>OY728140.1:1506389796-1509128258 GCA_963277665.1 Viscum album
ATAACTAGCATTCAGGATAACAATACATTCCCCTGTCATTATGATCATAAATCATACATATAAATATTGTGTTTAATATCATGATATTATAAACATAGTGGAGAATAATATTCAAAAAATGATATTCACATTGATAAAAATAATTTCAAAAGCCCACTAGGAATTTTCTTGAGTAAAATACACATTTTCACTATTGAAAAAAAATAAAATATTATTGTTTAAAAAATATAATTTTAAACATTTTGTTTTAAAAGGAACTAGTAAAAATGTAAATTATTCATCAAATATATTAATGATCACGATGGAAGGGAATTTCATTCATTCCATATATGTTAAAAACCATTTCTTTCACGCTTTTTAAAAAATGTCAAAAATACTTTGTTTAGAAAACAAAAAGAATATTCTTTTTATAAAAAAATTATAAATTAATTTTTATTAAAATATTCTTGAATAAATTATCTTATAATTTTTAAAATATCCTATTATACATTTGATTGAAAATATGTGCATGGAATAGAAATATTCTTAACTGAGTATACAAACAAGGTTCATTTTTCTTAACAACATTATATTAGTATCTTGAATGTTTAAAGATAGTAAACTGGAAGAAATACTTGTAATGTATATAAATAATCGTATTATAATAAAATATATTGGATTTAATATAGAAATCTCAAATAATTTCCCAAATGAATACTTAAACATAATCAATCCCAAATAAAGATGATATTGTGAAATAAGCCCTTACATCAGGATTCAATTCATTTATATGTGTATAAACCGATAATAAATATAAATTTATTATACATATATTCTAGAACCATATTCATTTATATCACACAAAATATGATATACTTATAATCTTTTATCACACTTTTATTAACAATTTTTTTTAAATAACCATTTCGGTTATTAACTGCTTTTTTCAAGTATATTTTGGTATGGTAGTTTTGGTTCTTTTAATTTTATCTAGGTTCCATAATATATTGAATTTTATCTAAGACATAAATATCATATATATTCATTATATGTATATTTAGAGAAATTAAAGAAATATATAGATAGAAAAATGAATTACATCATTTATGGAGATGGTAGATCGTACATACACATGAATGTTATTTTCAGTTTTCAATAGAAGGAAAAAATATAAATAATAATTACCATTTAAAAAATCATAATTATATTTTATTATATCTGATATATTCATTAAATATATCTTTATTACCATCCATTTAAAACAGAAATGAAAAAATAGATTGCATCACTTTGTAAAGGTGGTAGTCCACATGTACACACGAGAGACGATGTCATTTTAAAAAAGATTGAATGGTAAGAAGGTAGATGTGATATTATAATTCAAAAAATATAACTATTTCATAATTATCATATATACACATTAAACCGATCATAAACAATATTCCAAGAAATAAGGTGGTGGAAAATAAACTATATTACTATGTAGATACGGTAAGCCATACGTACACACGAGTGATACATTCACTTATTATTTGATGGAAAAGTTGGGGGATAATGGTGGATTTGTAAATATTTTTTTTAAATTTTAATTATTTGTAATATATTGAGAAATATATTTGGATTTAGGCACTAATACAACCTATGATTCTGAGGCCCGATGAGTGAGGAATTAATTCTATAAAAATATTAAATATATTTTATGTAACGCCACACAATCTTTCAGATATAATGTAATATAACATAAATGGATTCTCAGAGTAGAAATATAATACCATGGTTGAATCTAGATCTTGGGTTTTAACATTAGTGTGACTTAAGGTTGGTCGACAATAAATGTTTGGATGATGTAGTCGTTGGTAGGTATGTTAAGTGAATTAATTAATTTATTCATTTAATTAATCAATTTAATACTCATAACCAAATTTCAAATATAAGTATCCTAATATAGTTAATCTATATGGTTATCTATATAACATTGTGATCTGTTAGAGGAGGTTACACCATTATTCATTGGAAGGTTGAGATCAGATGGTGACTGGTGATTGGATCGAGATGGATTGACATGCAGTGATCATAACAGATCTCCCTCATCATTGGAGATCACATTTTCCACAATAAATAATCCAATATCAAGGTAGGTCTTGTAAATTTTCGTTTCTACACTTGATTAAATGTTTTATCATGATCAAATCTGTTATTCATTAATCTATGTTTAAATTAATCCTTTGCATGAGCTCGTGTATTGAATTAAATTGTTTGTTCAATTTATTCTCTATTATTCATTGAAATCACACCTTCCAATCCTATAATATATGAATATTGAACAAGAATGAATCTCCAAAAATGATCACCTTTTTATTGTGTATTTCTCCCTCCCATTCTTTGTATTATTCATCATTGGACCATGGGGTCACGATTTAACTATTTGTCGGGCGGGTCTGAGCTGGATCAGACTCCCAGATTCATGGTGTATGTTTGAAATGAACACGATCAAATGTTTTGAACTTTAATAAAAAGGGATTTCAAGTAGTGTTGATGGATTTGTGGAACTAGGATCTGATGTGGAGAAGGTAATAACATGAGAGATGTGTGAGGTGCGTGATGGCTATGATCAGATGACAAGATTCTGATTTCTGGTAATTGACGGGATAGAATTGATGTCCAGGATAGTTTTACACTAATTTTGGGTGTTCAAATAGTAGTAATCATGGTCCCAAGGCTAGATATGGAAACTATATGAGGTTTTCTATATATTCTGTGAAATAAATGACTACACACCATATATTATGAAGAAAAAATTGAATGTAGAACCCTGGCCATTGTGGATAGGGTTTCTGAGTGAGTCAAATATCACACACCATGTGGGAGCTCCACATGTTGTGTGACATGGTGCTGGAGGCTTGGTGTGTACTCTATGACTATACAGTCTCAGACATGACCAGGAACACACCATGTATTGGCACATGGCTAGAATACATAAGCATGAACAAAATCACATGGAATGCCCCATGTGGCCATGACATGTCGTGTAATACCCTTACACACCCTGTAGTACAACATGGATAGTGCGTTATGTGTTGGTGAGGAAACATCTATAAAGAGGAATGAGGCCACCCACAGTGTAGATCCCTTACATTTTGTGTACTTCTTTTTTGAGGAAACATCAACCTCTCATATTTTCTATGTTTTGACATGGGGTTTGTCTTGTGAGAAAAGTATAATAAGTGGTTTTCCTTATAGAACTTGATGGTAGAATTCATAGTGTATTTTGAGATATGATGCAATATGTTTTGATAATGATTCTTCTTTCGGCAGTTCTCGATGATGTAAGTGATGAGGAAAGATCATCATAGGGAGGCTTTGGTAAGAAAACCCCTATACTCCTCATATTGGTTTGAGTGGAAACCTTTTATTGTGTCAGGTCTTGGGTCCTCAATCTATTTAGTGGAACATTTTTATTGTATCAGGACATGGGTCCTCTATCTATTGAGTGTAACCCTCCTATTGTATCAGGGCATGGGACCTCTGCCTACAGAGTAGAAACCTCCTGTTATATCAGGGCATGGGTGCTCTATCTATTGAGTGGAACCCTCCTGTCATATCAGGGAATGGTTCCTCTACCTACTGAGTGGAACCCTCCGATTATTGCAGGGAATGGGTACTCTACCATTTAAGTGTCACCCTCCTGTTGTATCAAAGAATGGGTCCTCTACCTATTGAGTGGAACCTTCTTCTTGTATATGAAAATAGTTCTAATAAATATCAAGTGGCACCCATTTATCATATCAGGTAATGGGTCCTCAACCTACTGAGTAGAACCACCCTATTCTATCAAGTTATGAGTCCTCTTCCAACTGAGTATCATCCTCCTATTTTATCAGGGCATGGGCACTCTATTTGTAGATTATGACTCATCCAGATATGGAGTAATGGAGAAGTGAAGGCCCTCCTCATGTTTTCTTCAGATAGACATGATATATGGTGGGAACCAATGATGTATCTTTTGTAATTATTGGTAAACGCATCATCCTGGGCTAGGCTATGAGATGGGTAATCCATTTCTCTCTTGTCTGGGTTTCATTTTTAGCATATATGTTTGTTGTTGGGTTTTATTTCCCTCTTTATTGGGTTGATATACCCACTTATATCATGTATCCTATTTATCACACTCCAATTTTAATGTTTTCCTACTGGGTATGTATATACACACCCCGGCATGGGATTTACCCACATGTTTCATGTATAATGCAGATGACGAACAAGTCAGTGGTGATTTTAGAGAAGCATAGTGATATCCGGGTTCATTTGACCACGTATGATGGTCAAGGATTAGATATATGGAGATATGATCTCACAACACTTCTTTTCTATATATTTTTAGGAATTTATATATATTCCCATTGGTAAAGTATTTTACCCCATTTACTATTTGGATTGCACTATCATACTCTTTTGTATTCCATATAGGTTATTTAATGCATGGTTTTTAATCTAGATTCCAATGTATTTAATTTCTATTCCTCTTCAATTCAGCATAAATATGGTTGGGTGTGTACTTACAGGTACATTAAGAAAACTTTTCCCATTTTAGTTATTCCTTTTGGTGCTCGTCACCAGCCCCGGGCCTATTGAGGTAGGGCCTAGGGTAGTTGAAGATGGTCCCTTTTCAATCTAAGAAATCCCTGGTGTGTTGGGTCTTGATGGATTAGTATTATAGGTGGTTCGACCTCGGGATTGTTATTTTATTTTTTCCCCTTATGAGGTTTGGTTGGGAAACTTAGGGAAGTAGTTTTAATGTGTCTCGAGTGTGGATATTATGCTAGGGAACAATGTATTGGTGAAGTTGTCGATGTATAATTTCACCAGGACATTGAATAGATACTTATGAACTCGAAATATTGATGCATTGGTTATAGGAGACTTTATCATGTGCATCATTTATGATTGAGACTTTTGATTGTCCTTATTGAGTCATCTCCCCATATATATATTCTCTTTTGACTTTGGTGTGCCCTGATTGAATTTTCAGAATGCCTCCACAATGGCAGCCATCCAGGTTACAAATTCAGGATCATGACTACGATTTGATGGGTCATGATGCCTCAGTATAGGTTCCATCTCATATGATCTTTCCTTCGAGAAGGAGGGTAGTATCACCTCTACCTATTGAGCAGCAGATTATACCATCTATGTAGGCTGAGGATGCATTCAGGTATAGTGCACTCTATGATTTCCTGTGCTAGAGGCCGCTGAGGTTCCATGATGAGCCAAATCCTCAGGAAGCAGTGGATTTTATAGATTCAGTGATCTGATTTTTCATTCTATAATAGACCTCTTCTAATCTTATGGTTGAAGAGGGAGACAACCATTTCCACAGAGTATATGGGCACTGGTGGAGTCTAGTCGCATAGACAAATGATGAGTCAGTAGTCTCATGGTCTAACTTCTAGTAGTTGTTTTGTGAGGATTATTACCCCTTTTTATTTAACTAAAATTGAATTTAGAATCAATTAGAGCTACAGTATGGTGGGGTGATAGTTTCTGAGTATGCTTCAAGGTTCACTAACCTTACATGGTACTCCCTTTACATGATTCGAGATGGTTATCCTGGGGAATTAAAATTCAAGTAGCGTCTCTATATTGGCATCCGAGAAAATGTTGTACCCCTATGAATTCCCACATATGATGGAGTTCTAGAGTAGGTACTAGTGATGTTGATATTCCTATCTAAGGGATTCCATGTAGATAGAGATAGAATTGGGCATCATAGGGATGAGTTTTCTACAGTAACTTAAAGAAACCATCCAGTAAGGTCTCAATGTAGGATATATTCTCATGAACAGACTTTGGCATGTGGATATGAAGTTTAGGGACTGCGTAAATGACCTAGAAATCTTGGACTGGGGTGATTATATTCATGTTATGGGTTAGGTCACATTGAATTTTACTTCCTAACCCAATGTGATGATAAGGGTAGATAGGTAGTGGATGGACTGTCATAGTCCAGGAAGAACCATAATCATGATTCTACCATACATGGATAAGGAGACCCACAGGGAGGAAGGGCTAAAATTCATTAGGTGGAGCTCCCATAGGAGAATTTTTTTTGGTGCTGGATAATGTTATGAGATCCTTCCACCACCACCACCAGGAGGCCTACACTAGCCTCAGGGAGCTTGGGATCATGTCAACAAGCAGCTGCAAACTAGAGAGGCATATGATCCATCAGACCATGAGATGACTAGAGGTATGATATGTATTTATTATATTCTTGATTCAGTTTAAGTATTCACATGTATGAGTAATTCCTTAATATCCTTAATTCTGGTGTGAGAGATGGATATAATAGTAAAGACTTTATTGTAGAATCTTTTCCTTGAGATTCCTTTTGGTAAATCTTCCTCAATAACATTTATCTAATGATAGTTCCTAAAATCACTTGGAGGTGAGAGCTTATCATGAGACTATTGGTACCCACCATCATACCTTATGATTTAATTTTGGCTATGGACCGGTTATCCACAGTCTGAGCCTATATTGATTGTCACTACAGATGTGACAAATGCCTTTAGATAGATGGTATGATATTCTCATTTAGGGGTGAGAGATATCTCATGGAGGAGTGATTGGGTATTTTTAGTAGGAATATGAATACCATCATCCATTAGTTAGTGTTTTTATCCCTTGGTGTAGTGGGATCTTTGGGCATTTGCATTCATCTATTCATAGAGGATTATATGGATGGGTTCCTTGAGGATGTTATGGGACTTCCTTTGAGGTAAGAGATGGATTTTTTTCTTCACCATGCACCACGGGACCACTCTGATATCTTATATGGCATATCAGATGGCCTCTATCAAGCTCCAAGAGTTGAGGTTGAATTTGGAGGACCTTGTAGAGTAGGGTTTTATCAGACCTACTGTGTCCCACTTGATAGCTTCATTTTTATTTATGAAAAGGCAGTATAAGATATTATAGAATTGTGTTGATTATCATCACCTAAACCAGACTGCGATAAAGAACATGCACTCCTTTCTATGGATTAGTGAACACTTTGACTAGTATTGACGCATGATATGGTTCACAATGATTGATATGAGGTCCTACTACCACCACTTTAGAGTTTTCAAGGTTGATATTCTAAATATGGAATTCTAATGTTTCTATGGATGCTATGATTTCCTATTTTTTCATTTCAATGTGTTGAATTCCCCCTTTTTTATGTATTTAAGGAACTAGATTTTTCTATCCATGGATGGACTAGTTTTTTTGTCTTTACTAACAACATACTCATCTACTCTACATCAGAGGAGGAGAATGCATAGAACATAAGGATAGTCCTATACATTCTTTTGGTGAACCAAATTTATGGTAATCTCTTGATGTTCAAGTTCTAGATCCATGAGGTTCATTTTTTAGGACATGTAATATTTGATCATGGATTTGTTATAGACCTGGTAGAGATTTATGTAGTGATTTCTAGGGATACACAAAAGAGTATGTCAAAGGTGTGGAGTTTTCTTGTCTTGGTGGGAAACTATAGAAGGTATGTGGAAGCTTCTCATGAATTTCATTCCCTTTGAGCACCCTAACATTGAAAGGGTATCCATTTACCTAGATTATGTCGTTTATGAGATCCTTTGAGGAGTTGAGGTTTTGGATGATGAGGGATCTTATTTTTAGACTACCAGAGGAGGGCATAGAGTACGTAGTGTATTTCGATGCCTTTGGAGCAAGAATCGGTTGTGTGTTGATATAGAGGAAGGTAGTAATCACATATGGGTCAAAGAAGTTGATACCCCATAAGTAGAACTATGTGACTCATGATATTTAGGGGGAAGTTCTAGATTTCTCTTTGAGGATGCGGGGGCACTGTCTTCTGGGAGATAATTTTTTTTTACTAAAACTATCAAAGTCTTAGGTGTGTATTCACACATAGAGATATGAACCTAATACATTGGCTCCGGATGGAGTTCCTATAATATTAATAATTTGAGATAGTATACACTCCTAGTAAGGGAAACAACTTGTATGATTCCATTAATAGGACGTTTTGTTCTCTTATGGTAGAGGAGGCATCTAAGTAATTGGATTCATTGCAGTATACCCTAGTAGAGTAAGAGGGTGCAGCTTATCTCTAGTCAATAGTGTTGAATACTTTTCTTCCCTAGAATGTGAGGGAGTCTTGGTTAGGATACATCAATATGAGGTCCTCCATTACTGTATATCCTCAGTAGAGTTACCCGATACATTCTTTGAATGAGGGAATCACACCATCCTTTTCTAGGGACAAATGATGATTCCAATTGTGATGCTAGATGAGGTAATGAGGGAGTTTCAAACTTTTCCTTTGGATTTATTTCACGATGCAGGGAAGATGTATAGGGACTTTAAATATTAGTTTTTATGGTTTTACATGAGGTTAAGTGTTTCCAAGTTCATATCTCAGTGCGTCACCTGTCAGTGGGTAAAGGAATTAGCACCAGGTTTTGGAAGGTTTGTTGTATCCTCTTAAGACCTTAGAGTATAAATCGGACAACATATTCATGGATTTTTTGACAAATATTTCATACACAAAGAGATTTAATGTTGTCATTTGGGTGATAGTTTACAGACTAATGAATTCGGAACACTTCCTTAGTATTAGGGTGAAACATTTAGTCATGAGTTTAGGATAGTTGTATATGTGCGAGATTATCCTCCATCATGGGGTTCCACTGACAATTGTCTCTAGCCATTATGTGAGGTTTATATCATAGTTTTAGAGAGACCTACATGAGGCATTTGGGACCCAAATGAGGATGAGTATAGCTTTTCACCCCTTTAACATATGGGAAGGCTAATCAATTGATCTGGGTTTGTATAATAACCCACACATTTATAAATCAAATTCTGTTTGTGGTTCAATGAAATTTATTATTATGTGTTATAGTTATAGAAAACACGTGAACTTATTTTGTTTTATTATATCCTATCAGATTTAAAAGGATATTAAGCATCATAACCATTGATAATATAGTTGTTTAATAGTGATAATATGATTCGTATAAATATAGTATTTTAATAAATACAATTGACACTAACAAAGGAAGTGATGGCCTCAACCAGAAGAATCATGCCCTACGAAGACCATTTATCAGAGATTCCATGGGAGATAGCATCACTAGGATTTTCCCTTGACTAATCCAATGTTTAGATCCAATAAATTATCCACATTCAAAATCTTTTATGTGAGAAGTTCATGCTCATCGAGATCATGGCCCAAACCATGTACACTGAACCACCCCATGAATGTATCACTATTGTATACCTTAATATTAGGATGTTTTATAGTTGATTAATGGGATATGTGTCAATACCCTAACAATATAAATATTTATATTTTATTTTTAATATAATAATGGTAATATTTACTTATTATTGTTACTTTATAAATGATTTATATTTTGATACAATAAAACAGAAATATTATTTTTGGGTAATATAAACTATCAATTAAGACATTTGTTTTGATGAATTAATGGATGTTTAAAATAAATAATATTTTAATAAAATATTTTTATTAAATAATATTTTTTAAATATATATTATTGTATATTTTTTATGAAGATAAATGTCATTTTTATAAGGGTTTGAAAACTGTTATTGTCAAAAAAACCCATCATTTCTCAATAAATATCAATTCTAACGTAAAATTGAACATTAAAATATTTAAAAAATTATTTCGTTAATATAAATATTATTGTTTGAATCAGAACATCGAAATTACCAAATAAAGAAATTTTCATGATTTTTTGAGAAAGATGAATTTTTATGTACAAATTTAATGCGGTATAAATATATGGTGTATATTATGGCATCATAATGACCCAAAAATGATGTAATAAATAATTTAAATGGTATCCACGATCAAATATATAACTTTCTCAATTAAAATAGTGTGATTATATTTTTATTATAATATTTTTTATTTTCTTTATGAATCCTCGATAACCTATATTATATTTTAAGGTTTTAAAATCATTTCCTTAAAGACATGACTCACACATCAGCAAGGATAATATTTTAATAATTTTCTACCTTGGACTTATAAAATAATTAAAAACACCACTATTAGGTAGAAACGATGGGAACCCCATGGTATGGTTTGTGGTTTTGGTTACTTTATTATAGAGTCCAAAACCTATGCTTGAGAAGTAATAAAGAATTCCCAGACCATTTCCTATATAAACCTACCCATGCATCAATTTCCCTTCACTAAAAAACCATATAGACCATAATTACTCTTAATTAATCTCTCTATATCCCTCCCATGGTTCCCTCAATCTCTTAAGTATCTATGACCAAGAATTTGGAATCACCCTCTTAAGGTAAGGGATCATCTCCTTCTCCTCTTTATTCAAGTATCTTCATTATCTTATGTATTTTATCTCCAATTCCTATAATATGGATCCATTATTACATATCCCCATTACATTAAATTTTATTTCTAAATGATGATATATCATTTTAATTCTCATTAATCCCTTCCATGAACATTTGTACACACCCGTTATGTTGTCAAAATGGCACCTTGATTTTTTCACTCCAAACAAATGTGTAGTGAATACCTGTACTAATTCCCTATCAAGGGTGTTCACCTTTATGCACTTATACATATTTAATTGTAAAATTACATGTATTAATTACATAATAATTTATTGTGTAATAAAATGTTTTGATAAATTAATTCATGTTTTATTTATGCGGAACACTTATGCATGTTAATGAAATGAAAGTGATGAGTGCACCTGGAATTATACAACATTCCAATTCATTGAGTAGTTTTTTAGTCTCATGATAACTCATGAAAGGGATTAGGAAGTGAACCTAATCTATTATTGTCATTTTTTCATCATGATTTCTTGTCATTTATCCTTTACATATGTTTATGATTCCATGTTTCAAGTTACTTCCACTTTTCCCATGTTTCCTTTATGATTGTCATGTTATATCACACGTCATTTTTCATGTTTAGGATTATAACTCATTTTATGCCTTATTGAAATGCCTATTATCTAACATGTATTAATATATTCATTTATTTCATGTTTATTCCCCTAATGGGCTTCATATCTCACCCCTTTTTTATGTATGTCCTTAGGTTATCCCATGAATTTTTAAGTACAGTGGAATAATATGAGCATGTCAAGTGTGTTTTCAATAATGTTAGTGTATCCAATGTTTTAAGTTGTTATGTAATGTAATTAATTCCCAAATACACTATAATTATTGATCTTTGGGGTTATATAATGTGCAATCTTATGTAATAAATCATTAATTAATTTTGAATAAAGAGCGGGGTTATCATAGTTGGATTCAAAGGAAAAGTTTAGTTATTTTTTGGGATTAGGATTGGAAAAATCAAGTCAAAGTCTTATTGATAAGTATAAACATAGGAATACATTCTTAAATTTTGGTAAATTATATATTATGTGGTTTACAAGAAAATACATCCTTATCTTGATACTCTAAGTGGATGTGGCTCTAGAAAAGATGTACATATGGATAAAACCTAAAAGCACTACATTGAGCTAGACTAGGTCGACAACTGGTGAACAAGATCATCCCCTACAACACACCTAGTTTGAAACTATTAGGGAATACTTTTTTTTAAAATCACAAGATCTTTAAAAACTATTATTATGGGAAAAAATTCACATAATATTATATGTTATGAAATAGATCAGGTATAATATAGATTGAAGACTATAAATTCATAAGTTAAGGAGATAAATTTCATTTATAACTCACCCCATTAATGTCATTGTATTGGAATTTACGTGTTAAATAGTTTCAAATTACTCATCCATAAATTAATATTTATTTCATCCAATGTCCATAAATAAGTGGAACAAAGTGACCAACTAATTGTAAGGGAAATGTGATGTCATCGAAAACAAGACACCCAATCCAAAGGGAGAACTAATGGTTAACATTTCCATGATAATATCTCAGATGAATAATATTTTTAATAGAAACCTTAATCCAAAGGATTTCCCAAATCCCCCTAAGAGAGACCAAGATGAGATTTATACCATCATGTGAAAAGGCCTCCTACTTTCAAAGGACCATTTTATCCATTAATCCTGGAATAATGGATCTAATTTATTGAGAGGATTATAAATATTCATCAATGTTCTAAGAAACATACATTTATACTTGATTATTATCATATAGAGGGAGTATTTGTTCAGTGGTTTACATTTATCAAGAATACAAAGCATGTGAACGATATTGAAGCGATATGTGGAATGAATTTCGAAAAAAAATCGACAAATATTTTCCTCGCACTCTCCGACATAAAATGGAATGGTATTTCCTTTACAAAAAAATACAGTGAATCTATTAGTAATTGTGAGTAAAACTTCATTATAATTTCATTATATTTCTCTATATTCATTGTTACCAATGAATTCTAGGCTAACCGCTTCTTTGGTGGGCTAAAACCTAGTCTATGAAAAGTCCTTGTGATCTGAGACTTTGATTGCTATAAGGAAATTTTCTGATGTTCCCTAAGATCATAAAATCTCAAGGGTATCATGGGAATAAGATGTGAAGAGTGGAGTTTTATTATTTCTTTGAGTGGGGGAAATCTAATGGTTATAATAAATTTTTACATCCAACTTGTTAAAGGTGCTGAAATAAGCACCTCATAAGTTTCCTAAGGGGGTGAGGAAATGCGTTTGTTGTTAGAAGGGCACCTAGATAGTGATTTTCTATAGGAGAAACCCACTAATTAAATAATGGAATGGAATTCTTTGGTCAACCATCAATTCATTTTTCATTGTTTCATTTACAACTAATAAGAGCACTTTGCAAACCAATGCACTGAGCCAAGGGTTTTCAGAGAAAACTAACAAACTCAAAGGTATGAAGGGTGAATTTATATCATCACAATCTTCAACATGAATCATAACAATGAACTGGTTATTGGTATTCTAATTATTCATTCAATAATAGTGAATGTGCTTTTTTTATATAATCCCAAGTATATATCTCCTCCCCTATCAAAATTTGTAGGTTTAAATTATCAAGTAACATTTTGATACTCACTTTAGTGGAATTATATGAAATTATAGTAATTAATTGGATTTATGTATATAGATCCCACATATATTTATGTGAGTGGAAAATAACTCTCTATATCATGAATCGTCCTTTGATTCTATAAAAAATAATATAGAAGGATGAATCTTCTTTAGAAACAACATCCCAAGAATTAATATTAATTCCTTATGAGAAATTGTATCTAGATAAAATGATATAGTCTAAGGAAAAGATAATCATTGAATACATTACCATTGAATGCTAATAAACTTAAGGGTTTCCCAAAAAAATCCCAATCTTTCTATTGATTTAGATATTTAATTTTTAATCGATCATATATATGGTGAATTAACATTATTGATGACTTTTTTTAGAATGGATGTTGAGGAGATAATGAAACAACTACAGTAAATTTTGGATTAAGGGTTTATATGCATATTTTCTTCACCATGGTGTGCACCATTCATCTCCATTGAGAATAAAAATGGTTCAATTCCTCGTTCTATTAATAATCATCAACTAAAAAAGATCATGATAAAGAAAAATTATCATATTCCATTGATTTATGACTTGTTTGATCATCTATTCCGAGACCAATACATCTCTAAGGTGGAATTAGATTAGGGTATTACCATATAAGTGTGGAAATGGAGGATATCCCCAAGGATATTTTCCAAACAAGGTACGTGAACTATAAATATATAGTAATGTCATTCAGACTCACTAATACTCCATAAATATTCATGGAATTGATGGATAAAGTCATTATATATTACCTCAACATATTTGTGGTAGTTTTTATATATGATATTCTAATATACTACAAAATAAAGGAGGGGTATGAAGAGTATCTAAGAACTTTGATAAAAACCTAATGAAAGGTGAATATTTTTGAAAAGTATATAAAATGTGAGTTATGGTTGAAGGAAGTCTCATTATTGAAGGATATTATCACAAGAAATGGTACATTTATGGATCCTTCAAAGATAGAAGAAATGGATGGATGGACACGTCCATCATCTGTGATACAAATTCATTGTTTACTTGGATTGGTTGGGTAGTATCATCAATTAATGATAAAGATACCATGATTTTCATACCATCTACAACTTGGATGGGATTCAAGTTTGTTTTAAATAATTAATGAGAATATATCTTCAAGGAGTTAAAAAATAGGCTACTAATAGCACTGTTACTTACAATACCCACAGGTGGAGAACTTTTCAGGGTTTACAATGATGCTTCAACGAAGGTATAGGTTTGTGTGTTAATGAATAATTACAATGTGATATCCTATATCTCAAGGAAATTAATACCCAACACATTATTTGGATTTGGATGAAATGGTCATTTCTTTTAAAATATAAAAAATTATATCTTTGGGTTGAAGTGTGAAATATATATGGATCACAAGAGCCTTAATTATATATTCACATATAAAGTGTATAATATGAACCAAAAAAGATAGATAGAGCTTATCACAGACTATGACTACCCAATCCACTACAATCATGGGAAAGAAAATAAAGTTGCGGATTCTCTATGTATAAAGGATCCAATAAATTTATCATTGATGAGAATTGAGAAGGATCTAATATTATTATACATGAAGAGTATGGGCATGGGAATCATAAAGGAAATGACATAATTAATCCTTTCACAAATTATTGTTTATCCATCCATTATAGAAAATATAAAGGATACTCTAGGAGATGATGTGATAATTAAATAGTAATTTAAAGCTATAATAAAATTTAATTATTCAGATTTTAATATTAATGAATAAATATTTGTGATATTTGGTTCAAGACTATGTGTACCATATAATCCTATGTTAAATAAGGAGCTACTAGATGATGCACGTACTTAAACTTTATCCATCCATCTTGGAAGAAGAAAGATCTGTCAACATCTTTGAGAGCACCATTGGTGGGAAAATATGAAAAAGTACATCATGGAATATAGATAAAGATGTATTCTAGGTTATAAATTGAATACAGAGAGGAAAAAATCCAAGGGGGTGATGAATCTATCACCCAAACCTACATTGAAATGGGAAAGATCACCATGGACTTTTTCATTTGTATTATAAGGAAATCAAGAGTAAATAATACTATATGTGTTATGGTGGATAGTCATACAAATACTACTCACTTAACTGTTATTCAAGAGAAATTATCAATCAATCAACTTTCAAGGATATAGATTAGAGAAGTGGTTGTGTTTCATAAAACCCCACTACCGATTGTATCTGATGAAGATACAAGATTTACCTTCAATTTATGGAAGAGTCCCCAACATACTCTAAATATTGAGTTTAACTTAAACATGAAATTTCACCCTCAAAATTATGTCCAATATGAGCTAAATAACTTGACACTCGAGGAGATGTTGAGATAATGCTTAATTGACTCAAAGGATGATGGTATAAATATCTCCCTTTGGTCAAGTTCCCATAAAATAATATTTTTCACTCATCCATCCAAATGAATCCCTTATGAAGACCTTTAAGGTAATAGATAAAGAACACATGCATGATGGTAGGAAGTGGGGGTACGTGTACTAATAGGTTATGAAATGATTGAATAAATGATGTAAAATGTCAGGACCATTCAACAGTAAATCAAGGCTTCTCAGAGCCAATAGAAGAGATATGATGAAAATTATAAATGAGACCAAGAGTTTTAGGATAGGGATATGGTATTACTCTATATATATATATGGAATAAAGTAATGAGATTTGGTAATAAGATAAAGCTTAGTCCAATACACATTGAACCCTTTGATATCCTTGATCGCATTGGAGCGGTTACCTATCGACTATCACTCCCACATGACCTATTTGAAGTATATTTAGTGATCCAAATATCACTCTTAAGGAAGAATATAACACACCCTTCATATTTACCCAATACATTTATGGTAACATTGAAGAATTCTCTCTCATATGAGGAGCATCTGGTAAATATCTTAGATCATAGAGACAAAGTTCTATAAAATAATACAGTGCACTTGTTCAAAGTGTTGTAGAGAAACCACATGTTTGAAGAAGAAAAATTAGAAATGGGGAAAATGATGAAAAACAAATTACCCTCATCTATTTTAGTGTTTGAAATGAATATTTCAAGGGTATGTTTTATGATGGGGGAAATCTTTTAATGACCCAAACTGTTATAAATAAAATTCACATTGTTATTAAATTAAATGTCATATAATGTATTATGGTTATAGAAAAAACATTCACTTATTTGGTTTTATTATATCTTATCATATTTAAAACACCATTTAGAATTATAATCAATTATAATATTTTCCTTCAATAGTGATCATATGATTAGTACAAATATAGGATTATAACAAATCCAACTGACATTGAAAAAGGAAGCGATGGTATCAACTATCATGATCATACCATACAAATACAATTTATTAGAGATTCCAAGGGAGATAGAATAATTGAGATATACCCTTGAAAAATGACAATCATAGATCCAACAACTTAATCACAAGTTAAACCATTTATGGAATAATTTTAAGCTCATCGATATCATGGCCTAAACCATGTACATCAAACCACCCCATGAAAGTCTCATCATAGGGAACCTTACTCTTAAGGTGTTTGATGGAAAATTAAAGGGATATGTATCAATACCCTATTAATATGAAGATTCATATTTTATATTCAAAATAATAATGGTTATATTTACTTCTTATTTTATCTTTATAAATATTTTTTATTTTGATTCAATAAATCACAAATTGTATTTTTGGGTAATATTCAATTTCAATTTAGACATTTATTTTGATTAATTAATTTATTTTTAAAATAAAAATATTTTAATAAAATATTATTATTAAATAATTTTATTAAATATAAATTCTTAGATAATTTTTTTTGAATTCAAATGTAATTTTTATAAGGGTTTGAAAATTTATATTGCGAAAAACCCATCATTACTCAATTAATGTCAATCCTATTAGTGAAAATTCACATATTTAGAAAATTATTTGGTTAAAAAAATATTATTTTTATAATTATAATGTAAAAATTATCTAATGGTGAATTTTTCATATTTTTCTGAGATTGTCAAATTTTAAGGTAAAAATTAAACACAGTATAAATATATGGGGTGTATTATGACATCATAATGACCCAAAACGATTTAATAAATACTATAAATGGTATAAAAGACCAAATATATGTTTCCCCTTTAAAATAATCTGATTTTAATTTTATTTTATTAACTTTATAAATCATTTATGAATCCTCCAAAACCTATATTATATTTTATGGTTTTAAAATCCCTTCATTAAAGACATGACACACTCCCAAATCAACAAGGGTAATATTTAAAAAAAAATTGGATATTAGAATTATAAAATAATTTAAAATTCCTATTTGGTAGAAACCATGGGAAATACCATGTTATGGTTTTTGGTTTTGGTTATTTTATTATATATAGTCCATAACCTATGTTTGATAAATAATAAAGAATTTTCCCCTAATTTAATATATAAACCCACCCAATATCCAGTATATCTTCATTAAAAAACCTTATATAATTTCCTTACTTTTCTCTCTACTCTCTGTAGTCTTCTTATGGTGAACCCAGAATCTGAAGAAACATCTCCCAAGCATTTGTAATCACCCTCTCAGTGTAATGGATCCTCTCCTTCTCCACTTTATAGAAGTATCTTCATTAAATTATGTCTTTATCTATAATTCCTAATGTTGTTATATGATCTTACTTACTCCCCTTACAATCCATTTTATTTATAAATTATTACATACCACTTTCAATCTCATTAATCCCATCCATGAACATTTATATGCCCCCATTATGCTGCAGAAACTTCACGGTGAATTTTCCCTTCCAAACTAATGTGTAGTGAATACCCGTACTCATTTCCTATAAAGGGATTTCACCTCTATTAACTTATGGTTACTTTATTGTGGAATTATGTATATTTATTCTACACTCCTTGATATTGGAATAAAATATTATGATAAATGAATCGATGTTGTATGATCAATGTGGCACACGAATACATTTGAATGAAATGAAAGTGACGTGTGTGTCTGGAATTATAAAGAAATCTAATGTATTGGATAATGTTTTAGCCTCATGATACATAATTCAAAAGATTAGGGATTTAACCTAATTCATAAAACGAATTTTCCATCATGGTTTCTTGGTAGTTATCCTTGACCAATGCTTATGATGGCAGGTTTTAGGTTGTTTCCACATTTCCAATGTTTCTTTTATGATTATCAAGTTATATCATGCACAATTGTAAGTGTTTGTGATTATAAATCCTTTTATGCCTCATTTATAGGAATATTGTATAAAATTTATTAATTTTTCATGTTATTCCATGTTTATTCCCTTACTAGGATTTATAGATCACCCCTTTCTTATGTATGTCCCTAGGTTATCCCATTCAGTTTTAAGTATAATGGAATAATATGAGCATGTCAAGGATGTTTTCAATAAAGGTGTTGTATTCCATGTTTTATGTTGTTATGTAATGTTCCTCATTCCCAAAGGAAATAGAAATCTCGATCTTCTGGGCTCTATTATGTAGAATCATATGTAATAAATCATGAATTAATGTGTAATAAAGAGATGGGTTTTTATAGTGTTAGATGATATGTTGAGGGCTTTTGTGTTAGAAATTGGTTGGAGTTGGGAGGATCACTTATCATTATTAGATTTTGTTTATAATAAAATCTATCACTCTATATTCGACATGGAACCTTTTGAGGCCCTATATGAGAGACCCTACAGTTCACACTTATGATAGATTTAGATTAGTGAGAAATATCTTGTTGGGCCAGAGATGGTACATGAAACAATAGATAAGGTCCAAAAGATCCATGAGTGTATGAGGATATCCTAGAGAAGGAAAAAATATTATGTTGATCTATGTCATAAGACCTTCGAGTTTAAGAAAGGAGACAACATATTTCTGAGAGTCTCCACATGATGAGGATTGTAGATATTTTTCTGGGATGACAAGATATCCCTAAGGTTCATCAGACTATTAAAGATATTATAGAGGGTTTGTGAGGTTTCTTACCTCCTAACCATACCCACATAGTTGAAGAGGGTTCATGACATCTTCCATGTGTCACAACTAAAGAGAGGCATGGGTGAACCTATGAACATTATTAACTGGGGTGAGTTATACATCATGGATGGAGAAACTTTCATGATGTACCCAATGGTGATTAAGGATCGGTAGGACATGATCATATGTGGATTGACCATTCCCTGTTTTTTTGTGTTATGGATGCATGGGATATTGGTGGAGAGATTTTGGGAGTTGATGAGCCAGATACATTCTTAATATCCCCCCGTTTTTCTTATTTTATGATTTTTTAGGAAAAAAATATTACATGAGGGGATAATTTGGAGACTCTATTTTTTACTTTTAAGAATTTAAAATATATTAATAAATATTTTCAGAGATGGGTGTTAAAACGGTGAAACATTCCAAGGCCTTGTGTTCCTAGAATTAATTTAATATATCTATTAAATATATATTTTATCACACATGGGCATTTTTTAAGAAATAAAAGAATAACGTCTAAATGAATTCTCATATAATAAATATGAGACTATGGTAGAATATAGAGAATGTGGTTTACGCTAAGCATAACCTAAGGTTGGTTAGTTTTAGATGTTCGTATGAGCCATTCATTTGAGGGAATTAATTGAATTAACTAATTAATTTATTTATTCAATTAATTTAATCTCCATAACCTAATTTTCACTATAAGTATCTTGTTAGGGAGAATATATGGTGTTATCCTCATAACCCTATGATTATTTAGGTGTTTTTCCACCATTCATAATTGGAAGATCTAGATCAAATGATGACTGGCGATTAGATCGATGTGGATTGGCAGACATCGACCAGAGAGGATCTTCCTCAATAGTGGTGAATGTGTTCTTATCTAATGAATGATCCAATATTAAGGTAAGGATAATGAATTATAGTTTATTACCTTGATTAAAAGTTTGACCAAGATCTGATCTATTATTCTTTTATCTATATTTAAATTAATCCTTTGCATGATATCGTGTATCGTAATAATTTTTTTGTAAAATTTATTCTTGATTATGCCGTGAAATCACACCTACCAATCCCTAATTATATGATTTTTGGTCAAGAATTCTTGGAAAAATATGTTATATCTTTTTCTCTCTAATGCCTTTCACCACCCATTCTTCACGTTCTTCATCATTTCATAATGGGGTCACATTTTGACTATTATCAAGCAGGTCCGAGTGTGGTCGGTCCCCCAAATTTGCAGTATTTGTGTGCATAATGACCAGATTAGTGTTTTTAGGATGAATTAGAAGAAATTTCGAGTAGTGATAGTGGATTCATGGATTTAGGATCCTAATTTGATAATGAAATGGAATAGGAGGTGTGTGAGGTGTGTGATGGCTTTTAGTAGAGGATCAGATTCCAATTTTCATCCACTAAAGGGTAAGAATCAATGTTCGAAGGAGTTTTACACATATTTCATGTGGTTAAATGGTAGGAATCACGATTTCAAGGATGGAATTTTAAACCACATGAGTTTTTCCTTTAATTCTATAAAGACATGAATGATCACTATCTAGTCTGAAGAAAACACTGTGTTTATACCCCTAGTCGCTGTAGCTTGGGTGTTTGAGGGAGATAAATATAACACACCGTGTGGGACCGCCACACTAAATGTGACCCAATACTTGAAAGCCAATGAGTACTATGGGAGTACAAATACTCGGACATGTCTAGACACATGTCATGTACTAGTACATGGCTAGTGTACATGAGCACATCCATAATCACATGGGTAGGCCTTAGGTGGACGAGACACACCATGTTGTACTACATCGATAGTGAGCCATGTTATGTAAAGAACATGTACATGTAGAGGATCAAGGCCACATGCCATGTGAACCCATTACATTTTGTGTACATCCATTTTAATAACATCTACCTATTGTATATCCTTCATTTAAACATGGATTTTGGCCAATGAGTTGCCTATCTCGAGTGTTTTTTCATGTATAATGTGATAGTGGCATTCATAATGGATTTTCAAAGACAATGTGATATGTTCCAACTATAATGCTTCTATAGGAAATTATTGATGAAAATAGTGATTAGGAAAGATCATCAGAGAGAGCTCAGGGATTGAAATCCTCTATACTCCTCATACTGGTTTGAGTGGAACCCTCCTATTGTATTAAGGCATAGTTCTTCCACATACTGAGTGGAACTATCTTGTTTTATCATGGTATGGGTCCTCTACCTATTGATTATCACCTTCTATTCATATCAAGTAATGATTCAAATACCTACTGAGTGGAAACCTTCTATTGTATCAAGGCATGGTCCATCTACCTCTCAAGTAGAACCCTCCTATCATATGGGGGCATGGGTGCTATACCTACTAAGTGGAACCCCCTATTGCATCAGGGCATGTGTACTCTACCGATTGAGTGACACCCTCATGTTGTGTCAGTTCATGGTTCTTATACCTATTGAGTGGATCCCTTTTATCATATCGTGTAATGGGTTATATAAATATTTAGTGGAATCTTCCTATTGCATCAAGTAATGATTCCTCTAACTACTAAGTGGAACCCTCTAGTTTTATAAGGGCATAGGTCCTCTACCTACTGAGTGGAATCCTCATATATATCAGGGAATTGGTCCACTACCTACTGAGTGGCACCCACTCGTTGTATCTAAGAATAGTTCCTCTACTTGGATATTGTGCCCTATTGAGTTGTGGAGTAGTTTCAAGGTACATACCCTCTTATCTTATTCAAATAGACATTTGTAATGATGGGCATCGATTATGTACCTTTTGGAACAATTAACAGAATCATCATCCTAGGATTGGATATGAGATGGAGATCCCATTTCTCTATCATATGGGTTTCTTTATGATCGTATAAATTTTTTATTTATTTGTTTTCCCTCCTTATTAGATTAAACTAACTACTTCTTTCATGTCTCATATTTATTCCCCTCTGGTTTTTGGGGCTTCATACTGGGTATGTATATACTCACCCCTTGCATGGGATTTTAAAACATGTGTCATGTATTATGCAGATAAAGAACAAGTCATTGATGATTTTAGTGAATCTTAGTGATACCCTAGTGTATTTGACCATGCACTGTGGTCAAGGATTGTAGAGCTAGATACATGCTCACTCATCACTTCTTTTCCAGATATTTTCAGGATGGGGCATCTATTTTAGTTTGATGTGTTTATTTTACATTACATTTTAGATCTCTGATAAAACAAATTTATATTCAATATTTTATTGACAATAAATGAAAAAATTTCCTCATATTTTTGAAACATATTAATTTATGGAATATTTTTTATTAGATCATTCTTTTGAAAATTTGATGAAAATTTTAGTTTTTCTCCTAAAAGAGAACTTTAGTATTTTGTCCATAAATATGTTTATGGGTATTATTTTAACATAATGTTTTTTTACTATGTTCCTAACTCAATTTTATACAAGTTCAATTTAGGAAATTTGATATGGATCTTGTATTTGATTAGAGTAAATGGGACATGATATCAAAGACGAGTTTTACTCTATATATTAGACACCACTTTAGTATTTGATCCATAACCTATTCATAGTTACAAAGATTGGGACCAACTTTAGTGAGAATATTGAGAAATAATTTATAAAAAATAATACTTATATAAGGATAGATTATTCACATGTTTTTAGGTCAAACAATCAGTTCAAATTGGATTAAAATATTTGGAGGAATTCCCCATTCACACTTGAAAAATCCTGAAACCCTATCCTACCCTACACTATATAAATTTGCCTTTTTCTATTTTTAGGGGGTTTTAAATTCCTTATAGGATTGGTAGAATAGGATAAGTGGTGCCTTTATCATTAAATTCATTATTGGAGGAGGGAATCTATCATGCTATGATCTCCCCAAAAATGCAATTCTATTAATCTTCCTTGGTCTAATATTGTTGTTATTTAAATAAACTCTCTATTTCTCTCTCATTTCTTATATTATTATCTTTCTTATTCTTATTTATTTTAATTATTTTGGTGGTAACTCATGAGTATACATTATATTAGGTTATACCCTTTCCAAACCATTTCACCTGAAAAAACATTTCTACAATAACTACATCGCCCAAGGAAGAGTAGTTTTTTTAGTAATCGATCTACCTCTTAACTTATCAATTTATTTATTTTGAATTAATGAGATTCTTTAGTTAAAATCATATCATCTATTAATTTATTTTTTAATTAAAATAAACTAAGTAAGAAATTGAAAAATTAACACAAAACATGTGATGTCTAGAATTGTGTAAATTGTGAGAGCGTAATCTTATTCAGTAAAAAAAATATGATTTATTTGTAGGATAAAACTAAAATATTATAACTAAATTGATCCTAATTTAGAGAATAGTTATATAGCCTACTTTTATACTAACCATAACCTCGCCTTAGAAAATCAATCAATGCAGAGTGCTACGATTTCACATTCTGAAGATAGCCTAGGTTTTAATTCATCTCATCATTATTGTTAATTGAACTCATGTAGGGTTCCAAGGGTTAAAATGTTAGAGGATAATAATTAAGCGGGGTTTAATTTAAATTATTATTATTCATAATTAAGTGAATAGGTTGAGTTAGATCGATTATTCCATCTAAAAATATTTTCTAAAAAAAATCTTCTTATTGTGTTTTCTTAATCACATTACAAAAAAAATATCTTCTAGCATGAATATTAAAGCTTTAAGAATATTAATCACCCTATCCATTTATGTTGTAGATTTATGATATATTTATTTTCATTATTCCTTTAAGAATTTATTTTAATTACGTCATCTTTGATAGAGGACCTTGATCAACCACTTTATTGCATCTAAGTACCCAAAAAAAACATATCATTTGAGAGTACCCACAATAGTTTAATTAAAATTACCCCCATTTTTAGATAGGCAAGTAATTTATTTAACCAATTATAGATATTTTTTATTTTTCTTTTCATTCTATTTTTCTCTACTTTCTTCTTTAATTCCCATTCTCATTTTTTCTTCTATTTCTTCTTCTTTTTTGTCAGACTATCAACTAAAATATATTTTCTTTTTATTATGGTCCATTTTTATAAATTTAATTTTTATTTTATTTTTGAACCAAAATAATCCTAAGGATATATTATATCTTGACCTTATTATTGACCATCACTTTAGCACTCGAATCAGATATTCTCAATCTATGGGATGTTTCAAAATTCACATAGTTGGTGAATAACTCCATTCTGGGAACACTGAGATTAGAAAAAGTTTATAATCAAACATAAAATAAGAACCAATGGATAAAAATTATAAATTTTCACTTAATAGAACCATTTTATAATTGGATGCAGAAGATATTAACATTCAACCAAATTTTATTTCATACCCAAATCTCGAAACAAATGTCTTACTAAGATCTGTATTGATACACCTTCTTAAAAAAATTTATAGCCTCTCAAGAGTTAATCCAAACAAATATTTAAAATAATTTAATGTTTTTTTTTCAACACTAAAACCAATAAAAGTATTCATAGATCAAATCAAACTAAGATAATTCCCATTCTCAATTGATGGAAAAAAAAAGAATGGATGTCTTTATTACAACCTAAATATGTAACATAATGGAATGATTTGAAAAATTATTTCTTATAGATGTTTTTTCTAGCATCAAGGACCGCTTCTATTTGAAAATATATATTAGGAATAAAATAATCCCAATAGGATTAAATGTATGAATACTAGGAGTGATTGAAAAATTTATGATCAATCTTCCTACAACACAAAATAAGTGGGAAAATTCTTATATAGTACTTTTATAAAGTCCTTACACCTATGGAGATAAGAATGGTAGATACAGATGTTTGAGGGGTATTGGTTGACAAAACACCAGTAGCTTCATGTGCATTTATTGAAAAAAATAACAAAAAACTCATAGTAATTTGGTGATTGAGGCACACCACATATTAGATGAGTACATCAAGTAAGTAATTATTCTATTGAAAATCATTCAATAGATAATAATATAGAAGAATAAACCACTATGGTGAGATATGTTTCCTTAGATCAAAAGACATCCCAACCCATACCCACAAAGCCTTGTAGAATTTGAACTCAAATAGACCACCCAACTGACTATTGACCCTAATTACAAGAGAGAGAATATTGTACAAACATATTTCCTAGGAGAACATATCTACAACAACAATGACCACATCCCTAAAGAAAGTATTATTTATTTTTACCAATATAAAAGCACATATGGAAGAATCAACTGGACATGAGGTATGGATTTGGAAAACAAAAAGGCCCCATTTTAAATAAAACTTCCAACAACCTCCACCTTACTGATAGGGTTTTCAATATCCCCAAATAATATTTGAATCCCAAGCATTAAAAAATCAAAAATAACGTATTCCTCAACCAATGTTTGATTCTAATACATATGACCTTTTGAAACAAATTGTTCGTAATCAACAGAATGAGCTAAAGAGTCAACTTTTGTATTTGAGGAAGTTGAAGACACAAATGAGCCATATTTCCACCACTCTCCATGAAATTTTATGTATGAACTCAGAAAACCTTCCGTCACAACCTACTGAAAATCTCAAGGGGAATTTAAATGAAATCACATTGAGAAATCGGAAGAAAACAACTAATATGTTTACACCTATCATTCCAAAAATATTCACCTTAACCCTAGAGATCCACCATTCAAGACCAACTGATGAGAAGCCCTAGAAGAAAGGAAAAGGTAAAAAAAATATTTGTGATGTTCCTCCTAAACACTTTCCCTTTCTAATAATTGTTTTTCAACCCAATGATATGGATAAATAGGTTATTCAATAAGAGGATTTAGAGATATTCAAGCATGTTGAGGTAAACATAGCCCTTATTGAGTCCATTAATAAAAATAAATGGTATTAGAAATTCATAAAATAATATTTTACCAAGGAAGTGGGGTCGGGGGAAATTAGAGGATCAATACTGGAAGGAATGCGTAAACACTCATAACACTAACTCCAGTAATACCAACAAATTTCAATGATATGGGGACATTCACCATCCCATGTACCATAGAGAAGTTACACTTTTCTAATGCATTATGTGATTTTGGAGCTCCTATAAATTTGATTCCCCACTCTATGTTCTCTTATTTACATTTTGGTAAGTTGAAGTTGACATGAGTTGTAGTGAAGATAGAAAATAGAGCTATTGTACATCCAGTGGGAGACCTTGAGGATGTACTTGTTAGGGTGAGAGACATGAACTTTCTAGTATATTTCGGTAATGACCCAATGTATTACTATTGGAAAATACCTTCTAATAATTAGGTCATATAATAACATGGATTCACAAAACAATGAACTACTAAGAATTATGTCACCTTTAAACATAAGTTTGTCACTTTTGTGTTTTTAATTTCAAAAAAAGGTCAGTTATAATTATGATCAGCGAGTGATTTGGAGTTTGATAAAACAAAAATAATTTTTGATGTATAGTAACATACCCTAATGAATAGTATAACACCGTTATGATTAGTAATGAATAGTAATTTAATTAAAATTGGGGAAAAAATAGAAACTTCACCCATGAATGTAAAAATACAATTTTGACATCTACAAATTGAAAAAATGATCATAGTATAAGAATTTGTATTTTTTATGCCAAAGCTAATTTATTGTATTTTTTTGATTAATTTAATAATTTAAAATGGAAATATATTTTCATAAAATGAAATAAAAAATTGTTAATTTATTTTCTTATGGTTATAAGATAATTTTATGGGACTTTGATTATTTTTTCAAGGTTTTATAAAATGAGTTATAGTTTTAATGTTGATTTTGCTGAATAAATTATGATTTTATTTAAAAATTAAATTAAAAATATTTAGGAAATTATTTTCAACAAATTGAGTACAATTTTAAATTCTACACATTGAAAAATGGTTAGGGTGAAGTTTTGGGATTTTCTAAAATACATGAATTTTTCATGAATAGTAAAAATACAGTTTCGAGTTTTCTGTATATTTGATGACATCATAATGATGTAATAATTAATAAGTTTTTTTTTCTAATTTTGTATAGTAAAATAGTATATGAGATTTCCCAAGTGGATAATACCATGGGAAAATACCATGGGAAATCCCATGGTTTTACCAATACCAGTAATGAGTTATCTTTTTAAAATAATAAAAAAATTATCTCTCTTTCTATAAATACCCACTAATAACTTCGTTTTCCTTCATTAAAATTCCCTAACCCTTGAATAACTGGTCATTTTACTTCCCTAGGAGTCCTACCAAGGTTTCCTCATGCCTCCAAGATCCCAACCTTCATGTATGTGGAGTAACTCCACAAGCTAAACGAACCTTTCAACCACCTCTTTCGTCAACACTTTTTTTCTATTATCTCTTTGAATTTCTGTTTTCATATTTTGGGGTTTGATTTTATGTATCCATATTACTTTCCTTTTTTTATAAATTATGATATACCATCCTCAATATCATAAATTCATTTTTTGAAATTGTAAGCGACGTCGTTATGTTGTCAAATTTTCATAAGGGATTTATCATCTTTTCTTTCATTGTCAAGTTCATGTATTTTCTTTTTATTTACTCACCTACCTTCATCCAACTGGTATGATAAATCCAGTAACATAAATTTACTAGAATTTTCTTATGCTAATGGGATATTTTATTATCATCTATCCATTCCCTTTCTTTTATACTGAAATGAAAACTCCATCTGAGATGTGCTAATTTACCACAGTCAAGGATGATGGGCTGTCATTTTCTGTTACCATCTTCAATTCTGGTCAAGAAACCATTTTCATGGTTGAACCATAACATAATATATTTATTATGACTTATATATGGTTCTTTAATCCTTTAGTACACAAGGTTTTTATTTATTAAAAAAAATGTTCCTTGTGGTCAAAAAACCGCTAATTAACCCAAATGGTTATCCTTAAATAATTTATATGATGATTCATCTTCAGGAAAAGTAACCAAATGGAATTTAAAATAATGTAACCTAATGTATTTTTACTAATAACATATAACTCAAATTTTTTGTAATCATTCACATTTTACCCGATTTTTAGAACATGAATATAAGTGAACTGATCATTAGAACGAAGGAAAAAATGGACCCGGACAATGAAATTGAACCTAATAACCAATCAAAAAGGTTATGAATGAACTCAAAAATGTTTTACTAAATCATTTACATATATAATAGGTTATTTAATTTCTAATAAATTAACATAATTTTATTATCCAGTTTGTTAATATCAAGTGGATAATTGCATCGGACTTAAGGTAAGGGATCCTCTCTATTTCACTTTTATTCAAGAATATAATATATGTTATGCCCTTTTACGTATAATTCCTAATGTTGGGGTATAATTTCACACCATACTCATACTTACCTCATGAGTTATAAAATATGATAAATCCCTTTATCTATCATTATAAACTCTAAAGTACACCTGATACCATGCCGACATTCTATAAGGGATTCTACCCGAACCACCTTTATTCTTTCGAGTTGCTCGATCATTCTTTTACCCAAAATATGTTGTATTTTATTTTTATGAAAAAATTATAGATTATTTTTATATGTTCAAAAACATTTTTCAAGATCCATCCCTCATTCGATTTCCGGGATATACATGCTTTTAAGTGATTTCGTCCATAATTCTTCCTGATAAGAAAACCTATTTTAAGGGAACATCCTGAATTCCTACCCAATTTCATGGGCACTATATGTTTTGTTTTAATCCAACATTTTATTTATAAAATCAGTAATTTTATTGTGAAAACATTCATAGTTCATTTCTTGTTTTTTATAAAGGTTGTTTCCCTTTTCTATTTTAAAGGCTCATTACTATTTTCTTTAAAACTGCTCAAAAATGTTTTAATGATAATGTTTCATAAATAAATTTCTTGCATGTAGTCAATTTTACTTGACATAAATCACCATGATACATGCCTACATTTCCTTGATAATGTACATGAAAATTTTAGTTCCTTTCATTAATGGACACTATTATGATATTACCATTTATTATGCTTTATGATATGATTGTAATACCCACTTCCCCCTATGGGTACCCCTATGTTTATGTGTCGTTTATTATGTATGATTATTTATGTGGAAAGCATATTCATGAAAATATTAAGATGGGTGTGCCCAGATAGAACTCTAATGCATTAGGTAAAGTTAAGCCTCATGATATGTTAGGTGAAATGGTCTCGATGGTTAGCCTTGGCTTGTGCTAATATGGGTATTGATCTTGGCGGTTAAACTTAACTCTTTGTAAAGTCATGTGTTATGTTGCTGCCACATTTATATGATTCCATGTTTATATGATCCCATGTTTATACATATTATAATTCCATATATTCCATGTTTTTTATATCATTAAATGATGCCTCCTAACCCATGTGATTAATCATTATTCTTATATTCATTCCCTTTATGGGCTCTTAAGCTCATCCATTTTTTCATGTGTTTCCAGAGGATATCCTATGCAGATATATGAGCACAATTGAAGTTAGGAGATAATTATTGGGATTAAATAAATAAGTGTTTGTTTTATCCCCATGTTTTATGTTTTGTGTATCCAGTCTTCTAAGACACTAGACTTCACGATCCTTGGCTCGTACACTGATGTATAATTATGATTAAATAATGTATTGTATTATGTAAAAGGCTAGGGTTTCTATAGTCGGTATGAGAGTATGGTCATGTTATTTTTGGAAATTAGGAATATAACACCTTAGTGAGAAACATAGAGACGAGACTAATTATAAAACAACATTCCTAAATTTTGGCGAGTACTGGGTAAGTGTTTTATCAACCAAATACATATCTCTCTAGATACGAGTTGGTAGAGGCGGCTCTGGCATAGATGTATCTAGAGGTAAAACCTGGAAACACCACTTTGAGCTGGACTCCAACTGAAACTGGTACACGAAAATGGGCTTGCTGCACTCTTTCTTATTACACTCTCAGTGGATATTCTTTGGTACATTCATGAGATTATTAAAAACCATTATTAATGGGGAATATCCCATAAGAATATAATATATAAAGTAGATCGAGGATAACCTACATTGAAACATAGGGAATCACAAGTTAGGATATACTTATCGTCTAAAAATTTATCCTTTTATGTTCACATGTTTTCTTTTTTTTTTTCTATATTCAACAACTAATTATTAAAGCCTTATAATTATACATTCTTTTTCTTAGATAATGTAGGGAAATAAATAAATGTGTTACAATAATCAATGTGAAAGGGAATGTAAATAATTCCCAAATGATATGCCTGATATGACATGAATGGGTGATCAAAACATCACAACAATACATTCTTAGCTAGCTCAAGTTATGAATAACAACTTGAATAATTTGGAACACCCTATTCCTCCATGGAAAGAGACAGTTTCCATAGAATCCTTCATGTAGAAAAGGCCTCCCAGGTTTAGTGGATCTTCTGATCCCCTCCTCATGGAATAGTGAATTAACTACACTAAAAAGATATTCTCTATCCTCTAGTGCTTGGAAAAAGATAAAGTTGTACCAGAAGTCTATAATTTTGATGGGGAATCAGATCAGTGTAGGACATTGAATAAGAATACAAATTCCAAAGAAGAAATTGATTCCATAGATTGGAAGGAATTCAAGAGGTTGTTTTTTAATAAATATTTTCATCGAACCCTCCATCTCAAGATGGAAAGAGAGTTCCTAAAACTCAGGCAGAAGGAACATGAGTATATCAGGGTGCATGAAGCAATCATTAGAAGGCTTGCAAGGTACACCATTGGATTTTACATGAACACAGAAATCAAGGTGGATTGCTTCTTTATAGGGCTAAATCCGAGTCTACAGAAAGTGTTGGCAATCCAAGACTTTGATAGTTATGAGGAAATTTTCTATTGTGCCCTCAAATTCAGAATAGATATTAGGGAATCTCAGTGGTCTTTTGTGCCCAGTGATAAGAATTAGAAAACGGAGAACAACATGGGTGGTTCATTAAAAAAAATCCCATGATGGAAATAAGCATAAATATCCCACTTGTAAAAGTTGTGGGATGAAGCATCATAGGAACTATCTAAATGGAAATAGGAATTGGTTCAAATGTGGAAAGCTGGGACATCTGGCTAATAAATGCAAAAGGCATATGAAAAATCTAGCTAATTTTTAAGAATAAATAAAGGTTCAGCTCTGTTCTGAGCTAGTGGTGTAGTGTTACAACTACAAGGATCATGGTAATTATCAAAATAACTGCCCTAAGATAAGGGTTGTTGGGGGAAATCACCAACAACCTCTAAGGAAACAAGGAAGGTCTTATGTTATCACTACAACTAAGGTGGAGTCGGACAACGATGTGGTGACTGGTACTCTAGTTATTAATTCAAGAATTGAAAATGTACTATTTGATTATGATTCTATGCATTCTTTCATATCTTTCAAGTTTAGTATAACTATTTAAAGACCACCTCAAAATTTGAAATAAATTTTATCTATGAGAACAACGAATGGGGAAATTATTACATCCTTGGTTTATAACTCCTCCCTGGTTAATGTTTTTGGACTAAACCTCCAAGAAAATCATTTCAAACATTCTCTAGTAGAGTTACACACAATCATGGGCATGGATTGAATATCTTTATACAAGACCTACCTCAACTATTGACGAGTCATCCCACCGAAGGTATGTTATCTGTGTCTCAAATTATAATTACCCTAACAATTATAGAACCAGTAGGGGTTGATCTATAGGGATCATTAAGAGGATACTCTTATCTTGTTTCAATTTTTATTGTATATTTCTTTTAGTGAAGGTTGTTGAATTTGGAGTCGATTTTTGTTTTGTTGTTTTTAGATACAAAAAAAATTGGTTTTTCAGTTTCTTTTTACAAAGTAATTTCTAGAATGAAAACAAATATTGGAAAATTGATTTTGATGCAAATACTAATAAGAATGCATTGGGGTTATGGATTTGTGATAATTTGATTATTAAATTGAATTGCTTATGAGGTTGTGTTGTTCAATGATAATCCGATAACCTCGATTACAATTTGTAATTATGTTTCCTTGGTCCGGATCACTTAATATTAAGAGCTGAAGTAACTAACTCCTTGGTCCGGTAGTTAGTTTTTAAAAGATAATTATTTGGATTATTCTATTTTCAGTTGATTAATACATTCAATGGTGATGAAATTATTTGTCGTTATTCTTCTTCTGAATCCCTGAAGATTCTGCCCTTGGTCTGGTACAGAATTTTCAGTGATAATATTAAGTGATTTAAGGGGAATACGTAGAGATTGTTTAGAAAAACACAGTCACATCAAATTAATTCAAATTACAACTCATTAATCTTCACAACCCAACACACTGGATGTTTAGTTACACATATTGAAAATGAAAAACACAAAATTATTCATACATGTTGAAATCATGCTTGGAATTTTGAGGTAGAAATGATTATTCGGTAGATAAACAACGATATTACGACTGTAGAACATCACTCCTTTGGAAATTCATCCCTTTTTCTCCACACCACACCTCAATCTCCACTTCTCAACTCCTTGGTCCGGAGGCCAAGCCCTCTTTTTATCGGAAAAATAATTACAGGGCGTGTATAGAAATTACACATCGTGTACTTTCATCAATGCACATTTGGCTTCTTTTTCTCCACTGGTAGGCGGTCTAACATACCGTCTTTGACTTTGGACATGGCGCCGCCTGGTAGGTGAGTGTACAAGGAATGTAGCGCCATTATACATAGTGTGTAGTAAAATTATTTGGCCACCAAAACTTCTAGAATAGAAGACACAGCGTGTAGAAATGGATCCCGGTGTGACTCCTTCAGCGGCCACATGGGCGTGTAGACTCTTCTCGGTCACCATCCCCTTCTAGAATTTCATACACGGTGTGTAATTCCACCCCACATGGCGTGTAGTGTCTTGCTGGTGACATGGGCGTGTACTCCCCCCTTTGATATGTGTCCCTGTCTGAATGTACACGTCGTGTATAAAAGTACACACCGTGTAGTTGCAACATTTTTACAGACATCCCTTGATTTGTGTATTTTTATATAAAACTTCTAAAAATAGACAAGGTCACCAAAATCATAGTATTTTCTCTCTAATAAGTAAGTATTTGGTCAAAACTTGTTTTTATTGTTAATAAACTTTATGAAAATGCATACAAAAATTTGGTGCATCAAAATCCCCCATACTTAGTCCTTTGCTTTCCCTCAAGCAAATCACAACATCTAATTATTAGAGTCTATAATTTAAAAGGATGGAATGTAGTTAATCATAATTTTAAATAATATGTCACAATAGAAAATTCCAAAAAAGAGTACAAAATAGTTTTAATTCTGAAGACATTCTCATCATACCTAATATATAATTCAATTAACTTTTGTAATCATCTTCTAACACATGTTTAAACCATTCAAAAACAAGAAATCCACTTGATTATCTAACTCACCAATAAAGAACTCATAACTTGAAAATTTTTAAATAAAAAGTTTCGCTCAATCAAAGAAATATACACTCTATCCATAGGTTTCCAAGAATTATTAGTTCTCCACTTTTATAAAATTTAACTTAAAAAAATCATGAGGGCTTTCCGAATAGGATCAGATGTTTCTGTGGATAAATTTTGGTAGGTAATGATGTGAAAAATAATTCTGAGGCTTGAAAAGGAGGATAAATTCTTAAATAACAATGCATGATATTCAAAATTAAACTCAATGTAAAAATGTCCTCAACAAGCTTAATGAAACAATCTCATCACCACCATATCATTTAGCAGAGTCGGAGTCAGAATCTAGCAAGTGTGTATAAGGTACCTTTGTATATACCATTTTTTCACAATGGGAACCCTTCTGAATATCCAAAATAGATGTTTGGAACTCTTTTCTTTTCTCCCCAAATGATCAAGAGGCACTCCCCAATACATAATTTCTTGACAAATCAAAAATTTATGCCAAGTGTTTCCAATCCATTAATTTAATCTCAAATGGGTAATCATTAAAAATAATAAAAGAATTAGGGTAGGAAGGGAAATATGATTGTAATATGGCTTCTTGTTAAGGATATTAATGGCTTTTATGGGCTTTATGAAGATCAGATGTAGGGTAAGGTCAAGATAAAGGGGTTAACAATCTTATTCCTCAATTATTTTAATATAATTAAAAAATTCATCATGTTTTGAAATATAAACATGCAATTTCTGGTATTTATGAATATATTATGAATCTCTCAAGAATGAGGATATTAGAACGAATATGAAAAAATGGTTTAGAATACCTCTCAAGAGTGGGAATAAATAAGAGGCAATAAGGTCATGAATTGAAAATAATTGATTAGTCTAATCGATGTATTTATCCACAGATTACAAGTTGTAATTTGAATTATATCATCAATAATTTTAAAACAATTAAGAATCAAAATAAGCAAGAATTTTTTTGAATTTTTTTTTAATTTCAGTTTTATTATTTAAAAATATAATTATACAAAATATCATCCTATTTAAAAATATATATTTTAACAATGATGTCTCTTTGATTGATGATAAGGGGAAATACTTAAGCAGTTGAGAGATATTCCTCCCATAATTAAGAGTGCATGTGGTCCACCAAGTTCCCAAAAAGAGGAACAAGGTAATGTGGGGACACAATAGTGGACCTGACCGAGGGGATGTAACAAAAGTAGTAACATCAAGTTAAAAAAGAAAATAATGGAAAAAGAATACTCCCCACATGTCTAAGTGAAGAGAAATGGTAGGTGGTGGAAAAGAGCAGCCCAAAACATGTTAGGTTACCTGCGATGGTGGGAGAAAGCAAACAAGGCAAGCATACAAATAATACACAAGGATGAGAGAGCACAAAAATATATATACAATGAAAATCATTTGTCCCAAAACTAGTCATGGGGTCGCATCAGATGAGGAATCATCCAGTAAAAACTAAGCTATAGGAGATGGCTCTAGAGCTGTGGAAGCTGGAGGTTCGGACTTTGCGGCGGGATGGGAATCTGGAGACGCAGGAGCGGCATACACCAGACTCAGTAAGGGAAACTCAACATCCCCCCTAGACTGGAAGTAGTGGTGGTGGAAGGAGTAGTAGCAGTAAGCCCCACAGTAGATAGCAGAACGAAATCTGTGGCCAATGCTATAAAGGGTGGTGGAGTAGCAGTAGAAGGTCAAGGGACCAAGGCAGGCGGTGGGGGAAAAGGAATACCCAAATGCTGAACAATAAGCCACAAAAATTGCTCCATACGGTCCTAGAGTTTCTCTAGATGAACCAATTGCTCCCCAATACTATCCTAGCAGCCGACGAGATGAACCAACTACTGCTCCATCAAGTCTAGGATGATGGAAAAGGCAAGATCAGCCGAGGGTGCAGGGTTAGGGGGTGCTGGTGGTGGGACAAAAGAATGAAGGCCAGAATAATTGGGGTCAGTGGGATGTGGGGGAGGTGGAGAAGCTGGAGGGGGTGGGGAAGGAGGAGAAGGGGCATCATCCAAGGCAGGTGGGTCAGCGGGTGGCTGGGGACGAGCTTGGGCAAAGATGTTGGCACCTCGATGCTTCCAGACCAATCCCATGTGAAAAAGTAGGAGATATTCCATCCGTTGGGGAGAACCTAACAATTCATGGGGTATAGAATGTTTGAAAACCCCATGGTGGTGGGCGATGTGAGTGGTGTAAAACCTTCTATTCAGGTTTCCTTGATGGCTAGTAAACATAGAGTGGAAATATGATGCAGCTAGATAGGGGAGGTCCAGGTAGTCGTTCCGGATGACATAGGTAAGTAGCTCCATGCCATGGAGGGTCAAAACACCCATATTCTCATGGCGAGAGAAAAGGATGGCCCTAAAACACCGGTGGGCGAAGAAAAGGATGGGGTCTATGATAAGGGATCTCTTCTGGGAAGTGGGGGAATACCAGTGGTCAGGCCCAGCGATCTCCTGCCACATGGTAACGAGCTCAGAGTGCTCAGCTTGGGTAAAAATAGAAATGGGGGTGGGGTGATAGGATGGGGGTAGTAACCGCACCCTCGGCCAAACTCGGTCATGGTGAGGAAGAATCATTGGCCACCTAGTCGGAATCAAACTATGGGCACCACATCACTAGGTGTCTCCCTGTACTCAGATCTATCAATCTTGAAGGAGGCCATGAACTCCAAAAATAAATCATGGAAGACATGAGTGCTTACCTGGAAAACAGCGAGTTGTGGAGTGTGTTCAAGGAGCTCCTACAAGTCCTCCCAAATACCGAGCTACCACAGAATGATGCTGTCAAGGTATCATCCACTCAATGGTATTGGCCAGTGAGAGAAGCGTCGAACCCTATCATGTGCCAGATCAGTGACCGGGAAGACCATGCATGGGTAAGGAACAACTACATGTCCTGGTCCACGTGCAGGTGCAGCAGCAGGAGCTGGCTCTATGGGTGGATCGACTGTAGGATGTGTAGGCTCAGTAGATGAAGTGGTAGATGTGGGACCAGTTGCAGTGGAAGATGGCGTAGGTAGACTGGAAACTGTCGGAGCATAAATGGAGGTGTCCGGAAGCTCGGTGCTGGTAGACGGAGTTACAGCCATGCTAGGCCTGACCTCTATTGGGGCAGTCGGTGGTGGAAGAATGGATAATGGAGTGAGATCGTAGGCCAGTGTGTCTGGGTCTGGATACATTGAAATCAGAGTCTAATTCTCTAAAAAATGGGCCCCTCGCCCTCACTGGCGAAGGCCAACCGCTTCCCCTGAGAAGGATTGCGATATAACAAATCCTGAAAATAAAAAAAAGAAAAAAAAGAGAAAATAAAACAGAACAAAACATAGAATAAATGAGAAATGAGAAAAATAAAAAATAAAAAATATATGGCATGTACATCTAGAGTACACAGTATATAGTACAAGCGGAGCAGCATCCCATGTTCTCTGGATAAACACGACGAGGGAGAAAATGATACACCATGTAAAGATACACAACATGTACTTAACATACACTCTTTGTGTATACAAAGTTCATGTGGTCATGTATTACAAATTACACGACCATTTTTTTATCAGTTCGAAGAATAAATGACATGTTGTGTAACAGAAACACACAATGTGTTCGTTACTCGAGGAACATGGACGTGTGGGGGAGAGACACGGTCCGACTGAAATAAATAAGCTACAGGGCGTTTACCAAACGGACACGCCCTGTACGGGAATATAGTTGAGATGTCGTGTTATGTGCTACACATGGAGGGGACAAAGGAAATGCTATACATAGACTGTACCAAACACAGACGTCCTGTACGTGAAAATGGTATTTGAGGCCGTGTGTAATGGGGTACTCGGGCACTATGGGGAGAAGTACACTGTGTGTACTGAACATACACACCTTGTATATTCAAATTTTGAAGTATTTTGTGTGTGGATGTGTATGAATCTACATGGCATTTGTTCTTCATGTCATGGTCGTGTATCGTGGAATTCAAACGGTCAGAAGATCCAAAAATCACCCTAAACGAGTCTAAAAAATTGAAATAGAGGGTTTAGAAGGGCGCACCTTGCTCGAGGATCGCAATGCTAGAGAAATCAGAGCTTGAAACGAACCAAAATGTCGGATCTGGAAAATGGGGGTTCGAGTTTCGTTCAGGACAAGAAATTGGAAGAAATGGGAAGAAATGGGGAGCCGCACGACATGGGCTCTAGCCGGGTGGCCCACGACTTATATAGCCACAGTACACAGCGTGTACGTCTGCACTACATGTCATGAATCCAAATTTTTTTATATTTTTTATTTTATTTTTGCTAAGAAGAATAAAATATACTATATAATAATTAATTTTAATAAATTAAAATATTAATAAAATAGGTATATTTATGTATATATAGAATTAAAAGAAAATAAAACTATTCAAGTAATGTAGTGGGACAATTCACTCCGTGTATTTAAAAATTGTAAAAAGTGATGTATAACCTTTGGTCTGGTGCTCGGGGTGAGGTTCGAACTAGAGATTGGTTGTTCCGAATGAAAGCCCTCAACCACTGTAAAGAAGGTTGTATTGTTACCCATTTTTATTATATATATATATTTATTCTATATGGCCTATACACATGGGAAGAAAGAAAAAAGCATCATCTGGTTTTAATTATATAAGAAGGGGATAAAGCAGGGAGACTAGCTGAGATCGAACCCGGGTCTTTTGGATCCAGTGCCGAGACCTTACCAATCTGCCAAATTCATCTGCATTAATTTATTTTATAAGAAAAAAGGTTTGAATTAGTAAGAAAAATTATGTCACACACGACGTATATTGAAAGACACGCCTTGTGGTTTTATTAAAAGGGTAAATGATGGAAATGTGGTGGTTTCCAGGATTCGAACCCGGTTTATTTGGAACTGTGTTACAATTGTGGCCAACCGATCCATCCCCACCATGGGTTTTCTTATAAGAAAATACATATAACTATATAAATTAATACACACTCCGTTTAAGTAAATTAGGAACCCCGTGCTGAATGTAGGTTTGGAGGATTCGAACCGAGGAGGCTCAGATAAACTCCACGGTCTTTACCATCGGCACCAGCATCATCCCTAGTTATTTATTAGTTATTCTATAGATTTATAATATTATGATTATTAACTAAAAAGTTAAGTACACGCCGTGTATATAAGTGGGACATGGTGTGTAACCTCTGGGTTGTCTCCCAGGAAGCGCCTTTGTTTTAGGTCGTTGGCTCAACCTTCTTACCTTGACATACCTGAGAGGTGTGGTGGAGATCATTCCCACTGTATCTTCCATGGGATGGTAAATTTTTAGGTGTTGGTCGTTCATCTTGAATGGTTGACCATCCTCCTTAAAAATATCCACTTCTCCGTGAGGGAATTCTCGTATGATATGGAACGGTCTTGACCACCATGATTTGAGTTTTCTAGGGAATAGACGAGGATGAGAGTTGAAGAGGAGTGCCTGATCACCGGGTTAAAATGTTTTTTCATAAAATCATCCAGTCATGAATGTCTTTTGTCCTCTATTTTTACAATTTAGAATTCTCATACGCCTCCTTTATGATATCATCATGTTCCGATAGCTGGAACATACGTCTCTCTGTGGCTGCCTTCAGATCAAAATATAGAGCTTTGACAGCCCAATATGCTTTGTGTTCCAACTCCACAAGCAGATGGAATGGTTTTCCATAGACGATATGAAATGGTGACATCCCTAGTGGTGTCTTATATTCACTGCAATAGGACCAAAAAGTGTCGTCATGATTTTTCGACCAGTCATTCTGTGAGGTATTCACTGTTTTTTCCAATATTTGTTTGAGCTCAGGGTTAGAGAGCTCTACTTGTCCACTTGATTTGGGATGGTATGGTGTACCCATGTGATGTGTCACCCCATATTTTGACAGCACTCCTTTCATTAACTCATTGTCAATGTGAGTCCCTATGTCGCTGATTAGCACATGAGGAACGCCGAACCTGTTGAAAATGTACTTTTTTAGAAAGGTCACGACTACCTTAGCTGTGTCGTGGGCCGTCACAGTGGCTTACACACATTTGGAAATGTAATCAATGCAGACAAGGATATAAGTATGCCCGAATGAAGGAGGAAATGGTCCCTTGATGTCTTTTCCCCACACATCAAATATCTTGACCTCCAGGATGAGGTGCTGAGGCATCTTGGCTCTTCGTCCCATATTACCTGTATGTTGACATGGATCCCAACGGGCAATGAAGGCTCAGTAATCTTTATGCATGGTGGGCCAGAAAAACCCAAATTGCAAAATTTTTGCCATGGTAAGATCTGTTCCATGATGTCCTCCAACGGGTGAGGCATGACATAATTCTAGGACTCCTTGGACCTCTATCTCTAGGATGCACCGTCGGATCACCCCCTCTCTATAGGATCAGAATAGAAGTGTTTCTTCCTAGAAGTATCGCTTAACATCAGAGAGGAAACTTTTCATCTGTTGGAAGGAGAGGTTGGGATGGATGTCTCCTGTAACTAAATAGTTAGCAATATCAGCAATCCAGGGCCTAGGGGACTCAATAATAGAAAATATATGTTCATCAATAAAATTCTCCCTTATCTCCTGATCCTCCTCTTTGCCCAAGTGTGGCAGCTCCAGACGGGATAGATAATCAGAAACCATGTTCTGACTCCCCTTCTTATCTCGGATCTCTAAATCAAATTATTGTAATAGGAGGACCCATCAGATCAATCGGGGCTTTTCATCCTTCTTGTTTAACAGGTACTTAAGTGCTACATGGTCAGTATAAACAATATCATTAGACAGCAAAATTTAAGAACAAAACTTTTCGAAGGGGAATACTACAGCCAACATATCTTTCTCTATAGTGGTGTAGTTCATTTGGGCCTCATTGAGGGTCATGCGAGCATAGTATATTGTTCAGAAGATACGGTCCAGCCGCTGACCCATGATAGCTCCCACCGCATTGTCACTAGCATCGCAAATCACTTCAAATTGTGCCTCCCAGTTGGGGGCAATCATCTCTGGATCTTTGACCAAGCATTGATTTAGATGCTCAAAATATTAGGTGCATGCCTCAGTGAATTCGAAAATGGCATCATTCATCAGGAGATTGGTGAGGGGCTGGCTTATCTTTGAGAAGTGACGGACAAACCTCCTGTAAAAACCCACATGGCCCAGGAAGCTATGGATGGCTCTAATAGAAGTTGGAATGGAAAGTCATGAAATGACTTCTATTTTTTCGGATCCACCTCCATCCCGTTTGCTGAGATTCTATAGCCCATAACTATGCCACTTTGCACCATAAAATGACACTTTTCCCAGTTCAAAACTAGGTTAGTGTTTTCGCATCACTACAGTACAAGCTATAGGAGCCGCAAATCGGTGGTGAATGAATTCCCGTAAACGGAAAAATCATCCATGAATACCTCCAGGATTGGTTCCTCCACGTTGTAAAGAATTGTTAGACTACATCGCTGGAATGTGGCTGGAGCGTTGCACATACCGAAAGAAATCCTGCCATAGGTAAATGTTCCGTATGGGCATGTGAAAGTTCTCTTCTCCTGATCTTCTTGGGAAATAGAGATCTGATTAAATCCAGAGTATCCATCAAGGAAGCACTAATATTCATGCCCTACTAGCCTTTCTAGCATATGATCCATGAAGGACAGGGGAAAATGATCCTTCCTTATGGTGTTGTTCAGCTTTCTATAATCTACAGATACTCTCCAGTACGTGACTGTGTGAGTGGGGATTAGTTCATTCGTGTCGTTTTTTACCACATTGATGCCTCCTTTCTTAGGGACCCATTGTAGGGGAGTAAACCACGAGTAATCTGATATAGGGTAAATGACGTCTCCATCTAAAATCATGATTACCTCCTACTTTATTACTTCCTTCATTGGAGGGTTTAGATTCTCCCGGGGTTGTCTCGATGGCTTTGCTCCTTCTTTCAGTAGCACCTTGTGGGTGAAAATGGTAGGGATGATACCCTTCAAATCTGCAACAGTCCATCCAATTTTCAGCTTTCTCTACTTCAATACTTGAAGAAGTGTATCCTCCTGGTCTTGTGATAGTGATACACTAAGTATAATAGGCAAAGTATGATGATCCCCCAAATACCCTTACACTAAGGAAAGTGGGCGAGGCTTCAACTCTATTTCTGATTCCTTGAGAACTGAAGGTACCAGTGGTTGTACTTCTGCCCACTCAAGGATATCAGGAATGACAGCTCATTTTCAGTAGTGGCTGCCCTAGCCTTTGATGAATTTTAGGTCCTCTGGCGCCTCATCAGTGGGTATGTTTGGAAAAATCATATCATCTAAAATGGAAGAACATACCAGATCAACTTCTAGTCTGCTCATTTGTTCATCCATGGTAGTCACGTTGTAGTAGTCCTCATTTTTGGATAATGATTCTTGTTTGACGGCCGTTAGAACATTGTAGAAGACTCTTTCGTCCCCTACTTGGAAAATCACCTCCCCCTAGTGCACATCCATCAAGACCTTCCTAGTGGCTAGTAAAGGTCTTCCACGTATAATAGGTGGCTCCAGATCATCCTCCATGTCTAGGATAATAAAATATTCTAGGAGGATCAATCGTCCCACATTTACAAGCACTTCCTCCAGCTGCCCTTTTGGATATTTAATGGATGTGTTAGCAAGTTGAAGGGAGACTCGGTTAGTCTTCAAATCATGGATTCTAAGATTTTGGAAAACTCTGAATGGCATGAGGATGACACTGGCTCCTAAGTCACATAGTGATTTTCCAAATTCATAGGGTCCAATTGTACAAGGGATATAAAAGATACCTAGATCCTGGTGTTTCAGAGGAATGGAATGTTTTAAGACTGCGTAGCACTCCTTTGTCACTGCTATGAAGCCCAAATCCTCCATCTTCATTTTATTCGAGAAGATTTACTTTATGAATTTTTCATATGTGGGCCTTTGAGTCAGATCCTCTGCAAATTGGATGTTGATGTGTGACTTTCTGAATACTTACATGAATTTTCCAGATTGGTGATCTAGCTTCCTTTGCTTCATCCTCTCTGGATAATGTAATGTAGGCTCGAATGGTTTGTTGACCTCTTTTCCATTGCCTGGTTGAGCCTTCGATGATGGATTTTCAAATGAAGAGGGGTCTGAAACTGTACCTTTGTTGTCAGCAGGGAGTATAGGTGCAGTTGATTGTTCTGGTCCCTTCTAGTGTAGATTCTTTCCACTCCACAGTGATATGGCATGGGCCTCCTCCTTCAGGTTTTTCTCGGTGTTGCCTGGTAGTGTACCAGGCTGCCTCCCTGAGAGATGATTTTCTAATTGGCCAATTTGGTTCTCGATGCCTCGAATAGAAGCCTCATGGTTCAGAAATCGTGTCTTAGTAGTAGAGATGAATGTCTCCAGAAGATCCTCCAACCTGGAGATATTCTCTTGCTAATGTTGATGTGCAGTTGGTGGAGGTAGTTGTTGCCTTGGCTTCTGCGGGTGAGGGTTTTGATACCTTTGCTGCTGTAAAGGGCCATGTTTGGGCTTTTGCTTCCACTGGTACACGTTTTGATTTGGTGGCTGACTATAGTCGGGCAGTCACTGAGGCTGAGGATTCTGCTGCTGTTGGCCCCAGCTTGTGTTCTGGTTATCTCGCCATGCTGTGTTCTGGTATTGTTGATATTGGTTAGACCCTCTTTTTGAGCAACATGTCTCACTTCGCTTATCAAAGGGTCATCTGAAGGTCCTGAACATTATCCCAAGATGTGATTGTTACCACAATCACCACATGCTGGATGGTTCACTGTATGGATTTGACGTGCGCCCTTGAGATTTAATGTGTCGATATTATTGGATATTGCATCTAATTGGGAAGAAAACATTGTAGTAGCATCAATACTATGCATACCATGTTTGTGGGTCCCCCTCTTGGAATTAAACTGGAAGCTATTGGCAGACATATCTTCAAGTAGTTCAAACAGTTATTCAGGGGACTTTCTCATTACCATTCCTCCAGTAGCAACATCCTCTATGGAATTGTTATTAGTCTTCAACCCGCCATAGAAGGTTAGGACTTGCATCCAATGTGGAAGTCTGTCATATGGGAATTTATGTAACATCTCCTTGAAATGTTCCTAGTATTTACACAACGACTCTGAGTCATGATTCTGAAAGTTCTGGATCTCGTTCCGCAGCGTTACCGTCTTCAGTGGTGGGAATTATTTGGACAAGAGCGCATGGGCTAGGTCCTCCCAGGTGAGGATAAATCTTTCTGGCATCCCATTGATCTAGTTTTTCACCTTATCCCGTAGAGATAAAGGGAACAAGAAAAGGTGGATGACGTCCTCAGAAATGCCATGGTACCTGAAGGTATCACAGATCTCCAAAAAATTGGAGAGACGGGCGTTCGGGTCTTCACTGGGAAGGCCGCCGAATTGTACGGTTTTCTAGATCAGCTACATGATAGCAGGCTGGATTTTGAAGTGATGGTCCTGAACCGGAGGATGAACGAAGCCCGTATCAGCTCCGTGGATCGATGGCAGTCCATACTCCATGAGAGTAGGACGTGGAGGTGGCTATTGAGTAGTGAGAATCAGTAGGTACTTTTGGTCCGAAGGGGCATAGTATGGCCCCTGACCTAGGATAAAATATGGAATCCACTCTGGTTGGAATTGATGGAGCTGCGGCGGGCCATATGGTGGTTCAAGAGGAGCTTACTGGTTCCAGTTTTCATTCAAACATAACTATAGTCTATCTCCTTGGACATCATCTAGATTTCTTTCCTCGTTCTGCATCGTGGGGTTGTTTTGATTTTGTTCAGCCATGAGTGTTCGTTGGCACCTCATGAACATTTGTTCGATCTCTAGGTCAGTTGGGAAAAACCCTGATGACTCTGTGCTCTTGGAATGTGTGAGGTGGCCACTCATACACTTATGGACCTGCAAAAAACAAAACAAACTACCAAGCGTAAACGAGGGAAAAAGAAGGATAAAAAGAAATATGATTAGAAAAGAGATTTTTGTAAATTTCTTATTTTTATTTTCAATAAAATGTAATAAAAATTGAATTAAAACAAAAATAAAATAACTTTCAAGTTCCCCAGAAATGGCCCCAAAATTGGACGAGTCTTTCCACTAAATTTATGTTATCGGCGTCTCAAATTATAATTACCCTAACAATTATAGCACCAGTAGGGGTCGATCCACATTTAAAATTAAGAGGTTACTCTTATCTTGTTTCAATTTCTTCTATATTTTTCTTTTAGTGAAGGTTTCTGATTTTAGAGTCGATATTTGTTTGGTTGTTTTTAGATACAAAAAAACATTTTGTTTTTACATTTCTTTTAAAAAAGTAATTTTTAGAATGAATGAAAAGATGGGAAAATTGATTTTGATGAAAATAAGAATAAGAATGTGTTGGGGTTATGCATTTGTGATAAGTTTATTATTAATTTAAATTATTTAAGAGGTTGTTTTGTTGATGATAATCCAACACTCTGGATTACAATTTGTAATTATGCTTCCTCGGTCTGGATCACATAATATTAAGAGCTGAAGTAACCAACTCCATGGTCCGGTAGTTAGTTTTTAACAGATCATTATTAGGATTAGTCTATTTTGATCCAATGAATCCTTTTAATGGTCATGAAATTATTCATCGTTATTCTTCTTTTGAATCCCTAAAGATTCGACCCTTGGTTCGGTACATAATTTTTAGTGATAATATGATGTGATTTAATAAGAATACAAAGAGATTGTTGAAACAAAAACATTCACAACAACTTAATTCAAATTAGAACTCATCAGTCTCCACAACCCCAACACACTGGGAGAATATTTACAAATATTGAAAATGAAAAACAAAAAATTATTAAAACCTGATGAAATCATGCTTGGAATTTTGAAGTTGAAATGACTCTTCGGTAGAAGAATGGTGGTATTACAACGTTAGAGCATCTATCCTTCGGAACTTCATCCCTTGTTCTCCACACCACACCTCAATATCCACTTCTCATCTCCTTTGTCCAGAGGCCAAGGCTTCTATTTATAGGAAAAATAATTACATGGCGTGTATAGAAAGTACAAGTTGTGTACTTTCGTCAACACTCTTTTAGATTCTTATTCTCTACTGGTAGGCATCATAACATGCCGTATTTGACTTTGAACACGGATCCGCCTGGTAGGTGAGTGTACATGGCGTGTATCTCCATCACACATGATGTTTTGTATCAAAAATTGGCCACCAAACACTTCTATAATATCAGATACGGCGTGTAGAAATGGAAAACGGTGTGTCTCCTTCTGTGGCCACATGGGCGTGTAGACTCTTTTCAGTCACCATCCCCTTCTAGAGTGTTGTACATGGCATGTAATTCCACCCCACATGGCGTATAGTGTTTGGATGGTGACTTGGGTGTGTACTCCCCTCCTTTGATCCGTGTCCCTGTTTGAATGTACAAGGCGTGTATAAAAGTACACACCGTGACGTTGAAAATTTTTCACAGACTTCCCTTGATTTGGGTATTTTGATATAAAACTCCTTAAAATAGACAACGTTACTAAAATAAATGTATTTTTTCTCTAAAAAGTAGGTATTTGGTGAAAACTTGTTTTTATTGTTAATAAAATGTATGAAAATTCTTTCAAAAATTGGGTGCATCTACTATCAGTAAAGGGAGATCACTCTTCACATCCCAAAGAATCCTCTGATTATTAACAAGTGCAAGTAGGAAAATGAATCTACTTTTGAATCGTCATATCTAGTGTTGATATTGATTCCTTGAGAGAAAGTATATCTTGACCAAATCATTGAGACAAATGAGATAATCGTGCTTGAAGACATTCCCATCATGAGATATAAAACTTATGTATTCCCTAAATATTTGTCTGGTCTTCCTCATGATTGATAGGTTGAGTTCTCAATTGAACATTTTCTTGGATCTCTTCCAATATCAAAGACACCTTATAGAATGGCCACTATTGTGCTAGAAGATCTGAATTAGTAGTTATAGGAGAATCTGGAGAAGGGTTTTATATTCCCCTGTGATTCACTATTGGGTGTTCCAGTCCTCATCATCAAGTAGAAGGATGGTTCAATGCGCCTATGAATTTATTATCATAAGCTCAATAAAATCACGATAAAGAAATATTATTCCCTTCCATGAATAAATGACATGATCTATCAGCTTCTTGGAGACTTTTATTTCTCTAAGGTGGACCTTTGGTCGGGATATCACCAATTAAATGTGAGGAAGGAAGAACATGAGGAGCATTTGAATACTGTGTTAGTCTTTATTGATGAAATTTTGATATAATACAAGAACAAGGAAGAACATGAGGAGCATTTGAATACTGTGTTAACAACTTTTCAAAGGGAGAATTTGTGTTCACAGTATAGTAAATGTGTGTTATGGATAGAGGAATTATCATTCTTGGGGCATGTTATCACCAGCAAAGGGATATCTATTGACCCTTCCAAGACAAAGGGAATTGATGAGTGGCCTAGACCAACTTCTGTAATAGAGATCCATAGATTTGTGGGTCTATTTGGGTATTATCGACAATTTGTGAAGGACTTTTCATGATTTTCAAACCCAATGACCAGGCTAACATGGGAGTAACGTTTTTATGGACTAAGTAATGTGAAGACTGTTTCAAGGAGTAGAAAAAGAGGCTAATCACTACGCCAGTACTCACACTCCCAGAAAGTGGGGAAATATTTGTGGTGTACAATTATTCTTCAAAGAAGGGTTTAGGCTATGTGATGATGAAAAATGATAAAGTGATAGCATACACCTCAATGAATCTGAAAATACATGAGCAAAACAATCCCATGCATGATCTGGAGTTGGAGGCTGGGATTGAAAATAAGGTGTATGGGTAAAAGTGGGAGATATATACTAACCACAATAGTCTCAAATATATATTCATACAAAAATAGATTAATATGCACTAGATAAGATGGATAGATCTCATCAATGATTATGACTTCTTAATCCACTACCATCCTAGTAGGGGAAACAAGGTTGTAGATGCTCTAAGTAGAAAGTATCATGCATCTTTAATAATGATGAGAATTTAAAAGGATTTGATCTACATAGATTTTTTGAGGATGTACATGATAATCATTAAAGTAGGAACATCATCAATCTTTTCTCAAATGGTTTCTCAACTATCTCTCATAGAGAAAATAAAGGATGATCAAAGAAAAAATGTGGAACTTCTAAAAATGCTAGAATCTATCAGAAGTGGAAAATCTTATGGGTTCGTGATTAAAGAGGAAGGAGTTTTACAATTTGGGTCACGATTATGTGTACAATAAGATCCAGAGAAAAATAAATATATTCTGAATGACGTGCATAGATCAACCTTATCTATTCGCCCATGGAGCATAATGATGTGTCATGATCCCTGAGAGACCTTTTGGTCGGACAATATGAAAAGGTAGATTTCTTAATATACATTAAAGTGACTAGTATGTGAACAAGTGAAGTTTGAAAGATCAAATTCTAAGAGGATGATGCAACCACTATGAATATCAACATAGAAGTGCGAGAACATCACCATGGTCTTTGTCACTAGACTTCCAAGGACTTCTAGAGGATACAATGCTATACGGGTCATTATGGATCATCTTACGAAGACCTCTCACTTTATAGAAATTTGAGAGGACTTCTCATTGGATCAACATGCGCAAATATGTATCAAATAAGTGGAAAGGATTCATGGAGTACCACTATCTATTCTATATGATTCTGATCCATGATTCACGTTGATGTTTTAGAAAATTCTTCAATATTCTCTACGTACTGAACTGAAATTAAGTACAACCTATCATCCTCAAACTGATGGACAATCTAAGCAACTATTCATACATTGGAAGATATGTTGATAGCATAATCTGTAGACTTCAAAGGAGGATGGGACCAACAACTTCCACTTGTTGAATTCTCCTACAACAATAGTTTCCACTCAAGCATCCAAATGGCACCATATGATTCCCTTTATTGGAAAAGGTGCATAACACTGGCGTGTTGGGATGAAGTCGGTGAGCATTAGCAGCTAGGACCTAAAATGGTTGAAGAAATAGTGGATAAGTTGAAAACCATTAAGAAACATATCAAGGTATCCCAAATATGATAGAAGAGTTATGCAGACAATTTTTGACAAGACCTTGAGTTCAAAGTTGGAGACACGGTATTTCAATGCGTATATCTGTGGAAGAAGGTCATGAGGTTTGGAAAGAAAGGGAAGGTAAGACCCAGGTACATCAGCCCCTTCGAGATCCTTGATCGAGTTGGATCTCTGGAATATCGACCAGCACTTCCCCCTTCCATTTCCAATTTACATGATGTCTTTCATGTATCCATATTAAGGATGTATATACCAGACTCTTCACATGTACTCTCTTCAGAGGTGGTATAGTTGGAGGATGTTCTTTCTTACGAGGAGTATCCAGTGAAGTTCTTTGATCATACAGATAAAGTTCTACGTAACAAGATTACTCACTTGGTCAATGTACTATGGCGGAACCGTAAGTACGAAGAGGCAATGTAGGAATTGTAGGAAGCAATGAAGGAAATGTACCCACACCTTTTTGTGGCCTATAATGTAAAACAAAACTTTTGGGGGAGATATTTCATAAAGGGGAAAGAATGTAATGACCCAATGTTTTACTAATGGAAAATCTCTTCTTATAATTAAGTCATATAATAACATGGATTTACAACACATTGATTTACTAAGTACTATATGGCCTTTAAACATAATTTTGTCCCTTCTTTGTTTTTAATTTTGAAAAATGGTCATCTAGAATTGTGATCAGTATGTGATTTGGAGTCATATAAGACAAGAACACTTTTTGATAAATAGTAACATACCCTTATGAATAGTAGAAAACCTTTATGAATAGTAATGAATAGTAATGAATATGAAATCATCAAAAAAAAAAATAGAAATTCCACCAATCAATGTAAAAATAAAACTTAGTCATCTAAAATTTGAAATAATGATCATAGTATAAGAATTGGTATTTTTGTATACCAAAACTATTTTATTTAATTTTTATTGTGTAATTTAATAATTTAAAATTGAAATTTATTTTCATAAAATTTAATCATAAATTGTTACTTTATTCTCTTATGGTTAGAATATAAATTTATAGGACTTTGATTATTTTTCATGTTTTTATGAAATGAGTTATAGTTTTAATGTTGATTTTGTTGAATAATTTGTGATTTTATTTAAATATTAAATTAAAAATAGTTAAAAAATTATTTTCAAAAAAAGGAGTTCATTTTTTATTTCTACAGATTGAAATATAGTTAGAGATAATTTTTGGGATTTTTCTAAAATACATGAATTTTTCTTGAATAATAAAAAATACATTTTTGATTTTTCAGTATATTTGATGACATCATAATGATGTAATAATTAATAAAAAATGTTGTTCAGATTGTGTACAGTATAAATATTTATTAGGTGTACCAAGTAGATATAATACCATGGGAAAATACCATGGGAAAGCCCATGGTTTTACCAAAACCACTAATTAGGTGTCTTTAAATTACTAAAAATTCTATCTTTTGCTATAAATACCCACTCTTACCTTTGTTTTATTTCATTAAAAGACCTTAATCCTCAAAGATATGGTGGTTTTAATTCCCTAGGAGTCCTCACAAGGTGTATTTAAGACTACCAAATCACATCCTTCATGTTTGAGGAGTAACTCTACAAGGTAAAGGAACCTTTCATCCTCCTCTTTCATCAACACTTCTTTTATGTTATCTCTTTGAATTTCTATTTTCATATGTTGGGGTTTGATTTTAGGTATCCCTATTACTTTAATTTTGTTTTCCAAGTAATTATATATCCTCTTCACTCTCATAAATTCATTTTATGAAATTATAAGTGACATTGTTAGGCTGCCGAGTTTTCATATGGGACCTCTTATATTTTCTTTCATTTTCCTGTTCATGTCTTTTATTTTTCTTTCCTCACCTCCATTCACCCAACTGGTTTGATAACAATAGTAACATACATGTACTATAATTTTGTTTTGAAAATGGTATATTTCATTATCATATATCGTTTCCCTTTATTTTATACTAAAATGAATACACCATCTGAGATGTGTTAATTTACCACATTCAAGGATGATGGGATTTCAATATCTGTTACCATCTTCAATTATTTTCATGAAACCATTTTCATGGTTCAACCAGACAATAATATATGTATTATTTCTCATCTATGATTCTGAAAACCTTTTTTACACAAGGTTTCTATTTATAAATCAAAACATGTTCCTTATGGTCCAAAAAACATCCACTTAACCCAAACAGTTATCATTAAATAATTTATATAATGATTCATATTCAGTCCAAGTAATAAAATGGAATTTAAAATCATGTAACCACTTCTATTTTCAATAATAACATATAACTCTAATTCTGTACAATCATCCACATTTTACATGATTATTATAACATGAATATAACTGAACCGATCATTAGAACCAAGGAATCAAATGGTCCCAGAAAATGAAATTGAACCTAATAAAAATCAAAAAGATTATGAATGGACTCAAAAAGGATTTACTAAATAATTTAAAAATATAATATGTTATGGAATTATTAATTAATGAACCTAATTTTATTATTTAAGTCATTAATATCAAGTGGAGAATACCATCAGACTTATGGTAAGGGATCCTCTCTATTTCACTTTTATTCAAAAATGTATTCTTTGTTATTCCCTTTTATGTATAATTCCTAATGTTGGGGTTTGATTTCACACCATCCTCATACTTCCCTAATAATGTATAAAAGATGATAAATTCTTTTATCTCTCATTATGAATTATTATGTACACCTGATACCATGCCGATATTCCGTAAGGGATTCTACCCAAACAACCTTTATTCCTTCGAGTTTTAAATAATTATTTTACCCAAAAGAATTTCTCTTTTATTTTTATGAAAAACTCATAAATTATGTTTTTATGACCCAAAAACATGTTCCAAGATCCATCCCTCATTCTATTTTGGGGATATACATGTTTTTAAGTGATTCCTTCTTTAATACTTCCCGATAAGCAAACCTATTTTAAGGGAACATCCTGAATTCTTACACGATTTGAAGGGAACTCTCTGTTCTCTTTTTAGCCACCATTGTATTTAAAAAATAAATCCTATTATTGTGAAAACATTCCTATTTCACTTCTATTTTTGTATAGAGGATATTTCCATTTTCTATTTTAAAGGCTTAATTGTATTTTCCTTAAAACTACTCAAAAATGTTTCAATGATAAAGTCTCATAAATACATTTCTTATATGATGTCCCTTTTACTTAACATCACTCACCATGATACATTCCTACTTTTCCTTTATAATTTCCATTCATATTTTAGTTCCTTTCTTTCACGGACACTTTTATTATATGCAAAATTTAATTTTCTTTATGACAAGATTATGATACCCACTTATTTCCATTGGTACCCCTATGTTTACGTGTGATTGATTATGTATGATTATTTATGTGGAAATAATATTCATGAATAAATTAAGATGGGTGTTCCCGGATAGCACTCCAATGAATTGGGTAAAGTTAAATATCATGAGATGTTATGTGAAACGGTCTCGGCGGTTAACCCTGGCTTGTGCTACTATGGGAAATGATCTTGTCAGTTGTCCTTGACTCTTACTAAAGTAACGTGTTATGTTTTTTCCACATTTATATGATTTCATTTTTATATGATCCCATATTTATATGTTATGATTCTGTATGTTCTAGGTTTTTTACTTCATTATGTCATGCCTCCTAACTTATGTTCTTAATATTTATTCTTATGTTCATTCCCTTACTGGGCTCATAAGCTCATCTTGTATTTCATGTGTTTCCCTAGGATATCCTATGTAGATGTTTGAGAACAATGGAAGTTAGGAGCTCATTATGGATATTAAATAAAGAAGTGTTTTTTTTCGCCCCATGTTTTATGTTTTATGTACCTAGACTTCCAAGAGAGAAGACTTCACAATCCTTGGCTCGTAATCTGATGTATAAATATTATTAAAATCATGTAATGTCTTATTTAATGGGTTTGGGTCACTATAATTTCTACATGCTTAATATGGAGGATGATAATGTAAATTAACGTGCTCCAATTATCTTAGGTAGGACCTTCTTCAAAACAACAAAAACAATCATAAATTTCCATGAGGGTACACCATCCATGGAGTTTATAGATGAGGTTGTGATAGTTAATGTTATGGACTATATGAAATACCCCACAGAGGACCATTATGGGTTTTTTTCTCTTATTTTCAACCACCAAGTAAAAAACCCATGGATATTGTTTATCCTATTCTTAGATATATTATGATCATTGGTTCTGTTTTGATGTCTAAGTTAACATCCATGCCTAATTCTAATGCAAAAAACACTCTTGGGTTTGATTTTTATGTGTATTTATATTATAATTTTGATCTTGTTAAATCTAATTATGACATAGTTTTTGATTATGTTGATTGATTTGATGAATTATTCACCCATTATGATTATGTTTATTCAGATATTTATGTTCATGGTGCAAAAATTTCACTACCTTCAATGTCTCCATCCATACAAAAAGCCCCTTTATTGGAACTCAAGTCATTTACACCAAATATCAAATAATCATACTTGTTTAGTTTTGAGAGATTACCTATTATCATTTCTAACAATATCCCTTTTGAAAATGAAGAATGAATTTTGAGTCATTTTATTGAAAAAATAAGGTAAATTGGGTGGACCTTGGCTGACATATTTGTCATTATCCCCTCCATTTGCATGAATAGATTTATTTTGGGGATTGTACTAAAGCAGTTATGTGGTCATAAAGGATACTTGATCCCAGTCTTCTAGAAGTTATTAAATAGGAAGTTGAAAAATCACTTTAGGGAGGTATCATTTATCTCATTTTATATTCCTAGTGGGTGATCCCTATTCATGTTGTGCCATTAAAAGTGGTGTTACTATTCATAGAAATGAGAGATAGGAGTTAGATCCAATGGGGGTGAAAACAGTTGGTGTGTTTGTATTGATTATAGTAAACTAAATAAATCCACTAACATGTACCGTTTACCCCAACTATTTGTTGATCAAATTTTTGATAGAATTTCTAGGAAAATACAATATTATTTCTTGGATGGATTTTCTAGATATTTTTAGGTTCCTATAGCTCTGGAGGATCCAGATAAGACAACATTCATTTTTCCATTCGGTACATTTTCATACCAAATGATGGAATTAATACTTTATAATTCCTGAGGTACCTTCCAGAGATGCATGGTGAGTAATTTTTCAGATTTCTTTGAGACCTAAAAGGAGGTAATTACAGAAGATTTTTCATTGTATGGATCTTTATTTAATGATTGTATCTTTTTTTATAAAAGGTTTTTAATCATTTGTTGAGAATAATTTGGTTCTGAACTTTGAAAAATTTCATGTAATGGTAGAGAATAGAATTTTCTTTGGGCGTGTAGTGTCAAAATATGGAATAGAGGTTGATAAATCTAAGGAAGATGTTATTTCATACTTTTCATATCCTTCATGTGTGTGTGATGTGAGATCATTCATAGGACATGAAATCTTTTATCGACACTTCATCAGATATGTTTGTAAGATATATCTACCTTTGTCTCAATTTCTTCAAAAAATATTGAATTAGTTTTTGATAATTCACGAAGGGTGTCTTTTTATGAGATAAAGAAGTGTCTAACCACTCCACCATTCATACAACACCCATATAGGAGCTTCCTTTAGAGATTATGTTTAATGTGTCCAAATTTGTGCTTGGATTTATCTTATATCATAGGGTGGAAGGGTGGTATTATGTGATAGCTTATGCATTAAGGACATTGGATTCAGTCCATGTAAATTACACCACAATGGAAAATGAGTTTCTTACTATTATATTTTCTTTAGATAAATTCCATTCGTATTTATTGGGATCTAATGTAGTTGTTTTTTCTGACCATTCATCTCCGAGATACCTCTTATAGAATCCAAATGAAAATCCCATAATTATTTAAGTAATGATCCTTCTTTATGAAGTTAATTTTAAGATAAATTATAATAATGGGTAAGAGAAATTGGTGGATAACCACATGATTTGGATTACTCACACACTAGAGGATGATTCCTTGGACCAGGTACCACATTGGGACTCTTTCCCTAATGAGCATCTCTATGTCATCTTAGGTATACATCCTTGGAATGAAGCTTTAGTGAACTACCATGTTGCCTATAAAATTCCTAAAAATTTAAATAAACATCAAGTCCAAAAATTAAAAATTGATTCTAGGTTTTATGTGTCGGATGCTCCGTACCTCTGGCGCATGTGTAGTGACCCAGTCATTAGGATATGTATGTCTGATCATGAGATTTAGTTTTCTTTTTATTTTTTCCATACACTTTTTTTTGGTGTAAACATTGGTCCCCTATGTAAATCTATGAAGGTATTAGACTGTAGATTATATTTTCCTACCTTATTTCATTATTACCATGTGTTTTTAAGTCATTCTCTCATTTCCAACAGACTAGGAACATTTCATGGAGACATTAGATTCCCCAGCGTCCCATATTATTTTGTGTGTTTTTATATGTATGGGGAGTTGATTTTATGGGTACTTTTCCATGTTCATTTAGTTTCATGTAAATTTTTGACGTTTTTTATTATGTTCGAAAATGGTTGAAGGCCAATCCAACCAGGATTGATGATTCTGATGTTGTAGTAGATTTTTTCAAGGATCAAATTTTTTGTTGCTTTGGAGTACCAAAGTCCATCATAAGTGAAAAAGGGACACACTTTTTCAATTTGAATTTGGTTTCCCTCCATGAAAGAATAGGGTAGCAAAAAAAACTTATACTCTATACCACCCCTAAAAAATAGGATAGGGTTTTAAATTGGTATTTTAAACCAAATTTGGAGAAAATTGTGTAGACAAATAGAAAGGATTGGAGAAAGATCTTGGATGATGCACTTTGGGATTATATGCAAACATAAAAAACTCTCATTGGTATGTCCCCCCACCATATCATTTTTGGTAAAGTCATTCAACTCCCCTTGGAAGTCAAGCATTGGGAATACTAGGCTATAAAGAAATGAAACATGGATTTGGCTCAAGATGGAATTCAAAGGAAGATACAAATTCAAGAGATTTAGGAAATTTGATTGTCATCATATAACAACTAAAAGCTCTAAAATAAATGATTAAAAATGGATCATAATATAATGATATAGAAAATGGGTGTTTCATGTAGTAGATAAAGTCTTTCTCTATATTTCACGACTGATGCTAATACCCGATAAGTTGGGTTTTAGATGGTTAGGTTAATATGTGGTATCTAATTTATTTCATTATGGTACAGTGGAAATAACATATGGGGAAATATAAAGGATATTTATAGTCAATATAAAGAAATTTAAGTAATACATTGAGGTACTTCCTACCAATTCATTTGATTTCATCACACTGCATGTCCCCATCATCACATGAGAATATCAGGTTGTTCCTAATCCTTTGACTTTTATATTATTTTTCATATTTAAAATTCAACATTTGAAGTTTACATATCATCTCAATGTTTTAAATTGGGGACAATGCAATATTTTATTTGTGGGGGAGGGGACAAAATTCTGGTGTAGCAATTTAGTATTTTTATCTATTTATTTTTTGTGTGTTTTTCGATAGATTTTATATTAAATTTTTATGAAATAATAAATTAATAAATTAATAATAATAAATATATATCATGTAACATCATCATTTACATGTGGAACATAAGGAAAATACAAGTTTTCAAAATCCATTAGCATCATGATATTAACAAGAATAATTTTATCATAAATGGATGATTTTTATTAAGATAGAAGTCATCGATGATATAATTGGTTGTGCCATTATAAAAGAATTTATATTTTTACACCATTCTTTGTGATATTTATTTATGTTAAATTGTGTCATTGTTTTATCCACAAAACATTTCATGCAACCATAACTTGTGATGTTTTTTTACTCAATTTAAGGTATATCCAAGATAGATAAAAAATAATCTTATATCGATAGTTGATCCATACATTCATTTACCTTATGATCGATTTCATTACAATAAAAAATTAACCTATATATATATATATATGTATCTAAAATCCAATAGTTTTACACCCTCAAAAAATCATAAAAACACAAAAAATAAATATATATTATCTTAATAAAGAAGAAGGTGACAAAATGTACAACACATGGGGATATCTAGGATAAGAGTTGAAGGTTTGAATTTTGGGAATACTTAAGTGATTGTGTCTTAAAATTTGGTTGTAAAATAATATTGAAAAAGTTCAGTGAATTAAACCATGTACGAAGAATTGTTTTACATAACATAAATATATTGAATAGTAGTTGGAGATATGTGATTGAAATTGTTATCAAACACACGCATGGGGAATGAATGGCACGATATACCAATAATTTTATTCACTATGACTAGTTTAATTAATCCTAGTTGATATTTTTTCATACAATTTATTATACAATCAATTTCAAATTTATTAATATTTAATCATGCTGAGATTCTTATATTTCCTATATTTCCACTTTGGATCGGGAAACATAAACATGCATATCTTGTCACAGCTTTTTGGAATACATGACATGTAACTTTTCACATGAGTTAAAAATTCCAAGTGTGGGGGAGTAGTCAAACAAATTTTTATTGAATATTTTATTCATAGTAAATGACATAGTTTCATCACATTGTGTCAAATATATTTATTTATGGAATATTTTGGATTAGATGAAACTTTGAAAATTCAATGAAAATTCTAATTTTCCATTTAATGTTAAATATATGATTTCAGCAAAAAATATTTTTTTGTGAATTATTTGAACATAATGTTTTGTAACAGTGTTACTCACTCAATGAGATACAACTTTAGTTTAGGAAATATAAGTTTGATCACTAAATTTAATGGATTAAATGGTCTATGAAGAGAAAGATAGACTAGACTCTCGAGATTAAACACCACTTAAGAATTTAGGTCATAACTTAATAAAATGTGATTTTATTTTTCAAAACATTGGAGAAAATATTTAGAAATCAAATTATCAAATATAATTATTTTGTAAGAATAGTTGGTTCATGCATTTTTGAGGTCCAAAAGTTATAGAAATCTAGATTAAAATATTTGGATGAATTCTCCATTCTCACTTGAAAATTCGTGAAACCCTAGAACCTCTTCACTCTATAAATTTGTGTTTTTATCATTTATAGTAGGTTAGACATTCTTTATAGGATTACTGTCATCGGTTACATGGTGCATTTCTATTTCAATTCACTATTGTAGGATAGAATCTATCTAGCTATAATTTCTTCTAAAATGATCTTTTTTCCTCTTCTTTGTTGTAATGTTGTTGTTACTTCAAAAAAATATCTATTTATTTACCATTTATTTTGTTATTTTAATTTTTGTTATTATATATGTTAATTTTTTTCATGGAAATAAATATAATAAATGAGATTGTCTTATACCCTTTTTAAGCATTTACACATGAAAAATGATTCTACAATGACTACACATCCCATTGAAGTGTAGTTTTTTTAGTAATTGATATACCTATTAATTTATTCATTTATTTATTTTGATAAAATTAGCTTTTTTAATTCACATAATATGATCTATGAATTGAGGTTTTAAATTTAAAATAAACTAAAAAATAAATTGATTAATTAACACAAAAATGTGAGGTCAATAATTTTGTAATTTGTGATTGAACAATATTATTAGTTAAAATAAAACAACAATGGATAAATTTATAGGATTAAAATACAATATCATAACTCAATTCATCCTCATTTACCGAATAGATATATGGCCTAATTTACCACTGACTATAATTTATCCTTATAACATAAATCAAATTAGGGAGTTATGATTACACTTTCCAAAGCTATCATAGTATTTAATTCATTTCATTATTGAAGTTATGTTAATTCCTATTGGGTTTCTGTGAAAAAAAATTAGGGGATCCTAATTAAGTGGAGTTTTATTTAAATTATAATGATTAATAAGTAACTGAATAGGTATAGTTTTATTGATTAAACCATTTAAAATTATTTTCTAAAAAACATCTCCTCGTTTCATTTTCTCAATCACATTTCAAATAAAATACAATATTATTCCAACATACATCTTTAATATTTATAAACATTAATCACTCCATCCAATTAAGTAGTGTAATTATTTTATCATTATTTTCATAATACCATTATGAAGTTTTTTCAATTACATCATATTTGAGAGACGACCTTGGTTAGCCACTCTAATACACCTAAGTACCCAAAAACCACATGTCATTTGAAATCAACCAGGATAGCACCTTTCATTCAAATTTTTTGACTCTTTTTTATTACCTAGAGGTTATTTCATGAATTGTATTTACTCTATATGTTTATTTATTTTATTATTATTCCTATTTTCTTATGTATAGATATGGTTGGGTGTGTGAATACGGATACTTTAGGCAAAGGCCTCCTATTTTAGTTTTGCATTTTTGTTGTTGTCGCCAACCCCTAGACTATGGAGGCTAGATTTGGGTAGTTGTGGCTCAGCCTTCTATCATCCAAGAGTACCCCATTGGGAAGGGTCGTAATAGGTTTTACAATAATAATAAAATTTAATTATTTTTTATACCAAATTTATTACATTATGATAAAATTACACAATTTTAGAGGTAGAAAAAGAAATAAATTGAAAGAGTTCAGGTAATACAATTACCTATTTTTTGGTAAACCTAATTTAGATAATTTATTAAGGAACCTAGGGTTGATATTTTAGGGATACCCACACCCAAAACAATTGGATAAGGTTGTTTATAAGAGGAATTAGTTGGGATTGTTTGAGCTATTTTTTCTCAATTTGATGTCAATAATTGACGAAAGAGTTATCCTTTTATAAAGGAGGGAAATGACACACATTGAATTTTTACAAATGATTAAAATATAACTAAGAAATTCTCAAAAAAATCATATAAATGGACATAGATTCAAATTTAATGTAGTATATGGTAGAAATCTAATCAAATAATAATATTTATATAGGTTTAAGTGGTATTTTAAACCTAATCATTTGGTTTGACCCCTTAGTTAACCTATTTTAATATTTACCTCTATAGTGTCTTTTTCACCCTGAAGGGGTAATAATTTTACATATAACCTGAAAATTGGATCATAAAAGTAAAATTTATGAAATTTTCAACCATATATTTTCCAAATTATCCTCTTTAAAGATTTTAATGTATTTAAATTAATTTAATAAAAATTGTTTTGATAAAATTTCATTAATGTCAATTTTGACACTATTCATTTAATTTGAAATAAAATTCATAATGACATAGTTAACATTCCAATATAATCCATTAACACAAAATTAATAAGTCATATTCATTTATATAATTCATGGACCACTATAAATCATTCAAACTATATCACTTTTAATATTATTAAAATTAAATATTTTATTTTATCTATTAATTCAATAAATATTTCATTGGCATTTCATAATAATTTATGGTAATTATATAATTACTAAAAATTATAAATAAAGTTTCAACATGAAAATAATTTCACTATTCTAAAAATCGGCATTTTTATTTCATTATAACATTATTTTTTCCTTATGTGGATTAATAATAGTTATTTAAAAGTAAGAGAGAGACATTTCATAATCTTCATTACTTTAAATATTATACAGGTCATTCTCAAGGAATTATGTCCCTTAAATAATAAAATTTATATCCTAAGGTGATAATTATTATATTAAATTCATTAAATAATAATTATGATTGAAAATGGTGACCTTAACACTTACATTTAACCTAGATTAACATGGTTTTACCTTTACAATGGTAATAATTTTTACCATGGTTACTATTCATAATTCATAAAAATAAAAGGAAGCTATTATTAAAATTTTAACATCATGATTAAATTTATAGAATACATTTTATCAAATTAAACACCTATAAGTGGCCAAAATTAATTTTAAAATAAGTGTGAAAGATGCATTGGAAAACGTTTTTGGAAAAATAAATTTTTAAGCATAATACTAGATTTATTCTTATCCCATGCATAGTAAAAATAATAGATAAATGTAATAAAATTAATTGAATATATAATATATATTTAATTAAAATCATTCACCAATAGTGACTAAGTTAAATTTTTATGATAAAAAATTCACCATGCATAATAACAATTTTTCTGAAAAACATATGTTTTACATTCAAAGAATTTTTATTTTCAATTATAATCAATTTATAATAGATGAATTTATTTTACGAATAAGAAATTTTATAATTTAGTTATTAATATTAATTCCAACAAATTTAATTTATAGGATAAAATGGTATACTATATTAAACTTCATTTAGACTCGGGGTTTTGTGTTTCATAATATATCAAAAAAATTATCCACAGAAAAATATTTCACAAAATATTAGGATATAACAGTTCAAGTAGAACTATTTAGGAACTTATAGAGGAAGATAATTTATAATAGTGGGAGAATCATTATACCTATTTATTAAGATCACATTTTCATATATTTTATACTGTAAATCATTGTTTATATTCCCATAAAAGTGTTATTGGATGGGTAATTTTCATGTTTTTTGGTTTTGGTGTTATTTTGAGCCCTAATGTGAAAAACGCCTAATTTGGGATTTTAGACAGATTTTTACATCAAGGATATATTGGTCATTTCCTTAAAATTATATGTATAAATTTACTAATTCAAATTTTTTTTATAATCCTTTTTTTATTTCCTTCAACATTGACTTCTAGACTAGGAGGTGATTCAGCCATCTAAATGGTCTAAAACTTCATTTACTTTAGGAATTTTTCCGGGCAAACAGCGTGGACCCACCCAACGTAACGGGCATAAACCTCGGTATTCTCATATCTAAATGATGTGTTTCTACCCGTGATACCACGAGTACAGACATGGACGTCTCTACAAAAAATTTGGGGGATGTTGGAGGTCATTAAGGAGGTTATTGAACGACATACTTTTGGAGGAACTTTCCTGGAAGCTTGGTCCAGAAATAGAAACCGAGAATGAAAAATTCATAAATCCTCCATACGGCTTCCAAATTAGCTGAAATGTGGAGGAGAGATGGATAATATATCCATGAACAACATTCATGAAGGGTGGAACACGTGAAGAGATCTTTAATGGGGTCTATAACACGAAAACATTCGGGGGTCGAATTCTGCCTATAAAAGGAGGCCCTCACCTCCTTCCCAAAGCATCCCATTCTCCATCCATTAATTAAAGGAACCAAGGAGGAGATATACACCGAGGGAGGCCAACCAAAAATCTTCCCCATTTCACTTTTTATTAATTTATTTTTGTCTTAGTTTTCATTTATTATTTAGATTTCTATTAAAATTCATGCATTATTTTTATTTCTGTGTCCACCCATCCACCCTGTTTTTTTCTTCATCTTTTCTCCTTTCTTCTTTTATTCTTCTCATATTCTCCACCATAACCTCTTACCCTAAAATATGTGGGGTTAAACAGAGACTTGTCCCGAGGGAGGTATGTGGAAATTTCAATTATTTTGTGCTTAAATTCTTATGTTTAATTAAGTTTGTGATGAGAAAGAGTGATGTGCACGGGTGTGGCGATCGTCCACCATGACACTGATCTCAAACTTATTTCTATTCTCTTATTAAATATTTTCCCTCCATTATACTGGATACAAGATCTTCATACGATGGAGTTGAGCCATTCTGTGGTTGAAATGGCATACGATGGAGCCAGGTCTTGGAAGATGTCACACTCTCGATCGAGGTGTGCCACCAAACTTCATTATAGGAGGAGGTGAAGTTAATATTGCTAAACGCATTCAAGATTTCACCCCAATAAATAAAATAATAAAAATTCATGAATTTGATCTCATAATTAAATTATCAAACGTAATTTAAATACCAAAAAGGGGAATTATGGAACCCACAAACCAACCCATAAAGGCCAAGTTCATTATCAATTAATTGCATTTTTGTCATTCCATGATAGTTTTACCTTTTATTAAATTTAATTTTATTTATAAACAAAAAAACAAATAATAATTTGTTTAGTTCAATTAAATTAAGTAAGTAAATGATTGAGAAAGCTCTTCAATTGAGACGACCCTGGTCAGCCTCTTTGTTGCACTAGGAAAAATTTAATTGCTTTTTCCATGCCTTAAGACAGGCGTGCGTTGAAACTGGCACCGTTTCTGGGGAGCTAATCGGTTGTTTACTTTACTTTTTCTATTTTCAAATTTTTGATAGTTTTCAATATTTAAAAAAATCAAAAAAAAATTATTTTTTCATGATGTATTCACATTCAAATTATTATGCATGGAATAATTACTCACAGGTGTATGAGGAAGAAAATGACTACACTGAGGAGGTCCTCCAACGAAGGGCTGATGCTCTAATGATACGGTTCAAACAGAAGGTAAGTGGATTCGCAACATGGAAATCACTTGGAGAATTGATATCCATGGTCAATGAACTCATAACTGAAATTGAAAGATTCAACACTAAGTAGAAATTGCCACAGGTCTTCCCTAATATCAGTGAAGAAATCCATGAAGTTGAATCCAAACTCATGGTAGAGGAGCATGACTACCTACCTCCATCCAGCAATAATCAAATCCAAAGGGGCTCTTTTAAATCAAGAAGATATTCAATCTGAACCAACTCATAGATATGATACATTCTTGAACTCAAATTATTTTAATTTTGTTGAAACGAATTTGAGTATAACTCCCAATTGTTTTAAATTTTCAGAATCAGATGACTCTTATTATGCCCTGGAAGATGAAGAGTCAAAAGAAGATGCACCTGTTGAGGAACACATGGAGCTCCCATAAGTCATGAAATATCTACAGGAGGAGCCCCATCAAGAGATTTAGGTAGCTGAGCCTAAGAAAATCAGTGAAAAGGATTCTCTTCATGCCACCCCCATGAAGCCAGCACTGGAAGATAAGAAGGTTGCACAAGTATCAACCAAGGAAGAGGATGGTCCATACTTCATCCTACCCCCACCATACAAGCTATACTTTATTGTGAAGGGGGAGGATATAGTGTAATCTATCCATGGATCATCCCTCAAGAACAACAATGAAGCACAAGTTTGGAAGAGCCACATGTGGTGGTTAAAATCAAAGAAGATTCATCCACAAAAAAATTATGGATAAAAGCTGGTACTGCCCTCTAGAGGTAGTAAAAGATTACAGGGCCCACTTGGGGGATCATACAAAGATTTATCTTTATATGATTTTTATTAATTAAAATATCAAATTCAGTATTAGGAAATAGTCTATCATGTGGACCCCTCCCTCTTGTCATTTTGAGCTTAAATGAAATAAACCTTGTGATTAATTGAGTAATTTTTCTTTTGTAGTATCATGAAGCCAGAAGGAAGCCCCAAGAATTAGAGGAAGAGGACTGAATCATTATTTCAAAAGGGAGTTAACTTTTTATGTTTATCATTTAAACTCCTTTCATTTTTGGGTCCAAAACATATTTTTATCTTTAATGAATATTATTTTCACTTTTCATACATCAATTGATTTTGAAAGAGTTGAAATTATTTTTGAAATAATGGATTTTAAATGATTGTTGATGTGAAAACATTTTTCATGAATTGGATTATCAATCATTTTTATGAGTTTGACTGATTTTTGAAATCCATGACCATGAAACACTGAATCAAAATATTTTTCCAATCATGTGAGGTATTCTAAAAAACTTTTACATATTCTTCTTCATACCCACACTTTCTTGAGGGAAACTTGAATTTTGTGTGAGAATCAGAATGTGTGAATAATTCTCTTTCGAAGCTTTGGATTTCATGGAATGTATTTAAAATGATTGAGGCATCCTTTTGGATGGCCAAATATTATATTGAGACTCACATTAATATTTATCCTTCGTAATCCCTTAGATTCCATGAATTGTCTTATAGGTTTAAGCCACATTACAAGCCAATTTTTCCTTTCCTACCCACACTTTTAGTATTTTTGCATGGTTATTTCAAGTTTGAGTCTGGGGGATGGTCCTTTCATGTGCATTAATTGGGATGAGTATCATTTATTTGTGATGCGAGGTGTGTGTCAATACTTTTGGTAGTGTAAAATAAGATAATTGGGCATGTGTCATCATTTCATTGGGCTTTATTTGTTTCATCCATTTCTCATTCAAAAAAAAGAAAAAAAGAAAAAAATGGGGATGATTTTGAATTCCTCATTATAAATTCTGTTATAACTCATGCCCCTCTCAAAAATCAAGTGCATGAATTTTCATTCATTCATTGTATTAAATTATCACCTCATCCACCATAAAAAGAAAATAACAAGAAAATAATGTTGTGCCTTTCTACTGATTTGAAAAAAAAGGGAGAACATGTATGATATCATTCATTATAAGCACTTATTCGCTCATGTACCATGTCATAAAAGTGTGAGGTGAAGTTTTTTCACATTTTGAAGTGGGATTGATAGAGGAATTACCTGTGTTTTCCCTTGATTTAATAATGCATTGTACTTAAAAGTCAAACCTACTCTTTCAAGCCTGAAACATTTTCAATAATTTTCCCACGAACCCTAATCGACAGAATAATTTGAAACATTAATTAAAGTCCAGATGATTAAATTCATTTTCATGTTTCACACTATGGAGAAATGAGAATTTTCTCAAACCTATTGTGATACATACGATTTTCAAGTATGATTATAACTCCATATTCAATTTCTCTTGAGTGAAGTGTTACATAAAATTAAATGCGACGTATGTTCTGATTAGGCCATGGATTGATTTATGAGGTTGAACAAATTTTAATGATTTAAATAAAAATTGAATATGTTTGTCTTTCATATATGATACATGATGGAATTCTATTTTCGATAAGATCATTGATATTTTCTCATTTTTAATTATTGTGTGGAAATTGATTTTGATGTAAGATGATTTCCCAGGAGTGCAATGTTTAAGTGTGGGAGAGTGATGAAGCTAACATTTTCATATATTTTATATTGTAAATCATTGTTTATAATCCCACAAAAGTGTTATTGGATGGGTAATTGTCATGTTTTTAGGTTTTAGTGTTATTTTGAGCCCAAATGTGAAAATGCCTAATTCTGGAATTTAGACATATTTTTACATCAAGGGTATTTTGATCATTTATGTAAAATTATATTACCAAATTTTCTGATTCAAACTTTTTTAGAATCCTTATTTTATTTACTTCAACTTTGTATGTTGGACCAAGAGCTGATTCTGCCATCTAAAGGGTCTACAAATTCATTTATTTTGGATATTTTTCCGGGCGGACAACGTGGACCCACCTAACGCAACAGACATCAAACTCAGCCTATATATATCTAAATGATGTGTTTCTACCTGGGATACCACTAGTACAGATAGGATCATCTCTAAAATAAATTTGGGGGATGTTGGAGATCATTAAGGAGGCTATTGAATGACATACTTTTGGAGGAACCTTACTGGAAGCTTCGTCCAGAAATAGAAACCGAGAATGAAAAATTCATAACACCTTCATACGATTTCCAAATTATCTGAAATTTGGAGGAGAGACGTACAAGATATTTATGAACAACATTAGTGAAGGGTAGAAAGCTTGAAGTGGTTATGAAGAGGGTCTACATGCGAGGTGTGTGTCAATACGTTGGGCAGTGGACAATAAGAGAATTGGGCATGTGTCATCATTTCATTGTGCTTTATTTGTTTCATCCATTTCTCCTCCAAAAAAAAAAGAAAAAATGAAACAAACGGAGATATGTTTTAATTTCTCATTGTAAATTTAGTTATGAATCATTTCCCTCTCAAAAAACAAGGGCATGAATTGTCATTCATTCATTGTATTCAATTTTCAGCTCATCCTCCATTAAAAAAAAGAAAAATAAAATAAAGTTGTGCCTTTCTGGAGCTTTGAAAAAAAGGGGATAACATAGATGATATCATTCATTATAAGCACTTATTGGCTCATTAACATGTCATAAAAGGGGGTGTTGAATATTTTTCACATTTTCAAGTGGTATTGAGAGAGTAATTACCTAAGTTTTCCCTTGATTTTATCATGCATTGTATATAAAAGTCCAACCTCCTATTTCTAGCCTCAAACATTTTCAATCATTTTCCCACCAACCCTAAGCCACAGAATCATTTGATCCTTTAATTAAATCCCTCATGATATAATTAATTTTCATGTTTCAAGCTGTAGAGAAATGATAATTTTCACAAACCTATGGTGACACATACAATTTTCAAGAATGAGTATAACTCTAGATTCAATTTATCATGAGTGAAGTGTGACATAAAATTCAATGTCAGGTAGGTTGTGATTGGGCCGTGGATTTATTTATGAGGTTGACCAAATTTTAATGATTTAAATAAAAACTAGAGAGGTTTCTTTTTCATATATGATACATGATGGAATTTTATTTTGGATAAGATCATTGATAGTTTCTAATTTTTAATTATTGTGTGGAAATTGATTTGGATGTAAGATGATTACCCAGGAGTGCAATATTTAAGTGTGGGGGGAGTGATGAATCTCACATTTTCATATATTTTATACATTAAATCATTGTTTATAATCCCAAAAAAGTGTTATTGGATGGGTAATTTTCATGTTTTTAGGTTTTAATGTTATTTTGAGCCCAAATGTGACAAACGTCTAATTCTGGATTTTAGACAGATTTTTACGTCAAGGGTATTTTGGTCATTTCCATAAACTTATATTTCCAAATTTTCTGATTCAAATTTTTTTAGAATCCTTATTTTATTTCTTTTAGCTTTTTCTTCTGGACCAGAAGCTGATTCGGCCATCTAAAGGGTCTAAAAATACATTGAATTTGGGAAGTTTTCCAGGAGGACAGCATAGACCCACCTAATGTAACGGACATCAAAGTCAGCCTACACATATCTAAATGATGTGTTTAAACTTGGTATACCACGAGGACAGATAGGTTCATCTCTAAAATAAATTTGGGTGATTTTGTAGCTCATTAAGGAGGCTATTGAATGACATACGTTTGGAGGAACCTTCTTGGAAGCTTCGTCCGGAAATTGAAACCGAGAATGAAAAATTCATAACTCCTTCACACAGTTTCCAAATTAGCTGAAATATGGAGGAGAGACGTCCAAGATATTTATGAACAACATTAATGAAGGTTTAAACACGTTAAGAGGTCATTAAGGGGGTCTATATTCGAGGTGTGTGTCAATACTTTGCGTAGTGGACAATAAGGGAATTGGGCATGTGTCATCATTTCATTGTGCTTTATTTATTTCATCCATTTTCCTTAAAAAAATGAAAAAATGGAGATGTGTTTTAATTCCTCATTGTACATTCTGTTATATCTCATGTCCCTCTCAAAAATCAAGGGCATGAATTGTCATTCATTCATTGTATTCCATTTTAAGCTCATCCTCCATAAAAAAAAATATAGTTGTGCCTTTCTAGAGCTTTGAAACAAAAAAGGGATAACATATATGATATAATTCATTATAATCAATTATTGGCTCATGTATCATGTCATAATAGGAGGTGGTGAAATTTTTTCACATTTTCACGTGGGATTGAGAGAGTAATTACCTGTGTTTTCCCTTGATTTTATCATGCATTGTACCTAAAAGTCCAAGCTCCTCTTTCTAGCCTAAAAAGTTTTCAATAATTTTCCCAAAAACCCTAAGCCATAGAATCATTTGAACCATTAATTAAATCCCTAATGATTAAATTAATTTTCATGTTTCACGCTGTGGAGAAATGGGAATTTTCACAAACCTACGCCGATACATACAATTTTCAAATATGAGTATAAATCTAGATTCAATTTCTCTTGAGTGAAGAGTGACATAAAATCCAATTTGAGGTTGGTTGTGATTAGGCCATGGATTGATTTGTGAGGTTGAAAAAATATTACTGATTGAAATAAAAATGATAGAGGTTTGTTTTTCATATATGATAAATGATGGAATTCTATTTTGGATAAGATCATTGATATTTTCTCAATTATAATTGATGTGTGGAAATTTATTTCGATGTAAGATGATTGCCCAGGAGTGAAATGTTTAAGTGTGGGGGAGTGATGAAGATCACATTTTCATGTATTTTATACTGTAAATAATTTTTTATAATACAAAAAAAGTGTTATTTGATGGGTAATTGTCATGTTTTTAGGTTTTAGAGTTTTTTTTGAGCCCAAATGTGAAAAACGCCTAATTCTGGATTTTAGACATATTTTTACGTCAAGGGTATTTTGGTCATTTCCGTAAAATTATAATTCCAAATTTTCTGATTCAAATTTTCAAATAATAATTATTTTATTTCCTTAAATTTTGTCTTATCGACCAGGAGCTGATTCGGCCATCTAAAGGGTCTACAAATTCATTTAATTTGGTAATTTTTACGGGTGGACAGCATGGAACCACCCAACGTAACAAACATCAAAATCGGCCTACACATATCTAAATGATGTGTTTCCACCTGGGATACCACGAGTATGGATAGGTCCATCTGTAAATTAATTTGGGGGATGTTTAAGGTCATTAAAGAGGCTATTGAACGACATTATTTTGGAGGAACCCTTCTAGAAGCTTCATCCAAAAATAGAAACCGAGAATGAAAAATTCATAAATCATTCATACAGTTTCCATAGTAGCTGAAATTTGGAGGAGAGACGGACAAGATATTTATGAACAACAGTAATGATGGGTGGAATGCATGAGGAGGTTATTAAGGGGGTCTACATGTGAGGTGTGTGTCAATACATTGGGAAGTGGACAATAAGAGAATTGGGCATGTGTCATCGTTTCATTGTGCTTTATTTGTTTCATCCATTACTCCTTCAAAAAAATAAAAAATGAAAAAATGGAGATGAGTTTGAATTAATAATTGTAAATTATATTATGAATCATGTCCCTCTCAAAAATCAAGGTCATGAATTGTCATTCATTCATTGTATTCAATTTTCAGCTCATCCTCCATAAAAAAGAAAAAGAAAATAAAGGTGTTCCTTTCTGGAGCTTTGAAAAAAAGGGGAGAACATAGAGGATATCATTCAATTTAAGCACTTATTTGATCATGTACCGTGTCATAAAAGGGGGTGGGGAGTTTTTTCACATTTTCAAGTGGGATTGAGAGAGGAAATACGTGTGTTTTCCCTTGATTTTATCATGCATTGTACTTAAAAGTCCAACCTCCTCTTTCTAGCCTGAAACGTTTTCAATCAGTTTGCCACCAAACCTAAGCCACAATATCATTTGAACCTTTAATTAAATCCCTCATGATTAAATCCATTTTAATGTTTCACACTTTGGAGAAATGAGAATTTTCACAAACCTATGGTGATACATACAATTTTAAAGTATGAGTATAACTCTAGATTCTATTTCTCTTGAGTGAAGAGTGACATAAAATTTAATGTGAGGTAGGTTGTGATTGGGCCATGGATTGATTAATGAGGTTGAAAAAAAAACTAATGATTGAAATAAAAATGAGAGACGTTTTTTTTCATATATGATACACGATGGAATTCTATTTTGGATAAGATCATTGATATTTTCTCATTTTTAATTGTTGTGTGGAAATTGATTTGGATGTAAGATGATTGCCCAGGAGTGCAACATTTATGTGTGGAGAAGTGATGAAACTCACATTTTCATATATTTTATACTGTAAATAATCATTTATAATCTCACAAAAGTGTTATTGTATGGGTAATTGTCGTGTTTTTAGGTTTTAGTGTTATTTTGTTCCCAAATGTGAAAACGCCTAATTCTTGATTTTAGGCATATTTTTACATCATGGGTATTTTGGTCATTTCCATAAACTTATATTTCCAAATTTTCTGATTAAAATTTTTATAGAATCCTTATTTTATTTATTTGAACTTTGTCTTCTGGACCAGGAGCTAATTCGGCCATCTAAAGGGTCTAAAAAATCATTTAATTTGGGATGTTTTCCGAAAGGACAGCTTGGACCCACCCTACATAACGGACATCAAACTCGGCCTACACATACCTAAATGATATGTTTCCACCCGGGATACCACGAGGACATATAGGGTCGTCTCTACAATAAATATGGGGGATGTTTGAGGTCATTAAGGAGGCTATTGAATGACATACCTTTGTAGGAACCTTCTTGGATGCTTCGTCCAGAAGTAGAAACCCAGAATGAATAATTCATAACTCCTTCATACGGTTACCAAATTAGCTGCAATGTGGAGGCGAGATGGAAAAGATATTTATGAACAACATTAATGAAGGGTGTAACACGTGAATAGATCATTAATGGGGTCTAAATGCGAGGTGTGTGTCAATACTTTGGGCAGTGGACAATAAGAGAATTGGGCATGTGTCATCATTTCATTGTGCTTTATCTTTTTAATCCATTTCTCCATCAAAAAAAAGAAAAAATGAAAAAATGGAGATTATTTTTAATTCCTCATTGTAAATTTTGTTATGATTCAAGTACCTCTCAAAAATCATGGGCATGAATTGTCATTCATTCATTGTATTCAATTTTCATCTCATCCTCCATAAAAAAAAGAAAATAAAGTTGTGACTTTCTGGAGCTTTGAAACAAAAAGGGGATAACATAGATGACATCATTAATTATAAGCACTTATTGGCTCATGTACTATGTCATAAAAGGGGGTGGTGAAGTTTTTTCACATTTTCAAGTGGGATTGAGAGAGGATTTACCTGTGTTTTCCCTTGATTTTATCATGCATTGTACTTAAAAGTCCAACATCCTCTTCCTAAACTGAAAAGATTTCAATCATTTTCCCACCAACCCTAAGACACATAGCCATTTCAACCATTAATTAAATCCCTCATGAATAAATACATTTTCATGTTTCACGCTCCGGAGAAATGAGAATTTTCACAAATCAATGGTGATACATACGAATTTCAAGGAATGAGTATTACTCTAGATTCAATTTGTATTTATTGAAGAGTGACATAAAATTCAATGTGAGGTAGGTTGTGATTGAGCCATTGATTGATTTATGAGGTTGAAAAAATTTTAATGATTGAAAAAAATGAGAGATGTTTGTTTTTCATATATGATACATGAGGGAATTCTATTTTGGATAAGAGCATTGATATTTTCTCATTTTTAATTGTTGTATGGAAATTGATTTGGATGTAAGATGATTGCCCATGAGTGAAATGTTTAAGTGTGAGGGAGTGATGAAGCTCACATTTTCATATATTTTCTACTGTAAATCATTTTCTATAATCCCGAAAAAGTGTTATTGGATGGGTAATTGTCATGTTTTTAGGTTTTAGTGTTATTTTGAGCCTATATGTGAAAAACGCCTAATTCTGGATTTTAGATAGATTTTTACGTCAAGGGTATTTTTGTCATATACGTAAAATTATATTTCAAAATTTTCTAATTAATTTTTTTTAGAATCTTTATTTTATTTCCTTCAAATTTGTATACTGGACCAGTAGCTGATTCAGCCATCTATAGGGTCTAAAAATTCATTGAATTTGGGAATTTTTCCGGGCGGATAGCATGGACCCAGCCAACGTAATGGACATCAAACTCGGCCTACACATATCTAAATGATATGTTTCCACCTGGGATACCACGAGTACAGAGAGAGTAGTCTCTACAATAAATTTGGGCGATGTTGGAGGTCATTAAGGAGGCTACTGAATGACATTCTTTTGGAGGAACCTTCCTGGAAGTTTCGTCAAAAAATAGAAATCGAGAATGAAAAATTCATAACTCCTTCATACGGTTTCCAAATTAGCTATAATTTGGAGGAGAGACGGAAATGATATTTATGAACAACATTAATGAAGGGTACAACGCGTGAAGATCTCATTAATGGGGTCTACATGAGTGGTGTGTGTTAATACTTTGGGCAGTGAACAATAAATGAATTGGGCATGTGTCATCATTTCATTGTGCTTTATTTGTTTAACTCATTTCTCCTTCAAAAAAAAAAAGAAAAACTGAAAAAAATGGATATTAGTTTGAATTCCTCATTGTACATTATGTTATGACTCATGTCCCTCTCATAAATCAAGGGCATGAATTTTCATTCAATCATTGTATTTAATTTTCAGCTCATCCTCAAAAAAAAAAGAAAATAAAGCTGTGACTTTGTAGATCTTTGAAACAAAAAGGGGATAACATAGTTGATATAATTCATTATAATAACTTATTGGCACTTGTACGTGGTTAAGTTTTTTCACATTTTCAAGTGGGATTGAGAGAGGAATTACATGTTTTTTCACTTGATTTTATCATGCATTGTACTTAAAAGTCAAACCTCCTCTTTCTAGCCTGAAACAATTTCAATCATTTTCCCACCAACCCTAAGCCACAGAATCATTTGGACCTTTATTTAAAGCCCTCATGATTAAATTCATTTTCATGTTTCATTCAGTGGAGAAATGATAATTTTCACAAACCTATGGTGATACATACGATCTCCAAGTATGAGTATAACTCTAGATTCAATTTCTCTTAAGTGAAGAGTGACAAAAAATTCAGTGTGAGGTATGTTGTGATTTGGCCATGGATTTATTTATGAGGTTTAAAAAATTTAAAATATTGAAATAAAAATGAGAGAGGTTTGTTTTTCATATATGATACCTGATGGAATTCTATTTTGTATAAGATCATCGATATTTTCTCATTTTCAATTGTTGTGTGGAAATTGATTTAGATGTAAGATGATGGCCCAGGAGTGAAATGTTTAAGTGTGAGGGAGTGATGAAGCTCAAATTATAATATATTTTATATTGTAAATAATTTTTTATAATCCCACAAATGTTTTATTGGATGGATAATTGTCATGTTTCTAGGGTTTAGTGTTATTTTGAGCCCAAATGTGAAAAACAACTAATTCTGGATTTTAGACAGATTTTTACATCAAAGGTATTTTAGTAATTTACGTAAAATTATATTTCCAAATTTTCTAATTAAATTTTTTAGAATACTTATATTATTTACTTCAAATTTCTCTTATGGACCAGGAGATGATTCGGCCATCTTAAGGGTCTAAAAATTCATTGAATTTGGTAATTGTTCTGGGCGGGCAGCGTGGACCCACCCAAAGTAAAGAACATCAAATTCGGCCTACACATATCTAAATGATGTGTATCCACCTGGGGTACAACGAGGTCAGGTAGGGAAGTCTCTAAAATAAATTTAGGGGATGTTGGAGGTCATTAAGGAGGCTATTTAACGACATACTTTTGGAGGAATCATTCTGGAAGCTTCGTCAAGAAATAGAAACTGAGAATGACAAATTCATAACTCGTTAATACGGTTTCGAAATTAGCTGAAATTTGGAGGAGATATGGAAACAATATTTATAAACAACATTCATGAAGGGTGGAACGAGTGAAGAGGCAATTAAGGGTGTCTACAATGCAGAAACCTTCAAGGGTCGAATTCTGCCTATAAAAGGAGGCCCTCACCTCCTTCCCAAAGCATCACATTCTCCATCCAGTCCATCAAGGCACAGAGGAGGAGATATCTACCGAGGGAGGCCGGCCAAAAATCTTCCCCATTTCACTTTTTATTTATTTATTTATTTTATTTATTTTTGTTTTAATTTTCATTTGTAATTTATATTTCTAATAAAATTCATGCATTATATTATTTCTGTGTCCACCCATCCACCCTGTTTTCTTCTTAATCTTTTCTCCATTCTTCTTTTATTCTTCTCATATTCTCCACTGTAACCTCTTACCCTAAAATATGAGGGGTTAACCTAAGACTTGGCCTGGGGAAGGTATGTGGAAATTTCAATTATTTTGTGCTTAAATTCCTCTATTTTATTATGTTTGTTGTGAGTAAGAGTGATGTGCACGGGTGGGGCGATAGTCCGCCACTACACTGATCTCAAAATAATTTATATTATTTTATTAAATAGTATCCCTCCATTCTAGTGGATACAAGCTCTTCATATGATGGAGTTGATCCATTCAGTGGTTGAAATGGCATACGATAGAGCCAGGTCATGTAAGATGTCACACTCTCGATTGAGGTGTTCCATCAACCTTGATTATAGAAGGAGGGGAAGTTAGTATTTCCAAACACATTCAAGATTTCACACCAATAAATAAAATAATAGTAATTCATGAATGAGATATCATAATTGAATTATAAAACTTAATTTAAATAAAAAAAATAAAATTATGGAACCCACAAACCAACCCATAAAGGCCAATTTCATTCTCTATTAATTGCATTTTGTCATTGCATGATAGTTTTATCTTCTATTAAATTGAATTAAATTCATAAATAAAAACAACCAAAAAGAATTAGTTTAGTTCAATTAGATTAAGTAAGAAAACGATTGAAAAAGCTCCTCAAGTGAGAAGAACCTGGTCTGTCTCTATGCTGTACTAGGAAAAATTTAATTGCTTTTGACACGCCCCACGACAGGCGCGCGTTACCTATACTATCATGAATTACACTTTTTAAATTTTACATATATTTTTAGCTCATTTTTTAGTTGTTAATGGTGGGATTGAGTTATTCAAATGGTCAAAACCAGGATGAGGAAAGACTAGAGTCTTTTTGTAGTTACTTGAGCTATAGTAGTCCCACTAGACAACTGGTGATGCTTTTGGGTAGAGTTAATTCTACCCAGAAGCTACCAACCACTAGGTGGTTCTCCTTTGCAGAATTAAATCATCCCTATAGACACCATGTAGTCAGTCGAGGCCACTGACTATTTTGTGGAATTCAATTCATCCCATTAGAGAAACACATTTTATTGGGGTTTTTCAAAAATAGACCCTCTATTCACCTTTTATTATTCATTTAAACCCCCATTCAACTCCCAACACCCTAGGTATCTTCTCCGGTGATTTTGGAGTGCTCTTCCTCCCTTCCAACACCACTGTTCAATATCCAAACATCGATTTGATCCTAAGTTCTTAATCTAGTGTGTTCTTTTTTAATTTAGATCAATGTCTTTATCATAACCCTAATAAAAATTGATTATATTCTTTATTTCTTGATAATAATTGTGATTTTTGGAAAGATATTACATGTATTCATGGATCGTTGATAGAATCACCACCCAGATTCAATGATTTGGAATATGTGCAACCTCTGGACTATGATCATTGTTAGAATCATATCTTCCAAATTATATATGAACATGACATACCTTTATTATTTGGTTTCATCTCAACCATTATCATAGTAATATAAATCAAGTTAATTTAGGAATGATTCTATGATCCACTGGTTCTTTTAGACTCATATGGTAAACCATTCATCTAATTCATAATTTTACCTATGGTAGGAATCCCTTAACATTAGTGGATGTTTTGTAAGGGTTCTTAAAATGATTGTTAGTTTGTGTGTTTTTTCATCCCCATGGGGCCTATGTTGATGCATTATCACATGATTTCTGACCTGTTCTTGTGTTTCTTGCATATGGATTGGGGTGATTATGATACTTGATCTATCATTTGTATATTTTATTGTATGTTTTATTATTATTCTACCTCATACTATTTAGTGTGTAGTTTCACCTAGTAGACTATCCCCCAAAAGATATGTGTTATATTAATGGTTTTCATGAATTAGACTATGACATTGAGGGTATGTGTTATCCATTTTTTCATATTTTCCAATCACGGGATATGTGTTGGGTTGTTTTTTGGTGTTCCTTCTAGCATGGTTTCGAAGCAGGTAAATTTGGACTCTGAGGCACTAACATATGCGTTGTGTGTGTGTGAAATAATTACTATTTATATCTATTCTATTTATCTTATTCAGTCTTGCTATGGGTCATTGATGGTGTCTTACTGAGTCATGTACTCACCCCTACACAGAACTTTTGGTACACTTATATATTTTATATCTAGGGATTTCCTAAAGGTAAAGGGTCATATGGTGGAAAGTTGGGCAGATTAATATAATGATTCTAGATGTTATTGGATAATGTTTTCAAAGATGTCTATAGTTGATTTTATTTTTATTCTACCCCTTATACATTAGATTCCTTATCATGTTTGAATTTTTTTATCTAGCATTCCATATTGATACTACATGGGCTAGTTTAATTATACAGGAAACTACTCTAATGGTTATTATTATTTTAATTAATTTAATCACATTAATTTGAAATATGATGGATACATGGTACCTATGGTAAAGTACCCCCATGATATTCCATAGGGCCTCACTACTACTCAGTAGATTATTGCATATGGGGAGGCTCACATGAGGTATTGTGGCATCCCTGGCTCGAACTCAGTGGTTCAAGTCAGGTTGTTACAATATGAAATATACAATATTCCATCTATATTAATATGCAATATAAATGCATGTAATATGAATAATTTTTATAATATTAAATATTCATATATTCAATAAGCATTCTCTAGAAATATGTAATATGAATATATATGATATGCATTTTTTTTCTAAATTTAAATATGCCTTATTTCTCTAACATGAAATGTGAATTACATTTATTAGGAGTATATGAAACATGAATTATCTTCCTAATATGAAATATAAATTTTTTATTGTCAATATATAAAATATTCATTATGTTTTTTCTTGAATATATGTAATATGGAATATGTATTTTTTGTTTTAAATATATGTAATATGCAATATGAATTTTGAATATATGTTATATCACACATATGTAAAGTACATATGTAATATAAAATATTCATTTTATTTTGACATGAAATATCAATATATTTAGAATGAATTATATTTGTAATATTCAATATTCATTTTGTTTCTACAAAAATTTTATGAAGTATAACATTCAATATGTATTCTATTTTTAATTTGAATTTTGTTTGTAATATTTTTGTATTTACAATATTTACTTCTATTTTGATATCATTTACCTAAGATAATGATATAATCCTTGAATGAATTAGAGCATTATTTTTTGAAAAAAGTATTTACAATATTTGACATAAAAAAAGACCGGATATCATTCATGCAATTTATATTTATGTTTTCTTTGGTAAATTAACTTCTATATTATTTCCAATAATATTTATGATAAATAAATCCTTTTGATTCAAGGGTGTTCCTTCTTCTTCATCCATTATACTAGAAACCCCAATTCTAATACACTACGGGTGTTTCCTATTTACTATAAACCCTTGTTTTCCCTATTCGTATATACCACATCCTTGATTCACTATATCAATATTATGTATATGCATATTTTACTTTTAGTATATAGATATTAAGTATTTTGTATATTGTTTATATTTATTTTACATCTATGAGTATTTCATATTCAAAATATGCATATTAAATATTAACTGTATACAAAATATTATGTCATATGAATACCCAAACTGATGTATAAAATATTCCAATTCAAGAGACTTTTTAGGTCATGTCATATTTTCTAAAGAACTTATTTTGTGTCTAAAAAATGAATGAAATTTTAAATGTATCCTTTTTATTCTATGGGAATCTATATACACATTTTTATTTCTATACACTTGAATTATTTAACGTCCCATACAGTTCAAATTTCCTTATAATCTGAATGAGTCTTCTACTACTAGAAAATTACAATTCTATAACCTTATAGGACCTACATAAAACTCAAAATTATTCTAAAAAATTCATGTCATATATTATGATATACTAAACTATAATCCCATATTGTTGTTCCCAAACTAGTGATATTCCACGAGATGTGGTGAATTATGGTATTGTGGTTCTTAAAAAATTCTCATTGATTTCTATATTGTTCTAACTTTTATATGAAATGCTTTACTCCCACCCTCAAAGTCACTCAAAAGTGATAAAATTAGTAAGTAACAAACACTTTTTTAACTTGATTCACCCAACCCGGATAATCCAAGGACCATGCATGGAAATTTTCAGGCACACCCAATATAATATGTGCAATACATTAATTGAGATTATAAATTATAGAAATCGTAAAAACCATCCAAATTCATTATCCACACAACCTCAGGAAAAATAAATTTCTCTTCTTCATGGTGAGTAATGAACTTCTTCTCTTATGATCTTCTTCACTTCCATGAAATGAAAATATTAAACTACACCTAGATTGATTAATCACTTTGGCACGAGTTTGATGAATTTCCAGTGTGTGATAGACCTCTTGGACACCTTTTACTACTTCACTAACATTCCAAAATCCAATATTTGAATGTTTTTATTAGTCTTTCCAGTAATGAATTGGAATCACCTCTCTTTTAATCATTGGAATAATTGAATAATCTCACCTCTCTTTCCTATCTTCCTTCTTTTAAATAGCAAGGATTATCTTTATCTGATTTCATGTCTATCCCTATTCCATGATTCTCCTAAGCCCCTTAAACTTATTTATTTTTCATTTTATATAACTTTATTATTTTCCATTTAATTAAATAATTCCATAATCCGATATGGAATATACACGTCCAACCATATGATCTTCTGTACCTTAAAAGTTATAACCAAATTAACTAAAAATATTAGAGTCTATTGGATCCTCAAATTTCATCCAAAAATAATAATTTATAATTCACCTAATAAATTTTACTGAAACCTCCTCATCAGTACCTTATATTCACCATGTTGTGGTTCACATGGTTGAAACCATATCATATAATCATTCGTAACCTCTCTAAAAATAATAAAAATTTTATGAAATAAATCTAAATTTATTTTTTTCTAGATTTTATCCACTCAATGTTGGATGATGAAAGAAATACCCAAATATCCATTAAATTATAGTATACTATTTTCTATAAAAATTGAAAATGGATTTCACCTTCAAAATCTCCTAGCTATATTTCAATTGAACCGTTTTAAAATACCATTTTTATTACCCTTAGAATTCCATTTTAAAACCACCAAGAAGTTATACCCTTCTGAGTACCTTTATGCATAAGGTATACCCTAATGTGTACCCTTCTAAAATCTCCATACATTTTTTAAAATAATTTTGAGTAGGGTGTATTCTTCCAAACAAGGTATACCCTTCTAAAATCACTAGATAACCTTTTTAATTCACCTTACCTTTTTGAAAAATACATTTCCAAAATTCTGGAATTATTTCAAAGAATATATTCACATAGAAATAATCTGGAACCCACTTAAACATCTTCTTACCTCCATGATATTAACTCCACACACAGAGATAGGATTTATTAAATATTCTTTTCTATTTTTTGTTAGAAAACACAACTTAAAAAATCACTCCATGGGGAATTTTTACAAAAATATCACCCTTTAGGTTTTTTGAAAACTTCAAATAGATTTTTCACTTATGACTTTGATAAAAATTATAAAAATTAACTGAACATAAACACAACCTAAAACTATTTCCTTTAATTATTGTTTTAATGGTTCACTTAACAAAAAAACTAAGCCCACTTGGGTCAATCATTTTGTGATAAAAAAAGTTAAATAAAAATATCCTAATTGAAACATATTATTGACCATCATGAAACTTTTCCATATTTCCATGATTTATCTCACCCTAATTAAATCATTTATACACTCCCCACATATCCAAAAAAATCACTGTTAACCTTTCTAAAACATCATTTATCACCCTTACTCATGAAAAAATTCTCTCCATTTTTAAATGAACCTGAGTGAAATTCCCTAAAAACACAAAGGATTGTTAGAAAATCAAGCATTTAAATTAGAGAAAAATAATTCCATGATATAAAAAAAATCCAACAAGGGAGTGGGGTTCGCTTATCTAACATATTTAGTTGGATGTACTTAGTTGGAATCCAAGAACCAACCAATTCCTTTCAAATTTCACCTTGGTCAATGCCTACGTCATGATTTATTCAACTTGGATTTGTGTAGACACATAATCTTAAATCACAAATTATTACACCACATTCTCCTTTAAAAAATGATATTTAATCTCAATGTTATTTTTTCATGAATGGTGAATAGAATTTTTGAAACTTTTCATAGCACTTGAGTTTTCAAACTTGATATGAATAGGAGATGCTACTTCTAACCCAATGTACTCATGTTTTTGTCTCGTCCATATTAATCAGGTATAATTTTTGTAGTTATGACATATTCAGACTCTATCTTTCTTAAATAGATACAATATTTCTTTTTTCTTAGTCAATAGATATAAGAACATGAGAAACAATGCATTGCCTCAGGTTGATTTTCAATCATCCACTAAACCTTCCCAATCTACATCTGCATATCCCAATGGATTCTATTATGAAGTGATATAAAAAACAACCAAAAATGTACTATTTGTTCAATATAAAGGAGTATTCTTATCACATAATTAATATAATTTTCTTTAGGATATCGTTGATATTGGATAACTTGACATATAGAAAAAACAATTTTTGGTCATGTAGATGTCAAGTAAAATAGTATTATAATTATTTTCTTTTATTTGGTCACATTAACCTATTTTAAATCCATGTATTTTGATAATTTCATCTACGTAACCATCATATTTTTCAATGTCCTTGAATTATCCAATTAAAACCTTCATAACTCTTATTTGGAATATTTTTTTAAGAAACAAAATCACCATTTTTATTTGGATCAGCTTTATGCCAATGAAGAATAAAAATTTACCAATCAAAGACATTTAGAATTCACACCTATTGAATTTTAAAAACCAATTTCATTGTACAATATATGAGCCTCCAAATATGATTTCATCTACATAAATAAGAACCAACATCCACTTCTCATTCTCCTTCATGATGTAGAGGTTTTGATCAACCCCTCCTCTTCAAAATCCAAAATTCTTTATGTACCAATCTATTCATGAGTACCAACCCCTTAGTGCTTATTTTAGTTCTTAAAATCCCTTTTTTAACCAAGAAACTATGTTTTCATCACAATCTACTGAAAAACCATATGTTTTCTCTATATAAACCTCATCTTCAAGGAATCTATTAAATAATACTAATTTACCATCTATGTAATAAAAAATCATTCCCCTTTGAACTACCATTTAAAAAATGGTATTATGGTTTCAAGTCTCTCAATGGGTGAAAAATTATCATCCACATCAATAAATTCAATTTTCTAATACCCTTTACAGACTTCCCATACATTTTCTAGGTCTCCTTACCATATTTATTTAGATTATTCTAGAACACACATATGGTTTTGATGAAATTATTACCTTTTTCATAATAAAAACTTCTAAAGTCTCATTCTTGTCATTTTGGTCAAGATCTTCATGCATGTCCTTGAGCCAATGATAATATTTAGAAACCTTATCAAAGGTTTTGGGTTCTAACTAAGATAATTATTAGGATTACTATTAAGTTTTTCATTGATTATATTTCACTAACTTCAAACACGTGATGTTTATCACTAGATGATCAAAATATTGAAAACAAATCATTGTATGTAGATCCCATCAATGTCAAAGTACCAAAACTAGTAAGAAAAATACTTTACACTAGTAATTTCTTTCAGTTTCACTTACTCAATCCTTTTTACTCTAAATCATACAAACATTCAACTAAATAAATGAAAATAAATCATGTAAAAGACACAACATGACATGGTTTTACATGGTTCATACTTTATTACTATATCCATGGGGAGAAGCATCATGATTGTTTATTTCATCAAAAATAAAAAAATTTATAATATCTTGTGACTTATCATCCACGTATATCAATAACTGAAATTAAATATTAAAAAGTAATAAAAGTGTTCATGCCCCCATTTATAGAGGGCACCACATGGTCATTAGAAAGCACTAACATCCTATATGTGTAGGTAACCATAATTTGGATTGTATAGCCATTGATGACTTATAGCTATCCTTGGTTTGACATCCAATCACATGTAGTAGAATAGTTCTTACAACACCACACACTTAACTACATCATTCATTCTTCCATAAATCCAACGGTTTAAAGGCCATAAATTTTTTTTATTGATTTTTCATAATCCATCATTCAAGGGTTGAGGTGGAACGCTTACAAGGATCGTAGGTGTAAGTATTACATTGTATATAGGGCATAGAGGAATTCATTGCCCATAGTCTTCAAACATTACATACAACCCAGACTAACTACTTAGAACTGATCCTCCCAAGAATTGTGATCATGATATAATCTATCCACCTTTACATGGAAATTCGTCAGGCTTTCCCATGCATGAATTGTCTTGTTCTAGTGGGAGGTGTCATACCCTCTCATTTTTGTAATCGTTTTAGGTTCTGCTATGGGTAAATATCATTGCTCATCCCCCTTCTGGAGCTTATTCCTTGTAGGTTGTATGGTTTTCATCTTCACTTAAGGTGGCCCAAATGCCTTGAACATTCCTGAAGGCCTTGAAGTGGCCCGAAAGCCTTACTGACTCAATGGACTAGGTGGCTCGAAGGCGTTCCAGGACTCAGTGACCAAATCAGTGGCCTGAAGGGCCAAATGGGGTAATAGTCCGGGATGATAAAAACATAATTAAAATAATATCCCACATTAATACCACTTCAAGGATACAATTGAATCCTTAAAACATTTAAAAACATCATGTACTATAATTCCACTACATGAAATTCTCTTACATAATTATCTTCCATTAACCCCAGACTAAATAAGGCATAGTGTTTCTGAAGGATCTCTTAAAATAAATTCTTAGTGCACATTTATACTGGTTTTCATCGACATCTATTTATCTTTTGATTATCTAACTCTCCATCCTTAAGTAATTTTAAAATATAATAGTACTTTAGGTTGACAAGCTTCATTATTGTATGGAACACTATATTTTTGGCAAAATGTTTTACACTTTGGATATCACATTAGAGTGATGAATTCTCATGGATACTTCTGAGCTCATTAATCCGATGTTTCAAACACAACATTTCTTTACTTGCTTCCATTGCCACAAAATATTTTACTTCTATTGTAGAGAGTGAAATAATTAGTTTTATCCTCAATATATAGCTAATTATGAATCCACCAATGTTAAATACATTCCTAGTGCTAATTTAATATGAATCTAAGTCTCCCCAAAGTCCACATCAACATAGATAATCAATGTATCATCATCTCCCCAAAAAATGGATATATATTCCATTCCTTTGATATATCTCACAATCCACTTCACATATTTCTAATGTTCTTTCCCTGGATATTATATGATTCTACTAAAAAATACCATTGTGTGGGAGAGATCTAGAAAGGTGAACACCATGAAATATATGAGACTTACTATCATTGATTCATTTGGTATTTTAACCATGTGATTATTTTATTATTAAATTTATGGAACTTATTCCTCCAAGGTTTTGAAGTGGTTGACAAGAGGATTTGAAATAAATTTTCATCCAGTCATTTAAAACATTCTAATAATATTTTGAACATACAGTTTCCAAGATAATACCAAACTATTATTCTTCTAACAATTCTCAGTACTCATGCCTAATATTTTTCTTTTTTCACTATGATCTTTCATTCAAAACATATTTGAAAATTATTTCTTCAGTTCTGAAATCCATTCAATTGACATACCCACCAAAAGGATTCTGTCCATGTAAAATGGTAGAATAATTAAAGTTTCATAACTAAACTCCTTATGGTAGAAAAAATGTACTATTTTTATTTACATGAAACCATTATCCCCAATGAATGAGTCGAAATTTTGATTCTATTAACTTGGAACTGGATTCAAACCATAGAGAATTTTCATCAGTTTTCACACTATATCTTGTTTATGTTGCTCCATAAAACCAATAGGTTTATTTTTATAGATTTCCTCCTCAATATCTTCATGAATAAAATTCATTTCACGTCCTCTTTATCAATATGTAATCTTTTTAAAACAACCAAACTAATAATGGTTCAAATGGTAATATGGTTCACTATCGAAGAGAAAATTTTGAGAAAGATAATGCCCTCCTACTGAAATCCTTCATCCACCAGCCACATAATATACTTATTATTTATATTATATTTATATTTTTACTAGAAAACCCAATTTTTGTAGATTATCACTTTTCTATGGGTAAATCCATTATCTAATAGGAGTTATTCTCATGAAGTGAATTCAAATCCACCAGTATGGACAACTCACACTTACTAGAATCAATAAGAGTAGATGCTTATTCTAGGATTTTAAGTTATTATTCATCCATTAAAAATATGAATTTCAGATCAAATATATACCTTTGTGTTGATTATAAAAAACTAGTGGACTTATAAAATTCTTTTAGCGGCTGTACTCTTTTTGGAACAAAAACCACTAGAATTTTAACCTCTAACACTCGAGACTAAGCTCACTAGTTCTTAGTCTTTCAAGTATATCTTTTACTAGTCTAATCCTAAAAAATTATGTATTTACCCCTAAAATGTCATATGAAATATTTTTTACATTAAATAAAATCAGATCCATCTAGACTCTCAAGAAATTATAAGCATCATGTACATCGATTCAGATCAATTTGAGCTAAATTTTACTATTTAACCTTAACTTCCATCACCTTCATATTTTGGTCATTTCACAAGAGCTACTCATTAAAGATCACATTTCTACTTCTGATGATCTATCTATTTTCATCATCCTATAGTAAAAACATCCAAATTTTTTTATCTCCAAATTATATAATGACATATGCATGAGGTTTTTCCTCTAGTTTATCTTTTCATTTATCATTCCATTGAGCATAGGTTGATCATATATTTCAATTGATTTTGAATCAATGTAATGGACGAACATTGATTAATTAATTATGCATTGGTATCAACTGCTTCTTCCTGAGAAATTTGGGCACCCCTAAATTCAACTTCATGTTTTTCACACTTTCTATCAATATCGAATTCATCCATTTAAATACAACATTTTACTCAGGCATTTAGATACATTCTTATCATGCTTGATACTTCTATGTCTACAATATCTCTGGAAACTTCATTTTGTGTACTCACCTCTATTTTTAAATCCTATTCATTTCATTTTACACTTTATTTCTCTATCAACCATAGATTTCCATTTCATTAATACTCCAAACACTTTAGATTTATGTTTCATGAAGTATATCCATACTTTCCTTGTGGATTAATCAATGAATGTCACAATGTATTGTGCTCCTCCTAGATATTTCACTATTGAAGGTCCCCAATAATATGTATGTAAAAGTTCAAAATAATGTTTCATTGGTGTTCTTTTGGTATGATTAAATCTTAACTTTAACTTCTTACTGAGTATAAAACTCTTACAACTTCTGAAATTTTACTAATTCATCTTATGTGTGAATTTTTCCATTATAACTTTTATAAATTTATCACGGCGATTCCCAAATTGATCATATCACAAATATGTGCTTCCATATGTTGAATTTTTGGAAAGTGTAACTCCATATACCCTTACAGTCAAATATAATGTTCCATATTTACATAAAAAAAACTATGACAAGATATCCTAAATTTATTTTACACACGCCTTTATAAAACGAATTTCCCATTTTCATCTTCATCCAACTGACCAACTAAAATCATGTTCTTATGAGGTTATAGAATATGGTGAACTTCTTTTAGTATAAGAAAACTTATAATATTAAACTATACATTAATGTCTTCCTTATATACTATATTAAAATATTCATTATTCTCTAGATTCATTCTTCCAAAACGTCCAAATACATAATTCATTATATATCCCTTTTCACCAGTGGAGTGGTGAAAAGCTACATAGTCAATAATCCAAGAACCCATTAGAGTGTTTGCACACATAAGTATATTTTTACGACTTTATCCAATTAATCCAATAGAACTTAATCCACCATAATTTTTCCTTCTAAATTTTTCCTTACCCTCATGGAAATCCTTCTTGAGGTAACCCGTTTCCCAATAGTGCTAGAACACTAAGCCATGTTTGGTATATATAACTATACTCCTTTCCATAGGATTTTATTCTAGTAATCTTTATCTTCATTAACAAAGATATATAACTCTTCTTATCACACTAAATTTATTTATATAAGGTTTAAGTGTGTCCCCCCTTTAAAGATATTCAATCACAATCAAGTTTCATATATATTCAACTATCAAGTCACTTTTTCTACTATAGTGTATTCTTGATGTTACCATTGTTACCCATGATTCTTTAAATGATGAAAATAATAATATTTCCCAAACATAATCTGAAAAATTTTTCCTTCATCGGATTAAACAAGCTTTGTATTAGGTTAAAATAATTTACATGATTGACTATAGATATTTCTTCCAGAATCATCATGGTGAATAGTCATCACATTAAAGACACTTTGTTGAGTGTTTTAGGTTTCTCATATATATCTACTAGTTATAACATTAACTTAATTATCATATTCTTCTCTCTAATGTTAATTTCCATATTCTGGGCTAAGGTCAACCCCACAACACCTAATCTATTATGATCCTTCTTTTCACATTCATATTTCTCTATTTTCTCTAGTATCAGACATATTAAAAGAATTTATAAATATTACTATATGAGATAGTCTTATATATATATCCTCTAGTAAATTAAATCCTTTAAATAAAATTTTTTAATCCATACCTTTCTATATTTTGATTTCATCTTGTTTCAATACAGTAATTCCTAACAAATTGAAAGAATGTTGAGAAAGATAAGAGTGGTACCTGAGTTGTTTCCAAGAAAACTAATCAACACCTTATAAAACTGACAACTCATACTTTTTATAATAATTTTTGATATTTATTCAATAAATTCACACACTGAAAGTTCATCACCAGATGATCACAATGGTGGAATAAGCTTACCAGAAGTAAATCCTTACAACATCAAAGTACAAAAACTAGGAAGAAAACATCATAACTCCAATCGCCTCTTTTATTTTAACTTAATTGATATTGTTTAACCAAATCATACAAACATTTAAATAAATTACAGAAAATAAATAATGTAAAATAAATAGTAATATTTTACATGGTTTGAACTCTCATCCTATATCCATAGGGAGAATCATTGGAATTATTCATTTCATAGAAAATAAAAAGGTTAAAATATATTTTGAATTATCAACCACATATATATCTAAATTATATGAAATACTAACACCTTAGAATCGTATTCCCTCCCACCATTTATAAATGGTCCCACATAGTTATTAAGTATCACTGGATTCTTATATGTGCAGGAAACTATCAGTTCTACTATACAACAACTAATACTTTCCAGCCTTCCTTAATATGACTACCAATCATCAATTGTTGAATAGTGATTCCAATACCTCACTCTTCCTTACATAAATCCTGATAATAGTGATTCAAATTTTATCACATTTTTTATGAATGAAACATCTAAAAAACATCCAGTGAACTAACCATCATGAAGAGAAACCAGCAGTAGTTCACAAGCTTCTAAAAACCCCAATGTTATCTATTTAAGCCTTTTTTCAATTCTCTAATAAGTCTAAAGGGTTCTATATATTTTCTCCTTCTAATTAACTTACTCTAGTTCTTGAAGAGTATTCACATTATCTTAACATTTTCATCCTTCTAATTTAAATCGGGGATATCCAATCTCGATTAATATTATTATAATTGATTTATGCTTTTCGAGATTTTCTATTATGAGATATTATTTCCACTGTATTTTCTTAATATTTATGGTCTTAATTTTATTCTTGAATATATAATTAATCTCCCCACTAATCCACTGACATCCTTATCACTCTCCTAAAAAATTTGTCTATTTTCAAAGAATTCTTCTCACCAGTTTTTAAAATATTCTCACTTGTTTTCAAAATTTATTTGTTACCAATGAAAATTTTATATTTACATTCAACTATATTTTAAATAATTTTATTATAGAACATAAATTCTTTTATTTTACATGAATAGAAAATAAAATTTCTTTTATCTCTAGGATATTATAAATTTCTATTCTTCTATTCATTGAGAATAAAGCATTTAATATGGAACACAAAAAAGTACATGAGTGTTGAATTATTACCATACCAATTTCATAAATAGTATTTTCTTTTATTAAGACACAAAAATACCATTTGGATATATACATAAATTTTATCACCATTTACTTTTACTAAATCTTTGTTAGGATCTTCTTAGTAATCATAGTTCAATCTATATTATTTATTATCTAATTTCTCCTCTCTACCACTCAATTTTTTTGAGGAGTACTCATCCCCTAAACATTAAAATATTTTTTTTTGTTTTTTAAAATATTCTTCCAGATGGGTGATGGTAAATAAAATATTGTTTTTATTGTTGAACATATGGATATTAAACCCCAAAATATTTTCAACTAGCCTTCAATATCGAGTAATGCATTTCAATACCTAAAATTTATGGTTGATCCACATTATCTAAGACATCCTACTGTAGTCATAAATAAAAATCACAAAGTACCTTTTTCCATTTAGATATTTAGCTGTCATAGTCCCACACACACACACATGAACATGATCGAGTGGCCTAAACGATTTTCCTTTATTTTGATTATAGGACTCCCGTACAATTTTATATTTTTGAAAAGAATCACATTTATGAGTGTGAAAAAATATATGTTTGGGAATATCTCAAAAAACATGAATATTTACTGAATTATCCTAATATTTTTTTGGCTCAAATAGTCATGTCTCTTGTACAATAGTCGGTTTTCCTCTTATTTTAACTACATTCACCTATCGTATTCTCCATTAATAAGATAAAGGTCCCCCTTTATGTTCCTTCCTTACAAAACTATTGAGTAGTCACTTCATTTTTTGTGAAATATTTATTATCAAATTTCACTTTATGCCCTGAGTCACATGGTTAAATCACACTACGTAAGTTGTGACATAGCTTTTCTGGTGAAAACATCAACACCTCTCGCACCTATGATGGTTCAGTACGAATTTCATTGTGGACATAATTTTTAAAGGTAGGCTATCACTTGGTTTTCATACCAATGTTGCTTTTTAATTCACATTAGTTGAGGGGATTGGTGGTGGGGATCATCTGACCATTTTATGGTAATTATTACATACTTTCAGAATCTCTTATATATTTAATATATGTATGTTAATCCTTCCAAATTCCTATTGAGGGACTTGTCACCCTTGTGCTAATTATCTAGTCAAACCCATATATTGATGTGAACATATATGAATATTAGATTTTATCTATATTTCCCTTATTAATTATTGATTATTTGGTTTAAATATTAATAGTTGGTCACTATGGGGTTTCTTTATATCCATATATGCGATGTTTTTTGTGGCTTTAGGAATAGGCCCATTAATATGGATTCTTATATATCCTACGAAAATAGGAATCAAACCCCACATAGCTCAATTACAATTATCATGGAACATAATAACTTTTAAGGTCATATAAAATAGGCCACTACTAAGTTGTTTAACATGATGTGGAGTAGATGGCTAGGAGAAATGTTCCTAGCAATGGCTATTATGAGACTTACACATGAGCGGTCATTTATGGTTCATCTTTTCTATTGATAATTATAGAGGGGAAGTTATGGTTGGGGAATAAAACAAGAAATAGTACCATATTATCTTCCTCATATCAAGCTATGAAGTGATCTCAAACCCATCAAATGAGACCTGATATATCATCCTTAGTGCATCATCGGAGGCATCCCTATCTCATCAGCAATGAAATATGATTCCATAGGCTCGTCAGCATAACGAAATACTATTCTCATCACATAAGGGGTCCTTGGATCCTCGCTGAGGGAAAATTAGTCATGATAACCTCAATATAATAACCTAATGGTTGTTTGGGTAATCCCATGATCATCACATGGGTTTTTTATGCTCATCACAAAAGATATAGTTAGCTTCGGTTAAGTCTTACACAAAGTATGAGTCCAGATATAGGGAAACCAATTGGAGTATCTTAACACAAGGTATAATGGGTTATCAAATTCTTATCACATAAGAGAAAATATTTTTATTATAAATTTAGGTTTTGAACCTCAAAGAGGTTTACTATGTATCCTGTGAGAATAGGAATCATAACCCACATAGTTCAAGTGATATAGTTTAAGCCCATATGTGAGGTCTAGTCTATATATTTTAATTTTATGAGGTAAGGACATGAATTATGTGGTTTAGAGTTATATATCTTAAACTAGTATGTGATTATTATAATGAATCTCAATTATACTAATGGGATCGTCAATTAAGCCTCTATGCCCATGTGAATCATCATCGATGTGAGAAATGATAGATAATAGATTATCAATTGTATTGTGTGAGGGTGTATGATGGGGGATTGAGTGGGTTTTACACATTGATATGTCCCTTTTGGTTCAATTTATCTATTGGTAACGAGATTTGAGAATATATGGATAGTTGTTACACCAATAATCAGGCCCATATAAGATTCTAATGTTGTAAAAGGGACAATAATAGGAGACTAAATGGGGTTTATGTATGAGTTTTCCTTTGAGGTTGGCTCTGGGGATTAGACTTATTATGAGTCCTATGTGAGAGGATGAATGTGCAGTAAAAGTGGTCATAACAAGTCATTTAGTAGGGATTATGCTTGAGACATCTTGAGATACCTAACCTAATAGACATTTTAGGTGAAAGTATATTTTATGGTCTTAAACCTAGAATGAGGCTCGTATATGATAACTAATAGGTGTACCATAAATCGAAGAATTTGAAGAATCCAATATGAGTATTCTCAACTCAATATGTTTAGGGAATCCCTGAACAGTGTATCAACTCATATTATTTTATAGGATCATGTTGCGTGGTGCATGTATCACAACCCAATAATATGCCTGACCCAACCTAGGAGTCTTGTGTTGTTACTCTAGATTTTCATGGGGGAAATGTTAGAAATGAAGGGACCAAGCTGAAGGACCGAGACCGTAGACTATCATCACCACTAATGGGGATGCAATGATGGATCCCCCATGGTATGGAACCTTAGAGATGGCCACATTGGGAGTTTAAGGACAAGGGTCACACATATGGAGTACACAGATATGGTTTTGAGAGGTATGCTCAAGAGATAGAATCAACGAGGGGGAAGTCTTCATACTAGATCTCATAAAGGGTGATCATCCACATAATTGATCTTCATGAGGGTGGTTTGTGTACTAGAGCTCACATAGGGTGGTCTAGATACTTGAGTTTTCAAAGGTAGTTTTCTATATAGTTGATTTCACAGAGGGACCTCATGAACCAAAGTTCATGAAGGGATTGGTCTACATACTAGAGATCATAGATAATGATGGATATATTGAGTTGAATTTGTAGGTTTAATTCATGAAATGGCGTTTTTGGGCCTTATTTTCAAAGTACATCACCTCCTCCTAGTTTTTATTTAGGAATTACCTATGAATTTCAGATATGGTTTTATTTACAGAATCATAAATTTCTAACTCTCATCTATATATCTTCATATTTGTGTATTTATTTTTGGGAAGGGTCTAGGTATTCATAAGCATACCTGATTTGGTGGTTTCATAAATTATTCGGGCTCATAGTGGTGCAATGTGGAGATTTAGGACTTGCATGTAGAATAGTATCATCTGGAATCATAAAAAGATGCTTTGACGGATTTTGGTTGGACCATATAGTGGGGTGATCAGCATTTAACATAATTTTAAAAATAATCACCAAAACCTTGTGTTCTAACTACACAATGGGGTGAGTGACCACATGGTGAATCTTAAAAATGAAGCTATAATACTATTTGTTCATACCTTTAATGAGTTTTATACTTCATATGTTTGTTGCTTCATGAGGTTAGCTCCACATGTTTGGTGACGTCATGGGGTTATCAACCTCTTGGTCTTAAGTGATCCATGAAGTTGGACTATTATTAATGAATATATTTAATTGGTCATAAATATTGATCCTTAAGTCATTTCTGGATCTATATAACTAATAAAATAAAATCCATCAAAACAAACTAAACCCTTTGTTAAGGGTTATACACCATAGAAGGATGTTTTCCAAGGTCAAAAAGTGCTCATAATACCCTTAAAATGGATTTTAATGCATTAAGAGCCTCTTATCAGCAATTGATGACATCTAAGTCCTAATACTAGATTGATATTTTTACCACCATGTCAATGGACTAAAGGATTTTTTGAGGAATATTTATACCTTGATGTGTAATCAATCATGTGGAATATGTAAATCCCATTGACTTATTCTTTTATCTTGGATATAAATTTTCTTGGACTCGACTTGGGTTGTCTTAGTGAGGACCATGTCATGAAATCCATGAAAAAATGTGTAGTATGAATTTCTTAGTGCCAACACCAAGACCATTAACCAATAGTACTTTCAAGTGCCTTTGGAATTTTCCACTAATCCTTGCCTTTCTGAACTGAATAATTTTTATCCACACATCATTTATTAAATGAACAACTCTATATTTTTCATATTTGATTCCACTAATAATGTATTTATTTATCATCAAGTATGAAGTACACCCACTATTTATAATCCAAGTGCGAGAAATATCTATATACATTAATGAAATTTAATTTACATTATCCTTATCAACATTTCTATTCTTGACCCATGAATAATTTTCAACATTAATTGATGATTTAGAAACATGATGCATATCCAAATCCATGTATTTATCTTCGTTTTTTAAAAATGAAAATATAATTTGATTTTCCAACTTGTTTGGTGACACCACATGTTGTTTTGTTTTACTTTTCTATGTCTTTATAAGCACCTTACTTTATAGCCTTACATAATAATAACTTTACATGTTCCCAAAACCATCATAAAAAATTATCCATTGAAAGCATAATAGGAGGTGGAAATTATGTTTTCTTAATTTTTCTAATCATAATAAGTAAAATATATTTTTAAAATGGAGCACATGTGTTTGATATTCTATAAATTAAAAAAAAATAACACCTTATTTTTGTGTATTATTTTCATCCTTTTGTACAACAACATTAATTTTTTGACCTCCATATAAATCAAATTTCTTTTGGGGTGTTGGTTCTTGAAGTTTTGAAATAATAAAGATTGCATCCTTCTTGTGATCATGCTGCATAATTGATTTTATTTTCCTTCAAAATTCGTTAATTATAGGCAAGTCATAACTTCTTTAGAAAAATCACCAAGGAATTATTTATCTTGATTTTGGTTTGTGTTTTTGAACTAACTGATTTAATTCCATGTTTAAGGATTATCTTATGATCCTTACATTTGTTTTTCTAATCCATGAATTATCCATTGATTTTTTAAATTATATCAGCCTTTTCCTTCATGGAAATAGTTATTCCATAAATTATATTAAAATGTTCTTCCATTTTGAGCCTAATATCAACATATTTATTTGAGTTTCTATAATTTTTAAATTTAAAATTTTCAATTTAATCTTTTGATTATAAAGTACCCACCCAATATTATTTCATTTAGATCATGGATTCATGTAAAATCTCGTTTATTTCTTATATTTATCCCATCATGTGTCAATTTCCTCCAGAGATTCCTCAATTTTGGCTTATAGATCAACTCAACCTTCAATTATAGCATCTTTATAATAATTTTCTTCAACTTTGGGAATACCTACCATAATAAACATAAATTGTTCATTGAGGTCTCTAAATTATTCAACCTCTTCTACTTCTATCACATTAAATATTTTTTTCTTTCATGAGATAAATAATAATTTCTCTTGAGGAATATCTATTTTGGTTTTTTTCTTTTTCACCATTGAATGGTTTATTCATTGCTTCTTTCTCCTCATCATCTTAAATATTCATAAGATGCTTTTTAGTAAGATTCAATACTTCTATATAGCTAAATCAAGAAAGTATAAGATGAAATTTGAAATTTCCTATACCTATTTTTTATATTAGAAGAAAGATAATACATTTCCTTATCTACTTATTATTTGTTAGAATATTCTTTCAGTAATAGTTTCAATATAGACATGAAATCTTATTCTTGAGAGTTATCCTTTCATAAGACCTCATTATTGTTGTTTATCATCATGTATCTCATGAGATTACTATGTGAGCTATCCAACATCACCTCCTTTTTATATTTATCTTCAATAACGTATAACTTAATATTAAACTATATTGGTAATATATTTTGGATTTTTTTCAGAATTTTCATATTGTTAATAATCTCCCTGACACCATGTGTGTATTATAAAACAATATTCAACCAATCAAAGAAAGAATCAATTGTTTCATTTCATCCCATTATTAGATATTAATAATTATTAAATAACACTAATGTATTTTCTTCTTGAACTTTTGAATCCCATTAATATATATTCAATATCTTCTCCCATATGACATGAGAAGTTTTTCATGACAACACCTTAGTGTAAATAGTGTAGTCCAAGGCTCTCTATAACTCATTTATTATCATAGTATCAGTATCCAATTCCTTTTGGTCCATTATATATAGAGACCCACTTCCCATTCTGGTAGTAATACCAGGAATAGATACCATATAAATGTTCATCCCTAATGATTGCAAATAGTGATACATCCAATTTTTTCAAAACTAGAAATTCCAAAATCTAAATATAAGTATGAACTTATGGTTGATAATTGTCACCATGATTCTAAAAGAGAGAGAAATATTCATCCAAAAACATTTTCTTTAATACTAATTTTTGGTACAAAAAAATGAATTTAACTTGGGATGGGGTGAATTAGGGTATTATAGATTTTCAAATTTTATATTTGATTATGATCTTGTCCAATATTTTATGAGGAATTATTTTATCCCACCCTCACAATTACTCCTAAGTGATGATATTTGTAATGAATGAACATATGTTTATTTACATGGTTCACCCAAATGGTTTAATCCAATGTTTATGTGTGTAATATTTCATATGTACCTAAGACACTAAGTAAACTACTATATTTGAGATTAAAAATTAGAGTGATGACAGCAACCCAGTAGATTAATTATCCACACAACCTATTAAAGAAAAAAAACTATTATACTGAGTAACATACTTCTCCAAATGTGATATTCTTCTCTTAAAAAAATGAGAATTCTAATATGGACCTACAGTGGTGAATCACTTTATAGTAATTCTGATGAATTTATAGTGAGAGTTAGAACTCTTGGAGAACCTCCTACTTCATCACTAACTTTTAAAAAAATATTCCAAGAATATTTTTATTCTTATTTACATTAATGAAACAGAATCACCTCGCTTCTATTCCTTAGATGAAATTAAAAATCTAGCCTCTCTTTCCTCACATCCTTATTTTGAATAGTTGGAACTATCTTTATCTGGTTTTGTGTCTATCCTTATTCCCTCAATCTCCTCATCCTATTAAAATTATTTATTTTATCTTCTCTACAACTTTAATATTTTCCAGGTAAAAATTAATTACATAACAAAATATATAAATAATATAGTCAACAATTTGATTTTATCAAATTAAAAAGTTCTAAAAAATTGTCAAAAAATATTTTGGATGATTGGTTCCTCAATATTTGGACAAAACCTAATTTTATAATTCACCCAATCCATGCTCCTAAAACCTCCACATCACCACCTAGTCTTCTTTATGTCATTTTGATCATGGTTGAAACCGTATATCAAATCATACTAAAACTCTTTCAAAATAATCTAACTATTGTGGTATGAACCTCCATTGATTTTCGACTTGATCATATCTACTAAAAGATAGATTATTAAATAATTATTAAAATATTATTAAAATGTTTATGGGAAATTTTTCTAGAAAAAATTGTAAAGGGAGTTACCATGATGAACTATCTGACTACCATTATGGTTTATTCTTGATATATCATATTATAAAATGATATATAAATTCTAATATAGTTCAGAATATTAAATATAAATATTCACAATATGGTCTAAAATTTAATATTTTATTTCAGAATTTTATTTCCTATATTTTACAGTATAGTTTCATTATAATTTTTTCCCATATTAATTTTGATTTTTCAGTATTTATAACTAATTTAGCTAAATATTTAAAAACAAATATGTGGTATAATCATATAATAATTTCAATATAATAACAATTGACATTTTTATTATACTTAATGACTAAATAATCTGTATTAATTTTCTACTTCTAAAAAATACATATATAAATTTCCTTTTCTATATACAAAAAATATAAAAAATAATCATAAGTGTACTATCTAAAACATTATTATTTTATCTTATTCAAAATATATCATTGGAAAAAAACATCATCCTAAATACAAGAAACCATAGGGGAGTTTCATCAATAGAATGAATGTTATACTCCAGTATGAAATTTGACATTTAATTTTAATTTAATTTACATTTTCAATACTACTAATTTATATAACATATATATTTTTATTATACATTTCTTTCATGGGATTGATAGTGAAATTCAATTTTAAGTAAATGAATTATTTTATAAAAGATATTGGTGGATAAAAAAATGTTTTAGTGATGCAACTCATGAGGGAAAAGTGATTGAGTAGTAAATTTTTATTTTAGTGTATTTTAGATTTTCACATATATAGATTTAAGAGTATTTCAACTAGAGATTTATTAAATAATATGATGATGATTTTAATATTATGATTACCATACTTAACATAAATAAATCAAGATACCAATTGTGTACATATTCATATGAAGACAATATTTATATAGATATTATAAAATATTTGTTTTATTATACAAAATATAGTTACTATAAAGCCCCATATATTTCTAGGTCATTATTCTTTAGAGTAAGTTTGAATATATGGTTTAGTGAGAGTTTTGATTTAATAATAGATACTCTTTTCGAAATTATGAGTATTAATATATCCTTACAATTTGTTTTTTAATTTTTTTTGATTCCTTGAGATCTTGGGTGAATGTTGGAAGAAATTTGGGGTGAAAACCAGCTCAAAATTAATATGATGAAACCATTCATGTTGTGACACATAAGGGTCACACCTTGAATGAGGTTAGGAAAGGGATGATCCCCTTATATCTAATATTTTTGGTCATGAACCACTGTTTATACCATGAATTGTTTGAGGGTAATAATTCATGGTGTAAACCCCTTAGTCACACCATGAATCATGTCCAATGTGGAATTTTTGGTTGGAGGAACTTTTATCACTTATTAGTCTAAATCCTTTGATCCTAGGAGGTTTGGGGCATTGGGAGAGTTTATTTATTGGTTGTTTATCCCTCATTTTTCCTATATCAGTCCCCTTGAGAGGGGATGATTTTTCAGTGTGTTCTATTGGCAATCTCAAGTGTGTTCGTTTATTTTTTACTTTTTTCATCCTTTCATTTATAACTTTTTGATTTGTCTTAATTTTTGGTAGGTTTTTTAGATTATTTCACAATTTAATGGTGAAAATCATCCTAACTGGAGGAGATTTCATGAATTATGGCTGAAGGTTCTCCCAATATGATGTTTTCATGTCATTGTGTGATGTTTTGGCAAGGATACATCGTCATATGTATTTCTTATATGTTTTTTTCTAAATTAGAGAAAAATTGACTATTATAATGGGTGTATAAATTGGGTCTTCCTTGTGGATTAGTTTCTAGTGCATGTAGAGAGTTGACCACACCCCATTACTCACAGTTTTGGAAAGAGGATGACACATATTGTGTTTTTATTAAATTATACCTAATTAAATTAAACTGAATAATTAATTATAATTATTTATTAGTAATTATGTGTGATTCTTGGTGTGAGATAAGTGCTCAAGTGCATGGATGAGGCCCAATGGGGTCGGAAAAGGCTCAATAGAGCACATTGAGGGGTTAACATTGTGTTCCTCATAGGTTCTCCCTATAATAAAAACTCATTAGAATATATATTTATATGCATGCTTGAATATATAATTTCATGATTTTGGGTACAAGGTTTAGAGATTTAGGTTTACCTGGGAAAATAAAATAGGTGGGTTTTCTTCCACCTATTCATGGAATAAGTGATCTCTATCACATAAATAAATCATAACATATTGGAAATTTTGTCACCGAGGGGTGAGGGTGTTGGATTAGTTGACATGAGGCCCTGGGTAGGTATTTAGGTATGAGTGAGATGTGGAATATACTTGGTAGGGATCCTAGGTATAATGGGTATGAATGAGGTATTGGGATCATGTGATAATATGTGAGTCGATCATACATATAATAGTTGATAAATAACTTCCTCTCGATGCCAAAGGATATCCTTGGTATGTGAGGTTAGATATTTAATTCCTCTAGAACATAGTTTTTCTGATATAGATGGGTTTCCTCTAGGTGACGGGGTGAGGGATATCCCTTACGATATGTATGAAGAGACCTCAGTGTGGGTTTTGGGAGTTTTTTTGGACTTGGTATTAGGATTATAAGGGGGTTTAGATGGCATTTGGACCACATCAATTGAGTACAAGGTTATGAAAATTTTGATGGACTTGGACAGTCCCTAGTTAGTTTTACCAGTAGAATTGAGGGACTTTATAATGGTTGGATTATGCCTTTAAATCTTGGTCAGAAGATACTAGGGGTAGTTGTGTTACTGATGGGTGTAGAAATGATTTGTTATTAGTGATCATAGATCATGATGGTATGGAGGTCCTATTGGATTCCCTAAATGGTGATATGAGACATGTTGGGGATAAAGGGTTAAGTATAGGGAAACGAATACCTTGGGATCAACTAATGGTTTATGTCATGGGTTGTGGACCATGTGTGTTTCTTATTCTACGTTCTTGGTTTCATGATATTGATAGGTAATGGAGTCTAGTGGGGGAGAATATCATGAGGCCTAACCTCACTATGAGTGATATGGCATTGGAAGGACAATCAGGTCTATTATGGATTCCTTGTGTGCATGAAATTCAGTTCATACCATGAGTGATAAAGTAGTGGTTATGGATGTTTCCATACATTGAGGTTGAAGGCATATTTGACCATGCCTTGAGTGTGAAGAAATAGTTTGATGGAAGAAGTAGGAACTTGGCTTAAGTATTCTTCAGACATGAAATTGTATTTCTTGTGAGGGGATATATTATGATGTGATGTGAGATGTGGGTGATGAACCCTGCCTTAAGTGATAATGTAGTGGGGTAAGATGTCGGTGTATGGTTCTGACCTATATATTCAACTATTAGGTCAAGGATTGGGCATCTCCCTACACTGAGTCATTGGGTATGGTCTTGGAATTAGTTATGGTATCTTGATACAAAGTGATGATGGGATTCTGTTATAGTGTTGAAAAAGTTATAGTTAGTCATCGTGATGTCTTTGTTAGTACATGGTGGCCTAACGAGTGTGTATAAATAGTCAGGTGTCATGGAATCATGATTAGTACATGATGACTTGATGAGAATGTTTATTTATTATATTTATTTTCTTGTGCATAAACATTCATATGATAGAATATATTAGGGTTGATTGGTTATACCCAACTAGGTTATATGATCACATCCTGTATAGGCTCTTTGGTGTGCATTCAGACCTTATGTATGCTGTCAAAATTGATCAGAGAATGTACAATGTATTAGGATATGGAAGATTGATGGGTTTGGAGATAGAGATAAGGGTTAGGGATGGTAGTAGGTCCATTTTTCATATATGGGATTGTCTTAATGAGTGATCAATGCCAATTTTTAAGACATTATTATATATGATATTTGATGTGTTTATTTATTATGTGTACACTTATGTGAATTTTTTTGGTAATTTATTGTCACTGATTACTATGATATAAAGATAACAGTATCCACAATGAATGTTTAGGCCCTCTAAATTTTTCATTAGCCTCTATCATATGAGGTTGTTCACATGAGGTCATGGGGAACTTCGGCTTAGATAGTGGTGAAGGTTATGGACGACGTGGAAGTGCTGGATGAGGCATACCAAATATTATTATTTTTTCATAATCAATTATTAATCTGAGATGTAAATCAATGATGAACTCCCAGAAAAACATAGTTAAATCAAAGATTAATTAACATGAGAATATAACCAACCATAGGATCATCACATATTGATTTATAATTAATTAAATAAATCAAGGAGTTACCTTATGATCAATTTTTCTTCATTGATGAATATGAAAATGTATCTTTGTAATATCATAATTTTATTATACTATTCAATTTTAGATTCCCTCTATTGGTGATTCAAATGTTCTCCACCAATCTAAAAAAAATTCTATAGGAATATTTGATTGAGAGCACGGAAGATCATAACACTTGTGTTGTTCATATTTGATCACCATGAGAATCGCTTCGACAAAGGATTATCTTTGATCTCTTTTGAATTGAGATAGGTAGAGGCAGACGATTGATCTTTAAACATGACAGAATTCTTGGATAGGGGACCTCAGGGCTTGGGATAATTCTTTTGATGTCATTGGGAACAACAAAAAAATGGAAAAACATATGTTTTAAATAATATAATTGGGTTTAAATAATTATAGGGTTAGAAAATTATTATTCTACAAGGGCCCTTATTATTTCCTTAATCCCCATGGAATACCATATCTATTATAATAATGATATTATTATTATATATTAATAAACACAAAACCATTGAACTAATTAAATATTATTTCATGAATAAATTGTTTAAAATTAATTCAAATAATATTTAATATATATTATTTCTCACTAGACCAATAAAACCGATCTATCATTCCAACATAATACTTATTAGTTCTTGAATAATGATTATTTATTTAACAAATAATTATCACTACATTATTCTTTATTGAATACATTAATATTATATTCACTAATAGAAAATAAATATTTATTTAATATTAATCTCACAAAATATTCTCTCTAATAACTAGAGAATAAATATATATGATCAAGATAACATGAATAATTATTAAACCACATATGAGGATAATATTTATTCAACATGTTAAATAATAATTGATATTATTATTTAACAAATTCTTTGGATACAATTAATTTGAAACCATCTAGGCCTCTTTCTTAGTGGCATTGGGTAGAGCTGCACAAAGACTAAGGATAACATATAAAAACACACCAAGGAATCCATAGATAAATAATTTAATATCTCAATAGAATAAAACATCATATGGATTATTATTTTGTAATATAATCCCTTTATCTTGATATCTCTAATCGAGTGGGTTTCATGCTAATATCATCAACCTATGTTATTGATGTCTCTTTCTTTGATTTTTTAGAAATGAAATTTCCCACTGAACATCATGCCCATGGATTTATTTAGGTTGTTTTATTTCCATAAAAGTACCTAAGATATTAACTTATTTTTTGAACAAAAGGGACAAATCTTTTCTTACTTTATTCATTAATTCAATATTACTCATGATGCACCCAATGTATCCTACCTTTACAAGAACAAATGTCATCATGATTTTCATCAATATTTCAAAGTAAAATAATATTAATTAATAAAAATCTTAGAGTCTAAGGATAAAAACATGTGTCCTCATATATGAACATACAATGAAACATATAAATTTATATTTCCTAAAAGCAGTTCGTGTTCTTATAATCTCCTACAAAGTAAATTACCAAGGGTGAAAGACCATGAGAAATTTCCTCAATGTACTATGAGTATACACCCCAAATAGCATATATTATTTTTGTCTTATAAAATGATATCATCCAACTATAAAATATATATTTAAGAATACTATCACGGTACTTATGGGTTCTCATCATAGCGGGGAACAATTTTAAATTTTCAATATAAAAACTTCTCTTAAGAAATTATCACATAATATGTGACACGTAATAAAAAAAATTGTGTGATAAGTATCTTATTAATGTTCAAAAAAGAATTAATATAGGTAGTCATAAAGTACATATAATTTTATTCTAGGTCACTAACTCTAATAAAATATAGCTTTCACTAGATTAAATTTCTAACAACCTTCAGTCTTCTTGCTCTCACATGATAATCATGCTTTTTCTAGGATAAGGATTTAGTTAAGGGGTCTTCCATGTTTTCTTCTTTGGAAAATCTACTTAATTCAACTTCACCCCTTTGAGAAAAATTCATCAAGAGGATAAAATTTTCGAGTATGTTCTTGATCCATTAGTGTAATGTTGGATACTTTTCAAGAGTTACAGCTATAGTATTATCACAATATAATGTGATATGTTCTTTACTATTAGGTACCACATCAGGATCCTATAAAAATTTGTGTATCTAAATGGATTGTTTCTCCTCATTATAATCCTCTATGGTGCTTTCCTTTAGTTCATATATAATATTTATTTCGAGATTTATTTATTCTTTTAGTCGTTCCAGAATGTTCTTAGAGTCAAATGTTGAAAACTAGTATTTTTTGAGAAAATATGGCAAGTACATGGTTTAGACACATAATTAGTATTATTCATTCAGTAACCATGTGTTATAGAACTATAAGGCTCTAGTGGAATGTTTTATGGTTTGAGAATGGTTAGTGAATTTATGTGGCTTTAATGAAAACCATGCACCTTTCTAGGTGTTTGACTAGATGTTTATCACGGATTACCCTTGGTTTGACCAAAATATGTGGATATACCAAGGTAGTTCAACAGCTCTAATTTTCAATGGATAGAGTTCAAGCAAGGTTGGTTCGTGGGTTGGTACAAATTTTGGCCAAACTCTATACCATGATATGAAACTCTAAAAAGTGGTAATTTACCTTTACTCCATTGATAATTTTTATATATAATCAACCCTTAATCTATATTAATATTAAACTAAAATTCGACCAGTAATCCAGAGGATTCTCCGCATTCTTAGTTGGTGATCTCCTTTCATTATTGGTGGATATATTCAATGTTTGTCCCATTTTTTATCTATTTTTATCACATATTATTTAATAACTGCATGATATATTCTTACCTTATCTCATTAGAACATTATTGGGATTTGTTTTATGGTTATAATGGATTTGATATAGAATTGTTAATGTTTCTTGTGGATCTAGTCTTGTAATTATCGGATCTCTATGTTTTCATCCTCCATTTTCGAAGGAAGCTAGTTTCCTCCAATGTTGAGGTAGGTGTCTCTATAAAATGGTGTTATCCCTTGAATTCCTTAATATTATTATAAGATTATTTTGGTTTTATTTTAGAAATTTATGGATTGATTGATTTTATCATCACCTGGAAATGGTTTTTAATGGGGTTTTAATTTAAAAATAGTTTATTCACTTTAAGTGTCCAACAAAATGACTCAATCGAGTATTTTTCTATAAAATAGATTTTAAATCAATGAAGTAGTGATACTTCACTGATAAAATGTTTTATTAAATGATAGAATGGTTTAACCAATAATTTTTACAAACTTACCCCTTGGGAAATCTTGGGTGCATTGGGAAATTGACATATGAAACCATAATGTGCATGATTCCACTAGGGGTTACTTTGGTGATATCAAAACACTATGGTAGAACTAGATATCAATAAGATTCACATTATGAAAGGCTATTATTTGTTCTTGTGTCCTAGTACATATTACCATAGGATATATCCCACCTGTTCTTGGTTTGATTCATAACGGTATTGATTCTTGTTTGATTGCTCACATGATTATATTATGGTATTACCATGAAATATTATTCTTATGCCTTTATAATTTATTTCATCTATTTTTCATATCCTTGGTATATGATAATATGAAGTGTACAACACTAACATGGGATATACTTAACATGTTCTCTGGTCCAAAGATACACTGGGCCTTAGGCATTAATCCCTATACACTACATGATTCCGAATAGCAGTGAGGGTCTAATTTGGTTATAGTGGTTGCTATACCCTCTAACGATAATAATAATAATAATAATAATAAAGATCATAGGATAATAAAACACTGGGGAATCATAAATAATAAACTCAAAAGAATAAATAATAGATAACAAAAATAAAATCCAAAACCAATAGCCATACATATTAGATAAAGTATACACGTCAAACAATCATAAAAAATTAGACACGTAAGATTGTTCGTGGATTATCATATGATAATGTACTCAAATTCTCAAAAAAAATCTAGATCGATGAAAAGAACCATCATTTTCCATCACCATCCACCCCATGCCCCTGTGCATCCTTGATCACTGTGGTCCAAGGCTAAATCCTAGTCCGGGACATAATCTCACAATCATAAAATCTACACATGTCCTGAGGGGACCATGTATGGTGTGAGTATGAACTCAGTAGGTCACCACTAACATGTGTCTATCTTACATCCATATTTATATGATTGTATGCATATGTAAATAAATAGAAATTACGATCATTCATAAATTACATAACCCTCATTAATCATGCTCAACAACCATGAGGAAGTTTATACCTACTTCAGACAACACCAAAGTGGAATGATATATCCATGGTCAATTTTACTGGAAGAACCTCGGTATCACATCCACATACATGTATCCCAGCACCTCATTCCAACAATTTCCACATGAAGACTTGCATATATTACAACTATTATCCCATAAACATTCCCAACAACACATCACAAGCCCCATGGACTTTTGTTCACCAAATATTCATCGTCTAAATAGATCAACCTCCCAAGGAATAGTAATATATGTCCTCCAATGAGAAATAAATCAGAATAATCTCAAACTCCCAACATCCTATGGCATGAAGATATCTATCCTCAAATAATCTTGTCCCATTAGCTATAACATATATGGTGATCCTCAGTCCCCAAATAATGGTCTCACACAACATCAACCATTGATTTCTATGTTGATCACCTTCTCCATAAAGAATTGTCAACATTGTCTCCTAATTCTCTAAATATATGGAGGCGTATACCAAAAATGAGTGGTCGACACCACCTCAACTGAGTCTTATCTATGTCCACGTTACTCCAATGGAAATGTAATGCAACCATGGGGAGCGAAAATCATGAAAAATACCTATGCCACACCAACTAAAACCTCAATGCCACATGAAAACCTCATCTACCATCTGCGGTATGGTCATCACCATCCACCTCATCCCAATGATCAAATTGACCAAATTTATAATGTTCAACACCATCCCACAGATCCAAATTAATTCCCTCATCCTATCAAACCTCATTATCACAATCTCGGTGATCAACGTCACCTCAATACATTGGGTTATTCTTGTCACATTCCATTGGAAATCATGTATTAATATCACAATCTAAATAATTTAAACCATATAAACAATCAATATAACCTTACATACCAAGGAAAGGCCACATACCTAGTTTAGAATATTTAAATAGACTACATCATGTCTAATAAAATCTCATTACAATAATAAATTATGTTTTAAAAAAAGAATTAATTAATAAGGGTTTCACCTGAGCAACCCATGGGATCCCATATAAAAATACACATCTCATAACACTTTTATATGTATGTAGAAATCTAGTCACCACCTACCTTTGGCTTATAAGCACTTATTCATCAAATATATGCCTCAAATCTAATCCAAAATGAGAAAAATCAGGATTTTAGACAAAAATAATAACAATAGGGAAAATAAGATCATATAGAAATATCATTCAAAACTATGGGAGAAAAAATAAAAGAAGAAATTGGAGTTAAGGACTAACCACTATAATTCCAATGCACCTGATGGAATCAAAATTAGATCCCAATCAAACGAGATAGGCCAAATCCTAGATGATGAGAAATGGGAGCTTCATAGGTGGGAGGAGGAATATGAATGGGAAGATAAAAATGATATAATAAGGATATATAAGGGAGATTAACTTTAATAAATTCTTCATAATTAATTAACCATATGGTTAGTATACATAGTTTGGATATTCATGTGCCAATTTTATGGTGCCACTGTCTAAATGTACCTTCACCTCCTACAGATAGGCACACAGTTTTTCAAATTTTGTTCATCCCATGCGAATAACCTCTTTTAAAAACTATTTAATTATTTTATATTTGTGTTCCTTTCAACAGATGATTTGAAAAACCATTCTCCAGGACAAAAAATTTCAACATGGTTTCACCTTAAAAGACTTACATTTTGAACAAAACATGTTCCTCTACAGGCACATTTCGAAAATGATTTTTCAGGGACAACCATTACCAAAACACTTTTGAACCTCTATAGCACTCATCGGGCATTAAACCCCATCTAAAAACTAAATGAAAATTGCTATTTCATGATGATTATTTTTGGCTATGGCGGTAGTTTAATGCACCACCATATTCCTCTATGGCGGTTTCCGAAAACTTCCACTAAATTGCATTAAAGGAAAAATATTTTTGGCAGTTAAAGTGGTCTAGTGGCAGTTTATGGGAACCATTATAGTTGGGGCATTTTTGAAATTGTTATATTGTTCTTGGAAGTGGCTTCTCCAGGAAAGGGATTGCATTTTTTTAGCGGTGGTTTTAACCGCGGCTAAAAAATGTAATTCCATACAGGGAAAAATGGCCGCAACAAACAATATAACGGCCTCAAAAATGCACGGAAGATGGACCACTATAGTGGTGGTTAAAACCACCTCTAATAGAAATTTTTTGACATTTAGAGTCGGTTAAAACCACCACTAAAGAGAAGATTTATAAAAAAGAACCAGTTTTTGGAGCCCCTGTACAAGTGCCCTAAAAAACCATTCCAACAATACCAAAACACCAACAGAATACATACTAATGTCAATATGCAAATATATTATTAACTAAGCATAACCAAATGCGTCATTCAGTGAGTAAAGTGATTATAATAAACATATCAAATGGCATAATCCTAGTATCCAATAAAATGTATTAGTGAATTTATGTATTTAAAATTGACCATTGTAGACTAATATATATAGTTGATCCTTGATTGGATGTTCACATGTTGTGTGGAACTTATATGGTCACACAATGGGTGATCTAGGTGAAATTGGAGAATATGATTTTTTTCAAATGTTTATACTCCCACATATCTTCTGGAATTGTTCAAGAATGTAATATCACTTTATATATGATTATTTTATAGAACCCAAGGCATCCCTTATGTGTTTGGACAACATAAAATTTGAATTTATGTAGATGGAAATTTACTAGATTAACATGTCACCATCTAGGTGACTTCATTGAGATTATATATGTGTTTACCATGTTTTAATGAATTGAATGAGTTAAATGTAATTGATAATGTGAAATGGATAATTAATTTTGGGTTTCCAAACATAGAATAAATCAATTAGTTTTAAATGGAATGACCCAATGTAATGGTAATGTCATTCTCTTGATTTATTCTTTATAAAATGATTCATACGAACGGTAATATTTTTAATTGGAATTGAACACGGATAAAGACATTAATAAGAGGTTATTCCTTATTTATTATGACACAAATGATTATGACTTTGTTATGTTTATGGTGTAGATAGAAGATATGGATTTGAGGTAATTCCCCTTGCTAGTTATATTTAATATATGCCTTTATAGAGGTTGTGGTAAGATGGTATGAGATTGTTGAGGAAAGAGATATCAAAATTCCTTACATCACGCGTTGAGCATGATGTATCACAAAAATGTTACTATATAAGTATTGTAATTTAATCACCACATTCCATGACTATAATTTCGACCTGATGGCGCACTCAACATCCCATGTGTTGTTTCATGGAATCTCTCACTCTATTGGGATATAGAGCATGTACCCAATTACATGAGCACAAAGTCTCGTTAGACTGGTTAAGTATGTCTGAGTTATGCCTTGGTCTATTCATCAGTATTATTATAAGAATATGGCTACATACATCTTCAAATAACGTGAAAATATAGGTGGATGAAATATATATAAACTAAATATATTACTAATATATATATAGTAACTATATAGATTTCTATTCCATCTATGTGTCGATAAATATAAACCCTCCTAGAGTCTTTTATGAACATGATTAGGTGGATATTTATTTATTATTTAGTTACTCAAAAGTTGTGGGGTGTAGTATGTTGGTCGTAGAACCTTTATCATGGGAATAATGATGTGTAAATATTTTATTGGGATTAATTTGTATTAGTGTTCCATGTGGAATTATTATAAATGAAACATAACATAGGAAGAAGGTAAAATCATCTCTCACTTGGGATATTCCATGTGGAATTATTATACGTAACACTAAAGATAGAAAAAAGGTAAAATAAACTCTCCCATGGATATGGTTTCCTAATTTTTTAAGACTTATGGGTCAGGTTCATGTATCATATTTTTTTCACTCATGTGATTTCTTTGGAAAAGAAGTCTTTAGTGTTGTTTCCTTAGAAGGAATGGAATCTTGCTCCTAATATATTGTAACTCCCATTAAGCATCCTTGTTATTATGATGTGTGGAATATAATAGATGTGATCTAGCACATTCCTTCAAAGGGATGAGTGTCTCGTGATGGGGGTTTATATATTCTATCAAGGAATATGGATGCTTATAATAAATTATTTTTGGTAGGGTAGTTGATGTTAGGAATGTTATGTAACTGATCATGTAGTATATTTAACATTTTTCTAGGGAAGGGGGATATACAGAATATACCCGGTGTTTCCCATCGGCATGTCATTCCTACTAAGATAATGTAAACGGTCATTCATAATGCCTTACTATTCTTGGAGGCCACTTTGGAAAACGTGGGAAACCCCCCATTTTAGAGAGTGTAAAAAAATTTCTTCTAATCTCATATTGGTATCTATATATTCCAACTATTTTTTGAAATTTTGGATACTAGGATTATGCCACACTAAAGGGTGATCTATCTTAATCGTGTTATCAAGACACACATTCTCCTCCCTCGGGACTGGTAAAAGAGGCTAACTAAGAAGTACTTCTTAGAAATTGAAATGTAATGGTAAATGCATTTGTATAGAAAATGTAGGATAAGTTATTATAATGAAAAAATGTATATAGGAAAAATGAATCATAAAAAATGAATCATCACAATAAAGAGTTAATATATATGGTACATACCATACTCAAGAAATCAAGACATAAAAGGAAACATCATAAATCAATAAAATACAAAAAATGAAACATGATAAATCCAAAAAAATGTTTGGTCTTGAAAATTATTAGAGGTAACTATGTGCCACACATGATACATATAAAAATCAATTGTCAATATTTTTCCACATATCAACAATACTACTAATAACTGTCTGATGATGAACAGATATCGTGACCCTCTCCAACTCCATCTCCACTTCCTGCTACCACCTGTAAGAACATTATATTGAAAACTAAATATTGTTTCATATTTATATTTAAACTTAAAACTAATAAACGTTTGAAATATAAAGGATTTTGAATTTTTGTGATTTACCTGCTAACCGCCAGTTGATTAAACACCACCGATGGGATATCTACTCATCTGCTGGTGTATATAATTCAACGCTTTCTGCAAAGCGGATATCCGAGCCACTTAATCATAAACTGTGTTTCGTAGGGAATCAATATCTTTTTGGAAATCATTGGTTATGGACTGACTACAACTAGGAGTATATACAGCAGCAATCCCAGATGTCCTACCAAAGACCTTAGATGGTATGGGTCCCAAACCCATCCCGCGCACTCTACCAGGATGCTCCTTCCCCAGGAATTTAGCAACCAGGTCGTGTGGGGAGACTGAGTAGGGATTTCTAGGATTGGAATCACATATTTCATTAATTTTTACCTATAAATAAAATATAAATATATATTAACATAGATAAAATTGATAATAAGTTATTATAATGAAAAAATGAATTCATACTCCAACATCTTTGGCAGGCTCATTAACAAAACTTCCATTATATTTTTTGTGAACATCCAACCATACTTCAGTTCAAGATGCTTGGTGCCCAAAACTCTGTGACTGCATTACAAAAATATAAATCAATAGTTTAATATATTAAACAGATAATATTTTCATATAAATATTTGCTCTAATGAAAATATTACCAGTGTATATGGGCTTCTAGAAAATCTTTTTGACCCGATAGTGTGAGGGACGAATTACATAGCCCGGATTGATACATTCTTTATTGAGAGATCCTAAAATAAATAAAATTCACATTAATAGTAATGTATTCAATTTCATCTCCTCTTTATATACATGTATAAATGTAAAATGAGGTTGACATAAAAAAATATTTTTAAATACCATCTGCTTATTATCACGATGTCTATCAACATAAACTTTCCACTATTATTTTAGTACCCCATTGGGTAGGTTCTCATATATTTGTTGGGGTTTCAATGAATTATCATTGAAGTAACTCCAGAATATCTAATTGAATCTTTCCATTTCTTACCATGAGTTTTCAACGTCCACTTTTGGGCTATCACATCAGCAACTGTTAAGTGGAAGAACATCTGTATACATAAATTCATTTTGAACATTTTAATAACATGAAATTCAATTAAGCCGTAATGTATTAAAATTAACTCTATTTGGGAATAAAAAACTTCATTTCCATCATGGATGTCTCCAATCATCATAAGAAATAGGGAGGGAAATCAGATCTGCTACCAGTTAGCCTAAAATTTGGCCATGTAATCTCTTGGTGTCATTTGTAGGGACCCTATATGTATAAAATGGGACAACTATATTCTCTCCATTCATATTTTACACATATGCACTTTTTATTTTTTCCCCATAGTTTAATTTTTTCATCTTTAATGAAAAAACAATTGGTATAAAAAATTTGCAATAATTTTATTTATATATAAAATTTTACCTATAACAGTGACCCTCTAGTATGCCCATGATAAACTAAAAGTAGCGCGCCGCCGCCCCGCCGCTGAGGCTGATTAAGGGGGAGTCAATGACTTATCTTCTAATGGGATGCTCACAGAGGGTGTGAGAGATGATGTAGGTGGAGATGGAGCAGGGGCAAGTATTTGTTGGCTCAGATGACGTAGGGAGGGAGACAGATGGATCTCCATATATCATAGTAGTAGATGAAATAGTGTAACACATCCTTTTTAGAATTCCTGTGATTTAATCAAATAAAATTAGGTTTAGAACATATATTTCAAAAAAAAATGCTGAAAAAAAAATAAAAATGATAATATATTCCCAGTACTAACAATTAAAATATACATAACAATGATAATGAATGACTGAAAAAATGAAATAAGTGGATGCTGAATGAATAAATAAATGTACATACAATAATTTTCACCTTATATATTTTCAGTTTCCTAATCCATTACTTCATCCAAATCATCCATCCTTGCTAGAATAATATTTTCAATATCATTATGGACAAATAATTCTACTTCTTGTTGTTGATGTGATTCAATTTCAGCGGTCAAATCTTTCACTTCATCACCCATATCATACAAATCTCTTTGTATTACGTGAGAAACTACACTCCACCCTTCATCCACAACATCATTCACAAAATATACCATTTTTACATGCAATGATAATATATAAGGATCATACAGTTCATTATCACCAACATCCATCAAGCGATAGATGTTCACATAAGTAAACTGCAAGTAATCTCTTTTAACACCTCTGATAATATCAACCCAATTTTATTTGAATTAAACAACTGATAAATGCCCATGGTAGTTTATTTCAATAATATCCTTCATCTTTCCATAGTACCACACTTCATAAAATGTAAATATACCAATATTCAATGTTTCCAAACACCTTTCTTGATCGACTGTATGAAATCCAAATTCATTCAAGTAGTAAGCATCAAACTTTCTAACTTGTTTTAGAGGAACTCAAGCAAGAAACATCAAATCTTCTATAAAATATTCTCGAGTATCAGTATTCATAATCTAAAAAATTAAATATAATTTATTATATTTACAAAATATATATGTTGAACTAATATTCATATTAATTGCGATATTTATGACCTTAAAAATCATGAAACCATTCTAAAAGATCTTTATTAACAGCTGTTGTTATATATTTATCATTTCTTGTTTGGCCTCTCATTCGTATATTTACTTGTATCCTCAACTCCTCAATAAATATATGTTCAATTTCAATATTAAACAGAACATATCTATGTGATTTTAATAATTCCAATTCAGTCTGTGTCACATTTGAGGTCCTCCAAACTGATCGACCAATAGTAAGATTTTTTTTTATTTATGATATATTTGAGATTTAGTTGATTTGTCTTCAACATGTCCATCTCAATTAAACCTTTTCTCAATATCATCCAAGTATCTCTAACAAAATGTAAGACACTCTTTAGCCAAATAGCCTTCAACAATAGATCCTTCTGGTTGAGATTTATTTCTCACATATGATTTCAAATGCCCTAGATATATGTGAAATAAAATAAACATGATTATGCATTTAATTATGTGAAAAAAATTGTTTACTTAACTGAAAAACATATAAATAAATTACCTCTAAATTTGATACATCCATCGATAAGGAACGGGGCCACATAATTTAGCTTCCTCAACCAAATGCACACTTAAATACATGAAGACAGTAAAAAACAACGGAGGAAAGATAATATCCATTTCACAAAGGGTCAGTACAAACCTCTCTTGCAGGTTTTCAGGATGAAATAGATGTAGAGATTTCTCATATAGTTTTCGAAAAAATTTGTAGAATTGGAGTACAATAGTAGTATTTTTTTCAAGTAATAATAAATTCAAAGCCAATGGTAGTAACTGTTGTAATACAATATGTGAATCGTGACTTTTCAATCCATGTAACATATGATTCATCAAGTCAACACACCTTGATATGGTACTAGTATACCAAACAGATGACTTCAAATTATTTAATAATCAATGTACTGTATATTTATCCCTATTTTTTTTTCAAAAAATTGTTGGAGCATACTTTTCATCCTCATCTAGCCAGAGATCACAATTTATGTTCATTACATGCAAGTATTTGTGAGAATTGAGATGATCATTTGACGTTTCATTCTCATTAAGAAATGTGAAAATAAAATTTTCAAAGACATTCTTCTCATTATGCATCACATCAAGATTTTTCCACAACAAATTAAATTCCCAATAAGGACTTTTAGAAATAAACTTTTTCATTCCATTGTTACGTTCTGATTTCACATGATGATGCACTTCGAACCCGTTTCCCACTATCATTTAAATGATAAAACTTCCCAAGTTATGTTTCAATATTATCAAGTTGTGCCAATATTTCAGAAATAGTTAACAACATTGGAGGTTGTCTATGATCAATGAAACCATTAAATTTTTATCTATTAATCGAAATCTATGCGATGCATCGAGAAATATTCGATGAAACAAGAAGCACCATTTTGTACTATGAGGTAGTTTTCCGGGCTCAAATTAAAATTTAAAAATATGTAAAGGCAAACCTATGTTCATGTTACAACAAGATAAATTCCCAAAACCGGGTAAGTCACTAATGGTCCACATTAAAGCATCATGCATTTTGAAAATTATTTTATAAGAAGCATCAAATGTCTCAACACCGTTTCTCCATAACTCCTGTAATTCATCAATCAAAGGATAAAAGTATTCATCAATATCATTTCCAGGCATTTGTATTCAAGAAATAATCATTGAAATGATAAAAGATGTTTGTTGAATAGACATCCATGAAGGTAGATTCTAAGGGATCAAAAAAAACTGGCCAAATTCTTAACTGGTACTCATAGTCCCAAATAGGTTAAATTCATCGGCATCCAATCCCAATCAAACATTACTAAGATCAACTGAGAAATATAGATGTAATGAATCAAATTTATTTTAAAATTGTGAATTTCATGGATGTATCATTAACCCATCATTATTATTATCTAAAAAATTCCACTTCAAGTGTTTTTCATGTTTTCAATGACATGAATAATCATTGCAGTCGAGGCGTTAAAGGAAAGTAACGCGAAACCATTTCATGGGTGATATCTTTCTTCTTCTTCTTCAGGAAATGTTGTTGATTCAGAAATCCAACATCACCCATTGAATTCCATCTAGAAGGAGAACTTTGTTTTTCAATTATGTCTACTTGAATCCTCTCACCAATAAAGAATACAATCATTAGGACACACATGTCTTTTTTTTATAATTTAGAAAAATCCATTTAACAACTTTTTCATATCATAATCATACTCGGCAATTTTTTCTTCAGGAAATGCATCACCCAACAATTCCAATATAATGGAAATTTCCTTAATTGTAATTCCACACAGACATTTGATATGGTACAACTTCAACTAAAAAAAGATTTTAATATTTCAAACAACCACTATAAAACTCTAGATTTCTATTATCAACTAAATCATGTAGAGTATTTTCTTTAGTAAAGTTTTCTATAACATTTTTCTCCACAGATTCAAGAGGAGTATCCAATGATATGTTACAATCTGGATTTGGTTCTGTTATAGTCTCAAAAACATCATTTGTCACATTTCAATTTGTAGAACCCCCATCTTATTGTTCTTTTATGTTTTGATGTTGATAGTGGTGTCTTGTAGTGCTGAATGCTTCATTTATGAGGTTTTTCATTTCATACTTCATTTTCGATGATGTTGGGAGCTCATTATATGGATGAACATCAGTGATCAATCATTATGTAACCTTCTATTCTCAATGCCAAATCGAAAAAAAAATATTTATCAGGGAATTGATTAATTATTAAATGTTCATAAACTTCACCTCTATTAAACTATCTTCAAAATTTATATTTAGGATATGAAAATCTTATTCTCCCTTCAACGGATCGATTAGAAATAAAAAATCTAAGAACTCCTTCAAACCCTTAACATATTGAGGTGTGTTCCTCAGTAATGTGATCCATCTTTTATCCATGTATTTCATAATGTGCCTACACAATATTAAAAAAATGAAAACATATAGTTACTACTAAATAGGGAAATAGATTAATATCTACTAGTTGAAAAATATATAAATATTTTACATAAGGGTTTCCTATATAAATACATATGGTAAATTACCCACTAGAAAACCAATGCATGAAAATAAAAAAGATCCATAAAATAATACGAGAACACGGATCCCATCCTTGTAGTTTTTTGAATGTCGTGCTCCACCAAAACAGATGGACAAACTAATGATGCCATAACATTGATATCACTAAGGTAAGGACTTCATAAATAATATATTAATTGAATAGAAGTTAGGAATATGAAATGGAAACAAACTCTTACCTTAACATGGAACTTTAATTAAATAGATAGGTAAGTATACAATGTATATTTTACCCATTGATGGGTAGGTATATGTGTAATAAGAAGGATATGAAAAATCCATGTCTTCATTCAAATATAGTGGTTGAGTTGTCTTCCTTGTTTCTCTTGGTCTTAGTGTGGGCTACCTCGGCATGTTAGTGAATAAAATAATGAGATATTTTGGTTGATGAATTTTTTTTAATGTTATAATACAAGATAATGATATACCCTTCTCATTACATCCATCATGGTGATTCATGGGTATCATATAGGCTTAAGTGATTCTGGATAATGCCAAGGGCTAAATCATCAATTTGGGTGGTGAAACTTATATATCAAGTGTATTTTTCTATTTTGTTTTCCTAGTGTGTGTGATTCCTATAGTGACTTTTTGCACACTAATAGGTAAATTAGTTTTATTTTGAAAGAAATCATAAAAAGAGAAACAAATTATTGTTCACTAGTTCAAACCCATCTCACTTAAAAAACTCTATACATGGGTCCCACACATAATGGTCATGAGCATATTTTATTCATTCATAGAACAACTACACCTTATTTATCATTCTCTTCACCAAATTTGGTATAAGATTAATTAACTCATTAACATCATTCCAACACAGTAGAGATATGTAAGAACAATCATACAATTCATTAAATGGAGTTTTACCAATGGTTAATAAATAGTTAATATCATAGTAAAACTCAAACAAATGGAAATGATACACCCATGAACCTATAAAATCAAGATTAAGAATCTTCAATACAACCATTAGAAATTGGATCGTTCTCTCTATCTTACCTTCCATCCATGGATAAAAAGTTCTTCTTATATAAAATAATGAAAAAAAGCATGCTACAAAATCTTCTAAAATTGGGAGTTAAATTAAGGTCATGATCATAGATGACCATTATTGAAAGCAAATGAATGCACACCACAATGGGAACCTATAAATGGAAGAACATACCACAACAATCAAGACTGAAAAAACTTAAGTAATATTGAACCAAAATTAATGTTCCATAATAAGTTGTTTGAGGATAAAGTTTTATGGTTTATGGAGTTACAATGATTAATATAGTTGATTGTGATTAAAATAGAGCATAATAAGATAATTATATTGATAGAATTATTCATTATATGGAGTTTTATATTGTTGTTGTATTCCTTATGTGGAGTTAAATTAATCGACTTTCTCATCAAGAAGTTGATATCATCTGGCCTTGAAGAAAAAGTGCACAAAAAACTCAAGATATACACCACATAAAACTTGGGATTAAATAAGTACAAAAATTTATCTTTCTATACAAATATGGAAGATAAATACAATTGTATAAACCATTTATTTCCTTGAAGTAGTGTTTGTAGAATGAAGCAAAGGGAGTTCACTTGGGTGACCATTGATCAAAAACCAAATGATTATAATGGAAGTGTTCCTTGGAATATAGTGTCCACAACTAAAATATTTATATCTAATAGAAATATGATTTGATAAGAATTTTTTATATTTAAACATCATCATGTGTGTTCCATTTTGATGAAACATAGTGCATGTGAAACAAGTAAATAAATACTTATGTTTTTCTGTGTATTAATGCCCATATTTTATTTTGAAATTCAATGTCAATGACAAAAAAGTGATAGATTAATCATGATCTGGCTCACACAACAATAATATTTGATGACTAGTGAGGGTTAAATATTTAAAGTAATGAAAAAATAAATTTGGAAAGAACCTTGATTCCCCACCCCACCTTGAAAACAATCACATAGGGTTATAAAACACTCTTGTTAAACCTAACTAGTCCATAAAACTTTTCACACACTATTTTAAGATCATCAAATACTATATTAGTCATCCATGATTATTTTCACATCCCAAGATTTAGAATATTATATGATTTTTATGTTCACATTTTTATATCATGTTATAAACAATTTTCAAGTTCATGAGGGATGCTATTGTGTTTATAATAACCTTTTGTTATCATAAAACACTAAAATGTGTATGATTATATACTTTTTCATTATTATATATCCTATGACACATGAAGGATTGAAGTTTACTAATTACCATTATAATTCCACTTAAAATTATTTCTAATAGAATAGAGAATGTGTTGTATAATTTCCTTATATAATACATGTATCATTTGTACTGGTGGAATAAACACTCCCTCTATTATATGCAGTAGAATACTTGTATGTACTAGGTCATATCCATTGGGATAGGATAAAATTACAAGTGTAATTTATTAATAGTTAAAACTAATATTATAAAGTGGAAAAGTGAGAATGTTTGAATGTGTAATGGATGACCAATTATGATTATAGATCACCTGATCTAAGTTAAAAAATATGAAGTTAGCTCCACTGGAAGTGGTAAAACCATATAGTGAATGAGACTGATTCTTACAAACAAAAATCTTCTCATTTTTTAAACTATTTTCATTGAACATCCACCACCAGTTCTTTGTAATTCCCACACAACATAGTCCATGGCCATTTTAGATAAGTGCATAGTCACCATTGGGATGCCTATAGAGGCACAACTAGAATAATTTTGTTTACCACTCATTGATGTGAAATTTTACCACTTCCTTTCTCATATTGGGTTCCCATATAAGGTATCTCAAGCATTATTGGTGTGGTTTTCCATATTATTTTTTGGTGTCACACCATACACAACCCTCTCTAAGTTAGAAATTATCTCTCTAAAAAGATTAATTTTTTCTCAACTCTTGATCATTTCATATTCTCATAGATCAAAACATAATTATAGAAAATATAAAAAATGCTAAAATGAAATTTACCTCTCCATTGTTTAATAGCACACACAAACATCCCATTACTCCTATAAAATAATCATTAATGTGAGGGGTTGGATTTAATTTTAAAATTAAATTACAGTGGGAAGAAAAATGTCTAAAATATATTAAAATATTATACTTTATAAACATCCTAATATACTAAAACATCAAATATTAAATTAATCTCATGAGTTAAATCCAATTCAATATCCTTATTATTCTTTTTATGAATCAACACATATGCCTTGATTGATGAGTGCTGGTGATGAGTATTATATGAAATTGATAAAAGAATTTTGAAATTATTTTCACATATAATTGGAACTTTCAAAACCATACCTGGGATGTGAGTTACGGCATCGACGAGTCGATGGTGATGGGAGGCGATGTGCGCTGATGGGTGGAGGGGTGTGCGTATGGGTGGTGAGGTCACCAGCGACATGTGGGGAGTCAATCTAGGGTTCAGGATGGGGGGGAGGAATTGTGTCGGTGGGGTCGGGGGGAGAAGGGGGTTGTGGTCGGGTGGGCGTGTGAAGCGTCGCCACTATAGAAAAGTGGGGGGTTTAATGGGGGTTTACAAAACCACTGCTAAAATACCACCGCCAAAGGAGATTTATGTTGTAGTGGTAAAAACAACTCAAATCATTCAAACTCTCATATTTCAGTACCTAAACTCGAAATAAAATTTGTTCCACCCCCCAAACTCAAAATTCAAATTTACCCAAGAATTCCAACTGTTGCAAAAACCTGGGATGTTATAACCTCCCCACCTTAAGATAGTTCATCCACAACTATCTATTATCACATTGAGAAGATACTGAACATACCCATATCATAACATATCCTTAAACTACCTCAGTTACTCAGTCCTAGATCAATTCCTCTTATAGTTCTCCCCACATTAGGAATTAACTACTTAGTCATTACCCAACCCAAAACATCATTTTGATGGTTCATTGACAATACCCTAAACATAAATGTCCCCAAATGACATAAAATTAATCTTTCACCTCATCAAAGTCTCATTCCATACCTGTGTCACACACGACACCCATGAGTCTTGTATCACAACTGATGCTCAAATTTCATGCATCAAACAGATTCTCAAAAGTGATCCTACATCATATATATATACATATTCATGACCATAAAATGTCATGATCCCTATGTATCTAATAAATATCACTCATCATACATGATTTCTACACATTAACAGGTGTCTGGTTAGTTCAATTAGAAAATGTGAACATCATACACCCATCTTAGTCATGAAAAGAATATAATGACATGCCACGATCAAGGAGTAACTCAAACTATCATTGGGTCCTTAGCCTGCTCTGACACTACCAGATCAACAACATGAACATTGCCTAAATCCCAACTACATGAGGTGTAACCTCCCTATATAGCAGCAATAACTACTAGACACAAACCTCATTATTTGGCCTCTCTCTCTACAATGACCTATGCATGTAGTATAATACCGAATACTATATTCTGATATCGCTCTCAACCCTATCTCAGATCCTTGAGTTTTATCAGATCCTTGACAATAAGATACCAGAGAAGTATTCCTGTAGAACCAAATAAGTACCCCATTTGGAACCATTCCTAACACCCTTTCAATGATTTCTCACATTAGATCAAAACATGACCTGGATTCCCACACTGGAAATATAGTATCGAAGACTAACTCCTAGGTTTTTTTTAAAATCTCTATCCTGCCTACCCTACTAAGAAACCTCATAGAACCACTTTCAGCTACCCGAATCATTGCTACTAGTCTCACCTAGAACTGTCACCTGACTTGAAAAACTATGGTCCATCATTTTCCCTCAGCTATAAAATCATAGTTTACCACATCTGAGAACATGGTAAACCTACAAAAGTTTACCTATACCCTGATGGCATGTCAAAATTCATCCTTTAAATAAATTACCCTAATATGTTCCCATACACCATTTCCGGAGAAAATTTGGAAAGGTATGTGAAAGTAACTACATAATCCATAACATATGTATCACTCTGCTACAGGTTTATGAACTCATGGGCTTAATCCACCCTCAACATATTTGGGATGAAATTTTCAATGAACCTGGCCTTTAAAGCCTTCCATGCCAGTCCCACATGTCTATCATCTAGGTCCTACACGCCCCACCAGTGCTTTACCATTCCTCTAGCATATAATTATCCAACTGCACCCTCTAACATTGAGGTATCTTAAGCGAGTCAGAAATCTTTTACACATACTCAATCAAATTCTCTACTTCATGTGGTCTAGCCTTATCCTTAAATAATAGTGGGTGTTGGTATTGGAACACATGATTCAAATAATTTGTGGACAGATCATCACCTTGAATTCCCCTATCGATACTCTATACGAATCACACAAAGAATTCCCTGAGCTTCTCATCTATCCACAGACCAAATTATTCTATATTATATGGCTTCCCCTCCTACATTGGAGCTTATACTTGTGCCTCGGGATCATCCTAACCATCAAGTGCCTTATCCCAACCCTCATTGTCCACATCCCGACCCTCAAGGGCATCATACTATTCACACTCTAGAGTCACCATATCTCCTCCCTCCCTCCCCTCTATCGGATCTTGTTTAGGTGGTGTTATATTGAATAAAAAAAATCATTGTAATTAATAGAAACAACAACATATATATCAAAAATAAGGAAAGTTGTAATAGGAAGTGCATCTAAAAACACTTAAACTTCTCTTCCACACCCATATCAAATTTAATCTAGCCTCATGGACCCTTTCCTACTCATATTAGTGTCATCTATTACATATCATGCATATCAGATATCATCAATCTTGGTGTCTGAGTAGAATTCCACAAAAAGACTATGCAGTAAAATGATGTTTATCTTTTTTTTTGACATTTTAAATGTATCACCCCTTTAATTATTTCTAGCTACTCATATTATATTTAGGCCCATATATACCATATACACATATCATCATATTTTGATCTCATCGAGAATCACATACCTGGGCTGGCAAAGTAAAATTTTAGAAAAAGGATATGTTGGAAAACACTGTTTAGATTATTGTTGGCACTTTAAATATCCCAACCCCTATTAGTTTATTATAGGTTCCTAATAATAATAAAATGCATATTCGCACACCATATAATCCAATGTTCCTACCATGATGTATAAATACTCAACCCTTTCTATACCAAACCAAGGTTCAAAACCTCATAATCCAAAAACATCACACCCAAGTGCACCACATGAGGTGTAAATCAATAAACTACAAAATCCAAAATCATAAAATCAATTTCACACACCTGGGAACTTGGTCAATCCACCATGCATGGGGTTTCAGGCACCCAAACATGATTATCGTACAATGTTTTGACTAGACCCTAGTCTACGGTCTATCATAACCCAAACTGTAAGACCAATAATTAAATTAAACACCTCTGATACCACTTTTAGAACCTCAAACTAGGTGACACATGACCTTTAATCGGTGACGGAGGGCCGTTGGGCCTTAGGTGAACCTCCCCATATGCAAAAGGATATTGACTAGCAATGAGGGTTTGATTTGGTGATAGTGGGTATACTATACCCACATGTGATAATAATAAAAAAGTTCATATGATAATACAACACTATGGAAGCATAAATAAAAAACTCAGATGAAGCAACAATAGATAATAGAAATAACAATCCCAAGGAAATATTTATACATATCATAAAACGTATATATGTCAATCAATCATAAAAATTAGACATGCAAGATCACCAGTGGCCAATCATATGTGAACATAATCAAATCGCCAAAAATAGATCAATATTGATAGAAATAACCATCATGGTATATCTTCAATCCATCCCATGAACCTTTGTATCCATGGTCACTGTGGTCTATAACACGATCTTGATCCTTGACCCGATCTCAAAATAATAGAATATACACACATCTCAAGGGGGTTCTGTATTGTGGGAGTACGAGCTCATTTGGCCACCACCAACATGTGACTATATTACATAAATATTTATATGAGTTTATGAATATGTAAATATATAACAACTACAGTAATTCAAAAATTACATAACCCACTTTACTTGTGATTAAAATCCATGAGAAATCATTTAACTTCTTTGTCCAATGCCTTAGTGGAACGATATATCCACAGTCATTCAGACTAAAAGAACTTTGGTATCTCTTTCACATAAATGTTAACTAACACCTCATACCAACCAATACCTCATGAATATTCACATTTAGTACAACCACTAATCCAATATCATTACTAACAAATATGTCATGAGTCCCATAGACTTTTGTTTATTGAGTCACTGTCATCTCAAGATGCTGACATCCTAAGATATGATGATATCGATCCTCTAATGAGTAATAAATCACCATCATCTTATCCACTCAACATCTTAAGGTATGGTGATATCCATCCTATAATAATCCCAGCCCATCGACTCCAACATATATGGTGAGCCTCATCCCCCAACAGATGGTCTCACACACTATCAACCAAGTATTTCTACAGTGATCACCTCATCCATAAATGATTTTCAAAACCATCCCCTAAGCTACTAAATTAATGTAGTCCTCCACCCACAATAATGGGATATCTGGGTTTACATTACTCCAAAATAAATGTCGGATAATCATGGTAAGATGAAATCACCAATAATACCTAAAACACACTAACTGGAAACCAAACTTCCACATGTGAGCTCGTCACCCATCCGTGGCATGGTCATCGTCATCCACCTCAACCCGCAGATCACATTGACTCAATTTCTAACGGTCAAAACCATCCCACATATCTCAAGACATACTCTCAACCTGATGAACCTCATCATCTTATTCTCATTGATCAATATCACCTCAATACCTTAGGTCATTCTCACGTTCCCATAGAACACATATATTCATACCACAATTTAATTAATTTATTTCATTTAACCAATTTTCATAACATTCCCATCCAACCATAAGCACCATACCAAGATTATCATATTTAAATAGACTAGATCATTCCCTCAATATCTCATAACAATAATAAATTATGATTTAAAAATATATATTTAATTAAAGTGGGTTTCACCTGGACAAAACCCCACACAACCGTATAAAAATATTAATCTAATAACCTGAATATATGTATAGAAAAATATTGGAACCTCCTACCTTAGGCATTTAGGCGCTCACTCATTGAATATCATTTTCTAATCTGAGCCAAAATGAGAGAAATCGAGATTTTAGACAAACACCCATGAAATAGGAAAAATGTTCTCTGATTGAAATATAATTTCAAATGTCAATAGAAAAAATAAATTAAGAAAGAGGAGTTAAGTAATAACCATTGTGCGTTCAATGCACCTGATGACATCCAAATTAGATCCCAATCAAAATATATTGACCAAATCCTATAGGAGGGGAATGGAAACTCCATGGATGGAGGGAGGAATGCAAATGGGGTGATAAAATGGAAGAATAAGGAAACATAAGGTAATGGAAGTTTTCAAAATTCTCACTCTTTAATGAACCACATGGTTAAGTTGTAGGGGTTGGCTATCCATGTTCCAACTGTGTGGTTCCACTATCCAAAGGTACCTCCACCTCACATGGATTGGTGCATGGTGTTTTAAACCATGTGTGGCTGATGTGGATCCCCACTTCTAAAAAATATATTCGTATCACAAGGTTGTTCACCTCACCCCACACAATTTCACTAACCATGCTTCAGAACAAAAAAGGTGTTCATGGTTTGAACAAACCATGTGCCTCTTCCAACACCTTTTGAAAATTATTTTTTGGGGATTGATGCTCCGAAAACCCATATGAACCCCTAAGTCACTCATCTGGAATTAAACCATATCTCAAAAACTAAGTTAGAGCATTCAAAATCTTGGATTTAAGTTCCAAATCTCAAAATAAATGTTGGTTCACTCAGAAAACTCAAAATTCAAATTTACCTAGGAATTATAACCCCTTCAAGACCCCATGATTTATGATTAATTTATTATAAATGAACCAAATGGTGTTTTTATAAAAATGGGTTTCATTGGAAATTTCAATATAAAATATTTTTTTAATGCCAAAACTAATTGTTTCATTGTATTAGACTTGGTTATATTTGTTAGTGGTATCATATTGGGATTTTTTCTCACACCCAACATTTTTGCTTTACGAGTTTGTAGCTGTGGTTTTTTAAGAATCAAGGAAAATGTAGGGTGTCATATATTTCATCATCTTCTCTCGGTTATCATTGCCTTCTTACTGTAGCATATTGGTGGTGAAAGATTGTCACATAGAGACTTGGATTTTGTCTTAACATGTTTTATTTTATGTTTTATCCTTTTAGATTGGTGTTGTAAGTCTCATGGATTTTTATTCTTCTTCTATACAATAATCTATTAGTTTATATAATTTTTCATTATTCATGAGTCTTTTTTAGTTATTTTGTTGATCTACACCTTATAGAGGGAAATCTAGGGTGATATGTCCGATTGACCTAGGTTGGTTTGTTGCAAAATGGTATCAAATCCATTATCTAGGCAACAGTGTTATGATACTACCTTGGTTTGGTTAATGTTATATGATATATAAGAGTTATGACCTTCAGAATTTGGGTACAATGTGTAATTGTGTGCCTTGCTAGCTCACTTCCATGTCTGAACTCAAGTTACCATGGGTGTTTAGGGATTTTTTCCAATATTGATACTTGGTGTTTGAGGTTATTTAAATAACTTGATTTGGGTTTTATTTAAAATTACCTATTAATTTTTTAATTTTTATATCTTCCATTCATTGAATTCATGTTTTCTATAAGTTATTGTTTCTTAAAGGTGTTAATATGTATTCTTGATGTTTTTCTTTGATTATAGAATTTATCTTAATATAATCAGTTATTGTATTTTGTGTTTATTAGAAAATATTTCCTAGGAGATATATTTGAGTATTTAAGAGGAAGTGATGAGATAAGTTCCAATGAAATATCCTCTAGTGGGCCCTTCTTTGGTGGATGTTTTAGTGAACACTATTTAGAATCTAGTTCAGGTGGGAATTGTAAACCGCAGAAAACTATGGATCATAGATTTTAATTTACCAAGCATAATATACCCATCTTCCAAGGTGACAATGGACTCCCAGGAATCTGAAAAATGGCTTGAGTTGATTAAAATAATCTTTTATTTTATGAAAACACTAGAGGACTCTAAGGTGATTTCTTCTCTTATATTCTAAAAGGATCAAGAATGAAATGATTGGAATCCATTATAAAAGTTATGTTACATAAGAATATTACCTATACTACTTTAAAGAAGATCTTGAACCAGTAGTTCTATCTTGAAACAGTATGTTTGTCGAAGACCTAGTAATTTTTTACCTTAGTGCAAGAGAACCATTCAGTTATGAGTTATTCCACCCATTTCATTGAGTTGGTTCACATAAAATCCAATATTATTTCTAATGATTAGCTTAAATATTGGAGGATCAAGATTGGTCTAAGAGCCGATATTCGATCATTGTTGATTCTTTTATTCCTTATTACTTTTTTCGTGGTAGTCGGTAAAGTCATTATGTATGAGGTAGACATAGATAGGAAAATAGTCTTAGGTGGAGCTTTGGTTGATAGAGGAGGTAGATAGGGTGTGTCTTCAGGATAGAAAAGGAAACATAAGAGTAACTTGTTTATATGGGGACCAGTTTCATGGAATTATTTGGGGTAGTAGTAGGTTTTATATTAGTGTGAATATTTGATTATACCAAGCCTAACTATATATAATATCCTAGGACATTTCATCATTATTGATTGTCTGGTCATCCATGTCATTTTTTTGGATATATGTTGCAAGGAAATAGAGCTAGATCTACACACACCAAAGGCTATTTTGTTTGTTATGATGAAAAAAGGGTGTTGGATCTCATTCTCAAGCTAAGGGGGATAATTAAGATGTAACAAAATCTTAGGGAGGGGATAAGGTCAGATGTATTTATACAATAGAGTATGTTCTAGAGGAACTTGAAGTAGGTCTAGCTGCCGTTAGAGGTACAGTATTCATTTCATCCTCTATGGTACTATATTTTTATTGATACAAGTGATACTCATTATTTTATATAATAAACATTAATTGAAATGTGGGAATTAAATTTAGAACTTATGATGTTCATGTTGGACCTTTCCAAACCTTTTCAAAAGTGGTTCGAATAAGGTTTTAAATTTTCCACATGTCGGTGGCAATAGATGACATTGAAACAGTTTGGGATTTCGTGGTCCATTATCTTGAAATCGCTGTCCTTATTATTGGCATGGATTGGATGATAAGTATTAAGTCCTAGATCAACTGTTATAGTCATAGGGTTTTGTTTTTATCTCCTGATGGAGTCTCTCATGTCTTCTAGGGTGAGTAGGATTCTATATTGGGGAGGGAATAACCTATTTTTTCTTATGATGGAATGATCCCATGTCAGTTGTTGAAGATATTCCTTTAAGTCATTGATTATGTCTTGATGATCCCACTTTTTGCTGTTGTGAGTGTGTACCCCAAGGTCTAACCTAATGGTTCTTCTAGGTTACCACCACCCAGAGAGGTTATTTTCACTATTTACCAACTCCCTATTATGAGTCCCATTCCACCTTATCACGTGGAACTTGTTGAGTTAAAGGAAATTAATGTTCATTTTACAATTCTTGAGTCCAAAATATTTTTTCATACTAGCATGTCACCTTGGGCATCACCTGTTCTCCTTTACAAGGTGGAAGACAAAAACTTCATAATTTTAATTAATTATAGAAATATAAATCACGTGACTATTTAAAAAAAGTATCCCATAATAATAATTTATGATCTCTTTAACTAAGTCATATGGGATTGTTAGATTTATAAAATTTACATACTATTAGGGTGCCATCGGTTGATATTATGATGAGAGGATATTTCTAAAACATTATTTAGGAGCTAATATAGGAATTATGAGTTCATAGTTATTCCATTTGATCTCACTAATTCTCTAATGGTATTTATATTATTGATGAACCAGATACTTCATCAGTTATTTTACACTTTCATTGTTGTTATTGTGGATGATATTTTGGTGTCATCTAAGTCATATGAGAAACACATGTATCATTTGGATATCAAACTTATAATAATGAAAGAATATTACTTATATGATAATATTTATAAATGTATATTTTTTATCCAAGTAGTGAAAATACTTGGGAATATTATATCTGAGAGGGAAATCTTAGTGGTTCCTGAAAGAATTTGGGTGGTAATGTCTTGGGAGCAGCCCAAAAATGTTTTTGGGATTTATATCTTCTTGATTTTATGTATCTATTATTGTTGTTTTGTTTAATACTTCTTCAATATTCTATCTGTGATGATATAAATAACCCGAAAGGGTGTGAATATTGAGTGGAAAAAAATGTTAGAGGTATTTTGCAAAACTAAAGAAGATGTTGATTTTAGATCTAATTCTAATTCTTCCAAAACCTAGTTTAGGTTATAATGTTTTCTATGATTCCTTAGTTATGGGATTGTAATGCGTCCTGATGTAGGGAAATTATGTAATGGAATATGGTTCTCTCTAATTATGTACTCATGATAGGAACTACCCTACCCATGACCTTGAATTTGTAGCTATTATGCCCACTCTCAAAACATTATCGTACGAACTCTATGGGGACCAGTTTATGGTATACTACTATCATAAGAGCATGAATTATATTTTTACTCTGAGGGATCTGAATTTGTGATTGAGAATACAGGCTGAGTATCTTAAGACTTTTGATCTTTTATATTTCTTATACTCCCAATAATGGTAATGTGGTTGTTGATGTTTTAAGCAAAAAATTACAAACTAAAGATTTTAAAGGAATCGATAAATGAAGGGTATTTGATGAGTTTTTTCATTGAGATAGGATTGGGGGTGTAAGAGGCTAGTGGTTAGATTTTCTCAACTTTAGTGAACGATAAATTTTCTTTTATGAATGGGTTTATCTTGAGCAGGTGTTAGACAATAATTTCCAACATTTTAGTAAAATCCTAAATGTTAGAGAGACCTCAAGTGATTGTTCTTACTCTATCATTAACAATTTGTGTTTCTAATGCTAGTTGGTCAATCCTATATCTCTAAGGAAGTAATTGATGGACAGTGGACAATAGTATTGTTAGTATATAACCCTATAACTACCAAGATGTTTCAAGATATTTGATGTTATTATTATTATTTCGGGATTAGGTGGTCAATTACAGGATTCAGGACATGGTGCCTTACTTTTTAGAGTATTAACTAGATCACCATAAACTTGTTGGTTTTTTGATACCTTCTCCAATTTTAGTATTAATGTGGGATGATATTTCTATGGAATTCATCATTGGTTGACCCAAAACTCCATGTAATAAGGATTCAATTTGGTTGATCATTGGTATACTTATGAAATTTGATCATTCTTTCCCTATCGAGGAGAGGACTAAGGTAGAGAATCTCAAAAACTTATATGTCCAATAGATTGTATGGATCCGTGGATTTACCTTTTCAATTTTTTTGATATGGACTTATAGTTTACATATAGATTTCTGAAAGGTATTCATGATATTATGGGTTAAATATTATAATTAATTAGGGTATATCAACCATAGATGGATGGTAAGTCTAAGCGAGTTATTCAGATCCTTGAGGGTATGCTTCAAGCATGCATTCTTTATTTTACTGGTTCATGGGAAAATCATCTACCTTAGGTTGAATTTACCTATAACTATAGTTATCAATATTTGATCATAAGTTAACCCTTATAAAGGTTGTATGGGAGGACATATAAGTATCCCTTATACTAGGTAGAGTTGAGAAATAAATCCTTGATTGGACTGATCCTTATTCAAGAGATAGTGGAGAAAGTTCATATGATCTGTAAGAGGTTAGTGACTGCTCAAAATCACCACTAATACTATGTGGACCATCGTCATAACTCAATAGAGTTTTATGTTTGTGATTAGATATTTCTAAAATTTTTACCCCTCTTAGGACACTATCTATTTAGTAATTAGGGTAAGTGGGCATTGATGTATGTTGACCGTTTTGAGATCACTAAATTACTTGTAAAGGTGGATTATCAATTAGACTTTTCTTCACACAGGATACCAGTTCATGATGTGTTTCATGTTTCCTAACTTAAGAGGTATCAAAAAAAACTCTTCCCATGTGATTTAATAGTAATATGATGATTTTAATCCTTACACCTATGTGGTTGAATAGCCAGTTCATGTTATACATCGCAAAGATAAAGCCCTACACAGTAAAGCAATTCCCATGGTACATGTACTATGGTAGTGAAGATGGGATTTCCATGATACATTGGGCTGGTAATTTATTATAAGGGGGTATTTTCAATCACTTTTTACAATTTTAGAATGTTTAACATTTTCTAGGGATAGAATCCTTTTATAGTGGGGAGAATTGTGATTCCACTTAGGCCACATGTATGATTTAGTTTAATCATGGTTTATTCTATTGTTATCTCTATAGTTTTTTTAGATTCATATCTTTAAAACATGTATTATTGAATAAAATTTTCTAGGCTCATGGATTAGAAACACTATTATTACTAATCATTTGGTAATTGTGTGGTATGGCACTATGAGGCTCTAGTGGTGTTTTTCATGGTTTGATAATTATTATTGAAACTATGTAGCTCAACACGGAAACTATGATGTTGCTTGTTGTTTTTATAGATGTGTCACATGTCTTGATCATGATTTTCCCAAAATTTGAAACTCTAGATAGGTAGTTGTGTGGATCCAATTTTAAAATGATATAGTCCATGCATAGTTGGTGCATGGTTTGGTAAACCTTACAACCAAATTGTTCTCTTGGATTTAAACCTCTAAAAATTTGTATTTTTTCCCTTTAACTTTATAATTTTTATATATAATCACCATTAAATATATATTAGGAATAAACTAAACTTTCCCAATCACTGTAGAGGATTATACCCTTATTCTTTGGTGATATTCCTTCATTATTGGAGGATCTCTCATGGTATGCACTATTTTTTTATCTAGTTTTATCTTCTATTCTTAGATCATTTCATGATATCTTCTACCCTTCTCTCATTATAACTCAGTTTTATTATGGTTACTGGATTTAAGGGGTTTGAAATATAATTTTTAATTATTCTTGTCAGTTATGGTTTGTGAGGACCAATCCACATTTCCATCCTTTGTTCTCGAAGGCGTCTAGTTTCTTCTGTTCAAAAGGTAAGTGTTTCTATGAAATGGTGACAACCCATGAATTCCTTAAAGTTCCTTTAGGATTCCTTTGGTTTGATATTATAAATTTATTTATTGAATATATCATTAATTGAAAACGTTTTTTTCTTTATAAATATATTATGCATTTTATGTGTATTATAAAATGAATCAATGGTGGATTTTACTCTAAAATGGATTTTCAAGAATGGAATTAGTGGTTATTCATTAATAAAATGTTTCAGAAAACATGATAATAGTTTAATAAATTTTTTTGGAAAACATAACACATGAGAAACCTTTGGTGCATTAGCAAATGGACATATGAAACCTCATTTTGTGTGATGCCACTAGGGGTTTCATTGGTGATTTCAATAGACTATAGCAAGACTTGATATCAATAGGATTCATATTATTCCTATCCAGTGTTACTTCATGTGTCCTATTATGTATTCCAATAGGATATATCCCACGTTTTCTTATTTTTATATAGATGGTATTGATTCAAGTTTGAATACTCTCATAATTATATCAAGGTATTAGGATGGAAAATTTTTCTTATGCCTTCATAATGAATTCCATTTATTTTTCATATTCTAGGTATATGAGAATCTAATGTATTTATTAAGGAACAAAATGACATTTTTTTAAAAATTTATTTCATTGTAAATTTCTTTTAAAACTAGTTTTTTAATATAGAATTAATAGTTGATGGTATTATACTTTATATAGATTATTTAGTGGTATCCTAGTCTGATTTCTGCTCACACCCTACTTTTAACATTTTGTATTTTTAGATGTGGTTTTTTCAAGACTCGTAGAAAGGGAAGGGCCTCATGTAGTTCGTCTTCTCTTTGTATTCAATTCCTTATTAGAATAGCAGATTGGTGGAGATAGATTGTCACCTGAGATTTGGATTTTATCATAACATGTTTAATTTTTAGCTATTTTCATTTATCTTGGCATTGAATATCTCATTGATGTTTACTCTTCTTCTACACTATAATCTATTTTATTATCTCGTGTTGGTTATTCGTGAGACTTGTGTGGTTATTTTTTTGATCTTCACCTTAGAGTGTTCCATATCAGGTGATGTGTTAGGTTGACCTGGGTTGGTTTGTTATACTTATATACTTAGACATCAATATTGAATCAGCAATAACCAACTGTGTAGAAATATTTCATCTCATAGCTCCTTTATTGATACTAATGACATGTTATGACTTCAACTTTAGATCATTCTGGTCTATTTGAAAACTAGAATTAGTATAACCTCTGATTTCCAGTTCTTCATCTCTTCCATACACCACGAACATATTTTTAGTACATCTTAGATACACAAGGATATCGTTAATATTAAAATAATCATGTTCACCAGATCATCTTGATATCTTACCTCCATGATCAAGGAATTAAAAACATCAATCCTAGTGCATAACTTGGCATACATGATTGATCCTATCATTGAAGCATGTGATATCCTACTAATTCACTTATTCATCTCTTATGTCCAAGGAGGAATTTTCATGGAATGATATATACCATGTAACACTATAACCAATACTCTATTAGATTGTTCTAATTTAAATCTCTTTAGTATCTAGTCAACATATACACCTTGACATAGTTCAAGAATCATCTTGGATATATCATGAATGATCTTGATCCATATAATGCATGTTGTTTCACCTAGTTGTTTCATGGATATGAACTTATTTAACCAATACTTAATTGAATATAATACTATTATTTCATTTAATATAATTAATTTCATAAATATATACTACTAGGACAATGATCACACTCCCAGTAAACTGCTTGAAAATCCCTAGATCGTATTCAATCTTAATTAACCAAATTATTTTATAGCTTCATAGAATAGAATATTCCATGAACTAGATACATAATTCAATCCATAAATATATGTTTGTAACTTATAAACCTATTTATTTAGATGGAGTAAAAAACCTTTCTTTATCCTTTTTGGAAAATTTATAAAACTTCAAATTAGGTAAAGCTGTTTTGATATCCATATACCAAATTTCATTGCCATATAATGCTTTTATATCAAGTAGAATTATGATAGATTTAAACACAGAAACTATAGAAAATGTTTCATCATAGTCAATTCCTTGACGTGATTAAACCATTTATCCACTAGCATTGATTAATAGGTACAGGTTTTACCATTCATGTCCTTTTTTCTCTTGAATACCCATTTTCAACCAATAAGATTTACATCAACTAGAAGATCATACAGAACTCAAACTTGGTTCTGATATATGGAATCAATCTTTTAATTAGTGGCTTATTTCTCTTTTTAGATTATGTTCTCCTCACCATCTCTTTGTAGGATAGAGGTTCATTATTGTCAACCAATAATTTGTCACCATCTTTGGTGACTAGAAAAACATATATTTCTGGTTCTCTAACCTCTCTGGTGTTCCTATATAGTGCATGTATTTTAGGAACAACTTCTTCCATGGGGACCAATAGAATTTTTTCCTATACTAACTCTTATGTATCTTGAGAATCAACTTCATCGAAGTCTTTATTGTTCCAACTATCCTTATTGATTATTTTCTCACTCTATATAAAATTGATTTTCTCATGAGAATCACATTATTTTTTGATGATTTATATAGATAATAACCCTTTTTCCTTGGGATATGTTGTAAATAAATAATTTTTGACTCTGGAGCTAGTTTATTACAAAATTTGGCCTTAGAAAAGTCTCTCATCCCCACACATGTGTATGTGATAGAATAGATCTCTTTCCACTCTATAACTTGAAGAGAATTATGTTTTCCACATTATTTGGAACTCTATTTTGTATGTATGAAATAATTTGTAATGAATATCCCCCAAAAAAATAATGTGGGACCATAATGACTCATCATCAACCTTTCCATGTGTCTCAAACCATTCCAGATATCTTAGTACCTTGACACCCAGGTTGCCATTGACTTGGCTTGAAGGGAATTTCTGACCCCCATGGGTTTGCAACCAGAACCTAGAATCTTACAAGATCAAAGAGGGAATGAATTTTCCATAATAACAATGAAATACAAAATATTACAAGTCAGTATGCTCAACACTCTCAAAAGGATAAGTAACAAAAACAACAGGTAAAACAAAAACCCAAAGTTGTACATCATCAAATTGCTCAGTATTTAACAAGATGAAAACTCAAATAACCCATGAAACCAATGGATATCATATCCACCGATCACTGCCATCATCACTCCATGGTCTAAAGTATCAAGAACATCAACCACCACAAAGTGATTCTTTCCATTTTATTGTACTTTTCATAATAAAATCTAAAAATTACTAAAGTCAAAGGTAGGGTTTATGTTATAAATCCTATTAGGGTCTCACTTTGTTTTCCATAATAAAAAATATAAAAATATTCCATTTATACTATATATTTAAAAAAAACTAGACATGGAATTTCATGTTCCAAATTTTAAAATGAAACATGATTTCATTCAAAATTGTGGAATATATATTAAAAAAACATTCAAAAAGCATTAAATGGACATTTTATATAAAATAGTTTATATAAATCATTTGGAATGTATAATTTATTTAAAAAATCAATGACATGTGTATCAAATAAAAAAGATCATAAAAAATCAGAACACCATGTACAGAATCTCTATGGTAAGTTAGTTTATCAGGTAATAGGATCCTCAAACATATCATAGTGATCACGGGTATTCAGGTATGAACACAAAAATACAACCCAAAATGGGGAAACCATCATGGTAAATTTACACCCCAATAGGGGAATCTATTATGGGAAGTCATACCAATATTTTTCTAGTAATAATTTTCATCATTATTCCATTTCTAGGGATTCGAAGTCCTAGTATTCTTATCCCAGTTACCACAAACTACCTAGGTTAACATGTGCATCAGAAAATTAACTAATCAAATTGGAAATTAATAATTTCAAAACATTTTAAAATAAAATTTTCTATTTTTAGTTTTTAATATTAATTTTATATTTAAAATAAAATCGTTGGTTTTCATCATTTCATGCCATTTCAAATCACTTTTCAATTTAACCCATTTTCTCAAGATCAGTCATCAATTAATTTCATCAAAAAAAATTCTAAATCAAACCATAATTTTTCGTAAATCCACCCCACAATTTCAATTCCATTGAAATTGGGGGTTTTCCCAATTTCCATACCCATTTCAAATAAAAAGATCAAATCAACATGTTTTCCATGTTTTTAAAACAATTAATACTCATTTCATTTTAATCATGTAATCCAAGGTTTCAATTGAAGGGAAAATAATTATATAACCCCTACCATTAAATCAAATATCTGATAAATCAACACCCACAATGGAGAAAGATGGTGTGAATGAACTATGAACACAAAATAGAATTATGATCGAAAAAAGGGAGTTCAAATCCATCCATTACATGATGACGCATCAAACTCTAAAGATTAGAAAAAGAGGTATCGGGATAAACTACACAATAGAGTATCCAGTTAATCTTAAAGATGAACCACAATAATGAAAATGATAAATTATCAAATAAACAATCTATAAGGATTATATATCTCCAAAATCATTTATATAATTTTCTAGGATGAGAGAGGATGGTTTCATGATGGAATGATGTGAAAATCACTAATAAAAAACACTAGAAACCAGAATCTATGAGAATTAAATGGTGTGTAATCCCATTACATGGTGTGTAATCCATGAAGTTGGAAAACACCAAAAAAAATTGATTTTTCATTAACATTTAATTTTTTTCCCTTTCATGTCGTGAATTCCAAGTACACTGTGTGTAACTTTTCACACCCTTTTAATCTTCACATCATGTTATTGGTGAAAAATTCATGTCATGTAAACCAAATACATGGAATGTAATCACCCATAATATAGTATAATACTCAATTTTTAATAGAAAAGAACCAAATAAACCTTTACATTCCCTAAACATGGGGAGAATTTCACAAATAAGGACAAAAAATAAAACATAAATAAAATAGTACTTGATAATAATAATATAATGTTACACCATGTCTAGAAATTTTTGGTTCCTCCTTTCACTGAAACTATTCCAATAAATTTTATAAGGAAGAGTAGGTTAAAATATAATCCTAAACTCTTATAAAATTTTGATAAAATCATGGTTATGATATTCACCACCTCAATCATATTGAATCTTTTTATCTTCTCACTAAGTTGATTCTATACATTATTATTGAATTCCTTGATTTTTTCAATGTTCTTGGAATTATACCTCATCAAGTAGACATATTTATATATATAATCAATTCATTAGTAAACTTTATGAATTAATAATATCCACCTCTATCATTTACTATAAAACGTCCACACATATCAGGGTGTACCAATTTTAAAAGCATAATGACCCTTTCACTATGTCTACTGAATGGTGGTTTACTCATTTTTCCTTATAAACAATAATGAAATCTTTCATGTGATAATATCTCAATGGTGTCTTAATAAACATCTTTATAAAGATTTGTCATGCTATTCTTGTTTACATGAACAAAATAGTGACACCACAATCGGGTGTCTTCTGAGTCATGACAACATTATTATTTATCTCTTGCTAATAATCAGTTTTCATAATTTAATATATAAGGATCATTATTTAGATATAGCTTACCATAAAAAATTATAAAAGAAGAATTCTTTATTTCTAAATTTTATTATATATCCATCAATGTTAAGGTAAGAAATAGAGATTTTTTATTTAGTAAAAATTTCCACAAAATTAAAATTCTTTAAAGACAAAATCATTCCATTTGGAAATGGAATGTGGTATTCTTTTATATCCAAGGTAGATATTCATGCTCCTTTGGATGATCAAAGATACACCTATCCTATAACTGTCTTTCATAATCTACTTGGTTCCTATATTTTGGTATATAAGTGAGCACCACAAGCTGTATTTAATAACCAATATGTATATATCGAAATAGTACAGTCGATAATGAATGTTCCTTTAGCAACCCCTTTCTTATTAGTGTAGTTCCTCTTCAATGGTCAAGCTTTTACATGTAAAACATGCTTCTTCCTTTTCTTTCACATGCCTTTGGATCCTCTTCTTGGAATGGTGATGCTCAGTATCTTTATAATTAGAGTGATTCTTGGGACCCTTTTCCTTACTCTTCATTTTCTTATTCACCATAAGTAAAATGGGTTTTTTATGAACTACGCCCTATAAAATTAGAGAATGATAGTAAGAAGTTATAAAATAGTCTTCCTGTCACTACAATTTGTTTTAATTCACAATGGGACTAGAGAAAGATTTTAGTGTTGAGGAAAGGATAAAATTTGTGTGTATATCATATGGGAATTTAATTCCCAAGATTTCTATGTTCTCTATTTATTAAATCATATTGACTAAATAAGGCCTAGATAGGACTGAATCTCCAATCATTCACATGAACAGTGCATTGCAAATCTCATGTATCTCTTTCTTTCCATCTCTTGATAGATGTCATGAAGGTGGGACCTCATGTTATACACATTCATATCCTCATATTTATTTAGAATAGTCATTGGACATGAACTATAGCATAAAACATTGGACATATGTGGAATCATCTGAATGTTTCTCATAGAGAGATAATTCTTCCTCCTAGCCTCTTGACCATGTGCTTTAGGAATGGGGTTTTCAAGCACTTATAATTTTCTTTTCATGGTGTGGAATAACACAAAAGTTCATTTTTCATTATTGGAAATTAGTTCTAGTGAAAACATTATTCTACTCAAGTATGGATTATAGTGATATTGTTGAATTCATGTTAATTGTTATTTATACAATTAAGAAGAGAAAAAAATTAGTACTTCATATAATAAAAGTAGATGATAAATATTAAATTTATTAATATCCCACTATTTTATCAAAACCCAATACCCCACTCTATAGGATTTGGAACATCTAGTTACTTAGATATTCAAGTGGAAAATACCCATACCCCCTTCTCATAATGTAGAATTTATCCTAAAACATTATTTGAAGGGTTTAAGGTAGTCATAATATTTACAACTGTATTAACTATAAGTTCTTTGATATATTGAGTGAACTCCCCATTCCCAAAATCCTTGATTTGGATTTCATTAACCCTTTCACCATAGTTAGACCAAGTCATGCTTTGGAGGTCAACCGTTGATGTAAACTAATTTAAATCAACCCAAAATTAATGTTAAAATTACTCAATAATTGAAAGCACCCCGACTTTGGTCAGTCAAGAAATTTGAACTATGGTTTGATTTTAACTTAAGTATTGGAGGTATATACTGACTTAATATATATAATTGATGGATTTTTATCTTTATTCACAAATTTCATTTTTTATCTTTATTACATGATTTTTAATATTATGTGGATTTAATTAGGTGATTAGACATTTCTTAGATAAGTTAATACATAATCCAATTTATTTCATTTATATATCACATGATTATTAATTTATTAATTAATATAATCACTACAAAACATCAAGAATTAAATTAAATATGAAACATGACAAAAATAAAATAATAAAAGAGGTATAATCATAATATTTTTCTAATGGATAGTTTATTTATTAGATGATAATCTAACCATCGACCTAGGGGAGAAACACCTTAAACCATGACTTGGTTTATGATGTAGCTTCCCACCTATCCACCCATGTAATCTCTTTGATTGGTTCCACCCCAACTTAAAATTTGATCCATATCCAATTTCCTATGAGTTCCATAAATTACATAATGTTTTACTCACATATAGGTGATGGGAACCAAAGTATTGGGTAAAGGGGTTTACATAAACTGAAACTATGGACATGCAGGCCCTTACATAATAATAGGAGGTATGACGCACATACCATCAGTTTAATTTATTAATAAATTAAAATGAAACAAATCATATACAAAGGTTGGGTATATGCTCAAGATCATCTATATACTTGAAATGAATTATTAATTTAGTAAAATAACATTCAATTGAAATTGTTATTATGTAAGATAAATTTCCCTATAATCAATTAATTATCTTCTTTAATTAATAAATTCTTTTATCTTAATTATCATCTAAACATTCTTGAGTTTCCCATCCATAAATATTTTAATAAAATAAAATATTTAAAATTTACTATGTACAAAAATATAACTTGGATGCAACACAATGAGTACCAGTCCAAACTACATGGCGTGTATTAAATTTGAATATTATTTACACTTGTGTCAGGTAGCATACACATCTTATCATGTAATGTCATGGAATGTATTATTCAACTGAATGAAACAAAAGACACATGTTAATTTACATTTCATGTTATTTTTTAATTTTTGAATTGTAATTTTTTTTAATACAACTTATACATGATATGTAGTTCTAAATATTAGAAAAAAATCAATTAGATATTATATATATATATAACCCATCACATCAAATTTATGGGTATAATTAATGACACATGAAACAACTATTGAACATGTCTAAATAATATAATAAATTAATTTTAAATTTTATGTAAATAGGTAATATACATGGTGTGTACTAACCATCTATAAATCATGTATAATTCTTCACCATCTATCTATACAAATAACTTTGGAATGGGCATGTTATATTTACATAGAAATTAATGGATTACACAACATATACATGGGATATATGTTTTTTATTGTCTAATATACACGGTCACTAGTCATGTAGGTCAGGTAAGAAAATATGCATACCATCATTGACCAATGGACTACATGTCGTGTATAAAAGTTACATGTTCTTTAGTCTAGCTAACTCTATGCCAGGATGACCTAGTCAATACATGGTGTCTTAAATACAAACCATGTGTAATAAATACACACACTCTGAATGAATTAAATATTTTTCTTGGTGTATTATACATGGGTACATAGCGTGTACCAACATGATACATGGCATGTACTCTTATTCCATCCGGTGAAAATATTTAGCACCTTTGTATGAGTTATTTGAATGTTGTTCATTCATAATTAATCCATTTGTAGTCTATATTTGAAATAATGAAGAGGAATAAGAGAATATCTCATGTTTTGGATTAAATAATGATTAGATAAGAATTGAAAAACTAATAATAAATATGTAAGTCAGACAATGATCTTTAAATAATGATAAATAATTATGAAACCCATTTGATACCTCTTGAATGATTCAGTTGTCACGGAAGAACCATATGGGGAATTCCAATCCCATTTTATTCATAATCAACGATTAATCTAATATGTACATCGATGATGAACATTATAACCTACAGAATTAAACCAAATATTAATTGACATGAGAATGTTGTAACCTAATGAAAGATCATCAGATATTATTTTATAATTTTAAGCAATTGAAGAATTACATTATGATGAATTATTTATTCATTGAGGAATATGAAAATTCCTCTATGTTGAATCATCATCATGTTGTAGTAATCAATTTTAGATTCCCACCAGGGGTGATCCAAACGTTCTCCATAAACCTCTAAATGTCACCATAAGAATCTCTAGGTGCCAGCACAGAAGACCCTAATTCGTGCATCATTAATCTTTGTTCAACACAAGAATCACTTTTAAGAAGGATTCTCCTTAATCTATAAATAATTGATAGAGGTTGACAAGTATTATTTCTCTCTTATCTTGAGATAATATTTGGAAAGGGGGTCTATAGGGACTGATCGAATTCTTCGGATGTCATTGGGAACAACCAAAAAAATGGCAACCCTTAGGGTTGGAAAAGATATAATTGGGTTTAAATATTATTAAGGTTGTAAAATAATTATTGTACATGTGACCTTATTTTTTATTTAATCCCCACAGAACCCCTAATCTATAATAATAATAATAATAATATTATTATTTTTTGACACGAAAGATCCCAGAAAATTAATTAAATATTATTTATTGAATATATTGTTTTAAATGTATTCAAATAATATTTAATATATATATTTCTCACCAAGCCATAAACTTAGCTCTTCATTACTCCACAATATTTATTGTGCCTCGAATAATGAATATTTATTTAATAATTTAATATTACTACATTATTCAGTAATAAATAAATAAATATTATACTCAGTAATATAATATAAATATTTATTTAATATTCTACTCACAAAATATTCTCTCGAATAACTAGTGATTGACTATATGTGATCAAGATAACATAAATTATTATTAAACCACATAGGGGAATAATATTTATTCAAAATGTTAAATAATAGATATTATTATTTAACTAAATTTCTAGATACACTTAGTGTGTGAAATTATAGGCATCTTTCTTAGTGTAATTTGGTGGTGTCACCCAAAGACCAAGGTTTCCATCTGGAAGCTCAATAAGGCACCCATAGAGATATAATTTAATGTAATAATAACATAAAACCACAAACAATTTATTATTATAATATAATCCCTTTATCATGATATATAGAATCAAGCAGGTTGTGTGCTAGTGTCATTAACCTATATGTTCAACATCTCTTTCTTTGAATTTCCATAAATAAACATTTTTATAGAAAACCATGACAATTTATTTATTTATATTGTTTTATTTCCATAAATATTCATGAGATATAAACTTATATTAAGAATAGAAGGTAAAAAAACTTTCTTGTGTTATTCATTAATGTAATATTACTCGTAACAGACCTAAAATATCCAACCTCATCATGAATATATGTTGTCATAATTTTCATCAATACATAAATGTATGAGTATAATAACATTCATTAATAATAATCTTAAAGCCTAAGTATTAATACAAACATCCACAGATATTAACATTTAATGACACATATAAATGTATATTTCCTACTAGTGGGTTCTGTTCTCATAATACCCTGCACTGGAAATTACCAAGGGTGGACAACATGATAATGTACCTAAAATTCATATGAGTATCCACCCTTTATATCCTATATAATTTATCCCATAAAATGATACAATCTAGATATAGTACATATTTTTTAGAATACTATTGTTCCACTTCTAGGTTCTCATCATAGTGAGGCACTACTATAACATTACAATGCAACAACTAATTTTAAGGCATTATCACAAACTATTTCACACAAAAGAAAAATCATGATGTGATAAGTAGTTTATTAATATTAAAAAAATGAATAAGGGTAATCATGAAGTTCATAGATGTTTTTTCTAGTGTACTAAATCTAGTAGGTGGTTCTTGGGAGGGGAATCATAGTAACTACATTTCATTCGTTGTATTTTTATAATTTTTTTTTATATTTTCAACTTTTCAAATTTATGTTTTTTTTATTTCACAAAACTCATTTACTATTGGTATATCAATCCACATACATTATCAAATTATAGTTCTTTCACACCCTTTTTATCTATTAATAAAAAAACATTACTTGAAATTATTAACTTTTGATATATAATTATCATCTCAAATATATTTAAAAATAAAATCTCATTAAATGTTACTATGTAGTTTTTAAATTTATTTACATTTAGTAGATTCATATGGGTATGTATAATATTTTTAAAGACAGTGATGTGGCTAGGAGGTTGCAGTAGTACTAGTGTGTGTATTTTTTTATTTTTGATTTGGGATCATCTTAATGGGATATCCGTGTATGTTTTGTATAACTATATCATGTATGATATTGGATGTGTTTATTAATTTTTTATACTCTAATATGGATTATTTTTTGTTATTTATTATTATTGATCGATGTGATATTGAGGTAATAGTCTCTCGATGCATGTTTAGGACCTAACCGCTAGTTGGAAACTAATGGTGTATATGGAGGCACACATGAGTTCACATGTTACTCTAGATTAAATGGTGGTTTCAGATTGAGGTTTCACAATAAATACATTGAATTAATATTATTTTCATAATTATTTTCATAATTTTAACATTTAAAATATTTTTTTTAATTTCACAACACTCAGGGCCTAATGTCTTTTCAATCCATATACACAATCAAATAATGGAACTTCTACACCCTTTTCTATATTATTAGAAAATTTACATGAAATTATTAACTATTAGTATATAAGTATAATTTAGAAATATATTTTGAAATTAAATTCCATTAAATGTTGATATATGATTTATAAGTTTATTTATGATAAATTACCTTTATTTTTACTTACTATTTCAGCCAATAAACTGTTAGAACTTAGAAAAAAAATCAAAAACTCCAAATTATCTATAATTGGTATCATGAATCTTATGGAAAATTTATGAATCATGTTAAAATTTGTGATGGTAATACATGGTGAAATAAACCTAATGTCACTCTACCATGAAAAATTCCAAGGTTCATCTCTTATGTTTTAATGTTTTTTTAGTTATAAAATATCACCACTATATTTTAATGAAAATGTTATATATTTTAAGGAGTATGCCTCAAATGGAACATAATGTTGCAATAGAGTTGTTTTTTATTTCTTGAGTTTATTTATCCCAACAAAATATACTACAGTACGTAGTTTCTCTTTAAATATTATCAATTTATATCTAAAATGTTGAATATGTTTACTAGACCGTAGATATACAATCTCTAATTAAATATTATTTAACATGTTAAAAATTATTTTTTATGCCTCATTTTTGGAAATTTTATATTTCATAATGGATTATGAATCACAATAGTGTAATCAAATCAATGTAAATATTAGTGAATATTATAAAAAAATGGTTAAAATAGGGTGAAAATTCCGCCATCTTAAAATAGTTTTATAGAAAGAAGTTCCAATTTCATAAAAATATGCCAAAACCATTTCCATATAACTTTATTTTTGAAATAAAATCTTATTAAACAAAAATTGTAAAACTATTTCATTGTTTCACTTTTCAGAACTATTTTACAAAAAATAAAATTTCATTTATAAAATCTCTAACTAGTTACATTTTCTAAACATATAATTTTACCACACAACTTCCAAAATAGGTTTATCATATCACTTTTTTATTCATACAATATAATTTAATTCTTATTAATATCATTATTGTATGAATAGTGATATTTATCTATGTCTCATATCATCCTTCTATATTTATTATATGTTTTTAAAAATGTAACTTAACTTCAAATTATTACAGATATATTAATTTAAAATACATACAGTAACTGTATATACATACAGTCCCTTTACTAAAATATGAATCCATAATCATGTAGTACATATCCATGTAATAGAGAATAAGAAACTACCATGAAATTATTTCCTAATGTAATCAAAATTCCAATTAATTTTCTAAAAAACATGTTCATAGAATGCAATACAAATATAATTTTTAATATGACGATCATAATCTGCAATTTTCTTATTACATTAACCACCATAGAAATAATTTTTTGGTCATTTACCATGGGTAGTTTCTTATTATATAAATAACCTAATTATAGACCAAATTTTTGTGATGAAACTACTTGATAAGAAATTCATAATTAATATATTGTACACATTAGTAACAAGATAGAGTTTATATCCAAAAAAATCCATGTGTGTAATGTCACTAAGTAGAAATAGGATACACAACAACATGGTATTAGTATTTTTTTCTCCAATATATTCTTGATCATTAAAAATTGGTTATTTTTTATAGAAATTTATGAACATCATCTTACCAGCCTTCATTTTTCAATTTGAAGCCCTATTTTGTTATGGATTGATTTGATACAGCTACAAAATCATATTAAATTTTCTTTCAGCTAGATCATGTGATTTGTTCCTTCAAAACATTCAAGGTATTGGTATTTCAAAATTTATTTCATTATTATCATGTTTTATTTTATCATTTATACATGTTTGTGTCTAAAATATCATTTTTATAAGGATCCCAAAATGAAAACTATTTTTACAAATTCAAAATGAGAATGGGTAACCTATATGTTCATGTGGTCATTATTTCATATTATTTCAATATGTAGATATATTACAAGGATTATATTTACCCATTATTTTTTATATAAAATAAAAAAAAATTCAATGATCACATGAATATAAAGAAAAATGAACGCTACAATAAATATTATATGTAGTTTATTGAATGATCACATGCATATTCATGTTTCTAAATAATTTTTATGCATATTTTATATCTATTTCATTTATAAATTTACTATATGAATTTATTATATTAAGTTTCTATATGAATTCCCATATTTTGTATGCATTTATTATATGCATATTTTTTAAACACTTTCAATTTTATGCACATTTAGTTTTTATACATGTATAATGCACTTTCAATTTAATGCATTTTCAGTTTAGACAGAATATAATTCTTTTTCAATTTTTTATCTATATAATAACATTATATAATCTTTATTCAGTATAATATGTTTCTATATTTTTATAATTAATATTTATTTTATTAATGTTATTGAATCATATTATCATTTTCCATGCTTTATTTATAAATTCATATTCATTATCATCATATTACAAATTGAATTTATTTCTATACCAATTCCTTTTTGGAAATTTACTATGTGTAGTTTCTTATTATAAAAATAACATTATATAATCTTTAATAATGATCTTTACATCTATATATTTTATCTCAAAAATTTTATACACTTCATTAATATATATTTTGAAAAAAAAATTCAATGATTCCTATTCTCATATATTTTTTATCTACTATTTGAGACATATCATCTCTCATAAAAAACTTGTGTAATCCTAACTATTTTAGATATTGATTGTTTGTTTGAAAAAATACCATCATTGAATAAATATATTTTATTTCAATGTCTCTCATTAATATTAATTTCATTTCATCTCAATGAAATCTATTAAATATGTTTTGATCTCCTTTATTATCCATGTAATTTTAACTTCTATGAATGATATCTATTTACACTTTCCGACTCATACCACCATAAACTAAATTTTATCAATAAAATTTCTTTAATGAATATTTATTTAAGCATTTTATTATCATTCTATATTGTATCATCTGATATTTTTTATAAACAAAATATATTTTTTATTTTTTTAGTAGCTACTACAACTCGTGAAAATGCACTCAGGGATACTAGTTGGTATTTAATATAAAAATAGAAATAAAATATTTTAAATTATTAAACTATTACTAAAATTATTGAAGAATTATTATTTTATAAAATATTTTAAATTTAATACTAAATAATAAAAAACTAATAAAACAAAAAAATAACCAAAAACTAATTAATAATGGACTGTAAAAATTAATTATCTATTAAAATTGTTATAAAAAATAATAATGAAATGAATAAAAAACAAATAAAATGCTTCAAAAAATAATAAAATAGTTTAAAATATATTTATGTTAATAAATTTTAATTTAGCCATATTATAAACTAATAATTATTTTCTAAAATAAAAAAAATATTAAAAAATGTTTATTTAGTGAAAATAAATTTTGTAATACATTTTAAAAATAAATTAATAAAATATAAAATAAAATTTTATAAAATAAACTAATTACTATTTTTTCTTTAGAAAACTGTCAATCCTAGGAAAAAAACACCAATCTTTATTAAAACATCATGATTGGATAAATCATTATAGAAATATACACTATTTTAGTATAAATATTATCTATGTTGAGGGTATAAAATGTTTATATCATTTACATAATCAAATTTAGAATTTTTTTTAAAATGTATAATTAAGTATCCATGTATGAAATGTGCTCTTGAATGGTTTGAAGCTTTTGATAATGTTGGATTTTATATATTGTGTTTTTGATTTTAAAAAGATTATCTTTTTTTATACTAACAAGATGAATATAATTAGAATGAAAATAAATGTTTTTAGTTACTAATCTATCAGAGTTTCAAATTATTGTACATAAGATTTCTGGCCTATATTTTTAGGAAATTGAAAACTTGAATGATAATTAAAATCCTTAGTTGGAATGATATCAATTTTACTATTTATTGAAATCTACTAAGGAGGCCTTATATCCTAGATGGAAGATAAAGAAAATTACAGTTATTATAAAATCAATTACTATTAAATTGTATTTTATAATTTCAAATAGTTTTTTAATCAAATATTTTCCTATGGTTTGGGTCTTGGTTATAAACAGATCCATGTGTGTTAAAATAATTTCATCTCACATTATGGTGAATATGAGTAGTCAGTTAATTTTAAAACCTATGGAATATAAAGGTTCAAAGAGGTATAATAAAAAAATTATAGATTTGTCCCTGTTAAATATTTAAGATATTTTCTTATTACACTATGATTTCAGTGACTATTTATGTTTCAAAACACAACTTCATTGGTGACATGTAATAAATCTAATATTTCTGTATGTAAAATCATAAATCATCCTTCTGTTAGTGATTTTTTTGGGTTTCTTATGGAAGTAAAAACACATATTAGAGTCATTGAATGTGATTAAGAAACGAATACCAAGATCACCATGAAAGATTAAATAAAACTACGTATACAAGAAATAAATAAATGAAGAACCATTTTACCTTCCAATGTAAAATATAATTTGATCAATTTATTATGATTGATTAAGATCACCATGGAATAATAGAAATATTATTCCCACTTTTTGTATCCATGTGTTGAATCAGGATCACTCAATATTCAAGTGGTAATCTTTATACTCTATGGTGTGTTAAAGCCTTATCATGTAAATGATGTTGTATAAAGAGTGAAATGGGATAAGAGTGTACTGGTCATGGATTGGGAAAGCTATAATGCACATACTCACACACATTTAATGGTGTAGTACCTCATTTTATAGATCCTTATATGATTATCCTCAAGTGCACTTACATTTAATCGTGTTTTATAACACATGAGTAAATGGTATGGCCCAAATCATGCTACTCTTGCATGAATCCTGAACTCCCATTAATTGTATCGCATGAAATAAATATTTAATGATAAACTATGTAGGGATTATCAGTTTAAATTTAAATCCTAATATTCATTCACCCATATAATCAAACACAATGGCATGTATGTGATGTCTTTGGACATGATTTAATCATAACTTATGATTAAAGGTGGTAGTGGCATGAAATATCATTTCATGATTTTATGGTATGCCTTAGTCATAAAATATGGCATGATCTATAATATCAAATACATTAATGATTTAGTGCATATATCATTTCAATCACCAACTTACACTAAAGTTTAAAATATTTTGTGTTATTTCACTTTATATTATATTGTGTACAATAACATGTGAAACTATATCCAAAAAACATTTGAATATATTCCAAAACACTTTTATAAATCTATCATTAACTTTACTATATATCACAAAATTTGTAATACCATTTGAATAATAATAAAAAACTAATTTGTATTAACTCTAAAATACTTTTAAATAATTTATTTGAGTCAAAATCTCTCCCCATTTGATCAGCGACAAAGTGTTACACCATATGAATTTTTATAATTGAAAATAATAGGAAAATATGGATCCATATATTTAAGAAAATAGTAACCTCTAGAAAAGAATCAATTATACTCAAGATATAAAGGGTCTTATTATGATCTCCATCAAACACATGTATCTCTATACTTTTGTCCACCGGTCATTCCACGTGTTATAGTACACTCTCATTCATTCCCTTTATCCAAGACACCAGGTGACCATTAGGCATAGAGTATAAAACTCCCATATATCTAACTTATATGTTCTTTATTATTTTATTTTATACTAAAAGTGAATGCATCACTTTTCATTCATTTGTATGGATTTTGACATAAAATTTCCCTCATCTAAATATATAATCACATTATATGTACTATCTAGGAGTGACCACACACTCCGTGATCTATATTAATCGAGGGCCTATAAGCCATAGTCATCATATGAGAAGATAAATATCATATTGGTTTATCTATAACTGATTGAATGGTCAGAAACATACCCAACCACACCTGATTATTTAAGCCTAAAGGCTTGCATAAGAAAGGTGACAATGTACGAAGGTTCTTATGATAGATATCTCTTCAACCTTGGGTAGTGGGGGAAATATTATCCATGAACCCCCAGTATACTAAATATGTAGTGTATAACACTTCACATAGTATACTTAGTGATATATCCAGTGCATAAGAGCACTTTTTTGTGCCTTATGTGTATATTCCATATCTTGATACAAAAAATTTACTAACACTAACCTTTACATTTCATAATAACCTATAATACTCCATGACTAACATTGGTTAGGTATAACTAAAATTTATAGTTTTATTGCTCAATTATCATTATATTTCATGAAATATATATCAATATATACATCTATGAAACCAACATGAAAAAATATTAGTGGAAATTACCTTTTATACAATACTTTTTATATTCTTAAATATATTTTAAGAATAATTAACAAAACAATACTTAAGAATATATCTTTTATAACATATATGATATCATTCCAGACCAACCATATATTTATTACACTTTCTGGGGTCTTGTTAACTTATTACAACTATATTTAATTCTTTCCACATCTCTATGTGACCACCTGACAAAACCCTACCACCGAACTCTTTAACAAGTAAGATATATGAATAAAATGAGTTTAAATAATGGTAATATTTAGGAATCATATTCTTAATTTTCAAATTCATGAACATATTCAAACTTCTTAAATACACAAAAAATGTAAAGATGTTAAATTTTATTATATACTTATAAATTTTCTAAGTTTATCATCATAATCCTTAGAACCCTTTCCATCAAATATTTCTCTTAAAATATTTTCATAAATAATGTAACTATTTACATTATTACAGACCAATTAATCCTAAACACTTTTATGATAATGTGACATTCACTTTGGTACGGTAACTAAACATAAAACGTTATATTTTTCTTTAGAATTATACTCCAAAACTGTTTTAGGATACAAAGTGAAATTCACTTTGTTTTTTGACTAGTGTAATCCTTTATGAAATAATGATTTTCACTTTCTCACATTTATTTAATATAACCTTTTACATTCTTCATTACCACCACATATTATAGACTCTTTAAGATATAATGTGGAAACAACATTAATTTTAGTCTATTATAATATTTTATTTTTTAATTTCGAACTTATATATGTTCAAATATACTCCCACTAGTCTCTTAGACACTATATTTTCTTCAAAAATTCTAGGATAACATAATAAAAATTATTCCTGTTAGGAAATAACCCTTATTTAATTTTAGTATCAATATTTAACAAACAAACTATTACTTCTATATAATATATCATATTCTGTGTGTTTGGATCATTTTCATTTGAATAGAATAATTTTTTAAAATATACCACAAATGGATGATAGGAACATATTCCATTATATTTTAACAAATATATGGATATGACTTTTAACCTAGAAAAAACATTTTTATCCTTATCTCCTTTTAAAATTGTTTTATAAAATCCAATGAACCATAAATCATGTGTATTCAATTTAGTGTATCATAATAACTCTTTGTTAAAAAACCCTATTATTATATATGAGAAATGAGAAAATTGTACACATCTTCTAATTATATTCGTCTAAATCTTGATAAACTCCTTTATAATCAAATATTTTACTTAACAACTCTTTACTTCATCACTAATGAAAATAAAAAGCTCTATCAATTATTTCCTTTATTTTTAACTCTTATATATTTATAAAATATGTAAAATATACAGAATTTATCATAAACCCTTCAAAACTATATAATTTATTTCTATAACATTGATACCTAACATTGGGATTCCATTGAGGTTAACAAACCCCTTTAGGAATCCTGAATAATTCCATCCTATGGAATCATTACTCCAATCTCATAATAACCTTATATTTCAATGTCCTATTGTGGCTTCTAGAAGATACATTATTGGACTCTCCAACTTACTTTTCCTCTTCTATTTTAGACTATTAACCACTTTTATATTCATTATATAACTAGAAATTATGCATCATATACCCAGTTCATCTATCCTTAACACTTTGAGAATGATTGGGTACCCAATTTTTGAACTCATTCATATTTTCAAAATATTTCCATAGATGACAATTAGATAAATTCATAAACAAAAATAATCCTTAAGGATCTATTTAGACTCTCCATGTCTTTAGTATACACAATAATATGACTATAATTTTACATTCTAAAAAGTCATTTTAATAGAGGGATATCAAAGTAGAATTTAAATCCCATATGTATAATATAAATCTAAGAGAAAGTTTGTCTCTCAAGGATATAATCCTAGAGAATAACTATTCTCACACTTCTATTTCTTTTTATTTATTTTTTCTATGTTGGAAGTGGAATAAAAAATGATCAACTATTTAGGTTTTTTATTTTTTTGAAATTTAAAAAATAGTCAAAGTGAAAGGAGGTTAACATCAGTTTCATAAAATGGGTTATTGGTTATCTAAAATTTGTTCTCAACCAAAAATTAATTCATAACCAATTAAATTTTTCTCCTATAAATTTAAATTATAGTACTAAACTCATATATAAATCCTCTTAATGCATATCCAACTCACATATTCTATAATGATGAGGTGATGAACACACTCAACTGGGTCATCCACTATTCCAACACATGACTCTATCATATATTGTTCACCCCCTAATCCACAAAACTCTAATATTGTAAAATTTAAACCAATAGAAGGGAAGAATTTCAGTTTTCATAGATGAATGAATATAATAGAAAATTACAAGACCAGATGATGACAATCACTCCCCTTCCCTCCCACTCCCTTCCACGTCAATGATGAGAATTAAAAATTATATAATTAAAATCTAGGTATTTATATTCCCATGTAATGTCCCGCAATAAAAATCCAACAGGTTAATTATATATAACCATTGAGTTAGATATCACTTGTGGAAGAGATATAAATATGGGAGAAGGATGAATATTTAATGATTTCTATTAATATGGTAAAAGTAATGAAAATAAATTAGAGAGTTTCTAACTTAATCCCCTTATGGTGAGACTTTTTATAAATGGGGAGGAGGAAAATATTAAAAATCATTACAGGGTTTCCTTCTTCGGACTCCAAAACTTCAATTCCAATAAAGTAATGAGCTCTTATTTCATTGATATCTTCCATGTGTCTTAGTCCAGGGACCGAATTCTTTAGTGGGGTATCACTTAATTCTTCTCCTTGTTTGAAAATCATCCCATGATCAATGTATCCTTCATTTGGATTAATTTCATGTGTAAATATTGAAGAATCATTTCTCGATATACTTGAACTAAATAAATTATTTTTAAGTCAAGACCTTCACATTTTGGGAATTTCATATTTAATTTCCTCACAGCCTATCTAAAATTTTTCAAAGTCTAATATGTTGCACATCACAACACTAGAATCAATTTTCTTACATATAGGATTCTATATATATCTCAAGGTCCAATTATCAATACACATGATCCACTCAAAAAGAATATATTATGCATGTCATTTCCTCAAATTTATCAAAGGAATAAATATTGTGTATAATCCTAGATCTGGAAAATATGACACTTATGAAGCTATGTTGGGGAAAATATATTATGTATTCCCTATATCATTAAAAACTTATGTTATGTATTTCATAGTACTTCTATAATTGTGTTATGTATCATCTCAATAGTGACGAAATATATTTTGTACCATTGAATATTTAATAAATATATTATGTGTGATACTTCTCTCCTTATAATTATAGTATGTATGGTCTTGTTATAGAAAAATATCATACTTATTTCCCATTGATCCTCAAATATATTACGTATCATTTTTTCTTGGGGAAAATATGTTACAAATCCCATTATTAGTTGATTTTACACTTTTCCCATGATCAGTATGCTATGTATAATGTTTCTAAAATAGGAAATTTTATATATCAGTATATATCATGTCTTTGAAATTTTTTCATAAAATAATACAATTTCTATAAATTCTCTAATAAGAGTGGGAAATTTTAAATTAATGCAATATTTCTCCAGTTATTTTCATAATTAAATTGAAAAATAGAATTAAAATTAAAATAATGTTGTCACCTTAGAACTATAATTCCCAAAAATGAATGTACGGATTTTAGATAAATCTAGAATTATAAAAAAAATCAGAAAATCAATGATTAAATTAATTTAACAACTCAATTCTAGATTCACCTAAGTATAAAAAATTAATTAACTACACATGTTTTAAATCAAGTATGGGGTTGATTTTCATTGAAAATAATATGATAATTTCGAAAATGTTGGCTCTCTTCACTCGTAAACAATTAAACAATTGAACTCATAGAAAATAAAATGAATTCAATCTAATAATAATATTATCCTACCAAGTTACAAATATGAAAACCGAAAAAGAAGAAAAAATATCCCTTCGTTATTTGAAAACTACATACCTCCTCTATGTGTTTAGCTCACCACCATTTAAGTTTCATCAAGTTTTAAAACTTTTAAATACTTCTCAAGTCACTACATGAAGTACATCACTTATAAATTTTCTTTATTTACTCCGTAGGGATTTGAAAATGGATTTTTTCTCATTATTATAGATTATGGGATCCTACTATATGACTTCCAAGGTCCTAAGAACTCTATTATCAAAAACTAGTGTGCTACTCTAGGTGAATTTTAGTAGGTTGTTATGAGGTTTAAGAGTTTTTAGGATATGTTTTTCAAAATTCATATGTATATGAGGATTTTGTTAATCTCTAATGTACACCACATTTCATAATTCATAATGTGTTCACAATGAACGTACTCACTCAACTTCTAAAAAGTGCGTCACTTGCAAATCTAATTTTCTCCTTTGTTCCTTTTTTCTGGGTCATGTCCATGATAGTAAAAAATAATGAATAAAACTTCCCCTTTTATCCATGTTTTTTTTAATGTTTTTATTTTATTCTATTTATTTTTTATACATTTATATAATTATATATATATATATATTATTTATATATAAAGAGGGTAAAATATATAAAACTATGATGAAATTCTTCTTCTGAATTTCACTTCCCCTAATAGATTGAGTCACCCTTTCACTCAACCCAAAATAGTAAAGCCACCCTATAATTCCCTTATACACACCCTATCCCCAATCCTTTTTTAAAATATAACAAGAATACACATAAGATATGGGTAGGAATTATAATGCCCTTCAAGTCAAAAGTATGACTTAGTTGAGCCTTGGTTTTTCTATTTTGGGGTCTAGAATGTTCCAAGGGATCAGTGGATGAAAACAAGAGAATTTGGTAGAAATAATTAAGGTACATGGTTAAAGATCATGGTGATTTTAAATATGTGGTAACTATGTTGTATACCTCTGTGAGGTTCTGATGTCATTTTTAATAGGTTTTTCATATTTAGATAAACCGTGATACATGCACTATAAACCGTGCAGGGTGCCTGGTGGTTTTCTAGAGGTTTCATATAGTTTGAGAATAATTTTCCCAAACATTATATCCCCTAGTACAAATCATGAACCCCCATACATATTGGGTAGTAGGTGAACATGGTTAAGGTTCATAATTAGTTTAACTATGCAATTCTCCCAAGGAAACCATTTTACCCCTTCAAAATTGTAAAAATGTCAGATTTTACTCTTTTTACAATGTTTTTTAAAATCATATCCACCCCCTAATGTCATTTTGGATCATCCTAAACATTTCACAACACTTTTGAGGTTTCTCCCCTTGAATTCTAGGTGGAATTTCATTTTTCATAATAGTTAAAATCAAGGTATGTTGGTTTTTTTACTTATTTCTCTTATTTTTTATATATCCTCACTAGATATCATCTCATCCAATGTCATGGAACCAAAAGGGGATTTTTAGGTCAAATATAAGGGGTTTTATGTAGTATTGTTGTAGTTTCTTAGGGATCTAGGATCGTAAGGATCAAATATACTCTCCCCAATTTCTGGTATCGAAGGCTAATTGCTCTATCAACATTTTGAGGTGTGTGTTTCTATATAATAGAATCATTATGTGATTTTTTTATATTTCTGGTAAAATTAATTTGGTTTATTCATTTATTTTAATTTATTTTTGGTTTCAAGGTATTTCATGGAAAGATTCATGATTTTAAAGTGGGTTTTCTTTAAAAATGATATTTTTCACACCGTGTTTGATTAAATACTTAAATGGTGGTTTAACTTAAAAAAGGGGTTTTCCAATAAAAAAGTAGATTTTAATGGATTAGAAAATGTTTTGTAAAATTTTATCATGTTTTTAAATGGATTTAGATAAACTTGGCACATTGTGAACCTTTGGTTCATCGGTAAGGGGACATAGGTGACCCTAGTGTGTGTGGCACCACTAAGGGTTTCTTTGTTATATTTATGGAATATGGTAGGAATTGATATTGGTTGGTACCAACTTATTCTTACTTTAGGATCATTTATGTCTATTACATATTCCCATGGGATAGGTCCCAATATGGTGTTCTTATTTATTTATGTTTATTTATCGCGTGATAGACTTTTTCATGGATTATTCTTACTAGTCATATTTGTAGATTTTATGATATTAATGGATTTGATGAAAACCCAAATGAAAATTATTCACAAATGGCTTTGGATTTATGATGATGATATTTAAAAACATTGTTATTTTAAAATATATAATTAATGCATTCTTTTTATTATAACTTTTATAGGATGTATGGCGGTATTCAACTAGGATTTGTGCTCGCATCCTACTTTTACCTTTGGTCGATTGTAGATGTTATGTTTCTAGATCCAGTTAAAGGGAAGGGCATCTTGTATCATTTTTACTTCTATTGTTTTTTTTACTATTAGTTTGGGATGGTTGGGAGGTGACAATTAGTCACATAGAGAATTGTTGGTCTTGTTATGTTATGCATTACAGTTTAGTAGGTAAAGATTGTATTGTATAGATCATGGATGTATTTATTTATTCCTTGTTGTAATCTGGTGTTATATCTTGTTTTGGAGATATTCAAGATTTTCTTTCTATTATCCCGTTGCAACTCACCACAGTAATGGGTTGCCTTGGGTGGATTTTCTAGTGGAATCAGATTGGTTTGTTATAGAATTGTATCAGATGGTTTATCATCCTAAAGTGTGTTAACACTTATTGCGCGTGGTTATGTGTCTTGGGTATATAGGAGTTAGGACTATTGGAATTTGATTCTTATGTGTGGGAGGGTGCCTATTCATATCACTTCTAGGTTTGAACTTGAGTTACCATGGTTGGTCCGAATTGTTTTTACCCAGTTTGAGACATGGAGTTTGCGATGATTTGAATGAACTAGATGGGGAGTTTATTTGAATGGACCTTTTCCATCTAATTTTTTTTCTTCATTCATAGAAATCAAAATTTATTTAAACTCTTGATGTTTTAAAGCATAAATGTGAATTATTTAAGTTGGTATTAAAATTTGGAAATATAATATAAAGATGATTATTCATTTTATTGTTATTAACAATCAATTCCTATAAGAAGATATATTCAAAATATAAGAGAGGAATACGTGATATAGGATCTTCAGGTGAATCCACTAGGGGGACCTTCTTTGTTTGAAGCTATAATTCATAAAATTTAGACTCTCGGTCAAGTGGGTGTTTCGAACTCAGGACGAGTAGTGGATCATGGATTGGAATTTACTAAGTAGCATCCACTCATCTTCCATGGTGACAAGGGACCCAAAGAATACATGGATTTTCTTGAGTTTATTAATTGGATTCTCAACTTTTTAAAGACTCTTGAGGACTCTAAGGTGGGTTTTTCCATTTATAGTCCCAATGGAATGGGAAGGAGATGGTGGGACACTATTTTTTAGGCTAAATTGCACGAGGAAATTACCAAGACTTATTTCAAGAAAATATTGAATTTTCAGTTTTACCCTAATATAGTGCGTGCAGTAAAGACTCGGGAGTTTCTAACCATGGATCAAGGTCATTGTACCATTCTAAATTATTCCACCCATTTTTTTCATGCTGGTGCATCTGGAACCATAGCTAGTCACTAATGAGTACCTATAGGGCGGATGATTTGAGTTGGGACTATGTTAGGATATTCAGTCAATGTTTATTCTAATGTGTCTTATGACCTTCATAGAGGTAGTCAAAAAATCATCTTTAGATGAGGTAGACGTATCTAGAAAGATATGTTTTGGTGGAGCTTTGTTTGATTCATTTTATAGACAGGGATTACCTTCTGGATAGAAAATAATGTTCAAGGGTGGTTAGTTTTCTTCTGGACTAGTTTTAGGGGCTTTATCAAGATAGTAGTAGTTTTTCTTCTAGTAGTATTGAAGGTTTGGTCATTCCAAACCTAACTCTATAGAGGTTCCTAATATTTAGAGGGGTGTGTTAGTTTTCAAACACTAACCATCGGTAAGGGTACCACCAGTTGAGATTTCAAGAAGATTATATACCTAAGACAATTTTTATGACATGATATGGGAATTTAAAGTTTATATTAATTCAATTTGGTCTCAAAAATACTCCTATGGTATTTATGTCATTAATGAATCGAATATTTCGTCGGTTCTTATAATATTTTTCTATTGTGTTCAAGGGAAATATTTTGGTGTACTGTAAGATAGAGGAGGAGCATACAAATCATTTGAATATCATTAATCAAACCTTAATGTAACAACGTCTATATGGTAATTTTTTTAAATGTGACTTTTGGAACAATAAGTGTAATTTCATGGGCCTATGATATCTGATATGGGTATCATAGTGGATCACGAAAAGATAAAAATGTTATTTCTTGGAAGTATCCAATAAATTTGTTTTAGATATATATATTTCTATGATTGAATGGTTAGTATTTATTGTTTGTTTATTACTTCACTAAGCTCAAATCGACAATGACAGCTTTAACCTATAAGGGTGTCAATTTTAAATGGAGTGAAAAATTTTATAGATAATTTAATTAGTTTTATGTGGGATTGAATTAACCACCAATTTTGATTCATTCATAACTTAGTTTGAGTTATTATTTGTTCTATGATGCTTCTGGTATGGGTTTGGGATGTGTGTTGATGTAGGCAAAATTGGTGGTGTCTTGCAGATCTCACTATTTAGTCGATCATGATAAAAAATACCCTACCCATGATATTAATTTTCCAATGATTATGCATACACTCAAAACATGGGGTCCCTCTATTTGGGACGTTTTTTAAATTGTATTTTGAACATAATATCCTGAAATATATTTTTAATCAATGAGATCTAAAATTTTGATAGAGAAGTCTGGTTGAGTAGCTTTAGAATTTTGATTTTGAAATTTTATACACATATAGGAAAGGGAATTTGGTTGCTGATTAATTGAGTATAAAATTAATTTCACAAGATGGGAAGGAATCGAATGAGGATTGGTGTCTAATGAGTCTATTTTCTAAGATGAGCTTGGGAGTGGAAAAGTTTTGATGATAGGTGTTTTGGTTTTGATTAAAGATAACATGACTTTGTATAAGATAGTTTGATTAGAGTAGGTGACATTTATTGAGTGACAATGCTTTGGTAAAATCATTTATGATGGGGATACCATGGGTGACTGGTCTCAGGATCTCAGACGAGCTTTTTTATTCCATAATAGGTTTGTTGTTCCAATTTATATTAGGCAAGAGTTGATGGATAGGGGAAATTGTTAATGTTGGCCTATACACCCTGGGGATAATAGGTTGAATCATGGAGTGACAATTTAATATAGGTGAGGTAAATTATTTTTTTTCATGGTTTCCCACTTTTCATAAAATTAATGTTTAACACCAAAGACCCGCCATTTTTTACCACATTTACACATTCTATTATGGAAGTAGGGTGATATTTCCATGTTTTTTTCTTTAGTTTACCATGGAATCCTAGTGGGAATGATGAAATTTTTGTGATCGTTGATTGACTTATGAAATTATCTCATTTCTTTCAAATCTAAGGGATGATGAATTTGGAATAGATTAGGGACTTGTACATCTGACAGATTGTGAGACTTCATGGGGTTCATATTGTATTTTTTTATAGAGGCCCAAGGTTCATATACAACTTCTATAATGGTTTATAAGAGGTTATGGTTTCCCATATGAAATTGATCATATCTTATCATCAACATATATATGGACAGACAAATGGAGCTATCTAGATTCTTGAGGATATGCTTCGAGTTTGTGTGCTTGATTTTGGTGGATCATTGGAAAATCATTTTCCTCTGGTTGAATCATTATATATCAATATTTATCATGATTAAATAAATATGGAATACTTTTAAGTGTTTTATGGTAATCCATGTATATATCTCTTCTGTTGGGAAAATTTGGGACAACATTACTATTTAGGCCATGTCACATTTTGGAGATTATGGAAAATGTGCAGTTGATATGGAAGAGGATGGTCATAGAATAGAGCCATTATAAATCTTATGTGGAACATCATTATCTTCTACTATATTTTTATTTTTGTGGTCATGTTTTCCTTATAGTTTCACATCACTTTGGACATCATTGGTTGGGTTGTTAGGGTATGTTGTTTTTGGGGTTTATGGGACCCATTAATATCAAGGAGCAACATGGAAATGTGTCATATTGGTTTGCCTTATTATCTCAATTGAATTCAATCCATGACTTGTTTCATGTTTCACAATCAGGAAGGTATTATGTGGATCCTACCCATGTCATTAAATTGGATTATTTTGATCTTGATCCCGATGCCCTCTTTTTTAGCTACCAGTTCATATTATGGATCTCCATGATAAGGTAATTCATGGAAAAATGATTCCATTAGACCGGGTACTCGAGGAGTGTAGATGGTATATCCATGATAAATTGTAGTGGGAATCATTAATGTTTAATATGTGGCCTTATCTATTTGAGGTTCTATAATATTAAGGACTTTATGGGGACAAAAGTCTTTTATAATGGGGAGAATTTTGACCCCCTCTATGTCATATGTACACCTTAATCGTGCCTGGATTTTTCTATTTTGGGATATGGTAAGATTCAGGGAATTAGAGGCTAAAAAAGAAGGAATTTGGGAGAATCTATCAAGGTTCATGGTTAAAGATAATGGTTACTTTATCCATGTGTAAACCGTGAGACATGCCTCTATGAGGTTCCAGGGTCATTTTTATGGTTTGTACATGGATAGGCAAACTGTGCAACATGCCGTGTGAACCGTATGGGGTTTCTGGTTGATATCTAGGGATGTCACATGGTTTGAGAATAGTTTTCTAGAACATTATGGCCTCCAGTACAAACCATGAACCCCACAAACAAAATGGATAGGAGACCATATGTGGATGAGTTTGACCGTTTCATTTTTGGATCGTGGGATCTCCAGGAGAATGCGATGGTAGGTTTTCTCGACAACAGGTAGATAATGATTTGATTTGAGTCAGAAACTGATCTCATTCAAGCATGGTCGAGGGATTCTCGACTCTACAAGGGATCTCGCTTTCTTCTCCTCTGATGGTCCTTCAACCTACACATGAAGCGGGATCCCCCATCAATTATGGTTTGGGTATGTTTCCCTAAGCTCCCACTACCGTTTCAAACCCCTTCAATTATTAGGATGCTTGGAAATATGGTCGGCCGCTATCTGTGTTTAGATAGTAGAACTGAGGCACTTTTTCACCCTGTGAATCCCAGAGTGTGTGTGGAGATTGATGTATCTAGTATTCCTTTTGATTTTGTTTTTGTTACTATTGGTGAAGAGTATCGCTGTAAACAACATTTTGTTTATGAGGATTGGATATACTTTTGTGGTTCTTGCAGAAGGTTGTGGAATTTGGTTGAGAATTGTTGCAGGGGACTTCCTCCTAGACCGAGGGAGGTCACTAGTAAAGGGAAGAATATCCCTTTGCAGAGGGATATGAATTCTCGTTTAGAGGTAGAGGGGGGTCCTAAACCGAGGCTGAGGGAACCTAAGGTTAGAGGAATGCACTCTAAGGTGGCTAACTCTACTGTGGATGGTGACTCAAATCAGGCCTCTAAGGTGGCTGGTGGGGATAACATTGGTACTAGTACTCCAGTTGAGAAATAGTTCTAGGGAGCTCAAGGTTTTGGATCCTCTAGCTCCACCTTTTATATCCTTGAGTAATAGATTTGAGAGTTTGAATAACGCTGGAAAGAATGATTGTCTGGAAGGTGATTGTAATTCAGGTGAGATTATTGGTGAAGATGTCTCAGAGGCTCAGCCGGTTGGATGTTTGGAGACCGGTGCCAGTTTTGTCAGAGAGGAGACTATGGAGGCTGACAATTGTCCGGAATGTAGGAGCTCCAATCAGGTGGAAGTTGTTATGATACAGGAAGAGAAGGCTGCATGTGATGTGATGGAGGTTTCGATGACGCCTGTGGACAATGTTGTCCATGTGGGGGTGCTGCTGCCTTTGAGAGAGAACACTGATTCGGAGGCGGTTTTGAGGGATCAAGCTGGCAAAGAAAGGGAGATCCCCGAGGGAGGTAAAGAGAATGTAAGTGGACATACTGGTCAGTCCTTTAGTGATGTTGTGTAAAATGGGAAGTAGAATTCGGTGGCTGTGGAAGGGAATGTTTCTGCAACCCCAAGACGCCGGCCAATGAAGGATTACTCATTTCTTCCGTGGCCGATGAAGAACCGTTCTGCCTCTAAGAGGAAAGAGAAGGTGATAGCTTCTTTTGCGAAGAATATCGTGAAAAAATGGGAATTGACAGAACTTCCAATACTGGAGCAGCTCTGGGATCAGGTTCAGAGTGCTTACTATTGGAGGCCTTTAGGTTGGGAAACGGCCTCTGCCACTGGAGAAGATGAGTCCGGATGGGGAGGCGGAGAGGAGCTTTGCTTTGAGGACATATAAGTTGTGTTTGTGGGTTGTTCTTGTTTGCTTCTTATTTTTTTCATGAGGTTGTATGGTTGGGTACCGGATCCCTTTAAACCGGCTTATGAAAAAAAAAGAATTGTCAGTCATTCTCTAATATCATTTTGTCCCATACTAAACCTAACCCAATTCTTTGGGGGTCTCTCCTCATTGATTCTAGGTGGAATTCCTTCATTATTGATGGATCACATCGAGGTATATTTCATTTTTTAACCGTTTTATCATCTTGTTTGTAGATCCTTACTAGATCTGTTCTCCTCCTATATCATGTAACCCAAATGGAATATGTATTCTATATCTAAGGGTTTTTATAGAGGATTGACATTTTTTTAGATATAGTATTGTGAAGAATCATTCTTCTCTTCCTACTTGATGTTGTTAAAAGAGAATTTTTCTACCGCTATTTTGAGGTAGGTGTTTATATAAAATGGGTTAATTATATGAATTGATATTCATTATTTTAAAATTAATTTTTTATTCATTTATTTGACGTTATTTTTGGATTCATGGGATTTATTGTAAATAGACATTTTTAGAGGGGTTTTACTTTAAGAATGAGTTTTTTCACACCATGTGTTTGATTAAATTCTTGAATAGTTATTTTGGTTTGGAAATGGGTTTTAAAAAACCAAAGAAGACTGGATTAGTATTTAAACAAATTTATAAATTGTGATCATGGTTTTGAAATTGATTTTGACAAACCTGGAACATTATGAACCTTGGGTGCGTTGCGAAAGAGATATAGCTGGCCCTAGTGTGTGTGGCACCAATAGGGGTTGCTTTATGATATAGGTGGATTGTAACATGACTCAATATTGGTTGATACCAAATATTAATAGTTCATGATATTTTATGTATAGTATGTATTTTTATAGGGTAGGGCCCAATATGGTGTTCTTTTTCATTTACGGTTTATTTATAGCATGATGGATTTTTTATGGATTGTTGCTCACATGTTTTTCACATGAGGTTGTATCACATAGATTGGCATGGTGGATTATGTAATGGATGTGTGTTTATTTTCTTACCTTTTGGTGTATATATATGCTTCCCTCTTTTATTACTTATAACATATTCTTAGATTTATGGATATGAAATTTATTTATGTAAAACCAAAGGAAAATGATTTAAATTTGGGATTCGATTTATGAAAATGATTTTGAAAATTGTATCTATTTTAATAGTTGGAACTGCTACATTCTTATTATTAGAACTTGTATAGAATCTGTAGTGGAATCCTAATAGTATTTGTTATCACAACGTAATTATTATTTTGGGTGGTTGTAGATTTTATGTTGTAGGATCCGGGTAAAGGGAAGGAAATATTATGTCATGTTGTAGTCTCTTATTATTGTTTCATTTTGTTTGGGATGGTTTGGAGGTGACGATTGGTTACATGGAGACATATTGGTATTGTTTTGTTATACATTATAGTTTATCTTATTTGTCTTAGATTATATGAATCTTGGGTATATTTATTCCTTTTGTGTGATACTTCAGTTGTATGCCTTATTTTGGTTATATTCAATACTTTCTTTATGTTATGCTATTGCACCGCACACTGTGACAGACATGCTCAGGTGGTTTTTCTGGTTAACTCAAGTTTATTATTTATAGATAGGGATAATTATAGCTTTTAGTGTGGCTTGACTTATAGGTTTTTCATGGTTTATAAATCTTAATTTAGGTCAAATGTTAAGGTGTCCCAAAATAGTGGTTAATTCCAAAAAGTTATTTTACTTTTAATGGTGGATCATATTATAAATATAAAACACTATATTCTTATAGACTATAATATAATAAAGTTAAGTTTTAGTATCTCAACATGTCAAAATACACTTAATAAAATAAGTATAAAGAACAATATACAAGAAATGGCATAGAATGCCTCTTGGGTAAAGATTTTGAAATATGGATAATCAATTCATGGATTAGGATTTCATTTATAGTTTACAAACCTACGTTTAAATGTATAAATTTGGTGGAAGACACACTCAGTAATTATAATAATTAAATATTTCCAATAATCTATTAATCTCAAAAAACATCATGGAATTTATAATTAGGTGGGATGTCATTTATGGTCAAATTTTTGAGACTAAAAACACACCAAAAATCAAAATCCAAAACTAAAAATATGATGAATATTCTAAAAAATCCTAAAAACTAGTCCGAAAATAATCATAAATAGATTAAAATTCCCTCCAACACACGTTTCTAAAAATACTCAATTAATGTTTAATATAATATAAAAAATAGAAATGATAAAACAGGTGTTAAATGGATAAAAACAACCTGACTATTTTGATTGGAATCTTTTCATAAATTTCCCAAAAATTTGTCATCAATACAATCAATATCCATTTACCTACATGAAAACCAATAATAAAAATATAATTGAACACAATAAATTTTATTTAAAAATAGTAACAATAATGAAAATTCTATTTTACCCCCATGTGGTTACTGGGTTTTTATTGCACCTAGTGGGAAATTTCAGTGTTTATCTCTAATTAGAAGGGGGTTTGATTTAATTGATAGAACCCCCATAAGTAATTTTTCTAATATATATATGTAAAAAATGGTCTTATAGAACCTCATGAATAATGAAAGACACTCCCAACCCCATATTAATAGAAAATAGATATAGAAGGGGTGGGAAAAGAAATAAAGTGTCCTCTCTAATTGATGTTGTATCCTCATCTAGTGGATGTTCATAGTGATGTTGAGGAGGTAAAATTCGTAGAGCTTATTCATTATATTTTGAAAACAAATTTTTATGTTCCATGAATATTTTATCCTCTATGGTTTCTATCTCAAGTTCCTCATCACAATGTAGGGTATAATTACACTCATAAAGACATAGAATTTAACGAAATAGTGAGTTATAATGTATTTTATGTAATAAGAAATTAGTGAAAATGGAATCTAAAGATAATTACACTCCATTTGGTCGCTCAAACATGATATTTTATACTTGATTGAAATTGTATGGACTGGGTTTTATAAGATATGACAGTGTATCCCAAAATTATTCTTTAATCCCCTACATCTCCTCCTTTTCTTATTCATCTATTGAAAACTCCATTAATGATAAATATAAATTTTAAAAAGAAATAGAATTAGTTTTCAAATTACTTTTATAAAATATAAAAATTAGATTTTGGAGTTCATTTATCCCCCTATAATTTCTTAGTGATAAGTATTTTTTATTTATTGAGTGCTTCAGGAAATATTTAAAAAATGTGTGGAAGAGGAGGTAATTTAAGTAATTATTACACATATTGAATATCTTCTAGTAAAAATTAAAATTTTAATTCTTACTCTTAATCTTCTTGAAATTGTCCTTAATTTATGAGTGTATGGATAGTGGTGTCCAACATATCCATCATGTAATTTGATTCTCCCATATCACTTTGTTACTCCTTGACTGTTGGTCTAGCAACTGAGATGTAGTGATGTAATCTTGAATCTCCTTTCAGGTAGGTTCTTATGCACTCTGATGGCATGGGTTTAAATATAGTTGTTTTTTATTTTCTTAATTTTTGCAATAGGTTTCATCCTCCCACCAATTTTTGTGTAATAGAGGCCTCTCATGAAGCTATCCATGAGTTTGTTGTTCATAAAAATCATGTGGGAATAGATATTGACTAGTATTAAAACATTTGGTCATGAGTGAATGCATGACCTCATTAGTGATTCTGTAAACTCATTTGGAAGGAAATAAAGATGGAAAAAATTAAAAAATAAAGGGGAAAAAAATGAAAGAAGAAAAGAGTAATTACATTTGTCTACCAAAATAGTGTGTTCTCAGCTCAACTCCCTATTAACGACGCCAAGTTTGATATTTCTTCATTATGGATGTTTTTTATAGTAGAATTTAAATCCCATATGTACAAAAATCTAACTATCTATTTTTAACTCAAAGATATAGGCATGTAGAATCACTATTCTCACACTTATGTTTCCTTTTATCTGTCTTTATATGTTGGAATTATATTAGAAATTGATTTACTATTTGGGTTTCTGATTTTTCTAAAAAGAAAACAAAATTTGGGGTAGAAGGGGATAGGCCCAAATTAAATCATAGAGGTTATTAACTATCCAAAACCTATTCTCACCCAATAATCATGTCATAGCTAATAATTTATTTCTCCTTTATATCTAAGTTGTGCGAATGAACAGACATGAAAAAAATCCCCATGCATATCCATCTCACCACCTTCATAATGAAGAGGCAGTGAACACACTCAACAACAAAATCTGTTATCCCAACACCCAAATCCACCGTATATGGTTAATCTCTCTATACAAAAAAAATCATATATAGTTTATACTAATAGAAGGTAGGGATACATTTTTGATATATAGGATAATACAATAACAAATGGGAATATAAAATGATGACCATCGATCCACTTCCCTCCTACTCACTAATGCATGAAAGATAAGAATTAAAAATTAAATAATTGAAAATAAGGGATTCATATGACTATATGATATCCTCAGGGGATGATCCCTCGATTTAATTATACATAAAAATGGATTTAGAGATCACATGTGGAAGAGAGAGTGTAACGAACCAAGATTTTTAATTTTTTTTCTCTAAATTAATTTTATCGTAGATAGCTTATTTCACACACAACAACAAACTAAAAAAATATAAAGCATATTAAATGAATATTATTCAGAAAAATATAATAATAATTAAATCCTATAATAAATAAATGTATATTAATAAGATATAAATTCATATATTTAGAGGATATAGAATTAATTAGATTAAAAATTAAAATGAATTTTTATTTCTCAAATAATTTTATTAATGTATTATATATTTTATCCAAATAATTAAATCAACCAATATTAAAAAAAATATTTAATATTTAATTATATTAGCTAATTTATTATCATTATTTAATGCATAAATTTATATTAAATAATATTAATAACACTTAATGTTTTAAAACTTCATTTTTCGATAGAAGCGGTTTAGTGTTGCATGCTTGCTTCATGTTTTCCTCTTCACTGATGGTGTAGGGAATGAATGTGGCACCGCCTCCCCTCCTCGACCCGCTCTGGCCGTGGAGGGGGGCTTCTTCTTTGAGCTCTCTTACTCCCCATTCTCATTATTTCTCCCATTTCATGGAACCATCCTCCCTCCCTCTATTCCATCCAATTGAAATAATCCCTATGGTCCAATCCCTCCTAAATGGAGTTCTCTCGGTTCCTATTTCTACCTTGGAGTTCACAGAAGCTTCATCTTTGCTGGATCTCACCTTGGTGGCCTGATTCGAAATGAATTTCCCTCTGTTGATGCATTCAACTGGTTCGTTTTTTCTTCTTGGAATTTGCAAGATCAAGCTATCATTGGTCTGTTAGATGCGAGACACATTCAAGTAAACATCTCCAATGAAGAGGACCTTGTTGCTGTGTGGGCCCTTGCTCGGCGTTCTATGGGAGGAGTTAGGTTCTCCCTGTTCTTGTGGACCTTTGACGTTCACCTATGGCGTGACCCTCCAACCACAACTCTCTGAATTTCTCTTCCTAGAATTCCATTGCCATTCCAAAACCCAGAAATCCTCCCATTGACAGGTAATTTGATTGGTCGTTATTTATGATCTAACTCCCACAGCAGTGTCATTTTCCATCCCGTTGTACCGAGAATCTGTGTTGAAGTTTATATATCGAAAGGCCCTCTGAATTTCATCACCATTGAGATCTAGGGTGAGATCCAATGGAACCAGATGGTTTGTTATAATTCTTGGATATCCTTCAGTTCTGGTTGTCTTCGTTTATTCTGAGAGGATTCCAAATGTTGTCATAGCTACCATGGTTGTTCCCAGTCCTATCATATGGAGTTTGGAATAGTCCTAGTTTGCAATACTATTGTTGTTAATCAATTGGAGAACATAGTAGATTCTGTTGGTCTATGTTTCATAGGGGATGAATGTTATACTGTAATGAGGGATAACTAGGGGAATTATTTTCTACCTCCTTCTTTTATGTGCAAGGCGAGTGGGTCGAGATAAAATACACTGGTGGATAATGTGTTTAGTCGTTTGAAACATGACCTGGGTATCCTCAACCAATTACAGGAACTGGGTGATAAGGAGCCACAACCACTGGGGTAGCCTATTTGCTTCAGTGTTGTCCCAGAAAGTGAGCCTCCAGGTGAAAAGGGAATGTTCTTAATCTCCATGAGGACCTCTAGTTGTTCATCCATTGGCATTGACACCAGTGGGAAGACCGAGCTATCTGGAAAAAACTTGCAGGAGGAGTCAGCTGTAGTATCACATATTGGAAAGGCAGGATGAATGAGGTGAATGTATTGGGTCCCTTAGACTCCAACACCCTCTCTCCACATCCTCCAGTCCAGGTGAAGGCTCTGATTGTAGGGAAGAAGAATTCCATTGAGGTTAAGGTAGGACAGGTGATGTCTTTGTGCGGGCAAAGCCCTCTCAGAAAAGACCCAGTTGTTGTGATGGGTAACCGATTTGATTGTTTGGATGTCCAAGAACCATTGCTAGCATCCCATGAGGAGGATTAAGGTGTCGACATTTACAACCAATTATACGTGGATAGTTTGTTAATAATTCAGGGGAAATGCCTTCATAGTTCTAGATGGAAGACAGGGCAAAAAGGAAACCATGACTCTGGAAAGTGCATTGTGGTTTAGGAGAACAAATCAATGGGATAGAAAGGATATTCCCACTTTCCAAAGCCAAAGGAAACTAGGTCAGATAAGAAGGGTGGAAAAATAGAAATAAAATCCTTACAGAAAATGTAACATGGAGAAAAAAGTGGAAAAGAAAGAGTAGTTGAAGCAGAAGAAGAAGGGGAGTGTTTGAATTGCATCCTCTATTCCAAGGAAGAAATGTTTGAAAAAGATGTTCGGGTCAACACTTCAAAAGAGGAGATCGGTGGAATATACGAAAGAAGGTTTCATGTTGATGCCAAGGAGGAGCATGTGGAATTTTTAGACAAACTAGACCGAATACCAGCTCGAGGTTTCAACCACTGCAAAATCAACTCTTAGGAATTCATACAGACAATGGAAAAAATGGCTACTCACCTTGGAGAGCCTATCAGCAAGGATCTAGACATTCAGTTCAGTACTCTACATTGGGAATTATATAGAGTGTATGATTCTAATAATCTTAGTTTTGTGTTTAATAAATTTGTGAATTCTTTCAGTACATAGTGGTATCAATGATTTGTGATCTACGGTTTCCCACTTCTCCTTAATGTTCCTTAATAAAAAAATTATATTTGGTGGTGGATAGAAGCAGTTTTTATTTTTATTTTCTATTTTCATTTAAAAACTAAATTTATAAATTTTACAATATAAATTTTATAAAAGTAAATAATTTTTTTCATTTATAATCTCAATGTTATATTATCATGAAATTTTGATATTTTTTTAAAAAATTGATTTTTATGTGAATAGTGCAATATAGTGAGACATAGCCTTTATGCCATTATTATTATATAAGTATAACATAAAAATTTATGAAACCTTTTCATTCATAAAATATGTATTATATAATTTAAATTATAAATTTAATTATATTTATTGTAGTTTCAAAACCTATATTTTATATTTTAGAACTCAAGTAATATTTTTGTCAAAAATTGTTTTAATAAATTATACATTTATTATATAAAAATCAATTTTTAACACTTTTAAAAATTGAATTAGAAGAAATTTATTTTAAATTCATAGTTTTTGGGTCCAAATTATTTTATAAGAACCACTTTATTTTTAATCATAAAGACAAAGTTGACTTAGGTAAAAACTAGTTCCAGTGATAAAATCTTTAATGGAAAAAAGTATTAATTAATGTTATAAAGGGCGTGAAACATGTCTAAAATGGGTTTATAATTAATTTTTTTTAAATATTATGAACCTTATGTCACCCTAAAACCAATTATTTTACAATTTTGGTTCCACTTGAACTGTTTAACATGTGGTCCCTTTATATTAAGTTGAAATATTTACAAGAATGTCATTCTCACTGCTTATAAAAGGGGAATATCACCAACCCTTTACTACCACTCTATTAATTCAGTTCCCTATTTACAATATATCTTATTTTGATAAAATATAATCATATTTCTATTTCAAAATATATTTTTCACAATGGATTAGCCGAATCTGTTTCTTTTCAAGGAATCCTCCAAGAGAAACCCAAGGTTCTCAACATAAATTCAATCTTTCAGCAAACATATTTTCCTTTTATCATTTATTTTAAAATTTATTTTTACCAATATTATACGATTAATTCAATATTAATAGTAAATATAATGTTGTTTTTTACAAATCCTAAATTTTGTGAAGCAATACTGAATGCTGATATGTGTTGAGTGATTCACTCTCGGATATGTAATAACCCCTTGTTACTCTGACTCTTATTTTCTTTTTTTTCATTATTATATATTTTTATGGGTTGGAATTTCACTATCTTCCACAAATTATTGGTATTATTTTGTTATATTTTATTAATAAACACCACATCTCCCCTTCCCCTTAAGAGAAGCCAAAATGTCAATCGTGGGTCTGTGCGGACTGTTGCCTCCACGACATAACATGTTTTTTTCCTTCAAAACCTCAAAATTATGTTTCTAATAATGGATTGAATATATAATTATGATATTTATAACATGTTTTAAGTCCTTAAAATAATAAAATGTATTAATATTTTCAACCATTCTATGGAAAACAAAATCATCATCCACGGAATAGTATAGTTCATTATTCACTAACACCTTCATGAATGGTTATAAATTATACTTTATGATAATATATTATATATATTATTAATAAATATCAATAATATGAATCTTTATGGATAAAACAAAAATTAATAATCTTTGTTAGTTAATCTATAAATATAGATAAATAACACAAAACTAATTTATCACTGATTTATACTTCATAATACATTAAAAAACTATCATATTATTAGATTATAACAATATAGGTCATTATAAAACATCAATTATTGTGTCATATATTACCTACTTATAATAAATATTTTATCAATGAATTTCTTCCAAAACCATCATCATAAAGTATGCACAAAATAGTTAAAGTTGCTAACACCTGATGGTAAAAATATAAAGTAAAAAATAATATATTCAAAATAAATGATCATAAATGAAGTATATAAAATGAGAATTTATATTAATAAGGATTTTAAATTTATTTTTATGATATTTATGTTTTTTTACAAGAGGTTATAGCACATTAAACAAAGCGGGAATAAATATAAGGGGATGTTTTAACTCAATTTTTTTGATTCATAATCACTCAATATTTATTTTGATCTTTCAAGATTGAATTATTCTACTATATGATGAGTTATTTTGTATTTAAATCTTATTTTATGGGGAAATAATTTTTAACAATGAACTATTATTCAATGATGAATCTATTTTTTATAATAAAAATGTTGTCTTTTAAGAATAATTATCATCTCTTTGAATGGATTTTTCGACCATATCCATGCTTTTACTTCCCACCAATGTTCTCATTTCCATAGTGTGAACTAAAAAAATTATCTCTAATGATCCTTTTATTCCCCTTCATTCATTTTAAAACAAATGTTTCATTATATTTTTAACGATGTGGTTTTTCAAAAAAGTCATTTTAATAATATTTAAAAGTATTTTCCTTACCATGATCTCATATTCTTATATCATGTTTCACGTTTTAACATATGATTTATTTATTATCAAATTCTCAATATGTTAATTTGTTTTAAAAAATTTTGTTAAAATTTTTTCTCTTCATCTTACAAAAAATAATTTTTGTAAAGTGACTTGAAAATTACATTTTTTATATGATATTAACAAATTAGTTTTAAGAAAAAAACTTTTTTTATTTATCTTCCATTTTTAAAATAATTATTCTCTAGTGGAGTCATAATTAATAAATCACCCTATATGTTCTCTTGCTAAATACCCCCTTTGAGATTCTAATTTTTCAATCAAAAGATCGTTAATTGTTTATGTGATTCCATTTGTAAAAGTGATGAAACCGATTTTATTCCTATGGGTAATTTATAATAAGATGAATGATTTAATTTTATGTGTCACTCCTATGTATGGATAGTGATGGGTGTGGTCATATATCACCCTCTAATTCATTATTTTTGGTTTTATATCTCATGAGATAATTAATAATAGATATACATGTATTTTTTAACAAACTAAAGGGCGGACATACTTCTATTTATTCACAAACAAAAGGGTGGATATACTTAGATTTTTTCACAAAATTAAAGGGTGTACATACATGTATTTTTTCACAATTTTTTCCTTTTATTATTTTTTTCACTTATCTAAAATGATCCTTATTTCCATGTCGTTCAAAATATTTTTGATATTCCATGTTCCAAATATTTTTCAGTTTCTTATGTTATGATTTCATGTTTTGTTTGATTTCTATTATGTCTTTTTAATTTATGTTTTGATAACCATTATTTGGTCTTATGTTTCTAATTCATTATCCTTAATGCTCAATCAATTTTTAAGTTTTTCATTTATGATCCCATAATCCTTTATCTGATATTTCTCCCTTCCTCACGTTTTCTCTCATTTTTATGATCTCATAGTTATGATTAATTAATAAGTTTCCTTTACAAAGTATCCAAGATAACCCCTTTCATGTGTTTTCATTCCACATGTTATGAATATTATTATAACATATTATAAGTATGGAAGAGTTTCTATAGGATCACGATTATGGATAATTGTTAAATAATGTTATAAAATAAGACATTTTTGTAACTAGTATCCAATACATTAAACCTTTTAGTCATTGAGTTGTATATCATTTTGTGAAATGTATTGTCTAAAAGATAGATTTTTTTTATTATTTATTTATGTTTATGTTGGGAATCCATAGTTAATATCGTGGGGGTTATTTATTTTGCGTATTAGTTAAGTGAACTTTAGGGTGATCCCTTGGAATAATTCTGGATATAGGATAACATCCTGATATTTTGTTAAAGTTTAGATTTTGTGGGTTTTCATTAAAAAAATCGTTTTTAGGATACATGCAATTGGATATGGTTGTGTCACATATTCACATAGGTTTAATCACCTAGAAAAGGGTTTGTTTATCCAGGAAACAATCATCACCCTAATGCATGATGAGTGGGGATAATACTATAAACCTAGAGAGACACTTCTAAGGGATATTATTCAATTAGTTCATATCTTATTTATGAGCTGTGATGAGTGTTTGAAATATTTTTAGGTTTGAGAAAGTAATAATAAAATTACTATGGGTAACCTATATTGAATAATAGTGGTTTGTAAGTTAAATAATGTAAATCATTTATAAATTATTAATTCAAAACTCATAGTTTTTCCTTGGTATTTTTGCTAATTTATGTCTTTAATATTATTTTAATTTATGTAATGTCTAGAATAATAATGAATAGTGCTAATTATGAGTGTGATGTACAATGTAGTGATTTTACGAATTAATAATCAAATGGGATTGGATCTGGTGTACAAAACCTCATGGAAATTCTCACCCACTTATCACAAACTATGAATAAATAAATGAATCATATTGATATCCTAAAAACACCAAGGAATGTTTAGCTTGAAATTGATTCTTTCATGAGACAACTTCCACCCTAATTTAATGTCTCTTCTAATATACTTCTTAATGAGAAATGGGTTAATGTGATGTAAAATATATTTTATGTATCTAATATTTGGATCTTGATAAGGTTGTTTTGTTTTTCTATAATCTATAAGGATAGGTTGGATAGTAGTATAATACCATTAATAAAACAATAATAAATAAGGAATTGAAGTCTCTAGAATGGGAGGAGTTCAATAAAGTATTATTCCTAAAGAACATTCCTCAAAAACATCACATGAGTATTGCATTGGAATTCATAAAGATGAAAACAATGAGTATGTTTCTATTATAACATATAATGAATACATAATGAATCTCATGTGGTATGCCTCTAGTTATATCTCTCAATCTAAAATAAATATCAACTGTTTCTTTGATCGCTTAAAACCAATTCTTCAAAGGGAATTATCCATAAGAGATGACTTTGGGAACTATGATAAAATTTTTCATTGTGTAAGAAAAGTATATAAGAAAAGTATGGTCTATATTTATTTTGGTGAAAATAAAAGAGAGTTAATTCATCATGTAATCTATGATGAAAAACCTTATGGGGGAAGAAATTCAAACTGCATATGTGTTAAAGGTGTGGGTGGAAGCACTTAAGAAATTTCCTCAAGGGATCTAGAAAGTATTTTTTGTGTGGTAAGGTAGGAAATATTTCACAAAAATATCAATGTAGTTCCAAGAATCCAATGAAAACATATATAAAATAGAGTCCCTAACCAATAAGATTCCTATACATTATTTCTTATAGTGAAAGAAGTTTTGGAACAATGTAAATAATTTCCCTAACCCCAAAGCTATTGAAGAGAATAGGCGTCAAAAATATTATAAACCAAGGAATCACGAAATAGAATATAATATGACTACTAATTATGTGGATTATGATAATGAAGTGTTACAAGGTAGAATCATTCTCCAATATAGATCTACAAATTCCTTATTTGATTCCGGTTCTTCACATTCTTTTATATCACACATGTTTTCTATAAATATTGATTCTCAACCTCAAACCTTGGATAATGAACTATATATGAAAACCCCAAGTGGTATGATGATTAAATCTAATATATATAACTCTTCTCTAATCAATATTTTTGGGGAGGTACTTCCTATAAATATAGTTCTTCTACCCTTGGTTTAATTTGACAAGATTTTGGGTATGGATTGGTTATCCCTACATAGAGAACATATCAATTATTAGGATAAGGAGACATAATTTCATATCCACAATAATCACATGATCAAATATCAATATAAGGATTAGTATGATCTCACTTAAGAATAAAATTATATAATATGGGTTATGTTACCCCTAAATGAGGGACTCTTGGCTCAAATTATTGAGAAGGAAGTAAAAATTGATGAAATGCCTATTGTAAAGGAGTATACTAATGTATATCTAGATAAATTGTCTATAATTCCCCCAAAACATAAGTAATACATTACAATCACGCTCATACCTAGGTATGTCACTATATCAAATAGTCCTTATAGAATATACCTTGTTGTGTCGGAATAATTAAAGAAGAAACTTCAAGAGAATCTATAAAAGGGAATTTTATGCTTCAATGCTTTACTCTAGGGTGTGTTGGTACTTTTTTCGTAGAATAATGATCTGTTAATTCACTTATGCATTTATTATCATGAACATAACAACATCATAATAAATAAAACTATCATATACCCTATATTGATGATATTTTTAATCAACTACGTGCAGCTCAATATTTCTCAATGATTGTCCTTTGCTCTAGATATCCTCAATTAAGGGTAATGAGAGAAGATATACCCAAGAAATAATTCCACACAAGGTATAGACACTATGAATTTATATTTATTCAATTTCGTCCTAAAAATTCTCTTTTTATATTTTTGGATTTTATAAATATAGTTTTGAGACATTACCTTGAAAAAAATTTGTTAGTCTTTATTGATGACATTCTAGTTTATTTTAAGAGAAATGAATAACATTAAGATCATTTTAAAATTGTTATGAGGACCTTAAAAAGAATAAATTGTATTCTATGTTTACAATGTATTAATCTTGAGTGCAAAAATTGTCCTTATTAGATCATGTTATCAACATTGAGGGTATATTTTTGGACACATCAAAGATAAATGTAATTCAAAATGGATGAGACAAACCTCTATGATAGAGATACGGAGTATTATTAAATTAATTGGATTCTACCAGGGTTTTGTGATAAACTTCTTATTATTATACATTACACTAACCATGTTTACATGGAATGGTGTAAAGTTCTCGTGGATGGTGTAATGTGAGGAATGATTTGTGGAGATTAAGAAGATATTGGTTATTTCGCATATACTTACACTACCCTACAATGAAGAAGGGATAGTGATATACATTGATGCTTCCCTATATGGTTTGGGATGATTTATTATGAAAAACTAGAAGCTAATTTCTTATTCTTAATGAAAATTAATGACTTGTGAGAATAACTATCCAAATTATGATATATAGTTGGTGGAAGTAGTCTTTGCATTGAAAATATTGGCATCATAATCTCTACAATGGGAACTATGATATTTATATAGATCATAAGTGCATAAAGAATATATTCACATGAAAGGAGATGAATATTCACAAAATAAATTTCTTGGAGTTGATAAAATATTATGAACTCTGGATACATTATCACCTTGGGAAGACAAACAAGATGGATAATTCCCTATGTAGGAAGGATCATTCTATATTATCTATGATAAGGATTAAAAAAGACTCAATTCTAAAGGATTTTCAATAGATGTATATTGAAACCATAAGGGAAGGAGATAAATTCATTCATTACCAAATGATTTATCAATTATCCATTCATTGGAATATAAAATAATCCCATAAATATTATGCACAACTATAGATAAAGGTAGTGATTATTTTGATGTTTATCCTTGAAAAAGAAGGAGTTATAAGGTTCAAAACCAATATTTGTGTCCCATAAAAACTAGAACTGAAGAGGATACATTCGGATGATTCTTATATCCCATCCTTCTCTATACATACATGAAGTATGAATATATATAGAAATATAAATCAAAAATTCTTTTGGGATAGGAAGAAGAGCGAAATTGAAGAATATGTATCCCAATGATTAGTATTCCAACAAGTTAAGGATGAACAATAAAAGTATAATGGTGTATTTAAACAGTTATCCATACCAGTATGTAAATAGGAAAACATTTCCATGTATTTTTTTTGTGGGAATTCCAATGAAATATAATGGTGATAATTTCATTTTGGTTGTAGTCTATCACCTTAAAAAGTTAGTGAATTTTGTTGATATTAAATTGGATTTATCTCTTGACCAACTCTCCATGATATATTTAAGATAAGTGGTAAGAATACATGGGTTTCTACTATCCATTGTATCTGATTGAGATATACAGTTTACCTTGGAGTTATAGAGAAATATTTAGAAGGAATTAGAGAAAAAGATGAGTGTTATCACTACTTATCACCCTCAAATGAATAATAAGTATAAGAGGACCATCCAAACTCTAGTGGATATGTTTTGATCTTTTTTGGTGGAATTATAAGGATGTTGGGATTTAAAACTCCCCTTGGTAGGGTTATTACATAAAAACATTTTCCATTATAGTTTACAAATGGATCAATATGAGGATCTGTATAGGAAGATATGTAAGACTCTAACATGTTGCGATGATGTTGGAGAGTGGAAGTTGATAGGTCCTTACCTTGTCTAAGGAATGAAAAAAGTGGTTCAAACCATTTAGTGGAATATGAAAGTAGAACATTATTGATAGAATAGATATATAGATAATAATTGAAGAGATTTATAGTTTGAATTTGGTGACAAGTTATTCCTTTGAATATTTCCATGGAATTTGGTTGTGATATTTGGAAAGAAGGGGAAGTTGATCCCTAGGTACATCGGTCCCCTTGAGATCATTGATCGTGTCAGGTAGTAGCTCATCGCTTAGCACTACCTAATGACCTCCCCCAAGTATATGATGTATTCCATGTATCACTATTTAGGAACTACATTTCATACCATTAACATGTACTAAACTCGACATTCATGCAACTAGAACATGATTTCTCATATGAGGAACAACCGATGGAAATTATGGATCGAAGAGATAATGTGATGAGGAACAAGACCACTCTCTAGGTTAATATTCTATGAAGGAATCATGAGTTTGATGAAGCTATTTGGGAAATCGAGGATTTAATGAGACAAAAGTAACCTCACTTTTTTATATCTTACTAATAGAAAAACTCAAGGATCAAATTATTTTTTATGTGTGGTAGAATGTAACGACCAAATATTTTTTTAATATTTTTTTTCTCTAAATTAATTTTATCTTAAAAACCTTGTTTTAGACGCAACGCTGAACTAAATTGAGTTGAGTCATGTTAGATGGTATTATTAATAAAACTATAAGAATTATAGAAACATCTATTAAATAAATATATATCAATCAACCAATAATTCATTCATTTAGAGAATAAATAATAAATGTGATTTAATATTAAAATTATTTGTTCTATCTCAAATAAATTTTTTAATTTATTATATATTTTATCTAAATATTATACTTTCTGTTATTAAATGATAATATTTAATAATTAATTATATTAACTAATATATTATTATTTTTTAAATTATTATTGATCTAAAATATTATTAAGAACACTTAATGTTTAAAAACATCATTTTTTAATATATGTAGTTTTTCTTATTATTTTTTATTTTCTCTGGAGAAATAAATTTATAAATATTAGAATATGAATTAAATAAAAATAACTTCATTTTCGAATTTATTATTTCAAAATTATCTCATCAATTTTTTATATAAAAATTATTCTTAGGTGAATAGTGAAATATACTTATATTATGACCTTTATGTGATTATTATTATATAAGGATGAATTAGTAATTTATGAAACCAGTTTATTAAAAAATAATTATTTTAAAATTTAAAATTTAAAATTTAAATTTTAAAATATTTATTACAGTTTACAATGCTATAATTGACATTTTAGATCTCAAGTAGTATTTCCTAAATTGTTTTAATATATTATATGTTAATTATATTGAAATTAGTTTTTAAAACTTATAGAAATTGAATCATAAGAAATTTATTTTAATTTTAAATTTATTGGGTAAAAAATATCTAATAATTATCACTTTATTTTTAGGCATAAAGATTAGGTTATCTTAGGTAAAACCTAGTTTCCTCGGTAAAAGCCTGAATGGAAAAAGTAATAATTGAATAGGAAAATGGATTGAAACATGTTAAAAACATGTTTAAATTGAGGTTTTGATGTATTATTGACCTTATGTAACCATAAACTCAATTAGTTTCTATTTTTTTAGATACGTGACATGTTTAACATGTCCTCCCTTTATAATCAGTTGAAATATTTTTGAAAATGTCATTCTCATTATTTATAAAAAGGGCCACTCGTCACCCCTTCAATACAACTCTAAAAATTTGGTATCCACTTAAAAAATTAATATTTTCTATATAATATAATTATATTTTAATATTATAATATTATGGTCACCATGGATTATCTTAATCCCTTCATTTTAAGGAACCCTCTAAGAGAAACCCAAAGTTCACAATGTAAGTTTAATCTTTTCTCTAACATCTTTTCCTTTTATTTTCAGTTTTAAAATTTATTTTTTCCAATATTATATGATTAATTATGTATTTATAGAATAATTAATGTTGGTATATTATTGTAATAAACATTATTCACCTCTCCCCTTCCCCTTAAGAGAGACAAAAATTTCATTCGTGTGTATGCGAGAAAAACCGTCTCCACGAAATAACATGTTTCATTTTACAACACCACATTACAAGGCCCTTAATAAAAAGTTATTTAATATATAAGTATAATATTTCTAACAGGTTTATTTTTCTGAAAATAATACACCATATTAATCCTTTTTATCATACTATGGGAAATGAAATCATCATCCATGCATATTTAAGAACTATCACCTCCATGGAACTGTATATTTCATATTTCACTACCACAATCATGGATAGTTATAAATTGTAATTAATGAGTATATATGATATATAAGATTAATAAATATAATTAATATTCTTTATTATGGATAACACAAAAAATAATGATATTTATTAGGTAATCTATCAATATCAATAAATAACCTGAAACTAATTCATCACTGATTTCATCTTTACAAAACACAAATCAAACTCTCATATAATGGGATTTTAACAATATAGTTAAATAAAAAACGTAAATTAAATAATATTAAATGACCTATTATCAATAATACTGGTATAAAATAATGGATACCAAAATCTACATCAAAAATCATGCGTGAAACAGTTAAAGTTACTAACACCTAATGGTAAAAATAAGTGATAAATAAAAAATATATTTTAAATAAATGATTATAAACTAATTATATTAAAGGTTATTTTATATGAATAATATTTTTAAATAGAGTACTAAGATATTTATGTTTGTTTTATAGTATTTTATATCACATTCAACAAAGAGGGAATAAAGGCAATGAATTTTCATGACTTAAATATTTTTCTTGATTCATAATCACCCCACTTAAATTGTGATCTTTACATATTGATTTATAATACTATATTATGATTTTATATTTTATTTAAAAATTAGTTTTTGAGTAAATAATGTTTAACACTTAAGTATTCTTCCTTGATGAGTTTATTTTTTCATAAAAAAAATGTAACTTTATTAAGAAAAATTCCCGTCTCTTTTAATGGATTTTCCTGATATATCCATATTTTTAATTCCCACCAAATTTGTCCTTTATATAGTGTAAAATTAATTTTTTTATCTCCAATGATCCTTTTATTCCACATTAATCTTTATAAATAAAAGGATTCATTATTCATTTAATGATTTGGGTTTTCAATAAATGCATTTTAAAATATTTAATAGGATTTTCCTTACCATGATATTTTTTTATTCCCTTATACTTTCCATTTTGAAATATATTTTATTTTTTATTAGCGTCTCTTCATTATATTTTTTAAAAATATTTTTTCAATATTTTTCCTCCTTTTCTTCAAAAAATATATTTCTTTTAAGTGACTTGAAAATCACATCCTTTTATGTTGATAATTAGAAACACTTTTTATAAAAAAAATCATTTTTTATTTATATTCTATTTTCAAAGGATTATTGTCCAATATATTAATGGTTCATAAATCAGCCTACATGTTTCTTCTTAAAAACTAATTTTGGGATATTATGTTTTAGGATTCAAATTTTCGTGTTTTTTATGTGATTCAATTTAGAAAAGTTATGAAACCCATTTTATTCTCATGAATTATTTATGATGAGATGAGTGATCTGATTTTAAGTGGCACTCGTATGTATGGATGATAAAGGGTGGGGTCCTATATCACCCTCCAATTAATTTTTTATTATTATATATCACATAATATAATAATGTGTGGAGATATTAGGATTTTTTCAGAAACTAAATGGTGCACATACTGTTATTTTTTCAGAAAAAAAGCGTGTAAATGATTATATTTCGTCATTAAATTAAAGGGTGCATACATGGATTAATTTCATGAAAAATCATATAACTATGTTTATACCACTTATCTAAAGAGTACCTTATTTCTATGCTATATAAATTTCCTATGATATTCCATGTTTTAAATATGTTTTTTTATTCTTTTGTTATGATTTCATGTTTTTTTATTTCTTTTTTGTGTTTATTATCCAATTATTGATGGCCTTTATTTGGAATTATTTTTTATACCATTATCCTTAATAATAAATAATGTTTTATTATTTGAACATATGATTCCATGATCCTTTATCTGATTTTTCTCCCTTGATCATGTTTTCCCTCCTTTTAATGATCTAATTATTATGACTAGTTGGTATGTTTCCCTTACTGTGCATTAAAGCTCACCATTTTCTTATGTTTCCATTACTCAAGTAATAAATATTAATATATCATATGATATGTTTATAAGAGTATTTATAGGAGTACGGTTATAGAAAAATGTTAATAAGTGTTTTAAAATATGATGTTTATATAGTTATTCACCAAGACTTTAATCTTTTTGATCCTCAGATTGTGAAACTATTTGAGATATGTATTATATAAAAACATTGAAAAATGTATTATTTATGTATGTTTAACTTGTGTCTCCATAGTTGGTACTATATTATGGTTTAGTTATTTTGGGTATTAGATTAGATAACTTTAGTTTGAACCCTGGGAATAAGTTTGAGTATAGGATAACATCCTGGTGTTTTGGTTAATGTAGAAATTTTATGGGGTTTCTTGTAAATTTAATCCTTATATAGATACTAGAAAATGGATTTGGTTGTGTCATATATTCACCTATGGTTAATAACCTTGAAATGGGCTCATTGAGTCTTAAATCGGTCATCACCCAGATGCATGATTATTGGGCCTAAGGCTTCATACTAGGATAGATGCTCCCAGAGGATATGATTTAGTTACTTTACATCCTATTTATGAACCATGATGAAGGATTCAAATATTTTTAGGTTATATATCCTAAAAATAAAATTACTATTGGTAAACTAGATTAAATCTTATAGGTTTATAAGTTACGGTATGGACATCATTTATGAATTATTAATTATAAGCTCATAGTTTCCCATTAGTACATTTAATAAACTATATACCTAAAATTTATTTTATTTGAAGTAATGGCTAGAAAAATGAGAAAATGATCTAATAAAAATTGTTATGGAAAATGTGTAAATTTTATGAATAATCTACAAAATGGATTCGGATCTGGGGTAAAAAACCCGGTAGCAATGTTCACCCAACTATCATAAGATATGAATAATAATGAAAATCACATTGAGCTCCCAAATTCACCATATTTGGAGTATCTTGTTGTCAATTACTTCAAGAAACAATGTCGAACCTTCTTTAGTATCTCTTCTAATACACTTCTTACTGAGAAATGTATCAATGAAATTTAATATATATTTTCTATTCCCCAATGTTGGGAGCATGGTAATTTTTTTTCTATCATAAAAAAAGAGAGGTAGACTAGTGGTGAAATATCATTAAGAATATAGTTCAAAGGAAGAGATTATACTCTCTGTAATTGGGGGATTTCATGAAATTTTTCTACATCAATAACATTCCATGAACTCTTCACACGAGTATGTAATGGAAATTTCTATATCTGAAATAAAAGTAGGATGGGTATTTTAGAACTTATAAAGTAAACTTCTCAAGGCCCATGAGGTTTTCCTCTAGTTATATCTCTGAATCTAAAAGAAATGTTGACCATTTATCCAGTGTCTTTAAACCAATTCTTCAAATTGTGTTATCCATAAGTGTCTTTGGAAGTTGTGATGAAATTTTTCAATGCTCAGGAAAAGTGGTGGTGGTAAATGGAAACTGACATTATTTTGGGGATAAGAAAAAAAATGTGGAGCATCATAGAATCTTAGATTATAAGCCACATGGGGGAAAGAAATTCAAACTACATATATGTAAAATATTTGGTAGGAATAACTCATTAAATTACCACAAGGAATCTAGAAAGTGTTTTATTTGTGGTTGGATGATCCATATATAAAAAATTCAAAGTACTGAGAATAATCTGATTAACCCAATAGAGGTAAAGAAGTCCCTAACAAATTAACCAACTGAACTTCAATTATTTTAGTGTACAGAGTTTTTGCACAATGTAAATGACTACCATAACCCAAAATATGTTAATGAAAATAGACTCCAGTAATCTTTTAAGCTAAGGTAACAAGGAAGATCATATGCTACCAATAATGTTGAAGTGGATCATGATAATAAATTAGGTCGAGGTATAAACATTCAATACTCCAAACATTAAAATGAATTATATGACTCTGGTTATTCAAATTATTTTTTATAGCATAAGGTTGTTAACAATGTCGATTCACCACCTCATTTATCAGATAAGGAACTATCACCTGGTGGCATGATTATAACATCTATGAGATAAACAACTTCTCTAAAAACGTTTTGTGGGAAGTTTCTTTTTAAAAATCTAGTTCTTCTACCCTTGGTTTAATTTTATGTGATTTTTGGTATCGATTGGTTATCCCTCCATAAAGAACATAAGAATTTTTATGATAAGGATATCTTATTCTACATCCCCAACCATCCTATGATCAAATAGTTATGCAAGAATGACTATTAGATCCCTTTATAAATAAATATATAATATGGGTTATGGTACCCAATAATGACGGACTCTTAGCTCAGATAATCAGGGGTGATGTAAAAAATGATAACATGCCTATTGAATGGTAGTATACTAATGTATTCCCAAATGAATTTTCTAGACTTCCTATAGAGTGTGAGGTGGGGTTTTTAATCAATCTCATAACAGGTTTTATTACTATCTCAAAGAGTCCTTGTTGAATATATCCCATTTAGTTGGAAGAATTAAATAATAAACTTCAAGAGAGTCTAGATAAAGACTCTATAAAAATGAGTTCTTCACCTTGGGGTTCACGAATACATTTTATTAAGAAGAATGATGGATCAATGAATCTGTGAATTAATTATCATTATCTTAACAGGATCACAATAAATTAAAAGTATCCTCTACCACGTACTTATGATATTTTCGATCAACTATGAGGTGATCAATATTTCATGAATATTGACCATTTATGTCAATATCATTAATTGACAGTAACGAGAGAAGATATACCCAATATAGCATTCCACACATGGTATGGATACTATGAATTTATAGTGATGACATTTGGGTTTACAAATTCTCATACTATCTTTATGGATTTGATGAATAGAGTATCTAGATATTACCTTGAAAAAATTTCGGTAGTTTCTATTTATGTAATTATCAAATATATTAATGGAAAGGGAGTACATTAAAAGCATTTGAGAATTTTTCTAAGGTCCATACAAATGGAGAAAATATATTCTAAGTTCAAAATGTATAAATTTTTTGTTGTGAAAAGTATACTTATTTACAAATGTTATCACCAGTGAGGGTATATTTGTGTATACATCAAAGACATATTTAATTGAAAATTTTCTAAGACTATCCTTTAAGAAAGTGATCATGAGTTTTCCTAGATTATCAAGATACTACCGTTGTTTTTGTGAGAAACTATTAGGTCCACAGGGTTGAATACCCTGAGAGGGGGTGGGGGTGAATCAGGGTATGAATGATTAAAAATTATAGCCCATTCTAATCTTGTTTCGCTATTAAGAAAAACACTCTTCTCTCTCATTACCACTGCACAATATAAAAAGAAAGTAAATCAAGAACATGACACATCAATTTTTACTTGGTTCACCCTCACTGGGCTACGTCCAAGGAGCATACAATGACGATAAGCCGATTAACCAAATTTACTAAAGCACACTGCTGTTAACAAGGTTCGGGATAGATCACTTCTTTACCCAGGATAACTTCCTTTACAAGATTTAAGGTCAGCTCACTTCTTTCCCAAGGGTCACTCCCTGTCTCTCTCTCTCTGGTTCACTGCCGGTGGAGAGGATCCACTCACAGTTTATTGACATGTAGGTTTCTTCATTATCACAAATGAATACATCCTCTCTTATATGTAGATGCTATGTTGAAGATCAACCTTCACCCGTAGATGAATTTATTTTTGAACCAAAGGTATCGGGAAATCCCCCAGCTTCCACGCATCCCAGAAACACTGCTGGAAACCAACCGTACTTGGCGCCCTTCTCTAAGGCGACACACAAGTCTCAGCGTGCAAGTCAACACTGGTTCACAAGTATTTCTTAACACTTGCGCAACTCAAGCTTAAGCTTCTCCAACATTCATGACGCAGTTCATTTGCTGCCCAAACAACCATAGGCACACACTAAATAGATGGCGCACCACTTCAGTACTGGCGCGCAAGTCCCTACGTGCGCGACCACACACCACCTGTGCGACTTCCACCCCTGCGCGATGGGAGATCTGATTTTTCTATGTATTAATCTTTGTGATAAATAAAGAGGGGTGGTCTAGTATTTATAGGCATTTGAACTACCTGCGCGACGGCGTGAAAGTCCCCCTCTGGCAGGCAAGTCTCATCGCACAACTCAACTGCCCTGGCCACTGTCGCGCTATTCACTTGCGCGACAAACCAATACTTTCATGAACATCCTTCATTTTCCGTATTTTGAAGTTCTGATCCTGAAAAAAAAACATGTGTGCAAGTTCCCAATCCACCTAAGCACCGGCGCACAATCCTCTTCATGGCGCGCAAGTCGGTTACGAAACAAACTCAATACTTGTGCGACCCTTGTTCCTTTGCTATATTTTGATGATATGATCTTCAAAAACATATGGCACAAAAGTTTCCTATCCTCCACGATCTCAGTGCGCAAGTCCCTTTTCCAAAAAAACTTTTCTTAATTTTTCATTTTTCAGGCCCAAATATTTGGAAAACACTGGAAAACGATGCCACCATGTATCTGTTCCTTTTATGCAGCCTACAGATCATCCATTCCTTTGTCAACATTCTTGAATCAAACATGGATCGTTGACCACAACTCTTGAACTGGACATTCCACCATGAAATCATCATTGCCAACAAATTTGTATGTATTGGTTTCCATTTTCAACAATCACACCACAGATGTTCACTTTTTCAACAAACACAATCACCTCAAAAATACATCAATTATGCCTTGACGGATTTTTTACCAACAATCTCCCCCTTTAGGTTTGTTGACCACTCTTCCATAAAAAGATACTTCGTTTCTTCTTCAGCCACCATTCGCCTATTGCAGTTCCACTCTCCAACACCACTCTTCTGATTTTATCACGATCCTCAGCTATGATGATATATATTCTTTGATCGATCACTTCTAGCATCATCAGATTTAAAACGCTCCCACTTTCTCATTGTACTCCCCCATCTGGCTTCTCCACCTATCAGCTTCTCCCCGTATCAATCATGATTTATCAAATTTTCACACTATCACCCCCTTCAACAATCACTATTTTCTCCCTCTTTGACAACTAACCCAAAGGAAACTCTGTTGAAGTCTATAACAGGGTAGAGAACACATATCAAAACATTAGGGAAAAAAACATCATACCTTGGGGAGATGGGGTTTTTGCATCAACACTATTTCAAGTGCAGGGAGTCGACTAAACTCCCAGAGCCAATTGATGTCTCTCAAAATCCTCCTTGGGTAAGGCCTTTGTCAGAATGTCTGCAAACTGTAGCTCTATAGGCACACACTCCAACTTCACAATGCCTTACTCCACCTTCTCCTTGATGTAAGGATATTTGATCTCAATGTGCTTTTTCCTTGAGTGATGAACTGTATTTTTGCTAATATTTATAGCACTTGAGTTATCAAACTTGATTTCGATCAGAGACTTCACATCAACACTCATATATTCAAGCTGTTGTTTCATCCACAATAACTTTTTGCATGCTTGAGTGGCCATAATATACTCAGATTCTACGGTGGTTAATGAAATTCAATCCTTCTTCTTGCTTAACCAAGCAATACATAGTCCACCAAGATTGAATTCACCTCTAGATGTTGATTTCATGTCATCCGTTGAATCGGACCAATCGGCATCCGTATATCCCAACAACACTGTATGAGATTTGTCATTATATTCCAAGCCGAATTCCATCGTGACCTGGATATACCGAAGTATTCTTTTTACCACAAGCATATGTATTTCCTTGGGATTGCTCTGATATCTTGCTGCTTGGCATGTGGCGAAAACAATGTCAGGCCTTGTTGCGGTCAAGGACGACAAGCTTCCATTAATTACCATGTATTATGTGATATTAACTTCCTTTCTATCCTCATATTTTGATAATTTCATCCGGGTAACAACCAGAGTCTTAATCTCCTTGGAATTGTCCATTCCAAACCTTCTTAGAACCTCCTTGGCATATTTGGATTGAGAAATTAATGTTCCAGTCCTTCCTTGAGTCACCTGTAGATCCAGGAAAAATGTTAGCTCTCTAATCATTGACATCTCAAACTCATTTTTTATAAATTCAGAAAACTATATGCACTGAGCTTCATATGATCTGCCAAAAATTATTTCGTCATCATAAACCAACACCATCATCATTTGATTACTGTCATTACTGAAAGAGAGATTGTAATCAATTCCACGACGCTGGAAACAAAGCTTCTTCAAATACTGGTCAATCCTTGAGTACCATGCTCTTGGTGCTTGTTTCAGCCCATACAACGCCTTCTTCAGCCGAAAAAATTTACTCTCATCTTCATGAATGAGAAAACCATCTGGATGCTCAATATACACTTCTTCTTCCAGAACCCCATTCAGGAATGTAGATTTTATGTCCATCTGGAAGACTTTGAACTTCTGTTGCACTACAATGGAAAAAAATAATCGAATTGTCTCTATCCTTGAAACCGGTGAAAATGTCTCATCATCATCAATTCCCTCTATCTAGGAGTACCCTTTCCACACTAGAAATTCTTTATTTTGAACTAATGCACCATCTTCATTCATCTTGTTGCACTAGACCCATTTAGTTCTGATGAAATTATTATCTGCAGGTCTCAAAAAAATCTCCCACGTCTGATTCTTCTCAATATTATCACACTCTTCATTCATAGCCTGAACCTGGGTCTCATCTTCAGTTGCATCGAAAAACAATTTCAGCTCTACCTGAGATAAAAACGATGTTTGATGTAATTATTTAATTCTTCGAGTTTGAAATGGAGTTGTTTGATCACCGACGATATTTTTCAAGGCAATCTCAGATTGACTCATTTGCTTCTTAGCAGATTCAGATTTTGTTTCCTCTTGTTCATCATCAGTATCTTCTTCTTAATTAGCCTTTGCCACTTCTACTCCCCCTGTGTTGCTTATCTCCTCATCAACTTCATCCAGAAACTGGTCACTCGATCATTGAATATTCTGTTCATATTTAACAATAGTGACATCATTGCTATCAAGAATCTTTCCCATCCTTTTGTTGAAGCATTTCTATCCTTTTATCTTCCCTGAGTAGCCAAGTAATATTCCCTCATCTCCTCATGACTCAAACATTCTATGATTTTCTTTGTTGATAATGAAACACTTACTTCCAAAGATATGAAAGTATTTCAATGTTGGATTCTTTCCGTACCATGTTTCATACGGAGTCTTCCCTTGCTTCGGACACAACATCGACCTATTTGAAACATATACCGATGTCAAAAGTGCTTCCTTCCAAAATTTATCTGGTAGGTCCTTATCAATAAGCATTGTTCAGTCCATGTTTTTGATGATCCGATTACTCCTTTCAACCACACCATTCTGTTGGGGAGTTCTAACTGATGAAACTTGATGCATTATCTTGTGTTTCTCGAGATATATTTCAACTTGAATGATTGTGAATTTTGTATCATTGTCAGTACGAAACTTTTGTATCTTCTGCCCAAGCATCCTTTCTAACTCCTACCTATACTTCTTTATGCAACTAAACACCTCTGTATTTTGCTTAATGACAAACACCCATGCAATTTTTCTATAATCATCAATGAAAATGACATTGTACCTTTTTCCATTTATGGCTTATGGTGATATTGGACCACAAACATCTGCATGTACCAGTTCTAGCACTCTGGTTGATTTCTGTTCCTTTGGCCTGTATGTATACCTGATTATATTCCCTTGTTGACATGCATCACATGTGGGAGTACGATCACGTGATAGTTTGGGAAGTTCTCAAGAAGCATCACACTTTACCATATCTTCCATGGATGGTTGGCATAGATGTCCAATTCACTTATGCCACAACTGGTTTTCCTCATCTCTAGATAAAAATTACATATCTTGTTCCCCACTTACAAGGTAAGGATTTACCTTTTTCCTTTTTCTCTGTAGAACAACTACTCCATCTTTTCCTTTCAAAACACACATTTTCTTGGTAAATTGGATAGAGCTCCCAGAGTAACATAGACGACTACCACTGAGTAATTTAGGACTGAGACCCTCTACTACCAAGTCATCAACACGTCTCATTTATTTTCCCCCAAATTTGGCATTTCCATAAACAAAAATCTTCAGCCCTTCATCTTTCCCAAACTTGAAAACTTCTTCATTTCATATTTTATGCCTGTAATAAGATCCTTTTTCCCTGTCATATAGGATGTGAAACCACTATCAAAGATCCATACCCCTGAACGATCTGAAGCTTTAAGCGAAATTTCCGCAACAACTGCCTTCTCATCCTTTTTATTTTTGATCCATGTCTTTGACTTCACACTCGGTGTGGTTTGGGGAACTTGATCTTCATTAGAGTGTAATGGACCAGATTCATCTTACAATGATGCAAATCTAATTTTCACTTTTAACTGACTTGTTGGTTTAGTTATCTACAGCTTGAAAAAATTTTGATTTTGCTTTGGCACATTTCTATGTATGTTTGAAGTGCAATATCTAGCCATGTGCCCAAATCCTCTGCACCAGAGGCAGTGTCCTTCGAAATGTGTCTGGAGAACCTTTCCCTATTTGACAACCACCTTTGTTCTTGTTCCTTTTGATATCTCTTGGCTATGGAACACACATACTATGAATTTCCCATATTTCCACAACAATAACAACTAATAAATGATGCATTACTCCGTGGTACTTCAGCACAATGAGTTTCCCCTTGAGATCTCTGAATATACTAATTCTTCCTTGTACCCAAATCAACCTTCAATATTGGGGCTAGTGCTTGCGGTATGACTTCAACTATCGTAGATTTTTTTTCTGATTAAGCCTTCAAGTAGCCTCAATGTCTAAGCATAGTTGCTGCTTCTTTCCTACTGAACTGCTAGGCCCCTCATTCATCTTTTCAGTCTTTATAATGACCATGTTTCCCAAGAATGTGTTAGGAATCAAAGGTTTCTCCTGGTCTTTAACTTTTGTCTACGGAATGAAAAATTCTTCTCCAAGTTCTTTAATATTCATGACATGGTCTTTCACTTTTACATTCATGCCATCAATCTCCCTTTTCTGTTCTTCTATCTTGAGTTTATACTCACACACGGATTCTGAGTTCTCTGGTGTTGATGACTTCAGTTTCTCAATTTCTCCAATAAACTCAGACTTCTCTTCTTTATGTTGCTGCATATAGAGTTTGGAATCACGAACAAATTTGTTATCATTCTTTGTTTTGGCTCTCCAAACATCTATCTCCTCATGAGCTTCTTCTAATTCAGCTTCCAGGTCAACTCTCCCTTCAATTTATTCTTCTTCTTCATCAGCATCGATTTATCCCTTTTCTTGTGCACTATCGACAACAACCACCATTGCATTTTTTCCATGATATTTAAAATTTTCAAACTCCTCAACCTACTCATCCTCAGACTCATCTAAACTGTCTATTTCTTTTGAAAAAAGATTCTTCTTCCTGAAGAATTTTTTCTTGAACTGCTTCTTCACATTCCCACAGGCTAAAGATTTCTTCTTGGGGTTTTCAACTTCAACTTCATCATTTTCTTCATGAAACTTTTTGGGGAATCTTGCAGCAAGATGACCAACTTTTCCACATCTAAATCAAGCGAGTTGATGTTTCCCTTTGAAATTTCCTTTTCTTATTTGAAGATTTGAGGAAAGAAATTACATAACCTCATCCATCTCTTCTTCTTCCTCAGAATCTTCAATGGTGAGCTTTTTCATGGCCTTAAATGCCATCTCTTTGGATTTTCCCTTTTCCACAGCCTCTTTGTCAACTTTCCTCATCTCATATGCAACCATGGTATTGTAAAAGTTGTTCAGTGTCAGCACTTTGGGATCTTTATCTTCTAGTACAGAAACTTTTGGATTGAACCGAGGTGGAAGTTTCCTCAATATTCCCTTTACGATCTTTATGTCTTCAATGACTTCACCAAGACCTCGCATATCTTCCACAACAATATTTACCTTGTCAAAGAATGCATCAACAGACTCATTCAGGTTCATCTTCAGATCTTCATACTTATTCCAAAACACTTGTAGCTTTTCCTTTCTGAACATTATATCTCCTTCATATATAATCAATAGCTTTTCCCACATGGCAAGTGACGTTTTTCATGAAATCACCATTGTATAGATAGGATTGTATAGGGATCTCCCTAAGGCATTAATTGCTTCGACATCTTCATCCAACTCTCTACGTTTAGCTTCTGATAATGTGCCACAATTAATATCAGTTGTTATGCCATGCATTGCTGCTGTGAATACATCCATTCCCAAAGATTGGAAGTAGTGTTTCATCTGATTCTTCCATAGTTGAATGTTTTTCCCGTCGAAGATCGGAATTCCTTTATTATTGGTGACCTCCATTGATATAAGAAATAAGATCAAGCATTCCCTTTGATACCAATTGTTAGGTCCACAAGGCTGAATACCCTGAGAGGGGGGGGGGGAGAATGAATCAGGGTATGATTAATTAAAAATTATAGCCTGTTCTGATCTTGTTTCACTATTAAGAAAAACTCTCTTCTCTCTCTTTCCCACTGCACAATATAAATATAAAGTAAAGCAAGCACATGACACAACAATTTTTACTTGGTTCACCCTCACTGGGCAACGTCAAAGGAACATGCAATGGTCATAAGCCGATGTACCAAATTAACTAAAGCACACAGTTGTTAACAAGGTTTGGGCTAGATCACTTCTATGCTCAGGCTCACTGGATTTACAATATTTATGGTCATCTCACTATTTTCCCAATGGTCACTCCGGGTCTCTCTCTCTCTGGCTCACTACCGTTGGAGAGGATCCACTCACAGTTTATAGACCTGTAGGTCTCTTCATTATCACAAATGAATACATCCTCTCTTGTATGTAGATTCTTTGTTGAAGCTCAACCTTCACCCGTAGATTAATTTCTCTTTTCGCCGAAGGTATCGAGCAATACCCCAGCTTCCACACAGCCCTGAATCGCTGCTGGAAATCAACCTTACTTGGCGCACTTCTCTAAGGCGGCGTGTAAGTCAACACTGGAGCGTAAGTATTTCTTAACACATGCGTGAATCAATCTTAAGCTTATCGAAATGTGCGCGACACACTTCCTTTGCTACACAAACCACCTTAGGTGCACAACAAATAGAAGGTGAGCAACTTCAACACTGGAGCGCAAGTCCCTACTTGCACAACCACACACCACATACGCGACTTCCACACCTGTGCGATGGGAGATCTGATTTTTCCACGTATTGAACTTTGTGAGATATAAGGAGGGGTGGTATAGTATATATAGGCATTTGAACTACCTGCATGATGGCGCACAAGTCCCCCTTCGGTGCGCAAGTCTCGGCACGCAGCTCAACCGCCCATGCCTCTATCATGCTACTCACTTGCACGACCATTCAAATATTTGCACGACCCTCCTTCCTTTGCAATATTTTGATGTTCTGATTCTGAAAAACAACAGGTGTGCAAGTTCCCAAACCTCCTAAGCACCGATGCGCAAGCCTCTTCACGGCGCGTAAGTCACTTGCGCGACCGAATCAATATGTGCATGACCCTTGTCCCTTTGCCTAATTTTGATGATCTGATCTTCAAAAACATATGGAGCACAAGTTTCCTATCCTCCAAGATCTCGGTGCGCAAGTGCCTTTGCCAAAAACACTTTTCTTCAGCCTCCAGATCATCCATTCCTTTGTCTACGTTCTTGAATCAAACATGGATCTTTGAATACTTCTCTTGAACTTGATATTATACCATGAAATCCCCTTTGTCAACAAATTTTCATGCCACAGTTTGCATTGTCAACAATCACCCCACAGATGTTCACTTTGTCAACAAACACAATCACCTCAAAAATACATCAATGATGCCTTGATGGATTTTTTCCCAATAGAAAATTATTAATATTATCCAATATGCTAACAAAATTGAAACATAAGGGAGTGAAGTTCCTTTAGACAACAGAATATGAGGAAATCATCAAGGATATTAAGAAGAGATTGGTTACTACAACTGTTATTACACTACCCTTGAGTGGATAAGGGTTTTTGATATACAGTGATATTTCATTGAAATTTTTTGGATGTATTATTTTGTCGAACCAGAAGTTAATTTCATATACATCGTGAAAATCAAATACATGTGATAAGAAATACCAAACCAATGATCGTAAGCTAGCAGTATTAGTCTTTGTATTAAATATTTTGTGTTGGAATATTTATAGTGATAAGTGTGATATTTATATTATCCAAAAGAGCTTAAAGTATATATTTACAAAAAAATTGTTGAATAGGTTCCAAAGAAGATGGTTGTATGTGATAAAAATTATGACTTCCCAATACATGATCACCCAAGGAACGAAAAAAGGTATTTGATTCCCTAAGTAGGAAGGATCATTTTATCTTATCCATAATAAGGATGGAAAAAGACTCAGTACTCATGGATTTGTAATTGATAAAACATAAAATCATAAGATAAGAAGAAAAATACTTTATTTATAAAATAATTTATCAACCATATATTCATATAAAGACCAATGAATCCTAGAAACCTGATGCACAACTACATTAAAAGTTAGCAAGTATTCCATATTTCATCCTTGATAAAGATGATGTTATATGATTTTTATCCTTGATATGTGTCCCCTCAAAACCAAAACTAAAGAGGTAACTTTTATATGATACACATATATCATCCTTATCTATACATATATGAAGTATTAATATGTATATAGATCTAAAAAAACTTCTAGTGAGAAGGCATGAAGAGATAAACTAATAGCATATGTATATCGATTCATAGTATGCCCACAAGTTAAAGATTAACAACATTTGTCTATGGTTATGTTGAAACCATTACTCATACTATTATGGAAATGGGATAAAATCTCATGTATTTATTTCAGGACTCCCCAGGACATCTAAAGGCTATAATTACATTTGGTTTATAGTCTATTTCCTTACAAAGGCAATGTATTTTATCGCTATTAAATAAGTTTTCTCTCTTCACCAACTCTCCATTATATACATAAGAGAAGTAGTAAGACTACATGGGGTGCCACTGTACATTATATCTGATCAAGATATGTGGTTTACCATGATGTTATATATAATTATTCATAAGGTATTAGAGATAGAATTTAATTTCAACAATGATTATCACCTTCAGATAGATGGCCATTCTGACTAGACCATCCAAATTCTAGAGAATATGTTGATATATTATTTTATGGAGTTACAAGGATGTTATAATCAACACATCACCTTGGTAGAGTTATTATATAACAAAATTTTAATTATATCATTTATATGGAATCATATAAGTCTCTAAATTATAATATATGTAGGACTCCAACATATTAGGATGAAGTTGTAGAGAGGAGGTTGATAGGTCCTGACCTTATCCATTAAATAACAAAGAAGGTTCAAACTATTCATCATTATATGAAAAATAAAAAATTTGACATATGAGCTATAGAAATAATCATTAGTGTGATCTAGATACTTAAGAAGGTGACAAGGCATTCCATCAGACACCTCCATGGAATCATGTTATGATATTTGGTAAGAAAGGTAAGATAATCCTTGGGTACATTGTTCTCTTTAAGATCCTTAATCATGTCATGGTAGTATCTTATCACATAGTACTCCCTCTTACCCTATATAATGTTCATTATGTGTTCCATGTATTTCTTTTGAGAAACTACATGCCAGGCCCATCACATGCAGAGAACTCAAAACCTGTTCAACTAGAACATGATCTCTCATATGAGGAACAACCAGTGGAAATTGTGGATCAAATAGATAATGTGTTATGGAAAATGACCACTCATCTGGACAAATTTATATGGAGGAATCATAAGATTAAATAATATATGTGGGAACCCAAGGATATAATGTATAAAAGTTACACTTAAATTTTTCCTTCCATGTAATAAAAATTTTAAGGATGAAATTATTTATAAGGCGGTGGAATGTAATGTCCCAATATTTAGAATTATTTTCCCCAAATTAATTTTTTCTTTGATACATTTTTTCACACACAACACTAAACTAAAATTATCCGAGGCATGTTAGATTAATATTATTATGAAAACTATAATGAGAATTAACATTAAAATGAATTATTCTTTCTCAAAAAAATATTTTCTTAAATGGTATCCTATATTTTATCTAAATAATTAAATAAAATAATATTAAATTACCATATATAATATTTAAGAATACCATCTAATATATTATCATTCTATAAATTAGGAATTGAAATGATATAATATTAACAATACTTAATATTTAAAAACATCAATTTTTAATAAAATAATTCATTCTTTTAATATATTATTTTCATTTAAAAAAGAAAATTTATTAATTTTTATAATTTTAATGAGATAAAAATAACTTCGTTTTTTGATTTATAATTTCAAAATTATCCTAACCTTAATTTTTGATATTTTTGTAAAAAAGATTGATTTTTAGGAGGATATTAATATACCGATACTATGAACCTTTTTTCAACATTAGTATATAATTATGGATTATAAATTTATGAATCCTTCTTCTTGAAAAATAAAATTTTAAAATATTTATTATAGTTTACAAACTTATATTTGATATTTTAGAACTCAATTAATATTTTTGTCAAAAATTATTTTAATACATTATACATTTATTATATTAAAATTAATTTTTAACATTTATAGAAATTGAATTCGAATAAATTGATTTTAAATTCATAATTAATTTTGAAAATTTATCTAATAAGTACCACTTTATTTTTAGGCATAAAGATTAAGCTACCTTATGTGAAAACTAGACACTATATTATAAGATTAAATGGAAAAGTTAATAATTCAAGGAGTAAAGGGCAAGAAACATGTTAAAAACAGGTTTATAATTGAGTTTTTTAGATTATTTAAAACTTATGTCAACCTAAAATAAATTATTTTATATTTTTTAAGCCAATAGACATATTTAAAATGTTATCCCTTTGTATTAAATTGAAATATTTACAAATATTTTATTCTTTCTACTTACAAAATGGGACTCTCATTACCCCTTCAATACCGCTCCAAAAGTTAGGTTTATTCCTAAAAATATTCCCTATTTCCTTAAAATATAATATTATTTTATTATATTAAGAATTTATTTACAAGGTATTATCATAATCCCATCATTTCCAAGAAATCCTCCAAGATAAACTTAAAATTCCCAATGTAAGTTCAATATTTTTGCTAACATATTTTTATTTTATATTTCCTTATCAAATTTATTTTTCAAAATATTATATGATTAATTTATTATTTGTATTATATTTAATGTCATCATATTATGATAATAAACATTAACCACTTCTCCCCTTCCACTGAAGATAAGAAAAAATGTCAATCATACATATGTACAGACTACCGCCTCCATGATATAACATGTTTCATTTTTATTCACCAATTTACAAGTATTTTCCTAATAAGGGATTTAATATATATAATTATTATATTTATAACTTTTTTTTAGGTTCTAAAAATAATATACTAGATTACTATTTTCTCTTGTACTATGGGAAGCAAAATCTTCATTCATGCGTACATGTGAACTACCACCTCCATGGAACGGTATTTTTTGTTTTTTACTACTAACTTAATGGATGGTTATAAATTATAATTTATAATAATATATTATATATAGTATAAATAATTATAAAAAATATTATTTTTTATGGATAACACAAAAAATAAAAATCGTTATTAGTTAATCCATCATTATCGATAAATAAATCGCAACTACTTCATCATAGATTTCACCTTCATGAAACGTGAAAAAAATCTCATATAGTGGGATTATAAAATTATAGGTCATTATAAAAAATAAATTAAAGTATATTATATGAAATAGAAATAATAAAATCGTTGTAAAATAATGGGTACCAAAATCGACATCATAAATCATGCACAAAACGGTTAAAGTTACTAACACTCGATGGTAAAAATAAGTGATAACTAACTAATTTGTACATAATATATAATCATAAATGAATTATATAAAAGGTAATTCTCTATGAATAAAGTTATGAAATAGATTATTAAGATATTTGTTTCTTTAAATGGGGTTATAGCACATTTGACTAAGGGGTAATAAACGTAAGGGGTTTTCTTGAGTCACAATCAATCCACTTAGATGTTTATTATTCAAGAGTGAATTATTCTAGCCTGTAGTGATTTTATACTTTATTTTAATCTAATTTTATGGTGAAATAATGTTTCACTCTGAATTATTCTTCCTTGATGAGTATGTTATTTCATAAAAAACGAAATTTTGTTAATAATGATTCACATATCTTTTATTGGATTTCTCCTCCATATCCATGTTTTTAATTCCTAATAATATTATTCATTCCATAGTGGAAACTCAAATTTTTATATCTCAAATGATCATTTTATTACCTTTTATTTATTTTAAAATAAATTGTTTTTTATCCTTTTAATGTTGTGGATTTCCAATAAAGGCATTTTAAAGTATTTAAAATCTTTTTCCTTACCATGGTCTTAAATTTGACACTTCTAATTCACATTTTGACAGAAATTTTATTCATTATCAAGATATATTTATTTTAATTTTTTAAGATAAATTTTTGATAAATTTTCACTTTATATTAAAAAAATGTTTTTTGGAATGTGTCTTAAAAATCATGTCCTTTTAAGATAATATGAAGAAAATCATTTTAAGAAAAAACCTTTTTTTGATTTCTCTTCCATTTTCAAAGGATTCTTCTCCATTGGAATAACGGTTCATAAATCACCCTATATTATATATTCTTAAATACCCCTTTTTGGATATTGTGCTTTTGGTATCAAATTATCATGTTTTATGTGATTTAATTTTGAAAGGTTATGAAACCCATTTTCTAATCATGGGTTATTTATAATAAGATGAATGATTTGATATTAAGTAGTGCTAATGTATATGGAAGATGATGGGTGAGGTCTTATATCACCCTATAATGAATTAGTTATGGTTTTATATCTCATAAGATAATGATGTGAGGATATACATTGTTTTTTTCAAAAAATAAATGGTTAACATACTTGAATTTGTTCACAAACAAAATGGTAGACATACTTGGATTTTTAAAAAATAAATGGTGATAATACTTGGATTTATTCACAATGTTTTCTTATGCTTATTTTTGTTCCACTTATCTAAAATGTTACGTATTTCTATGTTATTCAAAAAAATTAAGATATTTCATGTTATAAACATGTTCTGTTTTCTTGTGTTATGATTTCATGGTTTTTATGTTATGTGTTTCAAATCCATGTTTTGATGAAATTTATTTGGTATTTTGTTTTTATTCCATAATCCTTAATGGCCAATCATATTTTATGATTTTTAATCATGATCCAATTATACTTTATCTTATATTTCTCCGTTGATCATGTTTTTACTCATCCTTATGATCAAACAGCTATGAATAGTTGATAAATTTCCCTTATTGGTCATTCAAGCTCTCCCATTTATTATTTTTCCATTACCTAGTTTATAAAGATGGTTATGTCACATGAGATGTCTATAAGAGGGTTTAGAGGATCACGATTCTATAGAATTGTTAACAAGTGTAGTAAAATAATTTGTTTATGTAGCTAATATCCAAGACAATAAAACACTAGATCAATATATTTTTTATATATGTTCATATTGGTTCACCATAGAGAGAGATGGTGTAACATCCAATATTTTTACAATGTTATGGGATATTTTTTTAAATTCCCTAAAACAACTTAATAATGGTGGATAATCAAGTAAAGAAGATATAGGATGTGTCTAGGGATCATTTAGATCCCCAAAAAGGGATGAATATACTGGCCCATGCAGTTATGAGAAACTATGCAGCCCACCCCGTATGGTTTCACTAAATTGTGTAGCTGCAGACAGTGGGAACCTAGGGGACACATGGTTTTTCAATAACTGTACAACCAAATAATTATGACTGTGATACCAATCTACAATTTTTAGATAGTGGTATTTGCACGGTTTTCACACAGTTAGAAAACTTTTGTGCCTAACTATGCTGAGATCCCCTTTGAAGAAGATAATGGCACACAATTTCAGAATGGTTTGACCAACTGTGAACCCTTTTAGATTAGTGTGAATTTAATATTTCACCACTATATAATGTTTAAACCCCTTTTTCATTTTCTTACTTCTTCTCTAGTGGTTATTTTCTCCTCCTCCCTTATGTACAAATCCATCTCCTCTCTATCAACCTAGAGATTAAAATAACTCCTTGTTTCAAAATCCATTTTTATCATTGTCAGATCCAATCGAAATCTATAGGTGAGATCATTAATCCTCTCTAATCTATTTCATGTTCTTTATCTCATCTATTGCGCAAATTCGGTGCAGTATCATTTTCCCCATTTTCAATTCATTTGACAGTTTCTCTGATTTCATCCAACCTAGAATGAATTAAAGGTTGGAACTGGATGAGGGAAGCTCTATGAGCTTAAGGAAGGTGTTTTATGTACTTTCCCTTCTTTTCATTACATTATATGAAATGTGTTGTTGTGCTGTGAGACAAACCCTTCCATCATCACCCCTTTCTTGTCAAACTAAATTGAAAATGTATGCCTTGACTAGCCATTGGTGACCCAAGATAGTAGAAAATATACCCATTGGGTTGGTTGCGTTGACCTATGCCACCCAAATGAGTGTGCCCACCCTTGAGTATCACCATGCCTTACCTTAATTTTCTTAAAAACCCCATGAGGGGTATTGTTTAAAAATAGATGCCTTGAACTCTAAATTTTAAATTGAAATGAATGATAGTCCATGGGTTATTATTTACCTTCTATGTCATAATTGGTCAACCTTGTTGAATATTATGGCCACCCTGTGAAATCATGCTATAAATGAATTGTCCAAGTGATTAATTCCATATGTCTAGTACCATAGCGGATTATACCAATCTAATTCCTTGAACACTTATGCTTGTTACCATATAAATTCTTTAATTAATTGAATGTTCAACTTTTTTAGACATGTTATATCTGTACCTTGATTTTTTGATTCCTTTAACTTATCTCTATGGGTGAAACAAGGGGTTTGGACTTAAGGAACCCTTGGACAGACTCTCTTTCATTTTTGTTAGAATTTTTAATTCTTTGTAATCATATCGGGGGTGACATAGAATATTTCTAATATAGGCTTTTCATGTGTTAGTTATTTTTTGCTATAGACAAGTGACACTGATTCCCTAGGGGAGACCCCTTGGATGGGCTCGAAGTCACTATGGTTGTACCATTCATCGAGAGAGACTCTGGTCCATACGTGCGATAATAGGTATGGGCTCAAGTTTTATTGCTTAATATTTTCAAACCATGCTTGTATTGACACGTGGGACATCATCATTGGGTCACCATGGATGGACATTGTGGCATTGGAAATAAACTGAGAACCTGTATCGAATCTTGGCATGTCTTTCCTGATTTCCCTGGATGGGATTAGGGTGTATAGCAATATTTTCCAATTTGGTTTTCAAAATGAATTAAATAACATGTAAATTAATGAATTCAAAATGAGAAATGATCCTTTAGTTTTGAAAATGTAGGTATGTGTCCTACATTTCCAATCATTAGCTTTGGGATAGTCCACATTCTTAAAATTTATACCCTTCACATTACCATTATAGGATCTCATGGTTTAGACTCACATTCTTGGGATAAACCAGGTAAATTTGATAGGTGTCCATGTGGAACTCAGTCCAATGCATTTAATTATTTATTTATCTTTTTCATTTATTAATATGACAAATTATTTATTTTTATATTATATGAAATAGATTGTCCTAGACACTGTGGGTGGAAGCCTACTAATATTTTATCTCACAACCTTCCTCGGCTACCCATGGAATCCAAGAAGACTACATGGTTATAGGTATTGATAAAGGGAAGAAGCCAACATCCAATTCGTGGCTTTCAGTTATAGGATAGAGATCAGGGTTGAGAAAAGATCTTATGCTTGAGTTTCTAGTCTTAGAAATTTTTTCTCCTTTTTGTATATTTTGTTATCATGTGGTATATACAAGTATCCCCTACCCCTACATAGTAATTTTTGTATATCCACATGTCAAAGCATCATAATGACATGTACTTGGTTATTATTCATCTTCAAGTTATTGTTTACTTAGCTTATATGTTTATTTTATTGTTCCACTACTATCTTATAATTATTACTGATTTAGTTATCTATTATTATAATATAAAATACATATATCTTTGTTCTCCACTGTTATCAATGAAGGAATAGACTTTTAATGGGCACACCCTGGGACCCTACTACTAGTCAGAAACCTCTAGCGTTTGGAGATGTGTACTTGAGGTATTGTGGTTGCCGTCTTGGGGGCACCATTAAGTGGAATTTGGGGAGGGATGCTAAAAAGTGGTATCAGAGATTTATTTTCCTTTTGTTTTACTTTTTGGGCTTATATAGAAGACAATGATGTTGGAATTTGGTCACAATATTATTACTAGGAGTATCTACCCTACGTACAATGGAATCCCAAATTACCTAGGATGGGTAAATTCTATTATTTCTTACGTTGTTACAATTTCATGGATTTCACTATAGGGTGACACATTTGTTTTTCATTTTTAATATCTTCATGAAATATTTATAATTTAATATCAATGATATGAGGTCATACTATAATCATGAATCATACTAGGAACAATAGGATTTAAAATTCCATTCACGATGTCATTCCATATTTACCTTACAACGTGAATTGTCAGTTTTTATTATAATTGTTATATGTCTGTTATTGATATGTCATAAATTTATTGATTGATATATATATATAAGTGGGATAAAATTTCTTGTAGGACTGAGAAAAACCAATTTGTACTTAAAACATATGCCTTAAAAAAGTGTTTTCCAACATATGTTAAAGCATATCTATTAAGCAGCCAATTGTAGTTCATCGATCCATGGATCATTAGTTGAATGGGTTATAATGTGTTTTTGTTAGGATTAAATGGACACCACCATCAAATTTATAAGGTTCATGGTCCATTTTAAATTGGATATAGTGATTCATATAATTCAATCACATAAAGGAAATATATATACATGAATGAATTAAAATTAATTTGATCCTTAAATTGAATTATACCCCTTATGCATGAAACACAATACCTTGAACCTAACCCAATATTGTAGTAGGATGTAGGTCATGTCTCATATGTAATCCTGTTGTGACTCGTTCTAGTCACCCAAAACTACCTCCTAGAGAAGGCTAAGGTTTGTAGCGCACTTATAGGTGGGATGTGTACTTCTCCTTCTTTATAGATTTCCGTATCTCTTAGAAATTATATATGTGGCTTGAGCTTGGAATTTTAGGGCTATGTCGCTAAAATGACCTCGTGTTGTACAAAAAGAAAGTGGTGAGGAGCATACTCTAAAGGAGGTGTGCCTCGAGCCACCCGTGATACCTATTATAGTTCCACAAGAGTAACCTCCTCTGGATCCTCCATTGGGTTTCAATGCCCTATTCCATGATAGATTCCACTGATTTTTGTAATCAGTTCAGGGTACACCTCGACCCGCCACTTTTATGGTAGATTTGACCCATGAGTTCTAGTAGTAGCATCCTCCCACCTTCTTAGGGGATGGAGAGCCTTAGGTTTCTAAGTCTAAGTTGGAGGCTATGGTGTCCATCTTCAAAAATATTGAGATTCCTCTAGAGTGGAGGGTCAAGAATGAAACCTACATACTTCATGACTCCTCCAAGTTATGGTGGTACATTCTGATATAGGCTAGTCGATACTAGGGTATGGTCTGGGCAGACTTCTAGAAATACCTTTTCAACTACTTTTTACCTCAAAATGTAAGAATAGATTGCTTTAAGGGGTTCATTCACCTTTAGTAAGGTGAAATTTTATTGATGGAATAATCATCTCGCTTCACTGAATTGCATCACTTTGCACTGACCTTGACTGGTGATGAGCTAACTACTACGAGGAAATTTGAGGATGGTCTTGCTTATTCCTTTTTCTTATAGGTGAACATATTTATACTGACAACTATTTTAGAGATACTAAAGTAGTCCCTCATCACTGATCAAAACCTTAGAGAATCAGGTGACATAAAATATGGAATTTAAGATTCTAGGAAAAGTAGTGGTTTACATAGTGGTAGGAAGAAACACTTTGAGAGTACATGTGTGGGAAGTACCAGCCAGGTGGAACACACTGATAGTAGTACAGTGTTTCACTGGTTTTGTATTCTTGGCCAAAAAACATCCTACTATATGAGGAATCCAATCCAGTGATGGGATTATGGTAGTATGATTCACCTCTATCATTTTTAACAATCTTTTCCTTCAGTTCCAATTGAACAGGGTTCTATGCTAGCACTGCCTTGAGGTGAAGGATCAACGAATCCTCATCAAGATAGAATATATTATTATATAGGCAGTTTAGTCTAAGAATGTGGCTACAGTTGAGGCAGTTGGGATTCATATTTTTAGTGACAGCAGAGTGGACATGCTCAGTCTACTCGTGAAACATATTTGGGCCTTAGTTCAGGCATTATTTATTTAGTTCATATTACTCAAGAGGAGCAGAGTCTAGGTCCATATATAGTTAGAGTTATTTTTTTAGAAACTTCTACATTATTATCTTCTTTATTCGATATAGTTGCATTGCACTCTTTCTTATCTGTTCAAACCATGGGAAGTCTAGGATTAGTGATAGAGTATTGTAGTAGTGTTATGACACTTAAAATTCCATTAGTATTTCAAAAATAGGGTATACTCTAGTGAAATCAGTTCCCCCTTGAAATAGGTGGGTACCATTTTCTATGGATTTTCTTCATCCTCAAAATGACTAGTTTTGACATCATTCTCAGTATAGACTTGCTCATGCCTTATCGAGCCCGGGTGGATTTCTATCGATACTGAGTGTCATTCACATCATCCAATGGGAACACATATATCCATAAGGGTTTTTGGGATCTCCAATACAGTTGATCTAGACTCAAATTTACTATTCTATATAGAATGATATCCAAAATGGCCTATCTCTTTATGAGAGATCATGGAATGTGGTACATGGAATTCCCTCATGTTTTGGATTCTTTCATAATGTTATCCCTGATGATTTCCCTATCATACCTATTAATAGATAGATTTATTTCACCATCAAGTAGGTTATATATGTGGGAACAATGTCCATTCATCCTTATAGGATGACACCTACAAAGCTATAGGAACTCAAGAGGCATCCTCGTGACTTAGAGGCTAAAGGTGTTATCCAACCCAACATATCACCATGGAGTTCACCAGTCCTTTTCTCCAACAAGGCAGATGGTAACCTTCTATTGTGTGTAGATTAATTCCATGTATACTAGATTATGGTGAAAACCAATATCCACTTCCTCATATAGAAGACCTCTTTGACCATCTTTCAGGAGAAATAGTTTTCTATATGATTGATTTGAGGTTGGGATATCATCAAGTGTGAGTGAGGTCATTAGACTTACCACATACATCATTTTGAAGTAGGTAAATTCTTTATGAGTATCTGGTTATGTTTTTTGGATTGAAGAATGTGTCGTTATTTTTCATGGTTCTAATGAATTAGTTCATCCACCCATATCTTACGTAAATTGTGGTAGTCATTATAGATGAAATCTTAGTGTACTCGTTCCGTAGACACAAAAATGACAACCATATTTTGATTGTGTTAAGTACATTGTGGGATAACTAGCTATATATAAAGCTTAGTAAATTACGATTTTCGAGTAGAAAGGTTCAGTTATTGGTTCATATTATATCTGAGGAAGGTGTATCAGTTGACCCAGAGAAGGAGAGTGTCATGGTTTCCTAGGAACATCCCATGAAACTATTAGATATACAGAACTTCTTAGGGATGGTTGGATACTATGAGAGATTCATCCAGTACATCTCATGCTTGGAACCACTTCTTAAAGGCTATACCAAGAAGGGGATGATATTCGAATGGAATGATACTTGTGAGACAACTTTTCAGGTGTTAAAGGGGAGACTCACTTCAGTATTGATCCGGATTATTCCTAATCCCAGAAGAAGCTATATTTTTTAAAGTGATTCTTTAGAAATCAAGTTGGGTGAAGTGTTGATGCAAAGTGATTGGGTTTTAGCATATGAGTCTTTCCAGCTAAGGCATCATGAGTATAATTACCTGACACATGACCTCGAGATTTCATTCATGGTTCATGATCTATGTTTTTGTATGAAATACATGTTTACTAAGAAGTTCATTTTTCATAAAGAACATAAAATTTTCAAATACATATCCAATAAGCATGACTTGAATATGAGGTTGTGTAGGTTGGTGGAGTACCTATAATCATTCAACTTTGAGATTTATTATACACCCAAAAGGGTAATGTTTTAATTGAGACCTTGAGCTAGAAGACTTATATGTAATCCATCATGGAGAGAAACAATGAGTGTAATTTCATGGATCTATTCTCTATGATGCATCTTGAGGTCTAAGAACAGCATTGGTAGCCAGTTTAAGAAGATGTGAAAGTGAAATCCTCCCTTCGGGAGTAGGTCCATATGAGGTAGATATCTAATTATAACGGACTAGTTTTGAAGGATAGGTTCATAAGAGAAATCCCACCTTCTTTTTGGGTGGTGGATACAAGTGATACCGTACTCTTATATGGTTGTGTATGGGTACCTTCATATATAAAGGAAGAGATGGTGTTAGAATCTAATACATATGTATGGGTAGTTCACCCTGGTCTTACCAATATGTACATAGACATGCATTGTCAGTAATGGTGGTTGGGTATGAAGAGGCAGATAGCGGGCTTCATCCCTCAGTGCTCCACCGGTCAGCATGAAAAGGTAGAGCGCCTGTGACCTACTGGACTTATACAGATTCTTTCCATTCTTATGTATAAGTGGAACGAAATCACCATGGATTTCATGATCGGATTTTTGAGATCCCATCATGATAGGGATTTGGTATGGGTGATATTTTATAGGTTTACTAAATTCACACACTTCCTACATGTCTGGGAGTCCTTCATTGTTGATGATCTCAGAAGGTTGTACATATGGGACATAGTGTGACTTCATGGTGTTCCATGTTCTATCTTCTCAAATAGAGAACCTTGATTTACATCATGATTCTAAAAAGGGTTGCAAAAGGAACTGGGTTCACAGGTGATCTTGAGTACAAACTATCACCCTCAGACCGATGGGTAATCTAAGTGGATGATTCGATTTTATAGGATATGTTATGGGTATTTGTACTTGATGTTGGAGGTTTATGAGAAAATAATATTCCTATTGTTTATTTTTTCCACAAAAAAAGTTTTCAGGTAAAAATTCACATTACTTTGTATATGTCCCTCTATGGTAGAACATGTCTTTAACCTCTATGTTGGCTATAGGTTGGTGAGGTATCCCTACTGGGTCCTATTATTATTTAGGAGACTTCATAGAAATACAATATGATTTATAAGTGTATGGATATAGATTAATTTAGGTAGAATTCATTTATTGATCGTTACCTTAGACCTATTGAGTTTGAGCTGGGACCTCATGTCTTTCAGCAAGTATCACCTAGATCGGGTCACAATCAAATTTAGAGACACCGAAAGTTATCACCTCAGTATGTTGGGCCTTTTGAGATAGTGCAGAGAGTCATGATGGTATCCTATATGTTACTGTTACCTTAGAGGTATCGTTCCAAGCACGACTTCTTCCTTGTGACTTAGCTTCGATAGTATCACTCCGACCTGTATCACTCATTTTACCCTAATGATAATGAGTTGGAGGTGGATTCTTCCTTCAAGGATCATATGATACATATCATTGATCGAATCATAAAGGCTCTCAGAGAAAGTTCAGTTCCTATGGTCTGGGTGATATGGAATCAAACATGTGTATAGGAAGAGACCTAGGAGATAGAAACCAATGTAAATGCACTATGGATGGAACTCTTCTCAAACGATGTTCGACTACACTCAAAATGAAAACTTAGGATGATTTGTCTTGAAGAGGTGAGGTTGTAATTTCATGATGTTTTTAAAAGGTATATACCATTATTTGTTTAAATTCATTTAAACAACACTAATAATAATTCCTAATTAATTCAAGGATATATCATGTGTGTATGGTGCCTGTTTAAATCCTAAATCCTTAAAATAATAAGAAAATAATGTGTTGCGTGGTTAGAAGAAACCATGAATCCTAGCCTGCATGAATTCCTTAAAATGCGAGACTATAGACAATGGGCACATGGGGGATGCACGGTTTTATAGAAGTCATTCGACCCATGTTTCGCGGACATGCAACCAGTATTTAGTTTTTGGACAGTGATTTTTTCATGTTTTGTGCACAGTTAAAAAATTTGTGCACATAACCATGCAGAGTGCCCCTTTGAAGTGGATAATGGCGCATGGTTTTCTCATAGTTTAGATAGTCTTGTGGACAAATCATGGTCCCCTGTAAATGAGGGTAAATTTATGATTTAAATCATCTTTAATGTTTTAAAACAATTTTCTTTTTCTTCATTATTCCCCATTGATTATTGTCTCCTCCTACCTTGCGTACAAATCCATCTCATCCCCCTCAACCTAGGGATCCAAATAACACCTTGATCTGTACTCCATATCGATCTCCATCATATCCAACAGAAATATATATATGAGATATTTAATCCTCTCCAATCTATTTCAAGTAATTCATCACATATTTTTTTCTGTTTGTGTGCAACATCATTATTCACATTTTCAGGGTATCTGATGGTTTCTCCAATTTCTTCCAACCTAGAGTGAATTAAATGTTGGTTCTAGACAAGGGAAGATATATGAGGATAAAGTAGGTGATTTATATTCTTTTCTATCATTTCATTTCATTATATGAAATGTGTCATTGTATTGTGAGCTAGACTCTTCTGTTATCGACCCTTTTTTGTAAAATTAAATTGAAATTGAATGCCTTACCTAGCCTTTGGTGACCCAATCTAGCAAAAAACTCAACCCTTGGTTTGATTTCCTTGACCTATGCAACCCAATTGTGTGTTCCCACCCTTGAGATTCACCTTTACTTGCTTTGGTTATCTCTCGCACGTGGGTTTTCCTCCAGTGCGACACCCATTCTTCCCCAGCATAGAGGTTTCTCCGAAGGTCCCGGGAATTGTCAACAGACATCCGGTGTCCCCAGTTTCTTCTCAAGAATTTTTTGAAGCTTCATCGCTTATTTCCACAGCTCTGATTGCAAAGATTGTTCGTTGAACTCCTTCAGTGGAATTGTTTGACAGGTACGTTAAGGGGGCCTGGGGGTTAGGTCATCATGTGGTTTTCGGTCTTTTTCGGTCATGACAATTTTTAATTTTCCTCACCGATGAGGATGATTTTTTATGGCATGGTCTTGTACAAGAAGATCCTTTCAATAGTTTTTGTTCCACCTACATCGTTGGACGTTCGACGTGCACATGAATCTCGACTCCTCTCCTTCAGCAATCTGGATAGAGCTTTCAGGCTTACCGCTGCCATTTCAAAATCCGGATCTTCTATGTTCAATAGGTAATTTAATTGGCCGATTCCGTTTTTCTGATCGGAGAACTGATTTCATGCTGCACCTGGTTGTGGGACGTATTTGCGTTGAAATGGATCTCTCCCGGCCTCCTCCCGATAGGATTTCAATCGTGGTTGAGTGACAATATAGGTATGCTCAAAATATTCTCTATGAATCATGGTCTCCATTCTGTTCCTTCTGCAATAGACAGTGTCACTATTGTGATGAGTGTCAGAAGAGGACAAGGGCGACGGCTTCGGTGGAAATTCAAGCGGCATATGAAGGTGTCTCAGTCCAGGTAGGGGGAGGGGGTGCTTTCCCCATCGAAGGCTCAATCTCGGTTATGTGAAAACATGGGTCCAAAAAGGTATCGTCTGCTCCTCCTGTTCAGGATGAGGATCCCTGTGTCATGAAAGAGCTTGAGTCTCCTTTTCAACCAGGGGTGGATAAGTCGTGGCTTCCTACCCCCACTGCAGAGGCCCTTTCTACTTCGGGGAGGGGGAATATTTCATGATCAGTCTTGGGAACTTCTTCTAAGGGAAATGAGCCTGTGGTGACGGTGGCCATGTCCAGTGTTTTGGTCAAGGATTGGGAGGACCAATACCCTCAGTCTCAATTCAGGGGTTGAGTTTCTAAGCAGTTTATGCCTTTAGATAATCTAGGGTAGGCCTCGAAGTTTGTCATTTCCTAGGATGAGATGGTCAAGGCTGGAGGAATTATATCCCTCTCTCCTAACCTCTTTGCATTATTGGATGATGAGGATAATGATGAGGCTGAGTTAAGGGATGAGGAAGAGGCTGATCTTGTTAGGGAGTCTGATTCAGAGTCCATAGAGGATCCAATTGAAGTGTAACTGGCAGAGGATTATATCAGATTATCTGCTATGAAAGGGAAAAACACTATATTTGACCCAGAGGGATTTATAAATCACTCTTGGAAGTCAAGGAAGAGGAAATATTATTCCTTATTGCCTTGCCTTCATGTCACAAGATCCTCAAGTAAAACCCAATTTCCTCCACAATTTTGTGTCCTTGGTGGTATAGATAATGCCAAGGAGAAAAATAATGAGGGGGATTGATTGGTCATTATGGAAAATCCTCAGGGGGATGATACGATGAGATTTACGGCTTCTATGGAGGAACAATGGGATGTTATCATTCATTCCGAGGATGAAATGTTGGAGACAGTGGTTCCTTTCAATGCCTCATAATAAGATTGTGGGAAGTGGTATGAGAGAGTTCTTCGGGTGGTTACCAGTGAGGTGCAGACAACCTGGATTGACAACCAAGATCGAATCATGGAAAGTTCATTTAATGCAGTCAAGATAAACATGGAGGAATTATTACAGGCATGGGATAAGTTTCTAACATGGCTTGAGGATCTCATTATAGAAGACCCAGACAATGATGTAACAGGGCTTTTATGGATGATTTTGTGGAGGAATACTTATAATAGTCTTAAACATGATTTCAATGGCTCATCTATCTCATTTGTTGTTTGATGTTGTGTTTCTTAGTTGGTCATGGAATCTTTTTTGTATGGTTTCCACTCTCCCCCAAATTGGTTTTTTTGAAAATAATAAAAAAATATGATCATGGATAGCTGAATATCATGGTTTCCTTGTGAATCATGCTTTAAATGAATTAGACAACAGCTTAATGCGTTACGTATTATACCTTATAGGATTTTCCCCATGTAATGCCTTGACCACATATTCCTATTTTTATATAAATTATATAATTAAATAAAAGTTCCCCTTTTATAGATATATTATATATGTACCTTAATTATTTGATGCCTTTGCCTTAGTGTTGAGGGTGAAACTAGGGTTTTTGAATTAAGGAACCATTTGACAGAATCTTGTGCATTTTTTAAAATTTTTAATTCATTGTGTTGGTCGGAGTTGATACTCAAGAGGGGGGTGAATTGAGTTCCAATTAAAAATTTCTGTTAAAAATATTTCTCTTAAAATCCCCCGATGTAAAAAAAAGTAAAACTGTAGTGAATCTATACAGAGTGTAAATGTTCAGTCAGTTTCTCAAAGATTGATTAGGTCCCAGTTGACTTAATCTTAAGATTAAATTAACTTTCGAAACAGACATACAGATTTACAATAAGTATAAACACTTGTGAATTTAACTATCAAAGTTGCTTTAAATTAGTTTTGTATTTCAAAGTAATAGCAGTAGAATAAGTATATAGTTTACTTATAGACTTAAATTGCAATGCACAGTAGAGTTAACCAAGGGGTTCTGTCTCAAGACGAGACTTATTCATCTCATCAATTTATATAAATTGATCCACTCCCTGGATTGAGGTTAACAATAGCTTACAAAACTGTCCAGGACATGCAGGGGCCTCTACGACTATTCTTCATGGGAAACAAAACAAAGACCAGGCCATAGAAGGACATCTTCCACAGTTGATGTGGGAAAACAAGAGTTAAGAGATTTGGAGTGAGGATTTTGATACCCTCCAGTTCAGTGCAGGAGACAGTGTGTGTAAAAGATATACAGGGTACACCACACAACTCAAAAATGTATGTAAAATAATCACTAAGAAATAATGTATTAGAGTGTAGAATTCTCTAGTGATTGGCAGTGTATCTCTGGACTCGTTGGATTTAGCAGAAATGCTTCTAAGTCCTTCTCTGGGTTTTCTCTTGAAAAAAAGATTATCGTGATTCACTTCCAGTGTAGGTGTTCAGCTCAAGTATGTGTAGTATTTTTAGCTCTTGAGCTTCTTCTATGAACTTGTGTTCTTGATGTATATCAATGTTCTTCAAGTTCTTCTTCTCATGTACATGTATGGAAGAATTATCTCTCTTATTATATCTTCATATCTGTTGTATATCTGTGTGTATAATTTTTGCGTTGTCTATCTGTCTTCCTTACTACAGCTCGATCTTCTTTTTATTCCATGAGCTCCGGTAGTAGGACTGATTACCTTTTTAGATGTATGAGGTACGGTCTCTTGACATTCCAACAATCAACATTAATTAACATTAATTTCATTAAAAATATTAAAAATGACTGTTAGAGTTAGATACGAATTTATAGAAATTCAACCAGTTTTCATGACTATTGGTGAGTCTTGTGATCGGTAAGACATTTTGAATCTGTAATGGTTTTGGTAGCATCAGCATCGGTGTCTCACCATCGGTGTCTTATGATCGGTGTCTCAGCAACGGTGTCTCAGCATTAGTGTCTTAGGATCGGTGTCTTATGATCAGTGTCTCAGCATATTCGGTATCTCTTTATATATTCGGTAGCTATCAGTGCGACCGTTCATCATCGGTGCGACCATTCATCATCGGTGTGACCGTTCATCATCGGTGTGACCGTTCATAATCGGTGTGGCCATTCATAATCAGTGCGGCCATTCATTATCGGTGCGACTGTTCATCATTGGTGCGACCGTTCATGATCGGTGCGACCGTTCATCATTGGTGCGACCATTCATCATTGGTGCAACCGTTCATCATCATTGCGATCGTTCATGATCAGTGCGACCATTCATCATCAGTGCGACCGTTCATTATCGGTGTGACCATTCATTATCGGTGTGACCATTCAATATAGCTGTGACCGTTCATCATCGGTGAGTCAAGATGATGAATTATTACAAAGTGTCTGTTCAATCCAGAATACTTCCATGTCAACCATAACCATACATTGATCATAGATAAAAAATTGTACATATGATTTAAACATATTTAGAACAAGTTAAACAAGAGATTAAAAGTAATAAATAAATCTAGGTTTTATGATTATTAAAATAACCATTCCACAGAGAGTTCAACACTTTGTAAACATTTTATGAGTGACATTAGTTATGAATAGGATATGATTTACATGATTTCGTTATTTTTTACTATAGATCAGTGACACTAGTTCCCTAGGGAAGACCCCTTGGATGGGCTTGAAGGAACGATGGTTGTATTATGCCTTGAGAGAGACTTGGGCCCTGCTATGTGATATAAAGTATTTACTTAGAGGTTAGTACATGATATTTTCACCCCATTCTTGGAATGACCCATGAGAATTCATCCTTTGGTCACCATGGATGGACTCTTTTGAATTGGTTATAATATAATCCCCTTGAGTGATACATCGTAAGTCTCTCCAGATTTCTATGGAAGGGATTAGGGTGTCTCCATATATGTTCTAAAGTGGCATTAAAATTGAATTAAAGAGGTGGTAAATGAATTATTTTCAACTGAGAAATTATCCTTTTGTTTTTAAAACATAGAGATTTTTTCTCCAAACCTAATCACATGATTGGGGATAGTCCATCTTCTTACACTTTATACTTCTCACTTTACCCTTGAAATATCTCTTGGTTCAGACTCACCATATTAGTCCTAAGCACGTAAATTGGATGGGTGCCTAAGTGGAACCCAGTCCAATAAATTTAATTATTTATTTCTATTTTTCATTTATTACTATGCAACACTGTTTATTTTTATTACACGAAATGGATTAGACTAGACATTGTAGGTGTAATCCTACTGTGATTGAATCTCACACCCTTCTTAGGCCTTCATTCACACCCAAGAAGACTTCATGATTGCAGATATTGATAAAGGGAGGAATTCGTCTTTCATTGAATGACTTTCAATTCTATAATGGATATTAGGGAAAAGGGTCGATCCTATGATCGAAATACTAGTCTTATAAATTTTTTTAATATTTGAATGTTTTTTTAGCATGTCGTATATTTCTATATCCCCAAAAACAATGTAGTAATTTTTTTGTAGATACATGACATCGAATCAATGTTACTCGTATCTGGTTATTATTCAGCTTCTACTTATTATTTAATAGATTGTATGTTTATTTTATTATTCTGATTTTGTATTCTGATTAGTACTGATTTTTTTTCTATTATTATATTATAATATGTATATATATATATATATATATATATATTGATGTACTCCACTTTGATCAATGAGGAAATAATCTGCCCATATAAACACCATAGTACCTCACTGATGAAAGTGGAGAGAGACAATATATATATTTTTGTACTCTACATTGATTAATGAGTACATAGTCTCCCCAAAAAAACACCGTAGGCCCTAATTTCTAGTTGGCAGCCTTTGTCATTCAGGGAGGCGCACTTGAGGTTTTGTGTTCATTATCTTGGGGAACCATTATGTGGACTCTAGGGAGAGATTATTATATATATATATATATAAATGTGATGAATAATAAATGATTCAGACTATTATATTAAAAGTAGTGAAAAAGAAGTATAATGTTCTTAACAAATCCCCTGGTGGGGAACCTTTTTATACATGGGGAGGAGGGAAATATTTATATGGTACATGAATTTATCATGTAAAGGTCTAAAATTTAATAAAATTGTAAATCCTTCAAGAGTATTCCTAGAGACACAGATAGCCAAATCCCACATTTTTATAATAAGGAATACGCCTCTAGGCTAGTGGGAGGTATTACCAAAAGTCCCTCTACCCATGGATACATTACTCAAGAGATATTACAACTCATCATAACTCAAACACCAAATATGTATAAATTATATTCAATAACTAAATTAAATAAAATAACTTTAATTGTAAACTGATGTCAAGGTAGTTGGAAACCAAATGTAGTTATCATACCAAGCATGTAACTCCATGGATGCATGTATGGTAATTTCTAAAATTAGTTTTATGATTAAACTAGAGAATAAAAATATACATAATATAAAAAATTTATATTGTTGAATAAAACAAGGGAATAAATTATAAATAAATTAATATTTTTCATATTTTAACTTGAAATAATCATTTATGAAAAAAATAAAAAATAAAAGCTAAATATAAATGATTAATATCTAAAATAATAATTATAGATATTATATAATCTTAAATATAAAGTATTTATAATCAATTAATAATAAAAACCCCTTTATAATATACATTATATGTCATCACTTTAAATATATGATATTACAATGAATTTAAACATTTTATACTCCAATTTCTATTATATAATTATTTTATATAATAAAAATATCACATATTTAACTTTATTTAAACATTAATCATATCATTAATCAAAACGCATTTTAATGAGGTTTAAATAATTTCCCAAAATAAGGATTTAATTTGAACAATTCAAAATAACAACCATAAAAATTTTGTAATTTAAATATAGACACTTTCTATCATGGGATTATTTTTTTACTTATAAACACTTTCTAAAGTACCCTTATGATTTATAAATAAACATTTTATTTCTAATTCATAAAGTATTCCATATATTTTGGTAGAAGATATTGTAAATATCAACATTTAATATTAAGGAATATTTAAAAATAAATGTTTCATAAACATCTACTAATTAATTAAAAACTCTTTATAATTGAATAATTTATAAAAATTTATAATTTAATAAATATCCATAAAATACCTTTAATCGTTATTTATAAATAATTTATTTATAATTAATTATAATTCTTTAATTAATTTAAATAAAAATAAATTTTCTTATTCAATCATTATTTTATTATTCAGGGAGAGTCATAGATTATGATAGATAAACTAGTGGTGCTAAACGGTTTAGGGTTATCAGTCATATTCTATAATTGGTAATGCTTTTGTCAAACCCGAACGTCGGACAACAATAATGATTTTAATATTTATTTATTTATAGTTGGTTTAAGTTTTATGGTTTATTTTATTTCCTATTTCAGTTTAAATTTTTTAATTTTCCATTTTTTCCCTTCTTAATTTTTCCTCTCTTTTTCCCCCACTTATCTTCCTCACCCCTCTTCTCGATCGTTCTACACCACCCCCCACCTTGGTTTGTCACGCACAGGACCACCCTCACCATATCCTATATCATGCCACCCTCCTTCACTCTATATGTATTGATCGCCGACCCAGCATCGTTGTTGCCTTGCACCGACCTTACACCATCACTTCCTTACATGGGACCCATGCCACCCTACTTCCTACACCAACGGACCCATGCCACACCTTTTTTCGATTGTTGTTCCGGCACGACATACCTCCGAAATCCCCTTATTTTTTCGGTTATCCCTCCTATCCCTTGCTGCAGGTTCATTCTTCTTTGTTTAGTTGATTTCATTATTTTAGAGTTTATCAGATTAGGGTTGTTTTTGTATTTTGTTCATTTTTTAGGTGAGTGGTTCAATTTTTTGATTTTAGGGTTTAATATGATCACCGTGTGGTGTGGTTGTGCAGTTATTGGAGTTACACAAAAAATATTTTGGAATTGATACACCAAAGGTATCTGGTTCCGTGAATAAATTTTTTTGGTGATTTATTTTTCATGTTTAATTAATCTAGTAGGTTATCTGACTAATTTGTGTGGTGCAAAGATAGTTTTTAATGGGTTTAATATTCTCTTAATTTTAAATTATAATTTTCATATTAAATGGGGTGTGTTTTGATAAAAACACCTAAACTGTAATTTAATAGTTTTATATAAATTGTCATATTAGTTTATTAAATTATGTGAGGGTTGTGAATTGTGTTTTGATGTGGCTTTGGGGTGTGGTTGATTCTTGAAGAGGATATTGAATGTTTTATTTGGTGAGAAAGCTTAAGGTGTTACTTAAGTTGTTTTATAAATTATTTTAATGGTTTGTTTTAATCATATAAAAGGTGTGAACCAGGTCATGAAAACATTTTAGTGTGAGTTTAATTTTAAATTGGGGAGTGGAGTATGTTTTTTGAAGTGAAGTTTTGTTATACATCTTGGAAAAATTTTATTAATTATGTAAATGATTTATTAATTTTTGAGTGTGATTCATTGGCCTTCTGACATGTTTTCCAAGAAAAGTATATTTATCATGTGCTGTGCTTAATTTATATTATTTTATGGTATGGTAAATTTTCGTTGGAGCCTTTGGTAGTTATTGGACTCCCTTGCATCATTTTAGGGTGTTTTATTCATCATGGTCTAGGTTATGGTCATCAGCAACAAATTATTATATGTATATACATGGGTAAGAATGTATATATGTATATCCTCCTTGCGCATATTCCCTCGTGGTGCGTGAATAAGTAATTGGGTTAAAGATTGTATATATATATATATTAAAATGTATATGTGTATAGGTGAAGAGGTTTCAGGATTCCATCATCAAAAGCGACATGTTTTGAGGTATGTTTTTCTATTTAATTTATTTTATTTCTATTTTTTGGTTTATGTACCATCTAACTTAATATAATTAATTGTTAAAAGGTTCTTTCATTATTTTTTCATAGTGCGTTAGACTGTTGGGCATGGTTTCGTGTCGTCATCTAAGGGTGAATAACCTGTGTATGCTTATGTAAGTATATGTATATTTGTAGGTTCGTCTGTTTAACATATATTCATCCATGGAAGTGAATATAGGTGTATGGGGCAAGGTGTGTCTATGTATATATATGTAAATAAATGCGTAGGCGAGTGGTGACTAGTATATACATATAAGAATATATGTTAGGATCCCCTTGCACGTGTTCATGGACATGTAGGCATGTGCATAGGGTTTAGGTTTCCTTTCTTGTATGTGAAAGTGCATATTCTTAGTGGGGGAGCATCATCTTTTAGTTATAAAGCACCAAGAGCTGAGTGGATGGCTTGGTTCAGCATTGAGGTAGGTCCCCACTACACTTTCCATTATATTTAGAAGAGGGAAAGGATTTAGGTTTTTAAATTAACATAATATTTTATTAAATTTAATATATTAATTATATTATATAATCATGGTTTAAGAATAATTTAACGTGGTGTAGAATTAAATTACGTAAAGACAGTCATTTAACAATGTTACCACTTTTTCGGGTATCCTCCTTAGGTTTCCACCAAAGGCCTTCCTAGGTTAGATTTCTGACCAAAACAATGCTTCTAGAATGATAATGGGGAAGTTGGGAATTTATTTGGGTAGGTATTTCCTATACCAATGTGTTTTTAAGGTGAAATAAAGGAGGAGAGGGGTGGCCTTTTATATCTGGGGGAGAGGACATATTTCGTATTTTTGGACAAGAATTGAGTGCTCCAATGTTGTATATATGTCATAAGGATCCACAATAGACCAATCAAGAACTATATAGGTTTAATGGTCTAAATATGGTCATAAAATATTTTTTATACATGTTTATAGGTCGTTTTTACCCTAATCTTTTTAGTTTAACCTCCCAGTATACCCATTTTTACCTTAACCGTTGTAATTAATTTCTAATGCATTCACTATTTATTTTGGTCAAAAATTAGGTTAAAATTATTAGATATTATAAATTATTCTGATTCCAGATATTTAATCCATTTTTCCAAATTCAATTCACATAATTATTAATTTTTAATTTATAATTAATCATGTACAGGTGACGAGAAAACTAGTTTTTAAAGAATAAATGTTGAAAAATTTACAATGTTTTTATATAAAAAATTAATATTAAAAGGATTAAAATGAACTAAACTATATTAAATAATATATAATTGGACTAATTTTACTTTAAAAACAATTCAATATATAATTTAACATTATAAATTATTTAAACAAAAACACAATTTTCAATTAAAAATTAGTATTTTTCACAATTCATCAAAAAATAAAACTATTCGGAAAAATAAAAAACAATATCCCTTAGATAATTTTGTTATTATGTTCTCAAAATATTGAGTTTGTTTTGTCAATTAAATTTTCTTAATGTGGTCAAAATTAATTTTAATTTATGCGTGAAAAGTGTGTCTAATATGTATTTTAGAAAAAATAAAATTTTTCAAAAAACATTTCTTTTTCTTCTAAATGATTTTTTTTATTATTGTTCAATAGATAGACATATTTTTTATAATTTAATTATTAATATTAATACACTACAATATAACAGTTAAGTTAGAACTATTATATTAAATAATAGTATTTTAATAATATTTCACATTTCGTTTAAACAAGGTGTTACATGTAACACAAGATAAAATGAGTATTGCATGTAATGTAAAATAAAAATAGTGTTTTGTGTAATTAAGGATAAACGCATAATTTCATATAATGAAACCTATTTAATATATTTAATATATTTAAAATAAATAAACATTTCATAATGTCCTAGGTTGTTATATTTTCTTATAAGCTTAGTGTTGTTTTTTGTGTATGCTATCAAACTTAATTTTCTTATTTTAAATTCTCTGGGTGTTAAATCCTCCAACACATTAATAAATTATGTCCTCTCAATTCGAAATTTATCTTTTTAATAAAAGTATGAACATTGGAAAGTAATTTTGTTGTTATCCCACATCATAAAGGGGTTAATAAGACATCCTCTTAAGAATAGAGAAAGGTAAGTACAAAGGTCATATGGAATAACACATAACTAGGTTTACAAATATAAGAATATAGGTGTTAAGTGAATATTTGGATATGGAATAAAATCATAAATAATCATAGAGAGTTATTTATTACATTGATCATAAGTAAGTGAATTATCAATGAAATGTTAAGGTCTTAAAAACCATAAATTTTTAATGTTCTAAAATTCCATATGATTCATCAGATATAAATGGAATTGGATAACATTTTTTTCAATATCCTTTTCCTAAAGTTGAGGAATTATTTTACAATCTAATAATATAAGTAAATATACTTACTAAATATACATTTTCATCCTTTGGTTGTGCTTCAATAAATTTCCAATTCATCCTTTAGTCCAAAAAATAATTTTTCCTGCCTAAAGAACTAAAATTCACTTTTAACAGATCATAAGATCCATGAAAGAGTGAATAGTCTTTCCATCTATATCTAACAATTTCCCAAAAAAACATGGTTAGTAAAATGTTATGTAATATAATAAATTAATCTCTAAACCAAAAAATTAACACCACTAGTTCATCATTAATATTTTTTTCAATCATTTTAACTAAAAACAATGTAATATTAACTAGTAAATCATGTATGAAAGTGGTAGGAACTAAAACATTATCATCCTTTGGTCAGGGGTTCAATCCTTGGAGCCTTACTAGATGCGATAGGTCTTCACCCAGTATGTGGGTTTCCCTTTTTTAAAACTACGTTAATACAATTCCCATAACATTCCAAAAATAATTATGGGCATCATTGAAATAAAATTAATCATTTAAAAACCATTTTACTAAGGTTTTATATTAAAAAAAATTCACAATGTCTAGTAATCTTATTTGATTATTATTTAAATATCATCAATGATCATATTAACCTTAAAGTTTATCAATATATTTAAAATTATGTCTATAAAATGTAAATTAATCATTACTCAAATAACTTGTGAACTTACAAATATACATCATATATTTATAAAAACTCAATAAATTTTTCCTAAATAAGTTCCATTACTTAAAAAATAAAAAATTGGTGCCTAATACATTGATCTTATGATCATCATCATCATCATTGTTATTTTTAATGAATAAATAAGTATAGAAAAATAGGTACAACAGTGGAAATACTATGGTGTTCTAAATTAATATAACCTAAGAGAATCCCCTCTCACTAGATTGTTTGCCTCATCAGAAAAATATTTCCATCTAGAAAATCATGTGATACTTATACCATGGGATGTGATAGAGGCAAGGTGGAAAACAACTCTATTCCCCTAGCACCAAGTCTGAAGAATCTATGTCTGGTCTGTGATAAGACGAGTACAATGTCTAATGACCTTGGAAATAGACCAAGGGGAGGTACATCTATGATGTTGTGCATTAAAGATAATAAGGGAGTCTGTTTCCACTATATATAGCACGATTTATATTTTCCTATAATGTTAGAGACTGGTTAACATGGCCATGGATTTAGCTTTTAAAGAATGAACACTGACAATGTTATCCATAAAATCAAGGATTACCATGCCACTATTATAATGGACCATGCCTATACCTTTCATCACACCCACATTACATGAACCATCTGTATTCATCTTGAATCCTGATGTGTGTGGGAGCCAACATATCAAGTGACCCTACATGGGGTTAAGAGTGGTACCGCTTCATAATCAGGTAACCTGAATTGGTTTGACGGTTGGTGTATCCTATAATTTGTTGAGAAGATGATCCATATCAAGTAATATAATTCTAGTTCTAGAAATCAGATAAATGGATGAGGAGATAATCCCCTTATAATGAATTAGGTTCCTTGTATGCCATATTCTCCAACATCCTACAGAAAAAACAACTACTCAGTCCTTCTCCACTAATCCAACATCCCCTGCACCATGTAAAAATCATTCAAAGAATGTTAAATCTAATAACTATAGAGAAATAAAGCCATTAAAGTCACCAAAATATCCCTAGATCACACTTTCCCATTCTCCCATAAAGAATAGATGATTAACTGTCTCATCATGGCTGTTCTTGAAACAGGTTCACTTATAAGAAATATTAATACCCATTCATTTCACATTATCATGAATAGATATTTCATAGTTCCTAATTCTCCACACATGAAAGTTATAATTTGGTGATATATTTTTTCTTAAGAGATTCTATCCACCATTAGTAAATTCAGACATACATTAGCATAATTTCCCAACTCATTGCAGCTAAAACATCTCACTATTGTCTATAAATCTTTTATCTCTCTCTTGGATTGTTCAAGACTCTTTTATTTTAAATCATGAACCTTATGAGAAAAATTACCACATCAGTAACACATTCCATATCCTGACATACATTACCCGAAATTTATTTTACCACACTTCGAACATGATTTGGGATTACCTCCATCCTTATTAGTTGTTTTCATCTCCATTTCTCATCAATTTGACTGTTTCTTACATTTTTCATCCCATAGAACAGGACTGTCAGAAAACTCCATCTCAACTTTCTCATTATAATGAATAACATTCTCATAACTTTTAAATTATTTTGAGAGAAAATATATTTTCAAGAATGTTTTTTATCTTGAGTAAAATCTATTAATTTTACTATCAATATCCTTAAAAAAGTCCAATACATACCTGGCCAATATTGTGAAGTTTTCTTTATAAATGGACACTAAATCTTCATCCTTTTCCATTAATTCCAGGGATTTTTTCTCCATCCTAAGCTGAAAAAACATAAGGGAAATATTTTGCAAGTAAAATATTCATAAATTTATCCCATTCTATAGCATCAAGATAATATTTCTATCTAGTATTCTTAACTAATGACCAAAATCGATCAAATTCACCTTAAAATGATAAATAAAAAGAGTTACCTTTTGATGTTATGAACATCTCAAGAATTTAAATATCATTTCAAAAGAATTGATACATCCTTCATCTACCACAGGTTCAGATGATCCATTGAATGATGGGGGTTGTTTCCTTATGAAATGCTCTAATATATACATGTTCTTTATTAGTATATCAGGTTCCCCTCTGGGAAGGATTCCTACACTATTTATAACATTTGTAAACTAATATTTCACTACAGAAAAAAATTATATTGTATTTCTAACCTTCTCTGGATGCTAATTTGGAAGGATATTTTCCTCCGAGTTCCTTCCCATTATAATTTTTTTTCCTCTCTGGAAAACGATTCTGAACAGATATTCATTAGATGAAGCAACATGGTAACATTAAAATATTACATAATTTCAAAATAACAATAAATTAAAATCTTGCAAGGGAATTATATTAACACTATCCTACCTGAAAAATTTATCTAAACCATTCCTTAATACCTACTATAAGAACCCACCATTAAAAATTACATAATCTTGAGTTTTATTCAATAATTTACTTTATTTCACTTTGAGGATCTTTTTAGGTTTAGTGTTTTAAGAAATTAGGCCATAACACGTACATAAAAAACCATAAAATACAAAGTAGAAATTTTATATTACTAGCCATTTTTTCTATAATATACATGATTTAAAATAAAATATGATTTATTTTCATGGAAAATCTTTATAACTTCTAGCATGACTTATTCTTTTCCCTTATCCATCCTTAAACCCAGTGAAAAAATTTTAATACATTGGATGGGAAAAAAAATCAGTAAGGGACATAAAAAAGAAATAAAACATGAAATATGTATATCCAATAATTTTTTGAGAATTTTATAGGTCACTTTTACCCTATCTTTTTATTTTCACCCCCTGTAAACCCTTTTTTTCCTTAATCACGGTAATAAATTGTTATTACATACACTATTCATTTTGGAAGAAAATAATTTGATATTATTATACATTATAAATTATTCTTACTCAAAATATGGAAGCCAATTTTCTAAATTCAATTCATTTAATTGGAAGAATTTAATTTAAAATTAATCTCATGTAGGTGATGAGAAAGAGGGTTTTTTAAGTGTAAATGTTAAAAAGCTTACAATATTTTTATATCAAAATTCTATATGAAAAGGATTAAAATGGAAGAAATTGTATTAATTTATATATAATTTAACTAATTTTACTATAAAATAAATTCAATATATAATTTAACATTATTAATTATTTAAATTAAAGGGTAGTTCACAATTAAAATTCAATATTTATCACAATTCATCAAAAAATAAATCTTTTTAGGAAGAACCAAAAAAAACACTGTAAGTTAATTTTGGTATTCCAATTTAAAAAATGAATTTTATTTTTTGATATAAATTTTCTTCAATTGGTAAAATTAATTTTAAATTATGGGCGTAAGGCCTAACTGATCAGTCTTTTAAAAAATTACAAATTTCTAGAAAATCATTTTTTTCTTATAAATGAATCATATTTTGTTACTAATCAATAAATAACCATATTTTTATAATTTAGTTAGTACTAATCATACCAAAAAATTTAATAGGTAGGTTATAACTATTATATTATATTGTAATATTTTAATAATACTTCACATTTCGTTTAGACTAGGTGTTGCATGTAATTCAAGAGAAACTGAGTGTTGCATGTAATGCAAGCTAAACATAGTGTTGCATGTAACACAAGATAAAATCAGTGTAGTTTGTAATGAAATATATTGAAGATATTATATTTATTTTAAGAACTAAATATATCATAAAATCTCAGGGTGTTATATTTTCTTCTCATTTTAATGTTGTGTGTCTCATATTCTATCGAACATAATTTTCTTATTATAAAATCTAGAGGTGTTATATTTATGTAATCCTTTATTCCATTCTCTTTCTTCTCACATAATTTATGTAACTTATTTACGATTTTAAGTCTCCACTACTAGATGACTCCTCAATAACTTCATCATTTTCTTGTTTCACCACTTGCTTTCCTTTATCCTCAGCACTCATTTGTGATTTATCTATTTTCCTTGGATTTCCTAGTTGATGAGGACAAATATTCAAGAACTCTTTCCTAACATTCTCGAATTTATTAGGTTTGTGACTTTCTATTTTAATCAACTTATTTGTACATGATTTCCCTTTTTCATTATATAAAATCTCTATAATGATTCTAGTCATGCATACCGTAACTTTATAAACATATTGTCCATATCTATAGTACACCTCATAAAAATTTAAAAATATTTTCTGAGTGGAATTTTTTTTGAAGTTATTATCATAGCTTGTTTCAATTGTGAATTAGCTCTTATAAGTCCTCAAAATCTCCCCCTTATTTATTGTCACATTCTTGGTTATGATATATTATACCCAAAAAAATAATATTTGTGTCCATATCTTCCAAAACACAAGTTATATACTCTAAAAATAATTATTCCATAATGATAATAAATTTTTCCAGATGTCTTGAATTTTTTTCTATTATAAACCATGCCTCCTTTTTCATAGGGGGAAATTTCATTATTGGCCTCATTTGTTCCTTTGATTGGAAAGAGTATCTCTCGTTGTTATTCTTTCAAAAAATAGGTTCTTCCTTATATTTTTTATTTGAAATATTTAAAATAAAAGGCATAACATGGGGAAGATTGGGTGCATATTTTCCTTGATTTTGGAGCCCATATTCTCACTAACATTGGAATATTAACCTTTAACCTCATTAGACTTATTGAAATAATCTATAACTTTGACCAATAATACATATTGATTGTGTATCTCTCAATTATATTTTTCTTTCAACTACAATATCATTATGATTACTAATAATCTTTTCTTGTTTAGGTTTTTTAAGATTATGCTTCTTGATATCATCAAAATAGGTTTCTTCCTTGTTAGTTATATCCTATTTTTCTTTAACCACCTTGTCTTTTTTACTTCAATACTTTCATTTTTTCTTTATTAAGTAATTTAATATGCTAAAGACATGAATACAACTTTCCTTTTAGATCCTACTCAAGTTCTATCCTTTCTTCTCTATCATCATCACTACTTGATGAATATAATATTTTCTCAATATTTTAAAATATAGTAACTTAATTATATAAATTTATCAATGATACGTATTTCTCTTTCTTTATCATAAATCTTCTTCTTTAACTGATAAAAATTTTCTTCTTGTTTTTTTCTATTTTTTTCTTCTCATATTCCTCAATTGATTTAAATTATTCAACCTATTTATTTATGAAATATTTTTCCATATATCATATTTATCAATATTAAAGAATCTAAGTAATTTATTAAATTTTCCTTTATATCTATCCATTTATAATCTACATGATAGAAGAGAGACAATTTAGATCATGTCTTCATCTGCTTCATCATCTAAATCATCAGAATCAACAAATTATTCTTCCCTATATTTTCATTTTCAAATAGATTCAAAGGTCATATCATGTTTTATCATATTTTTGAAGGTTGATTCATTTCTCATATCATATGCTATGAGAATATTGTGAATTTAATCAAGGGTATAATATTACATTTCATCTAAATAAAAACATTAGAATCAAATCAATCTATAATGTTTCTCATTAGATTTTTAACAATGATGGGATCCTCTATCTTTTCAAAAAAACCTAACATTATTTTTACTATCCCATTCACCATGGTGAAATAGTCACCTATATTGTAATCATCACCCATTTTAATATCCTAAAATGTATTCCTTTATAAATTTATCTTGGCTTTCATAACTTTGATATTTCCTTCATAGTTTCTTCTTAGCTAATCCCATATATCCTTTATTTTTTTGAAGACTCATTAACATTGTATATAAATTTTATGAAAGTGAAGTAAATATGAAATTTTGATCATTTCTATCTAATATAATATTTATCTTATCAGTTTGAGTCATATAAACACCTTCAGCAGTGGGTATAAATCTCACTATAATAGAATCTCTAACTTATAGGATGATTTAAAAGAGGTAGGGTAGTATCCTATTTCTCCAACCATGGTATTTTTTCTCAAAAAAGGTAAGAATATCATGGTGGATTTCATAATTTATGTTCTCTATTTCTCAGTAACTTCATTTGGTAAATTATAGGGAACCTATCTCTAATACACACTTGTTTCTCCCAAATCTAATTGATTATTAAGAGGGGGTGAATCCGTGATCGATTTTTTATGAGTTATTAACATTTAACCCAACCTTTTAAACAAGTTAAGGTTCTTGATCCACTCAATTATATCTCATATGACCACCTTTGTTGGTAGTAGTAATAATAAAGATAATAACACATAGTATTTACATGTTCTGTTTGAAATTACTATTCCTTTCCATGTTGGTTATACCCCCAACATGGATTCTATACTATATCCAATAATATTTTAAAATAAATAATCCTAAATTAAATTCACCACTTCTAGATTCCACTAGAAGATACAAATAATCTACAACAAAAATATCCAACAAAGAATGATATTTAACTTTCTCGTTGTATTCTATAACCCTTTATATGTTGGTCCTCCTCTACAAGAAGATGGATCAGTAGGTATTTATATTTACCCCCTCATGAAATTTAAATGAAGGGTTGGTCTTGAGAATTCTTCCAGATCTTGAGTGATATGTATTTTACTCAACATTCTAAAATATTTGGGTGTATAGTAGATATCCTTATTCAATGTCTTTTAGCTTCAACTCCTTCTCTATCTTTGATAGAATCAGAAATTGGGCTCTCAGAGTTCTCATACAGTGTAGGTGGGTTGTCAATATTCATAAATACTAGAATCTTTCACAACCTTCATATATTTATAATCATATATAGTAATACCACATAAATATTGTTCCCGTATTCAAAATATGTAAACTCCATGATCTTCAACAAGCGTGATATCATATTATTTAAATTGATTAATAGATTCCTAATATATTCCTTATTTAAACTTATTGGAATTATAATTAAAATAATTATTTAAATACCTTAAATACATGGAAAATTTATTTATTTTTATTTTAAACAAAAATCCACATATTTAAACTCATTTGAAATTTCCACATATATGGATTCATGGTTTTCTGTCACGTAGACTTCCTACTTATAGTGTAGTTCTCATATCAAAATCTTTTATATCTATAGGATAATCTTCAGGTTCATAGGATAATCCTACATATAATAATTATCATATTGGATAAATTTATCATATTCCCCTCAAATACCATATGTACCCTTAAATATCTTGAGGCCCCTCAAATATCTTAAAATTCCTCAAATAACATATGTGTGTAAGATAAATGCCTTATTTAAATATTGAACTCCAACTTCAAGTGTGCATATAATTCTTCTTTACTAAAACATCTTCAATATCAAATCACCGCCTGTAGTTTAATGATTTAATCCTCAGAAGTTAGGATTATAATCATCTCAAGTAATCAAGATACTTAATCCATGAAAAACACTATAATCATTGTCTAATTACATTTCTTTAGAATATAGAGGCTATTGAAAATCGTTTTCTCACCTCATGTATCACACTTGAAAATTTAACAAGTACATTACCTTCTATAAGGAATGAGCTGTGTGGTTTATTCTAGATAGACAATTTCAATTGACCACATGAACAAGTCTTAATTGACTGTATGATGCAATCATACCCTTCTCAGTCTAGTATAATAAATAGATCAGCCGCATAAAGTACCCATCTAATTCAAGATTAAATCCAACAAATTGTTCTTAATCGACCATGTGATGGATCAATCGATTGACTGTACCTTTGTATCAGTCTATAAATTCTAGACTTTCACCACTTAGAACCCAAGAATCCTCAAACCACCTCCATCCCTTACTAAGAAACTCAAACACACTTCCATCATGTTGTAGTCAGTGTCTCTATATCCATCCACACTTGTCGTTAATTCCCTGATGATCATTACAATAATCATCACATTTAAAAATTAATAATGTAATCAATAAAAATACTCTAAGAATCACCATTTTTTATCACCAAACACATATTGAAATATATATAACAAATTAAATAAATATTATTTGGCCTTTGAGTATAACACATCCGATAAATCAGCCATTCTAAAGGAATAAAAAAATTTAAAAAAGGGTATAATTGAATGATATTTGCCTATATAAATGTTCTCATGTATTTGGATAAAATCTATCATCTATTCATTTCCTCCTATTACTTTTGGACCTACTATCAATGAATGAAAATTCACTATGGGAGAGATCACGATTGAATAAAGTGAAGTATTTTTTGGGTACCTTCCATATTGGTATATGATGAGTAAATTTTTGTGAATAAATCTTAAAAACTTATTGTTGAAGTTCCTATGTTTTTAGTTAATAATATCTACTTTTTAATTTATTAAATTCTTTTTTGAGTATTTATATTATTTCAATTTTAATTTTTAAAATGAAATAAAAATGATTAAATAATTTTTTATCATTATTTTTATTAGTATTATTGTGTGTTGTATTGGATGAAATAGTAAAAGAGGATAGAGGAATTAGTATTAAAAAAATGGCATGCCCATGTTATCTATCCACCCATGACTACAATCCATATATCCAGTACCTGAAGGGCAAATTGGCTAAGAAATCTCATGGGTAAGTCCCACATGGGTGGTAGAAGAGAGCTAGACTGGGTGTGTATATATGTGATCATGAACATGCATAGTTTGGTTTGAAACCCACCAAGCACATGTGTGTTGGAACGAGACCATTTGTACATGTGTGAGTGTGTTAAGATTCCATATCCACAATAGGATTATAAGATTAGGGAGCAGTAGGATTTTTTATTAAATAGATGAAAAACATCCACATCTTCGATGTGGGTCATTTTTAACAAGGTTATTGTTCTTTGATTATCATTGTGATCCTATTTTAATCAAATAATTCTCTCTCTTCATCAAACACACCCTTGACATAACCTCCATCACTCAACATCATCGAACTGTCATTCCACTCACTAGAAACCACCATCCCCAACACCGCTACACCACAGCCACCACCACTACAATATAACACCACTATGGTCTATTAAATGAAAGCCTAGGAACAACTAGATATTTGATACTCATTACACAATAGAATAGGTTTTACTGTTTAGTAACGTAGAAATCATGAACCAAAATTGAAAGTGTTGCACAATATTCAACCCACCATGTCATAGCCATCGTTGGCATGAGTTTGAAGAAAGTAACTACATTGTTGGACCACTACTAGGATTTTTAGGGTTTGAAAATATCAAAACTGATATTTTTATGAAGAATAGGCTATATTATAGGGTGTCACATGTGTCGTTATGGTTCCAAAATGGGCATTGTCATTAAAAATAGAGGACGATGGATTCTTTCATAGTCAATCAACCATGATGCAATCCATGCAAGGTTGTTCTATAGAAAAACCACCCAAACCGTAGGGTTTTATTCCTCCTTTATAATTAAAACACCCAATACTTTTAGGGTTTCCACAAACCACAAGTCTATCATTAGGGAGAATAATTGAAAGAGTCATATGGGGTCCTAACCTAACAATGGGGGGAAAAGACTCCATTATTTCAATAGTTGAGGCTGAGAATTATTTACATAACTACACGAGGGAGTTGACCAACTCCTCACTCTCTCATTAACAGATTGAAAACCATTCAAATAGGGAGATGGAGTCCATTTTAATAGTAATTTTTTGGTTGAGAAAATAATAATTCAATGATAATAAATAGAGGTAGAAAAAATAGAAATATAAATGTACAAGTGGGAGGAATAATATTTAAATATTAAAATAAAATAGAGGAGGATAATTACTATAAATATAAGAATATACATCACTTAAAATAAAAAAATAAACACCTATATAAGGCCCACAAAATTCCGTCACTAAACCATAGGAGGTTCCACTTTTATCTTAGGAAGATAACATATGAAGAAAGCAGAGGATTCTACCCAATATTTCAAGTGAGAGTGGAGGGAAAGGGTGTTTTCATCAGCAATTTCATTGCATCAATTACAAATTTCATTTTTTCTATTTTTTTTACTATGAAACTCTAAATGAATATGTCAGTATGAAATTAATAATCATATGTTTTCATTTTTTTTGCAACAGTTTTATTTTTGACCTAACCTTCTACTCCTTTCCCTCAATCGTGTAGTATTTATTCTAATAGAAAGATTATCCATGAATGACTAATTGTTCAAGGGAAATTTGAGTTGATAAAAAATGATAAGTACATAATATAATTATTATCACTTTGACATGAATCATATAATATCATCTAAATCCTCAATGTGGTAAAGGGGAGGGGGGATCAAGAGTGGTCATTAACTTCACCTTCTATTTAATGATTAAATACAATGTATCTAAATTGTTTATATAAAACCTTGAAGGAGGATCAGGATAATTTATATAGTTTTATATGAGGTTAAGAAGAACAATTAGTTACCCCAATAAATCTCAAGGATAATCGATTTGATAAAAATCAATTTTTGATATGAACCCTCCTATATTTTTCCTATTTAATTATTTTTTAGTTAGTCCTATGAAACGACTCGGTATTTTGGTTAATTTTATGTTTAGTAAAATTTTGACAAATATATGTGCTATTGAAAACATATAAACCTTTTCCTCATGGGATCGACCCCGATTTACCACTATTCTAGGTTCTAGTAGTGAGTGATGTTTGGTTACTTTAAATTTTTATTTTGATATCCCTAAGTGGATTAATGATTCTTCATACAACATAAAGACATACCCCACACTTGAACGTTGAAAATCATACAAAACATTAGAGTATGGGTAGGAATAGATAAATCAGGTTGAAATGTAGATATTCAAATCAATGGCCATTCATGGTATCTAAGGGCTAAAATGATGATTAATGTTGGGTGGTTCTCATGGATAATGGCTACATCAATAAAAATGTCCCAATCATATTTTATGTAAATTTTTACACTCATAGGTTTGATTAGATTTGAATTAAAATCCTAGTATGTAACATATCCCAAGTTCACGTAAGAAATTTACTAAGAAACAATGGAAAAATATGGTCTATAAAACCCTCCTAAATGTGATCATATAATTTAAGTCAATCAACTATGGCATGAGTTATAAAAATAAATAAATAAATAAATACTTATTAAAATTAAATCAATGAAATATGGAAGGGAAAAATTCCAAAACATGTTACTAAAAAGAAAAAAAATCATGATTTTTTTAATTCAACTTCCTATTATTCACTCTAATAAACCAATATCTCCATCTTACTTGTCCACTTAAATATACATGAAAATTAAAAAATGTAATAATGGGGTTCTTAATAATTTTAGGTGTCATTAATAAAAAATTATGCACCAATATAATTATGGGATATAATATAGTTCTCATTAGTGGGTATTCTTATTCTGCATGTTCTAGATGTTCCTCCACCATTATGCCACACATATTATCCCATAATTTAGAAACTCCCATCTCCCTTTCCACTTATTCTTATTATAGGATTTATTATTTTTCCTCATTATCCTACTTATCCACAAGTGTAAGAGTGTTAACTCTGGGAAATTAAAAATTAGCATGAGGAATATATCTAACCTCTTATACCTCAGCTACCTTGATCATTCTCTCCAAGAGTTTTAATCCCTCTTTGTTCCCAAATTTCATGTTGCAGAGTTCATTTTATATATTTTGGTTTGATGATGATACTTTTGGGTTGTATTGAAGGTCCCATAATTAATATTAGATTAACCTCTTTAGTTATTCAATTAGCTGTGATATGGATAATGATTGGATCAGTAATTGGATGTTTGCTTTCATTTTCCCTATTCGTGAGATCACAAAAAAAAATACTCTGTATAGAATAGAACTAAAGAAATAAAAAAACCTTATATAAAATTTGAAAAAAGAAAAGTGAGAGATAAAATTTGTGTCTAACTATTGAATATATAAATTCCCCATTCACTAGCAATGGTGTTAGTTTTTACGTTGCATAAAATCATCATTAATTCTCTTCGATATATCTGAATACGAATTTAATGTAACCAGACTTCAAAAACTAATAGAAAATAGAATATTGTTAATATTCGGTTGATCCCATGAGTAAATGTGTTATTAAATTTTAACATCATCAAAATTTGTCACAATTTAACTAATATTATAATTATTTAAACTAATGAGAGTTTTTTGGACTATTTCTATCTATTTCCAAAATAAATCCTAAACTAATAAAGAAAATAAGTAAACTTAATTCAAGTTTGTGAGAGATGATATGAGTTTATAGGAGTTAAGGGAGGGTTGATTTTGATAAAATATATTGAGTTTATCTATTTTAATTATTTTATAGTTTGAATTTGTTTGATTAAATTTCATTACATTGGGAAAAAACTTAATCAAATCCCTAATTTCACAGCAAAAGTGATAGTAATTATAGTAGAAAATGCAATGTAATTTAGGGATGTGGAAAATGAGAGTGGACATAACTTAACATTTAATATAAAATATTAAACTAAATAAAACTAGTATAGTTATAGATATACTTTAAAATTGGAGTAAACAATATTAGGTAGTTCTAGATAATAGTAAGAGGCTAGGATAGATACTCCAAGAAGTATTGTGACTTTTAATCTGATGTAATTTCACAAGTCATGATTGAATAATTTTAAATATATAAATACCCATCCATCAATATCAAATCTCCTCCCTTTTTCCTCATTTTTATATATTTTATTCATTCCATCACATCCTCTCATGTTAGATTAGGCAATTTTTTTTTTCAAATCATTAAAAACATCAAAATAATTGAAACATTATAAACTTTTTCTTCATCGGATCAAACCTCTTTACCACTATTCTTCATTCTATTAGTTAGTGTATTTAGGTTAATTTAAATTTTTATTTTGATATAATTAATATAATTTACAATGCTTTAGGGTGATGTCAGAAACTCGAGACATTTATCAGGAGTGAGGTGTTTATAAATTCAGTAGTTCGAAAAAACTTTTATTCCCTAGTTTTATAGTTTCTGATTTTAGATTATGTTATTATTTATTTATTTTATCCTATTTTTCATATTGGGTGTTTTTTTGTGATCTCAGGAATATGGAAAATGAAATCACACATCCAGTTGGAGATTCAATTATCATCCCTCTCACAAAGAATTGAATAACTAATGAGTGGAATCCAGTACCAATGATGGGAGCATTAAGGCCACTGAAGAGTACTACAACCACACCGAAATCTTGAAGAGGCACTATACATCATGTAATTTGAGTTAAAAGAGGGGTTGACACTCCTATAGAGAATGACCAAGGTAGTTGAGGAACAAGAGGTAAGATCCATTCCCCATGCTAATTTTTAATTTCCCATAGATAACACTCTTAAACTAATGGTAGAAGAGGATAATGAGGAAAATGTAAAAGTCCTACTAGAGTAAGAAGAAGAATAAAGGGATATGGGATTTGCTAAATTATGGGATAATATGGTTTACATCAAGGTGTAGGAACATCATGAACCTACTTAACAATAATACCCTCCAACACTAATATTGTTTCATCCCAAATAAGATAAATAAGAATAAGGGTACTTGGTTTGGATAGACATTTGTTTATTTCTCTTATACTCACACTTTTTGGATTCTAGTTACTCTATCATATTCAAAAAAGAAGAAGTGAAACCCTAAACTTTTGGAAAACAAGACTGGAAGGAGGAGGAAGAAAATATAGTTGTTAAAATTTGGAATTATGATTTAGATCTTATGGAAGAGAAACCACATGATGAAGAAGAGAAAGAGTGTCTTATAAAAATGAAGAGTGGAGTATAGAATTTTAGGAACAATGCCCACCAAAATAACAAACATATGAGTGTTACCATATATATAGATTTCATTAACTCTCATTCCAAAATTTTGGGTTTTCCACTACTTATTATATTCTTTAAATATAAGAAAAAGATATTTCCATGAGGAAAAGTAGGAGAGATGGATGTGATTTTGAACAAAGAAAAAATTGGTTCAATACAAGATAGTTGGGTTTATACCCTACTATTATTATTTAATCCAATAGGTGTAGTTAATCTAAGTAGCATTAATAATAGTTCTTTATTAAAGTTAACCTGAGTTTTTACTTATTTTATTTCTTATATAAGGATTTAATTTCAAATGTAGTGAAACACCATTCCATCATTTATGAACCCTAAATGTATGGATCTTGTGTTTTCACTATTTGAAATTCATTTTTATGTACAAGAAGAATAAGGTAGGTAGTCTACAAGAAAATAACTTCCTTGTGATAGGGGACTAATTTTTAAATCTCAATACTTACTTTCGATCCCCTCTAATATTTCCATGCTTTGATTTTCAAAAGATTATATTGATTGATTTATTATTATGACATATTAAATGAGTGATTGACTCAAATTACATGCTCACATTCACAAGAGGTTTCTCGACCAAATTTTTTCAATATTTCTTAGTAATTTTTGTGAGAGAACATTATACATATTACCTACTAGGATTTGATTTTAGATCTTATCAAAACAATGATTATACCAATTCACTTAAAATATGATTGACTCATTCTGTTTTGTGTAACCATTATCCTTAATACCTACCTAAAATTAATCCTCATTTTATCCCGTAGATATCATGAATAGAATATGATATAAATATCCACATTTTAAGTCATTTTATCCATTCCTACCCATACTATAGTGTTTTTCATGATTTTTGATGTTCATGTGTGGTAGAGATAAATTTCATGGCAAAAGGGATATTCATTATTAAGAGAATGAATTTAGTGTTTAATTGGTTTTTGGAGGATTTCTATGCCATATTTCATTATATTTCACTCTCACTCCTCTAGAAAAAGAAAGAAAAGGGGAAAAATGAAAAATGAAAAAACTTAGTTTGAGTTATGGGGTGTCAGAAATCACCATCACTTGAACAATGATTTATATAATTTGGGATTGGGTGATGAATGTGATACTTTTATTTGCTCAATTTTTTAAAATTAAAAAAATAAAAAACAAAAAACATTTAAGGGGTAATAAGTTCATTGCATTCATTATCCATGGCCCTAATTCTACTTGGGAAGTGTGGGGGAAGATATCACTTTTTGAATAGGATAATTTCATTAGATTTTATTTGAGTATCATACTTAATACATAGAACATAACATTTTTTTCAAGCCTTACTCATTTTACTCATCAGTTTACTACCATTCCATAACTTTATAATAATTTGATATATATTTCAAATTCCTCTATATTTTTAGTTAATTTTGTCTCTACTAAGTGGAGAAAGTATATAATTTTAAAATTTGTAATTTTGGTACATTTACTCAAGGTATAATGAAAAAATCACATATTCATTTTACCTTGATTGATGAGATAAGAAAAAAATAGTGAGGTAGATCACTACTTATCCTGTTAATAATGATAAATTAAATGACTATAATGGACGTGATAAGAAGATCCATCATTTTTCAGTAGGAAGTTCAATTATATTATGTTTTATGAGGAGTTTGAATCACATTCTATATGTGACACATGACATTTAGTTTCCGCCATCGAAAAATTTTTAGTTTCATTTATTTTAAATTTTTAAGATTGTTAGGGTGGGAGTTTCCTTTGAAAATTCATAGTTCATATTTATACTTATGGAAATTCATGGTTTATGTTTGGGGGATTTGATGAGTTAGTTTTTGGTGCATAAATTTTAAAAGTTTGATTATTGAAGGTCCTATGTTTTTAATTGATAATATCCATATTTTAATTGATTATATTCACCTTTATTTTTTAAGATAATTTTGATGTAATTTTTGAAAATGAAATAAAAATGATTAAATATTTATTTAAATATTTATTTTTATTAGTATTATTATTCGTGTTGTTTGGGAGTAAATAGAAAAGGAAGAGGGAGGACTTAGTGTAAAAAAAGTGTCCATCCCAAGCTAGCCCTCAACCCACGGCTAAAAGCTATATAACCAACCCCTAAAGGGAAAGCTGGGTAAGAAAACCCATTGGGAAGTCCTGCATGGGTAGTAAAAGAGAGTAGGACTAAGTGTACACAAGTCTGATCAAGTTCATGCATAGGGTAGGATGAAGCGCACTAGTCCCATGCATGTTATCACGAGCTCATTTTTGTGTGTGTGAGTGTAGCGGGAGACCATCCTTCTAGTAGGCTTCTAAGATAAAGGAGCCACATTGTTTCTTATTATGTAGAGTAAGAAACTTTGTATATTTGATGTGGGACATGATCAAGTGGGTTATTGTTCCTCTCTTACTGTAGTAATGCTATTTCTATCCAGTCCCATTTCGTCTTCGTTGAACACACCATCGATGTGACCTTTTCTATTCGACTTCATCAGAACACCATGCCACTCACAAAAAAAAGCCATTTCAACCACCACTACACTACAGCTACAGTTGCTACACCGCAACACCAACATGGTTGATGAAATGAGACATCAGGTTCAATTGGATATATAAGAATCACTATGTCATAGCTAAGGAAATGTATCATAGTGGCCTAGGAAGTACAAACTAAAATTGGAGGCACTAGAACAAATATAACCCACTGTATCATATCCACATTCATCATGAGTTTTAATGAAGGATCTACAGTATAGGACCTCCACTGTGATGTGGGGGGTTCAAAAATAGAAAAACTGAGATTTTGAGGATGAAGAGGCTATGTCGTGGGATGTAACCTGAATTTTTAAGGGGACCAAATGAGTAGTAGCATCAAAAATAGAGGAATATGGATTCGGCCATGGTTGGTCAGCTATGTCATAGGCTATGAAAGGTTGTGCCATAGATAAATTGTAGAGACCCAAAGCTTGACGTACATAGACATTACATTACTTTTTCGGAATACTTAGTATATAACAAAAACACAGACACAAGGACCGTAATAGTTTAGTGTCTTTGGAAACTTGGAATATAATATTCTAATCGTGGTGAAAGATCTTCAACATCTCTCATAAAGATCTTCTTTTTTTTAACCTAATACTTTCTTTATATCCTGGGGAAAAGTAATCATAAAAGGGTGAAATCAAATGCTCAGTAAGGGTAAAAAAACGAAATATCAATCACATCATATTCATAACAACATATCTTTTGGAAATCTTAACCTGCAAAAGAGATCATAATTTCATAACATGGGATAAATCATTGTAGTGAAATGTAATCCCAATAATCATAACCTAAAACATGAAACTTTGTGGAATGCACACATAATCATAGAAAATCATTTCTTATTAGTCAAGACTCATTTCCAAGACTATCTTATTGGACAAAGTCCCTTTCTGAACCAAGTTCACTCCTCGTTTCAGTCCTGTTTCACTGAACCGGTATAACCTACTGTTCCAGCCATGTCTATCTCATGAGATATAAAATCTTTACCCAATGCATTGGAAGGAGATATAGGTCCTACCGATCTCATAATGATACCATTCTTATGTGTGCCACAAAATCATAAATAATACATCATTTCATAACCCATGTAATAAAAATGGGATTCTTAAACAACAAGACATCATAAAACAATTCATATAAGATAAAGGAATTCATAAAAATAATTTCATCACAACATAATCAAATCAATGTAATAATAGGTATAGTAACAGAACCCTATATTATCATAGATGGAAAATAATTTTGAAAAAACCCTTGACGTCCATTCTTGAGGAAAATATCCTTTCTACTTCAAAAACATTTTCCTTTCTAAACATTTCATACAATTTTAAATTAAAAGAATTTGATTAAAAATAAACTTGAAAACTTCTAAAGGAAGCTTCTTGGAAATAATGTTTTAAAAATACATTCATTCCGTATAAGTTAAAAAAACATTCTTCTCATACTTTTGTCGGAAAAGTCAATAAGTACCTCGTACGAAAAACGACAAAAGATTCCTTTCATATCTTTTACTCAAAACTCACCTATGGCTAAAATTGGATTTAAACAACTGTAGGTGGATGGAAATAATATTACATATTGGGGAAACATGGATGTGGATTTTAAAATACACCCCAATAAATACAAAGAATAAACAATCTCGGATAAAAATGAGATTGTGATATTTCCCTTACCTTAGGTCCGATTTTGTTCGTAAGTGTTTGAACCTCCTCTTCTTTGAAGCGCTTCTTTGAGACCTCCTTTTAGGGCACTAAAATTGGTCTTTGAAGAATACTAGGACCTCTAGGATGTCTCTAGGAAAGTGGAGAGAAGAAATTGGAAGGGTTTGGCCGAGCTTGAAGGCTCAAAGTGGTGTGAGGAAGAGAGGGAGGATGTGACCTTTTATAAGGGTGGAGAGGGGCTCCTTTGGAAAACTAAAACTATTATTTTATTATATAGTCATATTCGGTTTTAAATAGCTCCAAATTGATTTATTTTGAGGCTAAGGTTGGTATGGGTCGAAATACTCTCATCAAATAGAATTTAGAAAAGTTTAGGTTCCTATTTTAACCTTATCATTTAGATTTAACATTAAGTTAAATAATTTTACTTTTACCGTGTCTTCTTGTGTTATTTCACTATAAGGTTAATAAACTTACTATAACAAGCCAAACGAACCCCAAGATGTTTATTATTAAAATATATAACCTTATCTATGTCATTTGTCTGAACCATATATTTTTAGGAATAAAATAACAGTTATTAATATAATATTTGTTTTAAAAACTATTTTATGTCAATTTTGACACTATTTGGTAATTGATTTTTTTAAAAATCATAACAGAATGATTAGTTCTAAAAATGTTAATAAACTCAACACTAATATGTCATACTAACCTAGTAAATTAGTCGAATTCATAAAAAGTCTAAAATTACATTTATTTGGGTATTTATAACATCAATTATGTCAATAGTTCATTATTAAGATAATTACTGCATCATCGTTGTGTCACTAATAAATTAAATTATTTAATGTCTAAAAATTAAAAATAAAATATCATTATGTAGGAAATCTTTTTATATTTCTAATTAATATTTATAGTCGAATTTATCTTATGTATAACCCTATATTAAAAATGATTTACTTATTAAACTTTGATTTTAACTATTTTAACCCTTCTTTAAATAAATTAATAATAAATTTTCTAATCTAATATAAGTGGGGTTAAATTGTCATATTTTATTCTAAGGTTGTTTTTGGTCGAATTACACTTATCCAATAGAATTAGAACATGTGTTAGGGTAATAATAATATCATTTTTACCCTTAATTACCCTATTTACTTTTAACCGTGGTAAAAAAAAGTCAAAAGTTACTATTCATCAAAAATTATTTTCATCTCATAGAACCACATTTTAGTCTCTGATATTAAGTGTGTCTCTCGGATTTTCAAAATTCCACTCACAGAAGTGGTAAAATTAAGTTTTATGATAAAATCAGTATTTTTAACTACCACTTAGTGGTTTCACTATTCATCAAAAAATGAACGTTTCCAGAAAAATACAAAAAATTATGCCTAAGATATATTTGATATTATGAATTAAAAAATGATGTCCATTTTACCAAATTCAAAACATATCATTTAGATTAAATAATTTAAAATTAAATTCTCGTCGTCAAAACAAATATGGTGTTTTTAAGAGATAATAACTATCAAAATATTGACACTTGTTTATGTCTGGTTTAAATGTGAAATTACATCCAATTACCAACATTGTATTAAAAAGTAAAAATATATTCTAAATAATCTTTAAAACCACTAAAATTAATAATTTATCACTATTAATGATTTTGATTAAAAATGCTGTTTTTAATTAAAATTTAGTAATTTTCAATATTCATCAGAAAATGAAAGTTATCCAAAAAGTACCAAAATTTCACCCTAAGCTAATTTCGATATTCTGAATACAGAAATAAAGTCCATTTTGAAAAATAAAATTTACAAAATTTAAAAAAGTGGTTATTACTATTCATAACGGCTAGTTTTTAATAATATTTTAATAGCATATCGTTGTTTGGTGAAACTCGGTATTGCATACTACACACGCTATCGAGGAAGGTCGTGATTGCGTGTAATGCAAGGAAAGTCAAGGATGCGTGTTGTGCAAGCTTTTTTTGGTGTAGTTTACAACACAAGACATTAATGAAATTAAGAGTATTTTTCATAAAATCTTGGGGTGTTACATTCTACCCCCTTAAAATGAATTTCGCCCTCGAAATTCATTGGGGTTATAAATGGTTTACTACTTAAAATTTTCTTTAATATAAACCCACATCGTAAAAAGGAATACCAAAACCATTATTTAAAAACAAAAGTATGAAACGTAACGGTTACCCAAATAAACTAATCAATGGGTTTCCACATTGGTGAAAATATGGATATGGCAGAGAAATCTAACCACCATGTTCTGATGGAGAGTGGTAGAGAACATGGCTATAGAAAATCCAGAAATCACAAAGCCATAAATTTGTGACGATCTAAGGTACCATCTGATTCATCAGATATAAGAGTACTAGGACAACATTTTTTATTTTTAAGATCATTTCCCTAAAGTTGATGAAATTGGAATTAGAGGAAATACTTTTGTGATTTTGGTACTGTTTCACCATTGGTCATTCTTTGGACAATTTCCACTTCATCTCTTAAAGAAATGATGTTGAATTTGTCATTTTTTAAGTGTTAGCAAATCATGTGATAGATTGATGGGTCATTCCATCTGTCTCAAAAAAAGGGTAAAAAAGTTATCAAAAATACATAAGACCATCTATGGTGAAGTTAATCGTATACAATTCCAAAAATGAACTTATACTTCATATATCATACCACGTAATAAAATAAAACTAGTTTCTACTAACCAGGGACATCTTTTTGGCCAGTGGTAGGTGATAAAGGCCAGTCGCACTTCAGTTGTGGGTTCGATTCCCACATCCTTGTCCAACGCGATGGGTTGTCGCCCATCCTGCAGGTTGTCTTTTTTCTAAAACTACATTACTATAACATCACATATATAATATCAAAAAAAGTTCTATCCTTAAACAATACTAACTTATGGTTAACAAAATCCATTCCAATCATTAGGCTTATCTAAAATACTTCGGTCCAAACTCATAGTATGAAGAAAACGATTACTTGAAATGTCGTCAACCAAGCATGTAAAAAGTTAACTCTTTCCACATACCACAATCCAAAAACTCTATATACTCAAACCATGATATATCCTTCTCCTTATATCAGTCATGAGCTCATTAATACTATCAAAAATTTAATTTTCTCCTTATCCCTACATTATACACATATCATCTACTTTCCAAAAATATCTGAATAACCTTTCATGGTTAATGGTACCATTCATCATACACTTATAAAACATAAGGAAAGAAAACAGTGTAATAATCCTTAGAAGTCTCTTTATTCAATAGTACCATGATATTACTTATACAACATTACACTTGATAAACATGTAATCATTACACTACCTTCTTAAACCATTGATCGAGCTTCAACAATTATTTCAACTCAAATATCATTTGTAGTCTCTTCATCATCATTAACATTTATACTACCCATACGACCATACTTATTCTCTTCATGAGACTTTCCCTTAGGGCATCAGTTTGCATAATGCCCGTATATTCCACATTTAAAACATTTAACCATTGTTGATGTCGTAGCAATACCATTATCCTTATCCCCGGTGTTAACTGAACCTTTTCCTTTGCACTTACTGGCTTTGTGTCCTTCTTTTCCACACCCAAAGCATCTTACAGTTCCTTTGAAACATTCTCCTTGATGCCTCTTACCACATGATTTACATAGGGGAAATTGAACTTTCTTTCCTCTATGATCATCATGAAACTCCATCTTTCTCTTATTAGCTGAGTAAGAAAACTTACCAAATTTAATTTTATAGATCATATTATGAGATTGCTGATTTGGCATAATAATGATGTTTGGACTTCCAAATCCCATTTCATTTGGTTGCTCATTAAGAATATCATTCCATTGTCCATCATATCTTCCATTATCGTGAATCATCTTGTTTCCAGCAATTTTCTAAAACCCAAAAAGAATAGTGTGTGAGGAAAAAATCATAATAAAGGGGGAGTAACTTAAATATATAAAATCTTTGGTTAAATATAATATCGTTACCATATTTCTAGGACTATATCTTATAGGTATACTTATCCTTAGGGACATCCCTAGACATACCTTAGAAATATCTCTAGGGATCTCACTAACGTTTTCGCATCCTAGTTTGCAAAGGTTGACTAAACTTTTCCTCTGATACCAACTGTAGAGACCCAAAGCTTGACGTACATAGACATTACATTACTTTTGCGGAATACTTAGTACATAACAAAAACACACACACAAGGACCGTAATAGTTTAGTGTCTTTGGAAACTCAGAATATAATCTTCTAATCGTGGTGAAAGATCTTAAACATCTCCCATAATGATCTCCTTTTTTAAAAACCTAAATCCTTTCTATATATCCTGGGAAAAATAAAACATAAAAGGGTGAGCTCAAATTCTCAGTAGGGGTAAGCAAAAGAAATATCAATCACATCATATTCATAAGAACATATCTTTTGTAAATCTTAACCTGCAAAAGAGATCATAATTTCATAACATGGGATAAATCATTGTAGTGAAATGTAATCCAAATAATCATAACGTAAAACATGAAACTTTGTGTCATGCACACATAATCATAGAGAATCATTTCTTATTAGTCAAGACTCATTTCCAAGACTATCTTAGTGTACAATGTCTCTTTCTGAACCGAGTTCACTCCTCATTTCAGTCCTGTTTCACTGAACTGACATAACCTACCGTTCCAGCCATGTCTATCTCATGAGATATAAAATATTTACCCAATGCATTGGAGGGAGATATAGGTCCCACCCATCTCATAATGATACCATTATTATGTGTGCCAAAAAATCATAAATCACACATCATTTCATAACCCATGTAATAAAAATGGGGTTCTTAAACAACATGACATCATAAAACAATTCATATAAGATAAAGGAATTCATAAAAATAATTTCATCACAACATAATCCAATCAATGTAATAATAGGGATAGAAATAGAACCCTATATTATCTTAGATGGAAAATAATTTTGATAAAACACTTGAACTCCATTCTTGAGGAAAATATCCTTTCTACTTCAAAAACATTTTCCTTTCTTAACATGTCATACAATTTTAAATTAAAAGAAGTTGATTAAAAATAAACTTGAAAACTTGTAAAGGAAGCTTCTTTGAAATAATGTTTTAAAAATCCATTCATGATGTATAAGTTAAAAAAACATTCTTCTCGTACTTTTGTCGGAAAAGTCAAAAAGTACCTCCTATGAAAAACGACAAAAGATTCCTTTCATATCTTTTACTCAAAACTCACCTAAGGGTAAAATTGGATTTAAAAAATTGTAGGTGGATGGGAATAATATTACATATTGAGGAAACATGTATGTGGATGGTAAAATACACCCCAATAAATACCAAAGCATAAAAAATCTCGGATAAAAATGAGATTGTGATGTTTCCCTAACCTTAGGTCCGATTTGCTTCGTAAGTGTCCGAACCTCCTTTTCTTTGAAGCGCTTCTTTGATTCCTCCTTTTAGGGCACTAAAATTGGTCTTTGAAGAAAACCAGGACTTCTAGGATGTCTCTAGGGAAGTGGAGAGAAGAAATTGGCAGGGTTTAGCCAAGATTTAAGGCTCAATGTGGTGTGAGGAAGAGAGGGAGGAGGTGCCCTTTTATAAGGGAGGAAGAGGGGCTCCTTTGGAAAACTAAAACTATTATTTTATTTTATAGTCATATTCGGTTTTAAATTGCCCCAAATTGATTTATTTAGAATATAAGGTGGGGATGGGTCGATGTCCTCTCATATTATATAATTTAAACAAGTTTAGGTTCCTATTTTAGTCTTATCATTTAGATTTAACGTTAAGTTAAATAATTTTACTTTTACCATGTCTTCTTGTGTTATTTCACTATAAGGTTAATAAACATACTGTAACAAGCCAAACGAACCCCAAGATGTTTATTATTACTATATATATCCTTATCTAAGTCATTTGGCCAAACCTTAGATTTTTAGGATTAAAACAACAATAAATAATATAATATTTGTTTTAAAAACTATTTTATGTCAATTTTGACACTATTTGGTAATTGATTTTTTTAAAAATCATAACAGAATGATTAGTTCAAAAAAAATTAATAACATCAATACTAACATGTCATATTAACCTAGAAAATTAGTGTAATTCATAAAAAGTCTCAAATTACATTTTTTTGGGTATTTATAACATCAATTATGTCAATATTTCATTAATAAGATAATTACTGCATCATCGTTGTGTCGCAAATAAATTAAATTATTTAATGTCTAAAAATTAAAAATGAAATATCATTATGTAGGAAATCTTTTTATATTTTTATTGAATATTTATAGTCGAATTTATCTTATGTATAACCTTATATTTAAAATGATTTACTTACTAAACTTTGATTTTAACTATTTTAACCCTTCTTTAAATAAATTAATATTAAATGTCCTAATCTAATCCAAGTGGGCTTAAATGGTCATATTTTATTTATAAGGTTGTTTTTGGTCGAATTACACTTATCCAATAGAATTAGGACATGTGTTTGGGTAATAATAATATCATTTTTACCCTTAATTACCCTATTTACTTTTAACCGTGGTAAAAAAAAGTCAAAAGTTACTAGTCACCAAAAATTATTTTCATCTCATTGAACCACATTTTAGTCCTTGATATTAACCGTGTCTCTCGGATTTTCGAAATTTTACTCACAGAAGCGGTAAAATTATGTTTTATGAAAAATTCAGTTTTTTTAACTACCACTTAGTGGTTTCACTATTCATCAAAAAATGAACATTTCCAGAAAAATAAAGAAAATTAGGCCTAAGATATATTTGATATTATGAATTCAAAAATGATGACTATTTTACCAAATTAAAAACATATCAGTTATATTAATTAATTTAAAATTTAATTCCCGTCGTCAAAACAAATAGCGTGTTTTTAAGAGATAATAACTATCAAAAGATTGACATTTGTTTATGTCTGGTTTAAATGTGAAATTAAATCCAATGACCAACATTGTATTAAATTGTAAAAATATATTCTAAATATACATTAAAACAACTCAAATTAATAATTTATCACTATTAATTATTTTGATTAAAAAAGCTGTTTTTAATTAAAATTTAGTAATTTTCACTATTCATCAGAAAATTAATGTTATCCAAAAAGCACCAAAATTTAACCCTAAGATAATTTCGATATTCCGAATCCAAAAATAAAGTCCATTTTGAAAAATAAAATTTACAAAATTTCAAAAAAAGGTTATTACTATTCAGAACGACTAGTTTTTAATAATATTTTAATAGCATATCGTTGTTTAGTGAAACTCGGTATTGCGTACTACACACGCTATCGAGGAAGGCCGCGATTGCGTGTAATGCAAGGCAAGTCAAGGATGCACGTTGTGAAAGCTCTTTTTGGTGTAGCGTACAACCCAAGACATTAATGTAATTAAGAATATTTTTCATAAAATCATGGGGTTTTACATTACCCCCTTTAAAATGAATTTCGCCCTCGAAATTCGTTGGGGTTATAAATGGATTACTATTTGATAGTTTCTTTAATAGAAACCCACATAGTAAAAAGGAATACCAAAACCATTATTTAAAAAAAAAGTATGAAATGTAATGGTTACCCAAATAAACTAATCACTGGGTTTCCACATAGGTGAAAATATGGATATGGAAGAGAAATCTAACCACCATGTTCTGATAGAGAGTGGTAGAGAACATGGATTTAAAAAATCCAGAAATCACAAAGCCATAAATTTGTGACGATCTAAGGTACCATCTGATTCATCAGATATAAGAGTACTAGGACAACATTTTTGGTTTTTAAGATCATTTCCCTAAAGTTGATGAAATTGGAATTAGAAGAAATACTTTCGTGATTTTGGTATTGTGTCATCATTGGTCATTCTTTGGACAATTTCCACTTCATCTCTTAAAGAAATGAAGTTGAATTTGTCATTCGTGAAGTGTTAGTAGATCATGTGATAGAATTATGGGTCATTCCATCTGTCTCAATCAAAAGGTTACAAAAGTTATAAAAAATACATAAGACCATCTATGGTGAAGTTAATCGTATACAATTCCAAAAATGAACTTATACTTCATATATCATACCGTGTAATAAAATAAAACTAGTTTCTACTAACTAGGGACTTCTTGTAGGCCAGTGGTAGGCGATAAAGGCCAGTCGCACTTCGGTTGTGTGTTCGATTCCCACAGCCTTGTCCGACACGATGGGTTGTCGCCCATCCTGCAGGTTGTCCTTTTTCTAAAATTACATTACTATAACATCACATAAATAATATCAAAAAAAGTTCTATCCTTAAACAATAATAACTTATGGTTAACAAAATCCATTCCAATTTTTAGGCTTATCTAAAATACTTCGGTCCAAGCTCATAGTATGAAGAAAATGATTACTTGAAATGTCATCAACCAAGCATGTAAAAAGTTAATTCTTTCCACATACCTAAATCCAAAAATTCTATACACTCAAACCATGATATAACCTTCTCCTTATATCAGTCATGAGCTCATGAATACTATCAAACATTTAATTTTCTCCTTATCCATTAATTTTGTGCATATCATCTACTTTCCAAAAATATCTGAATAACCTTTCATGGTTACTGGTACCATTAATCATACACTTTCAAAACTTAAGGAAAGACAATAGTGTAACAATCCTTAGATTTCTCTTTATTCCATAGTACCATGAGATTACTTATACAACATTACACTTGATAAACATGTAATCATTACACTACCTTCTTAAACCATTGATCGAGCTTCAATAATTATTTCAACTCACATATCATTTGTAGTCTCTTCATCATCATCAACATAAATACTACACATATGACCATACTTATTCTCATCATGAGACTTTCCCTTAGGGCATTGGTTTGCATAATGCCCATACATTGCACATTTAAAACATTTAACCATTGTTGATGTCGTAACAATACCATTATCCTCATCCCTGGTGTTAACTGAACTTTTTCCTTTGCACTTACTGGATTTGTTTCCTTTGTTTCCACACCCAAAGAATCTTCCAGTTCCTTTGAAACATTCTCCTTGATGCCTATTCCCACGTGATTTACATAGGGGAAGTTGAACTTTCTTTCCTCTATGATCATCATGAAACTCCATCTTTCTCTAATTAGATGAGTCAGGAAACTTACCAAATTTTACAATATTGATCATATTATGAGATTGCTGATTCGGCATAATAATGATGTTTGGACTTCCAAATCCCATCTCATTTGGATTCTCATTAATAATACCATTCCATTGTCCATCATATCCTACATTATCGTGAATCATCTTGTTTCCAGCCATTTTCTAAAACCAAAAAAGAATAGTGTGAGAGGAAAAAATCATAATAAAGGGGGAGTAACTTCAATATATAACATCTTTGGTTTAATCTAATATTGTTACCAAAGTTCTATTACTATATCATATACGTATACTTATCCTTAGGGACATCCCTATACATTCCTTAGAAATATCTATCGGGATCTCACTAACGTTTTCGCATCCTAGTTTCCAAAGGTTGACTAAACTTTTCCTCTGATACCAACTGTAGAGACCCAAATGTTGACGTACATAGATATTACATTACTTTTGCGTAATACTTAGTACATAACAAAAACACACACACAAGGACCGTAATAGTTTAGTGTCTTTGGAAACTGGGAATATAATCTTCTAATCATGGTAAAAATCTTCAACATGTCCCATAAAGATCTTTTTTTTAATACTAAATCCTTTCTTTATATCCTGGGGGAAATAAAACATAAAAGGGTGAGCACAAATGCTCAGTAAGTGTAAACAAAAGAAATATCAATCACATCATATTCATAAGAACATATCTTTTGGTAATCTTAACCTGCAAATGAGATCATAATTTCATAACATGGGATAAATCATTGTAGTGAAATGTAATCCCAATAATCATAACTTAAAACACGAAACTCTGTGTCATGAACACATAATCATAGAGAATCTTTTCTTATTAGTCAAGACTCATTTCCAAGACTATCTTAGTGGACAAAGTCCCTTTTTGAAACGAGTTCACTCCTCGTTTCAGTCCTGTTTCGCCGAACTGATATAACCTACCGTTCCAACCATGTCTATCTCACGAGATAGAAAATATTTACCCAATGCATTGGAGGGAGATATAGGTCCCGCCCATCTCATAATGAAACCATTCTTATGTGTGCCACAAAATCATAAATCATACCTCATTGCATAACCCATGTAATAAAAATGGGATTCTTAAACAACATGACATCATAAAACAATTCATATAAGATAAAGGAATTCATAAAAATAATTTCATCACAGCATAATAAAATCAATGTAATAATAGGGATAGAAACAGAACCCTATATTATCTTAGATGGAAAATAATTTTGATAAAACACTTGAACTCCATTCTTGAGGAAAATATCCTTCCTACTTCAAAAACATTTTCCTTTCATAACATGTCATACAATTTTAAATTATAAGAAGTTGATTAAAAATAAACATGGAAACTTGTAAAGGAAGATTCTTGAAAATAATGTTTTAAAAATCCATTCATGCCGTATAAGTTAAAAAAACATTCTTATCGTACCTTTTTCAGAAAAGACAAAAAGTACCTCATACGAAAAATGACAAAAGATTCCTTTCATATCTTTTACTCAAAACTCACCTAAGGGTAAAATTGGATTTAAAAAATTGTAGGTGGATGGAAATAATAATACATATTGAGGAAACATGGATTTTTATGGTAACATACAACCCAATAAATACCAAAGCATAAACAATCTCGGATAAAAATGAGATTGTGATATTTCCCTTACCTTAGTTCCGATTTGTTTCGTAAGTGTCCGAACCTCCTCTTCTTTGAAACGCTACTTTGAGACATCCTTTTAGGGCACTAAGATTGGTCTTTGAAGAAGACCAAGACCTATAGGATGTCTCTTGGGAAGTGGATAGTGGAAATTGGCAGGGTTTGGCCGAGCTTGAAGGCTCAATGTGGTGTGAGGAAGAGAGGGAGGAGGTGCCCTTTTATAAGGGAGGAGAGGGGCTCCTTTGGAAAATGAAAACAATTATTTTATTATATAGTCATATTCGGTTTTAAATAGCTCCAAATTGATTTATTTCGAAGATAAGGTGGTGATGGGTCGAAATCCTCTCACCCAATAGAATTTAGACAAGTTAGGTTCCTATTTTAACCTTATCATTTAGATTTAACATTAAGTTAAATAATTTTACTTTTACCGTGTCTTCTTGTGTTATTTCACTATAAGGTAAATAAACTTACTATAACAAGCCCAACGAACCCCAAGTTGTTTATTATTAATATATATAACCTTATCTAAGTCATTTGGCCGAAACATAGATTTTTTGGAATAAAATAGCAATTAATGATATAATATTTTTTTAAAAAACTATTTTATGTCAATTTTGACACTATTTAGTAATTGATTTTTCTAAAAATCATAACAGAATGATTAGTTCGAAAACAGTGAATACAATCAATACTAACATGTCATAGTAAACTATAAAATTAGTGTAATTCATAAAAAGTCTCAAATTATATTTATTTGGCTATTTATAACATCAATTATGTCAATATTTCATTAATAAGATAATTACTGCATCATCGTTGTGTAACAAATAGATTAAATTATTTAAAGTCTAAAAATTAAAAATAAAATATCATTATTTAGGAAATCTTTTTAGATTTATAATTAATATTTATAGTAGAATTTTCTTATGTATCACATGATATTAAAAATGATTTACTTATTAAACTTTGATTTTAACTATTTTAACCCTTCTTTAAATAAATTAATAATAAATGTCCTAATCTAATCCATGTGGGCTTAAATGGTCATATTTTATTCCTAAGGTTGTTTTAGGTCGAATTATACTTATCCAATAGAATTAGGACATGTGTTAGGGTAATTATAATATCTTTTTTACCATTAATTACCCTATTTACTTTTAACCGTGGTAAAAAAATGTCAAAAGTTACTATCCACCAAAATTTATTTTCATCTCATTGAACCACATTTTAGTCCTTGATATTAACCGTGTCTCTCGGATTTTCGAAATTCGACTTACAGAAGCGGTAAAATTAAGTATTATGAAAAATTCAGTTTTTTTAAATACCACTTAGTGGTTTCACTATTCATCATAAAATGAACGTTTCCAGAAAAATACAAAAAATTATGCCTAAGCTATATTTGATATTATGAATTCAAAAATGATGTCTATTTTACCAAATTATAAACATATTTGTTACATTAATTAATTTAAAATTTAATTCCCGTCGTCAAAACAAATAGCATGTTTTTAAGAAATAATAACTATCAAAAGATTGACACTTGTTTATGTATGGTTTAAATGTGAAATTACATCCAATGACCAGAATTGTATTAAATTGTAAAAATATATTATAAATATAATTTAAAACCACTCAAATTAATAATTTATCACTATTAATTATTTTTATTAAAAAAGTTGTCTTTAATTAAAATTTAGTAATTTTCACTATGCATCAGAAAATGAAAGTTATCCGAAAAGTACAAAAATTTCACCCTAAGCTAATTTCGATATTCCGAATCCAAAAATGATGTCCATTTTGAAAAATAAAATTTAATAAATTTCAAAAAGTGGTCATTACTATTCATAACGGCATGTTTTTAATAATATTTTAATAGCATATCGTTGTTTGGTGAAACTCAGTATTGCGTACTACACACGCTATCGAGGAAGGTCGTGATTGCGTGTAATGCAAGGAAATTCAAGGATGGGTGTTGTGAAAGATTCTTTTGTTGTAGCGTACAACACAAGACATTAATGAAATTAAGAATATTTTTCATATAATCTTGGGGTGTTACATAAATGACCCACACCATAGAGTTTAATACCTCCAATATAATTAAAATACCCAGTACTTTTGGTATTTCCATGAACCACAGGTCTGGTATTAGGGAGAAAAATAGAAATAGTTATGTGGGATACTAACCTAAAAATGTGGAGAAAAATAATCCATTATTTCAGGAGTATAGGCCAAAACCTCTTCACAGAACTTCACAAGGGTTTTGAAAAACTCCCCCCTCTCTCATTAATAGATTGAGAATAATTAAAATTTGTAGAAGGGGTCGATTTTCATAGGAGGTTTTTTATGGGATAAGAATAATTAAAAGAGAATAAATTGAGGGATAATAAGAAAAATAAAAATTGAAAAATAAAATCCGGGAGAGAAGATTTCAAAATTCAAAAAAAAACAAAGGAGGATTTTTCCTATAAATAGAAGAATAAACTGCTCTTAAAAAAATTCAAACCTATAGAGGAGCTAGACTATAATGTCAGTAAACCAAAGGAGGTTCCACTACTATCTTTGGATGCAAAATTATGTATAAATAATTGGATTCTAACCAATATCTGTAGTAGGTGTAGAAGAGAAAGTGTTCATCATCAACCGCATCACTACATTAATTAAGACATTTATATTTTATGTTTTCATTTCCATTATGTTATTATGAATACATATGTTGGTGTGAATGTAATAATAATATGTTTTCATTTTTCATAGAACATTTATTTTAGACCTAACATTCTTCTCCTTTACCTTGAATTCATAGTTTTCATGGTAATTTCGATATTATCCATGAATAACTACGTATTCAAGGGAAAGGGGAGTTTATAAACTAGATGGGTACATAATTTAATTAATATCACATTGACATTAATAAAATAATATCCTACAATTGTATAGAAAGAGTTATGACACTTAGTGGATGAACCCCAATGTGTTAAAGAGGAGTGAAAGAGTGAGAGATGACCTTAACATCACCTACTATTTTGAGATTAAACACCATGAATCTAAATTGGTTATAAGAGACCATGAAATAGGATTTGGATGATTTGTATAGTTCTATTTGAGGCTAATATGAAACAATAGTTACTCCAATAAATATAATGAATAATAGATTTAATGAAATCCCATATTTTATATCAACTCTCCACTCATCATCCTTTTTCATTCTTTTTGAGTTGGTCCCAGAAAACCTCTATGTAGTTTAGTTAATTTTATGTTTAGTTAAATTGTAAAAAATTGCAGTTCTACTGAAATCTTATATCCTCATGGGATCAAACTCATATTACCACTATTATACATTATAGTAGTTAGTAAAGTGGGTTTACTTTAAATTTTTATTTTTATATTCCTGAGATAATTAATGATTATATAAGGCAATGTTGGTGTAGTTTTTTGGTTTTTCAACTTATAGATGTATTTTATATTAAGAAGAACTAATTTGATAAAATATTTAATGGGTTGTGTAGGATAATCTCACAATTAAAGGAGTAGAAGAAACCCATTTTAATGCTTGATCGATTATCCTGGAATCAATATGAATGAAGAACATGAAACATAAATGGGCATGCCTCAAATGTAGTGTGCTCAATATCTTTTTAACTCAATAAAGAATGTTTGATAGTATTCACCAAGTGTAATCCAATAGACTCTTTCTTCATTATGAATGTATAGTAACCTCTAGAATCCGTACATGATACAAGAGTACCAAGCATACCAAAAAGGTGTATTTTCACTTTCCTTGATGGAGAAAAATAGATAATTGATATGGAAGAGATATTCTTTTATAGCTAAATGTAATTAAACACATGACCCATAAGAGGATAAAATTCTTATATATACCTCATTTATTAAATAAAGGAGGAATAACTTCAGCTTCCAACACATGGAAGCCAACATACATTGCTCATAATTTATGTTCATTAGTTTTTGATAATCATCAATTGCTTTAAAGATTATATTATGTTGATAATTCCATAAATGAGTCATCTCAATGACACACTGCTGAATGAAACTGAGTAAAAGATGTCTCAATTCCTTTGCACTTGATAGACAATATCATTGGCCAATCATATCATATGACGGGAGAATCTCCTTTCCCCTTGTGATATGGCTTAATCATAGCCTATGACATATTTCACATGAATGTCTTGGATTATGATATATATCAATCATAAAATATCAGTGGTCATGTTTTAATACATTTCCCAAAAAAATCCCCTATATTAAAATTCCATAAGGACTTAATGAAAAAAACTTTACTACTCTTTAAGAATCCATCCAAATTCCTTTGGATACAATTTATCAAACTCTTTTTTTTAATGAACACTTTGTAAAAAAATAATCCTTATTATAAGGACAAATTATGTGATCCTACAGGCCTTGGTAGTGTTGAAAACAAATATGACATCCATATTTCATAGATTTATGCAAAGAGATACCTTTATCAAAATGTCAGTACTACTCAAGATGAAGAGATTAATGGTTTGACCTCAATCAAACATTCTCATATATCTATATGAACATTTCCACCACAAGATAAATCATATAAATCATATTTATACTTATATAATTCATTTTTCATGATATATATTATCCACTACATATGAAACAAGTCAATATAGTAAAGGTCAACTCATAAAATTCATGATTTTACAAAATAGACTGACCAATTTGAATGAATACACCACATATTATTCATCTAAGTAGTTAAGAATATCACATGTCATTTAAATAATCATGGAGATGGATTTCTGTAATTTAATCCAATCATGGGTCCATATGTATTTTTTCATTATACAAGTGGATAAATCCCAGTATGTTTAATATCCAACCGATAACATAACCATCAACACACCCAACCACCCCTTGATTATATATGATTAAAGGCTTATGTAAGAAAGATATCAAAGTATAAAGGTTCTCATACTATGTATATTTCTAACCTATGGTATTGGGGATTCATAATAATCATACACACTTTAGTATATCAACGATTTTATGACGCTATATGTGATATACTTTAGTTGGTTAGACAAATAATATGTGTCAAATTATTAAATCATGATTTTCTTGTTTGTACCATATACAACTCTTTGTATATAATATAAAATTATTCCATTATTAATTTTAATATATCATCACAACCTATAATACTCTATGATGATAATGGATTTTAGATAAATTAAAGTAATACTTTGAGGGGGTTTTATCATATCATTTTTTATGTAATATAAATGAGGCACATATGAATGAATAATAAATGTAGATTGATTTTTTTTTGTAAAAATATTATATATTTTATAACAATTGAATCCATTATCTCATGTTTCTAATACGATGATATTAAACATGGACCATTTTCTTTTGTTGTTCTAATGGTTTTGTCAAATGATCTGCTACATTTTCATCTATAGCTAGCCAATAGATATTTACATCACTTCTATCAATAGTCTTTATGATTATATAAAATTTACCAATGATGTGTTTAGTCCTTTAGTGAGATTGAGATTCCTTGTCATTAGAAATAGATCAATTTTTTTCCTTATAAATTTAAATTTCTCTCTCAATACTAGGAGATAACCCAAGTTCATAAATTAAATTCTTTATCTAAATAGGTTCCTTAATAGAATTTGATGTAGTGATGAAATTTTCCTCTACTATTGAGTTTAATATAGTGGATTGTTTGGAAATATTCCATATTAATTCACTATTGTTCATGAAAAACAAAAATCTAAATTTATATATCATGTCATATTTTTCAGATTAGAAACTAAAATCAATTTAATCCCTTAAAATGCTATCTTCGTCACCTCTAATGATCAATAATAAAACATCAATTATTTATAAGTACTTGGGGGTATTCTTGAATACAATCCAATGACTCTCACCAAGATGGTATTAGTATCATGTTTTTGTATATAAAGAATATGTGGCAGAGGTTTGAGTGTATATCATGGAATACATGATGGATCATATAACAAACTCCTTAGGAAACCCATATATCCTTTCTAACTCTTTATAAGGATTTATAATCTTCAAAAGATTGATGTAATGAAATAATGGTAAAGACCCTTTCTTAGAGTTCATTATGCACAACTTATTTAGCATTTTACCAATATTAATATATTAAATTAGTCCAAGAACCCTTTTTGATCTATCTCTATATATCTTCATACCTAGTATATAGGATACTTCAGCCATATCATATTCATTCTATCATTTTTTTTGTTTTATACATTTCTGTATATTTTTATGTCATATATATGTATATATCATATTAATTTTCCAAAAATACCCCACCACTTTAGGTGTTTATTTTTAGTATATTTTTGAATATAATAGTGATGATAGAAAATCATCTTGTGTAAGTGGTCTCCTTATGAGATTGACCCCAGTGGATTCACTATTTTATATTCTTAAAAATATAATAATATACTAAGTTGAGATTCATGAAAATATCTCTATCAATTTGAAAACATTACTAAGGAGAATAAAATCTTACATGCATTTTTTTATAAATAAAATTATAAATTTTAAAAACCAAAAAAATAACTTCATTGCATACCTTTCATTTTTATGTCATATATGGGCTTCTATAGTGGTTTTTTATAGTTTTATCCTATTAAATATTTCCATTAGTCTATTAAGGAATAATTATTGAATATACAAGTACAAGAAAAATTTATAATGTTCAAATAATTCTATAAATAAATGAATATTTTGGTAACTATGATAAAGGAATAAAAGATTTATTACTAGAATAATAAGTTAAATAAGATAAAAAATAAGTAGTGCTTGTTCCACCCACATTACTAGTTTGAGAACCCAATGAGGTCAAGAGGAAGGTGATTTGAGACTTATCATCTAACTTTACTCAGCCATTGATAGTATAGGTTTTTGAAGAGTACATTCTAGCTAATACAAATGTAGGATATAAACTTTATTTGGAATCATATTGGTTTGATTTTATATATATTTAATTACCAAATGATTCACCCATATTTAAAGAATAAAAATCATCACCTATATACCTCTAAATTAATTTGGAATAATAAATCTCTAAATTGTTTTAATTTGAAGAAATGTTGGAGGATATTTATTACATACCCCTAACTGCAACAATTCAACTCCAAGAGGCACTAAGAAAATATGAATAATTAAACTTTGATCCAATACATGGAGATAATCTTTTATTAGACACATTTTTCCTAATTATATTGAAATAGAATTAATTTTTACCTCCCACTACTTTGATTGTTCATATTATACTAACATATGGATTTATTGGAGTGCGATGAAAATGAAGAAGAAGTGGAAGTATAGAATGAAGGATCTAGTTGAGTAGTACACTTATGGATATGAGGATGATGATAAAAATTATGAATCTTTATGGAAAAATTATTGAACATGAACCAAAAGATAATCCAAATATTTTCTTAATTTTTTCCATCACTGGTGTATAAACCACACCTCCATCTTAATAAAATAAGTATAACCCCTAGTTACATTACCTTATCCCCTTACATCTCTTTTATTAACTCATTCAAGGCGATGTTTTAATTTTCATTTATTATATGGGTCTCCATTCTTAGTGTCTACTCATTACATTGGGAAAAGTCACATTTGGTGGTTCATATCAAAGAAGACACATCCTCCATAAATTGGGGATAGAATGTTGTCACTTCCTGAATAGGGGTGGTTAAATCTTAACACCTCTTATGGGTGGTTTCCCTTAATATCAATTATCCTTTCCCATATCTATTATCTTTTTTTATTTAGATATTTTTTTATTGTTTATTTTAGGTTTAAGTTGTAGAAACTGGGTGATTAACTCAAGGATGTCACTACCCCAATAAACCCAGGTTGTTTCTTTCCTTCTTTTTAGTATTTATGCCCTTTTATTTTAAATATGTTTGTGTAAAAATGATGGGTTTTTAGTTCTTAATTATGGGGGTGTTTTAATCTATTTTTAGTCATTTATGTGTTTTTTCTTTTTCATGATTTTAAAATCAATAATTTTGTATGATTTATTTTTAATTTTACGTTTAGGGTATTTTTTTGGATTTTGATCTTAATATGAATGCACTGATAAATTAATACCATATTTGTATTTTTAACACATTTCTTAATTTGGAAATTTAATGTATTAAATGTTATTTGATATATATTTTTCTTTCCTCAATTACAATGTTTTCATTAAATAAAGTTTGATTGATTTCAAAAGTCATGTTCATTAGTAATATACAAAATGAATATCTTAAGTAATACCAAAATGTTTCTAAACCTTTTTAAAATATTATTTGCCTTTATATTTTTTCCTGAGATTATTATTCCATATTCTGATATCCAAAAAACTGTTATTATTTCTCTTTCAATGTTTTAGAGTGTATGAAATGTTTTCAATATTATTAGGTCATTTTTGGCTGTCCACATTTTATCTTAAGACCTGTTGTTTATATATACCGTTATTTATCCCTTATAATACATGAATTTATTTATAGGTTTAATCCATATTATAATTCAATTTACCCTTAACCACATTCACACTTAATATTTTTCCATGGATATTTCATGTTTGAGTGTGAAATAAGGGACATTCATGCGCATTATTTGGTAAAAATCATTACAGAGTAATGTGAGGTGCACTTCACTAATCTAGGAAGTGGAGAGAGATAAATGGGTATATTTCATTATCACCATTCGTGATATATTCATATAATCATTTTCTCTAAAAAAATTATAAAAAATGAAAAAAAATGATAAAAAAATAAAATGAAAAAAATTAAGTTGATAATGAAATATTAATTGTTATTACTCATGTGATCTATCATTCATTCATTTCATTCGATTTTCATGTCATCCTCTATGAAAAAAAATTGTAAAAAATAAAAAAAAAGATAAAAAAAGTGAATGAAAATGAAAAATGGATAACTATGATGAAATCCTTTGTTACATTAATTATTTAACTCATGGACCATGTCATAAAAAATGATGGTGCGGTGTTTCATATTTTTAAGGGGAAGGGAGGGAGATATATTTCCTATGTTTTCACTTGAATACTCATGTGATTGTATTTAACATTATAACCTCATATTTTTAAGCTTTTAATTTTTAAATGCATAACATACCAACCCCTAGCCTTGAGATCACGAGGAAAAGACCTCATGATTGAATTTTTTTTTATGTCTCATGGTGTAGAGAGGTGATAATTTTCAAAGTCCTTTAGAGATCTTCCATGTGATTTAGAATGACAAAATCTCCATTTATAATAATTTACTGAGAGAGAAATATATATACGGTGATGTAGGCATAACATGATAATGGAAATTAGAATGACATTGAATGAAATTTTATGATCAATTTTCATCATTGGGTAATTTAAATCCATTTATGAGTTGTGATATTTTCTTTTTAAATATTATTTTTGTAGCATTTCCATTAATACATTGGGATGTTTTTTTGTCTATAGTTTAGATGATTGTCCTCAATTGAAATGGTTAAGTTTATAAGATTTATGAAGCTCATATTTTTATACATATTTAAAATTTTAAATTCAATGTTTTAACCCCACTAATCTAGCATTTTAAGGGTAATTGTCATATTTTGAGGTTTTAGGAATATTTTGGACATAATTGTAAAAATTATTAATTTTTTATTTTTATTTGGTTTCGTATCACTATCATAAATTTTTCAATATTATCCCAAATTAAAAACATCCATTTTTATATAATTAAATTCGTTTTTTTCTACATTACATTTAATTAGGCTAGCTACTAAATCAAATAATATAAGGATAAAATTAAAAATACAAGTGGGGCCTTGAAACATGTGCAAAGTTTGGATGAATATTAATTTTTGTCTCATATATCATAATATACCAATTCAAAGGAGATCAAAATTTGTTTTAAAAAAATTTAAATATACATGGAAAAATTTCATTAACAGTACTTACTCGATATTCAAATGTTTTCAAGTCTATAAATGCTTGGTAAACTAGATATTGATAATTCAAAGAGTCTCTTAGTGTAAAAAATTATTATTTAGTAATTCATTAATATATTTCATTAAAAGTGTCTAATAAATCTCAAATTTTATGTGTTCATGTTACATACATAAATTAATAACTTTATTGAATAATATTTTCCATGATTTAAACATTTAATGGTCTAAAAAGGCTTCATATTTTGGATGACGTATTTAGAGATAAAATGAGCCACCCCTCATCCTTATAAATTTGCACTTATAAATCCTTTCAAAATTTTCGATGTTTTTAGTTGTTAAGGAGATTATTTGGGTATTGTAATAACACTATATAATTTTATATATTATGTTATGTTTCTATTTCTCTTCAATTTCTTTTCTATTTTGTTTTTTCACTATTTGAATATCATCTCCAAGAAAATGGAGAACTAACATAAATAGTTGTTTGAAGGGATGGAGCAATGTTATGTTTAAAGTTCCTTATGATTTAATTCTTCACTTTATTCTATTCTGATAATTTCAATAGTGCTTAATCTTATTATAGTTATTATTCTCCTTTTTTCACTACTATTGTGTTCATATTCCTTGTTCATCAATATTAATTCCCATTACTATCTAATTCATTCATATGGTGGATTTTGAATTGGATAGTTTTGTTTAGTGAAGAGGTTTCTCAGATGACATTAGGAAGAGTAGTATCTTACATATAGAGGTATCAGTGTGGAGTAATACTATTTCAACAAGAAGTTCTGGTGTTACAGGTCTTGATCACTACATTGAGTATAATAGTAAAAATATTTTCTAGAATAATGATAGATTCACTATGAACTTCCTAGGACAATAACTCCAATTTCTTCTTACTATCATCATTGTGTTTTACTTTTTATTTTTATAGATACATTTTTCTAATATTATATATATCATATTTATTTTCCAAAATTTCTACTACATTAGGTTTTCATTTTAGTATATTTTATAATATAATATTAATAATAAAAAATATGTCTGTGTAAGTGGACTCCTTGTAAGATCGACCCTAGGGTGCACACTATACTGCATTCTTAGGGAAAAACAAAAATATTGAGTTGGGATTTGTGAAAAATCCCTATGTTAGAAACATTTCTAATAATAAGTATTTCATCTATATATAATATTATAAATTTAGAAACACTCTCATTAAAACACTTGTATAAAATTAGTTATCTGAATTTTTTGTGATACCAAACTCTACGATTATATCACCAAACTAGATGTTCTAACTATGAGAATCATGCTTCAATCATTAATTTAACCATTATAACTTACAAACCATAAAAAACTCATTTGGATCATTAGAACTTTAAAGTTTTATTATATACACATCCTCAATGAAATTCCCATTAAGGAAAGTAGTTTGGAAATCCATCAAATATATATCTTATTCATAATGAGCTATTATGGGGAAAATATTAAAGGACTTTTTCTTCACAAATAGAGAAAATGTGTATTCATAGTCAATACCAGGAATTGTTTATAAATTTTATCCACTGTGTGAACTTTATAGGTATACACTCTACCATCCATATCATTTTTTCTTATAAAAAAACCCCTTATGCCCTATGGGTCTCACCCCTTCAAGTCCTTCCACTATGTTACAAACCTAATAATTGTACATGGAGTGTATTTCAAATTTCATATCATTTATCCATTTCATGAAATCATAAATCTCATTGGAATCTCATTTGGTAATAAGTTCATTATCTATGAACATTACTTCATCATCATTTATTACAAGAAATTCATACCTCTTAGGAACTTGAAGAGTCATACTATACCTTTTACATTTTTGTGTACTATGAGTTGATTCTTCTTCTATAACTCCTTATGAAATGGAATCAACTTTTATATCAACAATATTTTTTTGTTGGTCTTGAACGTCTCCTAGATCAACTTTCCAACCACTTACTCCTTAAATAATATATTCCTTCTCAATCAATATATCAAATCAATCTCTAATGCACATGTAAATCAGTAAATATTTTTATAAATTTTTATGTAAGTTTTAAATAATTATTGTAATCATTTTTATTGTTTTTAGTTTATTTTATAGTTTTATAGTATTTTAGTCATTCTAATAATTTTTAGAAATTATATATTTATTTTTATTATTTTTTAAAATTATAGTATACTTTAACTATAGGTTTTGAGGATAGTCGAAGCACCTTTGGTGTGCGTTAAATTAAAATTTCTTTTAATTTAGAGTTCTAGAAAACCCCAAGAGAATATCTTTCACATTAAATTTATAATTAATTTATTCAGATCAAGGAGAAATGATTACCACATCATGGTATCCTTTCTTCAATGTCATTGTTGATATTCCAAAAACCCTTTTAGATTACCTTCATTGTTATATAAGGATTCAAATGTAAAATCCCTCTAGCAGGGATCAAAACATGATCATTTAATCTCTTAGAAATTCCTACTGGTTTTTGATCGCTAGTGCAGAAAATAAAATGTTTTGTGTTGTTCATCTTGATAACTCCAATATCGTTTTGTATTGATGGAGTTCTTCTCAATCTTGAGAGAAAAATAGGAGGAATTAAAGGGGAAGAGAGAGAGAGGAATGTTGTCTGAAATGATTCTTTATCCTCAATTTTTAATTAAACCTATAAAATAGACATAACCATCTATTTATAGAACTAGGTTTTAGGTTAAAATACTATTTAATTGCATATAATACATTCAATAAAATTATAATATTAAATAAACCTCATACCATATAATAACAATATTAATATTATTCTTTTATTGTGTCTGTTAACTCTTGAAATGATGAATATTATTTTACCATCTTATAAATTATTATTTATCATCGGACATGATATTGATCCACTCAAACTTCTCAAAATTTATTGAATACTTAAATTAATATTTTATTTACTTAAATAAATATTTTATTCACAACCTAGTGAATAAATATTTCTTAAAAATTAGATAAATAAAATAATTATCTCATCTACAATTCAGAAAATAAATATTTATTAAATATTCAGTTCATTAAATAAATTAGTTATTAAATGAATAAATAATTATATAGTAACTTGAAAATATTAATGATCAACAAAAACTGAATAAAATTATTAATTGGTAATGAAAAGAATATTTATTATAATAATTAAAATATAATAGAATTTAAATGAGATCAACAGAAACAATTAGTTTGTGACCCTCTAGGATTCTTTCTCATTATCCTTAGGTAGGTACACCTAAATTACAAGATTAATGTCTAGAAATGGTTCAAGGCATCCAAGAGAAAGAACTTAATGTCGCAACATGGAAAACCACATACGAATGATTGTTGTGTAATATAATCCATTTGTCTTAATATGTCATCAAGCTGGATACCCATACGTGCCATCAACCAATATGATTGATATGTATTTCTTTAACTATCTGAAATAAATATCATTACACCAGGGCCATGGAATTTAATGCAGAAATTTTATTTCAATCAAATGGATGAGATATCAATTTCCATAAACATATAAGGGATAAATCCTTCTTCAACTTATCTATTAATAACATCTCCTTAGTGACACACCCAAAATTCCCTACTTCCCACCAATATATGGATTGAAAGTTCTTATCATTATATATAAGTGTGTGAGTCATGACATGAATTAATTATAATATTAAAGTATAAGTACCATTAAAAAAATATAGATAGGAATATTTGATGATGCCAAAACATGTAGAATTCCTACTGGTGGGTCTGTTCTCATAATCGCTCATCTTGGAGATTACCAATTACAATCTTCATGAGAAGAATACTCCTCAATTTATGAGTACTCTCACCTAAAATTATATGTACTTGAGCCCTTATTAGTATGTTATTTGACCATTTAACTAGTTTTAGGAATATCATCATAGTATTTCAAGGTTCTCATCATAGTCGGGAACTTCTATGCCCTTTTTAATGTAATAAATACTCTCGGACATTATCACATCAATGTCATGTAGAATAAAAATCAATATGTTATAATATATTTAAATTAATATTCACATCATTAAATATACATGCAATATTAAGTACAATATTAGTTGGTTCTAGGGCACCAACTCTAAAAAACTCTCACTTGCACTAGATCCAAATGCTAACAACCAGTTAGTTATCACAGGTAGAAATATTCATCCACTAAGTACAGCTATAGATTATAGGCCTATCCAATTTATCTGGATAGGGTTAAAAAATAAACTTCTATACATGGAAAATATATTTACTATAACATTACTATCTTGAAAAAATCCCTTATGTAGTGATATAACTAAGTATCCACTTATTAATTAACTTGATCACTAGAATTCACACTTCTCCAAACACCAATTTTTATATGATACTAGATCAAATTGAACTATATGACAAAAGGTTTTTAATTATCTTCATCACTTGTATTCCCACTTCTCTAGATACCAATAACTCATCCATTTCTACTTTGTAATTTACTTTTGAATAGTTACAACTGAAATTCGATGTAGTTATTTTGGATATGTTTAATATTTACATAATATGAATCATTCATTAATAATATCAAACATCAATACATATAATGGTATATGAGATAAATTCCTATAATTTAATCTTATGAAATTATATTAATCTTAATAATCTCTTACTATTCCTATGCATGTACTTTTAGAAGGATTATATGCCAACAAAAATTTGACCTCGAATTTTTACAAAGTTTACTTTTCTAATACACTGTTAATATATGTACTATGACTAAATTGAGAAAAAAAATTATGGATCCAAATTGTATATCATGTTCCCGAGAACTCGGTCTCTGCTTTAGGTCATAATTATAAAAAATTTCATTACTTATTATTAACAAAATAGTAATACATAGTATTTTTTTCCATACATTATTAACACATCTATCTTGAAAAATTATAATGATACCAGTAAGCCAATATATACCCATGTCACTCATTTGTTTCCAAATAAACATTCTATAATCACTATTCATGATTTATTCAGAAATAAATTTTTTTAATCTGTATATCATATTGGAATTTATTAGATTCATTATCCATTTTAATCAATGTATAGTAGACATATACAATCGGGTCTCCTTTTGGTCGAATAATATAGATATCTACCATAAGATTTCTTCTAAGTGAGGTGGCCTTTAAAATAAATATCAAAATATAATGATCATAGAAATATGATTTGAAAAAATATAATTTTATAAGTATTTTAGTTATTATGATTGTTGTATAAGTTTTTATATAGACAAGACCTTTCAAGAATCAATCATGATTTATTATTATCATCTTGTTCCATGTATATATAGTTTCTGTTGAATACTTACCAACAATACCAAGTCTTAGAAACATTCAAAATAAGTAGTCATTGAATCTTGATACATGGAGTCTGTTACTTGAATTTATACATACTTTTCAACCTTAGAATATAACCATTTAATGATGAATTCTAAGAATATTTATTCTGAAAGAATAATATATGCATCACCCACCATGGTGAACATAAACAAACTATTTGGTTATAAATTCCTCTACAGTATTTGTCTATTTATCTAATCCTCACACTAATTTTTGTGGAGTCCAGTATTCCAATACTATCTAATGTCCATACAGGGTATTAACTCATAGAAGTTAATTTTCATCCCACAATATTCAACTATATATGCTCTTCTTATGGAAATCTAGTCAATCTTGATTAGATGTTAATATCCTCATTGGACATAAGATCATTAACTCGGAATCACCATAGTGTTTTGATGTTCATTTTTAGTGAAGGAAACCTTTTAAAAAATTCAACAATAACTTGTGGTAGTTTATTAATAAATTATTATCACATCATAATTGATATGATATCCATTAGACAATTTAGTTGTCATATAGTTTATATGTCTTACTTATCAGGAAAGCTCAGCCATAGGTAAACCTATGACCATTTATTAATAAAATGAAAAAGTACAGAAAGCAAGAAAAGCACAAAAATGCATACATCTACAAATCATAGAAATCATCCCCATCACCATATTCATGATGAAAGGATTCATCCATAGTTACTGATTTCCACTCTGAGCTTTCATAGTGATTCTGAATCTTTGCATACTTCCTTCTTAGATTCAGCTTCTCTAATGAGAGAAACTCCTTCTGAGATTGCATTCCATTCCTCACACCATTGACGACTCTTGAAGAATTCTCCCTCTTAGAGGATGATATGGTAACAACTTGGTTCAGTAGATAGGAGTAATCCTTTTTTGATCTCCCTTTTGCTGGAGAATTCCTGCCACCTTCACATGCATACAGTTTATTTTTTCACTTTGAACAATATCACTATAGGATATTCTGGCAACATCATTGTAACTCTCTTTGTCACTATCTGAGACATCTCCCCTTATTCTGGTGATGTGCGCGGAATCAGAATTTTGCCATCCATCATTTCCTCCATTCAGCATACCCTCGGAAGCAGATAAACATCCTCCTCTAACCAACTGCAATTTCAAATCAGTCGGCTTGAGGCATTGGAGGGTGTCCTCATTTCAACAATCATCTAGGGGATCTTTTCCAGAAGAAATCGTGATCATTGAAGGTTGGGAATTAGGGAAAAACTTCATATTCTCAGGCTCATATCCTTTCTAACCATCCTCTTTGATAGGGGCCCTCTCGGTCTCCAATATATCAAACTAATTGTGAATGGGAACATTGGCCACCTGCAAACGACCATTACCATTAGAATCAGGCTAGGTCCGATTCCATTCCCCAAGAGCTGATTTCAGAGTCTCGTACACTCTCTTTATAGGGGGATTCACTGCAGGTGGCACTGACTTCGCCACAACTGCAGATCCTGTATTCTTCTCAACATCACCGTCTATATCCGGATGAGACTGCTCATCAATCTTCCCTCCCTTCTCACAAGAAGCCACACTTCCAGCGCACTCCGTGACCTCGAAAGATGGATCCTTACCCTCACTTGTAATACTACCAGTTCGCCCACGCAATTCGGGCTGACACTCCACCAGCAGTTGTACCATACCTTTTCTCCTAGATCCATCAGGTCCCAGCTCTGCTACTCACAAAAATCCAAACACATTTTTTCCTCGACAAACTGTTGCAATATGGAAAAAATGATAGAAATTGACATAGTAATTCATCTAATATTCAATGATAACCTCCTGCTTCCACCAAAAATCTTCCTCGTCCATGACCCAAACCCAATTAAAGGGTGGCCACGCAATATCCACTTCGACACAAATTCTTGGACAGGAAGGATGACATAAACCATCCATTCTTCAATCGGAACAGAGATACCATCCAATCATGTTTCCAATAACACACAAAATCACAGGATTTTGATGGTGAAGAGGGAGACCAGGAAGACTTACCCAGGTTGTGACTGTCGATGGATGGCGCCACATATGGAAATCAAAGCACCTACGAAAATGACCAGGCGATGACAAGGTCCTCCTCCGATCGAAACGAATCATAAAATGATAATGATCAAGCATCCCAACGACCGCATTTTCATGTACCTTCCAGGAACCAGGTAATTAAACTGGTAAAATTCGTCAACTGATGGTCGATGATAATGAAACCTAGCTACCAAGGTGAACTTGAAAAGCTACACGGCGGAGTTGAGTTCCGTCAGGGATAGAGGGAGCTGCGGTGCATCCTGAAACAACTCGGGGACTTTCCGAGACAACAAAACCTTAGAGAAGGGCGGAAGAGAATCAGGATTTGTATATGAAAAGTGTGAGTCTGTCTTTTTCTGCATCTGAGAATGCAATCCTCCCTCTTCCGATCGGGAGGAGGGACCAGTGCCACGACGCATTACGGTTATGCCATTTTCACAGGAGATAAATCGGGAGCATAGCCGCCATTTGTTGTACTTCTATATTCAAAACATGACTTAGAAGAAATAATGAACTTTTTTCAGTATATATGAGACTCACCATTGATCTTCCTTTTACTACCATTATGAAAATGATATATATAAGAAAATGTGAGTTTGGGATTACTTTTTCTCCACATACATGTTCAATGAATACTTTGATAAGATGTTCTCTGAAAAACCATCTCAGATGTTATTTTATCTTTTCTAAGTGCACTCATTTACATCAATGAGAATTTCTAAAATTTATTAAATAAGTCTCATGAGGTATATAAAGTTGTCTTAATCATTATAATGGATAACATGGCCATGTTGAACTAAAAAACCTTTTTTGACATACCATTATTTATAAATGTTTCTTTCTCTAAAACATGTTATGAATTTTTTTTACATACCAATATCATAGATCAGTTTAGACTAAAACAATTTTATGGGTATAAATCTGTAAAATAATTTTATTTTTAATTTAAAAAGAATTATCTTTTTCTAATTATTTAATAGTTTTATATTTTTATATTTATCATTCATTTTAATGGATATTTGTGAGTCAAGAGTTATTGAACCATTATTTTTGTATTTAAGTACCATAACAACATTTATTATGAAAATGAAATAATGTCTCATTCTGTCAGGTCGGAAACTAAGGTAAATTTTTTGGTTACACTTATTAAAAAATTTAATAAATCCAATCTAGTAATGAGAAATAGTGTTCTCCCCTTGTATGATATAAGAATCACCCTTTCTCATCTTCTTTTGAGTTTACTCTATGACCTTTCTATTCATGCACATTTATTATATTTAAATACATGTATATTGTAAGTATATTGTATTTAATACACAAGTAGTGAATAAAAACATGATGGATATACCTGAAGTGGATGCAACTACATTCTTCTTCAACTCATTTCAATTGTTTTTCCAGTTTTCATTCATTCAACATAAGAAGAAGATAGACTCATGTTCATTATTAGGCCATTGAATATTTTTCTATTTAAAGGACACCGTAAAGAATATTTTGGATATATATTATCTATGGTATCTTCAATCATGTATTTAAATAATTTTACGATAAGGGGTGGAGATACATATTACAACTAGTCTTTATCTTCTTGGTGAAGTATGGACAACAATTTCATGAGTGACTTTTCCATTTTGTTTATTCAGGAATGGAAAAATAACGATAAACATGGTGGTATTGATAATAATATAATATTAATTGATAATATTTTATCAAAGTGGAATCCCAATTTTTAAAACCGATCAATATACCCCTAACATTTTGAAATCATGATTTTAAGATAGATTTGCTTCTTCTAAATAACATTAATAAAGTTTATTGACAATCTTATTTATTTATTACCTTTACTTATCTTTCTTAGGAGAATGTAGATGTGATATTATGATATATGAATCCATGTATTTATGTTTTCTAATCAATTATCCACACATATTTGACAATAAAATAAAATATACAAAAGAAGCATCCTTAATATATCTCTAGTATGCATCCTTTTAACCTTCACTCACCTACTAGGGTGGAAGAAAAATAATAGGGGATTCTACCACATAATACAAACATTATGATAATAATGAATCACACAAATGATTATTCCATATCAAAAAATTAGTATTATTAATGAAATACCTTGAGGTATGGAATTATTGAAAATATTTCATGGTTTTACTTTCCATTTCCTTCAATAATTAAGATAGATAATTAGTAATTTTCTTAATTTAATTTTATTAAATATTCCACTATTTTACCAATTCTAAATTGACCTCACCATTAAACTAGAAATTTCCAGTTTCTATGATATTTTAGTAGAAAGGATCCATATTACCCTTGGCATAACACTAACGAGGGTTGGTCAAGCTACGTGAAGGTATTTAGGTTGGAAATTATTTTCAAACTATGGACTGATATCTTCTTTATCAGTTGAGTATAGTCCCTAGTAATAAAATCTTGACTTGTATTTGGTCAATTATTTCCACTAAGTCACATCATGTCTTTCTAGGATTAATTCTATTTATGTAAGATGGTTAATACAACTAATAACATTCATAAGAACTCCACCTTAAAATTAAGTGTCCCAAGGAGGGTTGTTCAGACACTTAATTGCTTTCATTTTGAATCAAGTAATTGAAGGAAAATTATAAGTAAATATTTGTTTTTGGTATTTTAATATGTTATGAATGGATTTTATCTTTTTTTATACTTTAAATGTCTTATTAAATTTTAAGTAGGTTCTTACTTAATTAATTAAGTATGTAGGATAAACATATTATGCATAATATATTTTTTAAAATTGATTTTTTGGACATTAATTCATTTATTTATGTGATAGAGATCACGCATCCATAAAATAAATAAGGGATAAGACATAAATAATCAATTAATTAATGATCCAATCATGAGATTATCTAATAGTTGACTTATTAAGTGGGAAATAAATCAACCATTGACATAGGGGAAAATTACTCGTGCTGGTCATGGCATGAGTTACAGCATTCCACCTGTACACCTATGTATTACCTAAGTTGGAATTATTATAGTTCTATTTTGAATTGACTCCACATGCCTTAGGATAATCCATTAATTACAAGTTTTTGTAACTCACATGTAGGTGAGATCGAAAAAATGATTGGTTAATGGGGATTACATAAATAAACATAGACACATAGGTCTTGCATAAAAATGGAGGGTGGGATGACACACTGGACATCAAATATAATTTAATATTAAATAATTTCAAACCGATGTGATAAATTAAATTAAAACATTCTATACATACAGTGGTCTTGATCAAGCTCGTGAATGGTCATACATATAACATATAAACAAAATTAAAATAATTAACATTCATTTTTATTCATTTTTTATTAATAAGATAAATATTCCAGATTCAATTAATTAATAAATTAATTAATTATTTCTATTTCATCTTAACGAATATCACGTTTAGTTTATAGATACTCATCATTAATTGAATTCATGGAAAATAAATGAAATAACCAATAATCAAATATTTATTATAATATATTAATTGTGTATTTAAATTTTTTTTACAATGTTATTAAATTCAAAATTGAACTAGGTATACCAATCAATAAAATAAGGTTTTAATTATATATTTTTTAATTAAATTTAATTTAATTATATCCTTTATTGGGAGAATACATGACATGTACTTGTGAGATACATGATGTGTGCCTCAGTTTTCATGTACTCAAGTTGCAATATTGGGGCTTCAGTTGTGTATACAGGCTGGACTACACGACATATATAAGCCAACTACATGTCATGTATCACTCTTATCATGTGTTCATATAACCCAAAAAACAAATTGGCGTGTTCTTTGGTCATGAAAAAACAATGTGTAAATACCAGAGACAAACCAAGTATCACTCTTGTCATGTGTTTTTATAACTCACTAAATAGGTGTATTTTGGATGTGGTAAATGATAAGTATATGTCATGTACAATATATACATGTCGTGTATATCATTAATTCTCTTGGATTCCAGTGTCACATGGTTTTTCTAGGTATAATGACCACATTTATTTAATTAATTTCACTGTTAACCCATGTATACTACAAGACATGTACGCCAGCTACACGCCATGTAATCTGATATACTATATTCCAAGTTGGCCCAATATACATGTAGTGTGAAGTAAATTCACATCATGTAACTACTACAAGGAATGTCCTATATCTCGTGACATGGCTATGTGTTGTTCACTTTGGTACACAGTGTGTACTCTGGTACACGCTGTGAAATCCCATACTATATGGCCATATACTTGAACACCTAATGATGACATCTCTAATCATTATTACTAATTTCATTAACTTATGAAATTTTGAATCTTGAATAAAGAAATTAAAATGTTGAATTTTGTTTATTTCAAATCATATTAAATAATGAATAATATGAAATAAAAAATTCAACCATGATTGCTCAGATTGGTCAACAGTCAAATAAATAATTATACATTTAAAATGTGAAATCTTTGATACCACTTATAGGCTACGATCATAGTGGAAGTGCATTTGGTGGTAGTAAAATTAACTTTTTATTAATTTATAGTTACCCAAGACCCTAACAGATTATCTTTAACATTAAATATATAATTAATTTACTTAGATCTAGACGAAATGATTACCTTGTATTAGGATCCTTTATTCTGTCACATTATTGGTCTTCCAAGAACCCTTTTGAATTACCTCTATTACATTATAATGATTAAATTGTAGAATCCCTTTAATGGTGATCCACATGCGCTCCTTTGATCTTAGACAAACACCAATCTATTTCTACGTGATAGTGTAGAGAATCAATTTTCTTGAGTTGTTCATATCGATCACACTAAGGTCTTTTCGGATTGAAGGAGTTGTTGTTCTTCTTGAGAATAAGAGAGGAGGAATTCAAGAGAGAGATAGATACAATCGATTGTGCATAATGATTCTCTATCCTCAATTTTCTATTATCCCTATAAAATAGACATAAATATATATTTGTAGAGATACGGTTTAGGTTTAAATATTATTTAATTACGTACCGACCCATAAATAATTTTATAATCTTTAATAAAACCCATTTCATATATTATTATTATTATTTAACAGCGTGTGCTAACTCACGCATAGATAAATATTATTTTAAAGGCTTATAAATTAATATTTATCATCGGATATGATCCTAGTCCATTCGAAGTACTCAACATTTATTGAATACCTGAATAAATATTTTATTCACCTAAATAAATATTTTATTCCCAAACTAGTGAAAAAATATTTATTAAATAATAAAAAATAAAATAAATATTTTATCTACAATCGAGTGAATAAATATTTATTAAATATACACATAAATAAATAAATTAATTATTTAATGAGTATATAATTATTTATTACCATGTGATTATTAGTGATCAATAATAATTTAATAAAATTATTGATCCGTAATGAGAATAATATTTATTATAATAATTAAATTCAAATAGAAATTAATCAAGATCAATTAAAACACTTAGTTTGTGACCCTTTAGGATTATTTATAATCAAAATTAAGTAGGTATGCCTAATGTCTAAGATTAGTGTCTAGAAATAGGTCAAGGTACCTAAGAGAAATAACATAATGTCGCAACACCAATAACCACATATGAATGATCATTGTGTAATATAATCTCAATGTCTCAATATATCATCAAGTATGTTGAACATATATGTCATCAAACTATATGCTTGATATGATTTTCTTTTACTATCTGAAATAAATTCTGTTACACCATGGATGTGGAAGTTAATGTGATGGTTATAATTCAATCAAAGGGTTGAGATATCATCTTCTATAAATATGGAAGGAAAAAATACTTCCTCAACTTATCCATTAATAATATTCCATTCATAAGGTACCCAATATACCCTACATCTGACAAACATATGGCATGATGATTTTTTATGTAAATCTAAGTGTGTGAATCATGAAATGCATTAATGGTAAGATTAAAGTCTTAGGACTATTAAAAACTCTCAAATATATGAATATCCAATGACACCATAACATATAGAATTCCTATTGGTGGGTCTGTTCACATAATCTCTCATATTATCGATTACCAAGTATGAAATTCATAAGAACTAGTCTCTTCCACTTACGAGTACTCACATTTAATATTTTATGTACTATGTGCCCTTTCATAGTGTGTTATCCAACCATAAAACTAGTTTTAAGAATATATTCATATAATTTCAAGGTTCTTATCATAGATTGGAATTACTATTCCATTTTTAATGGTACAAATACTCAAGGAAATTATCATGTCTATGTTATGATGAACAATAATCAATATATGATAATATACCTAAATTAATATTCACATATATGAATATACATGTAATATTAAGTGAAAAAATAATTGGTTCTAAGGAACAAACTCCAAAATAAAATTAATATTTATATATTAACATATATTATTTAATAATGTATATATTAGATTAAAATGTATTTTATTTTAATATATTTATTACTAATTTTTAAAACCCCATTCAAAAAGGCATGTGACCTGAAGGATTTAGTTCTTCTTTATGGTGTTATTTTTCATATTAGGGGTATATCCCATACTCATATCCTATATAGTTTATTAATCTCCTCTTCCTACTCATTCAATCCAAATGATAGCCCCAATAAACCCCTATCACCGAACAAAACAAAACTCCTCTCCATCCTCTAATACACTAGTTAAACCAAGTCAATGCTACAATGTTCAAGATATAGAAACCTAAAGCCAGCCTCCGTCACCTATATGTGGGCCTCCCTTCACCTATGCATGTAAAACCCACCATCATCTACAATTATTCTCACAACCATCGTAACATCATCCCCTACCTTCTCTGGTACACACTATGCACAGGAAAACTAGACTAACATGGACACTCCCCCAATTGCGCATCACCCTAACCAGGTTGAATAATAAAATTTCATTTCTTTATATGGAACAAATGATATAATGCCTCAATGTAGGCTTATTAGATTCAAATATGCACTTCTTAACATGTTTTGCTTCAGATGCTTGTTCAGCACCTACTGCACCGAATTTTGGGACTTTAATTTTGCTATATTTTTCCATAATTTATTTTATTTCATGTTAGTATCCCAACAAAAAGAGTGTGATTTATGTGTTGTATTTTCATTCAAATATAAAGAAATAAAATTATTTTGTTTCCACTGTAATTTTATTTTCATCACCTCTAGTGATCCACATCCTTGTTTGATGATGAAAAATACTCCTTTAGTTGTATCTAATCATTTGAAGGTAAGTTTTGTTAAGAGAGATCTTTTGTATCTACTTATAATAAATTAATGTGGTAGATTTTAGATAATATGAACATCACACCATATGGTATTACTTAATTTATAATTATTCCCCAACCTTGTGTTTAGCGTTCTCTATCTTTCAATAAAATTACGAGATCATAGAAAAATTATTTTTCCCTCATGTTACTTTTTCCTCCTATATTGATATTTTCAAAAAATACCCTCTTCTTTTATTTTCCTCCCAAACTTTCCTTTTCAAATTATTTATTTTTATTCTCTTTTTGTAAGCTTCCATGCCTATATCCATTTTTGAAAAACAAAAAAATTCATACTCCATTTTCATTAGCTAAATTCAGCATCACTCATATTGATCCATTTTCCTCATGCTTTTCCAAAAAAAAATTTGGTTGTTGACTTCCTCAGCTTCTTTATTCATTTTTTTGAAAAAAAGTATTCTATAGTTCTAAAAAAAATTACATTCTGCACTATTGAAAAAAAGAGACTGAATCATCCATTTTTTCATCCAAAATAATTTTGAATCTCTATAGTGAATAGGATTGAACAAGCTTCAATCATGAAGCTGACAAATTAAAATTATGAAAAATGGTGTATCAAAATTTGAGCACTCCTTGGAAGCCAATATGTCATGGGAATAATGGAGGATGGTTACATCAAGCCAAAATCCAAAGCAGTAGGGGATACACTTCTAGATGTTCAAAATGAAACTCTTCAGGTGAAGTAGAAGGGAGATTGAAAGGCCAAATGCATCATCTATCAAGGCCTTGATGAATCCATGTTTGATGTAATAACTTCATCAAAATCATAAAATGATATATAATAAAATAATCAATGAGTATTAAAAGTTTTAGATAAAGTGAATCAAATACAGCTTCACTCTTAAAAAGGTTTGTTTAAATCCCTATTTATAAAATCTTCTAATACCATTATCAAGTATCATACTTGTGTAATGGTTGTGGTGAAAAAACAATTAATAAATAGCGAAAATAATGACAACATGTGGGTATGTGAGAAATTTATTTTATTATTAGATCCAAAATTTGATTAAATAGTTGTTTCCCTTGAAGAAACTAAAGGCCTCGAGATGATTTCTGTCAAAAAACACATGGGATATCTATAATTACCCAAACTAAAGGCGAATCATCAGAGTGATACTAATGTAGTGGATCATTCACTGAAATAAAATTTGTAACTCAGCATCTTTGAAAATGAGTATGGGGGATTATGAAAATGCTGAGGCATAGTATTCCATGGGCAAGAATCAGATACAAGAAGAGGAGGATGATGTGGAAGAATCACAAACTGAGGATGTTGTGGATATAAAAATTATACTCCATGAGAAATAGGACAATAAATAAGGGTACTATTCAGAAATCGATGTCTGATAGACATAAGAAATGTTCGATGCTATAATATTTATAAATATGGACATTATATCAATGAATATTAGAGCAAGTAGCCTATGGAGAATGTTACTGAGGATGAAAATATCATCAAACTAGGTGATATTTTTAAAGAGACTCATATGTTAATTGTATAACATTAATATGAAATCATGGTAAGTATTAACATTATTAGAGAGATAGAAACCACATGATAGGTCATAAGCACTTGTTTATGAACCTATATAAGTGGGGTTTAAGAGATATTTCATTTGGAAATCTCTTAATAATATTTTTCCAATGAAGATGAGATATTTTGATCATGCAAAAAGATAGAAATCACGCTTTCATCTCTGATGTCTACTATGTACCTGACATGGAGACAATAATATTGAGTCTTATTAAATTAGTGTAAAAATTTTTCTTGTAACACTATAAAAAAATGGTTATTACCAATGAAAGTGGAAGAGGGTCACAAAATTACCAATGGGAAAGAATTGCATGTTTCCTCGTATGATCCACCCTGACGTAACATAATGTTTGATGAAGATAATTGATGATAAATATAGGCTATGACATCTCAGCTTTGTAAATTTAAAATATAAAATTTTAAGGTTATTAGGAATTAAGAATATTGTGAATGGGATTCTTATCAATAAACACCAAAATCAAATATATGAAAGTTTTTTTCTATGAAACCAACATATAAACATCTTTGTAATGAAGGCCAACTGGAAATTTGTCGAGCCACTTGAGCTAGTCAACATTGATGTGTGTGGTCAATTGAATCCAAAATAAAATGGAAATGAGGTAATATATAACATTTATTAATGATTATAGTATGAAAAAATGGATATAATTTATCAAAATTTATTCAGGATTGTTTGACGTCTTTAAAAAAATTAAGGCACTAGTGCAAAATAAAAGAAACCATTACATAAAAACATAATGGTCTGATCGAGGTGGAGTGTACACCTATGGTATTTTTCAAGAGTACCTCATTAAACATGTAATTAAACACTAAATGAATCCAACATACACATTTCAACTTAATGGATTATCTAAAATTGAAAATCAAAACATTCATAACATTTCAAGAAGCATGTTAAAAGAAAAAGTAGTGCCCTTTAATTTTTGGGATGAAGCAAATTTATGTGTGGTATATCTACTCAATAAATTATAAAGAAAAAATATCGAAGTAAAGATTACACATAAATAATTTAGTAATCACAATCCAATTTTAATCCATCATATAGTTTTTGGTTAAATTGTCTATATCATGATCCTAAAGTAAAAAAATTAACAAAGCCTAATGATAAAGGAGTAAAGTGTATCCTTATGGGAAATATAGATCGATAAATGGGATATATCTTGTAAAATACCTTCTCAATTAATATTATTTTTAGTATAGATGATATATTTGAACAAAATGAGTCTTAGAAATGGAATCATGATGGTGATTCTAGAGAGGTGAAAATTACTCTAGAAGATGGAGAAAGTGTTGAAAAAGCACCAATAGAGGAATGAGGAGTTGAAGAACCAATGATTTAATCACATCATATTCCTACATAATAATAAATTGAATGAGATCTTTATCATATATATTCTAAAAAAATTTGAATCCTTATAGATATATATGACAGAACAAAACCAATATAGGAGTCTGTAAATTTGTATTTCCTTTTTGAAACTTCTGATCTAGTTAGCTTCAAGGAAGATAAATCTAATGAAATTTGGAGGAATGTTATATATGAGGAAATAAATTCTATCAACACAAAAAATGATTCAATAAAAAGGAAAGAATTTACTATGTTGAATTCTTTTCAAACGTTGATCAACCACCAATATACACAAATGCTATAAAAGGAATATATGTTTAATGGGTGATGTTGGATAATAAACTTGTATTTAAATGGAAGTAAAAAACTATCTATTGATGTTATGGAGTATTGGTGGCTTCAAATATGAAATTTTAAACATGTTATTCATTGTATGGTTGGGAAGCACCTCCTACACCAAATTTGTGGACATTTATTTCTCTTTATTTCTCTAGCACTTTTATTGTATTCCTGTAAATAGGGTGTTATGAATTCATTGTATTTACATTCCAATTTGAAGAAATAAATTTAGTTTTTTATGCAAATTTATTTTGATAACCTCCAGTGATCTACACCCATGTTTATTGCTATAAAACCCAACTTCAAACTGAACATCGGCCTCCCCTATGGGTTCTCAGCATCCTTAGGTCATCATATCAACGATGTTTCACTCAATTATCCAAAACCCTAGTAATTAACCAATATAGAACAACCTCAATTTCCCACAAAACCAAGATATAATACACCCTAGTTAAAACAAGTTATGTCTCACCCATGGGTGTTTTCACCTAGTCAAATAAATGTGAAATGGTTGTTGGAATATTTGGTACTCATTATTTCTTGCAAGCGATGTTCGATTTCATGATAGTTAATTTCACATTATAATTAGTGGTGATTCAAGTATGTGATAAGAATTAGCAGTGTTCTTTGTGATATGGTTTCATTTGAATTCATGCTTAGAGGTAGTTCGCATGCATTAACAATGAGAACAATGCTTCTCTTTGGTGGTCTAGTGATTGAATACATGACCGTTCTCATTCAACGATCATCAATGGTGACTTTTGGTGATTCTTGAATAGATATAAACATAGTTATCTCAATTAATTATTTTATGTTTTAGGTTTTTTTGATGGATAATTAATTTAGTGGTGTCAACTTTTTAATTATGTGACAATATATGCATGTCAGTGTCTTATTTTATATGTTGGATTACTATTTTAATTTAATTTGATTGGATTTTTATTTGTTTAAATTATATATTTATCTAAAAAATAATCACATGATATGTTCACCCATTCTTTTATGTCCGTCTGTGTGGTTCCTAATAACTAATCACAAGCAGGATAAGCATCAAGGAATTTATTAGTTTTATATCTAATCACATTTGTGAGGGGATCATATGTTTCATGAGAGAGAATATAAAATAAATAAATATCTTCATTTATAAATTAATATTTTATATGATTTTTGTTCAAACTTTCATAATTGAAACCTAAAAAGTTATCTTATTCTAGTGAAATAGATATATAGATAACTTGAATTTGTGAGAAATTGGTCTTGTCATTTCACCTTGTGATGTAGTACTAAAATGTTTCAAAACATTATTCATAACACTAGAGAATTGGATATTGAATAATTTATGAGAAAAATAAATTTTTATTTAATACAAAATAATGGGACTTATTGATGTTCTTATTAAATTTGTAGTTTGTTATAATCAAATAAATAATCAAGTTGATGTAGAAATAAAATGATTGGTAAGAGAAGTACCTAAACTTAAGTCTTAACTAAAAAACTTATCCACTTCCTTCCATTATATTAGTCTTAGATTATTTAAATAGGTCATTTTTCATTTTTTAAATTTTAGTTTACTACATATTGAAAAAATTATATACATTCTTGAATGAGTATATTAGTAGTCTTAACACACATTACCGTTATGGGATCAACCTTGCTTACTACTACTTCAGTAGATAGTAGGTTTTATAAATTTCTAAATTTTGATTACCATGACAGTCTGTACCAAATTTATGGATCCATTGTCAAGGATAATTATAGAATTATAATATCCTCAATAGATAGTGATTTAGCATAAAAAACAAAGTGAGGAAAAAATAAATCAGATTATGACACTCGGTGATTTTTTATTGCCGAAAAATTTATAACCCCCAAAAGGCCAAAATGGCATTTGAAGCACCGCATGTTTACAATTGATACTCACCTTACTCAACCATAGTTCATAGTATTCATTATTATTTTTCACCACCCAGGATTTATTCATAAATTTGTTTTAATTTTTTAAACTATAGTTCAAATTAATATCACGAACCATGTGACAACATATCATTATACTCTTATATTAATTGATTCAATGAATATAATTATTCTGAAAGTAAAGGTATTTCAAAAAAAATTTAAACCTAGTGACTCATATAATCTATATAGGTTGTAATACCTTTTAAATAAATTTCAAATATTGACTACACAATTTCAAAATTTTATAAAAAATGAACCACATTGGACACTAGAGGATAACACTCAATTTGATCAATCGCTATGTGATTTAAACACATCAACGCATGAACACACAATGTTTACCATGATTAATGAGGTTAATAAAAGGTTTGAAATTTCAAAATAGAATAATGAAAAAAATTCCACAATGAAAAATATTGAAATTAAAATGAGTAAACATGTCAAATTAAACTCCTTGAAATTTCTTGGTCTCTTAACTTAGAATAGTTCTTATAAATAATGTGTGGTAGTGGTTCTATATAAATAATATTCATTCCTTATTTTGATGATGAATATTATTTGTTTGACCCTTATTCTTATTATTACAATGATTACACCTCTCCAAAATAACTTGATTCCATAATTCTTGTCACATTAGAGAATATATCTTATACTCTATTAGATATAATGATTCATCAGACAATGCAATTTCCTATCGCTCTCTAGTGAGTTCACAAACCTTATGCCCTATAGTGAGAATGGATTCATTTGATAAAATTATTCATATACCTTTTATGTATGAAAATACATTTTTATTTGAAGAGGAAATTTAATTGATACCCTTCTTTGCTACTATAGAGTCAAATTGACCCTAGATACCATAAATTTGCATACACTAGAGAACATCACTTCAAATAACCTCAACTCGCCTCCAACTAAGAATCATTTTGATTTAGACACCTTTTGTAAAATTTAAATGCCTAAAATAGTACAAGAGCAATAAAATAAGTCAATGATTGTTCTTGAGGACACCAACAACATTATAATTACATTAAAATAATTGGATTATTTGGAGGATTATGAGTTTGTGGTTACACATGAACCAATGATGAAATATTATGAGGGAAATATAGAAAAAACTCTAAGAGAATATATAATTACTATCAAAATGGAGTCCCTTACTCCAATTGAGTTCATTCCACTTATCTATGCATTTATGTTAATATAACATCACATGAAATTACCACAGGTTCTAATAATACTCTTGATCTTGGAGAAATCAATGCGACGGTGGGGAATGAATTGAGTTAAAAACTAGTGTATTTCCTAGTTTTGGTGGTTATTTGTGAAAAATAATTTGGATAAATTTCTAACCCATACATTAATTCAAGGACTTGATTAATACTAATATTCCCAAAGGATTGTGTAAAGTCACTTGAGAGGGGGTTGAATCAGGTGTGACTGACTTTTACCGAATTCCTTTTTAACAATTTTAAACTCAAATCTCAATATTCAAACCCATATTACCCATTATGATATAAATAGATCTATTTCTTCACTAACAAAACATAAAAAAAACATGAAATATAAAATATAATGTAAATAGAAATACGTGGTGTTTTATCAAGGTTTATCCCCAATGTGGGAAACCTACTATTTATTGTAATTGATTATTCACCGTAGTAGGGTATTCAATAGTAATAATCTTATTATAAATTATAATTTTTTTGGTAATTTATTATCCTAATCCAACAATGAATCCCACACTTACACAAAAACCCACTATGTCACCCAACATCCCACTAGATTTACAGCCTCTTGTTGATTTATAAAACGTCCTCTTGACCTCTTAAAGGGGATCATCAGTCTTCATAGGATATCATAGAATCAGTATGAATTTATTTTATTCATTACATGTGGTATTAGACTACCAATAGTTAATATACTATATTGCATGAAACATGGTCTCTATAGATAACCCACTTCATATATCATTCTTAGAATCTTGTTGTGGTTTCTCTCAACTCAGTCTTTAAGGATTTCAACTTCTAATGGTGGATCAGATGTTTTCATGCTTGTTATCCTTCCTCGACTATTCTTCTCCTTCATCCCTATTCTCAATCTTTGACTTATGAAATATTGTGTATTGTAGGTATTTTTCTTCTTCTCCTTCTACTTCAACTAAAGGGATCAACTATTCAGAATCACATCGTGTTCTTATTCTTACTCAATGTAGAAAATGTTCTTCCTCTCTAGAGTAGTATGTAGTTCTATCCTTTTTTATTCTCTTTATCCTTCCTCACCTTTTATATTCTCAAATCATGGAATACATTTTATATATACTTAATATATATAAATAATTTTCTTTTAATATCAAACGTTAATTATACACCTCATTTTTCTCAACAACATCATATTGGTGTGCTCCCTCAATCATAAATAATTATTTTTTTCATCAAATGCTTGTCTCCACTATATTTATAGGAATACCCTTTTCTCATTTCATTCTCATTTTTTACCAACTAAGTAACTCTTAGTTATATTTCATCCAAGAGACTCAAGAATATTATTCTCAAAATATCAAACAAAATCAAAATGTAACAAATCTCCCTTTATATATAAACTTTATACAATAATAATAATATTACAGCATGGTTCATCTCTTCACAAAAAAAGTGATTTTGAATATCTAGTAGAGGTTTCAACTAGAATATTTAATAATTAGATAATATCTTATCTTGATCTTCTTCTTCGTAATCATGATAGTCATTTTTCTCATAATTTTTCCTAAATCATAAATTCATTTGTGATGTTATAAAAAATTAAAAACAGATTGAGAATTTTTATATTTAGGTTCTATGAATTATTTTAACTTTGATCACCAATTTTGATTTTCCAAATTTCCATATTTAAAAACTCTGGATTAAATGGAATAGTGGTATCTTTGTTCTATTCAAATGAAATATTATAAAAATAAATGGTTAAATCCTATATTAACAAATAATAGTGATATTTTTATCTTGAATAATAGTTTTAGAATCATCTGATATTAATTTTCATGGAATATTTATTTTCGAAATCTCAGTTATTTCATTATTTAAAAATATCCAAATTTCAAAAATAGCTAACTCATATAATGATCCCAATAAAGAACATATCTTATGATTAAAATGACCCTTATGATTTACTCTTTAGTTCAATTCCTTTACCAATTTCATTAGATAACAAGTAGTATACTGTAAGAGTAAAATAACTCTTACGATGTTCACTAAAAATCCCTTCACATAAAATATTATTCCTTTAAGATGTATTCTATAAGTGTAAAATTATTCATATGAAACTATAATGAATCTTACAAAAATATCCTTAAATCTTATAAAGATAAAAACTTATATTCATCTCCATTACTAATCTCATCATAAGATTTAATGACACATACATTAACTCAATGTCCCTTCTATAAATATTGGACAATCCTTATAAAATTAACTTGATCCTTATGGAATTCAATTAATACATTTATAATTGATTTTAATCTTACCAAATTTTTAAATGAATATTATGCATTAGATAATTCTTATGAAATTCCCATTAGATTATAAATTTTCACCTTGGGTCTTCAGAGTGATTCATATGGAGTAAGGATGACCCTTATGAAAATTCAAGGACTTATCCATTTTTCAAGCTACAATCATAGAATTATAGAATGTATTAAAAAAATCTCATAATCACATTAATTCATATTTGGGTCTTATCAAACACTCCAAAAAACATCAAATAACTTTTAAAATTATTAGAGTATTTACAAAAGTCTTTATACTCATTTTCAAAATCTTATAACATATTAAATACTTGATTTTTGAGAATTTCAGGTACCATTGCAACCACTTTAATATCATCTTCAAAATAAACCTCTTAAATTATATATCCAAGTGTTATTAGACATTGTATGTAAAAACCTTAATTCTAGTTTACCTAAGGATGGTTACTCTACAACTTTATACATCTTTTCTCAAAAATTTGAACCTCCTTTAGTCTCTTCTTTAATCACAACTTCATAAGATGATCAATAGACTATATAGTATATTGATCTTACAACTTCTCTAAAAATAGTTATATATAGTTATTACTTTATTCTTGTATGACTTTCTATGATTCCTTACAAACTAACCTTATAATCATATTATTTTTGGGATACTCTCTAAGTAATAGGATCACTCTTATTTACCCATTAATGTATGGGTAGAATCTTTATCTTCAATCATTATACTATTTCTCTATCACCCATGTTAGTCATACGTTGAATTTCATTCAAAAAATTATATTGAGCCAAAATAAATCATCAGATCCATTGATCTATTTATGTTCTTCATATAAAATTCAGTAATTAAGAGAGTTTTTTGTGGATATTTCTTCTAATGTTCACATTAAAAGAGTTAATATTATTGATCTTCTTGTGGGTGAAATTTACCCAAATTCCCATTATCTAGTGAGTTACTCTTTAAATGAGTTTTACTCACCTCATTTTAATCTGGATTATTCTTATTTTATTCTGTGAATTTATTTTATTATCTAGTTATCATTGAGATATTGTGTTTCTTGTAAGAAAATTACCTTATCGATAGATGCCGGAAACACTCATACTGTTTATGAAGAAAATAAATGGTATGAATTTATATATAATCCTATTGGATTGTATTTAATATATAGCTAAAGAATAATTAAACGTAGTGATCAATGAGTAGTAACTTTTCATTAATTTTATTTCAATTCATTTAGTTTTATTTAGTTTAGTTTTAGGTAATAAAATTGAATTCATTTACCTGCAAATATTATTCTCCCGAAACTAATGTGTATAGGAATTAGTTGAACATGTTTTTTATTATCCACATGACTATATTATTATAATGTTTTTTATTTTATATGATGTAGTTTTTTGTATTTTTTTCATATATTTTACACGTTATATCAATTTTATAGCTTTATTGGATGTAAATGACCTCTATGAATATATTTAAAATCACCTGAGGAAGTTTACATTTTATTTCATATTATATTTACACATAAAAAACCCAAAGTAATATAAATAATTAATAAATAAAAAAAAAATCCAATATCCTTATCATTGTTTAACCCATATAAAAAAAGTTTTATTTCTATAATAACACATTCAAGGACATAAAACTTTTGTCCCTAGTAAGTTTAAAAAAATGATTCCTTATTGAAATGATTTGATTATTGATACTATAAGTTAAATTATTTCTAATATAATTATATGATTTAAAAAAAACCTGAAACATGATTATTTTTTAGACACCTATTTACACTCATGATCATCTATGTTGTCAAAAATTAAATTTCCATACCAATTGGGACTCTAGAAATTTTAAATAATAATTTTATTTATCTCTTTCGTGAGTAAATTTTTGGGATTTTGAAGCCTCCTCAAGGATCTAGATTTAGTTCACTAAAAGGAGGCAGTTGTTGTGAGACTTCAGTAGTGGAAAGTTGATAGGGAGTGAGTTCTGCTTGGATTTTCAATTGAACAAAAGGTGGATCACATATCGTTTTTTATAGTCTGGATGATGGTTATGTGCTTGGTACAATTGTTGAATCTAGTCATGTTGAGGATTTATATATTAGTTTTATGGTTAATATTGAAAATTTATGGAGGCCCACAAAACAGAAGGTCAGTGGAATTGAGTTACTGGTCGAACCCTACTATATATAAAGGGTGGAACCACCTAATGATGTGTAACATGATTACTTGTTAAGAGTAGTCTGCATGGATGATAAGTCACTAGTTTTAATTTTTATTACTTCTAAAGAAATATAATTTTATTGTGTTGTCTCATTGATATAGAATAAATGACCAAAACATGTTAATTAAAATTGTTCTTTAGTTTATCACATTTATTTTTGTTTGTTTGTTTGCTTGTGTATGTGTTTTTCAGAATAATTTTTGCATGGTGATTTAGGGAACATTAAATATTCTTAAGTTATAGAGATCTTATTATTGGAGTATTGGTGTGTATTATATGAATAACATATGGATGTTGAATACCCAAAGGATTTGATATCATGGTTCCAGTGATTTAACAGCTAGTGATTTCATGAATTAAGCTAGATGTTTGAACTTACCCTAAAAAATGCTATCAGATAATTGGGTTAACATATAATCAGTATACTCAGGAATATTTATTTCATGTCTACCTTGATGTTATTTTTATTTATTATAATTTAACGCATCAATGTAATAGTAATGAAAAAAATGTAATATTAGGATTGATAATTTGGATTGAAATGAAATTATGTTTTAGAGGATAAAAATGTAAGTTTATCTTGCCTAAAAGGACCTAAATGTTTTGTTAACTAAAGTAGACCAGAAGAGATATATATATCAGAAGGTGAATGACTAGATCATAAGTCCCTTGGTTTGATTCCCATATTATTAGAAAAAGAATGTTTTTTTATATCAGGGAGAAGAAAACAATAGCATGACTAATGATAACCCTAACATACAAGTACACTAATATTAATGCTTTAAAAAAGTGTATATGATGCATAGGTTGTTTAGAATTATATTTTTGGAATACTAATTATATACTATTTTAATTATTTTAACATGATTTATGGTTAGCTCGAGTCAATGAAAGTTACTTTTATAAATGAATTTTGGGAATTGATTTAGTTTTTAGCACTACCAGAGAGTTGGGAATTTTTTCTTACTATCGTCAGTATTTCTACTAGAAAATATGACTTGGTGTTTGAATATGTTAAGAAATTAATTTGGAATGACGATATCAAGGAAAGGGAAGTTTGCGAACCTACCAGAAATGATTTGAACATGGATGGTATAGAATAATCACCAAATTGGAAGATGAGTTAGAAGAAATAAAAAAATATAGAAATGAGAGAAGGAATAAATCTATCAGATCCATAACTGTATGTTTTCATCATGTAAAGTGGGGTAATCTCAAGAAATATTACAAATACCATATAGTGGGTTCTGAAAGAACAAAATTTGGAAGATCCAATTCCTTAAATTCAGTGGAATAAAGTATTAGTTTTATATTAAGTGTCAATGTTCTAGTGGAATCATTGGTGGTTGATTCTGGAGTATCATTACACTCCACTTCAAAGAAAGGGTTCAGGATAATTATATGTCTGAAAGATTTAGTAATTTACATTTGGAAGATGTTGAGGTTCTTGGAGTTATTAGAAAGGGTGATGAGGATATCTAGATATCTAATGGGTAATTCTTTAAGTTGAAGGGGTGAGACACATTATAGGTTTATATAAATATTTCATTTCTATTGGAAAAATAGATGAAGAAGGACACATAACAAGATTCATTGATGGTTTAGGCAATGTTTCCTGATGATAAATGTTTGTGGTGAGGTGACTAAAGGATGGGACCTTGTATTTGACTAGAAGATCATATGAATGTTTGATGGTAGGAATGACAACTTCTAAATGTAAACAGTTATGGAAATATCAACTAAGTCTTCTTAATTAGAAGAATATGAAGGTTATAGTGGTAAAAGGGTGTACTTAATATTAATTATATTAATATTGAAACATTTTATAATTGTATACTTGGGAAACATAGGAATGTTTTTTTATTTTTAATGGAATTAAACCTCACTACCAGAATATTGAACTTGTTCATTTCAATGTTTGGTGGAAAAACCTAGTTTGTTATCATGGAGGTTCCCTATACATTTTCGTATTTATTGGTTATGTAATAATAAATTTGTAGGTATAATTCCCAAATAACAACTTATAAGTGTTAAATGTTTTCACTCAATGGAAATTCATGATTTAAATAGAGGCCATAAGAATCTTTAAATTACTGAGGTCAAATAATGTTGTTGAATATAGTTAAAGGGACTTCAAACACTAATGTTGAAATAATGGAATCAGGCATGATAAAAATGTACCAAGAAAACTTAATAAAATGGTTCATCATAAATTATGAATGTAAAATTGAATATGAAGGCACTTAGTATTAGATTTCACTCTGGTATGTCTAATGAAATTTGGGCAAGATTACTAAATTGCATAGTGTTTCTAGTTAACTTAGGCATAATGACACTGGTGGGGTAGAACATTCTAGAATAGTTTTGGTACAAAAAAATAGAAAAAATTCAACATTTTTAATTTTAAAAAAGTCTTAAATATGTTCAAATTGACGATAAGGATAGGGATAATTTCATGGATATGTCTTAGGTTTTCTTGTTTATGGTCTATGGATATGAGAACTTTGGTTACCAACTCTAGGATGATAATAATAGTAAGATGCTTAGGGATCAAAATTTTCTCTTTAATGAGAAGGTATTATAAAAATACCAAGATGTGGTAAGGGATGAAGATGTGTTCAAATAATCTATATTCTAGGTTCTATTTGATTTGGACAAAATCATTGGTAATATACTTGTTCTAGTAATTTCATATGTTATCATAAGATGACTAGAAACATTAAAAGGGGAAAGCACCAAGATCAGAGGATAAGGTGAAATACATAGAAAAAGTTTTGTTTTCTTCTATAGTTAGAAATTTAATGTATATGATATTTTATACTTTCCCTAACATTACATATGTAGTGGCAGTCTCCAGATAGTATATAAAAAATATAGGGAAGGAAAACTAGAAATCTATTAAATGGATCATCTAGTATCTAAAATTATGGAATATGCTAACTTATATTTTGGGTTATCTGATCCATTGTAAGGGTGTGTAGACATGGAATTTGGGGTTATTTTAATGCTTGTAAGAGTATAATGGGATATGTGTTAACATAGTAATGTGAAATAGTTTGGGTAGGTTGGGGTATGCTACACCCACATGGGATGGACTCACAAAAGACTATATAAAAAATCTGTGGATTTATCAATACCTTCTGATCCTACAAAAGATGTGTGCAATCCCATGGGCAAGCCACATTTGTTATTTTTTTATACGTTTTTAATTTTTATTATGTTAATAAAATATCACATGAAAAAATAGAGAATTTATGGTTGAAAAGCATGAGAATGGGAATGTAAGCTTAAAAATCTAAAAAAAATTAAAAAATGATTGTGATTGCTATTCAAAATTCCACTAATTTATTAATTTGTCCATGATGAGTATAAAAAGTCCAAATTTTCAAAATCAGAGTTTAAAATATTGTATATAAAACATTCAGAAACAAATATATAATGAGATTGATCCCCTTTTAATGATTCTGTAATATTATGTTCACCAATATATTCTTTAATGATTCCTCCAAATCCTACTTGAAAAAATAATGAAAAATAAATTTAAAATCAAATATACAATATAAAATTTAGCAAAAAAATAAATTTATTGATGTAAGTAATGTTGATAAAAAAATTATGAAAATATATCAATAAATTTAATGTATCCTTATTAATTAATAGAATTGCATACATTCAAGAAATAGAAGGAGTTCTTGTGCACTCCACATATATAGTTTCAGAACTTGATTCTTCCTAAAAGCCAATTAATTCATTTTCATCATCCAATCCCGCAATAAAATGAAAGGTAATATAATTATTATATATATAAGATGATAAAATATAGTAATAAAAACATTATAAATAGGTTCATGTCCATGAATCCAACCTAGAGTACAAATTAATTCTTCAATAATTTTTAGTAGAAGATAACTCTTATATGTATTCAACATCATCCCTCTAATGCTAAAGGAGGACTCTGAGGCCACCATAGTAATGAGAATGCTTAGGAAATCACATCCCATTATTGATAAAATTGGAAAACTTATAATTTCTTCCTTATTACATTTGAGTACATTTAGATTTCTATAAATTGACACATCAACTAATGGAATCTCCAAAAAACATTCCAGCTAAGACTTAGCATCATTTGGGAAAACTAATTTACTTTTTAGATCAATCCACATCTAGAAAAATATATAAACAAAAAATATATAAAATAAAATGAAATACATAAATAATGATTTATATAATAAAAAATTAAACTTACAAGAATTACAAAATAATTTTCCCTTATAGAAGAATTTATAGAATGAGAAGATAAATCCATTGGATTAGTTCCCATTGAATAAACATAAGAGAAATCCTTCTCATACTATTCATAAATTTGAAATATCTTTCATCTCACCGTAGAAATATTTTCTTGGTAATGACAGAAATAAATACTTTGATGGATAAATTTTAACATTGTCAACTTGATCTAGGGATTAAAAATAGCTGTAATTTCAAGTAAAATTCTATAATAACTCTAATATTTTCAAATTTATTGTTCATATTATAAGAAATTGTTATAATGACACCATCATGATTATTGTAATTATGCAATAAAAAACTCTAAATTTTCCAACCATTCCCAAGTTATGAATTTTAAGTAGGATTTGTGGATCCTAAATTCAAATTTTCCATATCATAAAAGGTCTTATAAATTTCAAATCAACTCACATATTTTACATTACTCTTATGAAGTGTTATTCTTATAATTTTGATAATAAATATCCAAATTATTGAAAACATTAGTATACTTAAATTCACTTTAAATCATTGTATGTGTGTAATTGAACCTGGTGGGAAAATCCAATCTCAAAATCACACTAATGTTAATTGAAACACTTTTTTCAAAATCTTGAAGGCATTCCATTTTACCCAAATAACATCTAACATAATAACTATTTTGTCTAATTTTTGAACATGGATAATCAATGACATTCAAACCTTCATGAATAATAATTTTTATAACATGGGCACAAAGTCGAACAAGAAAAAAATGAAACCATGAAAAGAAAATTATTTTCGAAATTCAATTGATTGGTCAACTTTTTTTACATAGTATCATTGTCAGAAGAATTGTAAAGGGTAAGAGATTAAAATAAAATTTTTATACCCCAATAAATCAATGTTTCTTTTACTTTTTTTCAAATTAGCACTATAATGTGGATGTTTCATATTAATAAAAGAAAGAATTTTATTTTTTAACTACCACACTGAATCAACATATTGTATTGTGAAACAAAGATACCCCTTACTTGTACAATCCATCCATAAATCAGAAGTCACTACTACAAAGAAGGTATTAATAGCACCAAAATTAGCCTTTATCTACCCTAGAAAAGTGCTGACTACCTAAGAACGATTAAAATCCATAGGCTTTTTCAGCATTATAAAAGCATTGATAAAAGGGTCCTTTAATATAGTTGATAAATGAAACATTTATCAGCACTTTTAGAAGTGCTGATAAAGAGCACCTTTATCAGTACTTTTTTTAGTACTCATAACGGCTGCCTTTATCATCATATTTAGTAGTGCTGATAAAGGGGAATACTGCAATCTGTTGTAATACCACACTACAACACCAAAAAAAGAACAATAATGAAAAATAATCAGGTACAAATACATATTATAAATTAAATAAAATTTACAATACAAATAAAAGATAAAACATTATATTATAGACATTTCAAACATTGGTTTATACAATTACATGAGTAATTAAAAATTATCACATGCATTAAAAAACATCAATATTCCTTTGTCTTTTTACCCCTGACCCCGACTCATGATATTCCTAAACAAACCACCCATGCTCGAGAAAAATAACACAGCAATATATTAAAACAATTCTTATCTTAGTAATAAAATAAGAAAATAAATTAAACAAAAAGTCTTCATTTTAAACTAAACTCTGAGTCATGTCAGGTGTATTGTGTATCAGATTGAGTTGTAGTTTATTCTTACATGTCACATCATTTATTATTTTTCTTTAAGCACTATGTCTGTGAAAATTAACAAAATTAGTATAATATAAAAATGATAAGGAAATTAATTAAGTAATAGTATATTGAATGATGAGAAAACAATATATTCTCATTTTCTCAGTTTTGGTGATGTGATGCATGTTTTAAACTAAAACGACACTTATATATTGAAAACACACACTTTGAGTCATACCAATCACGCCATAAATAATATTGAGGTTTTAATGATTCTTGTACATCCCAAATGACGTATTTATCATTTTCCTAAAGTATAAAAACAATCTGAATGTGTTTTATCATTATTGAGTACATCACTTGTGTTTTCTACTAAATTGTCATTTTAAAATGGAAACATGCATTTTGAGTCATATTGATCACAAAATATGTCTATTTAATTTGAGACAGATTCATACATGTCACAAATGACTTATGAATCAATTTTAATAAATTATCAAGATAATCTAACCATGTTTTCTCAGTTTTTAGTGAGTGACACTTTTCAAACATAAATGTCAATTCTAAACTGATAACAGACATTTTGAGTCATAGTGAACACATAATGTATCAGATTGAGGTTTGGACAATTCTTAAATGTAATAAATGACTTATGTTTCATTTTCCTAAAGCATCAAAATAATATAAATTTATTTTTTCAGTTTTTAGTATGTCAGCTTTATTTTTTACTAAAATTAGTGTCAATTTTAAATAAAAAGATGCACTTAGAGTCATACATGTAACGCTGTGCATCATATTAAGGTTTAGATGATTCCTACACATCTCTAATGACTTATGTATAATTTTCCTAAATTATAAAAAAAATTAGAAAGTATTTTATATGTTTTCAGTATGCCACTTTTTTTTACTAAAATGTCATTTTAAACCAGAAACACGTATTTTGAGTCATACCAGTCACATCGTGTGTTACTTTGACAGGAGAATGATTCATACACATTGAAAATGACATATAATTATTTTACTAAATTATTAAGACAATCCATTAATGTTTTATTGTTTTTTAGTGAGTGCCTCTTTTTGAACAAAAATATAAATTTTAAATTTATAACAGATACTTTAAGTCATACTGGGAAGATCGTGTATAGGATTGAGGTTAAGATGATTCCTACATGTCCGAAATGAATTATGGATCATTTTTATATAGTATCAAAAAAATAAAAATGTGTTTTCTTGGATTGGAGTAGGTCAGTTGTCTTATTTACTAAAATTAATGTCAGTTTTAAATAAGAAAAGTCACATTAAGTCATATCGGTTGTACCATGCATTAGATTGTAGTGATATTGATTCCTACATGTTCCAAATAGATAAAGGATAATTTTAATAATGTATAAAAATAATACAAATGTGTTTTCTCAGTTTTGAGTAAGTCACTAGTATTTTTTACTAAATTGTCATTTTAAACTAGAAACACACACTTTGAGTCATACTAGTCACATCATGTATAGGTTTTACATGAGGATAATTCCTACATCTACCAAAAGAATTATGACTAATTTTTCTAAATTATCTTGAAAATATAATTATGTTATCTAAGTTTTCATTAAGTGCCACTTTTTGAAGTAAAATGACACTTTTAAACTGATAACGGACACTTTGTGAGTCATACCGGGAACATCATCTATCAGATTGAGGTGTGGCAGACTTTTACATTTCTGAAATGACTTATTCATCATTTTACTGAATTATAAAAACTTTAGAAATGTTTTTTCTTTGTTTCGAGTACATAACTTGTCTTTTTAACTATAATTAATGCCAATTTTTAATAACAAGACACACTTTGAGTCATACCAGTCACACCGTGCATTAGATTGAGATGAAGATGATGAATACATATCCGAAATAAATTATGTATCATTTTACTAAATTATCAAAACAATACTAATGTTTTTATGGGTTTTTATTAAATCTCTTGTCTTCTTTACTAAAATATCATTTTAAACTGGAAACATGTACGTTGAGTCATATCATTAACATTATGTGTCAGTTTAACATGATACCAATTTCTACATGATATAAAAGACTTATTAATCATTGTAATAATTTACCATGACGATACACGTGTGTTTTCTTGATTTTCATTGAGTGCCACTTTTTGATCTAAAATGTCAATTTTAAACTACTAACAGACACTTTGAGTCATATTGGGCACATCATGTATCATATTGGGGTTTAGATTATTCCTATATGTCAAAAATGATTATGGATCATTTTTATAATGTATAAAAACAAACTATGAATGTTTTTTTCTCGGTTTTGAGTAGATTAGATGTCATTTTTACTAAAATTAATGTCATTTTTAAATAAAAAGACGCACTTGGAGTCATACCGTTCACACTGTACATTGGATTGAGATGAGGTTTATTCATAAGTGTCCCAAATTAATTATGGATCATTTTAATAAATAAAAAAAACCATTTTATTGGTTTTGAGTATGTCACTTGTCTTTTTTAGTAAAATGTAATTTAAAACCGAAAACGTACACGTTGAGGCATACTAATAAAATCGTGTGTCAGTTTGACATGATTCTGATTATTTCATGTCTCAAATTAATTATGAATCATTTTCCATAATTAACAATACAATATGATCATGTTTTATTGGTTTTATGTGAGTGACACTTTTTGAACTAAAATATCAATTTTAAACTGATAACGAACACTTTGAGTCATACCAGACACATTGTATATTGAATTGAGGTGCAACTAATTCCTATATGTCTCAAATGACATATGGATCAATTTTCTAAATTATAAAAACCATACTAATGAGTTTTCTTATTTTTGAGTACGTCTCTTCTGTTTTTTAATAAAATTAATGTCACTTTTAAATAAAAATATGCACTTAGAGTCATACCGATCAAACCATGCATCATATTGAGGTTCTGATGATTATTACACATCACAAATGACATATAGATCATTTTTATAATGTATCAAGGTAATAAATTTTTGTTTTTTTGTTTTTTAGTACGTAACATTTATTTAGTACTAAAATGTCCTTTTCAACAAGAACCACACACTTTGAGTCATACTTGTCACAACAAGTGTTGGTTTGATGTGAGACTACATCCTACAACTCAAAAATTAATTATCAATCATTGTCCTAAATTCTAATTATAATATGAGTATTTTTACTTCGTTTTTAGTGAGTTACACGTTTTGAACTAAAATGTCAATTTAAACTGATAATGGACACTTTGAGTCATACTGGGCACATCGTGTATAAGGCCCTAGCCTTAAATATTAATTAACATTGAATTAAATGAATAATTCCCATTTAGGATCTTTTCATGTTTAGAGTTTTAGGGAATTAGATCTTAACTATTACATCTTAAAATATTACAAAGTAGACACTTATCCTAAGTTTCCATAAAATAAAAACTCTTAAAAAGAAACATGTCTAGTTCCTTCTTTTATATAGCATGACTTTACCTTGATCCCATCCTTGACACTATTCCACATTATGTCCTGTGAAAAACATTTAAAAAAATGTGGGGCGAGCATAAAAAAGCTCAGTAATGGAAACACAAAGAATGAAAACTGTTTGTTTTTCAAAACAACAAGTAAACCATGTATACTTTATCAAAGTAATACTTTTCACCTTTATGAAGTAGTAATAACTCTTAACTGAATAAAAGATAAATACTTAACCTTTTTTAAACAAAAGTTTATTATAAAACCCATATAAAGAACACATAACATATGAAGGTAACTTGGGACATAAATATACATAAATGGAATAATCATATAGTCGACTTCCACACATATCACTTAATAGAATATCCATACGGCCGACATCCATACCCAATTCATTGGATGTTATAATGTAACCACATGTTCTGGTATTCACAGAACCACCTGATAAATGGTTTATCACGTAACCACCCATCAAATGTCCAAGTACCATTATAAAATCATAAGACATAAAACCAATATAATGGAAAGAAAACATCTCCACACTTTGGTCACAATATATCACTTAAATATATTGACATAACAAATCCATAATAAAAACCATTTTCAATACAAAAATACATAAATGGGTATATGGTATTTAATTCATTTTAAAAAACATTACGGCTTGTTTAGGAAGGAAAAGACCAAATAATACTCACGGCGGCAGAAAAGGTCATTGTCAATGCGTACGTTAAAAGAAACATTCCTTTTTTTGTTTAGTAAAACACTTCCTATAAAAAGATTCCTTTTGAATAAAATTAAAATTAATATGGGTTTATACACCATATAAAATAATGTTGTGTATAAAACAAAAATATGCCTCAATGAAAGGAGGTTGAGATGAAGTCCCTTACCTCGGGTCCGACTTGACTCGATGGTTATTTAACGTCCTGAATAATAAACTTGAGTTTATTTCTACTTGTTTAAGAACATTTTTCAAGTTAATTATTCCTTTTATATCTGTTATTACCATCTTATTAACACTATGTAATTATTTATATTAATAATGGTCATTTTGTCGATCATTGGTACTTGAGTCAAAAATAAACTCTTTATAATTACAATTTGTTCATGTGGTAAAATATCCATTATATCAAGAATTATATTCATGACATAGATATCATATATATCATATATATCATGTATATAAATGAGTTTATAATATTACATAATCATTTACAGGTAAGAAATGAAATGCACCATTCAGGGAGATGGTAAGCTGTATATACGCATTAACGCTAATTTCATTTCTATGTCATATAAATGGAATTAAAACTAAATGAGAGATATGTATATTTTAATTCCAGAATTATATTAATAATTTATATGTAACATAAATCATATATATCCATTATATATATGTACTTATAATAGTACATTACATTTGGGGATAAGAAATGAAATGCACCGTTCATGGAGACGGTAAGCCGTATGTACGCATGAACGCTACTTTCATTTCTATCTCATACTTTAATGGAAATAAATAATAATTATATAAAGGTATATTATAATTATAGTATAACATCATATATAATAACTTTAACTCCATCCTTTATACGTCCCACATATGGCATTAACGAATCAAATCACTTTGAGGGGGTGGTAGTCTGCACTTCCTAAAATGAAGATATTGCGTTTTCCCATAATGAAACCATAAATGTATTCCATAAATGAAAAATACATAAGATTAAGTAAAACATAAAAATATTATATATCATATATAAATATATTGACATCTTAATGGACTCCTTTGAAGGTGTTATATGAGTGTTGAACAACCATCGTTTCGTGAGGTAGAAATTCGCCATCCACAGAAACAGTATGTTCTTTAACCATTATATGTAGGTGTGTGTAATTGTAGCTCTAATCCTCCACATAACAACATCCTAGTGTATTGAAGATACTGGTGATGTTTCAAAATAAAGTAATAAAAATAGTTTAGGGGGTTGTAGAAGAAAAACAAAACATAAGAACACAAGAGAAAACACTGCCTTTAAAATGGGTACCTCTTTTTGATTTGAGCTCAAAGGCTTCTTTGGGAAGACTTCTGCCCATATTGAGGATTCTAGGATTAAGAGAGGGATGGGTAGAGACAAAATGGGCAGGGGTTGGCCGAGCCAAAGGCTTTAGATGTGTGGGTAAGGTGGTAGAGGTGGGGGCCTTTTATAAGAGGAGAGGAGGGGCACTCTTGGAAAGTTATAAAATGTTACATTATTATAAAATGATTTTTGGATTTAAAAGGACCAAAAATTAAATAATTCTAGGATAAGGTTATAATAATTCTAAATCCACCAATACAATAGGTTTTTTACATGTTTATGTCTTAGATTGTACATTATATTTTCATTTTATTTAAATAGTTAAATAATGAGGTTACCGTTGCATCATCATGGTGTCATAAATAATTTAATTTATTTAATGTCTAAAAATTATAAAAAAACTATCCTGATGTAGGAAATCGTTTAATATTTCTAATGAATATTTATAGTCAAAATTATGACTTGTATAACCTAATCTAAAAATTGTTTTAGTAAGACAACCCATGTTTGTGTCATTTTTACTTTTACTTTAAATAAATGGCATTAATGTCATTATCTTACACAAGTGGCTCCATGGGGTCCCCAAAATCGACCAATGGAATTTATTGGTCGTCCATGACACATCCAATAAGTGTATAACATGTGTAAAGGTCATTTCATATTTTTAAAACATTATTTTTACCTTAAATTACACTAATTACCTCTAATCGCGATTAAAAACATAAAAGCAACAATTCACCCAAAAAAATATTTTAATCCCATTGAAACACATTTTACTTATTAATTAAAATAATTTATATTAGATTTTTGAAATTCAAATCACAGATGTGGTTAAGTTCCATTTAAACAAAAAATCAGTTTTTGTAACTACCACTTTGTGGTTTCACTATTCATAAAAAATTAAGGCTTTTCAGAAAAATACCAAAACTTCACCCTAAGCTATATTTGATATTCAGAATTCAAAAATGATTTCTATTTTAAAAAATTAAAAACATATAAGTTGAATTAATTAATTTAATAATTAATTCCCACTGTCGAATCAAATATTGTGTTTTTATAAAACAATATGTATCGAAAGATTGACACTAGTTTAAGTACAATTTCAAAGTGAAATTAATTCCAATGACCACCCTTGGATGTAATGGTAAAAATATATTCCAATTTGACTTTAAAACCAATTAAAAATATAATCTAATCATATAAATAAATTAGATTAAAGAGAGGTTTTGAATTAAAATACAACATTTTTCACTATTCATTAAAAAATGATCTTTATCGAAAAACTACCAAAAATTAACAAAAAGTAAATTTTGATGTCCCAGTTCTAGAGAAGAGTTTTATTTGGTCCAATAGAATGTATAAGAGTGAACAAAACTATATTTAATGATGGTTCACCAACAAAAGGAGATAAGTGGACCTTTTGGGATAATTAGAGTATATATGCCTAAAATTGAATTCTTTTCGTATTTTAAGCCTTTATCCTTTATTGGATAAATGTAAAATCATTTAACAAACATATATAATCATATTTTAGTTATTTCTATTCATTCCCGCCAATACAATGACTATGTGATAACTACCATTTAAAATAATATTATTTTATTACTAGTGTGCAACGTAAGATTTTAAAGAATCTCTTAGTTGCGTATCGGGTACGCTATCGAACATAAAAACCCCTTTAAAGTAAAATTAATATTTATTTCGCAAATATTGATAAATATGAAAATGTTTTATTCTTTATTTTCCTGGGATGTTACATCCTTCCCCCCTTTTGGGAATTGGGTCCTCGCAATTTTATTCACATATCAAAATAAGTGGGGGTATTTATCCCTCATAGCATTTTCAGATTCCCTCCTTGCATCTTCAACCATATGGGTTTTCCAAAATACCTTTACCTAGTGAATTACCTCATTCCTCAAAACATGGTCTCTATAGTCAAGAATCTGGACTGGTTGTTCTTTATAAGAGAGATTCTATTCCAACTGAACTACCTCTAGGCTCAAAACATGAGATGGATCTAACATATACTTTCTCAACCTCGAATCATGAAAAACATTGTGTACCATAGATAAACTCGGAGGTAAAGACACTTGGTATGCAACTGATCTAAGATTATCTAGAATTTCATATGGTCCAATGAACCTTGGACTCAGATTTCCTTTCTTACTATTTCTTATCACACTTTTCCTAGGTGAGACTTTGAGAAAAACATTATCACTTACCTCGAAAGAGAGATCCTTCCTTCTGTTGTATGCATAACTTTTATGTCCGCTCTGAGCTGTTCTCATGTGTTTCTAAATCAACTGAACTTTTTATGACATCTCTTCTACCAATTTTGTTCCCATCAACTTTCTTTCACCCACTTCATCCTAGAAAGATAGAGATTGACACCGCTTCCCATATAATGCCTCAAATGGTTCCATCTATATACTAGAATGAAAACTGTTATTATAAGAAAACTCAACCAAAGAATGATGTTGGTGCCAACTTCACTGATAATCCATCAAAAAATAAGGTAGCATATCTTCCAATGTCTAAATTGTTGGTTCTGACTTCCCATCTGATTGAGGATGAAAAGCTGTACTACAATTTAATTCAGTACCCAACGACTTCTGAAGGCCCTTCGAAAAGTAAGAAGTAAACCTGGGATCACAATTGGATACAATGGAGAGGGGAAATCCTTGTAACCTGGATATCTCTTTAAGATACAAACGAGAAAGTGGATCTATGTAAAATGTATCTCGTATAGCAAGGAAATGAGCAGAGTTAGTCAAGCGATCAACAATAACCCAGATTGCATTATTAACTTGAGGTGTCTTCGGCAATCCCACAACGAAGTCCATGGATATATTCTCCAATTTCCATTCTGGTACTGGTAATGGCTGAAGCATCCCTTTTGGTAACTGCCACTCTTCTTTAACCCACTGACAAGTCAAACACTTCACAGTAAAATCATCGATATCTCTTTTCATTCCAACCCACCTGTAATACTCCTGCAGATCTCTGTACATCTTAGTACTGCCAGGATGAACTGAAAAAGGGGAACTATGATCCTCACATAATAACGTATTATTAGACTATGAATCACCAGTCACACATTATCTCTTCCCAAACCTCAAAACACTTTCATTATCAATGTTTAACTCTGGCTACTAACCCTTCTGAACTAGCTCTACCTTTTACTGCAACCCACTGTCTTTCTTCTGCGCTTTCTTAATTCTATCTGATAGGGATGAACTCACTGATACCTGAAACAAAACAGAAGAACTTCCTGCACCATCAACTTCTATTCCAATGTTCATCAAATCAAAAACCAAAGGGTCCCGTTCCAAATGTAGCATGGTTAATGAAGCATTACTTTTTTGACTCAAATAATCAGCTAATTTATTTTCTTTTCCCGGATGGTAATGAATTTTACAATCATAATCCTTGATTAATTCTATCCATCTCCTATGTCTCATGTTCAATTCCTTCTGAGTGAATATATACTTTAATATTTTGTGATCAGTATATATTTCACACTTTACTCCATACAAATGATGCCTCCAAATTTTTAGAGCAAAAACAACAGAAGCTACCTCCAAGTCAGGTGTAGGGTAATTTACCTCATGAGTTTTCAACTGATGTAAAGAATATGAAATTACCTTATCATTCTGCATAAGAACAAAACCAAGTACCTTCAACGAAGCATCACTGTATATAACAAACTCACCATTCCTGGAAGGAAGTTCCAAAAATGGATCATTCACCAATCTTCTTTTCAACTCTTGAAAACAATCATCACATTCTTTTGTCCAGATAAATTTAACACCCTTCTGAGTTAGCTTAGTCATTGGACTAGATAACCGTGAAAATTTTCAACAAACCTTCTGTAGTAACCTGTCAAACTAAGAAAACTACGGATCTCAGTTACATTTGTGGGTCTTTTCCATTCTTCAACAACTTTTGTTTTTGCAGGATCAATAGTTATCCCATCTTTAGAAACAATATGACCAAGGAAAGAAATTTTTTTGCAAACAAAACTCACACTTGCTGAATTTCCCATACAATTTATTTTCTTTTATGGTTTTCAAAATAACCCTTAAATGACTTTCATGTTCCTCTTTACTTTTAGAAAACACCAAAATATCATCAATAAACACAACCACCATTTATCACCTGATTCAACTGATCCATCAGTGCAGTAAACTGCTAAATTCTGATTCCTACCATCTCTAGTTGCTGATTCGAAGGGTCATTACACTCTATTGCCATCCAAGAAAAGCTACTCTGTTTCCTCTATGGAAACCCATTATTATCATAGAAATATCTTAGGTGAATCAATATGGTAATCTTTAAATGCTATATAATTTCAATTTTACCATAAATTAATTTATAATTTAACAATTTTCTAACTCCTAAAGTTTTCTAAACCGACCTTTGATACCAACTATAAGGCCGCAACCTTAAATATAACTTAACAATGAATTAAATGAATAATTCCCATTGAGGATCTTTTTAGGTTTAGAGTTGTAGAGAATTAGATATTACCTATTACATCTCAAAATATTACAAAGTAGAAACTTCTACTAAGTTTCCATAAATTAAAAACTCTTAAAAAGAAACATTTATTATTCCATGTTTTATATAGCATGACTATCCCTTGATCCCAACCTTGACACTATTCCACATTATGTCCTGTGAAAAACATTTCAAAAAAACTTGGGGTGAGCATAAAAAGCTCAGTAGGGGAAACAAAAAGAATGAAAACTGTTTGTTTTTCAACACAACAAGTAAACCATGTATACTTTATCAAAATAATACTTTTCACCTTTATAAAGTAGTAAAAACTCGTCACTAAATAAAAGATCAATACATACCCTTTAGTAACCAAAATATTACCATAAAACCCATATAAAGAACACATTACATATGATGGTATCTTGGGACATAAACATACTTAAATGGAATTACCATACGGTCGACTTCCACACATATCACATATGTAATAGACATACAGCCGACTTCCATAACCAATGCATTGGAGGTTATAATGTAACCACATGTCTTGGTATTCACGGCACCACCGGTCATATGGTTTATCACGTAACCACCCTTCAAATGTCCAAGTACCATTATAAAATCATAAGACATAAAAAAATATAATGGAAAGGAAAAATTTCCACACTTTGATCACAATATTTCACGTAAATATATTGACATAACAAATCCATTATAAAAACGATTTTCAATAACAAAATACATAAAAGAGTATATTGTATTTATTTCATTTTAAAAAACATTACGGCTTGTTGATGAAGCCAAAGACCAAATAATACACGCGGCCGCGGAAAAGGTCATTGTCACCGCGTACGATAAAAGAAACATTCCTTTTTGACGTTTAGTAAAACGATTCATATAAAAAGATTCCTTTTGAATAAAATTAAAAGTCAAAGGGGTTTATACACTGTATAAAATAAAGTTTTGTATAAAACAAAAATATACCTCAATGAAAGGAAGTTGAGACGAAGTCCATTACCTCGGGTCCGACTTGACTCGATCATTCTTTAACGTCTTGAATAATAAACTTGAGTTAATTGCTACTTGTTTAAGAAACTTTTTCAAGTTAATTATTCCTTTTATATCAGTTATTACCCTTTTATGAACACTATGTAATTATTTATATTAATAATGGTCATTTTTTTCGATCATTGGTACTTGAGTCAAAAATAAACTCTTTATAATTACAAGTAGTTCATGTGGTAAAATATACATCATATCAAGAATTATATTCATGACGTATATATCATATATATCATATATATCCAGTATATACATGAATTTATAATATTAAATAATCATTTAGAGTAAAGAAATTAAATGCACCGTTCATGGAGACGGTAAGCCGTATGTATGCATGAAGGCTACTTTCATTTCTATGTCATATTAATGGAATTAAAACAAAATGAGAGACATGTATATTTTAATTGAAGAATTATATTCATCATTTATATGTAACATATATCATATATATCCATTATATATATGTACATATAATAGTACATTACATTTGGGGATAAGAAATGAAATGCCCCGTTCATGGGGACGGTAAGCCGTACGTACGCATGAACGCTACATTCATTTCTATCTCATACTTTATTGGAAAGAAATAATAATGATATAAAGGTTAATTATAATTCCAGTATAACATCATATATAATAACTTTAACTCCATCCTTTATACGTCCCACATATGGCATTAACGAATCAAATCACGTGGAGGGGGCTGTAGTCCGCATTTCCTAAAATGAAGATATCGTGTTTACCCATAATGGAATCCATAAAGGTATGCCATAAATGAAAAATACAGAAGCTTAATTAAAACATAAACATATTATATATCATATATAAATATAGTTACATCTTAATGACCACCATTGAAGGTGTTATATGAGTTTTAAACAATCATCGTTTCGTGAGGCAGAAATTCGCCAACCACAGAAACAGTATGTTCTTTAACCATTACATGTAGGTGTGTGTAAGTGTAGATAGAATACATCACATAAAACAAATCCTAGTATATTGAAGATACTGGTGTTGTTTCAAAATAATGGAATAAAAAGAGTTTAGTGGGTTGGAGAATCAAAATAAAACATAAGTACACAAGGGAAATCAGTACCTTTAAAACGGGTAACTCTTTTTGATTTGAGCTCAAAGGCTTCCCTGAGAAGACTTATGCCAAATGTTAGGCTTCTAGGAGAAATAGAGGGATGTGGAGAGACAAAATGGGAAGGTTTTGGACGAGCCAAAGGCATGAGAGGTGTGGGTAAGGTGGTAGTGGTGGGGGCCTTTTATCAGAGAAGAGGAGAGGCACTCTTGGAATGTTATAAAAGGTAACTTTATTATAAAATGATTTTCATATTTAAAAGGTCCCAAAACTATATATTTCTTGGATAAGGTGATTATACTTCTAAATACACCAATCCAATAAGTTTTTGACATGTTTAGGTCTTATATTTTACATTATCCTTTCATTTTATTTAAATCATTAAATAATGAGGTAACCGCTGCATCATCTTGGTGTCATAAATAATTTATTTTATTTAATGTCTAAAAATTATATAAAAATATCCTGATGTAGGAAATCATTTTACCTTTCTAATGAATATTTATAGTAAAATTATTACTTGTGTAACCTCATTTAAAAATTGTTTCAGTAAAACAACTCATGCTTGTGTCATTTTTACTTTTACTTTAAATAAAAGGCATTAAAGACATTATCTTACCCATGTGGCTCCATGGGGTCCCAAAAATAGACCAATGGGTTTTAATGGCCGTCCATGACACATCCAATAAGGTTAGGATACGTGTCATGGTAATTTAATATTTTTAAAACATTATTTTTACCTTAAATTACAATAATTACCTCTAATCGCGTTTAAAAATATAAAATTTACTATTCACCAAAAAAATTCAATCCCATTGAACCAAATTTTACTTCTTGATGAAAATAATTTATATTAGATTTTTGAAATTCAAATCACAGAAGTGGTAAAGTTCCATTTAAACGAAAAAATCAGTTTTTGTAACTATCGCTTTGTGGTTTCACTATTCATCAAAAATTAAGGTTTTTTAGAAAAATACCAAAACTTCCCCTTAAGCTATATTTGATATTCTGAATTCAAAAATGATGCCTATTTTACAAAATTAAGAATATATAAGCTACATTAATTAATTTAATAATTAATTTCCACTTTCAAAACAAATAGCGTGTTTTTATAAAACAATATGTATCAGAAGATTGATATTAGTTTAAGTCCAATTTCAAAGTGAAATCAATTCCAATGACCACCATTGGATTAAATGGAAAAAATATAATCTAATTTAACATTAAAACCAATTCAAAATATAATCTAATCATATAAATAAATTAGATTAAAAAGTGGTTTTGAATTAAAATACAACATTTTTCACTATTCATTAAAAATGATCATTATTGGAAAAATACAAAAAATTTAAAAAAAGTAAATTTTGATGTCCTGATTCCAAAGAAAAGTTTTATTTTGTCCAATAGAATGTATAAGTGTGACCAAAACTATATTTAATGACGGTTTTCCATCACAATGCGATAAGTGGACCTTTTGTGAAAATTAGAGTATATATGCCTAAAATTGAAGTCTTTTCTTATTTTAAGCCTTTATCCTTTATTGGATAAATGTAAAAACATTTAACAAACATATATAATCATATTTTAGTTATTTCTATTCATTCCTGCCAATACAACAGCTATGTGTTAACTACCATTTAAAATAATATTATTTTATTACTAGTGTGCAACGTAAGATTTCAAAGAATCTCTTTGTTTCGTATCGGGTATGCTATCGAATATAGAAACCCCTTTAAAGAAAAATTAATATTTAATTCAAAATATTAATAAATATGAAAATGATTTATTCTTTATTTACCTGGGATGTTACATCGTGTATTGTATTGAGGTGTGGATTATTCCTAAATATCTAAAATTAATTATGGATCATTCACCAAAAGTATAAAAATAATAAAAATTCGTTTTCTAAGTTTTTAGTATGTTAGTTTTCTTTATGAATAAAATTAATTACAATTTTAAATAAAAAGATTCACTTTGATTCATACCGGTCACACCGTTTGTCGGATTGAGGTGTGGATGATTTATACATGTCGCAAATGAATTATTGATCATTTACCTAAAATATGAAAATAATTAAAATGTTTCATATCAGTTTTGAGTATGTCAGTTTTCTTTTTTACTCAAATTTCATTTGAAATTGGAAACACACACATTGAGTCATACCAGTAACATCATGTGTCAGTTTGATTTGAGACTAATTCCTACATGTCACAATTGACTTATGGATAATTTCCCTAAATTATAAAGACAATACAAGTGTTTTTGGTTAATTTTCAGTATTTCACTTATCTTTTTTACTAAAATTAATGTCAATTTTAAATAAAAAGACACAGATGGAGTCATATCGGGCACATCGTGCATTGTATTGAGGTGAAGATGAATAATAAATGTCAGAAATGACTTATGGATTGTTTTCCTAAAGTATCAAAACAATATTAATTTTTTTCTTGGTTTTTGAGTATGTGATTTGTGATTAAAACTAAAATGTAAATTATAAACTAAAAACATACTATCTGAATCATACCAAGCACATTGTGTATTGGATGGAGGTGTGGAAGTTTTAGTATACAATATGTGTTTTAATTTAAACTATCTATAAAATCCAAAAAAGATAGAACATGTTATATTATAATGTAATATAAACTCCATGCTCCCTGAAACAGTCCATGTTTCAAGTAGCATGGGGTTTTCTCTTTCTTCAGAAAGGAACAAGTTCTCTCTTTTCTCTCTTGTTGTAGATAGTTGAAAAAAAATTTGACATCCAAAAATATTTGTTAAAAAAAATTAAAATAGAATTAGATAAAAATTATAAGGAAATTAACTTAAAACTATTCGATAAAATGATGATAAAATTAATTAAATATGTTATAAGAATTCTCCTTTTTATGATGGTTGAATAAATTCTTAACACATTTCTTTATTTTCATTATCTCAGTTGCATCCTCAATGTTCAATCTCTCACAAGAATGAGTATTTTTTAACAAACTACCCAAACTCAAACAAAATAATCCATCTATATAAGAAAACAATTCTTATGTTAATAATACTAAAAATAAATATATAAAACATAAATATGAAATAATACGTTACATTATATACAATGATTTTACAGCGAAAACATCAAGATTGAAAAGCTTGTGCAAGAGAAGAAGTTTTTGAAATAAGGGGTAGGAATTCACATTTTTAAGATCAAAGTAAAGGATTGACTCATACTTATTGACGAAGTCATTTATACATAATCTCTATGAAAATTAAGAAAATAAAGTATCAGATAAAAATGATGAGGAAATTAACTAAAAATAAGATAAAAGGGTGATAAAATCAATTAAAATTCAATTTTTTCTAGTTATATATATTTTTGACCCATTATGTATTTTTAGAATAATCTAAACTCTATTATTAATTGTTTAACCCTTTTTGACCGGATTAAAAAACAGTATAACACTTTATAAAAACCAAATGACACTAAAATCTACCACATCCATTATGTCTAAATATATTGTGCTATAAATTAGTATATCCTTTTCAATATTCTTGTGGATGATAAACTCTAATAGAACATCATCATTATTTTTTCATCGAAATGGGAATATCCCTATTATAATGTATTTTTTATTGATAATGATGATATGTTTTTTACTAACGAGCTTTAGAACATGGAAAATATTATATAATTAAAGTACACATGAAAATTAGTGAAGAAATAGTTGAAACATTTTTTATGGTGATCCTGTAAACAAGTATCAATACACATAGTAAGGATAGGTTAAACACCTCTACTCATGTAATGAATGGGAGATTTTATGTGATATAATGGTGGAATGATTTAATTTCACATCAAGTGCATTAAAAAGAATATATTTTAGTCAATCCATTTAACTAATGTAAACTTGATGTGTTAGCTTTATGGATTTCATAAGAATTTTTGATATTACATCATGCCTCTAATTGATGATCGAATAGTGAAAATAATTTCACCACCCACCAAAGTGAAACCACTGTATTGTTCATTTCTGAACATTCATGATTTAGTGAATGATATTTTGTATTTCATTATTTATTATAGGTTTTTATCAAGATACTTGTTTCTTTTTAAAAGGGTTCTATATTTGGATTTTTTGTGCTTTACGATTTTATTTGAAGTCTGTTTTTCATTTTTGAGTATTTATTCATACAGTGGTTTCTTTTTATTTTATTCCATGTGTCCCTTGATATAATCCATCATCGTTGACCATGATATCTTAATGTTGGTTTTCCTCCAATTTTTCTCTCATACACATGTTATCTATAAGGCCCCAGCCTTAAACCTTACTTAATCTTGGGTTATTACAAGATTACACATTGATGATCTTTTTGGGTTTAGAGTTTTAGAGAATTAGATAATAAAACTTCCATTACATTCCACATTAAAACAAAGTGGTTACATAAAGATAGTATTCATTTTTTCCCATAAACGGAACATATTTAAAATAAAACATTGATTCTTTCTTGACACTTCCTTGACACTATCATCATATCATGTACCTTTCCCTTTACCTGTGAAAAACATTTCAAAAAAACTTGGGATGAGCATAAAAAGCTCATTATGGGTTATAAAAATATGGAAAGGAAACATGAGTTCATATATACATAAGAATGAAATCATAACTTACCCATAAAACATAAGCACTTTAACATACCTCATCAAATCATGAATAACTCATAGAAATCATAAGACATAAAGGTAACTTGAGACATTCATAACATTCTTACGTAGGGATTAACCCTCTTGGTTACGTTTGGAATACCCATCACAGTATATTCCCTAAATCTCTTTGGAGAAACCTTAACATTTCACTCCTTCGCGTTACCCAATGCATTGTAGAGCTATATCGGGCTCACCCGCCCTTAGTTTATCACGAATCCACCCATCTTCATAATAATGCCCATGAACCTCAACATAATCGTATCACATAAAACATGCATAAAGGTAACATAACATTTCTACCTTTCAATCACTAGATATAAATACAACACATTGATATAAAAACATTATGAAAACCATTTTCAATACCAAAATAAAGAAAAGTAAAACATGGTATATATTTTTCTTTAAAAAACGGTATGGCTTGTAGAGGAAGCCGAAACTCAAATAATGGTCACGACGGTGGAGAAATCGTTGTCACCACATATGTATGACAGAAACATTCCCTTTTTCATTTAGTAAATGCTTCGTATAAAAAAGATTCCTTTTGAATAAACATAAAAGTAAAAGGGGTTTATACACCATATAATAGAAGGTTTTGTATAAAACAAAATATGCCTCAATGAAAGGAGATTGAGATGAAGTCCCATACCTCGGGTCCGACTTGACTAGATCGTTCTTTAATGTCCTGAATAATAAACTTTAGTTAATTTATACTTTCATAAGAACATTTTTCAAGTTCATTATTCCTTTTATATCACTTATTACCATGTCATAAACACTATGTAATTATTTTAGTTAATAACGGTCGTTTTAACGATCATTGGTACTTGAGTCAAAATATGCTCTTTATAATTACAAGTTGTTCATGTATCCATTATATCCAGAGTTATAATCATGATGTATATATCATATATATCTAGTATATACATGCATTTATAATATTACATAATCATTTATGGGTAAGAAATGAAATGCACCGTTCTTGGAGACGGCAAGCCGTATGTACACATGAATGCTACTTTCATTTCTATTTCGTATTTTATAGAATTGAAACATAATTATATAAAGGTATATTATAATTTCAGTGTAATATCATATATAATATCATAACTCCATCCTTTATACATCCCACATATGGTATTTAACGAATCAAATCACTTTAAGGGGGCGGTAGTCTGCACTTCCTTAAATGAAGATATCACGTTTACCCATAATGGAAACCATTCAGGTATGCCCAAAATGAAAAATACAGAAGCTTAAGGAAAACATAAAAATATTATATATCATATATAAATATAGTTTCATCTTAATGACCACCTTTGAAGGTGTTAAAAGAATGTTGAACAATCATCGTTTCGGGAGGCGGAAATTCTCCATCCACGGAAACAATATGTTCATTAACCATTAGATGTAGGTGTGTGTAAGTGTAGCTAGAATCCTTCTTATAACAAAATCCTAGAATATTTAATATACTGGAGTTGTTACAAAAGAAATTAATAAAAAGGGTTTAGGGGGTTGGAGAAGCAAAATAAAATCAAAGAACACAAGTGAAGACATCACCTTAAAATCGGGTAACTCTCTTAGATTTGAGCTCAAAGGCTTCCTTGGAAAGACTTCTGCCCAAAGTGAGGCTTCAAGGAGTAATATAGGGATGTGGAGAGATTAAATGGGTAGAGTTTGGCCGAGCCAAAGGCTTTGGATGTGTGGGTAAAGAGGTAGTGGTGGGGGCCATTTATAAGAGGAGAGGAGGGGCACTCTTGGAATGTAACGCAAAGTTCCTTTATTTTAAAATGATATTCGGATTTAAGAGGTCCCACATTGATATAATTCTAGTATAAGGTGATAAGGGTTCGAAATATACCAATACAATAGGTTTTTGACATGTGTTGGTCATAGCTTTTACATTATCTTTTCATTTTATTTAAATCCTTTATTAATGAGGTAATCGCTGCATCATCATGATGTCATAAATAATTTAATATATTTAATGTCTAAAATTTATAAAACAAAATATCATGATATAGGAAATCTTTTTAGATTTCTAATGAATATTTATAGTCAAAAATCTGACTTGTATAAACCCAGGTAAAAATTGTTTTAGTAAAACATTTCATGTTTGTGTCATTTTTACTTTAACATTTAACAAAAATTTATTTATGTCATTTCCAAAAAAATGTGGCTCCCTAGGGTCCCCAAGTTGACCCATGTATTTCCTTTGTCGGCCATGACACATCCAATAAGGGTAGGACATGTGTCATGTTCATTTCATATTATTAAAAAATTATTTTTACCTTAAATTACACTAATTACCTCTAATCGCGATTAAAAACTTAATAAGTTACTATTCACCAAAAAATTATTATAGTCCGACTGAACCACATTTTACTTATTAATGACAACCATGTATGTTGGATTTTTGAAAAACAAATCACAGAAGTGACAATGTTTCATTTAAACGAAAAATCAGTTTCTTTAACTACCACTTAGTGGTTTCATTATTAATCAAAAATTGAAGTTTTTCAGAAAAATACCAGAACATCACCCTAAGCTATATTTGATATTCTGAATACAAAAATGATTTCCATTTTACAAAATTCAAATCATATAAGTTACATTAATTAATTTAATAATTAATTCATGCTGTCATGACAAATAGCGTGTTTTTATGAAACAATAAGTATCAAAAGACTAACACTAGTTTAAGTCTGATTTCAAAGTAAAATTAATTCCAACGACCACTATTGGATTAAATGTAAAAATATTTTCTAATTTCACTAAAAAACAATTCAAAAGATAATCTAATCATATAAATAAATTAGACTAAAAAAATATTTTGAATTAAAATACAACATTTTAGACTATTCATTAAAAATGAACTTTATCGGAAAGATACCAAAAATTTACACAAAGTAAATTTTGATGTCCTGATTATAAAGACAAGTTTTATTTGTTCCAATAGAATGTATAAGAGTGAACACAACTATATTTAATGACGGTTCCCCATCAAAAGGTGATAAGTGAACCTTTATTGAAAATTAGGGCATATATGCCTAAAATTGAATTCTTTCCGTATTTTAAGCCATTATCTTTTATTAGATAAAAGTTAAAACATTTAAAAACATATATAATTATATTTTAGTTATTTCTATCCTTTCCCGCCAATACAACAACTATGTGTTAACTACCATTTAAAATGATATTATTTTATTACTAGTGTGCAATGTAAGATTTCAATGAAACTCTTTGTTGCGTATCAGGTAGGCTATCAAACATAGCAACCCCTTTAAAGTAAAATTAACATTTAATTCATAAATATTAATAAATATGAAAATTCTTTATTCTTTATTTACCTGGGTTGATATATCCTTCCCCGCTTTTGGGAATTGCGTCCTCACAATTTTATTCGCTTATCAAAATAAGTGGTGGTATTTATCCCTCATAGCATTTTCAGATTCCCATGTTGCATCTTCCATCATGTTGTTTTTCCACAAAAACTTTACCTGATTAATCAACTTATTTCGTAACACTTGCTCCATGTGGTCAAGAATCTGGACCGGTTGTTCTTCATAAGATAGGTTCTCTTCCAGCTGAACTACCTCTGGACTCAAAACATGAGATGGATTTGGAATATACATTCTCAACATCGAAACATGAAAAACATTGTGTACGTGAGATAAACTCGGAGGTAAAGCCACCTGGTATGCAACTGATCCAACTCTCTCTAGAATTTCATATGGTCCAATGAACCTTGGACTCAGCTTTCCTTTCTTACCAAATCACATCACACTTTTCCTTGGTGAGACTTTGAGAAAAACATGATCACCTACATCAAAAGATAGATCCTTCCTCCTGTTGTCCGCATAACTCTTCTACCTGCTCTGATTTTTTCTCATCTATTTCTGAATCAGCTAAACTATTTCTACCATCTCTTCTACCAATTCTGGTCCCATCAACTTCCTTTCACCCACTTCATCCCAAAAAGATGTAGTTCGACACCGCTTCCCATATAATGCCTCAAATAGAGCCATATGTATACTAGAATGAAAACTATTATTATAAGAAAACTCAACCAATAAAAGATGTTGGTCCCAAATTCCCTGATAATCCAAAGAAAAAGCTCATAGAATATTCTCCATGGTCTGAATCGTTCGTTCTAACTACCCATCTAATTGAGGATGAAAAGCTATACTAAAATTTAATTCAGTACCCAACGACTTTTGAAGGCCTTTCCAAAAGTTATAAGTGAACCTGAGATCACGGTCAGATACAATGGAGAGGGGAACTCCATGAAACCTGACTATCTCATTAAGATACAATCGAGAAAGTTGATCTAGAGAGAAATTGTCTCGTATAGCATGAAATGAGAAGATTTAGTCAAGCGATCAACAATAACCCAGATTGCATTATTACCTCGAGATGTCTTCGGTAATCCCACAACAAAGTCCAAGGATATATTCTCTCATTTCCACTTTTGCATTGGTAAAGGATGAAGCATCCCTTTTGGTAACTGCCGCTCTGCCTTAACCTGCTAATAATTCAAACACTTCACAGTAAAATCAGCAATATCCCTTTTCATTCCATCCCTCCAGTAATACTCTCGCAGATCTCTGTACATCGTTGTACTGCCAGGATGAACTGAAAAAGGGGAACTATGAGCCTCACATAAAAGCTCATTCTTTAACTGTGAATCACAAGGCACACATAATCTCTTCCCAAACCTCAAAAAACAGTCATTATCAATGTTTAATTCAGGCAACTTACCCTTCTGAACCAGCTCTAACCTTTTCTGCATCTCACTATCCTGCTTCTGTGCTTGCATGATTCTATCTGATAGAGAAGATTTCACTGATACCTGAAACAAAACAGAAGAACATCTTACACCAATAACTTCTATTCCAAATTTCATCAAATCAAAAACCAAAGGATCTCGTTCCAAACACAACATATTTAATGAAGCATTACTTTTTCGACTCAAAGCATTAGCCACTCTATTTGCTTTTCCCGGATGGTAATGAATTGTACATTCATAATCCTTGATTAATTCCAGCCATCTCATTTGTCTCATGTTCAATTATTTCTGAGTGAATATATACTTTAATCTTTTGTGATCAGTATATATTCCACACTTTACTCCATACAAATTATGCCTCCAAATTTTTTGAGCAAAAACAACAGTAGGTAATTCCAAATCATCTGTAGGGTAATTTACCTCATGAGTTTTCAATTGATGTGAAGCATATGAAATTACCTGATCATTCTGCATAAGGATACAGCCAAGTCCCTTCAATGAAGCATCACTGTATATAACAAACTCACCATTCCTGGAAGGAAGTGCCAAAACTGGAGCATTCACCAATCTTCTTTTCAACTCCTGAAAACAATCATCACATTCTTTTGTCCAGATGAACTTAACACCCTTACGAGTTAGCTTAGTCATTGGACTAGATAACCATGAAAATTTTTCAACAAACCTTCAGTAGTAACCTACCAAACCAAGAAAACTACGGATCTCGGTTACATTTGTGGGTCTTTTCCATTCTTTAACAACTTTTGTTTTAGCAGAATCAACAGTTATGCCATCTTTTGAAACAATGTGACCAAGGAAAAAAATTTGTTGCAACCAAAAGTCACACTTTCTTAATTTCCCATACAATTTCTTTTCGTTCATGGTTTGCAAGATAACCCTTAAATGTCTTTCATGCTCCTCTTTAATTTTGGAAAACACCAAAATATCACCAATGAAAACAACCAAAATTTTTCACCTGAGTCAACTGAGCCATCACTACAACAAACTGTTTAGTTCTGATTATGAACATTTCAGGATACTAATTTGAAAGGTCATTTCCCTATGTATGCCTTCCCATAAAATATTCTTTGTTTCCTCTACAAAAAACCATTCTTAACAATGAAATACCATAGGCGAAGAAACATGGTAATCCATAAATGCTAAATCATTTCAATCATACCATAAATTAATTTATAATTTAACACTTCTCTAACTCCTAAAGTTGTCTAAACCGACCTTTGATACCAACTATAAGGCCCCAGCCTTAAACATTATTTAATATTGAATTAAATGAATGATTCACATTGAGGATCATTTCAGTTTTAGAGTTTTAGAGAATTAGAACATAACTATTACATCTCAAAAGATTACAAAGTATACACTTCTACTAAGTTTCCATAGAATAAAAAAAACTCTTAAAAAGAAACATGTCTACTTCCATGTTTTATATATCATGACATTCCCTTGATCCCATCCTTGACCCTATTCCACATTAAGTCATGTGAAAAACATTTCAAAAAAACATTGGATGAGGATAAAAAGCTCAGTATGGGTTATAAAAATATGGAACGGAAACATGAGTTGATATATACATAAGAATGATATCATACCATACCCATAAAACATAAGCACTTTAACATACCTCATCAAATCATGAATAAATTATAGAAATCATAAGACATGAAGGTAACTTGAGGCATTCATAGCATTCTTACATAGGGAGTAACCCTCTCGGTTATGTTTGGAATACCCATCATAGTATATTCCCTAAATCTCTTCGGAGAAACCTTAACATTTCACTCCTTCGCGTTACCCAATGCATTGGAGAGCTGTATCGGCTCACCCGCCCTTAGTTTATCACGGAACCACCCGTCTTCATAATAATGCCCAAGAACCGCAACATAATCGTATCACATAAAACATGCATAAAGGAAACATAACATTTCCACCTTTCAATCACAAGATATCAATTCAACAAATTGATATAAAAAAATTATCAAAACCATTTTCAATACAAAAATAAAGAAAAGTAAAACAGGTTATTTATTTTTCTTTAAAAAACAGTATGGCTTGTAGAGGAAGCCGAAACTCAAATAATCATCACGGTGGCAGAGAAATCGTTGCCGCCGCATACGTACGACAAAAATATTCCCTTTTTTCATTTAGTAAACGCTTCGTATAAAAAATATTCCTTTTGAATATACGTAAAAGTCAAAGGGGTGTATACACTGTATAAAATAAGGTTGTGTATAAAACAAAATATGCCTCAATGAAAGGAGATTGAGACGAAGTCCCATACCTCATGTCCGACTTGACTCGATCGTTATTTAATGTCCTGAATAATAAACTTGAGTTAATTTCTACTTTCTTAAGAACCTTTTTCATGTTCAGTATTCCTTTTATATCACTTATTACCATGTCATGAAAACTATGTAATTATTTTAGTTAATAACGGTCGTTTTAACGATCATTGGTACTTGAGTCAAAATATGCTCTTTATAATTACAAGTTGTTCATGTATCCATTATATCAAGAGTTATAATCATGATGTATATATCATATATATCCTGTATATACATGCATTTATAATATTACATAATCATTTAGGGGTAAGAAATGAAATGCACCGTTCATGGAGCCGGTAAGCTGTACGTACGCATTAATGATACTTTCATTTCTATTTTGTATTTCATAGAATGGAATCATAATGATATAAACGTATATTATATTTCCAGTGTAATATCATATATAATATCATAACTACATCCTTTATAAGTCCCACATATGGTATTTAACGAATCAAATCACTTTGAGGGGGCGGTAGTTCACACTTACTTAATGAAGATATCGCGTTTACCCATAATGGAAACCATACAGGTATGCACAAAATGAAAAATACAGAATCTTAAGGAAAAAATAAAAATATTATATATCATATATAAATATAGTGTCATCTTAATGGCCACCTTTGATGGTGTTAAAATAATTTTGAACAATCATCGTTTCGGGAGGCAGAAATTCGCCATCCACGGAAACAGTATGTTATTTAACCATTAGATGTAGGTGTGTGTAAGTGTAGATCGAATACATCTTATAACAACATCCTAGTATATTGAAGATACTGTATTTGTTACAAAATAAATGAATAAAAAGAGTTTTTGGGGTTGGAGAAGCAAAATAAAACAAAAGAACACAAGTGAAGACATCACCTTAAAATCGGGTAACTCTCTTAGATTTGAGCTCAAAGGCTTCCTTGGAAAGACTTCTGCCCAACGTGAGGCTTCAAGGAGTAATAGAGGGATGTGGGGAGACAAAATGGGCAGAGTTTGGACAAGACAAAGGCTTTGGAAGTGTGGGTAAAGATGTAGAGGTGGGGGCCTTTTATAACACGAGAGGATGGGCACTCTTGGAATGTAAAGAAAAGTTACATTATTTTAAAATGATATTCGGATTTAAGAGGTCCCACATTGATATAATTCGAGGATAAGGTGATATGGTTTATAAATATACCCATCCAATAGGATTTGGACATGTTTAGGTCATAGATGTTACATTATCTTTTCATTTTATTTAAATGCTTTATTAATGAGGTAATTGCTACATCATCATGATGTCATAAATAATTTAATCTATTTAATGTATAAAAATTATAAAATAAATATCATGATGTATGAAATCTTTTGATATTACTAATGAATATTTATATTAAAAAATCTGACTTGTATAACCCCATGTAAATTTTTTTTTAGTAAAACATCTCATGTTTGTGTCATTTTTACTTTAACATTTAATAAAAAGTTATTTATGTCATTTCCCAAAAAAAGTGGCTCCATGGGGTCCCCAAGTTGAACCATGGATTGTATTGGTCGGCCATGATACATCCAATAAGGGTAGGACATGTGCCAAGTTCATTTCATATTATTAAAACATTATTTTTACCTTAAATTACACCAATTACCTCTAATCACGATTAAAAAACTTAATAAGTTACTATTCACCAAAAAATTATTTTAATCCCATTGAACGTCATTTTAATTCTTAATGACAACCATGTATGTCGGATTTTTGAAAATCAAATCACAGAAGTGACAAAGTTTCATTTAAACAAAAAATCTGTTTCTTTAACTACCACTTAGTGGTTTCATTATTCATCAAAAATTGATGTTTTTCAAAAAAATACCAAAACATAACCCTAAGCTATATTTGATATTATGAATTTAAAAATGATGTCTATTTTAAAAAATTCAAATCAGATAAGTTAGATTAATTAATTTAATAATAAATTCCCACTGTCATGACAAATAGCGTGTTTTTATGAAACAATAAGTATCAAAAGATTGACACTACTTTAAGTCCGATTTCATAGTGAAATTAATTCCAACGAACACTATTGGATTTAATTGTAAAAATATTTTCTGATTTCACTTTAAAACAAATTCAAAAGATAATATAATCATATAAATAAAATAGATTAAAAAGAGGTTTTGAATTAAAATACAACATTTTATACTATTCATTAAAAAATGAACTTTATCAGAAAGATACCAAAAATTTACAAAAAGTAAATTTTGATGTCCCGAATCTATAAAAGAGATTTATTTGGTCCAAAAGAATGTATAAGAGTGAAAAAAACTATATTTAATGACGTTTCTCCATCAAAAGGTGATAAGTGAACCTTTAGTGAAAATTAGGGCATATATGCCCAAAATTGAATTCTTTCCGTATTTTAAGCCTTTATCTTTTATTAGATAAAAGAAAAAACATTTAAAAAACATATATAATCATATTTTAGGTATTTCTATCCTTTCCCGCCAATACAATTGATATGTGTTAACTACCATTTAAAATAATATTACTTTATTACTAGTGTGCAACATAAGATTTCAATGAAACTCTTTGTTGCGTATCGGGTACGCTATCGAACATAGCAACCCTTTTAAAGTAAAATTAATATTTAATTCTTAAATATTAATAAATATGAAAATTATTTATTCTTTATTTACCTGGGATGTTACATTATCTCCAGTGGTTTATTGTAGACATATTTATTCAATCATTTAAGATAGATTATATACATGTTTTATGATTTGATTGGTGTTGTATGAATCTCAAGTTACTATTAGGTCCACTGATTTATACATGGTTGGTTTCTATATGGTATGTTTATTTCATCTTTTTTTTAATGTTACATTATTTGTTATCTTTACATTTATCTTCTTCACATATGAAAAGTGTGGGCTATTTAATGACTGTGATGTATCTTTCTCCTCATGAAAATGAAAATATTATTGACATGGTGTATGGAATTTTCCTTCCATCTTTGTTTGTATGCATGCATGCGTTTATTTTCATGTGTTTTACAAATAAGATTCAACTTTTATATTTTCTAAAAAAAAATTACTTAGCTTATTTATGGAATTTATAGATTTTGAATATATATGTTCTTATTGGAAATTTCTATATAAGAATATTGAAAAGGTGCTTACTTTTGTTATTGTGTACTACTAAGTCCCTTTCATTATAGTGTAGTTTGTTCTCTCTGAGTGGTTGATTTCACACTTAATTCAAATGTGATAGTACATGGAGTGTTTTAATAGAAATTTTAGCCTATGATAATCTATTTTAAAATATAATTAGTGTTTGTTTTGTTTCTGAAAATAAAATCCTCCACTTAAATTCTTGTACAAAATCGCTTAAACAGGTGGTGAAAACATTTTATCAACAAGAAACCTAAAACACATGCACAATACATCTTATCATAAGTGGAAATTTTTGTGTGAAATTAAAAAAAAAACCTCAAAAAAACCTTGGTATGATCCCCACTATACTCAATTTCCCAATAATTTTATTGTTGTCAGGGCATCACTTCTTCTCCTCCTCCGCCTCGGTCTCCACATTTGCCTCCTCCCCTGCCTTGGTCTCTAACTCCAATTATGCCTCCATCTCCACCTCCACCTCTGCCTCCTCCTCCACACCTATATTTTATATTTCCCAACAATTATATTGTTTACCAGTAAGTTCTTCTAAAAAACTTTATTTCCACCATTATACTTCTCCTTGAAAAACATATCAAAAAAATATATAATCATTATAATATTAATGCTTCATGTCCCAAATATATTCCTAAAGTTATATCTTATACTAGATCACAAATATTGTAGGTAATCATCTAAATTTGTTTTTTTCAAATATTCTAACACTATGTAGACAACCCACTCATCTCAAAACAAATTTACTTCTTCATTAAGTATGAAGGTTGTTGGCATTCATGGTAGTATTGAGAAAATATAGACAAAAACCAATTAATATATATATATTTGATGAAATTGTAATTACCTTGGAAAATTACCTCTTCAGGGATTCTGGTATTTTAATGGTTTATGATCTCTCTTATAAATTTGAAAACACAAGGTCCATATTCGTTTCCATTATCTTACTTCAGACATTGTAGAAATAGTGACCAAAATGAGTAAATTATTTTGAAATATGTTTTGATAGTTACATATTTATATACATACCTTAATCTATTTCCATTTGAAATAATCCATAGGATTTTTATTTTCAATCAGCAGCTTCATGACATAATGTAGACTATATTTAGAAACTTCTGTATCATAACAAAATTCTTCTTAAAACATAGACTGAAAAATATAATTCAATGTTTATCTATAAAATACTGGTTTATGTGTATTAAAAATTCATAATACACATTATGTACGGTTGGTTTGTTAGATATCCATGCACTGGATCCAAAAAATAGATATTTGGGGTATCCATATTGACACTGATTAACATTCAGTGCTGCCTAAAAAAACAAATATGTAAAGAAAAAAAATAAAAATATATTTTATTTGAATAGATTTTCAATTTTTACCCCTCCATTGTAGGAATCAAAAGAGTCAATCGTCAATTATTTCTTTCTAAATTTCATCATATAGCTCATCTTTCTTCTTATCAATTTATTCCTTCTCCAAATAAGATTCTTATGTAGAAATGATATGGGTATTATTGATTCCAAATCATGTTTCAAACATTTCTCCCTTTATATAGTAGTTATATAAACTCTTGTAGAAAATATAAATAGTTATTAACTTTAGTGAACATATTACATAAATATTTATATATATGTATTATGAAATTATTCCTTATGTATGTATTCACAACTGAGACACCGAAGCATTCAAACTTGAGAATATAATTTATACTCTCAAGACCAAATAAGTTTTTAATGAAAGATCCAAATATTTGTTCTTCATATACAATGTATGAAATATTTTTATCTTCCATGAAGTCAAATGTTGATTTGGAACTGATGGGGGGAAGATAATCTCGAAAGGTCCTTTTGATTTCTTGGTTTCTTTACTAGATTGTCTTAATTCGATTTTCTGTTTCCCCATGACTTTTCCTGTCTATAATTTCATACCTCACTTTAGACCTTTTTCATAAATTTTTATAGGTTTTTCATAAAAAAAAATTAAATACATACCTCATGTATCTCTATAATATTAGACGGCCATGCTATGAAAGTTCCAATAACATCATTCACTATTGTAATATTAGGATCATAAAGTGGAACATGAAACTCTTTAGTTGAATACTAAGCAACCAAAATCCTTACACTGATGTGATATTTTGGGTGTTTTTTATTGTGTATATTTTATCCGTATATATTATACATTATACCCCACACAACAAGGTGGTTCATGGGTGTTGATAGATAGAAAGCACATACTACTTTAGCCTGATAAGTTTTAGTAATATAATGTTATCAGAAGTAGTTTGATAAACATTTAGGAGAAATAATAATGAAAAAATTTATTACCTTAGGTAAGGTATGTGATTGAAGGGAATTACTAACCTCAAAGCTAGTGTGGTAATTGGGTTCTCCATATGTGTATCTTTATTCCACTAACCGTTTTTGTTGATCATTTCTCATATATTAGTATGTCAAACTAGACTGGACAATAATATCATGAAAAGCATCAAAATTCTTCTGAAATTATATCATCATCATATATGCATATTCTTATGGTTTTTTCTTCTAAAGATATATTCTATGAGACACTCCATAACCTAATCCTCTAACAGGACCATATCGTTTTGGCCACTTCAAAGCAACAGAAAGTAATTTATCTTCCACTATGGGTGCTACCAATTCTTATGTATAAAAGATATAAAAAACCTATAAACATTAATAGATATTTTTATGTAATACTACTATAATGCATAATGAATTACTATAATTCTATAATTACACATGTTTCCCATATAGTATATGTGATTTCATCAACTAGTTTACCCTCCTTAAGTTTGTGAACCTCCTTCCATAGAACATGACATGGGATTGGTGGCATGGAAGTGGATTAATGTTTTGATTCATCAATATACATAGATACAAAGGAATATATGTTGCTTTATATCACATAAAAATTTAATTGTTCTTTTAAAATACATACCAATTTCTTCCCTAGTGAAGTGTACCCCATCCTTTATTTTCAACAAGTTTACATTGGTATTGATGAATTTTTTTTATTTTCATCACTCATTTGTTGTTTCATAAATTAACAATATTTAATCGAATTGGATAAAATAAATAATGTAAAATAATATATTTTCAAATACAATTTAGTTGAAATGATTTCTCATCGCGATGACTGTTGAAATCATTCCTTGTTTCCTACTCTAGAATATTTGCATAACTTTCTGGTGGGTGGGGATTTACTTTCCCCTCAACATCCAAAATATGTATCTTGGTAAAAAGAGTCCAGAAACCTCTATGGGATTTTGCAGTGGCCATTAATAAATATTTCTTATAGAAAAATTATAAAATAAATGAACTCTCCAAGGAATAATAAAAATTAAATTAATGTTTCATTATATATATTTTTTTGTAAAATAGAGAATGTTTATGGTAACATTATCATTATATATTTCCAAAGGATTTCTTTCATTACAGGCTAGACTTGGTGACATGAATATATATCAATTGGCACATTCATTTTCAGTGTGACCACAAAATAACTAATGTCCAATGAATTTTTGGGGTTAATAGGTTGTCCATGTTGATTCCAGCCAACCTAAAATTTTATACCCTTACTTATTTCCTTGATAATTTTATTCAATTATGTCATGTTGTGTCATTATTGTTTTTTCTTCAACATGTTTTTTATCCTTTAATAATTCTACAATTTTAGCATCCTCAGTCTATTTTTTCCTGGAATTGGTAACATCATCATGTGTAAAAAACAATATCTACATGCGTATTCAAATATTTAACTTATATTATGTTAATTTAGTAGAGAATAGATTATATTATGAGGAAATTAATGGTAAATTAAAAACACATTAACATTATCATTGAACACTCTTTATTTTTTTAAATATTTGAAGGGATTTGGATCCTCTATCACGAATCCAAATACCCTTTTTGTGTTCTCATCTAATAGACAAAACATTATCTACATTGGGAATAGCATGAACTAATAGTGATATCCCAATGAAAGGTTCATCCTTGATTAAATTTTCATATGACCATATAGTTTTTCAGTCTCTAGTAGGACAATCAACCAATTTTTATTTTCTGAATCTTAGACATAAAATACTTGCACTACTTGTGATGCCATTATGAATTGCTCGTCCTTTTCCCCTTCCACCTTGATATTCACCTTCGCAAAGTCCATGTCATCAACCTTCACTTCACTACTATTATCAACCCTTTTGAAATGGAAAATTAGCACTTGAAATATTTTATAATACAACTTTTATATCTATTTGATAATGTTGAAATATGACATATGTGCATAAATTGGATTTTTATCCTTCGAACTAGATATGTGCATCGCAACCACCACAAGAGTAAATCCATTATTTTTCATCATATTATTGTCATCGTGTAAACATTTTTAGAATGCATAAAGAATTATTACAAAACTAGTGTCAGATATAACATGTTAATTTGGTCCCCTAGCTAGATATAAATGTTGTTTAGAAATTGAATTCATATTTTCTGATAACCCCTTATAAATTTGATCTTAGAAAAATCCTATAAACTATTAATTATGTGTATTTTATATCCATCAATTATCCCTTGGCAGATTCAGATCTCTAAGAATTAATTTATGGGATTCAATGTATGGGTCAAAATATTCAATATTATATAAAATGTAAAGGTGTGTTTGCTCCCACTCTGTGATGGTAACTGTAATAATATCTCCTCTAAAGATCCCTTCGCTCATAAAAAGTATGATGTGATGAGACATTGGGAGACTTATGTTTTCAACAAATGATAGGTAAGTGGTACATAATTAAACAAATTTTTCAATAATATATTTTTAACAATAAAACCTTATGGACTACATTGATTCATGGCATAACCTTTCAAAATCATCATTAACATTCAATGGTGTACATCCATCTATAATGGACAAGACCACATAGTTGAACCTATCTAACCAAGTAAACCATCATATAGACTGTTATATCTAATAATGATGGTGGGAAGAACTTATTTAATTCACATAATATGGCTTCAACCATATTTTTCATGATTGGAATATTTAACGAGTCTATAACCTTACTACATATGGATTTGAAAAAGAAGTAGAGTCTGGTTAATGTTTGTCGTACAATTTTAGGAATAATGAAATGAAAAGAAATGGGTAACAAATATTCCATAAAAATATGGTAGTCATGTAATTTTAGTTATTGTAACTTCAAATTAGTCACTGACATGAAATTGTTTATATTTGATGAATACCCCTCTCAAACTATTACATAATTAAGGAAAAAGAAAAATTGAAAAAAAAAATCTTGATAGAGTGTAAACTGCTAGTGGATAAAAATTTCACCCTTTACCCTTCACTGGTTCAAACTCTTCTCTTATACCAATGTCAATAATATCCAACCTATCCTTGATTCCATATTGTATTTTTTCAGGAAGATTTAGTAATGTGTCAATAACACTATCAAATACATTTTTTTACAGGCATGACATCATGAAAATTTCAGACAAACAAACAATTCAAATATGGTAATTCAAAAAAAATTGATCTCTTATTCCAACCTGATTTCATAAGGGTTTTCAAAAATTATTTACCAAAAATAGTGTCAATATATTTTACTTCATCAAATATTTGATCCCCCGTTATTGGAGATGGTGTTGTACCTTGTTCAGTATTCCTATCAAATTTTATCATCCATGATCAATATTTATGTCAACGAGGTAAAACATTATAATGTCCTTAAAAAAAGTCTTCATGGAATGTTTTAACTAAACTAAGTGTGTTCATAATTCACAAATGGTACACAACAACATTCCTTTAATTATATAGCCTAACAAATTTTCATTAGAAGGAAAGTTATTTATCATCCTATAAACATGGCCCTTAATGCAAATTCTTCACTTCTATGAGCATCATACATTGTGTCACATCTATCCCATATAAATTTCAGATCATAAATAAGTGGATCCAAATAAACATTAATATCATCACTATGATTCATTAGTCTAGATATATCCAAAGACAACATAATGTATTTGTGTTTCATGCATAACCATGGCAGCAAATTATAATTTACCTACATGATGGAACATGTAATGTGAGTACTACATTCAACATCAAAAGTACTTATTCCATCTATAGATAATGCAAGATGAATGTTTCTTGGATTATTTCCAAATTCAGGATACTCATTATCAATTTTTCTTCCACTAAAGAGAATTTTATCGATGACAAATTTTCCCATATTTAGTTCATATTTCTATATGTCATGTATATTGTCTCATGGTTTCCAAAAATCTATACAGTCTTTTATAGTATGTAATGATTAGAAATTACCGTATATATTTCAAAGTACTTGATTCTTTTTTATTATATCAATCTACTCCATGCTTAGGGCATTTTATAAGTGATTTATGGTCCTTGCGAGACAATATGCAATCATTTAGACAAAGAATTATTTTTTAAAGATCATTTCTATTAGACATAACATTCATTTAGAATGAACTGTTCGACATGGAAGTTCATTTTATTCTGGTATTATATCATTCACAAGACTAGGTAGTTCTATATAGTTGATTTCTCTCCATATAATGTTATCTTTCAAATTATTTAACTTCAATACAATTGACAATGTTGTGTATTTTGTACAACTAGTATATAATGGTCTCTTAGAAAATATATTTAACTTCTCAAGAAATTTTAGAAAATCAAGAAGTTCATCTTCAATTTTTATTTTCATTTCTTTCATGCTATCTCTTTAATTATTTACACTAGTATTCGTATCAAATGATCTATAAAACACTGTATTATCCCAATTGGTGTGCACGTTTAGTTTTTCTTCATGTATAATCCAAAATTTATATATTTTATCTATTCTATGAAAAATAAAATGTGCTTTCAACTCTTTTGGACAAATTATTCAAGAATAATAGTGATGTAAACACGAACATAGGATTTTAAAAGGGTCGTATGCATGCTCTATTGAAAACTTGATGAACTCTTTAACTATGTCTTTATAATCTTTTTTCAAATGATTATTGTACATTCATTTTTACTCATATCCATACTATTAGGTTCATAAAATATTTATTTTTTACATAAATTAAATAAATAAAAATAATATATTCATTATCAAAGTGAAAGTTTTAGATTATTATAATAAGAGGAACCCAACATTTTATTGTTTAAAATAATTTCAGTATGCTTTGAAAAAAATGGGTAATTTAATTTAAGAAAATAATTACTCCACTATGGTAGGATTCTTCTTCTATATTAATCCAATATGATCACTGGAACATGGTATGGGATGGCTACTACTTAGATAAGTTCAACCAACATAGGTTCATGTCTATAGGAGATAGAGAATGAGTCTTAAGAAACAAAATGCAATAATAACTATTCTGGAGTTGATGTTGGTGAGGATAATAATCGTATCCTTTAAAAAATTAAAATCGCCACATCTTATTTTAAATTTCATATCTCATCTCAAATCCACATTAAATATTCAAAATGCTACTTTTTAATTTTTAAACCCTGATTTGAAATCCGGTTTTTTATATCACATTAAAATCGAATTTTTTTTAAATGCACTTAATGGAATACAGACCCCGTTTTCCATAAAAAGGATTATCATCAATTAAAAAAATAAAAATCATATACAAAATCATTAACAATAAATTAAAATTTTAAAACTATTTCCATAGAATATTCTAAATGTAACATATACATCATGGTACTTATTGGAGTAGTTTGAATGGATTTTTGATGTCACGTTTAGGTGTATCACAATAGATGTAGAATCCATGGGAATGATACTATCACTACCATAATAGAAAATTCCCTGGACATGTGATCATTATATGGAAATACAAAAATGTCTAGTGAACCACACACAAACATGCAATAACCATTTTGAACTACATTACCCCAACTTATACCCTAGATACCGGTGAAAATTTTGATGAAAATGAGTTTTCATATGATGGAATTACATAATAATGTATTGGTAGAAAACATTAAAATCATAAATGTTTGTTAGGATGACATGATAAAGTTTGAGTTATGTCAATCCATTTAAAGAGATTTCATTTCCATATAATCAGTGGTTTATAAGAACATGGGAAATGGAGTTAGGTTCATTAGACTACATTGGCATAATAAAGGATTATGAGAATTCAAAATGAGATAAAATGGGTAATATCATATTCACAAAAGATTAAAATTATTAGATAATAATAAATTTAAAATTTTATAATCATATAAATTAATATTTTAAAATCTTTTATAACTAAATAATATAAAAATGAAATTAAATGTAAATGAACTAGAATATTCAAATTTTATATGGTGTAGCCTTTGAAAAATGTATAAAGAGAGTGAATATATGATCCCTCATGGATAAAATATTTTGGGGTTGATATTAAAATAGGATTTTATTCATGAAATTTTTTAAATAATGATTATTAATAACTTTTAAAAATGACATTTTGTTTAGAATGAAAAAATATGATTACAAATTCTTTACATTTCCATGGTAATGCATTAGGTAAAAGGAATAATGAGAATAAATAAATGATATACCATGAAAAAAATGAAATGGATGATAATATAATGGATATATAAGTATAGAATAAAATTAAAATAATGTTTAATAGATTCTATAACAATATAAATACAAATTGGAATGAATGGAGGAGATGGAACCCTTACTTCATCAATGTAATATATTAAGTAGTGGGATTGTTGAGGGGGAATGAATAACATCTCATATTAAATTAACTAATTGTATAATGATATACTACAAAGATAACTATGTGAATGTATTAAAAGGAATTTTAAAACATAATATAATAAATGAGCTATAATTAGATATTAATTGGGAATGAGTAGGAATCTTTACATTAGCATGGTAGTGGATTAGGAAAACTGAATTATGATAGTGTATGAATAATCCATCTGGAATAATACATTAATATGGATATAATTTACTAGATTATAATGATATAATCTTATTAAATTTAAATTTACTAAATATATAAATAAGTCAATCACTATAGGAAAAGGAATGGATATGAATATGAATCATTAAAAATCATGAAATTTTTGTCTTAGATAATCTCTTTCAACCACCAAAAATCATCATGGTTAGAGAGAAATATAAGGGAGGATATCTTTGATAGATTAATGAAGTTAGAAATTGAGCATCATAATTGAATAAATGATAAGAGTTTATGTGTATTTATAGGTGTGTATAATGGAATCCAATGTAATTAATTATTAATTATTTTATAATTCCATTATCTCAAGTGATCCACTCCACCCATAATACCCCATTACCTTCATTAATTCTCCACTATAATTTTTAGTAAAAATATAATGAAAATAGAACAAAATAGGTAAATTTGATCATTCATAAATATTTATGATCATGTATTCATAGTATGTTATCATATTTCACCAATTTGTTACAATATTATATTATTTTTATAAAAAATACAAAATATCACCTCTTATCTAATTTTAAAATCCTAATTCAAAATATCTATATTATTATTCAAAAAATTGCACTATTATTATTATTACTAAATTCACCAAATATTGTACCCATATTATGATAACAACCCTTGAAATATTACTCATTTATTTCTAATATAAAATAAAAATTCTACAAAAAAATCATTTCAGTGAAAAATATGTTACAAAACCATTAATTAAAATTTTAAAAGTATCCAACTTTGAACATAGAATATTTTATTATTTTATAAATATGATAACAATAATCATGAAAATGAAATAATAATTAATGATATAAATTTTTCATAATGTATAACATTACTATAAAAAAATATTTAACAATTCATTTTATCAGATATTTCACATGAAATTACACAAAGAAATAAATATCTATATAACAAAATAAGAGGTTAATTTTTTTATATCACTATTATAAAATATTAAGAATTAAATTCTAATGACTTCATTACTACTAAAAGGATATTATGAAATTAAATATATAAATATGTGTGATGTGGTTATAAAATAATCATGAATTTTGTAAAATATTTGGGGGTGCCACTTTTACACCTTATGCCTAAACACATAAAGTAATGGAATGAATGGCACACACCTTTAGCATACCTCGGTGAGATCACCAAGCCTCCATAGTGGTAAGGCGCTAGAGTTTCACCTCACAATGCCTCTCTCCATGAAGCATGCCTCAGCGTGCCTTTGATAAGAAGGACTAGATAGATTTCATAAACAACCTCAATCAATTTAAAAAAACCAAATTATTTTATAAAAACCATCATAAATATTTAATTGGGAAAAAATATAATTTATCATTTGAATGAAGATAAAAATAAAAGACCAAATCTACAAAAACCCAATTGGAAAACAACTATAATCCCTTAGAAACCATGATCAACAAGCATATTTAAATCCAATTAAACCCAAATAACAATTATAATTTATAGATAAACTAATTTCAAACACCCAAGAACATAAAAAATTAAGAAACTTATAAAGCATAAATACACTTACCTAAGGATATCATAGATGATGAAAATCCTCCAGCAATAGTGAGTGGAAGGCTTGAAGAATAAGGGAAAACAATGAAGGAACCACAGTATAAAAAAGGTAATGAATATAAATAGATAATAAAAAAATGAAAACAAATATATCACAAAATAAGTATTCAACGAGTGAGGAGTATGAGAAAATAACATAACATGGATTCGTGATTTTATTTGTCTGAGATAAAATAAGGATATTGTCAAATTTTGAGTTTGTTCACTCCTTGATTCATTCAAGCTTTAGATTCGAGCCTTGGATTTGTTCAAGCCTTGATTTGGGCATAGATTTGATGATGAAGAGTGCCAGGGGAATGAGGCTTCCATAAAAAGATTGAGGTATCCTGATGATACAGTTGTCTTTAGGGTTCTTTAAATAGATCAGAGACACCTTTATTGGTGATAAATTAAGAAGCATTGATAATATACCTCGTTATCGGTGTTAAAACTTTGGCGCTAATAAATTATTTATAATTATAATTATAAATAAAAACATTGTATATATATTTATATATTTATTTATTATAGTTTTATAATTATTTAAATATCTAATTAATTATTTATAATTATATAAATAATTTTTAAAATAATAATATTTTTCTTCGATAATTATAAATATATAATTTTATAAAATTAGTAAATATACATTTATAAATATATTTGAAAATATATTTGTAATTATTTTTTTATAATTATAAATATATTTTATATATTTATATAATTATATATATTTAATAAATATATATAAATATAAATATAGCTAATCTATCAATTATTTAAATATAGTTATTATAAATTTAAAATTATTTAAATATATATTTATTTATTTATAATTATATAAAAAATTTTGAATAAATATTTATATATTTATATATTTATATCATTATATATATTTATATCATTATATATATATATAATAGATATATAAAAATATAAAAATATTAAATATATTCATTATGTAAATAAATTTATTATAATTTTTAATAATTTAAATATATATAATTATATATTTATAATTATATAAATACTTTTAAAATAAATAATATTTATTTATTTATATATAAATATATAAAATATACATTTATAAATATATTTATTTGGAAATATTTAATTTAAAAATATATTCTTAACATTATTCATGATCATATAATCTTAAATATATACATATTAAAAACGAGTGAAATTGAATAATTAAAAATGAGTACACGTTTAAAATATTAAAAAATACATAAGTTTTATTAATTGAATATAGATTATTAAAAAAATATGGATATATAATTAAATAAAGATGAATACATATTGAAAATATTAAAACATAATAAATAAATAAATATAAATAAAAAATAAAAAATGATTATACTACCAATATATAAGAAATAAAATATATTAAAAATGAATTAATACCTAACTGTAATAATATTAAAAATAAATCAATAAAATTTTCTGATTAAAAATATAATATATTAAATGTATTGTGTTATAATGAAATTATGAAATGAATACTAATATTTGAATAAATTAAATGAATATGAGGTGTATGTGTTTCTATATAAGATTTTATTAATTACGTAAATATTTGTGTATGTGGAGGCAGATAGTAGGGAATCTATGGGTAATTTGTGGGGTTTCAAAGGTTTATTTAGAAAAAAATAAAGTGATGATTAATTGAGGTAGGTGCGCAATTCTATGGGGTAAGAAGCCAATGGTATTGACAAATATTTTTCATTAAATTTAATCTTTTAGTCTGAACCACTTGAAAGGAGCTTGCAGGTTCTTTTGTTGGAGTTTTGAACTGGGTGTCTCGATGTTTGTGAGGTTCTCAACAAACCATAAAAGTGGTTCTTATAAAATAAAAAAACATGGATTTGGATTGTCATATATAAAAATGAAGTAATTATATATATGTATATGAAATCAATGTAAAATACGGTTGGTATATGTTAAATTGAAAAAATCAAAACGGTATTCAATTATGATCATTACTCGATGTAGTTACTCGATATTTTTAATTAATATAAATTTTAATTATAAACCATTCTTCAACTAATTATATGACTTATTTAATATAATGAAAAAATATTTTTTATTATAAAAATCATATTTTAGAAAATATTATATGCATTCATATATATATATGAATATATTTCTATATTAAATGTATTAATGAATTATTATGTATAAAAACAATTAAAATGGATAAGACATTAATATGTTTTTAATTAATACATTTTAATTATTACATTTTATTTATTTTCAATATTTATATTTAATATATATTATTTATTAATATTTATAATTATTATATATATATATTAAACTTATCCTTTTTTATTAATAATTTTTTCATTCATAAATATTTTAATAATTTGGTCATTTATTAATTTTTTTGTTTAATTATTTGAATTTATTAATTTTATATATCTATAATATATACGATTTTTTAATATTTATAATCTATGTATATGCATATTAAATTTATTCATTTTTATAAAAAATTATTTAATTAATAAAATGTTTAATATTTTCGTAATTTAATCATTTTTAATTTTTAATTATTTAGTTATTTCATTTTATTCATTTTATAGGTCTATATTTTCAATATATAGTATTTATTATTATTTATAATATATATATATATATTGAGTTTATTGAGTTTTATCAATGATTATTTAATTAATAAAATTAATAATATTTTGTAAATTTACTCATTTTTTATTTTTATTTGTTTAATTATTTTATGTTATTCGAGACCCTTATAAGTTCTAAAAAAGTGTTGATAATGGTGACCTTTATCAATGCTAAAAAAATCATTGATAAAGGTAAATTTTATCAGTGCTAAAGAAAAGCACTGATAAATGGTACCCTTAATGAGTACTAAATAAAAACATTGATAAAGGTTACCATTAATCAATGCTAAGAAGCATTGATAAATGGCACATTTTATCAGTGCTTTTTTTAGTGATGATAAACGGTCCACTTTATCAATGTTTTTTTAGCATTCCTAAAGAATTATTTTATCTGTGGTTTTTTTCTAGCACTGTTAATGGCATGTTTTGTAGTAATGTGTAAAGAATATCCTACCACCAATGTATGAAAAAATATCATTCAATTTATTTTATATTGATTATACAATTCAATCACATCTGAACCTCTAGTGCTTCTAGAAAAAAACACCACTTTTAGATTCATGTAATTGATGAAATATCTAACTCCTTCATATTCATAAAATATAAATGAGAGGTCATGTATTACAATGGACATTTCCATATTTTCCCGAAACACATTTAAATTAAACTTTTTATTTCATAAATTTCAATAATTGTCCAAGATCATTAAAGGAACATTTTGATCTTTTTATACATTGTTTCCAATACATTTTTCAAAATGCTGAGATAATGTTTATCTTCCATATATTCTTCCACCTCCTACCAATATTAATCTGCATCCTTTTCACTTAACCATAGGTTTTTCATCAATTATTCCCATTTAATCAAAATAAATCCAACAATGGAAGTAGTTTTTTTTCGACTTGAACATCATCGTTTTTATTTTCATGTTTCTTCATATAATGAATAGATTGAAAAGTGTTATCCACACCATCTATCACTGCTTTACTATCTTTAAGGATAGGAATTTAATCTAATTCAACATCATTTTCAAGTTGAGAAATGTTTTTGATAACGTACAATAAAAATTACTATTTCTATATTAGACACATAATTTATATAAAAAAATAGAACAGTTATTAGTGGGTCAAAAAACACACACTAAACATTAAAATAAATATTTTCAAAGAATCATAATTATTAATCACTAATGATTAATAATACAAAATTCTAATAAAAATAAATAAATGATAAAATGTGATAATTTAATGAAATATTATAAAATATAAAATTTAAAAAATAAATTGTTTCATTTTTAATAAAAGTATGAAAAAAATCATAATTTTTAAAAGTAAAATTAATGAATTTAAATAATAATATAATTTTATTATGAAAAATTAAAGATCTAAATGAAACATGATAAAACAATGATTTTAAAAAAAATGGACAACATAAAATTATTTTTTAGGTAATCACATTAGATAATTTTTAATTTATTAATTATTCGAAATTTCATTTACTAATTAGGAAACATGGTTCAAATATATTGTGAAGTTGAATATTACGAATTATGGATTGATTATAAGTAGTCATAATTTTAATAATCTCATTCAACTAATTTGAAATAATTAAGTATTTGGATAATAAGATGAAATTATAAATATTCATATATTTTAAAATGATAAAATTAATGATATTAAATAACTATTTTTTACATTTTCATAATATTTTTTCTAATAAGTAAATAATTTTATTATCAAATATAATTATTTATTCTGGTGACAATGTAATTATTTTATTATGAAAATTTTGAATTGTTAGTATAATAATTATATAATCAAGTTCAATAAATAATTATTACCAAAAAAATTAAAGGATTAATAACCATAAATCCAAAAAATAATATAGATATGTTATAAAAATAATTACATTTTAAATTAAAAAATAATTTTATGAGATACAAATAGTGAATGATATGATAAGTTTTTTTAAACTTAAATCAAAATTTTATGAGATACAAAATCAAAATATTAAAAATTGAAAATAAAATTATCGCGGGGCAGACCGAGGATAATACCACTTGAAAGAGGTGCTGAGAGGATGACGATGTAGAGGTGGAGGCCGATCGATGTGAAAGAAGGCAACAAAAAGGGTGTAAATGGGATGGATGGAGTTCAGGCTATGGGAGGACTTGGACAGTACATGCGATGAGGGTGGTAATGGTCTAGATATAGAGTCCATGCTTGGAAGGAGGCAGGGCTAGCCGACGATGTTAGTGAGGATAGGTTTGAGGGAGAAGGGGAAGGCAGACGATGTAGGGGAGGGTGGTATGGGGATAGAAGGAATTAGGGTACAGGGGATGTCATGTACAACATTAGTGAGTGGGTGTTACACTAGTATGGGAATGGAAGTAGGCACATGTGGTGAGACATGGACCACGCGACATCGGTGAGGGTAGTGTGTCTACTTTATATAGTGGAGGGAGGGATATGAATAATGAATGAGGTAGGATGCATTCGTATGTGAGGTAAGCATACAATGGAGTGAAGGATAGATGAAGGAGGCGAGGTGGGAAGATGACATCGATGAGGATTGGTTTGGGGGTGGGGAGGTAGGGGAAGGTAGACGATGTTATGGGAGATGGAATGAGTATGAAAGGAAGCAGAGGATGGGGGGATGGGGGACGTCGTGGATGGCGTTGGGGAGGTGGTGGGATGGAAGTGGGTGGGGTGGGGGACAATGTGGACTATGTGATGTTGGTTAGGACGATGTGTCTACTCTGTATAAAGTAGGGGTGTAGCTAACGTGAGAAAACGGGGGTAGGTAGACAAGGGTGTGAAGGGTGGATGAAGGTAATATAAAATTAGTGTTGTGGAGGATGACAATGGAGAAGATTATTTGATCGTTGTGTGCATGAAATAAAAATGGGTGAGTGAGTGAATTGAGGGATGAGGATAGAGGATACACAAAACAATGACTGTTTAAATAAAATTAAATTAATGTCAATCGAAGGATAGGGATCTGGGTCATTTTTTCATTCCAATCCACCTAGAATGGAAAGGTCACACTTGCATAGTGGGGTTCAACATTAGAACTTGAATTATTGTAATATGAGAAATAATACCCATTGAAAAACAAACAGGTGGTAGGTTTTGATTTTTTTTAAAAATTAACATAGCCTATGGGCCAACCCGTATCCATGCAGCTAAACCCACAACAGGATGACTTCCCATGCAGTATATCTTTATAAAGACGAACTAGAATTTTAATTTTTTATAATAATCCCACCCCACCAAAAGTACCTTCTAATCCCACTTAGCCCACAACCCATTTTTCACTACTATGTTTAAATTTGGATGGATAAAAATTAGTTGGATGTCTAAGATATTATAATTAGTTGCAATCTATTCTATAGAAGCAGAATGTGTGGTCATAACAGAAGTAGTGAAGGATTTGGTTTAGTTGATACATTTATTGATGGAACTCAGAAGAAACCAGGAATGTGGTTTACTTTACTTTGATATTCAAAGTTAGATTCACTTCGTGAAAAATAATATGTTTTAATTAAGGAAAAAAATATTGGAATAAAATATTACTATATTTGGAAATTTCATGATGATGAAGAATTATATCTATGGAATATTTTTGTAAGAAAACTTACAGATAACATGTGAATTAAGGTTCTAAACTATGAAATTCCGAGTCAACATTATTCCTTGGTGGGATTGGAGTAATCAGAAGATAGAGGAGAGCACTAAATATATGTGGAAGGAGGATGGGAATTTGAATCTCTCATGTTTTAAATTTTAAATGGGGATCCTTTAAGCATTTTTCAAGTGGTATATTGGTGGGATTCGTAAATCCACATTAATGATTCTAATTCAAATCACTAGAAGGAGGTAGCGACAACAACACTTCAATGGCGGAAAGTTGATCGGGAAGAAGTTACAATGGGATTTTTAGTTCAACAAAAGGTGGATCACATAATAGTTTTTATTAGACAAACTATGTTAAATACTCTGAGTGGGGGTGAATTAGGGTGTGACATATTAAAAAACATCCCCTTTGGATCTTATTTTGTCTTTAAACAACACTCTTCTCTCCTATTACCATATAACTGTATGAATAGAAATTAAAGCATGTATGACACATGAAAAATTTACTTGGTTCACCATAACTGGGATATGTACAAGGAGCATACAATGAAAATTTACTGATGTACCAAATCCCCACTAAGTATCACTACTAAAATAATGTTTCGCCTAGAGCACTTCTATGTTTAGGCACACTGCCTTTAATGTTGGAGTTGGTTCCCTTGAACTAACTTTTGTGTACATTATCATAACCTATATTTATAGTTTTTGAATATTAATAAACTTTTTATCACATCATGATTATTCTTCTAAGTAACATTGTATGTGATAATGTCCCAATAGTTGTTTTTTATAATAAAAGGTCAAAGAAGTTCCCCCTATGATGAAATACGGAAGTGTTATGACACTATTCTTAAAAAATGTTCTATAGACATATGATATCATTTGAGGGACACAAATGATATAGGATATTAGTTTTGAGGACTTCTAGGACATTGAGGCACCTTTTCATGGGGTACGTCCTTGGTAATATTCAGTAGAATATTATGAGAATTGGACTCTCGAGTAGGAAATCAACATTTATATGTGTCATTGTATGTTCTCATCTATAGATGTGTGTATTGGTCCATAGAAATTAATATTATTATTAATTAATGTTAAGAGTCACATACTTTGATGTATTGATGAAAATGAGATTAAATATGTTCACGGAAAGGTAGGATACGTTGGGTGCATCAAAAGTAATATTTTATTAATAGATTATTTGTAAAAGGATTTATCCCTTATTTTTTAAAAGGAATTTAATATCTAAAGGCCTTTGATGGAAATGATATAACCTAAATAAATCTTTTTCTGTGATGTTATATAGGTATGTTCTATTATTGGAAAGTGAATAAAAGAGGCATCGATCACATAGGTTGATTGCAGTAGCATGAAACCTGCTTGATTCGAGATATTATGATGAAGTGGTTATATTACATAGTAAGCATCCGTATGAGATATTCTGTTATTGTGGAATTAAATTCTCTCTCTATGGATTCCATGGTGTGTTTCTTGATTCTAACCTTAGACATTAGGCTACTTCACCTAATGCCACTCAGAAAGAGGCCTATAGGGTCACACACTAATTGAATCCAGAATCATAGTTAAATAATATATATTATTCAATAAGATGAATAAATATTATTCCCATGAATTGTTTAATAATTATTCATATGTGATTTATCACATACATTTTGTCTCCAATTATTCAAGATAATATAATGTGAGTGAAATATTTAATAAATATTTATTTTCTATTTAGTGAATATAATATTTATTTATTTATTGGTGAATAATGTAGTGAAATTTATTTAATAAATAAAATCATTATTCAAGGCCCGATAAATATGTAGGAATGGCAGAATGAGGTTTTAGGTTCGGTGAGAAATAATTAATATTAAATATTATTTAATTAAATATTATTTAATATAATTTTCAAGTTAATCACATGTCGAGAAATAATAATATTAATATTATTATTTGACATGGGGTTCCATAGGTATTAAATAAATAATGAAGGACAATTGTACTGTTATTTTATTTTAACCATAAAAATAAATAAACCCATTTATATTATTTTCTTAATGAGGCAATTCAATTTTTTGGTTGTGCACAATGAATTTGGAGAATCTTCTCAAGCCTATAGAGCTCCCTTCTCCAAGAACGTTGTAACCCCGATGATTTTTCAAATAAATTTAATATATAATTCACGAAACATTGATTCTCTACAAAACACCACTTTGTTATAACCTTGACAATAATCATAATTTTACCACCCCTATGATTTGAATTTCAAAAATCTGACATACATGGCTGTGATCAGTAAGTTATTTATAGTTTGATATAACCAACTTAATTTTTTGTCAATAGTAAAATAACCTTATGAATAGTTACATGCCCTTATGAATATTAAACTCACATATGATAGTACATATATAGGATTTATGTGAAATTATGATGTACCTATGTTTTTGATGTAGTAAATAAATGATTTAAATACTGTATTTTTAAAGTAAATTTTTATTTTAATTAAAATTAAATTAATCATATTTAAAAATTTATTTTTGAAAAATGGACTTCATTTTTGGATTCTGCACATCGAAAAATGGATAGGGTGGATTTTTTGGATTTTTATGAAATACATGATTTCTTGGTGAATAGTAAAATACGATAATTTACAATAAATGCTAAATAATTGATTCATTGATTCATTGATGATTTTCAGCTGATGTAAGAACCAATGGTTCAAACTCACATGTAAATTTTACAATTTTTGTTCAACAAATCATCACTATTTCTTGTATTATGGAAAACTAATAAACTAATGATTAAAATATTATGAAAACCCTCATCCCCTCCACTATAAATACCACCTCTTCCACCCTCTTCTCTTCACTCCTCTCAAGACTTGTGCCTTCTACAAATTCTGACCAAATATTCTATCAATCTCCTCCCCCACAACAAGTATCCTTTGGTCTCATAAAAATAAAAAATCAATTTCCCTTAAGAGGCTCTCAAGGAAGGTTAATTCAAAAGGAAAAAATCCTCTTTTATTTTCTTTCATTTTCATGTTCCTTTGTTCTCTTTTATTTCCTAACATTGCCTCATAAAAATGGTATGAACACTCTAGTAACATACATGTAATATAATTTTTTATGCTAAAGTAATAATTCATCTTCATCTATTCTTTCCCCCTCATTTATGATAAAAATGAAACATCATCCAAGATGTGTTGATTTAACACATTCAAGGATGATGATGTTTTCAAGTTGGTTTACCTTGCTAAAATCTGGTCATGAAACCATTTTTATAGTTAAACCAGACTATTATATATTTATTTTATCTTATTTAATGTTCTATAAGACTTATTCACTGATGATATAATATAATAATACAAAACAAGGTAATTGTGAGAAAAATCGCCAAATTAATCAATGTGTTTATCATTAATGTTTTATATAATGATTCACCTTCACTCCAAATAACCAAAAAAAATTTATAACCATTTAATCTTCTAAATGGTCATTAATAACATACAAGATTAATTCTGGACTTCAACTCCTATCTTAGATGAACTACAATACTCTTTTATAAGTGATTCGATCATGAATATTTTGAAAACGAGCACTCACGAACAATGAAATAGAATCTATTAACCCATTTAAAAGGCCATTAATGAACTTAATAAAGTCATAATAAAATAAATAAATGTATAATGGGCTCTATAATTTTTAATTAATGAAACAAATTTGGTTATTCAGGTCATTAAGATCAAGGGAAAAACACATTCGTATTTAAGGTAAGGGATCCTCTATCTCACTTTTTTATAAGAATCCCCCCTATTAATACTAGAAGTTTAAGATATATCCACGGATCTATAGCCATTGTTTTATAGATCCGTGGATATATAATGTTTATAGAAATGGTTTAATTTACAAAATGTGGAAACCCATTCCCCCCACAAGCATCAGGCTCCGCCTCCTTCAATCCGCGACCCCTCCTCCGCCGACCTCAGCTCTCCGTGACCTCCTCCTTACTCAAGATCCCCGCGACCTCCCCCATGCTGAATGCTACAACTCCTCCCTCGATTAGCATCATCATCCTTAATCTACCTCTTTGTGCTATCCTCCTCCCTTGACCTCTCAGCGTCATCCTCCCCGCCAAACACCGCCACTCCTCCCCTGATCCCCGACCCTCTGAACCCTCACGGCGGCATGACTAATCTCCCTCTTGGAAATCATTCTCCCTTGCCGCAGAAGATGGTTTCGTTTACTCCATCTTGCAAACTTCTCTCTCAAGAAATTCATATCTATCACCAGTGAACGTTTGACCATAAACTTATCAATTGAAGGTGATTTTAAAGGTCCCCCCGCCCAACTACAAATATGTAAATGGTATGATCAGTATGGTTCTAGTTCATCAGTACTTGTTACGAGTCATCCTTTCATCTCTATTTATTACTTTATATTTTTTCCCCATGATTTTGGTGTATTTTATATGTTTTTGAATATGTAATTTCACAAGATCATTAATGCAACGACAATAATAATGTGTATTTTCTTTGAAATAGTAAAAGGACACTTATAGAGGAATAATGTGTATTGATACACACTCTTTCAATGGAGGTATGTCACCAGACTAATTTATTTATGGATTTTAGAAAAATTTCAGGAAATTATTGTTTTATTGGGATTTATAAATTTTGGATTCTGCTTATAGTATGTGATGGTGTGCCATTATTTTTCTACGCCACATTTCTTATGGTTTCAGTTTCGTTATTCCATATGGTGAGTATTCTAATATATTTTCCAAGTGTAGGACATTATTTTAAATATATGACATATATATTTCAATGGAATTGGAAGTGATAATGGATCTTTGTCATAGAAACTGGTTGGTATGACCTTTGATTTATATTGGATGTATAATTAATATCGGATGTATTTATTCATTGATTATTTTCATAATTTCTCTTTTATGAATTTCCTAAAAGTTATTTTTTATTCATGTTATTATTTAAATTATTTCGAAATAATTTTATAACGTTCTCTAACTATATAATTTTTATGGGATATTATAATACTAATAGTCACCAAAGGATGCATATCTTCTTAAATAGTATATTTAGTTCCACCTTAGTAGAACAGTTATCAGAGGCCCATAATATAGTTCACAAGGTCATGAGGTAATGATTTTTTGTGCTATCTAAAAATAATTTTTTTAACTATAAAATGAAATTTTAAATGTGAAGTGTTTTTGAAATAAAATTTATTTATAGAAATCATCTTAAAATGAGATTTTTGAAATTATTTTTTAAAATTGAATTTTTTGATTTTCCATAGGCTATTTTATATATATTTGTTCATGGAACTCATGTGTCTATAGTATGTATAAGATGACACTTTAAATTGTTCATAAAAGTGTTTCTTATCGGAATTATTAATATAACATAATGGAAGTTTTTTTATAAATTGATTGGTTTTATTGAGCTCATGTTGTAGGTTCATTATTTATAATGGAAATATTCTCGTGTTTTATCACTTTTTTCGTGACTTCCCCATGATTTTTTATTATTATTTGATTATGTATGATCTACTTGTCATGAATTTATACTATAAGATGGGTTGGTTAGGCCAGGATGAGATTCCCACTGGGTTTCATAATGATCTCAAAATCATGGTGCCTTGGAAGGTTTCCATAAGGTTTTGAGATGGATTTTAATACTCATAGGATTCTAGATGACAATGAGATTATTCATGGGATTATAATAAGTATTTTTGAGTGATAATTCATAGTTTTGATTAGGTCATGTTATGGATATCAGATAGTGTGAGAAATTTTTTGATGATTGAATGGTAGTGAAGTGTTTCACAATCAACCCTGAGGATAATGTGTTAATTGTTGTAGGTTAGGCATTGGATGTTTTGTTTTACGGATTAAACCCAAATTGGGAAGATAGTACCTATATATAATAATCTATATAGGGTATGAAATCTTTGGAAAATAGAAGAGTGACTCTCCCCCATTTTAGTTTTTTCATTTTCTAGAACGATATAAATTGTCTCGGTATGAAGCCTTCGATAAGGGTTTTGGTATATTGGTATACCATAGATATAGAGTTGATATTTATTAATTCCTCACGTATCATAATTCAACCATTATGAGTGTTTAATATTATGGATAACTTTTTTGATCATGATAAAGATCATCAATAGTGAACCCTATTTTCCCTATTAATCCTTCATGCAATGAATATAATATACCATGTTCATTGGTGTGAATCTACCAGCAGTTCTCTTCCTTGTTGGAGAATAGATATATAATGATGAATGATTTAGATCAAGGATCAAAGGTTTATTCGACTAATAGACATGAGGTTATATTCCTTATAGATTCCTTTTCTCCCTTAACGATTATCTGTAGTAATAAAATATTATAGGAATAAAATATTAAATGTAAGGATTTATTAGGTGTAATATGATAGATTTTTGTATTAACATATTGACTAAAAATCATATAATCTTAGCATTCCATTATGATGAAATTCAATATGCGGGACAATGAAGGAGATTCTTAATGGGTAGTATTATAGATTGTTTGGGTGAAGACTTGTGAGGTGAGATGGATTATAACATGAGAGTAGGGTTTTTAAATTTAATATGATAGATTTCCTTTCTCTATAATAATGTTCCTCCAAGTTCAAATTTTAGGTTCAATAAATGATGATTCATCAGATCACTGACATTTATTTGAAGTCTCCCGGGACCCGTTCGTGTGTGTTGCGGCAACCAGAGTCAAAAGCCGACTCACCGCATATGCATAGGTAAGAAAATATATAATAAGTTCTCCCATTATATGTATATCCACTCATGGAAGTGCAATTACATATAAGGGGATAGGTGTGCTTATGTATATATATGGAAAATGCATACGTGTGTGGGTGATAACGAGATTATGCATGATAGAATTCATATAAGGATCATCTTGTGCGTGTTCAAGGCCATACGGACACGCACAAAGGGGTTATCGCTTCCTTTTTATATTAAAAGGTGAATATTCCTGGATGATGGATGAAGTCGCTTAGAGTTTTTGCTGATAAAAGTGTCAACCGTCGAGTGTGGATTGGTTCATCAGAGTTAGGGTCCCTCTCCTAGCTACTTTAATTAAAGAAAGTTTTAATTTTCATTTAGTTTCCTTCTTAATTATTCTTTTTTATATTAAATTTCAATTCTTCAATAAGTGTTAGATAAGATAATTGTTTTGTTTGATAAAGAAGTCATTGTTTTGTAATAAAACCCCTCTAACGGAGGTGCGATGTCTGTGAAAACTCACAATGGTATACATTGCTTGACATTATTGCATTGATGTTTTCCTAATACTTGATGACATTATTAGTCGTAATGAACACATCATACATGACCCTTTTTTTATCCCTGTAGGGGTTTTCCCTCTTTTTATTAAAATGGTTGTTTGAACCAAAACACTCGTTAAGTGTAGTTAGACATTTAAGATGGAATTTCCCAAGTAGGCAAGTGCTGTAATGACCATGTCCCTGCTAAGATTGAATTTCCCAAGGGGGATAAAATATTAGTAATACTAGATATATTTAGATTATTTTTCAATGAAATATAAATTCACTAAGAAGGTAAGTAAATGTATCACCATCAAGGTGTTTATTGAAGCTAAGGAGACATTTCTATAACATTTCAATAGAAAAAGGTCTATAAATGAATAAGAATTTAAAAGGAGAGTTTTTTTTGGAGGTTGTAATTATAGAAGTGGTATTTTCCCTAGAATAAATTTATTGATCTTCTATTGATGTCAATGATTTATTGCTGCATGTTAAAGATAATAGTATTAATTAACTAGATAGTTCTCTTATAAAGGCTAATAAAGTGTATGGAGATCTGATTCTGAAGTTACAAAAGGGATATAAAGAAATTTTAAAATCACTTGAATATGATATGTATTATCTAAATCTATAATTATTGGAATAAGAGGTGAAATTGATAAATCAAGAAGTCACCCAAGTTGAATAATTACATGTTTTAGGAAAATAAGAGTAGCCACCACACAAACTAATGATGATAATATTACTAACAAAACTCATTATTTTGTCAAAATAACATTAATTGATCCACTAATTTTTTAACTCTATGCTTGTGGAGGAATGTAACAGACTATCCTGATAACTCTATTGTTACTCATTCATATTTATCTATTACCCATGGTTTAAAAACAAATTCTTTACAAATATGGGTGTATTCAATAATGATAATCCATCCATATCATCCAATTTGGCTATGATCATGAATAAAATACTTGGATCTCTAAATAATGATCAAGATCATATTGTTTTTGTCCAAAAATAGAAAGTAATAAAAACTAGATATACTACATTCAATAGAAAGAGACGGTGATTTATTTTCAAATATTAGTGATTCAAGTCTTTTGGATAGAAGTATAGTGAATTTTGGAATAACGATGTCATGACTTATGGAAGTGAAGAGGATAATGAAATAGAGATAAACTGCATACACTATGGAAGAATAGTCCAGATCATGGACCATTGAAAATTGTCCATTAATGTTATGACCGATGGAAGTGATCTAAAGTAACAAATGGAATCAATTCAGAAAAGGAATCATAGAATTCATTTATTTAATTATATCCGAGATGAAAAAGAGTAATACTAACTTCTAAATAATTGTATTCTAAATAATAGAAAAGATAAACTTGAAGAAGAAGACTAGTACTGGTGCAGGAGGGGGTGATGGGTGCTGGGGGGAGTGCTCCAGGGGGGCTGGTGCTGGGGGCAGTGGGGGTACATGTGGTGGTGGGGGTCACTGACGGTTGGGGAGGGGCTGGGGGAGTGGTGCAGTGGGGTGGGGGTGTGTATGGGGGATGAGGGCTGGGCAGTGGAGGGGCAGGTGGGGGGGGGGGGGGGGGTAGTGGAGGCACATGTGGGGGGGGGGGAGGTGCGGGGGGGGGGATGTAGGGGGGAGGTGCATTGGTTGGAAGTGGGGGGGGATAGGGTGACGGGGGATGGTGCAGGAGGGGGTGTTGGGGGGATGGGGGGAGTGGTGGAGGGGGGCCAGTGTAGGGGGACTGGTGCAGGGGGCTAGTGTTGGGGGGCATTGGGGGTGCAGGTGGGGGTGGGGTATGCTTCATGGATGTGTTATTTCAATTGTTTATGCATGTACTGATGCAATGATTATTGATATTATGATGAACAATGTGTGTGTTTGTAGTTGTTTAGTGTTGACATGACCACCGTAAATTATCAATCCAATGGGACTGACTAAATGATGACATTATGGTAATAATATAAAGGTATTATAGAATCTATAATGGTAATGGATTCAAGTATCATTTATCATCACTAATGCAATGGATGTGTTCTTTCTATTGTTTATGCATGTACTGATGCAATTATTATTGATATTATGATGAACAGTCTGTGTGTTTGTAGCTATTTTGTGTTGACAAGACCACCATAAATTATCAGTCCAATGGGAGTGACTAAATGATGATATTAAGGTAATAATAGAAAAGAATTATAGAATCTATAATGGTAATGGATTCATGTATCATTTATCATCACTGATCCCATATATATAAGATTTTGTTATATCTCATTTCTTTTCCACTATTTCCTTACAGGTGGTTTCTTATGATGCGGTCAGTTCTATTCACCACCATCGATGACATTGAGTTCAACATCATATTTGGTTATGATTTATAATGTTTTTATTCTATGGGAAAATTTTAATTAGGTCTTTTGTGATTTTGTCTTTCTTTATATTTTTGTAGTGCTTTCTGAGAGGAGGTGATAATGATGATGGTGTTCTATAAGAGATGGTGAGGGTCATGATGGTTATGGTGATGATGATATCGAGCTACATTTTAGATGTAAATTTTATTCTTGTTTTATACATTTAATTTTTTCAAATAGTTTTTTTTATTTTGATGAAATTGATATTGAAATTTTATATCTATCTATATATTTACTAAAGAAGACATTTTTTCCGCCACGTGTCAACTACCTATGCATCCACGCCAACCCATATTATGTATCCATTCCTCTAAACCCAACAAACTCCATTAATCCCATCCTTGACTAAGATTTACCATGAATACTCCCTCCCCTCCATGATTCTACCTTCCCCACTCTAGGGTTCTTCCACCCCTCCCCCAATCCGCTATTCTACTCCCCTCCCCAAATCCCCTCTCCCGATCCCCTCCCTAATTTCCCTCCCTAGTTGCGACTCCACCTACGTGTGATTTTCCATAGGATCCTCCACCACTGGCTCCTCCAACATCTCCTCCTCTTTTGTCTCCTCTGACTTTGGTTCCTCAGTATACGCCTTCTCCGCAACTGACGACTCTGCCTTTGGATCATCCGTGTCTAGGTCCTCCGCTCCACCTAGGTTCTCGTGCCCTCGAGCATGCAACAAGTAAGCTTAGGTATAATCTTCTGTTAAATGTATAAACCTTGAGTTTTCTCAACATCTCTAAGATAAAAATCTTTTACAGCTTAAAATAAATGTGATTCTACAGCCCATTTTTTCTTGAATATTATTCATCAACTTACATTGTGAAAATCCCTTTTCATTTCATGTTTTGATCTAGCTCTTCTGACACTTTCTCCTCTGTCGCAACCTACTCTGCTTCCATCGGCTCCGCCTCTAGCTCCTGCACCATCTCTTTTTCTACTCCTACCCAATCCTCCCCCACCTACTCTACCTCCCCCTCCTATGGCTACATCAACTCATCCTTCTCTATCTCCTCCTGTAGCTGCGAATTTATATCAGCACGTTATTTCTTTCTTAGGGACCAACCATGAAGAAAAAGAGATGATGGTTTCCAGTGTTTCCCTGTTGTATGGGTTTACTCACACTCTTTGATTGTTCTCTTATTTTATATATTTTATTTTTCTTCTTGTCAACATTATTGATGTTTGATGATTTGAAGATCGTCCAGATTTAAAGTGGGTTTCATAAGGAATTAGAGCCATGTTTTCTATCTCATCTTAACTCTATTTTCCTAATCAGGTTCACCGAACAATTTATTGACATGAAATGGGTTTTCCTCACTCTACATCCCAATCTAATGCCGAACCCATGATTTGAAGTCTCAGGGGTGATGATGGTGTTGTTGAAATTGTGAAAAATGTGGCTGGATTTGTTTCTTCTTGCATTTACTTCATGCAAGAAGACATATCATTCTCAACATTCATCAAAAAGTTAATTCTAGGAAAATACTAAATATATTATATTTATATCAGGTTATGGATATATATTTTTTACTTTATCAGAAGAAAACCATTTGAATATCTGGTCAATGATTTAGGTCACACACTAAGAACATTTATTTAAATGTCAAGAACGAGTCTTGGGTAGGGTAGATTATTAAAGTGAGTTTGAAAGTGGCTATATCTTCATAATTTCAAATGATTCATGAATATCCTACATTTAATGAATCCCAATGCTAGAGGTGTTCGATTTCAAACAACATTTTGCAAAGGTGCCAAAAGTATAATGATATAGTGAACAAGAACTGCATTTCTTTCAAATGTTGTGGTTGGTATGAAGGGAGGGGACATCTTGAATAGTTGATAATGAAGGTTTCTGAAATTCGTATATCATTTTAGTGGATGAAGATGATTTGGGAGGAGAAAATGGGAAGGATGAGAAGGTGGTGGGTGTGCGGCCGAGAAGGTTGTTGTGGTAGTGAAAGCATCCAATATAATCCCTAAGGTGGATCTTGTATGGGATTTTACCCATGTTGTTCAGCTAGGTATTTCATAATGCTTCTTGTAGTTTCCCCTCCTCAATGTTCTGGTATTATTAACATAACTTATTCTACTATTGGTTTGGAACGTTTTCTATACATTATTAGTACCTTTTTCACCCACAGCTACCTTTTTTCTCGGTGTGCTAAACACTATTGGTCATTTTTGGGAATCTATGGTATGGAATTTTCTATGATAAAGGTTAATTCACTTGTCTTAATAGAAAATGGCTATAGGGATTCCTTGAATTTTTTTGTGACAACACCGGTGGCCACTAGAGGTTTCCTTCAGGATCAACATCAGACAATAAATCTGATATCACGGAATCTTCTCACAGGTGATCCTGTTGCTTCATGATTGCAGATAAATGTCAATATAATTACTATCTTTACATCACCTTGTGATACAGTGGTCACAAGATCCAAGAAGGATAATTCTAATTGGGTTGTGATGGACAAGTAATGTTCTACTTGTATTTCAGTAGGAACAATGAAATTAATTATTATTTCTTCTCAACCCACCTGTTAATATCATTGCAGAAAACTGAATCCTGAATAGAATTATTCTATAGAGGAACGCCAATAAAATATTGTGGTCATGAAATGTTCCCAGTAGAAAGTTATCCATTTAAATTTATTAGGTTCACCAAAAAAATAATATGATGTAACTTATAACTTTCATGTCTTAGATGACGCCACTGAAGATAATTCTAAAGATAGTAATGAATCAGAAAAGTCCATTTGAGGACCAGTCATGACTCTAAAAGGTGGTCAAGATATGTGGAATCATTTACTACAACTGATGTAGGAACTCCATCTATATCAAGTTCAGAACCCGGATATTCAATTTTTTATCCTTGATATTAATGGAGAAAAATAAGACGAATCACATGCCACTAAAAACTGGAGTCCTTTGGACCATATACCATTCAATATGAAGCCCCTATTTCCATCGGTAGTGTTCTAGGGAAAATGATTTCGATAAGAAAATGTGTTTCCTATTGGGATTCTACCCTATATTTTTTTATCTGACTACAGATTAACACCTGTAAAGGGTTCTACAATGATAATATTTCCCCCAAAAATGTGAAAAACCAATGATTATGATAAAAACAAGGAAAGTGGCATGGATTATGTAGTTTGAATTGATCATTTTTTTCTTATTCATTTTTTCTGATCGTCTGATTACATATAAATTCCAATATCATACCTTCCTTGTGGTGAAGTTGTAGCAGAATCCAAGAGGGAAAATGCCAATTCAGTTTTGATGGACATGTAATGTTCCACTTTTATTTTAGTAGGAATAATGAAATAAATTATTTTTTCTTCCTAGGATAACTATTGATCTATTTATACCTAATTGAAGCCTGGAGAGAAGTGTTGTATGGAGGAAATTCAATGTAATATTGTGGTGATGAAATGTTACATTCTGAAATTTCTCAGTTTATATTTATTTGGTTCACCTATGGAAGAATTTGATGCAGATCATACCTTGCATGTGGTAGATAAATCTGCTCACTAGAATTGGAAATACAGTAATGAATTAGTAAGGACCATTCGATGAATAACAAAGACTACAACAAATAGTCTAGATATCAGGGCATCATTTACTTCAATTGATGTAGGAACTCTATCTGTATCAAGATCAGACCTCAAAATTCATTTTTATTCTTCCATGAGATGAAGGGAAGAAAAAATTGGAATCACTGGCCACTTAAAACTAGATTCCTTTTGGATATGTGCATGAAAGACGAATCCACTGATCCCATTATTTGTGTTCTAGTGATATTTATTTTGATGAGAAATGTGTTTTTTATTTTTCCATTTCCATATGTTTTTACTATTATTTGACTATAGATTAACACCTGTAACGGTTTCTACTATGAAAACATTTCACCAAAAAAGGATTCAACCCTTTTATTTGAGCTAAAATCTAGATTAGCAGGTACGTTTATAATCGTTCATGTTCATGTGATGATGATGTTTTCATAAAAATTGGTTTCTTTATTTTTTTCCATCATATGTCACCCCATGATCCCATACCTCGTCTTCCTTTTGTTGAAAGGTAAACTGATTTGGGATGGGGTGTGCCTTTCTGTCATGTTGAAGACCTGGCTTCCCATAATAGATCAAATGAGCAGATTAGGGAACTGAGAATCTGAAATGAGCACATGCAGAGACCCAAGGGCTGCGCAGGAGGAGCTCTAAATGCATTCCATTCTCTAACAACTTGATTTCTAATGACGAAAAATCATCATGTTATGTGTTCTAGTTGTTTTATGTTATGTCTCAATTATGAGAATTGCTTTTTTCTTAATTGAGGAGTCATTGTTTTTGGATTACAATCAATAGAGATTATTTTTTTTGTTACGCACAGTAACATACATTCAAGTATACCCATATTTTTTTCCAACTGTTCTATCCAGGGTCTGGTGGGGGGGGGGGGTGGGAAAGGGGGTATGGCAGGGGGTCTGTTCTGGGTGGGGTTGTGGGGGGGAGGTAGTGGGGTACTGGAGGGGGGAATGGGCAGGGTGGGGGTGTCTAGGGTCTGGAGGGGAGTGGGGGTGTCCAGGGTCTGGAGGGTGGGAGTAATAGATGGGGGAAAGGGCAGGGATAGGGGGTGCATGGGGAAGGTAGGGGCAGGGTGGGGGTGTCCAGGGTCTGGGGGTGTCTTTTCTGTGTTTGGATATGGAAATGGGGGACTAGAAGGGGGAATGGTAAGGGGGGCTGGCCGGGGTGGGCTGGGGGCTGGTAGGGCTGGGGTGAAGGCAAGGTAGGGGAGGGGGAATGTGCTGGGGGGGACTAACAAGGGGGGTGCAGGGTGCAGGAAATGTAGTGCAGTGAAGTGTTATGCAGTACAGTGCAGGGTGCATGGTGTATGGTGAACGTAGTGGAGGGTGCAGTGTCGGCAGTGGAGTGCTGGCAGTGCAGTGCAGGTTGCAGTACAGGTAGTGCAGTGGGGGACTGGAGGGGGGAATAGGCATGGTGATTGGGTGTCTGCGGTCTAGAGGGGGGATTGGGAGGTGTCCAGGGTCTAAAGGGGGGGACTAGAGGGGGGAAATTTGAAGGGGCAGGGAGGGACTGGCATGGGTGGGGGTTGGTAGGGGGGACTAGAGGGGGAAATGGGAAGGGGGTGGGGGGTGGGGGGGGGGGGGGGGTGGGGGTTCATGGGGAGGGAAAGGGGATGGGTGGGGGTGTCCAGGATCAGGGGGGTCTATCCAGGGTGGGGAGATGGCAGTGGGGGACTAGAGGGTGTAATTTGCAGGGGTGGTAGGGGGTGGGGGGGGGGGGGGGCGCTGGCAAGGTTGGGGGAAATTAGGGGAGGGGGAATGGGAAGGGGGGATTCCAGGGGGTTCAAGGTGCATGCAGTGTAGTGTAGTGAAGTACAGTGTAGTGCAGGGTGCAGGGTGTAGGGTAGAGGAAATGGAGGGTGCAGTGTAGGCAGTGGAGTCTAGGCAGTGCAGTGTAGGGTGTAGTGCAGGCAGTGCAGTTCATGGTGTTGTGAAGGGTGTTTTTCAGGGTGTTGGACATTGCATGATTTAGTTTTCATTCAAGTAATTTTTTTATGTTCATGTGTTCCAACTATGAGGCACATAATATCATGTAATTTGGGAATGTTTAACTTATTGATGAGGTGTTGGTCTCTTAACATAAAGATGATGGGCACTCATGTATGATTAACTAGGTGTAGGGTGTCATGGAGTACAAGGTGCAAGATGTGTAGTTCACTATCAGATTCAGGTAATTTTTCTTCCATTTTTATTCATTGACTGCATTTTAATTAGGGTTTTGTGGTTTTTGGGTTCCCTATATTTTTGTAGGGAATTTTGGATCTCCTTGAGGATAGTGATTCACCAAATGAATGGGATATCTTCTCAACCTGTAGGTATGAGGCCTTCTAAAAGTTCATCACTAGGCTCAGCTCCTTGGATCAGTTTGGGTCAGGTTAGGTTTTCAAGGTTATTTTTTATTGGGTTCATTTTTTAGTTTTACGTTAATTTTAACATGTTCATTTTGTTCGATTTGGGGCTATTCTATTTAATTAAATTAATTTTAGATTCAACCATGTATGTTTCATTTTCTTCATTTTTTTCTTTCTCAATTACGCTTTATTGAAGACAGTTTTGATTGGTTTGTGTCGGTTTGGTGATATATTTTTTAGTTTGGTTTAGTTTCATCTTTTTCTAATCTATTTGGTTTGGTTCCACTCTACTCAATTTGGCCTGATGATGTTTGATTTAGTTCTAATCATATTAGAATGTTTTTTATTAGTGTAGTTCATTTGAATGGAAATTTTTGTATCATAGCCATATTAGCATGTTTTTGGTTTGCAAAATTCAATTGACCGGTGTGTTGGGCAGGTTGGGGGGTGTAGGGTGGGGGGTTGTCCGGGGGGGTCTGTTGAGGAGGGGGTGTCTAGGGGAGTGGTTTTCTAGGTGGACGGTGGCTATCCAAGGGTAGGGGGTATGCATTGCAGAGGGGGGCAGGGGGTGCAAGGTATAGGGGGTGGGGCAGGGGAGGTGTGCAGGATTAGTGGGTGGGGGTGCAGGTGCAGGGCGGGGAGGGGGTGTGCAATGAGGAGGGGGCAAGGGGGTGAAAGTTGCAGGGGGTGGGGTGCATGGTGCAGGGGGTTGGGCAGGGAAGGTGTGCAGGAGCAGGGGGTGGGGGGGGGGGTGCTGGTGCGTGGTGGGGAGGGGCTGTCTAGGGGGAGGGGGAGGTGTGTGTAGTGAGGAGGGGGCATAGGGTGCAAGGTGTAGGGGGTGGGGTGCATGTTTTCGGGGGGGTGGGGCCAATGTGGTGTGAAAGAGTATGGGTGGGGGTGCAGGTGCAGGGTTGGGGAGCTATGGGTGGGGGAGGGGGAGTTGGTAGTGTCCTCCCAACGTCCAGCACGATGAACCATGTTGGGGGTTTTTTATGCAGTGGAAAGGCCTATAACCGCAGTTTTAAACCGTGGCAGAAGCCTTATAGCCATGGGTTGAACCATGGCTATAGGTCTATAGCAATGGTTTTATGAAATGTGGCCTTTGTTGGCATGGCTATAGGGATGACCCTATAGCCACAGTTTGAAAACTGTGTCTATATGGCTATTTCCACAGTTAGAGCCATGACATTAGGGATGTAGCCATGGTACAGTTTCAAATCGTGGATATAGGCTCCGACCTATAGCCACACCAATACAAGCCATGGTTCATGAAACCATGGCTATAACCTATAGCCATGGTTTTTGGGCCTATAACCACTGTTTAGAACCATGGCTATAGCCTCAATTTCTAGTCGTTTATGTTGTGTCCTTTTATTTTTAATTCCTATGGATGGGGTATATTTATGACCCTCCCCCATACTTCCATTATAATATATAAATGATGGTATACCGATTTACCTCACATTAATCCCTTACAAGAACACCAGTTACCATGCTGAAATGTTTGTAAGGGTTTCTTCATCTTACTTCCATTCATGTAAGATATTCCATATTCACTATTAATACTTGTGTGTGGTATATGTATACTTCCCATCAATGTTTTATATCATTAATATATTTATTTTTAATGATATTCAATGAATCGTTTTATTATTATTAATTTTGGGTTATATTATTTAATTGATTACAAGGTTTTATGTATTTTCTACCCGAAGCTCCATTTTCATTCAAGTTCCTCTTGTTCTCTACTAACCTCAGTGAAATTATTATTTATTACTATGTACTACTAATATATTCTATTTTAATGTTATATATATGTGTACTAATCAGAATTTTTCTTTATTTTATGGTTAGTTACATGTTTTAAAAGATTCATTAAAAAATTGTTCTGAAATGAATGTCAGATTCAACGAACTTCTCGAATTCTTACCTATTTTGAAGTTCACTATATAATATGTTTTGAGGAATATTTATCTTTCCAAAATCACAAATTTTAACATGAAAAATCTATTTTGGTTCATTAATGGTTTTATGAAATCATACATGCCTCTGCGAATTAAAATATTTTAATATCTTCCTCAAACCGCACTAAAATGTTTTATTTGTAAGGCTTCTTTAATAACTCTTTTTAAATGATTTCACCTCAATAAGACTTTATTTAAGACTCAGATTTAATTTCAATGACATTCCATTTTATTTTATTGGATATCCATGTTTACAATCTTATTTCATGACAAATAATAATAATTTTCCAAAAGAACTATTCATTCCTAAGTAAAAAAGGATTTTTCTCATCTCAATTTATCTTTTATAAGATATATGCACTGTTCACAACTTATTTCATACTTTTGGTGTATGTACGTCACTTTTTTATATCATATAATGAGTCTCTGTATTCTCATGATATTCTAAGGGATTATTATTTGTATGTTTCAAGGTAGTATGTGACACTTTGGAATGTTTAAGGATTATTTCCTCAATGATTTTCCAATGGTCTCATTTAAAATTATCTTCATATATGTAAAATTACTTTGTTAAATCTTGTAATTAATTGAGTTTTATATCCTATTATATCATACAACACGTTTTATTTAATGGTTTATGATTAGTTTGGTTATGGAAGTGCTATCTTGAAACCATTCACCATATTACTCGGAATGGTTTGTGTTTACAATTAATGATTGAGGAAAATATTTACATTTCATATGTTAGTTTAAATATTAATATGTATGTTGTTTATGTTTATCCCACATCATAAGAGGAATGAATTGGACTTATTAACTGTCAGGTGGGGCCTCAAATATCCCCTCAATGTATCGGTAGGTCTCATGAGACAGACTATGGTCTTGGAACGAGGCCTTGACAAAATGGATATATATGATCATAGAAAAAGACCTTTATAGTTTGGTTATGATGTCCCACATTATGTATTCCCTCATTATGAAACTAGTAATTAAATGTTCATGTGGTTATTATACAAGTATAATACCCATGTTTAGGCTTTAAAATGGCATTATTTAATCTGCTCTTATTCTTTCCATAATGTGTCTAAGTTCATTTTTTAAAGACATAATTGTTTAGTTAATCACCATCGAAAATTTTTATGTTTATGATATCTTCTACTATATTGGTTACCCTTACTGAGCATTTGAGATCACCCCTTTCTTAAGTTACATTTTCTCAGTATATTAAGATGTTTATTATAATTGACTTGTAATGATAAACTTATTGTTTTGTATGTTACCAAAAAAACCTATATGGTGTATTTCATTTCAAGTTGTAATTTTGAACTTATATATGAATCTTGTTTACAAATATACTAAACTAATTAGTTATTTGGGATGCATATTCCTTGTTTTAATGATAATGTAATAAAATAAGGTAACGACTCCAGGAAACTAGGGTCAGGGAGTTACAGTTGGTATTAGTTGAAGTTTAGTATAAAACATGGAAAATAGATTTAGAAATTGTAGATTAGGGAACAAAAACCTAAGATAATCTTGAAGATATGCCTATTATAATATCCAAGAATTTTTGGTAAGGAATAGATTATTTGGATCTTCCTAGAAAGTAAATCGCTACTTGGATACTGAAAGTGGATGTGGTTCTGTTACATATGTACCTATGAGTAACAACTATGATAAGGTGTTTAGGGCTTCACCTAGGGTTACCTAATACACAACAACAAGACTTACTATGCACCTAGTTTGACACTATTGAGGGATATGCTTAGAATAATTCATATTTTTTATAAGCCATTATGAAGGATTTATGCCCCTAAAGTATCGAAAGTATATGATTCTACGATTTGTGATTCATAAATTAAATTATGTAATATACCATGTTAAGAGTTATATAGAGTTCATAATTTTATGGTCTAATTATGTATATGGAATTGATTAGAAATTGTGCATAGAAGAAGGCATGAGAACATCACCAATTCATGTGATAAAAAGTGAATGGATGGTCATATCTCTTAAGGTCTTAAGCCGTCATTTCAAAGGAAGAAAGCCTCTCATGTGTCCTCATCATATGAGGAAATAGTATCATGTGTTAACATGGTACACAAATAATTTTATGAGTTATATAGATTTTAAGGGATGAAAATGAAGAAGATGATGGTAGAGAAATACATGGATAAAGAGAATAAGGAAAAGATGTTTTTTCCCATATGTGATAACTATGCAAAAAACACACTGGTAAATGCTAGAAGGGATTGGGAGTTTATTATAAGTGTGGAGAAAAAGGACACCATGTTTGTGATTGCAATGGTAATAAAAAGGTTTCCAATGTACAATGTTATATGTACAATGATATGGGAAACTATGTGAATCAATGCCCCAAACAGTAAGGGAATATACCCCAAATGATGGTACTGAATAATGACCATGTTATGATACTACCACAGATGAAGTAGAATGATTAATATGATTAATCAAGAAACATGTCTTTTTAATATTTATTATCAATTCACTAGTTATCAGAATTATGGAATATATGAAAATTGTAATATAGTACTTCTTCATAAGGATTTGAGGTCGAATAATTAATGGTACAAAGTAAAATTGTCTGTCACGACCCGTCCCCTGGGGTTCGTACCGTGAATACCCCATGCTCATCTTCCATAGGTTGGGGCTGGCGACTAGCACCAGATTTCTAAATCCCTAAAACAGGGAAGGCACAGCTTTTATAACCTATAAACACACACACAAGCAAGCACACATCTGGATACGAAACACTATGAAAAACGGTATATCAAAAGAGTGTTGAAAGTAAAAGGGGCTGGAATACAAGCCCAATAGTAAAGCACAAGAAACTTAAAGTAAAAGTACAATTGAAGTAAAAGGAATACAGCTACTGGGTCATCCTTAGAGGTTCCTACCTGAAGGGTAGGTACATATTCACTCCTCAGCACTCCTCGTTTGCATGTCTCCACCGTGTACCGACTCATCATAAGGTCCACTTCCGGGTACTTTCCATTCCTGATACTCTCTTCCTCAGTCAGCGTTGTCGATATTTTGCACCAAACGCAATGAATTGAGGGCATAAACCATAAAGGGGTGAGTATAAAAATACTCAGTAAAGACCCCAAGACCCTCAAGGTCTCACAAAATCCAACAAGGACAAACCACAAAGTACGAAAATCAACAGATAACCATACATAGGTGTATGCCCATACATATATCTATGTTATCAAGTAATCCATCTCAATCATGATGAAAACATTGAGGTATTGAGTCAGCTCACACTAGGATTTATTCTAGGGGTAGTATCAAGTATCGTACCCAGTCACATTGTCAAAACCTCAACTACTAGAGAACTCCTCCTTTATCGAGTACAGTGGGTCTTCCACAATACCATGGAACTTCCCACTAACTTTGTACTGCTGAGTTAATCCTCCTGTTGAGTAATGTGGGTCTTCCACGTCAACAAGGCGCTTTCCACCGTGGGTATGTCGCATCACCAAGGCGCTCCCCCTTATGGCCTGCTGAGGTACTCCTCCTGTCGAGTACCGTGGGTCTGTCAAATCACCACGGTGCTCCCAACTATGGGTCTTCCATGTCACCAAGGTTCTCCCCACAAGGCCTTTCGAGTCACTCCATGTCGAATTATTCAGCATTCATCAGGTCTTAGCCTGCTACTAGATATCCTCACTATGCTTGCTCATCTCTGGGAGGATCTGCTCCACAAGCTACTGGTCGATACTCCAACAATCACGAAGTCCCATAAAGATGTATCTTAATGGTCCACTACGTCAGAGGGGTCTAAACTCAATAAACAACTTGTAAAACGGACACCCAGTCTGTGAGTTTTTATCCTTTCAGTCTCAGGGGCCCAGTTGGATTCGTGCTCGATCCAACCTAACTGTACCCCATCTCATTCTAAAACACCAATGGATAATATTCAAAGGGACAGTCTCACTCCACGATTTCCAGCGTCGTTTATGGTTCGTCAAGTAGACGTCTAGTGCCATTGTTATGGCCAAAAGAATGAAAAGGGTCATAGAGGGCCCGAGTCCAGTGCAACCCGGTCTGGGTGGGCCCATAGTGTGGTTAGGCCTGCTAGGTTGGTTCGGCACGATGGCCGGGAAGGGACGGGGTGGTCGGTGGGTGGTTGCGAGGGTATGAGGCTTCGGGGCGTCTCGGAGGGCCGGCGAGCGGCGCCATTGCATTCATCTCCTTCATCTCCTTCGTCACCTTCCTCCATTTAGATGTGTACACCAATTAATAACGGCGTAGGGGTCATGCCATTTTTGTTTGGCCCGCACCCTCCGCGTTTAGAGTGATATAAAGTGGTTCATAGTGAAAAAATAAGAACGTGTATGGAAGATATTTTAAAACATTATTTCCCACAACCATCATCAATCTCTATTCCCAAATCCTGCAAAATAACTATAAGGGAAGAACATGGGAAGTGATAATCAATAATCCCCTACCTCATTCGATTGATGATGTTGGCACAATGAAGAAGGTGAAGTTGTCGATGTTCATCTCATCCACCACACACCTCCAATCCCGGGCTTCTGCATCAATTTTTTTTAGTTGAAGACGTTCATTGTTGGTGTTATTTATGGAGGAAGTGTTCTTCATGGAGGAATCTTTCTTCATGGAGAAAGCGTTCTTCGTTGGAGAAGCTTTCTCCAAATTCCACCCAAATGTAAAGTGGTTCCAAAATAATAGATTATCCCTTCTATTATGTTTGTTGGCACAAATTAAGAATGTATAAATTAATGTAATGTGTTGGCATAATTAAGTGGGTGGAGGGTTGGCACAATTAAGTGGGGAGCTCAAGAGGTTTCTACCAACTTAATTATTGTCTTCAAGTGGTTTCATTCCACATGTGGTCCCCACCACCATAATATCCACAACGGAGTTAGGCTCGAGTGGTCCCCACCACCAAGAATTCAATTTGGAGAATAATACTTTTGTGGTCCCCACCACCATAATATCCATAAAGAGGGTGGTTACCGAATAAAATAAAATAAAATATGTGCTTATTTAATTTTATTATTTCCATGAAAAACCCAAAAATTATCTTTCACCCTCGACCAACTGTCGTCGAGGTGAAAGTCTCCTTAATCAAATATCAGTGTTGAAAGTTCAACAGTTACCTCATATTTCAATTCCAATCATTGGTTCCAAATTTATAAAAACATTCTCACACGTTTACTGAACGTACCCAAACGAAAGTTCATAAATTCATTCAGGGCACTCCGAGCCTCGGAATCATGAGCAGTCAATTTTTGCGGACTCTTAAAATCCCCTTTTATTTTTTTAAAAAATACATGTAAATACTGGTTCTTTACATTCTCCCCACCTCAGGACTCCATGTCCCTATAAGCCACAACTCAAACTAGGTAAACTATTGGGGGTACTGAGCATGCATCTGAGGCTCCCACTTACATGTGCTCTCTTGGAGGTTCTCGTGCTACCAGCGAACGCACACCAGAGTTATCGAACATCCATGAAGGACCTGGTCTTATTGATCCTCAATCCCTACTCGAACCTCTATAAAAGTCACCCCATATTTGATATCCATCTCGCCTTGGTCGATGATGTGAGAAGGGTCATGCACGTATCTCCTCAGCTAGGATATGTGGAAGACGCCATGCACCCGGTGCAACTGAGCTGGAAGATCAAAGCATTATGCCACCTCTCCATCTTCGTTGATAACCTGAAAAGGTCTGATGAATCTCATAGATAACTTTCCACCTTGTCCAAACCTCTATAGACCTCGTCGAGGTGAGACCCGTAGAAAGATTTGGTCACCATCCTCGAACTCTAAGGGTCTCTATATTCTATTGGAATATGAATTTTACATTCTTTGTGCAGTCTTCATCAGCTCCTGGAAGATCTTCACCTTCTCCGTGGTTGCGTGTACCATCTCTTGTCCCACTAGTGCTGACTCCCTTGGGTCAATCGAGCACAAAGGTGATCTACGAGGTCACTCGTACAACGCATAAAAAGGTGTCATCCCAATGGTGGAGTGATAGATATTTTTTGTATGCAAACTCCACCAATGTAATGTGATCCTCCCAGATACGACCGAAGTCGAGGATACAAGCACATAGAATGTCCTCGAGGGTTTGAATGGTCTGCTCAATCTGGGTATCTGTCTGAAGATGGAAGGTGGTTCTCAAACGAAGTTGCATCACAAAATCCACCTAAAACCCCATCCCTAGTAGGGATGTAAATCGTGTGTCACAATCGGAGACAATCGTTGAGGTTACTCTATGTAGACACACAATATCTAGCACATAGAGGCGTCCAAGCTCTCAACTGAACCCTACTCTCTGATCGATTGGAAGTGGGCCGACATGGTGAGTCGGTCGATGATCACCCAGATAGAGTCATGTCCACTGGATGTACGTGGACGTCCTTTCACAAAGTTCCTGGATATCCCATCTCACTTCAACTCTAGGACCTCTAAAGGCTGAACCAAGCCAACTGGTACCTAATGCTCCACCTTCACTTGCTGACAAGTGAGTTATGGAGAAAACAACTCGGCAACTGCTTTCTTCATTCTAGGCCACCAGTGCTGTCGTCAATGATACTGATACATCATCACCACTCTTGGATGTACCTCTAGAGGGGAAGTGTGGAACTCCCTCAACACCTCCTCTTGAGGAGACACTCGTATCATGGTAAATCCCCTTAATAGGATGACATGATACCCACCTTCAGAAAATATATTAGGTCCATGTCCTGTGGATATCTGAGCACGTCGTGCCTTGCCGTCAGCATCCCCACACTGCACTTCCTTAACTCGCTGAAGAAGTGGGGGAGTGACTGTAAGATACCGAAAAAAACATCTCCATATCTATCCACAAAGGATATCTGCAAAGCATCCAATTGCTATGTCGCCTCCCCTAGATGTTGTTTACCTATCCTCCTGTTGAGTTCATCTTCTAAATGGTTCCCTTCCTAGGATTATAGACTATCTCGAAGTCATAGTTCGGTAGGAACTCAATCCAACGTCGTTGTCTCAGATTTAGGTCCTTATAATAGAAGATATATCTGAGACACTTCTGATTAGAGTACACTGTAAAACGTTCACCCATTAGATAGTGTCTCCACATCATCAAGGAAAAGACCACTTCTATTAACTCTAGTTCATGGGTAGCATAGTTTTTCTCATATTGTATCTGCTGCCGAGAACCATATGTGATCACTACTCACTCATGTATTAGGACACATTCGAGCCGAGTCCCTGATGCATCACATTAAACTACATACCCTATGCCCTCCTCTGGAAGCTTCAATATGGGTGCACTAGTCAGTCTCTGCCTCAGCTCCTGAAAACTCTACTGGGATTTCTCTGACGAAATAAAGGGTTGCCCCTTCTTCATCAATGCGGATTGTGGTGCTCCAACTCTAGAGAAATCTAGAAAAAACCTTCGGTAATATCCATCCAAACCCAGAATCATCGTACCCCCATCACACTCCTGGGTGGCTCCCAAGTAAGTACCGCATCAATATCTTTAGATCCACTACAACTCTTGCCTCCGATATGACATGTCCTAGAAATTGAACCTATCAGATCCATAACTTGTACATCGAGAGCTTACCATAATGTTGGTGCTCTCGAAGTGTGTCCATTACTACCTGCAAATTATTGGCATGATCCTCTTCAGTAGTTGAGAAGATCATAATTCAATCGATGAAGACTACAACAAATCGATCAAGGTGTGGCTGAAAGATCCTGTTCATGAGTCCCATGAACATTGCTAGATCGTTGGTCACACAGAATGGCATAACCAAGATCTTGTAATGGTTGTACCGACACCTTAAGTTCGTCTTCTTCACATCCTCTTCTCGTACTCTGAGCTGGTGATAGCCTGATCTGAGGTCTATCTTTGAGAACCACCGTGCTAACTTCAGCTGATCAATGATTTCATCAATCCTCGGGAGTGGTTCAGGCGCCAATAGTTTCCAAAAATTCTCAAGATCCCATCCGCAATCTTGGATAAAAAAATCAACGCTGCCCAAGGAGAATGACTAGGCTGAATGAATCCCTTCCCCTGAATGTTCTCTAGCTATACCCGTAGCTCGCGAAGCACTGCGGGATCTAGCTGATACACTGGTGTAGATATCTGTGTCTTCCTAGGGTACAGTCCAATGTAAACTTCCACCTATCTGCAAGAAGGTAGACCTGAAACATCATCAAGAAACCATCAGTGTACTGGTCCACCACTACAAGATAACTCAAACTCTCCACATCGATCGTTCTGATGGTATAGAAAGCCAACTAATGAGTGATCGGTTGCACTCTCCTCCGGATGAGTCCATCCTACACTACAAAGGCTCCCTTCTTGCCAGTAAAGGTAAACCTGGTCCCAAATGAGCATACACACCGCACTTTGCACCTAATACAGTCAATCTGAGTAAGGATCAAAGATAACCAGTCCGAAACCATGATGACATCGTAAGGCCTCGACACCGTTACTAGGAGATCCCAGGAGAGGCTCTCGCCTCCTAGAGTATTTTCACACCGTCGGCATCATTGTGTAATCATCGAATCGGCTCTCGTAGGAGTCTCTAGCTGTAAGGATTGAGCCAATGACTCCGTTGGAATATATGAACTCCGAACGAGGTCAGTGACAATAAAAAAATGATTGCAACTTGTGTCTATAAGTACTACAACTATTTTGGAATGGACACAGATCGTACCTCAAATCATCTCCGTAGTGCCATAGGCATAAGCATAGCTTCCTAGAGCTCAGCTCTCCTCTTTCCACCTGCTCCCTGTGGTCAGGGTGGGCCTCCTGGTGGTGTTGGTGATAATATCTCAAATCATCTCCCACCACCAGTTGAATGACCATATCTTCTTCCATGTCATCTTACTCCCTACGGACCACCTCAATCGAACCTATATCTCTGTTTGGGTGGTCATTAGACCGTCTGCTGATCATTTGAATGAAAGGTCGCACAATCATGAGCCATGTGACCCTGACCGCCACATGAGAAACACTGCACACTCCTGGCATGTCTATCTCCACCACGAGTGTCCCGCACAACCGAATCTGAATAATGCGGTAATACATTTGTAGGTCTAGTCCTCTTGGACCTCTATAACGTATGTCAACTGCCAGCTGCAGAAGAATCCTCTACGTGATGACTGTTAGTGGGTCTCACTACCGGTAACTGCTCATCAAGGAAACTCTCCACCAAGAGGGCTCTCTCTAACACCCTGCCTATGTCAGGATGCTGAGTGAGACAATCGAAGCCCTGATCTCCCACCTGATCCCCTACTAAATGGTCCATGCCCTGAAAAATGGGTCACGTACATTATCTGTGAAGTATAGTCAGAGTTTTGTGAAACATGCTGAGTATTGAGCTATAGTCATACTGCCCTACAGTTGACGAAGTAGCTCCTGAATGTGCACTGAGTGAAGATTTGCTGGAACAAACTCTACCCGAAATAGGTTCACGAAGTCTTCCTAGAGAAGCATCAACGCGTCATGAACCTGGCGCATCAAGCTCCACCATCTTCCTACTGCTACCTGTAGAAGGCTAGCGGTAAGGATCACCATGAGGTCTGCTGGTGTCCCTAATAGTTAGAAAACTCTCACTACAACCTCCAACCAATCCTCAGCCGCCTGTGAGTCCATCTCACCCCAGAACCTGGGTGGCCTCTGGCACTGGAAAATGTGCAACACGCTCAAGATGCGTGCACTGTCTACTTCTAGGGTAGGAGGCATCGATGGCCCAATGGGTAATGGTACCGCTGGTGCCTCCACTAGATCCTCTTCTAGAAGAGGTCCCAACACTGAGACCTCGTCGCTCGGTGGGCTATCAGTGTGTACAACTCTCGGAACCCTATCCGAATTTCTGTGTGGAGGAATCCTGAAATGAAATAGGTGTGCCACGGTCAAAAATTTATATATGGTGAGAAGACTCAAGATATTGGTCAATTAGTTACAATTATTCAGATGAGTCAATAGATCAAAAATAATACATTTGAAAACACACATGCAATCATTGTTTTCATGCATTGTGTCGGAAATCAGAAGTCAGGGTCCTGGTCCATGTAGACGTCGGCCTCTGCACCAACACTGGACTCCCTAATCTTCAAACCACACTCATTACACTTAACACTATAGATTCAAAAAAAATATCAGAGTCCTAAGTTATATGGTACTACCGAATCCTATGATACCAATGTGTCATGACCCGTCCCTCGAGGTTTGTGCCCTGGCTACCCTAAGCCCTCTTCCATAGGCTAGGGGCTAGCGACTAGCACCAAAGGCGTAAATCCCAAAAACATGGAAGGAATTGCTTTTATAACCTGTAAACACACACACAAGCAAGCACACATCTGGATAAGAAACACTAAGTAAAATTGTATAACAAAAGAGTGATGAAATTAAAAGGGGCCAGAATACAAGCTGATTCTCACTCAAATTTACCCCAGAGATGAAGGTAGAAGGGTTTTTGTTGTTTATCATGGGTTGTCTAATCCTTATAGACCTAAGAAGTAACGTATAGACATGTACATTCTATGGATTGTTTTTTGGCTATGAACTGGCCAAAATGGGTTGATTTTATATGTGTTTAAAGTATCACTAACAGATTTAAGTTAATTTAAATTACGATAAGGAGATGATCCTAAGTTATCTATTGGGGTGGATTGGAGGAATTACTTTTTTATTGATTTAAATTTATTATATTTGAGATGGGGTCATTTAAGAAGATCAAACAATATCATCATATAATAGTTTAATACCTACACCCTTTAGTGCTTATCACCTATAAACTTGAAGGATCAATGTTTTGAGCACTAGAAGTGTGCGGCCATAAATTTTACAAGGATAATAGAGTTTAAAGATCTTCAAACATAATTTTCAGTTGAAAGAAGTGATTAGAAATTAATTGAGTGAGGAATGACATCCAAACCAGCCCCTTGATGCTTCCTTGGATAAACCCATAAAATATTTATCCCTCTATAGATTTTATGGTTTCAATGGAAGAAGAAAGTAGACTCATGAGGGAGGAATTGGAGAAGTAAAAAACAATAAAAAGAAAGCAATCACTCCACCATTGTGTGAGATATATCACAAGGTATGGTGTGAATAAATTCACACCTTAAGGAAACAATATCAATGTGATTTGAAGAATAATTGAATAAGAGGAAAGGAAGAAATTTAATTAATAACTAAGGTGATTCTAACAACATACATGAGAAATAAGAATGTTACAAATCCAAATCAACATATTAACATTACAATGAAAACAAAGCTCCAAAGATCAAAGAAACCTATACCACCACTGTCTTAAATATGAAAATTTTAAGCCTTTGGTCGAGCCTACAATATTGGAAGTCACCTCATTTAATGGTGGTGTACTTGGGTGGGTGGAAAGTTAAGAGACACTCAACTATTCCACCCTTGACCGGAGGTGGCAGCAAGCTTGCTTCCACCGAACAGAGGTACCTGGAAGGCCTTCTAGATGGACGAATTGATGTAGTCCATAAAACAATAAAAGGAATATCTGGATTCCTCATAACATTATGTAAAGTTTATGCCAAAAATAGTTTATGGTTTATGAGATATGTGTAAAATGGTGGGATGTATTTCCGGGCATCAGAATCTGGCCCAGATTTTTATCTCCAAATTGGGCCGCCTTAATAACCCCAATGGAGGCTGAGTTAGCATTAGATCATGCAGAATTATTTGTTCCTATATATGTCTTCTATAATAAAACGTAATTTGGGCTTCATTGGGCCTATCTATTGGGCCCCAAATTCTAATCTGTGGGCTGGTGTCCAATCAGCATTCTCCATAATTGTTTGCATGAAATCCCATTTTTGTGGTCTTACAATGTGAATCTTCTAACACTCCACAATTATGAATTGTTCCCAATATAAATAGAATCCTGAAAATTAAATATTGAAATAAAATAATGATCATTGGGTACATTAAATTATGTTCAAAAAAGTACCACATAATAGTGCATTTTAAGAAGGAATTACAATCATTATGTAAAATGATGTTCAATGTAAAAAATGCACTAAACTGGTGTTTATGAATAATAAATAACATGAATATTATATATATTAACAAGGAATATTAGCCTCATTTAGTGGGTAATCACAATCCCAAAATTAAAGTACAAGAAACTGAAAGTAGAAGTACAACTGAAGTAAAAGGAATACAATTACTCGGTCGTCCTCTGAGGTTCCTGCCTGAAGGGTAGGTACAGATCGAATCCTCAGCACTCCTCTTTTTTCTGTCTCCTACATGTACCGACTCTTATTAAGATCTACCTATAGGTACCTTCTAGTCCTGGTACTCTCGTCCTCAGTCGGCAATGTCCATCGTCTTCACCAAACATAATTAAATGCAGGCATAGCCCGTGCATGGGAGAGTATAACGATACTCAGTGGGGACCCCGAGACCTTCTAGGTCTCACAAAATACACCAAGGATAAACCAAAAAGTATTAAAATCAACCTATTACCCTACTTAGGTATATTTTCATACATATATCTATGTTATCAAGTAATCCATCTCTATCATGAGGAAAACACAGAGGTACTGACTCAACTCACACGAAGATTTATTCTAGGGGTAGTATCAAGTAACATCCCCAGTCACATTGTCAAAACCTCAGATGTAGGATAACTACTCTTCTATCTAATACAGTGGGCCTACCATGACACCAAGGTGCTTTCCAACATCCTCGGACCGCTGAGGTACTCCTCCTGTCGAGTACAGTGGGTCTACCGCATCACCAAGGCACTACCCACCGTTGGTCTGTCGCATCACCAAGGCGCTCCCCCTCGTGGTCTCCTAAGGTACTTCTCTTGTCGAGTACCATGGATCTACCGCGTCACCAAGACTCTCTCTACTCTAGGTCTACCACATCACCAAGGCACTCACCACTAGGCCTGTAGAGTCACTCCGAGTCGAATTGGTTAGTATTATTCAAATCTCTGCCAGCTACTAGGAATCTACAATATGATTTCTTGTCTCTAGGAGGATCCTCTCCACAATCTACTGGTCGATACTCCAACTATCATGATGTCCCATGAAGATGTAACACCCCGAGCTTCCACGATACACTTCTCATTCAATAATTCGATGGCTTGCATTGTACGCAACTTCGAGTTCTAAAACACCCGACTATTCAATGTAGCCGTTATGAATAGTAATAAACACTTTTTAAAATTATAGAAATTTTATATTTCAAAATGGACTCCATTTTGGGATTTGGAATATCGAAATTAGCCTATGTTGAATTTTTGGTATTTTTCTGAGAACTTCTAATTTTTTATGAATAGTAAAAAATACTTAAAAACAACTTTTTTAATAAAAATAATTTATAGTGATAAATTATACTATTTAGTGGTTTTAAAGTATAATTAGATTATATTTTTACCATTTTATCCAATGGTGGTCATTAGAATAAATTTAACATTGAAATAGGACATAGACAATTGCCAATCTTTTGATATAAATTGTTACTTAAAAACACGCTATTTGTTGTGACATCGGGAATTAATTATAAAATTAATTAATGAAAATTATATGTTTAGAATTTTTTAAAATAGACATCATTTTTGAATTCAGAATATCATTTATAGCTTAGGGTGAAATTTTGGCATTGTTCTGAAAAACTTCAATTTTTGATAAATAGTGAAACCACTATGTGGTAGTTAAATAACTGATTTTTCGTTTAAATGAAATATTACCACTTCTGTGATTTGATTTTAAAAAATCTGACATACATGGTTGTCATTAAGAAGTAAAATTTGGTTCAATGATATTAAAATAATTTTTTGCTGAATAGTAACTTTTAAGTTCTTAATCGCGATTAGAGGTAATTAGTGTAGTTTAAGGTAAAAATAATGTTTTAATAATATGAGATGAGCTTGACACATGTCCTACCTTCATTGGATGTGCCATGGCCGACATTGAAAATCCATGGGTCAACTTGGGGACCCCATGGAGCCACTTTAGTTGGAAAATGACATAAATACCTTTTATTTAATGTTAAAGTAAAAAATGACACAAACATGAAATGTTTTACTAAAACAATTTTTACATGGGGTTATACAAGTAATATTTTTGACTATAAATATTCATTAGAAAGATAAAAATATTTCCTACATCATAGTATTTTTTTATAATTTTTAGACATTAAATAATTTAAATTATTTATGACATCATTATGATGCAGCGATGACCTCATTATTTAATGGTTTAAATAAAATGGAAAGATAGTGTAATATCCAAGGCATAAACTTGTCAAAAACCTATTAAATGAGTAGATTTAGAACCCTTATCACCTTATCCTCTAATTATATAAGTGTGGGACCTTTAGAATCCGAAAATCATTGTATAATAATGTACAATTTCCTTACTTTCCAAGAGTGCCCCTCCTCTCCTCTTATAAAAGGCCCCCACCTCTACCACCTAATTCACACATTCAAGACATTTGGCTCGGCCAAACGTTTCCCAAATACTCTCCCAACTTCCCTCCCTTACTCCTAGAAGCCTCACATTGGGCAGAATCCTTCCCAAGGAAGCCTTTGGCTCAAATCGAAAAGAGTTACCCGTTTTAAAGGTACTGTTTTCTCTTATGTTCTTTTGTTTTATTTTGCTTCTCCAACACCTTAAACTCCTCTTATTACTTTATTTTGTAACAACACCAGTATCTAAAATATACTAGGATTTTTTTATGATAAATATTTGTTTTACACTTACACACACCTTTGTCTAATGGTTAACGAACATACTGTGTCTGTGGGGGGCGAAATACTGCCTCACGAAACGATGATTGTTCAAATTCATTTAACACCTATAATGGTGGCCATTTTGATGAAATATATATATATTATGTTTATGTTTTCCTTATCCTTCGTTATTTCTCATTTATGGCATACTTTATGATTTCCATTATGGGTAAACGCGATAATTTCATTTTAGTAAGTGCGGACTACCGCCCCCTCAAAGTGATTGAATCGTTAATGCCATATGTGGGATGTATAAAGGGGGGAGAAATGATATTGTATATGATATTATACTTGAATTGTAATACACCTTTATACTATTATGATTTCATTCCATTAAATACGAAATAGAAATGAAAGTAGCGTTCATGTGTACGTACGGCTTACCATCTCCATGAACGGTGCATTTCATTTCTTACCTCTAAATGTTACGTAATATTATGAATGAATGTATATACTGGATATATATGATATATATGACATCTAAATCATGAATATAATTCGGGAGATAATGGATATTCTACCACATAAACAACTTGTAATTATAAGAAGTTTATTGTTGACTCAAGTACCAAAGATCGACAAAACGACTGTAATTAAATTAAATAATTACATATGTTCATAACATTGTAATAATTGATATAAAAGGGATAATGAAATTGAAAATGGTTCTTAATAATCTAGATATTAACTCTAGTTTATTATTCAGGAGGTTAAAGAACGGTCGAATCAAGTCGGACACAAGGTAAGGGAATTTCTTAACCCAATTTCCAATCTCTGGGTTAATCTCCTACTTTCAAATTATGTCATGATATTATTATGTCCTATATTGTATTTGTACTTTCTTTATGTGTACATATAGTGAATACACATAACATATCTATTTCATTTTAAAAATGATCTTTTTAAGGACTTCGTCTCAATCTTCTTTCATTGAGGCATATTTTGTTTTATATACAAATTTCTTTTATACGGTGTATAAACCCCTTTGACTTTTACGTTTATTCAAAAGGAATATTTTTTATACGAAGCGTTTACTAAACGACAAAAGGGAATGTTTTTGTCGTACGTATGCGGCGACAACGACTTCTCTGCCGCCGTGACCACTATTTGAGTTTCAGCTTCCCCTTCAAGCCATACCTTTTTTAATGAAAAATAAATACCATGTTATACTTTTCTTTTATTTTGGTATTGAAAATGGTTTTGAAATCATTTTTTTATATCAATGTGTTGTATTGATATCTTGTGATTGAAATGTGGAAATGTTATGTTTCCTTTATCCATGTTTTATGTGATACGATTATGTTATGGTTTATGATATGTTTAAACCTATTCATATGAGGAATGCATTGGACTTAATAAGTTACGGGTGGAGCCTGCTATAGCTCCTCGATGCATCGGTAGGTCTCATGAGACAACTAGACATGGAATTGGCCGACGCCCTTTCCCAATTTGATTTATGGTTTTGGCCGAGGCCTTAATCATTTTAGACGTCTTGGCCGAGTCCTTGACAAAATGTTTCAGAATGTATGGCATTATACATTCCCTCATTATGAAAGTGGTTATTGATATTGCATGTGGTTATTCGACCAGTAGAATATCCATGTGAAGAAGTGAATGGCATTATCTCATTTTACTTTTGCCATATTATGTTGATGTTCAAGTTTAAAAGGCTTTTGATTTAGTTATACATTGCCATAAATTTTTATGTTCATTTATGAAAGCTTCCGCAATATTGTTATCCTTACTGAGCATCTGAGCTCACCCCTTCCAATGTTTTAATATTTTCCAGGATGTGAAGAAGTATTTTATGAATGATCTGCAGGGATAGTCAGAAGAGGATATGAGTGTGTACTATGAAGACTTTGTTATTAGTTTTTCACAATATGATGTAATGTAAGATTTATGAATGTATCTAGTGTTTCCAAGGCTACTAAACTAATCGGTCTTTCGAGACTTGATCTTTTGTGATCAAGACAATGTTACGAAGTAATGCACCGACTCTGGGTAGCTGGGGTCGGGGCGTTACAGTTGGTATCAGAGGCAGTTTAGTACTAACCATGGAAGCTAGATTTAGATAAACTCTGATTAGAGAACATAGCCCGAAGATAGACTTTAAGGATTAGTATAGAAGAACTTCCTAGATTTTTGATATTATAGAGATTTTGGGAGTTTTCCGAAAAATACATACCTGTCTGTATACGAGCAGGTAGAGGCGGCTCTGGCACAGATGTACCTAGGGGTAAAACCCGAAAACACCGCTTTGATCTAGACTCGAACGGGAACTGGTGCACGACCACGGGCCTTTCTGCACTCTTGGTTACGACACTCCCGGGGGATATGCTTAGGATAATTCTCATTTTCTTTACAAACCACTAAGAAGGGTTATGAGTATATACATTCTCAAAGAAATTTCTTTTATGGTTATGGATTATATCTATAAATAGTTCAATTAGTGTTAAGTGTTTTAAAAGTATGGAATTATGTATTTTATTTCATAAACTAATCTAGTTTATGCCATTGTTTAGAAATGGTTCCTAGTGGAAGGAATGGAAACCGTATCAATGCACGTACTCCGTGTAGGGATTGCCCTCCTGCTCAAGATAATTATTGTGGATCTGGAGATACAACTGGTGCTGATCAACTTATTACCATACTGGGACAACTCACTCAGGTTAGGAATAATAACCTTACTCGTATGGAGCACCCTGACCCGCAACGTGGAGGATCAATGTTAGACCGCATCATGAGGCAACAACCACCAATATTTATTGGGGGTACAAATCCGTTAGTAGCTGATCAATGGATAAACTCCTTAGAGAAAATATTCCATGCCTTGGGGAGTAGCAAAAGGGAGAAGGTTATCATGACATTTTACTGCCTCACTGGAGATGCCGATCAATGGTGGTCATTGATTCAAAATACAAAGGAAGATGATGACGTATCGAATATGTAATGGAGGGTGTTCAAAGATCTTTTCTTAGAAAAATACCTTCCTCATGACCATCAAGCAGATATGGAAAAGCAATTTCTGAGTCTGAGACAAAAGGAGGATGAGAATGTTGGAATGTATGAGGCCAACTTTACAAGGTTGGTGAGGTATGCTACAGATTATATACGTAACCCAAGAGGTATGATTGATCGTTTCATTGATGGGTTAAAACCATTTCTCCGTAGAGCTTTAGTATCACAATCTTTCTCAACATACGAAGATATTGTCTCGTGTGCTATAAAGACAGAAAAGGAATTCTCTAAGTCTTATGACAACAAAGTAAAGCAAGAGAAGAAGAGAAAGGTAGAACAAGAGACAGATAAATGGAAAAGGGTAAAGAAGGATTTTCCATTATGTGATAATTTTGGGAAGAATCACCCTGGTACTTGCCTAAAAGGAATGGGAGTTTGTTATAAATGTGGAGAATAAGGTCACCAGGCATGTGATTGCAAGGGAAAGAAGGAGGCTATCAATGTTGAATGCTACAATTGTAGGGAAATGGGGCATTATGCAAATGAATTTCCTAAGCGTCAGGGAAACTTACCTCAGAAAAGGCCAAGGGATCAAGTAAAATCTTATGCTGTTACTACAATTGAAGCAGAATAATTAATGTATTGGTGCTTTTGGACTCATGGATTATATTCTAGTTATTAGAATAATGTGATATATATATAAGGATTGTACTGCAGTACTTGTTGTTTCAGTAAGGTTTTAATATGATGAAGGTAATCATATTTTTAGTATGTGAAAAAAAGAGAAACATTAATTTGTTTGGTGAATCTGATAAATTGATTTTGGAATTAAGAGACCTTTTAGAAAATGTCTGGACAGAGGTATTTTGGATAACTATAAAGGTTGGAGTGGATTAAGTTGATCTTTGGATAATATTGTTTAAGGTTAAAAAATTTATGAAGATTATTTTTGGAATATTATAATACTATAGTTTTAGGAAAAGGACGACCTACAGGGTGTGGCATAACCCGTCGTGTTGGACAAAGCTGCAGGAATTGAACCCACAATCATAGTGCGACATGCCTTTATTTCCTACCACTAGCCTACAGAAAGTCCCTAGTTATTACAAAATAATTTTACTAATCTAAATGGTATGTGTTAACATTTGGAACCTTATACAATTAGGATAAGTATAATATTTTTGAGTTCTATTATATTTTTGAGTGAAAGATGACTTGAAGGTTGAAACTCTAATTGTCAAGCATAAATATATATATACCTATCTCTTATTCAATGAATAAATTAATTCTTAAACTTTAGTAAAGGTATATTAAAACAAAACAATGTGTTATCCTAATACCTTATGTCTTGTTGAACTGATGATATTTTAAATCAACATAGATTGAAGGCTTTGAGGCCCTCAATTTGACAGTTGATTGTGATTGATGACCTCAATCACTCCCTACAAATATTTACGTTTTTCCTCCAATTATATGTCTCTAAATTCCACCAATGTTCTCCTTATCGAGATCATAATTTGGTAGTGAATTTCTTATTTCCATTTCCCTCTTATTAAGGCTAAATTTTATTAATCTTATTTCCGATGTGGGTTTTCCACAAAGGTATTTTCTCTTTTCAACCTTTTATTTTCAAGGAAAAAATTTCAAATTGCGAGGACGCAATTTATTGAAGGAGGGGAGAATGTAACACCCCGAGCTTCCACGATACACTTCTCATTCAATAATGCAATGGCTTGCATTGTACGCAACATCGAGTTCTAAAACACCGCGACTAATCAAAGTAGCCGTTATGAATATTAATAACCACTTTTTAAAATTATAGAAATTTTATATTTCAAAATGAACTCCATTTTTGGATTCGGAATATCGAAATTAGCCTATGTTGAATTTTTGGTATTTTTCTGAGAACTTCTGATTTTTTATGAATAGTGAAAAATACTTAAAAACAACTTTTTTAATCAAAATAATTTATAGTGATACATTATAATATTTAGTGGTTTTAAAGTATAATTACAATATATTATTACCATTTTATCCAATGGTGGTCATTAGAATTAATTTAACATTGAAATTGGATATAGACAATTGCCAATCTTTTGATATAAATTGTTTCTTAAAAACACGCTATTTGTTGTGACAACGGGAATTAATTATAAAATTAATTAATGCAACATATATGTTTGGAATTTTTTAAAATAGACATCATTTTTGAATTCGGAATATCAATTATAGCTTAGGGTGAAATTTTGGCATTGTTCTGAAAAACTTCAATTTTTGATGAATAGTGAAACCACTAAGTGGTAGTTAAATAACTGATTTTTCGTTTAAATGAAATATTACCACTTCTGTGATTTGATTTTAAAAAATCTGACATACATGGTTTTTATTAATAAGTAAAATTTGGTTCAATGATATTAAAATAATTTTTTGGTGAATAGTAACTTTTAAGTTTTTAATCGCGATTAAAGGTAATTTGTGTAGTTTAAGGTAAAAATAATGTTTTAATAATATGATATGAGCTTGAAACATGTCCTACCCTCATTTTATGTTCAATTTACGACCAAGAAAATCCATGGGTCAACTTGGGGACCCCATGGAGTCACTTTAGTTGGAAAATGACATAAATACCTTTTATTTAATGTTAAAGAAAAAAATGACACAAACATGAAATGTTTTACTAAAAAAAATTTTACATGGGGTTATACAAGTCATATTTTTGACTATAAATAGTCATTGGAAATATAAAAAGATTTCCAACATCATAGTATTTTTTTATAATTTTTGGACATTAAATAAATTAAATTATTTACGACATTATTATGATGCAGCGATGACCTCATTATATAACGGTTTAAATAAAATGGAAAGATAATGTAATATCCAAAGATTACACTTGTCAAAACCCTATTGGATGAGTATATTTAGAACCCTTATCACCTTATACTAGAATCATATAATTGTGGGACCTTTAGAATCCGAAAATCATTGTATAATAATGTAAAAGTTCCTTACTTTCCAAGAGTTCCCTCCTCTCCTCTTATAAAAGGCCCCCACCTCTACCACCTCATTCAAACTTTCAAGTCATTTGGCTCCACCAACCTCTGCCCAAATACTCTCCCAACTTCCCTCCCTTACTCTTAGAAGCCTCACTTTGGGCATAATCCTTCCCAAGGAAGCCTTTGGCTCAAATCAAAAAGAGTTACCCGTTTTAAAGGTAGTGTTTTCTCTTATGTTCTTTTGTTTTATTTTGCTTCTCCAACCCCTTAAACTCCATTTATTACTTTTTTTTGTAACAAAAACAGTATCTAAAATATACTAGGATTTTGTTATGATAAGTATTTTTTTTACACTTACACACACCATTGTATAATGGTTAAAGAACATACTGTTTCTGTGGGTGGCGAAATACTGCCTCAAGAAACGATGATTGTTCAAATTCTTTTAACACCTATAATGGTGGCCATTTTGACGAACCTATTTTCATATATGATATATATATTATGTTTATGTTTTCCTTATCCTTCCTTATATCTCATTTATGTCATACTTTATGATTTTTATTATGGGTAAACGCGATAATTTCATTTTAGGAAGTGCGGAGTACCGCCCCCTCCAAGTGATTGAATCGTTAATGCCATATGTGGGATGTATAAAATAAGGAGTAAATGATATTGTATATGATATTATACTTGAATTATAATACACCTTTATACTATTATGATTTCATTCCATTAAATAAGAAATAGAAATGAAAGTAGCATTCATGTGTACGTACGACTTACCATCTCCATGAACGGTGCATTTCATTTCTTACCTCTAAATGTTACGTAATATTATGAATGAGTGTATATAATGGATATATATATGATATATATGACATCTAAATAATGAATATAATTCTGGAGATAATGGATATTCTACCACATAAACAACTTGTAATTATAAGAAGTTTATTGTTGACTCAAGTACCAAAGATCGACAAAACGACCGTTATTAACTTAAATAATTACATATGTTCATAACATTGTAATAAGTGATATAAAAGGGATAATGAAATTGAAAATGGTTCTTAATAATGTAGATATTAACTGTAGTTTATTATTCAGGAGGTTAAAGAACGGTCGAATCAAGTCGGACACAAGGTAAGAGAATTTATTAACCCAATTTCCAATCTCTCGGTTAATCTCCTACATTCAAATTATGTCATGATATTATTATGTCCTATATTGTATTTGTACTTTCTTTATGTGTAAATATAGTGAATACACATAACAGATCTATTTCATTTTAAAAATGATCTTTTTAAGGACTTCGTCTCAATCTCCTTTCATTGAGGCATATTTTGTTTTATACACAAATTTCTTTTATACGGTGTATAAACCCCTTTGACTTTTACGTTTATTCAAAAAGAATATTTTTTATACGAAGCGTTTACTAAACGAGAAAAGGGAATGTTTTTGTCATACGTATGCGGCGACAACGACTTCTCCGCCACCGTGACCACTATTTGAGTTTCGGCTTCCTCTTCAAGCCATACCTTTTTTAATGAAAAATAAATACCATGTTATAATTTTCTTTTATTTTGGTATTGAAAATGGTTTTGAAAGCATTTTTATTATATCAATGTGTTGTATTGATATCTTGTGATTGAAATGTGTAAATGTTATATTTCCTTTATCCATGTTTTATGTGACACGATTATGTTATGGTTTAAGATATGTTCAAACCTATTCATATGATGAATGCATTGGACTTAATAAGTGACGGGTGGAGCCCGCTATAGCTCCTCGATTCATCGGTAGGTCTCATGAGACAACTAGACGTGGAATTTGTCGAGGCCCATTCCCAATTTGATTTATGGTTTTGGCCGAGGCCTTAATCATTTTAGACGTCTTGGCCGAGGCCTTGACAAAATGTTTCCGAATGTCTGGCATTATACATTCCCTCATTATGAAAGTGGTTATTGATATTGCATGTCATTATTCAACCAGTAGAATATCCATGTGAAGAAGTGAATGGCATTATCTCATTTTACTTTTTCCATATTATGTTGATGTTCAAGTTTAAAAGGCTTATGTTTTATTTATACATTGCCTTAAATTTTTATGTTTATTTATGAAAGCTTCCGCAATATTGTTATCCTTACTGAGCATCTGAGCTCACCCCTTTCAATGTTTTAATATTTCCCAGGATGGGAAGAAGTATTTTATGAATGACCTACAGGGATAGTCAGAAGAGGATATGAGTGTGGACTATGATGTCTTTGTTATTAGTTTTTCACTTTATGATGTAATGTATGATTTATGAATGTATCTAGTGTTTCCAAGGCTACTAAACTAATCGGTCTTTCGAGACTTGATCTTTTGTGATCATGCCAATTTTACGAAGTAATGCACCGACTCTGGGTAGCTGGGGTCGGGGCGTTACAAGTATCTCAAAATTCCACTACGTCATAGGGGTATCAACGCAACAAACGGCGTGTCAAAGCGATGCACGGTCTGTGAGTTATTAGACGTTTACTCTCGAGGTCCCAGTTGGATAATTGGTCGATCCAACCTAAACATACCCAATATCATTCCGAAACACCAATGGAGTATACTCAAAGGGATTTTCTTGCTCCAATATTTCTAGCACCACTGACGGTTAGTCAAACAGACATCTGGTGCCAATGTTATGGACAAAAGAAAGTTAAGGGTCGTAGAGGGCCCGGGTCTGGTACCACCCGGTCGGACCGACCAAACCGGGGATGACCCCGTTCGGGTTGTCACGGCCTGACCCGCTGGGTTTGGTCGGGCCGGTAGTGCGGCACGGACAGCTGGGTCCGCCCGGCCGACTGGGTTCGACCTGACAGGACACGAGGGGTGGGTTGCGGGTGGCCACGAGGGTGCAATACCACGGGGCGACTCGACATGGAGGGCTGGCGGGCGGCGCGATCCAGGGCGGCTCAGACGGTCGGAGGGCGGTGTGAGCCCGGGAATCTCGGAGGGCCGTGGCGAGGGCGGTTCGGTCGGGCACATGGCTATTTCGACCAGGAGGCCAGAGCGCCGCGGTGGTGCGGGGCTGGTTTGGCCGGGAGGCCGGAGGGTCGCGGGGCGGCTCAGCCGGGGTGCGAAGCTGGGCCGCATGACCGGTTCAACCGAGAGACTAGAACTTCGCAAGGTGGCTCGGCCGGGGCACAGAGCTGGGGTGCGTGACCAGTTTTTCTAGGAGACTGGAACACCGTGGGGGTGGGGCGGGTCGTGGAGGCCGCAGGTCGAGGCGTTGTTGCCTTTGTCACATTCAATGCCATTTTCGCCTTCCTCCATTTCAAAGAGTACACCAAAGAAGAATGGCGTAGGGATCAGACCATATTTTTTTGGCCCACACCATCTACGTTTAGAGTGACAGAAAGCAGTTCACAATGAATGAAGCATTAATGTGTATGAAAGTTATTTTTAAATATCATTTCCCAAAACCCTCATCAATCTCTATTCCCAAATCCCGCAAAACAATTAGAAGGGGAGAACATGGGATCTGACAATCAATAATCCTTTGCCACATTTTCTTGATGACATTGGCATGAGGAAGAAGGTGAAATCGTCGGCATTCATCTCGTCTGCCACACACCTCCAATCCTGGGCTCGTGCATCAGTTCATTGTAGTTGAAGACATTCCTCTCTGGCATTCTTCTTGGAGGATCTGTTCTTCGTGGATGAAGCTTTCTTCATAGAGGAAGAATTATTCATTAGAGAAGCATTCTCCAAATTCCACCCAAATGTAAAGTGGTGCCAAAATAATAGATTATCCCTTCTACTATGTTTGTTGGCACAAATTCAAAATGGAAAAATTAATGTGGTGCATTGGCATAATTAAGTGGGGGGAGGGTTGACACAATTATGTGGGGGGGGGGGGGTGGCTAAAGAGGTTTCTCCCCACTTAATTATGGAGTTCAAGAGGATTCATTCCTCGGGTGGTCCCCACCACATTAATATCCATAAGAGAGTTAGGCTCGGGTGGTCCCACCACCGAAAATTTAATTTGTAGAATAAAACATATGTGGTCCCCACCACCATAATATCCACAATATGGTGTTTACTAAAAAAATCAAATAAAATATGTGATTATTTTGTTATATTATTTCGATGAAAAAACCAAAAATTATCTTTCACCCTCGACCAACTGTCGTCGAGGTGAAAGTATCCTTAAGCGAATTTCGGCGATGGGAGTTCAACGGTGCCCTCAAATTTAAATTCTGATAATTGGTTTAAAAGATAGAAAAACCCACTCACACTTTTAATCGAAGTACCCGAACAAAAGTTCAGAAATTAATTCCAGGAACTCCAGGCTTCAAAATCATGCACCGTGAATTTTCTTGGACTCATAATATTCTCTTTTATTTGAAAAGAAATACATGGAAATTCCTGGTATTAACAATGACTCAGTAATATGTTAAACTTTTACAAAATATATGGTCGATGGATAGACAAAACGTATTATGTTCATAATAATAAGATGTCAATTTCAGAATAGAGATATGATATATATGGATAAAGTAAATTAGATATTAATAACTACAATGGGAATGATTCTAAAGTATTGGATCTTGATATTTTGGTATGTAAAACCATTTATAAAATGGTTTGAATAGATCATTGTATGAGGTTTTAGAGGTTAATGACACCACATGATGCAAATTATGATAACATGTGAAGTATAGGTTGTTTATGTAACAATAAAAGGATAGGATCATGTTTATGAAATATAGACATATATTTATACACTTATAGAGTGAAATAATCCATTAACTCTATGAAAAGAGTATTAAGTGTTGTTCTATTATCATAATCTTGGATAACATTAATGAAATTTTTTATGACTTTATTTTATGGTTTTTTTGGTAATCTACTTTCATCTAAACCTATTTTCTATCACACGAAATTCATATTCTGGTTTTTCTTCTATTCCCATGTTTTCAATTCCAATCTATGTCACTCCATTTGAAAGGATAATTTATTTATTTAATTATTATTATTATTATTATTACTATTATTATTTACCACTTATTTTCCCTTAACCTCTTCAAAGTGGATATTATATTAACCCTATTTCTGATATGGGTTTTTTGAAATGAAAATTTCAAGTAATAACCAATAACATTCAAAGTGAAATTCAACGTTTTGAGGTAAATTTTTTTATAAGAAGTGGATAATGTAACTCCCCAAGATTTTTCAAATAAATTTATTACTGAATGCATGAATCATTAAGTCTCTACAAAACAAAAATTTGTTATAACCTATCCAGTAAACATAATTTTACCACCCATATGATTTGAATTTAAAAAATCAGACATAAACAATTGCGATTAGTAAGTTAATTAGAATCTAATATGACCAACTTAATTTTTTGGTGAATAGTAACATACCATTATGAATAGTTACATACCTGTATGAATATAAACCACACATATGATAGTATATATATATATATGATTTAAGTGAAATTTTTTTGTACATATATTTTGGAATTAGTAAATAAATGTTTAAAAAACTGCATTATTCATGTAAAATAAGATTTTATTTAAAAGTTAAATTAATCATACTATGAAAATTATTTCCGAAAAATGGAATTCATTTTTGGATTCTACACATCTTAAAATGGTTATGTTGAATTTTTCTAAAATACGTGAATTTTTGGTGAATAGAAAAATACTATAGTTTAGAATAAATTCTAAATAATTAATTTATTGAGTCATTGATGATGTTCTATAGATGTAAGCACCAATGGTTCGAAATCACATTCACGTATTAATATTCTTGGTTATGGAATCATCATTATTTCTTGTCTTATGGAAAAATAATAAACTAATGATTAAAATATTAAGAAAACAGTCTTCCCCTCCACTATAAATACCACCTCTTCCACACACTTCACTTAACTCTTCTGAAGCCTTGTACCTTCTCCAAATTCTTTTCAAATATCCTACCAAGATCCTCCCACATGTCTAGTAGCCCTTGGTCTCATAAAAAGACCATATACTCTTCCATTAAGAGGCTCTCAAAGAAGGTTATTTCAAGAGGAAAAATTCCTGTTTTCTTTTCTTTCATTTTCACATTCCTTTGTTCTCATTTCTTTCCTAACCTCTCATCATCCAAATGTTATGAAAACTCCAGTACCATACATATACTATAATGTTTCTATTATAATGGTATAATTCATCTTCATCTCTTCTTTCCCCCTCATTTATGCTAAAAATGAAACATCGTCCGTGATGTGTTGATTTATCACATTCAAGGACAGTGATGCTTTCAATTTGATTTATGTTCTTCAAATCAGCTCATGAAACCATTTTTATGGTTGTACCAGACTATTATATATGTATTTTATCTTATGTAATGTTATGGAATACTTATTCACTCATGATGTAAAATAATAATACAAAACAAGGTACTTGTGAGAAAAAATCACCAAATTAATCCATAAGTTTATCATTAATGTTTTATATAATGATTCACCTTCACTCAAAAAAAATATATATCCATGTAATCTTTAAATGTTAATTAATAACATATAAAATCAATTATTTACTTCAACTCCCATATTACATGAACTAACATACTCTTTTATAAGTGAGTTGATCATGAATACTATGAAATCGAGCACTCGCGAACAATGAAATCGAATTAATTAACCCATATAAAAGGCCATGAATGAACTTAATAAATTCGTAATAAAAAAAATAAATGTATAAAGGGATATTTAATTGTTAATTAATGAACCTAATTTTGGTATTCAGGTCATTAAGATCAAGAGAAGAACACCTTCGAATTTAAGGTAAGGGATCCTCTCTCACAGTTTTATTCAAGAATCCCCCCTATGTTGTGTCTTTTTATTTTTAATTCCTAATGTTGGGGTATATTTTAGTCCACCCCCCATACTAACCTTATGATATATAATTTATGGTATACCCCTTTACCTCTAAGTAATCCCTCATACGAACACTTGTTACCATGCCGAAATGTTTATAAGGGTTTCTTTATCTCACTTCCATTTTTGTGAGATATTTTGTATTCACTACTACAGCTTGTGTATGGTGTATGTATACTTATCATTGATGTTTCAAATAATTAATATTTTTATTTTATTTATATTTAATTTATCATTTGATGATTATTATTTTTTGGGAATACGATTCAATTGATTACAAATTTATCATTATTTTCTACCCGAACCTCAATTTTCATTCGGGTTTCTCTTATTCTCTATTATCCTCATTGAAATTATTATTTATTACAATATACTTCTAATAAATTCTATTTTAATGTTCTATATATGTTTATAAATCATAATCCTTCTTTATTTTATGTGTTTTTAAATGTTTTTAAAGAATCTTTGAAAAATTGTTTCGAAATGCTTGTCTGATTCAAAGAACTTCTCAAATTCTTACCTATTTTAAAGATAACTATATAATCGGTTTTAAGACATATTAATCGTTTTAAAATCAAAAGTTTTAACATGAAAAATCTAATTTGGGTCATTTATGTTTTTATGAAATAAAACATGCCTTTGCACTTTAAAATATTTTAATATCTTCCTTAAACCACACTAAAATGTTTTATTTCTAAAGCTTCTTTAAAAAACCTTTTTAATTGATTTCACCTAAATCAGACTTTATGTAAGACTCAAATATAATTTCAATGACCTTAACTTTTATTTCATTAGATATCCATATTTAAAATCTTATTTCAGGAAAAATACAATTGATTTTCCAAAAGAACTCTTTGTTCCAAAGTAAAAAAAGAATTTTCTCATAACACATTAACATTTATCAGATATATTTTTTGTTCGCCACTTATTTCTTACTTTTGGTGTATGTAATTCCCTTTTTTATATCATATCAAGAGTCTCCTTATTCTCATGATATTCTAAGGTATTATTTTTTGAATGTTTCAAGGTGGTATGTGACACTTTGGAATGTTTAAGGATTATTTCTTCAAGTATTTTTCAATGGTCTCATTTAAATTATCTTCATCAATGTCAATGTTATTTATTGAATCTTATACTTCATTGAGTTTTACCTACTATTATATCATCCACCATGTTTTATTTAATGTTTTATAATTAGTTTGAATGTGAATGTGCTATCTTGAAATCATTCACCATATTACTCTGAATGGTTTGTGTTTATGATTAATGGTCGGGTAATGTTATTTACATCATATGTTAGTTTTAATATGAATGTGAATATTTTTTATGTTTATTTCCATTTATAATATGAATTAATTGGACTTAATATGTGTTGGTTGTGGCATTCTATAGCCCCTCAGTGCATCGATATGTCTCATGGGACAAACTATGGTCTTGGCACAAGGCCTTGACAAAATGGATATATATGGTCTTCACACAAGGCCTTGACGGTATGATTATGATGTTATGAATTATGAATTCACTCATTATAAAACTAGTAATTTAAATCTCATTAGGTTATTCAATTAGTATAAAACCCATGTTTATGCTTTAATATGGAATAATTTATTAATCTCTTATTCCTTCCATAATGTGTTCAAGTTTATTTTTTAATGGAATGTGTTTGTAGTTATTCAACATGCCTAATGTTTTTTTATGATGTCTTGTGTTTTATTTCATACCTTTACTGAGTGTTTTATATCACCTTTTTCTTATGTTTCATATTCTCAAGACATGAAGAAGTTTATTATGATTAACCTATATGGATAAACCTATAGTTTTGGACGTTCCCAACAAAACATATATGTTGTATTTCATTTCATGTTGTAATATTGAACTTATGTATGTATCCCATTTTCTAATATACTAAACTAATCATTACTTAGGGATGCATATTCCTTGTTTATATGAAAATTTAATAGAATAAGGAATCAACTCCAATCAACTGGGGTTGGGGAATTACAAAGGCTCCCAAGAATGGAGAGCAACCTTCCATAACTAGATCATGGAGAATTCTTTGGATGAAGTTCTCATAGTGATCAATGGAAAATAATGAAAAAGAAATTATCTATCATGATAGCACATGGAGATTTCATCAGTGATGTCTAGAGATTCATGGAACACATTGGATCACTATTATACGGAATCTACACTTGATTCCTACAACGCGACAATAGTGCAACATAGATTTGTTAATAGATTCATCAATTGAAAAATAATTCCAAAAAAGGTAATTCATTTAATATTTAAATTAATTATAAATAATATTTGATGATCCTCCCTCTAGTTTTAGTGTTATTACTCGTATCTTATTTCATTGATCCAATTCCTAGATCATGACATTTATCATCATGTATATCATAGATTGATCATTGATCATGACAAAAATATGTGTTGGGTGTCGCCCATCACACGCTTCCACTGTGCCCGGAACCTAAAAGTGGTTTCAAAGGGGTCACATAAATATTTATAATTATTTAAATATCATTGGTGATTTGTTCATTTTTAATTTAGTTTTTCAATCCATGTTTAATCGTTCATTTAATCAAGATTGAATTATCAACTTCATCCTCCTTTGTTTCTCGTCGATCTAATAAAAACGATAAATTTTATGATTAAGATAAAATCTACGAACTCATACAGAGGTGTCCAGGTTTCTAGCTAAACAGCACAAAAGTACACAATGTGTAACTGGAGTTACACATCATGTACTTGTGGACAATGCACTAGGAGTTAATGTTTCAATTACTCAAACCATGTGCATTGATGGCATGTGGTATAGTTAATACATACACTGCATATTGACTGGGAAACACAAGAACATGGTTAGCTAGATTATATGCCGTGTAGCACATATACATGACATATAATCCCTTTTATTCAATATGGATTGTGTATTTAAATACATGACCTACCTAACTTGTGATTGTGTAATTCAGAGATCACACAATTTGTAGCCCATTGGACATTCCATGTACTCCAGTTTCTAAGGAACAATTTACACACTGAGTCCCTAGGAATGTACCTCAAATAGATGGTGAGATATGTACATGTTGTGTAGCTCAGATGCAAACGTTGTGTACTAATACCAAGTTACACACATTTAAAATAATTTATTATATTATGTAAACCATGAGACATGTTCTTGCGTGTGGACATTAAGTTGACAGGACAAACCATGTGATGGGTTTTAATATTTTTATATATAAATGTTCAATTAATATTTTTATAATGTTCAAGATATAAATATCATGTATGAGTAGTATTAAAATTGTTATTCTATGTGAATTAATGAATGACATGTTACAAAAAAAATAATGTAATTTGTATAATCATTAAGTCGATACATCATGTTATAAAATTACGTGATAAGTAGTGTATGATACATGTCACAAAGAATAAACTATATACAAGTATAATACATGTTGGGTAGATTTGGATAGGTATTCACCATATTTCCTTCAAGGTACATTTATGTACATAGTTAATTTTAAATGGATTTATTTAAATTGTTTAATTTATAATGGATGAGAATATCAAGGAAATATGGATGATAATTAAGATAAAAGAATTGATTAATTACAGATGATAATTAGTTTATTTGAGAGTGATTTATCTTAAATAATAACGACTAATAATTGAATTCTGGTTTTATTAAATGTGCAATTCGTTGCACGTGTGGGGATGATCATGTGATAAACCTGTCATTTGTTTGTGATTAGTTTCATTTAATTTATTATTAAATTATATTTTTTTAATGTGTTCCTTCTCTCCTATTATTATGTAGGGCCTATGTGCCCATGTTTTCTTTTATGTAAACCCCTTTTCCCTCACCTACATGTGAGTAAAATAATGTGTAACGGATGGAACTTCCAATCTATTGGAGGCAATTCAAGTTTGGATCTGAGGCGAAACCAATCTAAGAGAGATACATTAGTTGACAGGTGGAAAGCTATAACACATTCCTTAAATGGTTCAAGGAGTTTTTCCCCTATGTCAATGGCTAGTTTATTAACAACTAGATAAACTATCCACTAGTGAAATATCATGATCATACCACTATATTATTTTATTTATATCAAGTTCTATGGTTATTTCATTATGGTTGTTTTAACATGATCACTTAATTATTGAAATTAACGACCACATAAGATAGAACTAAAATAAATTGGCTTATGTGTAAAGATTATCTAAGGCAAGGTTAATCATTTATGTAAAACCACTTAATATTAACAAGCATGTAATTAAGATAATAATTGGAAATTTATGTATAAAAGGATAAAATCCATCAATAAAATATTATGTCAGTATAGCTTCCATTACATTAGTTGAAATCGAACCATGGTTCAAAGTGGTGGATCAGATAATTTTGGGGTGCTTTCAATTATCATGGAATACTAACATGGAATTTTGGGTTGACTTAACTTAGTTCGTCACAAGGGTTGACTGCCAAAGCATGACTTAGTTTAACTAAGAGGAAAAGGATGAGGGATTAAATTCTTGGATGAGTTGCATACAGATCTCTTAATTTTATCACTACTCAAGACCTTCTCTAATTTTATTATCAATTACAATATGAGAAATAATTATAAGAGTCTATAGAAACTTCTAACCTTGATTCTCCATGTGGAAAAGGACATGTGACTTCATAAACTCATAGTCTTTATGCTGAATAAGAAAAAGAAGAAAAAGGAAATGGGTCCCAGGACCTATACACAGTCTAAATCTCCTGAACACCATCCTTCAAAGAAGGGGAATATCTAGAGGTAGGGTGAGGGAAAGGAGGTTTTATGTTATGCATGTGGAAATTCACTCCAATAGAAGAGAAAATTCACCTAGAACAAAAGGGAAGCTAAAGGTGTGTTCATTATCAAGTGAAATATTTCCATATCTACATATTGGGTTTTAGATATAGATTTTGGTGGTAAAATCTATCTCCAAATACAAGAACCAAGTAGATTCTGAATGATTTATCTAGGAGAGGTGGATCTGAGATCTACTAATGAAGCAAGGTTGGTTTCCCTATCCATTGGTGAATACATCCTTTTATTTTCCACATGAATGATTTTGGTTTTAAAATGTTTTTATTATGTACATATGGTTAAAAAGAATATAATTTCTATATCATGCTATGATACAAATGGGTTTATTTTAATATTTGGAAAATAAATGTTGTTTCATTAATAAATACAACATATATTATGGTATGAATCATTTAAATGATAGTCTTTATGTATTAAATTACAAAAACCAAGGGTTGTAAATTGATAATGAATCATGTTCACACAACTCATATAACACCCAACTATGGAATCACCATCTTTGTAATGTAAATGAGAATCTTTTTGATATATCTTGGTCAAGAAGGTTATTTAAACTCTCCTGAGCTAAAACAACTTCATTGATTCCATGTTTTTTTACCAGGAAAAATTAGAATATTTAAGTTTATTGAACAAGGTGAAAGGTCCACAGAGCATCTAGGATTGGTATACACGGATATGTGTGGACCCTTTCCAGTAGAATATAGAGGTATATATTCTTACATCATAACTTTTACTGATGACTTGAGTGGATATGACTATATCTACTTATTGAGGTATAAGTCGGAGTCCTTTGATAAATTCAAGAATAAAGTATAGAATCAACTTGGAAAGAAGATAAAGAAAATTTTATCGTATCGAGGTGGGGAATATCTTAACCAAGACTTCATCAACTTTTAATGGTATTTTGGGATTTTATCTCAAATTATACCACCTTACACACCATAGTGGAATGGTGTTAGTGAAATGAGGAAATGTACCTTATTATACAAGGAAAGGTGGATGATGAGTCATGCAGATCTTCCATTATCCTTTTGGGTATATGCGTTAAAAACTACGGTATACATAGTTAATGGAGTACCAAATATAGTGAAAAATGGTATTCCCTTTGAGTTATGGAGTGTAAAGAAACCCATTTTATCATATATAAATGTATGGGGTTGTGAGGAATTTGTTTTCACCTTCTTAGGAAATTGACTAAAACCCCATGGCATGAAGGGTATCATTATAGGGTATCATAAGGAAACAAAGGGATACTACACATACAACCCCTCAGAAAAGAAAGTGATTTTTCCAGAGAATTTGTATTTCATGAGAGGGATCACATACTCAAAAATGATAGTGGGAGAAAGATTGACTTTGATAGAGTTGATGCTCAAGATACACAATTGTTTGTATTGGGATATAGTCCACTGATCCCCATGGAGGAAGTGGGTTCTAAAACATATGTACTACATACGAGCATAAGATAGGTAATATAACTAGAGATTTATGGTTTTCTAGTCACCAAATATGGTGATCATTATTGGTTCATAATGATGAACATGTCTCCTTTAAGGAGGTAGTAGAGATCATAAAAGCTACAAGATGGAAAGAAGCTTGAATTCTAAAATGGATTCCATGTATCAAAACCATGTTTGAGTTCTAGTTGATGTTCTCATTAATGTAAAGAATGTTGGGTGAAAATCGATATTTAAGAGGAAACTGGACATGGAAGGTAATGTAAATACCTATAAAGAAAGTATAGTTTCTAAAGGGTTTATATAGTGTTAAGAAGTTGACTATGATGAAACCTTTTCTCTAGTTTCCATTTTTAATTCCATTATAATTAAACTTTTTATAGCTTATTACCATGGCATTGAGATTTGGAAAATGGATGTCAAAACATCATTCCATACTGGGAACCTTTAGGATGATTTCTATATGACACAAACAGAAGGGTTTGTGACTTCATGTGATGCTAAAATAATTTTCAAGTTACATAGATCCATTTATAGATTGAAGAAAGCTTCCAGGTCATAGAACATTCGATTTTATGAAGCCATAAAATAATTTAGTTTCATTTAGAATGAATGTGAGCTGTGTGTTTACAAGAGGTTTAGTGTAAATACAGTTGTTATCCTAGTAGTATATGCTGATTTCATGTTACCTATTGGAAATTATATACCAATATTTAAATTTGTTAAAGACTGGTTAAAAAAGTGTTTCTCTATGAAGGACTTAGGTGAAGAATCCTATATTATATGGATAAATATCATGCGTGATAGATCCAAGAGTCATCTTGGACTAAGTCAAAGTACATATGTTGAGTCGATACTAAAGAGATTTAATTTCGATCAATCACTGTCACATGGTTTAAATCTTTCTATGAAAATGAGCCCTCAGACAGAACATTATAATGATATAATGAGTAATATCTCATACCATTTATTGATATGATCAATCATGAATGCCATGTTATGTACTAGACTAGATGATACCTATATATTGAGAATGGTAGGCAGATATAAAGCTGATCTAAGATACCATTATTGGAATGTTGTTAAGGTTATCCTGAAGCATCCGTGAAGAACTAAAGATATGTTACTGTTGTATGGAGGAGACAAGGAGCTAGTCATCATGGGTTATATTGATGCTAGTTTTTAAACAAATCAGAATGATCTAAAGTCACCATTAGGATAGGTTTTTTGTCTCAACGGAGGAACTATGAAATGGAATATTTCAAAGCATCCATTTATCACTAATTCCTCAGCAAATACTATGTATATAGTAGTTTATGATGCAGATAAGGAATCCGTTTGGATTTAGAACATTGTCTACAAAAATGATGTGGTACCCATCAGTAATGACCCTATCATAGTGTATGGTGATAATTCTACAGTTGTGGCTCTTGAAAAGGATTCAAGGTCACACCAATGGGCAAATCATATACTCTGAAATTATCTCATCTCATTGGATTTATATTATATGGGTGATGTTTTAGTAATAAATATACCCTAGAAGAGAATGTGGAAGAACCCTTGACTAAAGGCCTATCTCAATAGAAGCATGAGTATCCTATGAGAGCTAGTGGATTGAAGGTTGTTAGGAATTGGATCTTGTTCAAGTAGGAGTTTATTGGAGATGGTGCCCTAAAACCAACTTCTATGTACTATTTAAATATTAATAAAATTTGTATCACGCCATAATTATTCTCCTACAAAACATTGTATGTGATAATATACCAAGAGTATTTGTCGCACTAAAAGGTCATAGCAGTTCTCTATTATGATGAGAACCCAGAAGTTCTACGACACTATTCTTAATATATTTTCTATACCCTGATGATATCATTTGAGGGTTACAAATGATATATTCTATTAGGGGTGGAGACTCAAAGGACTTTAAGGTACCTTCTCATGGTGTATTCCCTTGGTAATATCTAGTAGGATATTATGAGAATGGGACTCAGTATAGTAGTTGGAAAACCACATTTATATGTTTCATTGGATGTTTCTATATGTGGATGTGTGTATTGGTCCGTAGATGTTATGATTATTATTAATGAATATTAGGAGTCACATACTTTGATGTATTGAAAAAAACCAAGATGAAATATGTTCTCAATGAAGTAGGGTAAGTTGGGTACATCATAAGTAATATTACATTAATGAATAATGCAAGAAATAATTTATACATTCTATTCTTTAACAGATGTTAATATCTCAGGACCTTTAATACAAATGATATATCCTAAATAAATTCAGGTCCATGGTGTTCTATAGGGAAGTTCTATTTTTGGGAATTCAAAGAAAGTGACATCGAGAACATAGGTTGATGGCACCCGCATGCAACCTGCATGGTATGAAATATTGTGATAAAGAGATTATATTACACAATAATATTCTGTATGAGGTTTTATGTCATTGTGGAATTAGCTTCTTTCTCTATGTATTTTTTGGCATGTTCTTATACACTAACCTTGGACTTTAGGCTACTTCACCTAATGCAACTGAGAAAGAGTCCAAGATAATTACACACTAAGTGTATCCAGAATCTCAGTTAAATTATATATATTATTTAACAAGTTGAATAAATATTATTCCCAAACATGGTTTAATAATTATTCATGTATACTTAATTGCATATATTTCATCACCATTTATTTGAGAGAATATAATGTTAATGGAATATTTAATAAATATTTAATTCTATTTAGTGAATATAATATTTATTTATTTATGGATGATAATGGAGTTATATTTATTTAATAAATAAATAGTCTTTAATCATGTCCTGATAAATATAGAGGAATGGAGAACCTAGGTTTTAGGTTTGATGAGAAATAATAAATACTTAATGTTATTTAATTAAATAATATTTAATATAATTCGCAAGTCAAGTGCATATCGAGAAATAATAATGTTAATATTATTATTTGACATGAGTTTCCACAAAGATTAATTAAATAATGAAGGGAAATTGTGTTGTTATTTTATTTTAACCCTAACAATATATAAACCCATTTATATTATTTTCTCAATGAGTCAATTCATTTTTTTGGTCGTGCACAATGGATTTGAAGAATCCTCTCAAGCATAGAGAGCTCCCTTCTCCAAGAACGCTCCTAAGAACAGAGATTAATCTTTGTCCACCAGATCAAGGAGAAATCATTAGAAGTGGTTCTCATTGAAATCAAAGGCAAATGAGACAAGTTGAAGGATATATCATGCTAGCACCCATATATTCATTCAGTAATGTTTGGAGATTTTCAGAACATGTGTGGATCACCACTATAGGTAATTATCACATGATTCCTAAAACACAATGATGGTGCAATGCAATTTTGTCAAAAGATTCATCAATGAATAAATAATTATAACAAATGTAATTATTTAATTAATTTAATTAATTATAAATAATATGTGATGATCCTCCCTATAGTTTCAATATTTTTAATCTTGTCTGATTTCATTAATCCAATTCTATAGATCACGACATTTATCTTCATCTATATCTTAGATTGATAATCTATCATTAAAAAAAGATATGTTGGGAACCACTGATCTCATGCTTTCACTATGGCTTGAACCTCTATTTACAATGTTCAGAGTAGACTCACTGTCCCTCCTGGTTTACAACCATTCACAATTGAAATTTCACTACTCTCTCAACTAATGTGTTCTCACTGCTGCTTCATATGATCTTCCTGTTTATCACATGAATTAATATGTTTTGCACCTAATTTGGTGAATCATTATGTTTCACTTTAATCTACATGATAAATACCACTTTTCCAAATATTTAATATGAAATCCCTTTTAATACATTTTTGATGCTCACTACATTCATAAATCTCACACAGTCTTCATGAAAATTCTCAATTCTACACAAGTATATATTACCTTCATTAACCCTACAAACTTCACAAAGCTCACATCTTTCATGAATCATAAATAACCTCAGTGAATCAAACCCCTTTCACAAATATCAAACAATTTCACAATGCTCACTTAGCTGTTATAAAGCTCTCAAATTTCAGTTGACTTTTTAGAGCCTTTTCGAACTTCAATACTTTCACGATTTTTATAAATTACAGTCATCTTTCATATCCTTCACGAACTTCCTTTATTCATTAACTTTTTTCACAAGAATATGATTTAAGAATAACCTTCGTGAATTCAAAGCCTTTTTATTTTTATTAAGGATTTCTCTGGTTAAATGTGGGGGATAGTGACCTATATATAGGTGTTTCCTCGTTTTCCAAAATATTTGATGCTCAACATGGCCTTTTTATAAAGATCTCAAATTTAGTTCATAAAGATCCCTATTTTCATGAATCATTAAGGAAATTTTCCATTCACAAAGCTTATCATAGTCATAGATATTTACTATCTTTCCATCACACATTTTCAATGCTCTACACCTTTTTGAAACCCATCCTTCATGACACTAAATGACTTCACAAATCTCTATACCAACATGAAACTCCAATCTTAATGAAATCCATATATTTTCCATATATTTATGATTCATTCATAGAAAGTAAAATTTCACAATGATTGATCCATTCTCTAAATTTTAGACCCCAAAAATTTGGAAAACACTGGGAAACAGTGCTACCTTTTATACACACTTATTTACACTGCCTCTAGAGCATCCTTTTCATTTTTTTGGATATTTTTCAAAATAACATGTCTAAAATACCTCTGGAACTCCACAACTAACATTTTCCACCTACATTGTCAACAAACACTTATAACCCAAAAACACCAAATGGTTGCCTTCAGGTATTTTGTTTCCAATAATTTTTATTTTCTGGATGGTGGAAATATTCTTATTCTAATATTTGTATCCAGTCATGTTAAGGATTGATACAGGAGAATGGTTGTTACTGTTATAAATATATAGAGGCACAAAAAAGTATGAGGTTAATGCAAATAGGTGACTGGATAGACCCATTATATATATGGGGTGGGACCACCTGCTAATGTGTAATGTGATTACTTGATAATAGTAATCCCCATGGTTGATAAGTCACTAGTTATAATCGTTGTACTTCTAGAGAAATTAACTTTTGTAGTGTTCTCCCATGGATGTAAAATAGATTTTCTAACCACATTAATCCAAAGTGTTCGTTACTTTTCTATATTTTTTATACCATTTATATGATTGTGCATATGTTTTTTACAAGACTTAATGTGTGTTAATTTAGGTTACATTCAAGAATCTTATGTTTCAGAGCTCTTAGACTGGGACGTTTGGCATGTCCACTACATGTGACATCTAGAGGTTGAATATCCAATGGATTCAGGATCCTAGTTCCAATTATTTAGCAACTAATGATTTCATTAATTTCCCCTATCATTTTGGCTTTCCATCTAATAGGAAATGCATCATGTTATCTGTTTTAGAACTTTTCGTTTTTATTTATCAATATGATGGGTATTTTGAAGGTTTTGGTGATATTAATGAGGCATTTGTTTGTTTTTTAGAACCTTTGACCCACAAATACACATTTTCATTTTCACCATTAGTATCCTTATATGCCATGAAGAATACTTTTTAGATTGAGATCATAGTCAAGGATAGTTATTCATGTATAGGATTGTTTGAGGGATAGTGGGTCATTTTATGTACAAGGATAACATCATCTCTTCATTTTTTATGTGTCCAATTTTCGAGTTGCTGCATCAAAGTATATTTTTATATGGGAGGGATAAATTCTTTTTATTTCCAATGGAGAGTAAACTTTTAGTTATTACTCATTGGCCCTCACATTTAAGGATACCAATAAAAGTGATAACCAATTATTTTAGGAGCGAAATAGTATTTATATCACATACATTCACTACGATTATGCTGATTATGAACTATGTGTGTACTTTTTCTATTAAATTTTGTTTTATATCTATTTCATGGGGTTATTCAGTTGAAACTCACATGTTTATCTTCTCATTATTTTAGTGGGATATGTCCCCTTGTTCATCTTGTGCATATTGACATTATTATTTTCGTAGGGACAAGAAATGTTTTTAAGTATGGGGGAGTGATATTTTGAGAGTGGAATTTGGATTGAAATTTATAATGAATTTATTTCATGATTCAACCTTCATTTTGAAGCAAAAATGTACATTTAATTGTGACCAACCATCCTACATCATCATAGATTATTTGAACCTATTGTAAATTACGAAATACTTTTATTATCTTTTGATTTATAACTAGTGGATATGTGATGTCAATGGCTATAATATGGTAATGATTCATGTGAATAAGGATTGATCATATCTTTGATTAATTTTTTTTGAGTGATGATATTGATGGAATGGTATGTCACATGAAGCATTAGTGTATATGATTTCTTTGAAAATAATGTGAGTGGATGGGAAATTATTTTGGAAAATTGGTATTTTTAATGAAGCATGATATTGGGAGGGTAAAAGGATTGAACTTTTTAGAACTTGTGATTGTATTTCTCTAGTTTAGAAAAGTGTGCATTTATGTGCTGTGTTTAGATTATTTTACCCAAGAGTGAAAAAATTTAAGTTTGGAGGATTTGGAGGTCATGTAAATAACTATTTTTTTAAATTTTTAACTCTGATTTAATTAATTATTTTAACCATTTTTAGTGTTGTTATTTTATTTTTTTGTTTTAGAGTATTTTAGTTTTTTTATAATTTTCAATAATGATATATTAAAATAAGATATTATTTAATTTTAGTATATTTTAAATTTATATTTATATATAATCATATGGTCTTTGATATTATTTAAATTAAAATATAATATATTTGATTTTAATATATTTATTACTTAATTTCGAAACCTTGTTCACGTAGGTGTGCGGTATGGAGGGTTTCCTGCTTCTTCATGATGGACTTGTTCTTCTTGGGGGGTTGGGGGCTCCCATACTCATCTCATACATAGTGTTGTTGAATCCTCTTCTTACTCAAAATATCTAGATGATATCCCCTACACAACCATATTACCAACACAAATCAGCCTCCTCTCCATCCTCTTAGGCACCAGTTGAACCAAGTGGACACTACAACTCCATGTCATATCTTCTCGAATTCAACCACAATCTCCTGAATGTGATCCTCCATTCACCCATGCATGGAAAAACAACCTTCATCTCCCCTCATGATCATATCCATCATAATATCAGCCCTTCAATTTCCCTTTTTCACACTACACACTAGCAAACCAAGACAACCTAAACACCCTCGAATGCGCAGTGCCCCAACCGAACATTAGCCACCCCTATAGGTTTTCACAAGCTTCAGTCATAAACTCAACACTAATGTAATCCCTACTCAAAAACCCTAACAACATACCATCATACCTTCATCCTCTATTGTCTATACAACCAACCCACATGAAACTCTACTATGAACTAGTTGTACCATACCATTGGCACTTTTAAGCCACAAACACTTTGTGCTTGGTATGAATATAGAAATAATATCTCTTAGTTTTCTTGAGATTACCAAAAAATAAACATCTATCAGATTTATGGTCAATTTTATCAGAATCTAAATTTCATACATATACATTAACACTTCAAATAATCATAAAATGCATTTTGGGATTTTTTTCATTCTATATTTCATATGGTGTCTTTATAACTACTTTATATGGAACATGGTTAAGTAGGAATGTAATGGTTTCAAGATAATATATCCATAATCAAATTAGAAGATTACACAGACACATCATTGATCAAACCATGTCTGATATGGTATTATTCCTCCTCTGATTTACACTATTCAAATATGGTGTTCCAGGAGGAGTGATATCTGAAACAATTAAGCAATATATCAAATGTTCAGTGAATTTCTAGCTTAAGTATTCACCGCCCCAGTCTAATTGATGAATCTTAGTACTTTTTCTCAATTAAATATATGTTTCATTTGGAAACTCTTTAAATTTTTTAAAAGTTTCAAACTCATGTCTCATCAAAAACACATAACCATACTGATTAAATTCATCAGTAAATTCTATTAAACCATATAACCACTACATTCTAGAGTACTCATTGGTCGAAATACATCACCATGTATAAGATCTAATTTTCCATTATCCCTTTCACATTTTCCATAAAAAGGTGCTTTGGTCATTTTTCCTAATAAAATAGATTTGAAATTATCAAATTAGTTACATATAATGACTCCAACAATCCATCTATATGGAGTCTTTGAATGTGTTTCTCATTTATATGTCCAAGGAGGAAATACCAAAATAAAGTGTGATAAGAACAAATATTTAACTTCTTTTTCTGTATGTTATATATTGGATTATCCATGTTCATAATATATAAAATATTTACCATATTCCTAATGTCATAAAACAATTCATTCATATATATATAACAAATCTTGTTCTTAATAAATAATTAAAATTATATCTTTTCCAAACAAGATACAAAAATAAAATTTCTATTTATAGTTGAACATAATTTTGTTTTCTAATTACACAACCAATATACTAAGTAAACATAGATAATATGTGTCAACATACAATTCAACAAATATTTCACCATTTACTACACATATATATACTTCACCTTTATTCAATTGTCTCTTATCTTTGATTTTCTTATCAACAAAAATGTTCGATGCACACCTGATATCTAATATCCATGAGTCAGAGTTGGAGAAATTAATTTCCATGACATTCAAATCCATATGCTAAAAAATGTTTCACTACAATAACACTTATTGACCATAATACCAATATAGAATAGTTTTATTGATCATACTTTTAGTGATCAAAAAATGATAATCATGATTCATTCCATAATCTACAATAAAGACATATTTATGAGTGAGTGTCATGATTGAAATATTGTTATGGGGTAATTTTAATAAAATTTCTCCCACTAAAAAGATAATCCCATACATCATTACCATTCATGGTCCAAGAACCATATTTCACAAATTAATGAGTCTGATTTATTGTTCCTCTGATCACATAATAATTTTGGTAGGTAATATTGCCAATCACACCACATATGACTCTTGGATAGTTGGGTGGACAAATCATTGCTCAAATATATCATATAAATATAAACTAAAGATTTTTTCACTAGTATCTCATGTCTTATGGTTTCCCAATAAATTTCCACCTAACTATCATAGTGGGGGTTGGTTACCTAACTCTTAGGGTTATCTATTTCCACCATGTCGTACACATGAAAATCCAAAAGTACCATATTTTGGAAAAACCTATCTATTTGAATGATCTATGTCTTTACATGTGTCTTATTTAAGAAGAAATATTACACTTAATATTTTAAGGTTTTTTTTAAAGTCTCACCAATTTAATATACATAACATTCATATTGAATTTATAATCATTTAATCAAATGAAATATTTATTATCTCATGATTTATTCCTTTTTGTATACTTGCTTCTAAAAAATTAGTTTTTGAATCCATATTTTATCAACCAAATTAATATGTCTATATCATATTAATGTGTAACTCTTTACACAACTCACAATTTCTGTAACTAGACCAAAAAATAAAAGCCAAAATTATTTACATGTATACAAATGCATCATATGTATGAGATACATGAAACTATTTTCAAGTAAAGGTTTGAAATTAAATGAAATTAACAATATCCACATGATTAATCTTGGACCCATAGATATCCAACCCCAACCTTTCCATACAATGAACAATCATCCATGTTATAGGGAGGTCTGGCCCAAATTCCCTCTAACAAAGATACTTTATTCAAGAGAAATTTCAATTACATCATAACATTATCACATAAAATGTATAAACTATATTCAACCTCTAAATTCAAGATAATAACTAAAATACAATCTGAAGTCAAGGTAGATGAAAACTAATTCTTATGTTGTTATACTTGTCATGTAATTCAGGACATGGAATCTTTATAACAATCAATTTATCATATAAATTAAATCATACACAATATTAATATTTTATAAATAATTTATAAACTTGAGTACTTAAAAAGAATAAATAAAAATATAATAATATTATTTATTTAATCAATATGATATTTTAATATAAACAGTACATAACACTTTTCTTTTATAATCATTTTATAAAACATAAACATTTTAGACACAATATGAAATTTTCCTTATTTTTAGCACCTATTGATAGATTTATTTATCTATCATAAGCCGCAATTGGTTTTGGAGCTTAGGATAAGAAGATTATTGGATGTTATTCATATTTGATGATATTCACTATATTGTCACTAAAATATGATGCTCTATTTTGTGAAACTAGAAATTTTGGTCACAACCAATGATATTGAATATCATTGCTTCTGACACATAAAAAATCATAGGATTTTGATGTATCACACCCTACGATGCAAACATTCATAAACTATGATCAAGAAAAAAAGAATCATCCATTATGATATCCTATATTATAAACATAAGCATAGTGATTTGACAATCGATGATCATCCACTCCATATCATAGGCTACAATATCACCTCAACCCTTATGATAGACTTGTTATTCATAAAATCAATATAAAACATGTTGATTTTAATTTGAAGGTGGTTATGATACCATTACTCGGTTTTTAGGTCCATCTCATGATCCGTGTAGTAGAATGAAACCCATTTAATTGCTCAATCTATCGTCATTGAATCCATATAAATGAAGAACATAAAACATAAACATGTGCTCCTCAATCACAGTGTTCTCCATCTATTTTTTACTAAATAGAGTACATTTGATAGTTATCACTAAGTTACATCTAATAGATCTCTCCCCTATGGAGATGTACACTAGCCACTAAAATCCTTATATGATATGAGAGGACCCTACATACTCTTAAGGTTTATTAGCATCTTCCTCAGTGATGACTAATGGAGAACCATGATGGAATAGTGTTTTAGTTATAGGTTGATATAATATCACACACCACCAATAATATGACCACATCCTTATATTCACTTCCTTCATTCAATTATGGTGGTCGAGTAACTACCATCAGTGCTTAGAAGTTGACATACACTACTCAAAACATGTGTCTATTGGAGTTTGACAGTCATTAAACATTTAAATGATAATAAAATGTTTATAATTCCATAAATGTAAAATCTTTATGATTTACAACTAAAGGAAACAAGGTAATTTATGTGGTTGCGGTGGTGGTTATGCACTTGATATCCCATATCATAGGCCAATCATATCATATGAAAAAGTAACTTCATGCCCCTTATAGTACTGCTTAATAGTATCTTTTGACATGCATCTCATGTATGTCTTAGCTTGTGATATAGATCAATCTTATAATACAATTGATCTAGTTTTAGTTCATTCCTAAAAATTTTATATATTTTTTTGGACACACTTGGAGAACCTTAAGGTGTTATAAATTCCTAATTAGTTCTTACTTAAATTTTTAGGTTTCACAACCTTTGAGTTATTGAAAATTTTAGATCACAAAATTTTAATAAATCAAATAGTAGTTTATGAAATATTTAAAGAAATTAATTTATTATTCTATCAATAGATTTTAAATTTGAGTTTACTAGATGACTATTGTTCTAATTTTTCTCATTTTTTTAGAGATGGTAACATTACGAGGTTAAATTCAAGATTATCATGTCAGAATAGAATGATTGCTACTTATTACTCTTAAAGGGGTTTTTAATTCTTTGGTTTTGGTTATATTGATAAAAATGTAATATTTTTTTCTAAGGAATTTGTGGATAAAAATAGACTATAATACACTGAGTACAATGTAAAAATATATTTTTCTAATTTTATGTAAATTGGAAAAATATTTTAGTCATTCTTATTTAATTCAATATAACATTTAATATTACATTTTACATATAAAGAAAAATATGGAGGCCAATATAGTTCTATCATATGTAACACCCAATGCATTTAGTATAATAATACTATGTTCTATATCTTATAATACACAAAACACTAAGCCTAAACCAACCATTATATACTATAGAAATGTTGTTATTTAAATATGACTGTTATAACCTAGTTGTTGGATTGGCGAGCATGAAAAAGAGTAATCACGTTATGAAATATATGTATAAAAGATTTCCTAATAAAAATATATTGATTGATTCTTATGAAATAAGAGTTAAATTTTTAATGATGATAATTAAATCATATAAGGTTAATATTGGTTAAAGTTTAAATCCTTTATTTTTCAATAAAATAGTATTTTCTTTATATTATATATATTTCAATTAAATAATAAATTTATCTTATTTTGAGTATTAAATTTATTGAAATTTTAAAATTTATACATGTAAACTAATTAATAATCATTCATATATTGATTTTAAATTTTTTCAAAATGAAGATAAATTCATTTGATGGTAAAAAAGAGATATTTTTAAAAAATTTAATTTTAAGTGTGTGGTGTATTTTTAACTTAATAAAAAATTTAATTGGAATTTATTAATTATTTTGAGGAAATTAATTGATAATATATTCATTAAAATAAATTAACTATCATCTTATGGTTGTTACTAGTCAAAGAACGAGAATATATTCTTTTTATTCTTCAAAAATACATATTTTATATTAGTGTTTTAAATGTGTTTGTGCACAGATATTAGAATTATTATTCACAAGATTTAGAAAATGAATTTGATAAAATTAATTTTTTTATTTTATCTCTTAAAATTATCTTAGGGTGAATTTTTTGGATTTTTCAAAACTATTTAATTTCTGGGTGAATGGGGAAAATATTTATTTTAGATATAATGTCATTTTTATGAAATTAACATTGTGTACAAAAAAATGATTGTTTATGAAAAAAATACATAAATAATATATAGTTAATAAGTAATTTAATTCATTTAAAAATATAATTTTGATCTTAGAAATCTATAATAAACATTTAGAAAATCTAAGTAATGTATTATTATAATAAAAATTATTTTTGTTTCTTCTCTTTTAAAAAAGTATTCACAAGGTTCCTTTAGGTTATGGATTGGTTTTAATTAAAAATAATTCTCATTTTATTTAAAATAATCCTATTAATTTAATGCGAATCAACATTATACTTGTTTTTTATGTAAAAAAATTATGATTAAAATTGACATTTTTCTAAAAATAGGTTTTGTTGCATTTTATGAACATACATTAAAAAAAATTCTACAAATTCTAGGAATCTATACTTATAAAATATATTCCATATTTGTATCATCTTAATTAATATTAGGTAATCATTTCTACTTAATTTTTTGTTATAATCAAGAGTAACCATTATAAAAACTAATCATTGTAGTAAGTGTTACAAAGGAATAACAAGGGGGTAATCTAAAGGCACATGAGCCTTAGCCCAATTAGTAAGGACTCCGTAAGTGCATCCAGGTGACCCAAGATCAAATCTAGGTGGATGCATAATTTCGGGCTACTGTAGAGGGATACTCTAGTGGGCTACTATAGCAGGTATGAATATGTCACTGTTTGAGCCTTTGGGCCACCGATTTGGTCCCCGAGTCCATTAAGGCCTTCGAGCCACCCTGGCCTTCATGTTTGTAAGGCCTTTGGGACACCTTAAGGCCTTCGGGCCACCTTAAGTAGAGATGCAAACCAGACAACCTACAAGGATCAATCTCTACAAGGAAAATGGTCAAAGAGCTTTCAACACAGCAGAAGCTAAACAGATTGCAATAATGTGATGGTATGACACCTTCCATCAGGACAAGCTTTTTCATGCACGAGAATGCCTAGCCAAACAGCCGTGCGAAGGTGGAGAGCTGATTTTCTGATGAAGATGCTGGGGAGGAGCAGTTCCATGTAGTTAGTCAGGGTTTTATGTAATGTTTGAAACCTACAGGAAATGATTTCCTCAAAGGCCTATGGGCCATGTAATACTTAAAATTAAGGGCCTTTTAAGGGTTCCACCTCAACCCTTGAAAGGTGGATTATCAAAAAAAATCAATAAGAAAATGAAGGCCTTCGGGCCATTGTAGGAGGGGTAAACAAAAGAGATAAGGGTTAAAATAACCTAAAAATATGTATAAATTCTATTAGTTGAATTTATTTAAACCCTATATCATCCCATATTCTAAATTTATTCATTTTGTATCCACTTTCCCCTCATAATGAATTTATTATATTTTTATTTTCCTAATATTTACAAGTTTTCCACCCTCCTCACTTATAAAAGGGAACCTAATATACTCTATTATCTATAATTTCTGAGCCACTTATATTAGACATTACCAGCCAAAATACCTTCCAAACATTATTTTTCTATTCCTATAGGTCCAGGTCTCACCAAAATACCACTTCAAGAAGGCTAAAGGTGTGATCCAAAGGATATTACTAAAGGAAGAGGTGTATATTATTACCAATATTTTCCTAGTAACATTTTTCATAATACCTCCTCAAAATCTACAATAACCATATTAAAATAATTATATAATTATATTTACCATTCTGATAGATTTTCATTCTAATGTCATATCCATTTTATATCTCCTTTATATCCTATAGAAAATGAAAACATTGCTTGTGTGTATATTCAAACTACCGTCTCCACAAAGAAATATGTATCATTTTTCATCACCAAATCACATGGATAGTTATAAATATGTAATTAATGAATATATATAATATTTATGAATTAATTATTATTTTATAAATATAATATATCATCTACCATTTAACTCTCTCATCTTTTGGAAAATGACAACGTCACTCTTGCGTACTTGTGGACCACCACCTCCATAAATCGATGTGATTTGTTTTCATTTTTGATTTACATGTAAGATAATAACGATATATTTAATTAATATTTATGATATTTATGACATAAATAATAATATTTAATTGTTATTCATTATATAATTTCTTTCCTTTCAAACAATTAAGAAAATGAAAACGTCATCATGCGTACGTGCGGACTACCACCTCCATGAACAACATATTTCATTTTTCTATTACCAAATTATGTTGATTATTATAAAATTATATATAATAAAATAAAATAATGGATATTATAGATAAATTTTATAAAACCATTAACTATGGTCAAAATACCAAAGTAATTTTGTAGAAATTGACTGAACAACCCTTAGTTGATGAGATAAGTATGAACAATTCAATGAATAGATATCAAATGATTATAAAAGGTCATTAAAAATAAAACATAGATGAATATTGTTCTTAATAATTTATTTAATAAATTTAAATTCATAATTTATAAGGATTTAATTCAACTGGTCAGGAATAAATCAAAGGTAATGGTTTTTCATCTCAATTCCACTATAGTGAGACATATTTTATATTATACTCTTAATTTATTTTCTATTGTGTATATATTTCCCATTTGACATATTATAGCTGGAATTAATCTTTTATCTTGTTATTTAATGTTTCAATTCAATTTTTCTCTTTTATGATGTTTTGATTCAAATGTTATTAAATTCATGAAGGTTTATTTCACAATCACACACTTATTTGGGATTTTTCATGTTTAAATTTATGTCGAATGAATTATATGAACTTTATCTCTCTATATATCATCCATTTTCTTATCCTATGTTTATTTATTGGGTTACCATTTTTTATTCCAATGTTTCTTATATTTGGTACTCAAATACTGAAATAATGTTTTTAAACAAAACCAACCTTATTTATATTTTTTGGCCCATAATCTTTATCTTCTATATCGATAATCTTAAAAATGTTTTATAAATTATTAATCTAGTTGTAAAATATTTGAAATGAAATTTTTATAATACCTTTTAATTTTTTATAATGTTTTGAAAAGTTTCTTTTTAATGTTTTTTTGAACAAGTCATTTTTGAATTTTTTACGAAAATGTGAAAGGGATCTTCTTTTTATCATATATAGTGTGAACAAATTCTATTACCTATATGACCATTAATCAATATATATATTCCACTATATGTTTCCATGATATTAAAATAAAATAATTTTGCCAATATTCAATGAATTTTTATCTTTTATATTAAAATAAAAAGTAATTATTTACTAAAAGGTTGTAATGAATTTTTGAAATGATTTATAACATCATTTTTACAACAATGATACAAAAGCTTTCTAAGAAGTTCATTTTAATGTTTCACTTTAATTTTCATTTATAATTCTAACAATACATTCCTTTTTTACAAATGTTCATTTCTGATTAATTGTCGGTCTTTTATCATCCTTTAATAATTTATGGATTATATCTTATTTTGAGGTCATTCTCTTTCTTATGAGCATGTTCCCTATCACTCTCTATTATTCATTTGACATTATTTTAATTTTCCATACCCATAGTATTTTATATCATGGATATATTTATCATTTCAATATTGACTTAACCATATACCATTACTATATACAGTGTTAGTTGAATGAATCTTATTATGAAAGTTATTAAATTTACTAGGGAAATATTGATGTTTCATATTATTGATTCAATATAGATATTTATTTATTAATAAGGAATATTGATTATTTATTGTATTTTTGATTCAATATATGTGTAATGAAATGGATATATATAATTTACGGGTGGGTCATAATTATATATATCAGCATTATGCATTGGCGGGTCTCATGAGAAAAAAAGGGTATTTGTCGATGTATTTTGGCCCATACAATGCTAATGTTTGGTAACACGGCCTAGACGTTATGTAACACCTGAGAATTTTATGAGAAATATTTTGTTTTTATATAAATCATCAAATGAATCTTTCACTACACACAACACTATCTCGGCTTGCTTTACAAACAACTACTGCCTTCCTCAATAGCTTGCGTTGTACGCAATACCGAGTTTCACTAAACAATGATATGCTATTAAAATATTATTAAAACTACCCATTATGAATATTATTAACTGAATTTTGATTTTTATAACATTTTAATTCATCTTATACATTTTCAGTAATGTGGTATAAAAGAAAAATCAGTTTTTTTGGATAAAAGAAGTATTTTTCAAAAAATGTTGTTTTACCGACTTTTGATGGCGCACCCACATTAAATCTAGTTTTTGTCATGTTTATAAGTTCAATTTGACAAAATAAAATTCTTCTTTTGAATCAGGGTATAAAAATTTACTTTGGATAATTTTTTGATATTTTTTTGATAACTTTTTTATTGTGATGAATAGTAAAAATACGCTAATTTTTAATTAAAAACAACTTTTTTCATCAAGATACTTTATATGGATAAAAAATAATATTGAATGGTTTTAAAGTATAAATAGAATATGTTTTACCATTTAATATAATGTATGTCATTAGCATTAATTTCACATTGAATTCATAGATAAAAACATTTCAATCTTTGGCAATGTTTTAACTTCTAAAACCCATTTTCTTAACAACGGGATTTATTTTAAATTAATTACTGCAACTTATATGTTTGGAATTTTGAAAAATGGATTCGATATTCAGAATCAGTGGGTCCAAATTATGTTAATAGGATACTTTTTATATTTGGGCATTATGAATAGTAACTACGGTAAATTTTATTTACCATAGTTAAAGGTTTATCATGTAATTAAGGGTAAATATAAGATTATAAAAATACCCTAACACCTGAAAAAATCCTATTGAATGACTAAAAGTCGACCCATATCACCTAAGGGTCATATTAGATTCATTTAATGGACTTTTTTCCATGAAAATAAATTAATTATTATTAAAACCAAAGAATGTGACAACATGTCAATTTCTTAAATTTTATAAGTATACTAATTTCAATTTAGTGATAAGCTTAATGCAACTTCGAACATGAATATTCTACAGAAATATAATAAAAATATCTACATCATAGGAATTTATTTAGAATTTTTATAGATTAAATAATTATCATTAATTATTACACAATAGTGATGTTGAAATTATTTTATTAATTAAAATATCAAATAAATGGTTCTAAAAATATTAAACTAAATATTATATGAACTATTTAATGTTCTCCACTAATTTTCTAGATACATATAAAATTTTATGAATCTATTAAAGCTTTTAGTTTGAACATATCTTCTGTATATATTTCATTTAAATTCAAATAAATAAATAGTGTAAAAATTGACACTATTGTTATTTTATAAAATTAACATATTATAAAATTGTTTAAAAATCACAAAAATATTTAAAAATTATAAATTAATTTTTATATGGTCGAAAATATATTAAAGTTTCGAATTTTGGAAAATTCACAACACATATGTAAATATTTATAATAATTTAAAATTTATAATGTTATTACAACAAATTAAATTAAATTGATAAATAAGGATAAATCAAGTTTAAAATGTATAAAATAAATTCCTAACATGTCTAAATTTTATTGGTTGATGCGATTACAACCCTATATTATCTAATATTCGGATATAAGTCATTTTGGAAGTTTTTATGTGGGTTTGGTATTTAATATAAACTAATATTTCTTATATTTCCAAAGGTTCCCCTCTCCTCCCTTATAAAAGGGCACCTCCTCCCTCTCCTCCTCACACCAATTTGAGCCTTCAAGCTTGGCCAAACCCTGCCCATCACACTTCCCCACTTCCCTAGAAACATTATTGGTTGATGAGATTACAACCATATCTCATCTAATCATCAGATATAAGTCATTTTGGAAGTTTTTATGTAGGGTTGGGATTTAATATAAACTAATATTTCTTACATTTCCAAAGGTGCCCCTCTCCTCCCTTATAAAATGGAACCTCCTACCTCTCCTAATCACACCAATTTGAGCCTTCAATCTCGGAAAATCCCTGCCCATTTCACTTCTCCACTTCCCTAGAAACATCCTAGAGGTCCTGGTCTTCTTCAAAGACCAATTGTAGTGCCCTAGGAGGAGGTCTCAAAGAGGCGCGTCAAAGAAGAGGTAATGCCCGTTACCGATTCATTCATCTTTATTTCTTATTCCACTTATTCTTCTTTATTTTTTTCTATATGAAGTAATAACATCAGTATCACTCATATACTGATATGTTATTATAAGTATGAAACAACCCTGTTTCACCATCTATCCATCCTACGGAAAATGAAATAACCGCGTGTGCGTACGTACGGAATACCGTCTCCACGCCGTGGTGTAATCTATTTGCCCCCACCACCTTACTTGGATTGGTATAATGGTGTAAATAATTACTATATATGATTATTTTAAAGTGATATTGATTCTGAAATAGTATACATACACTCCAATACAATTCCACGATCATTGGAACGATATCATCACTTGTGCGTGCGTACGGAATACCGTCTCCATGATGTGATGCGACTCGATCTACATGATCTTCATTGCATAATAATTATATAAATGAATTAAGTGAATTAATATGATATATATTACACTAATACCATTCTGGAAATGAGGTATCTATAACCTAAAGAGAAGAATAAGAATTTATTCGACAAAACACGGATAAGAACAAAAAGTAATAAACACCCGAAAAACAATTAGTAATGAAATACTACTAATAAGAAGCTAAGAATATGACCATATATGATATCATAACAATAAGTATGATTCTGGAATAAGCCAATAACATTATTTAAATCATTATACATGAGGTTCAGACACTTACGAAGCAAATCAGACCTAAGGTAAGGGAAATATCACAATCTCATTTTTATCCGAGATTATTTATACTTTGGAATTTACTGGTGTGTATTTTATCATCCACATCCATGTTTCTTCAATATGTAATATTATTTCCATACACCTACAATTTTTTAAATCTAATTTTACCCTTCGGTGAGTTTTTAGTAAATGATATGAAAGGAATCTTTTGTCATTTTTCTTACGAAGTACTTTTTGACTTTTCCGAAAAAAGTACGAGAAGAATGCTTTTTAACTTATACGGCATGAATGGATTTTTAAAATTTTTTTTCCAAGAATCTTCATTTACAAATTTTCAAGTTTATTTTTAATCAACTTCTTTTAGTTTAGAATTGTATGACTTGTCAAGAAAGGAAAAGTGTTTTTGAAGGAGAAAGGTTATTTTCCTCAAGAATTGAGTTGAAGTGTTTTATCAAAATTATTTTCCGTATAAGGTAATAAATGGTTATGTTACTATCCCTATTATTACATTTATTTGATTATGTTGTGATGGAATTATTTTTATGAATTCCTTTATCTTATATGAATTGTTTTATGATGTCATGATGTTTAAGATTCCCATTTTTATTACATTAGTTATGCTATGATGTATGGTTTTTGATTTTTTGGCACACATAAGAATTGAATCATTATGAGATGGGTGGGACCTATATGTCCCTCCAATGCATTGGGTAAAGATTTTATATCTCATGAGATTGAAATGGCTGGGACGGCATGTTAAATTAGTTCAGTAAAATAGTACTGAAACGAGGAGTGAACTCAGTTCAGAAATGGACTTTTTCCACTAAGATAGTTTTGCCAATGAGTCCAGACTAATAAGAAATGATTCTCTATGATTATGTGTGTATGTCACAATGTTTCATGTTTTATGTTTTGATTATTGGGATAATATTTCACTACCATGTTTTATCCCATGTTATGAAATTATGATCTCTTTTGCAGGATAAAATTTTCAAAATGTTATGTTCTTATGAATTTGATTTAATTGATATTTCTTTTGTTTACCCTTACTGAGCATTTGAGCTCACCCTTTTGTATGTTTTCTTTTCCCAGGTCAGGAAGAAGGGTATTATTAAGATATTCCAAAAAGGTCCTATAGATATGATGAAATAAATGGGAGACATTGTAGATACATTATGAACCGGTTGTTTTTGTTTCCCAGTTTCTAAAGACACTATACCTATACGGTCCATTCATGGTTTTGTTAAATGTTGTAATAAGTATGCATCAATTTTGAAGTATTAACCATGTATGTAAAGTTCGGGTCATTATAGTTGGTATCAGAGGAAAGGTATAGTCAACCATTGGAAACTAGGAAGTTAAAGCCTTAGTAAGAAACCTAAGGATATATCTAAGCATAGAACACAATCTTAGTGTTTTAGAAATGGACACGAAAAACTTATGATAAGACCTTAAGTGTGAAATTTCATTCTTGATTATGTGGTTTTCCTATTATAATAAGTGTTGCTCACACTATTCTTCTTGGTTTTAGTCAATGGCTGGAACCCGAAGAAGCCGTGTTAATGCAGAATTCGACGGGAAATGTAATGATTTTCCCCCTGAGCAACCAAACGTTATGGGAGATAGAATGAAAAATCCTATATCCATGCTCACATAACTTTCTCAAGCTATGAATCATGTAGGACTTCCAAATGAGCAAAGGAAGGATCAACATTCTGTTGAATCCTTCATGAGGCAGCGTCCACCTTCATTCAGCGGGACTTCTGATCCATTAGTGGCTGAACAATGGCTCAGTACCACTGAAAAGATATTTTCAGTTCTTCAATGTTCTGAACATGATAAAGTCATCTTAGCAGTGTATCGTTTGGAAGGTGATGCTGATAAATGGTGGAATCTTATTAAGAATACGAGGCAAAGTGATGAAATTGAGTCCATGGAATGGGAAGAGTTCCAGAACTTATTTTTCAATAAGTATTTCCCTCGTATTCTTCGAACAAAGACAGAGAAGGAGTATCTTGAACTGAAGTAAAAGGATGATAAATCCATTAGTACCTACGAAGCAAATTTTACAAGACTTGCAAGGTATGCTTCCGGAATTATTATCCAACCTGAGAGTAAGATCGATCGATTCTTTAGTGGCTTAAAACCATGTCTTCAAAGGGCATTATCCATAAGGGACTTCAATAGCTATGAGGAAATTGTCTGATGTGCTATCAAGGTTGAGATGGAGATTGGTGTAACCCATCAGTCACTTGGGTTTTATAAGATGAGGAAAATGGAAATCAAAGGAAAATCTAAAGAACACACTGAAAAGAAGATGATTTTTTCCTTATGCTCAAAGTTTGGAAAGAAACTTGGAGGAAATTGTCTTAAGGGAACATGAAATTGTTATAAGTGTGTAAAATAATGTAATCGGGCAACTGAATGTCGAAATAATGGGAAGAAGATGTCTAATGATGCAAACAAAGGAAGGGATACACAGAATGAAACTAAATCACATAAATGTTTCAAGTGCAAGGAGATGGGTCTTTATGCAAATCAATGCCCAAATCCAAGGGTTTATGATGATGATCGACATCAACAAAATCTTAAGGCCAAAGACAAAGTAAATTCACATGCAATTACTATCGGCGATGTGGAGTTCGACAACGATGTAGTGATAGGTACACTTACCATCCACTCTAAAGTAGAAAATGTTTTATTTGATTCTGGATCAACCCACTATTTTATTTCTGAAGAATTTTCTAAGGGTATCACCGTATTACTTCAATAATTAGATGTTGTGTGGGCTATGCCAACTTCTAATGGCACAACAGTCGTATATAGAGCTTATAATTCTTCTCCGATTGAAGTTTTTGGGAATGTGCTTCCTGAAAATGTTGTGTTACTTCCTATAGTGGAATTTTATGTGATTCTTGGAATGGATTGGCTTTCTTTATATGGAGGTCATATCAATTTCCAAAGAAGGGAAGTCACATTTCATATTCCAGATCAGTGTATGATCGTCTATCGATGCATGGATGAACATAACCATCAAGTGGAAAATTCTTCCATCTTATGGGTCTTGTTTCCACTAAATAAAGGTTATTTATATCAAATGTTTGGTGAGAAGATCACGATTAAGAATATGCCCATTGTACGGGTTTTTGATGATGTCTTTCCGGAGGAATTTCCGGGTCCTCCACCAAATCGTGAAGTTGAGTTTTCAATAGAAATCGTACCGGGTGCTTTGCTATTTCAAAGACACCTTATAGAATGGCCCCAATTGAGTTGCAGGAATTGAAGAAGCAACTCCAAGAGAATCTTGATAAAGGATTCATACGCCCTAGTGCATCACCTTGGGGAGCACCTGTTCTGTTTCTTAAGAAGAAAGATGGACCAATGAGACTCTGCATTGATTATCGAGAACTTAACAAGATCACTATCAAGAACAAATATCCTCTCCTGTGCATTGATGACTTATTTGACCAACTACGTGGAGCTCAATAGTTTTCCAAGATTGATCTTCATTCAAAGTATCACCAATTAAGCGTCAAAAGGGGGGATATACCAAAGACGGATTTCTGTACAAGATATGGACACTATGAGTTTATAGTGATGCCATATGGTCTTACTAATGCCCCTGGTATCTTCATGGATCTGATGAATAGAGTCTTTAGATATTATCTTGATTAGTTTTGGGTAGTCTTTATAGATGATATTCTTGTATATTCAAGGAACATGGATGAACATGAAGATCACTTGAGAATTATATTGAAGACCCTGAGAAAGGAGAAGCTTTATGCCAAATTTACCAAGTGTGAATTTTGGATTCAAAGAGTTTCATTTTTTGGTCACATAATCTCAAATGAGGGGATATCTGTGGATCCAGCAAAAATAGAGGTTATCGATAGATGGTCGAGACCAACAACAATAACTGAGATCCGAAGTTTTTTTTTGGTTTGGATGGATATTATCGACGTTTTGTGAATGATTTTTCACGATTATCTATTCCACTCACCAAGTTGACTCGGAAAGGAGTTATGTTTGTCTGGATGGAGGAATGTGAAGATAATTTAAAGGAGTTGAAAAGAAGGTTTTCCAGTGCACCTATGCTCACACTGCCTTGTAGTGGAGAAAGGTGTATGATCTATAGTGATTCATCCATGAAAGGACGGGGATGTGTTCTCATGAAAAATGATATGGTGATATCTTATTCCTCATGATATTTGAAAATCCATGAGCAAAATTACCCAACTCATGATTTGGAGTTAGCTACAGTAATATTTGCATTAAAGATTTGGAGGCATTATCTTTATGAAGAACGGTGTGACATTTATACTAATCATAAAAGTCTAAAGTATATTTTCACACAAAAGGAGCTGAATATGCGCCAAAGAAGATGGTTGGAGATGATTAAGGATTACGACTGCTCAATCTATTAACACCCTTGGAAAGCAAACAAGGTGGAAGATGCATTTAGTCGACAAGACCATGCCAGTTTATCCATTATAAGGATCACAAAAGATCCAATATTTATGGATTTAAAAAGGATGGATCTTGGAATTATAATGGAAGGGGGAAAATCTTATCTTTCTCAAATGAATGTTTAACCATCTATACACGTGAAGATTAAAGAGGCACAAAAAGAAGATGTTGAGTTACAAAATAAGGTGAGAAATGTACCTGCATTCAACCTTGATTGTGATGGGATAATAATGTTCAAGAATCAGGTTTGTGTTCCTCCCATCCCCGAATTAAAGATGGAGCTGCTGGATGAGGCTCATAGTTCTTCATTCTCTATTCATCCTGGAAGCACAAAGATGTATATGGACCTGAAATAGTACTTCTCATGGGATGGCATGAAAAGAGATGTTGTTGAATATGTATCTCGATGCTTGGTTTGTCAGCAAGTTAAATCTGAGAGACAGAAGTCTAAGGGGATGTTACAACCATTACCCATACCAGAATGGAAATGGGAAAACGTCACTATGGAATTTGTCATAGGACTTCCTAAAACATCCAAAGGCAATAATGCAATTTGGGTCATATTTGATCGTCTTACAAAGTCTGCACACTTCATAGCTATTAGAAAGGATTTCTATCTAGATCATCTTGCCAGGATATATGTAAAGGAAGTGGTAAGATTTCATGGAGTACCACTTTCTATTATATCTGATCGGAATCCAAGGTTTACCTCAATGTTCTAGCGAAGTCTTCAGCATACTCTGGATACAGAGTTGAGTTTCAACACTGCTTATCATCCTCATACAGACGGTCAGTCTAAGAGAACAATTCAAACTCTAGAGGATATGTTGAGATCTTGCTCTATGGGTTTCAAAGGTGGTTGGGATCAACACCTACGTTTGGTCTAATTTTCTTATAATAATAGCTTTCACTCCAGTATTCAGATGGCTCCTTATGAAACTCTCTATGGAAAGAAATGCAGGAATCCAACTTGCTGGGATGAATTTGGGGAAAGAAAGCTATTAGGACCTGATCTTGTTGATGAGATGGCAGAAAAGGTCTGATCTATTCAACAACACATATGATCAGCTCAGAGTTGACAGAAAACTTATGCTGACTACCGATGAAAAGACCTAGAGTTTGAAGTGGGTGATAAAGTGTTCTTACGATTATATCCCTAGAAGAGGGTCATGAGATTTGGAAAGAAGGGGAAGTTGAGCCCTAGATATATCGGTCCTTTCAAAATACCGGATCATGTTTGGAAGGTAGCATACCGATTGGTGCTTCCACCGAATATCTCTCACTATCACGATGTATTCCATGTATCTCTCCTAAGAATGTACATACCCGATCCTTCACATGTGCTCAGCTCAGAAGTTGTACCTCTAGAACAAGATCTTTCTAATGATGAAAAACCGATAGAGATTCTGGATCGTAGTGAAAAGTCCTACAGAAGAAGACCACTCACTTGGTGAATGTTTTATGGAGAAACCACCAATTATAAGAAGCTACATGGGAGCTTGAAGATATGATGAGGGAGAGGTATCCTCATCTGTTTGTTACAAAGTGACGAATTTCGAGGGAAAAATTCATTTTAAGGGGGGTAGAATGTAACACCCGATAATTTTATGAGAAATATTTTGTTTTTATATAAATCATCAAAAGAATCTTTCACTACAGACAACACTACCTTGGCTTTCTTTACACGCAACCGTGACCTTCCTCGATAGCTTGTGTCGTACGCAATACCGAGTTTCACTAAACAACGGTATGCTATTAAAATATTATTAAAACTAGCCATTATAAATAGTATTAACTGAATTTTGAATTTGATAACATTTTAATTCAACTTATACATTTTCTAGAATGATGTATAAAATAAAAATCAGTTTTTTTGGGTAAAAGAAGTATTTTGCAAAAAATGCAGTTTTGCCTCCTTTTGATGGTGCACCCACATTAAATCTAGTTTTTGACAAGTTTATAAGTTAAATTTTACAAAATAAAATTCTTCTTTTGAATCAGGGTATAAAAATTTACTTTGGATAATTTTTTGATGTTTTTCTGATAACTTTTATATTTTGATGAATAGTAAAAATATGCTAATTTTTAATTAAAAACATCTTTTTTCATCAAGATAATTTATATGGATAAATTATAATAATGAATGGTTTTAAATTATAAATATAATATATTATTACCATTTAATATAATGTATGTCATTAGAATTAATTCCACATTGAATTCATAGGTAAAAACATTTCAATCTTTGGCAATGTTTTAACTTCTAAAACCTGTTTTCTTAACAACGGGATTTGTTTTAAATTAATTACTGCAACTTATATGTATTGAATTTTGAAAAATGGATTCCATATCTATAATCAGTGGGTCCAAATTATGTTAATAGGCTTCTTTTCAATTTTGGGCATTATAAATAGTAACTACGGTAAATTTTATTTACCATAGTTAAAGGTAAATCGGGTAATTAAGGGTAAATATAAGATTATAAAATTACCCTAACACCATCCAAAATACTATTGGATGACTAAAATTAGACCCATATCACCTAATGGTCGGATTATATTAACTTAATGGTCTTTTTTCCACGAAAATAATTTAATTATTATTAAAAACAAAGAATGTGACAACATGTCACTTTCTTAAATCTTATAAGTATACTAATTTTAATTTAGTGATAAACTTCATGAAACTTTAAACATGAATAGTCTACAGAAATATAATACAATTATCTACATCATAGGAATTTATTTATAATTTTCAGGGATTAAATAATTAGCATTAATTATGACACAATAGTGATGCTGAAATTATTTTCTTAATTAAAATATCAAATAAATGGTATTAAAAATATTAAAATAAATATTATATGAACTATTTAATGTGCTGCACTAATTTTCTAGATACATATGACATTTTATGAATCTATTAAAGCTTTTAGTTTGAACATATATTTTGTATATATTTTATTTAAATTCAAATAAATGAATAGTGTTAAAATTGACACTATTGTTATTTTATAAAAATAACATATTATAAAATTGATTAAAAATCACAAAAACATTTAAAAATTATAAATTAAAATTTATATGGTCGAAAATATCATAAAGTGTCAAATTATGGAATATTCACAACACATATGTAATTATTTATAAAAATTTAAAATTTAGAATGTTATTACCACAAATAAAATTAAATTGATAAATAAGGATAAATCAAGTAGATAATGTTTAAAATAAATTCCTAACATATCTAAATTTTGTTTTTTGATGAGATTACAACCCTATCTTATATAATATTTGGATATAATTCATTTTGGAAGTTTTTATATTGGTTTGGGATTTAATATAAACTAATATTTCTTATATTTCTAATGGTGCCCCTCTCCTCCCTTATAAAAGGGCACCTCCTCCCTCTCCTCCTCACACCAATTTGAGCCTTCAAGCTCGGCCAATACCTGCCCATTTCACTTCCCCACTTCCCTAGAAACATTATTGGTTGATGATATTACAACCCTATCTCATCTAAGCTTCGGATATAAGTAATTTTGGAAGTTTTTAAGTGGGGTTAGGATTTAATATAAACTAATATTTCTTATATTTCCAAAGGTGCCCCTCTCCTCCCTTATAAAAGGGAACCTCCTCCCTCTCCTCCTCACACCAATTTGAGCCTTCAATATCGGCCAATAACTGCACATTTCACTTCCCCACATCCCTAGAAACATCGTAGTGGTCCCGGTCTTCTTCAAAGACCAATTGTAGTGCCCTAAGAGGAGGTCTCAAAGAGGCACTTCAAAGAAGAGGGAATGCTCGTTACCGATTCATTCATCTTTATTTCTACTTCCACTTCTTATTCTTTAGTTGATTCATTATGAAGTAGTAACATAAGTATCACTCATATAATGATATGTTATTATAAGTATGAAACAACTCTATTTCACTATATATCCATCCTATGGAAAACGAAATCACCACGCGTGCGTACGTACAGAATACCGTCTCCACAATGTGGTGTAATCTATTTTCCCCCACCACCATACTTGGATGGGTTAAATGATGTGAATAATTACTATATATGATTATTTTAATGTGATATTGATTCTAAAATAGTATACATACACTCAAATACAATTCCACGATCATGGGAATGATATCATCGCTCGTGCGTACGTACGGAATACCGTCTCCACGATGTGATGTGACTCGTTCTACATGATCTTCATTGAATAATGATTATATAAATGATTTAAATGAACGAATATGATATGTATTACACTTATACCATTCTGGAAATGAGGTATCTATAACCTAAATAGAAGAATAAGAATTTATTCGACAAAACACGCATAAGATCAAAAACTAATAAACACCCGAATAACAAGTAGTATTGAAATATTACTAATAAGAAGCTAATAATTTGACCATATATCATATCATAACAATAAGTATGATTCTGGAATAAGTCAATAACATTATTTAAATCATTATACAGGAGGTTCGGACACTTACGAAGAAAATCGGACCTAAGGTAAGGGAAATATCACAATCTCATTTTTATCTGAGATTGTTTATACGAGGAATTTACTAGGGTGTATTTTATCATCCACATCCATGTTTTCTCAATATGTAATATTATTTCCATCCACCTAAAATTGATGAAATCCAATTTTACCCTTATGTGAGTTTTTAGTAAAATATATGAAAGGAATCTTTTGTCTTTTTTCATACGATGTACTTTTTGACTTTTCCTAGAAAAGTATGAGAATAATGTTTTCATAACTTATACGACATGAATGGATTTTTGAAACATTTTTTTTCAAGAAGCTTCCTTTAAATATTTTCATGTTTATTTCTAATCAACATTTTTTAGTTTATAAATGTATGAAATTTTAAGAAAGGAAACTGTTTTTGAAGTAGAAAGGATATTTTCCTCAAGAATGGAGTTCAAGTGTTTTATCAAAATTATTTTCCATCTAAGATAATAAAGGGTTCTATTTCTATCCCTATTATTAAATTGATTTTATTATGTTGTGATGGAATTATTTTTATGAATTCCTTTATCTTATATGAATTGTTTTAGGATGTCATGATGTTTAATATTCCCATTTTTATTACATGGGTTATTCTATGATGTATGGTTTATGATTTTGTGGCACACATAAGAATGGTATCATTATGAGATGGGTGGAACCTATATCTCCCTCCAATTCATTGGGTATGATTTTATATATCATATGATAGACATGGCTATAATGACAGGTTAAACCGGTTCAGTAAAACATGACTGAAACGAGGAGTCAACTCGGTTCAGAAATGGACTTTGTCCACTAAGATAGTCTTGGCAATTAGTATTGACTAATCAGAAATGATTATCTATGATTATGTGTGTATGCCACAAAGTTTCATGTTTTAATTTATGATTATTTGGATTACATTTCAGTACCATGATTTATCCCATGTTATGAAATTATGATCTCTTTTGTAGTATAAGATTTTAAAAATGTTATGTTCTTATGAATTTGATGTAATTGATATTTCATTTGTTTAAACTTACTGATCATTTGAGCTCACCCATTTTTATATTTTCTTTTCCCAGGTCAGGAAGAAGGGTATTAAGTAATATATTCCAAAAAGGGACTATAGATATGATGAAATTAATGGGAGATAGTGTAGATGCTTTATGAACCGGTTGTTTATGTTTCCCAGTTTCTAAAGACACTATACCTATACGGTACTTTCATGGTTTTTTATAGGTTGTAATATGTATGCTTCAATTTTGAAGTAGTTACCAGGTTTGTATATTTCAGGTCGTTATAAGTTATGTACGGTGTCTTAGAACATGACTCTGATGGTAAGGTTCGTGATGTATTAGAATGAAGGCTTGATAACAATATTATTATTTCTAGTTGATATCCTCTAGGGGTGTTGTTATTTCCATTAACGTACTATGAAAAAACAAATTTATAAAACTCAAACTATCGTAATTAATTAATTAAAATTTAATATTGGTAGGTTTGAGGTTGAACCCACAAGTATGGATAAATTGGTTTTATTAGGTTTTAAAAAATATTTAATTTTAGTAATTTCCAGAAATAGGTTATAAGAGTTGTGTTTGATTTATTTTCAATAGAAGAACAAAAGAAAATTATATTTATTGATTGGGTTGTAAACAGATTTAAAAAACATGGCAGGGTTATTGGAATTTCAATGTTTGGGTACATTTGGATCTTAGAGAATAGATTGGTTAATTCATGATTTGGTGTTGGATTCAAGAAGAAAAATATCTAATGGTCATGGTATATCTTTTTTAATGTGGTAATACCCTATTTCCCATGGCCCGGTATTTTAGGTTTTCGTCAAATTAAGTTTTTCCAAATACCATATTTAAACCTGACTTCCCCTAAATTCGGCAATGGTCATGCCTTCTTTATGGTTATCAATTGCAAAATTTTTATGTTTCTTTTTTATTCAAATATCAATGGTCATGATAAAAGAAAATGAAAGGGATTGGAAGTTGAAATTAAATTGCAGAAATCCAAACACATGAATATAAAAAAGAATTAAATCAAACAAACATTATCCCTTCGGTTACATCACCCTAGAACATAGAGGGATTACACCCTCATCCTAGTGATGAGAGGGTTAGAGAGAAGAAGAAAATAAAATGAAAACATAGTAAAAATAGGGAAAAAACTCAAATAGGGCACAGTAGCTTCGCTCCAAGATTTTTTCTCCAGTCGAATTATAATATTCCAATGTAGCTAATAGATCCTCTATTTATAGGCTCTAGACGGTCTCTTACCAACCAATTTCATAACATGTAATGGGTTTACACATCGTGTAATGTGTTTACACATCATGTAATCCCGGTCTGATATTTCCTATTGGATTTTGAGATTTGCGTGAATCTTGTTTAGAGATTTTGACCATTGACTAGTTGGACAACATGTAATTATATTTAACAATGTGTAATAGCTTCATAAAATGATATTTCATGACTTGGATTCTTGCTCTGCATAATTCTTTGAAATGAAACTACACATCATGTAATGATGATTCATGATTTGCAATTCATTTTTCTGCTCTTGAATCCCATTTTGCCTTGGTTTCCCAGTTTTCCCTTAGAAGTACCCCATGATCATTCTAAAAAATCTAGTGTGTTTTGCTCAAAAAATTTCCTCTTTCCATTAATTTTTTGAGAAATCATTATCTCCTAACACAAAACACAAAACAAGTTAAATTTTCCAACATTTGGGAATAATATTCATTAAATACATAAATAAATACGTTAAAACACTCTATCTTTTATACATGAAATACACTTATCACTAGAATTATGATTTTCTTCATTAAAATTTCAATTATCATTATCCATGTGATTTTTTATTTTCCATGGATATATTTTGAGGTTGATGTTATTGATTAAATTAAATATGTATTTATTATATACTCTACCATATTGATTATGACTTATCTACTCATGATCACTTCTATTGTATACTTTCCCTTACTGAGAATCTAAGGTCCCCCTTTATTTTTTTCCTCGAGATATGAAGAAGGAATATTTGAATGATTTTCAATGATGCAAGAAAAATTTTAATACTATGTTTTTATCTTACAATATAATATTGAATTCATGTATTTTCTGAGACTATTAAATGAGTCATTCTTTCATGGTGGGATCTCTAGTATCATCTACCAATTTATTAAATTAAACATTAGATCTCAGTTACTTGAGTTAGGGTTACTAAAATAGATGTGTCGATATGAGAGATTTATATAAAAATTGAAGAATGATATTTGTAACAAATCATTGGTTTAAGGGACATTTAAAAAGTCATTCTTTAAGGATGAAATTTTAAATTTATACTCTTATTATTTTCAATATGAACATCCTTCAAAACATAATTGAATGGGTTTAAATGAGGTAAACGATGATGATTTGACAAATAATAGATCATTGGTATTACTCAACCTATGATTGTATTTAGTGGTGATCATGAACTACGACTATTAGATAATAAACAACACAGAGCTCATATGTATGTTTTGCTTGATTGGGAAGAAATGGCATGATTTCTGAAATAAGTGCTAATTTTATCTATTTTTTTAAAATGTTATAGTTTAATTTTGTTTACTATTTTTAATAATTGGTGATTTAAATTTTTTATGGTCAGACATATGAAACCAATATGTTATTTTATCTATAATTAATTGTTTTTTATTTTTTAGGTATCACAACATGGAAATAAAATTGATAGTTGATTATGTGAACTATGTAACCAACTATCCAAATTAGTAAAATCTTATAATGAGTATGTGATTAATGGATTTAAGTTTCATACACACACATATGGTGAATTAAAAAACCAATGAAAAATGTTGTCTATTTAAAGAAACTCATCACAGAGAAAGTGAAGTTGACTTTAATAGAATGTTGGATGAAATAATTGAGTTATGTTATCTGGGATAAAATTACATAAAAATTTTTAAACGTCATTAGTTTGATATTGATTGAGGGGTTCATGTCTATCAATTACATGGAGTCATTTATACAAAATATTAAAGTCTCTGGTAAAAAATAAACAATTTACACTAGCACATAATGAACATAAAGTTTATTATAAAAAATAATTTTTTGCTTCAAGATATTTAAATAACTTGGGGAGTGTAATAAAAAAAAATCTTATGATAATAAATTTTTAGAAAATGAAATTAGTTTTTTGAAAGTGTAAAATATTTAAATTTTTCAATAAACACCACCAAATACATATATTACACAAAAAGATACAGGTATCGATGATGAGACCCTACAGTTAAGGTTTTATGGTGTTGTTAATGTGGAAAATGTAACAAATTAATTTGAAATAATGGGAGATGTTGAAATTGAAGCTCATATAGATATTGATCATATTGAGGAAGAAGATAAAGATAATGAAACAAATAAATATTAATATTAATATTAAGAATGATGTATTACATTTTTGTTATAGTCATAATCAATATATATTGTTTGTTTCTAATAAATATTTTTTATTTTTTTATATATTATATCTTTATTAATAATTATTTACAAGATACAATATTTTTGTGTTTTAGATGGTTGAATATGATTTTGAAAATCTATATTGCACCCCCATCGATGTTATTCTACCTAGTGATGAGCTACATGATTATCTATCCGACCGATAAGATATTTCCACTATACCATCAACTATGAGGGGTCACTACCTTGCTAGATAGATAATTATAGATCCTATTCTCTAGTGAGATCCACCACTTGACATTTATCCATTTTTTATGAAGACAGTTCAATTATGTATTTTATTTAATTTTCATGGATTTTTTAAGCAAATTTTATGATTATCTGTTCTTATTTTCATGGTGTTTCTACATATAGATGTTGAGTGGGTATGGGTGATTATACAGAATTATTTTTCTAGGTCATTTGTTTCGTGGTATTAGGTTCCCACCAATGTTTGGTATTGCATGTTCGACCACTGGATTTTATGTAATAAATAATATATTTATTTTAAATAAATTTATTTACTAAATTTATATTAATAATTATTTATAAGGGTTATGGTCTTTGGTCAATGATAACAAGAGATCCTCCATCTATGAATCATGATAGATTTGTATGCTTGATCAGTATTTTCAATTTTTATACAATCTTAAAAAGGGGTTCATAAAGAGAGATTTTGCGGCTGCTTTTGATGAGTCTTTTATGTGTCATCAGTCAAACTACATCTCTACCCTTGATTAGAATTGATGGTTCTCTTACTAGATATGAGAGACATTCCAGATGGGATAATCATCTGGTTGATAAAATCGGGGGAGGTAGGAGTGTTGGGGTTGGTGGCCTATAACCGACTTCTATGTACACTATGATTACCTATATTCATGTATTTGAATATTAATATAATGTTCTTATCACATCGTGGTTTTTCTTCTATGTGACATGGTTTGTGATAATGTCATAAGGGTACTTATCGTATTGAAAGGTCACAATAATTCCATATTATGATGAGAATATAGATATGTCATGTCAGTATTCTTAAATATAAGTCTTATAGCTGAATGATATCGTTTTACAAGACAAAAATGATGCTGGATATAAAGGGTAGAGACTCATAGAACTTTGAGACACTTTCTCATTGTGTACGCCCTTGGTAATCATTAGTGCAATAGATTATGGGAACATGGCCCGTTAATGGGAAATACTCAATTATATGTGTTATTGGAATCTCACATCTATAGATATATATAATGATCCTTAGAATCTAAAATTATTATTTATTCATGCCATGGGTCACGTAATTTGATGTACTAAACAAAAATATAACGATATATGTTTGCAAAAAGTGGGGTGCATTGGGTGTTTCTTGAGTGATATTTCATTAATGAATAATGTTAAAAGGGATTTACCCCTATTATTCAAGAAAATTAGTTGAAATCTCAGGACCTTTATTGGTAATGAAACATCCTAATTAATTTCATGTCGAAAGTGTTTTATTGGATAGCTCATTTCCAAAAAGTCAAATATTTAGACATCAATCATATGAGTTGATGACACCAGTATATAACCTGTTTGATTAAGGATTTCTTAAAAAATGGATTACATTATACAGAGTACATTCTAAGTAGTTTACATATCATTACAACATTATCTCATTTCCCTATAGATTCTTTGGCATGTTGTTATATGTTAACCATAGACTCTAAGAATTTTATCCTAATGCTACTGAGAAAGGGGCCTAGAGGGTCACAAACTTAGTGTCTTCAAAACCTCAGTTAAATTTAATATGAATTTATCGTGTTGGATGAATATTATTTTCATACATTCCTTAATAATTATTTATATTTGTTTGATTGTAAATTTTCAATAACTAGTTATTTGGGAGAATATATATGTGAGTTGAATATTTAATAAATATTTATTCATCATATATTTATTTATTTAATTATGTAAGTATAAAATATTTATTTATTCTAGTTTATTCAGAAGAAAAATAAATATTTATATATTTAGTTGCATGTATATTTAATAAATGTTCATTGAAAAATTTGATGAATATAATATTTATATACTTATTGGTGAATAATGCAGTGATATTTATTTAATTAAATAAATACTCACTATCCAAGATCTGATAAACATGGAGGAAAATTGGTGAACCAAGTTTAATGTTCTAGTGAAAAATGTCATTTTAAATATTATTTAAATAAATATTATTTTATTTATTTAAAAAAATAATATTTATTTTATTCATTAGTTTAGCACATGTCTAGTAAATAATAATATAATATCATTATTTTTTAGACATGGGGTTTTAAGGGATTATAAAATAACAAGGGACCTTATGTAATTATTATTTTCTATCTCTAGCATTATTTAAACTTAGTTATGACATTTTATAAAGTGATATTCATTCCATAATTGTGCACAATCGATTCTAGAGAGGATTCTCTCAAACTCTAGAAATCCCTCCCCTAGAATTCTCTAAGGAACGTACAATAATTATCCTTCTATACCATAATATATTATTCTCCCCTTAAAGGATTCGGTTGCAATAAACAGTTATCATCCCAAGCATTAGATTCATCAATGCTTGCTCTATGAGAATTTTACAATGACAAACCGAGGTACACGAAGCATGTGTGTATCACCAGTAGAGGGAATAGACCCTTTATTCCTTTGATGCAATGACGATACAACAAGAGTAGTCTACCAAATAATTGATGAACAAATAGTTAAAATATCATGTTAATTTTGAATATATATTTAAATTAATTACAAATTACATGTGAGGATCCTGCCTTTGGTTCCAGGAATAATGATTCAATTAATATTTGATTACGACTAAAATACAAGTTTCTCATGGCTCCACTAGCACTTCTACCCCACCTAAACCTTAAATTGGTATCAGAGTAGTTGGAATAAAATCCATGTAAGTCATTAATCCTTGCATCTGAAGAACATGTCATGTCAACCAGTGGGTTATACAGACACATGGTAAGTGGAACAAAAGATGTGTCGCTCATTAATACATGAAGTGTTATCCAGCTAGGATACATTCCATGTCTCTATGACTTTATCTCAAATTCAAATCAAGTTATGAACATGGTGTGTAGCTCATATGTTCATGTCATGTAGTCACCTAGTAAATAATTAAATTAAATTAAATAAATAATAATTAATTATGGTATTAATATCTTAATTACATTGTTGACACCTTAAGTGTTGACTATGTAACAATGTTTTAAAAATTAATAAATGATCAATTAATTCCATGTAATTATCTATAAATACTATTCAAATTGTTTATTTTCTATACTTCAGTTGTGATGGGTTTCTCCAAGAGACTTTGGGTGGTCAATAAAAAAATATAATTGATTAATTAATTAATTAATTGAATTAATTCAAGATCATTAATATTAATAATAAAGAAATAATTGAAGTGAATGTTAGCTAATTTACTTTTTCATATTTGTTGCATGTGTGTGGATGACCATAATCTTAGACCAGCCTGTGTATGTGATTGGTTTATTTAATTTATCATTTCTTGGATTTTTTAATAGTTTATTAAATTAAATAATGGCATGTGAGTCATTCCTCTCCTATAATTATGTAAGGGTCTATGTGTCCATTATTTCTTTTATGTAAATCCACTTTAACCAATCCTTTGGTTCCTCTAACTTTCATGCGAGTAAAATTATGTAATGGATGGAGCACCCAAATGAGTAGAGTTGGTTCATGTTAGGATTTAAGGTGAAACCAATCCAGTAGGTACAAAGAACTACATGTGGAATGTTGTAAGTCAAATAATTCTTGGTCCATATAGTTAATTGTTTATGGTCAAGGGTTGGTTTATCATCTATTAGAAAAACCAACCATTAGAGGAGCTCATGGTCATTACATTTTTTTGGTCTCATGGTTAATTATTTATAGATATTTAAATCATTATATTGATCAATTAACAAGCATGAGATGTAGAATTAAAAAAAATATTATAATATGTGTAAACAATATTTAAACATGGTTAATCATTTAAGTAAAATCCACTTAATATTAAAAATTATTTAATGAGATAAAATATGCAGTTTACATATAAAGATACAAATCCTTCAAATTAAATATTAAGTTGAAATAGTCTTTTTTCCAAATTTAAAATAGAATCAATAGATCATAATGTTTGATCTAGCCCTTTTTGAGACACGTCCATTTAATAATGTGTTTTGAATAAGGTTTTGGGTTGGCTTAAAATTTTTTACATCAACAGAAGTATCCATTGTTGGACTTGGTGTAAAATTGGAGGTAAAGTGTTGAGGAAATCCAAACATGGGATTTCAAGATTGGGGAGTTCACTCAATGGATAAAGGGGTTGTGAGTCAATGAAGTTGGAAATTTACATTTACCAAAACACCTTAAAGTAACTAATCAATGCCTCTCTTGGGTTATGAGAAGGGGAATAAGGATCCTTTCCACTAGAATATACATACGGTGGGATATTATGAACTAATGGTGATGGATATTAGGTTTTGATAAAATAGTGGAAGATTAAAAAATTATATTAAATTTATTATCTAATTAGGTAATCCATATAATGTACTAAAATTTTGAAATTATTTATTATAAAAACAGAATCCCACACGACATTGACTATATCACTGAAATCTATATTTTAGAATGTTAACCTTATCACTAGTTACAATTTCCAAGAATGGTATATGCACATGCGCACAATAATACGCTATGAATAAAAATTATATGTGCTTGGAAACCCTATTCTTAAAGTATCTAGCAATGATACTGATGAGGAAAATCTGGCTATTTATATTAAACATTTGGATGATTCCACAATTTTCTAATGTTTGATGATATCATCCATATCCCGTGATATTTTAAAGAAACATGAGTATATGGATACATATAGAATCATGCCTCAACTTCATGATCATTATCAAGAGAAGATGAGATAAGAGAGATATGAGATATCTGATGCACTATTGACATGCAATATTGGAGGTTTGAAACCAGCTTCTCCTTGTGTTGTAAAGATGATTGAAAACATTGATATGTACAAAAATACCATTCTATCTTCCCTGGTTAAGAGATTATCGAGTTGCATTGTTAATTATAATACGATAAATAGTTATAGGTATCTCTCATAACTCCTTACTCTTATTGGTCGGGTCAATAATGACATGGGGCATGAAAAGTCCATGGTCCTTATGGTGAATAAGAAATGGAATAATAAGATAAAAGAAGCTAAGTCTCAATTCAAGTCTATGGATCTCCAGCACTATTATTCCATAAAAATTATGATCCAAAGGCATGCAAAGGAAAAATATGCAATATGTTTTTCATGTGACAAGTTTGGCCATTGGAGTAAGAACTGCACCTAGTTGGAGAAACAAGGAAAAACTTTTGGTTTGTTTATTATCAAGTGTAATCCTTTTATATCTAAACATTGGAAATTAGATGCATCTTGTGGTAATCATATATGTATTCAAATACAATACCCAAGTAAATTTCGAATGATTTCTAGAGGAGAGGTGGATTTATCAGTTTTCAATGTTGTGAGCATGGCCTCTATAGCCATTGGATATTACCACCTTATGTTTCTAGCTAAGATGGTCTTAGTTTTAAAAGATTATTATTATGTAGCAACCATTACATAAAATATAATTTATGTATCCTACATGGATACAATTTGTTTTATTTTTATGATTGTAAATAAACGTTGTTTCTTTTATAAAGATATCATATGTTTTGGTATGACACATTTATATAATAGTCTTTATGTACTAAATTATGAAAGCCAAGTATTGGAATTTAATAACAAATCTTGTTTTCAATAATCATTTCAGACCCAACTATGGAATCACTATCTTTGTCTTATAAACAAGAAGTGTTTAAAAAAGATTTTTCAAGATGGTTACTTAGACTCTTCAGTTAAAACCACTTGACTAATGCCACCTTATTTATAATCAAAAATGACCAAGAAACCTTTTGGTGGACAAGATGAAATATTTAACGAGCTTCTACAATTGGTACACACTAATGTATGTGAACTATTTCCAATAGATGTAAGAGGTAGGTATTCTTATATTATTACTTTTACTGATGACTTGAGTATATATGGATATGACTACTTGGTGTGGTATAAGTCCAAATGCTTTGGGAAATTCAAAGAGTTCAATAATTAAGTAGAGAATCAACTTGGTAAGAATATAAACATGTTTGATCGTGGTGGTTAGCATCTTAACCAAGAATTCCTCAACTTTATATGTGAGTGTAGGATTTTATCACAACTCACTCATCCTTATACACCACAGTGGAATGGTGTCAGGTAAAGGAGGAGTTTTACCTTTCTTGATATGGTGAAGTTGATGGTGAGATACGAAATTCCTCCATTATCCTTTCGGGGACATAAATTACACACTGAAACACACATTCTAAATTGAGTCCCAACTAAAGAAGAAAATGGAATACCATACAAGTTAATGTATGGAATGAAATTTTTGTTTCTAGACATACATGTATTAGATCGTGAAGCATTTACTAAGGTCATCTCTTGAAATAAACTAGCACCCTGAGGCACAATGTATATCTTTTTAGGGTATCCTAAGGAAGCAAGGGGTAATATCTATACAACCCCTTAGACAATAAGGTGACTCTTTCAATAAAACCCATTTTTGTTGAGAGGTAGCACATCCTCAAGAAATATAGAGGGAGGAATATTTAATTCGATAAAGTTAATGAAAATATACGCATTAGCTGTTGTATAAGTAGATTCTGTAGGTCCTTGTGGAAGATATTTTTCCTGAAACACAAGTATTGCAGAAGATCACCAAAGGGGTTAGAGAATGAGAAATATATGGTTTTATAGTCACTAAAGATGTTTACTCATTATTGATTGGAAATGAAGTTCATCTTTACTATATGGAGGCAGCAGAGAGCTCAGAAATTGTGAGATGGTAAGAAGCCATAAATTCTTATATGGATTCCATGTATCATAACCATGCTAGGGTTTGGGTAATCCTGTAATTGATGAAAACCTCATTGAGTGAAAATGGGTATTCAAGAGAAAAATAGACATTGTAAGTGAAATAAGTACTTATAAAGTAAGGCTAGTTTCTAAAGGACTTAAACAACATCAGGACATTGGCTATGATTAACCCTTTTCTATAATTGATATATTTAAATCCATCAAAATTACACTTGTTATAGAAACCTTCCATGAGTATGAGATTTTACAGAGGGATTTTAAAATAGAATTCCTTAATAGAAACATTCAAGGAAATTTCTATATGATACAACTTGAAGGGTTTGCAACTCCAAAAAATACCAATAAGATTTCCAAGATTCCGAGATCCTATTTTGGGTTAAATAAATCCACTAGGTCATGGAACATTCAGTTCAATGATGTTTTAAGAGATTTTGGGTTTATAAATAATGAATTTGAGACATGTGATTAAAAGTGGTTTAGTGAGAGTGTGGTCATGTTCCTAGTAGTATATATTGATTACATTTTACTTATTGGAAACGACATACTAATCTTACAATAAGTTAAGTAATAGTCAATCAAGTGTTTTTCAATAAAGGACGTAGGTGAAGTAGCATATATCCTTGAAATCAAGATCAATTATCATAGATCCAAGAGGCTGATCGGACTATGTCTAAGTACATACATTAAAAAGATACGAAAGAGATATAGTTTAGAATAATCCAAAAGGAGATTGGTTCCAATGTCACATGGTATACATCTCTATAATATAATGTGTCCTTGGATAAAATAGAAGAGAGATAGTTTGAGTAAAATACCATACATATATGTGAAACGATCTATCATGTATGTTATGTTATATACTAGGCTTGATGTTGTCTACACTTTAAGCATAGTAGGTAAATATCAAGATAATCCTAGAGATCAACATTGCTCTATTGTTAAGGTTATACTTAAGTATCTGAAGGATACCTAGGATATGTTCTTGGTATAAATAGGATACAAGAAACTAGTTATTAGAAAATATATTGATTCTAGTTTTCAAATAGATCATAATGATTTGAAGTTGTTGTTGGGATATCTCTTTAGTCTCAAAATTGGAGTTGTGAGCTGAAAGAGTTTAAAACAGTCAGTTTTCAATGATTCTATAGTAGAGTCTGAGTATATAATGGCTTATGACGTAGAAAAAAAAGTAGTTTGGATTCACAACATTATCGAAGATCTTGATATGGTACCTTGTAGTAAAGATATTATCACATTGTATAGTGATAATACTGTAGTGGTGGATCTCACAAAGGAGTCAAGGTCACATCAACAAATGAAGTACATACTTTGTAAATATCACCTCTTCAAGGATTTTTCTCAAAGGGATGAAGTTACAATTAGTATAGTTTCTATGGAATAAAACATGGATGACCCCTTAACTAAATCATTAACTCAACAAAAGCATAAACATAATTTGGGAGCTAGAAGAATAAATGTTTTTAGTAGTTGGTTCTAGTGCAGGTGGGGGTTAGTTGGAGATAGTGTCCTAGAACCAAATTATATGTACTTTGTGATTACTTGTATTTATGTATTTTAATTTTAATAGAAATTTGTTGTCACCTCATGATTGTTCTTCTATGTGACATAGTATGGGATAATAACTTAGGGGTACTTTTCGCACTAAAAGGTCATAGTATATCTCTATCGTGATGTGAACCTAGAAGTGTCAAGATGATATTCTTAAATATAAGTTCTATAAATAGATGATATAATTTAATGGGACACAAATTATATAGGTTATCAGGGGTGTAGACTCATATGACCTTTAGATGCTTTCTCATGGTGCATGCCCTTGGTAATCTTCAGTGCGTGAGATTATAAGAACATGAGCCTCCAATAGAAACTCCACATTTATACGTGTAATTGGAATTTCCTATTTGCAGATGTGTGTAATGATACTTAGACATTAATATTATTATTAATTACAGTTAGGAGTTACATACTTTGATTTAATAACAAAAATTGTGATGATATATGTTTGCAGGAAGCAGTGTACATTGGGTGTGTCACGAGTGATATTGCATTACTAGATAATGTGATAATGGATTTACACCTTTTATTCAATAATTTTGTTGATATATTAGGAAATTTGATGGGAATGAAAATACCAAATTAAATTTATGGCCATGGAATTCGATTAATGATTTCGTTTCAAAAAACATCAAAGAAAAATTCCTCGAGTATATAAGTTGATGAAACCAGTATAAAACCCGCTTGATTTGAGATATCAAGATAAAGAGATTATATTACAGAGTGTATGTTTATAAGAGGTTACATGTCATTGCACTATTTACTTCATTCTCTCTAGAAGTCTTAAAATGTTGCTATATATTAACTGTGTACTTTAGATAGTGTTTCCTAATGTTACTGAGAAAGGGGCCTATAGGGTCACACAATGCATGTATTTGAAACCTTAGTTAAATTTCATATGAATTTAATATGTTGGATAAATTTTATTCTCTTATGTGGTTTAATAATTATTCATGTTGTTTTGATCACAAATATACATTAACTAGTTATTTGAGAGAATATATATGTGTGAGTTGAATATTTAATAAATATTTATTCACCAATTAATTTTTTATTCAATCACATGAATATAAAATATTTATTTTTTTGGTTTAGTTATAAGGTAAAAAAATATTATTTTATTTAGTTATGTGAATATTTAATAAATTTTTATTCCCCGATTTAGTGAATATACTATTTATATACTTTTTGGAGAATAATGTAGTAATATTTATTTAACTAAATAAATTATCATTATGAAATGGCCAATAAATATTGAGAAGAATTAGTGGATCAAGTTTAATAGTCTGACGATAAATGTCATGTTAAATATTATGTGAATAAATATTAGTTTCTTTATTCAGGAGAATGATATTTTTCTTATTCGTGAGTTTAGTGTGTGTCACATAAAAAATAATGATATAATTTTGTTATTATTTAGACATCGGGTTCATCGAGGACTAAGAAAATAAATCGGGCTATGGTGTAGATATTATTTTCTATCCCTAATAAAATTTAAACCTGGTTATGAAATTTTTCTATGGGAGATTCATTCTATCGTTGTACACAAAAAATTCTAGAGATGATTCAATCAGGCCCTAGAGATCTCTCTCCAAAAATTCATTGAATAACATTGTGAAATTTCTCTTCCTCCGTCAGAATGAATTATCCCCCATTTAATGATTCAGTTGTAATCAATGATGATCATCACAAGCATTAGATTCATCCATTTTAGCACTCAAAGAATTATAAATCGATGATTAGAGGTTCATGAAATACTTGTGAATCACTTTTGGAGGGAATATACCCATGAATCCTTGGACACAATGACAATAAAAAGAGACCAGTCTACCGATTCATCAACAAAGAAAGAATTACAAGATCGAGGTAATTCTAAATCTGTCTATAAATTAATTATTAATTACATTTGATGATCCTACCTTCAATTATGGGATTACTAAGTCAATTAATCTTTAGATTTAGTTTGTTGGTCATGAAATTTTTCATTATGTATGTCACAGATTATTTGTTGATTAGGATTAAAATCCGAGTTTTTCATGCCTCCTCTAGCACTTTAACTGCACCTGACCTTCATGGAGGTGACACACAGAGCCGAAACTCATACATTTAGTACATATTAATGAAATATGGTAAGTAATATTTATTCTTTATTTGTATATACTTTTAATGTGAAATGTTTCTGTTATATTTATGTAGTCAGTTGTTGATCATGATATTATGATGTTTGATGTTAATAAAAGGATGTATGATGATTATACTGCAAGGGAGATTACTCATGTGAGACAACTTCGAATTGTGGTTTTTATTTCATTTTTGTTTTTGTTTTTAAAAGCATCTTAATTTTTTACCTTTTAAATTTCTAATTACAATCGGATGGGATGCATGAGGTCGTGACTTCTTGCATGTTGGAGAGTCGAGCTAAACAGAGGGTGAGGGCTCATGAGAGTCCGATTTTCGATGAAGAAATTTGGATGAAAGTGATTGCTTATGGTATCAAGAAAGGTTGAGTGATTGGTATTGGTTCACAGTCACCATCATCCAGTTATTATGGTACTACAGTTATGTCAGCAGTCAGCTCAAAGGGTAATCATGTCAAATAATCTTTTGCTAAAAAGTGTGAGGAGAGGTTATGAGCTCAAGATGAGAAAATATAGAGATTTTACAAAGATTGGGAAAGGCAGTATAAACATTAAGAGTTGCAATGTCAACAGTAGAAGCTACAACATGATTGGATGATGAAATGCACATGACAACTTGTATGTGGTTTTGGAATGGAGTTCCCTTCGTCTGATCCTATAGCTGATCCATATCTCCCCCAGTGACATCATAATTTATTTTTGGATAAACATAAAATGTTTTAAATGTTTATTATTTTTGGATGAATGGTTTTTTATATTTTTTGATTTTTAATTTTTTTTAATTTTTTTTTATGTAAATTAGGATGGACACTATTGGAAAATTAACCTATACCTATGGATTGTAACTATTGGAGATTAATTTATTGGTATAGCTCTGAGCTATACCCACGGTTTGAAAATTCTATTTTCATGGTTATAAACCATGGCAATATATGTGTGATAAATAGTCCACAATGTCAATAACTCTATACCCACGGTTCTGAAACCGTGGGAATAATATTTTAAAAAATCTTACTCCCGGATTCAAACCATGAACTGCCACTTTAAAATCCAAGCACCTAACCATGACACCACATATGATTATTGGTATAAAAATATATATATTTACTTATATATAATTTTTAAACTATGAATATAAGATGAAAAATGTGGCAATATGTATTCCCACAACAATTTTTTTTCTCATACTAACACGGTAATGTTATAGCCATGATTTACAAAAACCATAGCTATAGGGATGACCTATACCCATGGTATTTCAAAACCGTGGGTATATGGGAGACCTATACTGTAACACCCGAGACTTTTATGAGAAATATTTTGTTTTTAAATCATCAAAGTAATCATTCACTACACACAACACTAGATTGGCTTGCTTTACAATCAATCACGGCCTTCCTCGATATCTTGTGTCGTATGCAATACAGAGTTTCACTAAACAATGATATGCTATTAAAATATTTTTAAAACTAGCCATTTTGAATAGTAATAACAACATTTTGAAATTTTATAAATTTTATTTTTCAAAATGGACTTCATTTTTGGATTCGGAATATCGAAATTAGCCTAGGGTGAAATTTTAGTATTTTTTTAAAAACTTTCAATTTTTGATGAATAGTGAAACCACTAAGTTGTAGTTAAAAAAACTGAATTTTTCATAAAACATAATTTTACCGCTTATGTGAGTATAATTTAGAAAATCCAAGAGACATAGTTAATATCAAGGACTAAAATGTGGTTCAATGAGATGAAAATAATTTTTGGTGAATAGTAACTTTTTACTTTTTTTTACCACAGTTAAAAGTAAATAGGGTAATTAAGGGTAAAATTGTTATTAGTTCTACCCTAACACATGTCACAATTCTATTAGATAAGTTTAATTCGACCAATAACAACCTTAGGAATAAAATATGACCATTTAGGCCCACTTGGATTAGATTAGGACATTTATTATTAATTTATTAAAAGAAGGGTTAAAATAGTGAAAATCGAAGTTTAATAAGTAAATCATTTCTAATATGGGGTTATACATAATATAAATTAGACTATGAATATTTATTAGAAAGATAAAATTATTTCCTACATAATGGTATTTTATTCGTAATTTTTATACATTATGTAATTTAATATATTTATGACACAACGATGATGGAGTAATTAACTTATTAATGAAATATTGACATAATTGATGTTATAAATACCCAAATAAATGTAATTTTAAACTTTTTATGAATTAAACAAATTTTATAGGTTAATATGACATGTTAGTATTTATTTAAGTAACTTTTTTCTAACTAATAATTCTATTATGATTTTCACAAAAATCAATTACAAAATAGTGTCATAATTTCTATAAAATAGTTTTTAAAACAAATATTATATAATTAATTGTTATTTTATTCCTAAAAATTAAGGTTCGGCCAAAGGACTTATATATGGTTATATATATTAATAATAAACAACTTGGTGTTCGTTTGGCTTGTTATAGTATGTTTATTAACCTTATAGTGTAAGAAAACAAGAAGACATGGTAAAAGTAAAATTATTTAACTTAAAGATAAATCTAAATGATAAGGTTAAAATAGGAATCGAAACCTGTCTAAATTCTATTGGATGAGAGGATTTAGACCCATCCCCACCTTATCTTCGAAATAAATCAATTTGGAGCTATTTAAACCCGAATTTGGCTTTATAATAAAATAATATGTTTAGTTTTTCCAAAGGAGCCCCTCTCCTCCCTTATAAAAGGGCACCTCATCCCCCTCTTCCTCACACCACTTTGAGCCTTCATGCTAGGCCAACCCCTGCCAATTCCTTCTCTCCACTTCCCTAGAGACATCCTAGAGGTCCTGGTCTTCTTCAAAGACCAATTTTAGTGCCCTAAAAGAAGGTCTCAAAGAAGCGCTTCAAGGAAGAGGTAATGTCCGTTGTCGATTCTTTCATCTTTATTTCTTCTTCCACTAATTCTTATTTAGTTGTTTAATTATGAAGTAATAACATCAGTATCACTCATATACTGATATGTTATTATTATTATGAAACAACCCTATTTTTCAATCTATCCATCCTATGGAAAACGAAATCACCGTGTGTGCGTACATACGGAATATCGTCTCCACGTCGTGGTGTAATCTATTTTCCACCACCACCTTACTTGGATGGGTATAATGGTGTAAATAATAACTATATATGATTATTGTAAAGTGATATTGATTCTTAAATAGTATATATACACTCCAATACAATTCCACGATCATGGGAACGATATCATCGCTCGTGCGTACGTACGGAATACCGTCTCCACGATGTGATGCGACTCGTTCTACATGATCTTCATTGCATAAGGATTATATAAATGAATTGAATGAATGAATATGATATATATTACACTAATACAATTCTGGAAATGAGTTATCTATAACCTAAAATGAAGAATAAGAATTTATTCGACAAAACATGCATAAGAACAAAAAGTAATAAACACCTGAATAACAAGTATTAATGAAATATTACTAATAAGAATGTAATAATATGACCATATATGATATCATAACAATAAGTATGAATCTGGAATAAGTCAATAACATTATTTAAATCATTATATAGGAGGATCATACACTTATGAAGCAAATCGGACCTAAGGTAAGGGAAAATATCACAATCTCATTTTATCCGAGATTGTTTATACTTTGGTATTTACTGGGGTGTATTTTTCATCCACATCCATGTTTCCTCAATATGTAATATTGTTTCCATCCACCTAAAATTTTTTAAATCCAATTTTACCCTTCGGTGAGTTTCTAGTAAAATATATGAAATGAATCTTTTGTCGTTTTTCGTACGAGGTACTTTTTGACTTTTCTGACAAAAGTACGAAGAATGTTTTTTTAACTTATATCGCATGGAGGGATTTTTAAAACCTTATTTCCAAGAACCGTCCTTTACAAGTTTTCATGTTTATTTTTAATCAACTTCTTTTAGTTTATAACTGTATGACATGAAAAGTGTTTTTGAAGTAGAAATGATATTTTCCTCAAGAATGGAGTTCAAGTGTTTTATCAAAATTATTTTCCATCTAAGTTAATATAGGGTTTTGTTTCTGTCCCTATTATTAAATTGATTTTATTATGTTGTGATGGAATTATTTTTTTGAATTCCATTATCTAATATAAATTGTTTTATGATTTCATGATGTTTAAGAATCCCATTTTTATTACATGGGTTATGCAATGATGTATGATTTATGATTTTGTGGCACACATAAGAATGGTATAATTTTGAGATGGGTGGGACCTATATCTCCCTCCAATGCATTGGGTTGAGATTTTATATCTCCTGAGATAGACAAGGATGGAACGGCAGGTTAAACCGGTTCAGTGAAATAGGACTGAAACGAGGAGTGAACTCAGTTCAGAAATGGACTTTGTCAACTATGATAGTCTTGGCCATGAGTCTTGACTAATAAGAAATGATTATCTATAATTATGTGTGTATTCCACAAAGCTTCATGTTTTAAGTTATGATTATTGTGATTACATTTCACTACTATGATTTTCCCATGTTATGAAATTATGATCTCTTTTGTAGGTTAAGATTTCCAAAAGTTATGTTCTTATGAATATGATGTGATTGATATTATTTTGTTTACCCTTACTGGGAATTTTAGCACACCCTTTTGTATGTTTTCTTTCCCCAGGTCAGGAAGAATGTTATTAAGTAAGATATGCCAAAAGGGACTATAGATATGATGAAATAAATGGGAGAAAGTGTAGACACTTTATGAACCAGTTGTTTATGTTTCCCAGTTTCTAAAGACACTATAGCTATACGGTCCTTTCATGGTTTTGTTATATGTGATGTAATAACAATGTATGTAAAGTATGGGTCATTATAGTTGGTATTAGAGGAAAGGTATAGTCAAACTTTGGATACTAGGATGTGAAAGCCTTAGTAAGAACCCTAAGGATAATTATAAGCATATAACACAATCATAGTGGTTTAGAAATGACCATGAATAACCTAGGATAAGACCTTAATTGTGAAATTTTATTCTTGATTATATGGTTTTCCTATTATAATTAGTGTTTCTCACACTATTCTTCTTGGTTTTAGTCAATGGCGGGAACACGAAGGAACCGTGTTAATGCGGAATGCGACGGGCAATGCAATGATTGTCACCCTGAGCAACCAAATGTTATGGGAGCTGGAATGAAAAATCTTGTAGCCATGATCACACAACTTTCTCAAGCTATGAATCATGCAGGAATTCTAAACGAGAAAAGGAAGGAGAAACATTCTATTGAATCCTTCATGAGGCAGCGTCCACCTTCATTCAGCGGGATCTACTGATCCATTAATTAATGAACAATGGATTAGTACTACTGAAAAGATATTTTTAGTTCTTCAATGTTCTGAACATGATAAATTCATTCTAGCAGTGTATCGTTTGGAAGGAGATGCTGATCAATGGTGAAATATTATTAAGAATACGAGGCAAAGGGATGAAATTGAGTCCATGGAATGGGATGAGTTCAAGAACATATTTTTCAATATGTACATCCCTCGTATTCTCCGATCAAAGATGGATAAATAGTTTCTTGAAATAAAGGAAAAGGATGATGAATCTGTTGGTTCTTATGAAGCAAATTTTATAAGAATTTCAAGGTACGCATCTAGTATTATTATCCAACCTGTGAGTAAGATCGATCGATTCATTAGTGGCTTAAAACTAAGTCTTCGAAGGGCGTTATCCATAAGGGACTTCAATAGATATGAGGAAATCGTTCGATGTGCTCTCAATGTCAAGATGGATATTGGAGTAACCCATCAGTCATATGGGTTTGATAAGAAGAGGAAAATGGAATTCAAAGGAAAATCTAAAGAGCACATTGAAAAGAACATGATTTTTCCCTATTGCTCAAAGTGTGGAATGAAACATGGAGGGAGTTGTATTAAAGGGACAAGTAAATGTTTCAAATGTGGAAAGGAAGGTCATCGGGCATTTGAATGCCGCAATGATGGGATGAAGATGTCTAATGATACAAACAAAGTAAGGGATACACAGAATGAACCTACTACACTTCAATGTTTCAAGTGCAAGGAGATGGGGCATTATGCCAATAAATGCCCAAATCCAAGGGTTGATGATGATGGTCGACGTCAACAAACACGTAAGGCTAAAGTCAAAGGAAAGTCACATGAAATTTCTATCACTGATGTGGAGTACGATAACGATGTGGTGAAAGGTGCACTTACCATCCACTCTAAAGTAGGAAATGTTTTATTTGATTCTGGATCCACCCACTCTTTTATTTCTGAATAATTTTCTAAGGATATCACTGTATTACATCGACAATTAGATGTTGAGTTAGCTGTGACAGCCCCTAATGGCACAATAGTCGCATCAAAAGTTTATAATTCTTCTCCGATTGAAGTTTGTGGGAAAATGCTTTCTGCAAATCTTTTGATCTTTCCTATAGTGGAATTTGATGTGATTCTTGGCATGGATTGGCTTTCTTTATATGGAGATCATATCAATTTCCAAGTAAGGGAAGTCACATTTCATATTCCAGATCAATCTATAATCGTCTATCGATGCAAGGATGAACATAACCTTCCAGTGGAAATTTCTTCCATCTTATGGGTCTTGATTCCACTAAATGAAGGTTATTTATCTCAAATGGTTGCTGAGAAACTCACGAATAAGAATATGCCCACTGTACGAGAGTTTTATGATGTCTTTACGGAGGAATTGCTGGGTCTTCCACCAAATAGTGAAGTTGAGTTTTCAATATAACTCGTACATGGTGCTTTACCTTTTTCAATGTCACCTTATAGAATGGCCCCATTTGAATTGCAGGAATTAAAGAAGCAACTCCAAGAGAATATTGAAAAGGGATTCATACACCCTAGTGTGTCACCTTGGGGAGCACCTGTTCTGTTTGTTAAGAAGAAAGATGGATCAATGAGACTCTGCATTGATTATCGAGAACTTAACAAGATCATTATCAAGAACAAATATCATCTCCCGTGCATTGATGACTTATTTGACCAACTACGTGGAGCTCAATACTTTTCCAAGATTGATCTTCGTTCAAGGTATCATCAATTAAGGGTCAAAAGGGAGGATATACCACATACGGCTATTCATACAAGGTATGGACACTATGAATTTATAGTGATTCCATTTGGTCTTACTAATGCCCCTGATATCTTCATGGATCTGATGAATAGAGTCTTTAGAGACAATCTTGATCAGTTTGTGGTAGTCTTTATAGACGATATTCTGGTATATTCAAAGAGCAAGGAAGAACATGAAGATCACTTGAAAATTATATTGAAGACCCTAAGAAAGGAGAAGCTTTATGCCAAATTTACCAAGTGTGAATTTTGGCTTCAAAGAATTTCATTTTTGGGTCACATAATCTCAAAAGAGGGGATATCTGTGGATCCAACAAAAATAGAGGTTATCAAAAGATGGTCGAGACCAACAATAGTAACTGAGATCCGAAGTTTTCTTGGTTTGGCTGGATATTATCGACGTTTTGTGAAAGATTTTTCACGATTATCTAATCCACTCACCAGGTTGACTCAGAAAGGAGTTATGTTTGTTTTGACAGAGGAATGTGAGGAGAATTTCAAGGAGTTGAAAAGAAGGTTATCCAGTGCACCTGTGATCACTCTGCCTTGTAGTGGAGAAAGATTTGTGATGTACAGTGACACATCAAAGAAGGGATTGGGATGTGTTCTTATGCAATATGATATGGTGATAGATTATTCCTCATGACAGTTGAAAATCGATGAGCAAAATTACCCAACACATGATTTAGAGTTAGCTGCGGTAATCTATGCATTAAATATTTAGAGGCATTACCTTTATGGAGAAAGGTGTGACATTTATACTGATCATAAAAGTTTAAAGTATATTTTCACAAAAAAGGAGCGGAATATGCACCAAAGAAGATGGTTGGAGATGATCAAGGATTACGACTGCTCAATCCATTACCACCCTGGGAAAGCAAACAAGGTGGCAGATGCATTATGTCGACAAGACCATGCCAGTTTATCCAAGATGAGGATCAAAAAATATCCAATATTTATGGATTTACAAGGGATGGATCTTGGAATTATAATGGAAAGGGAAAAATCTTATCTTTCTCAAATGAATGTTAAACCATCTATACATGTGAAAATTAGAGGCATAGAAAGAAGATGTCGAGTTACAAAAGATGGTGAGAAATGTTCCTGAATTCAACCTCGATTGTGATGGGATAATAAAGTTTAGGAATAGGGTTTATGTTCCTCCCATCCCCGAATTAAAGAAGGAGCTGCTGGATGAAGCTCATAGTTCTTCATTCTCTATTCATCCTGGAAGCACGAAGATGTACGGGGACCTGATAGAGTACTTCTGGTGGGATTGCATGAAAAGAGATGTTGCTGAATATGTCTCTCGATGCTTGGTTTGTCAGCAAGTTAATGCTGAGAGACAGAAGACTAAGGGGATGTTACAATCATTACCCATACCCGAATGGAAATGGGAAAACATCACTATGGACTTTGTCATAGGACTTCCTAAAACATCCAAAGGCAATAATGCTATCTGGGTCATAGTTGATCGTCTTACAAAGTCTGGAAAATTCATTGCTATTAGAGAGGATTTCTCTCTAGATCACCTTGCCAGGATATATGTAAAGGAAGTTGTAAGATTGCATGGAGTAACACTTTCTATTATATCTGATCGGGATCCTAGATTTACCTTGAAGTTCTGGCGAAGTCTTTAGAATACTCTGGATACGGAGTTGAGTTTCAGCACTGCTTATCATCCTCAGACAGACGATCAGTCTGAGAGAACAATTCAAACTCTAGAAGATATGTTGAGAGATTTCTATATCGATTTCAAAGGTGGTTGGGATCAACACCTACCTTTGGTGGAATTTTCTTATAATAATAGCTTTCACTCCAGTATGCAGATGGATCCTTATGAAGCTCTCTATGGGATGAAATGCAGGACTCCAACTTGCTGGGATGAAGTTGGGGAAAGAAAGCTATTAGGACCTGATCTTGTTGACGAGATGGCAGAAAAGATCTAATCTATTCAACAACACATAAGAGCAGCTCAAAGTTGACACAAAATTTATGCCGACAACTGAAGAAAAGACCTAGAGTTTGAAGTGGGTGATAAAGTTTTCTTACGAATATCTCCCCAGAGAGGGTCATGAGATTTGGAAAGAAGGGGAAGTTGAGCCCTAGATATATTGGTCCTTTCGAAATACTGGATCGTGTTGGAAAGGTAGCTAACCGATTGGCGCTTCCACCGAATATCACTCAAGTTCACGATGTGTTCCATGTATCCCTCTTGAGAACGTACATACCTAATCCTTCGCATGTTCTCAACTCAGAAGTTGTACCGCTGGAGTAAGAGCTTTCTTATGAAGAACAACCGATAGAGATTCTGGATCGTAGCGAAAAAGTTCTACGAAACAAGATCACTCGTTTGATGAAAGTTTTATGGAGGAACCACCAATTATAAGAAGCTACATGGGAGCTTGAGGATATAATGAGGGAGTGGTATCCTCATCTATTTGTTACAAAGTGGAAAATTTCGAGGGAGAAATTCATTTTAAGGGGGGTAGAATGTAACACCCGAGGCTTTTATGAGAAATATTTTGTTTTTAAATAATCAAAGGAATCTTTCACTACACACAACACTAGATTGTATTGCTTTACACGCAATCTCGTCCTTCCTCGATAGCTTGCGTCGTATGCAATACAGAGTTTCACTAAACAATGATATGCTATTAAAATATTATTAAAATTAGCCATTATGAATAGAAATAACCACTTTTTGAAATTTTATAAATTTTATTTTTCAAAATGGAGTTCATTTTTGGATTCGGAATATCGAAATTATATTAGGGTGAAATTTTGGTGTTTTTATGAAAACTTTCAATTTTTGATTAATAGTGAAACCACTAAGTGGTAGTTAAAAAAACTGAATTTTTCATAAAACATAATTTTACCGCTTCTGTGAGTAGAATTTCGAAAATCCAAGAGACATGGTTAATATCAAGAAATAAAATGTTGTTCAATGATATGAAAATATTTTTTGGTGAATAGTAACTTTTTACTTTTTTTACCACAGGTAAAAGTAAATAGGGTAATTAAAGGTAAAGGTGTTATTATTATTACCCAAAAACATGTCCTAATTCTATTTGATAAGTGTAATTCGACCAAAAAAAACCTTAGGAATAAAATATGAACATTTAGGCCCACTTAGATTAGATTAGGACATTTATTATTAATTTATTTAAAGAAGGGTTAAAATAGTTAAAATCAAAGTTGTATAAGTAAATAATTTCTAATATGGGGTTATACATAAGATAAATTAGACTATAAATATTAATTAGAATGATACAAATATTACCTAAATAATGGTATTTTATTCGTAATTTTTAGACATTAATTAATTTAATTTATTTATTACACAACGATGATGAAGTAATTATCTTATTAATGAAATATTGACAAAATTGATGTTATAAATACCCAAATAAATGATATTTGAGAATTTTTTTGAATTAAACTAATTTTCTCGGTTAATATGACATGTTATTATTGATTTAATTAACTTTTTTCGAACTAATAATTCTGTTATGATTTTCACAAAAATCAATTACCAAATAGTGTCAAAATTTCCATAAAAACGTTTTTAAAACAAATATTATATTATTAATTGTTATTTTGTTCCAAAAAATCTAAGGTTCGGCCAAAGGACTTAGATAAGGTTATATATATTAATAATATACTACTTGGGGTTATTTTGGCTTGTTATAGTATGTTTATTGACCTTATAGTGTAAGAACTCAAGAAGACACGGTAAAAGTAATATTATTTAACTTAATGTTAAATATAAATGATAAGGTTAAAATAGGAATCTAAACTTGTCTAAATTCTTTTTGATGAGAGGATTACGACCCATACCCACCTTATCTTCGAAATAAATCAATTTCGAGCTATTTAAAACCGAATTTGGCTTTATAATAAAATATTATTTTTAGTTTTTCCAAAGGAGCCACTCTCCTCCCTTATAAAAGGGAACCTCCTCCCCTCATCCTCACACCACATTGAGCCTTCAAGATCAGCCAAACCCTGCCAATTTCTTCTCTCCACTTCCCTAGAGACATCTTAGAGGTCTTGGTCGTCTTCGAAGACAAATTTTAGTGCCCTAAAAGGAGGTCTCAAAGAAGCGCTTCAAAGAAGAGGTAACGTCTGTTACCGATTCTTTCATCTTAATTTCTTTTTCCACTTATTCTTATTTAGTTGTTTCATTATGAAGTAATAAAATCAGTATCACTCATATAATTATATGTTATTATAAGTATGAAACAACCCTATTTCGCCATCTATCCATCCTACAGAAAATGAAATCACCGTGCGTGCGTACGTACGGAATACCGTCTCCACGCCGTGGTGTAATCTATTTTCCACCACCACCTTACTTGGATGGGTATAATTGTGTAAATAATAACTATATATGATTATTATAAAGTGATATTGATTCTGAAATAGTATATATACACTCCAATACAATTCCACGATCATGGGAATGATATCATCGCTCGTGTGTACGTACGGAATACCGTCTCCACGATGTGATGCGACTTGTTCTACATGATCTACATTGCATAATGATTATATAAATTAATTGAATGAATGAATAAGATATATATTACCCTAATAACATTATGGAAATGAGGTGTCTAAAACCTAAAAAGAATAAATAGAATTTATTCGACAAAACACGCATAAGAACAAAAAGTATTAAACACCCGAATAACAAGTAGTAATGAAATATTACTAATAAGAATCTAATAATATGACCATATATGATATCATAACAATAAGTATGATTCTGGAATAAGTCAATAAAATTATTTAAGTCATTATACAGGCGGCTCGGACATATACGGAGCAAATCGGACCTAAGGTAAGGTAAAATATCACAATCTCATTTTATTCGAGATTGTTTATACTTTGGTATTTACTGGGGTGCATTTTATCATCCACATCCATGTTTCCTCAATATGTAATATTGTTTCCATCCACATACAATTGTTTAAATCCAGTTTTAGCCGTATGTGAGTTTTTAGTAAAAGATATGAAAGGAATCTTTTGTCATTTTTCGTACGAGGTACTTTTTGACTTTTTTGACAAAAGTATGAAGAAGGTTCTTTTAAATTATACGGCATCAATGGATTTTTAAAACATTATTTCCAAGAATCTTCCATTACAAGTTTTCAAGTTTATTTTTAATCAGCTTATTTTAGTTCATAACTGTGTGACATGAAAAGTGTTTTTAAAGTAGAAATGATATTTTCCTCATGAATGGAGTTCAAGTGTTTTATTAAAATTATTTTCCATATAAGGTAATAAAGGGTTCTGTTTCTATCCCTATTATTACATTGATTTGATTATGTTGTGATGGAATTATTTTTAAGAATTCCTTTATCTTATATGAATTGTTTTATGATGTCATGATGTTTAAGAATCCCATTTTTATTACATGGGTTATGCAATGATGTATGATTTTTGATTTTATGGAACACATAAGAATGGTATCATTATGAGATGGGTGGGACCTCTATCTCCCTCCAATGCATTGGGAAAAGATTTTATATCTCATGAGATAGACATGGCTGGAACGGCAGGTTAAACCGGTTTAGTGAAACACGACTTAAACGAGGAGTGAACCCAGTTCAGAAATGGACTTTGTCCACTAAGACAGTCTTGGCCATGAGTCTTGACTAATAAGAAATGATTCTCTATGATTATGGGTGTATGCCACAAAGCTTCAGGTTTTATGTTATGATTATTGTGATTACATTTCACTACTATAATTTTCCCATGTTATGAAATTATGATCTCTTTTGCAGGTGAAGATTTCCAAAAGTTATGTTCTTATGAATATGATGTGATTGATATTATTTGTTTTACCCTTACTGAGCATTTGAGCTCAGCCTTTTGTATGTTTTCTTTCCCCAGGTCAGGAAGAATGTTATTAAGTAAGATATTCCAAAAGGGACTATAGATATGATGAAATAAATGGGAGACAATGTAGACACTTTATGAACCAGTTGTTTATGTTTCCCAGTTTCTAAAGACACTATACCTATACAGTCCTTTCCTGGTTTTGTTATATGTGAAGTAATAACAATGTATGTAAAGTATGGTTCATTATATATACCCCCATTTTTTCAAAATAACTATAGATATAGGTCTTGAACCAAACATTATACCAATGGTTTTAGAAAAACCATGGGTGTAGGTCTGGAATAAAGCCTATACCCATGGTTTTTGGAAAACTGTGGGTATATGGGTGACCTATATCCATGTTATTTTTCAAAACAATGTGTATAGCCTTGTCTTCCACTAGTGATAATTTTAATGTCAATGTATATAGAATTTGCAACAGATCAATTTCTCAGCCACAAAAACATTATCGAATAATATTTGTGATGAATTAAAATCTCATTGAAAATACTTTTTGAATTGTATTTGCAACAAATTGAAATCCTTTAATGTATATTATTTATAAAAGCTCCATAATTCAATCACAAAAACATTACGCCCTATCAAATTGATGAAAGTCTTCCATATATTCTACTAATTGTGATGCTATTTTCCATGATGGATTTTTTGTGATGAAATTTCATCAGAAATAACTTGTCACGAATGATGAATAATTTTATACTCCAAAACCAAAATGTGAATCCTGGACTCTCCACTTGAAAAGGAGATTCCTTAAACAAAACCATAATTCAATGGGGTACATCATAGTGTGACCGACCTTGGATAGGTAGAAACAATAAATCCAACAACCCATACTTTCAAGATGAAATACCCATCTATTTAACACAACTATCCTAAACCACGAGTCCTCCAAGACGAAACCAATCCCACCACACCTCAACACAAATCCACCAAGTAGAAATAAAAATTCTTATAACTCACGACCATAACCTCATGTCACAACATGTTTCTAACACCATGACCTCAACCACTCACATTGCAATGCACCTGACCACAAAATGTCCTCCCCTATAGCCAACTTGCCAGGTCACAACACCTAATGATCACAGTGTAGTCAAGTATGACAGCTAAAAATATGCTTAGATCCCCCACCCTTCCACTGAAGCTCTTCCGAGCCTTCCCCAACACCTCTAACACTTGAGAAGCACAAAACTGTATGAGAAATTCTAATCCCTTAACGTGTGTGTACAAATATATATATTCAATTATTTATTTCAATTATAATTATCATTATAAATTTCATTTAAAAATACATATATCTTTAAAATTCAAATTAAATCATAAAATTGGCACACACACATTTAAATATATAAATTATTTACAAATACATAATTTATATTTATACATTAATACATAAATTATAAATTTTATTTACATAAATTTATATATCAATTTAAATATAACAATTTTTTATTTTATTATTAATTGAAAATTTTATATGATTTCAATTTCAATTTTGTATTTTGAAATTTAACAATATATTTTTTGAATTATCTATATTGATATTTTAAATATGGTCATAAAATAATATTTTACACAAACACAAAATTAATGTCTAAATTAAAATTTCATTTTAAATTTTAATTTAACATTAATACAGTAAATCTGTTATATCTACTAAACATGGGCATATCCAAGCATACATGTTAACTCCTCAATGCACCATGTAACCTTATACCACATCTCAAATTACTATTTTTCCCTCCTGTTTCGAATCCCACCACTACAATAACGCGACCCATCTTTCACCATAGGGTTAGATTCTTCCATCTTCTTCCTCTCACATTAATTTCCGCCTTCTCCACCAATGCCTCTGCCTCTTCCCTAATTCTTCTCTAGGTTTCGACTTCACTGTCCCCGATTTTCCCTTTCACTGTCGCGTTCAGGATTAAGTTATTGGCGACATTGGGTTCCTGCATACTCCCCATGCCGGAGTCATCCTCCTCCCCCCTATCTTGGTTAGGGAAATGTTCATATGGAATCAAACACCCCTAGTCTCATAGTACTACACGTTCAATATTTTCTGTGCAGAACATACGTAGGCAGAATCATACCTATCTCCAAGGATTGGGTTATTAAGGGTTTTGAAGGAAAATATGAAACTCAGGGGAAAGGACCGGAGTATTTTGAATAGTTTAAGGTCAGGGTTCTTAGAAAAAAATCACTTAATTTACGCTAATATATTATGGACTATTTGTTCCAAATTTAACGTTGTCTGCGTTGGAAGTATCCATTTAGTTCAACGTCATGAGGTAATGACAAAAATTTCATATACATTGTCATCGTGAAATTATTAAATTATGAGATATATATATGAATCCCAATGGATAAGTGTGTGGTGCATAAAATAGCCTAACATAAATGAGGTCCATAGAGGAACATCGTACATCAAAATTATCAATGGGAAACTCTCTCACAGAGGCCTGAAAGGGTGAATTTTTTATTTTGTGGATGGGCCTTGGGGTAAAATGTTTGTGCATCACTAAGTGTCCCATAAGGATGGGATTCAAGCCACATGTAGTTCTTGAGATCTATGTTCTTTAACATCATGCATTAAAGATGAAAATGGGATGGTTTAATTAAACAAAACTTGTGTGGCACTACTACCATAACCTAATGTGATTGAAGAACAATGGTATCCACACTAAACCATAAAATCTCGAGGAGGAATCATAGGACAATGTGCAAAAAAGGATTGTGATAATGCAGTAGGGATTTTCGAGTAAATGAATGGTTTTCCCTACATAACCCATAAGAATGGAAATCAAGACACACATAGTTCTTGATAGGTGGCATGGCTGATAGATAGTGCCAAAGAGTGGATATATCTATTAAATAGGGGAATAACATGGTTTCTATGAGGTCTATTGTCATGAAAATAAGACATTAAAAATATTATTTTAAGGTCATTGAGTTTGGAAAAATTAAATAAGAGATGTGTAGTGTCACTCCATGATGAAACAAGACATGAATGAGGTTCACAGAGGCCCACCATCCACACCACATACTCATAAATGATACTAAGGCCAATGGGGAATAGGGATGAGTTTTTAATTTTTTGGATGGGTTCAAGGGAAAAAATTTAGGCATAAAGTTTTATCCCATATGGATATGAATCAATGCATACTTAGTTATGAAAGATAGTGTGCTGGATGGAAAATTCCAAGGGGAAATAGAATCTCTCGTGAAGACGTTGTAGAGAATTTAAGTTTATCATCATAAAACCTTGATGTAGAATATATAGTCAAACATGATATAGTATTAATTGGGGGTTATTATATAATTTATCGGCACACAAAAAATGTTGATAGTGGTCTCATATTACGTTTATAGATCATAGAACATAGTATGAGGCTTATAAAAAAGAAATATTTATTGTGGTGACATAGAGGAACCCAACGTGAATTTGGACCAAGTAGACCCACACTAAACCACACATTCTTAAAATGGACTAAAATAATTTTTATCATTGTAGGGATAAAGAAAAATGATTTTCATAGTTTCTAGTTGGGACCAAATCCAATGTGTATGGTGTGATGACATATCCCAAATTATTGGGAATCAAACCATACTTTGTTCTGGATTCTGTCAAGATTCACGTCATTCGGTAATTAAGTAGGACATTTTTTAATATAACATAGGATAGGTCAGTTTAGTGTCTTGTTATGAAAGGGTAACGTTCCTTTTGAGGTTATTAATTTTGGAACATCGATGATATTTCAGTTAGGAACTTAAAGCGATGATGTTTTAGTTCAACAAAATGATTCATGGTACATAATATAGTTTAAGGTCATGCTTCATAGGCCATGAAACATTTTTAAATTGTGTAGGACAATAAAGAGCTTAGTTTATAAACCATGATATCAGACCTTTCAAAAATTATGTAGTTTATCTTCATCCAACCAATATTCTGATTTTTCATGTAGTTGAATATCACAGAACAGGGATGAAATTTTTTTTAATGTAATGTGGGAGGATTTGAACATTCCTTTTACATTCAAGAATAAAGGACCACCAATGATGTATGTTTTATATTATACATCTAAGACATAATAGTTTAACCTTATACAGGATGTGTTTTCATAGTTTAACTTCATGTTTCTTGGATGAAATAAGATCTCACGGGAAGTACAATTTGAGGAACATAACATTGGATATTGGAGTAATTCACTCAATATCCATGATGGAAGATGAGTATAACATATTTTGATAGACATTGTGCATTATATTGGGTCCCTCCCAATTGGGTTCTAACATTGGTGTTTTCCTATCATGTATAATTGTGTCCATAGAGACTATACCACGTCACTTTTAATGAAAGATAAAATATGAAATATCTTGTCAGAATCTATGTCTATCTTATTCTTTTCCTTCTCTAGATTATGAAAGACCGAGATCCTATTCTAATCAAGAGATTCTTGTTTTTCGAAATGGATATTTTATAATATTAATGATGTCTACAGATCATAGTTGGTTGTACATAGTGATAGAAATTTATTCACAATGCAGATGAATTCCTTTGCTCCATACAACCAATAATATGGATACACCTAGTTGGAATAATAATTCATCGTCTGATATTCCCAATAAGAATTAAAGAGAATTTCCAACCAAATTCACTTGTCCAGGCCCACCATCTTCTTCAAAATATTTTACATGGTTTTTTTTAATTCCATGATCTCACCATTTTAGTTTGTATTATAGAGATATGTGTGGTTGGGAAAATTTTGTACTTTTCATACGATATCGTCAGCTCAGCTACTCTGAAATTGTTGTCATTATTGTTGAAAATAGCATGTGGGACTCTAAATTGATTGATGAAGTTGGATCCATGAATTCAACAATAGAGTAGACCTTTACTTCCTTGAGTGTAATATCAACTTCCCACATGGAAAGGAAATATATCACAGTTGTGATGGAATGATACTAGGGAAATTTTGAAAGTAGATATGGTCCTATGACCTCGTGTCCCCAAGAAAAGGGCAAGGATTAAATTTTTTAGTGGAGGGGAAAATGCAGCTGATACACAATGTTATCATGGATCTGAAATGTGTGAAACCTCTTGGGGAATCTGATACAGTCATGGACTATGGTTGGATAGATTTATCCCACCCTTCAAATATGGTGGTAAAGATTCATCCTTATCCAATGAGCACTATAAGACCTAGAATGGTCTTCCCACATAACATTGGGTACCTCGTCTCCTAGAAAGAAATATAGGTTTATTCAATCAAACACATGTCTGTAGAGTGTTTTATCTAGGATTGGACATGTCTGGAGGGTGAATTTATTTTCATGACAATAGATTCCACCACATTCGGATTTTTCAAATAGCTTATGTACGAGATGGAGATAATCAGTGAAAGGAATCTTCTAATTATAGGATTCATCTACTTTAGGGGGTCTGGAGGACCCAATATGTAATTATTATTAGTAAGGTGGTTTACCTACTCATTTTCATCATCATCTGAAATGATAGTGTTGATGAATCTTCAATGTGCCACTAGAATGAACAAATCTTCCTTGTTTGGATCTGTGAGTAAAGGAGATGGATCAGAAAATTCATCATGAATGGAGACCCACCCCCAGATAACTGAGTGTCGATGTTTTCTATCAATTTAAATTGAATGATTACAAGGAGTGAATCCCTGGAGGACCGATCATATTAGTAGTCTTAGAAATCCTGATACATAAATGAAAATTGTATTTCATATGGATATAAAAATTATAACATATTTTTTTGCTTCTTAACAAAAAAGAACATCGTGGATTGCTATAATCCATATAGTATATTCCTACATATCTTTCATATTATGATTCATGAATTCATGGGGAAAGAAACATAACAAGGGTGAGATAAAATGATCGTTAGAGGTGAAATATAAAAAATAATAATGAATCAATGAGGAAATTCAATATTTCATGGTAAATAATTGTCAATATGTTCCATTCAAATAACTAGGTAAGTAAAAATAAATATGGTATAGTACAAAACTCTAAAACATTCCATTAATCAATTAATTAAAATGAAATGTGTCCATGCATATGTCAATGAAAAATCTCATGGATAAATAATACATACAACTAATATGAAATATAATCTTAATTAATGGATTCCATGTTTCTTAGGTACATGGAACTATTGTCATCATCACCTTTCACAAGATCATTTACCTATCATGTAAAAAACCATATATGATGGCTAGAAAAATATTTCGTCTCATGAGACTATTGATACATCCAGGGGATTTCATTAACTGGTCCCCACCCTATGTATACATGTCCAAATCATTCTTCATATTGAATAATAATACTGTAGATAAAATAACTATACAAAATGATAGATATTGATTTGTCCATAATTCCCAATTGATCAAAAAACTATCAATGAAAATACGGTATGTAATATGTTATACACTTTAAGTACTGCTAATATCCATAATAAATGATATATGATAATTAAAATAAAGTAACTTCTCAATTATCATATTTAATTGAATACTTCAGGGTAACTAAAAAATCAATCAAATAAGTGAATTTTAATAATATCCATGGACAAATCAATAATAAACTATCCAAAGGATGAAAAAAATATTGTACGGATCCAACAAATCCCAAGTGGGTTAAAATGAAGGTTTTTTGTCATTAATGAAAAAAAGAATAACTTCTTAAAATTATCATGAGGAAATTATCCATTACTTCTAAAAAACCATCTGAAGGTATTTTCCATGAAAATTCGATTAAATTATTTTTAGAATAATTCTTTTAATCATGGGAAATAGGTTTCAATGAAATTGTGGTGAATGAATTTATACACATAGTACGAGGTAAAACAAATATTCCGTTTGAATAATATTCTTGTAAACCCTATCTCAGAAACATGGTTTTGAATGTATTTCTATCTGAAGAGAGGGTAACGTTAGGATTTAATAGAAATAATTTCTTAAATATATTATATTCCAAAGTGTAGAAAATGGTACCAATACTTGATTAAATAATGAAATTGTAATGTATAAGTTATCGCATGAGAGTTATTTAGACATGGATCATAATATTCCATCAATGGAAGTGTAAATATAAATAATATCAAGAAATCAATGAGTTTGTCTCAATAATATCTAATAACACGATACTAGGAGAATACACTAAAAGTAAGAAAGGGTTGTTAGAATAATCATATTATATCATTAAAAAATTTACATTCATGATATATCAGGTAAAATAGAAATGTATGCACTTCAAAAATGATTTTTTGTGTATAATAAAACAAGTGTTTAAGGTATGAAAATTTTGATAAAACATATTACCGATTTGTTATCATTTGAATAATATACCGCTCTAAAGAATGATCATAAAATTGATATTCGAAATCACTTAAATTTCTATATTATATATAGAGTAAAAAATTGAAGTACAAACACCACACAAATGCACAAACTGCTGAACTGAACATGTATTTCATGTAAATTTAAAGTGATATGAAACCCACTAACCATGTGGTTCCTTTCTGGTGAATGTCCTTTATCTTCCGGTATAATAATTTAATGTTATATTTCTATAATCATAAGAAAAATTTAAATATTTATAAATAAATTTATTTTACTTATAAAATTGTTTTACACTACTTTTGAAAATAAGTTTACATCAGGATGATTTGACAAAATTTGGTTTATGTGTCAAAACAACTATTGTAGGTCAACTATGGTAAAGGGGTTATTAAATAAAATATATAGAATAATAACCATAAATAATGATCATATTTTTTAAATAAATTATACATTTAAAATCAACAATGATTTTTTTTTTAAAATGAGCCAATGTTACTATCTTGGAGATGATAGGATGTACGTATGCCAATGTAAAATTCTCATAATTAAATAACCATTGTGGAAAGAATGTAAATACCTAAAATATTTACAGATTAATCATTAAATAATAAATACAATATTATTCAATATTATTTACCTATATATATAATTATGTTATGTAAATGGAATCACATCAGGTTGAGGAGGTTGTACTCCACACGTCCACAAATGACGTTATCTCATTTAAAGTGTGTGGAAGGGTAATAAAGGAGATGATATTAATATATATATATATATATATATATATATATATATATATTTATATATATTAATATATTTTTTATATTGACAGAAGTATCTTTATTTAATTAATATCTAATTTATGATCTGTATGTCACACATGTTTAATTATAACCATTCATTTATACATTCCATGTATCATGTGAATGAATCACATCACTTTGAGGGGGAGGTAGTACACACTTCCTCAAACAACGTTATCATAAAATGGAAAGTCTTCACTGAATGTTGTATAAAATGAATGATGAATAAAGATATATTAAATATCATATATAACAAAGGTAAAAAAAATTTCCATCATAATGACCACCGTGATAGGAGGTAGAGGAAAATTGAAGAATCATTGTTTTGTGAGGCCGTAATTTTCCATATACAAAAATAGTATGTTCCTTAGCCATTTGAAGGAGAAGTGTGTATCTATTGTTCAAACCATTAGAATAATAAAAAAAATATATTTTTAGGATACTTTTTATATTTAATTATAGAATAATAAGAGTATAGGTAGTAGAGAATTCAAATGATACTAAAAAGAATGAGAGAAGGTGTTACCTCTTAAATGGTTAATTTCATTTGGTTTATACCGTAGGGATTCAATTGGAGGATTTCTCCCCTAATTTAGGCTTTACATTCAAGGGGAGGATTTTTGGGAACTTATTTGGTTAGGGATTGGCCAAACATAAATGGTTTGAGAGGTGAGAGGAAGGGGATAGTTGGTGTACTTTTATAGCGGTGGAGTGAAAATCTTATAAATATTTGATGTGAGAATTCCAACCATGATTTTCATGTCTCATGTGGATCCAATAATGTACCGAGGTTGATAAAATTGATTATTTGTTTAAAATATGGCCATCCAATTGATTTTTCACACGCCTATAAGTATATTTAGGGCTTATATTTATGATGTAGTCTCTCATTAAGCATAATGTAACCTTATTCATTGTATTTAATTTTAATAACCATCAATAATATTTTTGGTCAAAAACAAAGTTGAACTTATAATATATAATAATTTATGGGTTTTATAAATATAGAATACATTTTTATGAACTAAAATCACATAATTGTGATAAATTAAATTCAAAATCATTCCGTAGGTGGGACAACAATGTGGGTTTTCTATTTAAAAACGTCTAAATGTTACTAGTGTTTTTATAGTCAATTTAAAGGTTAAAATTATTTCAATGACCACAATTATAATAATTGAATAAATATTATCTAATTAATAATTAATAAAAATATAAAACATAATTTAAACTTATAATTATTTTAGATGAAAAGGATGTTGTAAACTAATATTCAGTATTTCTAGTTATTCATTAAATATTGAAACTTTATTAAAACATACCAAAACATCATGCTAAGAAAATACTTATGTATATATTCTAAATATTAAGTATGTTTTTCTCTATTAGATCAATAAATGTTTCCAAATTTATATTTAAAATATGTTCTCCATTAAAAGGCGGAAATATTTCTTATATAATGATATTGGGGTTTATTTAATAAATAAGGGTTGTTCTTATATTATTCATATCAAACGTAAAAGAAAAAATATCAAAAAATGTTGGTATAATATAAAAAATATATTTTTTATTATAAAAATTTTAAAATTTTAATCACATTAAATTAATAAGATAAAACATCTTCATATGAAAACCATGTTTTTATATAAAAGCATTCCCCTAATATTGAAGTGGTACCTATATTAATTTTTATCATATAAATTAATCTTATATTATTATAGACCATATATATCCATAATATAGTTGATTCTATTAAAAAAATATAACATAACAACTATGTTATATAATATTATATTAAATAATAATATTTTAATAATCCAATGTTTTGTGAGACACGGTCTTGCGTATAACACATGCAATCGAGGAAGGTCGCTCTTACGTGTAACTCAAGCTGTCGAAGATGGTCTCTCTTTCATGTAGCACATGCTAAATCGGCATCTCATCCATTGAAAAATATATAATCTATTTTAAATAGTAAATTATTATAAAGTGTCTAGATATTATATCACCTTATACGCTTTCTGTCACGTGTGATACATGCTTCCGAATACAAGGTTCTTATATAACCTTTTTGAGGAATCACATTCTCACCTCCATATTTATAATGTTTCCTCTCAATTTAGACTCAATATTTGTGATTTATTGTTTTATACCTTCTATGTTTTATATCCCACACCATGGGAAGGGTACATATGTAATCCTCTATAAAAGAGTGATTGGAAATAAATAAGGTCACATGAAATACCAAATAACTAGGTATATAATTAAAATAATATGAGTGGAATGCATAGATATTTTCTTGTAGAAAAAATGTAAATATTTATAGAGATTAAAAGAAGTTATAAATAAAAAACATGTTAATGATCAATGGAATGTTGAGGTCCGGAAATCCATAAATCGTTGATGATTTAAAAGGCCATCAGTTTAATAGAAATTTTTGTATTAAGATATAAATTTATTTCAAAAACAACTTCTTAATGTTGGGTAATTTTTTTACTGGCGACAAATATAATTATATTATCATACCTCATAGGTTTTCATCTCATATGAACAATCTAATCATTTGGTTATGCTTTGATCAAATTTTAATACATCAATTTACTCCAAAAAAAAAAAAATTATGACCAATTAATTTTTTTATTCCTAAAGAACTAAAACAAATATTTAATGGATTGTAAGGACAATAAAAGATTGGATATTCTCACTATTTTTCATTAAATATCTCCAAAATATAAATATGGTTAATTCAATAATTTTTTGTCCTCAAATGTGTTACTAAGGGTTCATCATTAATATTTATTAATTAAAATGTCTAACTAAAACAATGAAATTTATGAAGGAAACTACATTAGTCATTGGTTGGCATGAAACCATTATCCTCCATCAATCATGGGTTCAGGACCCACATCATAGCCAGATTTGTTTGTTTTTCTATCAACATATAGGTTTTACTTTTCTTAATCCATATTATAAAAATTTACAAAATATATAAAAACAAAATCCTTCAGATTAGGTTAATCACTAATTATCATTTTAACTATGATTTTTAATACAAACCCATTACATAAATACTTCATCCACTTATTTCCACCTATATCCTTCCATGGTATACACTTTATCCTCTATTAGATGAAATTGACATGGTTGATGTATTGGTTATCTCCCTTTATGAAGAATAACATTAAATGTTTTCATTGGATGACATTCATTTACGTCCTTCAAACTCTTCATTTTCACCACATAAATCATTTTCATTATGTACTTCTTTCACACACAAAAAGAATTTACTTGTTCCATTGAGAAACATTGCTAGGTGTCTCCTTCCATACTTTTAACATGTCAATAGTTGATCCTTATTTTCTACACAGTCTCCACCACTAGAGCGATTATAATCCTACATCCTTCTCTTCCTTGGTGTTCTCATGTGACATAATGTTCTATATTGTAACTTATACTTAGGGAAAAATGATTTGGAATAAACATGATATCCTTTACTCCTATCAAAAAAATTATTTAGTTTCTAATTGTAATTAGTTTTTCCTTCTTATTCGATATTAAAATTATTCCTTCATGATCTATCCATTGACTAAAACCATAATGAATAGTGTAATAAGTAATAGTCATAGAGAGAAATGGGTATAATTATCTATTATATAACATAAACATGACACAATATATTTAAATATAAAAAACAATAGGTTTAACCATGATGATTCATTATAATAGTCATATTTAATTTTTCAGAATTGTTTATAAATAAAACAAGGATTATACAAAGAATATTCCCTTGGAGTTTCAAAGTAGGTGCATTGTAGGGCATGCTCTCATGTTCTAGGTTACCCTGATCCAGGCATGAAACACTTTGTTTGATTTTTTAATCCTACGTATATATTTTTCAAAACCATATCCACTTGTAAAATTCATACATGGATGTATTTCTAAGAAAGAACTCATAGTATATACATCACCGAAATTATAGGGTTGTCATCTATAAATATTCTAAAATTTTACCTTAGGGTTATGTTTTAAAACATAATTTTACTTAAATCTATTTCAAAATGTTTCTACGAAACTTCCTCCAACACCAAATATAGTGAACTAGTCCCAGTTATCTTAGAGATAGTATATGATGTCAATTTTTTGGAATGATTGCATGGACTATAGACCCAAAAGATCAATCTGTATAGTAGTATTAGAAAACAAGATACAGAAATGAGAATTGTATGAAAAATGGTTCCAATAATTACAAAATATATGTTTTTGTATAAATAATTAAAAAAATAAGGATATCTCTATTCCATCTATAATATTCTTCCATATCATTCATAGTATGCTTCATTGATTCTTGGGAAAAGAAAAATAATTAGGGTGAGCTAAAATTCATAGTAGGGGAGAAATATATCATAAGAAATAATGAATCAATATGAATAGTCAATATGGAAAGGTAAATAAATGGAAATACATGACATTAAAATAATTAGATATGAAAAAATTAATATTGAAAGGAATGAAATTAAACACAATCAATTAATCAATAAATCAAAATGAAATTTATCCATACTTATATCAATGGATAATATTATGGATGAAAAATATCTCAAACTAAAATTAAATAAATGATTTTATATTGGATTCCATGTTTCTAATGTACATGGATTGAGTACTGTCAAGGAATTTCAGAAGATGGATTAGCTATCAGGTAAAAACCCATCTAAGGCAACTAGCCAACTATTTCGTCTCATGAGACTACCTATTCATCGAGGGGATTTCATTAAACATTATCAAACCCATGCCTACCTATCCAATTAATTATTAACATTGAATAATAATATGCCTTATCAAATAACCATATTTAATGAGAGATAATAATTTATCAATAATTTCCATTTAATCAAATAAATATCAATGTAAACATTGTATATAAAATGGTATACAGTTTAAGCAATAGTAATATCAAAAATATATGGTATAGAAAATTAAGTGAAATTCATTGCTCAATGATATATGGATTTGAATAAGTCATGGTGACTAAAAAATATATCTATGATGTTAATATAAATATCATCCTTTTCCAAATAAATAATAAACCATAAAATGGACGAATAAGGTGGTATCAACCCAGAAAAACCACATATACGGTAAAATAGAGGGTTTTTATCATTGATGAATTATAATAATAACTACTACAAATATTATTGAGAAAAATATCCTCTTAATTTAAAAACACATTCTGAAAGTATTTATCATTGAATTACTCATTAAAAACCATTTTAAAATAAACCATTTAAACATGAGAATGTGTATTATATGAAATTATGGTGGATGAATCCGTACATGTTGTATGAGTTAAAAAGAATATTAATTTTGTACGATAAAATGGTATAAAATGGCTCATTTAGAAAGAGACAAGAAGATTACCTCAAATTGAATGGTAAAAAGACAAGTATGGTAAACATGTATTTTAAATAATATAGGGGAATGTAAAAATATTATTAGAAAACATTAATAGGAAATATGGTTTTGAATATATTTCTGACCAAAGATAGGGAAAAGTCGGGATTTCTTAAAGATAATTTGATAACTATAATATATACCAAATAGTAGAAAATTGTACTAATACATGATTATATAATTAAATAATTTAGGATAAGGAATATCATGAGTCTTCTTGATAGATATATAATAATATTTAATCAATAGAACTATAAATATAAACAGTATCAAGAAAGCATTGAGATGGTCTCAATAAACTCTTTTAACATGATATTAGAATCATACTATCCATGTAAGAAAGATAAATTTCATTAATTATAGAATATAATTCAAATATTTAGAGTCATGATATATCATGTAAAATGGATGTATATTCACATCAAAAAAGTGTTTTGTTGTATAATAAAACAGGAGTTAAAAGAATGTAAATTGGGACAAAACATTTTACCGATTTAGTGAAATTTTAGTCTTAAACAACATGGAAGAAGTATTATAAAATGGATAAGTAAATTCCATGAAATTTATTTATATGATTAATATAATATAGTCATTTATATACATACACTAGAAAAAAGGAAAGAATAAAGAACATAAAATGTATCTCATGGAAATTAAAAGTGAGATGTAGTCCACTTACATTGTGTTTCTTTTTTGTTGAACGTCCTTTAAATTCCATTATAAAGAAAATGTAAATAGTGTAATTTATTTAGAAAAATTTTCAGGTTTATAATTACTTTTTATTCACTTATTACCATGTTTTTACACTACTTAATCAATTAATTTTATGTAAGGTGTTTTTGGCCAAATTCAGTTTATGTGTCAAAACAACTATTATTGGTCCACTATAGTCAATGGGGTCATTATATATCATATCAAGAATAATAAAATGAATTTATTATGATATTTATACATAAATTATTCTTTTAAATTCAATCAATAAATATGGTTATGAAAATAATCCAACATTGCAATCATAAAGATTGTAGTCTATATGTACGGATGAGTGACTTTCCAATTTTTAAATTATCATTGTGGAATTAAGGTATGTAACTCAAATATATCCAGAGTTATAATTTTATAAATATTACCATATTATTTAATCATATATACTTATATATTGAATTCTATGATGTAGTGAAATCACATCATGTGGAGGAGGCGGTAGTCCGCATGTCTACGAACGACATTATCCATTTTAAACTGTGAGAAAGGGTAATAAAAGATATGATACATATATAAATATTATATCTAGAAATATAATTATGTAATTAATACCATATTGATAGTTTTTATGTCTCTTATGATTAATTATAACCATTCAATTATCATTCCATGTATCGTGTGAACGAATCACATCACTTTGATTATTTTTTTCATTTTTATCATAAAACTGATATTAAATTACTATTACTTAGTAGTACTAATAAAATTATGAATTAAATATATTTTTTAGTTATCTTGTAAAAAATTTTAACTAGATATATTATATTTTAAGTCTAAATGCATATTTACCTTCACTGTAAAATATTTCCTAAAATATATATTATATTTATATCTGTTTAAAAATATTTATATATTTATATATTATTTTTAGAAATATGTATATATTTTTAGAATACTTTTATTAGTGAATCTAAAAAATATTATATAATGGGGGATTTTATCAGTTCTCATAAAAAATAGTAGATAAAACACCCCCATTGTCAACTCTTTTTTACAATACCTGATAGAAGACCCCATTTATCATCACTATTTTAGCACTATTAAAGACCACCATTAACATTACATTTTCTAGAGATGATAAAGGGGATCTTTAAATATATTTTTAGCTAGAACTATTAACTCCATAGAACATGATAAACCTCTTTTATTATAATATACTTGAGGAATCCCTAAGGTAGTCATAAGGTATTTTATTCCATAGTGATGTGTTCTGATGTTTTCCTCAAACATCGCATGTTTAATACGGTTTAGGTTGTGAGTATAATGTTCTGTGGGAAGGGATCAGAAAATTCAGAATGTCTCATATAAATTGATCAGAGAGGTTGATACCTGGGATTGAACACATAGAAGATTTACCAGATTGATGGATCAGAATTCCCAATGGCAGAGGACCTGAGGTGTTGAGTCCCATAAATATAATGTTTTCCACTGTGAAGGGGTACACTGCTAAAGTGGAGGCATCTATGTTTACAATTGTATTGGTAGTAAATTCTATAATGAAGAACCCGAGTGATGTGGCCAATAATTAGAAATATTCTACACTGTGAAGGAAAATTTGGACACCACTGGGGGCGTATCATGGAGGTGGAGCCCAATGAGGGGGACACTAAGGATTATTATTGGATGGTATTAAAAATCCTAGAGGATTCCTTCATACCATGTATAAAATAATAGGATAACATACACAATGTTCGAAATGTTGATTTTAGGCTTACCAATGGTACTACATTCAACTCAAATAATTATATAAGGAAAATTAAATATGGAATAGAAAGAAACTAAAACACATTCCATTAATAAATGAAGTGAAATAAAATGTATCCATAGATATTTCATTGAAAAATATCATGGATGAATAATAACTAAAAATAATATGAAATAAATGATTAATTATTGGACGCCATGTTTCCTAGGTTAATAGATCCATTATTGTCGTGATCTTTCAAAATATGGTTTATCTATCTGGTAAAAACCCATCTAAGGTGGCTGGACAACTATTTCATCTCATGAGACTTCTAATTAATTGAGGGGATTTCATGAACAATTTGTGAAATATTTTCCACCTATACAAATAATTATTCATATTGAATAATAATATGCCTTATCAAATAAACATATTGAATGATAGATACAAATTTACAAATAAGTTCCATTTGATCAAATGACATTCAATGTAATCACAATATGTAAAATAGTATAGAATTTATGAAATAGTAATATTTATAACATATGATATTGGTAATTAAAAGAAATTCAATGCACAAGGATCATATTGAATTTAATACATTAGGGTGAAAAAAAATAAATCTAGGACGTGAATATTAATACTATCCTTGGCCAAAAAAATAATAAACCATTTAGAAGAAAAATAAGGTTGGTTTCAACCCAAATAAACTCATGGGGGGTATAATATAGTGTTTTTGTCTTTGATTAAATAAATGTTTATATTATAAAATTATTATTGTGGAAATTATAATATTCATTTAAAAACTGTCTAAAAATATTTTTCAATGAATATCCAATAGAAAACATTTTTAAAATAATCCTTTTAATCATGAGAAGGTGGATTCCAAGAAATTATAGTGAACAAACCTATACATGTTGTACGAGGTAAAAATAGAATTTCTTTTGTATGGTAAAAGGGTAGAAAATGAATTATTTGAAAAGAGACATGAATATTCCAAAAATGCGTTTTGTAAAAGATAAAAAGGTTAAAAATGTATTTTAAATATTATAGGGGAATTGAAAAATAATCTTGGAAACTATTTCTCAGAAACATTGTTTCGAATATTATTTTGACCGATGATAGGGTATAGTCGGGAATTATTAGATATAATTTCATAAATATATTATGCACCAAATAGTAGAAAATTGTACCAATTCAAGATTATTTCATGAAATAATAGAGTAGAAGGAATCTCCTCATCTTTTTTGAGATATAGATCATAATATTTCAAAAAATTAAGCATAAATATAAACAATCATGAGAAAGCATTGAGATTGTCTCAATGCACTCTTATAACTCAATATTGGGATCATACAATCTATGTATGAAAGTGAAATTAAAAGATACATATTATATCATGAAAATATTTAGATTCAGGATATATCCTATAAAATGGATATATATAGACCTCAAAAAATAATTTAGGTGCATAATAAAACATGAGTTCAATGAAGGAAAATTGAGACAAATCATTTTACTGATTTGGTAAATTTTTCATAATAAACCCCATAAAATAAGGATTATAAAATTGAAATGTTAATACCCTTATATTTAATTATTAGAGAAATAAAATATAATCATATCTGTAATTACACCATAGAATAAGAATGAGTGGAGACCATAACATGTATCTCATGGAAAATAAAAGTGATATAAAATCCACTTACATTGTGTTTCATTTTGGGTTAACATCCATTAAATTACATTATAAAACATCTATATTAATTTTATGATTTATTTATATCCCTTTTCATGATTATTATAAATTTTTTTCTCTTATTACAATTTTTTTTATAGAGCTTGTTCAATTAATTTTACATTAGGTGTTTTTGGAGAAATTTAGTTTATGTATCAAAACAACTGTTGTTGGTCAACTATAGTCATATGGTCCATTATATAAAATATCTTGAATTATAAAAATGACATAGTTATCATATTTTTAAAAACATTATGTTTTCAAAATCAATCATTCAAAATGGTTGTGAAAATAATCCAATGCTTCAATCTTGGAGATCGTATGTCGTACTTACAGATGAGTAACATTCCCATTTACAAATGATCATTATGGAAATAAGGTAAGTAACTAAATTATATCATGAATTATTATTATATAGAAAATATTATATTATTTAATCATATACACTTAAATATATAATTCAATTATGTAAAATAAATCACATCCTGTCGATGTGGTGGTAGTCCACACGTCCATGAACGACATTATCTATTTTAATGTGCATGAAATGGTAATAAATGATATGATATATATATATATTATATCTATTTAAATATAATTATGCCATTAATATAATATTTATCATGTATATTTAACTAATGTATAATTATAACCATTTATTTATACATTCTATGTATCGTGTGAACGAATCACATCACTTTGAGGGGACAGTAGTCCACATTTCCTCAAACGATGTTATCATAAAGTGGAAAGTATTAAATGTATGTATTATAAAATAAATTAAGAATAAATAAATATTATATATCATATATATCACATATTAATATATTTCATATCATACATGACACTATGATAGGTGGTGTGGGAAAATTGAACAATCTATATTTTGTGTGGTTGTAGGTTTTCTAACATAGAAACTGTATATTATTTACCCATTAGATGGAGGTGTGTGTAAGTGTATATATAAAACATATATAAAACATATTTTATTGGTTATAATGGTTTTGTTATGTAATCAAAAATAATAATTGTATTGGGAGTTGTTAATAGAAATGAAACTAAAAAGCGTTAAAGAAGGCGTTAGCACTTAATCGGATAATTACATTCTTGTTTATACCAAAGGGATTCTTTGAAATGTTTTCCACCCTAATTGTGGTTTCAAAGAACTATTTAGTATTTTTGGGAAGATAATTTGGAATATATTTTATTAACATATGTGGTTTTAGAGGTGTGAATATTGGGGATAGGTTGGTGGCCTTTTATAGCGAGGAGGAGTGACACTCATGTAAATATTTGACGCGAGAATTCCTCCCACATTTTTTATGTTGAAAGTGGATCCGATATTGGAAAAAAGTAGATACAATTGATTATAGTGTCGAAATATGCCCATAAAATGGATTTTTACAATTATATTGGTCTATTTATCCATCGAATTTATGTTTTACTCTCATATAAATCATAATTAAACCTCAATCATCATAATTAATATTAATTACCTTCACTAATAATTTTTTTCAAAAAATGTGAACATATTATAAATTGTAAATAATTATTAATCCATATGTAGAATCTATTTTTCAATATTACAATAACAAAAGTGGCATAAATTAAATTCAAATTCATCTCGTAGGCAGGACAACAATGAGGGCTTTTAATGTACAACTGGATGAAATTTGGTTATCTTTTACAGTCAATTTCAACAATAAATTGACTCAGATGACCTAAATAGTATTAATTGGTAAAAATATTATCTAAATAAACTTCAAAAAAATATATAACATAATTTAACCTTGCAAATAATTATGATGAAAATGTTCTTTTGAACTAAAATTCAGTACTTTTCGTTATTCATTAAAAGTTTACTCTTTGCTGAAAACTACAAAAACATAATACTAAGCTATTTTTAAGGTTTTTATTCTAATTATTATGTTTATTTTTACATATTAGATCAATTAATGTTTAATAAATTATATTTAAAATAGGTTGGACCTTAAAGGGAGGTAAAATTACCTTTATAAAAATATATGTTTTATGTGTAAAATAGGGTTTGGTCTTATCTTATTAATATCAATCCTAATGTATGAATACCAAAAATATTTGGTTTAATATATAAAATATTTTTATCAATATAATAATTATGTAATTTAAATTAAATTAATTTATTAGGATAAAGTAACTTTATGAGAAAAAATTGTTTAAAATAAATATATTCCATTTAAATTCAATTGGTTCCAGTAATCATTTTTAGCCTATGAATTAAAATTACATTGTAATAAAATATTTATTTTAATATGTTATTTAATACTATTCATATTTACTATCATAATGCCTATGTTATATTATATAATATTAAATAATAATATTTTCTTAATACAATGTTATTTGGTTAAACATGGTCTTGTGTGTAATGCAAGCTATCGTTGAAGGTAAACCTTGCATGTAACACACAGTAGATTGGTATATCATGCATTTAAAAATATAAAATCTATTTAAAATTGTAAAAATAATATAATGAATAATGATATTATGTTACCTTATGCTCTTTATGTCACATGTTATACACTCTATCGAATACATTGTTAGACATTAGTTTCTCGGGGCATCACATCGTTTCAACAATTCTATGAATTGGGAACATGAGTCCCCTATTGATGGGAAGGAAACTATTCCATCATATAGTGAGAATTCTGGAGAAAGGGAATGATATCGTGCTTCCTTATGATATATCAAATGTTAATATTCTTGATGACTATCTCAGAGCCCCCCTTCACATGTAGGTGTAGAATATCAATCTCGAGAGTAATATTGAGACTAGTGATGAGATAATGATACTCTACATAATTATTTTTTCAAACATATATTATAAATAATAAACGAGGTAGGAAATTCTATATAGGCATGATGATGACAATTTGAAGGCCAACTCTAATGAGCCGGGGATCATTGAATCGTCTACTAGTTGAAATCTGGTAGGCACTTTCAATTTGAATCTAAAAACATGGAAAAGACTAACCGAATAATAGAATAGACTCTTATTGAAATCAAGAATGGGAATCTTCTCTATGAGGGGTGGATAAGCGGTTAGAAATATCCAAATGTTTAACCATTGACGACCTTATATGGACTGAATCAAAAGACCAAATGATGGAGATTCACTACCCAGAATGCTAGTCGTCTTGTAAAATTGTGTAATTCATAATTTATTTTATAGGATCTACAAGGAAAAATATTTATATCTCGTGATTTTTTAGGTAGTGGTGCAACTTATTCAATACCAAAAACAACATGACGTATCAATTATCGATAATAGAGTATCTATAATCTATTTCGAGGAGCATGTGATTGAGATAGTAAAAAATATTATATTTCTATTCATTGTTATTCTAGGTGATATTTGTGCGATGGATCCTTCCAGGGAGGTCATATAAGGGATCAACAGCATCCCAGATACATGCGACGACAAATCCAGAGGCTATAGAAGATGGTTATTAGTCTCTTCCAAATTGGTCTAGCAATCTTCATCCCACTCGTAGATGGATTCTCTCTACATGTGACTAGAAAATCGAATACACTTTCTAGACAGAAACATGTTGAATTAGAATATAAATGCTATATATCCCTGAGTTCTATAGACCTCACAGTGGTTTCACAAAGTGGAATCTAAGTGAAATCGTTGATCTTCTATGGATCGATCTCAATGCATCTTTATCTGAAAACAAAACTAAGAAACTTTCTAGAGGTCACCCTGAAAGAAAATTTCAAGGGGTTCAAATTCAATTATCAAGAGTGAAGTAAGAAAGGATATTTCTCAAGATCTATAAGATGATTTTTACATTGGTGGGATTTTACCACAAAATATTCCATGAATATTTCTAAAAGCTTCCTAAGGATCAGTTTAAAATTGTGGTTCATGACATGATGATTGGTGGATCCTATATTTATTTGACAGAAAGGAATTACCTGATAAAACTGCTTCCTTTTACTACTCAGAATTTGGATTATTCTTTATCTTTGGGGGACATTTTGATTTCATTATACCCAGAATACTCATATATGAAAGAGAGATCATGAAATACATTGGTGGCCCCAATCATTAGTATTATCACTAGAAGGGGAAAACCATCCCTCAAGTAGTTTTATTTTAGGTCATAGAAGTCAATGCACACTCTAATATGTCTATTTTCTAACAAAAATAAATGATGGTGTCCAACCATTTGTGGAAATAAACTTCCTCAATGAAGTTGGATTTGATGGGCTTATAAACATCACCCACAACCATGGAATCTTGAGATATGTGCATCTTCTCCATAGGCCTCTGAACCTTGAATGAATTATTGACATGCCAAGATGATGGGAGAATACATAATGTTCTAACCATGAAATCAAATCAAAACTTCATGAAAACACAACACGATGTTTCTTCAAAAAATCCACATAATTGTGTTTTTCCAATATAGGTTTGGATGCATTGATCAAAATTGGTATCATATCTACATGAGTGCTTGGATTTACATGTACCAACTCATTTATAGTGGTGCAGATGCCCTCCAAAAATGTTGGAGTGTCCTCCAAATCATATTAATCATCTATGGTAGGAGAATCAATATGAAGATATAGATCACCATGGATGAATGAATTTGGGGGAACATTATTTCCAACTAAAGAGGTGGTGGAGCCTTCATTATGAGACTCCTTATCTGTTGAAACCACAAAATAAATGATATTGACCTAATTCCATTAGGCCTTCACCTGAGGGGACCATTCCGAATGATGTCAATGTAGTGGTGGAAGGTCGTTCTATGTCAACTCATCCTAGCTCGACAGAATAAGTAGGTTTGGTGTACTGGTATATCTGTGCAGTGAACATCATGATACCTTATAGATGCAAGGGGCTTTGTTATCACTCTATCATGTCTTATGTAGGATTACAAGGTAATCATCCAATGTTCCTTGTACCAGGGATTGTATCATCTCCACATCTGGGATATGACAATGTATTGTCCCGAGTCTAGTGTTGTAGCCTCCAATCAATGAATTAAGAGGATGAAAGCATCGTCCAAGTCCATATAGGGATGTCTATAGTAGAAATGTTCTCAAACTCATTGGTATGAACCCATTTTTATTTTCTAATGAAATATTCGGCATCCAAATTGCAGGCATCACAAGAGGAGAAAATAAATGCATCACATAGGAGCCACCCACTAGACCGTAGAGGGATTAGTTGAGGAATTTCTGATATAATGATGGTAGTATTGTATGCATATGGATAAAGGATATAACCATCAGAACATTTTATATGGTATACTTCAAGAAGACCATTAATTTAGTTCTTAAAATCATTCCATCAAACTAGGTATTTTTGTTTATTTTTAAACATGGTATTTTTTTTCTATCCTATCATGATCCTAAATCATCAGTTCAGAGGGACTCAGATCTGATTTAGTGAGTCCATACATATAGATTGTTTGGGTAAAGAGGAGATTTATCCCATAACAAATATTGATGAGATAATGATTGAATTCCATTACACTAAGCTTACCGTTGATTTACAATGGCTATAGGATCCCCTATATGGAAGAAATGACGTCTAATCCTCAAAATGATATGATGGGTTCTACTTCTGCTCATTCAATTTCATAAGTATTAAAGGAAATCTTGAAATTCACCTCTATCTCAGACATGAGTTTCTTATTAAGAGCCTCAACATGAGATTATCATAGCTCTTCTGATAGATTGAGAGCCTCAATAATTGAGATAATTACAAGAATGCTGGAATGATTGTCATTCAAATCATATTTCTATGCTTGGTGCACATTTATTATAAGAGGATTTTTATCTTTAAAAGGAGGAAATAAGGTTGTTCCAAGCTGCACAAATGGATTCTATCTAGGGCTGGGAATATCCCTCTCCTCACTAATTAAACTCTGCAAAATTAGTTCCATCTGACTATCATATGACTCATAATTGTCCATAGTAGACCTTGAGCATGATTTCTGGTCTTATTAGTGTGTAATCCTTGTCTTGATGCACTGCTCTTGTCATTTCAACGATTCACATACCCATGTCATCTTCGATTATGGCTTTAACTACGAACATTATGAGGAAACATTTGATACTCTTCATCATTGGGAGTATTATATGGATCCACCAACTCAATATGATTTTTAGAGGCATTCTCCTTTTCTTCTAAGGAATAATCATCCACTACAACAAAACCGGATATTACTGGTGGGTTTTTTCATAAAGTGGTGGTTTCTGTAAGCTTCCGCTAAACTAGGCGTCGACAATCTATTAGTGGCAGTTTTCTCCATTTAGTGGTGGTTTAAGGGAAGGGTCGTAGATGCCTCATTTTACGGAACTTTTTCTGACTTTAGCGGCGGTTTGACGGGTTCCAGATATTTTTTTATTCGTGGCGGCTTTAACCGCCGCGGTATTCAGGCATTTGATGTACCTTTGTCGCGGTAGTGAAAACTGCCACTAAATAAAAACCAATTACATTTCGTGGCGGTTTTAACCTCCACTAATTTTTTAACATGTAAATCATTAGCGACAGTTATAACTACCGTGAAATGATGACTAGTAAAGCATTAGCGGCAGTTAAAACCGCTTGGAAATGCTGACCAGAAAAAAAATGCAGGTTTGCTTCTACTGCACCACTACCCTAAAAAACATATCAAACCATAAATTGGAACAGGAGACATCATACAAACAAGTAAAATGTTATTTCTAACTTGGTATCCCTAAAATGATGATATAGGAGACATCATACAAACAATCGACCATAATTCTATAGTGATAATAATCAATAATGGATCTATAGGGAAGCATGAAATACATTCCAATAATTACATAAAACAGTTACATGATGAGAAAGAATGAATTCTATATAAAAAAACATTTTCCTATCTGATGGGGAAAATAATTCCATCAGTGAACACTCATTGATTGAATAACCAATGAGGATTATAGATTCTTAATGAGACATAAATACACTATATCAAGGACCAAAATCTCTAAAAATTTATCAAATATAAAATTGTATGATTCACTTGTGTCAAATAATGTCAATTCTATAGTATAGGTTACTAGATTAGTATCTCAAAACAATAGATGAATTTGAATTATGATCCCTATCATATGTTGAACGTCATTTAGTTTTCCCATACCATGACTCTATGCTTCAACCTGACTATTCTGAGTGGGATCAAATTTCCTGCACATTAATTCCTGAGTCTAGTATCAACTATGTCGACTACCACCATGGACTCAGCAGTATGAGGTATTATAGCTACATCCCTACTAAAAGTTATGGGGACCCACATAATAATGTGGAATATGTAATGATCTTATCCCCCTAGGAGGAACTGGTGGAAAAGTTTTGATGATGTGCAAGATATGATCGAAACTCCTATAACCTCTGCATTCAACTATATACACCGTACATTGGGAAAAAAGATGTGTATCTTCTCTAAAACTCCTTGTATTGTGTTAATGAGTCACCCAAGTTTTGGTATAATAGTTGTGTGTCTTCCCTTTAACCATTTTTAGAATATTCTAGGTGACTTCAGTGACAAGAATGTGGATATTTTCTTATTCTATTGTTGGAGAATGTGTATGGACCTGATCTTTTCCTCCATTTCATATAGGTATATACCGATGTTAATCAAGTCAGTGGGAAATGATATGGGTATTCCATATATTTTTTACCAAAATATTCTTGGTCATTTTTTTGAATGATACCATATTATACAGACAAGCTTAGTAAATGTGGGAAAATGTGTCATCTTGCTCATAGATTGCCACCATATTTAGTTAGTGGGATTCCTTGGAGGGTATAGATGTAGGGAATGTTCTTGGTTGATTTTTTACTACCCTTAGTGTTTTTTCCCCACAACCTAGGTTTGGGAGACTTAGGTCAGACTCTCGAGGTAAACACACACATCAAATAGTGGTTTTATTGCTTTGTAGCATTGGTGATGGTGAATGCTTGAAGGATCCATTTGGAGGGTCCCTTATGCTATCTAGATGAGTCCATCAGTGACCTCTTGATCGACCTCCCTAGATAAGGGAGGAACATGTTATTTCCTTCCATGTATATGACCATGATATGGTTTGAGATGGAAACAATTTACAACAAATTATGTTCCTGTAGTCATTGTCGAGTAGACATCTACTAGGGATTTTTGAGATGAATGGATTTTTTAGCTTCCTCTGAATATGGAAAGGTACCATTTGGGTGTGACTCCCAAACCAGTGAATTTGAGACCCAATTTTGAGGTTTAATGGTTGATAATAGAGCCCATGTTTTAAATGAGGATCTAAATTGTGCAGTAGTCGAAGCATATAAAGTCATTTAATAGTAAAATATAGTAGTGGATAATGTAAATTTGTATCCATTGATGTTTCACGTGATTTAAATAATGAAATAGGCACTATATGAAAATATGAAATAGAAAAGAAGGATTTGAATTAACAATATAGAAAGGTAATCACATCATTCAAATATAGGAATAGAATCATTATATAATTTTTTTAATTAGAGGCCTAGTAAAATATATTATTATTTTTTTAACCCTAGGTTTTAACTAAGGTCACTTAGACCGAAATTATATCCAAGTTAACTCTTTATGAGGAGGGTTGGAAGAAGGGTAGCACTAACAAATTTATTTAAAGAATACCCCTTTAAATTTACTTGAGTTCGAGAGATACCACCATTTAATGTAAAAAATCACCTAAGTGGATATATTAGGGATTTAGGTCCCTATCATATAATGAGATGTAATTAAAAAAGATAACCCTGAGATTTCCTTAGATTCGACTAGAAAATGTATCTCAAATAGCTATACCATATGGAAACCAATAGATTCCAAATATTATAATATCCCTATATTTTAAGGGTAAATATTACCCCTATTACCATAACGAAATGGGAAGAAAGGGAATATTAGAGGAGTTACCTGACATTTCCTCATTTAAAATGAACTCTAATGTCCAATTGAATAGAACTAGAAATAAGTAAAAATATTTGTTCACTCAAGAGGGATATTAGATCGATAATATCACCATATAGGACCTATCACAGTGGAAATGAGAGTAAACCCTATGTTTGGGTTGATTTTTTGGAAATAATAAGGGTTTTAAAAGACAAAAAAAACATTTTATTATATATTTTCCACAATTATCTATCGGGTACCATGTTTATAGTCATTGAGTATCCAATTATTCAATAAAAATTAATTTCACCCATAAAACTCACATTGGGAACCTAATATAGGTAAATTGTGAAATTTTTGGCCTCCTAGACCTTCGATGCATTCCATCACGCTCCATTTCTTCTATTAAATCTTCTAATTCCTCCATAAATTCTACAAAATACTAGAAATGTGATAAATGTTTGTTTCAATTAAAAACTAATCTCACCAAAGATGTTCGTGGGGTAGTCGGATAGTTGGGGGTCGCGGGTCACCGGACGGGGTCTCCAGACGGTTGGGGGTCGCCCGGGATGGGGGTGTTAGGGGAAGAAGGGAGGGCGTGGGGGTCGCCAGATGGTTGGGGTTGCTTGGGTCGGGGGGGGGGGGGGGTTAAGGGAAGACGAGGGTGCGATCGAGGGTTTGGGGGAAATGTGGGTTGGGGTAGGGAAGGGTCTGGTTATTTAAAAAAAATTGGGTTTCACGGTGGTTTATTAAAAACCACCACGAAACCTTTTGGGAAAAACGTTTAGCGGTGGTTTTGTGAACCGCCACCACAAAACCGCCGCTAAACCCGGTTTTTTTTTGTAGTGATCCAATGTTGGATGGATTCTAGGTATTAATTCTTCATTTAGAGGCATGAAATCATCGATTGTGTGACATGGATTTGGAACCGACAGGGGACATGGTTTTCCCTTGTGTTGTTGGCATCCGCTCTTCTGAGAAGTTGAATGCTAAGGTGTGGATTCATAAGTAGAATCTATCAGAGGTGTGATATTTCAGGAAGCGTAGGTTGATTCAAATATCAATACTTGACATCGTGGGAGCGAGAAACTACAATTTGAGCGAGACAATCATCATATTTTTTAAACCCATAGTTGGAGACCTCATTACACCTACATTCTTTGTTTCTATATGAAATTTTGGAAATGAATTCCACCTATCCTAGGGTATAGAATAATCAAACTGCATTGTTCTCTACCACGTCCTGAAGCCAGTCCTTGAACAAAAGACATTTTTTAATTGTATTGGAAAGGAACATGAGATAAGCGATGTAGTTAGGGTAATCTGTGAGATCCACCACCTACGGTTTCCTCCATTCTAGTTTATTTAGAATACCCTATTCAAAGGATCTTATGAAATAACTAGGGACATGATCCTAATTGAATGAATAAGTCCAGATTATGTAGTCCAAAAAGGGAACTTTGGGATCTCTACCCTAATCAGTGGATGAAAGCTGATTGCCTCACACGGGTGGGGCTAGTTCATTACGTGGTACAGCCTAATGATTCTGCATTGGGCGATGATGATGTTGAGGATGAACCAGAGGTTGTTTCCCTCTATTAGTTTTTTGGTGATCCTATAGTAGTAATTAAATATATGCGGCTGAAATACTCTATATATGTTGTGGATAAAGCCATTGGTAATGTGACTTTTCATACATGAGCAGGAGGAGGCCATGGGTGCGCCTTCTTAGACTACCCAATGATTCCTCAATGCAATGGGATTTTTTTGAAAGGTCCAAAAATCCCCCATGGAAATTCTATTGGATGATGGTTGGAAAAAATCAGAAGTATAATTCCTCATTCACATAGTCATTAGAACCTACTTAGTTGGTGTCTTCTCGAGTGAATAAATTAGGCTTTTCCACCATACCACAATATCTACGAGTTGCTCATCTAAACATTTCATGCACTTGATGACATTAGAAATGCATTCCATGCATGTGGTGGAGTTTAATTGGTGTTGAAATTGTCTTCAAACTTCTTTCCAACTATTGATAGTATTAATGGGTAGCTTCTTATACCAAACAAATGCAGACCCATTCAATGTCATCCGAAAAATCATGTTCGTGTTAGACATTTCATAGTCTGGGTTTCACATCCTGGGTCCACACCTTGATATGAAGTGGGAAAAATGTTTCAATGGGTCACCAAAACTATTTACATGGAATAATCTAGGGTTTCTGTAATCAGGGGGTTCTCTCATGTTATCCACCCATGCCGATTATGGATTTATATCAGGTTCGATAACCAACTTTTGTGTTTCCAAGGCGATGAGTCGAGAAATAAGATAATATATCATTTAACCATGGTGGGGGTTCATATATGGATGAAGACCCATGACTACTAGTGCATTGATGAGATCATATCCATGATAGGAAGGCTTGGTAACTTGTAGAGAGTCTGGTGGCATGACATATGGAACAACAATTGGAAGGGCCTGATCCAGATCCTTAGGGGGGTTGGGATGTCACATATGTAGAATTGCTGATAGATGTCATGTCCATTTACCATAGACTCTAGAATTTTCCATATCAGGGTGCATGAAATTATGTAGATTGATTGAGGGTATCCCAACCAAAAGGACATATGGTTACCCCTACCATCCAAGTTAAGGAAGGAATGGATTTTATTGATGATCAATATAGTCCAAACGCAGCTCTAAAATGCCCTCAGTGTGGAGAACATCCATGAATGTCCTTTGATCAACTATCAATTGGATAATGTATATTGATGGGTGTTTTACCTACTTCTCTTTTTCACCATAATGTGGTTCAGATGGTTTGTAGGTTGTGATTTTATCCCTACCCTAGTTTGTGTTCTTATCGATAGGAAATGACATGAAAGTGTCTGTACGACTACAAATATACCTCTGTATGTTGGTTATAATATATGTACTTGTTTCCACCTAATGATGCAATGTTCCAAGGGGTATTTCAACTTCTAATGAAAATAATTTGGCCTCCCCCTCTTTGAGTGTGTTGATCTCAAACATATTCACCAGGAAAAACCCATAGGCATATCCTAAATATCAATAGGAAAATTGAAATTTCATAGAATGATAATAAATTGAAGGCCATTATAAAATCATGAGGATCAGATCATCACATAGGGGACACTACATCAATAATTCATGGGATTAGGGAGAATATCTAAATTCATATTTCATCATCTTTGTTTTTAGTATGGTGATGCATGTTTTTGATATAGTTAGAGTGTTTCTAAATCATCCATGTTCTACTTCTAGAAAATTTCACTGAAATGATCCTAACTCATTGGTTAAACCAATTGGTGGTCGTAAAGGTAAAAAAATGCATCGCCCAAGGGGTTTGAAGGATGATGATAACCATATCCTAATTAAGAAACTCTAGAATGTCAATGTCGAGAGTTGAGTTCATCCAGAACACCTCATATAACTAATATGTGATAAGAGGGTCCCACACGATTCTCTGTTTGAAAGAGGGGTCCAACTCCTAATTTACCCATGTCTCATTAGTGGTTGGATGAGGAACTAGAAAAATAACTAATAAGGATTTATATCAAAATTCAATGGATGGTTGAGAGATGATGAAGTGGGATAATAGACCATCACTCATTGGGACATCTCTCAGAGGTGGTACCATCGACATCATCTTGTCCATGTTGGACGTGTGTTGACCACCACTTCATTTGCAAAGAAAACAACTACTAGTGATGTATCCAGAAGATTATGGTAATGTATCTTGCCCTAGAATAAATCTTAGAGATCGAAAATTCAGGTAGATAATGAAACTGACAACAATAGGAAGGACTTCGTTGTGAAATGATTGAAGAGATCCAAATCATCGTCTACATACATGTACAAGTGAAGGGACTTGAGGATCTAGTGATTCTCACATTATGGGATGATAAAACTCCAATGTGGGCCTCCATCCAAAGACATGGATATAGAATATTAGGGGGTGACTCCATCACTAGATCCCATTCAACATTAGAATCAGATAAGCGAATGGGATTCATGGCAACATGGGGCCTCCCATAGTTATTCCGTCAATGGTGATTGTTCTCCCTTCTACAATAGTGTTGGTTTTCAAGCCATGGTACTTTTTAGGCATTTGAATGAAATTTTTTCTACTATTATATATCATTGGAAGGACTATTACTTTGATTTTTATTGAAAATGGTAGGACTTTCATACCTATTATTGCTTATTCGAGGAGGATCTTCTCAGGTACTATTGTGAGAGTGGGGGAGACCATTACTCTGATGATCTATAATGTGAGGATATCCTTGGAATATATTGAAGGAAATACTGAATGGTAATATATATTGGACACCAGATATGTTGTGAAGACCTCCGCAGTGGTGGGTGATGGAGCGGGGATGACTTCCACAAAAGATGGTGAGAAAATAAGGAGGGCATCCATGTTTGTTGATTTTAGAATGGATATTACCTATGAGATGAATGGAAGTGATATCATGAGGATATAATTCATGTTGATGGTTGATGATGTGAGTATTGCCTCCACATTGGTAGTTTCTAGAGTAGATAGGGACTCCCCGATGGTTTGATGCAGTATGGTTAAGGACTATATAATGGATAGTGATGAAGCAAGGAGGGCCTTTACATGGTCAACACTACAATGGGGAGGACCTCTTCATGAGGTGTAATTGTCGTTAGGATGACCTATTAATTTTTATTCTATGACATGAGGAGGATCCCTAATCCAGATGTCGACAAGATGCAGAGGACCACTACTTAAACAGTTGTTGGGAATAGGGGGAGGAACTCTATTCAATTCGTGAGATTGATAAAGACCACCAACCTCACAAAAGATGGTATAAAGAGGGAATACATACTATATCTCTTGATCGTGGGACAACCCAATACAACTTATTGTTGTTTTGGTAACCAAAATAGTTATCTGACCATGCATGTGGGGCAGTCGAGGCCTCGATTCTGATCAGACACTGGTGAATCCCTATTGTCTGGTGGTAGGGATTTGAATGAATGAAATGGGGTTGCATTTTCCATATGTGCTAGTGAAGGTGATGTCCTTTAAAAGTCATCTTACTAATATTGGGACCGACATTGGTGATAGGTTATCTGGACTAGGCCCCATAGAACATGGATACATACCATGTGTTATTTGGCATGAGGTACTAGTTGGTGGTATCTTTGGGGCCATTTGGGTGCCCTCAATGGAAACTCTTAGTTTGTGTTCATTGCTGAGATGACTCAGATATACCTTACCTCATCAGTATAGGATATTGGGTCATGGGATTTCACCGAGGATATGATCTAATGAAATTGGCTGTTGGATTGGGGAGTACTAAGTCCCTGGACATTCCATGGGGGTTGTAGTGATGGTGAGGAGAATAAGAATTTATGGATTACATGGTAATGTCTTTCATGGGAATGACCATATCCTACATGAATAATCATATGGTATCATATATCACCCTCATGTGGATGATCTCATATGGTGGGACTACATATACGAACCGATTATCCATGTATGATGATGATATTGTAGTGGAGGTGGAATCAAGCAGCATTTCCCAATGGTTGTTGTTCTTACCCCTTCTTCTATGGAAAGAGGGTGATTGAATTCATGTGACTTGGGTCCTAAAATATAGGAAGTTTCATCCATTTTTTGCAAATAATTGGAAAAAATTATCAATGCCCTAATGTTGTTTTGTCTTGCACGGTTGGAGAGATAGATCAGAATTGATGACGAAATAGATTTGATTTCCCAAATATTAAGAGGCCTAATTTTTTTTTGATATTTTATTAGCCCAACAATTTTCTGGGTAGGGCCTAGTGCTAGATTACTAGATCTGTAAACATGCTCATCTGATAATGTATCAAATTATACTTATCCCATGTTGAGGATAAGAGTTCACATTGGGTTCCCCATTTCAATTTATGTTGCTTTCTAGAAGAGTGCATCTGTACGTGGGTGTCACGCATGTTCTCTAATTGGAAGCATTCTGACCTACATTCCTACATTTTAAAGGATGTTGGAATTCATTAGTTATTCAATATTTTCTTCCCCTTTATCTAAAAGATGTTATGTGATTTTGGTTCCTACTTCCATGGAATCCTCCTTGGAACTCATCACCTAGTCCAGGTCACACATATAGATTTAGATGGTTTTCATGAAACTGATTCGTGGTTCCATCACTTCGTGGGTGTCATTTAATTATGTTGTTTCTATCTAGAAATTTTAAATGGACATGTTAGGGTAGAAACATTTGTTTATTAGAGTAGTAATGTTGGAAATCTATGGAATGTTTGGACACTGGAACATTGGATCACATGTATTGTTCCTCCTTATAGGGACTCAAAAACAGAAAAACCAAATGAATCATGTGGTGACCATAACCTATATTATTATAGAGGAATGTGTTTAGAGAGTTTTCTCATGAATCACATGTTTATCATGGGGTATTCAATGTGTTTAACTTGATGTGGGGAATGATTCGACTGATCATACTGCCTCATAAGAATAGTTCAATGTTCTGGATCCCAAGGATGGATCACATGGAAGGTTTACCAGATGGATGGATTAGAATTACCAATTAGAGTGGACCTATGGTGGTGCATCTAAGGAAGATAAGGTTTATCACTGTGAATTGGTATACCTCATAAAGGGAGGAACCGGGGTTTAGAATTGGTTGGGCATGAACGAATCTGATGATAAACTTGGGTGATGTGTCATGTAAAGATAAAATTTTCAAACAATGAAGTTTTATATAGACTCCATTGAGGGTGGATCAAGCAAGTGGACCCCAATATGGGGCACAATATAGTTTACCATTGAGTGGGATTGAACATTGGGGACTTCCTAAATTACCTATGTAGAAGACATTGTTAAAATCCCACACAGTTCAAATAGACGATTTGGGTTTTACACATGGTAACTGCCCTTCAAAAGATGTCAAATCCGTCATGGATGATGATATATTCTGTGGGGCTTATTAATGATTATCTTCTTTAGTGCTTCTAGGAGTATTGATGATGTGGATAAGACTTATGCATTTAGATGACCAAAATGGAAGACATGATATCACTGGGATGTGGTGTCCTGGGTATGATTTAGGATTGAAATAGAAGAATTTTTGAAAGGAAGTGGATGGAATGGAAGGAATGTGTGGCATGATGGGATGGAACCTCATGGAGGAATCATATTACCCTTTGAAGGATATTGGTATGGGGAGATGAGAAAACTAAGTAGGAGGCTTGTTGGAATGGGGAATATGCACAAGATCTTGACAGATGTGTGACCTCCAGTGAAGTGAATCACCCTATAGAGACATAATAACTTGAGGGAAAGACCAATATTGAAATTGATGAAGGGCTTGATGCTCAGAGAGTATTACTATATACCCTATCTAGTAGACATGTATCTAACTACACATAGTTATGTATGTAATCGTGGATTACCCATGGATATATTCTGATGGACATGATGGGGATTTCACATGGTTATTGGCCAATGTTCATGAAATGGATTGTAACCTCCCGACCCCAGTTACCAAGAGTTGGTGCATTATTATAATATATTGGCATGATTACAAGGAATCAAGTCCCGATGTAATGATCAGTTTACCAGTCATGGAAAATATATTACATACATGAATGATACATTACACTTTATGAAATAAAAACCACATAAATAATCCATTATGAACTCCATTATTCGCTTGGCTGAACATTGCATATCAATCACAATACATTTCTAGAAATCCTGTGAAAAATAAAACATAGAAAGGGGTGAGCTCAGATTCTCAGTAAGGATGACAATACAACAGAAACCTTCATAAATAAGAACAAACATTTAAAGAAATGTATAAATAAAACAATATCCTTTTGAACTTGAACTTTAGAATAATATGGAAAAAATAAAATGAAGTAATACCATTTACTTATTCACATGGATATTCTACTAGTCGAATAATCACATGCAATACCACTAACCACTTTCTTAATGATGGAATGCACAATTCCAGACTATTATAACCACGTAGAAAAGGCCCAGTGCCAAGACTACAAATATGTTTATGTCATGGACTTGTTCAAGGACAGAAGTTTGTCTCATGAGTCCTACCGATGCATTGAGGAGCTATAGCGGGCTCCACCCATCACTTACTAAGTCCAATGCATACCCATATGAAACAGTTTAAACATAACATAAACATTTGTATTAAAACTAGCATACAAAATGTCAATAATTTCTCCAAAAACCATGAATGGTATAACAATAAAACATCCAAAATCAAACATATCACAAAGCCTTCAATACAATACAAAAGTTTTGTATAATATTAAATCATCATCAAACAATTTTAAAATCCATCAAAGGATGTTGACATAGATTGAAATGATTTGTAAAAATCTTTGAGAGAAATATCCCTTTATCATGAAAACATTTGAATGTCATGCAATTTATAAAGGAAGAAATTTGAAAAAAATTTTGAATCAAAGTGTCCCATTCCACTTTGAATCTTTTAAAATTCACATTTTTAAAACATTCATGTCCATATAAATAATTCCTTAAAAACCATTTTGAAGACATGAACATTATTGAGAATGAATAAGAAGAATAAAAATTTAAAACATTTGAAATGACGTTTTTGTAAAAAGTGCCTTCAAAGAATCTCTTTGAAAACACTTTCATGAGACATGGAAATGGATAATAAATATGTCCCATTAGATACTTACGTAAAAACAACCTCGCATAATAAAGAGTTTGTGAAATTAACCCTTACCAATTTGGTAACATAAGAAACATACACCACCGGAAAGAGGCATAATACAATGAATATGTAAATACACATAAATTAAAGTGTATTAAACAAATAATAAAATTATGGGCAGTACATACATCACACAAAAGGTAACAGTGGCAATATGACACGAATCTCACCGGAATAAGGAGTGAGTTGAAAACCCCATACCTTGCAATTTCCTTTAGTCATTGGTACGTTCAACTTCATGTATAAAGACCGTAGTATGATATTAAATTATACCAGAACCATATTAATATTTATTATGTCATAAGTTATTCATTTATGTCTTTATACTACCCATTTAAGAATAATTTCCAGGTAAAATTAATATTTCGGGTAATAATCGCTTTCTTTATCATACATGTTTTAACTTGATACTATTGATTGTATCACTTAGATCATGATTCAAATACTTCCAAAATATTAAACATCATATATATTTATAATATTAATATGTATAAAAGATATATATATTAAATGGAAAATACATTTTATGGAGACGGTACTCTGTACATACGCATAAACACTGTTTCTGTTTTCATAACGTATTGAACAGAACTAAGTGAATATTATATATGTAAGTACATATATATATATATCCAGTAGAATTATTATGTCATATATTACAAACAAATTAGTAATATATATTTTTATAATCGTCGAAGAATGGTGAATATAGAAATGAATCTCATCGCGTCGTGGAGACGGTAATCCGTATGTACCCACGAGCGAAAATATCTGTTCCTTAAAGGTGTGGGATTAGATGGTATATTATTTTTACATAGACATTATCATGTTATTTTCATTATTTATATACATATAACTCATCATTATATATATCCAAATACCATAGTGTTGAATAAAAAATTACACCACGGTATGGAGATGATAAGCCGTACGTACGCTGGCGTGGTGACATTATCATTCATAAGATGAATAGAATAATGAATATAGTTGTGCAATATTTATAATAACATCACAATATATAGAATATACTACATTTATTACTTTTAAAATGGAAATAACAATGAAAAAATAAATGGTAGAAGAAAGGAACACGAAAGAGGGTGGTGATATCATTACCTCTTCTTCAGGTACTTCCTTTTGATTTGATCAAAAGGGCCCCTTAGGTTGGCTTTCTGATCAAAATAAGGCCACATGGATGAATTTAGGGAAGTTTAGAGGATATTTGGTCAGGGTTTGGCCGAACCAAAAGGCTTTGAAGGTATTTATTAGAGTGAATGGTGAGTGCCCTTTTATAAGAGGGGTGATGGGCACCTTAGGAATAACATAAAATGTTATTGTATAATAAATTAATATTCGGTTTTTAATGGATCAAATGTGGATTATTCAAAGTCTAATGTGGGTATGAGTCGAAATCCTTTCATCCAATAGATTTTAGACAGGTTTGGGTCAGTATAGTAACATTATCTTTTAGTTTTAACTCTTAGTTAATTAGTTTGACACTTACCATGTCACTTTGTATTTTTATATTATATTGTCAATAAACATACTATAAAATTCCAATAGACCCCCCCCCAATTGGTCCATTAATGATACTCCTATCATTATATACGTTTTTTGGCTGAACCGTATATTTTTATGAATATTATATCAATTACTATTATAATATTTGTTTTAAAAACACATTTATGTCAATTTGGAAACTATTTAATAATTGATTTTTGTAAAAGTCATAAAAACATTATTAATTCAAAATAAATTTATTTAATAAATCTTAAAATTCCATATTAACTTATAAAATTCTTGGATGGAATCAAATATCCAAATTTAATTTATTTTAACATTTATAATACCATTTATTTGATTCTTTCATTAATAATAAAAATATTGCATCATCGTTGTGTCATAAATAAATTTAATTATGTAATCTCTAAAAATTATAAATAAAATAACATTATGTTGGAAATTATTTTATCTATCTAATTAATTTTTATAGTTGAATTTATCATATGAATAACCCTATGTAAAAATTGTTTTTCTAAAAGATATAAGCTTGTGTCATTTTTGTATTTACTTTAACTTAATTAATATAAAGTGTCATTCTCACTTATTGGTGGCTCCATGGGGTCCCAACATCATCCCAAATATTCCCATGGTCGGCCATTAATCATTCAATAAGGTTAGGACTTGTGTTATGGTAATTTTGAATTATTACATCTTTCTTTTTACCTTTAACTACCCCATTTACCTTTAATCGCAGTAAATAAAATTCAAAACTTACTATTCAAAAAAAATATTTTTATCTCACTGAACCACATTTTACTCCTTGATATTAACCCTGTCTCTCAGATTTTCAAAATTCCACTCACAGAAGTGGTAAAATTATGTTTTATGTGAATGTACAAATTCTCCTAGGAGATGGGTAAAAGATGGTGAAATGTTCAATAAACTTTTTATATGCCTAAAATTATTATAAACTGACTCCACTGAATTACATTGAACTTTTATAGGTATTAATAATATATTTTTGATATAAAATAAATTTAAATAAAATAAATAAATATTTAAATAAAAAGACGGTTTTAACAAATAAATGAGTGCTTTTCGGTATTCATAAAAAATTGAACGTTTTCGGAAAAGTACCAAAATTTCAGTCTAAGATAATTTTGATATTCTGAATCCAAAAATGAATTATATTTTACCAAATTCAAAACATAAAAGTTGAATTTATTAATTTAAATTTAATTTCCGCTGTTAAAACCAAATGGCGTATTTTTAAGAAATAATAACTATCAAACGTTTGACACTTGTTTATGTCCAATTTCAAAGTGAAATTACTTAAAAAGACAATCATTGGATTAAATGGTAAAATATAATCTATTTACACTTCCACCATTAAAAAGTATAATTTAAAAATACAAATTATTTTGATTAAAAAAGTTGTTTTCAGTTAAAATATAGTATTTTTCACTATTCACCCAATTATGAAAGTTATCAGAAAAACACCAAAACTTTATTGAAACTAAATTCTTATGTACCGATTCTAAATAAGTAGTTCATTTTGTCAAATTTAATATATAAAAGTTTCAAATATTGAATTTAAAAAGGAATCATCATTAAAAGGTGGTAAAATTGCATTTTTGAAAAAAAATTCTTTTATTTGAAAAAATGAATTTTTTCTTAAATTATATCTTAGAAAATCATTATATTTATTCTAAAATTATAAGGATAGTATAAAATTTAAAATTCAATTAATAATATTAATAACCACTTTTGAACAGCTAGTTTGGTAAGTCGTGGTGCGCTTGAACTTAGTGTTGCATACAACACATGCTATTGTATTATTCAAATAGAAGCATACCATAGATGCTTGGGGTTTTACATTCTCCCCTCCTCAAATAAATTGAGTCCTTGCAATTTGAAATTTTTCTTTGAAAATAAAAGGTTGAAAATAGAAAATACCTTTTTGGAAGACCTGCATCAGAAATAGGGTTAATAAAAATATAACTTTAAAAGAAAGAATGAGAAGTAAAAAGGTCACCTGAGGTAGCCCAAAATAGGATTCTATGAAAACGGGGATATGGAGGAGAAACAAACCATCAAGGTATGATGGGGATTTGTAGAAAATAGTATTAGGAGAAAGTTAACTACAAGAAAATCACAAACTTGTGATTGGTTAAACAGTTTTTGATTCCCCAATAAGAAAATATAACCAACAATGTTTTTGTTTTATGTTACCTTTAATAAAGTTGAAGAATTTATTTATGAGATTTACTAGAAATGGAAGGAAATATACTTACTTGTCATGTAGACATTCATTCTAAATTTTTACCACAACCCCATCTTTCACTCCAAAATGTAATAGAACTCAAAAATATTATATTTATCCTAACCGTATAGTGTTCAAAAAATAAATTTATAATTCATCTATCAGAACTCAAAAAACTACATTATTCAATCCAGGACATTATGTGGGCCAATGGTAGGTAATACCCCCTTGCTGCCCTTCGGTTGAGGGTTCAAGTCTCGCAGCCATGCCAGACGTGACGGGTTGCCGCCCGACCTCAGGGTTTTCCTTTTACGGAAATCCTAAAATAATATCAAACTAGAATTATCCAAATTACTTCTGTCCAAACTCACAGTCCAAAATTCACAATGAAAATCCTTTTTTCTGCCTAATTACATGTGAACACCTTAGTCATGTATTCTTTTAAAACACTGCAACATCTTGAATTACCATAAAACCTTATTGATTACATTCATGATCCCTTATTTCTTATAGAATACTGGATATAGTCCTTCTATTCAAAAATGTTGTAAACTCCAACAGTGATCGAATATACAAATCATTAATCAGTTTCAAGGTAGTGATGAATATCCAATATAATTTATCCAAATCAATCATGTATTATTCCAAAATCACTACCTCCGTATCAGAACCATATTATGGTATATCTTTCTCTCAACCATATATTATCCAAATATTTAACCTGCTATTGAGTCACTTTTCATGGTTCTACACATTCTCAAGTCCTTAATGAAATAGTACTGCATTATAATCCTTATATACTACATAATTATTATAACCAATACATTTTTGATACATCACTAAAATGACATAATTATTTAATAACAACATAAGATCTATAATCATTCCTCTTCATCCGTGGTAGTATCATTAGTTTATTATTATCCAATAGCATCATTTGAGGCATACTCTGATGATTTGGACATTGGTTCACATAGTTTCCCAACTACTTGCAAGTGAAGCATTGTAAATTTGAAACCTTTTTCTTACCCTTGCAGTCACATACATGGTGTCCTTTTTCTCCACACTTATAACAAACACTCATTCCCTTTAGGCAAGTTCTAGGGTGTTTCTTCCCACAGTTATCACATATGGGAAAATTCTTCATTTCCCACTTCACTTTATCCATCATTATCTCTTCCATCATTCTTTTCTATTGTTTCCCTTCAAAGACATAGGACTCAGAAAATTCTTTACTTATATTTTTAACACATGATACTATTTCTTCATATGTTGAGAATACATGGTATAAAATTTCGCTTCTAAATTCTTGATTAATACCATGAAAATATGATCATTCTTACTCATTGGATCATACTTATTGATGGTGTTCACATTCCTTCTACCGGGAACCATTTCTATACAATAGCATAAACTAAATCAGTTTATGAATTGAAATGATTAATTTCAAACATATTAAATACCTAACATAAATTGAACGGTTTATGGATTTAATCCATAATCATAAAGATGTTTTCATTGAGGAAGTCTATACTATTAAACCCTTCATAATAGGTGGTAATGAAAATGAGAATTATCCTAAGAATATCCCTCGAGAGTGTCGTAACCAAGAGTGCAGATAGGCTCGTTGCTGTGCACCAACTCTTGTTTGAGTCTAGCTCAAAGTGGTGTTTTCATGTTTCACCCCTAGGTACATCTGTGCCAGAGACACCTCTACCTGCTTGTATACAAACAGGGATGTATTTCTCTGAAAACTAAAAAATCTCTACAATACCAAAATTCAAGGAAATTATTCCATACTAATCCTCAATGCCCAACATAGGTCTATCTTCTCTAATCAGAGTTTATCTAAATCTAGTTTCTAAGTTTATTTCTAAACTTCCTCTGATACCGACTGTAATGCCCCGACCGAAGTTACCTATAGTCAGTGCATTATTTTAATACATTCGCATGATTAAAAAGAATCAAGTCTCGAAGGACCTATCAATTTAGTAGTCCTGAAAAATATATTACATACATTAATGTTACATTACACATTATAACATACAAAACAACATAAATAATACATTATGAATGCCATCAATCCCTTGGCTTAACCTTTCATATCAATCACAATAAACTTCTAGAAATCCTTGGAAAAAGAAAACTTATAAAGGGGTGAGCTCAGATGCTCAGTAAGGATAAAAATAAACCAAAAACAATCACAAATAAGCATACACTTTTAAGGAAATGTATATCTAAAAAAATACTTTTAAACATGAACTTCAGAATAATATGGAAAAAATAAAATTAATTAATTCCATTTACTTTTTCACATGGATATTCTACTAGTCGAATAATCATATGAAATATCACTAACCACTTTAATATTGATGGAATGCATAATGCCATACTATCATAACCACATAGCCAGGCCTCGTGCGAAGACTACAAATATGATTTTGTCAAGGCCTCGTGCCAAGACACTAGTTTTTCTCATGAGACCTACCAATGCATCGAGGAACTATAACAGGCTCCACACGTTACGTAATAAGTCCAATACATTCCCATATGATAATGTTTAAACACAAAATAAACATTCATATTAAAACTAGAAACAAAAATTGTCAATACATTCTATATAAACCATGGATGGTATAAAAATAACACATCCACAATCAAACATATCACAAAACCTTCCATACAAAACAAATGATTTGTATCATAATAAATCATCTTCAAACAAGTTTAAAATCCATCAACGGATGTTGACATATATAAAAATGATTTTTAAAACTCTTTGATAGAAATATCCCTTTATCATGATAACATTTGAAAGTCACACAATTTAGAAAGGAAGACATTTAAAGAAATTTTTGAATCAAAGTGTGCCATACCAATTTAAAACTTCTGAAATTAACATTTTAAAAACATTTATGTCCATATAAATAAATCCTTAAAAACAATTTTGAAGACATCAACATTAATGAAAATGATTAAGAATAATAAATATTTAAAACATTTGAAATGATGTTTTTGTAATAAGTTACTTAAAAGAATCTATTTGAAAACTCTTTCATGAAACATGGACATGGATAATAAATATGTCCCATTAGATTCTTACGTAAAAACAATCTCAGATAATAATGAGATTGTTAAATTAACCCTTACCAATTTGGAAACATTTGAAACATACACCCCATGAAAGAGGTTCCATACAATGAATATGTAAATACACATAAATTAAAGTTTATTACAAAAAGAAAACAATTTTGGGTAGTATATGCACCACAAAAAAGGTAAAAGTGGCAATATGGCATGAATCTCACGGGAATAAATAGTGAGATGAAAACCCCTTACCTTGCACATTCCAGTAGTCGAGGGTACATTTAAATTCTTGTATAAAGACCATAGTATGTTATTAAATTATACCAGAACCATATTAATATTTATTATGTCATAAATTATTCATTAATGACTTTATACTACCCATTTAATAATAATTTCCATGTTAAATTAACATTTCGGGTAATAATCGCTTTCTTTATTGTACGTGTATTAACTTGTTACTCTTGATTTTATCACTTAGAACATGATTTAAATACTTAAAGAATGTAAAACATCATATATATTTATAATAAAAATATGTAATATATATATATATATATATGAGATGGTAAACACCGTTTAAGGAGACGGTACTCCGTACGTACGCATAAACACTATTTTCATTTTCATAATGTATTGAACAAAAAAAAGTTAATATTATACATGTAAGTACATATATATATATATATATATCTCCAGTATAATTATTATGACATATATTACAAACATATTTGTAATATATATTTTTATAATCATCAATGAATGGTGAATATGGAAATGAATCTCATCGCGTCGTTTAGACGGTAATCTGTACGTACGTACGAGGGAAAATATCATTTCCTAAAATGGGTGGAATTGTATGGTATATTAATTTTACAGTGACATTATTATGTTATTTTCATTGTTTATATACATATTACTCATCATTATTTATATCCAAATAATATAGTGTTGAATAACAAATTACACCACGGCGTGGAGACGGTAGGCCGTACGTACGAACGCATGGTGAAATTGTCATTCATAAGATGGATAGAATAATGAATATAGTTGTGAAATATTTATAGTAACATCAAATTATATAGAAGATAATGGATTTATTATTTTAGAATGGAAATAACAAACAAAGAATACGTGTAAAAAGAATGGAACTTGAAAGAGAGTGGTGAAATCATTACCTCTTCTTCAGTTTCTTCCTTTTGATTTGATCAAAAGGGATCCTTAGGTTGGAATTCTGATCAAAATAAGGCCACTAGGTTGCATTAATAGAATTTTAAAGGATATTTTCGTTGGTTCTGGATGAACCATAATGCTTTTAAGGGATGAATTAGAGTGAATGGTGAGTACCCATTTATAAGAGGTGTGAGGGGCACCTTAGAAAAAACTTAAAATATTATTTTATAATAAATTTATATTCGGTTTCTAATGGCTCCAAAGTGGATTATTAAGCGTCTAAGGTGGATATGGGTAGAAATACTTTCATCCCATATATTTTAGATAGTTTTGGGTCACTATAGTATCCTTTTCTTGTACTTTTAACTCTTAGTTAATTAGTTTGACACTTACCATGTCACTTTGTATATTTTATTATAGAGTCAATAAACATAATATAAACTTCCAAGAGACCCCCAGGTGGTCCATTAATGATAATAATATCATTATATAAGTTCTTTGGCCGAACATTATTTTTTTAGGAAAATTATATCAATTAATAATATAATATTTTCTTTAAAAACTATTTTTTTTCAATTTTGACAATATTCTATAATTGATTTTTGTAAAATTCATAACAACTTTATTAATTCAAAATAATTTTTTTTAATATATAATAAAATTAAATTTTAACCAAAAAAAAGTAGTGGATGGCATCAAATATTCAAAGTTAATTTATTTTAACATTTATAATACCATTTATTTGATTCATTCATTTATAAGAAAAATACTACATCATCATTGTGTCAATAATAAATTTAATTATATAATCATTATAAATTATATATAAAATACCATTATGTAGGGAATTTTTTTATCTTTCCAATTAATATTTATAGTTAAATTTAACTTATGTATAACCCTATGTAAAAATTGTTTTACTAAAAGATATATGCTTATGTAATTTTTGTATTTAATTTAACTTAATTAATATAAAGTGTCATTATCACTTAGAAGTGGCTCCATGGGGTCCCAAAATTGACCCAAATATTCCCATGGTCGTCCATTAATCATTAAATATGGTTATTACTTGTGTTAAGATAATTTTGAATTATTAAAATATTATTTTTACCTTGAACTACCCCATTTACCTTTAACCGCGGTAAATAAAAGTCAAAAGTTACTATTCACCAAAAATTATTTTTTTCTTATTGAACAACATTTTACTCCTTTATATTAACATTGTCTCTCGGATTTTCAAAATTCAACTCACAGAAGCGGTAAAATTATGTTTTATTTGAATTTGCAAATTCTCCAAAGAGATGGGTAAAAGACAGTGAAAAAGTTCAATAAACTTTTTATATGCCTAAAATTATTATAAGTCTACTCCAATGAATTACATTGAACTTATATACGTATTAAGTTTTTATTTTGACCTAAAATAAATTTAAATAAAATAAATAATTATTTAAATAAAAAGTCGGTTTAACCAATAACTCAATGTTTTTCACTATTCATCAAAAATTGAATGTTTTTAGAAAAGTACCAAAATTTCACCCTAAGATAATTTTGATATTCCGAATCCAAAAATGAAGTATATTTTACCAAATTCAAAACATAAAAGTTTCATTTATTAAATTAAAATTAATTTCCATTTTTTAAACCAAAAGACGTATTTTTATGAAATAATAACTATCAAAAGATTGACACTTGTTTATGTCCAATTTCAGAGTGAAATTACTTACAATGACCATAATTGTATTAAATGGTAAAAATATAATCTATTTATACTTAAAAACCATTAAAATGTATAATTTAATAATTTAAATTATTTTGATTAAAAAAGTTTTTTTCAGTTAAAATATAGTATTTTTCACTATTCACCCAAATATGAATGTTATCAAAAAAACACCAAAACTTTATTGAAACTAAATTATTATGTCCTGATTCTAAATAAGAAGTTCATTTTGTCAAATTTAATATATAAAAGTTTCAAATATTGGATTTAGAAAGTCTTCTTCATTAAAGGGCGGTAAAATTCCATTTTATGAAAAATACATATTTTATCTGAAAAAAAATAATTTTTTCAAAATTTATGTCTTAGAAACACATAATATGGATTATAAAATTATAAGGATAATATTAAATTTAATGTTCTGTTAATATTATTCATAACCGCTTTTGAATATCTAGTTTGGTTAGACGTGGTGTGCTAGAACATAGTGTTGCGTACAACACACGCTATTTTATTATTCAAAGAGAAGAGTACAGTGGAAGCTTGGGATGTTACATGGATGGAATGGGATCTCTTTGGGATAATGTTGAGGTTATGGATATGGTGATGAAAGATGGATCAGAACACCTCAAGGAGGTGGATTTGGGAGATTTTTTCCATAAAGTAAGTGTAACGCCCCAACCCCAATTACCCAGAGTCGGTGCATTATTTTAATACATTGGAATAATGAACAGAAATCAAGTCCCAAAGGACCGATCGGTTTAGCAGTTTTGGAAAATAGATTACATAATTTAATGTTACATTACACATTATAACATAAAAAACAACTTAAATAATCCTTTATGAATGCCATTATTCCCTTGGCTTAACCCTGAATATCAATCATAATACACTTCTTGGAATCCTGGGAAAAATAAAACATAGAAAGGGGTGAGCTCAGATGCTCAGTAAGGATAAAAATATAGTGGAAACATTCATAAATAAGCATAAAAATTTAAGGAAATGAATAACTAAAACAAATGCCTTTTAAACTAGAACATCAGTATAATATGGTAAAAATAAAATGAAATAGTGTCATTTACATATTCACATGGATATTCTACTAGTCTAATAATCACATAAAATATCAACAACCACTTTCATAAAGATGGAATGCATAATGCCAGACTACCGTAACCAAGTAGCCAATGCCTTGTGCCAGGACTACAAATACGATTTTTTCAAGGACTCGTGCCAAGACACTAGTTTGTCTCATGAGACCTACTGACGCATCAAGGAGCTATAGCGGGCTCCACCCTTCACTTACTAAGTCCAATGCATTCCTTATATTAAAAGGTCTAAATATAAAATAAACATTCGTATTAAAACTAGCATACGAAGTGTCAATACTTTACCTATAAACCATGAATGGTATAAAAATAACATATCCACAGTCAAACATATCAAAAAACATTCAAAACAATATCGAAGACTTCTATCATGATAAATCAACTTCAAAACCAGTTTATAATCCATTAAAGGATTTTTAAGTTGATAAAAATGATTTGTAAACCTCTTTGAGAGAAATACCACGTTTTCATGATAACATTTAAATGTCACACAATTTGTAAAAGAATTAATTTAAAGATATTTTTGAATCAATGTATCCCATACCACTTTGAATCTTTTGAAAGGAATTATCATTTTAAAAACATTCATTTCCATATAAATAATTCCTTAAAATCCATTTTGAAGACATGGAAATTAATGAAAATGATTTAGAAGAATAAATATTTAGAGCATTTGAAATAATGTTTTAGTAAAAAGTCCTTTAAAATAATCCTTTTGAAAACTCTTTCACAAAACATGGACATGGATAAAAAATATGTCTCATAAGATACTTATGAAAAAACAACCTCGGATAATAAAGAGATTGTGAAATTAACCATTACAAATTTGGTAACATACGAAACATACACCATGTGAAAGAGGTATCATACAATGAATATGTAAATAAACATAAATTAAATATTATTACATAAATAATAAAAGTATGGGAAGTACATACACCACACAAAAGGTAATTGTGAAAATATAGCATGAATCTCAAGGGAATAAGGAGTGAGATAAAAACCCCTTACTTTGCACTTTCTTTTAGACGAGGGTACGTTTACCCTCCTTTATGAAGACTATAGTATGTTATTAAATTATAAAAGAACCATGTTAATATTTATAATATCATACATTATTCATTTATGACTTTATACTACCCATTTAATAATAATTTCCATGTTATATTAATATTTCGGGTAATAATCGCTTTCTTTATCATACATGTTTTAACTTGTTACTCTTGATTGTATCACGTAGATCATGACTAAAATACTTCCAGAATATGAAACATGATTTATTTAGCCTATATATTTAGAATATAAAAAATTACAATAGACGTAATTATGAAATGGAAAACACCGTTTATGGAGATGTTAGTCCGTACGTACGCATAAAAGATGTTTCAGTTTTCATATAGTATTGAAAAGAAGTAAGTGAAAAAGATATATTTATTACATAAATACTTATATATCTAAATATTTATATCTTTAGTAGCATTATTATGTCTTATATTAAATAATTATTAGTAATATATATTTTTATAATCATCGATGAATAGTGAAATTGGAAATGAATCTCATCGCATCATGGAGACGGTAATCTGTACGTACGTATAAAGGAAAATACCATTCTTTTTATATTAATATAATATATATTTGGATGGTATATAATATATAAAGAATCATTATCATGTTATATTAATTATTTACATAAAATACACATCATTATCCTACCCATCCAAATAATAATGTTTTGAATAACAATTATACCACGGCGTGGAGACTGAAAGCCGTACGTACACACGTATGCTGACATGTCATTCAAAGTGTGGATAGAATAATGAATTGGGTAGTAACATAATTTTAATAAAATTAAATTAAATATAATACACTGGATTTATTATTTTATAATTGAAAAAACAAAGAAAATGAAGTGGAAGAAGAAACGAACTTGAAAGAGGGTGGTGAAATCATTAGTTATTCTTCGAATTCTTCCTTTTGATTTGATCAAAGGGGATCCTTATGTTGGCTTTCTGATAAAAATAAAGCCTCTAAGATGATGTAGGTATAGTTGAGAGGGTATTTGGGGTGGGGTTGTCCGAGACAAATGGCTTAGATGGTGTGAATTACAGAGAAGGGGGAGTGCCCTTTTATAAGAGGGGTGAGGGGAACATTAGGAAAAACATAAAATATTATTTTATAATAATTTCATATTCGGTTTCTAATGCCTCAAAAGTTGATTATTTAAATTATAAGGTGGGGATAGGTTGAAGAAAACTCAATCAATAGGTTTTATACAAGTTTAGGTTACCATTTTAACCTTATCATTTAGATTTAACTCTAAGTTAAATAATTTATCTTTTACATTGTCTTCTTGTATTCTTACACTATATGGTTAATAAAAATACTATATTCTCCCAATAAAACCCCAATTGGTTCATTAATGTCATATATATTATTATATAAGTCTTTTGTCCTATGATTAGATATTTTGGACCATTATATAAATTAATAATATAATATTTGTTTTAAAATCTTTTTTATGTCAATTTTGATAGTATTTGGTATTTGTTTTTTTGTTAAAATAATAACAACATGATTACATCAAAATAAATACATTTAATCAATCCTAACATGTCATATTCACCTTGAAAATTCGTGGATATCATAAAAACATTGAAATTATATTTATTTTAATATTTATAATACCATTTATTTGATTCTTTCATTAATAAGGTAACTACTGCATCAAAATTGTGTCATAAATAAATTTATATATATAATGTATAAAAATTATAAATAAAATAGCATGATGTAAAAAATATTTTTCTATTTATAATAAATATTTATAATCAAATTTATCTTATGAAAAACGTATATTAAAAATGATTTAGTTATTAAACATTGATTTTAACTCATTTAACTTTTCTTTGAATTAAATAATAATAAATGTCCTAATCTAATCCAATTGAACCTAAATTATAATATTTTATTCCTATAGATTTTTCTGGTCGAGATAAACTTGTCCAATAGAATTAGGACATGTATGAGGGTAATATTAATATCATTTTTACCCTTAATTACCTTATTTACTTTTAACCATTGTAAATAAAAGTAACAAGTTACAAGTCACCAAAAATTATTTTCATCTCATTGAACAACATTTTACTCCTTGATATTAACCGTGTCTTTTAGATTTTTGAAATTCAGCCCATAGAAGCTGTAAAATTATGTTTTATGTGAATTTGAAAATTATCATAGGAGATGAGTAAATGACCGTGAAAAGTTCAAAAAAAGTTTTATATATATAAAATTATTATAAAACAACTCCAATGAATAACATTGAACTTATATAGGTATTATGTATCTATTTTTCCCTAAAATAAATTTAAATAAATTAAATAATTAAATAAATAAAAAGTCGGTTTTAACTAATTACTCAATGTTTTTCAATATTCATTAAAAATTGAACGTTTTCCGAAAAATACAAAAACTTCACCCTAAGATAATTTTGTTATTTCGAATCCAAAAATGATGTATATTTTACCAAATTCAAATCATATAAGTGGAATTAATTAATTTAAAATTAATTATCGTTGTCAAAACAAATTGCGTGTTTTTAAGAAACAATAACTATCAAAAGATTGACACTTGTTTATATATAATTTCAATGTGAAATTAATTCCAATGACCAACATTGGACTGTAGGGTAAAAATATAATCTAATTATACTTCAAAAACATTAAAATTAATAATTCAACACTATAAATTAATTTTATTAAAAAAAAATTCAGTTAAAATATAGTATTTATAACTATTCAAACAAACTTGAAAGTTGTCAAAAAAACACCAAATATTTATCAAAACTAAATTATTATGTCCCGATTCTAAAAAATAAGTTTATTGTATATAAAAATTTCAAATATTGGATTTAAAAAGGGTTCTCCATTAAAAGGGGGTAAATTTGAATTATTTGAAAAAATAATTCATTTATCTGAAAAAAATTAATTTGTTCTTGCATTATTTCTAAGAAACTCATAATATAGATTCCAAAATTATAATAATTATATATTGTTGAAAATTCAGTTAATACTATTCTTAACTATTTTTGAACGGCTTGTTTGGAATGTTGTGGTGCGCTTGAACTCAGTTTTGCGTGTAGTGGAAGTTATTAAATTACATTGAAGAAATAACGTAAATTGAAATCATGGGGTGTTACATTATTCCCTTCATAAATAAATTGAGTCCTCACAATTTTAAATTATTCTTCTAAAATAAAAGTTTTTAAATAGAAAATACCTTTGCGGTAAAACCCACCTAGGAAATTGGGTTAATAAAACCTAGTCTTAATAAGAGGAAAAGGGAAATGAAAAAGTTACCAGCAAATTATGAACTTGATTATGAGATAATAGGTGGAAATTAGAGACCCATAATTAGGTGGAATACATAAATATTTATAGAGAGTGATTGAGGTCATCAATCATAAACAATTGTAGAATTTTGGGCCTCAAAGCTACCAATCTATGATGATTTAAAATACCATCATAAGGAATTAGGATAACAAATTTTTGGTTTCAAGATGCCTTGACTAAAGTTTAAGATATTATTTCTTTATAAAATAAAATGAGAAATAAAAAAAAACATATATATATATATACTTGTCAAGTAGAGTTCTATCTTGTATCTAATTTCTACCACAAACTCATCTTTCACTCCAAAAGAAAAAAGAACCAAAAAAATATTCTATTTATCCTATTTCTATGGGGTTCAAAAAAAATGAATTTATAATTCATCTACCAGAACATTTTTTAAACTACATTATTCAATCGAGGACATCAGGTGGTCCATTGGTAGGTGATACACCCTTGTCGCCCTTCGGTAGCAGGTTCAAGTCTTGTGGCCTTGCCAGGCGCAACAGGTTGTTGCCCGACCTCCGGGTTGTCCTTTTATGGAAATCCAAAAAAAAAATCAAACTATAATTATCCAAAACATTTCTATCCAAACTCACATTCCAAAAATTATAAGGATGGTAAACACAATGAAGATCATTTTTTCCATGTCATAACATGTGAACACCTTCATCATGTAGTCTTTTAAAATACTGCAATGACATGAATTACTATAAAACCTTATTGATTACATTCATGCTCCCCTATTCTTTATAGAATACTGTATATACTCCTTCTATCCAAAAATTTTGTAAACTGCAACGATGAAAATCATTAATCAGTTTCAAGGTAGTCAAGAATATTCAATATTATTATTCAAATCAACCCTCTCTTTTTTCAAAATCACTACCTCATTATCGAGACCATATTAAGGATTGACTTCCTTCAACCACGTATTTTCAAAAAAGTGTAGCTTAATATTAAGTCAATTTTATTAGAACAATAAAATCTCCAATAATCAATAAAATAGTATTGCAGTACAATCCTTATTTATCTCCATAATTCATGTAACCAGTATATTGTTCATACAACACTCATATAAAATAATTCTATAATAACAACATAAGACCACTAGTCATTCCTCTTCATCTTAAGTTGTATCATAAGTTGAATATTATCCAATAACATCATTTGGTGCATACTCTGATGATTTCAACTTTTTTTGTACAATGTCCCACTCCTTGCAGATGAAGCATTGTACATTTGAAAACTTTTTCTTACCCTTTTAATCACGTACTTGGTGTCCTTATTTTTCACACCTATAAAAAACTCTCATTCCCTTAAAAATTTTACCAAGGTGATTCATTCCACATTTATCACATATTGGAAAATATTTCTTTCCTGCATTCCATTCATCCTTATTTCATTCTACCATCATTTTCTTCTCTAGCTTCCCTTCAATGCCATAGGATTCAGAGAATTCTTTTCTGATCTTACTAACACATGATATACCTATTCATATGATGATAATATGTGGGAGACTATTTCCTTTCTAAATTTTGGTTTAATACCATGAATGATATTTCCCTTCTTACTATTGGGATCATACGTATTACTGTATTTCTCATTTCTTTTACTGGGTGCCATTTCTAAACAATGGCCTACACTAGGTCAGTTTATGAATCGCAATTCATAATTTCAAACATGTAAAATACCTAACATAAATTGAACAATTTATGGATATAACCCATAATCACAAAAATGTTTTCTTTGAGGAGGTATATACTCATAAACCCTTCATAGTGGTTTGTAAAGAAAACAAGAATTATCCTAAGAAAATCCATTGGGAGTGTCGTAACTAAGAGTGCATCAAGGCCCGTTTTCATGCACCAGTTCCCATTCGAGTCTAGCTCAAAGTGGTATTTTCTAGTTTTACCCCAAGGTACATCTGTGCCAGAGCCGCCTCTACCTACTCACATCTAGACAGGGATGTATTTTTTTTGAAAACTCAAAAAATACCTACATTTCCAAAATTCTAGAAATATCTTATATACTAATCCTCAATGTCTATCTTAGGGTAATGTTTACTAAAAAGAGTTTATCTAAATCAAGTTTCCAAGGTTATTTCTTAACTTCTATTGATATCAACTTTAATTCCCCAACCCTTATTACCCAGAGTCGGTGCATTATTTTAATACATTGGCATGATGACCCGGAATCAAGTCCCTAAGGACCACTCAGTGTAGAATTCTTGGAAAATAGATTAAATAATTGAATGTTACATTAAACTTTATAACATACAAAACAACTTAAATAATACTTTATAAACTCCATTATTCCCTTGGCTTAACACTACATATCAATCATAATACACTTCTAGGAATCCTGGGAAAAATAAAGCAAAGAAAGGGGTGAGCTCAGATGCTCAGTAAGGATAACAATATAGCGAAAACTTTCATAAATAATAATAAACATTTAAGGCAATGTATAACTAAAAATAGCCTTTTAAACTTGAACTTCAGAAAAATATGGAAAAAATAAAATGAAATAATGCCATTTACTTATTCACATGGATATTCAAGTAGTCGAACAATCAGTTGCAATATCAATAACCACTTTCATAAGGATGGAATGCATAATGCCAGACAATCATAACAACGTAGCCAAGGCCTCGTACCAAGACTACAAATAAGATTTTGTCCAGGCCTCGTGCCAAGACACTAGTTTGTCTCATGATACCAAATGATGCATCGAGGAGATATTGTAGGCTCCACCCGCCACATACTATTTCCAACACATTCCTCATATGAAAAGGTCTAAACATAACATAAACATTCGTATTAAAAATAGCATACGAAATGTCAATACTTTACCCATAAACCATGAATGGTAAAAAAATAACACATCCACAGTTAAAAATATCCCAAAACATTCAACACAATATGGAAGATTTTATCATGATAAATAAACTTCAAAACAAGTTTAAAATCCATTAAAGAATTTTTAGGTTGATGAAAATGATTTTTAAACCTCTTTGAGAGAAATACCCCTTCATTCATGAAAAATTTTAGAAGTCTACAAATTTGGAAAATCAGTCATTTAAAGACATTTTTGAATCAAAGTGACCCATACCACTTTGAAACTTTTGAAAGGAATTAACATTTTAAAAACATTCATGTCTATATAAATAATTCCTTAAAAACCATTTTGAAGAAATGAACATTAATGAGAAAGATTTTGAAGAATATATATTTAGAACATTTGAAATGTTTTTTATTAAAAATTCCTTTAAAATAATCCCTTTTAATACTCTTTAATAAAGCATGGACATGGATAATAAATATTTCCTAGTAGATACTTACGTAAAAACAACCTCGCATACTAAATAGAGTGCGAAATTAACCCTAACCAATTTGATAACTTAAGCAATATACACCCCGTGAAAGAGGTATCATACAATGAATATATAAATACACATAAATTAAAGTGTATAACATAAATAATACAATTATGTTCAGTACATACACCACACAAAAGGTAATAGTGGCAATATGGCATGAATCTCACCGGAATAATGAGTGAGATGAAAACCCCTTACTTTGCACTTTGCTTTAGTCAATGGTACGTTTAGCCTCTTGTGTGAAGACTATAATATGTTATTAAATTATACCAGAACCATATTAATATTTATGATATCATACATTATTAATTTATGACTTTATACTACCCATTTAAAAATAATTTCCATGTTATAATAATATTTCTAGTAATAATCGCTGTCATTATCGAACATGTTTTAACTTATTACTCTTGATTATATCACATACATCATGATTTAATACTTATTGAATATAAAACATGATTTATCTATTATATATATTTAGAATATAAAAATTGACAATAGACATATATATGAAATTGAAAACACCATTTATGGAGACGGTAGTCCGTACGTACGCATAAAAGTTTTTTCCATTTTCATATAGTATTGAACGGAATTAAGTGAATAAGATATATCTATGTACATAAATACTTATATATATAAACATTTATATCTCTAGTATCATTATTATGTCATATATTACATAATTATTATTAATATATATTTTTATAATCGATGATTAAGGATGTATTTGGAAATGAATCTCACCGCGTCGTGGAGACGATAATCCTTACGTACGCATGAGCAAAAATATCATTTTTTTATTAATATAATATATAATGGCATGTTATATAATATATATAGAATCCTTATCATGATATATTTTTTATTTACATAATATACACATCATTATCTTACTATCTGAATAATAATGTTTTGAATAACAATTACACCACGACGTGGAGATGGTAAGCAGTACGTACGCACGTATGGTGACATGTCATTAAAAGGGTTGATAGAATACTGAATTTTGTTGTACCATAAATATAATGACATAAAAGTATATAAAATATACTGGAATTATAATTTTATAATGTAAACAACAAAGAAAAAGGAAGTGGAATAAAAAAGGAACTTGAAAGAGGGTGGTGAAATCATTAGCTCTTCTCCAGGTTCTGCTTTTTGATTTGATCAAAAGGGTTCCTTAGGTTGGCTTTCTGATCAAACTAAGGCCTCTAGGATGAATGTATGATAGTTTAGAAGATATATGGGTAGGGGTTAGCTAAGACATATGGATTATAAGGTAATAATTAGAGAGAAGGGGGAGTGCCCTTTTATATGATGGGTGAATGGCATCTTAGGAAAAACTTAAAATATTATTTTATAATAAATTAATATTTGGTTTCTAATGGATACAATGTTGATAATTTAAAGTATAATGTGGGGATATGTCTAATAAAACTCAACCAATATGTGTTAGACAAGTTTAGGTTATTATTTTAACCTTATCATTTAGATTTAACTCTATGTTAAATAATTTAACTTTTACCATGTCTTTTTGTATTCTTACACTATATGGTTAATAAACATACTATATACTACAAATAGAACTCCAATTGGTTCTTTAATGTCATATATATTATTATATATGTCTTTTTTTTATTCTTATATTTTGATGACCATTATATCAATTAATAATATAATATTTGTTTTAAAAACTATTTTATGTCAATTTTGACAATATTTGGTATTTGTTTTTTTGTTAAAATAATAACAACATGATTACTTCAAAAAAATTTATTGAATAAATCCTAACATGTCATATTAACTTCGAAAATTCGTGGATGTCATAAAAACGTTGAAATTATATTTATTTTAATATTCATAATACCATTTATTTGATTCTTTCATAAATAAGGTAATTACTGCATCATCATTGTGTCATAAAAAAATTTATATATTTAATGTCTAAAAATTATAAATAAAATACCCTTATGTAGGAAATATTTTTATATATCTAATTAATATTTATAATTGAATTTATCTAAGGTAAAACCCTATATTAGAAATGTTATTTTATTAAAATTTTAATTTAACTCTTTTAAAATTTCATGGAATAAAATAATAATAAATGTACTAATATAATCCAAGTGGATCTGAATGATAATACATTATTCCCAAGGTATTTTTTGGTGGATATAAACTTGTCCAATAGAATTAGTACACTTGTGAGTGTAATATTATTATCATTTTTACCCTTTAATTGCCATATTTTCTTTTAACCGCTGTAAATAAAAGAAAAAAGTTTATATTCACCAAAAATTATTTTCAACTCATTGAACCAGATTTTGCTCCTTGATATTTACCGTGTCTCTTGGATTCTCGAAATTCATCCCACAGAAGTGGTAACATTATGTTTTATTTGAATTTGCAAATTCACCTAAGAGATGGGTAAAAGACGGTGAAAAGCTCAATAAAAGTTTTATATATCTAAAATTATTATAAAATGACTCTAACAAATTACATTGAACATATATAGGTATTATGTATCTATTTTGACCTAAAATAAATTTAAATAAAATAAATAATTAATTAAAAAATGTTGTTTTTAACCAATAACTCAGTGTTTTTCATTATTCATCAAAAATTAAAAGTATTCAGAAAAATACCAAAAATGATGTCTATTTTACTGAATTCAACTCATATAAGTTGAATTAATAAATTAAAAATAAATTCTCGTTGTCAAAACAAATAGGGTGTTTGTAAGAAACAATAAGTATAAAAAATTGGCATTTGTTTATATATAATTTCAATGTGAAATTAATTCCAATGACCAACATTGGACTCAAGGGTAAAAATATAATTTAATTCTACATCCAAAAAATTAAAATGTATAATTCAAAACAATAAATTATTTTGATTAAAAAAGTCGCTTTCAGTTAAAATATAGTATTTTTCACTATTCACCCAAATATGAATGTTATCAGAAAAAAAAAAAAAATTTATCGAAACTAAATTATTATGTCCCGATTCTAAAGAGGAAGTATAGTTTGTATAAAAGTTTCAAATATTGGATTTAAAAAGGGTTCTCCATTAAAAGGCGGTAAAAATGTATTATTTGAAAAATAATTCTTTTCTCTGAAAAAAATGAATTTGTTCTTGCATTATGTCTAAGAAACTCATAATATGATTTATAAAATTATAAGAATTATATATAGTTGAAAATTCAGTGAATACTATTAATAATTTCTTTTGAACGGCTTTTTTGGTTTGTTGTGGTGTGCTTGAACTCAGTGTTGCATGTAGAGCAAGTTATTGAATTACATTGAAGAAATTACATACTTTGAAATCTTGGGGTGTTATAATAAGGATGTTACATCATGAGTGTATGTCCCTAGGAGGGATAAATAAAGTTTTTTATTTAATAGTATAGATCCTTAGGGGGTATCCAACGTACCCTATTTAGAAGAGAGGGATCAAAACCAATGTAGTTTAACAGTGAGGGGAATTGGGATAATGCAATGTGGCAGCCATGTGGATAGGTATCCTGGTCAATAATAACCTCTTATCCGACATTATACAATCTCGGTGTGAGAAATAAGAGATAGTAGTATGCCAAATGATATTTTCACAAATGTTGTGGTTATAAGTGGTGATTTTGGGTATTATTGACTGAGGAAACCTAAGGAGATATATATTAGCGATTAATCTATGATGGATGCTTGTGTCTGATATCATTCCATGTGAAGAGAACATCATTTTCATCCAGGAAGGTCAGTAAAATCTCACTCCAATTGTTATTAATGGATGTAGAAAATTACCTATGTGTGAAACCACTTGTGCCTTGCACGAGGTGAGACTAGATTTTAATGTTGTGTGTAGAGGACGATGGGGCCTGGATAACATATTTTAGATAAGATAACGAGGGATTTCTCCTCACCCCTTGGACTTACATAACTGATTCTCCCCACACTTGGGGAATGGAAGGAATCGTCAACACTCGAAGGGGGACGGGTGTAGGAATGGTAACTCGTGGTGTCCACATAGCATGGATATACTGAAAAGAAAAATCCATTACTATACCAATACCAAAATAAAATAGATAGGACATAAAAATACGATATAGAACATAAGAGACTAGGAAGTCACCCCTTACATGCTTGGATACCCATACAAAAGAGGATCTTGTGAAGCAAGGTTCCTCAACAAGAGTAGAATCATGAATCTTGTGTTCTTTGTCAAGAAAATTGGCTTCATGATGGAAATGGCCTCACATAGCTTGGGGCATTCCATTTTCTTAATATTAAAAGAATTTTTTTTTCATGATGGTTTAATTCTTCATGGAGCCTCATGCATCCAAAAGTGGTGAATTCCTTCATGAATGGTGGAGGCCTTCATTAATGGAATCTAAACATAAGGTAGATTCTATGATTACAAAATGAATACATGGATCACGGTTCTCCTATTCTGTGGGCTATAATTCTATTACTCAGGTTAACATTTATAAGGATATTTATAAAACAGGAGACCAGAAGATGAATGTAAAGGGTAAGAATGCCTTTATATTTGGTTATTTCCATATTTTTAGGTAATGAGGATCGAGATTCTCTTAGGATGATTCATGATGGAAAATAGATGAAGAAAATGGGTTGGGATCCATTAGAATCATGAAGATGTCCATCAAATTTGTGTGTGTGGTAATGGATAATGTTATACTCATGAAGGTACCATAATCCACCTCACATGAATAGAGGAGAGGGTCTCCATGAATGATCGTCACATGGAAAAATCCTTTGATGAATTTTGGGGTAGTCTGAGCCTAAATTGGCTTTGTACCAACCAGGATCTTCTTTATTTCTCCATTAGAATATTTTTGGCTACAATAATAACATAATAATTAGATTATCATCAAAATCATGAGAGGAATCATTAGATAGAATCATGGAATGTTTAAATTCCTAAGAATAGAACATCTTGTCTTAGTGGTCAGAGACCACATATAGTTATGAAAAAAAGATATAATCATTGTCACACATAACATATGTTCATAATCACAAAATCATCATTGTGAAAAAATATAGCATAATGTTAATTAATATTTCAACTTATCTCATGTGATACATTACATTACCTAATGAATTGATGTGTTATTTAATATCAGGCACACTCATCACATCATAACCTTTACATTGCATGGAATTCCACATAAAATGGATAACAATCATGGAAAAAAACAACCATTGGATAGGAAATGGGTTTTAGAAGAATTTCATAAATCATACATTTTCGAATAATCCTTTTAGTTACCAAATTATAGTGGGATTAAAAAGTATTGTATAAGAATCATCAATCAGGAGACATGAAGTAAAAAACTCAAGTGAAGTAAAACTTTTGTTTTTAGAAGGAACTATAATTTTGAAAAATATTTGTATATGTAATAAAATATTATTTGAAACAATTATATCCATGAAAATAAAATTGAAGGAAAAATTAATTATTTTTTAGGAATATTAGACGAACAACCAAATTGAAATTTTTCATGAAAGATGAATAACCCAATGAATAACAGTCGGTTTAGGGAATTTCCTTAGCTTATATCTAAATGCTTTCTTTGCATCAATATCCAAGATCATCGAATTGAAATAGTATATTACTAAATAATGAACCACTTATAAATATATTTCATTCATTATAATTTTGTTAAGTATATTTATATCGATTTTGATGATTTATATTGGGAAATTTCATAGTTCAATAATGTTTGTTTTCTTGTTTTCTATGATTGGTTCACTAATATATAAGTGTGGATGTTTGTGTAAAATAAGGTTAACTTTTAAAATTGAAATTGTATGTTATTATTGAACATAAAAAATATTAATTTATCTTATATATATTTTTATTATATTGTATGATGATTAATCAATAGAAAGAAAATTAATGAAAATTATTTAATTTATTTGGAGGATTTTATGACCATCACAAACTAATATAATTTAATCATGATTATATATTAATTACAGAACACTATATAAAAAAATGAATAATAAATTTTTATTTTACCTATAAATTGTTATAATTTTCATCCTTTAAGGGCGTAATGTAAAATCAAAACACATCGTCCCTAATGCTGGTAAATCAGCATATCACAAACGCTGATATCATTTTTAGAAATAAATTATAGAAGAGACGATGTTTGATTTGGAATTATTACATTAAAATAGTTAAATTATAGTATATATAAGTTATTCTAGTTATCCTTTAACTTGGATAAGGTGTATTGAGGATGGAATAATTAAATAAAAGGAATTAAAATGAAATTAAAATAAAATGAATGTCGTTTTTTTCTTCAATAATTTTCCTACTTGATAACTTCTTTTGGGGGATTGGTTTGGAATTTAATTGTAACTTAAAGATTATTGAAATATAGGAAAGGGTATGGAAATGTATTGGATAGAAATTGGAAAATAATAATTCCTTGGGAGTTTTTATGATAATAGGCTGCGAGGGGAGGTATTTGTATGTATAGTGCAGTTTTTTACTATTTTATTCGTTAGTTTTTTTGTCTCAAGAATATCAATATTTTGAACTATATGACAAAAAATATTAAAATAATTATATCTTTTCCGATATTATTGTCTTACATCGTCCATAATGCATATATGACTCAATATTAATTTCTTTTTTCAATTCTTTAAATTTTTTTTCAATATTCTCAAAGAATTCCTCTTTTTTAAAAGACCCCTAAAATTCACCCAAACAAAATTTTGACATGTAGAAATAAAATTTGAAACCCATTTGGTGAAAATAATATTCTAAATCTGAGAAATATAATTTTTAAATAAAATAATTTTTTTAAAAAAATACCAATTTTAATTTATAATCTAGTTTATGACACTTTGGAAAATTAATAATTTTCCCATAAAATAAAATATTATATTATAATAAAACAAAATTCCAAATTATAAATAAATTTTATGAAATTAAATTTTATTTTAAATAATTATCATAATTATAAAATTTTAAATAAACATTTATGTTTTACCAAAATACTAACACATAATATTTTATTTTCGATACATTTATTTACTTCTACTATGATATAATTATTTTTTATTTAAATTTATAAGATTTATTAATTTTATTTAAACATTCATAGGTTATTTTTATTTTTTATTGGATGTGTTACTTTCTCTAATGGCCATGTTACTATTCCAATGGCCATGTTACTATTCCAAAGGACATGTTACTATTCCAAATCCCATGTTACTATTCAAAGGCCTCGTTATTATTCCAAAGGAACTGTTATTATTACCTCTCTATAGGTTCCATAAGTCCTAATATCACTTATTTCATAAATCATTAATGAGAAATAATTTTCTAGTGATATATTTATTCGATTTATGTGTTTTATACTATATAACATTACTATAATAAGGGAAAAGTCCATTGATAAATGTTTTGGAAATTATATTTGACATAAATCACTCTTAATTCATAATAGTTATAATTTAATTCATATTTTTATCATTATTATATTATCAATATTATCTTCCAAATTTTCTTCATTTTTTCACTTGAATCATGTAATGAAATGATTTAAAAAAACATGACTTATTTATCATTTTATCGGATATAATTTTCTTCCATGTCCATATTTTTCAATGATATTTTTAAAAATTAATTTTTATTTGTTATAGGACATATTATGTTATTATTTAAATGTTATTAAATTGATTATTTTCTCTTGTTTATCAAATGGTTTATCTTGAAATTTCACTACAAAATGTCAAAATGGGTTGTTTTTTAATGTATACGACATTATAAAATGTAGCCACCACCATAACTCTTTTATAATATCTAGCATATTCTACACATTTTCAGTGATTTTACAAATAAATCTGATTTGAGAATGATTATTTCAATCCATTTTCATCCTCTATATTAATGATATAAATTATATCAACACATATATTTCTGATGAAATTATGGTCATCGATTATCTCCTATTAGTTATATGTTTATTATTTTCTCAAGAAACATTCATTATCATGAAATCATTTTTCAATGGAAATTTGAATTATCATAAAAATATTTTATGGGTATTATTTTTTTAAAAAATTATATCAATTACATATTTGGTGTTTTACTATTAATTTAAATTTTTTGACATTAAAAACATCAATAATTCTTTATTCTTTATTCTATATAGATATTTGTTGATAATAAATATTCTTTATAAATGATATTTATCACTTCATATATAAGGAATGAATTGGAAATAAATTTAATGATGGTTTCTAAAATTTTATATCACCTCAATGCATCAACATGTCACTTATGAAAAATCAATTGTCCAAATTAACATGTTTTTGTTGTATGTATTCCAATGGTTTAAATAGACATAAAATAAGGATTTGATAGTAGATATATCATGATGTATCATATCAGGATATATAACATAATTTATTTCATTCATGATGAATATTGTGACTATTATTATCCTTGAGATTACTAAATTAATATTATATAAGGATGGATTTTGTTCACAAAATATACATTAAATGTTATGTTTGTTTTGTTATTTACCATTAAATAATGATTATCCCTTATTTATTCATGACATATTTAGTTTTACATAAACCTCATTGAGAATATAATACCACCCTATATATTATTTTTCATCCTCATGATATTAAGAATGATATTATAAATAATATCAATGATGCTAGAATATTTCATATGATACAAGCTTAAAATTTCATATGTAATATACGAATCATATATATATATACATCATTAATTCTACTAAAATAGTAAATACTTCAGAATTATATCCAATTTCTATATACCAATGTAATAAATAAGACACATTATTTATGTTACTCTTATTAGAATTTTAATAGTTTGTATGTGATAATGTTTTTTATATACATTAGGAACTCAATTTTAAATAGACATAGCTAACATGGGAAGTAAGATAATTCCTTATAGTATTTGAGAACATTTGACATTAATGGGACATTATTTTATTGATCTATATTCGTGATTATAATGATCTAATATAATGGATCCATTACTCAATAATTGTTCCTAATGGAATAAATTGAAACAAAAATTGTAAACTTTAGAGGGATTTTATTGATGAGAAAAACTACATCACTCGAATCCAAAATGATAATATATTGGATGTTTTAGGTTATATCATAGTGGTTTGGAAAAAGACACATTCTCTAATTGAGAAACATATATTTATAAAGAATTATTATCCGATGGTTGATTGCTTCATGGGATTAAGTCCACTATATATTATTGTAAATTATATTCCATTTGAAAATAACTAATTGATAAAATATCTCAAAAATATATTGCAACCTTTATAATGTTATGAATATGAAAAGTTTATTCTCTCATTATATTTTTTGATAGGATATGCTGAGTAGTGGTGTTCATTGATCAATAATTCTGAAGTGGATGATGAAATAGAAATCATTGAATAAAAATAATAATTTTATTTTTTTTGAAAAAAACAGCATTTGAGAACAATACATAGAAATAGAGAGGGTGTGCTTCCATTTAAATTAAATGGATGAAATTTTTTTGTGGAATGTGATGCTAACATCACAAGATTATTCGAACATGTTTCAAATGATATATGAAACATAGAGTACCAGATTATCTATTTCATTGATGGGACTAAGGTGAGTCCTTTAAGATAACTCGATTGTCAAATTTTTTCTTTATATAATGATATATTATCATGTTACACTATGATATTGAAGTAATTTTCAATATCTTATACATTCGTGGGATATCAAAGAAATAAGAGGATAAAAGGAAAATCATCAATGCAGAATAAGGGAATAAAGAAATGTATATCATGTGAAATTTATTGAATGGAACATATATGAAATTTATTGAGAGTTATTGGGTTTTTTCTAAAATTTTGGAGATAAGGTTCATCTTGATTATTAAAATAAGGAAAACAATGATGAAAATACTATTTATTTAATCCCAATTAAAGATAGGGGGAATTATTCAAACCAGCTCCCCATTTTTTGAGGGAATATACCCATGAATAATCTACCTGGAGAAGTACAGGCTTAAGTCACTTTTATATATTACATAAAACAATTAATTTATGTGTCTATTTTGATCAATTAATTTTTTCTATAAATGATATTATGGTTTCAAGAATAATGATTCATATAATGATAGTATTGTGGGAGAATTAATTTAATGATTTTAATGTTTAATTGAATAGAACAAAATAAAAATGAATATTTTGTATAGGTAGGGAGATTTTTATTGAGAATACGTTAACACTATAAACTAACCCTTAATATGATTCAAATGATGAGGAAATTATGATTTGTTAGGATAATGATGAAATTGATATGATTCATGTAAAATGGATAGTGTTGGTGATGTTCAAAAATTTTAGTTATTTGATGAAAAATTAATGAATAATTTATTTTACTATAGATATATATTTTAAATTTATACATGTAATAATGAAGGACTTCATTTTTAGAAGAATTTATATTTTTATTGATGTTTTATGGTGATTCGGGTTATTAGTTTGTTTTAGGTGAATATTTCATAATGGTATTCACATTTGTAGTATATAACATTATGAGATACATTATGTTGTTTGGGAAAAGAATTTTGATAAACAAAATTTCTATTTTTGGGTTCTGAATTTGGTCTGATCTATTTTGTAGTCTTAAGGTCAATAAAATATAAAATGTATTAATGTTAACATTGGAGATTGTTGTTGAGTTTATAAAGATTATGGTATTATTGGATATATTTTTTTGGAAAATAACTAAAGACAAGAGGAACAACCTATCATTATTTTTCGAATATTATAATCCGCTAAAAAATAATTTTAGTGCATCGAAAATAAAAATGTTCATCTTGTATATTGATTTATTTGAGTAAGAGGTATACTAGAAATAGGTCAACACATAAATCAAGGATGAAATTATTCTTATGAAATATAATGATATCATGTAAGTATATTTACTGATTTCATTTATATAGGGGATAAAGGAAATCATATACTCTAAGAAATGAATCATGAAACAAATATTTCATCCAGTTAAAATCATTTCAGTTGAATTGATGGACATTTCATCCATCACATGTTTGAGGTTTGATAGTTATTAACATTCTAGAATCTATATTATGTGTCTCTCTCTATTAGTCATTATAAAATATTTTAATCTTGGACATGAAAACATATTTACTTCCGAGTAATTGTATCATATTTGAGAACATAGTTTTGTGTTATTATAGAAAACCTTCATATTTCACTTTCCTTAATTTTTAGAGGAAATTTTATGAACCCTTTTTTACAATACTTCTTTTTCAATAAATAATTATTAAATTTCATACTCTTAATTTCAGGGAACAAGAATAATTATCATTATTTTATTTAGTTAGGTGAATGTAGTATATAACAACCATATATTATAATATAAAATAATTATTGATAGTGTATAAAACACAAAACAACAAATCTAAATAAATCACAAGATATTATTATTTATATATGACCATTTTTACCTAGACATTTAATTAATGGGAATGCATACGGTTAAATACACTATTAAAATATTTATAAATTTTTTATATAATTTATATATTAAAAATTATTTTATAATAATTCTTTATAAAATTAATTTTATTCTGTAAAAATATATATTCTTCCAATTGGTTTTATTTTTCATTTTCTGTGTTTCATGAAATAAACCATATTATAGATTGAACTAAAACTACCCCAGGCATGCCTCTATTAGCATGGAGTGCCGACACATGCTGATGGAACAACTACCTCATGGAGGCCATTACCAAGGTACATGTACACACTCAAATTTCTATCTCAATGAAAAAGAGAAGAGGGAGTGAATGCAAGATGAATTACAACTAAAAAATTAAAAGAAGCAGGCATGAACCTCAAGATAATAGAAATATACAGTATTGTAATCTAAAAAGTAATGATGAAAAATACCTGCCCACCCAAAAAAATATCCCAACCTAATAGAAAACTATAAAACAAAAACATCTAAGAGAGACCAGCTCTTCAGACCCTTACTATTACCCTCATATGTTATCTAAGAACTATCTACCAAACTTCACTTCTATTGTGATAATAAAAATTATTGTATCATATATATGACATGACAGGTTTTGTAAAATACCACGTAGGGGCAAGTATAAGCATACTTTGGATGATGCTCTGAAACTGAAGAGGGGGAAGTAAGAGATATATGAGAAAATAATGATATCATATTCATAAGGTAAAATTAAAGAGTGTAGGTCAACCATAAAAATATTAAAGTATGCTTGTACAATTATAATGGTATAAACATGGTGAATATATGATCTACACATCGAGCCATTTCCACCTATAAATATAGAGATGACTCATTCTACCATTATAAGCTAGACATAGAAAGCTTGTGTCATACCTCGCACATCTTTTCATCTACTGGAAAGAGAGAAAACAAATCCATGGAGTGACTACTAATGATGTATATATATATATATATTCTCAGTTAAAGAAGATAAAATAGGGGAATAAAGGGATATATATCTCACAACTCATTCATGAATGAATAGTATCCAACCATTCAAAATGTCCAACAATAATTCTCAATGTCACACACTTATTACTTGAATAGACATATCTAAGAGACATAATCATCACACCTTGATATTATCTTATTTGGATAGCACTGACTCACCCACATGGTTTTTTTCGGTCATGTAGACACTTGGGGGGGGAGTCCCTCTTCGTAGTGACTTCAATGCTACACCAATCCATAGATTTTCACTCTTCAACACAATAATTGTGGCCCAAACACTATGTAAGGATCACTTGTCCATGTGTGATCAGAGGGTCATAATCTACATATCTAATAAAAATCCACTTCCCAGCATCACTGGAGGTTTACTCTTAAGAAACGCATTGGGGAAATCCACTCCCCGTCCTTGTGGGAGGGTAATTCCTAGAATAAGGATATCAGAGAACTACAATGCCCATATCTTTTAGATGGTAATAAATGGAAGAAGTCATCAAAGAACTCAACATCCCATCCTTGATGGAGTGTAATGACAAGAAAATGGTCGTCGAGGAACTCCATTACACATCCCGACTTGAGGGTAATGCCAAGAAGAAGCATCAGGAAACTAAATTTCTCATCCCTGGTGCAGGGTAATTCCCATAAATAAACGTTGGGGAACCTCACTACTCATCCCTACAGCAGAATAATGCATGGAATAAGTCCTAATGACCATGCATGATTTCTTCTATCATCATGTGTCCCCTTAGTGTGTTCCATTCAGAGGTCATAGGACTTCGCATCTCAAAAGTAACAAATGAGGTCACCATCACATTCTATGTCAAAAAACACTTAGGATAGGCTACTCACAAACCAACATCCATGTTCAAACAATGGATAAATGGGACATTGATGTTTCCTAAAAAGGAACCAAGGGGTACACGATGTGTGAGGGGTCCATACAACCTCTGGCCCAACTTCACAACCTAATTGTGTCCCTATGCAACACACAACTTCACCAAATATAGGATTAGATGTCGTATAAGTAGACTTCATGGTCTATCATGTCTAATTAGGACTGAGTCATTGTTTGCAAGTTGTGTATTTGAACCAGACCTTGTGTACATGTAGTTTAGTAGATAGTGTATCTGTCCACATGGGACAAAACCCATGTTTTCAATCCATGTCTTTTTACTCTTACATGGAATACACATCTTTGTGGCCCATCACATGTGTTGTCGAAATAGAGAAGGGATACACTGTGTGTGTGGGAGTACTACATGGTGTGTCATTCTTAACATTTTTCAAACCATAGTTTCCATTGAAGTATGGAATACATTTCACTACCCAATGTTTTATTAATGAATATACCTTCCGGTATTTATTTATTATATTATATTCACATAAGAATACATTTACATCATAATAAAAACTATCTAAATGAATAATTAGGTAAAGAAAATGTATCTCATAATTATTATTATTTCTAAAAATGGTGTTCATTTATATATTATACACATCAAAATAATGTTTTGGGTGAATATTTGGGATATTCTGAAATACTATAATTTTTTTGAATAGTCAAATACCGTAATTTACAGTATATATGAATTATAAGCTAAATAAACTATTCATTTAGTCGTGAATGATTTATGAACCATTGGTTAACATACACATAATCTAATTAATGTATTTATTCTTAATAATTATAATTATTTCTTATATTGTGAAAAATAATAAACTAATGTATTAAATATTTAGAAAACACTCATCTCCTCCACTATAATAACCACCCCTCCCCACCTCTTCTTATCACGTCTTTAAATACTTCTGCATTATCCAAATTTTGATCAAATTTCTTTTGAAGACACTCCCAATCGTTTAATAACTCATTTTATCATCAAATTACCTAAACCCTTTCTCTATGGAGGCACTCTAGGAGGATAAATTCAAGAGGCAAATTCTTCTTCCCAATTATTTTATTTTATTTTCATGTTCCATTCTTTAATTGTTTTATCTCCACTAATCCCATCATCTGATTGGTATGATAACTCTAGAACAATTATCATACACTAATTATTTTACTAAAATGTAATAATACATCAATATATATCTTTTTCCATCCTTTTAAACATATAATGATGACACCGCCTGATTTGTGTAAATTTATAACATTCAAGGACAACAAGTTTTAAATATCTATTAACATCTTCAAGGATTTTGATGAAACCATTTTTATGTTTGAAAGAGATTATAATATATCTATATAATTATCTACTATCATTTTCTATTTATTATATTAATTTATAAAACAACATATTTTCATTGTGATCAAAATACATAAAAAATTAATCTAAGTATTCATCATTAGAATTTTATATAATGATTCATCCTAATCCCATTCAATAAAACTAGTGGTATAACAATTATATCTTCTATATGTTCAGTAATATAATAATATTACACTTTTGGAAAACCATTCCAAATTTACATGAAATTCCATACTCTTATTTGGGAGAATTGATCATGAAAACTAAGAAAACAAGAACTCACAAATGATGAAATTAAACGTTATACCTCATCAAAAATGGAATAAAAGAACTCAAGAAAATGATTCCAAGTAAAATTATTATATAATATGTTATTTAATTATGAATTAATTAATCTAAATTCCTTATACAAGACATTGAGATCATGTATATTACACCTTCATACATACGGTAAAGGATTCTACCCAAGCCTCCATTATTCATTTGGTTTAATATTTTACTCTTTTTACCCAAATGAAATTATCCTCTATTTTTATGTAAATCAATTTAACACTACGTACATGTTCCAAAATCATGCATACATATCTTTCATTCCACCTTCTTTGTGGATATACATGTTTCATGTGGTTCATTTCTTGATACTTCTTGAGAACCAAAGCATTTTATGGGAACATCCAAAATTCTTACCATTATTAAGTGCACTCTATAACATAATTTAGGACTCCATTTTTTTATAAATACACAAATTTTATTATGAAACCTTCTTGTTTAACCTCGGGTTTTATATTAAATATTGGTCATTTTTTCATTTTTACATTCTATTTGATATTTTCTTTAAGCAACACTAAAATGTTTTCCTTCTAATGTTTCTTAAATAATGTTTTAGATGTTATCACATAAATTTGACATAAAATTTCATGATATATATCTATTATACTTTATGATTTTACTTATATGATTTATTTCTAATCATTAATTTACAATTTTATGTTATTCCCATGAATAATTACTTTTGACATGATTATGATACCCGTCTCTTTCCATGGGTAACCATTGTGTTTATGATTTATTCCTAAAAAATGGTTCATTCTTTCTCACACATATTCATGAACATGTAATGATGGTTGTTCCTATATAGTTCTCTATTCCAATGGGTATGTCTTATAATCATGAGAAGTTATGTTCAATGATCTTGGTAGCTAGCCTTGACTCGTTCTCTGTGTGCAGTGGTCGTGGTGGTTAGTCTTGACACATGCTCTTCTATGTAAATTGAGACTTAACTCATTCTCATCTACATGTGATGAGCCTAGAACAAGAATAATGTAATGTTTTATATTTCTTCTGGATTATTATGATTAAATGAATATAATATTACAATTTCTATATGTAAATATTCTTTATGTTCCATGGAATTTATATGACAATGTCATGCCTTCTAACCCTTATTCCATGATTTATTCTTATGATTATTCCCTTACAGTGATTTTTAGATCATCCCTTTGTTCATGTTTTCCCTAGGATATCCTATGTATATGTTTTGGGACAATGGAAGTTATTATCCCAATTTGGATATTAAATAGTTGTTGTTTTTATGATTTATTCTTATATTCCTAATCTCATATGACTCTAGACTTTACGATCTGTGACTTGTAATATGACGTAGAATGATGAAAAAAAATCATGTAATGATATGTGTAACATGTTAGGGTCACTATATTTGGTATCATTAGAATAACTAGTTATTTATACGGATTTGGAATAAATATATTTAGTAATAACCTTATGAATAATACAATGTATAAGAAAACATCTCAAATTTTTGGTAAGTATAGAGGTAGTTGTTTATCGACAAAATACATCCCTTTCTGGATACTTCAGGTGGATTTGGTTCTTGAATAGTTGTTCCTTGGAGTGAAATAATCAACAAGGTGTCTCATGACAAACTCTAGATATCCTAGTTCATGACAATGGGTCTTAATACACACCAGGTTTGATATACCTAGGGGATATGTTTTGGATAATACATAATCTAATTATTAACCATTAATAAGGGAACAAATAAAAACCCCATAATAATTTATGATAGGAACCACATCATGGATAACCAAGATTAAAACCAGTTTAATCACATGTTATGATATTATTTTCCATTACACATTTATCCTTTTTATCAATATTTCCTTTTTTGATTATGAGTTATGTATTGAAGCCCCAAATTGCATAATTTATCAGTTAATGGATGGAAATATAATGACCATTCCAACAATCAATGTGATAGGGAATGTGATGATTACCCTAATGATATTCTCTATATGAGGGTAATGTGTGATCAAAATATTATTCTAGTACTCACTCATATGCATCATGTTATGAATAATAACATGAATCATGTGGAACACCCTCCATGTCTATAGAAAGAGAATATTATCCTCATATATTTCAGGTTGAAGATTCCACCAATGTTTTGTTGATATTATAACCCCCTCTTGATGTAATAATGAATTAACACAAGTGAAATGATATTCACTTTCATCTAGATATCAGAATTAGAGAATGGTGTGGTAGTGGTATATCATTTGTCTAGGGAAGCTGATTAGTGGTGGACACCGATGAAGAACAAAAAGTTAAAGTAGGAAATTGAATCACTGGAATATGAAGATATAATGATATTTATTTTCAATAAATATTTTCCCCAAACCCTCCAGATCAAGATTGAAAGGGATTTACAAGATCTTATGCAATAAAGGATATGAGTATTTTAGGGCTCATGAATAAAACATTACATGTCCTATATGGTACACCTATATATTTTTCATTAACAAAGAATGTAAGGTATATCATTTCATTAGAAGAATAATGTCGAGTCAGCAAATATCATTGGAGATTCGATATTTTGATACCAAATAAGATATTTTTCATTGTTCATTGAAGGTCGAAATTGAGACATGAGACTCCAAGTGGTCTCATGGGCATAGTGACAAAAAGGGGAAAACAAAGTCTATAATGTGTGGATTGACAAATAAATCCTAGGACGGAAATAATACTGAACATACCAAGTGTGAAAATTGTGTGATGAATCTCTTGGGGAAATGTTTAAAGGGAACTATGTGATGCTTCAAATGGGGAAGAATTGGGCATATATATAAGAGATTACGATGGGATATAAAGAATTCAACTAATTTATAGGATGAAAGTAAAGTTTATATCATCCCCTTTCTAATGGTTATGTGTTTCAATTCTATGGAACATTGGTGTTTTTCAAATATATATCATATTTCAAGGATCTTTAGAGGAAATTAATAAAACCCTCAAAGGAAACAATGAAGGATATATGTTATGACTATTACTAACGTGGATCCAGAAAACAATGTGGTGATAAGTATATTGGTTACTCATTCATGAAAATAAAACATATTATTTGATTCTAGTCCTACAAATTCATTCATATCTGGAAATTTTACTAGAACTATTAAATAACCATATCAAAAGAGAGATATTGACTTATCTGTGACAATAGAAAATGGGGTAATTATTTCATCCAATGTATATAACTATTCCTTGATTAGTTTTTCTGAAATGAACTTCTTAAAAACCATTGTCATAATCCCTTTGGTGGATTTTTATTCTATAGTTGGAAGGGATTGTCTATCTCTATAAAAAGACTACCTTGATGGTTGGGAAATAGAGATCACTCATTGTATCCAGAATAATTATCCAATTATATACAATTATAAGGAAGATAATTAATATCATTTAGAATAATTTTCATAGGTTAGGGTACTACTAACTTATGAGAATGTATATCTAGATCGTATTATTAAGATAAAAGAGAGAATAAATCTCAAATACATGCTCGTGATGAGGGATTTTACTAATTTGTCCCCTAAAGAGTTCTCTAGATATCCTACTGATCCAGAGGTTCAGTTTTTAGTTGATCTTATTCCTGGATCTATACCTATATCAAAGACACCTTATAGAAAGGCCATTGTAGAGTTAGAAGATCATAAAAAGAAATTACAGAAGCATGTAGTGATTAGTTTTGAAAGCCTGGGTGATTCACCTTGGGGTGCATCAGACCTCTTCATTGTGATGAAGGGTGGATCAATGTGCCTATTCATTGATTATTGTCATCCCAAAAATATAATGATAATGAACAAGTATCCCGTACAATAGATAGATGACTTGTGCACTTATATACATGGAGACAGTTATTTATCGATGGTGGACATCTGGTTGGGATATCACCCATTAAATGTGATGAAGGAAGATATTCCCATGACTACCATTTCGAACACGGTATAGACACTAAGAGTTAATATTGATGACCTTCTGACTCACTAATTCTAATGATATTTTCATGCATTTAATGAATAGAGTATTTGGGTATTACCTCGACAAATTTGTAGTACTATTTATTGATGATGTTCATGTATACTCAAAGAGAAAAAAGGAACATGAGGATAATTTTAATACTATGATGACAACATTGTGCAGGGAGAAAATTTATGAAATTTATAATAAATTTGTGTTCTGGATGGAGGATGTTTCATTATTAGGGAAATGTTTCACCAAAAAATCGATATATGTGGACCCTTATAGGACAAAGGAAATCGAAGAGTGGCCCATGCCAACATATGTAATGGATATCTGCGGTTTTTTGGCCACATTGGTTATTATTGATGATTTTTGATGAACTTATTAGGATTGTAAAACCAAATTACAAAGATTACCTGGAAGGGAGTGATGTTTTTATGGCCTTAAGAATGTGAGGAATGATTTAAAGAGATCAAAAAGAGACTTATAACTATGCCACCACTTACACTCTTAACATGTGGAGAATTATCTTTTGTGTATGGAGATGATTCAAAGGAAGGATGATGGTGTGTACTAATGAAAAACTGATAAATTGATATCTTATCATAATGTAAGATGAAAATACATGAACAATACTATCCCATGAATGATTTTGTGCTGTTTGAAGGGATCTTTGCCTTGAATATCTAGAAATAGTATCTCTATTCAGATAATATTGAGATATATACTAATCACAGTAGCATAAAATATATATTCACATAGAAGGATCTTCATATTCGGCTGTGAAGATGGTTAGATCTCATCAGGGACTATGACGGCTCAATCCACTAACATCCTATTAAGATCAATATATTAGAAGATTATCTATGTACAATGGATCCTATATCATTATCAGTGATGAAAATTGAGAAGGATAAAATTTTCGTAGAGTAAGAGAGGATAAAAATTGGAATCATTAAGGGAGGAGCACCACCAATCCTTTCAAAAATGATTGATCAATCATCCCTCGTGGAGAAAATAATAGATTCTCAAAGAAAAGTAGAGGAAATTATGATAAAGGTGGAAGCTATTAGAAATGGGGAATCTTGTATGTTCGTGACTAATGAGGAAGAAGTTTTATGATTTTGGACACTATTATGTATACCATTTGATCCTGAGATAATGAAGGATATTCCAAATGACTCACATAACTCAAACTTCTCTATTCAACTCGGGATCATGAAGATGTAATGAGATCTCCGAGAGAACTATTGATGAGACAATATGAAGAATGAGATTTCTAAATATACATCAAATTGTCTAGTTTTCAAAAATTGAAGGCCGAAAGGAAAAATTATAAGGGGATGATACAACCACTACCTATACCATGATAGAATAGGGAGAACAATACAATAGACTTTTTCACTTGACTTCTAAGGACATTGAGAGGAAACAATTCTATATGGGTCATTTGGATAATCTTTCAAATATATATCAATTTACCACAATTTGAGAGTACTTATCATTGTATTAACCTACATATATATATATCAAAGGGGTGGTAATGCTGAATTTATTACCAATATCTATTGTCTTCCATCGAGATCAAAGACTCGCCTCGATGTACTAGAAAATTCACTAACATTATCTATGAATTTAGTTGAACTTCAGAATGGCCTATCAACCTCAATATATTGGAAAATCTGATGAAACAATTTAGAAATTGGAAGATATATCAAGATCATGTTATATGAACATCAATGGAGGATTGAACTGATATCTTCCACTGGTCTAATTCTCCTTCAACTACAATTTCTACTCCATCATCCAATTGGATCTATATGAAGACCTTTATGGAAAATGGTGTAGAACACTGGTATGCTTTGATGATGTTAGTGAGTGTAAGAAACAAGGACCTGAAATGGTCATTCAAATAACATAGAATGTGAAAACCATTTAGCAGTATATCAAGGAAGACCAAAGAAGACAAAATATCTATGAAGATAACTGTTGATGAGACATTGAGTTCAGATTTGGTGACATGGTATTCCTTAGAATATATCCATGGAAGAATGTCATGTGTTTGGGGATGAATGGAAAGCTATGTCCCACGTACATCCACCATTTCTAGTTTCCATATCATTTCAGAGTTGTGGCATTCCATTAGCACTTCCACCCACCATGTCTAAAGTGCATGTTGTATTCATCATATCCCAATTAAAAAAGTACATACATGATCCTTCAAATGTACTATCATAAGAGGTGGAACAGTTGGAGAATGAAATTTCTTATTAGGAGAATCCAGTAAAGGTATTGGATCATAGATAAAACATTCTACCCAACAATACTACTATCCTAGTCCATGTACAATGGTAGAACCACAAGTATGAAGAGGGAATATTGGAACCAAAGTAAGTGATGAAGGAGAAGTACTCACACATATTCTCATTTGATAATGTAAAACAAAACATCTATTGAGAAATTTAATAAGGGGGGAAGAATGTAATGACTCAATGTTTGATCAATGGATTTTACTTCTTATAAATTTGTATTATAGTATAATTACAAAATATTATATATAGAGCACAATACAGACTTCATAACCAATGACTAATTTAAATAATGTGAATCTCTAGAAGATAATGAGCACATATTGATGAAATAGTAACTTCACCTTTTGAATAGTAATTTGACCTTTATGAATAGAAAATGTTAAAATGTAATAGTAACCTAAACAATTGAATTATAAATAATATTTATCAATCTTATAAGTGAAAATATGATATAATTATATCATAGTATAAGTAGATAAATATTTTAAAAAAAATTTATTAAGTGTTGGTATTTTTTTAATTCATGTATATTTAATAACACATAATGATTATTTTTATAAATTAAAAGGAAATTTCTTTTCATAAAATGTATAAATAAAATAATAGTTTCATGTATTATTATAAAATTTTAATTTTGTGATACCTTAATTATTTTATCAATGTGTTAGAAAATACGTTTTAATTTAAAATTTTGAGTTTTTCAAGTAAATTATTATTTTATTTAAAAAATTATTTTATCATTTTTTTAAAATTATTTCTAAAAAATTGAAGTCATTTTTTATTATACATATTGAAAAATGGATAGGGTGAACTTTTGGGATCTTTCTGAAATAGATGTTTTTTGTGAATAGTAAAATATAGTAATTTACGTTATATATGCATTATATGTTAAAAGAACTATTCATTGAGTCATGGCTGATTTAGGAACAATTGGTTATAAAACCAATGATATAATTAAATTATTTAGTCTCAATAATCAAATATACTGATTTTATTGAGATAAATAATAAAATAATGAAATAAATATTTATAAAACACTCCTCTCCTCCAATATAAATAAAAACCATCTCCGCCTCATCTCCTCACACATCTCGGGCCTTGGGCCTTGTAAAAATAATAATAAAATACCTTCCCAATCCCATAACACAATTATAATATCTCTTCCTCAGATCAAAACACTAAAACCTCTTCCATATGGAAGACCTCATGGGGGATAAATTCAATAGGTAATTTCCTCTTTCTGAATCTCTTATTTTCTTTTCAAATTCCATTATTTTATTTTTATCACCTAAACACCCCTCATCCAAATGGTATATAAACATAAGTACCTTAGATTTACTATTATTTTGTTACAATAATGTAATAATTCATGATTATCCCTCATTTATCCTCATTTTATAATTAACATTAAAACAACGTTTGAGATGTGTTAATGTACCACATTCAAGGATGATGGTTTTTCAATTTACATTACTATCATCACGGATGGTCATGAAACCATTTTTTAGTTTAAAATTATTTTAATATAATTATTTAATGATATGGAATTATTTTTTATTGAAGATATTAATTTATAAAATAATATTTGTTCATTGTGATCATAGAAAAACCAAATTAATCCAACTCTTTATCATTAAAATTTTATCTAATGATTCATTCTCATCACAGTTAATAGAATGAATTTTATAACCATTTTACATTTTCTAAGTTCATTAATATAATATAATTACACTCCATTCATACCATTATAACTTAAAATGAAGTTTTATACTCTTATTCAAGAGAACCGATCATGAAAATTATGAAAATGAGAACCCACAAATGATGAAATAATACACTATAACTCATCAAAAAGAGAAATAAATGATCTTAATAAAATTATATTAAATCATAATCATGTATAAGATATTCTTTAATTATTAATATATTAATATAATTTGGTTATCCATTAGATGATGATCAACTTGAGGACAACATTAGACTTAAGGTAATTGATTCTACCCGAACATCTATAATTCATTCTGGTTTTTATTTCTCTATTATTACCCAAATTAAATTCTATATTAAATTTATGTAAATATCATAAATACCATGTACAAGTTCCAAAATCATCTATCATGATATTTTTATCCTCCATCTTCGAGTATATATGTGAATTAAGTTGTTCATTTTTCGATAATTCCTCATAAGCAGTCGTTTCATGGGAAAGTCCTGAATTCTAACCCTTTTTCAAGTACACTCCATAAACTATTTTAGGCTACCATTATTTTAAAAAAAATAATCATTTTATAATGAAAATATTATTTCTTTACTTCTATACTTGTATAAAATATTATTCCTTTTTCTATTTTAAATGATATTTGATATTTTCCATAAACATCACTAAAATGTTTTACTTCTAAAGATGAATAAATAAAATTTTTACATGTTATCACTTAAATTTTTCATGACATACCACGAAATATACCATTTATAATATATGAGTGTTCATTTATGATTTAATTCCTTCCTTTCATTGACACTTGTACATATTTCCCATTTATATTTATTTTTGACCTGATTTCCATGGTATCATTTTATATCTATGATTGATTCCATATATATTGGTATTTATGTGGAACACATATTAATTAAAATATAATGATTAATGTAACTAGATTTCCCTATAATTCATTCGATAAATTTTAGTCTCATGAGACGTTATGTGAAATGGTCTTGGTTTTAGCCTTGACTCCTTCTCCACTTGAAACGTTCTTGGTGGTTTGCCTTGACCCGTGATTCTCCACGTGAAAAGAGCCTTGGATCGTGCTCTTTTATTTCTGTAGTTCCTTGAATCATGCTAATGTCATGTTTTATGGTACTTCTAAATTACTATATTTCAAATATTATAAGATCCCATGTCTTACATGTTTAGATTCATTATGTTCCATACCTTTTATATCATTATGTTAATCCTTCTAACCCTTATGCCATGAGTGTTTTTTATTATTATTCCCTTAATGGGATTTTTACATCATACCATTGTTCATTTTTTCACTTTTTTATCCTATGATGACATTTCATCACAATGGATGTTATTATATTAATGTGGAGATTAAATAAATGTTGTTTTATGATGTTTAATTATGTTCCTACTCATCCAAGACTCTATAATATTTTATCATTGGATTGTAATATGATGTTTAATTATGAATATAATCATATAGTGATATGCTAAAAAATATAGGGTTACTATACTACACATCATGTGGTTATCCAAGACCATAGTGTGTAGTAAGGTTTCTAGATAAAACATCTAATCTGTGTTTGATCCATGAATCATGCCTTATCAAATTAGATTATACCATGAAATGGACCACTAATTTTTTTATTTGGGTTTCTATCAATAAATATTATCCTCAGTATTTTTGAATTAATCTCTTCTCAACCTGATTGTTTCAATAGTCATTTCTCTTTCTGTTTCACCTCTATAGATTGAATATTTTTCCATAAATTTTCGATTAGATCATCCATGCACTACAATGATTCCATATCTATACTTCTGTCAAAAATATGTTACCATTTCATCTACAATTCACAGATCTTGGGGCTTGGTCAAGCATATTACCTTCTAAAAAGGACGAACTGGGCCTAATGGGTGCAATTAGGGATGTACATGAATATAAATTTTGGAGGATGGAATGGAAAATTTATTAATAATTTTTTGCATAATTTTCATTTCCAAGGACTAATAAGATGGATCCATGAGTAGAAAAAAATATATCAATATTTTAGTACACTGGAACATTCATGTTATTCAATTCCAGCATCTATATGAAATAGGATGGATATGCTAATCAATTTAATCAAAAGGACATAATAATTGGAATTTATGAGCATTACTACTGTTTTGGATAAATCATTGTGGAATAATGTTTCATTCCATGATTAGAAGGATGATGATGTGTAAATTGTTTCCTGATCTAATATGATCTCACATTTCATCATAATTTTCCAATAGATTCATCTATAGGGGATGTATACCTTCTTTAATGACAAGATGATTATGAGGGAAACCCTAGATAAATCACAATAATGATATATAAATAATCATTCAGCTTCACAGTTACAGAATTAATTAAATTAATTAAAAAATTAAAAATTTCCCATAATTTTTACTTAATGATTTTGGGGGCTGAAAGTCACTATCTAACTCATATGACGTTGCGCCTAGGGAAAACACCAAATCTTAAAATATATCATGGTCTCAAATTTTTTATCTGATCATCCATTTAAAAGATATCCAATTTTCCTTGAGGATTCATGTGTTTGGAATATAAAATATATTTAATATGATTATAATATTAATTATTGGAACACTGGTCATTGGAATTTCATGTTGACTCAACACATAGGTGCAGAAATATATATTTATATATTTTAAAGTCTTAAAATATTAAAATTGCATCTCTATAGTGAGAGGGAATTATGATTAACATTGAAAAAATTTGAAATTTTAATTTATTAAATGACAAATATCTTTGATATCAAAATATAAAATTTATTTAATGAATAAATTATTAGTATTTTATACCATATCTATTTTCTAGTGAATAATGAAAAATTATAATTTTCATTTAAAATGATAATATTTTTTCTGGAATTAAAAAATATCGATTTTTTAAAAAAATTCATCCAATGGACTGAAGGCCTTCATTTTTTATTGAATTTTGTTATTCCACCTTTCAAGAGGTGAGTTGGAAACCTTACAAGACCCATAGGCATAAGTATTACATGGACCGAAGATCTTAGAGGAATTCATTTTTCCCGTAGGTTTCAAACATTTCATATAACCCATACTAACTACTTGGAATTTCTCCTCCCCAGCATATTCATCATGAAATCAACTCTCCACCTTCAAATGACTGTTTGGCTAGGCATTCCCATGCATGCACAATTTTGTCCCGATGGAAGGTTCATTACCCTCTTATTCTTGCAATCCATTTAGCTTCTGTTGTGGTGAAATCTCCTTGCTCGTCCTCATTATAATGCTTGTTCCTTGTTGGTTGTCTGGTTTGTATCTGTACTTAAGGTGGCCTGAAGGCCTTGACGTGGCCCAAAGGCCTTACTGACCTGAAGTCCTGGGTGGCCCGAAGGCCTTAAAGGTCTCGGGGACCAAATCGGTGTCCCAAAGGCCCAAACTATGGCATATTCCCAACTGCTACAGTTCCAAACAGTACATGCTACAGTTCCTAGTACAATACTACTACAAAACCTGCTATAGTATTGTTTCAGTAACCACAAATAATGTATCTGCCTAGATTTGATCATGGGTCTCCCAGATGCACTTACGGAGTCCTTACCAACTGGGCTAAGGCTCATGTGAATTCAAGATACAATTAATTCTATTATATTATTAATAATTCAAATATGTATATTTGAATAAATTTTATGGTCCAATTTAGTAAATATGTTTTTTAGATTAAATTTTATTTTATCTGTAAAATTATATTGTGTTTCATTATGTGTTATAATATTAAATTAATTTATACCAGATATAGACATATAATCTGAATAAATGGATTCCATATTGGAACCACAAGATACAAATATTTTAAATATATTCCTTTTTGTTTTTTTCCTTATGAAAAAATAATTATAGTTAATATTTTCACCATAGTAAGGGTAAATAATGACATTAAGAGAAAAAAATATGATATGTTGTTGAAAAATGACCAAAAAATAACATTACCATATTTTTTGAATTTATTTTATCAACTAATGTACATTTATATAAATTATTGAAACATGGTTCCATATTTCATTTGATCTCTTCCTTTATAATATCTTCTTGATAGATATTTGAAAAATGTAAATTTTCATCTTTTAATATCTATAATGTTTTGTGATGGGGATAAATAAAACTTTTTGTTGTTATAAAATTTCATATTGATATTAATAACCAATTTTTATCATGAAAATTTATTTTCAATCCTTAGTGATTGAACAATTTTATTTAATTCTAATGTAACATCGACACTGTATTGGTCCAATTCCTTAAAAAATAAAATATATGATATTAACAATATTAAAAGTATTAAAAATTGGATGATTTATTTGTTTTCACATATTATATATATATATATGTGTGTGTGGGTTTGTGTGAAATTTTACATATGTGTAAAAGGATTATATTTTAGTTACTTCTTTTTTTTCGATGTATGTAAATTCAATCATGATGAATAGTGTCAAAAATAACATTAATGATATATTATAATAGATATTATATTGTAAAATGATTTTAAAATAATAAAAATATTATATTCAGACAAAATAATTGTATATGGTTTAAAACCTAAATCAAGGCCCATTTAGGGGTTGTATTTCATTTTATTGTAACATTATTTACCAATAATTTGTAGATAACTATTACACTACTATAGTTATAAAATGTTTAACAGGGTATCAAAATTATATATTATGGGTGAAAAAAATCATAACATGTCCAAATTTTATTTATTGAGATATATTTGGAATTATTAATCATTTATTACAATTATTTAAATTTATATCCATTTTCCCATATAAGTAAGTTATATCAATCTAATTCATTATGAAATTCCTAGAATACCACTCCACTCACATAAAAAAGGACATGTATTCTCTCTTTTATCGAACCTAGTTTTAGAAAACTAGATAAAAAACAAGAAAAATAATCATATTAACTACCATATTTGTATTCTAGAGTTTCAATACCTTCAAAAAGTCTATCATTATGTCTCTTAAGATGAGCTATCTAAGATTTCTATAGAAAAATAAGTAATAATATTTACTGATTTTTTCATTTTTATTTAATTTTATTTTTCCACTTAATGTGTTGGGAACATTATATAATAATAAAACATTTAACAACATTATAATGATTTGTGATTATTTTATATAACTTTAATGTTTTTTCTTTTACATCGAAGGAAATAATATTTCATCGATTTTGTATACGTATGACATATCATATCTTTGTAACTATTTAATTTTTTTTCATCGCCACATTACATGGATGGTTATACATATAGAAAAAATGAATATAAATTATATTAATTACATAAATTTTATTATAAAATTATTATATGATATAAACATTCTTACAGTATAATATTTTTAAAGGAGTTGTTGTTTCCGGTGTGTATGTGTAGACTACCACCTCTATGAAATAGCATGGTATGTTCTTCATTTATGAATTACATGGATTGTAACTAGGATATATTTAATTAATATATATTATATAAATGATATTATATTTTTATGTTTTAATTAATATATAACTTCTTTCCTTCTAACAGTCAAAATGGAAAAAGAATTCATTCTTACATAAAAGGTACTGTCTCTATGAAAAGTGAAATTTATTTATCTGTCTCTAAAATTTATGGAAGACTATATTTTTTTGTATTGAACATATATGATATTTATTTAAGGTCTAAAATTATTTAGATTATAATATCATGATCAATTTTATGTACATATTTTTAAAAATATAATCATGCATGAACAATGAAGAAATTAACAATAAAAATAATTATAATTATAAAGGATTATTGAAAATTATTTGATAAACTGTTATAAATTATCAGATATGATATTATATATTTCTATAAGGTTATGGTTTATATATATAAAAAATTATAATAGAGGTTATGAGAACATATTTTGAATTCCAAACATGTGGTAAAGGATTTTATCTCCAATTGAACTCCATTGAATCATAACTGGAATGTTTCACAAATTTATTATCATGTGGTATACATGATTCTCATTTGAGGTATTTATCATTAATATCTACTTAATCATGAATAATAATGTTTCAATTATGTTTTTAACATTAATGGAGATTCTATATTTTCTTCTATCATTTCCACTCCTTTCCACTTGAATTACAGAAAATAAGAAATTAGAAGAATTGATTATTTTTTAACTTTTGAAGAGTTAATTTTTTCTCATATCTATATATTTTATAATTATTTTACATATTCCTTTTCATTTACCCAAATAAATTTTTTTTTATTAATTTCCCAAGGTTTGGAAAAGAATTGTTCTAATTTTTTATATGATGGTTGGTCTTGAATGTCCATTAAAATGAATTTTTGTAACTCTTATAGTGTTAACAAAATATTCCACCACAATAACTATTTTATGAAATTTACTTTCTTCTACATGTTTTTAATGTGTTTATAATGTAAATTTTTTTATGAAAAAACATTTTAAAAAATAATTTTTTGTATTCTCCAAAATAACAGAATTCAAATCAACAACAATATTAGTTATTTTTGAAGTTGAATTTCGGATAGGGACAGGATTGGGATGATAGTGAACAAAAAAAATTTATTTGGAGGGGAAGGAAAAGATTCTGCTACCTGAGAGTTAGGTGCACACAAGATTTAGGGGATGCGCACAAGAGTCCCTCCAATGCGCAAACACTTGCGCGCCCAATGTGATGACACATGAAGGCTTCTGTGAGACCCACTAGAAACTTCCAAAGGTGCTAGAACTCATGATCCCAGGGATGTGAGAAAAACTTTTACTAGAAATCAAAATACTTAGGCTCCCAATGCGACGTCAAGGGCAGGATTCCACGTGACCCACCAGAAACCTCCAAAGGCGCTAGCGTGCAAGATCCCGTGGTTACACAAAACACTCCTTCAAGTTCACAAAATATTGCATGTGCAATGTGACGTCAATGGGACCCTTTCACAATGGTGTGCTAGGAATATTTGTTAAGGCCCGAGCACGAGGAGACAATGTGCGCGCAAGGTACCAAGAGTCATGTAAACTCTTCCGCACCCAATGCAACATCAACAGCCCCATTACACATAGCTCCTCTTGTGCGCCTTATTTAGGGGTATCTATTATAAATTGAAATTAACCAGCGAACCCTGTAGACAATGAAAGACGATGAATTGATGCTCTACTGCGTGAAAGACATGTCTTTGATGACCACAGGAAACATACTATTATCTCAATGTATTGGATATTCCATGATAGGTCCCCCAAGGGTCCTATTTTGAGTTGTCCTACATGGGCATTACACTCTTCCATTATATTTTACTATAAGTAATTTTCACAGAAAATATTCCTCTTGTATGAGAAATCCCTTCGAATCCGGAAAATATAGCATGATGTCACCACATCTTTCATGCAACCACCCCATCTTGCGAGTAGCTTCCCATCTTACGTGTAGTTTTCCATCATGCGCGTAACCCAGATTGTGCAATCTATGTGTTTCCATTACCTATGGTCACCATGCCTGAACCCCTATTATGTGAAACATATCTATTTCACAAATGTTTTTCCCGTACAGACCTCTAGGCTTGTACGAAGTGATTTCAAGTTCCCTTGAGCGGTGCATCATGTCGTGTTGCTTTACGTTATGATTCTTCGCATTAGCACTGTAATGACTATTCCCTTTTCCATATCCACACTAACATGGATCCCATATTGGATCACTACACAACAACCCCTTTCCATGGAATTTCTGGTTCATTCTATTAACAAAGTGTTAAAGCGTCCTTGTTATGTAAGTATTAGGGGTGCGGAGGGAACACACCTCATCTGAGCTACAAGATATTAAACTACCAAGAACCATTGTCCTCAACACATGACATTAAATAGTGCCCTCCCCACATACCCTTGACATGGGGTGCCATAGCTCAAACATTCTCCACATCTTCTCATCTCCCTAGGAGTAAGATATTCTTCACATTGAATGATATCCTCTTTTCTAGAACAATACATATCCGTAGGTAATGTCAACCATCTCAGTGTAAGACCCTATCCGTTCTAGTGGGAGGAAGCATCCCTACTCCTCTTTTCTTCCATGCCAAAGACTAAGAGGAGAGATTCACATGGACCTTTATTATCCCATACCTCATCCATTGGGATTTTCAACCATCGGGCCTCCATCATAGAGTAATTCCCAATCTCTATTTCCCTAGGACACTAACTATGTGTAAGACCCACTTTACATCCCATGTATGCACCATTCACAATGTGATCGTCAGGTCTCTACTACCTCTTTTTTCTCACATCGAGTATGAGTCACATTGGCATGGAGTGGGAATCAACCATGAAATCCTCTCTAGGCCTCCATAGCGTGTAGTCCCCAACCCACCCCGAACTACTCGAACACTGATCCTCGCTAAGGAAAGGTACATAGGAAGCCTCCCCAATGTTCAAGACCAAAACCTACTTCTCTAGACCATTGTCATTTCAACTCACAAAACCCATTCCGTACAATGTGGACTTTGATCCTTGCCAATGTGAGGTACATAGGATGCCTCCATGAGGTTCAATCCCAACATGCATCAGTATATAACACTTCACATCGGTTCACACTCATCATGTATAATGTTAAACTATACGGCCCCATTTTTTCTAGCACAATTCCACCAAAACCATTTTGAAATATGTGGGTTTGATCATTTTCCTCTATAAAGGGTATGTAGGAATCCCCAATTAGGTTCAATCCCATTTAGAAGAACACCGTTTTCCCCCCAATCAACATTATGTCGTTGTGTCTATTAGTCCAAGGTAATTCATTGTGTCTCCCAAACATAGGTAATTCGTTGTGTCTCCCAATTAGTAGTAAGACATTGTCTCTCAATCAGCGGCAAGTTTTTGGGTCTCCCATACATCAACATGTCGTTGTGTCTCCCAAACCACGGTAAACCATTTCTTCTCTCAATCAGTGGTAGGATGTCGCACCCCATTTAGAGGTAAGCCATTGTAGTCCCCTTTACTAGGACCCACATCGTTAGTCCATCCATGTGGTTTTAGACTAACTCAGGCTGCTAACCATGCATAAGACCTAGTGTATCATCGGGTCGTTGTCCTATGTGTACACCCTGATTCAATATCCTCACACCAAACAATGCAGACAATAATTCCGATCCACAGGTATACATTGGAAGTCTCTTTGATGATCATGACCAATGTTACTATCATCCTCACATCGGTTCCATCTCATTATCCGTCCAATTATCTCAACCATCAAGGATCGTCATGATTCTAACCCGGGCCACCACATCCCGGTGAGATCATGTCACCCACTCTCTCACTGCTTCTAGTAGAAATCAGGTAACAAAACATGCGTTCCCCCAACATCAGTGTTCACTCCAAAATTTTAACCCATCTGATCTACTTCCATTAGTGTTTCGTTCAGTATGATATATCTCAACTAGATGATAAACTCAGGTCATTCACTATTTCAAACATGGGATGATGAGGAAATCCTCAAACACATTCCCATGTAATATAATTTCCCACATTCACCATGCGATTCCTCAAGATCTGTTCACTTGAAAATCCCTATCAAAAGGGAACAAAACTAGAAACTCTGGTGTTCCAGCGTCCAGACATTCCAGTGATGTCCAACGTGACTACTCCCCTGACTAAAGGTCGCTTCCCTAACATGATTCATTGGATTGTCCTGATAGAAGCAGTGTAATTAACTAGAATCTATAAAGACAAAGGCTTGAGTAGAGTTTCATGAACATCTACTTAATATATGAGGGACACCCGGACTACATAACAAGATTCAAGCAGTAATCGACATCATAAGTAACAGACATCCCATCATACTGTTTTGATAAACAAGAAAACGTCCCTCAATAAGCAGTGGATTTTGCCCACCATTGGAAAGTGGGAATGTGGGGCAATAAGAAGTACATCCCCTGAATGGTACGGATGTATATGCCCCAGAAAATGAATCAGAAAATAAAATGGTGAACCGAATGTGAAGGTCTTATCTTTAATTAGATATTAGTAGTATTAAAGACACAAGTAGACTTGCGTGCCACCGAATCCAGTTATCCAGCACCAGGACCCGCTAAGAAAATAGTGGGCCTGGCGCAAAACTCCCCAAATGTAGGGGCATTTGAACGTTGGATGTTCAAGTCTGCGATGTTGTCAGCATGGATCGTTATTACCAGCTATGGAAGATAGAATAGTTTTGGTGTAGTGGACATTGATTTCATTTTTCAAGCACTAATGGTTTAAACTCCCTACATTTTAGGACCCAAACTGTCGTATCAGGAAACTGATCACTGCCCACCTACCAACATGGGGGAACACAAAATATCACTGTAGTAGTCCCATGTAGCCCAATTTCCCCCATTGAATCCTCTACATCCACAGTTTTTGGGAACCCACGCCCCATCTCCCCATCTGGTTATGCTCATCGAAGGTTTATAAATGACCTTGTCCACCAATATGAGCAGGAGGGGATTATCCCGAATCAAGATATGTCCCTCCATGATTTTGATGCATCTGTGCCTCATCACCACTACTTCCCCCATGGGCCAGTAGGGAGCCATTGCACCCCACACCGACATATAATTGATTCGTGAGCCTCTCCCCCATATGCTGATGAGTCGAGGGATGTATGGGCTAGCCCTACATATATCTCGTTCCCAGAAACCCCATGGAGGTCCCCCACTAGGCCATACTACTGATGCCACCCGGCCCCATTATATGAGGAATAGGTGATCTATGCACCTGCACTGCCAACCCCAGTTTGGTTGACCGAACGCCATCATTGGGCACATGCCGAGGAGGAAGCCCACCTAGGGGCATCAATATCGATGACTATCATGGCTTGCGCAACTACTGATATATACCATTAGTCCCATGTTTACGATGAAAAGGGGATATCATACACCGGGCCTGGATCGGGTCCCCAACCGCCCCACGGGAAGGCTGGGATAACTCTCCAGATTTTCAGCACAGCTAGCACCTGGCATGGGTCGACCCATGACAATGATACCAAGTACAGAGGTCATCCCTATATTTCCACCATTGAGAATGCGAGTCCTCCCCACATCCATGCTCAGCATAGAGGTCTGCCACATGCCATCTGCAATCCGAAGGACGGTCATCCCCATTGCAGTGAAACTCAGTATAGATGATTCTTCTGCACTCATGACATCGGTTATGGACTCGTTCCACCCACCTCAAGCTGCCAGTGTAGAGATGCTACACATATGGTCAATCACCAGCATGGGTACCCTCTCTATGCCCTTACACCAGATAGAGATGGTCCTCCTCATCCATGAAATCAGATACGTAATTTTCAACTGCACCTCATTGGCACCCAGAATGGAGGTTCTATGTGTGTTCGGCTTAACCAGTATGAGGACCCTCCCCATGATGATACAATCTAGGAAAACAATCAAGGAAGCCCTTCCAATGTTCCCACAAGCTCTAGTGGAGATCTTACCCATTCCAACATCTCCAGCGGAGATCCTCTTTGTGTGTCAGCCGATGGACACAGAGGTCATCCCCATGTTCTTTTTTTATATACAAGGGCTCCTCGCACCCTCACTCATTTATGGGGAAGCCCTCACCATCCCAAAACCAGTTTGGATGAGAGTCATCCTCGACCCAAAAATTCACACGATTTTGAAAACCAGACCGGGGTAGGAGGATGTGTCATTTCCGCCATAAGAAGAATTTGTGGAAGGTTCAGATTGAGATTAAACATGTCTACTTCTCAGATTATGAAGTGGAATATGGCTCAACAATTGTCCCCTCACCACGATCCTCCATATCAAGGGTCGGGGAAGGGAATAGGTGCATTAGCATCAAAATTTCAAAATATGTGGTCCAACCGATCTCTACTTCCCTTCGTAGATAAATCTAAGAGGATGAATATTTAACGTCTCCGTAGTATATGGCCGCACAATCACCATCAAGATCACTAGGAGAACTCTCTACCTTGACTAGGGATTGTGGAAAATTGTTTTGGGGACCAATGATGAAAAAAAACATCATGGTCCACCGCCAACATCCATAGTCCTTATGCCAAAATAATAGTCTCCAGACCATATAATCAATATGTAGTGGCCATGTTACTACAATCTTTATTGGATAGCACGACATGCAATGACATTTCAGCCTTCTCGTTGTATTCTCCACCAGCCAGCCTACCGTGCATGCGGTCTACTTGAGTACCAATATCATTTCCTCATCCGACTGCATTTGACGAATGGGGAAATAAAGGGACACACCACGAGTCCGTGGAGCATGTGGGAAATTGTTGTATAGGACCACTTCTCTAAGATGTTTTGGCCAGTTTCACAAAAACATTTAGTGTGCTAGAATCTCTCATCGAGAAGAAACTTGAGTGTTTCAACAAAACCCTCTAGGAGACACACTTTCGACTTCATCATCAATGAGTGGATTACCAAAAATCCAAGCGCATTTAGAATACATTGACAATCAATGTTTCTAGATTGATTTGGCCACACTCCCCCTGGCCTAGCACCGTGAGTCATTAGGAAATCATAGGACCCTCCAAAAACGATGCATTCCGAGCATCAATGTGATCTACAGGATTATCAAGGAGGCTTCCCCCCATGTACAGATATGTCGCTACAGGCAGTGTGCTTCCCTTCACTTCAGTTCTATCTAGCACTATCCTGACATTCCAGGTGATATACAGGACATTCCCACAGGTAGATTTGTAGTTAAAATGACCAACCTATCGGAGGGGGAAAATGATATGGAGCTCCTCGATGGGTACTTACAGCCAGGGGGAGTGCCACAACAATTGGATCAGCTGGGAACGGTTACTCGCTAGTAGGGAAATCTATTAGTTATTCCTTCCCCATCCAAGGCATTAGTCCACATCCGCATTCCTAATAAGGGAAAGGATAAAATTGGAGTCGTAAAACCCTCAGACCCCTCTAGATCAGTGGAGAAAGAAGAAGATGATCCTGAGAAATCCTTGTTGCATCAATAGCTTGAGGAGAACAAGATGACGGTTGATGACCTCTTTACTGGATGCATTGAGGAGCGATGATCAGATCACGGTGATCCTCAATCGGGAAAACATATGCATAAACCCCCACTCAATTATTTTCCTCCAGGTGACCCTGAACATCCAACCCATGCATACACAGTAGATTGCATAACATATTGAAAGATAGAGTGATATGTGTCACCAAATCCTCCCAATAAAAGCAATAATCCTTGAGACCTAGCTAAGGTTCCCCCAGCAACTCCACATGCCATCCCCCTAGTCGCTCCATGAGTCTCTGGGCCTGCTTATCGCGTTAGGGAACACACCAACACACCGACAGTTAGGGATCCTTGTAAAGACAGGGATCCCCACGCATATGATCCCATGGTGACGCTCATTGCTCATATAGAGGCATTAGAAACAAGAAAGGTGGAAATCCCGCTTGATGGAAATCTATATCTGGTATGGGTGAATGATATACCAACACCCACATGTTTCATAAATCCCACCTTCTCCCCCATTAATGGGGCGGGTGACCTGTCACAACATCTGGCACACATTATATCAATGTGTGGACACATGTTAGGAACTCCAATGTAATAAGAGGCTGACAAACTCTAGTGTTTTGTACTGACATTGGAAGGTCCTGAGTTTGTTTTGTATAAACAGCTACCTATCAGATCAGTATCTAACATGGAAGATTTGCAGAGGAAATTTCATGACTTCTTCAAATCTACCACCCAGAAGACGAGTATTGAATGCCTCTTCAAGTGAAATCAGAGACTTGATGATTTCTTCACAGACATTGTCACTTGATGTTAAGGGCTTGCATACTCCCTTGACATGCCACTGACTCTGGAGGAACTTCTGATGATGTGTGTGGAGAATTCCAAGATAGAAATACTCCCCTATCTGATCACATATAACTACCATGAGGGATTATGAGACTTCTACGATAATGCCCAATACCAAGAAGATTCCTTGTAATAGGCTATCCATGCATCTCCATTTCCTCCTACAATTCCTATGAGGAGGACTTCTTGGGCCGAGCACACCACAGTGGCCCAAATAGAGGCCCCATGAAAATAAGAATTATTACCGGTGGAGCTACATCCATAGCCTTTGGCCTAGCTACATCCACATCAAAATCGGTAGTCGCCCCTGTGTAATGTTCCACCACCACCTAGGTGGGATAATAAGGCTCCACCTCCTCGACAGGCTCCTACAGCCCCTCATTAGGATTAGACTATTGGGCCCCCTTCACAGACAAGAGAAAACTGACCTACACATTCAACGAGGCTTAGGTTCCCAAACAATTTCCAAAGTTTCTTGGAATATGGGATTGTATGTTTACCTTAATATAGGAGGCCATCAGAGTAATATTTAACTGATCACACCAACTACTACCCATATCACTAGAGGGAATCCAACTTTGTAGTGGATGCAATTTCTCACTTGGGCGGACAGGAGGAGTAAATTAGGATCAATGATAGTCTGAACTGTCTTCCCCTTCAGTGTTTTACCGCGGTGAAAGTGGATTCCCTTGGCCTTCATTACATTCACCCTAGTTTAGGGGTTTCTCCTTATTTTATGTTTTCCTCTTCTAAAGAGTAATAAAAAAAGTAAATTTCATTCAGTCAGGTTCGGCCTAGCTCTGGCACACGTGGAATGTGTATTTGTGAAACTTGATAGAAGAAGAGATAGCAATGGTGAGTGGCAGTAGGTTTACGACTGTGCGTCCCAGAAATATAATGACCGAATTTCTCATAAGGTGGTTGCCCGTGCCCATCGTATTATCTATACATGCCTAAATCGACCTGAGACTTCAGAAGCTGCTGTCTCAACCAGAAACACTACTTCTACATCTTTGTCTCAATGATCCGCTTCCCAAAAGAGCAAGCATTGATGGCATAAGGGAAACAAATGACCCCCCGCCAATACATTCATCATCCTATTCTCTTGGCAACTTCATGCCCCTATATATGGAGATCCCCCCCCCAGAATCTGTCTATTAGTAGAGGATTCATTATTTTAATGTCAAGGTTATTCCATGGTTAACAGAATGGAACTGGTAAAACCCTATATATTTACCGACGATGAGGAGTTCCAGATGGATCTTCCTAACATTCCAAGCTATCGACAAAATCAAGGGTGAAGCCATTGTTATATGGGTCGTCAGAGTGCCTTAGTTATAACGTAAAGCCATGATGTGCATGCCGCCGAAACATGAAAATGTTCCCAAAATAGAGCATAGGACACACAACCTCCTCATCAAATCAAATCATGTCAGCCTGAACTACTTTTTGAGCTACTCAATTAGGTCGAGCTTCCCCAACTGCGCCGTGACCAGCTACTCTCAATTACAAACCGGTCTTGGTTAGCTGGCCCTCAAATTGTAGGAACTCCACATGCATTGACTAGTGAGAAACGAGAAAATCCTAGAACAATTCAATCATTGTTCCAGCCAGAAGGGACTGTCATTCCTTCGTTCAAAAAGAGACCCCCTATAAGCAGATGCTCATGCAAGGCACAAAAAGTATGATGTCCTCAAGAATCATTCCAGCATTACAGAAATGATCTCATTCATCAGGGACCTTCACATGTTTGCAGATATATATGAATCCCTATGTAGGGAATTAAGAATCCCCCCCCCCCAATTTGAGACAGTGGTAGCAGTAGTAGAGGCCTTCCATGCTGAGGCAGTCGAGAATTCTGAATTTCATGCCATTATCTCTTTATCTTGATATGATGAAGGTTTTCCCATAAAAAGGCACAATCTCCCACTGTACATCACTGGTCTGTTCAATAGTGTGGATATTTGTCAATGTATTGTCAAAACAGGCTATATGATTAACCCTATCACAACATGGAAATTCCATAATATGGGGCTATCTGAGGATAATCTGAGTGCTTCTAACCTAAAAATCCCAGGTTATGATCTGACAAAATATACACTAGTCGTCAGGATCCGCCTAAAAACTCAATATGGTGGTCTGGTATCCAGCACCATTTTCATGGTTGTTTCACAGGACACTACTAACAAAGCATTGATAGGAAGACCATGTCTCCACCTACACGTGGTGGTCCCTTCATCATGTAACCAGTGCCTCAATTACTCCCTTATTGGTTGAGTGGGCGTACTCCAAGGTGACACATATCCCTTTGCCTCTTGTGAGGCTCGCTATCGTGATACCAACTAATGAAATAAAAAATAAAAATAAATAATGTTCAGCGACTTCAATCCCATTTCAGTTGTGATCGACCAATGGGCAGACCTAGATGATTCCTACATCTTCCCAATAAATCAATTGGACACCATGAATCCATATTTGAGAAAACAAATTTGTTATCTCTTGGAAAAGGAGGAACCACATTACCAAGACCAAGAGGCATTAGATGATAACCTCATATTCTTATCCGAATCAGGCCTTGGTGATCCCTGAGCCCCCTACTCACATAAGGTATTTGGATGTCCACCCCATGTAAATGAAAACATGCTTACATTCTTATATTCAGGAGATGGGATTATCTGACTAAATAAATCACATCACTATTTATTTTATATCATTATGTGTGTCCCCTTTAGTCGGAGAACAGATGGGGTCAGATCGACAACCTTCATTGATATGGTTGTGGAAGCACAAGAGTCCACTGATGCACTCTCTACCACCTCTCAAACTGGAACCAGTCTCCCATCAGGATTGGTGTACTCAAAGGAAACTCCTCCCACCAAGAATACCTCCTCCATAAGTGAATAAGAGAATCTAGAGGATTCTACCTTGACATTGAAAAGGGTGTTTCAACCACGGATGATGAACTGGTGTAGTTGAAACTTGTTGGAGAGAAAGATCCAAAACCCACATTCATATATGCCTCTATGACTCTCAAAGAGAAAAAATAGTATGCGGACTTCCTAAAGTAGCACTGTGATGTATTCTCCTGGAGTTATGATGAGATTCCCAGACTAGTTCCTCAGGTAGTCATCCACCACTTCAATCTCCCAGAAAATCATCATGGGTTTAAGTAGCCTCCTAGAAAGATGCACCCTTCCCATGGTTCCATGGTCGAGGTCGAAGTTAATAAGATCATCAGATTAAATTTTTTTAAGGAGGTCTGGTGCCCATGATGGTTAGAGAAAATTATGCCAATCAGGATGTAGAACAGACAAATGAGAGTCGGTATCGACTTTTGGGATCTTAATTGTTATTGTTCAATGCATGATTTTCCACTTCTTGTGGGGGAATTGTGGATCGATGCTACAACTGGGTTCCAATCCCTCTCCTTCATTGATGGGTACTCCAGGTATAACCAGATATGAATGGCCCCTGAGGAGGAGGAGTCTACAACATTCATGGAACTATAAGGTACTTTTTGTTACCATGTCATGCCCTTCGGTCTAAAAAAATTAGGTTCCACCTATCCATGGGCTAAGCATCATATATTTTAGCTGATCCTTGATACATTAGTGGAATTATTCATTGATGATCCGATTGTCAAATCTCACTAGCATCAAGACCATCTCACAGGCCTTGATAAGGTGTTCAGCTTCATCCATTCTCTCCACCTGAAGATGAACCCATTGATGTGTGCCTTCGAGTCCACCTATGGAATGTTCCTCGGTTTCATTGTCAGATATAGTGGCATGGAGATCGACTAAGAGATGATCAATTCCATTAGACAGATGTATCCCTCGAGCAACATCCAAGATCTTTGAGGCTTCCAAGGCTACTTAGCCAACATATGTTGATTCATTGCTAATTTGGATTCTATGTGTATGTCATTTTCCTAGATCATGATGAAAGAATATATTTTTAGTTTGATGATGAATATAAGAATACGTTCAAGGAAATCAAGCAGTATCTACTCCAACCTCCATTTTTGATGCCTCTCGTGTCTAGAAAACCATTGTTCTTTTATAGGACCTCCATTTAACAATCCCTTGGCACCCTTATTTCCCAAAAGAACAATGAGGGAACTGAGTGAAGTCTCTATTACCTCAGCTACATGATCCTCGATATGGAGACCAGATACTCCCCTATCGAGAAAATATTCCTTGCAATCATATTTGAAGTAGAAAAATTGCAATATTACCTACAACACCATGAGTTATAGCTGGTGTCCTAAGTAGATCCATTGAAGTACATCCTAACCTGACCCTTACTAATATGCCAATTTTTCATGTGGGATGTGATTATGCAATATTCCAACAACAGTTTTGTCCCTTTGAATTATATCACAGATAAAGCATTGGAAAATTTCATTATCGCCCATCTAGCCCTCGCGGACTAGTCCATAGACCATCATTTTTCTTTGTGATGTGATCCTATCAGTAGAACAAGCCATCCTGTGTTGGAAAATTCACTTTGATGGTGATTCCCGGAGACCTACCGGTATATGGCTCAATGACTCCAGGCACAATAGAGTAGGCCATGATATCATATTCATTACCCCGGTAAAATAAGTCATGTTGTATCCATTCCTGTTATCAGATGGCTACACCAACAATGAGGCAGATTACTAGGATCACATCATTGTCCTCGAGCTGGCCCTCGAGATTGATGTATCCCACTTGCATGTGAATGGGGAGACCAAACAAGTCATCAAGTACATCAATGGTGACTATGTCATCTAGAAGCTAGAGCTCGTACCACTTTTGGAGCCTACCCGCAAGTTGATGGCCCGGTTACCATCTCGGCCAGAGGCTACCCATGTACCTCGGTCGCAGAATGATAAAGAATACTCATTGGATGGCCTAGATGCATCACTTACGGAGAATGAACATTATTATTTTATTATCCACATGGCACAGTAGAGAGTCATTTCTCTTTTCACTCCAGATGACGATGATAGTCTGCAGGTAATTCACCTTACTGTCATAGTCTCCATGCCAGGACCCCCATGACCCCTCCCTCAGTGTTGGAATCAACGCCTGACTAGAGGATACCCTGGTTTGAGTACCTTCAGCATGGTAATCTCCTAGCATATCGAGCTGAGCATTAGAGAATCTGATGTCACGTATTACATTTGTTTCCTTCATAGTAGTCTGTTCTTGAGAAGATCTGCTAAATGTGTGGGTTTTATGGTGTTATCCTCCATTTCATTCAAGGAGTTTGGATTTATCAAGTCATACAATAGGTTCATACTATTTCATGCGGGGATCATCCGACATGTCGAAAACTATCTCATTAGATCTAGTGATTAGGGTATTTTTGTCCCTCCCTGATTATTGACTACATCGAGTTTTCCAAGAGGTGCCATGCATGACAAATTCATGCCAACTTTGTTCATTATCCTCCAGAGCCTCTCCACACTACGAATTACTCTTTCCCATTAGGGTTTCGTGACTTGATGTCATTGGACAATATCCACCGGCGACAACTCTCCAATGTCAGGTCATCCTGACCACTATAGATTTCTTTTCCAAGTAGGAAAAAGAGGTTTCACACAGAGATTTCAAGGCCCATTCTATCATTAAATTTGTGAGCTACAATATCATCTACTAAGTTGGAGTCCCTCACACCATCCTCACAGATAATGAAACAAAAATACGGGTCGTCGAGTTATAGAAATTATATGAGAAGTAGAACATCTATTCTACCCATACCTCATGCTACCACGCGCAGGAAAGTTGGCATATTGAGGCATTCAACAAAACCCTCTCTAACATTTTGTATAAAATTGTTGGTCAGAACAAGAAGAGATGGCCGGAAAAGATCCCCAATGCCATCTAGTCTTATTATACGACGTCTAAGAATTCCACACAGGTGACCCCATACTCCCTTATGTATGGAACATAGGTTGTCCTTCCCATTGAGATTCAGTTGCCTTCATTATGCACAACTGTCTATGATAAAAAAGAAACAGATAAAGAAGCTGAAATTTATTTGGATGAATTGGAAGCATTAGACGAGAATATTATTCTCACCCTACATAATCTCGATAGGAATCAGAACAACATATCTAGAGCTTTAAATAATAATGTTCTCCTCCACTCTTTCATGAAAGGTGACTTTGTGTTGGCCATGTGAATAGTAATGATACCTGGATGGAATCCACCTGAACTGGAGCCCAAATGGGAACGATCTTACATCATTTACCAAGATTATACTAATGGATCATTCTCCCTGGTTACCAAGGATGGTGATCATATAACGCATTCCACCAATGCCAAGCTCCTCAAGGAATATGTTGCATGAGTGAAGAGGGTCCCGCATTACCTTATACTGTAATGTTTTTCATGGAATTAATCTATATTTCATCTGCAAGACATTAAACTTTATACATTCCTACATGACCTTAAACTATATGTCATCCTGCATGAAGTTAAACGGTAAATGGTATCGCACAACCTTAAAATATCCACTTTCAGGGCTGAAAGACATTAAACTACGAAAAACCTACATTAACTAAGTATAGATTTATTCCTATCATTATTGGATACGTAGGAACGGTCGGACACCTCATCTTGAGTCCATCCCCCATATTCCTCTTTCACTATCCCACCCTGGGCATCGTTCTCTTGGAGGATCCTGCATGGTGTCGGGTATTCTCTTTTAGCCCCACTCATGTCTGGATTATGATGATCACACCATGTGCTCCCTCCTTTTTCTTCTATATTTCTATGTCCTCACGACATGACGCTAAACTGCATGTCCTTCAAAAAACTACTCATGGATTGATTTCTATCCATATTGGATATGTAGGAATTCTCATCCATCTTGTTTGTCGGCCCAGCCCTAAATTTCAGAATCTCACCTTAGTTCGGGAAATATGGTATGGTGCCAGATTTTTCCTTTATAATGTTATGTTCATCATGACCACACCATACATACCTCTCCCTAGAGACCTCCACCTCTTTCACTATCCTACTTGACATTAAATTTCATGGGTACATTTATGTTTCACTCATCCCACTTACATGGGACTTCATCATTTTCACTTCTAAAAGGCCCCCTAAACTATATGAATACTTAGCATAAGGGATGTCCAACCATTTTAAGCCAACATCCTTTAGGATATTCATAAAAAATTAATACACCTTTCCTGTTACAAATATGGCCAGATGTTGATGCTAATTTATTCTTCCCATCTCTGGTTACATGATATGTATTTTTTGTTTCGAACAAGGTCAACGACTATCCTTCATCATTTTCACTACTCCCATATGTCCTTCTATCCATTCAAACATCAGTCAAATTAAGGTAGGAATGTACGTCTTCCTGTCATACCCTTATATTGTGGAGAGATCCATGTCATATTCTTTGTCTCCCAAAATAAAAATTACACATGAAGGATTAGGAATCTTAGAAAGAAATAATTGATTGGATTTTCATGTGAAAATGGTCCAATCACTCTGACCTTAAATATAAGATCTCAGTTATCCTCATTGCAAGACGTTAAACTAAAAATTGTCCAGGACTACCTATCTTAGGTCCCTCACCACCTTTCAGAGCCTCGGCCCAAGTTATCATCTTGGATTGTGCAGTGTTTTATGGACATACGTCCTCATTCACATCAGGTTATTTTTATTTTCCATGCCACATATATCCCCAAGAGACATCTCCCCTCCATCTATTGACCTTTTATAAGGACATGTCCTTTTATGCTTCTCGTATCCCATCATTTGGGCTTTCATCCTCATTCATATCGAAAATGAACCATGAACAACATGGATTCTAAGACCTAGTGCTCTCCTACTATTTTGGGTTGATGACCCTATGGAATTCATTGAACAAGTTGATACAAGTCCATTGTTGCAAATACGGTCAACTGTCGATGATCAACTATTTTCACCCTAAAAACATGTCATACATTTACAAATAATGTGTTGCGAACATGGTCAGTAGTTATCCACCATCATCACTGTCATTTTTTGGTCTTCAACAGGCAGGATGATTTTCCCTCTCCACTGACTTGTCTTATGCCCATGACATTAAACTAGACAGAAATGGTCTGAGCTATATGACCATAAACTATGATCTATAATTCCATTGACACATTATGCTAAAATTCATGGAGTATTCATAACTATGTGGGGATTCATTCTAATTACCATGGGATACAAAGGAAAACTTAGACATGATTCCCACCGGTTCAGCCCGGGTTCATATTCCCTTTCTCACGGCCACCAGGCCTGAATTCTCATAGAGTATTATGAGTGTCATATAGTATATGGGATTATTTCTTCATTAACACCTAATTAATCACCATGACCTACACATTCCACATCCTTATCCTGTAAGACATCAAAATACATGTTCATAATAATGTATGGCTTTATTCCCATCCTCATGGGATACGTAGGAACACCCAGACATCTCGGCTTTGTGTAAAATTCATGATTCACTAATTATCTCTCATATTAAGTCTTTTAGGAAAAAAATATTATAGGATGGAATGGTGTGGCATGAGTGGGTTTATTTCCTCATTAATGTCATGTTTTCAATAGCCACACCAAGTACTCCCTAGCACTAGTTTCTCCTATCTATTATCATGCATGACATAAAATTACACTCTCACAACTACTTATGGCTTGATTCCTGTTCTCATGGGATACGTAATAACACAGAGAAAAATTTTACATGGGTCCATCCCCATATTATTAAACTTTTCTAGCCCCTGATCCCTAGGTTTCTTCCCCAGAATTGTTTGTAGTGTGGTGGGGGCCTCCTCCTCATTCACGTCGAGTATGCCTCATCACACCATGCACATTCTATTCTAAAAGATCATTTCATCAATATGTGTCTAGGCCATATGATGATAAACTATGATTCTTAGTCCCACATGACTTCAAACTATTGCATCATTATTGAATGATGTTAAAATTCATTGTTGGTCCAATCATACAAACCTAAACAATGACATTATCATCCATGATGCATGACGAGCAACGACACTGCATTGTGATGTCCTCACTCGAGGAGAAATCATGTTGAGTTTTGATCATGCACCATACCATTCATCATTGCCTACATGTGATTTGATTGCAATAGTGACACCCGGATCCCATGTCCTTGGTCTATTTATTCACAAAAAACCCACATTTATCCTAAAGCACAAACAAGATCTATCAAATTCCGCCTTTTAGGAGCATGGACCAGACCCACACAACCATATAATCCCTAGAAGTAGTACCTGACCATTCCACTTCCAAATCTATGTATGGATTGATTCCCATTCTAATGGGGTACATAAGAACGCTCACACAATATGCCTCGTCCCCAACCTAACCGTCATTTTCAATCCCTCGAACTACGACCTCCCCAAGGAAAACATGGTGATATGGTCTTCAGTTCCTCATTCATGTTGGGTTTTATAATTACCTCACGATGTGTCTCCCTCATTCCTTACCATCTCAGGTCTGAGCCTTATGAACATAATCTAAGACTACTTTTCATCCTTTCCAAAAGACGTTAAAATGAACGACAATTTCTAGAACTACTTATTGCTTGATTCTCATCCTCATGCGATATGTAGGAATGACTAGACATCTTGGCTTCAGGTCCATCCCTTGAAATCTAAAATACTATCGCATTCTAGCCCATTATCCCGAACCTATTCATGAACACATAATGATATATACTATAACTGTTCTCATTCACGCCATGAAATGTACCACACTATGCGTTCTTTTTCTGAGTTACCATGTCCTCAACTCATGATGTTAAACTGAAACCATACCCTGAACATATTCAAGATGCCCCATGACAATTATGGGATACATCAACTTCCTCGCTAGAGAGGTCCTGTTTGGAAGTAAGAATGATCCCTGATCAGACCGATGTGCTCACCTAACATGTTTTCACCACAGTAGTATGCATTCAAGAGTGTTGGACTTCATTTGAAATAACCATCACTCCATTTCCCATGCTTCATGTTCCATTTATTCGGACCCTCATCCTCTTTCACATCTAAAGAAACGCTCTAATAGTATGGATGCTTCGCCAATGGGTCACCTACTATTCTAGTACAACATTTTGGAAGACAAATGGATAACTTTTTCAGTCAGGCCCCATGGTTCAAACATGGTCAGTGTTCATCCCTCATTTGTTATACCCATTTCAGGATAACACAATAGGGGTACTATTTCTCAATGATGCTCAATAGTTATCCTCTATTGTCATGCAACCCCCATAGCATTCTGATGTTTGGGTATCATGATTCACACCATCCATTACCCTATGTTTGGTTTGATTATAACACCAATGGTTTTACCCCACTCGTGTACTAGAGAACTTTGGGGAAGTTATAATTAGACAGTTTAGAGACCTCCATTCTCTGGTTAGGCCCCCCATTTTTCCTCTCAGTAGCCTAGAAGGGTCGTTTATAACCAGAATGGATAAACTTTGGTATGTATTCTAACATTTAAATGAAGTAACGATGCGACCATCCCTTGTGTCTCAAATTGGACAAGACCCAAGTGAGATTAGGGATGGATTTATAATTATTTCATTATTGTGGTGGGATTGCATTTAACAAAACAAACAACTAAATAATCATGTTCATGCATGTACATCAGAATACATAGCTTAAATTAAGAATACGTTTATGTGTTTTGCTAAAATAGATCCCTTCAGGATTGATTTTCTCGATGGATTGCTCCAGTGTTGCCACCTTCGGAATTATGTCCTCCAAAATTGCGCCCCACCACCTGAGATCATTATCTTCATCAGAAGTTGCAGAGCGTAACTCATTAGCCTTGGAATGTGCCTGTGATTCTTCAGTTTGGATCTCAATCAATTGCCAATTTTCTGCACTATCTGCTCCTGAGAATCCTATACATGGGTCCTCAATTTCATGATGAGATCAGAGTGGTATACAATGAATTCCTCCCCTTATTTCACTTGATCTTCTAGGTGTCAGACCTCATGATCCACCTTCAAGAATTCCTATGTATTATTGGACCCTTTCTAGCACCATGAAAAGTTGTAACATTGGATATTCTCCTGTATCTTCTTTTACATGTAATCATAGATCACTACGTGAAGATTGGGAGAATTTTACCCTTTATTGAAGATAATGTGTATCTAGGTGCGGAAATATCCTATCCGACTTAGCCATTTTTCTTGTGGATGGTTGAGAAAGTGTTTGATGCATTTCCACACCATCCGTCATGTAATATGGCTCTCCTTAGAAGTGTTTCTGTCAGAATAATTTATCTCATCAAGGTATGCAGACCTATACATGGGAAAATAGCCAGGAGTTCTGTGGGATGGTCCTCTTCAAGAATTCCTTATTCTTCAGCGAATTCTCCCTCATCGGGCTGGAGCTCCACCAGGTAGCATTTCCACCTATTATCGTATCCTTTAGCTCATCATGTACCAGGGCATGGAAACCTCGAACAGTTACTTCTGCAAGAGCTGATGTGGTCACTAGCAGGGCTCCTGCAGACATTCCTGACACGATGGTTTGTCGATCATCCAACCTTAAAATCACTATATTTTGGATCAATGTCTTGGTTAACTGAATTTCCTTGAAAGTAATAGAGTTATTGAAGATAATGCCTTATGAGAGCCATGCACGGTATTGTCCATCGCTTGTGTCATTGCCGATGCGGCCATAATAGGAGTTCCTTCGGAACTTTTTAACTCGATCACTAGCACCAACTCCTCCGGGATCGTGGGGATTGATGGAAGCTCAGAGGATTCCATTATGTCTCTTCCTTCAGGCTCATCACCATTTGTTCTAGCCATAATCACCTCCCCCCTTGTTTGGTTCTGAGAAATGGTTCCTGAGAATGGTCCGTTTTGTCCAGAGGTTTGTCTTCATCCCCTGAGGAGAAGGATTCATGGGCACCCATTCCCATGTGTTCCAAAATGATATAGATTTCAGTTGATAGATTGGGATTGTGAGATGATAAAGTCTTGTGGAGATAAGATTTAGATTTACTTCAAGCTGCTCAGCCAGTTTTGTTTTAGATCTTACAATTTCACAACTATTTCGAGAGATTCACGAGTGAGAAGGAGATTCTAATGGTTCCTCAACACCAAGACTTTCATCATGGTCGTCCTATTCATCTTATTAATATCCACTATCAACACCTTATTACCCTTATTCCTCTACTTCCTCTTATTATTCTTCCTCCCCTATACATTCATCCTAAGATGCTAGCTTCTATAGGTCATGTTGCTGGACAAAAATAACTTTCACCAGGAGATTCTGTTCTTCATAATGCCCTGATTGCATGCATACATATCCATTGTTGTCAGGTATGCATGTCGGCAATGAATTTTTACCCTATCCATCACATGGATGCACCCTATTTCTGGAAGATTGAGCCCAGTGTGTACCAGCCTCTGCCAAAACACTTTAGTGGACTAAGACGGTCGCAGTGTTCTCCAATAAAACCACATAGAGGTTAATATATCATCGGTAGTTGTCATCAAGAGGTTCTCGAGTTGCTCTACCGGATGTTCCCTATATGGTCCATGAGGCCACAAGCGGGAACACCCCTCCATAGAAGGTGGATGCACATTATCGGCTCGTGAGGCTCATGCCAATGATGTTCTAGACATTATCCATGTTATACACTCGGCCTATTCTATGTATAGCCTCCCCCATGGCACTCCGTCTACCTCCCCGCTCTTTGGGCTCTTCACTAGAAGCCTTGATTTTACTAATTCATTTCTGAGGAATCCCCTGATGATATGTTTTTTCCAGTGTTTGGGATAATCAGTTGATAGGCCTTCACTAACATCGGTAGGGGTATGATTGATGATTTCACCCAAGCCTATCATTGTAAACATAAGACATTGTTGGTAGATATTACAAGGATTCCTTTCTTCCTGAAATTTGTATATAATTTCTTTGATATCCATTGAATGCAACCAAACTTCTTGGCAAACCTGGTCAGCACATATGGTTCACAGATGAGCTTAACATCATTCTAGGCTACCAGTACACTTCCCCGGATGCTTTGAAAGTACTCACTATACTCCAATGGTCCCCGCCCATCATCTACTGATTGACCAACTAGGGTCTGGAATGGGTGGAATTCATAATGGGTATGGTTTCCGATATTATGTTTGATCCCTTATTCTCATTGAATTAGTAGGAATATTCCGATAGTGTTCATGAAGTATGGACGCATATCGTTACAAGTGGTAGAATATAATTCAGGATGTCATACTTGTCATAGTGTGTTGTGACCCAGCCATGAAGAGACTGGATCAATCTGCATATCCTCTTGGGTGTACTTCCCCTTGAGATACGCCTCACAATACTGTAAGCCTAGCCAACACTGGAACCCACAAGTTAACCTTTTTCTTATCCACCATAATCCCAGACATCACTAGAATCCATCAGAGGACCCCCATCCTATTGTCCCTAACTCTCAATAGCCACCCTCTCTAGAATGATGCATGAAATCTATCATGTCTTATGTTCATGTCCTGACTCTCATTCATCCAAAATCCACATGATTGGTGCAATCCTTCCTCTAGGACCATCCAATATGATCATGCCTTACCCCTCTGAAAAATGTTCGGGCACTACTTCCCTCAGCCAGGTATCTTCACAGATTTTTATTGCATCAGAAAAATATTGAACCACCCCGGATAATATATTTCCTTCTGAACATATTTCATTTTCATCTACTATTTTTCTAGATCCAGTAGATGCCACGTCCAGATGGGGGTTCACCTCCAATCCCCCCATACGTTCACCTTTGGAAGTAACTCGTCATATTTGTTCCCCTCTAAGGGTATTACCCCCAAAAAATGGATGTACCAAAAACTAATACCTACCTCCCCATGGTGGAGGTTGAAGGAGTTTGAGTCAGGGGACCATCGACTAAATAACTATGCTACCAGATCAAGTTATTAGTTGAAGTGAAACAGGGATATCCAAACGGCTTCAAAAAGTTTGATAGATCACTTCTCCATCCCAAATTACTTTTATGTCTAGCATACCCAATATGCCAATGACCATTCACTAGTGAAGTTGACTTTCAATTTGAAATCTAATTCCTACCAACCCTTGGTCTTGTCAGTAATATTACGTCTGAAAGTACTCGCATAAAGTGCAGGAGATTCCTCGAGAACCAGATCACTCCTACAATAGTCTCAGTCTTCATATTTTGGACATAGAGTATTGTGTTATGTGTTTCCATTGAAGGATGGCTGTTTTTCATGATATTGAATTGGGGGAGACTATCCTCAAAAGTGACCCATGACTTTGGTGTATCTTTCTCAAATCCAAGAATCAACACCTAATCCAGATGGATGAAGATCCATAACAGTAAGATATCTCTCGAGAAAAAATCTTTTTGATCTTCTGTAAGCATGCCAAAAAGCATCTGATTATTAGACACAACCCTCCTCGTATGAAGAATTTCGGGATTCATGATCATCTGAGTAACCTTTGCAGCCTTAGTGGCCTCCCCCTCCACATCATTCTACTAGGGTTCCATTTTTGATATAATAATGGAAGTTCATGGAAGGATGGATATTTTTTGTACAAAATAGATGGTGGCGCAAAAGAGTGTCAATATTTATGAAAATGGTTGGGTAGTGCACAAAACTCAAACATAATCACGGAAACTTGCTAGTAGATCAGGACTGTTTTTGCACACAAGAACAACCCAAATTTCTTTAAAAATTTCAATATAGGGACCTGGGGGGTGAGTTTATTTATATGCAAAATCCATGTATTACATTCATTTGAAAAAGTTTTTCATGCCCAAACATTGTCTTTGCGTGCACCGCATGAACTCATCCCTAATTTTCAGCATGAACCTCATAATATTATCTTTGTGTCCCCCTTCAGCTCTTATTATGAGTGGGTCATTTGTTGATGCTGAATTTTGGATAGGGTTAGGAGTGGGTTGATAAAGAAAAAAATTATATTTTGAGTGGAAGGAGAAGATTTCGCAACCCGTGAGGCAGGTTCACGCAAGATTTAATGGATGCACGCAAGAGTCCCTTTGGCGCGTAAATGCTTGTGCGCCCAATGAAACGTCAAAGGACGGATTCCATGTGACCCAAAAAAACTCCAAAAGTGTTAGAATGAATGATCTCAGGGTTGTGTGCAAAACTCCTTCCAGTGCACAAAATCTTGTCCACCCAATGCGATGTCAAAGGCATGCTTCTGTGCGGCCCATCAGAAACCACGTAAGATGCTGGCATGCAAGATTCAGAGGTTACACACAACAATACTTCTAGTGAAAAAAATATTTCACTTCCAATCCGACGTAAAATTGACCCTTTTGAGATGGCGTGATCAAAAAATCGGTTATGTCTTGTGTGTGAGGGGAAAGTTTGCACGCAAGGTACCCAACGACATGTAAACTCTTCCGCACCCAATGCGACGTCAATGATCCCATTGCGCGTAGCTCCATTTACCCACCGTCTATGTGGATTTTTGCTATAAATTGAAAATAACCCCTGAACCTTTGGGAAGGTTACAGAAGATGAAGAAATTTTGTAATTCGTGAATGATATATCTTCCCAGATCAAACAAAACATACGGTGGCCTATAGGTACTGGATCTTGTGTGAAAGGTCCCCCTAGGGTCCTCTTTCAAGTGGGCCCTATTGGGAATGACTCTCTTCAATTCAATTTTACCCTAATTAATTTTCAAATAAATATATTCCCCGAAGCAATAAATCCCTTCACATATTTATGATCTTGTGTACAGTCATCCCATCTTGAGCACAACCACCCCATCTTGCACACAGCTTCCCATCTAGTGTGCAACCCTCCTTGTGTGCTCAATGTGCCACCATTACATTAGAGAACCATTCCTGAACCCATTTGACATGGAAAATATCTATGTCTCACACCTTTCTCCCATATGACATTCTAGGATTTTACAATGGGATTTCAAGGTCCCTTGGATGGTGCTTCATGTGGCGTTGCATCACCTTATGCTTATTCGTGTAAGAATGCTAACAACTAATGCTTCTTCTCATAGCCACTGTATCATGGACCCCTAAATGAATCACACCAAAAAACACCCTTTTCATGACATTTATAGTAAATCCCCTTCACCAAGGGTTAATGCGTGCCGGTTATATAAGTACTAAGGTTTTTGAGAGAACCCGCCTCCTCAAAGCTGCATGGCGTTAACCTACCAAACACCATCATCCTTAGCACATGAAATTATAAAATCCCCTCAACCGTTGAACTCTACACAGGGTTTCCCTACTCAAACATTCTCTACACCCACTTGTCTCCAAGGGAGTTATATCTTCTTCAGATGGAATGAGATCCTATTTGATGGCGCGGTGCCTGTCCATGTGGAAGGGAAACCATCTCGGTATAATCACCTAGCCTTCCTTATATGAGGTTGTATCCCTGATCCTCCTCTTTAATTATATTCCAAATACTAAGAGGAGTTATGGGATGAAGGAAATTCGTTATCCCATACCTCCCCCTTTGGGATTTTACACCACTGTGCCTCCATCCCAGAGTAAGTCCCAATATCAAACGCCTTGGGCCACTTTTTCATAGTTCCTTGAAACATGTATTCTAGTTTTAAGAGTCATTACATCTAGGGAATTTCCATTTGATATATTTATGGAAATGGAATCATCCAATAGTTCATTATCCAAAGGGGAACCACTTTCCAAATAAAGACGTTCATTATATTTGCACTTCATGGATCGTAAGAATGTGCATTGGTCGAGAGGATGGGAGGTCGGACACCTCACACCCTTTTGTGGGGGAATTATTTTCTACATCAGGACTCTCTTTGTAAATTTTAGATATTTTATCTAATCCTTATTAACTCACCATGTATATCATAAGTATCCCTTCGAATTCAAAATCACTTATTAACATGTGTAAAATTTAGAATCCTCAGTATGCATTCAATGATCTTCATTAATCGAAATATCTAAACGTATTCGAGGTTTTAAATCAACGTTATCCTCTAATATACTACCTTGTGATTATTTTAATCATCATTGTGATTATACTAGTTTTTAATCCACTCATGGGGGCACTATGGAATTTATATTCATTCAGGGAGATAATGGTTTGGTTTGATTTTCCGATAGTGCCCCTAAAATGGGCTACCTACATATCCTTACGAATGGAATCAGAACTCTCGTAGTTCAGTGCCACTAAATGGGACACATACTACCATTATTATCATGTTATAAGGTCCTCTAATAGGACAATGTATATTTTAAACATGGTATGGGACTTCTGCGGAGGCAGCCCAACACACATGGATTGGATAAGGATTTCCAAGTAGGATCAAACCCTATTGGGAATATGGACCAAGGAGAAAATGGTAGATTTTATGTGTTGGGTTTCAACATCAAAGACGATTCCTACATATCACATATGAATGGAAGTCAAATACCACATCGTTTGATAAGTCTCATAAGGATGTGTGGTCCTCTGAGAGAAATGAGTTTGGAATTAATTACTGAAAATGATGCCTTGTCTGGGGTTTAATTTGGGAATTATTCCTAAGAAGGATTCCAAGATTAAAGGAATTTGGGTTGGATTCTCTATGAGGATATCCAGTGAGCTCTGGCCTTAATGAGGCTTCCTATGTATCCCAGTTTAAATATGAATCAGAGTTCTCATAGTTCATTCCATCCTGAAAATGTTATAATTGTGAAAACTCTCTAATCCCAAATGAGTCTTGATTAATGTGAGAAATAAGAGAATGTCAATGATTTAAAAAATGCATTCACATGGTCAAATTTATCCTCCATGCTGATGGAAGAGGTCACACATATGGCAGAATGGGTGGATGAGGTCAAGGTGTCCGTGGAAGAGGGTGAGACGACCAAACACCCTTTTATTTTATTTACATTGGACAAGGGTCCAATGTAAGAAGAAGTGGTGATGGTTGGGGGCTTATACCAGGATGGCTTCCCATGGTTATAAAGCCCAACAGGAGAGAGAACGTCCAATGATTTTTTTTGTTCCCATCTCTCTTCTAGTCTTTTAGCACCAAAGAAGAAATGAAAAGTAAGGATTCTACCTCTGACATGAAAAGATAGGGGATTGCACCAATATGGTTTCCATAAAATTGATCTTGGTAAGGGAGGGTGACTTCCACTATGCTTGCACGAGGAGGAAAGTGTGAACCACATCTTCCCTACTAGGGACATGATGATTTGAGTCTTAGAAATGAGAAGGGGAGGACCGAATCCAAACCCTTATTCTGAAAACTGGGAACATCCCTTTACTATTCCAGGGAAAAAATTCCATGTGACTATGGATATACAAACCAACAAACATGCCATGAATCCTAACCCCACTATGAAACAAATGAGGGAAGCCTATGACTGTGGAAATATAAACCCAAATAGGAGACACAGTGACGTGCCTTTCCCAATGGTTTTATAAGTCATAAGGTCTTGGTGGAGGGTTTTGAATGTGTCCCTTTCAGATATGGGATCCATGGAAGGAAATACCCTACAATGAATGGCTTTAAAAGGAAGTACTTGATTTGGTCATGTAGGTACCCCGCGCAAGTATGCTTCATAGGTACCCCGCGTTGCTGTACTGCAAAGGTATGGCGTGCAAGTATAAATGATGACTGATGAATGTGAAGACCATAAAATCATTATTATCCCATTTAATTATATCTTCTCTCATGTTCTAGATAGATAACTGAGACAATTTGAGGGATCTAGGGGAAAGAGGTATGCAATGGTAGCTTCAGATAGTATATCCCTTTTTAGTCCTGAAATGGGGAGCCCAAGGGCTCTATTTATAGTCATGGATGGGCATGGCCAATGAAATTTTTCTCGCACATGTCTTTTGTGCAGGGTATTTCACATATATCTTCCATCTGTGTATTCAGCGTACGGGAACAAAACATCTTCTCGCACGGAGCTCTGCCATGTGGGTCAGTCGTGCAGCTCTACTACTTAAGCCTGTAAAGCTAGTCCATCGGGAAGCTGTTTGGGTAATTTTTTTTCTTTTATACTTTTCAAATCATGTATTGGGATATGAAAGATCATTAGTTATCTTCATAGTCCTTTTGGTTACTTTCACATGTAGTGTCAACAAAATCCCCCCCCCCCTCAAGATTTGATCTGAAACATTCAAAGAGGGTCGAGTCCTGAGGTGAGAATTTTATTACTGAAAAACACAGGTTTACCGTGAAGGTGCTTCAAAGAGGAATGATGCGAAGAGGTTTCGCACAGTCCGAACATGTAGGTCTTCAGTTTCCTATAAATATGTCTCATGCCTTGCGTGTTTTTCTTCATCTGTGCATTCTCTATAAATATTTGGCTCTCGTTGCATATCTCGTTCACCCAACATTATTGAATTGTACTCTCGCGTAATTTCCTTGAAATTTCATCATGTTAAATTTATTTTAAGCAGTGGATCTATTCCAAAGAACATGATCGAATGATTTTCTGTAGGATCTATGGTGAAGGGCCTACGCGACAGACCTCATTAAAGGACCTACGAGATAGGCCCCATCGAAGGACCTATGCGAACAATGTCCTTTTCCAAAAAATTAATTTCCTCTTTAAAAATTTGACCTAGAAGTTTGGTAATTCTTTTATAGGAAATAATGACTCATTCGATGACCCATACCGAAGAAGCTAATGCTCACCAATATTAAATGATGATGATCGTCGACCAGACTATTATGACATTGTTGAGGTACTATTCTTGGTCTATGGAAGGATCTAATTCCATACAAACATGACTACACACAATGTCCTTATTTATCCTTGTACGGGCATGGGATTTTTCAAGAAGCCCATGCCCAATCTGTTTAAAAGTAATTTCCAAATAATAGGTTTCTTTAGAATTCAAATTGTAACTGAATGAATATTATTACAAGGGGGTTTTCTAGTACAATATGGATGTTTACCTATTAGTTGAATCCTTCATCACTATGGTTACACTCAGGATATGAAGGATCATGTTGTAGAGCCAAGACCACATTGTTATGAATCCAATTATCGGGCTCCTCTTATAGATCAATATAATGGTTTGAAAAAATATTGGGACCTTCATTTTGGTGGGGGTGTAAAACCCGACGGGATGTGGGCATTCTTGATATGTCAGACTTTTGAATAATTCATAAAAGAGTTGTCAGATGTTCATATCTATGAACCTATTTGGATGGGGAAAACTTATGTTTATAAAAATAATTTCATACCTGAATTACTGAGAAAAATGAGTCTACAAACAAATTCCATTCATTTGACGCACGATGAAGTTGGTATAAGTTTATGGGATATTTACCAAATATATGGAATTATCATTCTTAGGGAATTGAATGATGAATTCTTTCCACCTACTACAAAAAAGTATGATGCTTGTAGAACACCACCACTGTCCCATGAATTATTTAAGATAATGAATAATTTACCCCAGGAAAAGAAAGATATATATGCTAGATTGTGGGTGGAATCATTCTTATAACCAACAACAGAGGAAGGTCAAACCTATGGATGTCCAAATATTTTTCCTTCTGTAGATAACCGAGGTAGTTCAGGTGCATATTGGCCTACACTGGAAAGAGGCGATTATAAGCACTGGGGCTCTAATGTCAAACCCAATATAGGTGAAAAATTACTCTTAGATTCCATATTTGTTATGTGGATAAACATTTATTTTCTCCCAGCTCATGAATTCAGTAGTGGTGTATGATCACGGATTTTCATCATCATAGCTAAACTGGTACAAGGGAAGTATATTGGACTATCAACCCCTGTATTAGAAATAATTTACCATCTCCTATTACTTTTAAACAGTAGGAAGAATACATTTAAAATTTTAGGGCCATTCCAAGTGTTGTGGGGTTGGATTGTAGAACATTTTTTGCATACATTGTGTTAAATTTAGTCTGAGTACCCAATGGTTGATTCGCCCGATTTTTTCAGAAAGTTTCTAGTATTCAGCCCATGCACTCGAGTCCTGAAGTTGTGATAAAGGCATTGAATGTATTAGGATAAATAAGCTTCTTTCATTTTTGTAACCCAGCAGTTGGAACATTTATTGTTGACGGTAATGAAAAAAATTATGAGTTGAGATATTATATGTAACATCCCGGACCCAGGTACCACGCAACGGGTGCCCCGAGCCCGGTTCGCCACGTGACCTCAAGCGCATTTCCCCAAATGACAGAGGCTGCCGACTAGCAGCGAGGGTCCATGTCTGATAGTGGGGAAGCTATGCCCTCATTTATCAAAGTGTAGCGCAGCGGAATTTAAATCAAACATACAACAAACAGTGGAAGCAATAAACCATACACATCTGAAATAAACTACAGGAGTGGATATAACCAACAGTATATAAATGATGATGCTACATGTTTCATGTTCTAGGAAAACAGCAAGAACATGTTATACATCAATGCAGTACAACAAAAGTAGAGTAAAACAAAGCCAATCAAACAGCTGGCAATGGCATCGCGATCCTAGGCTCGGTCCCATGCCCTCCTACTCCACAGCAACAGTCAAGTACCTGTATAGGGACTCTTACCCCTATCCACACCTATAGAAATGTAATCTGTTTGGGACGAAAGGAATAACCCAAACAGGGTGTCAGAAATATATCTCAGTGGGCACCCACCAATGGTCTATTCCAAACTGCGTGTAATCATGCAACAACAGTGTGCATTGGTAAAATGAAATAATGTAAGCAGTACTGAAAAGTAACTAACTTACCAGTCAAATTTCCATTTATTTATTTATTTAATTCATTAAATATTTTAAATCACCATAGTGCATTGCTATGTAAATAGTCCACATTCTCAAATAAGGAAAATATTACCCTCGGGTAAGCAGAATCCAACCTGCAGGTATAGCCCTCAGGCGTAACAGAAGTTTCCCTCAGGCATAGGAAGTGTCGCCCTTAGACACAGAGTCTATTGCCCTCAGGCACTGAAGAAGTTTCTCTCTGGCAGAAAATATCTTCCGACCTCAGGATAAATAGTGCAGTGCCCATAGGCTAATCACAACAACACCCTTAGGCTAAATAGGTAACCCGGCCATGACCAATAGGTAACCTAGTAGTAACAAGCAATTCTTCTCAAGGCAATTCTACAATTACTACTTTAAAAGCATACCCTTGGTAATCCTGGCCAAACAGATAAACAGTGTAACACACCCCCGGGGTGGTTCCAGATCCAAGCAATGATCCAAACAAGCAATTTAATTTCATGATTAAATACCTAATCAATTCTAGGTGTTTAATATAGAAATGACCTCATCCACATGACACCCCAATATGGGTTTGTGGCGCTAAAACGCACAAAAAACACAACAGTTGGAAAAATTAACACAAAGCCACCTACCTTATACACCGACGAACGTTATACTCGAACTCCGACTCAAGAAACTCCCAGGAATGGCATAGATCTGATGAAGAACAATACCAAAACAAACGTAAAAAACTCGTGTTAGGAGAATAATCGGTAAGAACCTGCCAAGGAGGTGGAAGCCCTTACCCATGTGGTTCCAACGGGATCGTCCGACGCGTAAACCGATTCCAAACGATCACCCAGTGGATCTTCAATGGTTCGGCCTCCTCCTTTTGTTCCAAATCGGATCAAGTGTCTCCTCTGCCGAATGAGGAGGCTACTACCTGTCTGAAGCCGAAAAAACAAATTACACCACATGTACTGTCGCCAAATTAGAGCCTGCTCCACCGCCTAACTGTTTAACCCTGCCGACTGACTACACTGCATGTAAGGTACCACTACATAGTTTGTAGTCGGTTCCTACACCCCTCATCATTGACAAGGCTACACACCCCGTGTACCTATTCCACACGGCCAAAAGTACACAACGTGTGGAAAAGTACACAACGTGTAGATCCAAAATTTAGGATTTTTCCACATTTTCCTTATTTTCTCAAAAACACTCAAGGAAAAGGAAAAAAAGAATCATGTACCTAAAAACTAAGAACCATGTTCTTAAAAACCTCCCCCCTTATAGTAATTCGTCCTCAAATTTCCCTTCCATGTGTGGTGAAGATAAAAATCATAACAGCTCTAGCCACTGAGCACGAACGTCGGCCTCCCGCTCCTAGGTCTCATCCTCCACTCGGCCATGCTGCCATAGCACCCATACGAGAGGAAATGACCGGCCTCAGAGAACCTCGGTGCCCCTGTCAATGATATGGATCAGATGCTCCTCAAAGGACACATCATGATGAAGCTGAACCTCCTCTGGCTGAAATGTGTGAGACGGGTCTAAATGGTAGAAACGCAATTGAGACACGTGGAAGACGTCATGCAAGGCTCGGTACCGCTACGGTAACTGCAACCGATAGGCAACCATCCCGACTCAGTCCAGAATCTCAAATGGCCTCACATACCATGGTGAAATCTTACCCTGTCTCCTGATCCGCTTGTTTCTCAGCCTCGACGAAACACGTAGAAAAACCTGACCCCGACCTAGAACTCCAAGGGTCGTCTGTGGCAATCAACATAAGATTTATGAAGAGAGTGCGCGGCAGCCATCCGCTTCCGAATCAACTGGACCTGCTCAGTAGTCTCCTGCATGAACTATGGTCCATGTAAAGCTGTCTCAGCTTCCTCTACCCAGCACAAAGGTGATCGGCATGGCCTAGCTTATAAAGCCTCGTATGGTGTCATCCCAATATTCACCTAAAAACTATTGTTATAGGAAAACATGACTAAAGGTATATGCTTCTCCCAAGATCCCCCAAAATCTAGGACGCATGCACCAACCATGTCCTCAAGCACCTATATCGTACACTCTGACTGACCATCTGTCTGAGGGTTGTATGATGTGCTCAAAAGCACCTGTGTACCCAGTGCCCTCTAAAAACTCTGCCCAAAACGAGACGTAAAGCAGGCGTCCCTATCAAAAATGATAGAATGAGGGACCTGATGATGATGTACGATCTCTCGGATATACATTCTTCCGATCTCGTCCACACTGAAGGTCTCCTTGGTGAGCAAAAAGTGACCTACCTTCACGAGTCTATCCACAACAGCCCACACAACGTCATTTCCATGAGGTGACCTCAGAAACCCGATCACTAAATCCATTGCGACATCATCCCATTTCCACTCTAGAATGGGTAACTGTTGTAGCAACCCAGCTGCTCTCTGATGCTCTGACTTCACCTGTTGACAGGTGGAACACCTCGTAACAAAACTATCTATCTCTCTCTTTATACCCGGCCACCAGTATTGACGCCTCATGTCACGTTACATCTTGGTAACCCCAGGATGAACTGCCCATGCAGAATCATGAAACTCCTACATCAGCTCCTCGCGTATATCCCCTGGAACCCACAATCATCCATGGAAACGAAGGACCTCATCATCACCTATCATCAAATTGGGAGGAGGGTCCTCCCTTTCCACCGACTCCCATAGAACTAGGCCTTCTTATTCCTATAGCTTCCTCATCCGCACTCTCCCCAGGAGGGTAGAAGTCACAGCTTACGAGGAAAGATAAGTATGCCCCTGACTGTCATGCACCTCCAGATGCATCTCAGAGAACAAGGCCATGAGCTCCCACTCACCACTGGCATCCTGCACCGCCTATATCTGAGTCTTCCTGCATAGTGCATCGGCTACTGCATTACCTTTACCAGGTGTATAGGCATGCTCAAAATTGAAGGACTGTAGGTAATCGACCCACCCCCTCTACCACAGATTCAGGTCACACTGAGTAAAGATATAATTGAGGATTTTTTCATTGGTGAAAACCACAAAATGCTCCCACAATAGATAATGTCTTCGACAGCGCAACACATGAACAAATACAGCCTACTCGAGATCATGCATCGGGTAATTCCTCTCATGTGGATTCAACTACCGAGACCCGTACACAACAAATCGGTCACCCTACATCAAAACTGCTCCTAGCACAATCCCTGATGCATCACAGTAAACAGTATAGCTATTACCCGGCTATGGGAGTATCCAGATCGGTGCAGAAGTCATCCTTCCCTTCAGGTCCTGAAAAGAGGTTTCACAAGCTTATAACCAAACGAACTTCACACCCTTCTTAGTCTGTCCATTCAATGGTGCTGCTAAGCGAGAGAATTCATATATGAAGCGTTTGTAGTAACCAGTCAGCCCTAAGAAACTTCGTATCTCAAACACGTTGTTAGGCTGCTCCCAGGAAACTAATACTTTCACCTTCTATGGGTCTACTAAAACTCCTTCATCTGAGATGATATGACCCAGGAAGTGAACCTAGTCCATCCAAAAGTGGCACTTTGAGAGCTTAGAATATATATGATGCTCTCTCAGTGTACTCAATACAATATCAAGATGGGTGGAATGGTCGTGTCGAGTGTGAGATTACACCAAGATATCACCCATGAATACTACAACAAAAGAATCAAGATATAGATAGAACACATGATTCATGAGAGCCATGAAAACAGCTGACACGTTTGTGAGTTTAAACGCCATAACCAAATACTAGTACATACCATATCTACTCCGAAAAGCTGTAAGCGGTATATCTGATGGTCTCACATGCAGCTTATGATATTTGGATCTCAAGTCAATCTTTGGGAACACTCGTGCTCCACGAAGCTGATCAAATAGACCATCAATCCTCAGCAAGGGATAACGATTCTTAACTGTCAACTGGTTCAGCTTCCGATAATCCACACAAAGTCTAAGGGTACAATCTGCCTTCTTCGCAAAAAGGACCGGAGAACCCCGAGGAGAAGTACTGGGTCGGATAATTCCCTTTGACTTTAACTCCTCTAACTGCCTCTTGAGCTCCTGTAGCTCTAGCATAGCCATCCTATAAGGAGGAATGGACAATGGTCCCACTCTTGGAACATGCTCGATATAGAAATCCACCTCTCACTCTGGAGGTAGACCTGAAAAGTAGTCTGGGAAGACATCCATGAAAAGATCAATAACTGGAGGGAAATCCTTCTGAAAATCCCCATGGTCATCTAGATATAAACTCGCAATCTAGGTTGTGACTCAACCTCGCCCAGGATGCTCTGGTTCAGCTCGACTCCCCTGAAAATCTCATTCTCCCTTGTATAGAAACTCTCCAACCTCTGGTGACGTTAAACACACCCTACGACGATAGTAGTCTACAAAGGCTCAAAAGGGAACCAACTAGTCCATTCTAAGAATGATATCATAGATCATCATCTCCAAGACATAGAGGTACCAAAGGAAGTGACACCCACCATCCTGAATGGGGCACTCCTTGAACTGACTTACACCAGCTATCCTAGTCCGCAACGGAGTGTCTAGCGTCAATATATCAGATGAAGTAGAAACACAAATCCCAAGGCTCTCCACAACAGGTACAGATATGAAACTATATTTATCACCCATAATGAAAAGTACTGAAGATAAGATAGAAGCTACTAGAATAGTACCACTGACTATCGAAGGTCTGGGTTTCTGCTCCTGCTGGGTCTGTGGCACTACACATGCCTGCCCAGTGCCATGGCCCTACGACACAGCCTGGCTACCATGAGCTGTCCCACCCTGCTGCCTCTAAGATCCTGGTGTCTGTCCACCACAGCCACGACCACCATCTCTGCATGCACGCCCTGTTGTATTCCAGTTCCCTGACTGGTAAGAAGCCACTAGTCCTGCTCCCGCATGCGGAGTCTGCAAAGAACCCTTCTCACTAGCCACCGGTGGAAACTCCTTACAACAACACTGTAGATGACCCATCTTGTCGCAATCTCGACACTCCACTGGGTCTCGTGGACACTGAGGTCTCTTGTGCCCCTCTCTTCCACACTGGAAGAACCTGACCAGACCACCTAAAGAAGCTGCCTGGTTGGTACTGCCACCCTGAGAGAAATCCATCTGTCTCTTCATCTTGCCAACAGAAATAGTACCAGTAACCGATGATGAACCACCCTAGCCCACACCACTAGATTCTTGTAGGTTCCTCTAAGTAATCAGCGCCTGATTTACAATTGCGTGTACTAAAGGCAACCTGAAACCCTTCACCTGTGCTCGTATGTCATAACGAAGACCATCCTCAAAATGTATGGCTCTCAACGTCTCATCAGCCACCAGCACAAGTGAAAAATTCTGAAGCTCCATAAAACGACCGGAATAGTCCATCACCGATATAGCGCCCTACTGTAGATTCATGAACTCTCGAGCCCTATCTTCCCTTAGCGTCTCGGGATAGAAGAACTTATAGAAGAATTCTTGAAAATCTTCCCATATCATGTATCTGTGATGCTCTAACTGGGTGGTGACATCCCACCACCTCTTGGTGGAATAACACAGCATATACATCGCGAGCATGACCCTACACCTTGGAGGTGTCTCAAGATGCTCGAAAATATTCTACATCGATCCTAGACAAGACTCCGCAGCCTGCGGTCTGCCATACCCTAAAAACGTAGGCAGATGCTGCTACTGGAAGATATGAGTCAGCTCAGCCATAGATTTAGCAGCCTGCAGTGCTCCCCAAAAGGTCTGCATGAACCCCATAAAGCCTTCATGGAACTGCGCCTCCACGCCTGTGTCCAGTATAACAGCTGGCGCTGCATCTGGCTCTGCTGGAGGATCAACTGGTAGCCCATGGCCCACCATCTTCGGAGTATAATCGCCGCCGCTCTCCTGGCGAACAACTCGTGGTCGTCTAGGCGGCCGGACACTACAGGTTCAGAAGCATGCCTCAGATTCAAGATTATTATAACTGAAATGTGAAGGAACCACAAAGGAAACAAGAGGAAGAAGTCATTAAAAATTTTCAAAACAAGACTACACGATCTGTACACTAACTACACGGCAGGTACATGACTTTTGTTCCCCTTCCCGGGTCCTTCTACACGACTAAGCCTCACGGCTTCCATTCAACAAAAACTACACGACGTGTAAATAATCTACACAGCATGTATGGTGTTATTTCCCAACTGCCCTTGTTGACTGTGAAACGGCCGACTACTCGGCTTGGCACTACACGGCGTGTTACACCCGCACACGGCGTGTACACCATCTCATTTCCCAGCCACACGGCTAACACCACATGATCTGTCCTCGGAGAAGACTACACGGCGTGTCCCAACGGTACACGACGTGTTCAGGGAGACGTGACAGTGTCCCGTGATGTTAGTTACATGTCCTAGTCCCCAGTTCACACTACACGGTGTGTTCATCATTGACACGGTGTGTTCTGTATAGGAGTTAACCAAACCGTGCTATTAATTACAAGGTCGGACTCTGGGTAACACTACACGGCGTGTAAAAAAGCTACACTGCATGTTTTACCCAAGCCTTTTCCTACCCCATGTTGCCGCCCACACGGTTTGTGACAAGGGAATAGACTACACAGAGTGTACTCAGGGTGCACAGCGTGTACTCAAAAAGCTTATTTTTCATCCCGGACAGAAGAACATACACAACGTGTATGAAAATACTACACGGCGTGTATACTGGGTTTCCATACATTATGCCCCAGAAACTTCCCTGGAACCCAGAAAATACTGAAACCAACACTTAAGTGTCGAATTCCGACCTGTGGGGGCCCATACTCCCCACAAATCAAATTTTGACATCTTATATGTGTTATAACCAATAAACAGTCAATGATCCACCAAATTCCGGTCAATGGGAGCCCATACTCCCCAAAAACCAAAGTTTGGCGTCCATTCTATAAACAGCCTCACAACATGTATTTTTATCAAGAATCTATCACAACAACATGCTTCTCTAGCACAACAACTATCACAACAACATGTTCTTTCTAATGCACCTATATTGCATGGAAACTATGAATGGCATGTGATTTCTAGCATATTCTTATATGATGCATGAGACTACATACCTTCATCTCATCGAGTTGCAACTAAAAAGAACCCATAGATAAAATATAAACTACACAATGACATATTGCGTCACCCAATGGTGAAAACATATCACCAGTAAAATTTGAAAAATCAAAAGAATTGCAAAATACGAGGTGCACTGGCTTTTCCTTGTACACAGGTTAGCTAAACCCGGGCTCAGCTTATTACAAACTACCATTCGTCATATCCCTGACTACGGCTCTATACAGTAAGTAAAAGAAAAGAACCGCCATTGATACCAATTTGAAACATCCCGGACTCGGGTACCACGCAACGGGTGCCCCGAGCCTGGTTCGCCACGTGTCCTCAAGTGCATTTCCCCAAATGCTAGAGGCTCCCGACTAGTAGTGAGTACCCAGGTCTGATAATGGGGAAACTATGCCCTCATTTATCAAAGTGTAGCACAACAGAAGTGAAATCAAACATACAACAAATAGTGGAAGCAGTAAACCATACACATTTGAAATAAAATACAGTAGTGGATATAACCAACAGTATATAAATGATGATGATACTTGTTTCACGTTATAAGAAAATATCTAGAACATGTTATACATCAATGCAATACAACAAAAGAAGAGTACAAAAAAGCAAAAAAAAAACAGCTGGTAGTGGCATTGCGAGCCGAGCCTCAGTCCCAAGCCCTCATACTCCACAGAAACAGTCAAGTACCTGTATAGGGACTCTTTCCCCTATCCACACCTATAGAAACGTAATCTGTTTGGTCCGAAAAGCATGACCCAAACCGGGTGTGAGAAATATATCTCAGTAGGCACCCACCAAAGGCATGTGCCCAACTTCCTGTAATCATTCAACAACAATGTGCAATGGTAAAATGCAATAAAGTAAGAAGTACTGAAAATTAACTAACATAACAGTCCAATTTCCATTTAATTATTAATTTAATTCATTAAGTATTAGAAATCACCATAGTGCATTTCTAAGTAAACAGTCCACGTCCTCAGACAAGAAAAATCATACCCTCGGGCAAGCAGAATCCATCCCGTAGGTATAGCCCTTAGGCATAACAGAATTTGCCCTCAGGCGTAGGAAGTGTCTCCCTCAGGCACAGAGTCTATTTCCCTCGGTCCCAAAAGAAGTTTCCCTCAGGCCGAAAATATATACTACCCTCAGGCTAATTAGTGTAGTGACCACATGCTAATCACAACATCGCCCTCAGGCTAAACAGGTAACCAAGCCATGCCCAACAGGTAAACTAGCATTAACAAGCAATTTCATTCAAGGAAATTATACAATTACTACTTTTAAGGCATACCCTCGGGTAACCTGGCCAAACGGATAAACAGTGGAACACACCCCTGGGGTGGTTCCGGATCCAAGAAACGATCTCAAACAGCAATTTAATATCATAATTAAATACCTAATCAATTATAGGTGTTTAATATAGCAACGACCTTAGCCACACGACACCCCAATATGGGTTCGTGGCGCAATAAAACAGAAAACACACGGTAGATGGAAAAATTAACACAAAGCCACCTACCTTATACGCCAACGAACGTTATACCCGAACGCCAACTCCAGAAACCCCCAAGAATGGCGTAGATACGATGATGAACAAAACCCAAACAAACGTAAATAACTCTTGTTAGGGAAATAATTGGTAAGAACTAGCCAAGGAGGTGGAATCCCATACCCGTGCAGTTCCAACAGAATCGTCCGAGGCGGAAACCGATTCAAGACGATCACCGAGTGGATCTTCAATGTTTCGGCCTCCTCCTTTGGCTCCATATCCTCTCAAGTGTCTCCTCTTCTAAATGAGGAGGCTATTGCCTATTTTAAGTTGAAAAAACAAAGTACACGGCGTGTAATTCTTTTATTTAACTATTCCTCTAGCGGAACCACCACATTGTTCATCCTTCGACACGAGTACACAACATGTACCCCCAAGTACACGGCGTGTACTGTCGCCCAGCTAGCGGCTGATCCACCGCCTTACTATTTAATCCTGCCGACTGACTACATGGCATGTATGGTACCACTACAGGGCGTGTAGTCGGTTCCTGCACCCCTCATCACGGACAAGGCTACACGCCCCGTGTACCCATTCCACACGGTGAAAAGTACACTGCATGTAGTTGAAAAATTTAGGATTTTTCTCCATTTTATATATTTTCTCAAAAACACTCAAGGAAAAGGAAATAGAATAAGCCCACACCTCAAAAATAAGAACTGGGTTCTTACATTATATGATGGGATTCAGGGATAGCATATTATCAACCTGGATTGATGGTGAAATTATCTGTGAGTCTTACTCCCCATATAAGATTCCTCATCAATTCAGGTGTCTTCAACAATCATACACTTTCCACCCACGTATGTCAGATATGAAAAACACCCAATACTAGTTAGACAATTGTGGATTCTAATATCTTTAGAAGTATCCAAATTGTCGATTCATTACCTTAACCAGATGCATCGATTAGATTGGAAGTGGGGAATGCCAATGATTGTGCGTCTTTTATCCTCAAGTGGCTTTGGCAAAATGAATATATTTAGTGGTGACCACAACGACTATGGCATGTCGAAATCGTGGTATGAAGTCTATGTCTAGAGATGATATTTAAGTTTTAGAGGTTTCAGAGACCTCAAAACATCTTCACATGAGCTATAACAGAAAGACCTGGGCTGTAGATGAAATACCTTCAATGCTAAGGGGATCCAGTCGATGCCATCAAATAAAGATTCATATTCCATTTTTTGATCATTCTGAAGAAAAGATGTCTAAAGAAGCTTACAATTTAGAATTCATTGAAACACATCCAAAAGCAACCATACCAATATTGAACTATGTGAGACCTTCAGCCATTCATCGTTGGGATGGTGGAACCTGTGACCATAGGGATGCATGGGCTTTCCTCTAGCATGAAATTCAAATACTAGATATTGGTGACATCAAGGCACCTTCTGATTGAAATCTGGATAATAACCTGGCTAATGTATAGATGTATATCATGGAGCTGGAGTCTTTTATATATGAAACTAATGAACAAATCATCACCTCTAACGTAATATCTCATATGATGGACTTAGTAGTACACAAAGGGGTAATTATCGACTCTAAGGAGGAGTGGGATATTTATATTAATACTAAGAATTTATTTCCCTTTTTCTTTTGTCTCAACTATGATTCATCATTTATCATAATTAATCATGATGAAAATTTATTTATGTATCTTGAATATAGAAAACGAAGCTCCAAACCAATTCTCAAAACACCTCATTATGGTTCTGTATGCACTCCTATCGATGCAAAAAATGATCCTCCTAGGTCGCCGGAAAATTCTCCAAGAGAAATAATCATGAATGCGTAATGGTGACATATAATAATCAACTATTGCCTCAAGTTTCCCTTGCTAAAAGAATTGTTTCAATCTCTCCTAAAACATTTGAAAAAACACACAAGAGACCAATGATATTGATTCGAAGTGTTCGTCGAAGGAGTATGTATTTATGCGATCATTAAGAAAAAAAACTTGATCAATATATTCTGGTAACGAATTTTATCATATTTTAGGATCTATGTCCATCTCTTATTTCAAGGGATTAAGAGTTGATTCTTCAAGTCTAGAAAAAGAAACCGTAGGGGAAACATAGGTTCATGGTGACGAATCAACAATTTTAGTAGATAAATTGTCACAATATTCATCTATACATGATCCTAGATGTGCTGATAGAGAGTAAATACATGGTTAGATTAAATAAATTCCTCAGTTTCTTTTATCAATGGATCCTAGAATAATAAACACTGATATTCCTATTTTTTCAGAAGAAAGGAATGAAGATCCAATCCAATTTAAGACAGATTCTGATGTTCAGCCAAACATGGAAAGACTTAATTCTACCATACCAATTAAAGATCCAACGTAACACAATGTCAGCGAAGCTAATTTGGAAATCATCCAATGTTTGTTGGATACCATAAATGGGGAGGATGCTGTAACATTTCAGGATTTATACACTGAAATAATGGAAGCCCTTAATCTAAATAATGATATTCCAGGTTCCATCATGGAGTTTCAGGATTTTCAATAATGAATTGTATGGACGTAAGTCCCTATTAATGAATTTTCCATACATAATTTTTCTTCTACATGATTGATTAAATCAAAGTTCGCCTTATGAATCTTTATCTGTAGAAAATGTTGCAAAGGATCTTCATGAATGGGGTATTCCACTTTATAATTCTACTAGGGCTGCAGAAATACCTGAAATGGATCCTTCATCATGAGATGTTCTAAATCCTTTAAATTTCATAGCAGAGTAAATTCACGGAAATGACCCTTCCCAAGAAACATATGCTCAAAACATTGGAGCTGAGAATACAAGGATGGAATCCAATCAAGTAGCTGGCTTATTATTGGGTAAATATAATCAGTGTTCTGAATCAAATTTGTTTCCTCCATTTGAAATTAATAATGACCGTGATTTATAATTTAGGGTTATCATATCCTAGATTAGAAGGTGAGACTTCTACTATCGTCAGAGAAGTAGAACAAGGTAGTTCTTTACACGACCTATTTCTAGAGTATATTTTACCTAAGGGTAGTGACTCAGATTTAGACTTATAGATGAAATATTCTATTGTAATGGCACGTATGAATAAATTGCATCATATCTAGAGCATAATTTCTAAAAATACAATAGATGAATTGTTGTCCCATGTTTCAAAAATCCCAAAATTATTCTGCATATTTGAATTTGGTGGATTTAATTTTCGGCTAGTCTATGATGCCATGAAAGAGATTATTCACTGACGAGAGTAGGAGCACAAGCTGCGACAATATTTTTAAGTGGATAAAAAACATGTAAATATTGAGGTCCTTCAAGCTACAGTAGTTGTGGCGATGGAAAATCCTAACAAGGAATCACTCTAAATTAGCAAACAAATCAAAGAGGCCACAAAAGAGTTGTTATATCTTCAAAAACAATGGGATAATGATCATAACAAGCTTTAGTAGTTGAATCTAACATTTGGAGAAACCCAATTAGAGGGAACAACTGCCATTTCATCTACTAAGTAAGCACTTCTTCAGGACGAGGAGACTGGAGTTGTTCAACTATCTCTACTTCAACAGGTAGCTGATAAGGCTTATGATGTTGTTTAACAGATGAATAGTCATGTTGAGAGATTATTCTAAAATACGATAGAGATGATCCATTTTTAGGATGGCCCTCTATTTTCATATGAATGAATGAAATTTAGGTTACAAACATATAAATCTTCATTCCAGTTTTTCATGATTGCAATATGAACGGTAAATGATGATAATGATTCCATTATATTAAGCAATCATTATTATAATAACAATAGTGAAGTGATCAAAATTTTCTAATTAATACAATGGACCTAATGAGATTAATTTGATTGTTTCTAGGGTTATATGGATAAACCCACAAATTTTGAATCTTTTGAGCCTTTTTTATTACTCAGTATTACATAAATCATAAAAAAATGTATGTTTAGTGAGACGGGAGTCGTCTTTTTTTTAGAGTTCCATTCACGGGTTCTCAATCTAATGAGTACCAAGTCTTCTGATACTGGCAGTTTAGAGTCATGCATGTTGAAATATAAAGGGATAATATTTAGGTTCAAAATAGCTTTGATCGTAAACATTTAATTAGACCCCAAATAAAACGTTGTGACTAATAATTTCATTAAGATTCATTAAATATTTCCAAGGGGAATATTAGGCCATGATTTTTATACATATAAAATTTCAATCATGTATCAACATAATGGGAGTCTTTTCTAGGAACAAAGTTTCCATTATTTGACAAACCCATTATGGGATCTAGATTATGTAGGTCCAACAAGGGAATATACTTCATAGAAAAATAATGGCATCTTTTGACTGATATGCCTATTATGTAGGAAACAAGTGCAATTCCATCTAAGGGAACATGCTGTAGAGTCAAACAAAATAATTCTTTAGGAATTTAACATTTCGCTATGGATAGATATGGGAAATAATATTTGGGTGACTTAAGACCACAATAAGTTTTTTTCAAAGGAATGTAATTTTATGAATAAAAAGGTGATATTTTATTCCGACATATGTAATGAATTGGAAAATAATTTCTATACTAATTTGGTGTATGAGTAATGGCTAAGAAATTATTATAAAATGGGATATTTATGATATCATATTGTGTAGTTTTAAGTCATGATGTGGGGACATTGTACTACGCAGTTTTAAATCTTATAGCGAGGAAGTTGTGTGGATTTCATTTAAGGTATTTAGCTCTGACCCATGGTTTGAGAAAACTCTCCCAATTTCTTGATAAATTGTTTGGAAACATACTATTATATTCAATTATGGAATGGAAAATTGATCACTATGATTTGGAAATTTCTAGAACTGAGGAATGGGATGGGAAAAGGGATAAAAGCATTTAGAGGAACCCTTTTCCAAGAACAATGTATAAATTACTTTAAAAACCCGTTATTGGGGCTGTATTATGCAGTGCCAACTAGGGCATATTTTGCATAGCCAAATATTGGCATCTTTTGACTGACAGGCCTTTTAAGTAGGTAGCTTATGCAAGGCCACATGAGGGCACATGCTGCATAGTCAAGCCAAAGAGACCTCAAAAGATTGATGTTCAATTGTTAAAAGTCTAAGAATATTTATGGAAATTCAGATTTCATGAAGCATAGAGTTTGGTTAATGGAAAAAGGAACTTTAATGTGGAAAGGTTATTTCCAATCAAGATATCCAACGAATCAGAGGAATAACAATTTTACAAAGGTCTTACCCAAACATAAAACATATGGTGTTTGTATTTTTAAGTCATCATGCTAGGACCATAAATGGAAACAATATATAACCTATGGCCAAGTGAGGTCAAGGTTATATCATAGTGCATTAAAATAAAAGGAGAGGAAAATGTGTAACCATGGTCTTGAAGTCTGTCAGATTATGAAAATTATAATGGGACAAGTATACTTGAATGATTGTTTTAAAATAATGATTCAAATATATTGTCCTCAATGTTTTAAGGGGTCAAAGATACTATAACCAACAATGATGTTACCATTATTTTAAAAACCCATTATGGGGTTTATATTATGTAGGGCCAACTAGGGAATATGCTTCATAGCCAAATAGTGGCATCTTTTGAATTACATGCCTGTTATATAGGCAGCTTATGAAAAGGGCTCATAAGGGATTGTGCTGCTTTTTCAGTAAAAAGAGTTCTTAAATATTGGAAACTCTCTCACAATAAGCCTTATGGAATATTATGATAATCTAGAAATATTCATGATTAAGAGTGTGAAATGTGGAAGGAAGTATTTCTCAACACATATGATATATGTTAGATTCAATATTGGTCATTAGTTTGATGAATTTACCATATATCTTACTCATATGCAAAATGGATGCATTCTCTATTTCCTCTAAATTAATTTTGTAACTTTCAACTTTATGTCATGAAGTGAGGACATTATACTATTTAGTTTTGAGTCATGTAGTTAGGACATTATACTATGCAGTTTTGTGTCTTGCACCGAGGATACTGATAAACCCATAAGAAATTGAAAACACCTTATTTTTATAAAGATGACATTTACCCAATACCAAAGTTCACATGAGCTATGCTCGGTGTGAGAAACAAGGAGCTGTAAGGGATTTTTTACAATATAAGTGTGAACCAAGTGAAGAATATGGGTGTTAAATTTCTATTCAGTTTAACGTCATGCAGTAACGATGATAATGAACCAATGTGAAAAGAAAGACATATTGTGACTGGATTAGGGGATAGAACCCAACTGTAACTATGTGTCTTTCCAGGGAATTAATGATGTCATACATTGTTATTAAAACATTCTCTATGAATATTTGATTCATATATAATAAATAAAGGGGGGTTTGTTTTGTGCAGCTATGCCGATGATTAGAGAACTAGGCATCTCAGTGTATCTCATTGAATATGAGAATCAATCGATACATAGTTCTTTAAACTATCATTCCTCATGATAATGTTTTTGACATGTAGAATGGGGAATTTGAACCATTCTGAGTGAACTATTAATCTCATGACATGAAATGGTATAAGGACAATATATCTTAATGAAACACTATTTATAGATTTTAATTTTATACAGGTGAAAAAATAAGAAGATTTTGTCATTGTGACTGGACCCAAAAATGAAAATTTAGGTGTCTCTACATATCCCATTTGAAAATTAGAATCAATCCATACAAAGTTCTTGAAACAACATTTATGCAACTCTAACTTAGTAATAAGTAATAGGGGGATTCTTGTTCTACTAAGGGTGCACAATAAGGTTAATGACATTTGATTATGGAAGCTTCTAACATAAAATAGAGAAAACATTAGTTGAACAATTGATTTCATGCATTTTAACATCATGTGATAAGGAAGGAGATGTTATATGCCTTAACGTCAGGAAAAATGGATTCTTATAGTTGTTATGAAGTTTTAATGTCTTGAAACTAGGACATGGTGGCTATGCTATGTTATGTGTTACAGCACGGACATTGTACTGTGCAGTTCAAATACTTGTAGTGAGGATAGAGATATATAAATTACACAAAGTATTGGTTCAAGAATATTGCATTTCTGGGAGTTATAATGATCTCTACATCCTTTGATATTAAATAATAAGATCTATTTGAATAGACCTTATGTATTGAATAAGGTCCTTCCAAATTTGGATCATGTTTTGGAGGTTTCTTTCCGAGTATCATTGGGGTCCTAAGGACCAATATCGATTCACCATGAACGAATGAAAGAAGGTGAACTCTCTTATCAAAAGATCACTCTATTATGTTCATATAGACTTCTAGATGATGAAATATATGCATATTTTTTCATCTAATCATTCTATCTAATTGAACCATTTCTGAGAACTCTAATCAGTAGAAATTTGTTCAAAGATTTCAACTCTATGGGAAGGAAATTGCTTTTCAATTGGTAAAACCACTTCAGTTACATATACTAATAAATAGGGAGTTTCATGGGTTTTAGTACGGGTTTTTGACCGATAATCCAATAAAGCATCCAAAAGTTTATCAGGGCATGCTTTCTTATCTTTATCAACCATATTCTAGAGTATATTTGATATGGTATTGTTAAATGCCTCTATCTATTCAATGTCCACTGCATGATAGTGAGATGAATGGTTGTATTTGATATTATATTCCTAATATAACTTTTTTACCTTAGCAGGACAAAAATTGGTGCTATTGTCCACCAAAATAGAATTAGGGACTGAAAATATAGTGATGATATTAGTTTTGACAAAACTAACAATGCTTATGCATCCAACTTCTTTGAGAGGTATTCCCTCAGCCCATTTAGATAAGAAGTCAGTAGCAGTAAGAATATATTTGAACTGCTTCATTATAGAAGGAGGATAGGGTCCTACTATATACATTCCCCATGTGGCTAATGGCCATGAGTATTTAGCTATATGTAGAAACTTTGGGGGTCGATGAATGAATTTGGAAGGCACTTGGAAGGGATGAAATTTCATAGAGAAATCTGTGAAATCCGGCATCATTGAAGGCAAAAAATATCCAAACCTTCAAATTTGATTAGATATTCTATACCCATACTGGTGGACACAACAAAAACCTGAATGTACATCCTTCATGACCGCTACAGTCTCTTCTTCAACAATACATTTGAATTGGATTCCACTAAATCCTCACTTGTAAAGGATCTTTTGGTTGTCTAGATTATCATAAAGAGTACAGTTAGCTGCTCGTCATCAGATCTGTTGTTTTTTAGTGCTATCTTTTAGAATTATATCATTTTTATGACATTACATGATGCATGTTATCCATCCCTTAGAATTACTATACAGTTCAGAAATAGGGTAACTTCATTAATTGCCTCCCTTCTTGATTGAACAAAAGGTGATACCACACGAAGATGGGTTATGCAGATAATTGTCTCATCCCAATTTGGATCTTCCAAGACTCTCATTACATTAGCTAGTGCAACTTCATGGTCATTCTGTGATCGTAGGACATAGGAAAATGTCAGATCTGATAGAAATTCCTCTATTAACTCTTTGATGTAATCACACAAAGGGATTAACTCTTCTTTTCTAATAGAATGTTTCCCATTTATTTGTTTGAGTACCAAATCTAAATCAACTTTTACCTTCAAATGATCCATTGGAACCTCAAGAAACAATTCCAAACCTATGGTGAGAGCTTGATATTCTTCTTCATTGTTCGTACCACCATCCGATAATAGGAAAGAATAAGGTAATACTTCCTTTTCTGGGGAATTAAGGAAAATTCCTAATCCATCCTTCTTTAATTTAGGGTTTTCTAGTATCTTACCTATTGAACTTCAAGAAGAACCATCAAAATACATTACCCATGTCTAGGAATTATCTTGAATAGAGAATACCTCTTTATTAAGAAGTTCAGTATTAAACGATGTATCTTTATCAGATTGGTGCTCAACAAGGAAGTCAGCCAGAGCTTCGCCTTTTATTGCATTTTGAGGCACAAACTGGATATCAAACTATAGAAAAAGAACTTCTCACCGTGTTAGATGCCTTCTAAGCATAGGGAAACTAAGGATAAATTTGAGAGGGTTATCGAGAGATACAAATTTGACTTCATGATGTTTCAAGTAGAGCATAGATTTTTGAACTACAATAAATTAATGCTAGGTATAATTTTTCAATAATTAAATAATGAGTTTCTATATCAAGCATCGTTCGACTGAGATATTAAAGGTCTATTTCGTACCTACCATCATTATTTTGGGAAAGAAAGGCACCTAGCGAACCTAGTGATCACTATAAGGGTATCATGCTAAGAATAAGTGGTCTTCCTTCAACAGTTGAAATCAAAATACTGGTGAACTGAAGAGATTTTTCTTGATTTTAATTAATTCTTCTTCGAAATCGTCGGTCCATTGGTAGGTAACTGTATTCTTCATTAATCTGGTGAAGGTCAAACACTTTCCTTTCAAATTGGTGATGAAGTGTCGAATAGAGGCCATGTGTCCTTATACTCCACTTAATTCATTCAAATATCGAGGTTGTGACAAACCAAGGATTGATTTTGTTATCTTAGGATCAACTTCACAACCATGATCGCGTAAAAAAAGACATGAAACTTTTCTAATGTTACCCCGAAAGCACATTTTAAGGGGTTCATCTTTAAAATGTGTTGCTGATGTTTGTGGAATATAGTCTCCAAACCATCCATGTTATTGACCATTTTCTTGATTTTACAAACAAATAATCCACATAACATTCAAAAAATTCCCCTACGAAGGGATTGACGATATGGTGCATGGCACGTTGGTATGTTTCACATGCATTATTTCAGCAAAAGGGCATTACCCGATAGAAAAAATCACCTTAAGGGGCTCTAAAGGCTATAGATACTTCATCATCCAGGGCCATTGGGATTTGATATTACCCATATTATCCATCCATGAAGGAATGAGATTCATAGAGAGACGTTGCATCAATTAGAAGTTCTGTAATTGGAACCAGAAAATCATATTTAGGAAATTTCCAAATAAGATCTCTGAAATCAATAGAAACTCAAATTTTCCCATTCTTGTTTTCTATTGGGATAATATTGGCCAGAAATTTGGGATACAAAACATCCCGGAAAAATGATAGCCTTTATAAGCATATCAACTTCAACTTCAATTTTATAGGAATGAGTTCGGTGTCTCCATCATACTGCATTCTTGAATCCATGATGTTCTTCTGGAAAACCCATATGATGGGTGGCTACATCAGGATTAAGACCTGTAATTTCTATTTAACTCTAAGAAACTATATATCGATGTAGTTTTAGAAAGGTATTATTCACCTATTTCTCTTCATAGGTCATGGCCACACTAATCAGAGTGGGGAATGGATCTTCTTCTATACCCATATTTATTTCTATGAGCTCATCCATGGTGGTAGATACACCTTTCTCAAATTCTGGAGAATAATTCTAGAGATCTTCCTATTCTTCTTCATTTTGTGTTACCTCCTCTACTTCAATTTTCATAGCATATAATGAGGAAAAACTCCTAGAGATAGGGGAGGAGTCAGTATTTCATCATTCCGAAGAAGAGGCCACCATATCTAAACATATTGATAATGAATGGTCTTCCTATGATAATAAATAGGAATTGATGGGTGGAGAATCAGAAACATTGCCTTATTCTATAATTGCCACAATTTCTCATATTTTGATTGAAGAAGTTATTAATTGATGTAGTTCATAAGATGAAATGAAAACATCTCCATTTAAGCTTCCATCACTTCTTGATAAATAATCAATTTCTCCCATATTTTCAGGATCAGTTTCCATTATTGACATTATGAAAATTACTAGAAAACTATTTAGATTTCGTATTACCCTTTAAATTTGATTGATGGGTAACACATAATCAATACTCAACTGTATGAATGGATTTGATGGGATATTTTCCAGTACATTTGGAGAATTAAATATGGTTATATTCTTTGTCATTTTATTCGTTCCTTTTGTGAGATAAAACTATACCTCAATGTATCGAGATTCACATGTTTTGAATGGAGACGTGTCACCATAAAATATCCTAATTTGTCCATTGAAACAGTATTTTTGACATTGGTTGTATGATGAAGGAATGGATTTATGTTGATGGAACCAAGGCTTTCCAAGATGAATATTAAAGACTGTGTCGAAACGAACAACCATGAAATCAAAATTAGACACAAGATCTCCAAACTGAGTTCTGAGTGTAATTTCACCAATATAATCATGTTAATTCTTTACATATCTTTGAAACTATAAAGTTTAATGAGATAAGTCAGATTCAGTAATGCCCAATTGATTATGTGTATGAACGAGAATGATGTTGACCTCGGAGACATTATCAATGAAGGCTTGCAGATATCTACGTCATTGACTTTTCCAGACAAATACAAAGTTTTGATATGTCCATGTACAATATCATATTCATCATCATCTGTAAAATATATGACTACATGACATTATTTGGAATCATTCTCTATACGGTAAACCTCAGCAACAACAACTTCGGTTTCAAACTCTCTAGGACTTGACAAAGCCTCAATGAGTTCCTCTGAAAGAACTTTTAAGAAATTAAAAACATCCAGAATTGACAACATGACCATAACATGGGATAATTGTTTCAATACATCATATTTTAGTTCCAAAGGTCTTCATTTCCAATCATGGTGAAGTGGTTTTGTAGGATATTTAAAAGTTTATGCATCTGATGTAGTTGTATTTTGTGTTGATGGGGAAGCGGGAGTTATTCCCGACATTGGAAGATTAGACTGACTAGGTCTATTCACTTGTGGACAGGAAGATGGCATGACTTCTAATAGGTCTTCCCAAATAATTGTGTCAAAACTGAGCCTGTCAGTCATATAAGAAACTCCTTCTTCCTGTTGATCCCATTTAAGGGCCCTTCCACGAGTTTCTTCCGCATATATGGTTCGACCATGGGTATAGTTAAACTGATGTTTTTATAATTCCCATGTCTTCACCTATATCCTAGACCATGACCTCTTCCTTTATTTTCCCAATTAGGTATAAAGAATTATGGATCTTTATAATCAGAATCATAATTGATATAAGGATCTATTATATGGATAATGTTAATGAAACCAACGATCAATTCTTTGTACGATGATGATTCATCCATATAGTTTACTTATGGTTGTACCATTTGGCAGGCTTGTGCCTATGAATTTCAAACAGATGATATAAAATCTGCCATGGTCAAGGAGAATTTCATCCATGATGCCATCTCATCTTCTTCTGACGGCTCTTTATCCTTATTAAGACTTTGTTTCTTTATGGAACGACCTTTTGATGTAAATGGTTTTAAAATGCGATGAGTGACAGAAGACACAATCAGTTGTTTCAACTGTGTCTGTAAAATAGCATGAGTCCAGTTGATCATTTTCCTGATCATCCAATCATCATATATCTTGACATTTTTACATTTAACTTCTTTCCATTAACCTTCTTCTTCAAGATCAGTAATAGTAACACATGCTACATGAGCTAACGAACATTTCAGTTTCACTTACCCAGATTCTACCATCTTTTTAAGGAGGTATTTAAAAACAATGAACTCCTAAATGGGGTGTCCCAACATCTGATGAAAGGGAAAATAATTTGTTATATCTTCATCCCCATCTTTATTTGGGTTCTTTGGACTTGGTAACTATACCAAATTGTTTTCTATGTATGAGATGAAGTAACCACAAACTAGTTTGTTCCTAAAAGAATAAAAATTATTCTTTAATTCCTCATACTATTTTCCCTTTGATCTCTTTGACCATCTTGATTAAATGGTCATTTATGTTGATGCTCAGGAGGCAGAGCCCTTCGGTATGATGAAGGTATTGAAGTAGAAGCAGGTACATGTGCATGTTTGAGATATTTCTTATCCTCCTTCCTGGAACAGATGGAATTACACATGTTTTATCCATAGATTCTATAATAGATTCTTCTATCTTCTAATCGATCGAAGTAAGGTCTCAAAACCCTCCTGTATATTTCACAGTGATCAATGGTGTGCGTAATTCATCATGCATATTTTCCACATAGATTAACCGAAACACTTCTTGAAGGAGTGCTATACATAAGGAAGATGTTAATTTTTTCCATTGTGAAATGAAATCTGAAACTCTTTAATTCTCCCATTGTTTACAGGTTGGTAAGATCAAAAAAATGTTGTCATTGGTATTGTTGAGGTAAATTGAAGAAGTAACTTCTTTCGAAGATATTTCCATCCAATAATTTATCATGATTGAAAACTTTTATACCAGATAAAAGATGGTCCTTGTAATAACTGCACAAAACACTAAAGTTTAACTGCTTCTTGTTGTTGCGAATTTACCATCATAGGATAAAAATGAGAAACAAAATGTGTTATTTATTGTTTTGGATCACTCGAACCATTAAATATTGGGAATGTGGAAGTCAAAAAATTTTCGGGGGGAGGAATTGTATCCACATATTTAGGGTATGCTCTCTTTTCTGGATTAACTGGTGCTCATCATTATTCCATAGCTTTCAATCAATTAGTTAATGCCTCACTTGTATTCATAAGAATTTTGGGAATATCTGGATGAGATGGATTCTATGTAGGTATAGCAACTGGAGCTTGGGATGGTGCAACAACTGGTAAAACCACTGATGGTGGTGCTGATATCTTCCTTTGATAACTCACTAGAACAGGTCTATCAAGATGTCTATGATCCATCCATGATTGTGTTCTCAGTGGAGGGAATTCATTATTTACATATGTAGTTAATACAAATCCCCTTTGTTGAGAATCTCATATATGATTTTCAAGTTGAGGATTTGTCTGGGGAGTATGCGAAGCAGAAATTCTATTTCTAAGTAACTCTATGTTTAGTATTTTCAATTACTTCATTTCTTCTTATTTTTGTGAAAATATCTCTTCAAATGAAAGTGACTGACTTTCTCTAGTGGAAAAGTGAGATTCAATATGATTTTTCCTTTCCCCTTATTAGATACCTTTCAGAGAGGGGGTTGTTGGTTATTTGAAGGATTACCTAAATTCTTGGTAATCCTCGGATTTTAGGCATGCACACATTAACCATATTCCTCATTGAATACCATATTATGGAAAAGAACATCATATTCTAATTCTACTAATATGGACTTGTTTTCTTGAGGATATTTTGCAATGGTGTTAATGACATTTACTGATGCATAATTCATCGAAGGCATTCTATCAGTGTTTCTGCTATATGATATTCCATTGTGTGTTTCGTGATACTTCACTCTTCTATATGGAGAATTCCCTGGTACTGTTTGGCGCACAGTAATCTGAAGGTAATAATTGGATAGTTTAGTTTTACACTTTCCTTATGGCTTCTTCCATAATCAAGAGAAAACTAACTTTGGTTGAGAATGGTATTGAAAATGTGAAATATCCCCCAATACTGTAGACTGGGGTTGTTCATGTTATTCTTCTTCAATTCATTGAACGTTGTAAATAAATTTAAATATTGAATTAGATAAGCCCACAACCTTGATTTTGGGGTGATTTTTTAACTTCTATAGATTAAATTTGTGAAACTACTCTTCTGATTTTTCAAATTTTGGTTTGAACATTTGCTGGGTGAATTATCTGACAATTAATCCAATCATCTGTTTTAGAATATGGTTGTGCTATTTATGACAGTTGAATCCTTCGACTCTTGACATCCTATAAATGGGAAACCTTCTCGTGATTCTCAGAGGATTTATATAAAAGTAACTCAAAAAATTCTTTTCATTGGGCCTGATTTTGATAAAACTGGTCGTGGCCTGTTCCAAAGCATACATTTGATTGCCTAAAAAACCTATTGATTGTGGCCGACCGTTGGAAATTACATTTAATGAGACCACTTTTGGTGAAGAATGCTGATTTTGGAGTGTAGTGAAATGCAATGCTCCATATGCACCCTATCCTCTGATGCGAACACTATATGGGAAATTAGAAATTAATTGGAGTTTCTTTTTTAGAAAATTGAGACATGCACACTGTAGGGTTATCTTTTGTTTTTCAACCCTTCGATATTGTGAAACTGGGAGAGGTGCCAAGAAAATTTGGTGCTGAAACACTTCTATTACCATTACATGATTCTGATATTCATCATATGGTAATACATTGGTTTCCAAATGATGAAGAGTTTTCCATAAGTTGAGATGAATGCCATGAATGCAATCCTCTGTTATCATTTCATGAATGTTATAATGGGAATTTTCCAAAGGCCAGAACATGACTAGAATTTCTCCTATTTCCAATTTGTTTCTCATGTTTAACGTATCTTGATCATATTTCACTAGAGATCTCTCTACATGGTATGGAAAGAGAGGATGTTCTTTATTAGAAGAAAAATGACCCAAGGGAGTTTCAGAGAATGATCATTCCCTTAATATGTCTTCTAGCTGAGAAAGTGTTTCACCCATAACTAAAAAAGCACCATACATGACTGGCCTTTTGATTGCATGTTCGTCGAGATAGGAGGGATTTATCTTCACTATATTGTCAATTATAGAATCATTTTGACAATACGGAATACTATTGTGGAGACTACTTTCACAGTAAATTCCATCATGGGGAGGATCACCATGGTGGATTAAAGCACGGGATAAACCTTCTTTCTCCATGGTCTTCTGGCCACATGGAGGGTTTCTGCGGCTCTCATCCGGAGATATACTCTCTAGATTGACCAAATTTTCATGAAGCGAGCCTTCATGATATGTTTCTGATGAGAAACTTCAGAATTAAAAATACCACTCCCAAAATTTATTAATTATAAGGTAGGATCTTGAGCTGCAATCGATAAATGTCTAATGTCTTCATGAACTCCAGCATTAAGAGGAGCTAAATCACAGATTGACTCTTGATTTTCCAACTCTTTTTGGAAAGAATTATTTTTGGATGTTCTATCATACGTAGTTGGGGAAACCTTCTAGGAAAAGTGGATATAATGGGCATGTGTATGTTCCTTCCTTGGAGATGTTATCGGAATGGACTAATTAACTCCAATTGGAAAGGGTATATGTTTATAATCTTTTTGACTATATAATACGGGGGAGTATAACCCATGACCATCCTGGACAAGAAAAGAGGTGTGTGACTTCTTTGAGATGGCATGATAATGTGTCATCCAATGTGTGGGGACATATTTCTATGTCTATTTACCTAATAATGCTGAATTATTTGTTATAATATTCTGGAATGCATCCAGAATATGGACTGGGATTTGTTTCTTCCCTTTCAGCATTGATAGAATAGGTTTGGTATCTTTAGTGGCCTTAATGGGAATATACACCCATTTCATATCGGGAGTAGGTGTATGTGCCTACTTCTGTCCTCATTTTCCTATTAATGGGTATTAACAGTACTCATGCATGGGGGAAGAGAGTTGGGACTGACCCAAATTTTTCATCAGAGCTTTCCAACAGACATCTCCGGGTGCTACCAAATGAAACTGATGGCATACATGATTAACATCAGCAGGTGTATGTGCCTACTGGTATTCTCCCATAATGTATGGTTGACAGACTTCCTTCAATAATGGAAGACGAGACGGATGACAGAATTGGTGATTGTAAACAGGTGTATGTTCATATTTACAAGTTTCCACCATATTAGATTGGCAGTCTCCATTAAATGTAGTCAGACGAGCCTGCTGAATAGATGATAACTTGTAAACAGGTGTATGACCAATTCATGATACACCACTGGGTTTATCAGGTGGGATTTGTGGGTTGCTGTTAGATGAGCCTACTGCTCCATGTTGATTGGACGTTGTCCATGGCGGTTCGTCATGCATGCCAATGTCTGAGAGACCTGGGACGAACATCCAGAGGCAACACCCCCATCATGTTGGGGGTTTACTACCACATGACTTTGTTGGAAGTGATTGCTGGAGGGATTCCTCAAGAAACCCCCCCCCCCCCCCCCACATTCTTGAATTTAGTCATCGAGTGACATCTTGATCCACCTCCCTGTAGTACGAGAGGGACTGGTTGTTGCATTCTGGGGATAAGGACCTGAAACAGTTAGAGATAGTGGTTGGAACCATCTGCTTCATGATCATTGGTCATTGTTGGCCAGATGATCGAGGATTGTTGTTGAACTGGAGGTCATGCTGAGAAGCCTCCAAAGACAGGATTCTACCATGATAAATATATTATTTTAGCAGAACATTAGAAAAACAACATTTAAGATGATGGGTTGGTGATAACATCCTTCACGAGGATGAAGATCCATCTTGATCAGCAGTGAGGAAATTCACAAGTGTTATCTTGTAGAAATCCATTCTTTTGATTGATGGTAATTCTTTGGTAAACTGAGAACAACAACTAGATCTATTAAATAAACCTCGTTCCAAATAGATATATGCATGATTAATTCCTTTTATGGACATCCTTTATCAATTGATCAGGGGATAACATATGGGTAACATTAATAACTTGGTTAATGATTCACGTTAGGTTCACTATTTTTATTTCCCAGTTCCTTGAAATGTTTATTCTAGTTTTAAGAATAATTTCTTCTATGTGGTTTCCATTAGATTAATTTATGGAACTGGAAACTTCCAATTGTTCTTTATCAAAAGGGGTACTACTTTCCAAAGGCAGACGTTCATTAAATATAAACTTCATGATACTAAAGAATGGTCATTGGTCGAGTGGATGGGAGGTCAAACTCATGGCACCCTTTTTGGAGGGAATTATTGTCTACTTGGGGACTCCCTTTGTAAATTTGACAAATTTTCATGAGTCTTTATTAATACAACATGTATATCATAGGAATCCATTATAATTTACAATCACTTATTAACATTTGTAAAATTTAGAATCATCAGTATGCATTCAAGGTTCTTCAATAAGGGAATTACTTGTAAGTATTAGAGGTTTTCCATCAAATTTATCCACTAATATATTGCGTAGAGATTCTTTTAATCATCACTGTGATTATACTAATTTTTAAGCCACTTATTAGGACACTCTGGAATTTATTGTCATCCAGGGTGACAATGGTTTTGTTTGATTTTGGGATCGGGAACCTAAAATGGGCTACCAACGTATACTTGTAAAAGTTATCAGAACCCTCTTATTTTGGTGCCTCTAAATGGGAAACATCATACCTATTAAGGCCATGTGATAAGGACTTCTATGTTGAGGTTTTATAGTTGAAACCTTTCATGGCACTTATGTTGATGCGGCCCAAGGAACTTGGAATGGATATGGATTTTCAAGTAGGATCAAACCCTATTGGGAATATGGAACAATGATAACATGGTACATTTGATGTTTTGGGTTTGAAACTTCAAGGAGGATTCCTATGTATACCATATGGATTGGAATCAAATCCCACATAGTTTGATAATCCTCATAAGGGAGTACGGTCCTCTTAGAGAGATGAGTATGGAATTAATTATTGAAAAGGATTCATTTTCTATGGTTTAATTTGGGGCTATTCTTAAGGGGATTCCCATATTAAAGAAATTAGGGTCGGATTCTTGAGGAGGATTTTTTGTGATCTTAGGCCCTGAAGAGGCTTCCAATGTATCCTGGTTTAACTAGGAATCATATATCTCGTAGTTCATTCCATAGTGAAAATGTTGTAATCATGAAAAATATCTAAGACCACGTTAGTCATGATTGAAGTGAGAAACAATAGAATGTAACATATTCAATAAATCCATTAAAATATTCAAATTTTCCTCCTTGCTAATGGAAGAGGGTGCACCTATGGCGAAAAGGGTGGATGAGGTCGAGGTGACCATGGAAGAGGGCGAGGCGACGAACCTTCCCTATGTTTTATTTACATTGGGAAAGGGACCAATTTAATGAATAAGGGGTGAAGGTGATAGGATTATACCATGATAATTTCCCATGGTGATAAATCCCAGCAGTAGATGGAAAGGGAAATGAATGTTCCAGTGCCCATCTCCCTTCTTCTCTTTTAGCACCGATGAAGAATAGACAAGAAATGATGCTACCTCCTGCAAAAAATTATAGGGTCTTACGCCAAGATGGATGCCCTAAAACTGATCTTGGTATGGTTGGGAGACTTCTCTTCTTCTTTCACAGAGAGGCAAGTGTGAACCAAACCTTCCCTACTAGAGACTAGAGGTTCTGATTCGTTGAGATGATAAGGGGAGGAAAGAATTCAAACCCTTATTCTCAGAACTGGGAAATTCCCAACACTATTCTTGGGAAGAAATTATTTGTGACTATGGATATACAAACCCAAAAACATCCCAAGAATCCAAACCCCATTGTGAATCAAATGCGAGAAACCACTGACTTTGGAAATACAAAACCCAAATAGAAGACACATTGATGTGCCTTTCCCAAGGGTTTGATAAGATATGAGGTTTTGGTGGAGGATTAAACTTAGTACCTTTTAGATATGGGAACTAAGCAAGGAAATACCCTACCACGAAGGGATTTAAAAGAGAGTACTTGATCTGGTCACGTAGGTACCTCGCGCAAGTATGCCACATAGGTACCCCACATTTCTGTATCGCGCAGGTATTGTGGGAAAGTACAAATGATGACTAAAGAATGTGAAGACCTTAAAAACATGCTTATCCCATTTAATTATCTCTTCTATCATGGAATAGAGAGATACCTGGGAATATTTGAGGGATTTAGGTGAAAGAGCTACATAATGGGAGCTTCAGAGAGTCCTTAATTTTTTTCAGTCTAGAAATGGGGAGCCCAATGGCTCTATTTAATGTCACGGATGGGCCTGGTCGAAGAAATGTTGCCCGCGCATGACTTTCTCTAAGGTCTTTCACACAAATATTCCATACATCTATTCCTTATAGGTGCACAAAACATCTTCTGGTGCGATGCTCTGCCTCATAGGTCAGTTGCGCAGCTCCACTTCATAAGCCTGTAATGATAGTCCATCGGGAAGCTCTTTGGGAAAATTTTAATTTTTTTGTACTTGTCCAACCAGGCGTTGGGATCTGGAATATCTGGAGTTTTCTTCATTTTCCTTTTGGTTACATTCACAATTAGCGTCAACAACTGCTAACTTTGTGTATTCCCTACTCAACATCCCACAGACTCACCTTTCATGATGCGATCATCAAGTCTCCGCTACCTCTCTTTTTTCACCCCGAGTATGACTAATTTGGCCTTAGAGTGGGAATTGACCATGACATCCTCACTATGCCACCTTAATGTGTAAACCCCAACCCCTCCGGAACTACGTAGAATTTGATCCTTTCTAAGGGAAGGTACGTAGGAAGCCTCTCCGAGGATTATGCCCAACTCTTACTGGTCACGACAATCATCACGTCGGGACTCCAAACCAATTCAAAACTATAGGGACATTGATAATTTCCAGGTCGAGGTACGTAGGAAGCCTCATTGAGGTTCAATCCACACTTTCAGTGATACCAACCACTTCACATTTTTTCACCCTCATCTCTCATAATGTTAAATTGTACGCCCCCTTTTTGTCCAGCATGATGCCACCAATACACATTAAAACTAAGTGGGTTTGATCCTAGTCATCTAAATAGGGTACATAAAAAGTCTTCATAATGTTAAATCCCAATATGAGGTAAGACATTGTGTTCCCCCAATCAATGGTAAGTCTTTGTGTCTCTCAGTCATCGGTAATCATTTGTGTCTCAAAAACAGCGAGAAGCTGTTGTGTCTATCAATCAACAGCAAGCTGTTGTCTTGCAATTAGCAGCAAGCTGTTGTGTCTCCCAAATAGAATCAAGCCATTATGTCACCCAAAAAGTGGTTTTTCGTTGTCTCTCTCAGTTTTTAGTAGGCCGTTTCAACCCCATTAATTGGTAATACATTGTAGTCCCCTTTGCTGGGACACACATCTTTGGTCCATCCAAGTGGTGATAGACTAACTCGGGCTTATAACCATGTGTAAGCCCCGATATATCGTCAGGTCAATTTCCTATACATACAACCTGATTCAATGGCCTCACTTCGAACTACGTGAACATTGCTTCCCCGCCATGGGGATATGTAAGAAGTATCTCTGGGGATCAAGCCCAATGGTACCGTCATCCTCACATCGGTTCCATCTCATTATCCATCCACTTCTCTCAACCATAAATAACCACCTTGATTATCACATAGGCCGCTACATCCCGATGAGATCACGTCACCCTCTATCGCATTGCATCTTATAACAATATGGTAACTAACCATGTGTTAACCCCAACATCATGGTTAACTCGAGGAGTTTCACCCATCTGATCATCTTCCATCTGTGATCTGATCAGTATGACCCGTCTCCTCTAGACGTTAAACTCATGGAATACCCCGTGCGAAAATGGTACAATTAAGAAAACGTCAGAGATATTCCCCTGGTGTATAATTCCCCACATTCGTCCTGGGATTCCGTTGGATTCCATTCCATCAAGAAGCCCTATTGTAAGGGGAAGAAAACCAGACGTGCCAGTGTTCCAACGTCCAGACATGATAGTGATGTCCAACATGACTACTCCACAAACGAAAGCATGATGCCCTAACATGACCCATTGGAATGTCTTGACAGAATTTGTGTAATAAACTGTCGTTCATGAAGACATGACACTGGGAAGAGTCCCACGAACTCATCTTATTCTATGTGGGAGACCCGGACTAGGTAACGAGCTCCGAGGAGGAATCCAGAGACGTTGGAACTGACATCCCTTCATACTCCATTGATCAAGGAGAAAACGTCCCTGAATATGCAATGGATGCCACCAGCCTTTGGAAAGTAGGAATTTGGGGCAACAAGAAACACATCCCCAGAAATGGACAGATACGTGTCCCCCGAAAAAAGCATCAGAAACATTCATGAGTTAAAGTTAATATTTTCTCTCAAATTAATTTTTTTTGTCATTAACACTAACCTTAAATAATAAAATTCCTATTATCATTTTTTATTGGAAATTAAATATATCTTAAATATCCATCATGTATATAATTATTTCATAAACCATTAATAATTTCTATATATAGTTTTTTATTTATAATTTTGTTATGTATACTTGTAAAAACCATGTTAAATATATATTATTTAATAAATAATAATATTTTTTGATAATGAACATTTTATATAAATTGAATTTATCATTGAATATCTAAATAATTCAAATGACATGTATGGATGGGTGTATCTGAAAATTATATTTCTCCTCAATGCATCAATGTGTCTTATGAAAAAAACTAGTTGTCAAAACTAAACACAAATTTAGTGTATTCCTACTAATAGTTTAAGATTTCCTTTAATAAGGATTTGAAGGTATTGATTTCATAATGTATGAGATCATGGTTTCTATCAATGAAAAATACATTCATTTAATTTTTTACAATCTAGTATATTAGTTTGTAGAAATTATACATAGATCCATTTTTTCTAAGGTAAATGAATAACTGGAACTTATTTTTGGTATTTTACAATTCGTAACTTGTTATTAATTATTTAATCATTATTACTTATGTTTTATAAAATACATACCAAGAATCTAATAAAACCATTATTTTTATTCAATTTCACATGATATAAATAAGGAAACAACGAATAATGAAATGGATTAAATAACTTTTCTTATGCTATTTATTTTATATTTAAAATTCAATATAGGAATTATGTATTTATCAAGTTTTTCAAGACTGTTAAACAAATCAATTAATTGGGGTTATATATAATTTATCTAATCCAATGTAATAAATTATAAATTATCTCTAGGTTATTAGAGATTGGGTTATTATAATGGCACTCTAATATATTTTGGAATGGAATTGAAGTGAAAGAAGATCATTTTTGGATTTTTTAACAATTCAATCGAATGGTAACATTTTATTCAAATTTAACATGTTTAAATTATGGATGTAGAATGTATCATTCATGGGTTATGTAGAAAAAATAAATGTTTTATCAATGGGTCATTAAATGATACAGATGATAGAATAATGGATCATAACGTCTATTGTAAATGATATCTATATTTTTCCTAGAGTGTTATGATAATATTGATTATTCGTGGGATTTATATCATGATATTGAAATCCATTAATATGTTTACTCAAAAGGGGGTTTGATTCCTCTAGATAGATAAATATAATAAATATTTCATGGAGTTCAAGAGATGGTAAGTCGTTGGACCAATATTTACATTGCCATTTATTAGGGAGGTGCCCATTTTATATATTAATCCACTAAAGGAGGGATTGGGATGTGTTCACATGAAAAATGATATGGTGATAAATTATATCATCTATAAATTAAACACTCGTGAAAAATATTTCTCGACACTGAATTTGGAGATATTAGTGGAAATGTTTTCATTAAGGATATACTGTAATAATATCTAAAATATAATATTTAAAATATAAAATGGTGAGATGATATTATATTCTATTTTAATATAGATGGTGTTTAGCATGTTAAAAAGTATATAGTTGGAGTTAATTAATGATTATGTACTCTCAATACATTACGATCCACTAAAGGAAAATTTTGTTGTGGTTGATGTGGTCTGGAAGGATAATGATACTTTATCAATGACGATGATTTAAAAATAACTGATAATCATTGATTTATAGCATTGAAATCTTAAAGTAATGGTACAATTCTCATTTTCCTTCTAGGAATACTCAACCATCCATTCATGTGATGATAAAAGATGCATAAAATTACTAAATAAAGTTATAAAAAATTTATGGAATGTTCTAGAATTGAAACATGTGTTGGGTCTCCCTCTACCCTCTAAGAGGCCTTTGCTTAAATAATAAATTGAGGCCTCAGCCCCAACCATTAAAAAAATTATAGGATTTAGGAAATGCATATGTGCCCATTCAGAACATTAATTGAATAATACTATACTAGATAGAAGAAATAGATCATCATTCTGTTTCCATGAATCACAATGATGTATGGAATAATCAAGGACCTTTTCTAATTGGAAAATGTGAGGAGTGAGATTGTAGTGTATATATATTATTGCATGATATGAAGATGAGTTTATCATGAATGAAAAAATAATATGGTAAATACGAAACCATTACCCATATCTATATTAAAATGGAAAAATATAATCGGGGATTTCATCATAGGGACTCCTAAAGAATCTTAAGTAAATAAATACATTTACTTTATAGTTGATCACATTATGAAGTCACATTAGTTAATTTAAATTAACAAAAATATTACACTGTCAATAATCCTGGATATATATATTGAATACCATAAAGCACTATGGATTTACATATTACATGATATTGGATTATTATTTTTTGTTTACCATACCATTTTAGAGAAGTCTATAATAAGCATTAGAAACATTGTTTTTCTTTAACATTTCTAATTAACATTTGACCAATTTTCAATATGAAATGAATTTTCTATCATTCGATGATATAATATGATATCATTAAATGTATTCAAAAGGAGGTTTGGTTTAACACCATCACTTGATAGAGATTTCATATAACAATTATTTACATTATTGTATTAGAAGGGATCTGTATGGGGATTTCCATAGGAATATGTGATGATGTCCCACATATTGCGATGATGATGGAGAGTGTAAAATTCTAAGAATTTCTCATGAAATGTTAGGGAAGATGCAGTCTATTCAACATTACATTATGAAAACAAAATAACATTTGAATATGGATGGTGATAATCCATAATGATATTTAGAGTTTACATTTTGAGAAAAAAAATTCAATAAAAATACCCATTTAAGTGGGATATGATATTTGAGAACAAGGTTAAGTATAGACCCAAATAAATTGTCCCTTTTGAGATCCTCAGTTATTTGGTAATAATATATTATTTTTTTATGCTTTCACTAAAATACACAAATGATCATGATGTGTTCCATATATAAATTTTTAGGACATGAATACTTGAATATTATTATATGATGAACAATATGTTTTACTATTAGAATATGTTATCCCTTATGAGAAATAACAAGTTTAAATTTTAGATCATAGAAATAATTTAAAATATTAAAATACTACTCATGTTGTTAAAATTCTATGAATGGATCATATGTTTTAGGAAGTCATGTGGCAATTTAAAGGTGTAAATTGTTATATGTACACTCATTTTGGTTTCATTAGAGTAAAAAATTTTGATCATTACATAATATTAAGGGGTTAAAATATATCATTTGATACTTTTTATACATATTTTCCCCTTATTTAAAGAATGTGTTGAATAACTTCATTCACATGAAATGAAAAAAAACAAAAATAATCTTTATTGAGAAAATTTATTATACAGTGTCGTAAACATTAATGTATTATTTGATTATAAAAAGAAACATCATTAATAAAATTCTAATAAGAATAAAATAAAATATATATATAAATACAATTAATATAAAATCATTATCAATAGAGTTTCCAATGATGATCATAAACTATAAAAATAGTAAAATAAATAATGAATTATAAATAAAATTTACATGTCGAGAAAAAACTAAATGAATATGATAGAAAAAATTGTTGATATTTAAAAGGATATATATGTGAATGATGATATCATATATATATATGGTTATTTTAAAAATGGCCATTAGATACATGATATTTGAAAATATTGTTTTTGGAAATATGATTGTTAGGAATGAATGTTATCTATATGTATATTAAAGTTGATTAATTTTTATTGAAAATTTAATAATATAGTTATTCAAAAATAGTAAATAATTTTATAATTAAATAAAAATACATTAATTAATTGTAATATTATATTTTAAAAATATGTTCTCATGTTTTGGAAAGAATTATTATTATTGTTATTATTATTATTTTTCCTAATTGAAATGATGTGTTTAAAAAATCAAGATTTATTCGAACACCTATGTATTGATAAAATTTAAAATTTATAAGATAAATAATGAATTTTAGTGTAATGTTATTAAAATTATTTAATGATAAACATATATATATTTTTAAATAACTATTTTAAAGTGTTTTTTTAATTTTATATTATGAAATAAAAATTATCAAATTAATATTATGTATCTAATTTAATGTATCATTTTATAAAAAAAATATATTAACTCTTAAATATTTTAACTTTTTAGGAAATAATATTATAAAAATTACGATTTAAAAATTATTTTTAAAAAAATTATATTTCTGTATATATTTTCATTTCATTTAAAGCTTAAATTTTTCATATTTAGATAATGTATTATATAATATAGTGATAAAGATTTCAATAATCACATAAAATTATATAAGGTTATTAATTATATTTTTAGGGATAAAATTAAGATACTGAGGGAATAAATGAGTTAACACATTAAAAGTAAAATGATATAATTTTTTTTAACTATGTGGAAAAAGATTAAAATATATTGAAACATTGTCTATAAATTTACGTATAAGGTGATTGAGATCCTATACAAATTATTCTCTCTCATTTATTCCAATTTCCTTTAAAAATGATTACCTGATACGTTAAATAATTAATATTTCTTTAAATTCCACTCAAAACACATTGATAAAAGGAACCTTCCTCTACCCCTCCAAAACTGATCCTTTCCTTTAATTAATTATTTAATATTTTACCGTTCACCTCTTCTAATTAATTTTCAATATTTTTTAATCTTTTCATTCTAAAAGTGATCCTAAATCCACTACTCTAAAGAAACATGTTTCGAGGGTGAGATAATTCATCAAAGTAAGTACTTGTTTCATCACAATATTTTTCATTTATCTTCTCATAAAAAATATTTTAAAATATAATTATTAAATTTATTTTATTTTTTACTAAAATTATTATTATTATAATGAAATGATAATTATATTATATAACTCTATACTCTTCCTAATTAATTAATATGACATGTTCTTGTTTTGGTTGGTTGAACCATTTCATGAACAATGTTTTACTAAAAACAATTCAGCATCAGTAATGATATAGACATTAATACCAGTAATATATGATATTTTGGATTAACCTATTTACTTATTTTGGTTAGTTAATTATGATTAAATGAATGATCCCTACAATGTAACTTTGGGTTATTAGTAAATTACCTCAAAAATGATCATCATAAATTCCATTCTTGTGATCCATACCCATAAAATCCATAATATGGAAATTTTAATAGAAAAATTATTATAAATAAATAAATTTTCTACCAAGCATAATTTTGTAATGATGAACTTGGTATCAAATTATGATGATCGAAATCAACATTATGAAACTTTATTAACTAAATCCAAATTATAGACAATAGATGACAAAAAAAGTCATTAACTAACTAATATCTTTGAAATTAATGAATGAAATTAAATAGTGGAAATGATTTTTTTATGAAAAAGGTTATAAAATAAGTGATTAATAAGTTTATGTTTTTTAGGTATGAGGTTTAATTAATTTTTTGGAAGTCAGTAAAAAGGTAATGATTACTCCTTCCAATATCACATTTATTCAATGATTTTTTATGAATAAAATCATGATGAGGGAAATTAATTATTTTTTATTTAAAACCCCATACATTTTTTTTCATTTGGGTGTTTTCATTTTCATATGTTTGAATTCATTTTCATCTTTCATTTCTTTGTAATTCAACTGAAATGATTTTTATATATATATCCAATAATAAAATGTTTTTTGAGGAATCATTCCCCACTATGTCTATGTTAATTATATTATTTTATTTGTGTTCTAGTATATAAAATAATGATAAATTAAAATTATTTCTATTTTCCTTGTCATTTTATGAAAACAAGGAAAATAATATTTTTGGAAAATTTCATTATGTGTTGTTTTATATTGCCATTAAAATTTATTGAAAAAACATGGATGAAATCCCTTTATTAAAAATTTTTAGAAATAATTCTTTTATCATTATATTTATTACTTTTAATTAAGTCACTTATTCAAAAAAAATTATAGTTTTCCAAAATATCTTCAATTCCCATTTATTATAATTATTTTCATTCAAAATAAAATTTCTCATATGTAACAGATTTTTCGTTATATTTATTTTTATGAAATTTTATAAAATTATATAGAAAAATAGTACTGATATTTAAAAATTATTAAATCCCTAGTTATAGTAGAATATATAATTTTATTATTAATTAATTAGATATTTCAAATTAATATAAAAATATATTGTGGTTTTTAAATCAAAATGGAAATAGTGATAATTTCAAAATTTTCATATATGGTTTTTATTTATCAAAAAAATTTATAAATTAATTAATTTTTATTTAGTAAAATTAATTTCAATTTTTAATGTCATGACCCGCCTTCACCAATATGAGGGAAGGGATATTGAATTGTCATACCCTTACTTCCTCACGTTTAATGAGAGAATGACCCCTGAAAGTCAGCTTCAATATGTCCTGGAGTAGAGAATAGAACCAAGGGTATATAATCCCACACAAAATCGAAGGCATTACCCTTTTTATTTAGTAGGATCAGGAGATAAGATTGTAATCCGAAACAAAACAGAAAATAGAGGTAAATGTAATGCCAAAACCAACCATTCCCTTATTCATGTTACAAGAGTAAGTGCTACAAAGTACAAGAAAACTCCAAAGCAAAGTACCAACGAAATGAAAAAAAGAAACAAAATTTGTCCGAATGTCTGAAATAGTCATGTCTGGCATGGTCCTCGTTGTCCTCTTGGAAACCTGAATGTAGTTTTATATACATTGGGTGAGTATATAGGTATACTTGGTGGGGAAAACCAAAAGATCTTGCGCACAAGTGGGGAGGAATTCTATTGCCCAATTAGAAAAGAAGATAACCAATGTACCTAGTAAGGATACTATCCACCCAACCACACCAAGGAACACACCCCAAATAATGTAAGTTAATTAAAGTAACAGTAATATCACATTGATATATGGGTACCCTACACTACTTTCCCACTGGTAATTAAAGACATCTTATGCGTCAGACCTCCCTCGCCATTCTCACTGCAGTCACACTTCTATACCATGCCCACACACACATGTTCTACCACAACCACACATCTCGCTTGTGAACACCTAGGCCCAAAAAACAACTGCTATGCTCGAAGACACTTAGGCCTCATCCCAAAGACAAGTGGGAAACTATCTGCCTGCACTCACCTGGTCCAACCACCACAACATACCCTACCTGAATAATCATGGGATAAAATGGACCCAAGGCCACCGCAACCTTCCCATAGAGTATTGAGATACTCAAGGACGGGAGAAGAAAAGGAGATAATAACCATCCACTCAGAGTGTTGGGAAAAAAACCATCCCCCGTGAAATGGGGGTGTTCAACACGAAGTGACCAAATTGGGTTGGGTGAAAATAATAAACATAAGAACTAAATTATACATATATTTAAACAAGACCTCATCCCAAACTAGGGGTTCGAAGACCTGCCCACACACAAACACCCTCATTACTATTCATTAATAAGAAGCACCACAAACACAACCATGTCACAACTCATTCCCAGAAAACAATTCCCCATTTAACCCACTCAAGTTTTCACATTCAAGTGTTTCCATTTAGATAATTCCTCACTACCAGGCAAATAAAAAGCATATCTACACGCCAATGAAGGAAAAATAGTCAAGTTGTAATTTAAACATTCACACCATGTTCTCTTGTAAAGTCACATCCACCAAAGGGATTTGTGAGATCTATCAATTTTCATGGACCAAAATAAGCCCCAAAATACGGCCCCACATGGCCTTATGTCCACAAACCAATGAATTCTCAATAGGGGGTCCCATTAAACATCCACGTCAGCTAAAAATAATCAACTGTACACATCACTAGAATCGAGAAAGTAACATTTCAAATTTGAAAAATTCCATTCATTTAGATCCATATTTCTGTTTGTTTAACCTGGGTGACCACACTAGGATTTTTATTCATTGGGACGCCATTTAATCAATCGAGTTTACGTGATTATCCAGATTCCATGTTACATCCATTCAATCACATGATCATACTGCAAACAGAGGTTTATTAGTGCGCAGGAATGGACCACCAACATCCACTATTTTTAGTGGACAAAATCCCATTCAATTCACAACATAAGGTAAACGTTTACCGAAGCATTGTCAAACACACCAATTCATACATTAAAACAATTTATTATCTTTGTTAACATTTTGTTTCATCCATCCACGAAGGAAAATTATCGTACCCACCCATCATGATGCACAGTAAATAGATATGAAGGAAATACCATACCTGGATGATCAACGATCGATTTTTCGTCCTCGTTCAAAAAATTCGGGATGTGTGACTTGTAGCGGAGGAACTCAGAGAACTCTATGAAGGAGAATTAAAGGCTCCAGAACATGCACACCAGTAGCCTTGGGAAAAGAGACACTAAACGCACCAAGGAAAGAAGTAAACAAGTGAAGAATAAGAAGGATAAAATTGAAGTGTGATAATAAGGCGAGATCCTGGAGTTTCGGAATATGAAAATATTGAATGACATTAATGGAGGATCGTTGTTTCACCATGCAGTTGGACGGTTACACATGATAGGATTAATTATTATTTAATAATTAACATTGGAGGGGTGGCCATTATAGCTGTGAGCTAAAGGATTTCATTTCAAAAGAGTAAAATGGATCTTTTGAGTGTCACCCTACTCATAGGGGATTTAAAACATTGTTTATAGTGATAAAAATGGACTTGAATGACTTTAAAAAGGTTAAAAGTCCTAAAAGTGTCATTATGGGAAAATTGGGGAATGAAACCACAAAATTCCCCACCGGCACCGATTAGTGACACACCGATCGCTATCACACCAATGGATGACACCACGGTGACATCCCGCCACCGATACGCCACCCTTCTCATCCAGACATACAGGGTCTAGGGAATCCCAAACTATGGAAATTTGCAACGTAATGGACCAAGAGGTTTCAGGCCATTACATCATATACCTATCAAACTATTCTTGTGCCCAAAAATCAAAACTATACCAGATCTATACAGAGGCATCTAAACAACCACCACAAAAGATACATATCACTGCCAAACCTCTCTAGACATCTAGGAACACCTCTCCCACAACTTATCACACAATCATATATGTTCACACTATTAGGTCTTATGTATTAGGGAGTATATTCCCAAATTTCAAGATACTATCTTCTTTGTGTCGTACTAAATTGCTCGCATGGGTTCAATTGCATCGATCGTATTGTGTCTTGATTAGGGATCAGATCCTCCCACTCTCCACATTCAGGAATCTTCACACACAATCTTAGAATAGTGAAAACAACACATTTAATAGTTAACAATGTTTTCCAATACATCACAAACATGTTTCTACAATAATCGGAACATCAACCCAAAACACCTCTTGGTACTGGTCATGTATTTGTGCTTCTCATTCCCATGTACTCTCTTCGAGGCCACCATGCCTCCACAACACACTGAACAATGGGAAGGTTCATCCATGAAGCACTTTCCCCTTCCGATCCTCAATCCTCATTGGTCGCTCCATGAAATTAGCATATTCCCCTATATCCAACTCTTCCCAGTCATTGACAAGGGAATCATCATGTAGATATTGGTGAAGCTGGGAGATATGGAAAACATGGTGAATCCTTTCCAACTGAGGTGGACACACTAGCTAATATTCCACCTCACTGACTCGCCCCAACACATCTGAAGGAACGATTAAACTAGGAGGGAGATTTATCGCCATGTCGATCCTTTTCTTCCCACGTCGAAGGAAAACCATCAAGAACACTTGGTCTCCATCCTCGATCTCCATGGGCATCCTCATAGGATCGACATCTGTCTTCTGACGATCCTTGGATGCTTTAATCGTCTCACTCACAATGTGAACCTTCTTTGTTTTCCTCTGGACTATCTATGGTCCAAGAACACCTGCCTCACCAACCTTGGTCGAACACCTGGGAGAACGACACGAACTCCCATACAAGGCTTCAAACGGTGCCAAGCCAATAGTAGAGTAATAGCTATTATTGAAGGAAAACTCATAGAAGAAAAAATTTCATTCCCATGACCCCCGAATTAAAAAATACATGCTCGTAGCATATCCTCCAAAGTCTGGAAGGTTCGCTCTGTCCACGTATCTATTTGGGAATGAAAAGTAGTTCTAAGGCGTAGCTGGGGGGTAAAATCATGTTACAATACCTTCCATACTCATGAGGAAAAGATTTCATCCTTATATGAGACTATGATCCCCAAAACTCAATGGAACTGCACTACGTCATCCCCTTATCTCCATGCTAAGGCATCCACCATAATAACTCTTTGATATCCAGGAAGTGAGATGATTTCTCCAGCTGGTCTACCACTACCCAAATGTATCACAGCCTCCTTGAACCCTGGGTAGTCTTGTGAAGAAATCCATTGAGATGTCATCCCACTTCCACTCGGAGACATCTAAAGGCTTCACCAAACATCCTAGGATGCAGTTTTTATCCTTCACCTACTAACACACCAAGAGGCTTTCTACAAACTCTGCTACTGCCCGTCTCACCCAGGGGCACCCAAATTATTCCCTTCGGCCTCAGTACATCTTGGATACTCTAGGGTGTACTGCTATGAGTGAGTTATGGAACTCATGTAGAAGCCCCTCACATAATGCCTATGGGAAAAAAACATCCCTCATAAGATCATTTGATTCTGACCATACTTTGACAACCCTTCTGGAGCATTTCCTTGGTTAACCTGATCACGAATCACTTTACTCTACAAGTCTCCCCACTGAGACTCTTCCACCTACTACAATAGAGAGGACTGCACTTTCATCTGAAATAGACAACCTCTACCACCATCCACCCTTGCATCCAGGTGTAGGGTAGCCAACTCCTCTATTAACTTCCATGCATCCATAGATTACTGAACATATTCCCTATGTTACATCCTACTAAAGGAATCAGCCACAACATTCCCCTTACCTTTAGTTTAATAGATCTTGAAGATGTAGTCCTAATGAAACTTAACCCACCATTGTTTTTGGAAGTTCAGGTCTCGCTGGGTATAGATATGCTTCAAACTCTTGTGATATGTGAATACCACAATGTTATCCCTGTTGAGGTAATGTCGCCCCATATTCAACGCGAAAACTACTACGGCATGCTCTAGGTCATGGGTGGTATACTTATGCTCATGATGACATAACTACATAGACCCATAAGATATCAATCATCACTGCTGGATCAGCGCAAACCCCTAGCCAGGTCCCGAAGCATCACAAAATACTTCATACAACACCCCTTCATCTGGAAACCTATGTACTAGAGCTCCGACCAATCTTACCTACAGATTGATGAAAGCTTGCCGACACTTCTCACTCCATATGAAGGTATGGTCCTTTCTATTCAAAACTGTAATTGAAGTTGCAACTTTAAAGATGTCGGGTACGAACCTCCAATAATATCTTGCTATACCCAGAAAACTCTGAAACCTCAGTCACATTCTTTGGTGATTCCCAAGAAAAAACCAATTCAACATTTGAAAAATCATCCTCTACCCATTAATGAGACATCACATGTCCAAGAAAATTCACTTCTTATGTCAAAAAAAATCACTTGGAAAATTTCCCATAGAGATGGTGATGTCGAAGGATCTCCATGACCATCCTGAGATTCTTATTATATTCCTACTCTGATATAGGGTAGATAAAAATGTCATCGATGAATGCAATAATGAACCATTCAGGAAACTAATTGAAAACAGTGCTCATGAGCCACCTGAACACATCAGGTGCATTTGTAACACCAAACAAAATTACAACGAACTCAAAGTGTCCATACCTGCAACTGAATGTAGCCTTTGGGATATCTCTATCCTTTACCCTTAGCTTGTGATACCCAGATGGTATATCAATCTTAGAGAACCAACCAACTCCTATCACAAAGTCAAAGAGATCAACTATCCGTGGGAGAGGGTAACCATTCTTGACTGTTACATGATTCAGTATATGGTAGTCTATGTGTAGCCTGAGACCACAATCTTACATCATTACAAACAAGACTGGATCACCCCATTGTGGCACTCTGGGTCGGATAAAACCCTTTTCATCAACTCGTCAATCTAAATCTGCAACTCCCGCAACATAGAAGGCTCCATCTGAAAAGGATCCATAGAAATTGGATGGGAACCAGGCTATAAGTCTTTCCTGAAATCAGCGTCACCTCAAGGGGGTAGAGTCAAAACCACATTAGGAAAATCATCTAGGAACTATCTAAAAAATCCCAGATCATCCATCATCTCAACATCCACTGATTCTGCTAACATCTCAGCCAACTTAGAAAATAGTGTATCCATACGCCGTCTCCCCACCTAACAACTCTGTTAGCCAACAAAAGCCACATGTGGGCCATCCTCAATAGAGAACCTGATTCTTCATCATAAGTAATATATATCATCATGCACCAAAAACAGCCAGTCGATGTCTAGTATAACACCATATGGCTTCATTTTCCACAAAAGAAGATCCCTACTAGACTGATGTGGCCATAATATCAGTATGCATCTTCGACAAACATCAAATAGGATGGTATGACCCCTAACGGGTGTACTCATCACCAGGGGCATAGAGATTCGCTATATTTCTAGTCTCAAGTCATGTGCTAGACTAGGTGAATGAATGGAGTTCGAATCTTGTAAATAAAACAAGGCAATAAAATGTGTGATAATCAATAATATCGTACTTGGAATGACTTCTAGACCTTCTAGAACTCCTGCCTCTATGGCATGCAACTGCACACAACCAATTTCTCTACCCCCTGACTATTGGCCACCTCCATGACCATGTCTGGGTCGAGGACCATAAGGATCACCCTAGGGTCAGCCTCCTCCTTTAACAACTACTCTCAAAGGAGCAAGAGCTTACTGTACTTGCTATTGTTTCTGAAAAGGCCTAGCTTGAAACTACTGATGCTGAGGTGTGAGTTGAAACTGCCCACCCACACTGTACTGAACTCGGTCTGGGCACTAATTCCGATAGAGCCCATGACTACCACAAATGAATCACATTGGTCTTGGGTCCGCAAAGATAGGGGGAGGAGCGAGAGATAAAAAATGGAACTGCTGCGACCTACTCCCCACCAGCCGAAACCTAGAAGGCCATGATGATATAGGCCTATTAATGACATCCTTCCCCTTTGAAGAGACCAACATGCTCCCCTCTCGCATCAGACCTACCATTGTGTGAATCCTCTCCACCACTTCATCTTTATTTTGGACATCCATGTACGTTGGTAGGGTGAAGGGAGTAATAGAATACTAAAGAGAAGGACAGAGTGGCCCTATAATCTTCATGCCTAATATTCATCATCCAGAAAAAGGCCTAGATCAAAACTATATAGATCCTTGACCATGATTTCAATATCCCTTACTATCATTCTCCATTGCTGAAGGGAGATTAGGCCCTGACTCTTTTCCGCTATTATCATGGTAGAGAGGAATTCTGCCCGGAATTCCCTCTCGATGTCAGTACATGAAACATCAGCCTCCCTCCTCTCTCCATGATAGAGATTCAACCATTGACATGCCACACCCAATATCTATCTTAAAACCAGAGAAAACTAGTACTCGGTTACTCGACTTCATCATTTCCTCCAATTCCCAAGTCACTTGTTCAATCTTTTGGTTTCACGATAAAGACTTATTGAGGGACAATATCTTATTTCCTAAAACATTTTATTTATGATCTAAGATATTTACTGGTTGATCCTTTTAAGAAAGATCATCCTCTAACTATACCACCTGTGAAGAGAGTGTATGTGAAGGGTCGGGTATGTATTTCTGCAAAAGGGATACATGAAATACAACATGTACGTTGGCCATGGTAGGTGGAAGTGCTAGTCGATAGGCCACAACCCCAACATGATCAATAATTATAAAGGGGCCGATGTACCTAGGACTTAACATCCCATTATTTCGAAACCTCATGACCATATTCAACCGATATATGCATAGAAATACAATGTCCCCAACTTTAAACTCAAGGTATTGTAAATAGTTATCTACATAACTCTTTTATTGACTCTGGGCTTCCTTGATATGCTTTTGAATGGTTTTCACCTTGTACACCATTTCTTTGACTGCTTCTGGTCTTATCTTTTTATGATCACTGAATTCATCCCAACATGCTGGTGTTCTTCACCTTTCCCCATAAAGGGCTTCATATGGTGACATTCATATGATCGAGTGGAAAATATTATTGGAGGATAATTCAACCAGTGGAAGATATTGGTCACATCCTCCTATGAAGTCCATTGAGAAAGCTCTTCAATTGTCATCAAGTGTTTGGTTAGTCAGCTATGATTGGACATCAGTTTGTGGATGATAGGTCGTACTGAAGTTCAGTTTCGTTTTCAGAGCATGTTGAAGACTCTTACAAAACATAGAGGTGAATCTTAGATCTTGATCAGATACAATAGATAGTGTTACACTATGAATCCTTACCACATCTACAATGTAAATCCAATCATGTTGATCTATTGACAAGTACACTTGAATTGTGATAAGGTGAGCTATCTTTGAAAGATGTTCCACAAAGAACCATTATCGTGGATACCATGCCCATTTATCCATCAAGGGTATCCACCTTTATGCACCTTTACTTATTGATTACATAGTTTCATTTATGAATTCCACATTCCTTTATCATGGAATAAATGATTATGTTTTATGAATCCATTTTTTATGATCCATGTGGCACACTTATGCATGAAATGAAATGTTTAAGAAGGGTGTGCCCTTATAGCGCTCCAATGCAATGGGTAAAGTATAGGATCATGATACGTCATGTGCAATGAGTGTTGACTCATTATAATTCAAGTGAAATGGGGGTTTACTTGTGCTTCATGTTCAATGAGGGTTTACTCATGCTTTATGTGCAATGAGCCTTGGCTCATGCTAATTCCATGTTACGTGTTGTTGCCACATTTCCATGTTATGATTATCAAGATTTATCATGCCTTTATGTTCATGTTTCCTTTATGATCTATTGATATGCCTATTGTCTAACATGTATTGTACTCCTCCTATTATTCCATGTGTAATCCCTTACTGGGCTTTATAACTCACCCTTTTCTTATGCATGTCCTCAGGTTATCCCATGCAATGCGAAGTACGAGGGAATGCAGTTGTCATGTAAAGGTAGTTTTCAATAATGATTTTGTATTTCATGTTCTATGTTTTTATGTAATGATCCTAAGACCCAAAGACACTAATCCTATCGATCTTCTTTGTTGTATCAAGTGAAGTTTCATGTAATAAATCATGTTTATGTTATAATAAAAAGCAGGGTTGTCATAGTTGGTATCAGAATATAGGTTTAGTTATTATTGGGATTAGGAAACCCTAGTAAAGCCTTAGATATAAGACTATGTATAATAAAAACATCCCTAACTTTTGGTAAATACTAAGTATGTAGTTTTTCAAACAAATACATCCCAGTCTGGATACGAGCAGGTAGAGGCGGCTCTGACACAGATGTATCCTAGGGGTAAAACTAGAAAACACCTCTTTGAGCTAGACTCGAACGGGAACTGGTGCACAACAACGGGCCTTGCTGCACTCTTGGTTACGACACTCCCAGGGGATATGTTTTGATAAATTCACAAGCTTCGTATAATCCCTTATTAAGGGAATTAAAAAAATTCCCCTAAGAATATATGTTAGAAAGTAGATCATGAAAAGCCTAGATTGGAGCCTACATACTCATGAGTTAAGGAAATTAAAGTTTATTTATAAGTAATCAAATTTTGTCATTGGATTACCCTTTATATGTTACCCCTAAATTTCTTTTTATTCCAGCCAATGGACGGTAATAGGATGACTCAGGCTAACAACCGTTGTGAAGATCAGTGTGATGAATGTACTAATGAGATGCCAAGTCCAATGGGAGTGGGAATCGCGAACGCTGTCAAGCTTCTCTCTCAGCTAACTCGTGTTTTGAATAGAAACACAGGTCAAGAAGATTGTTCAACCCCCCTTAGAAGGAACAAGTCGCTATCAAGAGCTTCATTAGACAAATGCCTCCTACTTTTAGTGGATCATCCGATCCCATGATCGCTGAACATTGGATCAACTCCATTGAAAAGATATTCTCCATCCTCCAATTTTCTGAACAAGAGAAGGTTCTCCTAGCGGCTTATTATATGGAGGGTGAATCTGATCAATGGTGGACGTTGATCAAAAATACGAAGCCTGAGGAGGAGATCAAGGCCTTAGAATGAAAGGATTTCTGGAAGATGTTTTTCGATAAATATTTTCCGCGCACCCTCCGGCTTAAGATGGAAAGGGACTTACATTCCCTCAAGCAAACAGATAATGAATCTATTGGAGCGTACAATTCAAACTTCACGAGGCTTGCACGATACTCTTCTGGTTTTGTCGTTACCCCTGAATGCAAGGTTGACCACTTCTTTGGTGGGCTGAAGCCTAACTTGCGGAAAGAATTAGCGATCCATGACTTCGACAACTATAAGGAAATTGTCCGATGTGCCCTCAAGGTTGAAATGAAGATCAGGGAATCATAGGGGTATCATGGGGACAAGAAGCGTAAGGTGGACTTCAATGCTGGTGGTCCGATGGATAAATCCAACGGTGCTAAGAAGATCCAGCACCCCACTTTCCAAAAGTGCGGAATGAAGCACCCTAGAAATTGCCATAAAGGGACGAGAAAATGCTTCAGGTGTAGAAGAGAAGGGCACCTAGCTGTTAACTGTCGGCAAGAATTACCCGCGACTGTGACAGAGGAGAAGAACACTCTGTTCGAACCTCAATGCGTCGTTCAATGCTACAAATGCAAAGAACCAGGTCATTTTGCAAATCAGTGCCCTAATCCAAGGGTTATCAGAGGAAACCAACAACCTCCAAGACGGCAAGGAAGGGATTTTTCCATCACTTCTGACGAAGTGAACCCCGACAACAAATTGGTGATAGGTACCCTAGTTATTCATTCAAGAATAGAAAATGTACTTTTTGATTCAGGTTCTACGGATTCTTTTATATCTCAAAAGTTTAGTAGAACAATCCCAGCACCACCAAAAATCATGGATGTAAAGATGTCGGTGAGTACGTCAAATGGGGAAATCATTGCATCCCATGAATATAAGTCCTCAACTGTTATAATCTGTGGATTTAATTTCCCGGAAAACCTCGTCATACCCCCTCTGGTGGAATTTTATGCAATTCTTTTCATGGATTGGATTTCCTTATATAGATCCAACATAAATTGTCGGGAGAGGGAAATCACACTCCATATAGAGAATGGACCCCCGATTCTTTACAAGTATCAGGATGATGATGATTCTACTTTAGCTCCATCATCTCAAGCATGGATATTACTGCCTTATGAGGATGCATATCTGGCTCAGATGATTGAGTCCAAGGAAGAAACCATCCTTGAAGAAATGCCTATTGTGAAGGAATTTGCTGAAGTGTTTCCCGAAGAACTGCCTGGTCTTCCTCCAAGAAGAGATGTTGAGTTCTCAATTGAACTTATACATGGGGTGCTACCAATATCCAATAATCCATATAGAATGGATGTTTTAGAGCTTGAAGACCTGAAGAAACAACTACAGGAGAATCTAGATGAAGGGTTTATACGCCCAAGTGCTTCACCATGGGGTGCACCAGTCCTCTTCGTCAAAAAGAAGGATGGGTCAATGTGGATTTGCATTGATTATCATGAACATAACAAAATAACGATAAAGAACAAGTATCCTATCCCAAGAATCGATGACTTGTTTGATCAGCTGCGTGGAGCACAATACTTCTCCAAGGTGGACTTGCGGTTGGGATATTATCAAGTAAGGGTGAAGAAGGAATATGTCCCCAAGGCAGCTTTTTGTACAAGATACGGGCACTATGAATTCATAGTAATGCCTTTTGGACTCACCAATTCTCCAGAAACATTCATGGACTTTATGAATAGAGTCATTAGAGATTACCTTGAAAAAGTTGTGGTTGTCTTTATAGATGATATTCTAATATACTCCAAAACCAAGGAGGATCATGAGGAGCATTTAAAAACTGTACTAGAGACTTTGCGCAAGGAGAATCTCTATGAAAAGTACAACAAGTGTGAGTTATGGTTGAAGGAGGTCTCATTCTTGGGCCATATCATCACAAGCAATGGGATATATAAAGACCCCTCCGAAAAAGATGCAATTGAGGGATGGCCAAGGCCAACATCGGTAACAGATATCCGTAGATTCTTGGGGTTAGCTGGATGTTATCGAAGATTTGTGAGAAATTTCTCACAATTGTCCAACCCTCGTACCAAGATAACTCGAAAGGGAGTAAAGTTTTCTTGGAGTGATGAATGAGAAGAAATCATCAAGGAGTGGAAAAGGAGTCTTATCACTGTGCCCGTGCCCACTATACTCATAAGTGGGGAACTTTTTGTGGTATTCAGTGATGCCTCAAAGAAGGTCTTAGGTTGTGTGCTGATGTAGAATGATAAAGTGATATCCTATGCCTCAATGAAGTTGAAAATCCATGAGAGAAACTATCCAAAACATGATCTAGAGTTGGCAGATGTGATCTTTGCCTTGAAAATCTAGCGGCATTATCTCTATGGGGAGAAATGTGAGATATATACTGACCACAAGAGTCCTAAATATATATTCACACAGAAAGAGCTTAATATGCACTAGAGAAGATGGATAGAGCTCATCAAGGATTACGACTGTTCAATACATTTCCACCCTGGGAAAGCGAACAAGGTGGTAGATGCCCCAATTAGAAAGGACCCGGAAATTCTATGAATGATGAGAATTGAGAAGGATACAATCTTCTTAGACATGATGAAGATGGACATGGGAATCATAAATAATAGAACATCATCAATCCTTTCACAAATTATTGCTCAACCATCTCTTTTGGAAAGGATAAAGGATGCTCAAAAGGATGATGTGGGAATTCAGTAATAGGTGAAAGCTATCAAAAAAGGTAAATCCTCAATGTTTAATGTTAATGAATAAGGAATTGTGCGGTTTGGGAAAATACTATGTGTTCCATCATGTCCGGAGCTGAAGAAAGAACTTTTGGATGATGCACATAGTTCAAATTTCTCCATTCACCCAGGGAGCACAATGATGTATCGAGATCTCCGAGAAAACTTTTGGTTGGATAATATGAAGAAGGACATTGCTGAATATACATTAAAGTGCCTGGTGTGTCAGCAAGTGAAGGCAGAGATGCAGAAGTTTAAGGGGATGATGCAACCATTTCCCATACCAGAATGGAAATGGGAAAACATCACCATGGACTTTGTCACCGGACTTTCGAGGACATCCAAAGGCAACAATGTAATATGGGTTGTTGTGGATCGTCTTTCAAAGACTACACACTTCATTTATATTTGGGAGGATTTCTCTTTGGATCAACTGGAATAGATATATATCAGGGAAGTGGTAAGGTTTCATGGTGTACCACTATCTATTGTGTCTGACCGAGATCCAAGATTCACCTCTATGTATTGGATGATTCTTCAACATGCTCTAAATACTGAACTGAACTTCAGTACAGCCTATCATCCTCAAACTGATGGCCAATCCGAGCGGGCTATCCAAACACTTGAGGATCTATTGAGAGCCTGCTCAATGGACATTCAAGGAGGATGGGATCAACATCTTATTCTTGTTTGGTTCTCTTATAATAATAGTTTCTACTTGAGCATCCAAATGGCACCATATGAAGCCCTGTATGGGAAAAGGTGCAGAACACCGGCATGTTGGGATGAGGTTGGTGAACGTAAGCTACTTGGACCAGAAATGGTCGAGGAAATGGTGGAGAAGGTGAAAACCATTCAGCAGCATATCAAGGCATCTCAAAGATGACAGAAGGGTTACACAGATAATCGTCGATGAGACCTTTAGTTTAACGTTGGAGACATGGTGTTTATATGCCTATCTCCGTGGGAAAAGGCCATGAGGTTTAGAAGGAAAGGGAAGTTAATTCCAAGGTACATAGGCCCCTTCGAGATTCTTGATCGTGTTGGGGATGTGGCTTATCGACTAGGACTTCCACCTACCATGGACAAAGTGCATGATGTCTTTCATGTATCCCTCTTAAGGAAGTACATACCGGACCCTTCACATGTACTCTCTTCTGAGGTGGTACAATTGGAAGACGATATTTCTTATGAGGAGAAACCAGTGAAGATCTTAGATCATAGAGCAAAATTTCTTTGAAATAAGACAATGCCCCTCGTCAAGGTGTTGTGGAGAAACCACAAGTTTGAAGAAGCGACTTGGGAATTGGAGGATATGATGAAGTTGAGTAACCCACATTTGTTTTAGTGTGGGAAAAGGAAAATTTTGAGGGAGAAATTTCTTATGGGGGAATATTGTGACGACCCAAAGTTTTATTAATGGAAAATCCCTCTTGATCCTGTTAAATGACTCTTTATGAAAAATGTTTTTATAAGATGTCAAATTCTTTGGTTTTATGTTAAGAATTGTGACCGTTGTTAATATAGATGTTGAACAGTGATCACATGATTAGTATAAATATACGACCTTAACAAATCCAATTTACTCATACAAAAGAAGCGATTGCCTCATCCAGTAGAATTTCCCCATACGAAGCCCATTTGTCGGAGCTCGAAAAAGAGGTGGCATCCTTGGGCTTCGCCCTTGATGAAGCCCAAGCTGAGATTCACCATGTCAAGCTCAAACGGGACCATCTACGGGAAATGTGGAAGTTGATAGAGATTACCACTCGAGCGATGTTATTCGAGCCACCCCAAGAGTGTGTCACCATTGCACACCTTACCCTTAGGTCTTATGAGGCTGTTTTAAGGGGTTATGTAACAAATAAGTAGTACTATGTTAATGTACATTATTTTTTTATATAATAATGAATATAATTTCTAGTCATTTTTGATACATTGTAAATAGTTTTTAAAAGTAGAAATGGAGTTTTTAGTTATTATTTAATTAAGAAATATATATTATTAAATAAATTTATTTTTGAATTAAATAATATTTTAATAAAATAATAATAATATTATTAAATTAATTTTTATATATAAATGATCTTATAATTTTATGAATTCAATTAAAATTTTTTATTAAGGTTTGAAAGCCATTTTTGTCAAAACCCGTGAATTTTCTATAAATGTTGGTTTTTATTTTAAAAGGGACAATTAACTTATTTAGAAGTTTTTTATGCTAAAATAAATGTCATTTCTGGAATCAGGATGTCGAAATTATCCAACGGTGAATTTTTCATAATTTTCTGAGACAGTCAATTTTTTTGGTAAAAATTAAATACTGTTTAAATATATAATGTGTTTTATGACATCATAATGACCTAATGGAGATGTAATAAAATACCATAATCCTTATGTTCGTCCAATATATGTTTTATCATTTAAATAATGTGATTTTGGGTTTCTTTGACTTACTTTTCAAAGTATTAATGGACCCCTCAAGACATATTCAACACTTTGCCTTTTTAAATTAATTTCCATGGGAGTGTGACTCACCTCCACATATGCAACCTTATTATTTTAAGAAGTTCGGACTTTGGCATTATAAAATATTTTTTTCCTCTTCCCTTTTCCAAATACCATGGGCAAAAACTATGGGATGGTTTGTGGTATGGATTAATTTAATGTCAGGGGACCCAAACCTAAATAATAAAGAATTCCCTCACCTTTACTATATAAACCCACCAAAGCTCCCACTTCCTCCACACACAAATCCATTGGAGTTCGTCCAACCTCTGCCTAACTCTCTCTAGAATCTTCCCAAGGTGCCCCAAGCTCCTAAGAATCCTCTCACAAGCCTCTCTCTAGCCATTGGAAGCACACTTCCATGTAAGGGTTTTTTTCATCCTTTCTCATTTATTTCAATTTTCTTTAAGTTTTATTACCCTTATAATTTAAATTATGAATGTTGGGGTTTGGTTTCTCACATCCCCCATACTTCCCTATTATTGTTTTAATGATGGGAGACCCCTTTCTATCTCATTAAATGCCTCCCATGTACACCTGTTACTATGCCGAAATTCCAAAAGGAACTTCTCTCTCTTTTTTTACATTCAAGCAATAATTTTGTCTCATGAATCTAAATTCCATTAAAATTGTTAGGAAATGTATCTAAATGAGATCATTACTATCTATTACATGTAAATATGATGATTATCTACATTCTCTCTCATCAACCAATTTTATGAATTCTTATGTCAAGCCATTACGCTGCCGAAATCGCATCGATTTTCTAAGCCAATGCCATTGCGTAGTGGATACGATGACCATTTCTCCATCAAGGGTATCCACCTTTATGAACCTTTACTTGTTGATTACAAAGTTTCATTTATTAATTCCACATTCCTTTATCATGGAATAAGTGATTATGTTTTATGAATCCATGTTTTATGATCCATGTGGCACACTTATGCATGAAATGAAATGTTTAAGAAGGTTGCGCCCTTATTGCACTCCAATGAATTGGGTAAAGTATAGTATCATGATACCTCATGTGCAATGAGTGTTGACTCATTATAATTCAAGTGCAACAAGGGGTTACTTGTGCTTCATGTGCAATGAGGGTTTACTCATGCTTTATGTGCAATGAGCCTTGGATCATCCTAATTCCATGTTACATGTTTTTTCCACATTTCCATGTTATGGTTATCATGCTTTATCATGCCTTTATGTTCATGTTTATTTTATGATCTATTAATATGTATATTTTCTAACATGTATTTTACTCCTCATGTTATTCCATGTGTACTCCCTTACTGTGCTTTATAGCTCACCCTTTTCTTATGAATTTCCTCAGGTTATCCCATACAATGCTAAGTACGAGGGAATATAGTGTTCATGTAAAGGAAGTTTTCAATAAAGATGTTGTATTTCATGTTCTATGTTTTTATTTAATGATCCTAAGCCCCAAAGACACTAAACCTATTGATCTTATTTTTTTTATAAAGTGATGTTTCATGTAATAAATCATGTTTAAGTTGTAATAAAAAGTAGGGTTGTCATAAGGTGACACAACTCCTTCAATTTCCTCCTCATCATATGAATAAGATGGTTCTGGCTCAGCAGGATTTAGGATTGGGTTCCTCTAGTCTTTTGGAATAGATGGGTGAGTAGTAGGGTCAAAATTTTCATACACTATTCCTTCATCATTCACCCATGCCTTCTTCTAGGGATTCCAGCTAATTTTTAGGTATTTTGAAATAACCTTGGAGATACAAACACTGTTATTATCTACTATCATCTCTTATTTATTTCGAGCCACAGACATTACCTTTATGATTAATGATATTAGTTTGGCATGGAATATGGAATTGGACTTTGAGCTTGCCTTATTATTATCCTCCAATTGTACCATCAGTAACCTACATAGGTTGATCTTCTATCCATGATCCAGTCAGTACATTAGGATTATGTCCTGATACTTTAGTACTATAAAATCCCCTCTCTCGGGACTAATCACATGCTGAATCAAATTAAATAATAGCTAGTCTTCTCCATTCATCTCAGCTGTAATGATCTTCCTCGATTTTCCATTCCCTGTCAGCTCTTCCAAAGCATTTTCATACCCAAACAACTCACTGTCTATAGAATCCACTCCATAATAGTATTCATAAACACTTTCATGAGGAACTCTCAAACAAGCATCCCACTCAGCAGATGAAAAGCTAACTTCATTTCCATTTTCACTAGATACCATCCTATACACATCATCTTCCTTTTCAAACGTTAGGTATTCATAGAATTCATTCACAATCTTCGTGTAGAATGTCCCATTGTTGCTGGAAAAGCACTCGGTCCAACCTTGGGTTTCTATTCCTTACATCACTAATGACTTGCTCAACATCATCCATTATTCACTCAGCTCTTTCTTAGCCATGATTTCTCTCTTTGTCATATGTGGGTTGACAGGTCCCGTCGGGGTACTACTGGTGCCACTGGACTCGGCTGGAGACCTTTTTGGCCTTGGCACATCATCATTGATAGTCGGGGGTCGCTTGGTTCTAGCCATAGATATTTAAAGTGGTTTAAGGGTTCAAATGAAGAGTTAGGTTTTTGTGATTTCAATAGTTAAGGATCGAGATTGAGGAAGAAAGTGGATTGAGATATGTTCGTAGCCTTAGTTTTAGCATTTAGTGATAAAAAATAAAACAGAAATAATGAATAGGAATAAAATGGTTCGGATTCCTGCCAAAAAAATCAGCAAAGACAAACAGCGAGGTAACAAACAATGAGATTCCTAATGGTGAGTTACACCAGTGAGGATCAACGGTGACATAACCCAGTGAGGTTCAACAGTGAGGTACACCAGTGAGGTTCAACGGTGAGGTATACCAGTGAGGTTCCTTTTAGTGAGTTTTGACATTGGGGTTTCCTATACAGAAATTAATCATACCTAACTCATGTTTGATGTAATTTAACCTCTCATAATTCAATGAATTTTTGAATATATCATCCAATTGATGTTTAGTGCCAATGAATTCAAGAGTGATATCATCTTTTTGATAATGATCCCTCAAAAAGTGATGCCTCACATCAATATGATTTGTCCTAGCATGAGATACTGGATTTTTGGAAATATTAATAGCTCTTGTATTGTCACACTTTATAGAGACATGTTTGAATTGATATCCATAGTCTAGTAAAGTGTTTTTCATCAACAAAATTTGAGAACAACAACTACCTGGAGCTATGTATTCAGCATCAGTAGTAGATAATGCAGTGGAATTCTGTTTATTACTACACCATGATACTAGTGACTTGCCTAAAAGGTGACATGCCCCAGGGGTTCTTTTTCAATCTAACTTTCATCTGAAAAAATCAGCATCAAAATAACTCATCAAATCCAATGATTGTCCTTTTGGATAAAATATTCGTATGTTGGGAGTATATTTGAGATTTTTAAAAATTCTTTTTTACTATAGTTAAATGAGACTCCGTTGGATTGGCATGAAATTGAGCACACATACATACACTGAACATAATGTCAGGTCAGAAAGCTGTGAGATAGAGTAGACTCACTATCATACCTCTGAAGTTGGTTTGATGCAATGGATCTCCAGCTTTATCAGCATCCAACTTACAAGTGGTACTCATAGGTGTTTCACATCCTTTAATACCATCCAAGGAAAAGTGTTTTAAAATATCCTCAATATATTTACATTGATTCAAAACAATGACATTTTTATTTTGAAGGATGTAAAATTTAAGGAAAAATCTGAGTTCTCCCATTAAACTCATTTCAAACTCATTTTGCATCATATTTGAAAAATAAATACATAATTTTTTTTTTATAAGATCCAAAAATAATATCATCCACATAAATGTGTACTATTAAAATATCCTTGGAAATAATTTAAATAAAAAGAGTAGGGTCAACTATACCTTTGGTGAAACCTTTTGAAATAAGAAAACATCTGAGCCTATCATACCATGCTCTTGGAGCTTGTTTTAAACCATATAACGTGTTAGAAAGTTTAAAAACCTGATTTGAAAAATGGTAATTTTTAAAACTAGGGGTTCTTCAACAAACACATCCTCAACTATATACACATTTAGAAAAGAACTTTTAACATCCATTTGATAATGATTGAAATTTAGATGAGCCACATATGCAAGTAGTATTCTAATGGCTTCTAATCTAGCTATAGGTGCAAAGGTCTTCTCATAGTCCATTCCTTCTTCTTCATTATATCCTTGTGCAACTAACCTAGCCTTATTTCTAACAATATTTCCAGACTCATCGACTTTGTTCCTAAACACCCCTTTAGTGCCTATTTTCAAAGTGTCCTTAGGTCGTACCACTAACTCTAAGACTTTGTTTCTTTCAAACTGATATAATTCTTCTTTCATATCCAATACCCAAAATTCATCATTTATAGAATCATTAATATTTTTGGGATCATGTTGGGAAAGAAAAACTTGACGTTCAACCTGGTTTCTTAAAGAAGATGTTGTTTGTGTTCTTATATTAAAATAACCTAAAACATCATCTAGAGGATGATTCTTAAGAGTCCTAATGCCTCTAGGGAAGGTTGATACAGATTCCTCATTATTTTCTGTTGGATCAAACTCAATAGGTGTAAAGACCCGAAACATGACGTACATGGACATTACATTACTTTTGTGGAATACTTAATACATAACAAAAACAGGCCCACAAGGACCGTAATAGTTTAGTGTCTTTGGAAACTCAAAATATAAACATCTAATCATGTTGAAAGATATTCAACATCTCCCATAACGATCTTCCCCTTTTCGTTTCCTTACCTAAAACCTTTCTTTAAATCCTGCGTAAAAGTAAACATATAATGGGTGAGCTCAAATGCTTAGTAAGGGTAAGCATAGAGAACATAAAACAATCCTTAGACATTCGAATGTAAAAAACATGAGCGTGAAATCTAAACACCAAAATCTTGAGAAATAATATAAAACATGGTAGTACATAAGGCATAGATCATGAAGAAACATTAATCATGATAAATTATCATGGGAATAATACATGTAATTGTGGCATCCATTAAGCACATGTAACGATTTCCATAGTAGCCAAGAAATTGCTGCCAAGACAATCTTAGTGGACAAAGTCCCGTTCTGAATCGAGTTCACTCCTCGTTCCAGTCCTGTAATACTGGACCCGATTAACTTACCGTTCCAGCCATGTCTATATCATTAGATATAAATTTTTACCCATTGCATTGGAGGGAGATATAGGTCTGCCCATCTCATAATGAAATCATTCTTTCGTGTGCCACAAAATCATAAATCATACATCATATCATAACCCATGTAATAAAATGGGATTCTTAAACATCATGCCATCATAACATAATCCATAAAAGTTTGATATCATTTCATCATAAGAAAATTGAAACCATTTAAATCATAGAGACATATTACTTGAAACATACACATATAAAATAATGTCATCTTAGATGGAAAATAGTTCTGGCAAAACACTTGAAATGAATTCATGAGGAAAATATTCTTTCTTCTTTAAAATCATTTTCTTTTCACAAAATGTAATTCATTTTAAAAAGAAAAGGATTTTCTTGAAAATTGTCAGGAAATATTTTTGAGGAAGCTTCAGGAAAATCAAGCTTTATAAAACCATAAAAATCTATTCGTGCCATATAAGTTAGAAAAACATTCTTCTCGTACTTTTGCTGGAAAAGTCAAAAAATACCTCGTAACGTAAACAAAAGAAAGATTAATTACATACCATGTAGTAAAAGTGAAGAATGGGTAAAAAGAACATTAAACATACATTAAAAAAAATTTATAAAACAAGTACATGGATGATAGAAATAACCCTAGTAAATACTTACGAATAAGCAATCCTGGATGAAAATGAGATTTGCAAAATTATCCCTTACCTTATGTCCGATATGCTTTGTACGTATCCAAAACTCCTGTATAATGATTTAAATAATGTTATTGACTTATTACAGAATCATATTAATTTTTATTATATCATATATAGTTCACTTATGACTTTATATTACCCGTTCATTTTTAAATTCCATGTTAAAGAGCGTTTTGGGTAAAATTGTTTCATTTGTCGTTCGTGTTTTGACTTATAATTATACATATGATTACTTAGATCATGATTAATTACATCCAAAATTTAAAACATGATTTATATATAATATATATTCAGAATATACATATATGTAATAGATCGATAAATGGAAAGAAATACACCGTTCATGGAGACGGTAGGCCGTACGTACGCATGAACATTGTTTTCGTTTCGTCATTGTATTGAGTGGAATTAATTGGATGACATACATATATATATATATACATAAATAAAGTGTCATTATTATGTCATATATTTCATTATTACTTATTATATATACTTTATAATCATTTATGAATGGTTAATCATTGAGAATGAATCTCATCGCGCCGTGGAGACGGTATTCCGTACGTACGTACGAGCGATGATATCGTTCCCATGATCGTGGAATTTTATTGGAGTGTATGTATACTATTACAGAATCATTATCACTTTACAATAATCATATATAGTAATTAATTACACCATTATACCCATCCAAGTAAGGTGGTGGTGGAAAATAGATTACACCACGGCGTAGAGACGGTATTATGTATGTACGCACGCGCGGGGATTTCGTTTTCTGTAGGATGGATAGATGGTGAAATAGGGTTGTTTCATAATTATAATAACATATAATTATATGATTGATACTGATGTTATTACTTCATAATGAAACAACCTATTAAGAAGAAGTGTAAGAAGAAATAAACGTGAAATAATCGGTAACGGAAATTACCTCTTCTTTGAAGCGCCTCTTTCAGACCTCCTCTTAGGGCACTAAAATTGGTCTTTGAAGAAGACCAGGACCTCTAGGATGTTTCTAGGTAAGTGGAGAATTTATGTGGGCAGGGGTTGGCCGAGCTTGAAGGCTCAAAGTGGTGTGAGGAAGAGAGGGAGGAGGTGCCCTTTTATAAGGGAGGAGAGGGGCACCTTTGGAATAACGAAAAATATTATTTTATTATAAAGTCAAATTTGGTTTTTAATAGCTCCAAATTGAGTTATATAGAATATAAGGTGGGGATGGGTAGAAATCCTATCATCCAATAGAATTTGGACAAGTTTATTTTACTATTTTAACCATATCATTTAGTTTTAACTTTAAGTTAGATAATTTAACTTTTATAGTGTCTTTTTGTGTTCTTACACTATAAGGTTAATAAACTTACTATAACAAAACAAACGAACCCCAAGTTTATTATTATTAATATATATGACCTTATCTAAGTCATTTGGCCAAACCATAGAATTTTAGGAATATAAAAACAATTAATAATATAATATTTGTTTTAAAAACTATTTTATGTCAATTTTGACACTATTTGGTAATTGATTTTTGTAAAAATTATAACATAATTATTAGTTAAAAAAAGTTAATTAAATCAATACTAACATGTTTTATTAACATATAAATTTTTTTAATTCATAAAAAGTTTCAAATTACATTTATTTGGGTATTTATAACATCAATTATTTCAATATTTCATTAATAATATAATTTCTGCATCATCATTGTGTCAAAAATTAAATAATTTAATGTCTAAAAATTACAAATAAAATACCATTATGTAGGAAATATTTTTATCATTCTAATGAATATTTATAGTCGAATTTATCTTATGTATAACCCTATATTAAAAATGTGTTAGTTATTAAACTTCGATTTTAACTATTTTAACCCTTCATTATATAAATTAATAATAAATGTCCTAATCTAATCCAAGTCGGCCTAAATGGTAATATTTTATTCCTAAGGTTGTTTTTGGTCGAATTACACTTATCCAATAGAATTAGGACATGTGTTAGGGTAATAATAATATCATTTTTACCCTTAACTACACTATTTACTTTTAACCGTAGTAAAAAAAAGTAAAAAGTTACTATTCACCAAAAACTATTTTCATCTCATTGAACCACATTTTAGTCCTTGATATTAACGGTGTCTCTTGGATTTTCGAAATTCTAGTTACAGAATCAGAAAAATTATGTTTTATGAAAAATTCATTTTTTTAACTAGCACTTATTGGTTTCACTATTCATCCAAAATAGAAAGTTTCCAGAAAAATACCAAAAATTAGGCCTAAGATATATTTGATATTATGAATTCAAAAATGATGTCTATTTTATCAAATTCTAAACATATCAGTTACATTAACATATTTAAAAATTAATTCTCGTCGTCAAAACAAATAGCGTGTTTTTAAGAGATAATAACTATCAAATGATTGACACTTGTTTATATCTGGTTTAATTGTGAAATTACATCCAATGACCAACATTTTATTAAATTGTAAAAATATATTCTAAATATACTTTAAAACCACTCAAATTAATAATTTATCATTATTAATTATTTTTATTAAAAAAGTTGTTTTTTATTAAAATTTATTAATTTCCACTATTCATCAGAATATGAAAGTTATCTGAAACGTACCAAAATTTCACCCTAAGCTAATTTCGATATTCAGAATCCAAAAATGAAGTCCATTTTGAAAAATAAAATTTAAAAAATTTCAAAAAGTGGTTATTACTATTCATAACGGCTAGTTTTAAAAATATTTTAATAGCATATCGTTGTTTAGTGAAACTCGGTATTGCGTACTACACACGCTATCGAGGAAGGTCACGATTGCGTGTAATGCAAGGCAAGTCAAGGATGCGTTTTGTGCAAGATCCTTTTTGTGTAGTGTACAACCTAAGAAATTAATGAAATTAAAAAGAATATTTTTCATAAAATCTCGGGGTGTTACATTCTACCCCCATTAAAATGAATTTCGCCCTCGAAATTCGTCGGGGTTATTAATGGTTTACTACTCAAAAGTTTTTTTAATAGAATCCCACATCGTAAAAAGGAATACCAAAACCAATCTTTAAAAACCAAAGTATGAAACGTAACGGTTACCCAAATAAACTAATCACTGGGTTTCCACATAGGTGAAAATATGGATATGGAAGAGAAATCTAACCACCATGTTCTGATGGAGAGTGGTAGAGAACATGGATATGGAAAATCCAGCAATCACAAAGTCATAAATTTGTGACGATCTAAGGTACCATCTGATTTATCAGATATAATAGTACTAGGACAACATTTTTGGTTTTCAAGATCATTTCCCTAAAGTTGATGAAATTGGAATTAGAAGAAATACTTTCGTGATTTTGGTATAGTGTCACCTTCGGTCGTTCTTTGGACAATTTCCACATCACCTCTTAAATAAATGAAGATGAATTTTTCATTCGTGAAGTGTTAGCAGATCATGTGAAAGAATGATGGGTCATTCAATCTGTTTCAAACAAAAGGATAGAAAAGTTATCAAAAAATACATAAGTCCATCTATAGTGAGATTAATCATATATGCTTCCTAAAATGGATGTATACTTCATATATAATACTTCATAATATAATAAAACTAGTTTCTACTAAACAGGGACTTCGTGTAGGCTAGTGGTAGGTGATAAAGGCCAGTCGCACTTTGGTTGTGGGTTCAATTCTCACAGCCTTGTCCGACGTGATGGGCTGTCGCCCGTCCTGCAGGTTGTCCTTTTTATAAAACTATATTACTATAACATCCCATCAATAATATCTAAAAAACTTCTATCCTTAAACAATAATAACTTATGTCCAACATAATCCATTCCAATCTTTTGGATTATCCATAATACTGCAGTCCACTCTCATAATATAGTGAAAACAATTACCAGATATTTAATACCATCGTTGATCCCCATATATCATAAGATATGTCTTGTTGGTCAAATTACAAACATGTGAATACCTTAATCATGTATTCTCTTGAAAAATGAATACCCATTGAACCTTAGTGAAAACATCAATGCAGTTAAAAGTTAACACTTTCCACATAAAAAAATCCTCAAAATTCTATCTACTCAAACCATGATATTACGTAGTCCTTATATCAATCATGAGATAATGAATACAATCAAACATCTCATTATCTTCTTATTCCTTCATTATGCGCATCTCATCTACTTTCCAAAATTATCTGAATAACCTTCCATGGTTACTGGTACCATTCAACATATACTATCAAAACATAATGAAAGCCAATAGTGTAACAATCCTTAGATGTCTCTTTATTCCATTGTACCATGAGATTACTTATACAACATTACACTTGATAAACATGTAATCATTCCACTACCTTCTTAAACCACTGACTGAACTTCAACAATTCTTTCATCTCACATATCATTTGTAGTCTCCTCCTCATCATCAACATAAATACTACCCATTTGACAGTACTGATTTTCTTCATGAGACTTTCCCTCATGGAATTGTTTTGCATAATGACCATACATTCCACATTTAAAACATTTAACCATTGTTGATGTCTTAGCAATACCATTATCCATGTCAATGGTGTTAACTGAACCTTTTCCTTTGCACTTACAGGATTTGTGTCCTTCTTTTCCACACCCAAAGCACTTTCCAGTTCCTTTGAAACATTCTCCTTGATGCCTCTTCTCACATGATTTACATAGGGGAAATTGAAATTTCTTTCCTCTATGATTATCGTGAAACTCCATCTTTCTCTTATTAGCCGAGTCATGAAACTTACCAAATTTGAGTTTATTGATCATATTATGTGATTACTGATTCGGTATAATAATGATGTTGGGAATTCCAAATCCCGTTTCATTTGGTTTCTCATGAAAAATATCATTCCATTGTCCGGCATATCCTCCATTATCGTGAATCTTCCTGTTTCCAGCCATTTTTTAAAACCCAAAAATAATAGTGTGAGAGGCAAAAATCATGCTAGGGAAAACAACATAGTAAAGGGAGAGTACTTTAAATATCTATCATCTTAGGTTAAATTCTAATATCATTACCGTAGTTTTAGGAATATATACTATACATATACTTATCCTTAGGGACATCCCTAGACATACCTTAGAAACATCAATAGGGATCTCACTAACGTTTTCACATCCTAGTTTCCAAAGGTTAACTAAACCATTCCTCTGATACCAACTATAAAGACCCAAAACATGACGTACATTGACATTACATTACTTTTGCGGAATAATTAATACATAACAAAAATAGACACACAAGGACCGTAATAGTTTAGTGTCTTTGGAAACTCAGAATATAAACATCTAATCATGTTGAAAGATCTTCAACATCTCCCATAACGATCATCCCCTTTTCGTTTCCTTACCTAAAACCTTTCTTTAAATCCTGGGGAAAAGAAAACATATAAAGTGTGAGCTCAAATGCTTAGTAAGGGTAAGCATAGAGAACATAAAACAATCCTTAGACATTTGAATGTAAAAAACATGAGCATAAAATCTAAGCATCAAAATCTTGAGCAATGACATAAAACATGGCAGTACGTAAGGCATAGATCATGAAGAAACATTAATCAGGATAAATTATCATGGGAATAAAACATGTAATTGTTGAATCCATTAAGAACATGTAATGATTTCCATAGTAGGCAAGGCATTGCTTCCAAGACCATCTTAGTGGACAAAGTCCCGTTCTGAATCGAGTTCACTCCATGTTCCAGTCCTGTAATACTCAACCGGATTAACTTACCGTTCTACACATGTATATCTCATGAGATATAAATTTTTACCCAATGAATTGGAGGGAGATATAGGTCCCACCCATCTCATAATGAAATCATTCTATCATGTGCCACAAAATCATAAATCATACATCATAGCATAACCCATGTAATAAAATGGGATTATTAAACATCATGCCATCATAACATAATCCATAAAAGTTTGATATCATTTCATCATAAGAAAATTGAAACCATTTAAATCATAAATACATATTACATGAAACCTACACATATGAAATAATGTCATCTTAGAAGGAAAATAGTTTTGGAAAAACACTTGAAATGAATTCTTAAATAAAATATCCTTTCTTCTTTAAAATAATTTTCTTTTCACAAAATGTAATGCGTTTTTAAAAGAAAAGGATTTTCTTGAAAATAGTCATGAAATATTTTTGAGGAAGCTTCATTTAAATCAAGATTTATAAAACCGTAAAAATCCATTCGTGCCGTATAAGTTAAAAAAACATTCTTCTCGTACTTTTGCCAGAAAAGTCAAAAAGTACCTCGTAACATTAAGAAAAGAAAGATTCCTTACATACCATGTAGTGAATGTAAAGAATGGGTAAAAAGGAAATTAAACATACATTAAAACAATTTTATAAAACATGGACATGGATGATAGAAATAACCCCAGTAAGTACTTACGAATTAGAAATCCTGGATAAAAATGAGATTTTCAAAATTATCCCTTACCTTATGTCCGATATGCTTCGTACATATCTGAACCTCCTGTATAATGATTTAAATAATGTTATTTACTTATTACAGAATCATATTAATTGTTATGATATAATCTATGGTTCACTTATGACTTTATATTACCCTTTCATTAGTAAATTCCATGTTAAAGAGAGTTTTGGGTAAAATTGTTTCATTTGTCGTCCGTGTTTTGACTTATAATTATTCATATGATTACTTAGATCATGATTACTTAAATCCAGAATTTAAAAATGATTTATATATAATATATATTCAGAATATACATATATGTAATAGGTCGATAAATGGAAAGAAATACACCGTTCATGGAGACGGTAGGCCGTACGTACGCATGAACGTTGTTTTCGTTTACTCATTGAATTGAATGGAATTAATTGGATGACATACATATATATATATATATATATATATATATATAAATCCAATATCATTATTATGTCATATATTTCATGATTACTTATTATATATACTTTATAATCATTTATGAATGGTTAATCATTGAGAATGAATCTCATCGCACCGTGGAGACGGTATTCTGTACGTACGCACGAGCGATGATATCATTCCCATTATCGGGGAATTTTATTGGAGTGTATGTATACTATTACAGAATCATTATCACTTTACAATAATCATATATAGTTATTATTTACACCATTATACCCATCCAAGTAAGGTGGTGGTGGAAAATAGATTACACCATGCTGTGGAGACGGTATTCCGTACGTACGCACGCACGGTGATTTCGTTTTCCGTATGATGGATAGATGGTGAAATAGGGTTGTTTCATACTTATAATAACATATCAGTATATTAGTGATACTAATGTTATTACTTCATAATGAAACAACCTAAGAAAAAGAAGTGGAAGAAGAAATAAAGGTGAAAGAATCGGTAACGGAAATTATCTCTTCTTTGAAGAACCTCTTTGAGACCTCCTCTTAGGGCACTAAAATTGGTCTTTGAAGAACACCAGGACCTCTTGGATGTTTCTAGGGAAGTGGAGTAGAGAATTGGGCAGGGGATGGCCGAGATTTAAGGCTCAATGTGGCGTGAGGAAGAGAGGGAGGAGGTTCCCTTTTATAAGGGAGGAGAGGGGAACCTTCGGAATAACTAAAAATATTGTTTTATTATAAAGTCAAATTCGGATTTTAATAGCTCAAAATTGAGTTATTTTGAAGCTAAGGTGAGGATGGGTCTAAATCCTATCATCCAATAGAATTTGGACAAGTTTAGTTTACTATTTTAACCTTATCATATAGTTTTAACTTTAAGTTAGATAATTTTACTTTTACCGTGTCTTTTTGTGTTCTTACACTATAAGGTTAATAAACTTACTATAACAAGACAAACGAACCCCGAGTTGTTTATTATTAATATATATAACCATATCTAAGTCATTTGGCCAAACCTCAGATTTTTAGAAATATAATAACAATTAATAATATAATATTTTTTTTAAAAACTATTTTATGTCAATTTTGACACTATTTGGTAATTGATTTTTGTCAAAAAAAAATTAATTATTAGTTCGAACAAAGTTAATTAAATAAACACTAACATGTCATATTAACAATGAAATCCATAAAAAGTCCCAAATTACATTTATTTGGGTATTTATAACATCAATTATGTCAATATTTCATTAATAATATAATTACTGCATCATCGTTGTGTCATAAATTAAATAATTTAATGTCTAAAAATTACAAATAAAATACCATTATGTAGGAAATCTTTTTATCTTTCTAATGAATATTTATAGTCGAATTTATCTTTTGTATAACCCTATATTAAAAATGCTTTTGTTATTAAACTTTGATTTTAACTATTTTAACCCTTCATTAAATAAATTAATAATAAATGTCCTAATCTAATCCATGTGGGCCTAAATGGTCTTATTTTATTCCTAAGGTTTTTTTTGGTCGAATTACACTTATCCAATAGAATTAGTACATATGTTAGGGTAATAATAATATCATTTTTACCCTTAACTACCCTATTTACTTTTAACCGTGTAAAAAAAGTAAAAAGTTACGATTCACCAAAAATTATTTTCATCTCATTGAACCACATTTTAGTCCTTGATATTAACCGTGTCTATCGGATTTTTGAAATTCTACACACAGAAGCTGTAAAATTATGTTTTATGAAAAATTCAGTTTTTTTAACTACCACTTAGTGGTTTCACTATTCATCAAAAAATGAAAGTTTCCAGAAAAATACCAAAAATTAGTCCTAAGATATATTTGATATTATGAAGTCAAAAATAATTTCTATTTTATCAAATTCAAAACATATCAGTTACATTAACTAATTTATAAATTATTTCCGTCTTCAAAACAAATAGTGTGTTTTTATGATATAATAACTATCAAAAGATTGACATTTGTTTATATCTTGTATAAATGTGAAATTACATCCAATGACCAAAATTGTAATAAATTGTAAAAATATATTCTTAATATACGTTAAAACCAGTCAAATTAATAATTTATCACAATTAAATATTTTGATTAAAAAGTTGTTTTTATTAAAATTTAGTAATTTTTACTATTCATCAGAATATGAAAGTTATCCGAAACGTACCAAAATTTCACCCTAAGCTTATTTCGATATTCCGAATCCAAAAATGAAGTCCATTTTAAAAAAAATTACAAAATTTTAAAAAGTGGTTATTACTATTCATAACGGATAGTATTAAAAATATTTTGATAGCATATCGTTATTTAGTGAAACTCGGTATTCCATACTACACACGCTATCGAGGAAGGTCACAATTGCGTGTAATGCAAGGCAAGTCAAGGATGCGTGTTATGAAAGAACATTTTGGTGTAGCGTACAACACAAGACATTAATGAAATTAAAAAGAATATTTTTCATAAAATATCGGGGTGTTACAATAGGTGTAGATTTTGGAATGTTCCCAGAACTCGATACTTTTATAGTGGATTAACTATCCTTATCATTAAGGTTCAGAATTGGCATATCTTCCACTAAATGTTCAAAAGAGTTTTTAGGCTCATGTGGATCAGTCTCATCGAATATGACATGAACTGATTCTTCCACACATTTGGTTTTCTTATTAAACACTCTATAGGCTTTACTTGAGATTGAATAACCCATGAAAATTCCTTCATCACTTTTGGGAGAAGATTTTTCATGATTATCATTAGTATTAATAATAAAGACATTGAAACCAAAAACGCTAAATTAATTAACCTTAGGCTTCCTATTATTCCAAAGCTCATTAGGGGTCTTCTTTATAACAGGTATGATCAAGACTCTACTGATAATATAACAAGCTATATTTCCATCTTCAGCCATGAAATAGAATGGTAAGTCATATATATTGAGCATTGTCCTAGAAATTCCTTGATGGGTCCTATTTCATTATTCCACAACTCCATTTTGTTGAGGTTTACTTGGGGGAAGTTATGACTATAGCCATTATGTGAGAAAAAAAATAAAACTCATGATTTTCACACTCACGGCCATGATCACTTCTCACGGACTTGAATCTAAGTCCACTTAGATTTTCTACAGACTTGGAATATTTGATAAAATAGGAACAAGCTTCACATTTTTGAGCTAGAAAGTATACCCAAGTATACCTAGAAGATTCATCTACAAGAACATAAACATAGTGATTCCCATTTAGACTTGAAACTTTTGATGGTCCAAACAAATCTATGTGAACCAACTCAAGTGGTTGAGAAGTTGAAACTTCATTCTATGGTTTGAAAGAAAAATTGTGTTTTTTCCCTATTGACAGAGATTACATACCTTATCAAGTGGGAATTATAATTTAGGTAAGTATCTAACTAAACATTTCTTAGATAGATTCCTAAATGATTGCACATTGTAGTGTCCTAAACTTTTGTGCCACAACCATGACTTTTTTATGATAATCATTTAAGTAGGAAACATTTTTTTGGCTAAGTAATTTAGATCAACAACATATACATTCTCATTTTTATAAGAAGTGAAAACTAAATCATTTTTTGAATTAAAAAAATTTCATGAATCATTTTCAAACTTAACATTAAATCCATCATCACATAACTAAGATATGATAAGTAAATAGTACTTTAATCCATCAAAAAAAGTACTTTAGAAATTAATATTGTATTAGGGTTACCAATCTGGCCTAAGCCGACGATTTTTCCTTTTGCATTGTCAGCAAAGGTGACATTCCCTCAATCAACTTTAATTACACTCTTGAATCAATAATAGTCTCCTATAATTTATCTTGATCATCCACTGTCCATGTACGATAAGGTACTACAAGAACTCTTTAAGAAACTTCCCTATAAAACATATTAATCATGGGGTAATTTTGGTACCCAGATCTTCTTGGGTCCAGAGAGGTTAGCAAGTAAAAATTTGGGAACCCAAATTTTCTTTAAAGGTTTTCTAAAATCAGAAAAGATATTTTGGGACATTAATACTTTGTTTGGTCCTTTAGAAAATTGTTTCTCAAAAGATGTTCTGGAACTAGATCCAGTAGTGAAATGTCCGGATTTTGGAACGAATTTGGTTATGCTAATTTTTCTATGTCCGGGCTGATATCGTAGACCAGTTGTATACATTGGAGAAATATGTTTACCACACAACAATGTCATGGTATCCCTACTATTAGTGAACTTCTCATGATCCTTTCTTAGTTGTTCACTAGATAATATGAACTCAGTATTTTCCTTTAGCAGCTTAGCAAATTTCCCTTTTTTCTATATCTATATTTCACTTGTAATTTGCATTCAAAGCATGCTGTCTTTTTAATGTCTTATATTTTTCCATGATTTTGTCAAAAGTATCCTCAAGAATTTCAAAATATTCAATTAATTCTTGTTTACTTATATCTTCATCATTATGAGTATCATTTTTATAATAAGTATTATGCATAGAAGAATTAAGTGTTACTTCAGATGTCTCTGTCATGAAAAATAAATTTGCATGTTTGTTATATTCTGAGTCTGAAGCATCAGATCCACTTGAAATATCTTCTGAAGCACTCCAAGTTTCTTTCATAGAATTTTTATAACCTTTTCCATTATCCTCATATTTTCTCTTGAATTTCAACTTTGGGCAGTCTTCTTTTACACGACCTTTTCATTTATATTCATAGCATACTATTTTACTTATATTCTCATTCCACTTCATCACTTTATTCCATTATCCTTTATGATCATACTTTCCTTTTATATTTGACTTCCTAGAGAATTTCTTCCTTCGGTAGAACCTTCTAAATATTCTGGGAAGTTGTGTCATCTCTTCATCACTGTCCAAATTTGACTATTCACTTATAGAACTATCTACAGGTACTTGAAATTATTCATTGTCTTTTCTTTTTGAGGCATAAATATTGAATGATACTGACTTCATTCTTGGTTATTCTTATATTTATTGATTCACTTTAATATCTTCTTCTTACATCATTAGATTTCCAATTATCTCTTTTACTGGAAGCTTACTGATGCCACATGATTCTCAGATTGATACAGAAGTGCCTCTCCATCTGTCAGGTAGGCATCTAAGCAGCCACATGATTTGGTATTTACTGTCCACTGTTTCCCAAGCAGATTCGTGGTGTTCACTATTTAATTGAACCTTAGATACATTTCAGAGATAAGTTCATCAGGCTTTATCTTAAAATTATCATATTTAATAGTATAGGTATTTAATATCATTTCTTCAACATTTGTTGTTCCTTTATGAGAATCGACCAAAGTATCCCAGATGTCATAAGCAGTCTTACAAGAAGATATTCTATTGAATTCTTCATCACCCAATGCATAATATAAGGCATTCATTACTTTATAATTATTACAACAAATAGCTTTAGTCAATTGAGACCATGTATCCGTAGTAGTATCAGGTTATTCATGTTGTTCTTCAATTGTGCCCTAGATTTCAGGTCCTAAGCATTCAAGATACATTTACATTTTCAATTTCCACTAACCATGATTATTACCATTAAAGGATGGTGGTCTGTTAGTTGCAAAACCCTCAACTCGGTTATCCATAGAAAATTAAAAGGTCATAGAACTGAAAATTTTGATTTAATAGAAATTTTGAGATCTTTAATATACAACAAAAAGCTCAGTTGAAAATATTGAAAAACTAGTTTGATGGTATGAATATAGAATCCTCTGATACCAAATGTTGGTCGGAGTGGATACTTAGGGGGGTGAATGGAGTTATAATTAATATTTATATTAAAAACATTTGGGATTAAAATCCTCCAAATTAAAACAGTCCAGTTAATTAAGGCAGTACAGATATAAGTGATTTATTGTTCAAAATGTTTCTCAATGGTTGATTAATCCTCAGATGAATCTGTGTAAGTACTAATATAACTTTTGAAACAATTTTACTAAAATAATCACATATATACACTAACCAAAAATAACTATCAGTATTAATGTAAAAACAGATTTTTGTCTTTGAAAAAATAAGCAACAGATAAATGTAAAACAGAGTACATGAATGTTGAACACAACAATTTAAACAACAGTTTCAGTATTAATACAAGACATAATCCTCTCCACTTGGTGATATCCTACCACCAAGAAATTATATTAAGAATGATACAAAACATGTATCGGGATTTACAATAGTTTTCACAAACTTTCCCGGTTTGGAAACCTCTACCACAGTTCTACATGGGAAAATAAACTACAATGCCACAATAGGATTCTTCCACAGTTATGCGTGCAAAAAAAATGTAAAGGGAGTTTTCTATGGGAATTTTCAGTATCCCTTAGTTCAAGAACAAGAGTCATTTTGTGTAAGAAAGACACACCTCTCACAAATGTAAAATAATTAAACCTAGTAGAGCTAAAGATATTAGGAAGAATTTAAGATTGCTCTATGTGTTGGAAGATTATCTTTGGACTTCTTGAAATGACCGAAATGATGTTTTTGTCCTTCTCTGCAATATTCCTCTAAAATAGAGTGTTGAAACTTCATGGTTATGACTTCTAGATGTATAGATGATCAACTTATTAGGTTAGAATCTCTTTGAAGCACACCACTACAGCATTGAAAACGTTCTTCTAATAGATCTTTGTGGAGTTCCAGGATCTCCCTAAAAATGGGTGCTTGATTATTCTTCTTCTTGATCCTTGAAATGTACGGTACTGGGTATATATATCTATAATGTGTTTATCTCAACATCTTGATGTTTGTTTCTTTATTTTCGGTCTCTACTCATATATATATTCTTTTTCAGCTTAGATTTTCCATATTTTTATTTAGAAGGGGTCGACAAGATGAATGATTCATCCATGTGTGGTCTTCCTCGTACCTCGTACTGTTTCCTGATATGCCTGTAAATATAATTAAATAATTTTAGGTGCATTAAATTATCCATACACGACCGTTAAGAAATTATTATGAAAATTGGTAAAGTAAGGAAGATGTTATCATTTGACTGGTAGCAGATACATATCTCACGGTAGTCATCAATAGTATGCTCTTCAATAGTGGACTTCATCGGTAGGCTCAACTGTAGACCGTTAATAGTAGGCTTCAGTCAGTATTCTTGATCATCAGTAGACTTCAATCAGTAGGCTTCTAACAGTATCTATATAACATCAGACTACTTCAACAGTGACCTTTCCAGCCACAGACTGTCTCAACAGTTCACTTCATCAACGGTGGATTTTGTCTATCTGTAGACATCTACTAACCGTAGACATGTCCAGTAGTAGACTTGAACTGTGAAGCTCTTAACAGATGACTTAAGAAAGAATCTGATAGTGGACTTCTAACAGAATCCTTTTCATAGCAGTGACCTATAATGGCGAATCTTTGTTTGAAAGCTTTGATAATCATATCAATAGTAGACTTGTGACAGTGAGCTTGTAATGGTAGCTTCCAACAGTGACTGTAGGTCTTCAACGGTGACTTCGAACAGAAGGCTCTTACTAGTAAGAATTACCAGGGATCTTATACTTAGGGAAATGTAAACTGACCACCTGATTTAGAAAATCCATGATATTGAAAAAGTTATGGATTTATGCAAGATAAAAACTATGAAGACAGATTACAAAGGATTATCAAATGACTTAATATATTATGATCATTATTCAAACATGATTTGGGATTATCAAAACTGGTGAGTCCAATAGTGATTGTGTTAATCTCGTGATAATTGATTCAAATTTTCATTGAGCCATCATTATTATTGAGGAAGGGGACTAGTGCACCCCATGGTGAAGCACTCGGTCATATAAATCCTTTATCCCGATTCTCTAGTAGTTGTTTCTTTAGGTCCTCAAGCTTCACAATATCCATTCTATATAAGGTATTTGATTTTGGAAATTCCCTAGGTATATGGTTAATTGATAATTTAATATCTCTTCTAGGAGGAAGGCCAAGAAGTTCCTCGAGAAACACATTAGAGAACTCTGTCACAAAAGGCATGTCCTCAAGGATGGTTACTTCCTTAGACTCAATCATCTAACACATATATGCATGCTCATAGGGCAGTAATATCCATTCTTGAGATGTTCGTGCTAAATAAGATTCATCTTCCCCCTTTCACTTGTATAGAATCGGTGGTCGAATCTCTATACAGAGAGTTATTTATCTCTCATTAAAATTTATGTTGTCATTATATAAGGAAATACAATCCATGCTGAGAATTGAATCAACTTCCACAAGAGGGAGTATGAGGAGGTTGGCCAAGAAGTTCACTCCACAAATTATGATAGAGGATGAGTTATATAAATGGGATGAAATGATTTCCCCATTTTTCATACTCATCGACATCATTACATCCATGATTTGTGGTGGTGTTGGGATTGTTCTACTAATCATTTGGGATATAAAAGAATGCGTATAACCATAATCATAAAGTATGTTTGATATTCTTAAATGAATTACTAGTGTACATACCACAAAACCAATGTCATGGTTCACTTCAGTGGTAGTGATGGAAAAATCTCTCCCATGCTACCTTGGAGGTTGTTGGTTGCCTCCGAAAACCCTTGGCTTAGAGAACTGATTTGAAAAGTTCCCTGACTCTTTGCTGTTAAATCAATGAACATCACGTTGAGGGTCGAGTGGAGAATTCCTATCCTATATCATAGCAGTGGGTTTTTCTTTCCAACAGATAATAGCCATGTCCCCTTCCATTATACACCTAAAGCATTTCCTCATCCCCTTCATGAAATTATCATGGTTCTTCTTTCTCAACCATTGGAAAGTAGGGTGCTGGGTTTTCTTAGCACCATTGAATTTATCCATCAGAATGCCAGAATTGAATTCAATCTAACACTTTTTATCCACTAGGTACCCTTGAGATTCCCCAATATCCATTTCTAAATTGAGAGAACATTGGACAATTTCCTCATAGATGTAGAAGTCACAGATTTCCACGGCTTTCTGCACACTATGTCTCAGCCCACCAATGAAGCGGTCAAACAAAAATTTAGAGTTAATGACAATTCCATATGCATATCATGCACGCCATTTGATGTTTTCCTCTTACACTTAGACAGATTCGTTATCTTTTTTCATGAGGATATGGAAGTCCTTTTCTGACTTATGTCAGAGGGTCTCTGGAAAATATTTTTCAAAAAATATCATCCGGAAGTCCTTCCATTCCATCACCTCACTCTCCTCATCTGGCTTTGTGTCTTTGATCAATGTCCAATATTGATCAGATTCACCCTCCGTACGATAAGAATCCATAATAAACTTCTCTTTTTCAGATCATTTATGGATGGATAAGATCTTTTCAATGGAATTTACCCAGTGTATAGTGATTGAGGGATTTAATGATCCATTAAATGAAGGAGGCCTTAATCTCATGAAGCTCTCCATAAAGACTTGTTCATTCATATGAGGTTTGAACGTTCCTCTTGACCCATGTTTCTATTCAAAAGATTAAGTTAACTGAGAGAGAAGCATGTAGAAGTTCGTGATTCCCACTCCCATCGGTTTGAGCATCTCATTACCATAGTCATCACATTGATCTTCACATAGCTTGTTCTCCTGATTCCTCCTATTAACACTCATTGGAGAGAATAAAAGGAAATTTAAGGGTAACACATAAAGTGTAATCCAAGGAAAAAAATAGATGACTTATAAATTACTTTTATTCCTTAACATATGAATCTATAGGCTTCAATATATTTTATTCGAGATCTACATTATAAAATATATTTTCTGGGTAATTTTTTTAATTCCCTTAATAAGGGTTCATTATAAGATTCTGAATTTAAAAAGCATACCCCCCAGGCGTATCGTAACCAAGAGTGCAGAAAGCCATTTTGTCTTGTACCAGGATACCCTGGGTGAAGCCTGAAACTCATTGTCGGGGTTTTCACCCATAGGTACATTTGTTCCAAAGTAGCCTCTACCAGCTCATATCAAGAAAAAGAATTTATTTGTTTGAAAACACACTTAATAAATACTACCCAAAACTTAGGGATGTTTTTTTCATACATAGTCTTGTATCTAAGGCCATACTAGGGTATTATAATCCTAATCCCAGAAATAAAAAAAACCTATCCTATAATACAAACTATAACAACCCTTCTCTTTATTAAACACACAAAAATTATTTATCACATAGAAAATATCACTTGATAATATGTAGAAGATCGATAGGTGTAGTTTTTTTTGTGAATTAGTAACATTAAATAAGAATATAAAACATTGGATCCAACATCTTATTTAAATCTTTCTTTACATGAACTCTACATTCCCTCGTACTTAGCGTTGCATCAGATAACATAACGACATGCATAAGATAAGAGTGAGTTATAAAGCCCAGTAAGGGAGTGAACAAGGAATAACATGAATGATGAAATACATATTAGGAAATAGGCATATCAATTTAGCATAAGAGAAACCTGAACATGAAGGCATGATATAGCATGATTAACATAACATGGAAACGTGGCAACAACATTTAACATGATTTTAGCATGATCCAAGACTCATTGCACATGAAGCATGAGTAAACCCTCATTGAACATGATTTAACAAGACTAAAAACTCATTTCATTTTATGTATCATGATACAATCTTTTCCCAATGCATTAGAGAGCTATCAAGGAACACCCTTATTAAACATATCATTTACTTCAAAAGTATGCCACATGGATCATACAACAAGGAATAATTAATCATAATTTATTCCATGTTAAATGGATGTGGAATAAAAACATGAATATTTATGATAAATAAATATATTTTCATAAAGGTGAATACCCTTGGTAGAGAAATTTCCATGTTATTCACTACACAATGGCATTTTCTTGGAAAATCGTTCTGCAATTTCGGCTGCGTAACAGCGTGACATAAGAATTAATAAAAAAAGCTGATGAGAGAGAAAGGGATGTATAATAATATTGACATGAAATGGACAGTAAGGGGTAATATATATACATTTCCAAGATTAATTAATGGAAATTAGATTCATAATATAAAAAAATTTCTTGAACATGAATGAGAAGAGAGAATTTTCTTATAGAATTTCAGCATGGTAACAGGTGTACACGGAAGGCATTAATGAGAGATAAATAGGCCTCTCAAAATTTTAAACATAAATATGGAAGTATGAGGGTGGTGCTAAATAATACCCCAAAATTTTTAATTTATGTTAAAAGGGTATATCAACATAATTAAATTGTGACCAAAATGAGAAAAAAGGAAATCCCTAACATGTAAATGTTATACCAATGGCTTGGGAGAGGCTTTAGAGAGGCTTCTTTAGAGAGTGGGGCACTTTGGGAGGATTCTAGATAGATGATGGAATTTTTTTATATACTCCAATTCTTTTAGTGAAGAGGAAGTGAAAGATTCATTGTGTTTATATAAAAAAACAGAGACAATTCTTTATTATTTAGTTTTTGGTCACCACACATTCAACTAATCAATATGAAAAACCAGACCATGGTTTTTGCACATGGATTTTTAAAAAGGTCTGTAGAAAACACTATTTCTTAGGGCAATGTATTAAATTATTAAAATAATTTGGTTACTTATGGGGAGGTGAGTCACAATCTCAATGAAATTCATTTAAAAAGTGAAAATGTTTTATAACTCATGGAGGGTTTGCTATTGTTCGGAAAAATAAATCATAAAAACATATGATCTCATTATTTTAATTTTAAGACATATATTGACCTAATATATAGTTTATAGTATTTTATGACATCACTATTGGGTCATTATGATGTCCTAAAACACATTATATATTTAAATGGTATTTATTTTTTACCCAAAAATTCGACAGCTCAAAAAATTATGAAAAATACACCGTTTGATAATTTCGACGTCTTAATTCAAAAAATAATATTCATTTGATCAAAATAATTTTCTAAATATTTGAATTTATTACTTTTCAAATAAAACCTGACATTTATCGAAAATTCATGGGTTTTTACAAAAACATCTTCCAAACATTAATAAAAATTAAAATTGATTTCATAAAATTATATGAGAATTTATATTTAACAAAATTTAATTTAATAATAATTATAATATTTTATTAAAATGTTAGTTGATTCAAAAATCCATCAATTTATAAAAGTATATTTCTTAGTTGAATATTAACTAAAAATACTATCTGCGCTTTAAAAACAATTTACAAAGTTACAATAATAAACTGAATTTATATTAATTATTATATAAAAAAATAATTAACATAATCATAGTGCTAAGGTCTTGTTACATAACCCATTATAACTCCCTCACAAGGCTCATGATTAATGTGTGCGATGGTGACAAACTATTGGGGTGGATTGGATAACATTGCTAGGGTGGTAATCTCTATCCACTTCCAATTCTCTCATAGGCGATTACATTTGATCTTAACTTATTGAAGCTCAGATTGGGCTTGGTCAAGAGAAAAGCCCAATGACTCCACCATATTTCCGAGCTCCGATAAATGGGATTCATATGGGGAAAGTCTACTAGATGAGTCAATCTCATCCTTTGTCTTAGAAAATTGGATTTCTTAAAGCCCTATATTTATACTAATCATGTGACCACATTTCAACAACTATATTAGAGATGGTAACAATTATTAATTGAATTTTAAAATGAAAAAACATAAAACTAATGAAGTTCACATTTCATATAATAATTTGACATCATTAGACATTTAATTAGATTAAGTGGAATTTCCATTAATGAATGTTTGTGTCATTATAGTATGTATAAATGTTGTGCGGATAACAAGAGGGAAGTTGTTTCTTTCTAGGTAGGTGATCATTTCTTTATCTACGAATCACTAAGGAAAATTATTATCCATTTTTGTAAAAATTTAAAGTAAAGTACATGGTTAATTATACCCTAGTAAATCCTTGATAATTTTGCATTAGCTTATTACGTAGTGGTATTTTATCTATGTTTATCTCAGTTTCACAACATATTTCATGTTTAAGTGTTAAGGAAATATCTTATAAACTCATCTCATGTTTTGAGCATTAATGTAGTTCAATCGGAATAAAATATTTATTTTGATGAATATATTTATCAGATTATTGAACATGGAAATAATGTTTTAAAAAATTATGTAATTAATCAATTTAACTATTTTTGTAAAAACCATATTGTTGAACACACAATATTGTATTTTTTAAATGATATAGTGGAATGATAGATTAATTTGTTGACTTAGTGAATTAAATTTTTGAGAAAAAAATTTATAAAAGGGGGAGGAACGTAAAACCCAGTTAACTATGAAATAAACCATTTTAATGTTTATTAATATATATTAATCAGATATTTATATTCATTATAATAATATTATTTAATATTTATTTCAATAATTATATTATTTTATTTAAAATAATTTAATAGGAGGTTTTTATTTAAATTTTAATTTCTAATTTATAGAAATTTAATTTGAAAAAAAGAATTTATTTTTTGATATAATTATATCAAAAATAAATTTGGATGATATTATAGAATTTTTTGGAAGATACTGATTTATTTGTAAATAGTGAAAAATAACGATTTCTGTAAAATAGACTTTTTAAAAAAAATTGTATATTAAAATTATAATTATGTAAATAGTTTCATTTAAACTATAATTTTTTTTCATTATCTACATTTATTTAAATCAATTAAATTTGATTCATCTTTATACTGTGATCTAGAAAAAGTTAAATGTTAGGTATAGAAACTCATTTATCTGAAAAAAATTTTAGAGTGAATAATGCTTCTCAATTTAATTAATTAAAAAAAACATACATAGGAAATATTTAAACTATATTTACGTGTTATATTTAGGTTAATATTAATTTTTAATTAACATAATTTATATTTATAGTCATAGAGTTAATATAATATCATCTTATTCATGAAAAATACATTTCATGAAAAACCACTATTGCATCGGGTCTATGGGTTAAAATTTAAATTTAGAACTATGAATTATTGAAATTGAATTTGGTAAAATAGAATTAATATTAAGAATATTAATAAATATTATCATATAATATGGTATCCTAATGTATTCCCATAATTTGAATTTAAAACAGTATAAATATTTTACCATTGTTAATGTGAAAACGAGTTTATCATGGGCTAAACTAAAAATAAAATTCTTAAAATGAACTAGAAAATATATAATTTTTGTAAATCTAATGTCGTTATATCATATATGGATTGATAATATTCCAGTTTATAGGATTGTTTCATCTCAAAAAACATTTCTCAATGTTTTATTTTAAAAAATTCTATTTTTTCAATCTCTCATTAATATAAAAAATCGACCACCTATACTCTCTTCTCCACACTATAAATGATTTTTATACAATACCATACAAATATATTCCAAAATTACATCACCATATCCTAATTTCTATTTATTTATCATCATTTAAATCTATGAATTGTTATGCACAATCCCAAAGAGGTGGTCTATTGAAGATGCATCGTTATTAACTAATTATTTTTATTTTGATTCAAAATAAAACTACATCAAATAATCTTAAAACATAATCATATAAAAAAAATATCTACCATATATATAAAATTTTATTATAATAGTTTAATAACCTATATAAATCTAATCTTTTGTGAAATGGGAAACAAAAACATCATCCAAGATTTTGTCGGGCAACCGCCTCATGAACCTTTCTTAATATTTTTTCATCCTCACATATAATGAATATTTATAATAGTTTAAATGATGTTTATATATGATATTAATTAAATATTAATCATCATAAAAATATAATACATTAGTTTATTTCTTATTTTTCAACACACTGAAAAATGATAATGTTGTGTATCTGTACCTTTGGACTACTGCCTCTGGAAAGGGATGTGATTATTTGTTTTCATCACCACAACACATGGATGATATTTATAAGTATATATAACAAAATAAAATGTTATTTATTATATAATTATCCTTAATTTAGGATAATAAAATATCCACCATATTTCTATAATTACTTTTGAAAAATTTAAACATTACTCATGCATAAGTACGGGCTGCCATTCCTATGATCAAAACATAGTTCATTTTTAAAAAACATATATAATAAATTGTAATATATGTATAATTTATGTATAAAATTTTTAATTATTTCACTACTCGTATATTATACACTATGGAATCATAAAAAATGTGGCCATGGTTACTCGTCCAAATTCATTTTGGAGTTATTAACAAGAAATCATCAAAACAACTATCATGAGTTAAACTAATAAAATAACAAAATACATAATAGTAAGAAATAAATTAAAAGGAATAATATAAATTAAAATATTTTTAAATATTTTAAATAGTTTACATAAGTTTATTATTCACCATCATAAAAAACTATGTGATGATTCATACTTAAGGTATGAGATTCTTTGACTTTGTACGCTGTTTTAAATAATTTATTTATTTATTTTCTAAATAGTTTTCAAACATGTCAATATTTTCTTATTATTATTTTTTGGATGTTTTTATATGGAAATAGATGTATTATAATGGGAATTTTATTTTTTTAATATTCATTCAATGTTTGTCAAATTGAATATTTTTCATTGTTTTATTAGGAAAGTTAAATTAAAAAGTAAAAAAGGAATGTTTCTTTATAACATATATATCATCAAAAAAATTTAGCACCACGAAAAAAGAAATTTTTTTTTTGTTTATTTTAAAATACATTATTTTTTATTTAAATAAAACCCAAATTTGGAATTTTTTGGGATACATGTTCATTTGAAAATGTTTATTTTATATTAATGGGTATTTCAATATCAAAAGGATTTGAAATATGGTATTGAATGAGTTTTCCATGGTTTTTATTCATGATACGGTCCTTGGACACTGTCTATATAATAAATTTATCCCAATTATTCCTCACAAGTGAGTATGATACCCCTTATATGATGAGTGTCCAAAGGAATCACCCTAATACATTAGAAAATTATTATACAGTCTGGATTATTGTTTTCAAAATCATTCGAATGGAAATTTAAACATGTAAGGGTTATATAAGGGATTTATGAGAATAATTTCCAAAATAATCTATGTGAATTTCTTTATTCTTTCTAATGAATTTTTGTGGAATTATATTTTTAATATAGTAAGATATATGAATTTGTTATACGAAATATGAATCCCATTCTGTGTAAAAACTAATGTTTAAATGGAAAAAACAATGGGTTTTCAGGTTTTTTACCAGGTTAACAGATATATTAATTATTAAATCTTTTATTTAGTTTTTTTGTTAAAATCCCATGTCTTTAAAATTAATTCCACGATTTTTAACAATCATTAAAATAATAGATGAAGAAAAGATAAAAGCTGTAAATATTTTATGGAATATAAATCATGTCTTTTTTTAAAGATTAAGGTTATGTGAAAAATGAATATTGATCCAATGTTTCAACATTTTAGTATTTAGTTTTGGTATGTATTATTTATGAACTTATATTCTATATCTATAATCATTAAATTATCCATAATTGTTAGGGAATAAATTGATGATCTAAAAGTAAGTATAATGAAATTTCAAATGATAGGTCATTATAATGATCATATAGTACTTCTTAAACATTAGTATGGGATATTTGATAATGATATAATCCAATTTTTTTTCTCAGAATGGATTATGATTCTATTTTTCCAAAATAATTATAGATCCCATTTATCGCCAAATAGATATTTAACATTCGATGTAATAATTAAATATTCATTTTTTGTGGAACACACATATATATGGTATATAATTATAACATGGTCGGTTATGTTATATCCATATATGTCATTGGGTAAAGTTTTACAACACATGAGATAATTATGTTGTGTAAAAATTGATTGTAGGTAACTTTTTCACGTGGATTTTCATAGAAATGGTTGAGTATATCTTTGTTAACAATTTTTATGTGGGTAAACGATTCAAATTTTATTTCATAATTTTTTTTATATGGGAATTATTGTTGTGTTTTTTCACAATTTTGCCTATTATCATGGTTGTAGGTAATTTTGTTCACGAGTTTCATCACAAACATCATTGAAGGTGTCTTTGTTTTTATGTTTTTGTGTGTTCATGATTGGGGTTAGCTATATTCACAATATTATTATGAGATATTCATATTCTTATGAAACATTTAATTTTATTGACACATACCTTCATTGTGCTCCAAAAACTATGATTATTGTCTCAAGTTTCAGCATTTTTATACAATAGTATATGTATCATCCTTTTAGGTTTTATGTTCTTCTTTCATTCCTTACCAATATATCTAATGATTATAAGTTCATTTTAAATATATATAACTCAAATGATCATATATTCTATGAAAATTAGGATCAATCCCATTATCACTCACTAATATGTTTTTCTTTCAATGACAATTTTTTCTAACCCTTTCTTATGTTTAATTTATATAGTGAATTTAACAGGGTATTGATTATAATGTGTCTATAAGAATATCACATGAGATAGTTATTTGTTTTACATTTTGACTAAATGGTTTGAAATAATATATTTGTATAAATTTTCTCCAAATACACAAAACCATTATGTTATAGGGTTTCACATTTATTTGTGGAAATAAATGTTTCTATTATGGGAATGATTTAAAATTTATTCATATTATTATTTGGCAGCATTATGTGACACATTTTTATTCATTTACTATATAGAGATAATGGATCACACTAACAAGATATAGGGTAGTTTAATCTAGGTATTTTAGAAATATTGGAATGATTCCTGAAGTTGTAGGTCATTCTATAGATGAATGAGGGTGTGTGGTTGTACTCTAGGATTGAATCGTTCCATTATGATTTAGGATTATATAGATATAGGAGTCTAGTATTGAGTAACAGTGTTGGATGTGAATTGTTGTTGGGTAAAAATCCCTCAAGTTATCATTGAATCATTTTTTGGGATGATTGTGTTTGTGGACGAAGCAGGACTCCATCTAGTGTTTGTTGACAAAGTGAGTTTCAATGAGTCAAACTATTGACAAAGGGGGTTTTCCAGGAGAATGGGGAAATGTGTTTTTGGTAAAGGTAGTTGAGATATTTTCATAAGGAGGTTTCTAATGTATTATTCTAGGAATTTTTCATATTCAGAACATAAAAAATTTGGCAATGGAAAAGTGGCACGCATGTCCAAAAATGGCGCGCAAGTTTTGGCGGACAAGTCCAAATGTGGCGTGCAAGATTTGGTGTGCAATTCCTAAAGTAGTGTGCATGTGTGGCGTTCATGTGTGGCACACATGTCATATTTCAAGACCATCATATCAAAATATGGCAAAGGAATGAAAGAGGCATGGAAGTCCTAAAGTGGCGTGCATGTGTGGCACGCAAGTGTGGCGCCCAATGTGGCGCCAATGTCCCCAAAATTCTTATAAATATATGGATACTCTCCTCATTTATCAAAGAGATCAACACTTAGAGAAAATCCGAGCTCTGAGCATGCAAGTGTAATTTTTGGCATGTAGGTTATGGCGTGCAGGTGTTGGCACGCAGGAGTCGGTGTGCAGGTGTCGGCACGCAGGTGTCGGTGAGTAGGTGTCGGCGGGCAGGTGTCGGTGCGCAGGTGTTGGCATGCATGTGATAGCCTGCAGGAGTGGGTGTTCAGGATGTGGCGCACAGGTCACAGACACCAGGTTGTGGCACACATGTTACAGACAGCAGGTTGTGGCGTGCATGTCATGGACAGTAGGTTATGGCGTGCATGTTACAGACATCAGGTTGTGGTGCGCTGGTTATGAACATCAAGGTTGGGGCGTGCCGGTTACAGATATCAAGTTGTGGCATGCATGTAACAGACAACAGGTTGGGGCGCGCATGTTACAGACAGTAGGTCTCGGCTAGTAGGTTGGGGCTGGCAGGTTTTGGCCAGCAGGTTTTGGCCAGCATGTTGTGGCCAGCAGATTTTGGCCAGCAGGTTTGGGCCAGCAAGTTTCTGCCTATAGGTTGTGGCCAGTAGGTTGTCGACCACCAAGTTATGGCTAGTAGGTTGTGGCCTACAGGTTTTTTCTAGGAGGTTTTGCCCTGTAGGTTCAGCCACCTGGTTTCGGCCAGCAGGTTTCAGCCAACAGGTTTGGGCTAGCAGGTGTGGCGCGCAGGTTGGTTTTTTCGCAATGAATATAGAGGTTGTGCTCCTGTTAATGACGAGTCACTCTATTGTTGCGTGAAAGTTAGATTTTTTCCAGAATATCTATGGTAAAAATGTATTAAACAGTGTATGAACACTAAACATCAACAGAGCATCTATCAACAGTTGAGGATGCATTCTTTCATGGAAATGAGGAGACCTACAAGTCTATAAACTGTGAGTGGATCCTTTCTTGAGAAATGAGCACATGAAGAGGAAGATAGTGATCCTCTCCGCCGGTAGTGAGCAAGAGAGGGAGAAATATGGATTGACCCTTGGGAAAGCACTGAGATGACCCTAAACATTATAAAGGCAGTGAACCTAGGATAGAGTGATTGTGCCCGATCCTTGTAAATCCACAGCTAGTGAAGTTTAGTGGAATTTGGTACGACCCACAAATTGTCGGTGCATCCACCTTGGAAGAAACCCTTAGCGGTGAACCAAGTAAAAATTTTTGTGTCTTGTGCATTCTTTACATTCTGTTTATACTGTGCAACAGGTAAGAGAGAGAAGGGTGTTTTTCGTAACAGCGAAACAAGATCAGAACGGGCTTTAATTTTAAATTATTCATACCCTGATTCACCCCCTCCCCCCTCTCAAGAGATTTAGCCTTGTGGACCTAACAATTGGTATCAGAGAAAACGGTTGATATTTTATCTTCTCTCAAAGGAGGTCACTAACCATAAAAGGATTCTGATATTCAACCAATGTCATTTTTATATATGGAAGAATCAAATGCAACACTATTTCCGATCATTGGGAATGGATGTGTTTTCAGCAGCAATGCATAGTATCACAGGTGATATTAATAGTGGTTCATTATCAGAAGCTGAGCATAGAGAGCTAGATGTCGATGCCAAATAAATCAATGACTTTGGGGGAGCCCTATTCAATCCCATCTATACAAGGGTTATGTCATGAAAAATGTCACATTCTTTTTGGGAAAAGCATTTGAATATATATGAAGGGGATACAAAAGTTAGAGAGGCAATGCTACAAGTTCTGTTGAAAAAGTATGATGATATGAGAACGCTCCTGAATGAATATGTTGAGGCATTTTTTGACAGGTTAATTGTTGTTGTGGAAGACATGCGGGGTCTTGGTGATGTTGTTAAATATATAAAAATCCTCAAGTGCATATTGAGAAAATTTCTACCTCGATTCAATCTGAATGTTTCTGTTTTGGAAGATAATGACACGAATGAGATGACATTGGATTACCTGCACAACACTCTTATTTCTTATGAAATGAGAAATGATGTAAACAACGCAGTGGAAAAGGGGAAATCCAAAGTGGATGAATTTAAAGCCATGAAGAAGCTCACCATTTAAGATTCTCATGATGATGAAGAGATAGATGAGGTGATGCCATTCCTTTCCTCAAATCTGTAAAGAGGAAAATGAATGATTAAAGGGAAACTTCCACAAGATAGCTTTCGATGTGTAAATGTTTGTCATCTAGTGGGATGGTGACCCAAAAAGTTTCAAGATAATGACAATGATGATGACGAAGTCGAAAATCCCAAGAAGAATTCGTCAGCCTATGTGAACCGGAAGAGGCAGTTCAAGAGAAATTTCTTCGAGAAGAAAAATTTTCTTTCACAAGAAATAGACAGTTCAGATGGGTCTAAGGTTGAAGAGTTAGAGGAGATTGAAAATTTCAAAGATCATGGAGAAAATTCTAGGGTGGTGGTCGTCAGTAGCTCTCTTGAAAAGGAAGAAACTGGCACTGAAGAAGATGAAGTAGAAGCTGAAGGAAGTGTTGATATGGAAGCCGAATTGGAATTATCTCTTGGGGAGATAGATGTTTGGAGAGCCAAAATTATGAAATCCAATAAAGTGGTTCATGATACCAAAATCTATATACAACAAGAGTATGAAGAAAATTATGATCTCTTAGAAGAAATTGAAAGACTAAAATCCACATCACTAGAGAGATCAATAAATATCTTTAAGTATAAGCTTAGAATTGAGGAACAAAAGAAGGAAATCAATTGTTTGACTAACAAAGGAAAGAAGTAGGTAAAAAGTACCAAAGGCCATGAATAAGATGTGGTCAGTCTGTGAAGAAAAATGAAGGATCAAAAAAAACTCTTGACCTCCAATGTGTTATTAGGAAAGAAATTCATTCCAAAGACTGAAAAGATGAAAGAGGAGCCTAGCAGTTCAGTAGTAATGAAATAGAAATTGATCTTAGATGATAAGGATGATTCAGGGCCTGATTGGAATCTAAAATCTATTGCAATTGAAGTCAGACCACAAGCACACGTCCCGAGATTGAAGGTTTATTTGGGCACAATGAAGAATCAGAATATTTAGAGATCCCAAGGATAAACTCAATGTGATGAAGTAACATGAATGAATACACCTAATATCAGGAATTATTTTAGTGGAAATATGGGGAATTCATAGTATGTGTGTTCCATATCCAAGAGATATCGAAGGGAACAAGAACAGACGTGGCATCCAAATAGAGAACGTTTTTCGAGAACATATTTTGAAGGAGACTATTTTTGGTGCGGAGGATTTGGGAAAATGGTTAGTTACTGCACATTGAACATATAGAAAAATGTTCCAAAGCAGAATGAAAACATTCACATGCAGCAGATCAATAAACCTACGGGTGAGTTAAAAATGTAGAAGATATTTGCGGCTTTGCAAGAAGAAGCTAGTCCATCATACTCTAAGAAAGAACAGAAGTCTCAATCCATGCAGAGTGTGAAGGAAAATGTATGGACCAAGAATAAGAAAAATGGGAAGGCTGGGGTGGTAGAAATTTCCCTAAAGGAATCGGATCACTCTGGTGTATGGACCCTTGATAGTGTTTTCATTTCTCACATGACAGGTAACAAGGATCTTGTAATAGGCATAAAATATGAAAATGAAGGAGTTGTAAAATTTGGAAACTATGAATTCCTGAAGATTGTTGGATGAGTAAAATCCATGTTTGGGGGAAATGAAATGAGACGTACTGATGTCTTGGTAGTAGAGGGTCTCATTCATAACTTGATAAGTGTCAGTTAGCTATGTAACTATAGGCACTCTAACCGATTTACCAAGAAGATGTGTGTTGTGAAATGAGAAGATGGAGCAGTTGATTTATAGGAAAAAATGACAAAGGGAAATATTTAACTATATGTGGGGAAGATGATTCGTGGTTTTTATCAAGAGAGGAAGAAAAATAGCTATGGAATAAGAGACTTGGTCATATATGCCAACCATCAATGGAAGATCTGGTAAAGTGTGATGCTGCTAGAGACCTTCCAAAACTATCACGTGATTGCACTCATACATGTGATTCTTGCCAACAAGGGAAGATCATCAAAAAAACATATATGACAAAGTAACAGAAATCAACTGGAGTGCTCGAATTGGTGTATGCTGATATATGTGGACCTATCACACCACGAGATATAAATGGGAAACAGTATTATGTTCTTTTCATTAATGATTATAGTAGAATGGAATGGGTAGTTTTCATTACCCATAATACAGAAGTGTTCAGTTGTATTAATAAGTATATGAGGGATTCTGAAAGGATTCTTGGGTAGGAAATTCTGAAGTTTCGTACTGATAATGGTAGAAAATTCACATGCAGTCAAGTAAAAGACTATCTCGAGAAATAGGATAAGGCATCAATTTTCATCAGTGAGAAATCCCCAACAGAATGGAGTGATTGAAAGAAGAAATCGGATCATCAACAACATGGACAGAACCATGCTTATTGAAAAGGACCTACCAGAGAAATTTTGGAAGGAAGTCGTTATGACATCGGTCTATATTTTGAACAGGTCACTGTTGTGTTTGAAGGAAGGGAAGACTACGTATTAAATGTGGTAAGGAAAGAAGCCAATGTTGAAATTGTTTCGAATCATTGGGAGTAATTTTTTCATACACAACAAAGAAAACGATAGGAAGTTTGAGTCATGGTGAGATGAGGGGATATTCCTTGGCTACTCAGGGAAAAGCAAAGCATATAAATACTTCCTCAAAAGGCTGGGAAAAATTGTTGAGACCAATGATGTCACTATAGTTGAAAATGAACGAAATGTTTAATGACCCAGTGAACAGATTCTGGATGAAAGTGATGATGAGGTAAGAAACACAGGGGGAGAAGAAGTGGTAGAGGCTGACTCAGAAGAAGATACTGATGATGAACAAGAAAGTGTCAAGTCTATGTCTGCAAGGAAGCCAAAGAGTCGAGCTGAAATTGATAGCAAAAATATCATTAGTGATCAGATAGCTCCAGTTTAGACTCAATGAATGAAATCATTACGGAAAACATCATTTTTATCTCAGGTGGAGTCAAAATGTTCATTCGATGCAGCTGAAGCGGAAAACTGGGTTTAGTCTATGAATGAAGAGATTGATCATATTGAGAAAAACCGGATATGGGAGATTGTTTCGAGGCCTACAGATAAGAATGTAATCAAGACTAAATTTGTCTCTCACAACAAGATGAATGAAGATAGCACAGTGATTCGGAACAAAGAAAAACTAGTGTGCAAGGGATACTCCCAGATAGAGGGAGTAGATGTTGATGAGATATTTTCACCGGTTGCAAGGCTGCAGACATTCAGATTATTTTTGTTCATAGTAGTGGAAAGTAAGTTCAAAGTGTTCCTGATGGATGTTAAATATGCATTCTTTAATGGAGTTCTAAAAGTGTATGTATATATTGAGCATCCAGATGGTTTTATCATTCATGAGGATGTGAACAAAGTTTGGAGGTTGAAGAAGGCGTTGTATGGGCTAAAACAAGCACCAAGAGCATGGTACTCATGGCTTGATCAGTACCTGAAAAAGCTTGGTTTCCAGCATGAGGGAGTTGATTACAATCTCTATTTCATCAACGATAGTAACCAAAGAATTTTGGTGTTGGTTTATGTCGATGACATGATATTTGGCGGATCAGATGAAGCTCAGTGGAGAAAATTTTCCGAATTAATGAAAAATGAGTTTGAAATGTCAATGATTGGTGAGATAATGTTTTTCCATGGTCTACAGGTGACATAAGGTAGGAATGGAACAATCATTTCTCAATCCAAATATGCCAAGGAGGTTTTAAGAAGGATTGTCAGGGAGAATTCTAGGGATATAAAGACCCTGGTTGCTACCTGGATGAAAAAACCAAAATATGAGGACGTAAAGGTAGTTAACATCAGAGAATACATGCAAATTTTAGGATGTTTATTATACTCGACTGTAAAAAAGCCTGATATTGTTTTCTCTACATTCCAAGTAGCGAGATATCAGAGCAATCCAAAGGATAGCCACATGATTGCAGTAAAAAGAATACTTCAGTATATCAAAGGCACTGTGGATTTCGGTCTGATGTATAATGACAAATCACAATTAGTGTTATTGGGTTACACAGATGTAGATTAGGCCAGATCAACAGATGAAAGAAAATCAACGTCAATAGGTGCATTCTATCTGGGTAGATTTTGTATTTCTCAGCTAAGCAAGAAGCAATACTATATCTCACTGAGCACCCCAGAGGTTGAATATATTGCGGCCTCTCAAGCATGCTCAAAATTATTAACTTTTGGTATTCTTAATAGTTGTAATGGCATATTTGTGATGGGATACCATTGGAAATAGGATTTAACGACGAGGCCCCATCTCAAATAGCCCGTTCTAGAATACACTGTTGCAAATACAAGTATTTGCAACTGGACCGTCGCAAAAAATGATATTTGTGACGGGAAACATCACTATCGCAAATAAGCTTCTAATTATATGTATTATATATACATAAACATTTTATCAATGGGATTATCGTGAAAACTATTTTCAACAGTCTGTCATCCCTTCGAAAAAAATATATATATAACACTTTCTGCGATGGGCTTGTCACAAAAAATTATTCGCGACGGTCAAGTAGTACCATCGCAAATATATATTTTAAAATATTTAGTTAGACAATTTGTGATGGGACTCCATCGCAAATGGTCCCGTTGCAAATAATAGTTTAAAATTTTTAAAAATAAAATTTAATAAAATTACTATTAAAGAAAAAATAATATTACTATTATTAGAACAATAATAAAATAAATAATATTAAAATTCTCAATAATTACAAAAAAATATAAAATATAATAAAATATAAAAAATTAAATAATTTAATATTTTTACCGATATAAAAGACATAAAATGTAAATAATTCATATTACAATGTTAAATTCAAACGTTTGTAACATAAAAAATCACTGAGGGGTCGCCTTCTAGAGGAGGTGGAGGAGCTGAAGGAGCTGGTTGAGGAATATCCATCCATAAACAATGAGTCATATGACGCATGTACTCCAACTGCTCGTGACGTTGCTGCTTCCATCGACGGATCTGCTCCTCGTAATGCTGCTCATGCTGCTGCTACCGCTGACACATCGCTTCTTGTTGCTTCTGCAAAGTCTCAATATGCTCAGCCTGAGCTCGCAACTGCTCGTGATACTGTGAGCCATAAGATGATGCCTCTCTGCGAGCTCCTCTCAAGCTAGATGTCGACATCGCAACAGTACCATAATAAGTACCATGATCCAAATGAGAGTCGATGCCAACTACTTCGCCCTTCTCAATTCCATACTAAGTCGCCTGTATCCATGTCACCTCATCGAAATGGTGAGCACTGGTCTGCTCAGCCGTCTCGTCCTGACCTACACCCTGTGTCTGAGAGGTCGCAGCCTCATATGAATCCTTCAATTACAATTTATAATTAAAATTGTCAAAATATTATATGCACTGAATTGTTAAACTTAATAAATTATACTAACAAAAATCTGACACTGGAAATCACCTCTAATCTCTCCAGTAGCTGGATCATTGTATATCCTCCGATAAACGTTGAACACCGTAATATCGTGATGCTTGACTGCCTACAGAAATATAAAACAAACTGTTTATATTTAATTTAATAAAAAACATTTAAAAAATATACTTACCAGATTCTCTCTATGAGATCAGAATGCATGACTACCAGCTCGATGTGTCACCTCTTATATCCTCTGGTTCTATCATCCCACTGAAGATATCCTCTGAAATCAACCACCCAACAAATGTAAACATAATCCATCCCAAACATGCGATGATATGTACTCTAGTCGGTGGGATCTACATGACTCATCAAATTCTATCACGCATACTTTCTTAATGGTTGTCCTTCTCCAATTGTGCAAAAACTGGAGGAAATGGTCACGCATAGAATCCTACCATGCCGCATGGATAGAGTGGTTCATGATATTGTCGATAAGATGGCATAAAACCTAAAAATACTTTATAATATCAAGTTTTTTAAAAAATAAATTTGAAAAAAATATATTTATTTGCGTACCTGCCAATGCTGGAATATGTCGCGTCACACATCACGGGAATCTGTTCCCATGTGATCCATGGGTGATAAAAATAATTTCACAATATAGTGCTCCCCTATCCAATAGCTTAATGCTAAAAACTATGAAAAAGGAAAAAATAATCAAACAATTAGTATATACATAAATAAATTAATGAAATATAACAAAAATATATAGGTTACCATACCTCCGTGTGCGTCAATCAAAACCAAGATGTGGATGTCTCTCGGTGATAGTGTCATGAATCATCAGTCATGCAAGAGTAATCCCCCTCTGCATACGTAATGAACCCCCAGTAGGCTAAGGGTCAGCTGATCCCACATCCTCATCATCCAAAGGTAGCTCATCCTCCTGTATCTCACGTAATAGACCAGAGTCCATCTTAAACAGAAAATGATTATTGTTAGAAGATAGTTGAAAATAACTATTATATATAGATATATATTAGTTATGATTATAACCAACATTTCACTCTGTCAATGTTCATCTTCATCCACTTTTCCATAGCTGTCAATGTCAATGTCTTCATCTTCCTCCTCAGCATCATCAATATCCATATGAGTTTTAGTTTCAACATCTCTTGTAATTGAAAATTCATTTTTAACATCGTTAACATCTTCATCATCATGAATCCTTAATTTTGGTGTGTCATCATCGATATTCTCGTATATTTGTGAATCAGATGGATTTTGAGCCGTCTCTTGAAAATTTTCAATTCCTTCCAATTCAGCAGAACCACATTCAGTTTGAGTAAACTGAATTTCCTGAGATTTCATTTGTATTATGCTCCACCAATCGCTCAAGTCTCTTGAACTAACACAGTACATTGCATAATAAATTTGATGTCCATGTTGATCCAATAAAAATGGTTCATTAGCTGCAAGAAAAATTTTATATTCAATATCGACGATTCTATGAGTCGGATGAACATGCAAACCTCTCTCAGTATCCAACCACTGACATTTAAGCATTGTTATGCAATTATATCCTAGATTACACAACTCAATAATTTCATCAAAAATGCCATAAAATTCAACATCAAATTTTCTATGATGTGATCCTCTCAAGAAAACTCCATTTTAATTGTTTTTTTGATTCCCCATATGCATGTTTATGAATTATTAAACCATTAAACACATATGCAATATAATATTTTACCATTTTGGATGGCGAGATACTCAATATACACAGTCGCTTATCAATTTTATCAGCATATTGAGACACCTGAAAATTTATAAAATAATTATCAATATAATAAATAATAAATATAATTCATATTAAACCATCAATAATTTATGTTACCAGTTATATAAACTATTGAGATAAATTATTTTTTTCTGCGGTCTTCAAGAGCAGCTACTGTAATTTGTGTAAGTTGTTTATTTATATGATTATCATAAAACCTACAAATAAAATATGTTTAAATACTGTAACATAAATTATATAATAAGTGATAGAAGAACTCACAAGTAAAATGATATCATTTCTTCATAGTTGAGCTGAACATATGTATGAGATCTGTGCTGTTCATCATATGAAAACCATCATTCATGAACTCCACCGAAACCATGATTTGGATGATTAAAAAATGTTTATTGATTGACCATTTTGTCATTAACATTCCCCTCATTTCATTCCATGAAATTCTGTTTTGAGGGATATTGAGATTCAAAATAATGAGAGCAGAAAAAATCAATTCTCTCTTGCAATTAGGCTTCAACAATTGAGCCATCAAATGATGCTTTGTTACGTATATTTTTCTTCAATTTTTTCATGCATCTCGCAAATGGGTACATCCGTCGAAACTATACTGGACCTCCACATTTAGCTTCATGTAGAAAATGTAATATCAGATGTCCCATTGAGCCAATGAAAGCCGAAGTAAATATTTTTCCCAGTTTACGTATAATTATAGAAATATCTTCTACAAGTTTTCTTAGCACATTGTATTATGTTGTCGCTGTAAAAATGTCTCAAAAAAATATGATATGCATGTTATCAAATCACAAATCATAAAATTCAACAGACCTCTAAATCCAATCGGCATAAGCCTTTCCATTATAAGTTGACAATCATGTCTTTTTAATCCAGTAATATAACCATTCATTACACATCTTCCCAAATGGGAAGCATATCCATCTGGAAGTCTCAAATATGCAATCCATGGAAAAAATAATAAGACACTCTCTTTGGAAAGTATATAAGATTCTTTTGGCTTCATTAACCTCTATGATCAGACATTTACATATAATTCAAGTTATAGTTACCTACAAATTTGGGAAAGATATAATCGTGTCTTTACAATATCATTGGTCTTACCTGGTGTATCCAAAACTACATGAAATAAATTATCAAAACAGTTCTTCTCAATATTAATAACATCCAACATATTGCGGACCAACAAATAAATCCAATACTGAAGATCCCAAGAAGAATGCTCCGTTTTATCCAATTGTGTTCTTTCCTAAAGCCATGAAATTTTTTTGGTTTAAGGTTGGTCCAAATATGATGTGGGGAAATGAAAACACAACTTATTTTAACTATATACCTAAGATCATCTTTGTAGGTTCATCCCTTTCAATTGTACCTTTTCTGAAATGCGATTTGTTCCTCCGAAAAGGATGATTGGTTGAAATATATCTATGGTGACAATCAAAATAGCAAGTTGTTTTTCCATTGACCCGCATAAAGGCTTTATTTTCTTTTATACAGTAAAGACATGATTTAGGACCATGTGTAATCCAACATGATAATATGCCATATGAGAGAATTTCAATAATCTTCCACATCAATGCAGCATTTATTATGAAATTTTGTTTTGCAACAACATTAAATGTATTAACACCATCACCCCACAATGAATTTAACTCATCAATCAATGGATTCAAATAGACATAAATATTCTTTTTCAGATGTCCTAGGAATAAAAGAGTCAAAAAGATATAAGGCTCATTCATCAACATCCATGGAGGCAAATTTTACGGAGTTATAAAGACAAACAAACATGAATACAAACTACAATAAGAACAAAATGGAAAAAAACCGTCAGAATGAAGATCCAATCGCACGTTTCGGACTTCTATATAAATAGATGGATGTAGACAGTCAAAATGTTTCCATGAATCACCATCAGATAGATGATTCATGCTTTTATTAGTTTAAATCATGGTATGTGCCATGACATCATTGATGCTGTATTCGGAGACAAAAATAAACACTGCAAATCTAGTGCAAGGGGGAAATATCTCAACCATTTTACTGGAATTATTCTAGACTTCCCTTGTTGAGCTTCTTTATACCTCGATTCTACAAATTTTGGACAAATATCCAATGAATCATTTTCTCCAGAATATAAGATGCAATCCTTTGGACATGCATAAATCTTTGGATAACTAGGGCCCAAATTACGAATAAGCCTCTTGCTCTCATAGTAATTTGTAGGCAACACATTTCCTTCAGGAAACAATGTTTTAACCAAAGAAAATATCTAATCAAAAATGTTGTTTGACATTGCATTATCTAATTTTATTGCCATAAATTTTGCAACAGCTTCTAATTTTTTTATCTAGCAACTAGTATATAATGCATCCTCAGAAGACGTGAACAACTCATAAAATTCAGATGGTGCCAACTCAGGATTTAAATCAATATCATCATGAGTTTCAGTTTGATGCATAGACAGACCTGCAATATCATGTACTAAATTTTGAAATCATGATGGATCTGGAATAAAGATATTAGGATCATCTCTAGAACTATGTTCACCGTGTAAATAAAAAAAAATTATCTGGTTGAAAACTAAACCGCAAGAGATGTCCCCCAACCTGATCAAAAGTTTCAAACATTCACATATCATATTTTTTACAAGGACACATAATTCTGCCTTCTGAAACATATTCTGGTTTTGATGATGCAAATTCTAAGAAAGCTTCATCACCCTCCATATATACAAAATTTAAACCAGAACCATTTGGATTTCAGCGCTGATTTATCCAAGCTCGATCAACTAATAATGACTGATGTCGACTTCATTGTTCCATATTTGTCTACATAAAATATAAAATCATCACTATTTTTGAATAGTTTTAAATTATAAAAACTCGATCTGAAAAAGATGATAAATAATTAAAACTAATTAATAATTATAATTAATTAAGGGTGACACAATTTCCAGTCAATTGACATATACTCTTTTATCCGAAATCCCATTTAATTGCATCTTTATGACACTTATTAGTGCTAATTATTGGTAATTATTCCTAATTATTCCTAATTATTACTAATTATTACAAATTATTACAAATTATTACACATTACTACTAATAGTTAGTAATTATTAGTAATAAAAAAATTATATTATCAATATTTATGAAAAAACAACTATAATATTATTAAAATAATAAAATTTTTATAAAATAATAAAATTATCAATATTCACAGTAGACTTTGTTATATTCATAACATGTTCAAATCTTAAAGGGCCGTTAATTGTCAAGTCATGTGCAATAAAACATTTCTATCAGTCATGTCCAATGTAAATTCTATAATTGTACTAGCAAGGTTGATCACTTCACACGTAGTGTTGTAATAGGATGAACAAAGTAATGATGTTCTCATCTCTAAGAATCATCTCACATGACACTTTACATAAATCATTCTTCCTTAAAAAATTGAGGGGATATCATTATTTTTCCTATAAATTTTCATGGAAAAGTGGTCTATGTAAATGTTCATGTGAGATAATTCTTATAGGTATGAAGGACATGACTTGGTTTGTCTGATTGCAACACTACTTACGAGGTGATCAACCATGCAAGGACAATTATAGATTTTACATTAGACATGGCTGACACAAACTTTTTATTGTGCATGACCAGGCAATTGGAAACCCTTTGAGATTTGAACATGTTAAAAATAGAGAAAATCCTGTTGCGAATATTAATAATTTTAAATTTTTAATTTTTTTTATTATTTTAATAATATTAATATTGTTTTTTCGTAAATATTGATAATATAATTTTTTTATTACTAATAATTGCTAATTATTGATAATTATATCTAATTATATCAAATTATTACAAAATATTACGAATTATTACTAATTATTACTAATTGTTACTATATATTACTAATTATTATTAAGTATTATTAATTATTACTATGTATTACTAATTATTACTAATTATTACTAATTATTACTAATTATTCTTAATTATTACTAATTATTCCTAATTATTCCCAATTATAGATAGTTATTCCTAAATATAGCTAATTATTACTAATTAGAGCTAATTATTCCTACATATAGCTAATTATAGATAATTATCCTCATTATTCCCAATTATTCCTAATTATATCTAATTATTCCTAATTATAGCTAATTATATCTATTTATAGAAAATTATACCTAATTATACCTAATTATTGCTAATTATTTCTAATTATTGCTAATTATTGCTAATTATTGCTTATTATTTATAATTCTTCCTAATTATTTTTATTTATTTCTAATTATTCCTAATTATATCTAATTATTTCTAATTATTTCTAATTATTAATAATTATATCTAATTATACTTAATTTAGCTAATTATTCTTAATTATAGCTAATTATTCCTAATTATAGCTTATTATTCCTAATTATAGCTAATTATTCTTAATTATAGTTAATTAATCTTAATTATAGCTAATTATTTGTAATTATATCTAATTATTCCTAATTATAGCTATTTATATCTAATTATTCCTAATTATTGCTAATTAGTGCTTATTATTGCAAATTATTCCCAATTCATGCTATTTATTCCTAATTATTGATAATTATATATAATCATTCATCATTATAGCTAATTAATCCTAATTATAGAAATTATTTCTATTTATAGCTAATTATTACTATTTATATCTAATTATTCTTATTTATTTCTAATTATAGATAATTAATCATTATTTTTTCCTAATAATTTATAATTATAGCTAATTATTTGAAATTATAGCTAATTATAGCTAATTATAGATAATTATTCCTAATTATTTCTAATTCTTCCAAATTATTCCTTATTATTACTAATTATAACTAATTATTCATAATTATAACTGTTTATAACTAATTATAGATAATTTTTTCTAATTATAGCTAATTATTACTAATTATAGCTAATTATTCCTAATTATAGCTAATTATTCCTAATTATAGTTAATTATTCCAAATTATAGCTAATTATTCCTAATAATATCTAATTATTCCTAATTATATCTATTTATGGCAAATTATTCCTAAATATTGCTAATTATTTCTATTTATTGGTAATTATTCCTAATTATTGCTAATTATTCCTAATTATTGCGCATAATTCCAAATTAATGCAAATAATATCTATTTATTGATAATTATAGCTAATTATTCCTAATTATAGATAATTATACCTAATTTTAGCTAATTATTCCAAATTATAGCTCATTATAGCTAATTATTACTAATTATAGCTAATTATTCCTAATTCTCACTAATTTTCCTAATTGTAGCTAATTCTTCCTAATTGTAGCTAATTCTGGCTAATTCTAGGTAATTCTAGCCAATTCTTGCTAATTCTAGCTAATTCTAGCATATTAATGCTAAATATAGCTAATTATAGCTAATTATAGCTATTTATAGATAATTATAGCTAATTATTGCTAATTGCAGCTAAATATAGCTAATTATAGCTATTTATAGCTACTTATTCCTAATTATAGCTAATTATTACGAATTATTTCTAATTATATCTATTTTTTCAAAATTATATCTATTTATTACTAATTATATCTATTTATTCCTAATTATATCTATTTATTCATAATTATATCTATTTATTCCTAATTATATCTATTTATTCCTAATTATTACTATTTATTCATAATTAAATCTATTTATTCCTAATTATATCTATTTATTCCAAATTATATATATTTATTCCAAATTATATCTATTTATTGCTAATTATATCTATTTATTGCTAATTATATCTATTTATTGCCAATTATAACTATTTATTGCTAATTATATCTATTTATTCCTAATTATATCTAATTAATATAAATTATAACAAATTATTTATAATTATAACTAACAATATCAATTTCTTAGTAAAACTAAATATAAATAAAAATCAATTGAAAAGTAATTAAATTAGAACTAATAAACAACAATTAAAATTAACATAAAAAAATATAAAAAATATAAAAAAATAAAATATAAATACCATAAACTTTGATATTATGAAAATATTAATGCTCTCAGATTGCTCTCGTATAAAAACTTCATCTTAAAGAAAATTTCTCTATGAAACTGAAAAATGAAGAGAGAGAAAGAGAGAGAGATAAATATCTAAATGATTCGAAAAAAACAGATGGGGGTATATATAGGTTATATTAGTTGCGACATGATTATTAGCGACGGGCTTCCCATCCCAAATGGTGGTAATTGCGATGGGGCCCGTCGCTATGACCGTCACCCCCATTAATTACAGTCGGTGGTTAAAAGGTTATTTGTGACGTGTTAGGTCGTAAATAGTCCTTCCCGAAATTCATTTTACGATGGGACGATGTTCTGTTGCAAAAACTATTGACCGCTGCCAGGTATTTGGGACGAGACCCGACACAAATACCCATGTGCGGTTTGGCATGCAACCCACATGGTTTGGTGCGCAAGCCGCACGGTTTGGCGCGCATGTCGCTAAAAACTATTTGCAACGGGAGACTAAATCCCGTCACAAATACTTGGTTTTTTGTGAGTGGAAACTTTCCACGTCGCAAATAGCTTCATGTACGTGTTATTTTCGATGGAATTTCTTCGCGTCGTAAAAAGGTATTTACCGCCGCCGGGTATTTGCGATGGGACCCGTCGCAAATACCCCTACACGGTTTCTCACACAAGCCGTGTGGTTTGGCGCATAAGTCGGGCCAAACTATTAGTGACGGGAGACAAAATCCCGTCGAAAATAATTAGTCATTTGCGATGGGCAACATTCCCCATCGCAAATAACTTCCTAGATGGGTTATTTGCGATGGGATTTCTTCCCATCCCATATAACCCATCGCAAATAGTGATTTTCCCGTAGTGATTGTGGATGAAGCAGAAACTTGAAGATATGGGAGTTGAAGTGACGTCTCCGATCGGAATCTAGTGCGATAACTCAATTGATATCAATCATAGAAAAAATCTGGTCCACCACTCAAGGACCCAGCACATTGAGATCAAATATCATTTCATCAAGGTGAAGGTTGAGCAAGGAATTGTGAAATTGGAGTATGTACGTATAGAACTATTGGTTGTGGACATTCGGACAAAGGCCTTACCCAAAGAAGCGTTTGACAGGCATCGACTGGCTCTGGGAGTTCAGTCGACTCCATGCAATTGAAAGAGTGTGGATGTCGCCCCCCCCTCTTCCTGAGGTATGTTGTGTCTTTCCCTAAATGTGTTGATATGTGTTCTCTACTCTGTTATAGACTGCAAAGGAATGTCCTTTGGGTTTATTGAAAAAGGGGGAGAAAATAGTGATTGTTCAAGGGAGAGACAATGTTGCTATTTGATAAATCATGAAAGATAGGGGAAAAGTTGACAAGTGGAGTAGCTAGATAGTGGGAGTTAAAGGAAAATCCAGATAGGGGGAGTGCATTAAATCAGACAATGCTAGATGTGATCGATCAAAGAATAGATATCAAGACAGCTGAGGATCGTGACAAAAGCAGAAGTGTGGTTGGTATCAGGTTGGTATGAAAATTTCAATTGGTATCAGGTTGCTATCAATAGTGGTGTCAGAAACGAAGTGACTCATAGATGATCTTTTCATGATACTCTTTTCTAACGCGGAGCATTTCTCGTCTGGGATTAGAGTATGTGTTGAGTAAATCATTGATCGCTATCTATATCGCAATAGGCGAATGGTGGCTGAAGATGAATGAAGCCTTAATGGTGTATCAATGAATGTTGAATTGTTTTGAGAAGAGTTTTCAACAAACCCAAAGGGGGAGATTGTTCACCAGAAATACCTCAAGGTATCATTGAATCATTTTTTGAGATGATTGTGTTTGTTGACATTGCAGGACTCCATGTTGTGTTTGTTGACAAAGTGAGTTTCAATGACTCAAACTATTCAAAAAGGAGGTTTTCCTGGAGAATGGAGAAATGTGTTTTTGGAAAAGTTATTTGAGATATTTTGTTAAGGAGGTTTCTAATGTTGTACACATGAATTTTTCAAATTCAGAACATCAAAAATTTGGCAAAGGAAAAGTGGCACGCAAGTCCAAAAATTGAGCGCAAGTTTTGGCATGCAAGTCAAAAAATGGTGCTCAAGTTTTGGCGCGCAAGTCTAAAATTGGTGTTCATGTTTTGGCACACAAGTCCTAAAGTGGTGCGTAAGTGTGGCGCGCAAGTAAAATTTTATGGTCATCATATCAAAGTATGGAAAAGGAAAGAAAGATGTGTGCAAGTCCTAAAGTGGCGCGCAAGTGTGGTACACAATTGTTGCACGATACTGTGGCACGCAAGTCCTCAAAATTCCTATAAATAGACGGCTACTATCCTCATTTCTCAAAAAGATCAACACATATAGAAAGTACAAGCTCTGGGCCTTCATGTGGAAGTTTTGGTGCGCATGTTTTGGCGTGCAGGTGTCGGCGTGCATGTGTAGGCGTGCAGGTGTTGGTGCGCAGGTGTTGGTGCGTAGGTGTCGGCGCGCAAGTGTCGGAACATAGGTGTTGGGGCGCAGGTGTTAGCCTGCAGGAGTGGGGGCGCAGGCTGTTGCGGGTAGGTTACAGACATCAGGTTGTGGCACAGATGTTAGGGACATCCGGTTGTGGCATGCAGGTTACAGACAGCAAGTTGTGGCACGTAGGTTACAAAGAGCTGGTTGTGGGGGGAATATTATGGACATCATGGTTGTGGCGGGCAGGTTATGGACAACAGGTTGCGGCGCGTAGGTTACAGATAGTAGGTTGGGGAGCGCAGGTTTCGGACAGCAGGTCTCGGCCAGCTGGTTGGGGCCAGCATGTTGTGGCCAGCAGGTTGTGGCCAGCAGGTTTTGGCCAGCAGGTTTTGGCCAGCAGGTTTGGGCCATCAGGTTGTGGCCAGTACGTTTTCGGCCAGCAGGTTCTGGTGAGCAGGTTGTGGCCAGTAGGTTTTTCCCAACAGGTTATGGCCAGCACGATTCGGCCCGCAGGTTTTGGCGAGCAGGTTTTGGTCAGCAGGGGTGGCGCGCAGGTTGGTTTTTCCAAAACGAAGGCAGAGGTTGTGAATTGGTTAAAGAAAAGTCACCCTGGGGTTGCGTGAAAGATAGAATTTTCCCATAATATATGTGGTAATGCGATATTTATCAGTGGATACACATTTAAATTCAACAGATCATCTATCAACAGTTGAGGATGTATTCATTCATGAAAATGAGGAGACCTACAAGTCTATAAACTATGAGTGGATCCTTTCCAGAGTAGTGAGCAAAAGAAGAGGAAGAAGGTGATCCTCTCCACCGATAGGGAGCCAGAGAGAGAGAAATATGGAGTGTCTCTTGGGAAAGTAGTGAGATGAACCAAAACATTGTAAAGGTAGTAAGCCTAGGACAGAGTGACTATGCCTGAACCTTGTAAATCCACAGCTAGTGATGTTTAGTGGAATTTGGTATAACCGAAAACATTTCGGTGTATGCTCTTTGGACGTAGCCCTTAGCGGTGAACCATGTAAAATTCTTTGTTTCATGTGCATGCTTTACATTCCGTTTATATTGTTCAACGGGAAATAGACATAAGAGTGTTTTTCCTAACAGCGAAACAAGATCAGAATGGGCATTAATTTTAAATTATTCATACCTTATTCACCCTCCCATCTCAGGGTATTCATCCTTGTGGACCTAATAATTAATTTAGTCCATTTTTCATTAAAAAAATAGAAAACCCAAAAATTGTTATTTAGAATTTATATACAATAACCCAAAAAATTTAATTTAAGTATATATTATATTAAATTGTTATATAATATTAATATCAAATTAATTTTATAATTAATTAATTATTACCTGATATTTTAATAATTATATATCAATGATATATTATATTGGTTGGCTGGTAATTCAATCAAAAATAAGAATAATCGTTGAATGGTATTTACAACATATTCATGAACTATGAAAACAAATTCCAAAAAGTCAAGGATAGGAAAGATTTATATGAAATATTAACACCATAAAGGAATAAAAATTATACACATCACCAAAAAATAGATAGTAAATGATTTAGAAAAGTATTTCATGCTTCTAAGAAAAAATAGTACTGTATATTTTGAAAAAAAATACATAATAAGGAACATGAAAATATTGAAAAATATACATTTATGAAGAAAATAAAAAAAAGAAACAAAAACTAAATTTACTAAGTAAAATCATGCAATGATATTTGTGGTTTAATAATAATCAATGATCATAAAATCCTAATTAATTTAATTCTAATAGTAAGTAGATATGGAAAATATTAAAATAACAAAGGCCTGATTTTTAATCCTTTAGAAAAGTTTTGATCATAATTCAAAACCATCTACACTAAATTGGGCATGGTATATTTATGAAAATATATGTTTATATGGAAATGGTTGTAATCAAGTCCCATGAAAATGATTATCTTGGGTCCCATATAGTCATTATTATTAGAGGATCTGTCATTTGAATACAAAATTGTGTATATTTCAAAATTGAAAAACTGGGTTGTGAGGATGATACAAAATGAAAAAAATAGAATGTTTTCTTGAAATCATAGTCATATATGACATATAATTTTTATCTTTTCCCAAAAACATCAGTTCTACCTATTTACAACCCAATATAATCAAAAAAGAAGGAAAAATTATAGTTATATAACATTTTCAATACATCATATTATGTAATTACAAAATGAACCAATGAACCATGATACATTTCACCCCAATTCATTTACCAAATAAGTATTTAGTGTAAAATTTTAAAATAGATATACACCATAGGTCAATTCCCTTGGTTTGTGGAATGTAAATAATGATAATGATTGTGAATGGAGTTGCTAGAATGGGAGAATTAACTAGTAAAAATAGAGTCTCTCTTAATAGAAATCTGTATATATTCTATTATTTGTAATTAAACATATTTTAATAAAGATATGGGTATGAAATTTGATTAAAAATAGTCTTAGTTTCAAAAAACAAAATTCGAAATCAAAATTTGGGACCAATTGGTGGATTTTTTATATATTTTTTAATTTCATTATATTTGATTATATGATTCCTTTTATCTTTGAACTCATGTTATATAAAAGGAGTGTTAATTTGTAGTTTCATTATGAGGGAGTATAATATTAGATCCCATGTTCTTGATTTTAATATATATATATATATATATTCTTCTTCCCCTATTTTTATTTTGAGAGGGTACCTATAGTAGTTGTTATACTGAAAAATTTTCATGACACCAAAGTTAAAAATATACTAAAATTAAATTAATTTTTTAAGAATAGGAAACCGAGAAATAGAATATATTAATATAGATATAAAAAATTATATTTAATAAATTAAAATACTATATAATAAAATATTTATAAATCTATAATTAATAAAAGTCACCATAAAATAAATAATGTTAAACATATGTTCAAGTAAACATATTGATTCAATTAAGACACTTAATATAGATGTTCACACATAGAAATTATTTATAATATATCATAATAGTTGAAATAATATTTAAATATTAGAAATTTATATTCCATTAATGATATCTAGTAATTTATATTTTAATAAAATTCCATACGAAAATTAAGACTCATTCACATCATTATAGAATTTAAAAAAACAATGAAGGAAAATAAATTATCCTAACATGGTATTGAATGTATAAAAAACTTTTTCACACTTCACTAAAGATGTGAAAACATTATTGTGAAGACCCAAAAATTATGCATATTTTTAATAATATGGAATTATTATGAGACTGTGAAAATTGAAGGCATGTTATTTTGAGGCCTAGAGAACCCATAACAGAATTTTGAACATTTTTAAGGGACATTTAGAAAATGTGTGGGTGGGGATATCTAATTTTTAAACCAGTGCTCGGATTAAAAATATGAGGGTTTTGTTGAATTAGTAGTGTCAGGACTCACATAGGTGAAGATTATCTTCGATCGAACGGGTCAGGTGAAAAATAAAATTTTTTGACTTTCAGAAAAAATGTAATAATAAACTAAATATTATTTTATTCATTCTTTAAAACTATTTAGTGATGATGGAAGGAAATTAGAGTTAACATGCCATTAAATAAATTATTTTAATAACCTATAACACTTGTTTGTGTAACCACACCATCAGAAAATTAATGGTTCCATTATAGAATTAATTAATGAACCAAATTAATAAGAAAAGAGTTAAACTATTTAACTCTAAATTGTTAATCAAACTATTTGAGAAAGGGATTGGGAAACTGTAGGAGATATCCTAATGAAATTACAGCAGAAACCCTCTCCAACAAAGAATGTGGAACAAACAATTTCATTTTGTATTTTATTGTCGATCAATGAACACCAACGAGCACCTTATAATGATGATTCTTCTCTGTCATCTGTAGTTTTTTCCAACGAGTTGATGTCAAGGAGTTAATTTATTTTCTATGAAATCTATGATTAATCTTTTCCAGTCCATTGAAAATACAACAAACAAGGATCAACCAACAAACAGGTTGATCCGTGCCTTGTTTTTTAATGCTAGTGGTTGTAGTGTGGTTTAATGTTGGGGATTGTTATTTATAAACGATGAATTTTTATCACCCCTATTAAAAACGCTAATGCACTGGGTGCGGGCCAATCCGAACAAGGTCCAGACCCTCCACCGATCTTGGGTTCTATGAATTCTTCTTGGGTGACCAAACAAAGTAGAATAATGGTGATTTATGGGGCCACATAGTGAATAAAGAATCCTAAGAGGGATGTAGGAATTGAAGGGATGTAGAACATACCATTGGAGCACATCTGGTGGTCCGAAGAACATTATGATGGGCCATGAGCGGTGTCACGTGACGGTGCCAACCGCTTAACTATTGGATGAAGGCTCGCTACAGAGGAGGCGCCACAACATTGGAAATGGGGTAGGTGTTGCGGCTCCACCTGTGGCGGTATGAGGACCTGGGTCCATGGGTCTCACCATTGACCGGTCCGCCTATACCGATCAGGTTATGCGGCACTAGGCTGGCACCACTGTTGGAGGACCGGAATAGACCGCGTCTATTCGGGGGAGCGTGGACCATGCCTGGCTAGTGGGTTGTGCATATTTGGTCCTTCCAGGCAAGTAAGACCAACTGGCCGAGCCAGTACCCTACCAGACCTAGACCCGACCAGTCCTATTTTGCAAATTTTAGTGTATCTCACTATCCATGCTTTTGATTGACACATCGTCAATGGCATGGGAATCCTCACAATGTGAAGGTAATTTTGAGATAATCCAACGGTGTTTTGAAAAAATATGGAGTATGGACATGCTGTATTCAACTCGATTCCTACCAGGCAATACTTCCCATTTTTCTAATATCTAATAGACTGTGAATATGATTGATGCACCATCTATTGTATTTCAACCCTTACGACATGAAGGCCCTTTTCCTTAATTACTCTTGAGACATAATGGAATTTGAAATATGAATAGTTTCTTGAGGGGTAGTTTCTTAGGAACTCGAGCGCACAATGTGTAGGAATCATTTGGCTGGTTGTCATGTGGTGAGTGACCCTTTATTGATCAGTATCAAAGAGACCCTATGTGGATCAGTAGTAGCCTGACTCGGTGAGGACCATACGTCTAGTGACCCATCATGGATCAACAAATTATGAACCTGTGTCGATCAATGACTTAAAACCTTGTTTGTATCGACGAATTTCGACCCTGTGTGGATCAATGTCTTATGACCCTGTGTGAATCGATGAATTACAACCATGTGTGGATCGACGACTTACGAACCTGTGTGGGTCAGTGACATATGAACCTCTGTGGATCAACAATATATGTACTTATTCATGGTTTAACAGTGGATCATATCCATGGAATATTATGAGTTACCTTTATGACTAATCATCATTATTCTTGTTATTTAATTTATATATCTTTTTTGATCTACCTTTTACTTTTTGCTTTGTTATTGAGGTCGTGATTTATGGTTTCTTCTTTATGGAATATTGGGAGACCATTAGGTGTCTTGGGTAACCTACTTGGTATTGTTATACTCACCCTTTCATGGGATTTTTCTACACCTTATTGTGTGTTTTGCAGACGACATGGAGCTTTGAAAGAGAATTGGGAGCTAGTACTAAATGGTGCACAGAGGTGAAAGGTTTCCGTAGAGAGCTACTGTGAAGAGATATACCTAAAAATCTAGTAGGATCCTTAGTTTATGGCCTTAGGAACTGTTATTAATTTTGTATGTACTTTCTTTCAATTGGGTTTTTATACTAGCCCAATCTTCTTCAGTTCACACATTTAATTTCTACACTTATACTTTGTAGTTTACTTTTATCATGTACACAGTCTATGTGTTTACAGTTTTAAATAAAATACCATCTATTTATGGGATATTCCTTCCCAATTCTATTCTTTAACCCGTAGCCTATAGATGGTGGGCTTGTGGTAGTCAGAGAATAGCAACTGAGGACGGTTGGTGACAAAGTGGTATCAGAGGAGGGTTGTTTCTACATGAAGAACTAGGAGTTTTTTTTTCAACGGGGAAATATTGTTATGTGGTTTGGGTCTGGTTTTCAATTCAAGGAGGCCAATGTTCGTGTTGCAGCCAAAGTATCCATACACCATGACCCTGAGTTTTGATTTCTGACTCGATACACAATAACACTATTGGGATGTGTTCTGAAAATATTTTTCTTTTGAACTCTTTTGAGTCAGGTAACCAGGTTTAACATATGGATCGTGGAACATCTGTATCTTTACAGGATGTTGTCACGTAGAATGTCAGCCAGGAATCCAATGAGATATCATGATGACGGCCCACCAAGCGATGATCCATCAATGAAGGGCACTCTTATAGCGATATCAGCTTCATGTATTGTACCAAAAACACCACCACTCATATGTAAGATGTTACTACAAGCCCCAGAAGTTGACCATACACTGCAACAAAGTGAGTTTCACGAGTTATAGAGATAGAGGCCCATGTGGTTTTAGGGTGATACAGATCCACAAGATGTTGAGGACTGGCTCGAGGCTAGGGAAAATGTTTTTCAGTTTGTCGAGACACCAGAAGTCCAGATGGTGATCCCAGATTCTATTCTCCATTTGGGCATATTAAGATGATGGTGGAGCCTTTCGCTTTAGACTCACAAGGAGATGACGCTTTCTCTATTAGATATCGAGAGCCTCATCAGGGAAATGTTTGTTCTAGTGACTCAACGCTCTATGCATATTCAGGATCTCCTACACTTACGGTAGGGTAGCATAACAGTAGCCCAATACTCGAAAAGATTCAAAAATCTCTCATGATACTCTACTAACATGGCACTTTACCCTTTCATCTGGACCTAGACCATTGAATAGGGTCTCTAACGTGATATCCATGTGACAACGATATCACTCAACATACTGAAATAGTCTAGAGTGCTAGAGAATGAACATTTGGTGGAGATCTTCCTAGATGAGCAGGCACTGATAGCGAGAATCACCAATGGATGACATGTAGCTGATTCATCTAAATCGGGCATTAGGAAGATGACACAGAGGGCCAAGCGAGGAAAATAATCAGGTCGGCGACCATGAGTTGTAGGGTTGGAGGTGCAGAGATCACATGATATAGTAATGCAGTAGATGTCCATACTATGATACTCTTGTTACGAGAATGGTAACATGGATCGTGTCAGTCCGACTTGTCACACTGAAGATCAGCAGATGGTCGAAGGACCGCCGAATAAGAGGCAGAGATTCGAGCATGGAGGTCTGCATAGAATAACATGTGGTAGAGGAGTTGTTTGTACAGTAGATAGTGGGTAGCGATTTGATGTTCTATCGCCACCACCTCTATGTGGTCCAACCTTACTTTATGGAGCAGGTGGACATGGATGAGATCTGCTTCAGAAAGCTATGGACTACAAACAAGATGATTTAGAAATGATAATAGGTACAATTAGTGTCTAATATTCCATAGATGTTGTTCTTATTGACACAGGTGCCATTTACACTTATATTTCCACGACTCATGTTCAGAGCATAGAGATTCTGATGGAGTCATGGGATCGATCATTACTATTAGAGACTCCTATGTGAGAGGATTCAATGACAATTAACAGGTTCCATCATTGTGAGCTTACACCCAGAGGCGATATCTTCTTCTAGGATCTCCTAGTACCAGCGTCAAGGACATATGACGTCATCATGCGTATGGACTGGAACTCTATAGTCCATGATTAGATATACTATTTTAGGTGCAACGTGGGGTGTGTCTATGTGGATGGGACCAGGATTTCATTCCCTAATGAGAATAAAAAATTTGAAACTCATGATATAATTTTTCGGAGGATGGTTCAACCGATCTATTGTCATATGGCTAGTCACACCCTCGATGTCGTTGATGAGACGAGTCTGAGCTATCCCGTAGTGGTGGACTGGTATGCTGATTTCTTTCATGAGGATATTCTGGGACAACCACATCACATTGAGGTAGACTTATACATCATCCTTTACCCTAATACGACAATGATATCTACTCCATTATATCTGATGGCTCCCACAGAGCTTCATGAGTTTAGGGTACTTTTAGAGTACTTGCAAGGGAAGGGGGTCTTAAGGCCTGATGTTTCATTATTGAAAACCCCAATTTTATTCTCCAAGAAGGAATAAAGGAGTTTAAGGCTTTCTGTGGAATATTGTAACCTAAAACAGGTGAACATGAAGAACATGTATGCACTCGTGGAGATTTATGATCTCTTAGACCAGCAGAAGGGAGCATGTTGGTTTTTGAAGATATACCTTAGATCAGGCTATCATCCGAAAATGGTACGAGATGAGAATGTACCAAATATGAAGTTAAATTGTTTTTTCCCAATATTTGTTTATGTTTATGCCTTTAGGTGTGACTAACTCCCCATTAGAGTGCATGGGACTCATTAATATGATCTTCCAGCCTTGCCTCGTTCGATTCATGGTGGTCATCATTGAAGACATCTTGGTGTACTCAGCAATACAGGAGGATCATGACATACATCTATAGATAGTTCTAGATACACTCTGAGAGAATAATCATTATGGTATGCTTTCAATGTTCTAGTTCTAGATACAGGAGTTCCACTACCTAGGATACATTATCTTAGAGGCTGGATTTATAGTGGATCTGGCGCAGAGAGAGGCAGTGCTTTCTTGGGAGCCACCCAAGAGTGTGAATTGATGCAGAGTTTCCTGGGGTTGGCTGGGTACTACCTGATATTAATACCCGACTTATCCAAATTTGGAGCATCATTTTAAGCTTTTAAAAGGAAGGAAAACCTTTTTTGTCGAAAAAGAGATCTCAATAGAGTTTCCTAAAGCTAAGGTAGAGACTGACGAGTTACCCCAGCATGAGGCTACCAGAAGAGGATGTTGTGTATGTAGTCTACTACAACGCATCAAAGAATAGACTGGGACGTGTCATGATTCCGAATAGATCTGTTATCCCCTACTGCTCATAACAGCTGAGGAAACATGATTAGAACTACGCGGCCCAAGAAATGGAGTTATCAGATGTGGTCTTTCCATTGAAGATGTGGTGGAAATACTTTATTGTTGAATGGTTTGTTGTCTAATTAGATCAAAAGAGTCTTATGTATATCTTGTCATAGAGAAAAATGAACGTGAGACACTGATGATGGATAGAGTTCCTAATGGCCTATGACTTTGAGATAGTATACAGTCCTAGGAAGGAGAACATTGTGGCTGATGCATAAGTAGGAGGTCTGGTTTACATTTGCTGAGTGATGTGACAGTGAATATAGTCATGTTGCAGTTATCCTTTGTGCGTAGCGATGGAGCATCTTACCTCCAGCCTACGATTATCACTCCCCCAATTCTTTAGTGATTTCAGGAGGCACATATTTGGGACGTTGACTGCGAGAACTGACGTGCTCAGATATCCTTAGAACAGGCTTCTGATGGATTTTCTGATGGTGGGGAGTAATCCATCTTATTCAGAGAACGTACCATGGTACAAGTGATGTAACGAGAGGAGGTGTTGAGGGATTTCAAAACATCCCCATTGGTGGTACATCCTAGTGTGGTAATGATGTACCTTGACCACCGGTGTTAGTACATGTGTCTAGGGATGAAGAAAGTAGTAGAAGAGTTCATTTCACAATACCTCACTTGTCAGCATGTGAATGTTGAAAATAATGTTCCATTAGTCTTAGTAAAACCACATGAGGTGTCGTACTGGAGGTGTTATGGTATCTCCATGGAATTCATGATAGGGATACCACGTACATCCTGGGGCCACAATTCCATCTTGGTAATCATTGACCGACTCAGCAAGTCCTCCCACTTCGTATCCATTTGAGAGCAGGGATCAGAAGAGGTCTTAAGAGGCCACTATGTACATGAGATATTACCACTTCATGTGGTTCCATGAATGATAGTCTCAGATTGTGACACTGGTTTCACATCCCAGTTGTGGAAGGGATTACAGGAGGCGTTCGGGACTCAGCTACGTTTGAGCGCCGCCTTTCATCCTCAGACAGATGGTCAGATGGTGCGGACCATACAGACTCTTGAGAATATGCTCTGTGCATGGATCCTTGATTTTGTCCATATTTGGGAGGATCACTTTCTCTTGGTAGAATTCTCATAAAAAAACTATCACATCAAAATTGGTATGGAAATATTTTAGGACTTGTATGAGTGAAAAAGAAAATATTCACTATGCTAGATTAATTTGTAGATAATTATTTCTAAACAAATAAACCTGTATTCTTATCACTTCTATGAGATATAATTTTTAATTTCAATTTTAAAAAAATCCAATGTTTTGTGCATTCTCTCTTTCAAAACCTGCATTCTTATCACTTCTACGAGATTAATTTGTAGATAATAATTTCTAAACATATAAACCGAATTTTGTCAAATATATTCCATATTTTTAATAAAAATAATTTATATTATCAAATAATTACACATTATTATTTGAGCATAAATAATAATTAAAATAGATTTTTTTTACCAACATTAAGGAAAAATATATTTATCAGGGGTTGAACTAAAAAAGTATGGTTTAAAAGTATTATAAAATTATATAAATTATAATTTTTGTTCCTTTAATGACCATATAATTCTTAACACTTGTTAATAATATAATTTTCACCCATGTCGCATCTGAAAAACGTTCGTACATATTTTTCATTTCAAAAATTACATTTGTTCCACTCGCAAAAGTATTAAATAAAACCCCATACACTCTCTTAATAACAGCATAAAACCATTTTTATATTCATATACCTTTCAAATTCACTAAAAAAATACATACTCGTCCTATAATCCATTTTTCATAAATTACTTATAAAAATACATTTGGTATTATCAAAAATTGGTGGTCTGAGGAGAGGTAAAGTTCATAAGTATTTTTTTTCATTCTATGCCACCATAAACATTTTTTAAACAATTATTATTTAATAAAACTAGTGAATCCCATGTACATATATGTTTTTATTTCATGATAATTACCATGACCCTTCCTCATTCCATGAAATGGGTTACAAATTCATCATTCATATGTAGGTTGGACTACCACCTCACGAACTGATGTAATTTTTTATTCAATTAAGACAACTTGAGGTTTGGTATGATGATTCCCATACCATATATATATATATGATATTTATAACATAATTATAATTTTTTGTTAATTATATCATTTATAACGTTTTAAATTCTATTCAATTTGGAATACGATAATGTCACTCCTATGTTTGACAAACTACCACCTCAAGAAGTTAAGTGATTCTTCTTTCATGAACACTTTATATGGATGGTGATAAATATAATTTTAATAAATATATGTGAGAAAAATAAAATAATTATATTTATCATCTATAATGTGTAAAATATAATATACTTCATTTCATATACACTCATATTTACTGGATAACATCATTCACATAGTTGTGGACTACCACCATCACAATGTGATGTGAAACTATTTTAATCACAACACCACATAGATTCTATGTATATGTTTACAAAAATAAATAATATTGTATATGTGATAATATTATCATTACTTAGTGATAATATATTACATTACATCAATTTTTCATAATCACTGAAAAATGGAAATGTTATGCATGCATACGTACAATGTAACATCTCTATTATTATAACATAGATCAATTTTCATAACCATAATTCACGATTGGTTTTAAATGCATAATTTATTTATAAATATGACAATTCTTCCCCAATTACTATTATTTATTTGTTTTAATAAGGATCTATTGGTCTATAGTAAACCTACAGAAGTATTTTTTTGACACATAATCCAAATATCATAAAAATTATGACATAAATTATATTACTTAATTAATAATATATAACACATTATTAAGAGAAATAAAAGGAATTATAAATTTGAAAATGGTTTTTAATAATGAAAAAATTATAAATAATTTATTATTGAGGAAGATAATGAATGTATTGAAAAAGATAGACTTAAGGTGACAAACTTCAAATCAATTTCCCTTCATTGAGGCATATTGTATTGTTATGCACCAAATTTCCATTATATGGTGCATATATATCCTGTTTGAAATGTAATATCATTATTACGTTATATTTCATTGTATTTTATGATTCTAGTAGAATTATTTCATCCAAGGGGATTTGACTTAAAAGATACCATGTTTTAAAAAATTTCATAAATCAATTTCTTTTCATTGGATTATAATACTTATTTATTATCTTTGATATTATCTAATTAAATTATATTTTATTACCAATTTATTTATGTTTATTCACATAATAAACTTTTCTAATAATTATCACTTAATTTTTTTTATATTTTCAAGGGTTTATTTCTATATAAAATTATAATGTGGATTGTTTATACATGAATTTACACTTAAAGAAATTATTTGATCATTTTTTCATTAAACCATTTAATTGTAATTTTCATTGGTTACTGATTAACATTTCCAACAATTATTGTCATTTTTCCGACCCATTTTTATATAAATTGATTGATAAATGTCTTTAATACAATATTATATGCTTTATCACATCATATAGAAATCAATTTTCATCAAAAACTGTGTCTTCTAAAAAGGTTTTCAAATATATTTTTACACGTAAGGTATTTTTTAAAAATGTATAATTTCTACAAAATAAAAATAAAAAAATCATAATTTCATTTCCAAAAGAAATCATATTTATTTTTTTTTTAAAATGTTAAAGGAATCATTTTTTAACGTACTCAACATTAATGGAATATCCAATCATTGGACCACCATAAATTTTAAAGATGTCGTTATAAGTTTCAATGGTTGTTTGAAAAGTAATGTGTTTTCAAAAAATATTATGATATTCTAGTTTTAAAATTTTATTTTCAAAATTAATACTATATTTTCATTAATAATTTTATTATAGACAACATTATTTGATTTATTTTCATCAATAAAAAAACACTTTCCATTACTTATATTACTTTTGGGATGTGTCGTATTGATATCATTAACATTACATTAGATGGTTTATGATTATGTTTACTTCCTGATGAAATTATTTACATTTAATATACTAATTACAGTAATAAATTTTATGTGCAATATGTTTAACAACATTTGGATGTGGAATGAACTGGACATATAATGTTATGGTTGGGGAATACTATAGAAGCTTAATTCATTGGTATGTCTAATGAGACAAACTTGATAGGGTTATGGATGTGGTCTTACCCATATATATATTTCATATCACAATGACTTTACGATAGAATATGTATTGGAATAGGGATGCATTGTTATGTTTTATACATCCAACATTATGCATTTCATTATTATGAATTAAATTATTAATTAACCTTGAAAATTTTCAATTAGTTAGAATACATTATTTGTAGTTTCAAAATCATGTAATTATTTATATGGAATTATTTATCATTATTTTCAACTCCCATGTTATACTTATATAATTTATTAAATTACTGTTTTTAGTTATATAGCTTGGAAAACTAATTATATATATTTACACCTATATTTCAATGTATTTTTATGAATAATGAGTATATGAGATCAGTAATTTTTTATGTTTTATTCTCTATAGGATATCATGAATGTTTTGGATTAATATGCAGGGATATACATAGTGGGATGATGGAATCCATAAAGAAAATATATTTTTTATTTTTTGTTCAATTTTTTATATAAATTTAGGTGATGTATCTAGTTTACCAAGACTACAAAACTATTAAGCCCCTTAAGAAGAAATTCCATATATCTTATGAAATTTTATAAAAGTATACATGGGCTTCAAGATAATAGAGTATAGATTAATACAATTATTCTCTACGATCTACAAACTAAAGAAAACATGTCTTCAAATCCAACTAATTCCATATGAGAATATCTTTATCATGTAATTCCATCATTTTTTTGTTATGATTCACCAATTTCATTCTTTTTTATCATAACGGTCCATTATCTACAAATAATTTTTTTAATATTCAATCATAGAAAATATTACCATGGAAATTTCGTACAAGATTATTTGAGTAATTCCTTTATAGATTCCCCAAATTATGCATGTTCAATAACAACATCTACCTTTATAAAATGAACTTATGATATAAGAGCTATATGGATCTCCACCCATATAATCATTCTAGATTAAATTGGTGAATTCTAATACCTTCATGATATTATTTTTTCTAATATACTAAGTTACCCTATGAAACTAATTTATGTCACCACTGTAACCTCCCCCATTATTACATGTACAATATGATTTAACATCAATAGTTTCTTGTTTGATTTCATAAATTATATAATTTTTTTAGAAATTTCATTACTATTTCATATAGGAGACTCAAAATTATCTTAATTCTAATTACAATTATTTCACATATTTTAATCAATTTTCCTATCCAAATAGTAAATAAGTTTATGATATATCTTATTATAGTATCTAAATCAATTCCCATTAGATATATATCCCACAAATACTTCGTCATTAAGATATTCAGAAAATATTCATATACAGATTCCTTTGACTATGATATAACCAATAATTATAATGACGGTGAGGTATTTCACTATAGGATAATTTTGGTACCAAATCTCATTAGGTTTTTCATGTTTCATGGGTCTCAAAATTATCTACATTGAATATATATCACAGTAAAAAATATTTACATCCAAATTAATTTTGAAATAATATTCTCAAACAATATTTTTCTACCAATTTCCATATTATTTATATTCTTCATCTATAAAACTCTTTTATATATTAGTGTATAAGGTGATCTATAATGATTCCTAATTTCATGTTTCCCATGAAGTATTTCTAATGCAGCACAATTTTATTCATACCTATTATCATATTTCTATTATTAGTACAATAAACGTGCTCTATTTAAAACTCCATTACAAATATTTTAAACATATTAATATCCTCAAACTTATGTTTTATTATAACAACATTGTTCGTCAAAGTGAAATCATATATCTTGTAAATAAGATAAATATCACCTTTATTATAATTCTATATCATGGGAACACAAATTTCTATCTGTAATAATTCTTATTGGCTTATGAAAGGTATATTATTATTTTTACGATTCTTCTATATAATATTTCTCTTTTGATATGCTCCTATTTTTATATATTAATCACTTATGAGGTTGGATAATTCCATTACTAATTTTTTTAATGAAATTATCTTTGGATTTTCTCAAAAATATTCCCATGTATTCAATTCTGTAACATGTTCTCTTCTTAAATTCTCATGTAACAAGTTAACAATGATCACCAATCAAGAATAAATTTTAATTTTTTATAATTCCTTGAATGATATTTCATCTATAACTTTTATTTAATGATTAAATTTTTTTGTCATGCATATCACCACATTTAAATTATAATAATATTTTCAACAAATAACCTATTGTTTTTGTACCATTAACATAATGAACGTTATTTTATTATAAATTATCATTATGAATTTTTTTTGTTACAATACATTTAATTTTCTAGAAATATTCATTACAAAATATTATGAAACATCAATATGTTTTCTAGGGTTCTTTAAAATATTATTATCACTATTTTGGTGTGGATAATACCATATTTAATATATCCATGCCATCAACTACATTCATACATTAAAAGAATCCTCTGTAAAGAACAATTATTCTCGATTTTCCCCAAAAATTAGTTCCATTTATCTTTTTGAGGAAATTTTATGAGAAACATTTTTTGGAATTACTCTACAACATTACCCATTTGATAACACCTTCCATGTTGATCATCATGATATTCTAATTTATTTTGTGTTGACAGATTATATATAATTTCTATATATGTGTTATTTCATTTAGAAACTGCTTATTTCTCATTGAAAATGATCCCCTTATCATGTTAACTTCTCTCAAGTAAATGCATGTTATGAAAACATGTATAATATTTATTTCTGAATATACAGAAATATTATAAATACCAGTAAAATAGGAATTTTCCTGGAACATAAATGTTGTATCAAGAAACATTCTATTAATATTTTGAAATCCACTAAAATTATTATAACTAATATTTTCTATGTTTTGATATATAAGTGTAATTTTGTATTATAATATCAATTGTTACTATTGTAAGTAATTATTTTTCAATTATCATGTTCAATTTTTTAATTGAGTTATGATTTAAACGTATATTATTACTAGACCCTATTTTGTAAGAAGATTTATCAGATGAGTATATTACCAAAAAATTTTCAGCATCATTAGAGTATTTTCCATTTAATTTAATCCCTATTTTTAATTTCATTTTGAACATTATTATTCATTATAATATGTAAGAATACTTTCTTATTTCAATTATTGTTCTTTATCATTTATATTTTTTTCCATAAGATATTTTATCATCTTCTCTTATTAAGTATCTTTCAAACTGAGTTTCATATTTTCTTCTCTATGATATATCTCATTTTTAGCATTTCATTAATAATGTTACTATTCACATATACCAATGTATTCTTCTCTTTCCTGGACATGGTTTTATTTTCAAAATAGGCATTTATCTCATTCTAAATCATTTATTTATAACATGTTGACCCTAAATTATCATCAAAACCAATTAAACAATCAAACATTTTATAATGAATAATCCTAAAATTTTGAAAAGGGTCTTCTATTTCATCATCAAAATCATTGAACAAGATAAGATCAGTTGCATCTTCATTGATCACGTAAAGTACATTTTTGTTTTCCGGAAAGTCTATTATTTCTCCCACCTTATTTGAAGATTCATTGAAATTTTTCCTACAGATTTTATTTAATTTTCGCATTGTTTTTATATTTATAACATACTAATTTATTCATTTAAATGATATATATATATATTTTCTAGTACAATTACATATATAACATGTACCATAGAACATACATGAATTCTTAATTTTTTGGTACTAAAATCATTTAGAAATTAATTTAGTAACTATTTGATATTATTATTTATTCTTATAACTATTTGAGTCTGATTTTTTTATCATTATAGAGTTTAATATATCTCCTAGGATCCAAATACATTAAATATTTCACCTTTTTATTGATTTTTAGACGATTTTTCATTTTACATACAATGGGAATATTATGAGACATTGTAACTGAATGATCTCATCTATATTAATGAGATATAATTTTCGGATCAAAACTATCAAGAAATTTTCTGATTTACATCTTCACATTATTGGATTCATATTTTTTCTCACCAAATACACGACTATTACTGACAATTTCATTTACCACAACATTTAAATTGACATCACATTCGCAATATTCCATTTTTATGAAATTCTGTTTATATATCTAAATCTAAAAACTTTCCTCAATGACATTGAAATTACATTCATAAATGCAATCTTTTTTTTAATCATTTCTATTTTTAAGCCGATAGTCCTATAACATTACTATATAAATTAAGATAATTTATCTAGAAATTTTTTTGTGCTTTTCCATCCACTTCCATATTCCTGTTATCATCAAACATTATCTTACTATCATTTTCAAATTTTTGTAATACCACAATAGACACATAAAGAAAATCCAATACAAGAGATAAATGTTATTGAATCATTAAACTCATTCAAGTAAGATAATTTTTTCTTCTGAATGTTGGTACACCCATGCTAGTAACAATATTAGTATAATACATAATCAATGGATGATTTTCTAGAACCTATAGAGGGAGGATTCCTCTGATTCAAATTAAGGTACCTGTATGGTTAAATTTTTTCAAATAATAGATAGGTTAAATCATTATAAATAAATTTTTATAAGGACATTTCAACTAAAATAAACCCCTATGACTTTTTATAGTCTGATCCACTCAAAAAAGGAAAATCTCAACCTCATATGAAAATGAAGGAAATAAAATGATAAGGAACAAAAAAATTTAAAAGGGTTTGGATCCAATTGATAATCCTAATTCATCTAATGGATAGTTTTCCTCCCTAAACATATATTATCTTGACTATAATGACCGGTGATTTTAAATTACAAGTATTCATGTGGAATCAGAACACAAAAGTCATGAGTCATCCAACAACACCACATTGTTCTAAAGTATTATTAAGATAAATGAACGATGTGTAACCTCATCAAATATATTGGGGTCCTCTAGAAAAATGATAGTTCCTCCATAATAAGAATTATTGAAACTCAAATAGTGGTGTCTTGAATTATGCAGTCATTAATATTTTCATACATAAAATAAATATCATAAATAAATGATATCCATGGTATGCTTAATACTAAAATAACAACCTCAACTATAGACCCTCCTTTAATTATTTACTAATATTATATAAAACATATAACTATATACATATATTTATTTATATTAAATCATTATAAAATTTTTCATATGATTTTTGAATTTAATTTTTCTATATTCGAATTATGGAAGTCCCCATAATTGTTAGTAGCATGATAATATATTTTAAATTTTACAATTATTTAAAAATTTATATCTCAATTATAATCATTGGAACAGCCATTAAAATGGATTTTTAAATCTAAAAAATAATGTTGTATCATTCATGCATTCATTTTATAAATATCCATGACATTATTAATTTAATTAATTCCTAATTCCTTAAGAAAACATGATATTTCCATGTGCATTTACTCATTTAAATCTAAGAATTTAAACTTATATTCATTTAATTACAAACCATGAAACAATCAACTAGTATGTAAGGATAAAAGCTCCTACATATTTTGTAAATTCAAATGTCAATCCCATATATATGGATATGTCACAATAGTTATTTATCTCTTAATCTAGTTATGTGAAGCATTTTGATATTTTAATATCCATATTTTACTATGTAAAATAATTTTGCAACATAGTTTAATCTACATCATTGAAATGTATATGTGAGTCCTTTTGGATACATTTTATAAAGTAGTTACATTCGATGGATCAACTATTTGAATCAACTATGTGATGTTATCCAATATTAATATGTTGTATAAATTCCTTTATGATTTGTAGATATTATATAATTGGCTACATAAGACAAATATATAATAAGAAACCATTAAATGAATCTATAATGTTCTAGACATCATATAAAATCACTCAAACCTCTTCTTATAACTTCCATACATCCTAAACATTCTTTCTAACACAATAAAACTCTCTCCCATGATGTGTTTCTTTAGAAACCTAATCAATAATTTTTACCATTAGAGAGAACATAGAAATAATGATTTCAAGAAATATAATAATCCAAACACAAAAACTATCATGGGATATTCATGATTCCTCAAAAAAAGAAAAATATCCACATGGTTACTTTTGTATCCCTTCTATGGGACCAAGGTTAAAATTATTTATGAGTCACTTATACGGTCTAGTGGACCTATTTAGCTGGGGTTTTGTACGCTGTTGAGATTTTATTTTTAATTTCATTCTGTATGTAAATAATTTTTTCATGTTTATTATATATTACTATTTTCTCAATTGGATTTTATTTTTAGGATTTAAATATAATTATTTCATCCACTTACGCTTCATGGATAAATTCCACATCAATTTTTTTAAAATATTTATATGTAATGTTTTAAATGGGAAGTCAAAATGTTGATTTTTCTATGGGTAAGAATTTCATTAATAAATGTCTTATAAAGAACTTTTAAATAAGAAATAATAGATCCATGCCGATATATATTTTGTAGATTCTCTGAACTCATCCCATTGAGATTTATTATTTGCACTATAATTTATCATTTTGGATTTAGTTACTTGGAATTTCTTGATATATGTAAATAAATATCTGTATTATAGAGGATAAATCTTTAAGATCAATTTTTCTACTAGTTGTATGGGATGGCGCTAACTTATGGAAACATGGATATGGACCATTATATTGCTTTGTGTTTTTTACCATATTAGGAGTTACACATTTTCACTCATTTATTGAATATGAAAATTATGGTTTTTTAATATATAATATATCTTGGATATTTGTATGAAACACTATTTCATTAAATAATATTATATTTATTTTATTATGAAATCATTTACATGATTCTTTTTATATTAGCCTAGTTTTTTCCACTTGATTGTACTGATCGTGCTTCAGAACATGTAGCTAGAGAATTTAGATGAATTTATATGTTGACCAATGTTGTTATGGAATAGGATGACTTAGGATATATGTAAATGTAACCTAGTTCTAATTGAGTTTATAAATGCATTCTATGTGTTTGGTAAATATTTACACAAAAATATATTCTTATAATATTTAATTAGTGTAATGAACAAGGATTCAAACCTAAATTACATGAATCCTGCATAAATATTGTGATATTATTTTTGATAAGATGGTAAGATTAAATCCTATAGAAATAATAATAAGTGTTATTTTCCTTAAAATTACACCTTTTAAAACATTGGTCATATAAACATGTAGGTAAATCTAAAATAGGGTACCCGAGATTATATTATGTAAGGCCAATAAGTACATTGGTGAATCTAAGAGATATGTGCCAAATGTTACAATATGAACCTTCCTGGTCCATTAAAACTCCATTTTTGGAGGTTAGAGACTGTTGGGGGGTTATTTTGAGGAATCTCCAGATGGTTAGGGGTACTGGAGCTACCGACCTACTACTGTAAGTGGTTCACATTGTGCACCATATTCAAATCGTGAATTAGTGATTCAGAGCTTGAAAAACCACGGAATTTATGGTCAATATGTAGCTCTAGAGGAGTTAATGAAACAAATTCACAACATGAAAGTAATTCTTGGACTATAATTAATTCTTTATGACATCATGTAAATTTCAAAAGAAGTAGGAATTCTATAAATTCCCTTGGAATTCATTATGTAAACCTTAATCCTATTGTTAATTTTCAAAGATCTATCTTTAAAATAATTTTTATATGAAGATATTAATTCATTATTCTATTAATCTATCTCTATATCTATCTCACTCTCTTGATTTTAGTAAAACCCAATGTGAGTTTGGTGGATCTTCCCAACCTTCTACTAATGATTTGATCTGTGGGTTCTGATTGATGGTCATTAGTAATCTGTGGTGATTCCACCTCTCTTTCTTGTGTCTTCACATACATTGTTCATTGGATATCCACTATAGTGGCCTAGTTTGGGTTTGGGCTTTTCTTTGGGCTTTGGTTTTTACATCCCTTGATGTGATGTAGATTGATCCATTAATTTTTCATGTAATTCTTATTTTTTGGAATTTTTTCTTCATCTTGTAGAGAGATGTGATTTGGAAAATATTCATTAAATTATGGTTTCACTAGTTTCCCATTTTTGTAAATCGAGTTGGAGGGTTTTTCACTTTTTTTTCAATGGGGGTATTTATCAAACTCATAATCAAAATAATCAATTTCCTAAGTGAAATTGAAGATGTAATGTGGAATTATTCACATGATTTTACATATGTGACATTATAGTGATTTTATAATTGAATGAACTAAATTCCCTACTAGAAGTTGGTCCATATGGGGGATTTGTCTGTGCTAGATTGTTATCTATTTTTCATCCCTATTGTCACGAACCAGGCCGGGTCACCATCTGACCTAGCACCCGACCCGGTCTGCGACATAACCCGAAGGGAGTTCCTGATCCCCACGGGCTGGTAAAAGTGCCCGGGTATCAAGATTAACAAGTGGGAACAGTTTTATCCGAAATAAAATACAGAAAGACAACCAATGAGATAAATAAACTAAAACTGGAAATAGGATACCAAGCACACTTCTAAACTATAAACAGGTTTAGGTCTACAATTTATCTAAAAACCCCAATGAACAACAACAATAGTAGAGAACTAAACTCCAAAACCAACCTCATGCGACATGAGATGTTGCATCCCCAATCTATCAACACCAAACTTCACACGAAGACCAACAGTAAACAAAACCACCATCGCTGAGCACGAAGTAAGAATCTGGAGTGGAAAAGAAACAGAATCTACATACACCCATGGGTGTATCTAGGGTGTGAGCTAAAATCCCAGTTGGATTCCATCGAGAAAAGGTTCCACGCATAATTATTAAAAGAAAATACATTTGAAATTTAACAGAATAAAAATAAATAAGTGTTTAAATAAATTTTTTAATGTAAACGGTCTTTAATGGAAATTTCTCTAAAAGGAAAACAACTTAGATCAACTTACACACACACACGCACACCCACACATGCACACACACACAGAGACACAAACACACACGTACACACAGACACACACACACTTTTCTTGGTAACCCTAACGTCACACCATGAGAGCAGAAGGAAGAGGAAGAGCAAAATACATAGGAGAGACCCAAAAGATACTATCGAGAAGTGGGATGCTAGAACCTCATGTCTCAGTGAACCATATCACACATTCCCGTGCACGAGCCACTGGTAGGGAAACACCTCGTACCATAGTGGTCTCCCATCATCATCCAATGTCTAGTTAGTGTTGTAAGCGTCAATCCCGCTACGTGAATCTTGGCCGAGGCCACTCCCGTATCACTAGCACGCTAGTCGAGTCCGCCCACCTAGTATCCAGGCTTCCGGATTTTGCTCAAGTAATTCAATGTTCATGCCACATGTCATAATCATAAACTCAAACCAAGAAAGACATCACACACCCCAAAAACCACCATTCACACACACAAAATCCATTTGAAATAATACGCACACTAAAATGTTCCAAAAATAAATCTGCATTTCTTACGCAACCAATTAAAACAACATCCATCATTAATAAATATTTAATAAAACATTTAATATTTTTAAATAATCAAATTTTGAAGAGCATAGCATGAATTAACACACTAAACCAACCAATCCTTCTTTCGTAACCAAACACACACAACGCCACATCAAGAGTTCAATCCACACCACTTACACCAATTAAAAAGGGACTGTTTGAGTAGTTTAACACAAGTGATAACAAACGATACAATAACATTTTCACTAATGGTAAATATGGTTTTATTTACAAATCCTCTTTAGATCCAAACACACGACGTAATATTATCGAAATATGATTTGTACGACAAATGTCATTTAATTAAAAATTAATCAATTTATAAAACACTAAACCAGCTTGACATGAGTTTCCAGAAAATCACACTAATATCACAATGACACATTATTAAAAAATCAATTCATATGAGATCTCTAAAGAATAAAATAAGACCACTTCGCAACCTGCAAAATAACTAAATAATATGCTGAATTAATTAAACATGCAAATAAATTCATCTAACAATAATTATGAGCGGAACCGCCTACCTCGACTGGAAAACCCCCCAAATTTTTTTTTCAACCACAAACGCGTGTCCTTCGCACCTCAAGGAACCTAGCGCGAACCCAATATCATGATTTTAAACCAAAAAAACTCATGTTAATACCATAAAATCAAATTGTATACCCGCTAAAAAAACAAAATAAAAATCAAATGAAAAAAAAACAGCAGGGAAGGAAGGAATAATCGAGGGGGGAGGCCAAACCATTGGGGCGGTGGCTAACGGGAAGCTGGAAGTAGGAGAGGTTTTTTGGCTGGGTTCCGGGCTGGATGCAAGAGGGGAAGGGGGAGGTCGGCCGAGAGGGTGGTCGCCGGACAGAGGCACAGCCGGGAGGGAGTCACTGGAAAGGGGGGGTCCGTGGTGTGATCCGAGAGGGGGAGGTTGCCGGACAGGAGGGGAGGGAGGCGGCATGTGGCTGGAGAGACCAAGGGAAGTAGGGATGGGGTCAGGGTGAGTGTGGGGCACGGGTAGCAGGAGTTCGGGGTGGCCGGTTGTGGACCCGGAGCAGGAGCAGGGGGCGTCGGGGTTCGCCGGAAGGAGGAGGTCGCAAGTAGAGAAGGGTGTGTCACATAGGGTTTCATGGGGGAGGAGGCGCGACAGAAATGGGGGATAGAACGGGGTGAGGCAGCCTAGGTATGAGGGTTCCGAAACCAATGGAAAAAAAATAAACCCTAAACAAAGGGAAAAGGAAAAAAAGATAAAATAAAATAAAACAAATTAAAATAAAACTAATAATAATATTAACATTAGTAATAATATAATTCTCAAACTACAACCTTAAAGAAAATAATAGTAAAAATAATAATAACAATAACAACAATAGAATAATAAAAGTTATATCCTTAGAATGATAACATTAATTCGAAAGTTAACAATTTTAATGAGAATAATTAAGAATGATGATAATAGTAATTTATGGTGATAGTAATAATAATAATGACATGATAAAAAAAATATGTTCATAATAATGATAATGAGATTAATAATATTATTAATTATATTAATATCCTAACACAAGTAATAATAATAATAGTAATAACAATAATTAAAATGGTAATGATAGTGTTAATAACTTAATAAAATTTATATTCCCAATGCCATAAATAATAAAAATAATAATATTCTCAAATAATGTTGTTTTTTAACAACATTAAAATAATATGTCAAAATTTACAACAATTGTTGTTATTTTATCTACATTTTATTTTTCATTACATTGTCTTTAACTGCCTTAAACACCGGGTAGGGCGTGCGGCGAGCTGGGCGAGGTCACGCAGCGACCCAGGTGAGGTCACGCGGCTTCGACCGCAGTGCGTTGGATGAAACTAAAGGAAAAACATTTGTTTTTAAATATATATTGAAGAAAATTTTAATTCGGACCCTAACCAAAGCCACCCAATTCCCAAAGTAAATAATAAAATAAATAATATAAAAATGACGGGTGCGACAATTCTCCCCACCATAAAGCTTTCTGTCCCCGGAAAGACACAACTAAGGGTGAACCCAAACTAAGAGAGTGTTACCCCACTAAGGTTCAAATAGGATCCCCACAAACATCAAGAAAAGAGAGAGAGAAAAATCGTGCTCAGAGAAAGTGACTCAAATACAACATCAAGAAACGCTTAAAGAGACTTTCTAATATGTGTCGCCCGCCCAAAAGAGGTAGAACGCATCCAACTGATTGTTTTAGAAAACAAAATCTTAAACCCATAGAAACCATCCTTACAAACCGGAACACCTCAAGAACTATTAACCAAAAACCACAACATTTGGCTAGAATGAACAAACAAAGTCAAACCACGTCGTTTGTCTGGAACGAACAACGAGACCAACCACGACCAAGGAACACCCTTATCTCTTATCACTAATCCATATTTAAAAACATGAGAAAAATATCAACATGGGGAGGCCCAAGGGGCTCCCCACCAATAGAATCTCACTGGAGCTCGAGACGAGACTGGAAAACCAACACTGGGTGGTTCGAGCGGACTCCCCATCATTAAAGAAATGTCCAGCATTGATTCATTCTAGAGAGATTCGTGCGAGACCCAATGTGGGTCTCCCCACCATTAAAAAGCAGCCAATACAGATTTATTCTAGAGACCTTTGTGCAAGACTCATCGTGGGTCTCGCTGCCATTAGAACTAACAGAGGATATAGAACTTTGAAAAATTCCCGATGGCGACCAAACACCCCACCACAAGGGGTGGGAAGGAGGGGAATGACTACCAGGCGTCAGAAGCATGATCCAAGACAACCCAGCATTTTCACATTCCTGGATGAGCATTATTCATATTTGAGATAGATTTACTCAACAAACTCACATAAGGACCACCAAAATGATTGCACCCAATGGGACACAATCCCCAAGACTCTAAGGAAAGGAGACGAACAAGCCTCCACATGGTCACGAAAACCTTATGCAACCATATGGATCATTCAGAGCGGAACAACCATGTAAACAATTTGAACTGCCTCTACTTTTAACATTGGTGACAGAAATAATGTTGGGGTCCCATACACTCTTGGGGTTCCTGACCACATGCTAACTTCAATCTGCGGCCTATGGCTGGAGCCCAGATGTTTGAAGCATCTTCTGCCTCGCAGTCAGGAATTGAAGACTCCCAAGATGACCTTCTCATTTTGGTGCCACATGAAATCATATTGCACCCGAGGCAACACCATCAAAGAAAACAAATTACAGCATATGACTAATCATACATGGAATATTCACCAACACCAGAGTTGAAATGGTGCATGCGCATCACCCTTTGTCACAATAAATGAGAACACAACACCACCAATTGTCACCAAGCACGTTCATTGCCGTCGAGAGAATAATTACACTGAGAATGACTTTAAACCGCATCTTGAACAACACATGATTCCGGCAAATGACCATAGCAGCCTCATACTATTGGGTCTGCCAAACTAGTATCCTAACACAAACGTTTTCGTAAACAAAACAAACCAAATACTAGGGGCCATTTAGAAAAATAGACTGCACAAACAACACAGGATTCCTTCCACATTTTCCCTACTAGTGTCTCCTTTACCGCTTCCAAACAACTGTTGACTATCAATGGGTCCTCACGCTGCAAGACGTCACTGAACATGACCCTTACGGCCGATTAAAATACTAAAAAGACCTTCATGACACTAGTTAATACTGATAATTCTGAACAACCTTTATCCTTCCCCACTGGAATTTCATTCACTACTTCCAGGGGAAACTTTAGACACAACGATGTCAACTTCATACCCGTCGAGTCAGACAACTCAAAAATTCCAAAACTCCCTTCAACTACCATCACATCTGTCATTCCACTGTGAGAGGATCCACTTAACTGAAGGAAAAAAGAAATAGACTTAGCAGTGTCACTAAAAAGGAAGATTCCTAACTTTAGTCAACTGGAGGGTCGGCCAATGGTGAACCATCTATGGTCGCACTTCATTCGCACATTAACTCTTTATTGGGAGTGTACATTATCCTAGAAAGAAAAACATTGACCCAAACGAACAGATCCAATGGTCAAGAAATACCACAAAAGAACACCAAACGTGCCGGGGAATCAACTACAAGGGCTCCCCGATGTACTTTTCAAAAGAATTAAATAGCTACATGCTTTCATACCAACATAAAATAAGAATTATAACTCAGGACACAAACCAGACAGAAGGGATCCTTGGCTCAAAACACCTCACATATAACCTTTCAAAAATACATGTACACACCACACAATCACCGGTTATATAAAAACACCAAATTTTCTCTTAACAAAACATTTTCAAAATAAGAAAACCTCGTGGGTTTCACAAACACCAATGCTATCTCATGGTCCTTGAACATTCCTGTTCACGTGCCACACTAGAACCCACCTAATGTCCATCCAGGAACTCATCCGCTCATGCCATTAACCCTTTCTCTTTCCATATACAGTCATGCATGTGGTTGCCCATGTGAACACCAAGGATAAAAACCAAAGCATTCCATTTTTTTAAAACCAAAACATCCAACCCAAACATTCCAAACATTTCAAATCATTTTATTTTTAATGTTCTTTATTTCAAAAATTTTTCTAAGACCAAAAAATATTTACTTAAAAACCAAATTATCACAATTCCAAAATAAAGATACGAGAAGCAAAGTAGGTGGAAACTAGGGTCAGTGGATGATTGGAACATATGGTTGGAGGCCATACACCGATCATGCCACTGGCCACAGAGAGTATTTTAGGACAGTGTCCCAGCCTCCAGAAGGCTTTCCAGGCCCTGAGAGCTCACTAAGATCACTAACCCTACTCCCTTTTCATTTCCCCCTAGACAAGATTAACCGCAATGACCAAAAACTCAGTCAAACCTCAACATACTTTGGTAACATGTGTCCCGCCACGAGGTGTGCTGGCCAGGCACCTTACTCGTAGCCAGGACGTCAAGTCCCAAAAACCTTAACTCAAGTATATCGTGACTCTATCCCAAAATATCACGACTCAAGAGAGGAAACATGCTACTGTAATACCATTTTGTCACGAAGTAGGCCTGGTCACCATCCGACTCATCGCCCGACCCGGTACGAGAGATAACCCGAAGGGCGTTCCTGATCCCTACTGGCTGGCACAAGTGCTCGGGTATCAAGATTAACAAGTGGGAACAATTTTACCTAAAATAAAAGACAAAAAAACATCCAACAAGATAACTAAACTGAAACTGGGAACAGGCTACCAAACACACTTCTAAAATATAAACAGGTTTAGGACAACAATTTAGATAAAAACCCAAATTAACAACAACACGAATAGATAACTAAACTCCCAAACCAACCTCATGCGACATGAGATGTTGAATCTCCAAGCTACCAACACCAACCTTTACACGAAGACCAACATCAACCAGAACAACCATCAATGAGCACGAAGTCAAAACCAGGAGTGAAAAATAAACAGAATCTACATACACCTAAGGGTGTATGTAGGGTGTGAGCTAAAAGCCCAGTAGGATTCCACCGAGAAAAGGTTCCATACATAATTATTAAAAGAAAAATACATTTTCAATTTAACAGAATAAAAATAAATAAGTGTTTAATGATTTTTTTAATGGAAATAGTTGTTAAGGGAAATTTCTCTAAAAGGAAAACAACTTAAATCAACTTACACACACGCACACACACCCACACACGCACACACACACAAAAACACATGCACACATGTAGAAATGCACACACACATTTCTTGGTAACCCCAACATCACACCTTGTGCCGACGGTGAGCAAAAGGTATAAGAAGAGAACAATACATGGGAGAGACCCTAAAGATACTAGCGAGAAGTGGGACCCTAGAACCTCACATCTCGGTGAACCATATCACAGATTCCCATGCACAATCCACTGGTATGGAAACACCTCCCACCATAGTGTTCTCTAGTCATCATCCAATGTTTTGTTAGTGTTGTAAGCATCAATCCCGATAAGTGAAAATAGGACGAGGCCACTCCCGTATAACTAGCACACTAGTCTAGTCCGCCCACCTAGTACCCAGGCTTCCCGTTTGTGCTCATGTAATTCAATGTTCATGACAAATTTCATAATAATAAACTCACACCAAGCAAGACATCACGCACACCAAAAACCACCATTCGCACACAAAAAATCCATTTGAAATAATATGCACAATAAAGTGTTCCAAAAATCAATCGGCATTTCTTACACAACCAATTAAAACAACTTTAATCCTTAATAAATATTTAATAAAACATTTAAAAATTTTAAATAATAAAATTTTGAAGAGCATAGGATGAATTTACACACTAAACCAACCAAACCTTATTTCGTAACCAAACACACAAAACGCCACGTCAAGAGTTCAATCCACACCACTTACACCAACTAAAAAGGGATTGTTTGAGTAGTTTAACACAAGTGCTAACAAACAATACAATAACATTTTCACTAATGGTAAATTTGGTTTTATTTAAAAATCCACTTTAGAACTAAACACACGACATAATATTATCGAAACATGATTTGCACCACAAATTTCATTTAATTAAAAATTAAACAATTTATAAAACACTAAACCAGCTTGACATGAGTTTCCATAAAATCACAATAATATCACAAAAACACATTAATAAAAAATCAATGCATATGAGATCTCACAAGAATAAAATAAGACCACTTCGCACCATTCAAACTAACTAAATAATATGCTTAATTAATTAGACACACAAATAAATTTATCAAACAATAATTATGAGCGGAACCACCTACATCGACTGGAAAACCCCCAGCATTTGTGTGCAACCACAAACACGTGTCATTCGCACCTCAAGGAACCTAGAGCGAACCCAGTATCATGAATTTAAACAAAAAAAACTCAAGTTCAAACCCCAAAATCAAATTGTATACCCAGTGAAAAAAACAACATAACAATCAAATGAAAAAAAACAGCATGGAAGGAAGGCATAACCGAGGGGGGAGGCCCAACAATTGGGGCGACGACTGAAGGGAAGCCGTAAGAAAGAGATGGTTTTTGGAGGGGTTCCGGGCTGGATGCCAGAGGGGAAGGGGGAGGTCGGGAGGGAGGGTGTTCGCCGGATAGAGGCACGGCCGGGAGGGAGTCACTGGCGGAGGGGGGGGGGGTCCGTGGTGCGATCCGAGAGGGGCAGGCCACCAGAAATGAGGCGATGGAGGTTGCACGCAGCTGGAGAGGCCAGGGGAAGTAGGGTTAGGGTCCGGAAAAGTGTGTGGTGCGGGTAGCAGGAGGCAGGGGTGGCCGGACGTTGGAGCCAGAGCAGGAGAAGGTGGCGTCGGGGTTCGCCGGAAGGAGGAGGCCGCAAGGATAGGAGGGTGAGGTGAATAGGGTTTCAAGGGGTAGGAGGCACGATGGAAATTGGGATGAGAATGGGGTGAGGTGGCCTGGGTATGAGGGTTCCGAAATCAAAGGAAAAAAAATAAACCGTAAACAAATGGAAAATGAAGAAAAAGATAAAATAAAATAAAATAAAATAAAACAACACTAATAATAATATTAACATTATTAATAATATAATTCTTAAACTAAAACCTTAAATAATATAATATTAAAAATAATAATAACAATAAAAATAATAGAATCATAAAAGATATATCATTAGAAATATAACATTAATTAGAAAGTTAACAATTTTAATGAGAATAATTAAGAATGATGATAATACTAATTTATAGTGATAGTAATAATAATAATGACAAGCTAAAAAAATATTTTCTTAATAATGATAATGAGATTAATAATATTAGTAATTATATTAATATCCTAACACAAGTAATAATAATAATAGTAATAACAATAATTAATATTGTAATTATATTGTTAATAACTTAATAAAATTTATACTTCCAATGCCATCAATAATAACAATAATAATATTCTCAAATAATATTGTTTTTTAACATAATTAAAATAATCTGTCAAATTTTACCACACTTGTTTTCATTTTATCTACATTTTATTTTTCATTACATTGTATTTAACTACCTTAAACACCGGGCATTGCATGCGGCGAGCTGTGTGAGGTCACGCGGAGACCTAGGCGAGGTCGCGCGGCTTCGACCGCAACACGTTGGATGCAACCAAGGGTAAATAATTCGTTTTTAAATATATACTGAAGAAAATTTTAATTCAGACCTTAAACCAAACCACCCAATTCCCAAAGTAAATAATAAAATAAATTATATAAAAATGACTGGTGTGACAATTCTCCCCACTATAAAGCTTTTCGTCCCCGGAAAGCCACAACTAAGGCTGAACCCCAAAAAAGAGACTGTTACCCCACTAAAGTTCAAATAGGATCCCCACAAACATCAAGCAAAGAGAGAGAGAGAAAAAATTTTGCTCAGACAAAGTGACTCAAATACAACATCAAGAAACACTTAAAAAGACTTTCTGATATGTGTCGCCCGCCCCAAAGAGCAAGAACGCCTCCAGTAGATTGTTTTAGAAAAAGAACTCTTGAACCCATAGAAAACAACCTTACAAACCAGAACACCTCAAGCACTATTAAACAAAAACCACAACATTTGGATAGAATGAACAAACAAGGTCAAACCACGTCGTTTGTCTGGAACGAACAATGAGACCAACCACGACCAAGGAGCACCCTTATCTCTTATAACCAAGACATATTAAAAAACATGAGAAAAAGATCAACATGGGGAGGCCCAAGGGGCTCCCCACCATTAATAACTCACTGGCGCTCGAAATGAGACTAGGAAAACGACATGGGGTGGTTCGAGCGGACTCCCCATCATTAAAGAAATTTCCAGTACTGATTCATTCTAGATACATTCGTGCGAGACCCAATGTGGGTCTCCCCACTATTAAGATCCGACCAAAACCGATTTATTCTAGAGTCCTTTGTGCGAGACTCATTGTGGGTCTAGCCGCCATTAGAACTATCAGAGGAAATAGAACTTTGAAAAATTCCTGATGGTGACCAAACACCACACTACAAGGGGCGGGGAGGGAGGGGCCCGACTACCGGGCGTCAAAAGCATGACCCAAGACAAACCAACATTTCTACATTCTTGGATGAGCATTATTCATATTTGGGACATAGTTACTCAAAAAACTCCCATAAGGACCACCAAAATGATTGTATCCAATGGGACGCAATCCCCAAGACTCTAAGGCAACGAGATGAACACGCCTCCACATGGTCGCGAAACCTTATGCAACCAGATAGATCATTCAGAGCGGAACATCCATGGAAACAATTTGAACTGCCTCTACTTTTAACATTGGTGACAGAAATAATGTTGGGGTCCCATACACTATCAGGGTTCTATACCACGCTCCGGCTTCACTACGCGGCCTATGGTTGGAGCCCTGATGTTTGAAGCATCTTCTGCCTCGCAGTCAGGCATTGAATACTCCCAAGCAGAGCTTCTAATTTTGGTGGAACACGCAATCATATTGCACCCGAGGCAACACCATCCAACACAACACATTACAACATCTGACTGATCATACTCGGAACATTCACCGACATCAGAGTTGAAATTGTGCATGTGCTTCACCCTTTGTCACAATGAATGAGAACACGACACCACCAATTGTTACTGAGCACGATCATTACTGTCGAGAGAAGCATTACGCTGAGAAAGACTTTAAACCGCATCTTGAACAATGGGTGATTCCTTAAAATGACCATAGCTGCCTCATATGACTAGGTCTGCTAAAATAATAGCGTAACACAAGCCTTTTTTTAAAAGAAACAGACCAAATACAATGGGCCATTTAGAACAATAGACCACACTAACAACTTAGGGTTGCTTCCATAGTTTCCCCAATGAAGTCTCCTTTACCGCTTCCAAACAACTGTTGACTATCAAAGGGACCTTACACTGCAAGACGTCACCAGACATGACCCTTGCAGCCGATGAAAATACTATAATGACCATCAAGACACTGGTCAATACTGATAATTCTGAACCACCTTCAACTTTCCCCGCTGGAATTTCTTTCACCGCTTCCATGGGAACTTTTGGAAACAACGATGTCAACTTCATACATGACAAGTCAGACAACTCAAAAAGACCAAAACTCTCTTCAACTACCATCGCATCTGTCATTCCACTGTGAGAGGATCCACTTAACTGAATGAAAAAAAGGAATAGACATAGCATTGTCACTAAAAAGGAAGTGTCCTTACTTTAGTAAACTGGAGGGTCGGCCAATGGCGATCCATCTGTGGTCTCACATCATTCGCACATTAACTCTTTATTAGGGGCATACATTAGCCTAGAATGAAAGACATGGACACAACCGAACAGGTCCAATGGTCAGGACATACCACAAGCGAACACCAAACATGCAGGGAAAACCACTACAATGGCTCCCCGATATACTTTTCAAAAGAAATAACTAGATACACGCTTGTATACCAACATACAAATAAGAATTAAAACTCAGGAAAAAAACCAGCCAGAAGGGATCCTCGGCTCAAAACAACTCACATATAACCTCTCAAAAATACAAGGACACACCACACAATAACCGGTTATTAAAAAACACCAAAATTTCCATTAATAATACATTTTAAAAATAAGCAACGGTAGTGGGTTGCACAAACACCAATGGTGTCCCATGGGCCTCGCACATGCATGTTCACTTGCCACACCAGCACCCACCTCATGTCCATATAGGCACTCATCCACTCGTGCCATTAACCCATTCTCTTTCCATATACACTCTTGCATGTGGTTTTCCACGAGAACACCAAGGATAAAAACCAAATATTTCCATTTTTTTTGAAAACCAAAACATCCAACCCAAACTTTCCAAACCTTTCACATCATTTTATTTTTAAATCACTTTATTTCAAAATATTTTCAAAGAACAAAACATTTTTTACTTAAAAACCAAATTTTCACAATTCCAAAACAAAGAGACGAGAAGCAAAGTAGGAGGAAACTAGGGTCAATGGTTGATTGGAACATATGGGTGGCGGCCATACGCCGATCACGCCACTGGCCACGGAGAGTTTTTTAGGACAGTGTCCCTGGCTCCACAAGGATTCTCAGTCCCTGCAAGATCACTAAGACCACTGACCCTAATACCTCTTCATTTTCCCCTAGACAAGATTAACCGCAATGAACAAAATATAGGACAAAACTCAACATACATTGGTAACTTGAGTCCCGTCATGAGGTGTGATGGCCATGTACCTTACTTGTAGCCAGGACGTCGAGTCCCGACAACCTTAACTCAAGTATACCATGACTATATCCCAAATGATCACGAATCAAGAGAGGAAACCTACTCCTATGATACCATTTTTTCATGAACCGGTCGGGTCACCATCTGACCCGGCGCCCGACGCGGTCTGCGACATAACCCGAAGGCGTTCCCGATTCTAGCGGGCTGGAAAAACTGCCCGGTTATCAAGATTAACAAGAGGGAACATTTTTACCCGAAATAAAAGACAAAAAATAACCAACAAGATCAATAAACTAAAACTAGAAACATGCTACCAAACACACTTCTAAACTACAAACATGTTTAAGGCTACAATTTAGATAAAAACCCAAATGAACAACAACAAGAATAGAGAACTAAACCCCAAAACCAACCTCATGCGACACGAGATGTTTCATCCCCACGCTACCATCACCAACATGTATAAGAAGACCAACAGCAAATAGAACCACCATCGCTGAGCACGAAGTCACAACTTGGAGTACAAAAGAAACATAATCTACATAAACCCAAGGGTGTATGTAGGGTGAGATCTAAAATCCCAGTAAGATGCCAACGAGAAAAGGTTCCACACATAATTATTAAAAGGAAAATAAATTTTCAATTTTACAGAATAAAAATAAATAAGTGTTTAAATAATTTTTATAATGGAAACAGTTTTTAAGGGAAATTTCTCTAAAAGGAAAACAAATTACATTAAATTACACACACACACGCACACCCACACACACACCCACACACACAGAAACATGCACACATGTACACATGCAAATAAACTTTTCTTGGTAACCCCAATGTCACACCATGTGCTGACGGTGAGAAGAAAGCATAGGAATAGCACAATACATTGGAGAGACCCTAATGATACTTGCGTGAAGTGGGACCCTAGAAACTCACGTCTCGGTGAACCATATCACACATTCCCATGCACGAGCCACTGGTAGGGAAACACCTCCTACCATAGTGGTATCAAGTCATCATCCAATGTTTACTTAGTGTTGTAAGCGTCAATCCCGCTAAGTGAAAATGGGCTGAGGCCACTCCCGTATCACTAGCACGCTAGTCTAGTCCACCCACCTAGTACCCAGGATTCCCGTTTGTGCTCATGTAATTAAAAGTTCATGCCACATGTCATAATCATAAACTCAAACCAAGAAATACATCACACACACCAAAAACCACCATTCACACAAACAAAATCCATTTGAAATAATATGCACACTAAAATGTTCCAAAAATCAATCTGCATTTCTTAAACAACCAATTAAAACAAATTTCATCCATAATAAATATTTAATAAAACATCTAATATTTTTAAATAATCAAATTTTTAAGAGAATAGCATGAATTTACACACTAAACCAACCAAACTTTCATTCGTAACCAAACACACACAATGCCACATCAAGAGTTCAATCCACACCACTTACACCAATTAAAAATGGACTGTTTGAGTAGTTTAACAAAAGTGCTAACAAATGATACAATAAAATTTTCAATAATGGTAAATTTGGTTTTATTTAAAAAGATACTTTAGAACCAAACACACGACGTAATATTATCGAAACATGATTTGCAACGAAAATGTCATTTAATAAAAAATTATGCAATTTATAAAACACTAAACCATCTTGACCTGAGTTTCCAGAAAATCACACTAATATCACAAAAAAACATTAATAAAAAATCAATGCATATTAGATATCAAGAGAGTACAATAATACCACTTCATACCCTACAAACTAACTAAATAATATGTTGTATTAATTAGACACACAACTAAATTCATCAAACAATAATTATGAGCGGAACCACCCACCTCGACTGGAAAACCCCCCAAAATTTGTGTGCAACCAAAAACTCGTGTCATTCGAACCTCAAGGAACCTAGAACAAACCCAATATCATGATTTTAAACCAAAATAAACACAAGTTAAAACACCAAAATCAAATTGTATACCCACTGAAAAAAATAACATAAAAATAAAATGAAAAAAAACAGCAGGGAAGGAAGGCATAAACGATGGGGGTGGCCCAACCATTGGGGCGGTGGCTAAAGGGAATCCAGAAGCAGGAGAGGATTTTTAGTACGGTTTCGGGATCTATGCAAGAGGAGAAAGGGGAGGTCGGCCGGGAGGGTGGTTGCTGGACAGAGGCGCGGCTGGGAGGGAGTTGCTGGCGGAGGGGGGGAGCGTGGTGAGAGCCGAGAGAGGGAGGCCACCGAACAAGAGGTGAGGGAGGCAGCACATGGTTGTAGAGGCTAGGGGAAGCATGGCTGGGGTCCGGGCAGTGTGCGGCGTGGGTAGCAGGAGGCCGGGGTGGCCGGATGTGGGAGCAGGAGCAGGAGTAGGGGGCGTCGGGGTTCGTCGGAAGGAGGAGGCCAGAAGGAGAGGAGGGCACAGTGCATAGGGTTTCAAGGGGGAGGACGCGCGATGGAAATTATGGAGAGAATGGGGTGAGGTGGCCTAGGTATGAGGGTTCCAAAAACAAAGGAAAAAAACACTAAAAAATGGGAAAAGAAAAAAAAATATAAAATAAAATAAAATAAAATAAAACAAAACTAATAATAATAAAAACATTAGTAATAATATAATTCTTAAACTAAAACCTTAATGAAAATAATAGTAAAAATAATAATAACAATAACAACAATAGAATAATAAAAGTTATATCCTTATAATGATAACATTAATTGGAAAGTTAACAACTTTAATGAGAATAATTAATAATGATGATAATAATAATTTATGGTGATAGTAATAATAATAATGACAAGCTAAAAAATATGTTCTAAATAATGATAATGAGATTAATAATATTAGTAATTATATTAATATCCTAACTCAAGTAATAATAATAATTATAGTAATAACAATAATTAAAATGGTAATGATAGTGTTAATAACTTAATAAAATTTATATTCCCAATGCCATCAATAATAAGAATAATAATATTCTCAAATAATAATTTTTATAACATCATTAAAATAATTTGTCAAATTTTACCACACTTGTTTTTATTTTATCTACAATTTATTTTTCATTACATTGTCTTTAACTACATTAATTGCCGGGAAGGGCGTGCTGTGAGCTAGCTGAGGTCATGCGGCGACCGAGGCGAGGTCGCGTGGCTTCGACCGCATCACGTTGGATGCAACCAAGGGAAAACATTCATTTTTAAATATATACTAATGCAAATTTTAATTCGGACCTTAACCCAAACCACCCAATTCCCAAAGAAAATAATAAAATAAATAATATAAAAATGACGGGTGTGACAATTCACCCTGCCATAAATCTTTTCGTCCCCGGAAAGCCACAACTAAGGATGAACCCCAAAGAAGAGAATGTTACCCCACTAATGTTCAAATAGGATCCCTTCAAACATCATGAAAAGAGAGAGAGAAAAATAATCGTGCTTAGAGAATGTGACTCAATTACAACATCAAGAAACGCTTAAAAAGACTTTCCGATATGTGTCGCCTGCCCAAAAGAGCTAGAATGCCTCCAACTGATTGTTTTAGAAAATGAACTCTTAAACCCAAAGATTCCAACCTTAAAAACCGGAACACCTCAAGCACTATTAAACAAAATCCACAACATTTGGCTAGAATGAACAAACAATGTCAAACCACGTCGTTTGTCTGGAACGAACAATGAGACCAACCATGACCAAGGAACACCTTTATCCCTTATCACCAAGCCATATTTAAAAACATGAGAAAAAGATCAACATGGAGAGGCCCAATGGGCTCCCCACCATTAGGAACTCACTGGCGCTCGAGACAAGACTGTAAAATCGACACGGGGTGGTTCAAGCGGACTCCCCGTCATTAAAGAAATGTCCAGCACTGATTCATTCTAGAGACATTCGTGCAAGACCCAATGTGGTTCTCCCCACCAATAAGAAGCGGTCAACACCGACTTATTCTAGAGACCATTGTGCGAGACTCATCATGGGTCTCACTGCCATTAGAACTAACAGAGGATATAGAACTTTAAACAATTACCGATGGTGACCAAACACCCCACCACAAGGGGCGGGGAGGGAGGGGCCCAACTACTGGGTGTCAAAAGCATGACCCAAGACAAACCGGCATTTCCACATTCCTGGATGAGCATTATTCAGGTTTGATACAGATTTACTCAACAAACTCCCATAAGGACCACTAAAACATTTGCATCCAATGGGATGCAATCCCCAATACTCTAAGGCAACAAGAGGAACACTCCTCTACATGGTCGCGAAAACCATACGCAACCATACAGCTCATTCGGAGAGGAACAGCCTTGGAAAAAATTTGAACTACCTCTACTTTTAACATTGGTGAAAGAAATAATGTTGGGGTCTCATACACTCCCGGGGTTCCTGACGACGCGCTAGCTTCACTCCGCGGCCTATGGCTGGAGCCCAGATGTTTGAAGAATCTTCTTCCTCGCAGTTAGGCATTGAAGACTCCCAAGAGGAGCTTCTCATTTTGGTGCCACACGCAATCATATTGCACCCGAGGAAACACCATCAAACACAACACATTACAGTATCTGACTGATCATACAGGAAACATTCACCAACACCAGAGTTGAAATGGTCCATGTGCATCACCCTTTGTCACAATGAATGAGAACACTACACCACCATTCGTCACTTAGCACGATCATTACCGTTGAGAGAATCATTACATTGAGAAAGTCTATAAACCACATCTTGAACAACATGTGATTCTTGCAAATGACCATAGCAGCCTCATACGACTAGGTCTACCAAACTAGTAGCCTAATACAAACCTTTTCTTAAACAAAACAAACCAAAGACCAGGTGTCATTTAGAACAATAGACCGCACCAACAACATAGGTTTTCTTCCACATTTTCCTCACTGGAGACTTATTTACCACTTCCAAACAACTATTGACTATCAATGGGACCTCACGCTGCAAGAGGTCACCGAACATGACCCTTGCGGCCGATGAAAATACTACAAAGACCTTCAAGACACTAGTCAATACTGATAATTCTGAACCACCTTCAACTTTCCCCACTGGAATTTCTTTCACTGCTTTCAGGAGAACCTTTAGACACAAATATGTCAACTTCATACCCGACGACACAGAATACTCAAAAATACCAAAACTCCCTTCAACTACCCTCACATCTGTCATTCCGCAGCGAGAGGATCCGCTTAACTGAATGAATAAAAAGTAATAGACATAGCATTTTCACTAAAAAGGAAGATTCCTTACATTAGTCAACTAGAGGGTCAGCCAATGGCGAACCATCTGTGGTCGCACGTCATTCGCACATTAACTCTTTATTGGGGGCGTACATTAGCCTAGAAAGAAAAACATTGACCCAACTGAACAGGTCTAATGGTTAGGACATACCACAAGCAAACACCAAACGTATAGGGGAATCCACTACAAGGGCCCCCTGATGTACTTTTCAAAAGAATTAACTAGTTACATGCTTGCATTCCAACTTACAAATAAGAATTAAAACGCAGGACACAAACCATCCAGAAGGGATCCTCAGCTCAAAACACCTCACATATAACCTTTCAAAAATATAAGGACACACCACACAATCACTGATTATTTAAAAACTCCAAATTTTCCCTTACCAAATCATTTTGAAAATAAGCAGAGCTAGTGGGTTTCACAAACACCAATGGTGTCTTATGGGCCTCACACATGAATGTTCTCTTGCCACACCAGCACCCACCTCATGTCCATCCAGGCACTCATTCACTAATTCCATTAACCCTTTCCCTTTCCATATACACACATGCATGTGGTTGCACATGAGAACACCAAGGATAAAAACAAAAGCTTTCCATTTTTTTCAGAACCAAAACATCCAACCCAAACATACCAAACCTTTCACATAACTTCATTTTTAAAGCGCTTTATTTCAAAATATTTTTGAACACCAAAACATTTTTTACTTAAAAACCAAATTCTCACAATTCCAAAACAAAGAGACGAGAAGCAAAGCAGGAGGAAACTAGGGTCAGTGGATGATTGGAAGATATGGTTGGCGGCCATACGCCAATCACGCCGCTGGCCACATATAGTATTTTAGGACAGTGTCCCCAGCTCCACATGGCATGAAAGACCCTAAAAGCCCACTAAGACCCCTGACCCTACGCCCTCTTCATTTCCCCCTAGAAAAGATTATCCGCAATGACCAAAAACTCGTACAAACCTCAACATACTTTGGTAACTTGTGTCCCGCCACGAGGTGTGCTGGCCAGACACCTTACTCGTAGCCAGGACATCGAGTCCCGACAACCATAAATCAAGAATATTGTGACTCTATCCCAATGGATAATGACTCAAGAGAGAAAACCAGCTCCTCTCATACCATTTTGTCACGAACCAGGCCGGGTCACCATCCGACCCGAAGCCTGACCCGGTCCGCAGCATAACCCGAAGGGCATTCCCGATCCCCACGGGCTGGCACAAGTGCCCTGTTATCAATATTAAAAAGTGGGAATGGTTTTACCTAAAATAAATGACATAAAAACAACCAAAAAGATAAATAAACAAGAACTGGAAACAAGCTACCAAACACACTTCTAAACTATAAACAGGTTTATGTCTACAATTTAGCTAAAAACCCAAATGAACAACAAAAAGAATGGAGAAATAAACTCCAAATCCAACCTATTGAGACACTAGATGTTGCATCCCCAAGCTACCAACACCAACCTGCACACGAAGACTAATAGAAACCAGAACCCCCATCGCTGAGCACAAAGTCACAACCTAGAGGGAAAAATAAATCAAATCTACATACACACAAGGGTGTAAGTAGGGTGTGAGCTAAAAGCCCAGTTGGATGCCATCGAGAAAAGGTTCCACGCATAATTATTTAAAGAAAAATGCATTTTCAATTTAATATAATCAAAATAAATAAGTGTTTAATGAATTTTTTTTAGTGGAAACGGTTTTAAGGGAAATTTCTCTAAAAGGAAAACAACTTAAATCAACTTACACACATGCACACACACCCACACAGGAACACACGCAAACACACACACAAACGCACACACACTTTTCCTAGTAACCCCAACATCACACCGTGTGCTGATGGTGAGCAGAAAGCAGAGGAAGAGCGCAATACAAGGGATAGACCGTAAAGATACTGGCGAGAAGTGGGACCATAGAACCTCACGTCTCAGTGAACCATATCACACATTCCTATGCACGATCCACTGGTAGGTAAACACCTCCTACCATAGTGGTATCCAGTCATCATCCAATGTTTAGTTAGTGTTGTAAGCATCAATCCCGCTAAGTGAAACTGGGCCGAGGCCACTCCCGTATCACTAGCACGCTAGTCTAGTCCGCCCACCTAGTACCCAGGCTTCCCGTTTCTGCACATGTAATTCAAAGTTCATGCCACATGTCATAATCATAAACTCAAACTAAGAAAGACATCACACACACCAAAAACCACCATTCACTCACACAAAAGCCATTTGAAATAATACGCACACTAAAATGTTCCAAAAATAAATATGCATTTATTACACAACCAATTAAAACAACTTTCATCCTTAATAACTATTTAATAAAACATTTAATATTTTTAAATAATCATATATTGAAGAGCAGAGCATGAATTTACACACTAAACCAACCATACCTTCTTTCGTAACCAAACACACCCAACACCACATCAAGAGTTCAATCCACACCACTTACACCAATTAAAAATGGACAGTTTGAGTAGTTTAACACACGTGCTAACAAATGATACAATTACATTTTCACTAATGGTAAATTTGGTTTTATTTAAAAAAATCACTTTAGAACCAAACACATGACGTAATATTATCAAAACATGATTTTCACCACAAATGTCATTTAATTAAAAATTAAACAATTTATAAAACACTAAACCAACATGACATGAGTTTCCAGATAATCACACTAATATCAAAAAAACTCATTAAAAACAAATCAATGCATATGATATCTCAAGAGAATTAAAAAAGACCACTTCGCACCATGCAAACTTACTAAATAATATTCTGAATTAATTAAACACGGAAATAAATTCATCAAAAAAATTTTATGAGCGGAAACACCTACCTCGACTGGAAAACCCCCAAAATTTGTGTGCAACCACAAACACATGTCATTCAAACCTCAAGGAACCAAGCACGAACCGAATATCATGAATTTTAACCGAAAAAACTCAAGTTAAAACCCCTAAATCAAATTGTATACCCGATGAAAAAAACAACATAAAAGTCAAATGAAAAAAACAGCAGGGAAGGAAGGCATAACCTAGTGTGGAGGAAAAACCGTTGGGGCGGCAAATGAAGGTAATTCGGAAGCAGGAAAGGGTTTTTGGTGGGGTTCCGGGCTGGATGCAAGAGGGGAAGGGGGGAGGGGTCGACCGGGAGGGTGGTCGCCGGACAGAGGAGCGGCATAGAGGGAGTTGCTGGCAGAGGGGTGGGGGTCTGTGGTGCGAGCCGAGAGGGATAGGCCACTGGAAACGAGGCGAGGGAGGCGGCGCGTAGCTGGAGAGGCTAGGGGAAGTAGGGCTGGGGTCCGGGCGAGTGTGCGGCGTGGGTAGCAGGAGGCCGGGGTGGCTGGACGTGGGAGCCGAAGCAGGAGCAGGGGGTGTCGGGGTTCGCCAGAAGGAGGAGGCCGCAAGGAGAGGAGGGCGCAACACATAGGGTTTCAAGGGGGAGGAGGCGCAACAGAAATGGGGGAGAGAATGGGGTGAGGTGGCCTGGGTATGAGGGTTCCGAAAACAAAGAAAAAAAAAGAATCCTGAAACAATGGGAAAAAAATAATATAAAATAATACAGAACTAATAATAATATTAACATTAGTAATAATATAATTCTTAAACTAAAACCATAAAGAAAATAATAGTAAAAATAATAATAACAATAACAACAATAGAATAATACAAGTTATATCCTTATAATGATAATATTAATTTGAAATTTAACAATTTTAATAAGAATAATTAATAATGATGATAATAATAATTTATGGTGATAGTAATAATAATAATGACACGCTAAAAAAATGTGTTCTTAATAATGATAATTAGATTAATAATATTAGTAATTATATTTATATCCTAACACAAGTAATAATAATAATAGTAATAACAATAATTAAAATGTTAATGATAGTGTTAATAACTTAATACAATTTATATTTCCAATGCCATCAATAATAACAATAATAATATTCTCAAATAATATTGATTTTTTAACATCATTAAAATAATCTGTCAAATTTTAATATACTTGTTTTTATTTTATCTACATTTTATATTTCATTACATTTTTTTAACTACGTTAAACAACGGGCAGGGCATGCGGCGAGGTGGGATAGGTCAAGCGGCGACCCAGGCGAGGTCGCGCGGCTTCGACTGCATCGCGTTGGATGCAACCAAGGGCAACACATTCATTTTTAAATATATACTGAAGAAAATTTTAATTCATTCCTTAACCCAAACCACCCAATTCCCAAAGAAAATAATAAAATAAACAATATAAAAATGACGGTTGCGACACCAATTTTTTTGTTAAATCACTCTAAGATGTAAATTTGATGACCACTTATATATGGATTTTAAAATGGTTTTCGAGGGTTTTATGGCATGAGTGATAATGCCCAAAAAATAAAGGTAAATTTGAAAAAAATCCAATTTTAAATTGGAAGAATGATAATTGATGTTTTTAGGATAGTTTGGATGTTCTATTAGAGGTGGAATAAGGATTCATTTCTTTTATTTTCTTTTGGTGTTTTACAGTGATAGTTTTTTCCGGTGATTTTAGGGAAGTTAGATAATGGTTTGTTTAAATATTCATTATTAAGTATCGGCGTATGTCTTTAGGATATGATTTTGAGGAAGAGAGTATATAGTTTTATTATCTGTGATTTTTAGGAATATATGAGAGGTTTTACTTTTCTATTCATTTGGGTTTTCTATGGGATTTTTTGTACTTATTTTGGGGTGGTGAGGTGAGGTTTTTTCTCCCTGATTTTTGGACAGTGAGGTGATGGATTATGTAGTAGTGATTTTGGGGACGATAGGTGATAGTTTAATGGGATTATGAAATTCATTTTAAAATGATTTTCTTATGATAGATTATTATACAGTGATTTAATAATAGATGAATAATTTTTGAAATGGATGTGGTTTGTTCTGTATAATTTAATGTAAATGGTTTATAAAAAACTAATTCTGTGTTGTGGGGGTAAAGGAAGATTTTTATTAATAATGAAAAGAATGGGTGTGATAATGGACTTGTGTCTAAATGAGATATATGGATTTTGGATTGTGTGGTGTTAGGGATTTATAGGTGGATGTGAATTTGGGGTTGTTATCAGATAGTTAGTTTCCAATTATGAACCCATAGTTTGGTCTTGCCTATGGATATATATAAATACACACTTTTATTTTCCTTACGATTTCATACACACCCCACCCATGAAAAGAACTATATGATAACACTTATATATTAACAATGGGGTGTTTTCACAGAACCATAATGACGAGTATAGATGTATCAATACCCACTATTTACCTATCCCATTATTCATAGTGAGTAGATATGCAGAGGCTATAATGGAAGAGGTTTTTGAATGCACTAGGTTTTGGATCAAGTTTCTTTATGTGATATGTGATCTGATAAAATTGTGTGGATTCCTATGGTGAGGTTTTCATCGTGGAATTAAGAGGTATTTGTGTTGATTTCCATCATGTTCATGATATCCTACTACTCTAGGTATTGGTAGTGGTTGTGATTTGTTGGCCTTTGTGTTTTGGGGATATATGAGTTCTGGTCATGATATGGGGCGATTTCCAAGGTTTTTGTGGGTGAGATGTGAGGTGATTATACTTTATGGCTATGTTTTATGTAATTTGACTGATATAAGAGTTCTAGTATGTCTTTAATATGGGTGAAAGAATGTAAAATCATAGAGAAAGTGGTACAAGATTCCCTTTTTTTATTATTTTTCGAATTTAATCATTACACATGGATGTGTTATTCAGTGTGCATGCCTTTAAGAGGATGGGTTTGGATAGTAGACTAAGTTTGGTGATGTTTGGTTTTGTAATTTACCCACAAGTGTATTAGTATTCTTCTATCACATGTTCATGATAGAGTGTGGTTTTCCTATTGATTATAAAATTATTCTTGCCAAACATAAAAGTTGATTTTTTTAACTTTACATGAGGACTACATGGACCATTCTTAACATTTCTATCATGTACCTTTGGAAATTTTTTCCCTCTCTTCTTTATATATAAATTTTTGTTTTTACATGTGTATAATTTTATCTATACCTATTTATTTTATACATGAATAGTGTAATAGATTTAGTTTCATTTTATATTATGTCATGGAGTAGTTTGTGGAGGATTTATCTTATCTCCCAATCCTATTCTATTATAGATATTTATGCCTACCATTTTTTTAGATTTTTATTACCTTAGGGGTTGTTGTAAACTCGGGGCATACTAGAGGAGAGACTAGGGGGTAATTATTAGCTTCCAGTTAATATGGTATATATGGCTGGTTGGGTCCATGATACAATTGTTTAAAAGTAGTTGTTGACATATAGGATCAAGGATTTAGTTACAGAATATTTGGATTAAATCGGTTGGTAAGGGTACAATTCTAGTTGAACATGGTTCCTAATAGAGACCATGGTGACCAACTATGAGAGGGTATTTTAGGGCTTCCATGATACGAGGCATGGACTCTAATATTCTTGAAGGGTCAAGTGAGGTGGGGTATTTTTAATGGTGGATACCGAGGATAGGTACATTCATCATGGAGTGTTTTCTTCCGGTATGAATTTTGGGTTTTCCGTTATGGGAATGTTGCAAGATTATTTAAAATTAAATTAATATTATAATAATTCCATATTATATCGATTAGAAAATTCATTTCTTCCTTTTATATTTTGATTTAAGAAGACGAGTTATTGTGTCATAGGTATTTTAGGTTTATCTGTATGATCTTGTTGATCAAAATATTGTTGATCCAGATAATCAAGTTGGGTCATGGCAGTGGGAAACACACAAATTTATGTGGTATAAATTGGGACGCATAAGGGTATTGTCTCAAATGTTGATATATATTTCTAGAGAGAGAAGATAAAGATCCCCTTTTGAATGTTCCATTCCTTGGTATAGTACTGGATCCTTATGGAAGGTAGGTAGTTGTATAGAGTTATGCATCACAGGAAGGTGTTGTATCTAGGTGGGAGAAATGAGGAGGGTTTTTCGAGGGTAGAATTCAATGATTATTTCATTTAAGTGAACTAGAAGGATTTGAAGGGATTATCATTATCAATAATGTATTTCAGTGTGGGTGTTGGTAATTAGGATTATGGACTTTCCGTGTTTTTTCCTAGATCATTCACTAGATGAGGAGTCTCATAAGAGACGTCCTGAGGATTTGTTACATCCAAATATCTAGTATGTATTTACTCCTTTTACATTGCCAATGTATCTGGAGGTTCAGAAGAAGGTTTAGGTTCTTGATAATATGTATTCATTAATATTTTTACATTGACAGGGGAATTAATTTTTTTCCCCAATGGAATGGTTTTTCAGTGTTCGATCTTCACTACCAAGACATTATATATTTCAACTAAATGGTATTCAGCCTTAGTAGAATAATTTTTTTTTTCATTTTGTGGCTATAATTTAACGTGGTATTCAATGGGAAATTTGGCCATCATTATTTTTTCAATGTGGTTCATGTCTATCTATTGAACCAATGCCTAGTGGTTCCTGAAGCTTAGTGTTTTGGAGGTGACCAGGTTCATTGAAATCCTCTATAATATTTTATAGTGAGACCATATCAATATAAGGGGTCTAGTTGTATTCTTCTCCATGGGGAGATAAAGAATGTATAGTATAATCTAAGTTTGTTCGTTGATTTCAAGGACCATGAGTCGAGTAGGGTTATAGAGGTGGTTATCAGGATAAAAGTAGGGGAGTTTTGTGTGTTACGTTTCCCACAGTAGATGTAGTAATTCTAGAAGGGCTATAGATCTTTTGTGGTAGGCTCATTTTTTCATCAACCCTTGTTGGTGAATTTTTTTGATCTAGGATATTGAAACACCATTGTTTCACCCCCTATATTCCATTAATTTCTGCTTAATATAACGTGTTTTCAATAGACCATGATGTTTACTACACTAGTACAATTATATAATGTATTTTTTGATGTGTTCTATAGGTTCATAATGGGGATGGGGACACAAAATTCCTATGTAGAACCTTTCTTGATTCAGATTCAGCCATAATATTTCCTTATTTTCATATAGTGGTTTCTTTCTATATATTCTACAATCATGTTCTTTTGAATGGTAGTTGTGTTCATGTATGTGGATGGAAATCATGTCGTTATCATTGTTCAATGGGATTTTGAGGTGGGTAGTTGGTGTGTGGAGCACTGACATTCCATTATGGTGGAAATATTTGTGTAATAAGTAGAAAGTGGGATAATAGATGTTATTGATAATCCTAGGAAGTTTTTAGATTTTTTTCCAATGGAAATTATAGCCTAACCCCCTTAACTTAATGTATTAGATATAGTTGCAACTAGGTGAGTCTCTTATTTTAACGGGCCCCAATAAGATAAATTCCTTTTTATTTATTGGTGTTGAGGATGCCGATGGATGATATAATTTAGATAAGTTTCATCTATACCAATTTGTTTTCATAATGTTATCTAGTATCATTCTCCATAATGTAAGAGTGTAGTATGATTTCATTTATTGACTACTACATCTCAAATCCGTGATAATCAAGAATCGCTACAATCTTCAAGGGATATAAAATTATTTCAACAAATTAATTGTGGTGATTTGGTTTTCAATTATTAATATGTGTTATGGGTATCCCCAGTTGAGGGTGAAGTATGATGATATCCAGAAGAATAACTTCATATTGAGTTATGGACACATATATAATTTTCGTGTAGTTCAGTTTCTCAAATAAATCCTCAATGTTCATAGAGATTATGAACTCTTGGTTAAGTTAATTCCTAACATAGATTATAGACATGTTCGTTGATGGATTCTAGATTTACTAAAATTTATAGGTGGTGAATGATAATCATCATAGAGGCATTTTAAATGTTAATTATCACCAAAAAATTATGGAAATTTTAATAGTTATATGTTATATACATGATAAGAATATTTCATCAAGGATTTGGTGACTCAGTTGGGTATTGTAGTAGATCAATTTAATGATGAGAAATCTTTTTATTGAGAAGAACCTAATATCATTAGTAGTTTCATTCTTTCATTTACATTTAAATATATTCTTGTTGGTTTGTGATTTATTTATCTCCAACTGTGACACCATATATTTATTATATAATAATTACTATGATTTTGTGAAGATTGATTAGTTTTATGAAATAATCTGTTACCTGAAAGGGTATTTGGTTAGTTATGTAGTTCATTAGTTACCTAAGGGTATGTAATGTTTTTATCTTTTTATGATGCTTCCCATATGGTATTTTAATTCATGTTAATGTAACAATGAATATAGATCTATTATGGGTCTATGATGTTCCATGCCCATGTGAATAACTATTCCCTCCATGATTAGGATATAAAAGTGGTTGTTTTCCTCGATGGGGGATTTTGACAGAGCTCTAGTGCATCAGTTGCCTATGGGGGTGTAATGTTGGTGGTGTTTTGTGACACTTCTCAATTGGAATTGGAATTCATGTCTTACTTTTATCTTTTTATTTAAGAAGATGTGTGATTGTGTCATAGGTATTTGAGGTTCATCAGTATGATCTAGTTGATCAAAATATTATTGATCTAGAAAAACGGGATGAGTCATGGAAGTGGGAAATACACAAATTTTTGTTGTATAAATTGTGAGGAATAAGGGTATTGCCTCAAATGTCGATAGATAATTCTTGATATATGAGATTGAGATCACCTTTTGAATTTTCCATTCCATGGAATAATACTAGATCCTTATGGAAGGTAGGTAGTTGTAGAGAGTTATGCATCACTGGAAGGTGTTGTATATAGGTGGAAAAAATGAGGAGTGTGTTTCCAGGGTATAAATTCATAAAGATTTCAATGATTATTTCATTTAATCAAACTAGAAGGACTTAAAGATTTTCTCTTTATCAATAATGTATGTCAGCATGGGTGTTTGTAATTAAGATTGTGGACCTTCTGTGTTTTTTCCTAGATCATTCTCTAGATGAGGATTCTCATATAAGACATCTTGAGGATGTGTTACATCCAAATATCTAATATGAAGTCAATCATTTTACATTGACAATGTATCTGGAGGTTCAGAAGAAGGTTTATGTGATTGATTATAGGTATTCATTAATATTTTTACATGGACAAGGGAATAAATTTGGTTCCCTAATGGGATGTGTTTCCGATGTTCAATATCCACTACGAAGACGTTATATATTTAAACTAAAAGGTATTCAGCCTTAGTAGAATTTTTTTTTTCATTTTGTGGCTAGAATTTAATGTGGTTTTCAATGGGAAATTTTTCCATCATTATTTTTCTATTGGGTTCATTTTTATCTCTTGAAACAATTCCTAATGGTTCTTTAAGATTAGTTTTTTGGAGGTGAACATGTTCATTGAAATCCTGTGTAATATTTCCTAGTGAGACCATTTCAATATTAGGAGACTAGTTATATTCTTCTCCATGGGTAGATGTAGAATGTTTAATATAATCTAATGTTGTTCCTTTATTTCACGGACCATGAATCAAGTAGGGTCATGGAGGTGGTTATCAGCATAATATTAGGGGAGTTTTGTGTGTTCAGTTTCCCACAATAGATGCAGTAATTCTAGAGGGGCTATAGATCTTTTGTGGTATGCTCATTTTTTCATCAACCCTTGTTGGTGACTTTTTTGATCTAGGATATTGAAACACCATTGTTGGACCCCCTATATTCCATTAATTGTGGATTAATATAACATGTTTTCAATAGACCATGATGTTTTCTACACTTGTAAAATTATATAACGAATTGATTGATGTGTTCCATAGGTTCATAATGGTGATGGGGACACAAAATTACTATGTAGAACCTTTCTTGATTCATATTCTGCCATAATATTTCATTATTATTATATAAAGGTTGTATTCTATATATTCTACTATCATGTTATTTTGAATGGTAGTTGTGTTCATGTATGTGGATGGAAAGCATGTCATTATTATTGGTCAATGGGATTTTGAGGTGGGTAGTTGGTGTGTGGAGCACTGCCATTTCATTATGGTTGAAATATTTGTGGAATTAGTAGAATGGAGGATAACAGATGTTCTTGATAATCCTATGGAGTTTTTGTATTTTTTCCCATGGAAATTATCGCCTAACCCCCTTAACGCAATATATAGTTTTGGATAGAGTTTCAACTAGGTGTGTCTCTAATTTAAATAGGCCCTAAATAGATAATTTCTTTTTAATTTATTAGTGTTGAGGATTACTATGGATGATATAATTTAGATATGTTTCATCTATACCAATGTGTTGTCATACTGTTCTCTAGTATCATTCTCCATAAAGTAAGAGGGTAGTACGATATCATTTATTGACTACTAGATCTCAAATCAGTGATAATCAAGAATCGATACAATCTTCAATGGATATAAAATTATTTGAACCAATTGATTGTGGTGATTTTTTTTTCAATGATTAATATGTTTTATTGGTATCCCCTGTTTAGTGTTAAGTATGATGATATCCAGAAGACTACCTTCATATTGAGTTATGGACACTTAGATATGTAGTTTGTGTTGTTCAGTTTTTCAAATAAATCCTCAATGTTCATGGAGATTATGAACTCTAGGTTAAGTAAATTCCAAACATAGTTTATAGACATGTTCATTAATGGATTCACGATCTACTAAAATTTATAGGTGGTAAATTATAATAATCATAGAGGAATTTTATACGTACATTATCACTAAAAAAGTTATGGAAATTTTTATAGTTATAAGTTATAGATATAATAAGAATATTTCATCAAGCATTTGGTGTCTCAGTTGGCTATAGTAGTAGATCCATTAATGGTTGAGAAATATTTTTATTGATAAGAACCTAATATCATGTAGGAGTTTCCTTGTTTCATTTACATTTAAATGTATTGTTGTTGGTTTGTGCTTTATTTATCTCAAACTGCGACACCATAGATTTATTATACAATAATTACTAGGATTTTGGGTAGATTTATTAGTTTTTAAAAATAATCGGTTTCCTAATGGGGATTTGGTTAGTGCTCTAGTTCTTTAATTACCTATGAGGATGTGATGTTTTTATTTTTTATGACGCTTCCCATATGGTATTTGAATTCATGTTAATGTAACAAGGAGTATAGACCTATTATGGGTCTATGATGTTCCATGACCATGTGAATAACTATTACCTACATGATTATGATATATAAGTGGTTGTTTTCCTCTATGGGGGATTTTGACAGAGATCTAGTGCATTAGTTGCCTATGGGGGTGTAATGTTTGTGGTGTTTTGTGACACTTCTGAATTGGGATTGGAATTCATGTTAATGTAATGAGGAGTAGAGATCTATTATAGCTATGTTACATTACATAACCATGAGCATAAATATTCCATCCATGATTGTATTCTATATGTGGTGGTGTTTTCCCTAATGTTGTGGTGGCATTACTTGATCGTGGAGCCCTTTTAAGTCGTCATAGAACATAAGAGTCTGAATTATATCCTTTCTCAGTATGTTATGATTTTTTAGAAGTGGAGGTGGATTCAATTTTAGTGATATTTCAATTTTTAGATCTCCTATTCCTAAAAAATGGATTTTCTGGATGATTCATTGAACATAAAATCATAGAAGTATTATGTTAATGAGATCAACTATGTTTTGAATGGAATGTAGGAGTTATATATCATTTACATAATTAAAAGGATGGATGATGGAAGAGGATATGTTTTTAAGAGAAAGTCATTGTATTATTTTAGGAACAACGATAATGAGTATTATTGAGGAGACTAAATGGTATATTTGAGCACCACTGTGTTTGCAACAATTATTCTCAATAGCGATAGTCAGAAACATATGTTATTTTAGGGGATGTTTTTTCGTAATATATTTATGTGTGGGGGAATCCATTGTGAGTTTCATATAATTCAATTATAATTACACATCAAATATTACAATATGTACCATAGCTTGAGGATCTATTATTGGTGGCCAGATATGAAATGGTTAGTGGTCGAGATCATGATTAAGTGATTGGTTTTCTAGAAAGTAACATTTGAGCACTGTGTTATTAGTATTTTGTTACGTAATTTTGATGTTTCTAAGTGGGAATGGGATAAATATACACGGATTTCACCCTATGGTTACCATGAGCTCATGGAGGTTTTGATACTATGTGGGTGACCATGGATAGGTTTAAAAAATGGTTCCAAATCTTGGTGATCCAATAGTCAAGAACAAAGGATGGATTCTGTAAGATGTATGTCTATGACATGGTATGGTTTCATGGAGCTTCAGTATCCATTGTCTTGAATTAGTGTCTGTAACAACCCGAGATTTTATGAAAAATATTTTTTTAATTTCATTAATGTCTTGTGTGGTATGCTAAACAAAGATTACCTTGCACTATACGCAACACCGTATTAGCTTACAGTATACGCAACACTATTCTTGGATCATGTTACACACAATTTTGATAATAGATATTCTATGAATCATTGTGTATATATATATATATTCAATGTATAAATGAAATATGGTTGGATTCTGTTCTACAAAACAACGAAGGATTCATGCACAACATGCATCCCTGACTTCGCTTGCATTACACGCAATCGTGACCTTTCTCGATAGCATTTGTTGTACGCAATACCAGGTTTTACTAAACAAAGATATATTATTATAATATTATTATGAACCAGCCGTTATGAATACTATTAACTAAATTTTGAATTTTATAACATTATTATTCATCTTACACATTTTCTAGAATATGGTATAAGAACAAAAGAATTTTTTCGGGTAAAATAAGTATTTTTCAAAAAATGCAGTTTTGCCGCCTTTTAATGGAGCACCCACTTTAAATCTAGTTTTTGAAATGATTAGAAGTTCAATTTGACAAAATAAAATTTTTATTTGGAATCAAGAAATAAAAATTTACTTTAAATAAATTTTTCATAGTATTCTGGTAACTTACATATTTTGATGAATAGTAAAAACACGCTATATTTTAATTAAAAACAACTTTTTTCATCGCAATAATTTATATGGTTAAATTATAATATTGAATGGTTTTAAAGTATAAATAAATTATATTTTTACCATTTAATATAATGTATGTCATTAGCATTGATTTTACATTAAATTCGTAGGTTAAATCAATTCAATCTTTTGCAATGTTTTAAAGAAAAACCCATTTTCTTTCTACAACGGGATTAATTTTAATTTAATTTCTGCAACTTTTTTGTATTGAATTTGGAAAAATGGATTGAATATTTGGAATCATTGGGTCCAAATTATGTTAATAAGCTACTTTTTATTTTTGAGAATTAAGAATAGTAACTACGGTAAATTTTATTTACCATAGTTAAAGGTAAATCAGGTAATTAAGCGTAAATATAATTTTATAAAATTACCCTAACACATGCCAAAATTCTATTGGATGGATAAAAGTAGACCCATATAACCTAAGGGTCGGATTACATTCATTTTATGGACTTTTGACCATGAAAATAATTTAATTATTATTAAAACCAAAAAAAGTGACAACATGTCACTCGGTTAAATCTTATAAGTATATTAATTTTAATATAGTGATAATCTTCATGAAACATGGAACATTAATAGTCTCCAGAAATATAATGAAATTTTATACATCATATTAATTTATTTATAATTTTTAGGGATTAAATAATTGTCATTAATTGTAACACAATAGTGATGCAGAAATTGTTTATCTAGTGAAAAATCAAGAATATAGTTTTTATGAAACTAATAGTAACCATAAAATGCCCAAACCCCGGACCAAAATTTATTTTTCATGTAAATATAAACCTTAATCATCCAATGACCTAATATATGTCCGTTTGGAGCCTTATAAAAGTGATTATGACACTTATATTATTTTATTTTAAATGATGCCAAAGTTGTCACCTTCATAATTTAATAAATATAAACAATTTAACTATTGTAGTTTTAAGATGATAAATTCGAGTAAAATTATTATTGGGAAAGGTAATAGATTTATCTTCATCATAGGATTTTATTTTTAATTTTTATTCCACAAATCAGTATATTAAATAATTATACAAAAATGTTGTAGTAATTATTTTATTTAGAGATAAACCAAATAAATGGTTTTAAAAATAATAAAATAAATTTTATATGAACTATTTAATGTGATCCAATAATTTTATAGATTTATATGACCTTTTATTAATCTATTAAAGTTTTTAGTTCGAACATAACTTCTCTATATATTTTATTTAAATTCAAATAAATGAATAGTGTCAAAATTTACACTATTGTTATTTTATAAAAATAACATATTATAAAATTGTTTAAAAATCACAAAAATATTTAAAAATTATAAGATTAAATTTATATAGTCTATAATGTTAAAAAGTAAACAATTATATAAAATTAACAACAAATAAGAAATTATTTTTTATAATTTAAAATTTAGAATTTTATTACTAGAAATAAATTTAAATAGATTAAATAAGGATAAATCAAAATGATAAGGTTTAAAATAAGATCCAAACATGTCTAAATTTTATTGGCTAATGATATTAAAACCCTATCTCATCTAATCTTCTAATATGAGTCATTTTTGGAGGTTTTTAAGTGGGGTCAGATTCATTATAAATTAATATTTTTAAGAATTCCAAAGGTGCCCCTCTCCCCCCTTATAAAAGGGCACATCCTCCCTCTCTTCCACACACCACTTTGAGCCTTCAAGCTTGGCCAACCCCTGCCCAATTCTCTTCTCCACATCCCTAGAAACATCCTAGAGGTCATGGTCTTCTTCAAAGACCAATTTTAGTGCCCCAAAAGGATGTCTCCAAGAAGCGCTTCAAAGAAGAGGAGGTTCGGATACGTACGAAGCATATCGGACCTAAGGTAAGGGTTAATTTTTAAAATCTCATTTTTATCCGAGATTGTTTATTCGTAAGTATTTACTGGGGATATTTCTATCATTTCCATGTTTTATAAAAGTGTTTTCATGTATTTATAAAGTCCTTTTTACCCATTTTTGAATTTTACTACATGGTATGTATGGAATCTTTCTCTTATTTATGTTACGAGGTACTTTTTTACTTTTTCGACAAAAGTATGAGGAGAATGTTATTTTTAACTTATACGGCGTGAACGTATATATATGGTTTTATAAAGCCTTGTTTTCATGAAGCTTCCTCAAAAATATTTCATGACTATTTTCAGCAAAATCCTTTTCTTTAAAAATTGCATGTCATTTTGTGAAAAGAAAATGATTTTGAAGAAAAAAGGATATTTTCCTCAAGAATTCATTTCATGTGTTTTATCAAAACCATTTTTCATCTAAGATGGCATTATTTCATATGTGTATGTTTAAAGTATAATGTCTCTATGATTTACATGGTTTCAATTCTCTTATTATGAAATGATATCCATTTCTTTTATATGGATTATGTGATGATGGTATGATGTTTATGAAACCCATTTTATTCATTGGGTTTTTATGAATGATGTATGTTTATTTTGTGGCACAAGTAAGAATGATTTCATTATGAGATGGTTAGGACCTATATCTCTCTCCAATGCATTGGGTAAAGATTTTATATCTAATGAGATAGACATGGCTGGAACGGTAAGTTAATCTGGTTCAGTGTTACAGGACTGAAACGAGGAGTGAACTCGATTCAGAATGGGACTTTGTCCACTAAGATGGTATTGGAAGCAATGCCTTGGATACTATGGAAATCATTACATGTGCTTAATGGATGCCACAATTACATGTTTTATTCCCATGCTATTTTATCATGGTTTATGTTCCATTATGATCTATGCCTTATTTACTTCAATGTTTTATGTCGTTGCTCATGATTTTGATGTTTAAACATTATGTTCATGGTTTTAATTTCAAATGTATATGGTATGTTTTATTTTATCCTTGCTTACCCTTATTGAGAATTTGAGCTCACCCTTTTTATGTTTTATTTTCCCTAGGATATAAAGAAAGGTTTTAGGTAAGAAAAAAAGGGGGAAGATCTTTATGGGAGATGTTGAAGATCATTCACCATGATTAGAAGATTATGTTCCATGTTTCCAAAGACACTAAACTATTACGGTCCTTGTGTGTCTGTTTTTTTTATGTATTAAGTATTCCGATAAAGTAATATAATGTCCATGTACGTCAAGCTTTGGGTCTATACTACGTCCATGATTTCTCTTTTGATACAATAGGTTTTTAAAACATGCATTTGGAACATATTTACACATCAACTCTTCACTCCACCATAAGAAATATGAAATGATAATACAGACCATCTAGATTCAAGAGGAAATGATGTGAGTGTGCTTATTAGGAATTGGTAGATATTGTGTTTGACATTTTCTTTTGGATAGATTTCTCATAATGATAACAATTATGTATTGAATATTATGGACATGGCTCTGGAATTATATGGGAGGTTGTGTAATTATCTATTGGGATGGATTAAGATTTGCGAGGAAAAACTTATTGGTACTGAGGTGGGCCTTTTCATGACATTAAAGGTTCTGTGAGATTAAGTTGGGCGAAATAATTTAATGGCTAATATAAGTATTATAAGTATAATAGTATGTGTCCCTTTGTGTTTTTATTTTGATACCAAATGTTTTTCATGGTCTCCCCTCAACGTGGGTAGATTAGGTTTGGTAGAGCTTGTAAACATTTCCCCATTATCGTTTGACACATTAAGGTGATAGGATGAGATTAGAATGTGGGATATAAGTTGTTGGATCCACCATTCTAGGAATTTATCCATGATGCCTTCCAAAACTCTCATCTTTTCCGATATATTCCTGAGGTTTCCCCTGTCATTAATTGGGGTAGTGGATATCGGGGATGATGCGATATTCAAGGAAAAGCCATTAGAGATAGAGGATTTCTAGGAGATAGTACTTCATGGATGAAATATTCAATTGGTACATGTGTTGTTAATGAATGATAGCCTGGAGGAAATTTTTTTGGAGATATATATTCATATTTTTACTCAATACACATATTAATTTTGTGTTTTACATTTCTTTTTTCCATTGTGATGTGACTTGTCAACATTTTTAGGAGCTTTTTGGTTTATATAAATGTTGTGATGTGTGAAAGTGTTTCAATATATAGAAATTAGGTAATGGATTCCCAATCATCAAATATTGTCTACAATGTGTCTAAAATCATACAAAAAATTTAGTTCCTCCTAGAACTAGTAGTATATTTACATAGTAGACGACAATCTAGGATCCATGTGTTTAGTATTGGGTGGTATATAGGAAGCAGAAGTTGATGTATTGGACTATATAGTGTTTTGAAAAATAAAAAGGTGTTTGTTCAATGGTTTCATATGAATATGGCGTCATGTAGATTGTAATATATGTTTGGTTATGTACCTGTTGAGAGGTGGTGACAATATTGTGTGTGGGGATGTGCTTTTGTGTGGACTGTTTGTATGACTTTTTATTTGGTTTGTATCGATAGTGGTAGTGATCACTGTGTAATGAGATCCGTGAGAGGTATCTCACACAGAGTTTTTTTGGACCCCATTTATTATCACTAGTTTTGTTTTGATTATCTAGGATAAGAATTTCAAGGCCTGAAAAAACTAAAGTATAACGCTTTTATTTGATAGCATGTATGAAACGCGACAAAAAGAGAATAAGTTTACAAAATTTTAGGATATAATATTATATATCTACTTTTTAAAATAGATAATATATATTCTTATGCATGAAATACAAAGTTAGTGTGCATTACCCGTAATGTAGAGCTTCCTCAATGGAATTAGTTAGATGCAAGAGCGACCTTTCTCGACAGATTGTGTTACATGCAAGACCAAGTTTCCCAAAAAAAAATTTATTATTAACATATTATTATTTAATATGATATGATATAACACATACATTTTGATTTTGATAAATAATAATAATAAATAACATATGAAAATATATGTTTTATAATAATATAATATTAATTTATAGGTAAAAAATGAATGTATGACCAGTTGGATATAAACGAGATGTTTTTATATAAACCCATTTTTTGCTCAGGAAGATGTTTTATTCAAAAAAAATAATGTAATTACAATTAGATAATTGTTTTATTTAAAAATATATGTTATATATTCCAAAAAATATTTTTCAAATTTATAAACTTGGTTTGATATTCATTAGATAATATAAAACCCTATTTTACTCATAAAACCTATATGTTTTTAACAAATATTTTTCTTCATTTTAATGGTGAACTGAATTTAATTATAAATTATGACAATTAAATTGATCTAATATTTCAAAATAAAAATTATATTTAGATTATAATTATTATAATTTCCGTATGATAATGTTTTAGTAATTTTCTACAATGATTCAATTTTTAATCAATGACTCAAAATGTTAAATATTTATTAAAAAATGACTTTTCATTTATTTAAATTATGATATGAAATTATATAGTAAATTTGTTTTTATTTTTTATTAGAAAATATTTGAATCATTAAATCCAAATTAGGTCATTATAATAAATTTCCTATCGAAATTCCCTATAAAAAGAGAAGCAACATTAAGATGTTTTTAAATTAAAAGCACTCATTATTGTCCCACCAAGGGGATTAATTTGAATTTATTTTATTCCTCTTCTGTTAATGTAATATTTAAAAATGGATTATATATTTCTAATAATCATAATTTACAATGTCTAACATGGTTAACTTTTTATTTTGACTAAAAATATTAGTGAATGTAAATAAAATTATTTACAATGATTTAGGTTAAATTATGAATAATAGGTGACTAAAACATAAAATTAACACCTTAATAATCCAATACACTAGTGAAAAATCCATTTTATAAACATATTTAGACCTTATATATGATTTTATTGACCTTGGTATATTATAGGATCAACATGAAACATTTAAAATGTCAATAGAATTCTGACTTCCAATATTTACAAGAATGCCACTCCTCCTACACTATAAAAGGCCACCACCTCAACCCATTTCTCACACTTATAAAACCATGTATGATAATCCAATGAAATATTAAATATCTTGCTAATAATTCTACCCCTTTCCTTGAATCCTCTCATAGCAATTAAATCCACACATGGAATCCTTTTTCTTTAAACCAATAGAAATTACAAGATTAAGAGGTAACACCTTCTGTCATGCTTTTTAGTTTTATTTTCATTCTCCACTCCCTATAATAATATTATTATAATATTACATAACAATAATAGTATCCAAAATATAAATGAATTTTTTATGATAAAGCAATGACCTACACTTAAAAAACCTCCATCTAAAAGGTAATGAACATACTCTTTCCTTGTCCAACGAACTACTACCTCACGAAATAATAAATGTTAAATTTTACCCTAAAACCTATCATGGTTGGAATTATGATGGTAAAAATTAATATATATGGTTTATATGAAATTTTATATTTATTTAATATTCATTCCTTTTATAATACAAACATGTACTGCCTTCAATTATATGATACCATCATTTAACAAAGTGTGGACTACCACCCTCGGAATGTGATGTGATTCTTTCACACTAAGCATGGAATGTAAAAATGAATGGTTAAAATTAATGATACGTTATATACACAACATAAATTATATATTAATGGGAAAATTATCCATCTTTAAATAATAAATATATATATATATCATCTCTTTTATTACCCTTTCACAATAATTAAAAAAGATAATGTTATTCCTGGACGTGTGGACAATGGCCTCCTCCACATAATGTGAATTATTTTCCATCAAAAAATTTGATAAATAATATTATATAATTTAAGTATATGGTATTTATTATATAATTATCATTTGGTAATTAATTTAATAGCTTTTCTTCTTTCCACAACGATCATTTAATAATAAAAATGTTACTCATTCGTCTGTACGACCAACCATCTCCATGACTGTAAAATTGGATCATTTTAATAACCATATTTAATTATTGATTTTAAAAGTATAATTTATATAAAAATTTGTTAATTATTTCAGGGTTATTATTCTGGATATGTTATATAATGACCCCTTTATCCATTGTTGACCAATAATAGTTGTTTTTTCATATAAACTAAATTTTCTAAAAAACATATGACATAATCTTAATTGTTTAAGTAGTGTACACAACAAGGAAATAAGTGAAATAAAGGTAATTATAAACATGAAATTTTTTTGATGAAATTTGAAAATTATCCTAAATTTATAAAATAGGATGTTAAAGTACGTTCATATGAAGGAAACAAAAACTAAGTGGATTTTCATTTCACTTTTAATTTCCACTTGATACATGTTATATTCACCATTCATTAATTTTTTGATGTAGATGTGATGAAATCATTTTATTCTAAGTATATTATAAATAAATTTATGGTTATTTACATATCCATTTGACGATCATTCTTTCATGTGGTTTACGATTCAATAATTACCATATTAGTAATATGTTTTGTCTCAATTTTCCATATTTGAACTCATTTTTTAATACGAACCTAAGCACTTTTCTGACCTGTGGATATTTAAACTTTAAGTGATATATCAATAATATCAAAATTTTCATGATATTATTTGATTCATGTAATTTCCCTTTCATACATGAAGAGAATGATCCCAATACCGAGTTATAAGAGTTTAATGAGACAATCTCTAATCATTCTCAATATAGTTTATGTTTATTCTTCCATTGATGAAATCATATAATTAATCTCTCAAGAACACTAATTAGTTTCCAATTACTCTATTATTTCATGATATAATATTGTATTGTTACCATTTTCTACTCTATAGTACATAAGAGTGTTATGAAATTATTTCAACAAAATCCAGACATTACCCTCTCTTTGGTCAGATATATATTCAAAACCATGATTCCCAGAAAGGGATTAGAATAATATTATTTCATTCCCTTATAATATTTAAATTGAATCTTTACCATTTTTTTGTTTTACCAAAATCATCAATGGAATATTCTTGTAGGTTTCTAAATGAAAAATTTTCTACTGTTTTACAATAAACAAGAAATATTATTATTTTTATTTCGTATGATATGTATAGATTCATCCACTGTAATTTCATTGTAGCCTCTTTATTATGTTTAAAATGATTGTTTTTAAAATGTTTTTAATGGGTTATTTAGTGAAAAATATTTTCAAAAGTTTTTTTTAAAAATCAATGGTTATTTAACGGAATGATAATTTTCGATGTTTTTCTTTTATTTCATCAATGATAACAACACTCCATTTTACGCCACTTGGGATTTGTTGTTTTGATACCATCCTAATTCTTCCTTTGGATGGTTTTTATTGACATTTACAAGGATAGTATTCACATTCCCTTCAATTAATTGTTTTTAGTCACCTTGATGTATTCAATTCCATATGATCATTGAGAATTTAATTTATACTAATTATCATAATCATTTAATAAAAAAATTACTATTCTATAAACATTATACCATTTTACATAAAATGTTTACATTAAACTCAATTTGATTAAATGGGAATTGTGGATAAATACGTATCTCTCATTCTATACGGTTACTTGATAGGGCATGATATTATTCAATATGAACAATTATTTAGATAAGAAAAAATGTTTTTGAGACCTGTAATTTTGTAGAAATTCTGTGTAGTTGTTTTAATTATTTGGAATTATTTTGAGACCACATGCATTAACAGAACATGATTCTGAGGCTCGGAGATCCTAAAACAATATTTTTTTCTTTATTAAGGTATGTCCAGTAAATTTTTTAGAGTATTTTTATAGCTTTTGAACTGGTAAATCAATTTAAAACCAAAGGGAACCGTTGAACTTGGAAGACTGATATTCATATAGAAAGGACTTAACTTCTATCAGAATGGTTATAGTGGAATTGTTATTTTTCAGAATTTTTGACAAAAATAATTAAATAATTTAATGAAATTATTTTATTTCTTTTCACTCCATTGAGTAGTGGATGTAGATGTTGAGGTGCCGTGATAACACAGTGATGATAAGAATTAATTCAGATCAATAATGGCCCATATCATGAAGTGTAATGTTGAAATAAAGGAAACATAAAAGTGATGTTCGTTCAAAAATTAAACAACCTATCAATGAGATGTTGCGGCCTAACTACAACACTACAAATTTTATTCCTCTTAATCATTCTCCGATTTTGTTAGATAAGGAATAATCTGCAATTTTTATCTTACAAAACTCTAATGATATTCCTCCACAACGAATGAATGATTAATGATGAACAAAAAAAAGTCTTCATCATCTACAACCTTCCACAAACAATAGAGCTAGAATCGATTACAACTTATTGAAACCTTGAGGAAGAAAACTTCAACATTAAGCGTTAAAGATTTAGTGGATATTTTATTTTAATGGTTTCTAGTTCATATTCAAAATTTCAAATGATGATTATCCCACGAATAGGTTAATCTGCAGTTCTTGCGTTCTTGGGGGAGGGCTAATTATTTTGGGCTTTCTCTATCCAAGGGTTTACTATTACTTGTGTTGGTTGAATTACAATCCCATAACCACCCCATGATTATAAAATTCTAGTACAGAGGGCTTGTCATGACATGAACAAGGCCCGAGCCCTCTATATGTGAATAATTTTTTATATAATTTTCCCAAATGGGGAAAAATAAAGTTTTAGGCTATCACATTGAAGGTGACGACCTAATGATTCTGTACATTTAGATGGATCAAGAAACGGACCATCAAAGCATCTTCGAGGGCCTACAAAAGAACCCTTTGGCCCACTGACACTAGCGGTGGAACACGTTTATGACCACGGGCAGAGGGAGGTAGCGCTCCCGTCGGTGCGCTGCGGCTCCTCGTGTTCGGGCCGCCCGGGCGAACGGTGGAGGCCATGGTCTTGCGATCGTGATGCTGGAGATCCAAAAAGCCACGCTGGAGCCTTATTGAACAAATTTAACCTGCTGACTCATTCCACCAGTGACGTGGAGGATGTGACTGTGTCAGAGATCATGTGTGGTGCGACATGCGGTGGGTTGTGGTCGCTATACAATGGTGTATCCGGAACTAGACAGGACTGCCAACTACGTTCCGGATGGTCCCCATCTGGCAGACTAGGTGATCCCAAGGGCTGATCCTATGGACCAATGGGCCGGGCAAAGGCTGTACTTGGTTAGGTCAGGACTGTATGATCATGTTGGGCTAGACCTGAACCAAACAGACCCCCATTTTGATAAAATACATGTATCTCTCAAACCGGTCTTCCAATTCATGTAAAGTCAGTGGAATGTGGACCCCAGAGATTGGGAGGTCCTTTTAAGAAACATTACATGAGTTTTGGTAGATGTCGGCATATGGATGGGTTGGAATGGTCTCGAATCCAACTGGGCAATTTTTTTAAAAAAGCTCAAATCTTACTGACTGGGAATCCGTTTGATGCACCATCTGTTTCATTGGGACCATTACGATGAGACTTTCCTTGGGGGTTAATCTATATGGGAAATAATTGTGGCTGAGGTACGATCAATGGATTTAGGAGCTTATCCTCTCTAAATCAAGTGTTCTAATTGTAGGAATGTAGTGGCTAGAAAGGATGTGATGAAGGAACAATGATCTTGTGTGGGTCAGCACCTAGGGATGCATTGTGGGTCATCACATAGAGACCTTTTGTTTGTAAAAACCTAGCGATATTGTGTGTGTGGGAACCTAGATACCCTATCTTCGTCATCACCTATCGACCATGTGTGGATCAGCAGTAGAGCCTCTCGACAGAATAAGATGATCTAGCTTTATAGCTAAAGATCCTTACTTATGTACTTATATTATACCTAGTGTGAGATAAATATTATAATTTTTGTTATGTTTTTTAGATCTTTCATGGTGGTATTACCTCTTTTGTATTTTCATTTTGGTTTTTTCAATTGTGGACTATTGAGAGCCCATCGCGGTCTCAGGGTCGGTACAGTGTATTTTTATACTGACCCACGCACGAACTTTACCATCACTTGTTGTGTCCTATGAAAATGATAGAAAAAAATGATTGGGACATTGGGGAGCTAGGACTAGAGGGTTATTAGAGGTGGTTCAATAGATGTGGTGTGTGGAAGTAAAATCTGACTTAGATTTGTTCCTACCATTTAGGTAGGATCCTTGGCGGATGACATTCTGAGCTTTCATTTTTTTAGAAGTACTTTCCTTTCAATTGGGATTGAATTCTAGACCCTTTAATTTCCATTGAAACACTTTACCCATAGTATTGACACATTGTGGTGGTTTTAATACTTTCATTCCATTATTTTATACTTTTTTAAATATTCCACATCTCTGTGTGTGTGTGTGTCTAGGTTAAAAGGCAACACATTCCTTTTTTGGGATATGCATTTCTAGTGCTAGTCACCAGCACATGGATTATAGATGGTGGGATTGGGATAGTCACAGAATAGGTTTTGAGGGATGTGGTGAGATAATGTGGTATCATAGGGTGCTCATTTCTACTAGAAGAACTAATATTCTATATTTTAAATGGGGGAAAAAGTGTTAAGTGCCTTTAGTTCGGCTTCCAGTCTGAGGAATCCAGTGTCGGTGCAGCAGCCGATGTATCCATACACTAGGACCATACATTATATTTTATGACTCTCTATATGAAAATAATGGTTGCATTTGTTTTGGAAGTGTTTTCCCTTCATATATTTTGATTCAACAAACTATGTATAACATATTGACAGTGACAGATCTATTTCATTGATGGATTGCTGCATGAAGACAACCCTCCATGATTCTAGAGACATACCATGATGATGGTCTAACAAGCAATGAGAAGTCAGTGCTAGGACTACGTATAGCGCTAAGACCTTCTCGTGGTGTATTGAAATAACCACAACCTAGAGAGTAGATGTTGCTAACAATCCCACCTGTGGGAAGTGCATGTCGTCTAAGAACGCTGCATGAGTTCCAGAGATAAAGGCCTCTGATGTTTCGAGATGAGATACTTCCTCATGAATATTTGGATTATATGGAGGTAGTTACTTGGGTTTTTCCCTTACTAGAGCCACCGATAGAATTGATGGTAGTTCTAGCCAAAATCATTTTTCAAGGAATGACATGGAGATGGTGGATCTTGATGCTCCAGACACACGAAGAGAAGAACGTTGACCTGTCAGACATCTGGAGACTCTTTAGGGTGTAGTTTGTACCAACAACAATATGCTCAATGCATATTCAAAAATTATTACACATGCAGCAGGGATGCCTAACTATGGCATGTTACTCATCAATGTTTACTAACCTCTCCTAATATTCCACTGGAATTGTACGATAGACAAGGGATTCGATGATTTCACTTAGCATCTTGATGTAGGATATTGTGATAGAATAATCCCTACTAGTGGAGAGCTTCCTAGCTAACTTGGAACGGATGATGAGAGCCACCAATATAGGATAGGTGGAAGATTCAATAATAGAAGTCAATAAGTAGACGGCGTAGAATCCAAATGGGACAGACCTTTTAGAGGATGAGACCATGAGACAAGGATAGAAGTTCAGATCACACAAGGTAGAGGAGGTAATATAAGGGACAGAGTTTGTTACTCTTTTGGCGTACATGGGAACATGGATCGTGACTGTTTGAATCACCACAAAGATGACCAGCAGATGGTCGATGGATCACCATGTAAGCGATAAAGGTTTGAGTGATGAGGTCCATAGGGCGGCGAGCGTGGTGGGGGAGCTGGACGAGCGGTAGGCGGTGGACGACAGTTTGAGGTACTATCACCACCACCCCCAGGAGGTCCACCATGAGCACTAGGAGCTAGTGGATAGAGGTGGGTACACCTTCAGTCGATGGAGGCCTACGACCATGGTGCTCCAAAGATGATTATATATATGATCTATGACTACTCAACCTTAGTTGCAGTTCTCATAGACAAAGGTCCCAGTCACTCATTCCTTTCTATGACTCTTGTTCGGAGCTCAGAGATTTCAGTGGATCCATTGGCTCGATCCTTTTGGATAGAGACTCCTACAAGATGGGATTATCTGATTACACACTGGTTCCCATAGTGTTATCTTACACTAGGAGGGTATATCTTCATCTAGGATTTCATATAATCAGTGTCGAGGACTTACAACATCATCTTGGGTATCGACTCGTTATCCACAATCCTTGTTTAGATCGTCTACTTTAGGCGCAGAGTGTGGTATGTATGGGATGATTGGTCTAGGTTTTCCATCACCGGTGATAAGTGAACCTTTGCAGCATGGGGTGGACTTTCATGGAATAGGGTGCAGCTGATCACTGACCATTTGTCTTGCCTCACCCTTAGTACGATGGAGTAGGGGAGTCCAAGCATTCCTGTAGTTGTGAACAAATATAATGATGTCATTCCAGAAGTCAACCAAGACTACCTCTTTGAAGTTAGGTAGACTAATAAATTGACATGTACACAGGGATGACATTGATATCTACAAAATCATATTTTATTTATCCTGACGTGATTGATGAGTTTAGGGTACATCTTTTGGACTTTAATGAGAAGGGGTTCGTATAGCCCATCGTTTCACCATCGGTTTCCCTTATTCTTTTTTCCTAGATGTCACACTAGAGTTTGAGGATATGCATGGACATCAATTTTGTGAACATGGAGACTGTGAAGAACATGTATCATTTGCTGGGGATTGATGACCTCTTCAACCAGCTAATGGAAGCAAGGTCGTTCTCAAATATCAACCTTATATTAGGCTATCATCGGCTTCGGGTACAGAATGAGGATGTAACAACGACAACCTTTAGATGATGGTGTGACCATTATTAGTTATTTTGATACCTTTTGGTGTAACCAGTACCCCATAAGTGTTCATGGGTGTCATGAATTAGATCTTATAGACTAACATCAATTGTCTTGAGGTATACATCATTGATGACATATTGGTGTACTCAGAGTTATAGGAGTACCATGCTACACACCTTCAAGTATTTATATATGTACTCCTAGAGAACAAGCTGTATGGTTATCTCTGAAGTTCTAGTTATGGATTTTGGAGGTTAAATTCTAGGACACTTCATCTAAGAGGCTGGAGTTGCAGTGCTTCTAGAAAATATAGAGGTAGTTTATTCTTTGGAGCTACCCTAGAGCGTGACAGATGTACGGAGTTTGCTAGGGTTGGCTAGTTCTTACTGGAGATTCTTACACATCTTTTCTAGAGTATAATTACCCTTGTTATATTTGATGAATAATAGAAATACCTTCATGTGGATAGAGATATTCAAGTACAGATTCAAGGAGAGGAGGTAGATAGTGTATATTTCCCCATGTTGAGACTACCAAATGAGGGCCTTGTGTATGTAGTATACTGTGATGCATTAGAAACCAGATTGGGTAGTGTCTGTATGCTAGAGTGAGAAGTGATAGCCTATGGCTCAATGTAGTTGAGGTAGCATGAGCCGAACTAAATGACCCATGACCTGGAGTTAGTGGTGGTGGTATATTTCAAGAAGATGTGTCACAACTAGTTGATGGGTTAACAATTTACTATCTACTCTGACCAAAAGAGTCTCTAGTATATCATCTCATAGAACGACCTGAACATGAGAAAACAATGATGGATAGAGTTCTTCCTGGCCTATGAATTTGATACATTCTATACTATTGGGATGTGGAATGTGGTGGAAGACACACTCAATAGGATGTATTCTATGTTTTTATTAAGTGAGGCGATGAAGCAGTAATCCACGATGCAAAAATACTTCATGGATAATGATTGATCAGCTTACCTTCAGTATATGACAATCACTCCCCCAGTCATACATCATTTTATAGAGGAATCACTTTTTTATTATGACTATGAGGCCTGATGTTCTTAGTTATCCTCAACACGGGATCCTGATGGATTTTTGATAGGTGGGGAGCACTTCATCCTTTTAATATGGAAGATCGTAGTACCATGGAAGTTGTGGGAGGGGGTGTTATGGGAGTTCCATAATTCACCTTTTGAGGTACATCATGGAGTTGAAAAGATGTACTAAGACCTATTTCATTAGTATTGGTGGCTAGGGATGAAGAAAGAAGTAGTCATGTTTTTTTTCACGATGCCTCACTTGTAAGCAAATGAAGGTCCTTCATCAGGTTCAAACAGGCTTGGCACAACCACTAAAGTTATCAGAGTGGAAATTGGATTGTATCTCTATGGAAATTGTGATAAGGTTACCATATAAATCTATGTTCCATGATTCCATAAGGATGATCATTGAGAGAATCACCGTGTTTTCACACTTCATACCCATCCGAGAGTAAGGACCGACATAGGGAATGGGATGCCTCTACATCCAAGAGATAATGCAGCTCCAAGGTGTGCCTTTGATGATCATAGTAGACTATGATGAATTCTTTACATCATGATTGTAGAAGGAGTTCAAGATGTGTATAGGATAAAGATATGTTTCATCATAACTTTTCATCCCCATATGGGTGGTAAGACTGAGTGGACCATACAGACCTTGGAGGACATGCTACATGCTTTTGTCCTAGATCATGGTCATACATGAGAGGACCACATACCACTAGAGGAGTTATCATACAACAACAACTATCACTTCACCATTGGAATGGCACCAATTGAGGCCTTATATGGGAGACCTTACAGATCACCCCTATGCTAGATAGAAACAGGGAGGTCGGATCTCATGGGTTCAGAGCTGGTACAGGCAACCACTAAGAAGGTGCCGATCATCTTGAAGTAGAATAGGACTTCCCAGAGTATGCATAAGTATTTTTCTGATATGAGACAAAGACAGTTGGATTTTGGGGAGGGCGATCATGTATTCCTTCAGGTCTCACCCAAATAAGGATTACATATATTTGTATGGGGATGAAATCTATCTTCGCGGTTCATTAGACCTTTTCATATCCTACGGAGAGTAGGTGAAGTGGAATACTATCTATAACTTCCCCCACAGATGCACTGGATGCATTATGTTTTCCATGTGTCGTAGATGATGAGGTGTGTGTACGATCCATCACATGTCATCGACTGCGATGAGGTGGAAATGGATGATGGGGAAACATTTGTGCAGTTCCATGTGGAGATAGATGATCGATACAAGAAAGTCATATGTTGGTGTTTGATTGATCTAGTGCTATTTTGGTGGAATCATATAATTTTTCTGGAGATCACTTGGGAGCAGGAGGCTCATATTCATGCTTAGTACCCCCATCTGTTTGATTTGATTTGATTTGTTTTTTTGTGGACGTAGATCCCTAATATGCATAGAATTTAGTGTCTCCAATATTCTATGTATTTTTTTCAATTATATAAAATTATTTTGAGACTGCATGCTTTGAGAACACATGATTCTAAGGCCCAGATAGCCTGTAATTGAATTTTGAAATTTTTTATGGTACATTCATTAACGTGCGAGTGGGTTTTTCTAACATCAGAATCATTAATTGAATCAAAAATTTGAGGGAAACATTGAACTTGAAATTACATGATTATCCTAGAAATAAAATAACAGCAGCCATCAAGGGATGAGAAAAAAAATCTATTTTTAGATTTTTCGAGAAAAGTAATTAATTAATTTAAAGGAATTATTTTATTTCTTTTCTCAACTCTGAGTGGTGGATGGAGACGCTGCAGTTCAGTGATGAGGTACTGAAGAGACGCGTTAATTAAGTTCTGTAATGGTCCATATCACACAACATAAAAATTCAATAATGTAATAATAATAGTGATACTATTTGAGAAATGAAATAGAAAAATGATGTGACATCACAGTGTAATTGAAATGTTGTAGCATGATTTAATTTTAACTATTATCCGCATTGGTGGGATGAAGAATAATAGGTGAGGATCCTTCTGAAGAACTTCCAAATAAATTCTTTCCCAAAGATTAATGATGAATGATGAAAACTAGTGAGACATAATTGTATTTGACATGCCTTGAAGAACTTAGCCAAAACCAATGTCAACTTCATGAAACCTTGAGGAATAACACCTCGACATCAAACATCAATGATATAGGGGTTATTTTATTTTAATGTTTACACATTATTTTTCCATATGATGAAAACATATTAACCCATGAATAGGTTAATCCATGGACCATGCATTCTTGTGGGAGGATGACTTCTTTTGGGATTTCTCTATCCGAGATTTGAATATCACGCATGGTGGTTGATTTATAATCCCCAAACCTACCCTTGATTATTAATTCCTAAAGTTGAGGGTGTGAGGCTACCAGAACAAGGCTTGAGCCCCTACTCATTTTCTATATCAGTGAAAAAATTATATCAAATTTTATTGAAATTTAGTTTTAGGCAATCATAGTAAAGGTGATGACGTAACGAATACGTAGATGAAGACAGATCAAAAAACAGACCATCTGAGCAACTATGGTGGCTCGTAGAAGAAACCATCGGCCAACTCCACCAGTAACATCTGTTGGTAGAGGGAGGAGGCTTTCTCATCAGTTTTCCATAGTTCCAAAGGGTTTCGGGAAGTAGAGTGCGGTAGAGTAGAGATGATGGACAGGTTCTGGACCACTTAGGATAACATCAAAGGCTGTGGATGTTTGACTGTGGAGCCACGCATGCACCATGTAGAATGAATTCAACCCAAAAAATTAGTTCATGAGTGTCATGGAGGTCGTGGCTACTCGGTTGCATTGGAGACCACATATAGAATGGCATTCTATGGGGAAAAGTTGGTTGACCGCAACATATTAGGATCCAGAGGCGGCTCCCAACAGCACCCCGATGGGCCGAAGGCCTACCCCCCTCTTGCGGACCGGGAAAACCCATTGCCCAGACTGACACCACAGGACCATACCCGCTCTATAAGGCCAGTCCTGTGCTACTGTTCCAGGACTATGCATGATCGGGTAGGTTGGTTCGGTCGGGTGGGTCAGCCATACAGAGTCAGCCTAGACACAAACCCCATTGTCCCCTATTTCACTAAAACAATTGTTTCAATCAAAAAGGGCATCTGATTGATATATTTTATGTTCCGTTGGGCCTCTTGAGATGAGGTGATCCTCCTGAGATACTCTATATAAATTTTTTATGATTTTGGAATACAACTAGGTTGCATCATACGTAGATCCAATAGGTCCCTTTTTACAAAAAATGACCATATCGTATAGGTCGGTCATCTGTTCGATGCATCGTCTGATTAATTGAGACCCTTATGTTGAGATGGTCCTTGGGGTTAATCTATGTGGGCCTTCATGGTGGTTGAGATATTCCCAATGGATTGGGGAGCTAATCTTATAAAAATAAAGCATGTTAAATGCAGGAATACAGTGACAAACTATGATGTGAAGAAAGAATATTAATTATGTGTGGGTCATCACATAGAGATCATGTGTGGGTCAACACGTAGTGATCTTTTGTGGATCAACACCTAGTGATCATATGTGAGTCAGAACCTAAAATTTTGGTGTGGGTTAGCACCAAAAGATCCTCTGTGGGTCAGCACCTAGTGACCATATGTGGATCATTAGTATAGCCTCTCGATGTAATAAGATGATCTAGCTTTACGACTATTCAGCCTTACTTCTGTACATAAGTTATACCCAGTGTGATCTGCATCGTTCACATTTTGATATGGGTTTGAGATCATGATTAATAGTATTACCAGTATACATTAGGGGGTTTAGGGATCCATAGAGAGTATTGTTAGAATAACAATTTCACAAGATTCATCTTCACATATTGTATCTTCTGGAGATACAGAAAAAATTGACTGGGACATTGGGGAGCCAGGACTAGATGGTTCACAGAGGTGGATCGATAGACATGGTGTATGGTAGTGACATCTGACAGATATTTTTTCCTACACTTCACGTATAATCCTTGAGGGACAATCAATAGAGATTGTACATCATCAGTTATACTTTCATTTTATAAGGGCTTGTATTCTGGCCACATTACATTCAGTTTACACACATTACTCATAGTAGTGATACGTTGTGTTGGTTGTACTAATTTATTTCTTTTATGGGTTTCTTTGTGAGGTATTCCCTATCTTTGTGTGTACATGGTTTAAAGTTAATTCCTTCCCTTTTTTGGATATTCCTTTACGGTGCTAGTCACTAGCCTCTAGCCTATGGAAGGTGGGATTGGGGTATTAATGGCATGGGCCCCATGGATTATGTTGTGATAGGACCAGTTAAGGCATTGATAGTCTCCTGAGAGGAAATAGATGGATAGCCACCTTATATTGGTTTTACCTGATAGCTAAATCATCTTATGAAAGGTCTTGATGGTACTAGTTCCACATACATATGATACACTGATTCTAATAATTAATCATTGAATTGATATTAGTTTTATATATTATTCATCAATATGATTTTGTTTAAAAAAAATATGGATACATTTCATTTCAGTTCATTAACTAAGGGAATTTGATATAGTTTCATACAAATTCCTTTTTTATTTTTCCTTATCTTGTTATTTGAATGAAATTTATTTCCAGTTTTTTAGGTTTCAATGTTGACTATTATCATTGATTCATTATTTTTTCTTCAATATTTCTCCCTTATTGAGCATTTGAGCTTCCAATATTATGTTTCATTCCCCAGGAATCCAAGAAGCATACTATTAAATATATATAGGAATACACTTGATGTATTAAAGTTATTCTTAATGTTGTTTATTTGTTTATATGAAAAAATACGTTGAAATTAGTGTATCCATTTGTAAGAAATATTTCATTTATGTATATGTTTTTACAATACAACTAAACAGATCAGGCCTTTAGGGTTTGATTACTTGTAATCATGACAATGAAATTGGTAGCAGATACCTTCTATGGGATATTTGGGGTTAAGTCACAATTGTTAGTAACAAAGGATGTTTAGCATCATCCTTGGGAAGTTGATTAAGGAAAAAGTTGGTTAGTAAACATAAACCTGTGGTAGAATTTTAGGTTATGTATAGATGAATATACTTGAATTTTGTACATGTATAGATTATATGGGTCTTATAAAAAATACATCCATGTCTAGATAATACAAATGGACATGGATCTGGCACATATGTACATAATAGTAACATATCTACCAAGACTTTTTGGGCCTGACATGGGGTAACATGGTACACAATTACATGCCTTACTGTGCACCTAATTTGAAAAGATTGGGGGGATATACTAATGATAATCTAGGATTTCTATAGAAATCATTATGAAAAATTTTAAACGATTCTAAAAATGATAAATAAAAGTTATACCCATGGTTTTTTAGATTAAAAAATAAAGTGTCATCATTTATATATCTTATAGATAATTATACACAATTTATACTATGAAAATTATTGTTCATTGTATTCTTTATTTTTATAGTGAATGGGTGGATCCCGAAAGATTCATGTCAAAATCAAACATAAAGGATATGGTGGTTAAAATGATAAAAATATGATGTATTGGAAGGAGTTAATGATATCAGGTTTATTCAAAATTAGTTTACACAAAATATGATTCACAATATATACCTTTACTAACTCTCAAGTGCACCAAAGAAGATTAGTATAAAGGATGATAAAATCTCGAGTGGAAGAGATCATGTATAAAAGATGCCTTGACATTAAACATGTGAGATGTGTGGAAGAAGAAACCTAGGAATGTGTCTCAATGGATCTTATGAATTCTTTATATGTGTGAAAGAAGGTTATAAATAAAATGATTTCTGAGGAAAAAAATGAAGAGTATGATGCAAGAAGATGAAGATCATCCAAATAAATTCGTTATAGTTATTTATAGAAAATGCGGGGAATGTAGAAATTAACCATATCAATGCCTTGTATTTAAGGATAAACTCTTTATTGTTGAATAATCTATGTAGAAATATGTGGATGGAGTATTTATGGATTAAATTTTTATTGAAGACCTTAGTTAAAATTGTATTTAGTGATTAAGAAAATTTTAATGGATTTATATAATATATATTTAAGAAATTATATTAATTTTTTTAAAATGAAAAACTATATGTTTAGTGGTAACCAATAATGATTAGTAAGTCCACATGTATTGATCCCATAACTGAAGGATGATAATGGTTTCACACCAATAACTTACATACACAATTTCCATGACAATTTTCAATGTTTATAGATAAACAATTTAATGAATAAATATTAAAGATAAACCAGTTGTAACACTTATCAGTATTAAAAATTAGTATATAAACCATATTTATTTTGGGAGATATTTAAAGAAAACTTTTATGACATATCAGTCTTTTAGAGGCCTTATGATCCTTTAAATGTATCCTTTTCTACATTAGGAATTAAAAAAATTCATTGCTGGTAATTAATTTTTTATGATTAATGGAATGAATTATATTTTGATCAAAGCACAACCAAAAGTTAGGATTGCTAATATGATATTGATACTTAATGGTAAGAATATTTTGTTATATTCATGGTTAGTAAAACAATTGCCCAAAATTAGTAAAATTACATTGAAATTAAATCACTTCCAAATGCCTAAATTTCTATTGAACAATTGGCCTTCAAAATAATAAAAGATTTATGGTTTTAAGGACGTAAACTTTAAGTTTCTCAATAACTAGTTTCTGATTTATGAACACATTCAATCCTAATAAATATTCATGTTTATTCTTATGAGAAATATATCATACTTAGAGACCTATTTTCCTATTATTCTATGTGTCCTTAATAAATTCTATTATATCATTTATAGAGGATTACATATGAACCCCTCAAAAGATGTTTGATTTCAAACATTAGAAGTATCAAATTGTCTCTCACCATGATCAAGATTAAATTACATGGACACTATTTAATTAATTTGGGGAGAATGTGATGCCCCAAAAACTAAATTAAGAACATTGTATTTGATAGTGTGTATGACATGCGAAATATAGCGCATAAGATAGTATAATATCTAGATAAATCTAAATATTTTTAATATTTAAAATTGATTATATATATTTCAATAAATTATACAGTATGTTATTATGTGTTACACATACTATCGACCTTCTTCAATATCTTGATCTATATGCAAGAGCGACCTACCTCGATATGTTGTGTGACAAACAACACCAAGATTCTCATAATAATATTGTATTATTAAAATATTAAAATATTTTAGAAAATGATAGAATCAAGATTTTATTTTTGAGGTTGTTAATAATATTAACAAAATTATAAAAATATATGGATTAGAATAATAAAATATTAATTCATATGTTAAATATTGATGTAGGAACCAATTGAATATAAATAAAATGTTTTTATATGAAATAATTTTTTTTGATCATGAAGATATTTTATCCTTTAAAATTAATGTAATTATAATTGGATAATTATTCTACTAAAAAATATATGTTATATATTCAACCAAATATTTTTCATTACCATTCACTCATTTTTATATGCATATGATAAGAAGAAAAAATATTTTAAACCTAAAAACGTATATTTTTAAAGTCAATTTTACAACCATTTAATAGAGAATCTATTTATATATTAATTTTGAAAACTTAATTGATCTAAAATGTAAAAATAAAAAAAAATATTTAGAATATAAAAAATTAAAATTATCCGATGAATACTTTTTATTAATTTTTTGTAATGATTTAATTTTTATAGAATAACTACAAATACTAATTTTCATTTCAAAAATGTCATTTCATATGATTTAATTATAATGTTAAATTATGTTTTATGTTGTATTTAAGGTTTAATTAGATCATATTTATATCAATTAATTTAATTTATGTCATTTGATTCAATTGTAAAATGAAATTTACTATAGAAATATAGCCAACTCTCAGTTATTTTTTCATTAACACCCCACATTGTTGTCGTGTCAGTGGGATGAATTTTAGTTTAATTTATTCCACTTATGTGACTGGAATTTAGAAAAATGGATTCCATATTTGTAATCAGCATAATTTATAATTCTTAATAATTTCAGAAAATAAATTTGAAAAAAAATATAACTGAATGTAATTAATATTATTTACAACAATTACGGTTACATTAAGCTTATTAAGAGGCTAAAAAATAAATTTATGGCCTAAACAGACCAATAAACATGTCAAAAAGACATTTATATAGATATTAAGAAAATATAATCAATTTTTATCTACATTGGTTCATTATTGGATACACAGGAACCGTGAAAAATATTGGTGGATGTTTCGCTTCAAATATTTTCAAGAGTGACACACCTGCTCGACTATAAATTAAACCCCCTGTCCCCATTCCTCACGACTCTAAAACCACATATTCTTACCCATGATCTTCCCAAATATATTTCAAAACTCTTCAATTCATCCTTTAGTCCTACCATTTGGCATAAATACTCCCATAGAATCCCATTGTTATAAATGATAAGAAATTACCCAATTAATCGGCCATGCCTTCTCTCATTATTTTTAGATTCATTTCCATTATCCCATCCCTGTACTATTCATCATATATTATTTCATAAAAAAATACTATAGTAAATATAATTTTATTTCTTTATTCTATGTTTTCATCATTCACTTATACACACATCCATCTAATGAGTAAAGAACAAATTGTTTCTATTAAGGGTTAACAACTGCCTCATGAAATTATGATTGTTCAATTATACCCTACCACCTCTAATAATGGATATTATGATAGGAAATTTGTATATATATGTTATAAATGATGTTTAGGAATAATTTATATAATTAAATTTCATATTAAAAACAATTAATACCTTTTAATTTTTTATAACATCATTTCTATAAGTGTGGACTATCGCCCCGTCAAAGTGATATTATTCGTTCACACGATACATTGAATGTATAAATAAATGGATGTAATTAAAATTAATTGAAATAAAAATATAAAATAAGATATTAAACACAAAATTATATTTATTTAATTATATATATATATATATATATATATATATATTATCCCTTATTACTGTTTCACACACTTTAATAGAGATAACGTTTTTGTGGATGTTTGGACTACTGCCCCCTCAACAATATGTGATTAAATTTACATAAAATAATTATATATATAAGTATATATTATTGATTATGTGGTATGTTTATAAAATTATCTTTCTATAATGATGTTGTATATTTACCATCTTCCCACAACGATCATTTTAAAATGGGAATGTCACACATTCGTACATACGACCTGCTGACTCCATGATTGTAATGCTACATCATTTTCATATAAATATTTAATCATTGATATTAAATGTCTTATTGACGTAAAAATAAGATAATTATGTAAATGGTTATTATTCTTGATATGTTATATACTGACCCCTTGGACCATATTTGACCAACACTAGTTGTTTTGACACATAAACCGAATTCGGCCAAATACACCTGATGTATAATTAATTATTTAAGTAGTGTAATAAAAAAGGAAATAACTAAAATATATGTAATTATAAACATGAAAATTGTTCTTAATAAAGTATAAAATTTAGATAAATGTGTTTTATAGGATCTTAAAGGACTTTTAACTGAATAGAAAATCAATGTAATGAGATTTCATCTCACTTTTAATTTACTTCAGATACATGTAATGTTTTACACTCTTTTCCTTTATGTGATGTATATAATTTTTTGATTGAGTTATATGTATCTTAAAATTTAATTTCAAGGGTATTAAAATATCCATTTAATGATACATCATTCATGGGGTTTAATATCTAAGAGTTATCAAAAATGTAATATGTTTTGTCTCAATTTTCCTTCTTTGAAATCATGTTTTAAAATACACCTAAACTGTTTATCAAGGTGAATATATTTCAATTTTACATAATATATCATGAATATATATATATTCATTATATTATATGTTCAATTTAATTTACCATTCATACATGGAGAGTATGATCCCAGTACTCAGTTATAAGAGTTTATTGAGACAATCTCATTTCATTCTTATAATTGTTTATGTTTATGTTTACATTGAGGAAATATTATGATAGATATATCATGAAAAATCATGATTTTACTTATCCTATATTATTTCATGATATAATCATTTATTTGTAACATTTTCTAAAATTACATTATAAGACAGTTAAGAAATTATTTCTTAGAAAGCCCGACATTACCCACTCTTCAGTAGGAAATATATTAAATACCATGTTTCCAAAAAATGGATTACAAGAATATTATTCCATTCCCCAATAATATTAAAAACAAAATTTTACCATTTTTTATTTTAAAAATATATTCAAATGAATCATCTTGTAATTTTCCAAATGATACATTTTTAACCCTTTTACCATAAAAATGAATATTATTGTTACCTCGTATGACATGTATGGATTAATCTACCGTCCTTTCATTGAATCATCCTTCTAAATATTAAAATTATTATATTTAAAATGTTTATTATTGGATAATTTCATAAAATTACAATTAATGGGTATTTTTAAATCAAAATATATATTCCAAAACAATATTTTTAAAAGTTATTATTTTATTTCAACAATGATAAAAACACTCTATTTTACCCCACTTTGGATTTTTCTGTGTTAATACCATCTTTATTCATCAATTTGATGGTTATTAATCTATTTGGACAACAACTTTTTTAAAATTCTCTTATATGTTATATTTCGTAGTCACCTTGAAGTATAAAATTCAAAAATTATCATTGATCATTGAATTTCACCTAATTATCCATATCATTTATTGATAATATTTCTATTTCCTAATCTATATAAAATATTCCATAGTGTTTTTTACTTTGTTAGTTATTTGATTAAATGGGAATTATTGATAAATATGTATCTCTCATTCACTGCGATTATTTGACGAGGCATATATTATTCAATATAAGGAATTATTTGTATAGGTAGACATGAGTTGGGGACCAAATAATTAAATCTCTATGACGCATTGGTAGTATCATGATACAAAATAGTTCGATATACACATTGGATGGGGTGTTAACTAATATCTTATCCTTATAGTGAATGTTCTTGATGATAATTGTTCTATATACAAAGGAATCATAGAGTCCAATAAATAATCATTACATTCATATTAGTATTAGTTATTTTTTCATCCATGTTATTTTGTGTTGTCATATATATGGATACATTTTATTTTAGTTCATAGATTAAAGGTACATATTTTAGATTCATACCATGTCCTATTTATTTTTTCTTATCTAGTTATTTGAATAGAATGTAATTACAGTTATATAAAATTTCATACAGATAATCTCAATGACTCATTATTTCCTCTTCTATATTTCACACTTACTGAGAATATAAGCACTCCCTTACTATGTTTCATTCCCAATGAATCAAAGAAGCATACTGTTAGTTATATTAATGAGTTTTCTATATGGATTAAGCTTATCCAAAATGTTTTTTATTTGTTTAGAATATGATTGAAATATGTTGTAATTAGTTTATCCATTCATAATAAAATTCTCATTTATGTATTTGGTTTTGAAAGACTACTAAACTCATTGTTCCTTAGGGGATTGATTCCTTTTAATCAAGATAATGAAATTGATAGTAGACACATGATCTATTCTATATAGGGATATGTGTCTAGAATAATCAATTAAAAGGTATCTAATTTAAGGCTTGTTCATTCCCAACCTATGAAATTTCATTTTTGGGGGGTTGAAGATTATTGGTTGTGCATTGGATGATTTCTTTTAGAGTTCTTTGGGGGTAGAGCTTCATGTATTTTATAACAGGTGAGTTAGGATGTGAGATAGATTCATGTCTTGAATTGTAGATTCCCAACTCACACAACCTGGGAATTCATGGCTTGTATATAGTGGTGGAGGAATCTATGAAACATATTCACAACGTGAAATTAATTCTTGACATGTAATTAAATTAGGAATAGGTGATATCAATTTTGGTGGATGTTTTAATTTTGGGAATTCAAATGGAATCTACACTATGAAAATATTTCCTAGTGTGAGTGGGGTAGTATCAATGATTTATATCATTTTTAGTTACCCAATCCATTTATGAAAATGAATTGTGCTGCAAGACGAGTTCTGCTGGCCTTTGGCACCAAGTCCCCTCCCCACCCCGAATTCCAAATGCTAATAACTGGAAGAGATATGTTAAAGGGTTGATAGTGGAAGGTATACACCCTATGGTGATGAAATAACAATAATAATAATGTTCTATAAAATATATTGTAGTGGAATGGAAACCCAAAAAAAAAATGATATGTAACCCCACCCCATGGTAAAATCACATCATACAATAGAAGTCAAAATAATAGAAACATAATAATAATATATAAACAATACAGCATGTAATTTTTAGATACTAAAGAAAAACATGTGTACATGTAATGTCATATAGAAAAATAAGAAGAAAGGTTTAAAATGACTTACCATAGTTATTACATTTTACCGCACACTGATACAAAGTGAAAAATTCAAAATGTAAAACTACAGTTGAGGAAAGAACCCTTGAACCCTCCCCATGCATCCAATACTAACTGAACAAATACAAACACACTACATAGTCTGACCCATTACCTAATTGAAAATCTATAAAATCTACCCACATCCTGAAGGGCCCGTTAAGGGTGTGATAAATATTATTAGTAATCCATTAATAATGTGATCCTGTCTAACATATATGATTGATAAGATATATTTTAATGAATTAAATATCACTACATACATATATATAAAATAACCGACTCTCTTTAATCTCAGCAGCCACAATGGAGATATCAATAGCTTAAGACAATGCAGAAATAACATGGTGGAGGGGATCCTTATCCTAAGACTAAGGAATCCCCTAATGTAAATCAACAGTGGTTAAACATCATATTCCAACTCTGAAAAAATCACAGTCCACAATGTTCCAACCTACACATATTGTCCATGTCATGTAACCCACATCCTAAAAGAGTACCAAAGAAATATGAATTCAATCCCTAGAACCACACGTCAATATCATCTATAGGATGAAATCACGATGTCTTATGGAAACATGATATATTTCATCCATTTAATAGAAGCGTTGGCTCATGCACCAAAATTACAATGAAAAATTATTTCTATCCTCTCAAATGATCTTGTCCCAAAGGCCTCTTGTATGGAATACCACATCCTATAATAGACTACCTTGACACATTCAACTTATATAACATCACCATCCATTGGTATTTGTACCAAAACAACCTTCAACCATCATCCTATGAAAAAAAATATAGGGATATACCCACATGGGTGGTAAAATTACCTCTTCATTTAAGTCTAATTTTGTGTACATGAAATCAAACGGTTCATTCATCATCACTGGAATGAAAAATCACCAAATATGTCTAGAAGACACACCATCTAAAACCATGTACCCATGAGAAAACATTGCTCATAAAATGGTAAATCCTATCTAATATAAAAATATCCTCACTCGTATCTTGAATACATAATCACCTAATTTTGTTGACCATGACCCCAAATCTTTGGTCAACTTCACCCAATACCTTAGGCTATGCTCTTCCAGAAATTCCTATCACTTTGAACCAGATTTCCAATTCCATACCATTCCTCCTTAATATCCCTTCCACATACAATAAAACTCATCAAACAATATAACTAATTTAAAAATGAATTTATCTAAGGAAGACATCCCAGCCAAAACTCCCCAATGTCATAATTCTATAACATTGATTAAACCATTTGTATAAAATATTTATTATTCCCATAGAAATATTCAATGTAATCAATTAATTAATATTTTGTAAACATTTATATTTTAGGTCTCGCTCAGTCTACTAAACTATGTTCTAAATGATTCACCACCAAAAAACTCATAGAATAAAAAATAATAATGGGAAACACCTAACACATGTTGGTTTATGTCCAGTAATCTAATATTACTCTCTTACCGAAGATTATTTGAGATAAATAAGAATTTTAAATGAACTCCATGAAAATAGAGTAAAACAACTCGGATAGATTTAGTTCTTCATGAGGAATTATATAAGGAAAATTTAAGGGAGGGGATTAAAAGGCATACCATTATGAATATAAAAACATGAATTTATTAATAAATATAGCTCGGATGGATAATCATGATCAAGATCATAGAGATGAAGATAAGAAATAGAAGTACCCTGCTGTTTATGAAAAGGGAATGAGAAATGGGATGGAAGTCTAGAAAAATGTTAGGTTTTCAGTTTACACATTTAACACTTTTAATATGCCTCACTGTGTTCCCCAAGTTTTTTGAAACTCATTGTAAAACTGTGTGGTTCCCACTACCCATGCACCATGCTCGTAGGGTTCATGAACATGATTTACCAAACCCTTCAAAAACTGTGTGTGATATCTCTACAAAAACATTGTACATGATTTCATGGTAGGGGACCCATCCTACAAGGTTTGGAAAACCATGTCGATTCCACCTAGATGTCTACAATATTACTTCTTAGAGGATGAATGGTTTTTTCAATCTATGTGCTTCAGTCTATGCACCACTAACAATATGGGTTTTTGGAATCTAATGCACCCCAAACCCAACCATTCAATTGAGACACATTATATGAATTAAGACTCATCTGTGAAAAGGTCTTGTGAGAAAATTGAACCTAGAATTAATTTTCTTTGATCGAGAATGTAATTTTCCAACACACCAAACACTAAAATTTTAAAATAATAAAGGAATTCAACCAGCCCAAAAACCATGGATATTATTGTGTTCCAACCATAAATAGTTTCTCACTAAGATATCAAAAATATAATAGATATGGTAATAAACATACTCCCCCATTAAAAATAACCCAGACTACCCCAGTATCAAAATCACATATCGATAACCCCATGGTATCCCCCCTTAAGAGTAAAATACCCTCGTCTCATCCCAACCCAAAATTAAAAAACAGATGGCTCGTTGACCATCCCCCTACTCAAATGTACTCCTATGAAGCATCATCACTCCTACACCTCCAATGGGGATCACATTTCATACCCAACACCTATCATGTCTGGAGTTATTTCATATGCACACCTAATGTTCATGTCACCCATAAATGATCCCCACAACTTTGCCCCTTGATAATGTCCTACATCTCAACTATGACAAAATGCACACACACCTCAAGTTTCATGCACCTAATAAGGATCTGTCTTGACCCCCTCCCCCAGAAGATTCCCCTCCTGAGATGGAAATAATGTATAATAGATAATGACCCATGATTCATTCGTCTAGTAGGTGTTGTGGTGGTGACCAGCAATAAAGTTATACAAATCTCACACAATCTGAAGAAATACCGTTTTTATATAATCAAATGATTATATATACCAACATCTAAAAAACTATTATATATATATATATATGAAATCCAAAACCAGCCCACATGCATGTTCAAAAGAAAACTATTATAAATAAAATGGATGTCAAAATTATGCATCGAAAAAAAAATCTGAGAAGCGACATGGTAACTGTCCCCACATTCGAGCTAGTAAGGTCTAACATGCTCCATGTAATCATCATGAAAACATCAGAATAGATTTATATATGTAGGGTGAGAATACGAGTATACATAGTAAGAATAACCAAGGTTTCTCGTGAACAAGTGGAGGAATTGCACTTATTCTCATGTGAGTAAATAGGTGAAACCCACAACACCTAACAATGAATACCAGCCATCCCAACCTTAAACAAAACAGTCTCAATACAACACAATTTAGGTAAGGTAAAACAATAATCACATTGATGTTTTGGTACCCCACACCACTTCCCACTGATTAACTGGTCATATGTTAATGGAAAACACCTGGTGCTTCCACACTATTCCACAAGACCCCATGTCACAACCAACCCACACACACCAAGGCCTCATAGAAGGTTCCGAAACCTAGAAAATGAAGTACACCACATCCCACCTACAGACACATGGGAAGAAACTATAACATATCATGTTCATACACACCTTGTCCACAACCATACCTCATCCAGAAGACAAATTGGAAAGAATACCACATCTCACCCTTAAAAAATTGGGAAAGAACACCTTGCCTATAGACACATTGTCCTCGCAACTACACCACAACCTGAACAATGATTCTTGGGCAGCCAATGCATAGAAGATGGAGTATGGAACAACCAATAACCAACCATCTATCATGTCATATGGATGTTGTAGAAATACACCGTCCCTCATGAAAATGGAGTTGCTAATAACATATTGATCAACTAGGGTAGGATGTGTATATAAATCACAAAGAAGTACATATACATATATAGATATAAAACACTCAACCCAATATATGATATTTTTCAATCAAACAAAAATCCCACAAAACTGACTTTGCTGATACATCAAAATGTAAAACTCTACAACAATCCACAATTCAATTCATAAACCCAACCAGCTCATTGGAAATAATATCTTTCATTGTTAATAAAAACACATATTCATTCAATCCCTACCCCGATAGCTACCAACCACAACATGCAATATGCTACACAACATAAACCACATTGAGGATAAGAATTCTAGTAAAGAAAGTCACATCGAATTTCCACTTTATTTAACACCCATACCAACTACTAAAATAATAAATATTCTTAGTAATCTGACCATTACTATCCTATAAAATAAAACAACCAGTATTTCATACCCACACCCATCAACACCTCTCGTCACAACCAAACCCTGTAGCTCCACTGCGTAAACCCATCACACCCAGTTTACCAACAACACACAACCTATTGTTTTCCTACTAAACAACACTACTCAACCATTCCTTAGTCAATCAATCTCTCAACCTAAGATCAAATTATATAACCCAAACCTCCCCAAACAAACATTTGTGCTCCCAACCACAACGTCATAGAAGTCGAACTAGGCAAAAGACTAACTAAAATAATAAATGGGGCATAGCCACACCAAACAAAGAATGTTCTATTAATATTTAGAAAACACACATTCTTTAACTCAAGTTTTACAATTTAGGGGTTATCATAGAGAAATTTCAATCATGATGAATCCATTTATTTAATTAGGTTTACGTAATTAACCAATTTCCATTTTCAATTGTCACATAATAACTAACCAACATGAAACATATTTACTCTATCCGCAAGGACCACCAAGGAATACTATTTTTAGCCGGTCATTTTTGTCATAATATGAGAACATTATATAGATGATCAAGGATGTAAATATCATGTGAAGAAACCACACAAACCGTTTCAATTCAAATATAAATTTCATTATCTTTAATTATGGTGGCACAACTATGATCCGTATGCATTGAATGTAGCTCCCTCCCACAAGATTCAAAATCAAATAGAAATGAATGAGAAGACTAACCTCAATGAATATTTTGATTTTTTTTGTAGTACAGGGTAAATAATAAATCCCACTACTGACAACTACATCGCTAGAAATGTGTTTCAGCCTACTTCGTACCAAAGGGTCATAAATAAATATCCCAAACACTCATCCCCGTCCAATACAAAATTAAAAAAGAACTTCTAAGTGGAATAACAAGAAAAAATTGATTAAATGGAGGAGAAAAATATCATGTGTCTTTAACAGATTTCCAATGAACAACAACCATATTAAATTGAAAAAGGAGGGAGGAGTGGGGGCTGAAGATCTCCTTGGAAAACCTATGGTTCTTTTAGAATTATAGTAAAAATAGATAATGAGTGAATAAAATACTTTTTGAATGAATGAAAACATTAAAAAAAACTAGTTTGGAGGATTACACGATGAGTAATCCACTTTCATTCCATAAAACCCCTATTTTCCACTCCCACCGAAAAAAACCTCACCTTTCAAAATATTTTATTTTCCAGACAATGAATCTCTTCGTGCTATGAACCCTTTTAGGTAATTATTCAACCTAATATTCTAGTCATGTAACCTCATTACCCAGTTTGTAATCCTCCCACATATAGTATTTAGTACAAAGACCACTCCAAACTCCTTCTAAACATTTCTATCTTCCAAAAACTGCAATGTAACTGACCATGAGGACAAAAACTATTACATCAGATACATATGAAATTATTCTCACCATCATGAATACAAAAAAAAGAATATATGAATGAGTGGTCTGAACAAAAACCCTATGAGATAACTCACAAGGATATTTCCAAGCCTGTAAATCATCTACCTAAAATATACATTGATGTTTTTGATAAACACACTATCTTTTTCCAAAGATGGAGTAAAAAACCTCTTCATCAAAGAACAATCCTCCAACATTTGTTATCCCAACTGACCAGATGACTCCCCACACTATAAAAACAACCAAAATGATTGAACATAAAAACCAGGGATTAAATATTCTATGTCAATATAACATCCAATATGGCTATAATTTTCTCACCCTCATAGGTTTAATATCATTGGAATTAATTTTTCTCAATTAGGAATATGGAATTCCATTTTCAAAATGTTAAGAATTAATCACACATCAATCAAACATGGAAATAATTCATCTCATAATAAACAAGGTTCCCACATCTCATTATAAAGAAAAATAGATCAATGAATGACTAAACAACAATTATCGTTATGGTACATGCATATAGATTTGTATCTCTCAAGAACTCTACTAAAGGCAACCATGACTCCCAAATAGATGAACCAAATGAATAGTCTGTCCATTCAACCCCATATCCCATTGATTTTGGATCTCTACTGGCTTCTTGAAAAACATTGCTTCATAATTGATATCCAACTCTCCCTGGTTAATAAAATGGGAGTCACCATGAAGATATCGATGGAGTTGAGAGATGTGAATGATGTCATGGATCCTCTCTAACTACAGGGGAAATGAAAACTGGAAAACCACCTCCCCATTTCACCCAAACACCTTGAAGGGTCCCATGAATCATGAAGAAAACTTACTCCCACATCCAAAACACTACTTCACAAGTTGAGGGGAAATCATCAAGAACACATGCACCGAACCTCGAACTCCAAGGGCCTCCTCCTTCAAAAGGAAGAATACTTTTTACACTCCCTCAAAACATTAATCCTCTCAATAATAAGATAATCCTTCTCTATCTTGCTCTTCCCTACCTCAAGACCATGAATATCTATCTCCCAGACCTCTGTCTTGAACAAAGGGGAATGACATGGTCATTTGTACAGGGATTCAAAATGAGTCATGATAATGGAAGAGTGAAAAGTATTATCGTAAAAAACTATACCAAGGTCAGGTGTTATACACAATATCCTCCAAAGTACAAGATACATGCTCGAAATATATCTTCTAGGTTCTTGATAGTCTTTTCTATCTACAGTATGACAGATGTTAGAGATTATTGTTGAGGCGTTAAGTGACAAAAGAAAGCTGCAATACCCTCCAAAATCACGATGTTAACCATGTATCTTGATCTATGAAAATGGATCTGGAAATTCCATTATGCTTCCCAGCCTCATCCACATACCTAATGGTCAATGTAACCAATGAGCCTGTATACTTAATCTCAAAGAAGCGAGCTGATTTCTTCAGCTGATCAACCACTATCCATATTGCATCACATATTTCATGATCCCTGGTTAACCATATAATGAAATTCATTAAAATTTAATTTAATTTATATATAAGGATGTCTAGGGTATTTAACAAACCTCTAGGAACATGTTTTTAATCCTTGAAATTTTGTCGCACTAAGAACTTTTCCACAAACTTTGTCACCTCCCATTTCATTACTAGAGCCCAAAACTACTCCCTCAAGACTCATTAAATTTTGAGAAATCTTGGGTGAACATACAAGGGTGATTTATGAGACTCCAAGAGGAATCCCTCATGCATCAGCACTGAAAAAACAGCCTCCCATGGAACAACATCTAATTCTAACCATCCTCTAACCATACCCATAGTTCCCCACTGTGGTCAAAGTGATCACACATCACCAATTACGTCAAGTATCCATACTGAGAATCCACTACATGCTGCATCAGAGAATTCTGATTTTTTTTTTGAAATAGATAGCCTCCACCAAAATCCACTCATACACCTATGTGTCAGTTATCCAACTCCTCCATCACCTTCCATGTGTTAGATGATTCCAAACTACCTCCATATATGAATTCTTTCTCAAGGAATATTCCATGACAATCCAATTTCCAAAGGTGTATGAGATCTCAAAATAATAGTCTTGAATAAACTCCATCCAACACCCATGTCCCCAGATTGGATATCAATGAAAAAAGATATATTTCCAACTCTTCTGATCTGTGATTTCCACAAATTTTACCCTAATGAGTTAATTCTACCCCAAATTCCAAAAAAAACATGAACACCGCTAGATCCAAATCATGGATGGCATATATATGTTTGTGGGGGCGTATCTTCTTTGAAAAATAATAGAATAATCCCAAATGTTTCATCGAGACGCATCCCAATACCAAATGGTATGCATCACAAATCAACACAAACACAACCCCTTCCCCTTGAAAATGGAGTACTTGAGCACTGGCCAAACTCCCCCTCGGATAGTTTAACACTGCTTAACACTACTCACTCTACATAAAATCAAGGTACATCCTAGTTAGATTTATCAATGGAACAAAAAATTGAGGGAAATAAGGTACAAATTTCTGGTAATATCCCAACAGATTAATAAAACTATGAACCTCTACCACATTTTTGGGTTCTGCCAAAGAGAAAACTGCCTTGACTTTCAATGGGATCACTGATAAACCCTGATGTGAAACAAAATTTCCATGTAAGTGTCCCTATTATTACCAAAATATATATTTTGAAAACATCAAATAGAGTTGGTGGCATCAAAGAACCACCAAGATAGTCCTGAGATGCTCGGTATGCTCCTCCTCTAACATTGAGTACATCTGGATTTCATCAGTGAATGCATTAATTGAACCAGTTCAAGAACTCATGGTGAATGGAGTTCATTTGCTTGATGAACATGGAAGGTGTGTTTATAACACTGAATGAAATAACCATGAATTTTTAGTTCCCATACAATCACCTAATGGTAGTATATAGGATATCACCATATTTCACCCACAACTTGTCATAGCTATACTATAGATAAATATTTGGGAATTAGATTTCCCCCAGAGTATGTTTAAAAGACCATTTATATTCAAGAGAATGTAATAGTTCTTGATGGTTATCTTATTCAACCTCTAGTAGTCTATGCACAACCTTGGAGAACAATTTTCCTTCTTCGCAAACAAGAATAAATCACCCCATAGCTGCACCCTGGTCTTATTAAATCCCTTCTTCATCAGTTCATCAATGTGGAGCATTGACTTCTGTATCTCATAAGGTTCCATCTGATAATGATCCATTGAAATCGGGGAAACATAGGGATGTAAGTCTAACTAAAAATCAATGTCACCATGAGGGGGTAGAGTTAGAACCTCCTCAGTAAAAACACAAAAGATCCCCCCACAACTATGTGAACTTATACAGTCTAACCATCCACTGATTCCACTAATAGCATAAACAATAAGGAAAAAAGAGGCTACACATGATGACTCCTACATAAAATCTCTGTTCACTAGAAAAATTCATACACTATCCATCCATATCATAAAGCATGACTCTCCTTCAAAATAAGATGATAACGCAATCCATTGATTAAAACTAGGAAATGGTGATAATAATACCTTATGATGATATCTGTAGAGTGAATTGGTCCCTATAGGATTGATGGAGCCCCATAATCAGTCTACATCCCCGAAAAACATCAAAAAAGATGGATTTACCTCCAAATAAAATACTTGAAACTAGTGGCATAAAAATCCACTATATGTGTAGTCCCAGAACAAGGGCTACATCGGGTGCAATTAAAGAGTGAGAATCTCCCAAATCAAACAAAGATCATAAAATAGTACTAAACAAATTGATCATGCCTCGAACGATCATTAAGACTAATGGAATTTCTTCCTCTACTATTTGAAACTAACCACACACATGTCTTATACCCTTGTAATGATGAACTCCTCCATGATAATGATTGGGATGAGTTCCATGTGCTAGCCCTCCACTTGTTTGTCTCCCCTCAGTGGAGTATGAGCCTGCTATCCTTGAAGATGAAATAGATTGGCTAGAAACTGTTGTTGAGTCGTGTGATAAAACTTCTCTCCTCTACCATACTAAAATAGAATGGCCGTCATACACTGACTTTAAAGATTAAAATAGGATCCATAAGTGAAAAACCATGGTTCCATGTTATTGGGAAAAGAACAATGACCGGAAGTCCAAAAGTGAAATTGCTATGGTCAGATCCCTGTAGATCAAAACCTCAAAGGCCCTAGAAATTGCGACTTACATATGGTAGAATATCTCTTAGAAGAACCTTATTAGATACCCTCCCATAGTAGACCTCCTTGTGAATTCATCCACTCAACAACCTATGTCTTCTTATAGTCATCATTGTATTTTAGCAAGGTAAAGGGAGTAACTACATACTATAGAAACAGAAGAAGTGCCTTCTCTATAAATCTCAAAGGATAATCCTAATCTAGAAGAATATCTGGGGAAGAATGAATGAGATCCTTGAACTTGATCGCCGTCTCACATACCTATATTCCCCCCTACTGAAGGGAGAGTAACTACTGCCTCTTCTCAACTTTCATTGTTGATGAAATGAATTATTCTCGTAAAAACTTCTAAAAATCAACCCATAAAACATCAGTCTCTTTCCTCTCCCCAGGGTACATTTTCTACCACTAACGTGCTGCTCCCCACTCTTGGACCACTACCAATGGAACCCAGTACTCATTTGGATCCCACATGAAGATGAAGGTGATGACAACCACCTCAAGCCATATCTTTATATCCATGTATGAAACAATTCCCTTGTACATTCATAGAGTATACCTCTAGAGAGAACAAAATGTACCATACCCCTGATTATCCTTATCTTCTTGATCAACCCTCTATCACTAAATTGGTTCCACCAACTCAGCCTCCACTACTTTCATATTAATTAGAAGTTGACTAAGCCTCATAGATAAAAGGGTAAATAAATAATGCATATTCCCGAGTAGTATGTAATTTTATTAAGTATAAATTTTAACTCATTATTTAATTAAATTCTCGGAAACACCCAAATAAAACAAGAACACATTAAATTGTGATGCATATACCTTTCCTAGGGTCTCTACCCTACAAATGGTGTCGCCTCACTTGTTTTTCGGTAGACTCATATTACAAACATCGGATCACATCAGGCCCTAAAATTCCATGTCATAACCGGTATCCCATGGCCAATGTTGGGCACAATAATCACCTAACACTATTTCACCACTAACCCATGCAATCATCACTACCACTAACTCTAAACCCCATACAATATCTCATCCATCATCTCTGATACAATTCTATCATCACCCCATCCTAAAATAGGTGACCCCATTTGTGTTGGAAATAATGGATGATAGATAATGACCCTTGATTCCCACCTCCAGTAGGACATGGGATGGTGACCTGCATTAGGGGTATACAAATATCACAAAATGAGTGGAAATACCCTTTTATAGTAAAAAATATCAAGAGATAAAATTTATCAACCACTAAACAAATCCATGTCATATATATATATATATATATATAAGAAACCCAAACCCAAACCAGATGCATGTTCAATACAAATCTACTACAAATACAATAAAACTCATATGTACGTACCAAAAGAAAAATCTTGGAAGCGACACGGTAAATGTACCCACGTCCAAGCTAGTAAGGTCCAAAATGGTTTACGTACCATTCATAGAATGATGAAAATAGTTTTATATAGATAGAGTGAGAATACAAGTATAATCATTTGAAAATAAAAAGGTCTCTCATTCATAAGTGGAAGAATCATACTAATTCCCCTGTGATACAACATCATAAACCAACTTCATCTAACATTGAATTATTCCCACCCCAGCCTCACCAAGGAATTTTTAATAAATAACACAAGTCATGTAAGGTAATATAATAATCAAATCTTTGTTTCAGTAATATGCCCCACATCCCAATGATTAACTATTCATGCCCTAATGTAAAACATCATGGTGCATACACACTCTTCCACAAGCCCCATGTCAAAACCTACCAGCACATAGCAAGGCCTCATAGCTAGTCCCAAAACCATGGATAATGAATCTCAACACATATGGACTTTAATTACATGGGACAACAACATACCATATCCTGGATACAAAAACCTAGTCCACGACCATAACACATCCCAATGACACTTGGGAAATAACACCATATCTCATCCTATAGAGACCTAGGAAAGAACACCTCTCATGGAGACACCTGTTCATCAAAACTACACAACAACCTGCCTGATGTGTCTTGGGATACAAATTCCTTGAAGAGGGATCAAGGAAGATCCTATAATTAGTTTTCCATTTGCCCACCTGGATGTTGGAAAAAGACACCCACACCCATGACAATGTGGGCATTCGACACATACTTCTCAACTAGTGTGGGGTGAATATAGATATTAGATGGAATTAAATGTATATATATATATATATTTATATTTATATCAAACACTAATACAATCCTATGGGCTTCTTCTATGAAAAAAACTTGCCCAAAAAACATCATTTTTTTCTACCTCTAAATTCCCAACTACACAACAAGACACAATTCAATTCATAACCCCATCCAACTCATTTTACATAATATCACTCATTATTATGAAAACCATATTTCATTCAAACCCTACCTGAGTAGCTACCATCCATAGCATGCAATAAGCCACACAACATAAACAACATAGAAGAAAATAACCACATTAAGAAACTCACATCATATTTCTACATTGGTTAACACTCATACCTACCACTTCCATCGTCAATGTTTTATGTAATCCCGCCCAATCCATTATCCAAAATAGAATAAATTTAATTTAATACCAAAACACATAAAAATCACTCCTCACAAAAAAACCTGCTAGACACAATATATAACCCCATCACACCCCACAATACAACAAGCCACAACATAGTGCAGTCCAACTGCACAACAATACCCTACCATTCCAAAATCAATCAATCTTTCAACATGAGATCCCATTATACCACATGAACCACCCCATAAACACATCCACACTACCAACCGTAGATCCACAAAACCCACCAAATTCATATGATTGAACAAAACCATACATGACACATGACCACACGAAAAATATCAAGGTGTCTTCCGATTTAGAAAACACTAGTTCTTTAATTCCTCTTTAATATTTCAGTGGTTATAACTGAGCCTGTTCGATCCCAAGGAATCCATTTATTTAACAGGGCATACTTAACCAATTACCAATTTCAATTGTTTCCCAAGAACTATGAAACATGCAACCTTTTTAGTGTACAATAATGGAAATCTAATGTGCATGATTCTAAGCGGGGTGTTTTCTCATTAAATCACATCATCATAAAAAATATCAAGGCTATAAAAAAAAAAGAACACACCCCACATCCATTTTCCATAAAATTATCTAATTAATTATCTTTAATTAGCGTGGAAAAACTATTATCCACATGAAAATGTAGATCCCCACACATGATACACAATCAAATAGAAATGAATGAGAAACCATACATAGAAGATGATTTTAAATTCGTCCAGTATCATCATGGAGAATAAGAAAGCCTGTTAGTGACAATAACACATATACAAACATGGAGTAGCCTATTCATATCAATGTTCTATTAATAAGATTCCCAAAAACTCATCCAATGCCAACCAAAATTATAGAAATGAGTCATGATAGAAAAACATTATAAAAATAATGAACATGAGAGGAAAACATACCACATGTTGACAGTGGATTTCATACAAACAACCATCAAATTCAATTGTCCATGGAGGGAGGAGTGGGGATCAATGGTCTCTATAGGGTTCCTATAGATTCGTAGGAATGAGAGGGAAAATGGATAATGGATGAATTAAATAATGATTGGTCTAATGAAAACATTTCAAAAATTGGGTTAGGGGACTACATGATGTATAATCCCTTTTCACACTATCAAACCCCTTGGGGTCCACTACCACAAAAAAACTCATCACCTCTGGAATTATTTTATTTTTCTTACCATGAATCTCCTCACATTATGAACCCTTCCAAACAAGCTGTGAGCCTGATATTCACATCATGTAACCTCGTTACATGGTTTGTAATCCTCCCACATTCATTCTTTAGTACCGGAACCTCTCTAAACAACCTTCTATCTATTCTATCCTCAAAACCCCATAAATTTATGTTCTTTGAGCCAAAGAATCATTAAATGATCATAAAATATCTCAATTCACGTAATGTAATATATATATATATATACATTTATATATAACATTTTTACTGATGACAACCTAAAAACAAGAATCCATATAGTCAATAAATACGTCTCGTTCTCCTCGTGCACCCAAAATAGAAATTCATCTAAAAAGTCCTTACCAAAAAATATGAATCCTAATCTATTCCCAAAACGTACCTCTAACTATAACCAACTCAACTATATTATCTATCCTTATAAGATACATGGTGTAAACCTCACTTGATGTTCAACTATATAAATCCGGACTTCATAATGGTGTTCCACCCGCCACTAGAAACATACCCACTATTTAGTCCCATTTTCTCTTCCATGATCACTACATGGAGATGAATCCAAGAAAAAAGATCCTTATACCACTCCTAGTTTTTATTTGTACCCAGATTCATCCCTTTTCACTAATTTATGTCTGTCTGAGAAGCATTATTTTAGAACATATCATGATTCCCAACCTGTCATGAAGCTTTACACTCTTTTAGTACATGACTTCACTACATCCTCACATGGACCAATTATCTAAACTAGAGATACACCATTTAAGACCCACACAATGGTGGGATTACTAAGACCCTATAATGAACCCCCATTGGGAACTCTTCTTGGTCTAAAATCCTTCAATCTAATGTGTTTCCACTAACATCACATGACATTGTCTATGTGCCTGAGTAAGATCTATCCATCAATTTTCATTGGGTTTTGAGAGCACGGTTCACTACCTCTGATAATGAATATAATTTGAAGGTGAATATCTACAACCGAATAAAAATATTGTATCCATTGCTAATTCATTTCTCATTTATTTATATGGATTTTCAAGACTACGAATCGCATTGGTCCTTTAGGGCTGGATTCCTTATTATCATGTCAATGATAATGATAGTAGACATTGGCTCTAGGATTTATGGATATATGTGTCTAAATGAATCAATTGAATGGTGTCTAATGTAAGTCTAGTTCCTTTCCCAGCCTATTAAATTTCTTGTTTGGGGTGTTGAAGATTTATTTGTTCATGGGATGATTCTACTAAGAGTTTTGGGGAGGTGATTCATATATTTTATAATATGTGGGATAGAACGTGATATAGATTCGTGTCTTGAATTACTAATTCACTATTCACACATCCTGTGAATTCATGGCATGTATGTGGTGGTGGAGGAATTTTTGAAATAGATTCACAACTTAATTGTAATTCACAAAATCTAATAAAATCAACAATAATTTATATCAATTTAAGTAGAAGTTGAAATTTTGGTAATTCAAATGGAATTCACATTGTGAAAGTAATTCATGTTGTGAATTTGGAAGGATCAACAGTGTATATCCTTTTTAGTGACCCAACCCACTTATCAACTCAAACTGTACTATAAGCCGATTTCCACTGGCCTTTCGCACCCATCCTCCCCAAATTCCAATGGATACCAACTCTCGGGGATTGGGTTAAGGGGTGATAGTGGCGGGACTACACCCTCTACTGAAGAAATAATAATAATAATGGTCTATATAGTATATTGTTGTAGAATGTAACCTAGAACGACCAAGACTAGTAAGCCACCCATGGTAAAATCACAACATACAATAGATGAATAAATAAACATAATCACAATATATAAACAATGATGTAGTTAATTTTTAGATACTAAAGGAATACATGTGTACATGTCATGTCATATAGACGAATAAGTAGAATGGTTTCCAATGACTGACCTAAGTACTTACATATTATTGAATGATGATATAGAGAAAAAAATAAATAGGGAAATCTTTAGCTGATTTAAGAACCCTTGGTCCCTCACTGTCCATCACATGGTAACTCAACAACTTTGATCCACTGTCATGGCTTGACCCATTACATAAATGAATATCCACAAAATCTACACTAATCTCGAAGGGCCCATTTAGGGTGTGAGAAAGAATCTCAGTAAACCACCAATAACGTTATACTATATTTCATATATTATTAATAAGAAATTTATAAATAAAATAAAATATCACTACACACATATATAAAAAATCACCCACAACCATTGCTCTCAGCTGCCGTGAGGGAGAGATCAGCTACTTCAGAAAATTCCGAAATACCATAGCAGAGAGGATCCTTATCATAATCCTAACGAATCCACTAATGTAAATGAAAAACGGTTAAAACTTCGTTTCCACATTTGAAACATCACATTCCACCATGTTAAAACCAACACGTATTCTCAATGACAAGTCACAGACGTCTTAAATAAACATCCATGATATAAGAATATAGTCCATTGGACCACTAGTCGAAAGAACTTATTGGATCAATTCCTGATGTCCTAAGGAAAAATGATGGATGTCTTCCATTTAATAACATCATCGACTCAACAACCATCATTTAATGAAACAATGATCTCTATCCTCCCAAATGATCTTGTCCCAAAGGCCTCTTGTATGGAATAATTAATCCTCCAATCAATTGCCTCAAAAAATTAAACATATAGAACCTCACCATCCATATAGATTTTTATTGTAAGAAGATCCAACCATAATCATAATAAAATCATAAAAGAGGGATCCTCCCACATAAGTGGAAAAAAAACCAAATCATTTATGTCTAATTGTGTGTACAAGACTTGAAATGGTGCACTGACTAGAATAGTTGAGTGGAAGCACCAAATAATTCTAGAAGCCACCCCATATGAAACCTCATACCCATGACACCACATCACTCATATGATGGAAAACACTATCCAATATCAAATTATACTCACCCATATCTAGAATACATCATCACATAATTCTTTTTATCATGTCTCCCATCTGTTTGTGAACATCGCCCAATTCCTTTGGCTAAGATCTTTTAGGAAATCCAATCCCTTTGAACAACATTTCTAATTCCATCATAATCCAATTTCAAATCCCTTAAACATCCCATCGAACAAAATAAGAAATATAAATAATTTAAAAAACATGTTAAAAATGGAAGACATCCCAGCATAAAATCACCAATGTCTAAATCTATTAACTATGATTAAACAATTTGTAAACATTAGTGACTATTCCCACAGAAATCTACAATGGGATCAATTAATTAATTGTGTGTAAACATTTATATTAAACTGTCTCGATCTACCCACTAAAGTGTGTGATCAATGTTTCACAAAAAATAAAAAATAATAATGGAAACCACCTACCTCATGTTGGTAGATGTCCACTAATCTTATATTAACCTCTATCCGAAGATTATTTGAGTTAAATATAAATTTTAAATGAACTCCATGAAAATAGAGTAAAAAACTCACATAGGATTAACACTCCATGAGGAATGAGAAAAGGAATACATATTTAAGGGGATTCGAAGGCTTACCATTAAGGATCTAATAGAATAAATAGATTACGAAATGGATATTGGATGGAGAATCATGCTCAAAATCTTAGATATGATGAAAAGTGGAAGAAGCACCTTGTTATTTGTGACATCAGAATGAGAAATGGGAAGGAAGAGTATAAATAGGTTAGGTGTTCATGTTGAACACTTAACACTTTTAATATGCCACACATTTCTCCCACAATATTTGGAAAAACATGGAAAACCCTTATGGTTCCCACTACCCATGCACCATGCTCGTAGGGTTCATGCACATGATTTACCAAACACTTCGCATAATGTGTGTGATTGCTCTATAAAAACAACATAAAAGGGTTCATGGTTGGGGAACCATCCGACATGGTCTTGGAACCACATCCATTACTCCTAAAAGGCCGTAAAATTACACCTTGATGGCTTAATGGTTTTTAAAACTATGTGCTTCAGTCTATGCACCCCTAAAAAATTTGGATTTTTGGCATCTGATGCACCCAAATCCCAACCATACACCACAGATACATGAAGAGAATTAAGACTCATCTGAATAAAGGTCTTCTGTGAAAATAGAACATATAATTATGTCCCTTTTATCAAGAAATGAGTTGTATTATACACTAGAGACTGAAAATTAAAAACAAGAATGGAACTCGACCAGCTAAAAAAACTAGGGACATTATTGTGTCCCCATCACAAATATCTTGTGAATAAGATGCTAAAATAATATAGGATATGGTACTGAATAGAATCATCTAATTAAAATTCACTTAGATGACCTTGGTCTCAAAATCAGAAATCAATATCCTCATGGGCTCCCCATATTAATAGTAAACTACCCTTGTCCCATCCAAACCCAAAATAGAAAAAAATGGATGGCTCATTGATGAAACCTAGACTCAAAATTCTTCATATAAAGCATCATCACTCCAACACCTCCTATGGTGAACATGTTTCAAACCAGACACCCTTCATGTTTTGAATCTTGTAATATGCACACAAAATGTCCATGTCACACATGACAGAGCCCCAAGGTCTCACACCTCGATAATGTTTTTCATCTCAATGATGCCCAAATGCAAACATACCTCAAATTTCATGCACCTAAGGATGATATATCATGACCCCCTATCAACAAAATATTTTGATACTGAGTTTGAAATGATGTAAGATACATAATGACAACCTATGTCCCGCCTCTAGTAGGCCCTTTGGTGGCGACCAACACCAAAGGTATAAAAATATCACATAATTTCACCCATTATCTTTTTTATAATATCATAAGTTCAGACATACAAACTAAAAAAACTACAAGACATATATATATATAATAAATCCAAAACCACCACATATGAATGTTCAAAGAAAAACCTCAACGAATTCAATAGAACTACAAATTATGTACCAAAAGAACAAATCTAAGCTGCAACACGATAACAATCCCCACATTTGAGCTAGTAAGGTCGAACATGGTCAATGTAATCGACCAGGAAACCTGAAAACGATTTTATATATGTAGGGTGAGATTACCAGTATACTTAGATTGAAAAACCATGGAATATTGTGCACAATTGGGATAAGAACACTAATGGCCATGTGAGTAAATAGAAGAAACCAACAACACCTATCTAGGAATAATAGCCTTCCGAACCTCACCAAGGAACACTCACTATATATTGAATGCAATTTAATGTAATATAATAATGACATATTAGTTTTGGTACACCACACCGCTTACTAATGGTTATCTAATAATATGCTAATAGAAAATTTCATGGTGCTTCCAGAGTCTTCCACAATCCCCCATGTCACAACCATCCCACACACACCTAGGCCTCAGAGTTGGTCCAAAAACCTTGACAAATGAAAAACACCAAATCCCACCCACAGACACCTGGGACACAACCATACCACATCCTTTCTGTAGACACCTTTTCCAAAACCATACCTCATCCCAAAGACACATATGAAAGAACACCACATCTAATCCCATAGTCATATGGGAAAGAACACCTCTTCCATAGACACCTGGGCCTCACAACTAAACCACAACCCGCAAAAAGATTCATGGGATAAAATACCTACAAGAGCAAGCATGTAATAACCAATAACAAGACATCCATCCTCTCATCGATATGTTAGAAAAAGACACCGTCCCCCTAATAATGGAAGTGTTCGTAACATAGTTATAAGCCAGGGTGTTTTGGGTATAGATTTCAGATATAATTACATATTCATATATAGGTATCAAACACATAGCCCAACCAATTGGTTTTTTCAAACAAACAACAATCCCACAAAACAACCTTCACTGCTACCTGAAAATGAAAAAAAATACAACTATGCATAATTCAATTCAAAAACCCAGCCATATCATTGAACTGAATATCTTTATTTATTAACAATACTATCTATTCATTCCATCCCAACTTGGGTAGCCACCAACCACAACATTCAACAAGCTGCACAACATAAACCACTTATATGATAAGAATTATAGTAAATAAACTCACATCATATTTACACTCTGTTTAACACACATACAAACCACTTCAATAATAACTCTTCTTATTAATCCCACCGAATCTATCCTACAAAATAGAAAACCCACTATTTCATACCCACACCCATCAAAACCATTCGACAGAACCAATCCTAGAATCCCCGATGCATAACCCCATCACACCCAACAACACAACAAAACACAACCTAATGTAGTCCCACTACAAAAAACTACTCAACCATTCCACAATCAATTACCCTCTAAATCTAATTTCCCATTACATGAAACGAACCTCCCCCCACACACATACATGCTTCCATCCATGACACCACACAACCCTCACAAGGCACAAGACACACCGAAACCATACATGTGACATAGCCACACCCAAAAAAAGGTCTCTTAAAATTTAGAAATAACACATTCTTTAATTAAACATAGACAATTAAAGGGTCATCTTAGGGAAATTTCAATCATGAGGAATTAATTTATGTAATCAGGTATATTTAATTATCAAATTCCCATTTTCAAGTGTCACATAAGAACTAAACAACATGAAACATCATTAATATGCTAGAAACGACCACTAATGACCACAATTTTTAGTTAGGCACTACGTCCATTCAATGAAAACATCAAAAACAAGATCAATGATGTAAATAGCATGTGAACACACCCCACATACCTTTTAAATTCAATTATCATAATCATTATTATTAATTAGGGGGGAACATCTATGATCTATAAGAAAAAAGTAGATGCATCCCACATGATATAAAATCAAATAGAAATGAGGAGAATTCATACCTAGAAAAAGAATTTCAATTCGTCGGGATAGTACAGTGTGTATAAGAAATCCCACAAGGTAAAAATGCATCGCAAGAAATGAGGATCAATAAATTTCATACTAAAGGGTCATCAAACCACATCCAAAATGATCATCCCAATATAATCCAAATTGATGCATAAAATTCTAGGGGGTTAGAACAGTAGAAAACCAATGAAAAGTAGGGGAAACATAGAAATGGTCGATAATGGATTTCAATAAAACAAAAACCATATTAAATTGACCAAATCGGGAGGAGTGGGGATACTAGGTATCTTTTGGGAACCTAGGTTTCATATAGAGTGAGAGGAAAAATTGGGAATGGGTGAATGAAATAATATTTTTCCCAATTAAAACATTTAATAAAAATCGTTCAAGGGATTACAAAACATGTAATACACTTTCATTCAATGAAACCTCTCATGTTCCACTCCCTCTAAAAACCCTTTCTCCTTTTGAAATATTTTATTTTTGGGACATTGAATCTTCTCTTGTTTTGAACCCTTAAAGAAAAGCATTCAACCCGATATTCATGTCTTGTAATGTCATTACCCATTGCGTAATCCTCCCTCCTCTAGTGTTTAGTACCCAAACCACTCAAAACACCCTCCGAACATTTCTGTCCTCCAAAAGTCCCAATGTAACTGAACATGAGGACACAAAATATTACATAATATAAATATTATATGATCCTCATCCCATGAATCGAAAAATGCCTAGATGAATGAGGGGTCCAAACAACCACCCTTTGTGATACATATAAAGGATCCTACCATGTATGGAACACCACTACCTACAGAACAAATCGATGTTCAATGATAAACACCCTATGTTTCTTAAAATATTGTTTTCACTCTTGGTAGAACTGACTCACCCTCACAAGTTTTATAGAATTACAATTAACGCATATCAATTAGAAATCCGGTCTTCTAATTTCTGAATTATAGGACATAATGACACATCACAAAACAATGAAATAACTCATTTTATATTGGACAAGGTTAAAACATATCATAATAAAGAAAAAATGATCAAGGAAAACTGAAAAAAAAAATTCTGGGTATTGGGCAAGAGTATTCATTTCTCTCTCCCATGTACTCTCCCTATTCAATGACATGGAAGTCATCGTGAAGGTACCAATAGAGTTGGGAGATGTGGAAGACGTTGTGGATCCTCCTTAACTATGGTGGAAACAACAACTAGTAAACCACCTCACCAACTCGCCGCAACAACTAGATTGGTCCCATGAATCATGGAGAATGAATAGTCCCAATTTAATCCTTTATTGCCCACATTGATAGTAAAACATCAATAAAACATGTTACATAACCTAAAACTCCAAGGGCATAATCCTTCAATCAAAAGAATACTTATATTGGTCATGTATCACTTTTATCCTCTAACGAAAAAGATAAACCTTTTATGTCATCCTATGCACTACCTCGGGACCATGAATAGTTGTATCCCCACCGTATGTCAGACACAAAGGTGAATGATATGGTCTTCGGTATAAAGATTCAAATTGAACCATTTTAATGGAAGGGTTATAACTATTATTATAAGACAACTCTACCAAGGTCATTTTTGTACCCAAGATCCTCAAAATTCCAAGACGGATTCTCAAAACATATCTTCTATATTCAAGATAGTCCATTCTATATGCACATCTATCTCAGGGTAGAAATAAGTTTTGAGATGTGAATAATTGACAAAAGAATGATGCAATAACTTCCAGATCCTTAAGGTAACCCATGTAACCCGATCTGAGACAATGGACCCAGGAAGTCCATTCAGCAGAACCACCTCATCCACATACCAAAAGGACAATGCAACCAATGCGCCTGACTTCTTAATCGCTAATAAGTGAGAAGATTTATTCTATCGATACACCACTACCAATACTGCATCACATCCTCTTAGAATCCTGGGTAACCCTATGATGAAATCCATCAACATTTCACCCCATTTATACTCAAGGACATCCAGGGGATGAAACCGGATTCTAGAAACATGGATTTTACCCTTGACTTTTTGGAACAATAAACACTTCGCCCAAAAATCTACCACCTCCTGTTTCATCTCAGGCTTCCAAAATCTACTCCCTAAAGCCACAATAAATCTTGGAAACAAATTGGTGAATATCCAAGGGCGAGTTATGAATCTCATAGAGGAATATCTCGATCATCACCACTGGAAAAAAAGCCTCCCAAGGAATTACATCGGATTCATACAATCCTCTAACAATCCTAACGGAGCATCACCATGGTCAAAGTGATCATACACAACCTCTCCCTTCGAGTCTCCCCACTGAGAATCCACCACATGATGCATCTGAGAATAATGAATTTCCATATAAAATGGATAGACTCTACCACCCTCTTTTCATACACCTAGGAGTCGGCTTAATACTCCCCCATTTCATTCCAACATTCGAATATTCCCAAACTACCTCCTTCTACAACATCCTTCTCATGGAATCGGCCATGACATTCCCCTTTCCATAAGTGTAAGAGATCTCAAAATATTATTCATTAAAAAACTCCATCCACCACCACTATCGCAAGTTCAGATCTCAGTTGGAAATGATATATGTCCAAGTCTTTTGAACCATGATGACCTAAAAGTGCTTCCCAATGAGGTAATTCCACCACAAATTCAGAACAAACATGACCACCAATAGCTTCAGATCACTGGTGGCATAGATACATTAATGGGGACGTATCATTAGTGACTTATAAGAGATCAATACCCACTGTTTCATCTAGAAACATCCCAATCATAGAATTTATGCCTCTCAAAACAATTAAAACATCACCCCATCCTCTGGAATCTTGAGTCCCTGATACCTATCCATTCTCCCCCTTATATAGTTGAACGCTACTTAATAGTGCTCACTATAGAAAAAATAATGGTCCTTGCTAATTAGATCTACAAGTGGATGTAAACTTTTAGAGAAATTGGGTAACAATCTCTTTTATTATCCCAACAGACTAACACAAATGCAAACCTCTGCCACATTATTGGGTTCTAACTAAGAGACAACTACCTCGACTTTTAATTGGTCGACTACAACACCCTAATATGAAACCACATGTCCATGTAAGTATACATATTATGTCCATAATATATAGTTTTAAAAAATATCATGGAGATGGTGGCATAAAAGATCCTATAAGATGAATATTAGATTCTAGGTATGCTTCTCCTATGACATTCAGTAATTATGGATGTCATCAATGAATACGACAATGCACTGGCCAAGGAACTCATGGTGAATGGAGTTCATTTTCCCGATGAACATGGATGCTGTGTTTGTATCACTGAATGACGTACCCAAGAATTGTATGTTATCGTACCTTCACCTAAATGAATTCTCTAGTATATCACAAACATTCACCCTCAACTATTCATATCCAGACTGCAGATCCATCTTAGAGAATCATATTTCTCCACTCAGCAGGTCCAAAAAGATCATTTATCTTGAGAAGGGGTTAATAGTACTTGATTGTTATCTGATTCAGCATCCTCTAGTCTATTCACAAAATCAGACCACCATCTTCATTCATCACAGACAGTACTAGAGAACCACATAGTGACACACCTATCCTATAAATCCCTTCTCCATTATGTCATCAATGTAGAGCCTTGACGTCCATAGCTCATAAGGTTCCCTTCGTTAACGAGCCAATGAAATCAGAGAAGCACTAGGTTGTAATTCTATCCCAAACTCAACACCACCTCGAGGGCGTAGAGTTAGAACCTCATCATAAAAAACATCAATGTGGTCCCCATAACTATGAGAAATTATACCTTATTAGAATCATTTTATTCCACTGATATCTCAACCAATCAGAAAAAAATATGCTCCAAACGCTGACTACCCACGTGAAATGACTATTCACCAAAGAAAGTCACACAGTAGCCCACAACATTAGAAAACAGATACTCTCCTTAAAAATAAATCCATAACGGAATGCTGAGAATAAAACCATTCAATTCCTAGAGGAACATCAAATAAATATATGAATAGAAATAATAGATCCCTATGAGAGGGATGTCACCCCGTAATTAGTCTACATCCCCAGCATACATCAAAAAAGATATTATGACCTCCAACTGGAATACTCAACACCGGTGGCACTGGAAGCTGCCCTTTGTTTATTATGAGAAAATGGTCTAGATCAGGTGTAATGAAAGAGTTTGAAGATACAAAATCAAAAAAATACCAAGAAAGAGTACTAAACCAACTGATTGTACCTCAAAAAATATCAAGACCTATTAGAACAACTACCTTTATAGTGGTAAACTACCACACATTGATCAAGAACCCCTCTAATGATGACCTCCTCTACGACCTTGATTTTGATGAGGTTACCAAGGAACACCCTAAGGCTGAAATCTGCCTTCTCTTTCTCCCCTCGGTGTAGTAGGAGACTATTATCCCTACTAATGAAATCAACTGATAGGAGAATGCAACTTAGGCAGGTGATAAACCTTCCATTCTCTACCATACTGAGCCTGAATGGCCATCACACACTGACCCTAAAGATGGCCCAGATCTTTGTAATTGTAATACCATGGTCCCATGTTCATGGGAAAAGAACAATGAACTAGAGGCTGAAACTAGAAATGCTATGTTTAGCTTCCTATATATAAAAACCTCAATGGCCCTAGAGCTCGAAACCAACTAAGAGTAGAATTTCTATTAGTAGAACTATGTTGGATCACCTGCCATAATAGATGTCACAACCCTTCCTCGGGGCCCATGCTGTGACTACCCCAAGACCGCCTTCCATATGCCAGGGGCTGGTGACTAGCACCAAAGGCGTAAATCCCAAAAACTGGGAAGGCGTTGCCCTTATAAAAGTAAAAAATCAACACAGAGTGAAAGCAGAAGTAAAACACTAAGTACAAGAAAGAGCTGAAAAGTAAATGAGCCAGAATACAAACCCAAAAGAAAGTACAACTACAACTAAACCAGTACAATAGGAAAAGCCAATAGCTGGAAGAACGGAAGCAGCTCCTGGTTCGTCCTCCTAGGATCCTACCTGAAGGGTAGGTACAGATGGTGCATCTCCTGGATTGTCCACCACTGATTCTACCTGAAGGGTAGGTACAGATATCCTCCACAATGCTCTCACCCGTCAACCTCCTCTGAGTGTCGTTTCACCGTGAAGTCCACCTCTAGATGCTGACTCATCGTATACTCCACCTCCGGGTACTGACTCGTCGTGTCGTCCACCTCAGGGTACCATCTAGTCCTCGGACACTCGGCCTCCATCAGCACTGCTCGTTGTCTGCAACCAACACAACGAGATGCGGGCATAGCCCGTGTAGGGGTGAGTATAACGATACTCAGTAGGGACCCCGAGACCCTCAAGGTCTCACTAAAACCAACAAGGATAAACACAATGAAGATCTCAACAGATAACCTCTACTTAGGTATATTCCCATACATATACCTAAGTTATCAAGTAACCCATCTCAATCATGAGAAAACACAGGGATTATGAAATCAACGGATAACCACCACCCAGGTATATGCCCATACATATACCCATGTTATCAAGTAACCCATCTCAATCATGAAAAAATACAGGGATTATGAAATCAACGGATAACCACCACCCAGGTATATGCCCATACATATACCCAAGTTATCAAGTAACCCATCTCAATCATGAGGAAACACAAATGTCATAGACACAGCTCAAACCAGGATTTTCATTATCGAAAGCGTAACTGCCAAAGAACCTCATCCTTAGAGTGTACAGTGGTCCTATCACGACTCTGAGGTACTGCTCACTAACCAAAGACTGCTGAGGTACTCCTCCCATCGAGTACCACGGGCCTGCCACATCACACAGTAGTGCTTCCCGCCATGGGTCTGCCACCTCACACAGTAGTGCTCCCCCTCATAGCCTACAGAGGTACTCCTCCTCTCGAGTACCGTGGGTCTGCCACCTCACACAGTAGTGCTCCTCCGCTGTGGGTCTGCCACCTCACAAAGTAGTGCTCCCCACTAGGCTATGAATGTCACTCCGAGTCGAATCAGACAAGCAGTCATCAGGTCCCAGCTGGCTACACGGTCTCTGTACTCCGCACGCTCGTCTCCGGGAGAGTCTGCTCCACGATCTACTGGTCGATACTCCAAAAAATCACATGTCCCATGAAAATTTATCTCAAAGGACCTCCTTTTCACAGGGGTCTCAACACAATAGACGGCGCGTCAATCGGACGCCCGGTCTGTGAGTTATTAGCATTTTCGTCGAAGGGGCCCGGTTGGTTTCGTAAGAGAACCAACCCGGCTATAACCCAACTGCATCCAAAACTCAGGCAGAGGATGCCAAAAGTTCCATATCGTCAATAGAAACGCAAAGCAATAGACGACGCGTCAATTGGACGCCTGATCTGGAAGTTATTGGCTTTTTCGTCCCGGGGGCCAGGTTGATTTTTAAGTCAAAACCAACCCGACCATACTCCAACTATGTCCAAAACTCGAGCGGAGTAAGCCAAAAGATCTGTCTCCCTTATAGGAATCCATTAAAGTGGATGACATGTCAATCGGACGTCCGGAGGTCACAATATGATCGTTTCTGCTCTGAGGGCCCGGTTGGTTTCGTGGATGAACCAACCCGGCCGAAACCAAAGTATTTAGAAAACTTGAGTGTAATATACCAAAACGACTGTCTCAATCCAAGGATCGTTTTTCCACTGATGGCGCGTCGTTTGGAGGCCCGCAACTCATGTTATGATCAAAATACAGAAAAGGTCCGGAAACGGGGGGTCTGGGCCCGGGCCGACTGGCCCGAACCCCCCTGGGTCGGCCCGAACCGGGTCGACCCGACCCGGCTGGACCCAGTCCGGCCAGGCCAGGGCGCGGCCGGGCTTGGCCGGCCGGTCCGACTCGGCTCGGCCGAGTGGTCGAGCAACGCGGGGGGCGCGCATGCCCCAACGTGACAAAATTGCGGCCCCCGCGGGGGGCCGCCCTGGGTAGCGGACGTGGAATTGCCACGTCCATTGTGCGCCGGACCAGCACGTCCACGGGTCCACTGGCGCCGCCGGCACCGCGGCTTCTGCCGCGGCGGCCCTGACCGGCGGCGCGCCAGGGCGCCGCCACCTCCGGTTGCCGGCGCCGCCAGTGGCTTCTGGGGGCCACCGGAGTTGCTCCGGTGGTCCGATTTCCTTCTCGTCTGCGCCTATGCTCATCTCGAGTCCTGTACTTCACTGCGGGATCATTAAATCGCCTCTGCGGCAGGTTTCTTCCTCACCCGCCAAATCCGCACAACAAGGAAGAACTGCGGAGGGTTGTCGGGCCGTGTTTGTTTGGCCCGCCCCCCCTCAAAATTAGATGATAATAGTCGGGAGAAATAATCAACACATAGAAATCATAACACATAACAATTTTAATAAATTAAAATTGTTCTTATGAAACTGGGTTCTTTGTTTTGAACGGAAACAACCACGGAGTGAATTTTTTCCCAAAAAAAATTGAAACATACCAAAATTCCCCAACCCGCAATCAAGAATACTCATCCCAAAACCAAAGTTCCCGCGGATCAACTTAGTATTGTGTTGATCCGCGTTCTTTATTTTCAAAAGGAAACATCCTAGGAAAATGGGTGTTGTTAATCTCAATTAAAAACCCTTCCTCGTCAAGTCGTCGCACACGCGTTCTTCGCGGAATTGATTGTCGCGGAAGGGGGGAATCGTCGCGTTGTCGCGGTATCCGGCGTTGCGTCGACGAACTCTGAGGACCAAGAAACAAAAGATTTAATTAATAATAATTAAATCCATATCGTTGTTTTAATCCACATAGTAAATTTTAAAAAAAAGCGCAACCCCCTACCTTGTCGCTACCGATCGAAGGTTGTCATAGGGTTAGATTGTCGCGGAAGAACGTCGCAAAAGAAGAATCTCCAGCGTCGTGGAACCTGGCGTCACGTCGCTGATCTCCACGGGATCGGCATTCTTCGTCGTAGGCCAGCATTATTCGCGTTCTTCGCGTTCTTCGCGAAGAAGGAGGAAGATACTTAGAGATTCTTTAAAGGTTTAACACAACATCTCAAAAGGAAGTTGTGTTGGCCTTATTTTATTAACTTGCCAACAAAACGAAAAAGTGTTAAGAAACGAACGAAATTAATTTCAACGAATAAACCGCCCATTTAATAGGAGCATTTAATTGTTTAAGAAAATACCCCAGTTGACTTTTATTTAATAAGGGTTTTTGTGGGTGCGTTACTTAGCGAAAAGAAATGGTGGGGATCGTGTGGGACCCACCCAAAAAATTTCCTATCAAGTGGATATGATATTTTGGGTTTCACCCTATCCATTTCAACTGAGCTTAAGCAGCTTAATGTGGTCTTCAAGTGGCTTTATGTGAAATAAAAATAAAATTGTCGCACAACATTATTTTATTTCATAACGTAAACCCCAAAAATTAAAAACCACAACCGAGGAAACACAACTCCGGAAGTAGCTCTTATAAGAAAGTATTGGTGCTTTGATTCCATTAGTGCCCTTAGAATTCTATTCTGGGCACCGGTTCAAAAGTTAGGAAAACCTGCTCGTCCGTTCACTGAACGTACCCGAGCCAAACTTCGGAAAATGATTCTGGGCACACCGGGCCTTGGAATCAGGTGCCATCAGAAACTGCGTTCTTGTAAAATTCCAAAGCAAATTTAGGAAAAAAAAAATTTCCCTTGAAATTTCCGGGTCTTTACAATAGATCTCCTCTTTAGTGCATCCACTCAACTACCCTAAACTTCATATGGTAATCCATGTATGTCGGTAAGGTAAAGGGAGTAACTGCATACAATATAGAAGTACGAAGTGCCACCTCTCGAAATCTCATAGGATAATCTTTATCCATAAAGAGATCTAGGGAAAAAACTAATGAGATCCTGGAACATGATCCCCATATCCCATACTGACATACTCCCCTACTAGAGGGAGATAAAATTCAACCTCTTCTCATCCTTCTTAGTTGAATAAATGAATTATAGTTGGAAATCCATCTCAAAATCAACCCAAAGATCATCAGTCCAATTCATCTACCTTGGGTACAACATCTTCCACTAACGTCCTACTCCCCACATATGGTTCACTACCATAAGAACCCAATAATCTAGTAGATCTTGGATATAGATGAGGGTGATCACAATCTCTTCAAGCCATCTCCCTGTCTCCATGTCTAAAACACCCAATTCAAAAAATAACAAAAGTCATTATGATGAATATAACTTTTATAGGGTCTCTACCCGAAAAATGTTGTAGACTCAATTGGTTGTTCTATAGACTCATAGTACTTGCATTAGATCATGGTGGGACCTAAATTCCTATGCTCAATCTATTATTCCATAGCCTTTGTCCTCCACAATGATCTCCTAACACTATTTCCCAACCAACCAATGCAATTGTCCCAATGCATAACTCAAAATCTATTCCAATATCTCAACCATCACCTCTGATACAATTCTATCATGAAACCTCCCCCAATTGAAGCCCCTCTTGAGCTGGCAATGAAGGATGAGAGATAATGACCCATGAGTCATGTCTCTAGTATATCCCAGGGTGGCGACAGTCACCAGGGGTATACAAATATCACAAAATGGGAGGAAATACCGTTTTTATAATAAACAATATTGGGAGATAGAATATATCAACCTCAAAAAATAACTCTAATACATATATATATATATATAGTAAATGTAAAACCATCCCACATGTATGTTTAATGAAAAATTTCAACAAATACTATAAAACTCCAAAGAATGTACCAAAAGAAAAAATATATTAATGGACACTATAAATTTCCCCACATCCAAGCTTGTATGGTTCAACATGGTTCACATAATACTCTGGGAAATTTTAAAATAGTTTTATACATGTAGGTTGATCATATGAGTATACTGCGTAGGAGAAGCATACTAATTCCCTTATGTGAAAACATAATAAACCTACATCATCTCACATGGAATACTATCCACCCCAGACTCACTATTGAATAGTCTCCAAATAAAACATGTCATATAAGGTAATATAATAATGAAATAAATGTTATAGTACCCTGCACCACATCCCACTAGTTAACTATTCATAACCTAATGGAAAACATCATGGGATGTCCACACTCTTCCACAAGCCCCATGTCAAAACCTGCTCGCACATAACAAGCCTTTAGAGATAGTCCCAAAACTAGGGAAAATGAATCTCCACACATCTGGCCTGGAAATAACTAGGCCACAACCATACCACATCCTGCCTGTAGACACCTAGGCTGCAACCATAATTCATCCTGATGACACCTCGGAAATCACACCACATATAATACTATTGACACTTATGAAACCAAACCTCTCCCATAGAAACATGTGCCTCAGAACCACACCATAACCTACCCGATGTTTCTTGGGATACAAATTCCTTGAAGAGGGAGAAAAGAAAAATCAAACAACTATCTATGCATCCTCCCAACAGGATTATTAGAAAATACACCCCCATGAAAAATTGGGGCGTTTGGCACATAGTGCTCAACTAGGTAGGGGTTAAGATATAATTCACAAAGAAGTACATGTATATATATAGGTATCAACAACTCATCCAAACATATGGGTTCTTCCAAATAATAAACCATCCTAAAAAACTTCCTTTGCATCTACCCTAAATGAAAAACTACACAACAAGAAACAATTCCATTTATAACCCCATATATCTCATTTTACTAAATATCATTCATTATTAAGAAACCATATTTTCACTCCATCCCAACCCAAGTAGATACCCACCACAACACGCAACAATCCACACATTATAAACAACACAGAGGAAAAGAACCAAAGTAAAGAAACTCACATCATATTTCAACTCTGTTTAAAATCCATACCAACCACTTCCAATTCTATGTAATCCCACCCAATCCATCCTCCGATAAAGAACAACATACATTTCATACTGAAACCCATAAAAACCTCTAATCATAATCAAATCTCAAATAAACACTACATTACCCCATCACACCCAGCATCACAACAAGCCACAACCTAGTGTAGTCAAACAACACAATAATACTCAACCATTCAAGAATCAATCAGTCTCTCAAAATGAGATCCCATTACACCACCTTAATCACCCCATAAACTCATCAATGCTACTATCCAGATCACTATACAACCCGAAATAAGAAAAATATAGAAAAAAATATAAGACACCTTACCACACCAAAACAATGCAAAGTGTATTCATATTTAAAAAAGAAATATTTCATTAATTCAACCTTGATATTTTGGGGGGTATCAAAGAGCATGTTCAATACCGAGGAATCCATTTTTTTAACAAGGTATAAATAATTAACCAATTTCTATTTTGAAATATTTCCCAAAAACTAACCAACATGCAACTTGTTCATTGTGTAATCATGGAACACAAATGACCATGATTTTAAGTAGGGTGTTTTCTAAAAAAAATTAACAACATCATAAACAAGATCAAGGCTGTAAAAATAATGTGAACACACCCCAAATACCGTTCTAATAAAATTATTTGATTATTTATGATTAATTATGGTGGAAATACACTGATAAACATGAAAAAAGAAGATCACTCCCATATGATACACAATAAAAGATAAATTAAGGAGAAACCATAGCTAGAAAATGCTTTTTAATTCATCCAATCACTTCATGGAGAAGAATAAATCCTAAAAGTAACAAATGAACATAAATAATCATGGATTAACAAATTACTTATCAATGGTCAATCAAAACACAACCAAAATTTTCTTTGCAAGGCATCCCAAATTACAACAGTGAATTTTTAGGATAATAACATGATAAAAATGATGAAAATCAGGGGAAAATTTACCAGAGTTCGATAACAGATTGACTATGAAAAACCAACAGATTCAATATACCATGGTGGGAAGAGTGGGGTACAATGGTCTCATTGGGGTTCCTAGGTTTTTGTTGGAATGACAAGAAAAATAGAGAGTGGATGAATGAAATAATGTTTGGCGAACAAAAACATTTAAAAAAATTGGTTAGTGGACTACACGATGTGTAATCCCCTTTCACACTAGGAAACCCCTCAGGGTCCAATCCCACAAAAATTCACATCACCTCTTGAATTTGATTATATTTATGACCACAAATATCCTCAAACTATGAACCCTTATAGATAGGACATGAACATAGGATTCAAATTGTGTAGCCACATTACATGTCATGTACATATCCCACATCCATCCTTTATCACCTGAACCACTCTAAACACCACATGAACATTTCAAACATCAAAAACCCTTAAAATAACATAACATGAGGAAAAGAACCATTAAATTATTATGAAATATCATAGTTAAACTAATGTTATATATATATATAACACATTTGTACTGATGACAACCTAATAACAAGAATATATATACTCAAGAAATACATCATCTTCTCCTCATGAACCCAAAATAGACATGCCTCTAAAAAGGCCTTGACCAAAAAACAAATGAATCCTAAACATTGCACACAACATTCCTCTAACTATAACTAGATCATCAATATGCTCTAGCCTTATTAACTACATGGTGAAAAATCACCTGTAGTTCATCAACATAATTCCCAACTACCCTACAGTGTTGCACCATCAACTATAAACATACCCTACTTTTTAGTACCATTTTACCATATGTGACCATTATATACTGCTAACTCCGAGATAAAATTCTTATACTACTCCTACATCGATCTTTGTACCCCAATTATTCCCTTTATCCTAATTTCTGGCTATTCAAGAAGCATTCCTACAGAACCTATCAGGATTTCCAACCTATATACAATCTTCAAACTCCAATGGTTCTTCATTTCACCACATCCTCAAGTGGACCAGTTTCCTCAACTGGAGGAATACTGTTGAAGACTCACTCTAATGTGGTCTTCTTGAGTCCCTGATAGAAACCCCATTGAGAGCTTCTCTTGGTCTAAAATCCATTAATCTACTTTGTTTCCACAAATATCACCTGACATACTCTCAGGTCCGGAGTAAGATCAATCCATCACGTTTCTCTTGGTTGTGAGAGCATGATTCACTACCTTTGATAATAAATCTAATTTAAAGATGATTATCACCCACCCCTTGATCTTGTAGTCAACCACATGATGACACGTACCAGAATCCCACTGATTAGATGGTCAAGCCATAACCAAAATGTTTTCAAATATGGAGGATACCCCACATAATCTGAGGTTTGAACCTGATCCAATACCAGATCATGTAACTGTGGATCATGATCATCCTGACCCTATAGGGACACATCTCGACCCTCATGGGTCTCAACCTATTTCTACTCCTACGACACCAAATTACAACCGACCAGACACTCCATTAGAGCCCATATATGTGGAATCCCACTGAATACCAATACCATGGTATAAAAACCTGGATTATATATATATATATATATATATATCACAAATTGAGAAATATGTTATAGGATGCACAATATCACTACCCATACCATCCCCCAACACAACTATTTATCATCAAATGAGGCCTCATGGACCATTTCCCACCCATATGAGATACATGTATCGTATATACCTTGGTTAGAACCCATATTTTCAGTCCATTCCTACTTAATCAGATGACCACATCATCCAACATGGTTTTCAATATGACCTCATAACATCAACCACGCCTACTCCTATAAGAGATAGGACTGTATATATTCAAATATCACATATCACACTAATTTTTTTATCAGGACACAAGAATATATATATTTATGTCAACCGATGTGGTTAATCAAAATTTAAGAATGTCCCATTTTTCCTACCATGCCAATGGAAAATAATCTCCCTTACCAAACCTGGTCAAGGGTAACATATTACAATAAATAATAAGTAATACCATATTTCACCACTTAATGAGGAAATAAAATTAGTTGTAAAGTGATAAAAAATACCATCTCCCACCCATATAAAATTGGTTTGTACCACTTGTCTGGGGATTCATTTATGCAAGGATATGGTTTTTACCCTGTTATGAAAATATCAAAATGTATTTTCTACAATAACCCAAATAGTATGCCCAAAATAATGAATACATGTGATTTAATTATCATCCATACAAACACAACTAATTTTTTCTAATGAATTAATTCCCTGATGCATTTTTTAATTCCTCGTAAAATTTATCCAGCTGAACCATGCTATGGGCTGAGTGTACCAACCTTCAGGAACCCCCAATCCTTAAATCCAAAGGATAACGAATATTAGTGTAGCTGTAAATTAGTGATAGCTGGGAGACTATATCCTATAGAGAGATATAATAATAATGTTCTATATAACATAATATAGTGGAATGAAAGACTAAAACTACATAGACTTATATCCAACCCATGGTGCAAGCATAACCTAAAATATAATAATGAATAAATATAGTTTTTTTTTAATAAATAGAAAAATCATCATTTTATTATAGTTACTACATTAAAAAATATACATATCAATTCATATATAAAAAATATAGAAAAGGTAAATAGTGGATGGAGTAATTTCAGACACATAATAGCATGCTGATAGAGACAGAATAATAGAGAAGGGTAAGCTCTAGCTCAGGTAAGAACCCATGGTCCCTTGTCTTATATCCCATTCTCACTCAACCAGTATGATCAATCTCCAGATCATGATCATTTACCTAATCAAAATTACATAAAACCAACTCGTTTCTCAACATGACCTTGTATGGTGTGAGAAAGAATCACAATATGCCACAACCAATATAACCATATCTTATCATTAATTAATAAAGAGTTTCAAAAAAATAATTAAAACATCACTACACACATATATATTTAAAATATCCTAATGCTCCTATGCTCAGTTTCCACAAGGGAAGGATAACCTACTTCATCCAACACCATAATATCATAGTGGAGATGATATATAAACAATTCCCGAGGTATACCTTCCTGTAAATCATCCCATGTGAACCCTTAGGTTCAACCATTAATGAAATCACCATTAACCATGTGCCAACTAACACCTCTTGTCCATGGAAAGTCTCTAATATCCCGAAGGCATTCCCAATAAATATGAATAATGTCCCTCAGACCCCTGCATGAATGAAACTACTAGATTGATGCCCAACATATAGAGGTCGGCCGATTCCTTTCCTCAATGCAATAACACTATCAGTTGAATAGAAATTGTCTCAAGGAATGATAATGTCCATCCTCTTAAATGATCATAGGTCAATGGAATGATGTACGGTGAGGCTCAGCCCCCAACTGATGTCTTCAAAACTTTCAATTGATGTCTCCACACCGTCCCTATGGATTTTTATAGATTTTACATCAAAATATCATCCTAATCTGCGTATAATAGAGGCATATTCCTTCACTAGTGGTCAAAACCACCTTTTCATATGCAACCTATTGTGTGTAGACATCTTAAAAAACACATTTTCCTACATGGGTTAGTGTAATTCACTATATAAGTTTATAAGACACAATATATGGAACCTCATGACACTCAAACAACATCAATCATCTAAGGGTCAACACCATTCAATATCAAACAATCCCCACTATTATATTGAAAACATCATCACCACATCCTAATGAAATTTTTTACCAACAAGTGATAAGAAAAACAAAATTCCATAGGAAAAGACCATCCTAACAATCACATATAATAGAGACATATAGCCAAATCCATCTTAATCCTCAGGCCAAGATTATCTAGTTACCAAGGTAATCAAAAATCTATATAATTAATTTTAAATAATATAATTACATTATGGAAAACAACTGCGAATAAAATGTCTAAATTCTCAAGCTAGTCAATAGAATTAAACTATTTATAAAATTCTATGAGAATGTAAATTGGAATATCCAATAGCTCTAGTTTATTAATTTAAGGAAACAATTTAAATTATAGGGTCCCTCTTCTTCAACACAATGGCACAGTCAAATACACATCCCTAAAACACTCATGAAACCCCAATGATATATGATTACCACCTACCTCATGTTTCTCGACATATAGTATTCTAATCATATAATCTTACTCAAGATGATTTGAAAATAAATTGGAATTTTAGATGAATTATAACACCCAAATTGTTTATAGTATGTAACTTTTTAAATTTATCTTTTTCGATAGTGTACATTATAGAGAACAACAAGCTTAAAAAGATAATTAAATATTACTATTTAATTATTATAAAAAATCCTTAATGTTGGGAATATAATGGAATGAATTAGATTGTTAAATTATTAAGATATATAATTCATATGTTTATATTATTAATTCATCGGTTTCAAATTAAATATAAATGGAAACCAATTTAATATAAATGATATATTTTAATAAAAATTATTTTGTAAGCCCAAAATTAAATTTAAATTAATTTATTAAATTAAAAACAATTATTGAATTATATTAATCAAATTTATATATTATATATTCTATAAAAATATTTTTTGATACATAAGTTGACATTAAATAAAATTTTACACTTAATAGGATATATGTTTCTAAACATTGTTTTACCTCCTTTTAATGTTAATCTTCTCTTAAAATGTAATTTTCACACTTTTATAAATTATATTGAACAAACTACACATAATGTTTTAATGAAATAATTTAAATTTTTTCTATTGTGATATTTTGATATTTTCCGGAAAATATTTAATTTCTATTGAATAGTTAAAATACATTTTTTCTAAAACATCATATTTTATCTTAATAGTATATTTATTATTTGAATATTATAATAAACTATAATTTATAAGTAAAACATGGTTATCTTATCAATTAAAAAATTATTATTTTTATATTATAGAGTAGGTAATTAAATGTTTTAAATATGATAATTTAAGTATTGCTGTTTTTTTCGAAACAAACTTGTTTATTTACAATTTTATAAACAATATAAATATTTAATATATAATATAATTAGCCAAAATATATATTCATAAATTAATAATTTGTTGTGTTATTATTTTAATAATGTTTACGAGACATTAATTAATATTTTAATGTTTCATAAATTCAGTTATAATTACCAAATTGGTATTTTAACAATAAATGATATTTTTAAAAAACAATTACATTTATCATATTGTAAAATTCATATTTATAAAATGGTGTCCATTATTTAATTAAATATGTTGATAAATTTCATGGGGATTTTTTGTAATTTATATAAATTAATTCATTTTTGGTGATTAATAAAATACATTATTTTGCGGTATAAATTCATTATAAGTAAAATAGATTATTCCTTGAGTCATATTTGATTTAAGAATCATAATATCTAAATATCCATATCTATTTACATTATTTATTAATGGAATAATTTCTATTTATTTTCATGATCAAAAATAATAAACTAATGAATAAAATAATTACCCCCACTCCCCCTATATAAATACCACCCATCACCACATCTTCTCCTCAAACAACCATATCCTTGATATTTTTCAAATTTATATCTAATACCTCTACACAAAATATCCCACATGTTTTTTTCTTTTTGGTATCACCCAAAAGACAATTTCAATAGTCCTTAAGGAGGTTGTCAAGGAGACGAATTTAAGAGGTAATACCATTAATCCTTCCAGTTTATTATCTTCTAATTTTATTTTCATTTATAATCCATAGATCTCATCCTGTACCCAAAAATATAATGATAAATATAGTATCTTATATGTACCAGAATGTTATTATTTCAATGGAAAATCCACCATCTTTTCTATGCTCCTTTTCATTTAATTTTAAGGCTGAAAACGTCATTTGTGTGTTGTCGATTTACAACTTTCACAGATAAAATGTTTTCAATTTTTAATTCTACTACCAAGGATGGACATAAAACCAATTTAGGGTAAAAATATAATATATTATGTTTATTAATACTGATTTAATGTTTTCAAACTAATATAAAAACTAATTATTAATTCATAACACAAAACTAACACATGATAATCAAAAAACTTCCAAAATAATCTAAATGAATAGAATTATCAACTTATATAAGGTCTCATCATCACCCAAGCAACCAAATGACTTATATGAAAATTTAATATTATTTATGATATTTTATAACATGTAATATCAATTATGTACAAAAATTTTCATTCTTCATTTTCTTCCAAATGAAAATAAAAATAAACTAATCATTAAAACCAATGAAACAAATTCCCCCAAATATTGAAATTGGATTTTATAACTCTTAATGAAGGGAATAGATAAAAATAAATAAATAAAATAAATGTATAAGATTTTATTATTTAATGAATTTATTTACATAGTATGATTATCTTGGAAATTAAAATAAAATACAGAACACATTGAAGCATTAGGTTAAGGTATTCTCATCCCACCATTATTTATTTGATATATGACTTGTTCACCACTATTTAATATGTGCATTGTATCTAAATTATGAATTTATCTATATTATAATTAATATTTTTATCCTAATGGTATTAAATGTTTCATTTTATGATCATTGATTTTATGGTGCATAAAGATGGACTATTTTCATAGTGGTAATGGGTTTCTTCCCAAAAATCCATCTTTCATTCGGGTTACACAATCTCTCTCTCTCTCTTTACTCAAATGTAATTACTCATTAATTTTCTATAATTCTTATTAAATATATGTATATGTTCAAATGTCATATATACATATATGTTCATCTTTTTTTATGAGATAATACATGTTTTATATGGTTCCCTTATCAATTCTTCATGTTAAGCAATCTCGATTAAAGGGATCTTCCAAATTTCATACATATTTTCAACTGCACTACATAATCTATTTTAATACCCAATTATGTTTCAAAAATATATCACATTATCAGGATAATCTATCCTTTTAATTTCTTGTTTTTATATTAAAAAATATCCATTAGTTAGTTTTAAACACTCTTTAGTATTTTCCCATAAACTGTACTTAAACAGCTCATTTATAAATAATCATCAATGATATTTTAACATGTTTTATCATTATTTGGAATAAATTTAACTTCAAATATAATTTCATTGTTCCAACCTTCTAATTTCTTTGATATTCAAGTCTCAATCTGATTTTATCAAAAATAAAATTGATTTTCCCCAGAACACTTCTTTCCGAAGTAAAAATAGTGGATTTCTATCAAGAATTAATACATGGTTTTATGAGAGTATTTATATATATTTAGAAACCCACTATATAGTCTTACTATTAATTATTGTTGACCTTTTATTTGGTCATCGACCATATTTTATTAAATGATTTATGATTATTTTGATTGTGGATGTGCTATCTTGATACCATTCACCATATTACTAGGAATGGTTAGTGATTATGTTTATTGATTATGAAAAGCTATATATATATATATATTTAAATGTTTTTAATTCTATCCACATTAATATTAATAATGAAATAGACTTATTAAGTGATACATGGGTATTTATATAGCCCTTGATGCATCGATTGGTATCTGGAGTCAAAATATACTGGGTTATTACCTATTTGTTTATTGTTTCTTGGTCAAAGCCTTGTCAGTGTGTTTATGATTTCTGGAATTATTAATAACATCATTATGATTATATTAATTAATATCCCATGGGATTATTCATATATTATAATATTCAGGTATATGTTTACTTTTCATGGAAATATGTATGTGGCATTATTTATTCCTCTTTAATTCCTTCTATATTATTGTCATGATTATTTTTTAATGGAATATGTTTTAGTTATTCATCTTGATATATTTTTTATGTTTACTTTTGATTGTTTATTCAGTATTTTGTCACCCTCACTGGGCATATAATATCATCATTTTATTTTGTTATATTTTTTCCTTAGAACCTATGATGTATATTATAAATGACTTTTAGGGATAATTTAAGTGTTTATGGATGTTTCCAACAGAGTCACTATGTTTTATTTACATTCATGTTATAATGTAACAAGAATGTATGTATCTAGTTTTACAAATGTTCCAAACTATTCTGTCTATTAAGATGCAAATTCCATTTTTGTTATACAAATAAAAAATTGTAAGGCACTCCCTCTAGGTTACTAGAGTTGGTGTCTTTGTAGTTAGTATTGGAAAATGTTTTGTAGAATATTTTAAAAATAGAAAAAAAATAGGTTAGGGAACATAACAGTAAGATATATTATTATGATAAACAATGATTAACAACATTGAATTTTTGTATGTTTCTGATTATATGGTTCTTCCTAAAATCCATCCAGGTCTATATTGAACAAGTTGGTATAGTTCTAGAACATATGTACCTTGGAGTAACTCCAATTTGATGGGGTGTTGGGACTGACTCATCATAACCTCAGACATGAAAATAAGCCTTACTATGCACCTAGTTTGAAACTCCCAGGGGATATAATTTGGATAATTCATATTTTCTTTACAACCCTCTGTGATTTATTCAATACTAAATATATAAAAAATATCCCATTATGATTATTAAATTAGCTGCAATTTTTTTTTTCAATTTAGGTTAATTATTTAAATATTTTTTAGATTATTCATTATGTTTCATAATGTTACAATCTGACATGAATTTTAAATTTCTTTTAAATGGATCCTAGTTGAAATAATGAGAACCAATTCAATTCAAATTATCCAAAGAGTTAGAATGATCATTTCATTTATGGGTGTAATAATTTATTATGAAGTGAATTAGTCTCCCAAATATCCTCATAATATGATGAAATAATATCATGTTCAATCATAATATAGAAATATTCACCCATTTATTATAACATTATAGGTATTCATGATTATAACATGAAAGCTATGAAAATTATAGACAATGGGAGGAAGGAAAAGAAGTAATTTAAAAAATGTGAAAATTGTTGAAGAAAACACCATAGACTGTGCTTATGTTGAAACATAGTTTACATAATGTGTGGATAAAAGGACACCATCCACATGTATGTAAGGATGGGATTGAATTTTCCAATGTTTAGTGGTTAAATTTGAAAGAGATGGGACACTACGAAAATCAATGTCTCAAGTGTCAAATAAATATGCTAAAAATATGATAGTTTATCATGGATAAAGTTATTCTACTACCATAAATTAGGATTGATGATTTATATTCTTGTATATTGATTCAATAATTATTATTTTTAATTAATTTATTGATAATTATTTTGTTATATGAATAATGATATTTATAAGGATTGTATTGTATTACTTATTCATTAAAGAATTAGAAGCATATGATGACTACCAATGGTAATCAAGATAATTGATGATTTTGTATATTGATCTACATGAAACAACATGATATGGAAAATATAACCCAAAATATTTTCTTTATGTTGATATAATATTAAATATTTATTTATGGGATAATATTCTTAATAATGAAGGTGGTTAATAATATGATGGTTTATGTTATGCTTGAGTTATTTTATTTCTAGATTTAAAGACAACCAGTTATTTTACTAATAGAAGCATGAATTTATCTTAATGATGTAAATGAGATTAATGTATTGATATATCTGGTATGTCACATTAAAAAAAATTGAATTCTGGATTATTATGAAAATTGGATTTGGTAAATTTAGTGACTTAACATTTATGTTTTTGGTTGTCGAATGTGGACAAAATTGTTTTAGATGAGTCTAAAGAGTAACTACTTGTGGAATGTATCAAGTTATACTTTGGTAAAATATTTCATATTAAAAACATGAGATAAAATTCTTGGTTTTAGTATACATTTAATATACTGTGGAATTACTTAAGACCATTTGATTTGTTAAATGTTCTTTAAGTGTGAAAAAATTTTCTTGGATTTTCATTTCCTGGTTTAAGGGGTGATGCTAAAATATATCGAAGAACAACCCAAAGACGAGATTATTCTCCTGACATGAAAATTAATCATGTAATATTATTTTCTCAAGTAATTATCAGAATATTAAAATAATAACTCAACCTTTGGAAACAATTTTTTTAAACAAAAATGATATCAATTTACTTTACTTTCTATGAAATCAATGATATTTTATCCAATCAAATGATTTATAATTTTGTGATAGATAAAATTATAATTACAATGTTCTCTATCACTCTCCAAATAACTTGATTGTTATATTTCTACTCCATGTTCATTTTATCACTTTACAATAATTATTTCCTGCCCAAAATATTATTTTTGTATTGACCTTGGAATTTCCTTTTCACCTTTTATTAAGAGGATATTTTATGAACCATATTTCAGATATGGGTTTCCCACAACAGAATTTTAAAGTATCAAATATTTTTTTCTATGTATAATTTCATATTATCAGGAAAACATTTATTAAAGGATGTGATAATGGAACAAGCTATGATTTTATATTATGTCAATTTTTAAATTTGTCTTCTTCAGTATTGTACCTTACATAGAATAACGAGCATAAACAAATGAATAAATATTATTATTTAATTATTATATATATCTTCTAGTTGTTGGTAATTTATGGTAATGAATGAGATTAATTAAAATTTTTAAATATACATTACACAAGTTTGTAAAATTAATTTATTGTTTACCAATTAATTTGAAATGAAAACCAGTTAAACATAAAGAAGGTGTTATTATAAAAAAAATAATTGTTCCCCACAATTACGTTTTAATTTAATAAATTAAATTTAATAGTATTTTTCAATGATACTAATGAGATATATATTTTATACTGTAAATAAAAATATTTTTAGATATATAAGATGATTATAAATCCAATTTGACACATAAAAAGCATTATTTTTTTAAACGATGTTTCAAATCCTTTTAATGGAACACTTCTTATAAAACTAAATTATTCCATTATTATAATCAATATAGATTAAATGTAAATTATTTTTTAAAGTGGAATTTGAAAATTAGAATATGGTGTATTTTTTTACTAAATATATTTGTTTTTAGTGAATTGTGAAAATTATCGATTTTTAAAAAACTATGATTTCTATTAAATTTAAGGATTTTTTTATTTTAATAGTAAACAAAAATATAAATAATTAAATAAAATTTGTGATTCATGTAAAAGAAAAAAATGTTATATTAATTTCATAAAATAGGTAATTAACTGTATTAAAAATGATAAATTTAGTATTGATATTTTTGAGAAACAAAAATGTTTATCTATAATTTTGTAAACAATAAGTTACTTAAAATAAAATATATATTAATAAAATATATTCTTAAATGAAATATTTTATATATTATGATTATAATATAATGTTATGAGAACTTAGTTAATTTTTTATGTTCTATAAAATTTGTTTTCATTTTAAAATGGCTATTTTGTGAATAAATGTATATTTTAATTAAAATTATGTTATACCATCCTTAGAAAATTATATTCTCAAATTTTAGTAAATTTTTTAATATTAAATGTTAATAAATTTTAAGGGTTAATTTCTGGGTTTTTTTAAAAATACGTGAAATTTTGGTGAATAACAAAATACAGTAATTTACAGTATAAATACATTATTGGTAAAAACAACTATTCCTTGAGTAATCCCTAATTTAATTACCATATTCTCAACCTATACTTCTCTATATAATATATTTATTCTGGTAATCATCATTAGTTCTTATCTTGTGCCAATATAATAAACTAATGTATAAAATAATCAAACGACACCCCTCTCCTCCACTATAAATACCACCCCTCACCACCTCTTCTCCTAAAATCACCAAAACCTCATAGATTTCCCAATTTAATCCCATTAAATCACTCATGACATTCCCACACCTTTTTTAATGTATGGTTTCCTCCAAAATACCATTTCAATGTTCATTAAGGATGTTGTCTAGGAGAAGAATTCAAGTGGTAAAATCCTCTATCATTCACTTTTATTTTATTTTATTATCCTCCCCCAAACTCCTCTATCCGAACATGAATGATGAATCTGGTATATTATATATAATGTAATTTTATTATTATATTTTAAAATACCCCATCACGATTATTAAACTTTTCTTATTATTTTAAGGGTGAAAACATCATATGTGTGGTTGAAACACACAATCTCAATAGACAACATATTTTTGTTTTTCCGTAATTCCTTAATTTCTATTCATAAAAAAATATTATAGTTTTAATTGAATTCAATATGTGTAATATATCTTATTTAATTTTCTTAATCTAGTATATATATATATATATATTATTATTAATCCATAACACAAAAATAGTGCGTGATTATTTAAAAACCACCAAAATAATGTAAATGATTATCAATAACATCTTATCTAATGATTCAACCCCACCATAAAAACCAAATTACATATATAACCATTTAGTATAATAAATTAAAATTAATAGAATATAATTTATATTCAACATAATTATTATTATTTTAAAAAATATTCCATAAGCATATAAAAGTAAACGAATCATGAAAACCAATGAACCAACCAAACCAAAATGATAGAAAAGTAATTTATAACTCATGAAAAAGTCCATAAATAAACCTAATAAAATCAAATAAAATTATTAAACTTTATGAATTAATTATTTAATTGATTTAATCTAATACTCTATGAAATTAGGATCTATTTTAGAACACAAACAAAGATAAGGCAAAGGTTTTCTCATTTCACATTTATTTTTATGAGACACGCCTTATTCGACACTATTTATTATGTATGATGTATGTATACTAACATCTAATTTATAAAATCATGAATATATTATATCTTCTTATTATTATATGTTATATTTTATGATAATTAATTTTTTGCTGTATACAATTTTACTAGTTTCATAGTTGTATGTGTTTCTTCATGAATATCCATTTTTCATTCAGGTTATGCTATCTCTCTCTTTACCCTAATTTAATTCTTCATTATTATTATATAATTTTTTAATTTTTTATATTCTCTAAAATGATATATCTAGGTCAATTTTTAATTCTTTTATGGAATAATAAAGGTTTCATAAGGTTCTGTTTTTAATTCTTCTTGTTAAGAAAGCTCAATTAAAGGAATCTGGCCAATTTCATACCCATTTTCAATTTTCCTCCCTGATCTATTTCAAATAACCATTATTTTTCTAAAACCACTAATTTTTTCATTAAAATATATCATTGTTCATGTATCGTTTTTAAATGAAATCATATTCCTCAGTCTGTTTTAAATATTATGTAGTATCTCCCCTTAAATCACGCGTACATTTCTAATTTCTAAAGCTTCTTAAATACTCTTTTATCAATTATTAACATTAGTTGGAAATAATTTATTCTTAAAATAAAATTTCATTATCTCCCCATTTTTTTATGATATACATTTTTCAATATAATTTTTGTAAAATATAAATGACTACCAAAAGATCTAATCTATTTAATGTAAAAAATGTTTGTTCTCTCATGAAATCTTCATTGATTTTATTAGAGTATTTTCAACTATTATAACAACCTATCTTGAATATTATTCATAATTATTATTGAAAAATTATTATATAATATACCATATTTTATTAAATTGTGGGTGATTGGCTTGAATGTGGATGTGTTATCTTGTTACCATTAACCATATCACTCAGAATGAATAATTATTTTTATTTTTGAATGGGAACAATTATTAATATTCATAATTATATGTTACTATTTTTCACTACATTAATATGTAGAATGCACTGGACTTATTAAATGATGTTCATAACATGATATATCACCTCTATGGATCGATAGGTCTCATGATACAAACTAGACTGAGTTTTTACTAATTTATGCATTGTGTCTTGGCCGAATCCTTGATGATATGTTTATGGTTCCTGGAAATTTTCATTCCTTGATTATAATATTAGAAATTTATTTCTCATGTTATAATTCAACTAATATAATATCCATTGTTTAGTTTCATTCACATTTGAGTATTTATTTATAATTATTTATTCAACACTTATTACTTACATGATATCATATGATTATATTTTAATTGCATGTGTATTAATTTATTTACCATGCCTTATTATTATATTTTTTATATGTTCATTTTATTTTTTACCCTTACTCAGTATCTACTATCACACCATTAATATGTTTTATTTCTCCCTTGTATTCTATAATGTATATTATGAATGACTTACTTGCATAATCTAGAAGTTTATGTATATTTCAATTGGGGTTGCTATATTTTTTTCAACTAAAATTTTAATGTAAAAATTATATTTGTGTTTTTATTAAAAATATAATAAATTAATTTGTCCTTTGAGATGAAAATTTATTTCTTATTAAAAAAATTTAATAAATTACCTCACCATATCTAGGCTACTGGGGTTGGTGCCTCTACCCAAATTCCTTAAAAATAGGGTAAAATTGATTGTATGGATTTATTTCCAAATGAAATGATATAATAGTAAAATACTAGAAGGTAGATTAAATTTATTGCTGATACAAATCCAATGACACTGGGGGATCAATAAATAGTTCTCAGATGGAGAATCATTCTCAAAATCAATGTGGGGAAGAAAAGTGGGGGAATATCTTTGTTCTTTGTATAAAAAGAATAAAAATGTGTAGGAAGAGAAGATAAGGTTTGAGGGAATTTTGGTATTCTCCAAATTTTAATGGGATGCATGGTTTTTACTTGTGGTTTGAAAAATGTGCAGTTCCCACTAACAAAACACTAGGCTAATGCATATCATGCACATGGTTTTCCAAACCATGAAGAAACCCGGTGTGAGTCCAATATAAAAATTTAAAACAAGGACCCATGATTGTGAAACACATCAAAAAGGGTTTGAAAAACTATTTCCACTACACCTAGAGGGATATATGATTACTTCTTAGAGGACACATTCTTTTTCCAAAATATGCGCCGAAATCTCTACACCACATAAATCATTTTTTTAGCAACAGACTAACCCCAAACCTAATAGTACCCTTGATACACATTCCTAGAATAAAGAATTATCTGAAAACAACATATTGGGTTAAAGGAGAACTTTTAATTGATTTTCAATGATTAATAAAGTAGTTTTTCAAACCAAAAAACATGGACAATAAAAAAAATGTTATAAATTCAACCCAATACAAAAACTCCATACGTTATACTTTTGATCAAATAATATTTATTCAATATTTCACACCCATATCCGAATTCTAATTAGAATACCCTTGGAAATTATGGAGGATATTCAGACCATTCTTCCTATTATCTGTTCCAATGGTTATGATTGATTCCCTTTGGCTACCTGACCTTGTATTTACAGTAATAATTCAGTGAATATTTTCAATAGTCGTGTTGTTTTGGTTTGTTTGGTGACGTGTGATGTGTTTTTGATACCCATTATGTGATTTTCTTTGATAAATTGGTTTTCTGTTCATTTTTTGTTTTTTTCATTTCATATTATCCTTGTAGAACACAGTGAGGTAGAAAATATTAATTGATGTATGGTTTCCATCAATTTTCATATTTTTTCATCATACGAGATGGTTTTAATCTTTTTTATAAATTGGAGTGGTCTTTGTTTTCCTTGAAAGATAAATAATTTTCTGATCGAAATTTATGTTTGAAATATGATTGATCCACACTATTTTATTTCACTGAAATTATTGTGAAATTTTTATTCTTTGTACTGAATAATCCACTAGGAATTATAGCCATTGGGGGACCAATTTTTGAATGTTTGATATGTGATGTTGATTCATTATTGTGTAATTTTTGTGATATTACCCAAAAATAGAAATTTTCCACCAACTTATACTTATATAATTAAATAGATTCCCCATGATTTATCTCTTTTATGGTAACTCCCCAAAAATAATGTGATGTGAGATAAATTTATAGTTTTTAAATAAGATAAATTATCATTTATATGTTTTTGTTTTTTGTGAGTTATTTTGGGGATTAAGGTTGATGATTTTTTTCATTCATTTAGAGTGTAATGTTAATGGTTTTTTTTCATTAATTTAGGTAATCAAGGTAATGGTTTTTTTGGAAATGGTTTCTGGACATCGAGATGATGGTTTGTTTAGACTTGTTTTTTTGGAGTTGAGGTGCTGGTTTGCCTGTATGTGATTTTGGGTTGGATGTGAGATGATTTATTTGGCCTTTATTTTGTGGAGTGATTTGATGGTTTGTTTGGTTGTACATTTATGTTGTTGAGGTAATGGTTTCTTTGTCCCTTATTAAGGGGAATTGAGGTGATGATTTATTATGTGGTTCTTTTGGGGAGGATTAGTGATGCTTTTATGGGTCTGATGAGCTGATGATGTGAATGGTTGTGTTGTGACATATTATTTAATTGTGATGGAATAAATTTTTTAGGAATTAAATTTTTTGGGTTTAGTTTGTTTTATGGGAATGAAATTGTTAATTGAAAACTATTAATGGGTTTTGTGGTTAATTTTTGTTTTTTATAAATATTGAATGAGTGGAATAGACAATGGAATATAAGAGAAATACAATATGAGGTTTTTGTTTTTTTGTGTTATGAATTTATATGTGTTAGTGGAATTGTGTTTTTGTGAGTAGTTCGTGTCCGGTTGTGAACACAATAAATTGGATTTTATGTGGTTATGTGTATATACTTGTTTATTCCAAGTGATATAAATACACACCCACCATTGTCCAGTACTATATGTGGACACCCATATATTAACATGTGGTGACTTTACAAAAATAATAGTAATGAGGATGGATGGTTGGATACTCGATCAACCATTCTCTCTCTTCCAAGTGATAAAAAAATCACAAGTTATTATACAAGATAATTGTTAGTTAACTAAGTGATACCTTATGTGTCTTTATGTGACATGTGATGTGAACACACTATGAAGAATCATATTGTGGGTGTTATGAATTGTAGGAGGAGGTAATGAGGTGGTGGTACATTATTTTCCAGATACCCAACAACCATGGTTAATAGTAGTGGTTGTGATGTGATGGCCTTGGAATTTTTTGGCAATATGAGATGTTAGGGACATATGGGGAGGTTTCCTTAGTCTCTATGGGCATAATGTTATGTAACCGTTAAATAGAGAATTTGTATATGTTATTTAGAAGATATGTGAGCCCCTTGACATAATCCATTGTGTTGCGAGACTCTAAAATCAGTGGTAATGTGGTCCGGGGTACCCTTTATTAATATGATTCTTGTTATTTTATTAAAAATGGATTTTTTATTTTGTAATCATTCCCAAGTGTGGTTGGGGGTCAAATGATGTATTTTTTAGATTATATTTGTTTAATCAATTTTTTTTATGGGTGCATTAGTATGTTTCGTTCACATGATTGTTAGAGGATTTGGTCATCCTAATGCATACATTATATTCTCACACTACATTGAAAACGGATTATTTGAAATCTAGGAGGAATATGTGTTCTATTTATGACATTATAAGCCTATACATCTGGATAGTTTTATCATAACTAAATTAGATTTTATTTTGTGTATTTATTATTGGCGGCTTTTATCTGTACATGTTTTATTTATACATGCATTGTGAGATTTTATTGTTTTATTATATATTACTTCATGGATTGTTTTTTATGAGTCATCTTATGTCATTACCCTATATTAATATAGAGGGTAAGGCATCCCATTTCATTATATTTTTATACCCTAGGTAGTCTCCAATACATGGAATACACGAGGAAAGACTCATGGGTCATTAGCTATCTACCCTTATTGTAGTATCCTTGGTTGGTGGGGGTTTTGAAACCTTATTTTTTTATGTTTTCATTGGGATAAACATATATAAGAATCCTTTATTTCTAAAATAATGCAGGAACAATTTTGAGTTCATCCACATGAAAGACATGGAAAATCGTTTTTTTCAAACCATCTAGGACACCTATAAAAATTGAATAACTTGATTAACTATCTAAAGAACGAAAATGACAAGGTTTACACTTTGTGGGTTATTACACACTGAAATATAGACTGCCAACAACTAAAAGATGTACCATTATTTAAAGGATGCCATCAATTTAGTGGGATCATTATTAATAAAATTATTTATTATAATAATGTAAAACAGGAGAATCATATCATAAAATATTTTATTATATATAAATAAAATAATTTTCATCATGAATTTTAGATCAAAAATTGAAAAAGATAACATTAAAGTATGTAGCCTATAATATTGGCCAGAAAATATAACAATTGTTTTTAAAGGGTAAAATTCCTTGTGTTAGGGTAATCCTTTACTAATCAACTTACTATTTATATTTTTCTAATATGCTGATGTGGATTCTGATAATAATTATATAATGAATCACATTATCATTCAAAATGAACTAAATTTATGATGACTTTAGTAACATCTCTCTAAACTCATAAACTCGATGTGATTAGGTTTTTTAATGAATCGGTGAAATTTTATGTTTATATTATGTATCATTATATCGATGAAATTATTTGTATTATCCTCACAGGGAATGTTCCATAAAGTTTGAATGAGTTCCTTAACAGTTTATCCAATTTTATTAAGGTGTTTATGAATGATTTTCGTGAAGAATTATGTCCAAGCCCAGTATTGGTTTTGAATCACACATGTGGTTTAAAATGGATAAAAAATATTGTACATGTATAATTTTTATCCTTATTCATTGAATCCTAAAATAGGTTTTATGAATAATGTGAAATGATTCCATTTGAGGATATTTTCAATAAAACTAATATGATATTGAGAAACTATATTTAATTTCCATATCAAATATCTGTGGTATAGAAATAAATTTACTAATTTTGAAAGTTAGTTGAAACAAACTATAAACATTGAAATATTTTATGACTAAATTATTTATCCAAATCAAGGAAATAATTTATGGAGCTTCCAATTTTCATTAAAATAATAAAATTTAGTTTTCCATAATCTGGGTATTGAATACAATTGAATATATATATCTAGATAATATAGATATTTTAAAAGGACTTTAATAGTTATATAATAAAAATGGTGTGAGAAAATATTGTTAATATTAAAAATATTTCCTTAAAAAAATTATTTCAATAAAGTTATACACATACTTATGACTAGATCAGATTCTATTAAAATATTGAAAAATAAATAAGGATAAAAATATTTTATATTGGATAAAAAATAATTATTTCATATAATTGTTAATGTATTAGGAATGTGACTCTGCCACCCATTGTTGTAAAATTTTAATGGATAATACTCTTTTTATATTAAAATTTTAAAAACATACACTACCATATAAGACATGATTCATAATGGATTATCTTTTAAATATTCCCACTATAAGGAATGAAGTGTTTTTTCCTGAACACAATTTAATATATATATATATATATATATATATCATAGCATGATAATATGAATTTAATAATGTGTCTAATAGGTTAGTGAAAGTATATTTAGACTTAGAGAAGTTTAACTACAACAACTAACTTATTATTCCAACAAAACATCAAATCGAATGACACAAAGTATAGAAAATGTTTTCTAAAGGAGGGTTACTTATACCAAATTTGAGCATTAATTTTTAATTGTAATTTTATAATGATAGTTATAGATGTTTTTTTCATACTAAAATAATAATATTTCTTTTATGAACACTTACTATTGTGTATCCTCTCTAGATTATGAATAGTTACAAAGGAAATAATAGTTCTCAACTAAAATGTGAACCATTAGGTACTATGATAATAAAATTAAATATATGTCATATGGTGTGGATAAATCAAGATAATAAGAAATATATTATTTCAAAAAATAATATTCCATGGTTTCTTAAGAATTGATTCTTACTTTCATGATGTTCATAGTTTGTGAATGTGATTATATAAGATCATGGGAACTATCCCAATAATGAGAAGAAAAAATTAGTTATGTGTAAATGTATGTTCATATCTATTATAATCATTATTGGTGTATTTATTATAGATCATTTTCAATGTATATCATTTAATTATATACATTAATGCAAGATGAAAACCCAAAAAAATTGGTTTTTCATTAGGTAGCTTTTATCGAGTATCGCATTGGTTGTATAACATTGAATATGTTACCCAAATAAGATTATATAGTCCTAAATGAAACATGATATCTTTTAAAACATGAATTGGATAATAGTGTGATGAGATACATGTCATGGTGACCTTAATAACAAAATTAATTTCAATCACATGTAGTAGTATTGGACTTGAGTGATATCTAAATATGAGAGTGTTTTAGGTGTGTTTCTTTCATTTATTTTATAAGAATATTCTTCAGGTTCACCATGTTTTCCACTATCATAATTTCATTGATAAGATGATTATTAATAATTAATCTTATAATTATCACTCCTTAATAAATTTCTTCTAATATTACATTTGGGGTTATGAATTGACAGAGCAATAAGTCTACAAGAACCTTGGGATTCTATGTTACGAGGGTAGTCCCAATCTAGTTGTACATCACTCGAAACTCCATTAGTGATAAATAAATAGTGTTATTATAATTCACAGGTAATTTCACTCAGTCCTCCAATTATTTATCTCAATATTTTTATGGTTGGTAACCTGTAGAATGTTAAGAGATCTATCTCCAAAAGGGTGGTAGATTGATTATTGTTTAAAACCAATACTGAAGGTTGGTATTATAGTTTACTTTTGATGTTATCACAAAATTGAAAATAAAAATACTATCCAAATCAAATATTTGTTACTAATTGTTGTTGTTGTTGTGGTTTTTGGTACATGGTATCAGATGTTTTAGTTCCATAAACTTTTTAGAATACAATAATATATTGGACCTGATTGTAAATTTTTATTATAGACTCGATGGAGAGTAGTAGATTTTGCACCTAGAACATGGAACAAAATGGATCATATAATAAAGGATATTATTTATCCAATTTAATTTCTATTAATGGAGAGTTAGTGCATTTTACCTCTTTTAATCATGTGTTGTTTCATCATGTATTTAATTTTCAGAATTTTTGGACATCCATTTTATTAGTTTTTTGGAAATGAATAGGTGATTTATAGATCATTGATCTAATAAAAGAATCATAAAATAATTACCAATTTTATTATATGAATAATTTGTATAAGAATACCAGGAAATGATGTTCCTCATTAGTTTCAAGCATTATGAAGGTTATCATCTTTATGAACATATCCTAGAACTCATTGTGTTTTTCTTCACATTCTATTTTTATTTTGTAAATATTTTTCCTAATCTGTCTACTATTTTATGTACAAAAGTATTTCATGATGAAGTCCTTTTGTAGCTTCTTACATATTTTCACTTATCTAGGTTATAGGTTATCAGTCCCCTCATTGTATGATTCTTTAATAGTGAAGTAGAATTCCCTCTATGTATTCTAAACATTAATGACGCCTATAGTTATAATGTAGTTATAAACATCACTAAATACAATACGATGGCCATTGTAAACTTCTACTAAAAAATCATAAAATTATAGAACTATTCCAAACAATAGTTTTTTAGGCTCCCAATATATTTGATTTTTGAATTATAATTTTTTTATTATTATTGAAATTTTTTTCATACAATTCACATTCTGTATTATTAAATTGAGATATATTATCATCCATGTTATCACATACTATAGTGACTCTAGTAAAATTAGTAGATATTGGGGGATATTTGATCAATGAATGATAAAAAACTATACCCACATCATTAATAATCATAAAATTCCAAATTCATTGAGGTATAGTTCACACAAACAATGGATCAAAACAATAGATGTGATATAAACTAGTTCTATTTAGTTATTGATATATTTTCTTTCAATAAATATTGAAGAGAACAGACCACATCTGAAAGGATTATAGGTTTATGAGATCCATTTTGTGGGGACCTTATTAAACAATATTTTGAACCCAAATTGAATGAAGTAGTATTGTAATTAGGTTATCCTCAGAGAGGAGTGTTTTTTGGGGGTGGTATTTATTTTTTAAATTTGAAAAATATTGGAAATAAATGATTTTATTGGATTTTATTTAAATTTGGTATTAAAAATGTGGGAGAAACGTTATATATCTTTTGACCTCCTTTAAAATAATGATTCTAATCTTTTACTCTGTTATTAAATCTCAAATAAATTGAAACATAACATGAGTACCCTATCATAGTGACTTATTCAAGTCAAGTGGAATGAAATGATCACTATAACTATTAATGATATAATATCTCCCATTACCACTATTTTATCACAATATTCAACTTCACATGTAATGAATATATTCCAGGTCCCATATATGTGGAAATTAAAAATTATTGTAGTAGAGTTTAAAATATAAAAAATGTTTAAATTTATATTATATTACAACTATAAAATACTTATAAATTGATGAATATAATAGAATTATAAATTATATATTGAATTAATTATCTTCTGGTAATGGGAAAATTCCTAGACATATACACTGAAGGTCTAGTGTTCCATCACAGTGTTCGTTACAGTATAATAAATAGATAAAATTAAAAAATATATCAGGTTCATTTAGAAATCATAGAAGCATCACTTCCCTTGCGTGTTTTTTTTCATAAAATATTGTTCAGAGGTTCTTCATGTGCATTATATTTTCAATCAAAATAGTATAGAATATCTTTTTTCTATATACAATGATAGCATTATTTCCAAAACAATTCCAAAATTCCACACCCATATTCCTCCTCTTTGATTTTCATCATCTGTGCAGATAGAGGTTCAGTATTCCACCATATGAGAATTCATATCATCCATTATTGATTCACTCTCCTCCCATGATCATTATTAATAATTTATCTGGATGAATTAAAGGTGTTATTTTTCACTACAACTCTGCATAGTTGAAATTATGTGTGTAAACTTTAGTGTAATTATAATGGGAATTATATTCATTGTGGGATTAAACAATGGAAGTATTGGGTGTTGGGACTCTATAAAATATTGATCTATTAGTTGGGATACAATTATTCATAAACTAGTTTGAAGCTTTAAGAGTGACATGATGTTAATAAATATATCCTTATTTCTTGGTATTTTGATATATAACTAGATAGTGGAGTTGGCTTTGACATCACCACGCCTCACTAGATACTGTTTATATGAGATTATTTTGAACACCATTTATTTTATTATTTCTGGGGGGGTCCGTGCTCTGTTTAAAAGATTCTTTTTCATTCTAGGAGGTGAATATATGTAGAGTATCATTAAAAAACATGGTTTATGTAACGTTTATTAAAGGTTATTTTATGGGGATAACATGTTACCAGATAATGCCATGTTAATGAATAAATATTTATAATAAATAAAATTCATGCACTCTGTAATAATGTAATTTGTGGAAATAGGTAGTGATATGATGCATGATATGCACAATGTGGATTGATCTTCTCCATAGGTGATTGATAAGTGTTTTTTTCATCCATGCTGGGGTGATGCAATAATGATGTAGTGATTACGTGGTTATGGTAGTTATTTCTTTGAGGACAACCATTAGAAACATTTAGTGTAACCCCCTTTGACATTGACTACATTGTATTGGGTTGATTCAAGACCCCATAATTTATTGATCTACCCATGGTAAAAACATACTAATCAAATATCAAGCCTCAACCTCAGTTTTAGAATTTTCTTCCTTCATCATAAACAATCAACATAATCATATAATTCATGTTTCATATCTCTCCATTATCATCATCAATGAATATATTTGAGCTCATTATCTTTCATCATCGCTAACATAGTATTTGACATTATATTCTCATATTCCTAGTCTTGTAAGGATTTGGTATTATAGATGATCACACATTCACAATCATTAGAACTAAATGGATGATTAATATACAATGTCATTTGGTGAATGAGGAATTATATTAGCTATATGGTTTGTGGTTTCATGATATGTTATAGTTGATCCAGGTATGTCACACTTTTGACAGTGTAATAGGAGGTCTTTTCACTCGATCATAACTTGAAAGTGTATATTTTGGTTATCTAGTTAATATGTTAGGATGGTGTATTGTTCTGGGTTTTTTGAATTCATGTGGTAGCTCATCAAAATTGTGGTTGGATATAAAGGAATGAAATGTTCAAAGATATTGTTGTAGTATTATGTTCATCTAGTTGACTATAAGAGGGGTTCTCATGGTATCATGGATTATCATCTTTTGGAATGTCATAAGAAACTTGACCAATCATCTGGTACATGTGGTAGGTGAACTAACATTGGGTGGAGAATCAATACATGTAGAATGGCATCCAAACCGAGTGCACTTCTTTACATGTATTGGATGATAGGAATGTGATATAGTTTTAAATAGTTTCGATGGGATCAATTGATTTTGTAAAGCCCCCTTTATATTATTATGAATCTATGTACCTGCATTCAATAAAATCAACTACGATAGTATGAATCAATTCTATGAATTAAATTCATCACGTTCTGATTAAAAATCATTTAAAAAACAAAAAATAAATGTATATCCTTATTTTTTAAAAACATAAAATTAAATATAGTTCAACTAAATATATCTTAAAATCAAAAATTTATGGTTCAACATAAAAATTTCATATTTTTAAACCTAGTTATTCTTTAAAAAACACAAATATCTATATTTTAAACTTATATTTTTGTAAAATTATCATGTTAAAAAAAATTTAGATGAGTTACATTTCATAAAATAAAAAAATAGGCTTTATATTAATTAATACCATATAAATACATGATCAAATAATATTTAAATTTTAAATAGATTTTAATGTGATTCCTTAAAATATAATAATTAATTACAAATAAAAATTAAAGAAATTTCTTATCTCATTATAGTTCTCTGACTAAATCAATGTCCATGCTATACCATGGAACATCAATGAAGTATATTAAATAAAATATAAATAACTAATTAATTTATAATCAAACTATGTATCCATCCTTTTTTAAGAGGAACCATGAGAAAAATATGATATATTATATAATAAAAGTTACTAGTATGTTTTCATAGGTATGAATTATCATAATCAATTTAGGATTCAGAATGAGTTTTTCAATACAACACTTTTTTGGAATGTTTGAATCACTACTACTGATATAACAAAATAGAGTGTGACACACATAGAGTGTCTACATGATCTACTAATTTAGATTGAGGTGCCCTAACATAGAATGAATAACTAGCACATGACAATTTTTTCAATGTATATGTTTGAGGAAAATCACATATATTTATTGATATAATGTGATGTTGAAGTATCAAATGAACATGAATGTATTTTTTCCCATGTATATATGTGAAAATATTTTTATTATACAATTAAATGTGGAAATAATTGTTTATTCATTTATTGAATAAATATTTGATTTAGAGATTAGTGGGAAAATATATCTTCATCTGACGAATGTAGTGTTGTTAGTTATATAAATTTTTGATGATGTTTATCTCTTATGAATACTATAAACTACTATTTAATGGATACATGAATTATCTATTCTATTGAATATTTGGGAGATTTATGTAAAATAAATTTGGTCACTAGATATAAAATGAATAATGATTATGAATATAGGGAGAATCTTAATGCTTATCTTATTTTGTAATATACAATATAGATATAAAAAATTAACAAGGCTAAAGTCATGTAAGTGATCTTTTCATGAAAACTTGTTTAATTTTATATACTCATCCAATGGTTATTGAACACGATTTATACTATTATGATTTATTTTTAACCTAAGGATGAGGGTTCATGACTTGTTTTCTAAATCCAAAATTAGATGTGTGGCATGATTAAAATGAATTTATAAAAGTAGAAAACATATGGACCATTATAATTTGGAATATAAATTTATGAAATTTAGGAATTTTCTAATACTTCACAATGTTATTTGAACATAATTGATGTGGATTGAGAATGATTTTGATGTTTTCAGTCTTCACATTCATGGATTGATGTTGAATAATATATATCTAGAATGTAGTGGATATCCAGAGAAGAGAATTTTAAGAAGAATGAATTTGATATGTTTTATATGATATCTCTTACATTCAATATATAACATATATGATGAATAACATTAACTATTTTATTATTTGTGAAGTTAATTACAAAGGAATTATTGGAGGGATATAAAATAAATCTAGAGGAGTTTTATGACTTTATGGATTTTAACAATTGGAAGAAGAAATTATTATATTTCTATATAACTATAGATGAGTCATCTGGAGTATTGGATATTTTAAATATAAAAAAAAAATTTATACGGGTAATTTTTTATTTCAAAATAATACCTGGAAAATTAAAAATGGTATTTTGTGACATCATAAGAAGAATTTTGGATGTTTGATGTATATTATCAGTGTTTCGAATTGTAATAGTCCACATTATAAAAGAGAAATACCACTTTAGAATAGTGAATTTAAACTTCTAAAGAGTATCTTGAATCATTAGAATAGTATTACATTTTTTATAATTATACATACATTGAATGAGTAAATAAATACATCAAAATAGTGACATAAGTGTTTTGAATAGTATGTACTAACTTTTTCAGAGTTAGATGGAATTTGATAAGTTTAATTTTATTATGTTCTTTAAATTCAGGATTTATAGAACTTCTGATGTGATTTAAATGAAATGAAAATCAAAATAATAAAAAATATTTATTCACGATTACATTTGATAATTCCACACCTCATAGAGTTTGATGTTGAAGATCACTCATGTCGAAATTCACATACTGGGGATGAATTAAATACAAATATCTTATGTGGTTATCATAGAGTAATTTAGGAGTATGATATTGATATGTTTGGATGTTTTGTATGATTTAATCATGGTTAATATCATACATAATTACTAATTAATTTTTTCAACTTTAATATTTTTAAATAAGTAGAGAATATTTTTAATGTATTTGAAAAAATTGTGAAGAAGGTAGAAGATTTTGGATGGTTCTATTATTATTTTATGGAATGAAAATTAAAATAAAAAGATTGTAAATAAAAATTGAATAAAATAGATTTTGGATAATGAGTATGAATTATAATAAAAATAGGATAAAATACTTCTGTAAGATCAAAGAATGAGAAATTTAAGAACTTGTTAACACATTTGAGAATAATATCATTGTATTATCAAATAATAATAACATAATCAGAAGCAAAAAAAAATTTATTTTATTTTCATTGAACTATTTTCATGAAGAGGAATAAGAAACTAATTTTCTGATATGTTCATATAATTCTAATTATGGTTGTAATTCAAGACGAAAAATAATGTTGAAGATTTTCAGAAGCCAATATCTTATTTTATTTTTTAAATTAGTGTGTAAAATAAGGATGAAGATAAGGAGGAAGAATAGGTTTTTTATTTAGATCCTGTTATATCTAGTTTTTTAGAATCTGAAAACTAAAAAATAAGAATGTTAAATTGGTCACTACTATGGATGAAAGAGAAAATTAAAGAGATGTATCATTTTAGATTGATGATTTAAAGGTAGTCATTGTCAGCATGATATCTATATTTAAATATCAATTAGAAAAGAATATTTTTTAGACAATAACTATGAATATTTATACATTATTGGGAGGAAATTTCAATATCTATAGAGATTTTATATTTTTTTGGTAAAAATTCACCTATTGTATAGGGTGATTCTTTCCCCCTTAAAAACTATTGGGGAAAATAGATTATGTTTCTGGATAATCCATGGTGGAAGAACTTTTATTTTTTTCTCATATTCTCATGTAAACTCTATGTATCTAGTGAACCCAAACATAGTTAATATATAGTCAGCCACATTATGGAATACCCATTTAGTAATATTTTGTTCCTATCATTATAATTTTATAAAATTTAAATATTATAAAATTTTAATAATTACAATACAATATCCACTTATATTTGACCAAATAATTGTCCATAAAATCCATTGGGGTTGAAAATATTAATTGAGAATTTTTAATTTTGTAGAATATCAACCAGAACGAAATTTAATCCTTCTTAATTTTCTACACACAACCTATGGGATTTAAATTTCATAAGAAAGTAATTTTCCCCTAGTTTGATATACACTTTTTTAAGTACCATTTATGTATTTTCCAATATAAAAAGTGAATAATTGAAATTTTATTAAAATATCCAAAGATAGAAAACAAAATTTACATCCCAGTTAAAGATGAAGAGAATGTATTAGCAATGTCATTTATATTGATGGTGAAATGGGAGCAAAAAAGATATTAAATAATTCTATAATGAATTATAGTGCATAACTACATGAAGTTAGTCAATGTAATTTTACCTATATTAATTTTTTTATAATTATTATTGTGACGAATCATGTTCACGCATGATAAGAAAAGCCACCTTAATCAAATTGTGATTTCTATTTTTAAATCAAGGATTATTGTAAAATATTATAGATTAAATTTAATACTTTCATACATGAATACATCATGATTATATAAGATTTTAAATTATATTTAGCGACATAAGACAATTTAATGGAAGATAAAGTAGCTATAAATGAAAGGAGATGTATCACCCTCACAATGGTGTATGATGTTATGTTTCATTTTGCGTCACATTGTATTGAAAAGGTGTCTTTAAATGTATATGTTTATCAAAGGATTAATTGAAAGAATGAAGTTATTATTGACGTACTCCATGAAATTGAAATGATACCTAATAATTTTATAGATATTAAATAACTAAAAATATAATTGAAATAATATAAAATAATATAAAATAATTGAAATTGATATTTCTGTACTATAGACTAATAATGCGCATGAAGATCACATACTAATGATGAAAGAGTAATGTGAATAAATGTTGAAATGTCTTGATGAAAACAAATTATTCTATACAAAAATATCCATGGATTGAAGTAAAATCTATAAATAAATAAGTTACCAAAGAAAAACAAAAATATTACACTGAGGGAAAAATAGAATCCTCCAAAACAATGGTGCAGAATTTCATCCCTAATAATTAGGCATGTAGGGAAAAGCCATTTTAGTTAATATGTTGATTTAAAAAATGTATGCTCAATGGGGATGGTAACCGATTTTCTAAATAAATCTATGAGTACATACTTCTTATCTAGTTGTGTAGGCTTAAAATAGAAATGTACAGAATTTTGGGAGTGAATGTTTTTGGGAAAACCATTCATTCATCTATGGTGGATGATAACAGGAATAAAAAACATAGATCACTGAATAAATATCATGTGATGAGTGTTGTTATCCAGAACCATCATTTAGGAAAAACTACTTATACTTCATCCAGTAGTAAGAGAATGTGATTTATTTTACATAATTTCCAGTTCATTGAGTTTGGCTAAATGTAAAATGAATAATTTTATAACATATCAACAGATATGATCTAAAATAAGAATATATTCATGGCTAGTAGATTTTATGAAGAAATAATTCTGGTTGTACAAATTGAAAATTCATAGAATAAGAAGAATATTTCTACATGAAAAGAAGTTGAATTTGAAGATAATTTCGTTGGTTATGTTTGTTATTGTTTTCTTAGAACGTGGGATTGAGTTAATATAAAACTCAAAAAATATACTATTTACTTGAGTTGAATATAATATAATTTTTGTTGAATTTAAGGGAATTAACTTAATATTAACTTTTTGTAAATAAAAACCAATATAGTTAAATCATGTTAAAATATTAAGATAAATAATATGGATTAAAATTATGTTAAAAAATCAATAGAATCTTATATTATAGCAAGAGAGTTCTAATAAAGGACTATTGAAATCAGGATACAAATGAAATTATTAAAGGAATTAAGATAAAGAAGAAATGAATCATTTTTTGAGTGGAATAAAAAGATTTATTCTGTTAAAGACATCCTTTAATACTAATAAATGATGTTTACAAATATTGGAAAGACTAATATTACAGAAGATATTTTTGGATGATAAAAATATCTAAGTCATACATACAAAACATGATTTTCTGTGATATCTTAAAAAGAATAATTATTAAAGGGATTGGAAAAAGAATCAGGGATTCCAAATATCAATAAAAAGTTTTCAAAAAAGGAATATAAAAACACAATGAAGACCTTGGATCAGTCTAAATATTTGTTGATCACATGTCTTGAGTAGTTGGAAGTGGATAAGAAGATGGATCATGTTGAAAATGAATATTTCTCTATTTAATAATAATAATGAAATCTATTCTAACAGTGAAAAATGTTGAGGAAGTAAACATTTAAAATCTACCCAAATGGAAATTTTTTTTAAACTCATGGGTAAAATAACAGGGAGAGTTTTTAATCTGATATATTATAATGGAAAAGTGTTTCATAACTGAGAGATAAGTTTATTCCATGTGGATATCATTATGTAGTCATAGTAAATCCAACACATTAATTAACATTATTATTAGTTCCATATTGTTTTTGTAAATGATGGTTATAATATAAAAAGGGAGATAACTGGTTAGATTGTATAATTATTAGACAACTGAGGGTGTTATTCATAATTATACATTAAAATTCATCTCAACTATCTGCAAGAAATACGACAACGGAGGTCAAGTAATTAAAAATATAGTGTATCTCTAAAAAATAGGCATTATGAATAATTTTTAGAAGAATCACATCAGTGGGAGATACCAAAATGATGAATCTATCAATAAAATTAATACAAAATGTTTAAATATGTAATTCAAGACATACATAATATAATTATAATATGTGGATAATTAATCATTCTTTTCAATCCATTATGAATTATATTTAATATATTTTTAAGGAAGAGTGGTTGTAAAAATATAAATGAGATAATAAATTTTTTCATATTAATGTATATTTTCCCTATGTGAATGAATTTCATTTAATAATTAGTTTATACCACATTTTGGATATTTTTTCAATATGTTTATTTCCAAATCGATTTATCTTTTTTTCTACACATGGTTAGCTAATATAGACATAGTCTTGATTAATTGAATACAATTTTATATTAAAAATGTTATATCTTCCCCATCACATTGTATGTTTTTATATTCTCTTAAAAAATTGATGAAAATTTAGGATTCAAATAATGGTTATAAGTCGTTTTATGAAGTTTCTAGAATAGAATATCCTGAATGTAATAAATTGTTTCCTATGGTTTCACTAAAATTGGTATAATAAAATTTTATTAAGTATTATATTACAATTTTTATAAATTATTATAAAAAATTCCATTATAATCACATTTTAATGTGGTTCCAACAATATAGAGAGGCATATTAACATTTCAATGGAAGTGATCATTGAAAAAAATCAATAGGGGAGATTATAGAACCCTAATGAAGAAATATGAAATAAATGGTTTTTAATTTATGATTTGGATGAAAATTAAATACATGTATGAATTTTAGATGAAGTTCAAGAAACTAATGAAGATGAAATGTTACATTTCCCATGAATTAATGTTAAAAGGTGTTATATTTCCCATTGAACATGTAAAAGAAAGTGTAACAATGGTTTGTATCAACTATTTTATGTGATGATTTTTATTATGTTTCTACTAAATTTTATTATCATAATTCTATTATTCAAGAAATATTTGGGGTACTATTTTGTTTTAGAGAGTACATTTTACTAAACATTATGGTCGATGTATAGTAAGTGATTTGATGTATACAAGGGATGTTGAGGTGTTAATATGATTATAACTAGATATATGGTTTATATATTTTATGAAAATGGTGAGAATCTGAACATTGTGTTACCTATACAAAACCATTAAGGCTATAATTAATTAATAATATTTAAGTTAAATAAAGGTATTTTGTAATTAAACCAATTGAATTATAGAGAATCATTCAAAGGTTACTGAACATTATCTCTATTATTATCAATGATTTTCAACCTTTATATGATGATTTTCTATATGTGCTTTGATGATGAAAGTAGATATGGTGATTCATTACTTTGAAATTATAAAATAGGATTATATATATTGTGAGTGAATTTTTAATAAAGGAAAAATTTATCTTTATTGAGAATATTATTGGATAGTTTATTTGGAGCTTATGTGGTTTCATATTGAGTTAAAATTTCTGAAGGTTATTGATTTTACATAGTGAAGAAGATTTGATGAAGATGTAAGTGAGAATGTTTTATGTGTAGCTTTTTCTCAATATCTAAATCATAATTTAAATCGCGTAAAATGACTTATAATATTTGAGGTGAAGATATTACGATTGTTTCTAAAGATTTGGAATATTTTTGGAGTTTCTTAAATAATTAATGAATTTTAGAAGTGGATGTCGAAATTTTTTTTATATCCATATAAATTCATAATATTAATCTAGTGCATAGAATATTAAAAATATCAAAAATAAATTAACTTAATAGACTAACATGGGATTTTTGAATTAAAATAGGTTACATAATAAGAAAAAATATTAAATTAAGAATAATATTATTATAGTTTATAATAGTAATCGATGTATTTGGAAAATTATATAGCCACATCAAGAGTATAGAATTCTAATAGGAAAGAGTATTATGACATGTAAAAATAATATATAACTTATTAATAGTGAAATAAAATTAAGAATATGAAAAACTAGGATTTTTAAGACTTAATGGAAAGTTTATATGATTATAAACTAACTTTATTTGTCTCAGACACACTAAAGAATTGACAATTTTTTGATGATAAAAATAATCATGAATTGAATAGTAAATATATTATAGGGAAATTAATTATAAAAAAAACAAAATTTGGTTATATAATATTAATTGAATTAAAATTAAAATAACATAATTTTTATTGATTTTCTAGTATTATATTTCCATACACTAAAAAGTTTCACATTTATATGTTTTTATTCTATCATTCATAATATGTTTTTGAATTAATATCAAATACATATAGTGGTTTTCATGGAGTTTTTATTGATATAAAATCTACGGTTACTATAATATTCTCAAGATGTAAACGTGGCTAAAATACAAATAAAATTTTAAACTACATATTTGAAATTCAATATTTTTATAATTTTGGGGTAGATTTCAGTAACTGTAAACTCAAATTACTATAAAGTCCAATTCATATTGGTGTTTCTGTAAATATTTCATGGAGACAATATTTAAAAAATAATTTCAAAATAAAAGTGTAAAGATAAGAAAAATAAAGTTTTTATATTAAAATAATAATAATAACTGATACTTCTACAATATCAATGAATGTTAATAAATAGAACATGATAAAATGTTATAAAGAAAAAAAATTTGTGCATGAAAGAATTTGAAGAATCCAATGAGAGAATTTTTGTATGATTCCTTTTTCATAAGGTGTTTTAGAAAGAAGCTGAAGAAATAATTATGTTTATTTTTTCCCAAAATACCTATTGTTGTAGATATTTGATAAAGAAAAGAAAAATTATGAACTATGGAAAGAATAAACTTATTTCCAATGATTAGATTTTGTGATCCAAATTAACCATAATAAGAATAAGAAGAATATTTTTATAAATTAGTTCTTATAAAACACAGGTTTTTAAAATATTAATATTGATGATGAATTTGGAGAACATTCTCACAACTGTTATAGAAAGAGAAGAGTAATAAGATTTAAGTTACATTCTTTTAAAATGGAAAAGAAAAATAATCATTGTGAAAAAACAATTGACTTTCGAACTAGTGAATGTGTATTTTATCATTTAAAATCACATACACTCCCATGAGGTACTGTAATATTCTATTGGGAAGATATATCAGAGTTGGGATTAAAATTACCCAGTGGTTCAAGGTAATTGATGCCACTTATATAGTATAGGTAACCAAATTTTATTTTTTTGGATAATACTTAAATGATCAAATTTTAATTTATTAATGGATAATAGATGAAAATTCATGTATTAATGTTATCCCGATCATGAGTGAGGCTTTTCAAAATAATATTTGATTATCATTATTTTTTATCAATATTACATATTGTCGTGTCTATTAAATAAAAAATAGATCCAATTATATAATAACTTTTAATAGGGGTTAAAAACATAATGGGGAAAGAAAAATAATAAATTATAATTTAAAATTTGGTAGATGTTATACTTCACATGATTCAATACTTATATTGTTTCTCCACTGATCCTATTAGCTATATATTGATGAATTAGAATTTCTTATAATGTGGGGACCACATGGTGTGGGGGAGTCAATTTATTAATATTATTATTGGTTTTAAATTATAATAATTAAATTTATTTCTCATAGTCTTCATAAATAATTTTATTTTATAAATTATTATGTGAAAATTTTATTTTTTGAACAGACATTACATGTTCATGATTCATTAAATGAGTACGGGTTGAAGGCGACAAGTTAATGGATCAAAATTCATCATGTTGAATTTAATAATGTCTCAAGTTAGTGGTAAATATTTTTGGACATGAGTGAAGTATTTATAAATTCATTCAAGGTGATATGAGGTTCCATCATCATGATGATTGGGAGGTGATGCACATGGATATATGGATTTTACCAGTTATGTGGAGGTATCCTTTGTTCCAGATGATGATGCAAGGATATACTATAGTTTTATATACTTGGAGGGAAATTTTTTTACAATTATGTAAACAACTAAAAATTTATTTGAAATGTATATACCATTATCTCCATTGACATTGAAAAAATTAGATATCATATTAATTGTTTTGAATAAATTTTATTTCTTTAATTGCGTCTATTAAATGAAAAATTGAGATTTAATGAACCATGAGAAACTATTATTATTATTATTATTAAATAAAAACTATTACCAAGATATTAAATATAGTGGATGTGATATGAATAATTTTTTTCTAAAACATATGAATAATTATTTCCTATAAAAAAAGAATATTGTCAAAAGGGTACTTAATATTTTGTTAAGTCTATATATGTTTTCAAAATACTATTTTCATACAATTTTTGTTTTCATTTTTTTTAAGAAATTATATTATTTTTATGAGACATAAATGAAATTAATTTGGTAAAATAAAATAAATTTTTGAAATTAAAATATTATTATTATATTTTAGTTAATTTTCGTGATCTCTAGGAAAAGAAAAATTTAACAATGATTTGTGTAAAAATATATTTTTATTGATAAATCCATTTTTGTTTTGATAATTAATAATGTAATTTTTTAATTCAAAATTTTTTAAATCATTAATTTGATAATATTATATATCTATTAATCCAATTATGGCTATTGTATGTATTTTCTAATTGAAATATTAAATAAAATCTTTTTAAAATTTGAGGTATTTTTTCAATAGAAAACTGCCATTTCATCTCTATTAAGGGTTTATATTTAAATTAAAATATCATATTATTTGAATTGATCAGGGAAAATGAATTTTTTATTTTAATATGAATATGTTATTTTTTATAATAAGTTCAACATAATTTATTATCATAATGAATAATAAAAAAACTAGAAAATTAAACAGCAAAGTTAATGTTAACACGAGTTTACTAAGGAATTAAACGAAATATATATGGTGTAAAAACATATTAAAAAGTGTTGATGTAACATTTTTATCCATATATAGGCCATATTTACTCTAATTTTAGTAATAGTACATTTTATATCCTGGTGTCATGTGAAAAACATGGGTACACAATATTCTTTTCGAAAATACCAGGTGTGTCATCTCTCCCACTTATAAAATACACCCCATTCTCATATTCTCTTTACACAAGAAGTACAAATTTTTTTAACACAATAACAACTCAAATATCTTTCTTACATAGCTAATAATACCCAATTATTTTTTTATTTTATAAATTAATTCTATGTAGGCTTTAGGTTAATCCTATTGACGTTGTCCAAATAAGAGGAAATGTTTTTAAAAATTTATTTTTTTTAATTATTATATTATGTCCATAAAATATCTAAAAATATACTGATACAATATAAAGACTAGAATGTTATTATATGATATTATGTTAATTTAAAAACCTATATATATCTCTACATGCATTTTAATGGGGGAAAAATTCTATTGTGTGTATGGAAGACTACCGCTTCATAAACTAATGTGATGTGTTTTCCATTTCTATTTTACAAATATGGAATTAATATTATATCCAATTAATTTATATATATATATATTATTTTAAAAATACATTGTACATCTACAATTATGATATAATTTATACCATCATTCCTCCAATTTTATTGGGGATATAATAATAAAATTAATGTGTAATGAGGACTACCACCACATGTTGTAATGGGATTTATTATTCAACAATGATTTTCAAGGAAGGTAATTATTTTTTATTTATGTAATTTTGTTGATATATATAACTTAAAAATTATTAGTTAAAGGTAATGTATTTTTATTCCCCTATTTTGTTTCATCTATCCAGAAAATTGGAAAAATATCAATGTGTTCATTCAACCTACTTTCTCATTGAACGGTGTATTTCATTTTTATTCAATAAATATTTTGAATTATTATTATTAAATATATAATGTATATATATAATATCTATATAATGTTTAATATTAACGAAATTATGGAACCATGATAAATGAAATATGATAAAAAATTTATAAACTAAACACACACACAAAATACAAAGCAGTTATTACTTGAAACAGGATTTTAATATGGAATTATTTTTAAACATGTAATAAAGGGTCATATGTATTTAATATATCGTATGAAATATATAAATATATGAATGGTTTTTTATAAATTTATTGTAATATTATATTTATTATACATGAGGTTCTAATGTGTATAAATGATGTTGAGACTTAAGGAATAAGATGTTTGTCTCACTTTTATTTTATGTGAGTCAATTTTCATATTCACCATATAAATCATTAATATGTTGTATACACTACCCATGAATATATTTAATTATTATTACCATAAAATTACTTTGATATAGTTATTTAGCTGATGATATCTCTTTCACAAATTTTACAGTTTCAATGATACCAATGCTTTAAAGGATTTCTTTTCTCAATTTTCATACATTGAGAGATATGTATTGTTAGGTACCTATGTTGTTTTGTAATATGTATATTTATACATATGAAATGGAATATAATAATACTATTTACACTCATTATATATTATGTCTCATTTAATTTAATTATGTCATTATCCTTAAAATTCAATTTTAACAAATTGGTTACAGTTTTATTTGTTACGATGTCATAATATATAAGGAATGTTCATGTTTATGATTAAAAAGATAAAAAATCATTATATATATATAATAATATTCAGGAAATTTCATCAAATTTATTTATTTATATGGAATATTTTATCCCCCAGTTTTCCACTCTTGTGTACTCAAGAGATTAAAATAATATTTTTATAAAAAGTACTATTTATTTCTCTCTTCGGTCCAAAACATGTTTCTTCTATATCCAGGATTTCTAAAAACTATTTTTTTTAAATTTCCGAAAGATTTCTTATAAATATTTATAACAAATTATTACAATTTAAAAAAAAATTATAATAATTCAACATTTCATTTTCAATACAAGACTTGGGTTTATTATACTGAATTTGTGATGAGAATCATTATTTTAACATTTATGATGTTTTCCTCCCTCCGAAAAACCCAATTTTTTAATGATTAAATTATATGCTTCAATTCATATATTCAAAATATTTTGTTATTTTTTAAAATAAAAACGTCATTTTCCAATAATGTTTATTTTCATCAAGAATTGTTCAATGTGATCATTAAAAATCATCTTCCATCAAAGAAGATATCATTTTATGTGACCAATTATATTATAGGTTTGTGACTCACAGATTCCATTAGTATTCTTTCTATAGATGGTCTCTAATTATTATTACGATATTTCTATGAAACCAGTATCTATTCCATGAGGTTTTCTATGATTACATTCATATTAAACCAATTTTTTTTGATGGGTAATGCGATGACGAATTGATCAAATAATAGTGAAACCTATTTCTTCTCAAAAGGTTATGTTAGGAATAAATTTTTAAGAAAACCATTTCATGTCATGAATTATTATATTATTATGTTTTATGATCTTTTTGAACATGAATGTATTATTTTTATAATGTTATGGATGGGTTATATTGATCCCTATAATGTATTGGGTATTGATTGATTAGTTAAAATAAAAACATGACTATAGTGGGGAGTGAACCTAGTTTAATAAGTGACCCTATAAACTATGATAGTCTTGGGAGGAAACCTTAAATACTATATAGGGTTCGGGATTTATCAAATTCCACTTAGATAGTCCATAAAATGTCCCATTGAATATTGTTGAATTATTTTCAATGGTTATGTTCAAGCCACAAATATATGTCTTATTCCAATTCTATGTTATCACTGTTCATGTTTATTGATTCCATTTTGATTAATGTCTTTTTAATTGCCCATTTTTTATCTATGAATCATGTTTATGATCAATGATATTAATGTAATGGTTTTCAAATATTATTATCATGTTTTCATTAAATTATGCTCATGATTCTTTGATATCTTCCTATTTTTCCATTAATGACAACCTGAGTTCACCCATTATTATTTTTCATTTACCCTTATTATGATGAAAGGTGTTATATATTATATATCTAATAGGGGTCCATGTTATGAAGAACATATTGAATGATTATGTATCTTTCTTATAGACCAATTGTATATGTGTCCATGTTCCTAAATGCATTTTACCATTATGATTCTCATGATTGTCTATTTGTAATGAACTGTATATTCATATGAAAATATTTAATGTCACTATATTATATGTATATTTATTTAATTTTGTTTTCTTATTAAGGGGCATTTAACCCCTTAAATTTTGGTTGGAAAATATTTTTGTAGAACCATATGGATATTTATATGGATAAAACTAAACTTGAAAAAATTTATTGGACAATTTCATATAATGTTGGAAAATAATAGAGAAGGTGCTTTCAAGGAATTTCATTCGTTAATATATACTAAAATCAGATGCAAATTTATCCCATAATTATATTGGGGTAATAAATCCATAATGGGAATATTGATGTAGATTCGATTAGAACCTAGTGCCTGACAATAGGCCTTGTAGGACCCCAGGTTTAACCCTTCCATGTGATAATATTTTGAAATTGACAAATTATTTATGATAAATCATGATGGTTTTAAATATTTAATGACTATTAATGAAATAGGATTAACCTAATGTGTCATATATTGAGAAGTTGGTGTCATTTGTTATACATATTATAAGTTATGTATCACTATTATGTTGTTCCAAACTATGCTTATTATTCCACACATTATTATTTTTAGTTTTATTCAATGGTTAGAAAATAAAATAATAATATTAATTATAATTGATAAAAAATGAAATTATTTTTCACCGATGAATCGAAATTTTATGGGATATAGTATGGAATCCCGCCTTTTTATTACATAACATTTAATTTCATTTTATAAACAGAGGATATTTAAAGACTAGTGTATTAAAAATCTAGTACATAATACATGAAAAAATCATAAAACATTCTTCTAATATAATTTAATGGAATCATCATATTTTCATCCATGGTTAAATTACTGCATCTCATATCCTAGAGACATATATCAAAGTAAAGGGTGAGCAGAAGGCCCGGTATGGGTAAACAAGGAATCAGTTTACTTGTGATATCAATAAAAACTTGAATAAAGACATGAGAAATAGATGTATAGACATATCTTAATGAAAATAACTTGAATAATACATACATATGTGGATACAAAATTTCATTTTAACATTCATGAACATATCTCCAAGGTATATCCCCGAGGTGTCATAAACATTACCAAGGTTATTCACCAAGATATCATGAAACTTATCGTCTCTAGAGATTATTTCTTTACCTAGTTCATTGGATAGATATCAGGGTGCACCCTTAATATGTCATTACATTCATGTGAGCCACATATATCATAATAACAAATATCATAAATAACCCATAGAGAATAAATGAAATGGGTTTCATTTAAAAATATCGACGTTTTAAAAGTTCGTAAAAATAAATCATTATATCATTTATAACCCATTGAAAGGGAGTGATGGTTATATGTATTTCAATTACTGAATCAAATATATAATTTTTATATATCTATGAACACCCATAGAAAAAAAATAAGTCTGGGTATTCACATAAATTACAAGATAATTTCTTGAGAGAAAGAGATAGAAAATTTGAGACAAAAATTCTACAACATAATGGCTATATATCATAGTTTTTGAAAACATTGAAAAGAGAGGGGACAAAGGTCACCCCCTCAAAAAAATTTCATAATACAGATTGGGTATAGAATTAGATCATGGTATGAATATTTGAATGACATACCACATGAAAAGGAAACATGAAAGAAAATAGAAAATGTGATTTCTTTTATGAGAAATTTGGCAGCCTAATAACGTCACTAAAAAACTTCGAAAAAAAATTGACCAGAATAGAAAGGGTCTCTAATTAATTAGAGATGAAATTAAAAGTAATGATAAAATATAATAACATAACCTCAATATAATGAGATGGAAACTAGACGACACAACAAAAAGGAAGTCTTGACATTAAAAGAGGAGAGTGAAAGGATCCCTTACCATGAAGAGTAACTTCGATAGCATAAGGTCAGGACCTTGGGGGGCTTGAGGGAGCATCTGGAGGACTTCATGGGAGGTAAAGAGACAATAACTTCATTGTGTTGTATTTGGGAGTGAAATGAATGAGGAAAAGACTTGTTATTTATAGAAAAAGTGAGGGAATAAATCATTACTGGCCAAGGGACACCTCATCAGTGGTATTGGAAAAACCATGGACATTCCCATAGTATTTGGCCATGGTATTGTCCACATGGGAGACCTTTTACCTCTTATTACTATTCATAATTCGACCGTATTGATTACATAATTAATACATCATTAAAGATGTCATTAAACACTAGAAACTTAAATCTATAATTTTACTATTCACCAAACATTCAATTATTTCAGAAAAATCCAAAAAATCATCCCTAACCTAATATCGATGATCTGAATTCAGAAATAAACTCCATTTTATAAAAATAATTTTCTAAATATTTTTAATTTATTTTTTAAATAAAAAATATTATTCACCCTAAAAAAATTAATACAAAACCAATAATTTCTGAAATAGTTATTTACATATTTTATTGAATAACATTATTTAATAAAGGGGCCAAAATTATATTAATACTTTCTTATGTGAGGTTATTTATCCATTTGGTCACATTACTAATCATAAGTGTAAAATCACTATTCATAATTTTCTGTTCACCAACAAATATGTTGAACTTATTAGACTCTAAATTTCTTACTAAACACAACTGTAGAAGACCATTTTTAGAAAATCATTGCACATTATTAATTATTTAAGGATTAAATAAATATTCTAAAATATCTTATCTTTTCTTCTATTCATCAATAATATAAATCCTATACTTATCTAGACATTTTAAAATTCACAAACTTCACTATAATAAGAAAACACAACTTTTATTTATTCCAAAGGATTACATGAAGCAGCTAAGGTCTTGGTACGTAGCCCCTTAGAACACCAGCATAGGACCTAAGTGTAAGGTGTGCTAAGGTGATAGAATCTAGGGGCAGCTCAGCCAACATTGTCCAATTGGTGATTTCTATTATCTTGAAGATCTCCTGAAGGCAATTCGGTTCCAGCTTCACACGATGAAGTTTCTCTTGGGATTGGTCCATATCAATGTCTAGTGGTGATACCTCCTTCCCAAGCTCTGTCAGATGGGCTTTGATCATCCCAAGACTACTAGATGAGGACATTAAATCTTCTTTCTATATTAACAAAGATCACTTGTATTTATAAACATTAATCGCAGCATTAAGAGTTTAGGTTTCAACGGTCATATTGACCAATGATCATATAAAAACTGAAACCCAATGGTATCATTTTAATTATACTCATTTCATTAAATAAATTAAATATTTTATTTAGTACAAATAAAATAACAATCAATATTAGGAAAAATATTATTAAAAAGTTTGGGTCGTTACTTTCTTCCCCCCTAAAGCAATTTTGTCCCCAAATTTCAAAACTTGTACCCTAAGAAGAAAAAATGTATGGGTACTTCTACCTCATAGACTCCTATGGTTCCCATGTTGCTTCTTCAAATTTGTGGATCCTCAATGAAACCGTAACAAGGTGTGTAGTCTTGTTGCATAGAACCTAGTCTCTATGATCCATGATCTGTACCGACTGCTCCTCATAAGAGATTTCATGTTCCAGTTATAACACCTCTAGGTTTAGTACATGTGAAGGGTTAGGTATATACTTCCTCAAGAGGGATATGGGGAAGGCATCAAGAACTTCTGCTAGATTTGAATGGTGTGCAAGCCGATAGGACACTTATCCTACACAATCAAGGATTTCATTGGGGATAATTTACCTAGGGCTGAGATTCTCGTTCCTCACAAACCTCATGACTCTCTTCGAAGGTGAAATTCAAGGAAAGACCTTGTCACCAACATCAAACTCCAATTCCCTTCGACAGTTGTTGGCATATCTCTTTTTCTGACTCGGAGCATCCTTAATCTGTTATTGGATTACATGAACTTTTTCATTCATATCTTGGAAAAGATCAGGCCCAAAAAGCTTTCTCTCTCATACTTCATCTCAACAAGTACGATTTCTACATCACTTCCCATATAGAGCTTCATAGGGATCAATTCCAATTATCGAGTGGAAGATATTATTGTAAAATAACTAAACTATAGGGATATGATGATCCCATGAATATTTAAATACCATTGAGAATTTTTTCATCATGTCCTCGAGTGTTTGAATAGTACTTTCAGACGGGCCATCATTTTGGGGTGGATAGGCTGTACTGAAATTCAATTTTGTGCTCAAAGCATGTTGAAGACTTCTCCATAATTTTGTTGGGATCCATGGATAATGATCAGATATGATAGAAAGAGAAAATCCATGAAGCATTAACACTTCCTTCACGTAAATCCTAGAAACTTGATCAAGAGAGAATTCTTCTCGAATGGAGATAAAATTGGAAGTCTTGGTGAGAGAGTCCACAATAACCCATATCGCATTGTTTCCAATGGATGTTCTTGGGAGACCAGTGACAAAGTCCATAGTGATATTATCCTTCTTCCATGCTGGAATGGGTAGTGGCTTCAATACCCCTTTATGACGTTGTCACTCTTCCTTCAATTTATTACATACTAGGTACCTTGTAGTGTAGTCAGCAATTTCACTTTTCATATTAATCCACCAAAAATGATCACGAAGGTCCCTATACATTTTAGTGATTATAAAATGTATAGAGAAAGGACATCTATGAGCATCATCCATCAACTCATTATTTATTTCCCAAAAATATGGAACAAATAACCTTGTACTAAATTTCAATATAACTTCTTGATCAATATAAAAATCCGGAAATATAGAATTTGTTATAGCCCCAAACATCTCCTATAACAAATGATCTTTTTTTTTTAGATTTCTTGTTCTTATCTACTAATGATGGTTGATAAATATTTTGGGTTAGGTTTGATGATGTCCCTTTTCTTATAATTCCCATGTCCAATTTTACTAGGTCATTGATCAATAGATATCATGGAATCCTCATCATGGAATGGAAAACTGGGTCTTTCATGCTTAATGCATCAGCGACTTTGATTTCTCTTCTAGGATGATAATTGATTTAACAGTCATAGTCTTTTAGAAGTCCCAACCATCTCTTTTGTCTCAAGTTCAATTCCTTTTGTATGAAAATACACTTCAAACGTTGATGGTCTTTGTATATATCACATTTCTCCCCATAAACATAGTGCCTCCATATCTTCATAAAAAAACTTCATCCAGCTCCAGATCATGCGTAGGATAGTTCTGCTCATGAGTCTTCGACTATCGAGATTCATAAGCAATGAAATTTTCATTTTTCATGAGGACGATCCCAAGCCATTTGAGTGATACATTCCTATAAACAACGAATCCTTCTCCACATGAGGGCTGAGTTAACTCAGGTGCATTAACTAATCTCTTCTTGATCCCATGGAAACATTCCTAACACTCCATTGTCCAGAGGAACTTGACCCCTTTTTGAGTTAACTTGGTTAATTGATTTGAAAGTTGTGAAAAGTTTTTCAAAACCCTCATATAACATCCTTCTAATCCAAGGAAACTTCGAATATCAGTTATTTTTGTTGGTTGAGGCCCCTACTCTACAACTTCTGTCTTTGCAGGGTCATATTTGATTCCTTCATTTGGTACAATGTTCCCCATGAATGCAACTTATTTTAATTAGAATTCATATTTTATAAGCTTTCCAAAAAGACTCTCCATCTGTAGAGTTTGCAAAATAACACTTAGATAATCTTCATGCTCCTCACGAAATTTAGAATATATCAATATATCATCAATAAAAACTACCACAATGTTATCAAGGTATCCCTTAAAGAATATATTCATCAAATCCATAAAAATAGTAGGTGCATTAGTCAGTCCAAAGAGCATAACAACAAAATAATAATTCTCATATCTTGATCGGAATGCAGTTTTGGAAACATCGTCTTTCATCACCCTCAATTGATGATGAAAAGATCAAAGATCAATCATAGAGAAGTATTGAGCCCACGAATTTGGTCAAATAAGTCATCAATTCTTGGAAGAGGGTGTTTTTTTCACTGTGATCCCATTCAGTTCTCCATTATTAATGCATTGCTACATCGATCTGTCCTTCTTCTTTACAAAGACAACTGGTGCTCTTCAAGGAGAGACACTCGGCCAGATAAACCCATTCACCAAAATATTTTGGAGTTGATTCTTTAATTCTTCCAGATCCAAATTCTCCATCATATATGGTGTCTTTGATATCAAATGAGATCCAGGTAGAAGTTTAATGGAGAACTGTACCTCTCTTTCTAGGCGAGGTCCAGGTAACTCCTCAAGAAATACGTCAATTTATTCCTAGACGATGGGTACATTTTCTATCCATAAACTCTCATATCATTCTTCATATTCTCTAATCAACTTCATAAAAAAGGATAAATGGGGTTAATTTAGAAAATGATCAGGTTGAGATATCTATCCTTGGAAGATAACTGTATGTTTTCCGTTCAAGAATACTCATATTTCCATGCTGCTTCAATTGATCTTAGCATTATAATTTTAGAGCCATTCCATCCCTAGTATAATGTCGAATTCTAGCATGGTAATGACTACTTGATTTGTGATAAGATTGTTCTCACTAAAGTAAATACTAGAGTTTCTAAACACTGATGATGGTTGGATAATCCCACCAAGAGTCTTTCCTGATAACTCTACTTTTAGAAAATTGGGGGTTGAATTTAAATTAATTGAAAACTTCGAGGAAACAAAGGAATGAGTTGAACTAGAATCAACAAAATAATTTATATATTTGAAAGGACAAAAATTGTACCTTCTACCAAATCATTTGAATATTCATCTTCATATTTCATGATAGAAAATCATAGTCCTCCTTCCTTGGCCAGTGTTGAGGTAGATGGTGGTTCCCCTCCACTACCCTTAGATTTGGGCATTGATTGGAAAATTTCCCATGTTTTCCACACATAAAACACTAGACATTAGGTAGGGACTGCACCATATACCCCTTTTCAGTAGCGTTAGGATGTTGATGTTTCACATCACTATGACAATTCCTTGCAATATTGAAATCTCTTCCACATTTTTATGATTTCCCGCTCCTGATCTTGAAGATCCCCAATTGCTTCATCCCATATTTATTACACGTGGGAAGATTCACTTTCTTGCCTCCTCATCCATGATTAATGGTCCTCCCTATGATGGGCTCCATTGATCTCTTCTTTTAATTTGATTTATGAGACCATAACATCTCACCAAACTCCAGCTCGACTTTCATCACACTCCCCATGATCTCCTCATACCTATCATAGTCTCAGTATTCTAAATTCTTCCGCAGAGGAGGTCTCAGACAACTAATGAATATATCAACCTTACCATTTAGTTCCATGATAAATCTAGAGGTATTTCGTGAAATCCTTGTGAAGTTCATCTAATAACTTCTCACATATTTTCTCTTCATCTACTTTAGCTATAGAAACTTCTTCTCCATTCTTGTCCTTATCGATCGAGAGAAATTCTTGTTGAAAAATATCCATCTGAACTCTTCCCAATCTATATCTTCAACTTCCATTTGTGGCCTTGTGTTTTGAATTAGTTCCCACCACAGATCAGCTACTCCCTCTAAGCGACAAATAGACAAGGTAACCTTATCTTGTTATGAACAATGAAGCATAGAAAAGATCTTCTCTATAGAGTTGATCCATTGTAAATTAATCAATGTGTCAGTCGATCCAATGATGGTTGGTGGTCGTTGACACATAAGGATTAAACAGAATATTGTTCCCTTCACTGATAGATCTGACTCTCAGCTTGTTTCAAGGTATTTACCATAACTTGACTCAGTTGGTTCATCATTCGCATGAATGTTTCCATTTTGGCTTCCATTAGAGGGCCGTCAACACATGGTCCATTGTGGTCACCGTTTGAATGGTTCCTCCTATTTCCCACCATTTTCTAAAAGAATAAATCCTTAGTGAGAAACATATTTCATTTACAAATCTTTTAAATACAAATTATTTTATGTATTAAAACCTTATGTTTAAACAATTACATTTTTCTACAATTTCTTCATAATGATTCATAAAAATCATTCAATTATCCAATCATATCCCCCGGGAGTGTCGTAACCAAAAGTACAGCAAGGCCCATTGTTAGGTACCAGGATACCTCGAGTCAAGCCTGAAACTCCTTGTCATATTTTTCACTCCTAGGTACATTTCTACCAGAGCTGCCTCTACCTGGTCTTATCAAGCTAGGGATGCATTTCCTTGATAAACCACATACTCAATACTCTCCAAAATACAAGGATCTTTTCATATATTTAATATTTTATATAAGATTCTCCCAATATTTTTCAATGCCTAATTTCTATAAATCACTAATCTATCCTTTAATACCAACTACGTCATCCCGTATTTTTAATACACAACTTTTCATTACATTTTACTAACAGAGGAAAATTAAAGACTAGTGTCTGGGAAATCAGGGACTTAATTCATGGAAACAACATAAAACATTCTTCTAATCCTCTATTAAGGATTCATCATATGTTCATCCTAGGTACAATTGCTACATCTGATTTTCTAGAGACATACATCAAAGTAAAGGGTGAACAGAAGGTCCAGTACGGGTAAACAAGGAATCAATTTACTTGTGATATCAAGAAGAACTTGAATAAAGACAAGAGAAAAGGAAGTATAGGCATATCATAATGAAAATCACTTGAAAAATACTTAAATATGTGGGTACAACATTTCATTTATACATTCATGAACTTATCATCATGGTAAATCCACGAGGGGTCAAACAAATTACCATGTTTATTCACCAAGGTATTGTTAAACTTGTCATCTCAAGAGATTAAATCATTACCAAATGCATTTGTTTGAAATCTGGGCACACCCGTAATATTTCATTATCTTCATTTGATCCAAATAGATCATAATCAAACATTTCATAAATAACACATAGATAATAAAATTAATGTGGTTCATTTCAAAATCGTGACATTTTAAATGATCTTAAAAATAAGAAAATTATATCCCTTATAACCAATGGAAAGGGAGTGAGGGTTATATGTATATCAATTATAGAATCAAATATATCAATTCTCTATATTTACGAACAAACATTGAAATTAAATAGGTTTGGGTATTCACATAAATAAACTAGATAATTTATTGAGAGAAAGAGATAGAAATTTTGAGAAGATATTTCTACAACATAACAGCTATTTAAAATGGTTTTAGAAACCATTGAAAAGAGAGGGGACAAGGGCCACCCACTCATAAATAATTCATAATACAGTATGGGTACATAATAAGATCGTGGTATGAATATTTAAATTAAAAACCACATGAAAAGGAAACATGAAATAATAGAGAAGATGCAATTTCTTTTACGAGAAATTATGCAGCCTAACAGCGTCACTTATAAACTCGAAAAACAAATTTATGAGATCAGAAAGGGTATCTCAACAATAATAAATTAAATATAAAGTGATGAGAACATATAAGAACATACCATTTACATAATGTGATTTAAACTAGATGACACAACAAAAATAAAGTCACGAATTTAAAAGAAGAGGGTGAAATGATCCCTTACCTTGAAGAGTAATGTCGAAAACATGATGGTCGGGACCTTAGGAGGCTTTTGGGAACATTAGGAGGACTCCTTGGGTCGTAAGGAGACTAGAAATTCTATGAGGAGGTTATATATGTGAAATAAATGAGTAAAAGGCTTGTTATTTATAGGAGAAGTGAGGGAACAAATCATTAATGGCCAAGGGACACCTCATTGGTGGTATTGGAAACATCATGGTTCTAATGGTATTTTCCAATGTTATTGGAAACATGGGACACCTCATACCTTATATTACTATTCGTAAGTCTGAAATATTTATTACATAATTAATACATCATTAATGATATCATTAAACACTAGAAACTTAAATCTGTAATTTTACTATTCACCGAAAATTCAACAATTTCAGAAAAATCCAAAAAACATTACCATAACCTAATATCGATGATCTGAATTAAAAAATGAACTCAATTTTATAAAAATAATTTTGTAAATAATTTTATTTTAATTTTTTAAATAAAAAACTATTCAACTAAAAATTATAATACTTAACCAATTATTTCGGAAATAGTTATTTACCTATTTTATTAAATCACATTACATAATCAAGATGCCTAAATAATAATATTATTCTTTTAAGTGTGGTTACGTAACCCATTTTTTTACAATACTAATAATAATTGTAAAATCACTATTCATAATTTACTATTCACCAAAAATTATGTTTATCTTATTATACTCTAAATTTCTTATTGAACACAACCCTAGAAGACCATTTTTTGACAATCATTACACATTATTAATAATTTAAGGTTTAAATTAATATTTTAAAATATCTTTTCATTTTTAAAATTAATCAATAATATACATCCTATATTTATCCGGGAATTTAAAAATTCACAAACTCCACCAAAATAAGAAAAGACAATTTTTATTTATACCAGAGGATTACATGAAGCAGCTAATGTCTCGATACATAGTCCCTTATAACACCAGCATAGAACCTAAGTGTAAGGTGAGGTAAGGTGATAGAATCTTTGGGCGGATCATCCAAAATTTCACGAGTGGTGATTTCTAATAGCTTGAGCTTCCCTCAAAGGTGATTCTGTTATAGCTTCTCACGATGAAGTTTGGCTTTGGTTTGGCCCAGAGCAAAGCCCGATGGTACTACCTCCTTCCCAAGCTCCGTCAGATGGGCTTCGATCGACCCGAGACTACTGGATGAGGCCATCAAATCATCTTTCTATATTAATCAATATCACTTCTATTAATAAACAATAATCACATCATTAAGAGTTTAGTTTCCAACGGTCATATTGACCAAAAATCATATAAAAGTTGAAACCCAATGGTATCATTTTAATTATACTCATTTCATTAAATAATTGACATAGTTTTGTTGAGTATAAATAAAATAACATACAAAATTAGGAAGAAAATATTATAAAAAATTTTGGTTTGTTACATATAGAATAAGAAAAATTAGTTCTATTCTCACACAATTTTATAAAGACATGAATTAGTTAAAATTGAAAACGATCAAAGGATGGAAGTACATTCTTGGATCCCTTTAGTTGTAAGTATACACATAATTCGTTTGGTTCATTGATCTACTAGTTTTTCCGAAATGGAAAACTACAATAGAAGTGATAGTTTCTATTATATAGGGTTTGGAACAAGAAACAATCATTTTTTCTATCTATCATTTGAAAGGTAAAGAAAATAAATGGTGAAATTTCATTATGAATAAAAGGGAAAATTATTTAATTGAATCCACGGAGTGGGATTATTTTAATATCATAAAATTTAGTACGTAATTCCATCATATTAGTTTTACGAAAATTGAGAAGTAATCCTTGAGATCAATAAAATGGATGACAACTTTTTTGGTACCTATGAGGAAATTTTTTTCAAGACATAAGAGGTATGATTATGGGATTATTATCCAAACATAATCTAAGGTTGACCGATTCATCAGTGGATAAAACAAATTATACAAGGGGTAAAATTTATAAATTGGATTATTTTTTATCAATAAATAATTTGATGTGATCTCATGATGGAAATTGATATAATCATTGGCCATAAATATATTTTTTTCCAAAATAAAATGGAATTTAGATTTCAATGGAATATATTTAGAACATAAAGATAATAAGATAATCCTAACTTCCTGATGGAATTATGCAAGTAAACATTATTGAAATTTTCATTAGTGGATCATAAAAGTTTTAAGAGTGGGATGATGGTTACAAGGAAAGAGAATACCAAATTGATGATAAGAAGATAACTATTGATGAAAATATAGGAAAAATACACATAATGAACCAACATAAATCCACTATTTCAAATTCATAGATAATGAAAACTACACTAACTAGTTCTCAAAAGTCAAAGGTTAGTGATAATTATTGAAGTTAGTAACCTCTTAAGGAGGGAGAGAAAGTGAAATCAATTTTGATCACTATTTTTGGAGTAAAAACATGTTGAAGGTTAGAATTACTATCCACAACATTACTATTAAGGTATTATTTGAATCTTGATCTACCAAATCATAAAAAACCAATGATTTTATTTGAGTATCCGGATTCCACCACGTTTCTAGATATATAATTAGTAGTGATACCCCTTAATTGTTCGATAATCACATATCACATAAATGATTCCTCACTAGTTGATTTTTGTGATATTTTGCTTCCAAAAATAATGATATTAATCCTATGGATAAATTTTTTGTTATCATAGAAATTGATAAAACCCAATTCATTTCATTTTTTCTTACATGGTGTCGTTTAATTATTTTATGGCTTGTAGATGTTTGATTTTCATTATGTGTTGTGAAATACATATATCTACCTCCAATGCATTCAGTAATAATTGATATCAATTGAGTTAAACTGGAATATAATGAGGAGTGAACTTAGTTTTATAATGGACTATGTCAACTATGATTTCATTGGGAGTGAACCTTATTTACTATAATGGTTTGGGGAGGGAACCCATTCCACTATGATTGTCTTGGAAATAATCCTTGAAATGCTAAGGAAATGATTTTCTAATATTACATGTACAAAAAAATATATTCATTGTAGAAATTTTATGTAATAATGGTTCTTGTTGTTTTTTTCAATTATGATTCATTTCTTATAAACTTACATGATTTGTTACATGACTCATTATTTTACTATATGATAGGAAGGGTATGGTTTTCAAATGTTATTCTCAAATAAACATACCATTATGATCATGATATGGCGATATCTCCCCAGTATACTATTATTGAGCATCTATGACAACTGTTTCTTGTTTTTCATTTCCCATGAATATGATTAATTCTATTAAGGATGATATTTCAATGATGATTTCTAGTTATTAACAAAATTTTCTGAGGCAATTTATCTCACTTATGGTCTAGTTTTATATTTTTCCATGTTTTCAAAATCCTTATACCTTGACGATCTAGATAAATGGGCTTCTGTAATGTTATTAATACTCATATAATGTCATATAACTTCTATATATGAAATGTTTTGGGGTTTAAATATATTCGAACCTTAGTTAGAATATCTATAATTTTATAATAAGTGGAACCAAATGTTCTTTGGAGGATCCAATAGTTTTATTTATTAATGTTTTCAAATTATTAGGAAACATTAATACAAATAATTTTGGATTTAAGGTCTTTCAGGGGATGTTATTAGACTATTGTGGGATTTGACAAGAGTATCACTTCTTGATCATCATTTATTTCTTTCTATCTTATAGAATCATTATTTAGACTATTAGGATTCAAATGATATTAAGGTCTTAGAAGCACAATAATGTACATTAACATATCTAATGATATAAAATTTAATGAAATGATGGAATAATAAATCCATTGCTTCATATCAATAGAAAAATATCAATACAAATAGTGTATTAAATTTAGGGTCCTAATAACCTACCATGAACATATAATGATATGTTAGATCTTTTAATTTATATTTTTATATCATTTCAAGGTTATTTTCAATTTTTTCATTCAATTGGAAGGTAAATTTTGTGAGATATAGATCACCTACACCAAATCACCTTCATATGTGTATCTATACTATGTTAAGAGTCATCTGAGTGTCATTATATATTTGAAGGATAGGAGAACTTTGATGTTTTCCTGACTTTTTGAGACATATAGTGGTTTGACATTCCCTATGATAGGATCCACTCATTCTTGGTATGTGAATTAGATAATTGTATATAATTCCACTAGGGATCTATCTTCCTAATACACCTCGTCCATAAAAACATCATCCTCAATCTCACGGTTTTTATAAGTGAAGAATAAATTTCCTCCCAATTCTCATTGTAATTTTAATGTTCATCAAGTATGGAATGACTTATTAGAACAAAAAATAAATAATTATGTATACCATGCATCCACATAATGGGATGATTATTAACAATGATATATTATTCCTTGGCCAGAGGCTTTAATCTTAAACCAAATGGTTGTGATGTCCCATATAACTGATGTGAACCCAAATTCAGACTTTCCATTTGTGGGTTCTATTGACATGGACTACCCACAACCACATGATAGTCTAAAAATTACATAACATCAAACATAAATTCAAGGAAAGTTGGATTTGAATGATTCATGGATGTAATAATATAGTTTCCATGTTATTTATAGGATCCCTAATGTTCCTTCAGTGCTGTTTTAGCTACATATATGGATTCATCAGTGATGTGGCCCAAAATTAATATAATTTATTACCCTTACATTCTCAATACCCCCAACTTATGTGGTCTATTCCTTTGGTTCCCCATTTAAGGGTGTAGAAAAAAAAATTTATATGTGTTTTCATTATTAGATAATGGATCTACTAGTTGAATTACATTGATAATGTTCAGTAGTGATTCTATATCTTATAAGGATTCTATTATATGGGGAATTTCTTATGGTATGAAAAATTGTGGATGAATATACATGAGAGTCTATAATATTTTATGAATTGGTTTATGTTCCTCTTACAATACCATATTCTAGTCCTATCAATTATACTACCTCAGTAGAATAGGGTTTAATGAATGGATTATAACATAGGAATGTATATATTTGGAAAATAATTGGTTGATTGAGATTTTAACTAAGGATAGTATAGGGACAATCAACTAATTTTCATATCCTTTAATTTTTACATTATTTCATACTTTACTATGACTTCCTTCTAGTTGTAATATATATTTATATTTCTAATTGATAAATGGGAAACCTATTATAGAGGTTTTCCTAGTCTCTAATATCTATAATTTAATCATTTTATATAGAATGTAGTTATATATTATGTAATAATGAAAGTTTCACCTCAAAATATCATTAATAGTATACTAATTTGGGAAATTACTAAGAACAACATCCTCAAGATTCATTATTAGTGGAATCAGAAGGTTATTATTCTAAATGGTAGAGATGAATTTCCAAAATCCTAATCTTTTGAAAATGTGAATGTTTTTCATCATCAATCATCATATAGATCATAATAGTGTTTCATTATTGGTTCTATATGAGGGTGGTTTTACTGATATTTTTACTCTATAAGAGATGGTGGGATTTGTGGATATTTCCTAGGTTCTACTGCAGTTGATGCTAGTTTAATAATTATTATAGCATATTTGACATTACGATATTTTCATTGTTTTATATATTACTACAGTATAATATGTATACTTGGCATAGTGAATGAAAATACTATAAAAATTTTATCACAACTGAATTCTCCATGAATCAACAATGATAAATTAATAGGATTAACATTGTTTGAAAATCATCATATAGATTCTCAATCAAAACAAATATCAGTTTATAATTTCGGAGATTCATACTGAGTGATTATGTTATACCATTATATATATTAATGAAATCACAAACCAACACATTTTCATGTTATATTAAATCTGATAGGTTATTTAAAATTATCTTTCTTACTATAGAGATGAATGAATAGTGGAAGTGATGATGATGATCTTCCTAACCCATCATGGTATGAGATGAAAAAGATCTCTACCAGACAAGGAATACTCCAAATAAACATTTTATAACTGAAGTTAGTTTTTCCAGCTCAATCTAATCATGTGTTCCCATAATAGTGATGTATTGAGAAACATACTGTGAAAGGTTCTTTTCTGGTCCCTCTGATTTTTTTTAAAAACATTAGATTTCTAATAATCGTTGGTGGAGGGGTAGAATCCACCTACACTAGATATGGTTTCATCTTAGTTTACACTAAGGAACACCACTATTCTATTTCTTCCATTCAGGTGAATATATTATTGATATTACTTAGAAGATATCGATGAAATTTGTTTTAAGATGAATTGAGCATGTAGATGGTAGGTGTACCTTAAGATGGTTTATATATATTGGCTATTAAATCCGTGTTGGATCCAAACCTGATTGACTTCTGCTAAAGGAAGTCTTCTATTTTTAAAATTGATGATAAAATTAGTCTTTATCAATTAACCAGGATTAATAATTTTTTATCACCTAGTGAAATAATATTTGTCATATTATGTTATAACATGATAAGTGAATCCATTATATTGAGTGTGAGGATAAAAATTTACCTCATATCATGTTTTATAATTAAATTTTATATTTACCATGATTAATTTTCCATTGATTAATTTTATATACTCTATTATAAACTTGAATTATTACATTTTTTCTTCAACAATGATTAATTTGACCTCTAATGGTGAAGAGTGGTATATAGACACATATATTTCTTTATTGTAAATGGAATCATAACAATGTAGTGAAAACAAAATATTTCTGTCTTACATGTTATGGTTATTAATTATATTTTAGTTGTACATTTTTCATCATGTGTTAATATTAAAAACATATATCAAGAAGCTGTTTCATAGGTATGTGTCTCAATGATCAGGTCTTAGTGGAAGTCTTCATTCATATTACCTTTAGTGAAATTTATAGGCGTATATTAGGAAATATTCAGAACTTAATTATCATATAGGTAATAGAGTGAGTCTATATTCTCATATAGCTCTTCAAAATAATATATGGATCCTCTATTTTACGCCCTCGTAGTGTACCATTTTGCCTTACGATCTCTTCTGGGTTTGACTATTTAAATTGTTTTTTCCCATAATATAAATCAATGGATAGTGAAATTGAGCGATTCCTTAAAAATTATTTTGATTGAAAAATAAATTAGCAGGGTTTTCATGTAAGGGTAGGAATAATATTTATATTTTCTATCGATGAAAAATTTAATGTTTATAAAAGATAAAATTCTTCATTGGAGGAGTGATAAACCCCCCACCCCAACCCTATGGGTTCAGGTGATTTTTTATTTTCAATAATCACATATTGAATCAATAGAATATTTAATATTCATATGGGTAGTGGTGGTGTTAACAATTCCATGACACATACAAGATTGGTCTTCTTATGAATATCTATTGTTGTGGTTTCCAATATGTTATACATGAATTGTCATTCCTTCACAAGTGCATGGTCTGAGTGTGGAAATTTTTCTGGATTTGAACTAATAATCGCAAAAAGATTCCCTATATTCCCATATTTCAACATTCAAAACTGCTATTCTTGCATGATATTTCTATAGGTTTGGAAAATTACTATACAAATAGAAACATTTCTTTGTTCATGCAGAATTTATTCAATAGTGGTGGGATCTTTTTTTATGGTTCAATTGGAATGTTTGGTTTTTTTTTTAAGAAACCTCTCTAATGTAAATTTCATTTCATGGTTACTTCTTCGGGGAACTCTAGTTACCAAATGATAGAGTAAAATGAATTTTTTTTTTGGTTTCTACAACCGCATTTATGCACTTAAAATTTTTAATTAGTGGTTATTTTTTTTTATTTTCCAATACTTTATAGAGATAATAATGATTCAATTTCATGTATTGTTTCTTTGTTATTGGATTTCAATCTACTGAGAAAGTATAAAATTCAAGCTGATAAGATTTAATATAAATTATTTATAGAGAGGCACCCTAATTCTAATAAGGAATATGTTTGACACTTTTCTAGTGAAGATTCTATCATATACATTGGTTTAATAATGCATGAAATCCCCCTTAAACACATTTAGGATGCCAAAATGGGATGTCAAAATGGGCTAGAAAATGATTGGGAGGTTATCCTCAATTAATTATTTCCACATATCCTTTTAATTTTCATTATAAAATGGGGAAAATTAATTTACCCATTAAAAACCTGTGGTTTCTTTCGATGTAATTTTCCATAAAACATGATGATTTTATATGTTTCATTTGATTATTCGAATGTATGCAGGGGGTAATGGAGTCATAGGCCATTACTGTCATCTCAAAACCTATATTGATAATGAAAATGTACCACATGTGGGAGTCCGGTCCATGGAAATAACCATAGTCAACCCTTTAAAAACTTCTCTATATGGAGGTGATCCTAGGCTATCATTAATAAGGGGAGAGCCTTCTTGAAATTAAGAATTCATACCATTGGGACCCACATTTTATGTTCTATGGTCATTGATTCCATATGGAGGTCCATTGTGGATACCAATCAATTAAAAAACATTGGAAATAACTTTTCTCATATTCATTTTCTAAATATTCTTTAGAAAATCATATATTTCAGAATGAGTGGAGTTTTTTATGATTAATATTCATGTTTCTATAGGGATGAACATTTTATTTTATATTATCAGGATGACCTCGGATCTGCTAATCTGAGTATCATATGGAATACCTCTAAGGATGATGCTATTTTTATCATCAAATGATGACATTGAATACTCTAGGCATATAAAAGACATGATTTATAGGGCATAAATCCGGAATGTGTTGATCAATGTAGGTGTATTCACCGACTCTTCTATCATTGTCTTCTTTATTGTAGGGATTGTTATAGAGGATCACATGGTTGAATATTGGGGACCATATTAGATATAAGTTACTCTAGGTGACTGTAATATCATTGGTAGAGATGGATGATGATATACCAGGTGTTGAACATCAATATGGGGATGTACCTTATTTTACACCATAATATAGTTGATGGGTTCCATTAGATTGGGATTGAATATTTCTATAAATTAAAAGAGCTCTGAGATATTCTGTAAGAACCTAGTTTTTGCTGCGAAAGACTTTGGACTATTACTTGATGTTATTCCAGAGCAGCGCCTTCAGATGGCGTGCGATTCCGAGCCCCGGTGTGGCCGGAATTAAATTTTCAGTATGTTCACACTGGAGACACCAAATATATGGTATAACTCTTAAACGGAGTTTCGGATCAGAGATTCGAGTGTACGGATGGGTCTGGAATGGGGTGTTTACCATAGGAACGACATAAAACATGTCGGCGCGGGATGTTTGGACCCCTCGCCCACTTCTGCAACGTTAAACGGATTAAATAAATTAATTAATTTGTTTAATGGAGAAACGCTAGTATCTTTCAAATGGTGGCTCGGATTTGAAAACCTAGGGCACTGTTGAGTTCGGAGCATGCCGTTTACCCTAGGAGGGGTATAATATTCACGGGCGCGGGCCGTTTGTGAAAAAAGGCTCCAGGGGCGTTTTCGTAATTTGGAAGCCTCGGGAGCTAAGTTTATTACCTTTTGAAAGGGGTCTCGAAATAGAATTCTAAGACTTACGTTGTGCTCGGGAGGTGGTGTTTACCCTAGGGGAGGCTTAACCTCGACCCTGCTGAGGGTTCGGGTTCGGGCCGACGAGCGGGTGGTTAAGCGTTTTGTATTTAAACGCTTAACACACCCCTTCCTCTTCTTCTTCCCCACCTGGACAGCCACAGGAGGCAGCCTCCCCTCTCCTCCTACATCTCCGGAAAGGAAGCTTTTGCGAGGCGACTCCGGCAAGGTGCGGTGGTGCCGGTGGATCGACGTGAAGCTCTGGGCGAATCCCAGTGAGGTAGGAGGTTGCGTTGCGTTTTCATTTCTGAACCGCCCTTTGAATTCAAATTTATGTGCCGATTTGATGTTAGATCTTCGAACGATGCCTGTATATGCGTAGTATGTTTTCTTTTCTTCCCATCGCTTTTTTCGGATCAAAAATCTGAGTCCGTACATAGTCGCAAACTCCCACCAAAGTTTGCGGGTTTTGGGATTTTTTTTTGCGGCGGCAGCGTGGTGGTCCGGGGAGCTCCGGGGCGGCGCGACTTCGGTTCTAGGTGGTGGCGCGGTGAGCAGGCGGCGGTGTGGTGCTTCGGTCGGGCGACTGGCCAGTGGAGGCGGCCGACATCAGGGCGGCGGCTTCAGGCGGGCTCCCGGGCGGCGCCGGCGTAGCGCGAAGGGGAGGAGGGGCCGCGAGGTGTGCGACCACGCGTGCGGCGACCGCGACCCGCGTAAGGGGGTAGCTGCGGAGGAAAAAGGGATGGGCCGTCAAGGCCGGTCGGTGGGGACAGGCCGCGGCGGACCGAACCGGACCCGCGGCCGGGCCGCGGGCCGGCTGTGGGCGGACCGGCCGGTCCGGCCCAAGGGAATGCCCCTTTGAACTTCCGACGCCCATAACTTTTGTGACGGGCGTCCGTTTTGCGCGCCGTCAGTGGCAGCGCGGACCTTGCATCGTGGGGAATGTTCAGAGCTAGTTTCGGGAATTTTTAATTCCCGAAACGAGGGTCCGTGGAGGCGATACATGTCCTTAAGCGGGCGAGTGTATTCCCCGAGTTTCTTGTTTTGGACGGCACGGACGCATGTGAAGTCCGCTTTGAGTGTTGTCAGTTGCGTTGGGACACTGGCGTAGGGGCGAATATTTCCAGGTCGGTTTCAGTTATTGAGGCCAAAGTTGAGGTGTGGGCCCCCCGGCCCCTCTTTTGAGCTGCGTGCATCTTTTAGAGACTTTTTCCTCGGACGTCCGTTTAGGGCGTGCGAGCAGTTGACGTTGGGTGTTTTACCGAGGGCATCGCGTTGGCGCAGTCTGCCCGCTATAATTCGGCTCGATAGAGCGGGCCCCACGACGGTCGTTTTGGGAGTTGACAATGATTTCCAGCTTTATCACCGGGCGACTGTTTAGGACAAATGAGTAGTCCATTTTGTATACTATTTCGAGAAGATCGCAACGGTGCGATCCGTTCGTTGAGTTTCAGGACCGAGATGCAGGTCCCACGTGGCACCGCTCGTGTGCGGTGCGCCGGGATGCACCTTTTTCTCCGGATATCCATTGCACTCAAGCAAGTAGTGATTTTGATGTGTTTTCACGAGGGGATCGCAATGGTGCGATGCACCCGACTGTTTTCGGGGCCGAGGCTCGGGATCACGGGACGCCGTTCGGGCGTGAGGTAGTGTTGGTGACTTTTTCATCGGATATCCGTTGGAGGCGAGTAAGTAGTCGATCTCACGTGTTTTTCCGCGAGGATTACAATGGTGTGATCCATTTGGATGTGCGGAGCCTCTTGCGTGATCTTGACAAATGTGGAATGTGAAAGGTGCTCTAGTGGCGGTTCGTCCTACCATGTTTGCAGCGGACCCTTGGTGTGTGATCGCGAATTCATGGGAGAGTGATATAAATGGTTCAAGAGATGTGGTTGTCCGTGCCTGGGCCTTTTAGGTGGATTTTTTACATCACGCCTTCGCGTTGAATTTGGGTGTCGTGCGCACGATAGCCTTGGGTTGGAGACATGGTATACTCTGGGAGTATAAGAGAACACTTGGAGGTACGTTTTGTTCGTACCCGAGAATGATTGGGCACTTGGTTGGGGTTGCGATGGGGCCACACATTGTGTGGGACCCACGTGCATGCCAGATTCTACTTTACGTACTTTGACCTCTCACGACGTAGAGGGTCCCTCTGTGTGATTGTTTGACTAGCAGGGTGAAGTTCTTCCCCTGGCTCTGTGCTCGTTTGTGACCAGCAGGGTTGAGTGGTCCCCCCTGGTTTCGTTCTCAATTGATTGGCCGGTATCGGTGCTAGTGACACCCAATGCTGGAGTAGACACTGCACCTCATTTGGGTGAGTAGTTCTAGAGTTGGGAGGTTGCGCGATACCCACTCCATGTTCGGTTGGCCAGTGTTGTGCCCTCCAGTGGAGATGGCTAGAGCAGTTCTGAGTTCTACCCTCCGGCGGGGCTGGACAGTGGGTTACTCATCGACTTCTTTGGGTTTACCCTTTAGCAGGGCTGGGCAGTGGGTTGCTCACTGAATTTTAGGGTTTACCCTCCAGTACAGACTAGGCAGTGGGTCACCCGACTCTTTTTGGGTCTACCCTCCAGCAGAGACTGGGCAGTGGGTCACCCGAATCTCTTAGGGTCTACCCTCCAGCAGAGATTGGGCAGTGGGTCACCCGACGACCTCTTAGGGTCTACCCTCAAGCGGGGCTGGGCAGTGGGTCGCTCGTCGTCTAGTTCCAAGTCTACCCTCCAGCACGGCTGGGCAGTGGGTCGCCTGTCGACCTATTTCAGGTCTACCCTCCTGCGGGGCTGGGTAGTGGGTCGCCTGATGATGTGTTATGGTCTACCCTCCAGCAGGGCTTGGCAGTGGGTCACCCAGTATCTTTTTATGGTCTACCCTCCAGCGGGGCTGGGCAGTGGGTCGCCTGATGATGTATTATGGATTACCCTCCAGCAGGGCTGGGCAGTGGGACACCTGTTGGCATTCTAGACTCAGTCCTCTCGGCTAGGCTAGTCGTGGCTTTCCTCTGTGATTACAGGAGTGGGACCCTTGGTTGTACGGGTCGGTGATGGATCGACTTGACTTTGAGGAGACCTCTCGACTGCGGGGCATTGACGAGTTGTGGTTTGATGTTCCCCCATAACTCTCAAGTACGAGGGGCGCTTTCCCCACCGAGATGCTTTCTTGTGACGCGATCTAAAACCGTGTGGGCGATTCAGTGCCGCCCAAAGAAGATACTGTCGAAGTGCAGTGATTGAGCCCCTTAGCTTGTGGTTCAGGGAAGACGTGCAGGATGATGGGAATCAATGGAGTTTCTTCTGGGACTATTGGAGACACTTTTCTTGGGCTGAGATACGGGATGAAGACCCCCTTACGACGTTGTTCGGGCTTCTTGCTGAGCATAAAGCTATGTATATACCTTGTTTGAGTACCCACTTCTTGGGATTGGTTACTCTCCCTCTAGGAGAGGTGAAGACGCGCGAGGTATGCCACATGATTTCTGTGTCTAGATTCTCATGGTTGGATGATTGTACTCTCCTGCTATAGGTAGCGAAGACTCGACAGAAAGTTCATCATCTCACCGTTTACAGCTCCTTGTGCATGGACGAGTCTACCTTCTGTTCTCTTGTTGGGTTGAGCTGGACTCTTTGTTGTTACTCTTTACTTCACTTTCGGTTTTAATCCTTTACATTTCCCAGTTCCATCTACTGCTCACCCTTTGGTACCTGCTTTGTTGCTCCCTCTAGCCTTCTGGGTATCCAACTGAGTATTTTTATACTCACCCCTGCTTGGGCTTTGCCCGCACATGGTGTGCCCGTGCAGATGACAGATAAGTGGAGCGTGACTTCAGTAGAGCATAGGAGCTCGGGAGCATGGACCGCGTGCGGTGGTCGTGGTCGGGTTCCAGGTGGGAGACCCGTCAGCTGTTTCTTTTTGTTTACCTGTTGCCGGGTTGTGGCACTTTTTTGGTTGGGTGCATGTTTTGCCCCTTTTCTTTTCAGTTTGTACTTTGTACTATTTAGAGGTCGATGCACATTTGTGGTATATATATAGTAGTTGTTCTTTTTATTCTGCTTGTTCTTTCTTTTACTTTGCAATTTTGAATTGAGTGTGTTGCGCGTGCGTGTGTGTACATGTGCTTAGGCAAAGGCCTCCCCGAGTTGTTGTGCCTTCGGTGCTGGTCGCCAGCCCCTGGCCTATGGAGGCTAGCTTGGGGTAGTTGCGGCTCAAGCCCGGGTAAGGTCAGGTCGTGACAAAGTGGTATCAGAGGTGGTTCGTTCCTTGGGATGTTGTGCGCACGTCCCAAAAAGAGGAATTGGTTGGGATATAGGGCAACGGTGTTAATGTGTCTCGAGAGCGGCTCTCAGGCCAGGGAGTCCAGTGATGGTGCGATGGCTGACATATCCATTCACGAGGACCTTGATAACACGCTTGTCGACTCGGCATACTGAGACACTTGTTGCAGGGAAATTTGTTTGTGCATCACATAGGACTGAGTCTTGACTGTCGTTCGTGAGTCAGCTCCCCTTCATGGTTTGTGGTATATACATATATGCTCATCTGATTGCGGCACTCCATGATAATATTCAGGATGTCTCCGCGAAGACAGCCGGCCAAGATACCAGCTTTGGTTCATGACGACGACCCTGTGAGGTACAAGGCCACAGTCCAAGACCCATCATGCGAGCCCTTTCTTTGGGTGGCCGGTAGCAGCACCCCCACCTGTTGAGCATTAGGAAGTTTCAGCAGTGCAGGCTGAGCTTGAGCCCGGGTTGAGCATGCTCCGTGAGTTCTAGCAGCAGAGACTGCTGAGGTTCATTGGTGAGACAGACCCTCAGGTAGCATAGGTTTGGCTCGAGGCAGTGGTTCGCCTTTTCAGTCTTGTGTAGACACCGACAAATCAGGGAGTGTCTTTGGAAGCCACCGTTTTTCGTGGAGTAGCTTGCCGTTGGTGGAGTCTGGTGACTCCGCTTCTTGATGACTCGTCGCTTTCATGGTGTGACATTCAGTTGTTGCTCCATGAGGATTTTTTCCCCTCCTGCTTGCACTCTGTTCGGATTTAAGAGCTCCTGTAGTTTCAGTAGGGAGGGATGACAGTGGCCGAGTATGAGGCTAGTTTTGCAGACCATGCACGCTTTTACCCAGACTTGGTCCATGACGACAACTTCCGAGTGCGGAAGTCTGAGCAGGGCCTCCGCTGAGTGGTCTGTGCTGTCATAGTACCCTTGGGTATTTCCACATATGTCAGGGTGTTAGAGCAGGCGATGGTGACAGAGGGATTCCTGTCACATTCTATTGTTGGTGGTGGCAGCAGGCATGTTGGAGTCGAGACGTCTGCCGTAGCTAGTGGGCGTCGGCATGCAGAACCTCGACGCAGGTGGATTTATAAAAACCGGACTCAAGGGCGTGGTCGTACACCACAGTGTCGCCAGAGGGCACCAGTGTAGCCTAGAGAGATTCGGTGCTATGTTTGTGATGGGCGAGGTCACTTGGCACGACTCTGCCCGACATGAGTTGCTGAGAGCTTCAGACAGGCAGCAGGCTCACCACCAGGGCAGAAGCATCACCGTGATCAGAGTAGTACACAGGGTGGTGGTGCAGGAAGAGGGGCGGGAGGAGCTGGTAGTGGGGGATGGCTTTACGAGATCTCCCCATCACCACTAGGCGGTCCATGCCAGGCTCTAGGAGTTGACGGTTGGGACCATGGGTAGCCGCGAACATAAGATGTCTACGATCCTGAAGACCATGGGATGGTGAGAGGTACCCCTTGCGACTCTTCTAATTATTGAAGTAGAGTTTTTAGGCTTTGCGTGTGAAAGAATTTTCTCCCTAATCCTTGTTTGAGGTGTTACCAGGGTGATGCAGGGCATTGGGTGCAACCCTGTGTTGGTAAAAAAAGGGGGCGTGAGACCTTTTCCTTTAGTCGATGGTGTTGACTCCTTCGCTTTTTGAGCGTGTAAGAGAGCATCGACTGTGGAATCTTTTACAACCATATATCCTTGGGTGTTTTACCATATGGTTATTCTGAAGGAGGGAATCACCGGGCCTTGTTTCAGGTGCGGGCGGTGATTCCAGTCGCGGCGTGCGACGTAGAGGTTTGACCGGGGAGGTGAGCTACCCCCGAGAGCCTTCGGGCCGTTTGAGCCCGTGAAATTGGATGGTGAGGTTCCCTACAGCCATTCCCTAACCCCAATGTCTGGTGTGGGTGCACGACATCGGCACGGGCCAACCTCGCGTGAACGGATCAATCCTTTGGTCTATGTGTGGTGATGCGGAGCTGTGTGTGGGTTCTTCTGGGTATGGGAAAGCCAGGTGTGGGCTTAGTACCCTGTGTTGCTCCCTAATTTTTCTTTTCGGGGATGAAAAGCTTGACATTGGGAATGATGTAAGAACCTAGTTTTTTCTTCAAAATACTTTGGAATATTTCTTGATGTTATTCCAGAGCAGCGCCTTCAAACAGCGTGTGATTCCGAGCCCCGGTGTGGCCAGAATTAAATTTTCAGTGTGTTCACACAGGAGACGCCAAATAAATGGTATATCTCCAAAACGGAGTTCCAGATCAGAGATACGAGTGTACGTATGGGTCCGGAATGGGGTGTTTACCATAGGAACGACAAAAAACTTGTCGGCGCGGGATGTTTGGACCCCTCGCCCGCTTCTGGAACGTTAAACGGATTAAATAAATAAATTAATTCGTTTAATGGCAAAATGCTAGTATCTTTTAAACGGTTTCTCAGATTGGAAAAATGAGGGCACCGTTGAGTTCGGAGTGTGCCGTTTACCCTAGTAGGGTATAAGTTTCACGGGTGCGGGCCGTTTGTGAAAAATGGCTCCAGGGGCATTTTCGTAATTTGGCGGCCTCGGGCGCTAAGTTTAGTACCCTTTGAACGGGGTCTCGAAATAAAATTCCGAGACCGCCGTTGTTCTTGGGAGGTGTTTTTTACCCTACGGGAGGCTTGACATCGACCCTGCTGAGGGTTCGGGTTCGGGCCGACGGGCGGGTGGTTAAGCGTTTCCTATTTAAACGCTTAACACACCCCATCCTCTTCTTCTTCCCCACATGGACAGCCGTAGGAGGCAGAATCCCCTCTCCTCCTCCATCTTCAGCGAGGAAGCTCCGATGAGGAGACTCCGGCGAGGCGCGGTGGTGCCGGAGGATCGATGCAAAGCTCCGGGCGAAGCCCAGCGAGGTAGGAGGTTGTGTTGCGTTTTCATTTCCGAACTGCCCTTTGAATTCAAATTTATGTGCCTATTTGTTGTTTGATCTTCGAACAATGCCCGTATATCCGTAGTACATTTTCTTTTCTTCCCATCGCTTATTTCAGATCAAAAATTCGTGTCCGGACATAGTCGCCAACTCCCGCTGAAGTATGCGGGTTTTGGGATTTTTTTGCGGCGACAGCGCGGTGGTCCTGGGAGCTCTGGGGCGGCGCGGCTTCGGTTCCAGGCGGTGGCACGGAGAGCAGGCGGCGGCGCGGCGAGGAGGCAGCGGCGCGGTGAGCAGGTGGCGGCGCGATGCTTCGGTCGGGCGACTGGCCAGTGGAGGCGGCCGACTTCAGGGCGGCGGCTTCAGGTGGGCTCTCGGGCGGCACCGGCATAGCGCAAAGTGGAGGAGGGGTCGCGGGGTGCGCGACCCCGCGTGCGGCGACCGCGACCCCCGTAAGGCGGGTCGTTGTGGAGGAAAAATGGACCGACCGTCAAGGCTGGTCGGTGGCGATAGGCCGCGGCCAGCTGGCCGTGGCGGACCGAACCGGCCGGTCCGGGCCTGTCCGGCCCAAGGGAATGCCCCTTTGAACTTCTGACGCCCGTAACATTCTTTACGGGCGTCTGTTTTGCTCGCCGTCAGCGTCAGCGTGGACCTTGCTTCATGGGGAATATTCAGAGCTAGTTTCGGGAATTTTTAATTCCCAAAACGAGGGGCCGCGGAGGGGCGACATGTGCTTAAGTGGGTGAGCGTATTCCCTGAGTTTCTTGTTTTGGACGGCACGGACGCATGTGACGTCCGCTTTGAGTGCCGTCAGTTTTGTTGGGACCCTGGCGCAGGGGCGAAGATTTCCAGGGCAGTTTCAGGCGTTGATGCTGATGTTGAGGCGTGGGCCCCATGACCCGTCTTTTGAGCTGCGTGCAACTTTTAATGACTTCTTCCTCGGACGTCCGTTCGGGGTGTGCGAGCAGTCGATGATGGGTGTTTTCTCGAGGGCATCGCGTCGGCGCAGTCTGCCCGATGTAGTTCGACACGATAGTGCGGGCCCCGCGAGGGCCGTTTCGAGAGTTGACTGTGATTTCCAGCTTTATCACCGGGCGACCGTTTTGGACAAGTGAGTAGTCCATTTTGTGTACATTTTTGAGAAGATCGCAATGATGCGATCCGTTCGTTGAGTTTCAGGACCGGGATGCGGGTCCCACGTGGCACTGCTTGTGTGCGGTGTGCCGAGATGCACCTTTTTCTCCAGATATCCGATGCAATCAAGCGAGTAGTGCTTTTGACGTGTTTTCCCGAGGGGATCACAATGGTTCGATGTGCCCGCCTGTTTTCGGGGCCGAGGCTCAGGATCACGGGACGCCGTTCGTGCGTGAGGCGGTGTTAGTTACTTTTTCGTCAGATATCCTTTGGAGGTGAGTAAGTAGTCGATCTCGCGTGTTTTTCCACGAGGATTACAACGGTGTGATCCATTTGGTTGTGCGGAGATTCTTGCACGATCTTGAGAATTGTGGAATGTGAATGGTGCTCTGGTGGCGGTTCGTCCTGCCATGTTTGTAGCGGACCCTTGGTGTGTGATCGCGCATTCTTGGGAGAATGATATAAATGGTTCACGAGATGTGGTTGGCCGTGCCTGGGCCTTTGAGGTGGATTTTTTACGTCACACCTTTGCGTTGATATTGAGTGTCGTGCGCGTGATAGCCTTGGGCTGGAGACATGGTATACTCTGGGAGTATACGAGAACGCTTGGAGGTACATGTTGTTCGTACCTGAGAACCTTTGGGCGCTTGGTTGGGGTTGTGATGGGGCCACACGTTGTGTGGGCCCCACGTGCATGCCGAATTCTACTTTACGTACTTTGACCTCCCACGACGTAAAGGGTCCCTCTGTGTGATTGTTTGACTAACAGGGTGGAGTTCTTCCCCTGGCTCTGTGCTCGTATTTTGACCAGGAGGGTTGAGTGGTCCCCCTTGGTTTTGTTCTCGATGGATTTGGCTGGTAGTGGTGCTAGTTACACCCATTGCTGGAGAAGACGATGCACCTCATTTGGGTGAGTTAATCTAGAGTTGGGAGGTTCCACGATACCCACTCCGTGTTTGGTTGGCCAGTGTTGTGCCCTCCAGTGGAGATGGCTAGTGCAGTTCTGAGGTCTACCCTCCAGTGGGGCTGGGCAGTGGGCTACTCATCAACTTCTTTGGGTTTACCCTCCAGCAGGGCTAGGCAGTGGTTTGCTCACTGAATTTTAGGGTTTACCCTCCTGTAGAGACTGGACAGTGGGTCACCCGACTCTTTTTGGGTCTACCCTCCAGCAGAGACTGGGCAGTGGGTCACCTGACTCTCTTAGGGTCTACCCTCCAGCAGAGACTGGGTAGTGGGTCACCCGATGACCTCTTAGGGTCTACCCTCCAGCGGGGCTGGGCAGTGGGTCACCCGTCATCGAGTTCCAGTTCTACCCTCCAGCACATCTGGGCAGTGGGTCGCATGTCGACCTATTCCAGGTCTACCCTCCAGCGGGGCTAGGTAGTGGGTCGCTTGATGTTGTGTTAAGGTCTACCCTCGAGCGGGGCTTGGCAATGGGTCACCTGATGACGTCTTATGGTTTAACCTCCATCACGGCTGTGCAGTGGGTCACCCAGTATCTTATTATGGTCTACCCTCCAGCAGGGCTGGGCAGTGGGACGCCAGATGATGTATTATGGATTACCCTCCAGCAGGGCTGGGCATTGGGACACCTGTTGGCATTCCAGACTCAGTCCTCTTGGCTAGGATAGTCTGTGGCTTTGCTCCGTGATTACCGGAGCGGGACCCTTGGTTGTATGGGTCGGTGATGGGTCAACTTGACTTTGAGGAGACCTCTCGACTACGGGGCAATGACAAGTTGTGGTTTGATTTTCCCCCATAACTCTCAAGTACGAGGGGCGCTTTACCCACCGAGACTCGTTCTTATGACGCGATCTAAAACTGTGCGATCGAGTAAGTTCCACCCATAGCGAATAGTGTCTATGTGCGGTGATTGAGCCCCTTGTCTTGCAGTTCAGGGTAGACGTGCAGGATGATGGGCATTGATGTAGTTTCTTCTGGGACTGTTGGCGACACTTTTCTTGGGATGAGCTATGGGACGAATATCCCCATATGACATAGTTCGAGCTTCTTGCTGAGCATAAAGATATGTATTTACCTTGTTAGAGTACCCACTTCTTGGGCTCGGTTACTCTCCCTCTATGAGAGGAGAAGACGCGCGGGGTATGCCAAGTGCTTTCCGTGTATAGCTTCTCGTTGTTGGATGAGTGTACTCTCCCGCTATAGGTAGCGAACACTCGACAGGAATTTAATCTTCTCACTGTTTACAGATCCTTGTGCCTAGACGAGTCAACCTTCTGTTCTCTTGTGGGGTTGAGCTGGACTCTCTGCTGTTACTCTTTAATTCACTTTCAGTTGTACTCATTTACTTTTCCCTGTTCGCTCTACTGATCACCCTTCGGTACCTTATTTGTTGCCCCCTCGAGCCATCGTGGTATCCTACTAAGTATTTTTATACTCACCCATGCTTGGGCTTTGCCAGCACATGGTGTGCCCTTACGGACGATGGACAGGTGGGGTGTGAATTCAATGGAGCGTAGGAGCTCAGGAGCTTGGACCATGTGCGGTGGTCGTGGTCGGGTTCCAGGCGGGAGACACGTCATCTGTTTCTTTTTGTTTACCCGTTTCCAGGTTGTGGCACTTTTTGGCTGGGCACATGTTTTTCCCCTTTTCTTTTCCGTTTTAACTTTGTACTTTTTAGAGGTCAATGCACATTTGTGGTATATATATAGTTGTTGTTCTTTTTATTCTACTTGTTCTTTCTTTTACTCTGCACTTTTGCATTGAGTGTGTTGCGCGTGCATGTTTGTACAAGTGCTTAGGCAAAGGCCTCCCCGAGTTGTTGTGCCTTCGGCACTGGTCGCCAGCCCCTGGCCTATGGAGGCGGGCTTGGGGTAGTTGCGGCTCGAGCCCGGGTAGGGTCAGGTCGTGACATATTCCATCAGTATTCCATAGACTTAAGGGGGGAAGGAAAGTGTTTCCACATTTGATCCTCTTCTAGGATATACCAACATACCTACTAGATGGATGTATCGAAATGAGCCCACTAACTTGTCTCTATCAATATTTTCTGATGGTCATCCTAAGGGGGGCTGTCTATATAATCCATCTATCAAGTGGCTACTAGGATATGATTACCACTCTCCTCATTATTTTTGTGTTTATGGATATTTGTTATCCCTTTGGTCATCAATAAGGTACGATGACTATCTTCTAATATTGTTGATTTTGCGATTTACTTGAAAATCTTTTGGAAATGGGAATGAATATAGGGCTTTTAAAACATTTCATCCAAATCATGTTAATGGTATTCTAAAATAGGAATGGGAATACAACATAATTATTTAGTTGTAGTGATATTATATTTAATTTTTTTTCTTATATTCACCATTACTGCATGTCGATGATAATCATATGAAGGAGTTGGAATATGGACATTCCCTGTGGATGCTTCCTAGATACTTCAGTATGCTCTTGATGCAGCTAGAACACATTAGAGGGTTGGATATTATAAAAAGGAATGGGATTCATCTATGACATTCTTGTGGATAACATCCTATTTAATAGGAATATAGGAATATTCATTGATTTCCTTTAGCCTATAATCATTATAGAGTCCTACTTTAAAATTCATGGGCCTGAGTGGCTAGGACCGGTATCTCTTGGTTAGGCTAAATTGTGTAGTGTTGAGGAAATGGTGATTCCTCAAGGATTATGTGACATAGAAATATAGAATGAGATAAACTAAGGGACTATAGAATAGTGGTGAGGTCAATGTCATCCTTGGGGTCCATCTAGAGACGATAAGAAAGGTATTTTTTAATCCACAATAGGGATAGGTTCCTAATGTGGTTATAGGTTTAAATATGTTCTATTGGTTTCATCAAAACCTTCCTCTGGGGGTTGTACAATAAGGCTTCAATTCATGGGGATTATATCATGCTTTATCAATGGTTGGAATGGTACCATTCTCATAATATTCCCATACAAGAGTATTTTTTACATGGTTTTGGATACATTAGGTGGGTGATATTTTCGCATGTGTCTTGGAGGAAGACGATCTCCTATATTTAAATCTATTAATGTTTTCATGAAAAGTAATCTGAATCATTGAATTAAAGGGGGTTGTTGAATGTGTTACCTATAACATATGAACACAAATAATTATAACATTGGTTATTTTAGTATTTTAAAAAAGAACATCTTTGACAAATCAATTTTATATTTAAAATATTCACATTACATTTACAATTTTATCCCATGTATTTATTTTCATATGTAATTATATGTTCATATGGATCATTGATGAAACTATAACATGGCAGATTTAGTTTCCATAGGCCTACTATGCAATATTTGGAGTTTTGTGGAACTTTTCTAGTGACACTATATAATGTCTATTGGTTGATCATATGGGTGGTATGGTTGATTTACCCCATTTGAAGGGGATTATTTCATACTCAATGACTCTCATATATATATATATATTCTTATTCATGAAACATTTAAAAAAAATGATATTGGTTACCCCTATCCTGATGATTTATTGTAGATATATTATTATGAGAACATTTGTATGTATTAGAGCTTCTCTCTCTCAAAATTCTTATATATAAAAATGATGATTTCAATGGTAGTTATAGTTTAATAACACATAATTGTGATCAGTAATGTTTATTTTTATCCATGAATTTGTTATGTGTTTTTGGTATTTGGATTATGAACATGATATAGGATACCTATATGTCATTGGGAAAATAAATCATAACCAACATAGATTAGTATGACTTGAAAAGTGACATCACACATTTTATGAACATATTTAATGGACTAATCCATGTTTTTTAATGTATTGAGGAAAATGTCTAATAGGATAAATGTTTCTAAACATGATTGCTATATTATTTATGCATGAGAAACATGTAAAATTTAACCACATTGTGAATAAGGCATTGTGATGATATGATGTATACAGTGTGAATATATACCCATAAGGAGACTAGTATTTCATAAGGAGTGTCGACCAATGAAATAAATGTAGTGATTAACATAGGGAACATTGATCTATATATATAGTATGGTTTCATTGGGTGTTTGATCCAGAAAACAAATGATTCATAGGTGATATTTCACTATATGGGTGGATATAAAAGACTAATAATTCTATGTATTACAGAGACCCAAAAATTCTCATATATGTATATTACATATTTTTATAGGAATATTATCTATATTACATTAACAAACAGATGAGGACTGTAATGTTTTAGGGATTTGGAATCATGGACACATAAACAACTGGTCCATGTGACCTATATCTTCGTCCACTAGGTCCTCAATCAATAATACCGTTCTTGGAAATATCATTGTAATATCTTTTAACAAAACTCAGGAAAAGGAAACTAAGAATTAGTGATGTCAAATTATATATAAGGTTAAAAATAATATGTCAGTATTAACTAATAATATTGGTATGATAATAAGAGAATAACATTTTAAAAGAATAACCATTATATCATAGTTCAGAAAAGTGAGTCATGGAAAAAATAATGGCACTTCATAAGATATGTATCATAATGATATCACATAACAAGAGCTATAAAATAAATACATTTTCCTAATAAATAGATTTTTGGAATTCACATAAGCATAGAAAATAAATTCCTTAAATTTCCAAGGCTCATTTATAGGAATCCCATAGTGAAATGGGTTCTCACCCCAAATCATCTTAGTAGATAATGTTTACTCCCAAGTATATAATTTTAGAGGAATTCCTATACTAAAATGGGCCCTCTATCCATTATATTCCTATTTATGTCATGAGATATAAATATTTAAACAATTAATTTGAGGGATATATACATCACACCCAATAAATAATTAAAATAATAAATATGTGTACACCAATATCATAATATATTCATAATTTCCTAATCCATGAAATTAAATTGGTTTTATAAATATTTCATTATAACATAAGCTATGGAAATGAAATAGGATTCATAATCATTTAATAAAAGAATAAACCAAGGAAAAATAAGGAAATTTCATAGGAATTTTGTCATTGTATAAGCCATATTAATGAAATATTATTCACAAATATATACATTCTAGGGAAAAAATAAGAATATAATCCTTGAATCATATCCCCAGTAATGAATAGTTAACATAAATGGTTGTCCTCATGGATATAAATTGATTTTTAATTATCAATTAGAATAGTTAATTAGGAAAATAGCCCTCCCTATTTAGTAAAAAACTAAAACATAAAAAACATACAAAATCAATTTCTTTAAAAATAGCCTTGGAAACATATAAAGGATTCATTAAACATCATTCAAAAATTTCATCATGAAAATATATTATCCATTTTAAAAATATATTTTAAATCATGAAAATTGATAAAATATATTTAAAATCCTTTTAATTGAAAAAAACATTGAAACATATACTTTAATGTTCACAAAAAAAATTTCCATGAAAATAAAAAATATCCTTCATCTCATACACATTAAAATAATGGTTCCAATCACATTTTTAGTAAAATCTGAAAATTCATTTTTTAAAAGACATGAAGATTACTTTTAATAAAAATTAAATGTCAAATATATGTAAACATTTAAATAATAAATATTTTTGAGAATATCATCAAATTTTTAGAAAAAAATTTATATGGATGAAAAAAGGTTTATTCTTCTGAAAATAAAAATAATGGTGGATTTCTCAAAAAAAAATTCTTTATTAATTGTTTATGAGAGAAAAGAAAAGGAAAACATATATTTTCCAAAAAATAACCATACAAAAATAAATATCGTGAGTTTCTTGTGATATTGAATATTATATTTTATCATCCAAAAACTATACATAATTAATCTTGATAATTGATCAGATTATATCATAAAATGATTACAACTTTAGAAAAGATGAATCATAAGTCCAAGGAAATAATAAAAATACATGAAACCTAAAATATTATGAAAATAAATTACATCATGATATTATATGTAAGATGGATTTATAAACACTATAAAAAGAAGACTGATTCATAATAATATATTTGTCTCATAGAAGGAATGTTTAGAGAAGAATACCTTAACACATTAGTAATATTTTTAATCATAAGACACAATCAATTATAACATAAATAAAAACATGAAATATCCAAAAAAATAAGTATATTCAAGCTATAAAATTTCAAATGGGTAGTCTATAAATCACATAAATGTTAAATATATTGAATTTTTCATGTATATCAGGGAAATGAAAGACATGCTTGAAATATCTTACCGTATTTCGGGACATGTTTTGAAAATGTTGAAATATAATTTATAATATATATAATTTTATTATCAATATTTTTCAAAAATATACTTATATATAATTACCTATAAGATCTCATTATGACATTTATGACCCATTTATTGTTTATTCCTTAATAAGATCACGTTTCAGATAATAACCACATTTATTTTTTATATAGATGTTGATTTCATTATTTTTTTCATATTAATTTGAAAAAATATCAATTGATTCAATATTTTTAACCACTATATATTTAATATATATTCATTGAGTATTTATTTAAATTAATTAATAAAATTAGATAATTGAAAATAAATACATTATTCATGTAGATGGTCAGACGTATGTACAAATGAAAATTGATTCAAATTTCAAGAATGATTAAAAGAAATAATGGTAAATAATATATTACAAAAACATAATATTTTTATGTCATAAATATATAAAAAATTATTATTTAAATATATTATTATTACCATTCATGTAATTCCTTTGTGAAGATAGAATAACTTCACTTTTTGAGGTGGTAGTCTACCGTACACATGATAAAAGTTATCGTATTCCCATAAAATTGAATGTGTGGTGGTTAATGAGTTTTATACATTAAAGATGTATAATTTTTAACGAATATAAAATATATATCAATTTTTTTATCTTTAGTACCATCAAAGTTAAATCAGAATTAAAAACACATCACATTCATTCATGAGGTTGTAGTCATCTATATATATGAGCAAAAATATTTTGTTCTAACATGTAATTAGGTATGAAGGTATTTTTGTTATTATAATTCAAGAGTTATAATAATTTAATTAATATAAAATATAAACATTAAATACATAATTATATCTATTCATTATTATTGGTGATGGAAAACGTATAAAAACAGTTCACAAGGCGATAGTTCATTGTAAACCTGAATGATGATTTATGTTCCCATTTGATAGAATATGAGAAAGACTTATGTAATTTAATTAAAATAATTACATATCACTATAATAAATATACTAAATTAATTATATAATATTTTATTATACAAATTCAACTAGGTTAATGAAAAAATGAAATGAAACACTATTATAGTAAGATTACCTATTCATTATCCAAATTACGTTGGTTTATACGAAAGGAATTATTTTCTTGGATCTCTAAAAAATTAAATATTCTATGTTTAGAGGGAATTAATAATGTTATTTGGTCAGGTATGGTTTAGAAAAAATTGGTTATTAGTATTTAATATGATAAGAGATGGTGTCTCTTTATATGTGAGGTGAGTTGAACACAAGTAAATTTTTAAAAGTAAAATATATAACCACATTATTAAAATGAAAAAATGTCTAAATTTGGAAATTCGTAAAAATATAATTTATAATGATGAAATATTTACATAAAATGGGTGTTGTACAAGTTTCTAGGTCATTTTACCCCATATCCTTTTTTGTTTATCCCCCGATAGATATTATATTTATTACCAATATTTATTCCATTTTTTCAAATCACACTACAATAAGTGGAAAATTAAATTTAAAAATACTCATGCATATGCGATTAGAAACTGGTTTTCCAATGGAAAAATGATCCCAATTTTTGATAGATTTTATATCAAAATTAAATATAATATTGAATAAAATGAACTATATGGGACAAATTAACATATAATTTTAGTAATTTTACCATTTAATTCTTATTTTAACACTTTTCATGCTTTTAAATGTGTTATTATTAATTAAAATATTCAATATAAACCAGAATTTTAATTATTCGTCAAAAAGTTTACCTTCTTTGAAAATATCAAAATTATTCTCATGAAGATAGTTTTCAAATGCCTATATAATAAATGAAATTTATTTTATATCATGTAATTTATATAAAAAGTTTAAAAAAATTATTTTAAAACAAGTGTGTAAAATTTCAAAAATCTAATTTATATAACAATACAATGTTTTTCATTAAATTGGTTATATTCTTATTTATTATATAAAAACACATAAGATGTATTTTTAGAATATTAATTAAATATTCCATATATAAAATATGTTAATATAATTAAAAAAAATAGTTTTTTATATTTATTTAGGTAAAACATGCATGTTTACATGAAAATAGTATATGAATAAATAATTTCAATTATTAGTAATATGTTTTTTTTTCATTTATAAATTATTTGTTATTAATGAAATAAATTTATAAACATGTGTAAAAAATATATTTTTAAAATTTATTTAATCCAAATCTTATCCACCATTACAATATAAAAGTGATAAATATCAAATTAAATAATAATATTTTAATAGTATGTGGTTTTTAATTTTAACTTACCGTTATGTACATTGCAAGTTACACATGGTTTTTGATGTATTAAAAGATAATATCAATATATCAATATATTTCAATATAATAATGGTGTATCATATAACATAAAATGGAAAAAAATAAATTCATTCAAAAAATAATAATTCATAAAATCATAGGGTGTTATTTTCTATCACCTTAAATAAATTTCATCCTCAATATTTGAACTTTCATTCAATAAAAAATGTATTGACATTAGAAAATCACATTGTGGGAAACCCACATCATAAAATGTTTTAACAAAACATCCCCATGAAAATAGAGAATGTTATATGTGATGGTCTTATGAAATAATACATAACATTCTTCCATGAATGGTCCATTGTCATAGTGCCCTTATTCTCTATAAATAAGACATCCTGGAATTTCTTAGAGACATCCTATGAGTGGTTCTTCTAACATTCTGAACATATAATAAAATAATTCATAATTCATTCATAGTGTCAACCACCCATAATCTCAATGAACCATATTATTATCTTCTTTGGTTAGTTTGAGACTCCGTGAAGGTTAATATTTTTAATCCTATATCATGATAATTAATTAACCTTAATCACAATATCCTTCCCTTCTATAATAATAATATTTTTTGCCTACATAAAATTATGTTACATTAAATTTCAATCCATGTCTTTTTAGTTACAATTTTTAACTAAAAAAAAGTATAGTGTGATTAATAATATTAATTTTGTTAAACCACATTATCCTAAAACATTACATACATTATTCCTAATTAAGGAAAATTTATTTTTAAATTATGACACCATAGGTTTATCGATGTTCATTTAAATTCATCTTTTATTTACTTCCTTCGAGATAGTATCTAATGAGTTCTTTAATTTACAAATCATATCCCACGTGAGTGATAAACAAGGTATAGAATAAGGAACATTGTCAAGCACCATGTGATAAAAAATTCCATCATAGTAAACCACTTTTAGAGTTATTAACCCTTCGCAACTCTATAGGAGTCAACATTCACAAGTAGTATCTTTGAAGGGATTAATTACTTTGAAACCACCCAAAATATTCTTTACTATAATTATGTTGAATACTACTCCACATTAGTAAATCCATTAGTTTACCATAATTACCTCCCTATAAATGTACTAAAAAATATATCTAGGGATATAACTAAATCATTATCAACCATTTTTTAATGATTAACTAATCCTTTCATCTAATACCAATAATAGATACCCAAAAAATTTCATACATTGATAGTGTATGTCACTCCCGTTATTTAATTTTGACTTAGTATCGACTCGGATTGGGTTCTTGTTGTTTTTATCTAGAACTAGGTGTGAATGGTTTGAAGTATTGGGATATCTTTGGTGGTTTTAAGGTTGGTGTGCATGCACCACATGGTAAATGGGAAATGTGTGGTCAGCCCGAGTACCCATATGACCACTCGTAGAATGGGCAGAAGCTACCAAACAGTTTGTATACGGTCTCTTGAGTTGTGCATGGGCCATGTGGATGACCAATATCCAAATAAATAAAATAAAATAAAATAAAATGAGATAATAAAATTTAAATAATGTTTTGAAAATGTTTTTACCATAATAATAATAATAATAATATTGTTGTAGTTTTTGTAGTAGTTAATAATATTGTTATTATTAAAATTACTACTATTGTTATTATTATTATAATTATTCTTATAATTTCTTTTGTTTATTATTGTTATTAAATTTTTTATTATAATAATTATTATAAATATCATTTCTATTATTATTGATTTTATTAATTTGTATTTTTATTATTATTAGTATTATATTTATTGTTATATTATTATTTTTATTGTTATTATTATTATTATTAATATTATTTTTATTAGGTAATAAATTTTTTTTTCTCTTTTAGGGTTCATATCTGCACCCCTTCTCTCCCATGTCCAATCCTCCCTATGCTCACCCTCTTCTCATGATACCACCACCCTTCAGGCCCACTCTCTTCGGTGGCATCCACACTATACTGGCCTGGCTCTCCAGCACTGTCGTCCTCCAGTCAACGCACAACCAAGATGGCACAACATTACTCTCCGGTTCTATCCCCCTCTGCCTCACCATCACCTACCTCCTTTATCTTATGTATGATCTAGCTAGCATGACCCCCTCCCCCCGGTGCTCACTTCGGTGACTGCTCCCTTGTCGGTGCGACCCCCTACTAGTGGGACCCCCAACCGGGGTGGACCACTCTTGAAAAAGAGGCCCCCTTTGGTAATTTCATAATTATTAGATATTCCTTTTTTTATTTAGGGTTTTTCTAAGGTTTTATCTTCAGGGATCTAGGGGTTTATAATCCTCTTGGAGGGGATTTTGTAACACCCCAAGATTTCATAGTGTGTTATTTCTTCAAAATAATTCAATAACTCGCACTACACGCAACAACGAGTTCAATCACACCATGACTTACAAAAAAAAATCCATTCAAAAGAGGTTATGAATAGTATTATCTAAATTTTAAACATTATATAATCCTTATAATTTTAGAATCCATATTATGAGTTTCTTAAATATAATGCAAGAACAAATTCATTTTCAGTATTGCACTTTTATCAACTTTTAATAGTGAACCCTTTTTAAATACAATATTTTAAACTTTTTGACTAAATGGGGACATAAAAAATTTAAAATGAAACATCCCAAGCTTCCACGGTACGCTTTCTTTGAATAATACAGTAGCGTGTGTTGTACGCAACCTTGAGTTTTAACACACACCGCAGCCAATCAAACTAGCCGTTATGAATAGTAATACATACTTTTTGAAATTATATATATTTTAAATTTCAAAATTGACTTCATTTTTTGATTCGTAGTGTCGAATTTACCCTAAGGTGAAATTTTGGTACTTTTCGGATAACGTTCATATTTTGATGAATAGTGAAAATTACTAAATTTTAATTAAAAACAACTTTTTTAATCAAAATAATTAATAGTGATAAATTGTGAATTTGAGTGGTTTTAAAGTATATTTAGAATATATTTTTACCATTTAATATAATGTTGGTCATTGGACATAATTTTACAATTAAACCGAACATAAACAAGTGTTAATCTTTTGATAGTTATTACCTCTTAAAAACACGCTTTTTGTTTTGACAGTGGGAATTAATTTTAAATTAATTTCTGCCACTTCTGTGTTTTGAATTTAGAAAAATGGATTCCATATTTGGAATAAGGATGTCCAAATTGTGTAAATAGGTAACTTTTATTTTTAGACATTTTGAATAATTACTGTGGTAAATATTTTATTTACCATGGTTAAGGGTAAATCCGGTAAATAAGGGTTAAAAAATAATATTATAATAATACAAAATTAACCTAAAACGTGTCCTAACCTTATTGGTGGACACATACCCGACCATGAGCATCCTTGGGTCAATTTGGGGACCCCTTGGAGCCACTTGTATGTGGTAGGGACACTTTATATTAATAAAGTTAAAATAAAAATAAAAATGGCATAAGCTTACATCATTTAGAAGAAAAATTTTTACATAGGGTTATACATGTTGGATTTTCAATTATAAATATTCATTAGAAATCTAAAAAGATTTCCTACATAATGATATTTTATTTATAATTTTTAGACATCAAATAATTTAAATTATTAATGACACAATAATGATGCAATATTTACCTCATTAATAAATCATTTAAATAAATAAGGTTATAATGATTAAAATATTATCTAAAACATGTCCAATTATTATTGGTTGATGTTATTTAGAATATGAGTCATCTTATCTTCGACCTCAATGATTTTTGGACCATTATAAACCGAATATAAATATATTATAAAGTAATACTTTCACTCTTTCCTAAAGAGCCCCTCCTCTCCCTTATAAAAGGAGACCACTTCTACTCATTCCTCACACCTCTCAAGCCACTTGGCTCGTCCAAACTCTGCCCAACTAAGCTCCCCACATCCCTCTGCTCCTCCTTGAAGCTTCCCCTTAGGCAGAAAGCATTTCAAGAAGTCCTTTGGTTCCAACCAAATTGAGTTACTTTAATTAAAGGTAACGATTTCTCTTAAATTATTTTCATTTATTTTGCTTCTCCAACCCCCAAACTCTTTTTATTTCCTTTCTTTTGTAACAACACCAGTATCCTCAATATACTAGGATGTTGTTATAAGAAGTATTCAAACTACACATACACACAACTCCATCTAATGGATGATGAACATAATGTTTCTGTGGATGGCAAACTAACGCCTCACGAAACGATGATTGTTCAAATACATCTTACCGCCTCTCATGGTGGCCATTATGATGGCACTGTAATTAAATATGATATTAATGATATATATTTTATATATAAGCTTCTGTAATTCCATTTTATTTCATACCATTATTCGTTTCATGTTGTATATACATACGATAATTTCATTTGAGGAAGTGCGGACTACCGCCCCCTTAAAATGATATGACTCGTTCATACCACACATGGAACGTATAAAGGATGGTGTTAATGAACATAAGTAACATATATAAAATATTATATTATACTGGAATAGTAATATACCTATGTATCATTTGGATTCAATTATTTTAAAATAAAAATTAAATGAAAGTAGCGTTCGTGCGTACGTACGGACTACCGTCTCCACGAACGCGGTGAGATCCATCCTCCATCGTATCCATTCAAGTATTATTCTCATTTTAGGGTTAAAAATAATTTTAATATCATTCTGATTATGAATAAGATTTAATCTATCCATTACAAACATGTCTTACGTAACCAAACATTTAAGAAGAACGAATCGATTATCACCTGAAACGACGATAATACTAAGATATTATTAATAAAGCAATGTTAAAAGATCATATATAATATCATATTAATGTATATGATTCTTGTATAATTTAATAACAATTATTTCACCATTATACAGGAGGTTAACCGACCCCAACAAAGGAAAAGTACAAGGTAAGGGTTATTTCACAATCTCTTCATTATCCGAGGTTGTTTATACGTAATAATCTACTGGGATCTCTTTATCATCCACATCCATGTTTCTTCAAAATATATTTCAAAACATATTTATTATTTACAAGAATATGGGTTAAAGTCATCTATACCCTTGTTTGACTTTTTATAAGAGGTTTATAAAGGAATCTTTCCGTCGTTTTCAAAACAAGGTCCTTTTTAACCTTTTCGACAGAATTAAGATAAGAATGTTTTTTTAACATATACGGCGGGTTCGGTTATTTTCCGCCGTTATAAAATCGTCAAAGCTTCCCTTACAAGCTTATAAGAATATTTTCAAGAAAATTGTTTATTTTATATGGCTCTTAAATGATTTCAAAAATAGAAATAGATATTTCTCTAAAAAGTGTTTTGATTTCATCTATGTCAACATCCTTTGATGGATTTTACGCTTATTTGAAGTTGATTTATTATGATACAAAAATTTTATATTGTATTGAAGGTTTTGTGATATGTTTGACTGTGGATGTGCTATTTTTATACCATTCATAGTTTATGGTGAAAGTATTGACATTTCTTATGCTAGTTTTAATACGAATGTTTATGTTATGTTTAAACCGTTTCATATGGGAATGCATTGGACTTTATAAGTGACGGGTGGAGCCCGCTATAGCTCCTCGATGCATCGGTAGGTCTCATGAGACAAACTAGTGTCTTGGCACAAGGCCTTGACAAAATCTTATTTGTAGTCTTGGCACGAGGCCTTGGCTATGTGGTTATGATAGTCTGGCATTATACATTCCAACATTATGAAAGTGGTTATTGATTTTCGCATGTGATTATTCGATTAGTAGAATATCCATGTGAATAAGTAAATGGCATTATTTCATTTTATTTATGCCATACCATGTTGAAAGTTCATGTTTAAAAGGCTTATGTTTTATTTATACATTTCCTTAAATGTTTATTCTTATTTATGAATGTTTCCGCTATATTGTTATCCTTACTGGGCATTTGAGCTCACCCCTGTTCTATGTTTTATTTTTCCCAGGAAGTGAAGATGTAAGTTATGAATGACCTGCAAGGATATTATGAGGGGATTATAGTGTAGACTGTAGAAACATTATGTTGTTGTAGTAGTTTTTCATTTTATGATGTAATGTAAAACTTATGAATATATCTAGTGTTTCCAAGGCTACTAAACCAATCGGTCTTTCGAGATTTGATCTTTCTTGTGATCATGCCAATGTTACGAAGTAATGCACTGACTCTGGGTAACTGGGGTCGGGGCGTTACAGTTGGTATCAGAGGAAGTTTAGTACAAACCTTGGAAGCTAGATTTAGATAAACTCTAATTAGAGCACGTAGACCTAAGATGAATTTGAGGATTAGTATAGAAGAACATCCTAGAATTTTGGTATTGTAGATATTTTGTGAGTTTTCCGAGCAATACATCCCTGTCTGGATATGAGCAGGTAGAGGCGGCTCTGACACAGATGTACCTAGAGGTAAAACCCGAAAACACCGCTTTGAGCTAGACTCGAACGGGAACTGCTGCACGACAACGGGCCTTGCTGCACTCTTGGTTACGACACTCCCGGGGGATATGCTTAGGATAACTCTCATTTTCTTTACAAATCATTATGAAGGGTTTATGAGTATATACATCCTCAAAGGAGACATTTTTATGATTATGGATTATATCCATAAATAGTTCAATTTATGTTAAGTGTTTTATAAGTATGGGATTATGTATTTTGATTCATAAACTGATCTAGTGTATGCCATTGTTTAGGAATGGAGCCCAGTAGAAGTAATGAGAACTCCAGAAATGAACATGATCCAAAGAGAAGGAAGGATCATATCTTTCATGGTCTTAAGCTAGAATTTATAAGAGAAATAGTCTCCCATGTATTATCATCATATGAAGAAATAATATCAGGTGTTGATAAGATAAGTAAAGAGTTTACTGAGTCCTATGGCTTTGAAGGGAAGCAAGAGAAGAAAAGGATGGAAGAGAGAAAGATGGATAAAGGGAAGAGGGAAAAGAAGAATTTTCCCATATGTGGTAACTGTGGAAAGAAACACCCTGGAACTTAACTGAAAGGAATGGGAGTTTGTTATAAGGTTGGAGGAAAATGGCACAAAGTACGTGACTGCAAGGGTAAGAAAATGGTTTTAAATGTACAATGCTTCATTTGCAAGGAGTTTGGACACTATGCGAACCTATGTCCCAATAATCAGACTATGCCACAAATGATGCTATTGGATAATAATCAAGTTATGATACTACCACAGATGAAGAGGAATGATTAGAGTTCTTATGTTGATTATGGCATTTGAGTGTTGTATCAACAATGTACTTGTTATAATAATTATGGAGTATATAAGGATTGTACTGCAGTACTATTTCATTAAGGACTTGAGATTGTGTGGAACAAAGAAAAGTGACTCAATAGAAGGATAAATTTTTGGAAAATATATGGTTGAGAGAATGATAAATCATAATATAGTACTGATACTGAGGTAGTGAATTTGGAATAATATGTGATTGTTTTGGATAAATTATATTGGATATTCTTGACTACCTTGGAACTGATTAATGATTTGTATATTCCATCATTGTTGGGGTTTAAATTTTTTTTGGATTAATGAAGTATATCCAGCATTCTATATGGAATAAGAGAGCATGAATGTAATCAATAAGGAATATGGTAATACATGATGAAGGTATTCATATGCTATTATGGGGTAAAAAGGATCTATATTATGTTTACCTTCCTTATAAATGTTGGACTGTGAGTTTGGACAGAAGTATTTTGGATAGTTCTAGTTTGGATTATTTTGGATTACCATAAAAGGACAACCCGGAGGTCGGGCGGCAACCTGTCGCGTCCGACAAGGCTGCGAGACTTGAACCCGCAACCGAAGGGAGACAAGGGTGTATCACCTACCCCTGGCCCACAAGATGTCCTGGATTAAATAATGTAGTTTTTATTAAAAGATCTTGTAGATAAATTATAAATTCGTTTATTTTGGAACCCTATACGAATAGTGTAAATAGATTTTTTTTACATTCTATTATCTTTTAGAGTGAAAGATGAGTTTCTGGTAGAAATTTATTAATGGATAAAACTTTAATTATAAAGTAAGTATATCTCCTTATGATATTATCCAATATCATAAATAAATTCTTCAATATTAAGAAAAGCAACTTAGAACAAAAATGTTTTCCTAGATGGTACCTTAAATCATCACTATTTTATGGCTTTGGGATTGTTGGCCTTTTCATAGCCATGTTCTCTTCCACACTCCATTAGATAATTTATGGTTAGATTTTTCTTCCATATCCATATTTTCCTACATGGAACCCTAGTATATGTTATTTTCGGTAATCTTCATACTTTCGACTCTTTATTTTAAATAGAGGCCTCATTAATTCATTTTTCGATGTGGGATTTGAACTAAGATACTTTGAAACATCAAAAATGTGTTATCCTAATACCCTATGTTTTGTTGAACCGATGGTATTTCAAATCATCATAGATTGATGAATTTAAGGACCTCAATTTTACACTTGTTTGTGATTGATAACCTCAATCACTACATATAAATATTTACGTTTTTCCTCCAATTATATGTCTCTAATTGCCAACAATGTTCTCCTAATCGAGATCATAATTTGGGGGTGACCCTTTGATTTCTCTTTTCCTCATATTAAGACTAAATTTTAGTAACCCAACTTCCGATGTGGGTGTTCCCACAAATATATTTTCTATTTTCAACCTTTTATTTTCGAAGAACAATTTCAAATTGCGAGGACACAATTTATTTAAGGAGGGGAGAATGTAACACCCCAAGATTTCATAGTGTGTTATTTCTTCAAAATAATTCAATAACTCGCACTACACGCAACAACGAGTTCAATCACACCATGACTTACAAATAAAAATCCATTCAAAAGAGGTTATGAATAGTATTATGTAAATTTTAAACATTATATAATCCTTATAATTTTAGAATCCATATTATGAGTTTCTTAAATATAATGCAAGAACAAATTCATTTTCAGTATTGAACTTTTATCAACTTTTAATAGTGAACCCTTTTTAAATACAATATTTTAAACATTTTGACTAAATGGGGACATAAAAAAATTTAAAATGAAACATCCCAAGCTTCCACGGTACGCTTTCTTTGAATAATACAGTAGCGTGTGTTGTACGCAACCTTGAATTTTAACACACACCACAGCCAATCAAACTACCCGTTATGAATAGTAATACCTACTTTTTGAAATTATATATATTTTAAATTTCAAAATTGACTTCATTTTTTGATTCGTAGTGTCGAATTTACCCTAAGGTGAAATTTTGGTACTTTTCGGATAACTTTCATATTTTGATGAACAGTGAAAATTACTAAATTTTAATTAAAAACAAATTTTTTAATCAAAATAATTAATAGTGATAAATTGTGAATTTGAGTGGTTTTAAAGTATATTTAGAATATATTTTTACCATTTAATATAATGTTGGTCATTGGACATAATTTTACAATTAAACCAAACATAAACAAGTGTCAATCTTTTGATAGTTATTACCTCTTAAAAACACGCTTTTTGTTTTGACAGCAGGAATTAATTTTAAATTAATTTCTGCCAATTCTGTGTTTTGAATTTAGAAAAATGGATTACATATTTGGAATCAGGATGTCCAAATTTTGTAAATAGGTAACTTTTATTTTTAGACATTTTGAATAATTACTGTGGTAAATATTTTATTTACCATGGTTAAGGGTAAATCCGGTAAATAAAAGTTAAAAAATAATATTATAATAATACAAAATTAACCTAAAACGTGTCCTAACCTTATTGGTGGACACATACCCGACCATGAGCATCCTTGGGTCAATTTGGGGACCCCTTGGAGCCACTTGTATGTGGTAGGGACACTTTATATTAATAAAGTTAAAATAAAAAAAAATGGCATAAGCTTACATCATTTAGAAGAACAATTTTTACATAGGGTTATACATGTTGGATTTTCGATTATAAATATTCATTAGAAATCTAAAACGATTTCCTACATAGTTATATTTTATATATAATTTTTAGACATTAAATAATTTAAATTATTAATGACACAATAATGATGCAATATTTACCTCATTAATAAATCATTTAAATAAATAAGATTATAATGATTAAAATATTATATAAACCTGTTCAATTCTTATTGGTTGATGTTATTTAGAATATGAGTCATCTTATCTTGGACCTCAATGATTTTTGGACCATTATAAACCGAATATAATTATATTATAAAGTAATACATTCACTCTTTCCTAAAGAGCCCCTCCTCTCCCTTATAAAAGGAGACCACTTCTACTCATTCCTCACACCTCTCAAGCCACTTGGCTCGTCCAAACTCTGCCCAACTAAGCTCCCCACATCCCTCTGCTCCTCCTTGAAGCTTCCCCTTAGGCAGAAAGCATTTCAAGAAGTCCTTTGGTTCCAACCAAATTGAGTTACCTAAATTAAAGGTAACGATTTCTCTTAAATTATTTTCATTTATTTTGCTTCTCCAACCCCCAAAATCTTTTTATTTCCTTTCTTTTGTAACAACACCAGTATCCTCAATATACTAGGATGTTGTTATAAGAAGGATTCAAACTACACATACACACAACTCCATCTAATGGATGATGAACATAATGTTTCTGTGGATGGCAAACTAACGCCTCACGAAACGATGATTGTTCAAATACATCTTACCGCCTCTCATGGTGGCCATTATGATGGCACTGTAATTAAATATGATATTAATGATATATATTTTATATATAGGATTCTGTAATTCCATTTTATTTCATACCATTATTCGTTTCATGTTGTATATACATACGATAATTTCATTTGAGGAAGTGCGGACTACCGCCCCAATAAAATGATATGACTCGTTCATACCACACATGGAACGTATAAAGGATGGTGTTAATGAACTTAAGTAACATATATAAAATATTATATTATACTGGAATATTAATATACCTATGTATCATTTGGATTCAATTCTTTTAAAATAAAAATTAAATGAAAGTAGCGTTTGTGCGTACGTACGGACTACCGTCTCCACGAACGCGGTGAGATCCATCCTCCATCGTATCCATTCAAGTCTTATTCTCATTTTAGGGTTAAAAATAATGTTAATATCATTCTGATTATGAATAAGATTTAATCTATCCATTACAAACATGTCTTACATAACCAAACAGTTAAGAAGAACGAATCGATTATCACCTGAAACGACGATAATACTAAGATATTATTAATAAAGCAATGTTAAAAGATCATATATAATATCATATTAATGTATATGATTCTTGTATAATTTAATTAAAATTATTTCACCATTATACAGGAGGTTAACCGACCCCAACAAAGGAAAAGTACAAGGTAAGGGTTATTTCACAATCTCGTCATTATCCGAGGTTGTTTATACGTAATAATCTACTGGGATCTCTTTATCATCCACATCCATGTTTCTTCAAAATATATTTCAAAACATATTTATTATTTACAAGAATATGGGTTAAAGTCATTTATACCCTTGTTTGACTTTTTATAAGAGGTTTATAAAGGAATCTTTCCGTCGTTTTCAAAACAAGGTCCTTTTTAACCTTTTCGACAGAATTAAGATAAGAATGTTTTTTTAACTTATACGGCGGGTGTGGTTATTTTCCGCCGTTATAAAATCGTCAAAGCTTCCCTTACAAGCTTATAAGAATATTTTCAAGAAAATTTTTTATTTTATATGGCTCTTAAATGATTTCAAAAATAGAAAGAGATATTTCTCTAAAAAGTGTTTTGATTTCATCTATGTCAACATCCTTTGATGGATTTTACGCTTATTTGAAGTTGATTTATTATGATACAAAATTTTTATATTGTATTGAAGGTTTTGTGATATGTTTGACTGTGGATGTGCTATTTTTATACCATTCATAGTTTATGGTGAAATTATTGACATTTCTTATGCTAGTTTTAATACGAATTTTTATGTTATGTTTAAACCTTTTCATATGGGAATGCATTGGACTTAATAAGTGACGGGTGGAGCCCGCTATAGCTCCTCGATGCATCGGTAGGTCTCATGAGACAAACTAGTGTCTTGGCACAAGGCCTTGAAAAAATCTTATTTGTAGTCTTGGCATGAGGCCTTGGCTATGTGGTTATGATAGTCTGGCATTATGCATTCCAACATTATGAAAGTGGTTATTTATTTTTGCATGTGATTATTCGATTAGTAGAATATCCATGTGAATAAGTAGATGGAATTATTTCATTTTATTTATGCCATACCATGTTGAATGTTCATGTTTAAAAGGCTTATGTTTTAGTTATACATTGCCTTAAATGTTTATTCTTATTTATGAAAGTTTCTGCTATATTGTTATCCTTACTGGGCATTTGAGCTCACCCCTTTTCTATGTTTTATTTTTCCCAGGAAGTGAAGATGTAAGTTATGAATGACCTGCAGGGATATTATGAGGGGATTATAGTGTGGACTGTGGAAACATTATGTTGTTGTAGTAGTTTTTCATTTTATGATGTAATGTAAAACTTATGAATATATCTAGTGTTTCCAAGGCTACTAAACCAATCGGTCTTTCGAGATTTGATCTTTCTTGTGATCATTCCAATGTTACGAAGTAATGCACCGACTCTGGGTAACTGGGGTCGGGGCGTTACAGATTTTATGGAGTGTTTGTGTTGCATCATGGATCTTAGGTAGGTTTTCTCACACACATGCCTTTCTAATTTAATGAACATTGATTTCATGTTTTGACTCCTAATATAAATGATTAATACTCCTATGAAATCATATTTATAGTTTTTGATGTCTGAGTGATTCTTTAGAAGTTTTTTAGTGATAACTAATATTATTTTAATAAATTAGTGCATATTTTGTGATAGATGAAATTCACAATTTCCTTTTGAGGATAGATTATGTATTATAAATTTTAGTTTTTTTAATAAAGATATATCATGTGGAATTATGATTTTAAGTTTTTATAAAGAGTCTCAAATGGTATTAATTTAAAAGAAGTGTGTATTTGGATTTTGGAAGTTATTTGTCATGTGATGATGATTTGGGGACCGTTCTGAATTCTTATAAGAAATGGTGTTGGTTAGAAAGTTTTATGTAAATGTTATAATGGATTTTCATAAATGTGTTGATATAAAAGTGGTGTGTTTAAAACCTCTTTTGAAAGATGGATTTAATGTTTGATAAATATAATTTTTTGGTAAAATGATTAAGGGACTTTTTTATAACATCATAAAAATAATGAATGTTTTTATAGAAAAATAAATATTGGATGTTTCTCATTCTTTTTTTGGATTAATGTATAGGAAGTCCCCACCGTGGAATCCTCAAAATCAATTATCCGGTTACCTTGGATTGAAATCATTTTGTACCATTATTTTAAGTCATGAGATTAGTCATTTGGGAGACTCAGAGAGAGGCCTCTTGTAAACTATTATTATTATATATTTTTGATTTGATGCTCATTTGGAATTGGTTGGACCACCACCATTATATACATAAAACATGGGAAACTTCCATATTGAGAGAATTATACGAGAACATTCTCTTCACTGGTAGATCATGTACTAGACAATTTCCCATAGTTGGTGGATATGTTTATATTTATTCCTATAAAATTTTTACCTTTAGTATTTCCTAACATAGGGTGGCTGGGAATTTGGGAATGTTTTATTTCATCATGTGTGTCAAGCTACTGTGGATGGGGTCTCATGTATATGTATGTTTTGGATGGTTCATGATCTCCAGGGATCACTAATATCTATTAGCCCTTTATTTCATGAAGTTACAAATGTAATATATGTTAGTATTTTTTCATTATGGTTGTTATATGAGTAGTGTGGTTATTTCTTGTGTAGTTCTTACTTTGATGTAATGTGTTTGTTTGTAAAATAATTTAGTATTTTTTTTAAAATCAAATTTTTTTATAATATATCATTCCAGAAAAAGCTGAAGCATAGATTTACTTTCTAAAATTTCAATGGTAAACAAATAGGGCCAGTACAGTTTTGAAAATGAATAAAAGAAATTATTGTTATTTTGTATTGAGTAAAATCATTGGAACTAAATACTTTGATATATTTTAGTTCAATGTTTAAAATTTATATTTCATTTATTTTAATAATTGTTCATTGGGAATTAGATTTTCATGTTAGCCTACTGAGTTTAAATACTCATGTATGTAGTGTTTTAATTTTCTATATCCTTTAATTGGTTTGTATCAGGTTTAATCTCATTTGTAGATAGTTGGTTGTAGATTAAGATTTCCCCTTGGTGTCACATAGAGATGTCTTAGGTTTCAGGATCATCATAGTTATTCTAGTATTTTTTTTGGTGTTTAATTATAAATGTAAATAATATAATGTTTGAAACTATTTTGTAGTTTTTATTTCATGTTTTTTTATTTTGTTTCCGTTGATTATTTTATTGGGGAAACCATTTCATTTTTCTCTTATGACTCCTTTAGAGCTTGTCTCTAGATCTGAATTATCGGAAAAGCCTCTTATTTATTACCATAGATTAGGTTCGGTGATTGGATTTGTGTCAACCTGGGGTGGTCCATGAAAAAATGGTATCAGAGCATGTCATATATTTATTGGACCTTGTATTTTAGAGTCCCAACCCTTATTTGGGGATGTTAATGTAGAAGAAGTATGCTTCTTAGAGATAGTGATATTGGAATAGGAAGGAATCCATGATCCCTTGCTCATTATAAACCTTGGGTTATCAAGGGATGTCCATGTTTGATGGTGTCTTTGGTGCTTGTGAATTGTTTTGTATCTGTAAATGAAAATCATATTGGAAAAGTGGCCTATGTGAGCTCACAGGACCTATAAATTCATGTGGATATGGGGAAATTATCATAATGAACTCTTCAAGATGGTTCTATGACTGAAATATGGCCTCCAGGCATTTGTCCATGTTACCTGTTGTCCCTCGTTTCCCTTTGTGAGTCGTTTTGGGTTTTCATTAATTCTTGAAAATGGGTTTCAAAATATGTTCCTTGGAATTGGTAAATATGAAATTTTAATTGTAATGATATTTTTTTGGAATGTGGAAAGTAGCGTTTCATGTAATATATTTAGAATGGTTTATAAATTTGATTTTTTATGAAGAAATTTATGGTTTATCAAGATAAGTTTCTTTTGAAAATTTAATTTCAATTTTAAAAATGTGTTTTTGAGAAATGATTTAAATGAGAATAAATGTGTTTTCAATTAAACATGTAATGATGAAATTAATTTTTTGTGCAATTATAAGTATTTTAAAAATAGTAAAACACCTGTGATTTGATTTTCAATGATTGCAATTATTTTTCAATAGAACTTTTTTCAATTTTCTATAAATGTATTGTACTATCATTTTGGGTTATTCTGAGAGATCTCATACGTAATTATTTATGAGAATGTAAATGGGGGCCCAATGAAGTATGAAGATATTCATGGGTGAGGCCCTTGGGATACAATTGGTGGGTGTAAAATCCATTAAGCTTTTATTTTTGAAAAAAAAAGTTATTTTAATTACAAATTCAATGTTTTTGTATATTATTGTGGTGCGGTGTGTCCCCTTTATTTTGGGATTGATGCTTATTTTATGGTGTTTGAGATAATGAATACATTTTGTTGGATCAACCTTAATCATGTTCCTTGTTTCCTTATTTCTTAGTACCAACCCCTAAAAATATTTGATGGATGCCCAAGGTACAGCTTTAGATGGCACATCATTATCAAAAATTGTAGTTGTTCAACCAATATACTATGTTCTTGAATACCATAATTTGAACCCTACTATCCTTTATGGTTAATTTGATCCTCTTAAAGTGGATTTGTGGATATATATGATTGAGGGAGACATTATATTCCTTGTGTTTCCTGAGTCATTAATGATAATGCATGGTTAAACTAGTCTTGATGATCCAACATAGAAATGGTGGATGTCTGTGTCTCAAAGAAAGCATCAGAAATATCTTACATTGGTGTTCTTCATGTCTATGTTCATCCAATATTATTTTTATAAGATGATGAAGGTAATGTAAAAGTAGTATTTGTACAGTATTATGTAAGGTGTTGGATCATTGTTGGAATTCTATAAACACATCTTTGACCAAGTTCTGTATAACCCTAGGTATTCTACAAATGATCCCATAATGGAAAGAAATTTTGAGTTTTTGATCTGTCAGGAATAGTATCTGAAGGTGGTAGATCCCATCCTTACCGTATTCTCTCATGTGGTGAGACAATACTTTTATGCTAAAGCTGAGTTAGTAATAGTGAATGAGATGGGGGATTATCCCCTAGTGTTTGGATGTGGTATAGAGGGTTCCCATAAAAATAATTGGACGAGGGATGAAATCAATGGTGCTAGTAGGGTAATTTAGGGGCCTATAGACCTATCATCAACCAAATCATGGTTAAATGTCATTATATGTTACCACTGTGGTAATAGAGGTCATAAGAGGTCATCTTTACTGAGTTCCCTAAAATCCTACCATACTTTTAAATTCTTAGTACAATTGAAGTGGTTCAGTCAGGGTGTTTCAATGAATCCTTGTAAATCTATAACCATCCTTTTGAAGAACACCTCTGCACATTTATAGGTTCAAGGAAATGACTTAGAATTAGTTTAGGGTATTTCTCAATGTAATATTATTTGGTTGTAATATTAGTGTCAGATGTCGTGTTTTGGTGTTTGTTTCTTTTTTTAATTATAAGTATGGTTGTTTTCAAACCATTTTGAACTAATATTTTAACAAAAAGGTGTTTTTTGATATTATGATTCGTTTGTTATGTTTGGGAGTTTTTATAGAATTAAATGAGATAGGGGATGATTCTAACAACAGAGCCCCAACCATTTCCCCCAAAATGAAGTTGGGGAATATTCAGGAGAACCTCATCAATGTACAAAAGAAATTTCATTAATTTCTATCATTAGTGTCGATGATTGATGCAGTTCAATCCCCAGGAGTTTTTTTTGTTTTAGTTGGTTATATTTGATGGAAATAGGAGTGGGAACCTTGTTTCAACAGTATAACCCATTTGGGTGTATGCGTTATTCATTGGACATGAGTATGTCTAGTTTCATAATATTCTTAAAATCATTGTGGTTGTGTATCACTAGTGTTGACCTTTATTAAATTGACCTTGTATATCATGTTTTTGTGAATTGAGTGTGGAAAAATTTGTGTTTTAGCATGGTTATGAATTTGTTGGAATGTTGTTAGTTGGGGTTTTGATTCCCCATTATATGTTCCCTTCCCTGCCATCCACTTATTTTGGGAGATTTTTTGGATCAAATCCATGAAGTTTTTGAGTTCATATAATTTCATTAGTTATTATGGTTGGGAGACATATATGAGGATATACTAAATTTATGGTTAGAAATTATCTTATGGTGGGTAGTATGTTTGGGCCTCCTTGTGTCTGTATTCCAGTTTCATCTCAGGTGTTGGTTTATTTATAATGGTGGAATGTTTGGTCCAACCTCCCAATGTGAGTATCATAGTTTTATTATTGGGATGAGTTTGGTGGTGGGAGGTCTTGTTCAAAACCACCTAATTATATCTTCATCTTTGAGTAAATATTTGGATGGGTGTGTGTTCGCTAAGGTTTTGTCAGAGTAAGGTTTTGTATGTTATTGTCAGATCTGGTTAGAATTTATTTGGTTGTTTTTGGTGGATGATTGTTATTTAATTGATGATGTTTAAGGTGAACATATTTTAAAGCTATATTTAGAATACTTATTTCTATGTGTCTTTTGGATCGATCAACTGGTGGTGTCTATGTTTTTTGGGGCGGGTCAAACTAAGGGTGGAGTCCCATTCAGTCTCCCTAGTTCTTCTTGTTATATATTCTTTCATTGGTGTTGTTTTTGTGATATATTCATTTATCATTGTTTTATAATAACATTGAACTATAAATTTTTATCGATATTTATTTTTGGGTTAATCATTGTTACATCGTTCTAGTGTCAGAATGTGTTATGGTAGAGATAATTCTCACATCGGGGTTTTAATTTTCCTTGGTTCCAACTCTGGCTAGGATCTCAGTTGGTTTTCACGAGAAACAAGTGTGATGGGTTTGGAGTTTTGGGATATATTTGGTGGGTTTTAGTTTGGTGTGTGGGAACCAAATGATAATGATAATCCTTTTGGTCATCTCTGATACTTGTGTCGCTGCATCTAAAATGAGAAAAAGCTACAACATGGTTTGTACATAATCTTTTAAGCCATGGGCGGACCCTACATTTTACCAACACCAAAATAATAAAATAAAATCTAATGAAATGAGAAAAAAAATTAAACTAAATTGAATAAAAATATTTAAATGTAATAATAATAATAATAATAATATTATTATTATATATATTAGTATTGTTATAATTTAAATCACCACTATTATTATTCTTATTAAAATTATTCTTGTCATTTTTTATTAAAAATTTTATTATTATTATTAAAATTGTTTTTATTATTACTACTATTATTATTACGTGTTTCATCATTATTTTTATTATTAACATTATTAGTTAGTAATATTACTGTGATTATTATTATGATTATTATTATATTATAATTATTGTTGTTGTTGTTATGACTACTAGTATTATTATTATTTGGTTATCAGTATTTTTGATTTTTTTAGGGTTCCTCTCTCCCCCTTGTCCCCCACACTCTCTCCTCTCTTTTTCATCCTTTTCTCATGTGACCACCACCCAGCCAGCCCAATCTCTCTAGCGACCTCCTCTCCCTGATCGCACGACTCTTCGACACTACCCTCCTCTAGCCCGTTCACAACCCATCTGACACAGTCTTGCGATCCTTAACCACCCTCTTATACCTCTCTCATGCTTCCACCATCCATCCGGTGTGCAACCCAATCAGTGAAACCCCCTCCCCCTCATGCACTCTCTCGAGCGACCTCTCATTTACCATCACTACCCACTTCTATTGTGACCTACTACTAGAACGAACCTCATTTAAGACAGAAGATCCCCCTCTGTTAATCTCCTAATTCTTTAGTATTCCTTAAATTATGTTGGTGTATTCATCATTATGAGGTTATCTTCATAAAAATAGTGTTTTATAACCCTCATATAGGGCTTTGGGTGGTGCGTTGTTGTTACACCATGGATCTGAGGTATGTTTTCCCACGAATATGCCTTTTTTAATTAAGGAACATTGATATATTGTTTTTTTCACCTTATATACATTATATTTTTTCTTTTAAAAACTTTTGGTTAGTTTTCTGATGCGAGAATGAATATTTATGCTTTGTTTTGTGACAATTAGACTTTTTTTACTAAATTAGTGCACTCCAACTAATCGGTGAAATTACAAGTTGAATTTTGAGAGTAAATTATGGGTTGTAAAGAGTGGTATGGATTTTTTAATCAATATTTTAAATTTTAAATGATGATTTGGTGTCTCTTGATACATTTTCAAATGATTTTATGTTAAAATAAATATCTTTATTTTTATTTTGATATTGGATTGTCATGTGATGTTGAATTGGGTCCTGGTTGGAATATTCATATGAAATGGTCTAGGATAAGAAATTTTATTGAAATGTTCTAAATGAGTTCTATATTTTTTTATATAGATGTGGTGTTTTGAAACAACTTTTTAAATATGTATTGAATTTTTTATAAATTATTTTTTGGGAGAAAATATTATGGGACCATTCACCCACTCAGTGAAAATGATGAAAAATGATTCTTACAAAAGGAATAATTGGTTGTTTTTCTTGAATTTTCTAGAATAATGGATAAGATTACATTAATTTAGAATCCTTTGGATCTATTATCAGGGTTCCTCAGTTGGAAATCATTATTTTCACATTATATTAATGCATTAGATTAGTCCTTAGGAAGACTCAGAGGGAGGCCTATTGTGAACTATTATTATTATAAAATTTCTATTAGATGCTCGGTTGGAATTGGTTAGCCCACCACTATTTTATACTTGAGACATGGGAACCTAGTTTATTATGATAATTATCTGAGAATATTTTCCACTATGGTAGTTCATGTAATTACTATAATCCCATAGTAAGTGGAAATATTTTAGTTTATTTCTATGGTATTGGGCCACTCGGTCAGCCATGAGTTAGGGTGGACAGGCATTTGAGGGTTTTTTATTTCATTATGTATGGAATTAGACTAGGGTAGTGGTATCATTTATATGTATGTTCTAGACTGCTCATGAACTTATGGGTTCCCCAATTTCTATTTTCTTATGGTTTGTTATAGTAATAAATATGATTCTTGTAGTCATATTTTCATTTCCCTTTTAATGTGAATATTGTGGTGCTTGCTAGTGTAGAGTTTTTGTGTAGGCAAAGTGTTGTTTTCTAAAATCTTATGAAAATTGTGTTAAATGGTTGGGCTTTTTAATATTTCATTGCATTAAATAATAAACAATCATTTAACTTTATAAATTGATTACAGCACACTAAAAGGGTGAACATGGATTTGGAAATGAATAATGGAAATGAGTTGATATTTTTGAGTAAAATGAGTGGTAAATAAATGATGACATATTGTAGTTCACACTTGTAAATTGATGTTTCTTTTATTTTTATTGATGTGCATAGAGAAATCGAGTAATGGGTAAGCCTATTGAGTTTAAATACTTCTTATATTGTTTTTTTATTTTTAGTTCCTTCTAAATGTTTGGCTTGAGTTTGATCTCCTTGGGTGATAGTATATTACAGATTAGAGAGTAACCCTCGGGGTCACATAGAAGTTTCTTAGGTGTCCCGTTTAGCCTTGTTATTCTTGTATTTTATGTTGTGTCATTAATTGTTAATGTAAATTATGTAATTTTTGAAAATATTATTTAGTTTGGTTTTCCTATAAATTTATTTTATTTTTTTTATTTCTTTGGGAGAAACATTTCCATTTGTCCATTATTATACCCATGACACTTATCTCTTGCCTAGGAAGATCAAGAAAACATATCGGGCCTTACCACAGATCAACAAGGGTGATCGGTAAAGGGTCGACCGATGTTGGTTGATGATATCACTTTTTTTACATGAATAATAACTGTATTACCAAAATTCAATGCTAAGGATAATAAATGTATAGTGACATTAAAAACATAAACACATAAATAACTAGTCAAAATGAGATATTCCATCCTCCACAAAATTATTTATATGTAACATCCTTTTTATACATACCATACATAATATATATCATTTTAACATGGTAGAAAAAAATTTACGAAATGTGATATCAGATGCTCGGTATGGTTAAATAAGGGAGATATTAATATAATAAGAGAATATGGGCTGGGACCCTGATAATGAAAATGTATAACCATACCCTTAATATAATCAATCATAAATATGAGTCACAATATTAATGTAGGTAGTATAAATTCAATGGTCTGTAATAGGATTATGGAAGATGATCTATGATAGCATTAAATTGGTATAAGAAATAGATTTTCTAAATACACATATGAATATAAAATAATTTCTTTATTTGTAAAAGAGTCGTTAAAAGCCTAAAATAGTAGAATGGGTTCACTCCCCAAACCACCATTTTATCCATGGATCACTCCCAATACTATCATATTGTGTAAAGTACATTATTGAATTGGGTTCCCTCACTATTATATTAATATTCATCTGATGCGATATTAGTATTTTCCAAATGACTGTTAGATATAGGTATCAGCATTCACATATTAAAAAACATGAATATGTGTACCACAAGATAATAAAAAATTTATCATTTTAAAACATATGAAAAGAAATGGGTTTCATATAAATTTCATCGTACAGTAACTTATGGGATTGAAAATTGATTCATAATCATTTCTTCATTTCATCAAACCATAACTAATAAAAAAATGAAGTAGGTTACGAAATATTTTAATAATAGTAAAACCCTTAGATGTCCAAAATGACCCAAAAAATGTAATCCAACTAGAGAAATAATAATAATGGTATACTTGTATCATATACAAAGTAAATAATAAGAAAAGTCAAAGGATTTCAAATTAGATATTGATGGATTTTCAAATATCAACTGGTACATTTCAGGGGGAAAATTTCCTTTTCACATTTAACATCAATTTCTTAAACATAAAAAATTTTCAAAAATATTTTTTTAATAAATTTCATTTGAATATTATAGAGGATGATTTCATAGTCATTTTAAACATTTCATGAAGAAAATATCCTATCTATTTAAAAAAATTATATTGAAAACAATTGTTTTATAAACCATTTTGGAAATAAATTTCATTGTATATATTCTTTTAAACATATAATTTAATTATTAAAACAATGACTATGTGATGAATGTTTAAAATACCAGTCATGGAGTACACATTTAAATAAGTATTTCTTTCATATTTTCTGTAAAGAAAAAAAATCATTATTTTTTGAAAATGACTTCAGGATTCCATTTTAAACACTTTTTAAAATTTTAAAATGTGTAAAAATTTATTTAATAAATCATTTTTAGAATTATAAATAATTTTTAATATATTTTAATTAAAAGTGGATATGGATGAACAATCGGAATTTCAATGAAAGAGATAAATAAATAGGACTTTTCTAAAATTATATTTTGGCCTCGTCAATCAATTAAGAGAGAAAAATTAAAGGAAATAATGTATTATCATGAAATAAAAAATTAATAATAACATTATTTAGTTTATTGATATATGGATTATAATATGTTATCATCAAAATCATAAACATAAACAATCCTCATAAATGATGTGATTGTTCCACAAAACCATTACTGCTTTAAAACACTGAATCATAAGCCCCATGAAAGAATAAAATTTAATAACTCACAAAGTATGATGATTAGAAATAAATTTAGGATACATAATTTCAAAGGGGTTTTATATACTCCTTATAAGAGAAGATAGGATCATAACATGAAATATGTCTTGAAGAATGAAATTTGAGATTAAAAAAACATAATGATTTTGTAATATGTTTATCAATAATAAAAAGAGAATAATGTAAAATAAAACAATAAATTTAATGAGAAAATTTATATTAATTTTATTAAATGTAAAATGTGAAGTATATAGACAACATAAGATAAATGGGTGGTAAATTCACGTATGTCTCCGTGAAATGAATCAAAGGTTACAAATCCCTCATAGTAAGTCAATTTGTCCTAATTACCATTTTGAAATTACTTTATAATTAATACATGTTTAATTTAAATTTATTATAGAACCATGATTATATATATAATACCTTATTTTATTTAATAATAATATTATATTACTCATTTATTATCAACCACTTCATAATATCATGTTTCAAATAATAACTACTTTGTTTTTCATGTATGTTTTGATTTTTTTTATTTATAGGTCCTCATACTATGAAAATGGATGCTTAATAAATTTAATGTTGTCCATGATATATATATCACATATATTCAATTTTTTATTTAGTAATATATAAATGATTCGGTTATAAAATTAAATAATTAATTCATGGAGACATTAAGTCATATGTAAACATGAATGATGATTCCATTTTCTCAAAAGATTAAAAGATTCAATGGTTAATAATTTATGATAATTTTAGAGAATCCTTTAATTTATATATATATATCAAATATTTTTACTTAATATTGTCTTTATTTTCGTCTATTTAATGGGTATGAGATGAAATAATAACATCTGTTCACAAGGTGGTAGTCCACCGTACACATAAGTGATGTTATCATATTCCAATAGAATTGAAATTTTGGAGGTATATTTTATATCAATATTCTAATAGTATAAATATGTTACCAATATCGTATATGTTAATTTAATTTAACATTAAAACTATCCGTGTAAAATGGTAATATAAGACACATCATATCGATTTTTGAGGCGGTAACTTGCCATTCAAAAGAGAAATGTTATTATTTTAAAATAGGTTTTTAGGTATGAAGGTAGATGTGGAATTATAATTAAAGTGTTATAAAAATAACACCTTTATAATATATGTAAATTAAATCCGTCATTATATCTTGTGATGATAGGTGCTTGTTAGAAAAAATAACATTTGTTCGTGAGGCAGAATTCATCTGGACACACAAATGTTGATTTTGCATCAAATTTTATATAAGATTATAATTATTTAATATTTTCTATTAAAATAATAAAATCACTATATATTGAAGAAACTATGGTTATTATATCATCATGGTTTAATCATAGTTGAATGTGGTGGAGTAAGAAATAACCCAGTTCCCTTGGTTTTGGATGTTTCCTCTTCTTCAGAAATCGTCATTTGCTTTGTACCTAACGGGTTATTTTATTATAATTTTGGTCAAAAAAATATTATATTATGATAGGGAGGAATTATGGAATTTTTGTTGGTATTTATTGTCTAAATGAAGAGTTTTTACATGTGCAATGAGTAAAAGAGAGGGGTGGACATTTATAAATGGTGTGAGTGTGCATCTGTAATTTTTAAAAATAAATAGGTATTTCCATGTTTTAAACATAAACAATTGCTAAAAAAGTATAGATTTTATAAAATAGATGAATTAACATCTATATATGTCCATAAAAAATGGTTTAGGAAAGAATCGTTGACATTTTATCCCTTTTCCATTTAGATTAACCCCCTGGTAATCCCATTTTCTTCTAAACCACAATAATTAAATTTTAATATTTATCTTATTAATTATGATAAAAAATGATGTTTTCAATATCATATAATATAAATAATTCTTATTCCAAATATTGAGAATATTTTTCCAAATTCCATTCACATTAGTTGAAATATTTCTTTTACAATTATTCCCATAAATGTGAGGATAATGAAATTTTTGAAGTTGAAAGGATCAAAATATTAGAACAAATTTATATCAATATTCAATATGAAATCTATTAAAATAACTTATATTGATTTAATTGATATTACATTGGATTAATTTTACTTTTTAAAAAATATTAAATCAATTGAGATGTTTTTATGTTCATTAAAATAAATGAAAATTCATAATAAAATCAGTATTTTACATTATTCATCAGAAAACTTATCTTGTAGGAAAATAATAAAAAATAAAAATAATGATAATATTTACATGATGGTTTCAAAAAAAGTATTTTCATTTTTTTAGAAATAATTTTAAAAATTTGGAAAAAAATAATTTTTCAAATAAGTAAAGAAAATATGAAAAATAGTTTTTCAAAAATACATGTGTCAAACATAAAATAGGATTTATTCATATATATTTTTTTTAAATCATATAATATTAATACATATATTTTTACTGAAAATTAATTATATATATATATATTACTTTAAAATCATTCAGAAAATTGATTTATTTATGTTTTTGGGGTAAAACATGTCTGTGTTCATAGAAATTGTTTTGAAAAAAAAAATTATTTATTATTTATTTTTTCATTTCTAAATAATTATTTACAAATGAAATGATTTTATATACAAGTTAAAAACATATATTTTAATAATTTATTATATCATATTTGTACTCGGCATTCCAACTCCTAGGTACTGACAATCATATAGAATAATAATAATGTAATAGTTTGTTAATTTTTTTAAAAAATAGGTGTTGCATGTAACATATGATATATTCATTAATTTGGGTACTCTAAGATAAACTTAGTGTTGGGTGTGATGAAATCTAAACATAGAGCTATGTATAATAAAAAATATAAAAAAAAATTAATTATAATTTAATAATAATAATTCTAAAAATCATAGGGTGTATAAATGTATGAATATCAATGAGGAAACATATGCATATTGGTCGACAACAATTAAATCCTATGTAGTTTTAGATTAAAATTTTATAGTTTTGTGATATAAATTTACGCTGAATATTAATTACTTGTTATACAATAATTTCCATGTTGTATTATTTAAGGTTATTAATATGCTTTCATTACATTTTATCATGATGTTATATAGAAATCAGCAGCCTGTAATGTGTTACAATATTAGATTGAGTGGGGCTTATGTATACATGAATTTATTATCAATACTGACCTATTTAGTGACTTAACAGAAGGAAAAAATATAACTAGGGATTAATCCTAATTGAAGTTCCATAGTTTTTCAAGTGAATTGTTAGAGAAAGAATATGGATTTCACTTAACAATGTGTTACCCATATGATGGATAGAAAAATACTTGAATAAAAATTTATTACTGAGTGTTTTCTCTCCCATGCTCATATGATGATCAATAAGGATGAAATAAAAACCTCTTAATTTTTTTGGTATTATACCCAAAATGTAATCTTAGACATTCTTGGATCATTGATTGGTATTAGGAACTAGTATAGGTATGATATTCTAGGATATTTCTAAAACAAATAATTATGAATAATAACATCCTTATCAAGGTAATACACGGCTATAAATCCCCTATGGTCCTTATAAATTACCGAGGATAGGTGGAATTTTATTATTAATGTAATATATGATAAAAATAGGGGAACCCTACCATGGAAAAATATATAATGACCTAGAAAACAGTCAATTAAATTTTCCTTCTTATAATTACGTTTTATAGTAAAAATAACATTAAATCACATAGTTAATAAAATACAATGAATATAAATTATGATTATATGAAATAAAAGGTATTTCTATAAATAAAGGATACTATGCGAATGGAATAGTTACATGACCTTTGGTATAGTAGTGTGACCATTGTGGAGACCAAACTGGCCAATAGAATAGTAACATCACTTTTGAAGTTCTAAATAAATTTCTGCGTCTTATAAATTACAATAGGATATAGTTTTATCATAGAAAATGTAAATAAATGTTTTAAAAAATTATCAAATAAATATGGGTATTTTTTTTACAATTTAAAATTTAAATCACAATTTATAAATTAATATAATGATTTAAAAGAAGATTTATTTTCATAAAATATATAAACACCTTTTATTTTGTTTTCTTATATATATTATAAAATTTTAAAAGCCAGTAATTAATTTTTAAATGTATTACAAAATCTGTTATAATTTTAAAATAGGAAATTTTAAAATATGTGATGAATTTAATTTAAAATTAAATTTATCATATTAAGGAATTTATATTCCTATATTTGAGTCCATTAATTAATTCTACTAAATAAAAAATATGGTTTGTTTAAATTATTGTGAGTTTTCAAAAGTAGTTCAATTTTTTGTGAGTGGTAAAATATAGTAATCTATAGTTTAAGGTATATATATAACTTAATGTGTCATGATCGATATATGGTTGATATAACAACCAATTTTTTATATCTCACATACACATGTTACTATATATAGTAACAATAATCAACAATTTTCATATTCTTTATCCAAAAATAATAAATAAACTGATAAAATAATTAAAATACACCCCTCTCATCAACAATAAATACCACATCTCACATCCTCTTCTCCTCAAATAACAATATCCATGATGGTTTTAAAAATTCATCCCAATACAATATTTAATTATCTAACTATGTCTAAGAGGCTTTGGTATAAAAAAACAAAACCCAATTCTCATAAGTAGGTTCTTGAGGAGAAGAATTCTAGAGGTAAATCCATTATATTTTTCAATAAATTACCGTTCAAATTATTTTCCATTCGAATCCTCACCTACACTTATAAAAGGGACAAGATAAATACATTATATTTTTTTCACTAAAATTTTAATTTGTTAATGGAAAAAAAAATATCATTTCTACCCCTCTCCTTTTTTCATAAAAAATAAACACAACTATTATGATGTGGTATTTTATCACATTCAGGGATAAAAAGTTTTCACATTCTATTACCGCAATCAAAGCTATATATAAATCCATTTTTATGCTTAATAAATTATAATATACGTTTTAAATATTATTTATTGTTTTGCAAAAAAAATATATTAATAATATATATTAACAAAACTAAACAAGATGCAAATGATACAAATAATTCCAAAATAATATAACAAGTCATAGTTAATGTGTAATCTAATGTGTCATCGTCAAATCTAGAAAAAATGACATATAAGACAATTTAATATTATTTTAGTTCATTAATAACATATAATATCAATTTTTGACAACTATTCTCATTTTATATAATATTCCCTACCTAAATACAATTAAACCAATCAAAAAAACCAAGGAAATAACTGCTCCATCTACGATGATGCTGTTTCTTTTAACTCATAAAAATTTTATAAAACCCCATAATAAAATTATGATAAATAAAATAAAAGATATATATGTTTGGGATTAAATTGTTAATATATATTATTTCATTATCGATAAAATTATATACAAGTCCATGACACTTTTGATTATAAGGTTACAGTTTCTTTATGAACCACTATTTTTCCTTCGAGTTAGGATTTATCTCTCTTTACTCTAATTTATATCTAATTTTTAAATAAAGATTATAAATTCAAAATATATATTGCAAACTCTTATATAGATATCATATCATCCTTATTTTATAGGTAAATTCACATTTTCAAAAGGATCCCTTCTAAATTCATCCAAATTAAGAAGACTCATTAAAGAGATCTTCCCGATTTCTCACCCTATTTTAATTAAACTCTATAATGTGATTTAATAACCCATTATTCTAATAAAATAAATAATTATCTCATGAAAATATATCATGATTATTTTGTGATTTTTTAAATAAAAATATAAAATTTCCTCTTTAAATTATATTTAATATTTTCCTTAAACCGCACTATAATCTTTCATTTATAATGTTATATAAGCACTACATTAACACCTTTACACATCAATTAAAAATTAGTTATCTTGGTATGTGAACATATTAAATTATTAATTTCCTATATGATATAAATAAATTATTTCTTGAACACTTTTGTGAATCAATAATTTGTTATCTCCCTGGAATGATTACAATACCATTTTCATTCCTAGTGTAACACTTGTTTTTATGTTTGATTCTTCATGTGGAACACATATACATGAAAATGTTACCATGTATACATGTAAATATTGGTCAAATTAATTGGGTAATTTTTATATTCATTATAAATCATGTGCAATCGTCTTTCTGGTAAGACATGAATCATTGTCTTCCTTGTGAAATGGTCTTAGTGGATAACCTTGACTCATGTTCCTCCATTTGAAAGGGCCTTGGTGGTTATAATTGACACATTATTGTGTCATGTTCTATGTTCTTACATCATTCTTATGATTCAATGACTAAATTATCCATTAATCCTTATACACTTTCACTTATTTGGTTTTTTACATTCCTTAATTTTCTCCCTAACATTTATAGCTTTAGATTTCCATTTTATTTTTTCAGCATTATTTCTATAATGGGTGATTAATTTACTATATTTTTCATTTTTATAAGTAATTAATTTTTTGTGTTCTTATATTCAATAAATTTCTAAGAATTATTTCTCTCTCTTTCAACAATGAATAACCATTATATTGAAGGTGGGTGAGGGAGTGATTTTTACTTCTTATAGTAGATTAATGATTCCACTGTCACAATTAGGTGAAATTCCTTATATGTTTAAAACTATTTTGATGTTTTATATAATTTTTATAATGTATAATGACATTGGGAAAATGAGAGTCATGAGATAAAGAGTATATACCCATACTAATTTATTGATTTAAAATCAAATTTGATTATCATATAATTAATTTTGTTTTATTTATAATTTATTACTCCATTAACCATGATTTTAAAATTACTCATAATTCTTATTTAGTTTCTCCTCAGACATTTTGAAAAGTTAAATTCCTTCTATCATTAATTAAATTTATTAAAATAACTAATTAATTGAAGTTTATTTTATTAAATTAGTTATTTCCTCTTACCATTACTCATTAGATCAAACTCATATTTTAAATTTCATATAATATGAATTTTTTTATTAGAAAATTTCAATTATAGTTTTATAAAATACTACATTTAAAATCCTTGGTTGAACTAGAGCTCTAAGGAATGATGTCCCATATAACAGAATCATCCAGCAATCTTTTTCTACAATCATTATTATCTTTTTATTTTCATTCATTTCCCCTCTCATGGCTTGTATTGGGGTGGGTTTAATTATTATAATTTTATATAATTTAAATTAAAGGGGATTTTTGGTACAAATATATTATTTTCAATATGGAATTCATTTATAATATACCTCCCTCTCTCACCCATTAACTATTATCCAATGTATTATTGGTTGATGAGGGGTGATTTAATATAGTTTAACTAGAGTGGAGTTTCTATCATGACCATTGGGTAAATTTAATTCAACATTTAAAAATGGGTTTGGGTTATTAATATACTTATATTTTGATGTATCATTGCCACTAAAAAAAGGATAATCTAGAAATGGAGAGTGTCTACCATGACCATGGTTTTCAATTAGACTCAATTCCAAGGACAATATAATATTTTTATATACAACTTTTATTACATCATGAACCTAAAACTGAATATCACCTGGTATCCTTGTTTATATTTTCTCAATCTGCATCTTAAAAGATAGAAAGATCACTAGATTATCTTTTATTTCAACAAATGTTTATTTATTTTATGTCCATTTTATTTAATTAATTATTTTCCCAAACATTTCCTCACCATATCAACCTCATTATTTCAGTATTATATGATTCTTAATTATAAAATCACTGAATTTCAATATTTTTTAAATTTTAAAAATTTAATATCTTTAATGGATTTCATGATGCCCTCAAGTAATACTAGGTACACCACCATACTAACCCTCTGGATGATCTCAATATGTCCATCATAGCATGTTCCTATATTTTTTTTACTTCATTAAAAATTGGTTACTAACCATGGAGTCACTCTTATAAATACCTGATCGCGTGTAGAATACTCTAATGGTCTCCTACTATGGACATTATTGGATTTTTTCCATGGTTTGAACTACGAACAACCTCCTCTAAACTAGATAAAAGCTTTTGAAGGAATATAAAAATAAAATGTTCCCCACAACCACTAGAACTCAAGATTCTTTCTAAATAAGTTATTGACAATATGACCTCACATAGAGAGTGTCATAAGTTTCCATTATAATTGAATCATGTTAAATATTATTTTAAGAAAACTCAAACTCATCTATATGATAAACCCTTTTCCCACTAATGTGTAATATATAAGATAATACATATCTTATAGTATACATAACATCTTCTCTCACTACAATATATCTAGATATGTTATTATATACACAATATATGATAGGTAACTATAGAATTTTTCAAGACATAGAATTAAGAAATGTAAAAAAATGTGTCACTATTAGATTCATTTATAAAGGGAACTCCATGTAATCATACTATATCACTGGAAGACAACATCCCCATATCATCAACTAATTGAGCTCCACAAATTGGTAAGTAAAGATAAACCTTATTAGATGATCTTCAATCACCCATACAATATTAAAACTATTCATCTTCTTAGATATACCCATAATGAATTCATTCATTACATCCTCCCACTTCCATGTAGTCATATGAGGTGGTGCGAGAAAACCACCATGAAATTGATGCTCGACCAATATCCTTTAGTAGCGATAGAATCAATTTAAAAACCCAAAAATATATATCTTCATCCTAGGACACCAGAACACCCACATGATGTTATGTTACAACTCCATCACACTTGGATGTACCACCCATATAATTGATTGGAACGCCGTCATAAAATCTTATCTCTTTAAAGAATATACAATAACTCACCCATGTATGTGGATTGTTATATCTATGAACAAAAACCACCTGGGTATCAGTTAAACACCGATTACCTATTCCTAAATCACATAATAATTATGGCGAATATTCTTTCATAGAATTACATAGTATACTATATATTATGCAACCAAATGTGTATCACACTTCATTTAATATTGGTCCTCATAATCATCCATCATACCATTAATCAATAAGCTAATAAGATTCCATTGTTCCTCCAAAGTACATTCACCAAAATCCTAAGAGAGACGTATCTAGGAAATAAGATAATACATAATGAAATTTATCATAGCTGGTATAATGGACATCTAAAATATGATTTTCAATAAATGCTCAACCCGATGCATCTGGATCAGATTGAGGTCTCATTCTGTAGATAAATAACAATGAATCAGATGGTCAGTGTATACAATAGACCCCATATTGTACAGGTAGTGTCACAGACACATCAATGTGTCATCCACTCTAACCTGATCAAATTCAACTATATGATAGTTCTTCTAATAGGTTGATATGTGGTGTGAACTATATGCTAATACATGATCACAAAGAATGTGTAATTCTCCTGTTATATTTCCTGATGCATCACGGCGTATTACATAAAAAACCACTAGCATGGAAAATATCAAAAATAACATTATAGTATTCAATTATGTCATCTTATGAAATGATTATTCACACTGGTACTACCATTGGAACCTATCTTCTTTCACCATCCACATAGTTATGGGTGCTAATAATTGGTATATGTCATGGGTAAAATATATTTATCATCATATTGATCCTAAAAAGAACCTGATCTCAAACATGTTATAGGGAGTTGTCCATGACCATAGAAGCACTAGATTTTTCTATACCCATAGATATACCTATCTCAGAAATAACATTTTATAAGATTTTTCCCTTCTAATTCCCAAATCTAAAATTTGATAATATGAAATATTTCCAATGTGTTGAATTGTACTCATTACTATCTCGAGATGTATAGACTTATACTCCAGTGTAGATAAAAATATAAGGTTATTTTCAACGAACAACATAAATAAAAAGTCACGATATGTGTGGAATACCATATTAATGAGTTTTATTCACACTGAGGACAAGTTATTTAGCTTAAAATATATAACCATGTACTCATATATCCCATAACACACCTAAAATGTCATGTTTGGGATGTCATCTTCTCTATACCACAACTAGTTATAGAACCCCTTTGGAAAATACAAATGGCATGAACCACTTTAGGAAACAATATGAATGAACACATTGAATTATCCTCTAGGATGAACCACTTTTGGAAAGTATCTTCAGGGATGAACCCAATGGCATGAACACCAGAAACTATCTATTATTGGAAACTCTTGGAATGAACCACATTGGTAACTCCTCTTGGTCCCCTGATTTTCAATACTATTTATAATTATAGGAAACTATGAGAATCCCTAAAGTGTGTCCATTTTCTTCCTATAAGATTATTTAGGGATGGTCTTTCAGATAAAAGTATGAATGGCGTGCCACGCCCAATAAAAACTTATTAATATATGATGGAATGATAAGCACCGATATATAAAATGGAAGTAGGTAATGTAGAGGTTATTAAAAGTGTATCTTAAATAATATATTATCTTTCACCACCATCATTTGGAGATTGATCATTTATATAAACAAGGAATGCCTCAACTATATTATCATATCCCTGAGACACACGGCCCACCTAAGTCATCATCATCTATGTTTGTTTTTGAATACCGAATCTAGATCACTAGTTCCGCAACAATATCAACCATAATCCATTATAAAATCACAAAATTAATGATTTTTGGAAAAAACTGCTACATTTTTTCAATAATTCCACATTGAGTACAATTTATCTCTGGTTATGTCCATTCCCTAAGTTAATTCCCAATCATTTCATAGTTGAATAATTTTGATTCAACTCCTACGGTAATTATAGAAGATAAACTATAATCTAGCTACACACCACATCATTAATACATGTCTATAGTATTCGTAATAATGATACAAAATATATATCATAATATTAGTGCATGGTCCACCTATATAATAATTTAAGGGTAATAGAAGGCCAACAACATTATCCTCCTCTAAGATCCTCTTGATTTTCAACTCATTATATAAAAACCATGAGGTATGTCCCTAGGTTAATGATCATAACTGGGTGTCTAATGATTTAATGAAGACTAGTCCTGATATTTTTATCATTTGTACATCACTTCTATCCAATAGATGATAAAATAAGAGTATATCATTCAAAAATGTAGATTAATATGATATATTCAAGGATTCATACTCTATAACCAAAAATATCTACACCTAATCCAAATTCACTATAAAATAAAATAAATCAATGAATAACATGTATTAAATGGGCAGTTAGGTTAGAACCATACAACATCTATCCTATCCCATCACACCCCACTACATTTGGAAGGTCCCTATAGCATAAACAGTAAAAAATCAACATTTTTTTACAAATTCTACATGATGAGTTTGAATCTACCATTTTTTATGTAAATAAGTCCTCAATATTATTGTCCCCAAATAGAGAGAGACCACTTTAATGGGGGGTTTGAATTGTTAGTTCCCATTCCGTTTAATATTAATGTATCATAATTTATTTGTTAAACATTCTTAAACTTTGAATCATGTAAAACATATGATCCAATAAAATGAAACTTCTCAACCTTACCATTCGTAAGAAAAAAATATAATTAGAATGAAAAACATGATTTTTACAATGTTTGGTACAAATACCAACTACATGCCTTGTTGGATAATCCTAGCAAGGCAGATTTGTTCAATTTCTACATTCTGGTATACATAGACACAATAAGTGGAAAATTATACAATCCATGTAGAAACATTCAGGATATAATTAGTTATACACCCAAACTATCCTTTTCATATCACCTTCCCCAATGTTGGTAATACACCAAAACAAAACAGTCCTGATTTATCAGTGACTAGTAAGTATCCATATATACAATATACACATTACTTTAAATTTAAGTCTCAAACCATAAATTTATTCACTTATCCCACAAGTTAGATGAATTAAACATTTCCTTCATACAATCCTCAATAACATATAAAGTTCAATGAGAATAGTCTTGAAACATCCTCTAGAATATTTTTCCAAAAAATTCTTCTCATAATTCAATCTGATCAAGATTTTTCTAATAACATTTTTCTAATCATCATCATATTATCATTCTTGATCTGAGGTCTATATCTGATCATCCTTGGTCTGATTATTCTTCTCTCATTACATAGTCAATAGAGTTGGATTTAAATTGGTTTCACAAAATTATTATAACCAATGAAAAACATTTATATGGGGATCAATTTTATGCGAGTGGTTTTGATGTAACATTACCTATGGACATTCATAGATGAATCTACTTCTAATGGATCTTACCTAACATCGAACTGAATAAAATACTTTGATTCTAAATTCATTAAATGTCCCACAATTTTTAGATCTCCAGTGCACAAGAACAATTCAGCACTAAAGTAGTATGAATTTATTGTGATTCATTTTATAGGAATCCCATAATAGAAATGGTTAGAAAACTAATTCCTTTCCCCACTCAACAAAATTCACAATTTTTTAATTTATCATTCATTTAATTATTCATATTAGATTTCACCAATTAATTTTAATACTTATGGAGTTTTGTAAAAACATCTTTAAATTTATCAAAATGACATCATGTGGATTAATTTATAGCAATTCATTAGAAAAATTTAAATTGACATTTTAATGATCCAAATTATGAAGAAAAAATATATATGACTAAAAAACAATTCTAATGTTATATACCATGTGAAACATTTGATTTTATTATACCATAATGTTCATTGCAACATCTGTAGCATTAAAAACCTCCTCTGACAATAATTTGGCCACAATTACCTATTTGACCACACATCTGATGTATATTCAATTTATTTCACCTTTTTATTTATTTCTATGAAAGTGGTTCACTTTTCCAATGAAGATAAGTATATGAAAACATTATCAGCATTTGACCACGTATAATGGATTAGTCTTTGCCTCACTCTGATAGATCATATCCCATTCTAGTGTGGTGATTTGGATCAACCTTTTTATAAATAATCAATACATTTGTTCTTTTTCATATGAACTAGTTGAAATACAGTTCAACCTGATGGAAACTATTGAAAATATTGTTGATCATTCCCTGAATCCTACTGTTGTATTAGAACAATTCAAACTAAATTTAACATTAGTCCTTTGAGAAAACTCTTCATATCATATTCCAATTATAGAAACAATATAAAACGAATTAGTGACAAAATTCACTATGATGGATCGATGTCAGCAGTGAGTTCTTTACATTATCAAGATCAATCATATATACATCTAATATTATGACATTGTTTATTATTATATCAATGATCTTCATCTTTCTATGTATGGTCACTAGTGGAAAAAATGTTTAACACGTTGGAATTTTTCACGTCAGTTCTATATTTCCGTTGTGAAAATAATTAATAATCGATATATCACATCAGTTATTTTAAAACAGATGAGATATATCTATAATCATAAATTTTTTATGTTGGTTATTTTATAACCGGTGTAAAATAAATGAAGATTACCTTATTTACATCGGTTATTGTATAACTGACATGAAAAATGAATCTATCTTGCTTTATCACGTCAGTTATTTTATAACTGACGATATAAAGGAAAGATCGGCACATTATCACATCAGTTATCAAAAGAACCAACGTGATAAAGTGACATTTTCCACATGATTTATTTTATAAACGACATGAGAAATTTTTTTCTACATGGTTTATTAAATAACCAACATTATAAACATTAAAAAAATATTTTCTACGTCGGTTATTAAATAACTATTATGATAAATATTTTAAATTATTTATCGTACCCCATATTTAGTAATTATGTTTTCTTCGATCGGGCGACCTGTGTCTCGTCTCTCTCACGTGGAAAACCTATAAATGTTTCTTCGATGTTGTTCCCTACAGCCTTGTTTTTCCAACACTATTCATCGTATTTATTATCATCAGATCTATCAGGTTGAGTGACAACACTCAAGTAATCCTCACACGACTCGTTTTTAGTTTTTATTTTCTACAATGACCTCAACTAATATTTTGAGATGTTATTTTTCTTTGTAATTGCTACCATGGTAAATTTCATAGTGTTCAGTTCGTCCGTACTAAATTCTTTCCTAGTAAAATAAACTAATGGAAGTGATATCATTCAGGATTATGATTTTTTTGTGTTCTATCATGTGTGTGTACGCGTATAGGGGTTTCCAAGGGGGTGAGGCTGTGCTAGTGGGTGGGGGTGTCCATGGGGGTTTGGTGGGATGTCCAGTAGGGGGTGTCTAGGGGGTGTCAATAAAGGTGGGGGTGGTGTGCAAGGGGGTGAGGGGGCTGTCCAAGGGGGTTGGGGGTGTCCATGGTGGTTTGGGTGTGTCAAAGGGGGTGGGTGATGGTGTCCAGGGGGGTGCGGGGGTTGTCCATGGGGGTTGGGGTGTCCAAGGGGTGGGGGTGTCCTGGGGAATGTGGGGAATGTCCAAGGGGATAGGGGTGTCCAGGAGGTGGGAGGTGGTTCCCAGGAAAGTGAGTGGGTTGTCTGAGGGGGTAGGGTGTGTCTAGGGGGTGGGGGCTGTCTAGAGGGGTGGGTGGCTATCCAGGGGGTGGGTGGGGTGGGGGTTTTCCAGAGGGGCGAGGGATGTACAAGGGGTTCCGAAGGCTGTCCAGAGGATTTGGGGGTGTCCAGCGTGTCAATGGAGGTGGGGGTGCAGGGGGGGGGGGGTATCCAAGGGAGTGGGGGCCTGTCCAGAAGGATTGGGGGCTTATCCGAGGGGAGGGGGTTGTCCATAGGGCTGGGGGAGTCCGAGGGGGTGGGTAGGGGTGGGGTGGTGTCCAGGAGTGGTGGGGGTGTCCATGGGGGTGGGACGGGGGGTCTATCTAGAGGGGTGGGGGCTATCCAGAGGGGTGGGGGGTTGTCCAAAGGGGTAGGGGCTGTCCAAGGGGGTGGTGGTGTCCCGGGGGGGGGGGGGGGGGTTCCAAGAGGGTGCGGGTGTCCAGGGGGTGTCCAAGGGGATGGGAGTCTCGAGGGGGTTTCAAAGGGTGTGGGGGTGGTTTCCAGGGGGTGCAGGGGTTGGGGTTTCCAAGGGGGTGTCGGGCTATCAAAGGGAGAGGGGGTGTTGTCCTGGGGGTGGGGGGTGCTATCCAAGGCGGTTGGGGGGTCCAATGGGGTGGGGGTGTCCAGGGGGTGAAGGGGTTGTCCCAGGGGATAAGGGTGTCCAGGGGGGGTGGGGGTGGTGTCCAGGGAGGTGATTGGGTTGTACAAGGGGGTGGGGGTGTTGTCCAAGGGGGTAGGGGTGTCTTGAGATTGGGGGTGGTGTCCAAGGTGGTGGGGGTGGTGTCCAGGGGGTTTGGGGGCTGTCCAGAGGGGTGGGGGCTGTCTAGAGGTTTCAAATTGTTAGGATCTATGTAGTTTTTAGTTGTGAATGTAAACATAATTTAATATTTATACTTCATATTTCTTTTTTACAGAAGGGTGAATTTGGTATCCTGTTGCACCATGATGTATTATTTGTGAAACTTAAGAAAAATGGATCCATTAGGAATTTATAACTATTATACATAACTAGTTTTTCTTTTTGCAATCATTTTCATGCATATTTTTTTAAATACGCATAGATTTGTTTTATATTTCAAAATTTTTTACATTCAAATGATGATATTTTTCATATAAACATATATTTTTCTTATCTTAAAATGTTGAATAATATTGATATTTTTTATAGGTAATAATGAGTTGAAGTTGGATTATGGCACATCGAATGACTAATGAATATGAGGAAGGTGTTGATTCCTTTTTGAAATTTTCTAAATGAAATGTTCCATGCAGTGAATTTTTTTTCTATCCATTCTTGAAATGTTTAAATATGAATTAGTTAAAAAAAGATATATAAAAGATCATTTGATTCATCATTGTTTTAATCCGAGTTAAAGCCCTTGTATTTGGCATGGTGAAACTGGACGAAATGTCAAATCTACTGATGATGATGATTCAACATATGTTAACTGAGATGGAATTGAGGAAATGATTCGTGATATTTCAGTAGAACAAATTGATATTGAACCAATAGTTGCGTGTATATATGGAGATTCGGAAAAACCATTGTATCCTAGTTGTACAGATTTTACAGTTTTGTCTGCAGTGTTAAGATTTATAATCCTGGAGGCAAAACATGGATGCAGTGATATAAGTTTTACAAAGCTACAACAATTGAAGAAAGAAATTATTCCAGAAGATTATGATCTTCCATATTCACATTATAAGTCCAAGAAAATATTATGCCCGATGGGATTGGGATACAATAAAATACATGCATGTCCGAATGACTGTACGATATATATAATGGAATATGAATATCCATCATAGTGTCCTAAATTTTGTACATCATGGTATAAGGTGAATGAAAAATCACTAGATAATGTGGAGAATACAAAGATCCCTTCCTAGGTATTTTGGTATCTTCATATAATTTATCATTTCAAATGTTTATTAACTTATTCAAATGATGAAAAAAGGTTAATATGGTATGAAGATGAGCGGATATGTGATGGAAAATTATGACATCCACCCGATTCTCCACAATGAAAGAAAATAGATGAGAAATATCCTACAATTGGAAATGAAATTAGAAATCTGAGACTAGGGTTGTTCATTGATGGAATGAATCCATACCGAACCCTCAACATCACACATAGTTCATAGACTATTTTATTGGTAATTTACAACCACTATCTTGATGTTTGTATGAAGCGAAAATATTTCAGGTTGAGTATAATGATCTCTGGTCTGATGCAACCCAACAATGATATTCATGTTTTCTTGTCACCATTGATTGATGATTTGAATATTTTATGGGAGGATGGTATTAGGATGTGTGATTCTCATAAAATGGAATATCTTCAACTGCATGCAGTTCATATGTTCACTATAAATGACTTTCCAAAATATGGAAATTTGTCTTGATACAGTGTTAAAGGGCATAAATCATGGTCAATTAGAGAACAATAGAGTTCATATTATCAATTTCATCATGGGAGGAAAACAGTTTACATTGGTCATTGAATGTTTTTTCCTATGGATCACTCTTATGGAAGAATAAAAAAGGCATTCAATGGCATAAAATAATTTTATAATGCTTCAAAACCATTATCCCCCAATATCTATTTTGAGAGGATGGAAAACCGTGATGTGACATTGGGATAGAAATAGAAATCTGGTAAATATAGATATTTAGAAAAAAAGGTCAATATTTTTTGAGCTACAATATTGGAGATATCATGAAGTTAAACCTAATATTGATGTCATGAACGTGGAGAAGAATATATGTGATAGTTTGATTGTAACATTGTTAGATATTAAGGGAAAGAAAAAATAAATGTTAAATGAAATATTAGACTTAATATCAATGGGAATACTTTTGGAGTTAGCTCCCACTTCTAATTAAAGACAAACATTTATTCCTCCAGCTTTTCAAATATTATCCAAGATGGAGAAAATTAGTTTTTTTCAGTGTCTTCATGATATCATTGTGCCTCAGGATTATTCTACAAATGAAAAAAAATTTCCCATTGAAGGACATGAAGTTGATAGGTATGAAATATCATGAGTGTCATGTCATGATGCAACAACATCTACCAGTTTCATTGCATGGAATATTTCACATCAATGTTAGAAAGACTATAATGATGTTGTGTTATTTTTTCAATTCAATTTGTTATAAGGTTATTGATGTGAATTCTTTTATCATTTTGGAAAAGGATGCAATTTTTATATATTGTGAATTGGAAATGTATTTTTCTGTAGCCTTTTTTGATATAATGGGGCATTTAATGATTCATCTGGTTTGAGAAATAAAGCATTGTGGACCTGTATATATTTTTTGGATGCATCCTTTTGAAAGGTATTTGAAAATATTGAAGGGGTATGTTAAGAATCCATATCGACCTGATGCCTCCATTATTGAAAAGTATATTTTTGAGGAGGATAAAGAGTTTTGTATGAGCTACTTGGATTTGGTGCAAAACATAGATTTTCCTCAATCACGCCATGAATGACTTAACAATGAGGGAAAGGGGATTCATGGATTGAAAGTAAAATCTTTGTCATCTGAACAGATGATAAAGTTAGAATTATACATCTTGAATAACATAGCTGATGCTCAAATGTATATCACATTGCATGTAAATGTGTTGAAACAATGTCATCCAAAGAAGAAACAAATTTGTATTTTGAATGAGCACAAAAACAAAAAATTCATGGTTTAAAAAGGCCTTTCTAGGTAGATAAGATGTATCAAAGACATTAAAATGGGCAGTGGGTGGTCCATGTTTAAATGTGATAACATGGTCGGGTAATGACATTAATGGCTCTACATTTCATAAGAAAGCTCAGGACAATAGAAGTGCAGTTCAGAATATATAGTGGTGTATTGTTGTTTGCAAAAGCAATGCATTTTTCGACTGCTAAAGAAAAAAATCTAATTTCTACATCATGTGCATATTTTAGAGTGATTTATGAAATATGGTACATTGACTAATTTAAAATACAAGTTCATATTTTTAACTGTAAATGGTTTATTGGTAAAAACAGTGTCAGACACGATGACTTTGGAATGATAGTTGTAAATCTAAATAGATTAGAAGACAGAACTGATTATTTTATAATGACAACACATGATAAAAAAAATTCTATGTAGTAGATCAATCATATATGTAGTGGGATGTTGTTTTAAAAGGGAAAAAACAATGTGCTGGTGAGGATGAACTTGATGAAGATTATGATTTATATGAGATATCTACTTCCATGGAAATATTAATAGAACATAATGATGAGCATTTTGAAGACATGGTTTGTGCCATAGGGAACAATCAGAATGAAGTAATTTGGGAAAAAATCCATTGTTACATTCCTAAAATTACAGGTAACATTTGTTTATTTCTTGTTTACATTTATTATTTTCATAAAATGTAATATATTGTAATTTTTTTCATTATAAAATAATGTATTAAAACAAATAAGTATAAGTTTTTTTGTTTTAATTTGGTTTAGTTTACTTCATCATGTTTACCAATACGTAAATTATATATCTATTATACTTGTTCAATGAAAATTACATTACCATGTTTACCATGGTTTCCATGCTTAACATGTTTACCATGCTTACCATGTTTACCATGTTTACCATTTTACCATCTTTACCATTTTTTATCATGCTTACCATATTGACCAAGTTTACTATTACCTAAAATAGTACAATTTTCTATCATCTGTTTACAATAGTATTGTAATATATTATTTTTTATATTTGTGAACTAATGTCTGGTTTTTTTATTTGAAGGATAATGAAAGATCAATCATTTGATCAACTACATGATTCTGGAGAGGATCATATTGGTCATACATCTGGGGAGGAACACTCACATGCTCCTCTTGATGTTCTCCATTCATCCTCATGTGCTCCCATTAGGACAAAGAGTTCAATAGTTGGTAAAAGTGGGTGCACACATTTACCAAAATTATCACTTGCTCATACGCAGGATCAGAGGATACTCGTTGAGTTTGATGATTATGATATTCCTAGAGTTCCAAATGCAAAAGATTTTAAGAGTTTGGTATCAAATGGGGGTAAGGTAAAAGTAAGAATTTTGTATGATGACTGGAGAAGTGTGGACAAAGTGATAATATCTCATTTGTGGGAGACAATTTTGGTATGATATTTTGCTATTGTTTGCATATTCTTCAAATGATTCTTGTATATATAATATGTTTAACCTCTTCTTTATCAGATGAAATTTGATATTCCTAACACTGGATGAGTCAAGAATAAATGCTTATCTATGGCTTCCAGGAGATGGAGAGATTTCTTATATAAATGATCTTTTTAATGTTTTGTTAATGATTTTTTATTCATAATTTATAGCAGATAATGAAATCTCACCAGGATATCCAATTTAAAAATGTATACCCTTATAGTTTATCTTGGAGGGGTATACATTATTGAAAGTAAAAATGATGGTGGAAAATTTAAAAAAGCTAAGAGATGAGTCATCATGCTCGGGAGAGGTGCCCCCCATCCCCACTATATAGACAGTAAAAATAGAAGAGAGCTCAGATGGGAAAAAAGGGCATTATCTTTCGGATGAATTGAGAATCATAGCTATTAGGATTGTAATATATCTATTTTATTTATTCTAGTTAACTATATTCTTTAGATAATTTCAGTCATTACAGAAATGCTCAATTAATTAATACAGGATTCTCTTGAGGAGCAGAGCTCACATGGTGTATTTAATTATCATGGGAGGCAAGATATATTATCTACAGCATTTGGAAAGCCTGAACATCATGGTTGTGTATGAGGATATCTGACAGTTGTATCGGTAAGAAAAGGGTTTCCACATTATTAAATTTATTATATTGAGGGGGTTTATACGCAAAATAGAATCCCTGGATGCTGATGTTCAGAATATTAATGCGACGATGGAGGAAAAGATTAGATCATCGGTACAATATATGTTTGCAGACATGAAAAGACAATTTCTGATTGCAGCTCCCACTCCTCCACCTCCCCTTAAAGACCCCATTATTTATCCTCCACCTCTGCTAGTAGCTACCTCTCCCCCACCTCAGACTGTGGACCCCATTTTGTACCCTACTCCTCCAATGTAGCTTCCTTCTTATTGATATTTGTATGTTGATGATCCTCAAAATCATATAGTTTCATATGGGCTTGTATATTATATAGGAGATAAAGTTCATCATCAATAATTAGAGGTAGAGAATCATAGGGATACTGTACTGAATATTATAGATAGATCATCTTGAGTACCATTACCTACAGATGACGTGACGACAATTTGATATAGTATTAGCCATTTTTTAATTTGGCCATCCAGAATTCTGTGACTCATTACCATATAGGTATGTATGTTATATATTCTATTTTATTTTTTTATTAAAGATGTTAATAATTTGAAAACTAATATATTTTTAGTTTCTTTTTATAGTAATACTATAAAAGTAAAGAAATATTGTAGAGACAACATCAATGACAAATGGATGTGAAATGAGATACAAAATATAGTAGTCTTGACTAATTTTCAAGATATTCAAATTTGTTGGCGGATCATTATAATTTTCCAATGGAAGCTCATGTTTTTGGACATGAAATTACTATGGGAATTGTGAAAACTGATATCATGGTGCTTGTTACTATAGATAAGTTGTGCATCAACGTAGTGAAAATATTTTCCATGTAATTCTTAACACCTTTTCCCGATGTTATATTTATTAAAAATGTATACTTATGTCTGTTTTGTATTAGGTATCTTTAAAAATTTTTTGACATGAATGAGTAGACAAATGTATATGGATTCATGGACACACAATTTATTTCCACTGAAGCATGTGCATTGAATGAGGAACAATGAATTATTTATATTGCTGAAATATTTGAACAAAATATAGTCACAAAATGTTGGATAATTCCTTTTTGTAAGAGGTACCAAAAACATCCATCTCAAAGAGTTCATTATATTTTAACATAAAAAACCACTAACTATAAATTTTCTTTTATCAGTGTTCATTGGATACTATGTATTTTTTTTCCCAATGGAGAAAACACATTATTGGATCTTATCTATCTATGGAAATGTGTGGGAATCTTCTAAGAAAATGTGGGAAATGTATGTTTCAATTTCTCAACAGTTTTATATGTTATAGTGAATCTTAAATTTATCCCATTCATATTATTTTCAAACAGCAGATGGGTGTACATTTGAAAAAACAAAAAGAAAATGAGTGTGAAGATCAAATATGTAAATGTAAAGGTAAATATCCATTTATAATTTGTACTGCTTGATTTATTACATAAAAATAATATATTGAATTTACACACATTCAAATATAATTTTCTTCAACAACATGGCTTCATCGAATGTGGATATTATATGTTAATATTTATGTATGAAATAATTACTACTGGAATAGTTTTGAACTTTGACCTGGTATGATTTCCTTTTAAATTTTTCCATAACATTTCATTTGATTTATTCATTATACATGTTAACTACTATCCTCTTACTTTTTTTCTATTTAACGACCATAAACCCTATAGTTCTCAAGAGGTTAAACCCTTACAAGTGGAAAGGTAAAATCAATTTATAGGTTTGATGGAATTTTAGTTGTTTGTAGTTTGAAATGTAATTTTGAATATTATCATTGTAATTATGCATTTGGTAGTTGTTTAGGTTGGATTTAGTTTTTTTAGTTGACATTTTATGTTTTGAATGTTATATATGTGAATGTTTAATTTGTCTCAACTTCTTTTTTTGGTCTACTTATGATGGTTTTTCCAGTCTGGATTTTGGTCTGGGGGGAGGGGTTCAAAGGGTGTGGGGGTGTCCAGTGGGCTGGGGGTCACTAGGGGTGTGGGAGGGCTGTCTGGTGGGGTGGGGGTTTCTTGGGTGTCCATGACAGTGGGGGGAAGTCCATGGGGTGGGAGCATTTATAGGAGGGTGGGAGGGCTGTCTAGAGGAGTGGGGGCTTTCTAGGGGGTGTCCAATGGGTTTAGGGGGATTTCCAAGGGTATGGGAGGGCTATCCAGTGGGGTGTCTAGGGGTGTGGGGGTGTGTCTAGTGGGTTGGGGGTGTCCAGTTGTGTGGGAGGGATATCTAGTGGGGTGGGGTGTCCTGGGTGTCCATGAGAGTTGGGCGGGGGGGGGGGGGCAGTCTTGGGGGTGGGAGAGTTTCCAGTAGGGTGGGACGGATGTCCATGGGAGTGGGGGGAAATCCATGGGGTGTCCAGGGGTGGGGGTGTCCTGTGGGGTGGGGGGGGGGGGGTTTCTAGGGGTGTGGGAGGGATTTCCGCTGCGGTGGGGGTGTCTAGGGTGTCCATGGGGATGGGGATGACAGTCCAGGGGGTGGGAGAGGAGGCGCCGCCAACCCTCGAGGGGGATGATCGCCGCTGTAAGGTACTCATCACTCTCACATGCAAATATTGAGCTATAAAAATGTTTCACCAATGATTTATTCCCCATTAAACATCATTCATTATATCTCAGTGATAGAATGATTGATTTTTATATGGGAAGAACAGATTGGTGAATCATTTAGAGAGCTCAAGCATCATATGTGAGAGTGATGTGCACCTTCCAATGGCGTTCAACCCCCGGAGGGATGGCGGTGACTCCTCTCCCAACACCAGCTATCCAGGGGCTTTCCAGGGGGTGGGGGCAGTCCAGGGGTGTGGGGGGCTGTCCAGGTGACTTGTGGGGGCTATCCAAGAGGGTGGGGGCTGTACAAGGGTTTGGAGAATGTCCAGGTGGTGGGGGGGGGGGGCAGTCCAGGGGTGTGGGGGTGTCCAAGAGTGGGTGGGGGTGTCTAGTGGTGTGGTGCGGCTATCTACTATGGTGGGGTTGTTTCTAGGGGTTTGGTAGGGTTGTCCATGGGTGTGGGAGTGCTGTCCAGAGGGTGGGGGTGTCCATGAAGGTGGGGGGTTGTCCAGTGGTGTGGGGTCCTGTCCAGAGGGTGGGGGGAAGTCCATGGGTGTGTGTGGATACCCAAAAATGATGTACATGGACATTACATTACTTTTTCTAAATAATTATTAAATAAGAAAAACAGACACTCAAGGGAAATAATATTTTAGTGTCTTTGGAATCATGGATCATAATCTTTTAATCATTGTGAAAGCTCTTCAACATCTCCCATAAAGATCTTCCCCTTTTTTTCTTACCTAAAACCAATCTTTATAACCTGGGGAAAAGAAAACATAAAAAGGGTGAGCTTAAATGCTCAGTATGGGTAAACATAGAGAACACAAAATGATCCATAAACATTTGAATGCAAAAACTTGAACATAATGTCTAAACATAAAAATCTTGAGCAATGACATAAAACATGGAAGTATGTAAGGCATATATCATAAAGGAACATATTTCATGGTAAAATAACATGGGAATAAAACATTTAATCGTGGAAAACCATTAATCACTTGATATGATTTCCATAGTAGCCAAGGCATTGCTTCCAAGACCATCATAGTGGACAAAGTCTATTACTGAACCCGGTTTATTTTCCGTTCCATCCCTATATTGTTGAACCCGATTTATTTCTTGTTCCAGCCATGTCTATATCATGAGATATAAATCTTCAACCAATGAATTTCAGGAGATATAGGTCCCAACCATCTCATAATTAAATCATTCTTTCGTGTGCCACAAAATCATAAATCATACATCATATCATAACCCATGTAGTAGAATGAGATTCTTAAACATCATGCCATCATAACATAAACCATATAAAAAAATGGATATCATTTCATCATAAGAAAAATAAAACCATGTAAATAATAGATACACTATACATGAAACACATACATTCTAAATAATATCATCTTATATGGAAAATAGTTTTTATAAAACCCTTGAAAATACTTCTTGAGGAAAACATCCTTTCTTATTCAAATTCATTTTCATTCCCCAAAATTCAATGCAATTTTAAAAGAAATGGATTTTTTAATGAAAAATAATTATGAAATATTGTGGAGTAGTCGTCAGGAAAATAATTCATTATAAAACCGTAAAAATCTATTCATTCTGTATAAGTTAAAAAAACATTTTCGTTGTACTTTTATCGAAAAAGTAAAAAAGATCCTAGACTGGTAAACAAAAGAAGGATTCATTCCATACCATGTGGTAAAAGTCAAAAAAGGGTAAAAATGACATTATGAATAAATGAATGAATATTAAACCATTTATGAAAACATCTTTAGAAACATGGATATGGATGATAAACATAATCGTAGTAAATACATTCGAATAATCAATCTCGGATAAGAACGAGATTGGAATATTTATCCCTTACCTTTTATGATCGATGGAATCATGTGTGTCATAAAATAAAGAAAATTGCATGCATATTTAAATATCATATCCTTCATAATAAAAATTATAAAACATTGATAAAAACCATAAACACCATACCATGGAAATGGATGGTGATTAAGGCATATGTCTCCTAGAAATAAACGTGAGGTGAAATAATCTCATACCATAGGTCCAATTTCTTCCGTATGTGTCCAAAACTCATGTATAGTTGGTTTAAACATATTATTAACTTGTAACATAACCATAATATTATTTATAATATCATATATGATTCACTTTGGTCTTTATTTTACCCGTTCAATTGTCATTTACATGTTTAATCAACGTTTTGTGTAATAATTGTTTCATTTATCGTACGTGTTGACACTTGTTGTTCTTGATATCATTAATTATATAATGAATTAATTACGTCCAGAATATAAAAAATTAATTATTTATAATATATATTCAGAATATAATATATATAATAGATCGATAAATTGAATGAAATACACCATTCAAAGAGACGGTAAGTCGTATGTACAAATGAATGCTATTTTAGTTTCATTATTGAATTAAGAAAATGAAACATATATGTACATAAATCCAGAATAATTATTATGTAATTTCATTAAATGTTATTTATTATATATACTGTATAATCATACCTAAAAGGATAATCCTGGAGAATGAATCTCATCGCGTCCATGGAGACGGTAGTCCGTACGTACGCACGAGCGAAAATATCATTATTTTGATATTAAAATCATATATAATTGGATGATATATCATATATAAAGAATAATAATAATGTTATATTTATTATTTATATAATTTATAATAATTATTATACCCATCAAAATGATGAAATGTTGGAATAACAAACTACACCACGAATTGGAGGCGGTAAGACGTACATACGCACGTGTGGTGAATTTTTCATTCACAGGATTGATAAAATAACTAAAAACGTTGTACCATTTTTATAATAACATCTCAGTATATATAATATACTGGAGTTTTTATTTTATAATGGAAATAATAATTAACGAGGAAGTGGAAGAAGAAAGGGACTTGAAATAGGTGGTGAGATATTTACCTCTTCTTCGGGTTCATCCTTTTTATTTGATCAAAATGGATCATTTGGTTGTCCTTATTACTAAAGGATGGCCTCTAGGATAAAGGGAGTATAGTTGAGAGGGTATTTGGTCAGTGTTTGGCCTAGCCCAATGGATTTGGTTGATTGAATTTGAGAGAAGAGGGAGTTCCATTTTATAAGAGAGGTGAGGGGCACCTTAGAAAAACCTTTAAATATTATTATATAATAAATTCATATTCGGTTTATAATGGCTCAAAATTTATTTATTTTAAGGATATTGTTGGAATGTGTATAAATCCACTCAACCAATTGGTTTTGGATAGGTTTGTCAACTAAATTAACCTTATCATTTATATTTAACTCTTAGTTAAATAGTTTGACATTTACCATGTCTCTTTGTATTTTTATATTATATGGTTAAATAACATACTATATATATCCAATAGAACCCGAAGTGCTTCATTAATGATAAACCTATCATTATATATGTATTTGGGATGAACCATATATTTTTAGGAATATTATATAAATTAATAATATAATATTTGTTAATAAAACTCTTTTATGTTAATTTTGACACTATTTGGTATTTTGTTTTTTCTAAATTCATAACAGCATTAATAAATAGAAAAAAATTAATATAACCAACCATAATTTGTTATATAAACCAAGAAAATTATTTTTATTTATAAAAAGTCTCAAATCAAACTTATTTGGGTATTTATAATATCAATTATGTTAATATTTTATTAATAAAGTAATTACCACATCATCATTGTGTCATATCTAAATTAAATTATTTAATGTATAAAAATTATAAATAAAATACCATTATATAGTAAAGATTTGTATCTTTATAATGAATATTTATAGTCCAATTTATCTTATGTATTACCCTATATTATAAATGTTTTAGTTATTAAACATTTCTTTTAGCTATTTTAACTCTTCTTTGAATTAAATTATAATAAAGGTCCTTATCTAATAAAAGTGGACCTAAAGGGTCAGATTTTATTACTAAGGTTGTTTTTGGTCTAATTATATTTATCCAATATAAATAGGACATGTGTAAATGTAATAATAATATCATTTTTACCCTTAATTGCCTTATTTAGTTTTAACCGTGGTAAATAAAAGTAAAAAGTTAATATCCACCCACAAATATTTTTATCTTTTTGAACCATATTTTACTTACTGATATCAACAGTGTCTCTCGGAATTTTTAAATTCAACTCACATAATTTGTATAATAATGTTTTATTTAAATTTTCAAATGCTCCTTGGAGGTGGGTAAAAGAGAGTAAAAAGTTCAATAAATTTTTTATATATTTAAGATTATTATAAAAAGACTCCAATGAATTACATTGAAATTATATAGGTAATATGTATCTATTTTAACATAAAGTAAATTTAAATAAAATAAATAATTATGTAAAGAAAAAGTAGGATTTAACCAATAAGTCAGTGTTTTTCACTATTTATTAAAAATTTTACGTTTTCACAAAAATACCCAAAATTTACCCTATGCTAATTTCGATATTTCGAATCCAAAAATGAAGTCCATTTTGATAGATAAAATTAATAAAAATTTAAAAATGGGGTATTACTATTCATATCAGCTAGTTTATATAATATTTTGATTACATATTATTTTTTAGTGAAACTCGGTATTGCGTACAACGCAATCTATCGATGAAGGTTGCTCTTGCGTGTAACGCAAACGAAGAATACTATTGTGTATACTTCAAGATAATACGATGTTGCATATATAAAAAGATAATAATGGTGTGCGTTCAAAACAAGACATCAAAGAAATTAAAAATAATATTTGTCATAAAATATTAGGGTGTTACATTCTACCCCCCCCCCCCCCCCCGTAAAAAGAATTTCGCCCTCAAAATTTTTCAGTGTTATAAATGGTTTAATATTTGAAAGACTCATTCATAGAAACCCACATCATAAAAAGGAATACTAAAACATAATTTTAAATACTAATGAATGAAACATAATGGTTACCCAAATTAACTCATCACTGGGTTTTCACATAGAAGAACATAGGTGAAAATATGGATATGGAAGATAAATCTTACCATCATGTTTTGATGGAGAGTGGTATTGAACATTGCTATGAAAAATCCAATGGTCACAAAGTCAGAAATTTGTGATGATCTAAGGTACCATCTATGAAAACGTTATTTTTTTTCAAGATCATTTCCCTAATGTTGAAAAAAATGGAATTAGAAGAAATACATACTTGATATTGGTACGATCTCACAGTTGTCTGTGCCTTGAAAAATTTCAACTTCATCTCTTAATGAAATAAAGTTAAAATTTTCATTATTTAAGTGTTAGAAAATCATACGATAGAATGATATGTCATTCCATCTATCTCAAACAAAATCATTGAAACAGTTATTAAATATACATAAGTTCATATATGGTGATATTAATCGTATATGACTCTAAAAATGGACTCATACTTCATATATTATACCACTTGATAAAATAAAACTAATTTCTACTAACCATGGAATTCGTCTAGGTCAGTGGTAGGCGTTAAAGGCCTGTCACACTTCAGTAGTGGGCTCGATTCCCGCAACCTTGTTTGACACGACGGGTTTTTGTCTGTCCTATAGGTTGTCCTTTTTCTAAAAATATACTATTATAAAATTTGAGAAATAAAATCAAAAAGTTATAGCCTTAAGAAATACAATCTAATTTCTAACATAATTCATTCCAACTTTTAGTCTTATCGAATATACTTCCATCCGATTACTTGAAATGAAATCTACCAAGCATGTGAATACCTTCATTTATCCCCCATATATCGTAAAATATTTCGTGTTTTTTGTCACATTCCAAACATGTGAATACCTGTAATCATGTATTCTCTTGGAAAGTGAATACTCATTGAAATTTAGTAAAAAAATGAATGCTGTCAAAAGTTAACTCTTTCTGCATTCAAAAATTCCAATAATTCTATATACTCAAACCATGATATCACTTTGTCCTTAAGTCAAGCATGAGATCATGAAGACTATCAAAAATATTATTTTCTCCTTATCCCTTCATTATACAAATATCATCTGCTTTCAAAAAGTAATTCAATCACTTTCCATGGTAAATTATACTATATAATTATCAAAAACTACAATAAACCATTACATAGATATTCCAATATTCCACTATACAATAAATGAGATTCCATAACAGTATTTGGGAATCCCGTTACATAAACAGATAATCATTCTACCACAACGTTGTCATACTCAACATTACCAATAGTGATCGCATGTGACTTCCCTTTTTTCTTTTCCCTTAATAGGTTGTTGTTGTCGATCATCATTAACCCTTCGATTAGGGCATTGGTTAGCATAATGCCTCATTTCCATTCACCTGCAGTACTGATGTGTTGCTGGAGCGTTCTCTATAGTCTTTTCTATATACATGTCATTACAAACCTTTTCCCCATTACATCAGTAGTAAGCTGATCGATGACCTTCTATTGCACACATGAAACATTTTCTAGTACCTTTTAGGCAATCTCCACCATACTTCTTTCCAAACTTTTCTGCATAAATAAATATTCAGCTTATTTTCACAACTGTTCTTAGATTTTTCCTTAAATTTCATCTTTCATTTCTTGTCAATACCATGTGATGGATATGTAACACCAACTTCCATTTCTACCTTGATAGCACAAAACACACTTTCTTCATAGATTCTGAAGTCTCTTATCACTAATTCCCTTCGAAGAATTGGTTTTAAGACACTGAATAATTGGTCAACATTACTTTCAGGTTGGATGATAAAGCCATATGCATACCATGTAAGCCTTGAAAAATTAGCCTCGTATATACCAACCGATTTATCATCCTTTTGCTTAACCTGAAGGAACTCCTTTTCCATATTTGTTCGAAGAATACGAGGTATGTAATTATTGAAAAACAAGTTCTTGAACTCATCCCATTCCATGGATTCAATTTCATCTTGGGGCCTTGTATTCTTAATTAGAGTCCACCACCAGTCTGCATAACCTTCTAAAAGATAATCAACTAAAATGAATTTTTCATTTTTTTAATAGCTATGTATAGAAAATATATTTTCAATGGTACTTATCCATTGTTCAGCAAAATGTGGATCAGAAGACCCACCAAATGAAGGTGGACATTTCCTCATGAAGGATTCAACTGAATGTTTCTCCTTCCTTTGCTCGCTTGGATGTCTTGTATGATTCATAGCATGAGAAAGTTGAGTGATCATGGCTACAAGATTTTTCATTCCAACTCCTAAAACATTTGGTTGATCATGGGGGAAATCATTTCATTTCCCATCGCATTCAGTATTAACACGATTCCTTCGGGTTCCATCAATTGACTAAAACCCAAAAAGAATAGTGTGAGAGGAAAAATTCATTCTAGAAAAAAACATAATAAAGGGGGAGTACCTTCAATATATAACATCTTATGTTTAATTCTCCTATCATTACCGTAATTCTAGGACTATTACATATATGTATACTTAACCTTAGGGAAATCATAGAAATACCATAGAAATATCTCTAGGGATCTCAATAAAGTTTTAACATCCTAGTTTACAAAGGATAACTAAACCTTTCCTGTGATACAAACTATAGAGACCCAAACGTGAAATACATGGACATTACATTAATTTTGTGGAATACATAATACATAACAAAAAATAGAAACTCAAGGACCGTAATAGTTTAGTGTCTTTGTAAACTCGAAACATAATCTTCTAATCATGGTGAATGATCTTCAACATCTCCCATAATGATCTTCCCCTTTTGTTTTCTTACCTAAAAACATTATTTATTTCCTGTTGAAAAGAAAACATAGAAAGTGTGATCTTAAATGATTAGTAAGGGTAAACATAGAGAACATAAAAAAAATCCATAAACATTTGAATTAAAAAACATGAACATAAAGTCTAAACAACATAATCTTGAGCATTGACATAAAACATGGAAGTACGTAAGGCATATATCATGAAGGAAAAATTTTCATGGTAAAATAAAATAGGAATAAAACATTGAATTATGGAAAACCATTAAGCACTTGATATGATTTCCATAGTAGCCAAGGAATTGCTGCCAATACCATGACAGTGGACAAAGTCCATTACTAAACCGGGTTTAACTGCCATTCCAGCCATGTATTACTTACCCAGATTTACTTGCTGTTGTAGCCATTTCTGTCTCTAGAGATATAAATTTTTATATAATGCATTGAAGGGAGATATAGGTCCCACCCATCTCATAATGAAATCATTCTTTTGTGTGACACAAAATCATAAATCATACATCATAGAATATCCCATGTAATAGAATGGGATTCTTAAACATCATGCCATCATAACATAATACATATAAAAAAATGGATATGATTTCATCATAAGAAAGATACAACCATTTAAATAATAGGGAAATTATACTTTAAACATATACATACACAATAATTTCATCTTATATGTAAAATAGTTTTGATAAAACGCTTGAAAATAAATATTGAGGAAAATATGCATTCTTCTTCAAAATCATTTTCTTTTCACAAAATTCCATGGAATTTTAAAAGAAAAGAATTTTTTTTGAAAATAATAATGAAATATTGTGGAGTATGATTCATAAAAAATATGAATTATAAAACCTTAAAAATCTATTCATGCCGAATCAGTTAAAAAAACATTCTCCTTGTACTTTTACCAGAAAAGTCAAAAAGTAACTTTTATGGTAAACAAAAGAAAGATTCATTCCATAACATTTGTTAAAAGTCGAAAAAGGGTAAAATGATTTTAAAAATACATGAAATATTAGTAAAAATTTTATGAAAACGTTATTAGAAAACATGGACATGGATGATAAACATTACCCCAGTAAATATTTACGAGTAAACAATTTCGGAAAAGAACGAGATTAGAATACTTATCCCTTACCATTTATGATTGATGGAATAAAACGTGTCATAAAATAAATAAAATTAAATTCATATTTAAATAACATATAATTCATAATAATAATCATAAAACATTCGAAGGAATCATAAACACCATGCAACATAAATAGATCGTGATTAAGGAATACGTATCACATAAATAAAAGTGAGGCGAAATAATCACTTACCGTTGGTCCAATTTCTTCTGTATGTGTCCAAAAGTCCTGTATAGTTTGTTTAAACATATTATTATCTTGTAATAGAACCATAATAATATTTATAATTTCATATATGATTCACATAGGTCTTTATATTACCCGTTCAATTGTCATTTTCATTTTAAAGCAACGTTTTGGGTCACAATTGTTTCATTTATCGTACATGTTTGGACTTGTTGTCCAAGATATCATTACTTATTTCATGATTTACATACTTACATAATGTAAAACATCATTTATATAAAATATATATTCAGAATATAACATATATAATAGATCAATAAATTGAATGAAATTCACCGCTCATGAAGACGGTAAGCCGTACGTACGCATGAAAGTTGTTTTCGTTTACTTATTAAATTTATTAAATGAAACTTATATGTGCCTAAATACAGTATCATTATTATGTAATATCATTCATTATTAATTATTATATATTCTTTATAATCATACTTTAAGGGTTAATCTTGGAGAATGAATCTCATCGCCTTCATTGTGACAATAGTCCGTACGTACGCACGAGCGATAATATCATTCTTTTGATATTAAAATCATATATAATTGGATGGTATATCATATATAAATAATCATAATAATGTTATATTTATTATTTATATCATTTATACTAATTATTATATCGATTCAAGTGATGAAATTATTGAATAACAAACTAGACCACGACATGGAGATGGTAAGCCATACGTACATAGGTGTGTTGACTCTTTCATTCATAGGGTGGATAAAATAACTAAAATTGATGTAAAATTTTTATACTAACATCACTGTATATATAATATACTGGATTTATTAATTTATAATGGAAACAACAAATAATGAGGAAGCAGATGAAGAAAGGAATTTGAAATAGGTGCTGAGTTATTTACCTCTTCTTCCAGTTCATCCTTTTGATTTGATAAAAATGGATTATTAGGTTGGATTTCTGACTAAAGGAATGACTCTAGGATAAATCGAGGACAGTTGATAGGGTATTTGGGTAGTTTTTGGGAGACACAAATGGATTTGGATAAGTGAATTTGAGAGAAGGGGGAGTTCCCTTTTATAAGAGATGTGAGGGGCACCTTAGGAAAAAACATAAAATATTATTATATAATAAATTCATATTCTGTTTATAATGTCTCCTAATTTATTTATTCAGAATATAAGGGGGAATGGGTTAAAAGCCCCTCAACCAAGGTTTTATACAGGTTTGGGTCACTCAATTAACTTTATCATTTATATTTAACTCTTAGTTAAACAGTTTGACATTTACCATTTATCTTTGTATTTTTATATTATATGGATAATAAACATACTATATAAATCCAAGAGAACACCTAGTGGTTCATAAATGATACACCTATAATTATATAATTATTATGGCCAAACCATAGATTTTTATGAATATTATATCAATTAATAATATAATATTTGATTTAAAAACTCTTTTATGTCAATTTTGAAATTATTTGGTATTTAGTTTTTGCCAAATTCATAACTGCATTATTACTTCGAACAAAATATATCTAACCAACCCTAATAGGATATATTAACATAGAAAATTATTTTTATTCATAAACAGTCTCAAATTATACTTATTTGGGTATTTGTGATATCAATTATGTTAATATTTCATTAATAAGGTAATTACTTTATCAAAATTGTGTCATAAATATATTAAATTATTTAATGTCTAATGTCACGACCCGTCCTCGGGGCCCGTGCCATGACTACCCCAATCCCGCCTTCCATAGGCCAGGGGCAAGCGACTAGCACCAAGGCGTAAATCCCAACAAAAAGGGAAGGAATTGCCTTTGAAAAGTAAACAAGCACCACAGAGTAAGCAAGCGGAAAAGTAAACACTAAGTAAAACTGTACAAGCTGTGCTGAAAGTAAAAAGGGGCCGAAAATACAATCCCAACTGTAAAGTACAACTGAAAGGAAAAACAGAAACTGAAAGGAAAAACTGCAGTGTCAAGCCATCCACTGGAAGTCCCACCTGAAGGGTGGGTACAGATAGCCTCCACTGCTCCTCGGGTCCACCTAACCGCTCCGAGTACGTCCTGCCCAGTGGTCCACCTCCAGGTACTGTCCTGCTCCGCACGCATCCTCCACGATCAGCGCTGTCCAACGTCTGCAATCAACACCACAAAGTGCGGGCATAGCCCGTGCAGGGGTGAGTATAAGCTACTCAGTAGGGACCCCGAGACCCCCGAAGGTCTCCCGAAATCCACAAAGGATAAATCACGAAAAGAGATGCAATCACGAAGTAACATCTGACACGGATTAGGTATATGCCCATACATATACCTAAGTCTGCAATTCCCCATTCGGCTCCAGCGTCCGAGCCCAAGCACAACCCAGTCCACACAGGAAAGAAAAACACATACCCATGTAGGATAGAACAACACAATCCACAAAGGAGAGTAAACAGTAAATCCACACAGGATAGCTCAACACAATCCACAAAGGAGAGTAACACAAGATTCAGCTCACACAGGTATTCTTCTTCGGATGACGATAAAGATGATCATTGAACCATCTAATTCGTCGGACCCACGAAGGATCGATAGGTACTAACCTTGCAGTGACCCACACAGGATCGGGTCCACGCAGGACCTGTAGGAGTTGGCTCACACAGAACCGCGGGTCGCCGGCGTTGCTCCGGTGGCCCGTTTTCCTTCCCGTCTGTGCCGTTGCTCCTCCCGGGATCCGCTCTTTACTGCGGGATCGCCAATCTTCCGATGCGGCACGTTCCATCGTCGACCGTCAAATCCGCACAAAACGAAGAACGGCGGAGGGTCGTCCGGCCGTGTTCGATTGGCCTGCACCCTCCGCGTTAGAGATAAACAACCGGGAGAAATTTAATAGAATGTTCAACACATGAACCAACAATTTTAAATAAATAAAATTGTTTCTTTGATTCCGGTTCTTAAATTTTTAAAGAATGCTCACGTGAATAACAAAGAGGGGTATTCCAAAATTATAAAATCCCTACCTCGTCGATCGTCGCGCGCAGGCGTTCTTCGTGGAAAGGATCGTCGCGGAAGAGAGGGATCGTCGCGTCGTCGCGGGGAGGCGTCGCGTCGTCATGGAAACCGGCGTTGAGTCGGTGAACTCAACGAACCAAGTACAACAGATTTAAATTATAATTAATTAAATCTGTGTTTAAAACCAAAGAAAAGAACCTTGAGAGGAAATCCGAAATCACTCACCTCAAATGGCCGGTGATCGGAGATCGGAAGAACGTCTCGGACGAAGGCATCGTCGATTTCTGGGTTCAGCGTTCTTCGCATTCTTCACGTTCTTCGCGAGGGAGAAGAAGTTACGAGGGTTCTCTCAAATCTTCTCAAGCGCAAATAACCAGAGGTTAAGCATTGGCCTTATTTTATTATTACGCCAACGAATTTGAAAAACTGGTTAAGAAACGATCCATCAATTCGTTGAATTAATTCAACGAAAGAAATGACCCATTTAATTCACGAAAGAAACAGCCCATTTAATTCACGAAATAAACTTCCCAATTAAATGGTCTGTTAAGAATTTAGAAAACGCGTCGGTTGACTTTCATTAAGACGGGTTTTCACGGGTGCGTTTCTTAGCGGAAAGAAACGGCGGGGCTCGTGCGGGCCCCACCTCACAAATATCCTACCAAGGGGTAGGATATTTCTGGATAGAATCCTATCCAGTTCAACTCAGTTCAAGCCGCCTTCAAGTGGCTTCAAGTGGCTTCCAAGTGGAATAAGTGAAATAAAATAAAGTTGTCGCAAAATTATTTTATTTCTTAACTGTAAGCCCGAAAATTAAAAACCACACCCGAGAAAACGCAACTCCGGAAGAGGCGTTTCAAAGCGAATACTGGCGCTGCGATTTCATCAGTGCCCTCAGAATTTGATTCCGGGCACCGGTTCAAAAGTTAGAAAAAACCCGCTCGTCCGTTCACTGAACATACCCGAGCCAAACTTCGGAAAATGATTCCGGGCACACCGGGCCTCAGAATCATGTGCCGTAAGAAACTGCGCTCTTGTAAAATTCTAAAGAAAATTAAGAAAAAAAAAATTTCCTTGAAATTTACGGGTCATTACATTACTCCCACCTCAGGACTTTACGTCCCCATAAAGATACATCAAAATCTAGGGAAACAAATGTGGGTACTGAGCACGCATCTGAGCCTCCCGCTCCCAAGTGCTCTCCTGGAGGTTCCCGTGCTGCCATCTGATGCGCACAAGAGGAATCAATCGCCCACGTAGGACCCGCTCCTGTCGATCCTCTATCTCCACTGCGACCTCTGTAAAAGTCGCTCCATCATCCACGTCTAGCTCCCCATAGTCGATGATGTGTGTCGGGTCGTGCATGTATCTCCTCAGCTGGGATACGTGGAAGACGTCGTGCACCCGGTGCAACTGAGGTGGCAGAGCCAGACGATAATCCACCTCGCCAACCCTGCTGAGGACCTGGAAGGGTCCGATGAAGCGTGGAGACAACTTTTCACCTCGGCCAAATCTCCTCAAACCACGTCGAGGTGAGACCCGCAAGAAGACGTGGTCCCCATCCTCGAACTCTAGTGGCCTCTGCATCCTGTCAGCATATGACTTCTGTCGGCTCTGTGCTGTCCTCATCCGCTCCTGGATGACCTGGACCTTCTCTGTCGTGGCCCGAACCATCTCTGGTCCCACAAGTGCTGACTCTCCAGGGTCTGTCCAGCACAAAGGAGATCTGCAAGGCCTGTTGTACAATGCCTCGTAGGGTGCCATACCGATGGTGGAGTGATAGCTGTTGTTGTACGCAAACTCTACCAAGGGTAGGTGGTCCTCCCAGCTGCGACCAAAGTCGAGGACACATGCGCGGAGCATGTCCTTGAGAGTCTGAATGGTCCTCTCAGTCTGACCATCCGTCTGAGGGTGAAAGGCTGTGCTTAGACGTAGTCGTGTCCCGAACGCCTCCTGCAACCCCTTCCAAATACGAGAAGTAAAACGAGCGTCCCGATCGGAGACGATAGTCGATGGCACACCGTGAAGTCGTACAATCTCCTGAACGTAGAGATGCCCCAAGATCTCCACTGAGCCCTGCTCTCGGATGGGTAAGAAGTGTGCCGACTTGGTGAGTCGGTCAACAATCACCCAAATGGAGTCGTGACCTCTGGAAGTGCGTGGAAGTCCAGTCACAAAGTCCATAGATATCTCATCCCACTTCCACTTCGGGACCTCCAAGGGCTGTACCAAGCCTGCTGGTACCTGATGCTCTACCTTCACCTGCTGGAAGGTGGGGCACCGTGAAATGAACTCTGCCACAGCCTTCTTCATGCCCGGCCACCAGTGTTTTCGTCTGAGATCTTGGTACATCTTCGCCACTCCAGGATGTACCGCCAAATGAGAAGTGTGAAACTCTCCCAACACCTCCTCTCGTAAAGCGACTGGTACCAAAGTACGTCCTCTGAAAAGGACATCGTGCTCTGCTCCTAGGGAGAAACCATCAGGTGCCTGTCCCGAGGATATCTGTGCACACCGTGTCTCACAGTCAACGTCCCCATGTTGTGCCTCTCTGACCCACTGATGAAGCGGAGGAGAGACTATGAGAGACTGAAGGAAGGCTGCTCCGTCTCTATCCACGAAGGATATCTGCAAAGCGGCTTGCTGCTCTGTCGCCTCCTCAAGTAGCTGGATGCCCGTCCTCCTGCTGAGGGCATCAGCCACTACGTTCCCCTTTCCAGGAGTATAGACTATCTCAAAGTCATAGTCCTAGAGGAACTCGAGCCATCGCCGCTGCCTCAGGTTCAGGTCCTTCTGAGATAAGATTTACCTGAGACTCTGGTGGTCAGAAAAGACTGTGAAGTGCTCGCCCATCAGATTGTGTCGCCATGTCTTCAGGGAAAAGACCACTACTGCCAACTCCAAGTCATGGGTAGCGTAGTTCTGCTCATGAGGCCTCAACTGACGTGATCCGTAGGCAATCACGGCCCGTTCCTGCATCAGGACACACCCGAGTCCGGTCCCTGATGCTTCGCAGTAGACTACGTATCCAACTCCCTCCTCAGGCAACCTCAAGATAGGTGCGCTGGTCAACCTCTGCCTCAGCTCCTGGAAGCTCTGCTGATATCTGTCTGACCACACGAAGGGTTTCCCCTTCTTTGTCAACGCTGAGAGTGGGGCTGCAACACTAGAGAAGTCCGGCACAAATCTCCGATAGTATCCGTCTAGGCCCAAGAAACTCCGCACCTCTGTCACGCTCTTGGGTGGCTCCCAAGCTAGCACTTCCTCGATCTTCGGGGGATCCACTGCAACTCCTGCCTCAGAAATGACGTGCCCCAAGAAGTGGACCTCACGTAACCAGAACTGACACTTCGAGAGCTTTCCATAAAGCTGGTGCTCTCGGAGTGTGTCAAGTACAACACGCAGTTGGTAGGCGTGCTCCTCCTCCGTCGTCGAGTACACCAAAATGTCGTCGATGAAGACCACGACAAATCGATCGAGGTATGGCTGGAAGATCCTATTCATGAGGCTCATGAACACTGCTGGAGCGTTGGTCACGCCGAAAGGCATAACCAAGAACTCATAGTGGCCATACCGACACCTGAAGGCCGTCTTCTGCACATCCTCGTCTCGAACCCTGAGCTGATGATAGCCTGACCTGAGGTCTATCTTCGAGAACCACCGTGCTCCCTTGAGCTGGTCGAAGAGGTCATCAATTCTGGGTAGCGGATACTTGTTCCTCACTGTCACCTGATTCAGGCGACGATAATCGACACATAGTCGCAAGCTTCTGTCCGCCTTCTTGGCGAACAAAATCGGGGAAGCCCAGGGCGAAACACTGGGTCGGATGAACCCCTTGCCCTGCAAGTCCTCCAACTGTACCCGCAGCTCTCGAAGCTCAGCGGGGGCCATCCGATATGCTGGAGTGGATATCGGAGCTATCCCGGGATACAGATCAATATAAAAGTCTACCTCTCTGCGAGGAGGTAGTCCTGGAACGTCGTCGGGAAAGACGTCCGCGTACTGATCCACCACTGCAGGAAAACTGGGACTCCGCACGTCAACTGCTCCCAGGATGAGGCTAGCCAACTGATGAGTGATGGGCTGACCTCTCCTCTGCGTGAGTCCATCCTGTGATGCTAAGGCTCCCTTCTCGCCGGTGAAGGTGAACCTGCTCCCGTTGGTGCGCACACATCGCACCTTGCGCCTAATGCAGTCAATCTGAGCATGGACCGTATATAACCAATCCATGCCCAAGATGACGTCGTAAGCCCTCGACGCTGCTACAAGAAGATCCCAGCCGAAGCTCTCGCCTCCTAGAGTAAGCTCACACTGCCGAAACCAGTGCGTAATCGTCGAGTTTTCTCCTGTAGGAGTCTCTAGCCGTAAGGATCGATCCAACGGCTCCGTCGGAATCTCCGAGCTCCGAACAAGGGCAGTGGCTATGAAAGAGTGACTCGATCCTGTTTCTATCAGAACATCAGCAAGGGTGGAATAGACACATATCGTACCTCGAATCATCTCTGGCGCACCATGGTCGTAGGCCTCCGCTGCCTGGAGCTGAGCCTGTCTCTTCCCGCCAGCTCCCTGTGGTCGGGGCGGTCCCCGTGGTGGTGGTGGTGGCAGAGCCTCAAAGCGTCGCCCACCACCTGCTGCTCGGCCAGCTCCTCTGCCTCGTCCGCCTCCTCCCCGCGGACCGCCATCGTCGACCCTCTGCCTCTGCCTGGGTGGTCCCTCCACCGTCTGCTGACTCTCGGTATGACGGGTCGGGCAGTCATGAGCCATGTGGCCCTGCCCGCCGCACTCGGAGCACTGCCTGCCTCTCGGAAGACTGGCTCCGGGCTGGGTACCCTACACTGCTGAGATAGTGTCCTGAGGTCGCCTGCCGGAAGGTCTGGTCCGCCTGGAACCCTGAGTCATCCTCCGGCTACCAGCTGCCGAAGACTCCGCTATCTGTCGACCTGTGGTAGGTCTCGCTGTGGACTCAGCCAGGAAGCTCTCGATCAGGAGGGCTCACTCCAGTACTCCTGCCTGGGTCAGGATGCTGAGGGAGATCAGTGATGCCCTGATCTCGTGTCTCAATCCCTGCTCGAAGGCCCGGGCCCGGAAGAAGGGGTCCCGTACCATGTCTGTCGAGTAGCGAGATAGGTCAGTGAACCTCACCGCGTACTGAGCGACCGTCAAGCTGCCATGCCGCAGCTGAAGAAGCTCCTAGATGCGCACCGCACGGAGGGTGGCCGGGATGAACTTTGAGCGGAAGAGGCTCTCGAAGTCCATCCAGATGAGGGTGGACTCATCATGTACATGGAGCATCAGGCTCCACCCGCGTCCGGCTGCTGCGTGTAGTAGGCTCACCGTGAGGATCACCATGAGGTCTGCTGGTGTCCTCACTAGCCTGAAAACTCGGACGACCGCCTCCAGCCAGTCCTCGGATGCCTGGGGGTCCGACTCCCCACGGAACCTGGGTGGTCGCTGGCGCTGGAACTCGTGCAGAGCTCCGAGGCGTCGTGCATTGTCAGCTACCAGTGCTGGAAGCATCGGGGGCTCGGCAGGTAAAGATACCGCCGGTGCCTCTGCTATCAACGGGCCCTGTACCGAGGCCTCGTCGCTCGGCGGGCTGTCGTCGCGCCCTACTCTAGGAACCCTAGCTGGCTACTGTCGTCGTGCCATCCTGAAAAGGAAACAAGTATGCCACGGTCAGAACAGTATACCTGGTGAGCTGACACCAGTAATCACAGAGAAAACCTGAAACACACATGCAATCAATGTTTTCGTGCATTAAGTCGGGAATCAGAAGTCAGGGTCCTGGTGTATGGATACGTCGGCCGCCGCACCAACACTGGACTCCCTGGACTGATAACCACACGCAATACGCTAAACACTATTGCTTCACATAGAAGAAAGATCAGATTCTGCGGTAGAACCGACCCCTCTGATACCAATTTGTCACGACCCGTCCTCAAGGCCCGTGCCGTGACTACCCTAAGACCGCCTTCCATAGGCCAGGGGCTGGCGACTAGCACCAAGGCGTAAATCCCAACAAAAAGGGAAGGCATTGCCTTTGAAAATTAAACAAGCACCACAGAGTAAGCAAGCGGAAAACTAAACACTAAGTAAAACTGTACAAGCTGTGCTGAAAGTAAAAAGGGGCCGGAAATACAAGCCCAACTGTAAAGTACAACTGAAAGGAAAAACAGCAACTGAAAGGAAAAACTGCAGCGTCGAGTCGTCCACTGGAAGTCCCACCTGAAGGGTGGGTACAGATAGCCTCCACTGCTCCTTGGGTCCACCTAACCGCTCCGAGTACGTCCCGCCCAGTGGTCCACCTCCAGGTACTGTCCTGCTCCGCACGCCTCCTCCACGATCAGCGTTGTCCGTCGTCTGCAACCAGCACCACGAAGTGCGGGCATAGCTCGTGCAGGGGTGAGTATAAGCTACTCAGTAGGTACCCCTAGACCCCCGAAGGTCTCCCGAAATTCACAAAGGATAAATCACGAAATGAGATGAAATCACGAAGAAACATCAGACACGGCTTAGGTATATGCCCATACATATACCTAAGTCTGCAATTCCCCGTTCGGCTTCAACGTCCGAGCCCAAGCACAACCCAGTCCACACAGGAAAGAAAAACGCATACCCACGTAGGATAGAACAACACAATCCACAAAGGAGAGTAAACAGTAAATCCACACAGGATAGCTCAACACAATCCACAAAGGAGAGTAACACAAGATTCAGCTCACACAGGTATACTTATTCGGATGACGATAAATATGATCATTGAACCATCTAAGTCGTCGGACCCACGAAGGATCGATAGGTACTAACCTTGCAGTGACCCACACAGGATCGGGCCCACGCAGGACCTGTAGGAGTTGGCTCACACAGAACCGCTGAGAGATGACCCACACAGGATCGGACCCACACAGGATCAGGCCCACACAGGACCGGGCCCACGCAGGACCTGTAGGCGCTGGCTCACACAGAACCGCTGAGCTCTGACCCACGCAGGATCGGACCCACACAGGATCTGGCCCACACAGGACCGGGCCCACGAAGGACCTGAAGCACTGATCCACGTAGGATCGCTGAGTGCAGGAGTCGTCGCAGTCCGCTGAGGATCTCTGCACAGTCGTCGCCGCAGTCCACTGAGAATCTCTGCACGGTCGTCGTCGGAGTCCACGGAGGATCTCTGCACAGTCGTCGCCGCAGTCCACTGAGGATCTCTGCACGGTCATCGCTGTCGAAGTAGCAGTCGCAGCCAGCACTAGGGTTTCCGCACACAGCAAGCTCGTTCGGGAGGGTCCGCTCCACGAGCCGAGAGGCTGATACATCAACTGACACGAAGTCCGAAGTTGATGTATCCTAAAGTTCCGTATCGTCAACAGGAACTCAACTTCGCAGACGGCGCGTCAATCGGACGCCCGGTCTAAGAGATATTGGCATTTTCGTCCCAGGGGCCCAGTTGGTTTTAAAGGCAAAACCAACCCAACCGCACTCCACTTGCATCCAAACCTCGGGCGGAGTATGCCAAAAGATCCGTCTCACTTAGAGGAATTCAACAAAGCTGACGGCACGTCAATCGGACGTCCGTAGCTCAAGATATGAGCGTTTCCGCTCCCGGGGACCCGGTTGGTCTCGTGTACGAACCAACCCGGCCGAACTCAAAGTATTCCGAGACCTTGAGTGCGATATACCGAAACGACCGTCTCGATCGAAGGATCGCGTTGCCGCGGACGGCGAGTCATTTGGAGGCACGAAGCTCGAGTTACGGGAGTTTGAACGAAAACGTCCGAAGATGGGGGGTACGGGCCCGGGCCGACCCCCCCTGGGTCGACCCGAACTGGGTCGGCCCGACCCGGGACCGGCCCGGTTGGCCCGGCCCGGCCCGGCCAGGGCCGGTCCGGCTCGGCCGGCGAGGCCGGCTGAGCGGCGCGGGTGGAAGCCGCGGGCGCCGACCCACGGCCTGAGAAGAAACAGCGGCCCGCGTGCGGGCCGCGCTGGTGAACCGCGGACGCGGCTCTGCCGCGTCCCGCCTGGACGAACCGGACCCCCGCGGCCGCGGGTCCGTTGGCCGCCGCCGCCACAGCTTCATCCGCGGCAGACTCGTCCGGTGGCGCGCCGGGGCGCCGCCGCGCCGGTGACCCGCGCCGCCGTCAACTTCCGCGGGTCGCCGGCATTGCTCCAGTGGCCCGTTTTCCTTCCCGTCTGCGTCGTTTCTCCTCCCGGGATCCGCTCTTTACTATGGGATCGTCAATCGTCCACTGCGGCATGTTCCGTCATCGACCGTCAAATCCGCACAAAACGAAGAACGACGGAGGGTCGTCGGGCCGTGTTCGTTTGGCCCGCACCCTCCGCGTTAGAGATCAACAACCGGGAGAAATTTAATAGAATGTTCAACACATGAACCAACAATTTTAAATAAATAAAATTGTTTCTTTGAATCCGGTTCTTAAATTTTTAAAGAATGCTCACGGGAATAACAAAGAGGGGTATTCCAAAATTATAAAATCCCTACCTCGTCGATCGTCGCGCGCGGGAGTTCTTCGCGGAAAGGATCGTCGCGGAAGAGAGGGATCGTCGCGTCATCGCGGGGAGGCGTCGCGTCGTCGCGGAAACCGGCGTTGAGTCGGCAAACTGAACGAACCAAGAACAACAGATTTAAATTATAATTAATTAAATATGTGTTTAAAACCAAAGAAAAGAACCTTGAGCGGAAATCCGAAAACACTCACCTCAAATGGTCGGTGATCGGAGATCAGAGATCGGAGATCGGAAGAACGTCTCGGACGAAGGCATCGTCGATTTCTGGGTTCGGCGTTCTTCGCGTTCTTCGCGTTCATCGCGAGGGAGAAGAAGTTACGAGGGTTCTCTCAAATCTTCTCAAGCGCAAATAACCAGAGGTTAAGCGTTGGCCTTATTTTATTATTACGCCAACGAATTTGAAAAACTGGTTAAGAAACGATCCATAAATTCGTTGAATTAATTCAACGAAAGAAACGACCCATTTAATTCATGAAAGAATCATCCCATTTAATTCACGAAATAAACCGCCCAATTAAATGGTCTGTTAAGAATTTAGGAAATGCGTCGGTTGACTTTCATTAAGACGGGTTTTCACGGGTGCGTTTCTTAGCGGAAAGAAACGACGGGACTCGTGCGGGCCCCACCTCACAAATATCCTACCAAGGGGGTAGGATATTTCTGGATAGCATCCTATCCAGTTCAACTCAGTTCAAGCCGCCTTTAAGTGGCTTCATGTGGCTTCCAAGTGGCTTATGTGAAATAAAATAAAGTTGTCGCAAAATTATTTTATTTCTTAACTTTAAGCCCGAAAATTAAAAACCACACCCGAGCAAACGCAACTCCAGAAGAGGTGTTTCTAAGCGAATACCGGCGCTGCGATTTCATCGGTGCCCTCAGAATTCGATTCTGGGCATTGGTTCAAAAGTTAGAAAAACCCGCTCGTCCGTTCACTGAACGTACCCGAGCCAAACTTTGGAAAATGATTCCGGGCACACTGGGCCTCGGAATCAGGTGCCGTCAGAAACTGCGAGCTTGTAAAATTTCAAAGAAAATTAAGAAAAAAAATTTCCCTTGAAATTTACGTGTCTTTACATCTAAAAATTATAAATAAAATAACATTATTTAGGAAATATATTTATCTTTATAATGAATGTTTATATTCTAATTTATCTTAGGTAAAACCATATATTAAAAAAATTTAGTTATTAAATTTTGATTTTAATCTTTTAACTCTTCTTTGAATTAAATAATAATAAATGTCCTAATCTAATACAAGTGAACCTAAAGGGTCATATTTTAGTCATAATGAAGTTTTTGGTCGAATTACACTTATCTAATAGAATTAAGACATGAGTTAGGGTAATAATAATAATATCATTTTTACCTTTTATTACCCTATTTACTTTTAACCGTGGTAAATAAAAGTAAATAGTTTTTATTCACAAAAAATTATATTTATCTTATTGAACCACATTTTACTTACTGATATCAACTGTGTCACTCTGATTTTCGAAATTCAACTCCGAGAAGCAGTAAAATTATGTTTTATGTAAATTTGTAAATGCTCCTAGATGGTGGGTAAATGACAGTAAAAAGTTCAATAAAATTTTTATATATTTCCATTGAACTTATATAGGTATTATGTGTCTATTTTTACCAATTTTTTTTAAATAAAATAAATATTTATTTAAATAAAAATTCGGTTTTATACAAGAACTTAGTGTTTTTTACTATTCATCAAATAATAAATGTTGGAAAAATACAAAAAATTCACCCTATTATTATTGCGATAATCCGAATCAAAACTGAAGTCTATTTTGAATAATAAAATTTAAAAAAATTCAAAAAGTTTGTTTTACTATTCATAACTGCTTGTTTATATAATATTTTAATAACATATCGTTGTTTAGTGAAACTCAGTATTGAGTACAACATAAGCTATCGAGGAAGGTTGCTCTTGTATGTAACACAAGACAAGAATAGTGTTACGTATACTACAAGCTAATATGGTGTTGCATATAGCACGAGATAATATTTGATTATCATACAACACAAGACATCAAAGATATTAAAAACAATATTTCTAATAAAATCTTGGGGTGTTATAGTGTGGGGGTGTTCAGGGGTGTAGTGGGGGCATTTCAGTGGGGTGTGGGGGTTCTGGTTTGGTTTTGGTATGTTTTTGGTCTGGGGGTGTCCAGTGGGGTGGGGGTGTCAAGGGGTGTGGTGGGGGGGGTTATAGTCTGTTTTTGGTATGTTGTTTAGTCTGTTTCATGTATTTTGGTAGGGGCATAACAGTTCTTGATCAGTGGTGGCGGGTGGCCAGTGGGGTGGGGGTGGGGGGGGGGTTTCATCTGTTTTTGTCTGTTTCTGGTATGTTTTTATGCTATTTTAGGTTTTTTGGCAGGGAACATAGTAGTGGTCGGTCAGTTGTATTTAAAAAAAATATTTACGTCTATAATTTTATAACAGAAGTAATAAATGGAAATGTATAGTATTTTTATTTCATTTATTTTATAACTGACATAGTAGATATGTTTCCACATTAGTAATTATTTAACCGATGTTGAAAACCGCATGGCAGACAGGTTTATCACATCGGTTATAAATATAACCAACATGAAAACGCCTTAGAGGATTGATTTAGGAGGTCAGTTATATAACAACCAACGTGAAATGGTATATACCATGTCAGTTATTACACAACTGACCTCATTAAACACAAATCTAAAGTGTTTTTCACGTCAGGTTTATATCAACTGTCAGGAAAAACGCTTCGGATTTGTGTATTACGTTGGTTTTAAAATAACAGAAGTAAAAAATGCACGATAAATGGTTTTTATGTAGGTGATTTCATAAATGACCTAATAAATGGAATTGAATAGTTTTGTATGTCGATTATGTGATAACCGATATAGTAGATATGTTTTCACATCAGTTATTATTTAACCGACGTTGAAAACCTCTTGTCAGACAGGTTTATCTCGTCGGTTAGTAAGTTATCTGATGTGATTGATGCCTCGGAGGGGTGATTTTGGACGTCTGTTATATAATAAATGACGTGAAAAAGTATATACCACATATGTTATTAAATTACCAAGGTAATAAACCATGACCCCGAAGCGTTTTTCACGTCGTTTTTTATCAACCGATCTGAAAAACTCTTCAGATTTGTGATTTTTACGTCAGTTTTAAAATAACCGATGAAAAAACAATGTTTATAATGTCTCCTGTAAAAACATTGGCCAAAATGCTACATTAAAAATAAAAAAACAGCCACCATAAAAAACGTTTCTATACTATTGGTTGTTCCTTTCAATAATGAGAATCATCTAGAAAACCTCACATAGTATTCTCATTTCTTCTATAGACAGTAGTTTGTATCATTGCCTTATCATGATTTATGGGAACTCCATGATCAAAAAATAATATTAATATTTACGTTATATGTTCTATGAAATCTTTTATTCCATTTCGTATTCTCAATTTTCAGAACTAATTTTCTCATACGGATGTATTGGTTCCTTCCAAACATGCTTTTCATTGGTCTGAATCAGATTCTCCTTTTGATGTTTTGGATTTTATTTTCCAACAAACGGTATGGATTTGATTCTATTTTCCAACAAACGGTATGGATTTGATTCTATTTTCGATGGTTTAGATCCTATTGAGAACATTTAATACATCAAAATTCTATTTTAATTTCCATTACCTTCTCAACATATTTTCTTTATTCAATATAATCAACATATTGATATATTTATAATAAATAAAACCAAAATATAAGTATGGAATACCATTATAACGCCCCGACCCCAGATACCCAGAGTTGGTGCATTACTTCGTAACATTGGCATGATCACAAAGATCAAGTCTCGAATGACCGATTAGTTTTGTAGCCTTGGAAACACTACATACATTCATAAATGATACATTACATCATAAAGTGAAAAATCACAATAACATAGTCTCCAAAGTCCACACTTCTATCCCCTTCAGACTATCCCTGTAGGTTAGTCATAAAATACTTCTCCACATCCTGGAAAATGTTAAAATATTGAATGGGGTGAGCTCAGATGCTCAGTAAGGATAACAATATATCGGAAGCTTTCATAAATAAACATTAACATTTAAGGAAATATATAACTAAATCAAAAGCCTTTTAAACTTGAACTTCAACATAATATGGAAAAAGTAAAATGAATTAATGCCATTTACTTATTCACATGGATATTCTACTGGTCGAATAATCACATGCAAAATCAATAACTGCTTTCATAATGATGGAATGCATAATGCCAGACAATCATAACCACGTAGCCAAGACCTCGTTCCAAGACCACAAATAATATTTTGTCAAGTCCTCATGCCAAGACACTAGTTTGTCTCATGAGACCTGCTGATGCATCGAGGAGCTATAGCGGGCTCCACCCATCACTTATTAAGTCCAATGCATTCCTCATATGAATAGGTTTTAACATATCATAAACCATAACATAATCGTATCACATAAAACATGCATAAAGGCAACATAACATTTCCACATTTCAATAACAAGATAACAATATGACACACTGTTAGAATAAAACAATTATCAAAAACATTTTCAATACCAAAATAAAAGAAAAACATTACTTTTTGTCATTTAGTAAAACTCTTTGTATACAAAGATTCCTTTTTGAATAAACATAAAAGTCAATGGGGTTTATACACCGTATAAAAGAAATTTTTGTATAAAACATAATATGCCTCAACGAATGGAGATTGAGACGAAGTCCCTTACAAATATTATTCTTAAATAAAATATATCTATTATGTCTATTCACTATATTTATACATAAGGAAAGTAAAAATACTAGATAGGACATAATAATATCATGACATAATTTTATTGTTGTAGATTAACCCAATGAATGGAAATTGGGTTATGAAATTCCCTTACCTTGTGTCTGACTTGACTCGATCATTCTTTAACCTCCTGAATAATATATTAGTGTTAATTTCTATTTGCTTAAGAACCTTTTCCATGTTCATTATTACTTTTATATCACTTATTACCATGTTATGAACATTATGTAATTATTTAAGTTAATAACGGTCATTTTGTCGATCTTTGGTACTTGAGTCAAAAATAAACTTCTTATAATTACAAGTTGTACATGTTGTGAAATATTCATTATATCCAGAATTATATTCATGTTTTAGATATCATATATATCATATATATCCATTATATACATTAACTTATAAAATTAGATAACATTTAGAGCTAAGAAATGAAATGCACCATTCATGGAGACGGTAAGACGTACGTACACATGAATGCTACTTTAATTTCTATTTCATATTTAATGGAATGAAATTATAATTATATAAAGGTATACTATAATTACAGTACAATATAATGTATAATACCATTTACTCCATCCTTTATACATCCCACATATGGCATTAACGATTCAAATCACTTTGAGGGGGCGGTAGTCCGCACTTCCTAAAATGAAATTATCGCGTTTACCCATAATGGAAATCGTAAAGGCATGCCATAAAATAAAAATACAGAATCATAAGGAAAACATAAACATAATATATATCATATATAAAAAATACTGTCATCATAATGGCCACCTTTGAAGGTGTTATATGAGTTTTGAACAATCATTGTTTCGTGAGGCAGAAATTCGCCGTCCACAGAAACAGTATGTTATTTAACCATAAGATGTAGGTGTGTGTAATTTTAGCTCGATAAATTATTATAAAAACATCCTAGTATATTGAGGATACTGGTTTTGTTACAAAATAAATGAATAAAAAGAGGTTAGAGGGTTGGAGAAGAAAAATAAAACAAAATAACATAGGAGAAGACATTACCTTAAAATTGGGTAACTCTTTTTGATTTGAGCCAAAGGCTTCCTTGGGAAGAGTTCTGCCCAAAGAGAGGCTTCTTGGAGTAATAGTGGGATGTTGGGAGAGTATTTGGGCAGAGTTTGGCCGAGCCAAACGGATTGATGGTGTGAGTAAGGTGGTAGTGGTGGGGGCCTTTTATAAGAGGAGAGGAGGGGCACTCTTGGAAAGTAATGAAAGGTTACATTATTATGAGATAATTTTCGGATTTTAGAGGTCCCACAATTATATATTTCCAGGATAAGGTGATAATATTTCGAAATCTACCCATCCAATTGGCTTTGGACAAGTGTATGCCTTGGATTTTACATTATCTTTTCATTTTATTTAAATCGTTAATTAATGAAGTTATCGCTGCATCATCATGGTGTCATAAATTATTTAATTTATTTAATGTCTAAAAATTATAAAAAAACTATCATGATGTAGGAAATCTTTTTATCTTTCTAATTAATATTTATAGTCAAAAATATGACTTGTATAACCCCATTTAAATATTTTTTAGTAAAACAACTTATGTTTGTGATATTTTTATTTTAACTTTAAATAAAAGTTATTTATGTCATTTTCCTACCAAATTGGCACCATGGGGTCCAAAGGTTGACCCATGGATTTTCTTGATCTTCCATGACTCATCCAATAGGGGTAGGACAAGTGTCAAGGTCATGTAATATTTTTATAATATCATTTTTATGTTAAATTTCACTAATTTTCATTAATCGCGATTAATTAAATTTAAAAGTTACTATTCACCAAAAAATTATTTTAATTCCATTGAACCACATTTCGCTTCCTAATGACAACCATGTATGTCGGATTTTTGAAATTCAAATAACAGAAGTGCTAATGTTTCATTTAAAAGAAATATCAGTTTTTTAACTATAACTTAGTGGTTTCACTATTCATCAAAAATTGAAGTTTTTCAGAACAATGCCAAAATTTCACCCTAAGCTATAATTGATATTCTAAATTCAAAAATTATTTATATATTATAAAATTACAAAAATATAAGTTTTATAAATTAATTTTATAATTAATTTCCACTGTCACAACAAATAGTGTGTTTTTAAGAAATAATATATATCAAAAAATTGACAACTGTTTATGTCCAATTTCAATGTGAAATTAATTATTATGACAACCATTGGATAAAATGGTAAAAATATATTCTAATTGCTCTTTAAAACAACTCAATAGTATAATTTATCACTATAAATTATTTTTATTAAAAAAGTAGTTTTTAAGTATGTTTCACTATTCATAAAAAAATTGAAGTTCTCAGAAATTACAAAAAATTCAACTTAGGATAATTTCGATATTATGAATACAAAAATGAAGTCAATTTTGAAATATAAAATATATATACTTTCAAAATGTGGGTATTACTATTTATAATGGCTATTTTGATTGGTCGCGGTGCGTTAGAATCTCGAACTTGCGTATAATGCAGACTATTGCATTATTGAAAAAGAAGAGTATCGTTGAAGCTCGGGGTGTTACATTCTCCCCTCCTTCAATAAATTGCATCCTCAAAATTTGAAATTTTTCTTTGAAAATAAAAGTTTGAAAATAGAAAATACCTTTGTGGAAAACCCACATTGGAAATAAGGTTATTAAAAATATAACTTTAAATGAATGAATGATAAGTACAAAGGTCACCCGAGATAGCCCATACTCGGATTCTATGAAAATATGGACATGGAAGGAAAAAAACCATCAAGGTCTGATGGGGAGTTGTAGAAAACTGGATTAGGAGAAAGTTAACAATAAGAAAATCACAAACTTGTGATTGGTTAAACTATCATTGAATCCCCAGTTGGAAAAGTTAACCGACAATGTTTTTGTTTTAAGTTACCTTTTGTAAAGTTGACGAATTTATTTAGGATATTTTCTAAGAACATAAGGAAATATACTTACTTGTCATGTAGACTTTCATTCATTAATAAATTTTTACCACAAACCCATCATTCACTCCAAAAGGTAATAGAACTAAAAAATATTCTATTTATCCTAATTGTATAAGGTTCCAAATATTAACACATACCATTTAGATTAGGAAAACTATTTTGTAATAACCAGGGACTTCTTGTAGGCTAGTGGTAGGTAATAAGGGCCTGTCGCACTATGGTTGTGGGTTTGATTCCTACAGATTTGTCCGATGCAACTAGTTATGCCCCACCCTGCAGGTTGTCTGTTTCCTAAAAATATAGTATTATAATATTCCAAAAATAATCTTCAGAAATGTTTTAACCTTAAACAATACAATTCAAAGTTCAACTTAATCAATCCCAACCTTTATAGTTATCCAAAATACCTCTGTCCAGACTTTTTCTAAACGGTCTCTCAATTCCAAAATCAATTTATCATATTCCCGAAACAAAGTAATGTTTCTATTATTGTCACATACTAAAAATGTGATTACCTTCATCATATTAAAACCTTAATGAAAAGAACAAGTTCTGCAGGACAATCCTTATATATATCACATTATTCTTATAACCAAAATATAATCCTTGAGTCCAAAAGCACCAATACATTAATTATTCCGCTTCAACTTTAGTCACATCAAAAGATTGGCCTTGATCCCTTGGCCTTTTCTGAGGTAATTTTCCCTAACGCTTTGGACATTAATTTGCATAATGACTCATTTCTCTACAATTGTAGCATTCAACATTGATAGCCTCTTTCTTTCCCTTACAATCACGCGCCATGTGACCTTTTTCTCCACATTTATAACAAACTCCCATTCTTTTTAGGCAAGTACCAGGGTGATTCTTCCCACAATTGTCACATAATGGAAAATCCTTCTTTCTATTTTTCCCCTTATCTGTCTCTTGTTCGACCGTTCTCTTCTTATCTTTCTTTACTTTATTGTCATAAGATTTAGAGAATTTATTTTCTGTCTTGATAGCACATGAGACAATGTCTTCGTACGATGATAAGGTTTGTGAGACTAATGCTCGACGGAGAAATGGTTTTAACCCATCAAAGAAACGATCAATCTTACTTCTTGGGTTACGTATATAATCTGCAGCATGCCTGGCTAACCTTGTAAAGTTAACCTCATACTTTGAGACATTCTCATCCTCGTTCTTCCTCAGACTCAGAAATTTCATTTCCATATCTGCTTGATGGTCATGTGGAAAGTATTTTTCTAATAAAAGATCTTTCAACTCTCTCCATTCCATACTTGATACTTCTTCATCTTCCTTTGTATTTTGAGTAAATGACCACCATTGATCGGCATCTCCAGTGAGGCGGTAAACTACCATGATAACCTTCTACCTTTCGCTACTCCCCAAGGCGTGGAATATTTTCTCAAAGGAGTTTATCCATTGCTCAGATACTAATGGATTTGTACCCCCACAAAATGTTGGTGGTTGTTGCCTCATGAAGTGGTCAAACATTGATCATCCACGATGCAAACCAGGGTGCTCCATATGAGTAAGGTAATTATTCATAACCTGAGTGAGTTTTCCCAGTATGGTAATAAGTTGATCAGCAGCAGTTCACTGCTACAAAAACGGGCAATAACAGCTCTAAAATCGGGCTTTAATAGCACTAGAAAAGCACTGTAAAGACCAGTGCTGATAAGGGGGGGGGGGGGGGTCCTTTAACATCGCTTTTTTAGCGCTGTTAAATTTCACCTTTAACAGCGCTAAAAAAGCACTGTTAAATGTCACCTTTAATGGCGATAAAAAAGTGTTGTTAAAGGAAACCTTTAACAGCGCTAAAAAGTGCTATTATATGTTGCCTTTAACAGCGTGTTTTTAGCGCTGTTAAATATCTCCTTTAACAGTGCTTTTTTATCACTGTTAAATGTCACCTTTAACAGCGCTAAAAAAGCGCTGTTAAATCCCTGCCTGCTGCTAATAGAAAACCTGCAGTAGTACAGCCAGCCGAGGAGACCTGCACAAAAACCAGTATATCAACCACATACCTGCACAAAAACCAGTATATCAACCACAAGCATGTCATAAACCGATCACAACCCAACCAAACAGTGTTCTTACCATGAGTTAGATACCATCTACCCAGAAACCAAAACTACCTCATTAAATAGTATCACAAAATATTCCTACACAACTCAGAAGATAAATACTAGAACATTCCACTATGCATTGTTTCTCCTTGGATTGCCACTTGGTTTTGACAAATCGTGCAGAGCCCATGCTCCTTGAATCATTCTGCAACACATAAAAAGGATATCCTAACTCTCCTAACCATCACCCTTAGTAATTATGTATATTAATACAAAAAAGGTAACATATCATAAATTGGGGGACTGTAATGACAAATCAGATAGGTATTCAATACAAAATTCAATGGCTTCCTCAACAATATATCGCTCCACTATACAACCCTCTGGCCGACGTTGATTTTTGACATATCCTTTCAAAATCTTCATATACCGTTCAACAGGATACATCCATCTATAGTGCACAGGACCACAAAGTCAAATCTCTCTCACCAAGTGAATCATCAAATGAACCATCATATCAAATAATGTTGGTGGGAAGAACATTTCTAATTCTCATAATATGATGACAATTTCTTTTTCCATAGCTGGCAATTTCCCCGGGTCTAAAACATTTCTACATATAGCTTTGAAAAAGAAACAAAGTTTGGTTAACTTATGACGAACATTCTTGGGTAAAATGCAACGTAAAGCTATAAGAATTAGATCTTGCATCAAAACATGTCAATCATGTGATTTCAAACCTTTTAACTTCAAATCATTCATTGAAACAATGTTCTTGATATTTGATGAGTACCCCTCTGGATCCTTTACATCACTAAAGAAGTTTCAAAACTGATATCTCTCTGCGCTAGAAGGAGTATAAGCAGCAGGAGGAAGAAACATTTGATTTTCACCTTTCACGGGAGCAAACTCTTCTCGTATTCCCATGTCAACCATGTCCAACCTTGCCTTAATTCCATCTTTTGTTTTGCCAGGGGCATTTAGCAACGTTCCAATAACACTATCACATACATTTTTTTCCACATGCATCACATCAAGAAAATGTCTGACGTACAAACAATTCTAGTATTGTAATTCAAAAAAAAACTGATCTCTTTTTCCAACCGATTTTCGTAAATTTTTTCGAAAATGGTTTACCAAAAATAGTGTTCATATCTTTTACTTTCTCAAACAGCTGATCACCTATTAGTGGAGACGGTGTTGTGCAATTTTCTGAACGTCCATTGAATGATGTCGTCTAAGATCGGTACTTATGCCGACAAGGTAGAAATCTACGATGTCCTAGAAACACAGATTTCGATGAATGTTTCAACCTAATTGATTCTGTATCTTCTTCGCACACGGGACACCCTTGAGTTCCTTTAATACTATAGCCTGACAAATTTCCATAAGCAGGGAAATCATTTATTGTCCCATTCAACATCGCTCTCAACGTGAAGTATTCACTTTTATAAGCATCATACAACATTACACCTGAGTCCCAAAATAACTTCAAATCCTCGATCAAAGGAGTCAAATAAACATCAATATCGTTACCTGGTTGTTTTGGTCCTGATATAAGCATAGATAACATGATGAATTTTCGCTTCATGCATAACCAGGGTGGCAAGTGATAATTTAGCAACATAACAGGCCATGTACTATGAGTGCTGGTTTGAAAACCAAAAGGATTCACTCCATCTGTAGATAACGCAAGACGAAGGTTTCTCGGATCTTTTCCAAATTCAGGATCCTCATGATCAATTTTCTTCCATTGAGGAGAGTCGGCCAGATGACGTAATAACCCATCTTTATTTCTTTTATCTGCATGCCACGACAATTGTCTTGCAGTTTCTTCACTTCCATATAAACGCCTAAACCTTGGAATGATTGGAAAGTACCATACAACTTTCATAGGATTGGATTTATCTTTCTTGTATCGAGAAGAACCACACTTTGGGAATTCCGTAAGTGATTTGTTCTCCTTTCTAAACAATATACAGTCTTTCGGGCAGGCATGTATTCTTTCAGAAATCATTCCCATCGAGCATAGCATTTGCCTTGCTTCATATGTTCGGCTTGGGAGCTCATTATCTTCCGGGAGCATGTCATTCAAGAGAGCAAGTAGTTCCGTCAAACTGACATCACTCCATCCATTGCCTGCTTTTAATTTATACAACTTCTGTACTGCTGACAATGTTTTATACTTAGTGCAAGCAGCATACAATGGCGTCTTTGCACAACTCTTTAACTTCTCAAACAATTTTGGGCAATCACGAGGTTCATCTTGAATTGTCTTTGTCATTTCCTCAATACGATCTTCATCATCATTGACATCTATAATCACATCCTCCATACGGTCTTCTTCATTATCTATATTTGTATTCATATCTGACGATCCATAAAACACAGTTTTATCCCAGCCAGTAGCTACATTCACTTTTTCTCCGTGTTTATTCCAACATTTATAACTCCGATCTATTCCGTGACATATCAAATGTTCTTCCAACTCCTCTGGAGTAAGTAGTCTAGAATAACAACAACGTAAACATGGACAAAGGATTTGAGAAGGATCCTTTGTGTGATCCTTTTCAAACTTGATGAACTCTTTCACTCCGTTCTCGTACTCTGTTGTTAAACGATTAGAATCCATCCAATCTTTATTCATCTTCATCCTATTTGAATCTCAAATATTAGTATTTTTGGTTCATGTACACAAAAGAATACTTCCAAATACAGTAGAAGGGAACCACTTCCTTGGAAGGAGATCAAGTAGTCTAACCTATAATCAAGATTCATAAAAAAGAATATTAGATTCACTAAAAAGATGATTATCTATCACTCTATAAGTAGGATATAACAGGAGATAGAGGATTTCCAATCGATGAGAGATACCTTTATCAGAGAGAAACCAAACGCATCCACTAAAGCTTCTATCTGATTTGTATAGGCACTCAGGATACAAAAACAATATTTAGAATGCATGTGAGATAAAGAACGAATAATTAAAATAAATAATCCATTATACAATTTAAAATTCATTATCATCTCTATTATGATTTGTATAGGCACTCAGGATTCATTCTAGTAGTGGTACATGTTCCCCCATTAATCATGAGTGATAGAGGGAATAGTAGTTTTTTGATTACCTTTCTTGTTTTATACAATTTATGAAGAAATGACAAGGGTTGGAAGTGCCGAGTGTGTTTGACTTGAAAATAGAGGTTCAGTTGCAACACCCTCTGATGTTTTCTGGAGAGGGTGGACCCAAGGTAGATAAGTTCTAAATTTAGTTCATCTAGAATATTCTAGATAACTTTTCTACTCCTTAGTAGAATAGGGTAGAGTTGGTAGCGTATATGTTATGGGGGCCAACAATGATCTACTGTGATATTTAGTCTTGGGATGAGCATATGGAGGGAATGACTTGGAAGAAAATCTAGGATATGTGAGATGATTTTTCTCTTAGAGAGGTATTTAGTCATCTTCAATCAATGAGGTAGGTCTGGTCACATGTTAGGCCTATGACTTTGACCACTAGTGAAGTGTCAATCATGTATCATGATGGTTTATATATATAGGTTCTACATGAACACTTGTAATATGGTTAGTGATAGATGATCTATATTGGTACAAAGCACCGAATAGGGGAACCTAAAGGAGACTTGTAATAGGGGATCCTCTCATTATTTTACATCTTATCTCCTGGTAAATGGTTTCTGTTTTGTGTTAGAGTACTTTTGTGGGATCATTTTGGTCAACACACCATTGGGGGTGTGATTAGAAGGCATCTGTCTTCGTAAGGGATGTTCCCTCATGGTTTATGAGTATTGTTTCATTTTGGATTTATACATGCTTGATATGATATGTATTGAATTGATAGTGATGATGTAATTTTTGGTATTGAATCAATATCACATTGATTGTTACCATAGATGAATGACCGTCATGCCTCATAAGGGTAGAGCCCATGTCTTTTATGGAGAATGGGATATCTAGGTAGACCATGTAGGACCAGTTCTTCCACAACTAGGTGAGAAAATAGACCAGTTTACGAATATTTTTCTTGATGATAATGGATTGAAACAAGAAATATTTCCCCCAGTAGTAGACTGGTTCTAGGATGTGTTTCATGAGAATTGATCAGGGCTACCACCTAAAAGAGACTTTGAGTTCATGATTGAGCTTATGCGTGGAGTTGAGTCATTTTATATAATGCCTTTCAGAATGAAACAAGAATAGATTCAGGAACATAAAACTCAATGAGAGGAGTTAGATTATGAAGAGTGCATCTGCTCGAGTATGTCACCTTGGGGATCTCATGTTTTATATTCCAAGAAGGATGACAGAACATTACATATGTGTTTATATTAATAGAATATGAATCAGATGAAAATTAAGAACAGATATCCACTTCTTTGTATTTTTGATCTATTTGACCAGCTGAGGGGTTCCATATTGTTCTCTAAGATTGATCTAAGGCTTGTTTATCATCATTTGAGGTTGAGAAATTCTGATATACTATAAACTAATTTTGAAATCATGTATTGTTTTTATGAATTATTCATAATAAAATTTGTGTTGAAGAATTCCCCATGGCATTTATTCTCTTGATGAGTTGAATATTTCACTTGTACCTAGACCAGATTATAGTTGTTTTATGGATGACATATTGGTGTAATACGAAAATAATGATGATCATTCCCAACATCTGGACATCATCATGAGTACACTTAGAGAGAATCAGCTATAAACAATCTATCTATATGAAACATATACATCTTTTTCATAGATTGTTACCTTAAGGCGGCGGCCGAGGGAGTTGCGGGTTGCGGAAGGCGGCCGCGGAGGGCGACCGAGGGCGGAAGAGAACGGCGGCTGAGGGCGTTGCGGGCAGCCGAGGGCGGCAGGCGGTGGAGGTCGGCCGAGGGTGTTGCGGGCGGCGGAGGACGGCGAGTGTACCGAGGGCGGCAAGCTCCGACGAAGCGAACACAACAGCAGTATTCGGGATAAGAGTAGCAGGGTTACGGTTCCGCGAGGGCTTTAGCTGCGATAAAACGAGGGCACTGTGCGACCGACTTTATAAAAAAGTCGACTAAGGTTTTATCAGCGCTAAAAAAGCGCTGATAAAGGCTACCTTTATCAGCGCTAAAATTATAGCACTGATAAAATATAGCTTTATCAGCGATTTGCTAGCGCTGATAATATTATGATTTATTAGCGCTAGAAAAGTGCTGATAAAGATAACTTTTATCAGCGCTTTTTGAGCGCTGATAAAGGATACCCTATATCAGTGCTGAAATTTGAGCGCTGATAGATGTGTTCTGTATCAGCGCTTTTTTAGCGCTTATATAGGCGAACCTTTATCAGCGCTTTTTGAGCGCTGATAAAGACCATCTGTATCAGCGCTAAAATTTTAGCGCAGATACAGATCATATTTATCAGCGCTTTTCTAGCGCTGATAAATATTAATATTATCAGCTCTAAGAGAGCGCTGATAAACATTAGCTTTTTCAGTGCTGTAATTTTAGCGCTGATATAGGGTATCCTTTATCAGCGTTTTTTCATAGCGCTGTTATAAGGGCGCGCTTCCCTTGCCCGTTTTTGTAGTAGTGGTTGTATCTCTAGATCCACAATAATTTTCTTGAGCAGGATGGCAATCCCTACACGGAGTGCGTGCATTGATATGGTTTGCATTCCTTCAACTAGGAACCATTTTAATCAATGGAATAAACTAGATTAGTTTTTGAATCAAAATACATAATTCCATACTTATAAAATACTTATCATAAATTGAACTATTTATGGATATAATCCATAATGATAAAAATGTTTTCTTTGAGGAAGTATATACTCATAACCCTTCATAGTGGTTTGTAAAGAAAACGAGATTTATCCTAAGCATATCCACCGGGACTGTCGTAACCAAGAGTGCAGCAAGACCCATTGTCGTGCACCAGTTCTCGTTCGATTCTAGCTCAAAGAGGTGTTTTCGGGTTTTACCCCTAGGTACATCCGTGCCAGAGCCACCTCTACCTGCTCGTATCAATACAGGGATGTATTTCTCAAAAAACTCACAAAATCTCTTTAATACCAAAATTCTAGGAAGTTCATCTATACTAATCCTCAAAGACTATCTTCGGGCTATGTTCTCTAATCAAAGTTTATCTAAATCTAGCTTCCAAGGTTAGTACTAAACTATCTCTGATACCAACTATAACACCCCAACCCCAGATACCCAGAGTCAGTGCATTATTTCGTAACATTGGCATGATCACAAAGATCAAGTCTCGAAAGACCGATTAGTTTAGTAGCCTTGGAAACACTAGATACATTCATAAATGTTACATTACATCATAAAGTGAAAAATTAAAATAACATAGTCTCCATAGTCCACACTTCTATCCCCTTCAGACTATCCCTGTAGGTCAGTCATAAAATACTTTTTCACATCATGGAAAATGTTAAAACATTGGTAGGGCTGAGCTCAGATGCTCAGTAAGGATAACAATATAGCAGAAGCTTTCATAAATAATCATTAAGATTTAAGGCAATATATAACTAAAACATAATCCTTTTAAACTTGAACTTCAACATAATATGGAAAAAGTAAAATGAAATAATTTCATTTAGTTATTCACATGGATATTTTACTGGTCGAATAATCACATGCAATATCAATAACCACTTTTATAAGGATGGAATGCATAATGCGAGACTATCATAACCATGTAGCCAAGGCCTCGTGCTAAGACCACAAATAATATTTTGTCAAGGCTGCGTGCCAAGACACTAGTTTGTCTCATGAGACCTGCTGATGCATTGAGGAGCTATAGCGGGCTCCACCCGTCACTTATTAAGTCCAATTCATTCCTCATATGAATAGGTTTAAACATATCATAAACCATAACATAATCATATCACATAAAACATGAATAAAGGCAACATAACATTTCCACATTTCAATAACAAGATAACAATATGACACACTGATATAATAAAAAGAGTATCAAAAACATTTTCAATACCAAAATAAAAGAAAATTAAAACATGGTATTTATTTTTCATTTAAAAAAAGTTATGGCTTGTAGAGGAAGCTGAAACTCAAATAAAGGTCATGGAGGCAGAGAAGTCACTGTCTCAGCATACACACAATAAGAAAAACATTCATTTTTTTCATTTAGTAAAACTCTTCGTATAAAAATATTCCTTTTTTAATAAACATAAAAGTCAAGGGGTTTATACACCGTATAAAAGAAATTTGTGTATAAAACAAAATATGCCTTAATGAATGGAGATTTAGGCGAAGTACCTTACAAATATTATTCTTAAATAAAATATATCTATTATATGTATTCACTATAAATATACATAAATAATGTAAAAATACAAGATAGGACATAATAATATCATGACATAATTTGATAGTAGGAGATTAACCCAAAGAACGGAAATTGGGTTAAGAAATTCCCTTACCTTGTGTCCGACTTGACTCGACCGTTCTTTAACCTCCTGAATAATAAACTAGAGTTAATTTCTATTTTCTTAAGAACATTTTTCATGTTCATTATTCCTTTTATATCACTTATTACCATGTTATGAACATTATGTAATTATTTAAGTTAATAACGGTCATTTTGTCGATCTATGGTACTTGAGTCAAAAATAAACTTCTTATAATTACAAGTTGTTCATGTGGTAAAATATCCATTATATCCAGAAATATATTCAAGTTTTAGATATCATATATATCATATATATCCAGTATATACATTAATTTATAAAATCACATAACATTTAGAGCTAAGAAATGAAATGCACCGTTCATGGAGACGGTATGCCGTACGTACGCATGAACTCTACTTTCATTTCTATTTCATATTTAATGGAATGAAATTATAATTATATAAAGGTATACTATAATTACAGTATAATATAATGTATAATACCATTTACTCCATCCTTTATACATCCCACATATGGCATTAACGATTCAAATCACTTTGAGGGGGCAGTAGTCTGCACTTCCTAAAATGAAATTATCGCGTTTACCCATAATGGAAATCGTAAAGGTATGCCATAAATGAAATATACAGAAGACTAAGGAAAACATAAACATAATATATATCATATATAAAAAATAGTTTCATCATAATGGCCACCTTTGAAGGTGTTATATGAGTTTTGAACAATCGTTGTTTCGTGAGGCAGAAATTCGCCATCCACAGAAACTGTATGTTCTTTAACCATTAGATGTAGGTGTGTGTAAGTGTAGCTTGAATAATTTTTATAAAAAAATCCTAGTATATTGAGGATACTGGTGTGGTTACAAAATAAATTAATAAAAAGAGTTTAGGGGGTTGGAGAGGCAAAATAAAACAAAATAACATAAGAGAAGACATTACCTTAAAATCGGGTAACTCTTTTTGATTTGAGCCAAAGGCTTCCTTGGGAAGTGTTCTGCCCAAAGTGAGGCATCTCGGAGTAAGAGAGGGATTTTGGGAGAGTATTTGGGCAGAGGTTGGCCGATCCAAATGGCTTGATGGTGTGAGTAAGGTGGTAGTGGTGGGGGCCTTTTATAAGAGGAGAGGAGGGGCACTCTTGGAAAGTAAGGAAATGTTACATTATTATGAGATAATTTTAGGATTTTAGATGTCCCACAATAATATATTTCGAGTATAAGGTGATAAGGGTTCGAAATCTACCCATCCAATAGGCTTTGGACAAGTGTAAGACTTGGATTTTACATTATCTTTTCATTTTATTTAAATCGTTAATTAATGAGGTAATCGCTACATCATCATGGTGTCATAAATAAATTAATTTTTTTAATGTATAAAAATTATAAAAATACTATCGTGATGTAGGAAATTATTTTATATTTATAATGAATATTTATAGTCAAAAATATAACTTGTATAACCCCATTTAAATATTGTTTTAGTAAAACAACTAATGTTTGTGACATTTTACTTTTAACTTTAAATAAAAGTTATTTATGTTGTTTTCCTACCAAGGTGGCTCCATGGGTCCCAAAGTTGACCCATGGATTTTCGTGGTCGTCCATGACTCATCCAATAGGGGTAGGACAAGTTTCAAGGTCATTTCATATTTTTATAATATCATTTTTACCTTAAATTTCACTAATTACATTTAATCGCGATTAATTAAACTTAAAAGTTTCTATTCACCAAAAAAATATTTTAATCCCATTGCACCACACTTCACTTCCTAATGACAACCATGTATGTCAGATTTTTGAAATTAAAACCACAGAAGTGGTAATGTTTTATTTAAAAGAAATATCAGTTTTTTAACTACCACTTAGTGGTTTCACTATTCATCAAAAATTGAAGTTTTTCAGAACAATGCCAAAATTTCACCCTAAGATATAACTGATATTCCAAATTCAAAAATGATGTCTAATTTAAAAAATTCCCTACATATAATTTTCATTAATTAATTTTATATTTAATTCTCACTGTCACAACAAATAGCATGTTTTTATGAAACAATATATATCAAAAGATTGACAATTGTTTATGTCCAATTTCAATGTGAAATTAATTCTAATGACCACCATTGGATAAAATGGTAAAAATATATTATAATTACACTTTAAAACCACTCAATAGTTTAATTTATCACTATAAATTATTTTGATTAAAAAAGTTGTTTTAAGTATTTTTCACTATTCATAAAAAAATGGAAGTTCTCAGAAAATTACAAAAAATTCAACTTTGGATAATTTCGTTATTAAGAATACAAAATTGAAGTCAATTTTAAAATATAAAAAATATATAATTTCAAAAAAGGGGTATTACTATTCATAATGGCTATTTTGATTTGTCGTGGTGTGTTATAATCTCGAACTTGCGTATAATGAAAGCTATTGCATTATCGAAAAAGAAAAGTATCGTGGAAGCTCGGGGTGTTACAACCATTCCCCCCCTATGTGTTGGTTATCAATACCCACATCATTATATCAAATAAAAACAACATAATACATTCTTTTACCACTTTCCTATCCCCATTCTATTTTAGCACCCCCTATTCATTATATCTCACCCTAATTAACAATCAAATTTATTGGGGTCATCATAAAATGATTCCACATTTATTGAAAAAAATAATTTAAAAAGGGTCAAACACTTCATCTTGAAATCCTGAAATTAATATTTAGGATAATATATGTATCACATGAATTTATTAAAAAATATCCTTTAACTAAACAACACTAGGTCTATTTGAGTGAACTCATTAGAAATTTTTTGATAAATCATTGTTATCAATTATGTCTGTATAAAAACATTTATGTATTAAAAATTTTTTTCTTTCAAAAATATAATTCTTATGGAAATATTGAATGATTTTATTAATATAAAATTAATTTTCACCAATCTCAACAACTATATCATAATGTTCTGGTGTATAAAAATAAAATTCTGAATCTCATATATTGTAAACTCATCACATTCATTGACAATAATATTTAGAGTTTGAAATATCAAAATTAAAATAACAACTCTATAAATACCCTATAGGTTATTATATGTAAAAAAAATTTAACGAATAAATAGAAATATCATTATTTCATCAGTATACATTCATAGTATTTGAAACTTGTTAAACATATGATCCAATAATATATAACTTATAAACCATACAATTCATATAAAAAAAATATATACAATGAAACACTTGATATTTACAATTTTTGGTACAAAAACCAACTTCATGCCAACTGGATAGTCCCGACATGATAGATTATTTCACTATATTCTTTTTGGTATATAAAGATAGAAGAACTAAAAAATTATACAATCATTGTAAAAATATTCATGATATAATTAGTTATACCCCCCAATTAACCTTTTCGTATCAACATCCAATGAGTTGGTAATACACCCCAACAAAACAATCGTAAATTTTTAGCTACTAGTAAGAATCCATAGCTACAATAAAAACATTCCTTCTATATTTTCGTCCCAAATGAAAAATTTATTTACATATCCCACTAGTAAGATGAATTAAAAATTTCTTACTTAAAATCATCCAGAACATCTAAATTTCAATGACACTAGTCTTGAATCATTATCATGAATATTATTCCAAAAACATTCTCCCCAAAAATCAAACAGATATATATTTTTCTAGTAACAATTTTCTAATCATATTTTTCAAATATTTCTTGGTCCGGGTCTATATATTTTCGTGATTATTCTAATTATTCTTATAAACTTCCTTCCTAAATAGATTTTTAATTCAATTGGATTCTTGAAATTCCTATACCAAATGAAACACATTTTGTTAAAAATCAATACTATGGAATTGGTTCTGATGGAACTTAATCTGAAGGACTATCTTCCATCAATATTGTTCTGATTGATCTTCATTTAAATTGAGATGAAAAAAATATCAAATTTTAAAATCAATACATATCCCAAAATTTTTAGATATCCATTACACATGAACAATTGAACACCCAAGAATTATGGATTTACTATGATTTAATTTTATAGGTATCTCATAATAGAAATGGAGGGAAAACTAATTCCTTTTCCCACTCAACATAATTCAATTTTCATGAATTTATAATTCATTTATATATTCATGTTAGGCTTCATCAACTAATTTAAATAATTATGAGGTATTCTAAGAGCATCTCGATGATTATCAAACTGTCAACTTGATGATTTATTTATAAAAATTCCTCAGAAAAATTTCAATTGACACTATATTTTTCCAAATTTTGAAAAATACATTTCTATTAAAAAAACATCAATTATAATGTTATATACCATATGAAACATTTCATTTTATTCTATCATAAACATCATTGAAACATATATAGAATTTAAAACACCATGAGGCAATATTTTGGCCACAAGTACCTATTTGACAACATATCTGAAGTATATTCAATTTATTTCTCCTTTTATTTAATTTCTATGACAGATGTTTACATGTTCAATATGGTTAAGTGTATGATGAAATTATTGTTTCTTGACAATGAATGATGGATTAATCTTTTCCGAACTCTTATAGATCCTTTAACATGCTTTTATTGTGAGTTAGAACCACTTATTTAGAAACAATCAATACATTTGTTATTATTCATGTGACCTAGTTGAAATACAATTCAAAAAGATGGAATCTGTTGACTAACTTTTTTATCTTCATTTGGTTGATTAGTCCTTGAATCATTTTGTTATATTCAAAAAATTCAAACTCTATTAAAAATTATTCCTACGATTAAACATTACATCTAATATTCCATGGATATAAACAATATAAAATGAATCAATATTTGAATTCACAATGATGAATCGATGTCATTAGTGGGTTATTTACATCTATAAGATCAATTTCCAAGCATTCCAATATGTTGACATTGATAATTATTATACCAATGATCTACATCCTTCTATGTATGGTGTTCCTCACAATAATATGCATCATCTATAATACTTCACATCATATTCTCAATCCTTCCATATACTCAATCTTGTATCATTACTTTTTAATGAGTTATTGGAAATCCATGATTTGAAAATAATATTAATATTCACATTACATATTCTATGGAATATCCAATTCCTTTTCTTATTCAGAATGTTTGGATCTTATGTACTCATACTGATGGACTAGGTCTTCACAACATCCTATTCATTTATCTGGATCTAATTATCATGTCAATGTTTTGGATCTTATTTTCATGCTAATGGTCTGGATTTTATTATCATATCGATGGTCTAGATACTATTGAAAGCATTTCATACAACATTATTCTATATGGATTTTCATTAACTTCTCAACATGATTTCATTATTCAATATAATCATCATATTGATCTATTTATAACAAATACGACCAAAATAGATGTAGATCCTAGCAGTCTCCCACATTGTGTTGGTTGTCAATACCCACACCATTATATCATAGAAATACAACTTGTTTTCTTATTATCCAACTTTCCACTCACCATTCTATTGTAGCACCCTCTATTAATTATATATCACAAATAATAATAATAATATTTAAAGGGGTCATCATATCATGTTTCCTCTTTAATGGAAAAAATAATTTCAAAATGGTTGAACAATTCCTCTTGAAATTATGAAAATTTTATTTTTTATACCATAAGTATAACATGAATTTGTTAAGAAATATCCTCTAACTATACTACACTATTTCTTTGTGATTGACCCTGGTGTGAAAAAAAATAGTGAGTAATCATGGTTATCAATTCTTTCTATAACAAAACATTTATGTAGTAAAATTTTATTTTCTATTCAAAATTATAATTCATATGAAAATATTGAATGATTTTAATATGATAAAAATAATTTTCACCAATATTAAAAACCATATTACAATCTTCAGGTGTATAATCATTTCATTCATAAACTCATATATTGTAATCTCATAACATTAATTAATATTAATATTTATAGTCTAAAATATACACATTCAAATATCAATTATATCAATTCCTCTTAGGTTTATATATGTTAAAATATTTTATGGATATTCAAACAACTTCTAGTAAAATGAATTTTTTTATTACATCATTTTCATATTTTTTAAAGTTTCAATCTAAATCATATTGATAAATTTTTATCAAATATTCTCTCACCTTTATAATCATTTTACTTCCCTATTATATTAGTTAAAATTTTTAATTCTTCTATCTATCATAACATGAAAACTTGATCTTACCAAATAACTACGAACTATATCTTTTAAGACTAATTATTTTTTCCCACATTCTTATCATACTAAAGATTCACCATCTTCTATTTTTTCATAACTAAGGATTAACAAACGTCACATTTAGAACATAACATTTCATATTCATACTTATTTTTGATGATATAGACTTTATTGAGACTCATAACTCTCCCAAAACTCAAACATGTTTTCCTCTATAGAAATGTTATACTATCATATGTAAGGAGAGTGTAAAAATATTCAACAACACAAATGGTGTCCTCAAAATTTTTATTTACAGAAAGATAGAGAAAATTTTTAATATTTTATTGTTGGTATTTTTTTACAAATCATGGAACACCTTTCTTAGGGATTTTTTAAGAATATTTATTTCCCTTTATAGTTAAATATTTTTTCCCAAAAACCAACATTTGTAATCCATTTATTATTTCCACTTTAGATGTTCCACCTTTAACATCAACATCTGTGTTGAACGTTTCTATCCTATTTCTTATATCACATTGTGCTATATGAATCATTGATTGTATTTATAATAAATCCCCTTCATTATCACTAAAAATAAATTTTAGAACATCTATACTCTTTTCATATTCATCTATTTATACATTTTTATATTCAAAAAGTGTATATTATTTCAAGATGAGGTTCTCACCTCCAGATGAACTTTATTTATACAATTTGAGTTTTTTATGTTCACCAATCTGCATGTTTAGTGATACAATAAAATTGATATTTGTCTCATATTTCTTCATTTGATCATAATTATCAAAAATATATTTTAAACATCGTTCAAAATCATTATTATTTCTTTATTTATTTGAGTATTCTTCTCAATTTATTTTTCTAGTTTTGTAAGAATCTAATCAATTTTTATAATTAGTTGACCATAATCATCAAAATGTACAGAATAAATTCCATTTATAACATTGGAAATGATGCTGGTATGATGATTTGATTCATCAAAAGATAAGGAAACATTATTCATTATATTGATCTGATAACGTTTCTATTCATTTAATATGGAAATATTTCCTTATGAATTTTCAACTTCTATTTCCATGGATTCTAATTATCTCCATTCGAACTCATACTATTTAAATTTCTTCCATGGATGTTCTTCGAAAATTGAAATTTCCATTAATATTTTCTTCTTTTATAAGTTTTAGTTTTCAATTTTCTATTAATTATTTTCATATAATGGATTGAAATATTTAGATTCTTCCTATATTTATGAGTAACATGAATCTTATTTTAATTATTTTACTTTTCCGAATTTAAAAAACTTTTAAATATCTTTATCAATCCCCATTTTTCATTAAAGAGGTGGATTTTATCAATTCATATTCCACAAGAAAATTCTGAATTTCATCTTTAGATAAATCGTCATGATTTTCTAAATCAATAAAATTTGGATCAAATATATCTAGAAATATTCTCATTAGTTTTTTGAGAATTATAGAATCTTCTAGAGTGACATCAAAACATATGATGTTACTTACAAACTCTTTAACTCTTATAAAGTAACAATAAATACATTCATTATCATTTGTCTTCATATCTTCAAATCTACTTCTCCAAATTTTTACCTTCTCTTCTTTAACATTAGCATTCCATTCAAATATACTTCTCAAATTATCACATATATTATTGGATATTGGAAAACATATAGTATATGCATAAACATTATTGGTAGATGAAATAAATAATTCATTATGATCTTTTCCATCAAATTCTATAATTATCTTATTGATAGCTATCACAACGGCTTCTTGGATGGAAGGAAATACAACTATTGATGCATCTATAACTTCATGGATGAGTGATATAAGATAGGGTTACATCTTATTATTACAAATATGATATTTTTTTCTATAAAAAATTGGAACACCTAAATTGGTCACTTAATTAATATTATCCATTCTTAGAGATTGATTTCTTAGAGAGAACCTCCTCTAATACCAATTGTTGTTCCCAAATATGATTGACACCAATAAGGCTGAATAAATGAATCAATGTATATATTTTCCATTAATAAGAACATTTCTTATATTCAATAGTAAAAATTCATAAACTATAAAACATTTTAATATTATTATCCATTGAAATGTAACTCCTCAACCTCACCTTTTGTATACATGAAATATAAATAGAATGTTGAAATAGATATTTAAAAATGTTGTAATAAAGAAATAATCATTTTTATGATGGATAATCCAACAAACATGAATACTTTCAATATATTTTTTATAGAATAAGAAGTCAAAAGTAGTGAAATATTAATCAATCTTAATAGAAACTTGTGTGTTATTGATGGTTTGATACCAAAATATCCCTTTTCTATCCACTTCCACATAGCTGGTAATAAACCCCATAAAAATTATTCCTTTTTAATAACAGGTACATCTCTAAATTAAAAAGATTGAAATTTTGACTTAATTTTTATACTCTAAAGAAATATCTCAACATCCTATAAAAGTTTGTGGAATGAGAAATTACATGTGTACAATATTCATAAACATAAACAATTCTTGTAGAAATATTTTGGTATTTAAATATCAATCTTGATCATTTTATGGAATTTCACTCATCAAAATCCAATCTGATTTTTCATCATCTTGTATCCTTAGTCTGATCATCTTTATCAGATCATCTAGGTTCATATGGTCTCCATCCTATAGTTATGTGTCTAATTATTCGTTTTTTCTTCATTCATCAAATATGTAGGAACACAATTTGCTAATCACAATGTAGTTGTCCAACGAAACTCTGCCCGATGGGGCTCACATCAATGGAATTGGTTTTTATAGAACATACACCAATCATGCCACTTCAGTGAATCTAGTTCTAATATTTCTTCCTCAGCATCAATATAAAAAACAATATATAGTTGGAAACTTAATACCTATCCCACAGTTTCTAGATTACTAACACACATGAATAGTTCAATACTTGTGATGAATGAATTTAATGTGTTCTCCTTTAATTGGGTTCCAAAAATAGAAATTGTGGGAAAATTATTTCCTTTTCCCACTTAACAAAAAAATAATAATTCCCAAAAATATCATTCATTTACATAATCATCATTACCTTATCCAAATCTTCTTTATACATCAAGGGCCTTCCTAAAAATACATGAATCATATATAAACAACAGATTGATGTAGGAATTCTTATCACCCTTTAATCTAATATCAATTTTCATTCTAATATTACTTATTATAATAAGAACATATATAAGAATAAAAATATTTTTTATGACGCTCTATACCATGTTAAACCTTTGAAGCTATTTTTTTCATAAAAATCATTGAATCCTATGTAGCATTGAATGACCACATCGAAAGTACATTGGATTCAGGGATCCCTTTGACAACACATCTAGAATATCATCAAATAAATTATATTATTCCTTAATTCCACAAAATTATGATCATGTATGAGATTATGTTTATCATCCTAGTAATATATCAGTGTTAGACCGCATCTAATGGATTAGTCTCTACCTAACTATAATATATCATTTTCATGATGACTTTTATTATTTAAAACCACTTCAATAGAAAAAACAATCATTATTTTTATTTTCTTTGTGACCCAATAAAAATAATATTCAAACCGATGACAATGGTTGACTACATATGTCATTTGTGTTTTGTTCATTGTTACTTTAAACCTTCTCATGGATAAATTTTTCGATAAATTAAAAAACTCTTAATCATTATACATATGATAAATCTATACATCTAATATTCAAAGGATAATAATTGTAAAAAACTAAAGATGTATGAAAATCCATTATTATGGATCCATGTTAGAAGTGAGTTCTTTACAATAACAAGATCAATCCTCTATACTTACGATATTTTCACACGGATGATTCCCATACTAATGATCAACTTCCTTTTCTGTGCAGTGTTTCTCACTTTGATGACTATATGCTAGAATACATGTCATTGTATTTACCATCTTACAGAAAAAATAGTTTGTATCATTACTTCTTCTATGATTCATAAGAACCCCATGATCATCAAAGCATCATCATATTTAATTTGTATGATCTATGATATCCCAACATCATTTTATTTTTCCACATATCATGATTTTATGTCTTCAAACTAATGGACTTGGTCCTTCCAAACTTCATTTTATATATTATACATCTGATTATTATGCCAATGGTCTAGTTATAGTTATCATGTAGAGGGTATGAATCCAATTCTCATGTTTATGGTTTGGATCAGGGTGATTTTTTAAACCTTTTTTATATTCATATTTTCAATACATTTTTAGCACAATTTAATTATTTGATATAATATATATGTTGATCTATTGAAAAAAAATACAACCAAAATATAACATGGTCTTAACAGGTATACTATAATATAGTAGTTCTATAAAATGATATTGTATTTTGGAGATGAACGTCTCCAAAATAATAAAATAGGGGCCTCTGTGCCCCTCTCCATTGGGGATGTACAAGTAGAAGGATACCTGATGGAAGTTAGCCCACTCCTTGTACTATTTTAACATTTTTGGAAGGATTCTCTATTTAACCCTCTGACATAATAGTCAACTAAATAATGGAATCCCTCCAAGAAGAAGCACATTAGCCCATTCCATCATGTCAAAGCATCAGTCTTTTTTATGGAGGTATCTTCTTTAATATGAATAGTAGCATTTAGAATATTTTTTATAGATCATAGCTGCCCTAGGGGATCATAAAAAAGGACTCCCTAGGAGTGTACTCGTAAAACAAGGTATATCACCCAAAGTAACTGACCATGGTCACCATCCCTAAACATTTTTCAATTTCACATAAAAATACAAAATAAAATTACTCATCCTGACTAATTGATGAAATCTTAGAGATATAAAAACACAATGGAAAATAATATATATCACAAAATAAAAAATAAATGTATATGAAATACATATATCACTTATTGTGACATTTAATTTCTATTTTTTTTGAAACATAATACAAATATATATATATATATATATTTGTAATGTGGTCAGATGTAAAAAATCATGGTTTATGAACATACACAAATCATGTTAAATTTTAATATAAACCCATCTTGATAAAACCTATATGTCCATTATGCATGAGTTGGATCAACAGATGGAAACTCCCCTACTCAAGTCCCATGTAGATATCTCATTCTACCATGTCCAATGTTGGTATCAAAATAAATGAAGAAAACAAAGTTATGATTCAATTTTGTAATTCTATGATACAAACAGTATTTATAATCTAATGATTCACATGATGACATTTTTACATCCCTGTATGAATGAGGGTGTTTACTGGTAGTAAGGGTTAAAACACCATTATTAGGGAGATTATACCCTCGTTATCATATCAATGAAAACAATCATATAAGGAAATGATTAGAAAATTTTAATTTTTAGAACCCAAAAATTCAAAATGAAAAAATCAATATATTATTCCACATACGACACCATTTTTAATGACTAGTCAAATATATTACATTAAATTTAATCTCTGTGATAGATTGTGGTACAAGAATCCCCAAGTGTAGCTCAACCTTAATATATTATATCATTATAAAAAACCATTAAAAAAGAATATTATGAGTATGAATATCAAAATTACGGAAATATATGCTTTAAATCTATATAAAAAAAATTCAACAGCTATCTTTTATTATAAATAAAAATTAATCATTACAAATAGATAAAATTCCAGAAAACTATATTTCTCTAAATGGTGGTCTCATCGTTCATTTCATACATATTTTAAAATTATATTTTAACCAAATTTATAATTCAAAAAAATGGACCACAAATTTTAAATAATTATTTCAAAATTATTATATAGTGATTTTTTAAAAATTTTATAGAAAAATTAATTTTTCACCAAATACTTAAATATATATTTTTATTATAATAATAATTATTTAAAGAATTTAAATGATACGTTTTAAATTAATATATATTTAAATATATTATTAAATCCATAATATTATAATCAATATATTATATTTCATTGGAATAAATTTCATATTTAATTTTGATGTGAATTTTTTTTATACTAATGGGAATTTTTCCATGGAAAACAATTTTTTGTCACATCTATAGGAATATTATAGTTTACGTTATTCCCCTTATGATAATTGTATTTTAAAAAAAATATTTTATATTTTTAATGAGAATAATTATTATTTTTTTACATGTGTGACTTATTTTTTCCTGAATCTATAGAAGAAACATGAAAAATTAATTTCCTTGATTATGGTTATGACAAGTTAACTAGGGGTTATACAAACATAATTAGGGTTAAAAATACCTTAAAAAATATAGAATTATTATTTTATGAACGTATTTTGGCCTTATATCATCATTGTATTTATAATGATCCATTTTGGATGATTTTTTCATGTGAAAAATGGGGTCATCATATTTTATTTTTAGAAATTCCATATATGTACATTCCCACACACCTCCTCTCATATTCAAAATGCAAAATCCTTTTGGTTTGTCCATGTCAAACATAAATCTATTACTCACATCCCTCTCCAAATACCAACCTATTATTTTGATCATAAATCCAACGTAAGAATTATTTATTTATAAAACCAAAAATATCATCAAAGGAAGAGGTAAGGTTTATAATCATGATATTTCATTTAACATATTATTATACCTCATAAAAATCATACCTATATGTGGTAAAATAATAAAACTACAATATTATATATACCATCAAAACTCGTCCTAGTGGGGAACGTGTTGTGACTACCCCAATCGTGCCTCCAATAGGCTGGGGGATAGTTACAGGCACCAAGATGGATCATCCAAAAAATGTGAGGAATTTTCCTATGTACATGTACACACAAATGTCTGTATGCCACAATTACTGAAATGTAAAAAAAACAAACTAAATAAATGCATGAATACCCTATACCCTATCCAATAGAGTATGAAATTAATGTAAAGAGTATTAAAGAAAATTGGGATAAAACAAAATCCCACCAAAATGGAATGTCTATAAACCAAAAATTCCAACTTATAGATAAATGTACTAGGAATGCTTGTTGAATTTGTGAGAAAACTATTGCATGCATAAATATATAAATCTATATCTATTCCTCATCTTCCATAGACCATATCAAATTGTCACTCTTCTGTACAAGACATGACATGTGCATGCAAATACTGTGAAGCGTTGAGTAAAAAATACAAACTAAGGAACCCTGAAACCACAATGGAAGACCACTAATGAAATACCATAATAGAAATACCACATTGGAAATAAAAAATGAAAATACCACATAGTAATTACTAAAAATGAAATACCAGAGATTAAATAACAAAAATAAAATACCACTCATGACATGCTACAAATTAAATACCATGAATGAATAGTATAGACAGAACCATAAAGATATACTCCTAGAACCCATATATCATGAATATCTAGATATTCTATATCCAATGAGACACAATTTCTCCATGATATACATAGTCTCCATGAGACACATAGTATTGTTAATACACATAGTCTTTGGGAGTCACACAATCTACATGAGACACATAATCACTATAAGGCACATAGTCATTGGGATTCACAAAGTCTCCATGAGGCACATAGCCTCTATATATCACATAGTATTTTGGAGTGACAGAGTCTCCATGAAACACCTAGTCTCTATGTCATAAACATCCATAGTATTCCACTCAAAACATGTTCATTCCAGGAGTAACAACTCCTCATACATTTAGATCATATGAAAATAGCCATAAAAACAATTAGAATATATAAAAAATACAATCTCTTCGCATGTGTCCAAATTCAATTGACAATTCATAAAATATAATCATAGTTTGAATATTATAGGTGCTATAATATTCAAATGGGGTCCACTTGATTATGAACAGTTGTGTAGTAGACTGCCCCCATGGTCTAACATTCCTTTGTAGATCTAGTTGTCGTAAATGTCAACAGTGAACCCAGATGTTTCAGCCACATGGAAACTCAGTCAACTGTGGCTCACAGTGGATCTCCATGGTTGATATTTTCCCGGCCCAGCCACATGTGTCCAACTAAGGTTTGACATGATCTGGAGGTCTGATCCGCTCAATGGGGTCGACCTGGCCTAATCCTCTTGGTCAAATCCCACATTAACCTTCTTATCTCACCAAGGCTAGGCCCACCTAGCTGACATGGCCCATGTGTCTTGTATATCCCACATGGCTCGTGTGCCATGTCTGGACTTCCTAGGCACTCAGCCATCATGATGACCGCATCCTGAGGCCCACTACCACAACCCCTAAATGGATATGCAATTACATCCTTGAGGCTCCATTACATCAAGCACCAGTGTCCTTCATTTCCCCTCATGTACGCGGCAGGCTACCATGTGCCTTAGACAACACAGGTCGCCAGTGCTAGTGCACTGGCAATCCCATCCCCAAAGCACAGGGCTCTCTCTATTTCATATAAATATTCAGTGAAACTATATCATTGATACCTGGGATGCGAGAAAAATATATTCAGCATCAATTTCATCTTTACATTATTTTTTTTTTCTATTTCATTTGGAGCCTCATTTAAATTAAAGACGTGACCAAGACAGTACAACAGTGAAGAACACCAAGAACGAGGGAAAATAAAAACACCAAGAATAACCTAGGAAATAACTTAATACTTTGTTCATATAAGCCTTGAATAATTCTTGTTAAAAGTATAAAAAAATATCCATAATTACCACAATTATCTATCTCTAGTTAAATCCCAACAACAAATATTCATCCTACAAATGATCGTTCCATGGATCAACATGTACATCTGTTGGTCCGCATTCATTTTATAATTTTATAATGGGGAAATCATGATGAAAAAGGAATTCCCCACCTTGATTTCAATAATTTTTTTTATGAGGATTGTTTTATTTACCATTATTGATGATATTATACAACTTTTATGGAATGACGATACAAAATTGAATCTCCAATACATAATAATTTTTTTGAGTGGGTTATTTCTCTAGGTTTTAGAATAATTCCAAGGTTATGAAAATAACCCTGATTTCTCTAAAAAAATGATTATTAACAACACAAATGTCATTTCATAATCATTAAATGTTCAATAGAATAAAACATAAATCATTGTATTCTTTATAACAACCAAAAATTAGATTTCACATCGGACATGTGCCGGTCAACGTTAGGCATTTTCTAATTTAAATTATCTTCTCTGAATGCAATGGTGCCCTCATATTTCTGATATATTCACCCATGTTGATGTTATTACACATTTTATGTAATATTATGCATCAATGATGTATAATATTTTAATATTATTGAAATATTTTTTCCGAGCACCCAAGGACATGGAATCGCACACCGTCTCAATGCCTAGAATCGAAATCAATCCACATATTATCAAAGATTATTATATGAAAAATATGTGATGTTATATTCTACCTAACTTCTTGATTTATGTCCATAATATCCAGACAAACAGGATACTCAAAAAAATAGTGTTCTGTGAACGAATTTGAGACTCCCCCACCCATTTCTCTCCAAGAGAATCTTTTTTCTACAAACAAACAAAAACAAGAGGAATTGACCACCCACAGAAGATCATCTCATGTCGATCCTTAATTTGTACTGGGTAATCAGTAAGAGTCTTGACATTGAAAATGTACATCTCTCCCAAACTAATGAAGTGTGATGGGTTATGCTCGTACCTCCTCAACTGTGAGTCTTGGAATACATCATGCACCCACCCTAAATATAGAGGTAGAGCCAATAATTACAACACCTCATCAAATCTATATAGAGTCTAAAAAGGGTCAATGATCCTATGAGATAGCATATTGCCCTGGCCAAATATCAGTAATCTGCATCAAAGTGAGACCAGAAGGCACACGTGGTATCCTTCTGGGTATGGAAAATGCCTATATATAATTTCAACAAAAGACTTTTGATGGCTCTGTACTGTCTCTATTCACTTTTGGATGATCTGAAACATCATTTTAGTTGTCCTCACCAACTCTAGTTCCCTGAGGGATGACTCTTCTGGGTCTATCTAGAAAAGTGGTGATTGGAACGGGAACCCAAACACGTCCTAGTATAGTGCCATACCAATGGTGGAATGGTAGCTAGTTTTGAAGGAAAACAACAGTTGATGTACTTTATCCACTAAATTGAGGCTGAAATCTAGTATGAAAGAATGTATCATGTCTTCTAGAACCTGAATAGTCCACTTGGTCTAGTCATACAATAGTGGGTGAAATACTATGCTCAAGAATAACTGAGTCCTAAATGCATCCTGCAATCCCATCCACAACCGAGATGTAACAAAAATGTCAATATATGATAATCTCATTGATATAACTCTGTGGAGTTGAAATATCTATTTCATTTAGAGGCATACCAGGACCTATACTGAACAATACACTTGAATTGATTGTACGTGGGCCGACGTGATGAGTCGGTCCATGATCACCAAAAATAGTATTGAGACCCATAGATGTATGTGGAAAATCTATCATAATGTCCATAGATATCCTATAACACATCCATTGTAGTACCTCTAGGATTTGAATCAAACATTATGGAATATGGTACGCAACGTTCACTTACTAACAAGTGAGGAATCGAGAAACAAACTCAGCAAATCCCATCTTCATTACTGACCTCTAGAATTGATTTTGGAGGTCCTAGTACATCTTCCCAATGCCTGGATGTACCGCCAATGTGGATTTATGAATATCACTCAATAGCTCATCTTTCAATTCATCTCGTATTATAGTTCATCCACTAAAAATAATGATATTATCCCAACCATTCGAATATAAATCATTGGCATGCCCTAAGGACATCTGCACATATAGGTTCACATAGTCACTTTCCCAATGTTGGGTCTCCATTACAATAATTATGGAGGGATTATATACACTTATTGGAGGTAATAATATCCATTTCCATCAACAAAGGATATCTAAAATAATTTCTACAACTACAATTCATCATTTAGCAAATGTGAACTAGATCTCCCACATATGGCATCTTCCACCATGTTTCCATTTCATGGAGTTTACAAAACTCAATGTGTTGATCTTGTAGTAACACTATACATAAAATATTTCATATGTTAATTTCCACTTCAGATAATATACACTTTAGACTCTTTAGGTGAGATTAAATGTTAAATCCCTTTCCCATCTGGTAATGTAACCACATATTTAATTTGAAGACTATAATTTTTAACACATGGTAATGTGTTGCTTAGTTCTTCTCATGTGGTCACAACTAGTGTGAACCATAGGAAATCACTACTAACCCATATATCAGGACTAAACTAAGACCAATTCCCATTGCATAATATAATAGTAGGTACTCAGAACCCTCCTCTGGAAATCTCAATATGGGACCACTTTTCTATCATTGTCTCACCTTCTAAAGGATCACTTAGCACTTCTCAATCCACACGAATGGATTTCCCCTTAATGTGAAAGATATCAATGATGTTGCTACTGTGTAGAAGTAGTGTACAAACTATTGATTGTACCCATTCGAACCAGGGAATCTCTACAACTCAGTAAAACTCTTGGGTGGATCCAAAGCAATAATCACTACAATATTCCCTAGATATGTTGAAAATCTAGATTTGGATATTAAATTTCATATGAAATGGACTTATTGAATCTTTAAATGATATTTTGAGATATTATCATAATTTTGGTGCTCTCAGACTATGTTCAAGACTATCCTCAAGTGCCTCGTGTGCTTCTCCTCATATGTTGATAACACTAATATATCATTAATTAATTACACAAAAAACATGTCTTGGTAATGCTAGAATATCCTATTCATGAGTCCCATTAAATTTCAATGGGAATTATTCACAACAAAAGGAATCAACATGTACTGTTAGTGGTTTTATCGGCATCTGAAATCCATATTCGGTATACTCTCATCCATTACTCAAAGATGGTGATAACCAAATATGAGGTGATCCATCGAGAACCACAATCCCCATTTCAATTGATTGAAGATGTAATCAACCCTTGTTAGTTTATACATATTATTAATTGTCACCTGGTTTAGGTTATAGAAGTATACACATAACCTCAAGCTCTCATCCTTCTTATTAGGAAAAAAATTCTGGCATCGCAAGGTGAAACACTAGATCTGATGAAGCCATTCCTTTACAAGTCCTCTAATTTACCCTATACTCATGAAGCTATGTGGGAGAAATCCAATATGAATGTGTTGATATCAGTTCCTTCATTCGATATATATTAATACAAATGTATACATCCCTTCTTGGGTGGTAATCCTCAAACTTCCTCAGGAAATATGTCCTCGTACCCCTCCAGCACTATAAGAAATTGATCAATCATATAATCCACCTTTTCATGGTTCAGGATATCCAAGTACTGAGTGATCAGTTGTACCCTCTTATGTGTGAGGACACCCTATGCAACTTGGGTTTCCATTTGGATTACAAAGGAAGACTCGGTCCCGTCACTACAGACACACAACACTCTACACCAAAAATATTCAATCTGAGCATGGACTTTGGATAAATAATCCACACCATTAATGAAATTGCAATGCCCCGAATCCACTACCAAGAGACCCAAATAGAATCCCTAACATATATGAGATAGGTCAAAATTTCAAAACCATTTTCTGATCATCAAATCTTATATTTTATGAGTATCTAATCGTAATGGTCGTGTTAATGATTGAAGATGAATATCCATGTCTCAAACAAGGTTTGTGGAATTAAATGACTGACTAGAAGATGTGTCTATTTGAAATTCAGCTATGGTGGAAAAACACATATTTTACCTCTAACAATCCCTAGAAACTTCGGGGCATAATACTTTATTTCATGAATATGGTCTCATCCTTATCCACCTCTTCCCTAGGCCATTCTTGGGTGACCTGGTGGTGGAGGTGGTAGTACGTTGAACATCCTTCCACCTCATACTACCATTCATCCTCATATGCCTCAGTTACTACCCTATAGACCACCCTTCACCATTCATTAACTCCACCTCAGTGGTCCATTGACCATCTCTTGATCAGACATACAACTATTCAAGAAACATAATGCCAGATGCCCCCAACTGTCCCACGTGTATCACAGCCTATCCCTCAACTAATTGTTTCCACCCTACAAGCCTTGAACTACAAATACTATTCCCTATTATCATCCCCCAAAGTGTCTGAACAACTTGGGTCCCTATGAATACCATCTTCTACATACATCTAAGGTATCATCTAACCAGTGTATTTTGGTAGCTTCCACGACTGGTGTCTACACTGGTAGAAATCAATCTACTAGTAGATATCACTCATGTAACCTAGAATAAGTAAGAAGGATAAGGGGTATATTGGATGCCCTAATATATTTGTGTAGGACATTATTTATGGTCCAAATCCGGAATAACTGGTCTCTTACCATATCTGTAGAGTAATGAGCATGTTCATTAATCCTCACTGAGTACTACAACAGATTCAGATAGCCCTATTGCAGATATAGATTCTTTTGTATGCACACTGATTAAAATGTATCTAGAATAAATTCCTCTCTCATGAGACTCTTGAAGAATTCTCATTATAATGTCATATCATCATGTGTGTTCTTCACTAAACTCCACCATTTCCCTTGTGATCCTTGAAAAAGACTCATGGTAAGGAATTTCATCTCTTCAGATGGTGTTCTCTCGAGGAGAAAGATATTTGTAACTAAGTCCATCCAATCATTGGCTACCTGGGGGACAATATCACCTATAAAACATGGATCACTCTTCCTATAAAACATTTCCAATTTACTCATTCATCTTGAATCATCACTTGATAATGTTGGTAGTCACTATTTCTCTACGTGTGGTGGTATTACTATAAGACCACCTTGTCATTCTATCTCTAGTACATTCCCCCATACTAAAGTCATATCACTTTGTGTATCAACCTCATGATCAAATAGAAACTATCAAGATATTTGACTCAAGGACATGGAAAACACAACCCATTCATATATAATTCATATACCATTATTTTTCCTTCAAAACAATTTTTTCATGCACTAATTCGAAAAGTAATTATTAGAATCCTCTTTTATGGATGTGTCTTATGTTGCACCAAAACCAGATTCCCTCACCTAAAAGGTAATATCCAAACTTGTAAGACTATTTACCCAAACCAAACTCAAATACTATTGGTCCTAAAGTGGGACTGACCAAATCTGATACAACTTTTTCATGACTCATCCTAGAGGGGCCGGTGTCATGACTACAACATGGCCACCTCCAACAGGGAAGAGTCTAGTGAAAAGAACTAAGAAAGAATATCCCTTGAATGCAATTCATTTCCATATGTACCTGTACACACGTAAATGTCACCAAGGCAGAAATTTTGAAATTTAAAAAAATTATTAAAAAATTCATGAATACATTATTACCAACCAAAAGAGTATGATAAGAATGTAATGTATTGTAAAGTAAAAACTTCCAGAATTTAATCCCACAAAAAATGTGTGTATTTAATACATAATTTCCAGCCCATAGGAAAAGGTACTCGGATGGCTGCTCGAAGACATGGGAACACCTCAGATATCCTAAACAAACAATGCTCTATCCGGTCCTGGTCTGCCCCAGACTCTATCAAATGGTCACTCTTCGTCACATGTCATGACCCGAGTAGGAAAATCTTGTTTAGGGGTGAGTAAAAAAATTTATAGTTAGGCACCCAAAACATAAAATAATACCACAAAGTAAAAACCACATATGATATTCTACACAGGAAGTACCATAAAAGAAAATACCACACAACATATACCAGAAAAGAAAATACCACACAAGAAGTACCATAAAAGAAATTCCACATAGGAAATTCCACATAGAAAATACAATTAAGGAATAGTATAGTTAGATACTTAAATATATACACCCATGAACCATATATCAAGAATATTCAGATATACTCTCTCCAATAAGACACAGAATCTCCTCGAGACACATTGTCTCAGTATGACACATAGTCTACAGGTGTCATACAGTCTCCATGATACATGTAGTTTATATAATACACACATTCGTTTGAATCCTCATAGTATCAATGAGACATATAGTTTCTATAAGGGACACAATTGTTTTGACTCACACAATCTCTATTGGATACCCAATATCAATTTCCTAGAAATCAACAGGATTCCATTCAAATCATGCTCGTTTCGAGAGAACCTACTACTCAATAAATTAATTTTTATAAAAAAAATATATAAAACACAACATAGGATATCTCAAAATAATTGTATCCTTAAAAGGGTCCCAATACTATAGAAATTTACTTAAACAGACCAATGATTTGAATGTTATGGGTGTTTGAAAATTCCGAAGGGGTTCTACAGGATTGTGGGATGACCGGGTCGTCGACTCCCTAGTCCGACCACTCCAACCGTTGACCATGTCATGAGAGATCAAGATGTTGAGGTGGTCTACCTAGAATGAGATTGTGTGATCACATAGTAGCTCGGTTGACTGAGTCTCTCGATCAACCTCTGTGCTCAACTGTGGCCTGGTCTGACCGCTTGAGTCTTACCCACCCTAACAGCTCAACCTGGCTTGTAGGGCTTGGCCCAGCCTGGTTTACATGGGCCAGACACACCTAGGTCACCCAATCTCATCGATTCCCAGACCACCAAGACGGCACAGCTGGCATAGCCCGTGTGGTAAGCATGGATCCTATGTCATGTTTGCAATATGCAAAAGCTCCCTTGTGATGACCGCTACATCCAGTGACAACTGCAAGCAGCTGGGATGTTGTATCCATGAATCTACTCTGTACCTCAAGCTTCTAGAATGTGTGCTTCATATTTCACATGCTCTTCTTCTGTGTGCCACCAATGGTTGTCCCTTTAGCAAGCAACTGGGGCACCTATAGTGCTCAAAAATCTAGAAAAATCCACATACATGATCCATAGGTCATGAGCTACATCGATCCATCCTCTATTTCATATTTCATTCAATATGTGGGTCTTATTGAATTTAGAGCCTCCTAGAAATTTATGTCTTCACCAATATGGTTCAATACTGAATAACGCTGGGAATGGGGGAAGATAAGAGTACCATGAACGTTCGAGTCATGATAATATTCCATTGTTTCTATCAGCCTCAATTTAGTTATTATAGGTATAAATGACGATCCATATTTATCACAAATATATATCACCTATTTAAATTATATAACTAATAACCATCATATAAATGATAAAACCATTGATAAAACTGTTTGTGGGTTGGTCTGTGTTCATCATAGAATTTAATAATAGGGAATCCAAAATGTGAAATAAACTCCCTACCTTCAGTTTTAATAGTTGTTGATGAGAATTGGTTTCTTTTCCATCTTTGATGAGATCCTATAACATAGTTGGCATATTGATCCACGATCGGATATCTGCTCCATTTTCTTCTTTTGGAGAGGGTTTTTTATCCATGATTTAGTTGAATTCAAGGGTTATGGGGATAAACGTGAATAATATGATAATGTATTATTAAAAATAATAATCATTGCATCATTGTGAAACAATAATTAAAAGAAAACGTAAATTATTTTATTCACTAAAATGTCCAAAATTTATATCTCGCAGCCGACCAGCACCAGTTGATGTTCGGCCCTGCTTAAGGTAATGTCACTGTTATGAACACAACTTTACACTATTATTTCTAATTTGGGAAACAATTTAGATGTTAGTCTAGGTGCTTATATAAATTGTGGTCATGTGCTATTTAATATTTTAACATTTTTCAAACAGTTTTTATGGGAACCCCAATACTTAGAATCACATGTCTTCTATGAACCACATCACAAATTCAATCCATATAATATATTTAAAAACAAATTGAAAATATGAGATGTTTCATATACTAATAATTTTTTACTAAAATTTATTAACCAATATCCATCTCCTATTCCATCACATGGGAAACAATACTGTTGATCATTTTTATGTCATACTATTCCCCCGCAAACCGATGTAATTTATTTTCCATCACCACTATCATAGATGGGAAAAATGATTGATTTAACACATTAATATGTTATTTATGAAATAAATTTAATTATGGAATTATAATATCATATATTTATTTTGAATTCCAGTCTATTGGAAAAATATAATGTCACATGTGCATACATGTGGAGCACGACCTCTACATAGTGATGCAAAATGGTTGACATTTTATTTTTGAATTATTAGTAACAAGGAAATATTTAATAATAATTACTAAAGTAAATTATATTATAATGGTTTTGGATATTTTTAATATTTTTTACCATTCTAATGTTCCATCTATTTGAAAAATAGAAGAAATTGTTATGCGTACATATAACCTTATGTCTCCATGAATAGTGCAACTAATTTTCCAATCACGAATTTATAGACTACTATAAATATTTATATAATGTTTATAAATTAATTTTATATCACCATTAGAATTATGGAATTTATTAGACCATGAAAACTGAAAAAATAAAATAATTATTGAACCAAAACAAAATTAAAATTGAAATATTTATCACACAAAACAATGATTTTAAAAAATAACTATTAATAAAATTTACATAAAATTTTATAATAAAATAATATATTGTATAAAATATATTATTATGGTTCAGTAATAGATATATAATCAATATATATTTATTATAAAATAGGTATTGACATGAACCAAGGAAATCATACTCAAAGTAACAGTTTCTCGTCACATTTTTACTACCGTGATACATATTCCATAGTCACAAAATAGTTTATTTGTGGTGTATATATAACCAATTTGATAAACTATATCTAGAATCCATTTATATTACTGTAATTATATGTTTTATTTTAATTAATTTCATTATTGTGGATTATAATTTTGAATATTACAACTAATACAATGGTTAATTTAAAATCTCATTCTTAAACATGATTGTTGATGAATAAGATTAAAATAATGAAATATGATAAGTTATATTTAAGGATAGTCACAGATTTTATTATTCTATTTTTTTGGATAATATATTTTTACTCAAATATTATCAAATTAGTATTAAAAATACCAAAAGTATTCTTTAGAAAAAACCTACATCATTTCTCTCTTAAATCAAACCCCATTTTTCGACCATATCATTGTTTTATAATCTTGTTTTGATAAATTTCATATAAATGACCAAATAATTTGTTAAATAAAATTTTAATCTTACTAACCTATTTATGAGAATGTTTGAAAGTTTTATTCAAATCTTTTTCTAAGTGAGGAACTAATTAACCTATTTAAATAGTGAAAATGGAAGGAATTTTACCTTATAAAACATGTATATAATTACTAAAAACATGACCACTCATTTATTTGAATAATACCATTGATTCATACATGGACTATTTTAAAGAACTTACTTTTCGTAAAATTATGGATATAGTTGTTTTCAAATGTGATTTTAAAATTGAAAGGTATATTTTCCTATGTATTTTTTAATAGATTTTTTTTTATAATTTTTACATTATTCAATAAAATAAAACCTTAATAACTTATTTCTAATTAGGAACATGTTGTAATGGAACAATATTTAATATTTTCAAGATGTTTTATAATTAATTTTATTGGTAATTGATTATTTTAATAACATTCACTATATTACTAGGAGTGGTTTACAATTATCTCTATTGATTTTGGAAGGTATTAACATCTTACAAGCTATATTGCCAGTGTGAATAATCATATTCATTATTTTTCAGCCCATTCAAATGAGTACATTATTAGACATATTATGTGATATGTGGGTCCTATTATAGCCTCTTTTGGGATTTGTTGTTGTCATGGGACAATATATCTTCGGTATATGATCATGGACTTACCCATCAGCATATTATGTCTTGGAAGAACTCCTGGAAAATATAGTTATGACTTCATAAATAATGAATTATCTCATTATGATATTAGTTATTGATCTCCATGAGACTAATAGATAAGTTATAATAAAAATGGATATGTGTCATTATCATTTGATTATATATATTATATAATTTTATCATCATTTCTTCCTACGATATCATTATTCATGTCCATGTTATTGATTTAATAGCATTTATTTTATTTATTAACCATTATATTTTGATTATGAAATTTTTATTCATGATAGATTCTACTATATTCATAACCTTACTGAGTATCTAATCGAAACCCTTTTCACTGTAACCTTTTCGGATGATTCTAGGAGGTGTTTTATGATTGATATATAGGGATATGAAAAAGGGATTATTATTGTAAAAATTTACTGTTATTTATTTTCAATATTCAGTTATAATGTGATATTTAAATATGTATCAAATATTAGATGACTAATAAAAAATTTGGTCATCAAGGATGTGATTCCTTGTATCTAGTTCAAATCAATTAAGTAACCACCGACTATAGGATACTAGGGCCAAGGTCAGAATAATTAGTATAGATGGATAATTAGTAGCATCCTTGGGAAATAGATTTAGTAAAATATATTTTAAGGAACATAACCATATAATTATGATTCAATATATGTCTATATGTAGGATAACATACTAATGTTTTTTTGATTGTGAAAATGTGGCCTTTATAATAATAGATATTGTCCTTGATACGACCAGTGGTTTTGTATCTTACACAACTGTACATAGGGATGGTGTAATGACCCATAAATTTATCAATGGATTTTTCTTATGATAATTATGTCATTAAAGACATACATCACATAGATAACCCACTAAATTAATTTTTATTAAAAATTATTATTTACACATTAGTAATCAAATAAACCAATAAGATCCTCAATATTACAGTGGGTCAGTAAATAGATAATAGATAAAAATGGAAAATTTTCAATCTAGTCGACGAAAAAAAATGATTTGACTCAAGAAAAAATCATTATAAATAAATTATAATTTAAATAATGTCCTATTATTTTTTAGGAAAATTATATATAACATAGATAGTGATTATAAGTGAATGAAAAATTAATTAAATATTCGGTATTTATAGAAATTATGAATCCTATACCATTCGAAAAGTAACATAAACAATGGAATAGTAATATAATTATTATTAATAGTTATCTGGTCATTGAAATAGTATCCTTCCCATGGATGTTAGGAAAATTTTTCTATCTTATAAATAAAAATATTATATATTTATATCGAGTTTTTCTTAAAAAAAATATTTATTGGTATTTTTTTAAAAAGTATAATTAATAAAATGATATGGAATAATTTTTTTAATAAAATATATTCATAAATTAATATTCATTTCTATTATAAATATAATATAATTTAATGTTCTCATAATTATTTTTTCAAAGGGTTAAAAAAATGAATATAATTTTAAAATCGATTTCTTTAAATAAATGATGATTATAGATAAAAATTATCATTTTTCATATTTAGAAAAAAAAAATTTTGATGAAATAGATTCCATTTTTGAAATATAATGAAAAAAAATAAATAAGTCTACTAATTGAGACTTTTCTAAATTAATGTCATTTTTATAAATACTAAAAGTACATAAATTTAGGGTATTTAATGTTATATGATAAATACATGGGTTTTTGAGTCATGTCTAATAGAAGAACCTAGTATCCTGAACCCACATTCATAAATTATTGTATTTACTCATAGGACCCCCCTCTATTAATATTCATGAGACAAATTAACAAAATAATGAATATAATAGAATAACCTCTCTTCTACACCAATAAATACCACCCATCACCATGCTTTATCCTTACACCTTCTAACCTATGATCCTATCAATAATTAATAAAATTTACGTATAATTCCTCTAAGATACATCCACAAGATTTTTTTTTCTAAAAAAGTTGCCAATTCCTTATTCCTTAAGGGGTCCATCATGTAGGTGATATTCAAGAGGTTAGTTTCTCAAAAAACATATTTTAAAATATTTTCTTATTCTACAATCTCTCCAACTCCTTTATCTATAAAATACTAATAACTCACATATCATGTGAAATCTATAATGAAATATTTTTAATAGAATATCTTTAATTAAAAGATTTTCTAATATCATATTATTCAATAAAATGAAGCCATTGTCCAAATTATGGCAGTTTACTATATCTATGGATATTGAGTTTCATTTTACATTAATGAATTAAATTCTAGTAAAAAATACATTATAATTGTAAAACCATATTCTAATATATATATTATAACTTTATTAATTCTACTGCACTAATATATATAAATATATATAACAATAATTAAAATAAAACATCCTCATGGTCATCAAAAAGCCTCCAAAATAAACTATACATTTATAATTTAAATTTTATCAAATTAATCATATGCATAAAAAAAATTTATATATATATGACCATTTAATAATTTGACAGTTAATTAATACCATATTACTTCACTTGTGGATAATATTTCCAAATTTACATGAATAACTACAATTATATACAAGTAGACCACCCATGAAGCAATGATAACCAATGATCTCAGAAAGAAGAAATTAATCATTATAACATGTAGATATGGAAATTATTTAACATAGTAAAATTATAATAAATAAAACAAATATAGAAGATATTATTAATTAAATAATTAATTGACATAATTTGATTATTCGAGACATTGACAACATGTTTAGAACGCATTCAGACATATAGAAATGGATCATTGCAATCCTCCATGTATTGATTTTTTTATGTTCCCTCTGAATACACAACAATTTAACTCTGGATTATTCTTATATACATCTTAAATATCAAATATTTAGGTCTCAGTAATATATTACATGTTTAATTAATCATTTTTTGAATTGGTATAACATGTAGTAAAGGTTACATTCATTATTCCTTTCAAAAAAAATTATTAAATGGAACTTCTCTATTTTTTCTCTTTTAGAGTACAACGAAACTAAATGTTTTCTTACATATACTATAAATAATAAACATCCCATTAGATAAAATGTGATTAACCAAGATGGGTCTTCATCCAACCTAGTGCCTGACCTTGTATGCGGCATGGCCTGAAGGGCGTTCTCGATCTACACTGATATAAAACTAGTATGAATCATTAAAATACATAATTTTTAATTATTTAAAAAGAAATAATCAATGAATAAAACTAATAAAAGTGAACACATTGATATCTAAAAATTGATTCTCAATCAAAAATATAAATAGAATCTGTTAAAAGATACAAATCAACACACACAAAACTAATACAAAAAATTCAAACTAAAATGAAGAAATTTGACCTATATCATGAAATATCATTGTGACCTTCTGGTCAACTCCAAATACATTTCCATCAATACTCCAACTGTGATCACCTACTAGGGAAACCCGAACAGAATTAAACTTGAAAATTGTTGGCATCTAACAACAATGAGTGGTATAGGTAGGGTGTGAGATGAAAATTTAATTGGAAACCACCAATTATTCCATGCCATTTATTACCAAAATACATTCCACTAACAGTAGTTTTAAATTCATTAATAACAATTAATTTTTAAAAAAACATTATATTATAAAACAAACAACATGATCCATTTCCCTCATAATTTAAAACAAGGAACAAGGATGTAGAAGGGAATTTTATCTTTATCTTTCAAAATATCTGTATAGAAATCCGATTAAACCAGTCGCACATGTATAGTTTTTCAAAATAAATACAAAACCTTGTACAAATAATAATATTCCACTAAAAAGGTCAATAGATTTAGAAGTACTAGTAATGTACGAACATGGGGAATGCTAGGAACTCAAAGGATAACCAAAACATACTATACATGTGACTCATCCGAAATTTATTCCCTACTAAATGATATAAAAATTCCAAAACACCCAACTGTCTCCCTACCTATCCTAGTTGAGCGGCATGATCCCATAGTAATAAAACAAAGTATCCACCTTCATTGGAAAACTATCTAGTAAAATAACATTGACTATTAATTTAATCATTCTACGTAAACCAATTTTATATTCATGGTTCCCACATAATGTTTCACAGGGGGTGTTCCATTCAATTATATTAAAAAGTCACATATATATAACCAAACACCCCATAAAATTCGACGCCACCCAGTGGACTCAAGGATAGTCCCTTTCCATAAAAAAATTATTTTTCAATGGAGTTCCCAAATAGGGGACCCTCATATACCATGATCATCTGATGATAAAAGGGTCGTAAATCATGAATTATTTTCAAAATATCCATTTCAAATTCCTATAGTGTCTTTTGCTTCACAACATTCAACCATTTACCAAAAATCTATTTGAAACCATTTTCAATGAAGCAAAAAACACAATTTTTGTATTAATGTGTCCAAATGAGACATTAGACTATCAATTCATAAACATATCCATTGATTAGTTCAAATCCATTGTAATGAACATAGTAATATGAATGATCCAAATGGGATTACAAAATAAATTAATGTCAACCCAATATTAAAAACTCCAAAGACACTATTGTTTCCAACAACTCACCCAAGAATGTATCAATGCCAATAGAGAAAAACCATGAGGAAGTCATTTGGATTCATTTTCAATCAAAAGATACCCCCACTCCACAATTTTGAAAAACATGGAGACATTTTAGGTAAAATATGTGAAAGGGGGGAAGATATGTTCTTATGGTATACTAGATTTTGGGTGTCAATTTTATTTGATTTCATATCCAGGTGTGAACCTAGTGACCCCAAGTACGTGACTTCATCTAATGGAACACTATAAAACTTATCAAAACATTCGAAACCCATTTTCATAAAACCATTGTTCTCTTCCAACCCAAATCCATAAATTTCAATCATTTATAAAATAAAACACAAGTTCACAAACCAAGAAGATCTTATCAAATCATGTTCCAAACCACATCAAATAAAATCACCATCATTTACATATAAAGTCCAAAACATAACCCTAATAAATTTAACAAAAAAATAAATTGGAAGTCCTAAAAAACCATGAAATTCTAATGAAATGGTTCTGTAGACATTTTATCAAATAAATATGACACAAATACACATGGGAAAAAATAGAAAAACATTTTATAACGTATTTTATGTGGAGTCTCCAAACAAGAAAATAGTTCCATGTATTAACTATGAAAATAATTATGATGGTAAACATGATTTAATAATTAATAAATAAATACAAAGGAACACATGGATTGAATTTGAAATGAAAATTTAGCGAACCACATACCAATAGAGTGCGAAAGGTACAAAACCCTTGATAATAGAAGATTATGTCTTTAAGAGAAAACATCCAAACCTAGTATACAAGAAACCCATGCCAGCACACAAACCCTAGAATTAGGGTTCCACCAAGATAATGATAACCAAATAAAAAATAAGAAATATTGGGAGGAGAAAATAAATATAGGAGATAAGGCTAGAAAACCCTAAAAATTTACCTTGGAATCAAAGAGGAGTCACCATGTAGGGATTAGAGCCACAGGAGAAGGGGTCTTGGGACCCCATGGTGCACAGAAAATGAAGTTGAAGGAGGGGACCCATTTTATGGTTAAAGGGAGGAGAGATATAAAAAAGAGAAACAATTTTTTAATTACATGGAACGTCTAGATGGTTTCCCAAATGGTGGGGTGCCAATGATGACCACACTTCATATAAGGAAATAGTCCGTCGTTACCAGGGACCTACCGCACAGTCTTGTGCACATTGTGCAGTCAGTTCTATCCAACCTGTAACAACCTCATAGTTACTACTAACAGTGTGGTAAGCATGAGACACTAAGAAAAACCTATTTATATTTTTAAAAAATAAAAAATGTCAATTTTGACTCAACCCAATCCTAGAATAAAGGACCAAATACTAGAAAAAAATAAATTAGTATATGAGGTCAGGGTGTGACAATTCTCTTCATAAAAAACACTTTATACCCACATAAATTCATCATGAAAACATTTAACATAATTCTAGTCCATTCCCATACAAAAAAAAGCAAAATCGAGAATCCATGGATGATGTTACTCTCCACATGTCACACCTGACCTATTCAAGAAGTAAAAAATTCCATGATCACAAGGAGAACATGGGAGGGTTCTCCCATCAAAAATAATTCAAATAACTTGGGGACCTTGAATATTGAACAAACCACCCGGGAGTGGAAATATGGGAACTCCCAACTTAGACATACCCATATTATTCAGAACAACAAAACAACGACCTAATGCCAACTGAAATTTATAATACACTTAAATTGATCTAAAAGAACTCCCTTAGTATGAGTGAAACAACATCAATATAATGATCCAAACAAAGAACATATCATGAGTCAAAAATGTATATAGAGAAACTAGGATTGAGAAAATTCCCACAATAATAGAAATCCTATACACAAGGGTGCTCAAAAACACTACCAAACTTGAGAACTATTCAATTCATCCAAAATATCAAAACTAGATTAAAACTCACAAAAAGGAACTCAAACTAAGAAAGTGTTCACATACACAATCCATCTTCTCCACAATTCCAAACACCTCCCTAACAAACACAGCTGAAACTATGACCAGAATCAGAATATGTTTGTTCACAAATGGCCCCAACACACATCACGGAGAAAATGGTTTAAAATCCACAACAAGAGTAGATAAAGACACATGGAGTATAGTAGAACGAGCTCATCAGACTACCAAAATTAGGACAAATATAAATGTACAACTATTATTAAAAATGTAATATTTGGATATTTCGATCCAAATAGAGTATAACCTAACACAGTCCACAGTTTCACACATCCCGAAACACCAGAATATGTACAACATTCATCCTGAGACCTAGTGTTGGGAATCTAATGGATAAAGCATCATCTTACTCATAGATGGGAATTAACATCCTACGATCATAACACCTTCTTTCTTTTTATGGTTCAAATGACCAAAATGGTGGTACGTCATAAGAGGGATGCAACACGATGACTTAAAATGCCAAAACTTGCCAAAATGATGATGCACCAGGTGTGGTATAACAAACTAATGAAGATATATTCTTATTGAAAAGTTTTTATTGAATGTGATCTCTTCCAGATAGTGAACATAAACTATAGTCGAACACCCTGAACAACACCCTAAATTCCAATGATGATGAGACATCCAACCTCCACTTGTCTAGAGATAAACCTTCAGACAACTTCAAGAGGTAAAATTCCTCAATGACCTCAAGAGTTCCAAAAAACCCAATGAAAAACTATACCTCTTCAATCCATATTCTTTTCTATAATTTACATCTAGAACCACAGAAGATAGGAAAACATAGTGAAGAACCATGAACTAGGAATGAATTATTAGAAACATTTGGATTCTTTTTGGGCAGCATTTTCCTAAGCAATATGAGAAATAATAACAGAAACTAGGATCAAGCCCTAACACAATAAAACAAAAGTGCACCATGCTCAAAACAACCATCTCAGAATCCAAAAAAACATGAGCACAACCAGTACAAACCTTTAAAAACAATACTATTCAAATTAGTTCTCAAAATATATTTATTTCTAAGCCACATTAAAATATTTAAACCCCCTTTTTAGACAATAAATAATTCCAAACACATTCATATACATTTTTAACACCACCACTTCATTTAAAATTAAAAAACAAACTTCTTATAAGGAAATTTCCTGAAATCAAATTCTCGTTCAAATCTATTTTGGAAAATCCAATTCAATGAATTTATTTCAAAACACCATCCATTTTATCTTATTAATCATTTCATGTTTGTCCATCCATTTCCATCCATATCATCCATGAATAACTTCCCATATGCACATTCCATACATACCCTACACACATGTAAAAGTCCATAAGGAACACCAGGGGTTGCACCAAATCCACTCTCAAACCCAAAATGATTTTAATTCTAATCCCAACATTACGAATTTGAAACCATTTTGAAGAAAAAAATACTCCATGTTTTAATCTATTTTCCATTTCAAAATACACTATCAATTTAAAAATATGCTTATAAAATAAAAAATTATAACCACAAACAACCAATAATTATCTATAGCAATGATGAACTAGCACCTATTCCTAACCTGGAGAAATTGTTGTGGTCCATGCCCCATGTAATGCAAAAGACTAAGAGGACCTTGAACCAGGAACATGGACTCAACATGGGTTACAAGTCCAGGTGAGGTATTGTATTATTGTGACTCCTTTGAACAGAATATATAAAAATGTTTGTTTGTCTGCACTACACAATGTAACACTAGGATCAATATGGGAAAGGGTTTTTGACACTTTCCCTCACCTCCCTCTTGAGTCCCAACAATCCTAATATCATTCTATAGGAAATCTCAAATAACAATAACCTTATTTGATTCCATTTTTTCACAAACCAAGACATGTCACTATCTAACCTGGCACCCAAACTGGTCCATGGCATGGAGAGATGGTTTTTCTTGATCCCTACTAGCTAGAACCTATTCCCGGGATTCATGGAAAAACAATTGAAAATCATTTCATCCCAATGAATTGGATAATCAATCATATAAAACTAAACATGTAGATATCCAACAACTAAATATCAAACGAAAATATAAATAGATTTAGTTAAAAGATCTAACTCATCATAATGGAAACTAAAATATAGAATTGATAATAAAACATTCAAACTGAGCCACTATCACGTAGTCTCCACATAACCTCTTCATCACTTCCAATAACAAGAATATACATGCTACAATAGTGATCACATAATATAGAAACAATGACAAAACTGATCCCACAGAACTAATCAACTGTACCAACACCAAGTTATTTAAGTAGGGTGTGATATAATAACTCAGTATGAAACCACCAAAGAATCATTTCCTTTTATTTCCCAAAACACTCCATTAACAATTGTTTAAAATAAATTTATAAAAATGTATTTTTTAACAAACTTTTTACTTTTAAACATGAAACATAATACATTTCCAACATTATTTAAAACAAGGCACAATAATTAGAAAGGTGATTTATTCTTTATCTTACAAAAAATCTAGTTTGAAATACCTTTAAACATTCCACAAATGAACAATTTTTTCATATAAACACCAAAACCAGATGGAGAGAATAAGATTCCACAAAACATATGAATTGGATCTAGTAGTACTTGTAATGGAATAATAGTAGAAATACTATGAACTCAATGGAGAACCAGAACATACAATACATGCTAGTAATCCTAATGTCATTACTTAATCATTGATGTTATAAAACCCTATAGCCTGAATTTTTCCCTACATGGATTGGTTGAGGGGCCAAACCCCTCACTAATAAACCCTTTTATCCACTTGCTATGGGAAACTATATAGTATAAAAAACAGATTGCTGTAGAAAAAATTTAATTTAATCCTCTTTTCTATGATAGGATTCCATGTTATGTTTCACAAGGGGTGTGCTTCGTAAAATTCAAATAAGAAGTCACATATATATAAACAAGCACAAAACATAATCTGGAACCACCATAATCACCTCAAGGTTAGTCCCTTGATGTAAAATAAGTCTCATTTAAGGAGGATCCATGCTGATGAGTCTCCCATCCCATTATTATCCATTGAGGAAAGAGACATAACTAATGAGTTTTAATATAAATAGAAATATCAATATCCCAACTGGTCCTCTAGCTTCACAATATTCAATTATTATCCAGAAAACCATTAGAAACTATTTTCAATGAAATAAAAAACTTCATCATTGTATTAATGTTGTCAAATGGGACTTTAGAACAAGTATTATACAAAATAAACATGTATAGTTAAACTCCCTGATAAAACATCGAAGAATTAAAATGTTCCAATCATGCATCCAAATTACATACAAGCCAACCTTCTTTTAAAAATTCCAAACATGGCACAAATTCCAACCACTCATCCAAGCACAGTTCATGTCCAACTTGGAAAAACCATGACGAACACATTTGGAAGCATTTTCAAACATAATATGCACCACTTAGCCAATTTTGGGAAATATGGTGACATTTTTGGGAAAATGGGTCAAAGGGAGAAGATATATTATTTATGGAGAATAGTATTATGGTGTTATATTCATTTGATTTACCATCCATTTGTACACCTAGTGATCCCAAGGATGTTTCATTATCGAATGGAACACTCTAAAACTAATAAAAATCATCTGAAAAATTATTTTCATAAAACCATTGTTCACTTCCAACCAATATCCATCCATTTCACTCATTTATAAAATACAACACATGTTTACAAAAAAAGAAGCTCTTCTATAATCAAGTTCCCAACCAAATCAATGGAAATCACCATGCTTCACATATAAAATCATTAATATGACCCAAATAAATTTAAAAAAACATTTCAATTATATAACCTCACAAAACCATCGATTATCTTGAAAATATTTCATTAGAAATTTTATCAAACACCTACTTCACAAATATACATGATAATAAATAGAAAAATACTTAAAACCCTATTTTTGGGTGAAAATTCCAACAGGAAAAAACTACCATGGATTAACTAAAAACAGAATAATTTTTCCAAACATGATTTAATAATTAATTAATAAAACCCAAGCATCACATAGATTGAAATTTGAAAAAATCCATGGAAACCCCTACTGATCTAGTGTGAAAGATATGAAATTCATCAAGACGGAATATTAAGAATCTAAGAACAAACTGTCAACCCTAGAATCCATGAAAAAAAAAGACAACACACAATTCAAAGCATTTGGGTTCGTCCATGAAAGGGATAACCAATGAAACCCCAATAAATAGGGATATGATAGTAGAAATAGAGGTAAAAGGGCCATAAAACCCTAAAATCATACACTGGAATCAAAAAGAAAGAACTATAGATGGAGGAGATCATAAGGGAGAAAGGGTATTGATACCCCATAGTGGGCCAAAAATGAAGGGGAATGAGGAGGAACTATTTAGGGTTAAAGTGAAGAGAGATATAATAGAGGTCATCAAATTTATAATGACTTAGAACATCCACACAATTTTCCAAACCTTGTAGAAACTGTTTGGGCCACTCTTCCTAAATAAGAAATAGAGCATGGTTACCTGGGACCTACAGAATGGTCATGTTCTGCCCATATGGTCAGTTCTATCCAAACGACATCAGCCACACGATCGGGCCACACAATTACTAATAACATTGCAGTAACCATGTGACACCAATAATATCCTTATTAAAATTTTAAAACCAAGAAAAATTCAATTGAGTCTCAATAGAAACCTCACCCAATGGACCCATGACTAGAAAAATAAAAAAATAATCGACAATATGAATTAAGGGTGTGACAGTTGTCCCCACCATAAACACTTTCGTCCACATAATTTCACTATTAAAATAGTTAACACAATTTGGGTCCATTCCCAGACCAAACTATGGAAAACGGAGAATCTCAGGATGACCTTACTCTCCAGAGGTCACACTCGTCCTATTTGAAAAGAATTCCATCCAATGATTGAGGGGAAAACATGGGGGGTATCCCCACCATAGTAATTCCACTAGCACGTAGACCTTCAACATCAAACACAACAACATCATTGGGGTATAATGAGATAATTCCCAACATCGACATTCCCAAGATCTTCACACTAACATAATAATAGACTTTCCGCAACCCAAAATTAAGAAAATCATAACCCGAGCTGAAAAACACTCATAGTACAAGTGAAAAAACATCACCACAAGGACCCAAATTGGGACAATATCATGAGGTGACCCATCATACCAAGACCCTATTTTAGAGAATCTACCCACAAGAATATAACTCCTCCACCCAAGGGTAAACAAAAACACTATTGGAATTGAGAACTATTCACTCTAGTTGAATTGTCTACACTGGAGGAATACTCACAGAAATGAACCTGAATTAATAAAGGATCTGAAAACATAGTCCATTTTCAAATAAAATACAAAAACCCTCCCTAATAAACACTATTTAAAATGAGACAACATTCAAAATAGTTCCGTTCACTAACATGCCCAACATCCCTCATAGAAAACAAATGGATTAAAATACACAACTGGAGTAGATAAATCAGCTTGGATTTTGGTATAATGAGCTCAACAGACTACCCCAATGAGGTTAAACAAAACAGTGGAGACTATAATAAAACAAGGAATCATTCTATATTTCCAAATCAATCGCTTAAAATAGAAACTATGCCAAGATTTCACTCATCTTTAAAAAATCATGACTGTGTGCAAGATTCACCCCGAGACTGTTGGTTGGGGATCTAATGGATAATGCATCTCCTACCTCACAATGAGACATTATCATCCTCAAGTACAAATACCTTCTTCCACTAAATGATTCATATGACATAAATGTTAGTTCATTTTCATCGGGATGAAACTTGATGGCTTAGAATACATGAACCATCCATACCGATGGTGCACTAGGAGCGGTCAGGGGAACCAATGATAGTAACATTTTATTGAAAGGTTCCTCTGGTATGTGATATATACCAGATGGGGATCCTTTATGAGAGAGAACCCCAAAAATATGTACCCTAAATTCCAATGATTATGAGACATCCATCCTCCACTAGTCTAGAGTTAGACAAGTAGACAAATATGATATGGAACAAACTTCACTGACCACAGGTGTCCCCAAAAACCAAATGACACAATCTACCTTTTTACGATATATTCCTTCCTCTAATGGACATACAACACCATAAGAAGATAGGAAACAATCCCGAAGGACTAGGAACCAAGCATGAATTTTTAGAAACATTGTGGAATTTTTTAGGCGGAATTTTCTGGAGAGACATGATAAATAAAAAATGAAACCGGCGTGACGACAAAACACATTGAAAAGAAAAACCTTGAGCTCAAAGAAACCATCTCGGAAGACATAAAATCTCAAGCACAACCAAAATCATACATTCAATAAAATATCATCTCATATATGTTTTAAAAATTACAATATTTCCAAATAAAATTTAATATACTAAACCATATTTTTAGACCAAATTAAATTCCAAACAAAAATCATATTCCCATATTAACACCACCAAATCCATTTAAATTATAAAACTTCCTTCTTCCATGGTTAATTCCCAGAATCATTTTTCATTCGAATCTGTTTTAGAAATCCTATTCAAACCATTAATTTCGAAACCCCACCAATGGTATCTTGTGAACCATTACGTGAGTGTCCATCTATTTATCTCCATATCATATATGAAAAATCCCCCCACACAATTTACATATGTACCCTACACACATAAAATGTATATAAGGAACACCATGGGTCACACCCAATCAACACTCTCAAACCCAAAACACCATCTATTTTAAAACCCACATTACCAATTTGAAACACTAGTTGAAAAAACATTTGACACATCATCATTTTTCACATCTATTATATATATCCAACTTGAAAAACATCAATGATCGATATATCATGTTGGTTATAAAATAACCCACATGATATATAGATTTGAATCCATATTTTACACCAGTTATAAAATAACTAACGTAAAATATATAGAGATTATCTTTTTGACATTGGTTATTGTATAACCGATGTGAAAATCGAATCTAGCGTGCTTTATCACGTCGGTTATAAATTAACTAATGTTATAAAGGAATTCTCGGTGCCTTGCCATGCCAGTTATAAAAAAATCGACGCGATAAAGCTAATCTCAGCAATTTATTGGGACGGTATAAATGGACCTATATCACATCGGTTATTTGATAAATGACATGGTAAACATTTTTCTACTTTAGTTATTTAAGAACAGGCATATTCAACAGTAAAAAAATAGTTTACCATGTCATTTTTAGATAAATGATGTGATAAATCTTTTATATGATATATCTCACCCCATATTCAGTCATCCTATTTTCTTCGATCAGCAGACTTGCGACTCGTCACTCTCATGCAGAAAACCTAGAAATTATTCGTCGATGTTGTTCCATATAACCTTTCTTTCCAACATCATTCATTATTTTTATTATCATCAGATCTATCAGGTCGACTCACAATAATCAAGTAAGCCTCACACAACTTGTTTTCACTTTTTATTTTCTGCGATGCCCAAAACTAATTTTTGAGATGTTGTTTTTCATTGTTCTTGCTATCATGGTAAGTTTCATAGTTTTCATCTATACCATGATATATTCTTTTCTGGTAATATAAACCTATGGAAGTGATATCAGGCAAGTTTACTATTTTTGTGTGTTCTATCATGTGTGCACGCGCGTACAGGGGGTTTCCAAGGAGGTGGGGGCTATGTAAGTCGGTGGGGGTGTCCAGAGGGGTTGGGTGGGCTGTCCAGTGGGATGGGGGTGTCGAGCGGGTGTCCATGGGGTGTCAAAGTGGGTGGTGGTGGTTTCCAGGGGTTCGTGGGTTGTCCAAGTGGGTTGGGGTTGTCAAAGGGGGTACGAGGGGTGCCAAAGGGGGTGGGGGCAGTGTCTAGGGGGGTGTGGGGGCTGTCCAAGGGGGTGTGGGCTGTCCAAAGGGTTCGGGGGGCTGTCTAGAGGGTTGGTGTGTATCCATGGTGTCCATCGAGTGGGGGGGGGGCAGTCTAGGGGTGTGTGTGTGGGGGGGAGGGTGGTCTGTGGGCTGTTGGTGTCAATGGGGATGGGGGCCTGTCCAGAGGGTTTTGGGGGTTGTCCGGGGGGGGGGGGGGGTAATTCCATGGGTGTGTGTGGGGGGTGGGGGATCCAAGGTGGTGGGGCTATAGAAGGTGGGGGGGGGGGGGGGGTAGTCCATAGGGTTTGAGGGGTTGTCCGGGTGGGGGGGGGGGGGCTATCTGGAGGTTTGGGGTGTCCAGGGGGGTGTCCAACGGGGTAGGGGTGGGGGTGTCTAGGAGGGGGGGGGGGGTTACAAGTGGTAGTGTTGGGTGGGGGGGGGGGGATATCTAAAAGGGTGGTGGATTTCCAGGGTTGGGGGCTTTCCAGAGTTGTGGGGGCTATCCAAGGGTGTGGTGGTGTCTAGGGGGTTTCAAAGGGGGTGGGGGTGGTGTCCAGGGGGTGGGGCTGGTGTCCAAGGGGGTTGGGGAAAAGATTCAGTTGGGATTGACTATTGTATCGTGGTTTGTGAGATTATAACATGATGATTGAATTATTTCATATATATTAGGATATAATTTATTTGTTTTGTTTAGGGGGATGGGTGGGGTCCAAGGGGGTGGGGTGGTGTCCAAGGGGTTTGGTATAGTCTATGTTTGAGGTTTCCATTGTAATTTTTAGGGATTCAATCATTATGAATTGATGAGGGGTGTTTCAATATGATTCTATTTGGTTATATATATTTTGAACAGTCGTTGACTATGAGAAAATTATGTGTTATTGGGGAGACCATGTCGTGGCTTTCAAAGATTCATAGTTATCATGACCCCATTGTGACATGATGATAGGCTTTACACTGTGATTTTCTTCATCCATGTTTTTATATTAAATTTGATTTGATTCAAAGGTTTACCCCATTTTCTCCAATTTTCTATCAACCATTGAGGGCACCATGGTCTTCTTGGAGTGTATGGAATTTCCTAAAATAAGTTATTTATTCCATTTTATTCTTCCTTTATTCTATGTTTCTTTTTTATATCATCATCCACTTCTTATTCTCCTTCATTCCTTCTATTATTTGGGATGTTTTTTAACTTTTAAATTGATGGTTTTATATTAATCGATGTGTTATAGGGTTATTAGGATTGGTGGGGTGTCCAAGGGGGTGGTGGGGAGGATTTCTAGAGGTGTGGGGGATGTCCAGGGGGTGGGGGTGTCCCGAGGGGTGGGGGGTTGTCCAAGGGGTGGTGGTGTCTAGGGGTGGGGAGATGTCTATGAGTGTGGTTGTGTCTAGGGGGTGTCCAATTGGGTGGGGGTGGTGTCCAAGGGGGAGGGGGTGGTGTCCAAGGTGGTGGGGGAGGTGTCGGGGGGGGGGGGGTGTCTAGAGGGGTTGGGGGTGTCCAGAGGTTTGAAATCGTTGTGATCTGTGTAATTTTCAATAGTGAATGTTTAAGTATTTTAATATTTATAATTCATATATTTGTTTTAAATTTCAAAATTGTTTTACATTGAAATTATGATATATTTCATATAAATATATATTTGTTTTATCTTAAAAAGATGTATAATTTTGATGTTTTATATAGGTAATAATGTGTCGAAGTTGGATTACGGCGCATCGACTGATCAAGGAATGTGAGGAAGGTTTTGATGCCTTTTGGAAATTTGCTAATGAAATGTTCCAAGTACTGACATTTTTTTCCATGCCTGAAATGTTTGAATATGAAGAAGTTGAGTAGTAGAGAGATAAAAGATCATCTAATTTGTCTTGTTTTTAATCCGAGTTACAGCCCTTGGATTTGGCATGGTGAAACTGGATGGAATGTCAGATGTACTGATGATGATGATTCGTAAGATGATAACTCTGATGTAATTGAAAAAATGATTCATGATATTTTGGTAGAACAAATTGATATAGAACCAGAAGTTTCATGTCTATATGGTGATGCTGAAAAACCATTGTATCCTGGTTGTACAAACTTTACGGTTTTCTGGGTAGTGTTAAGATTGATTAACCTGAAGAAGAAACATGGATGGAGTGAAATAAGTTTTAATGAGTTGCTAAAATTGATGAAATACATTCCTCCAAAAGATAATGATCTTCCATATTACATTATAAGGCCAAGAAAATATTTTGCCCAATGGGATTGGGAAAAAAGAAAATACACGCCTATCTGAATGACTGTATGATATATTGGAAGGAATATGAATTTCTGTCAGAGTGTCCTAAATGTGGGACATCATGGTATAAGGTGAAAGAAAAATCACAGGCTCATGCATAGATTACAATGATCCTTTCAAATGTATTTTGGTATCTTCATATAATTTATCATTTACACATTTATTTTCTAATTCACATGATGAAAAAAGGTTAAGATGGCATGATGATGAGTGGATGTGTGATGGAAAAATACTCCATCGAGCTGATTGTCGACAATGGATGAAAATTAATTAGCAGTATCTTACATTTATAAATGAAATTAAAAATCTCATACTAGGGTTGTACACAAATAGAATGAATGAATACCGAACCCTTAGTAGCACTCATAGTTCATGGCTTGTTTTATTGGTAATTTGGAATCTCTCTCATGAAGATTGTTTGAAGCGCAAATATGTCATGTTGAGTATAATGATCTCTAGTTTGAAGCAACCTGGAAATGATATTTATATTTTCTTGTCACAATTTATTGATGATTTGATACTTTTAGGGGAGTATGGTCTTAGGGTGTATGGTTCTTATAAAATGGAATATTTTCAACTACATTCAGTGCTTATGTTCACTATAAATGACTTCCCAGCATATGGAAATTTTTCTAGATACAATGTTAAAGGGAATGAAGCATGTCCAAATTGCCAACAACAAACTTCATATTGTCAATTGCATCATGGGAGGAAAATATTGCACATGGTTCATGAAATGTTTTTTCCTAAGGATCACTCTTAAGAAGGCAAAAAAATGCATTAAATGGATCACAAAAATTTGATATTTCTTCAAAACCATTATCCTCTTATCTGTATTTTGATAGGGTGGAAAACCCTGAAGTTACATTTGGAAAGACATGGAAATCTAGCAATGATAGACATATTTTGAAGAAAATGTCAATATTTTTTTTGAGATACCATATTGGATCTATCATGAAGTTAAACTTAATATTGATGTCATGAACGTGGAGAAGCATATCTGTGATACTTTGATTGGAACATTGTTAGATATTAAAGGAAAGACAAAATATGGATTCAATGCCATATTATACTTATTTTCAAGGGTAATAAGTTTGGAGTTAGCTCCCACTCCTAATGTGAGACGAAAATTTCTTCCCCCGACGTGTCATACATTGTCCAAGATGGTGAAAATTAGGTTTTTTGGTGTCTTCATGATACCAATGTTCCTAAAGTTTATTTTTCAAATGTACAAGAAAATTTCTCATTGAAGGACTTGAAGTTGATAGGTATAAAATATTAGAAGTGTCACGTCATGATGCAAAAACTTATACCAGTTGAATTGCATGTAATATTTCCATTCTTGTTAGAATGTCTAAAATGAAATTGTGTTATTTTATCAATCAAATTTGTAATAAGGTGATTTATGTGAATGCGTTGAACATTTTGGATAAGGTTGCAATTGGTATACTTTTCCAACTAGAAATTTATTTTGCAACATATTTTTTTGATATAATTGTGCATTTTATGATTCATTTGGTTAAAAAATTAAAGCATTGTGGACATGTATATCTTTGTTAGATGTATCTTTTTGAAAGGTATATGAAAATATTGAATGGTTATGTTAAGAATCCATATCAACCTCATGCCTCCATTATTGAAAAGTAAATTTCTAAAAAAGTTGCAGATTTTTGTATGAGCTACTTGTCCGCAGTGGAGGACATATGTTTGCATCCATCTTTCCATGAACGATTGAATAACGAGGGAAAGTGGATTCATGGATTGAAATTCAAATCATTGTCAGCTGAATAGATGGGGAAGTTATAATTACACATCTTGAATTACATAGCTGATGCTCAACCGTATATCAAATTGCATATTAATGAGTTGAAACAATGTCAACCAAAGAAGAAAGAAATGTAGATTTTTAATGAGCACAACAAAACATTTTTGACTTAGTTTAAAAATAACGTGCATTGTAGATCAGATGTATCAGAGATATTAAAATGGGTAGTTGGTGGTCCGTGTTTAAATGTGATAACATGGTCCGGTTATGACATCAATGTCTATACATTTCATTCAAAAGATTAGTAAAACAAAAGTGCAGTTCAGAATAGTGGTGTATTGGAGTTTGCAGAAGCAGTGCATTTTTCATGTGCAAAAGATAAAAACCCAATTTCGGCATCAAGTTCATATTATGGAGTGATTGAAGAAATATGGTAGGTTTATTAATTTAAAATTAAAGTTCATGTTTTTAACTGTAAATGGTTTATCGGTAACAATAGTGTTAGACACGATGAATTTTGAATGACAGTTGTTAACATGAATAGATTGGAAGACACAACTAATTCTTTTATAATGGAAACACATGAAAAACAAATTTTCTATGTAGTAGATCAATCAGATATGCAGTGGGATATTATTTTAAAATGGAAAAAACAATATGTTGCTGAGGATGAACTTGATGAAGTTTCTAATTTTTGTGAGTACCCTACTTCCATGGAAATACTAACAGAACATAATGATGAGCATATTGAAGACCTGCTTTGTTCCATAAGGAAAGATCATGACGACAGAATTTTGGAAAAAAATCCATTTGTACATTCCTAAAATTTCAAGTAACATTTTTTTATTTCTAAGTCAAATTTATTATTTTTATAAAATTTTAGATATTTTAAGTTTTTTCTTTATGAAAAAATGTATTAAAAATAATTATATGTTTTTGCTTGTTTTAATTTTGTTTAGTTTACTTTATCATGTCTAACATTACATAAATTATATATTTATTATTTTTGTTCAATGAAAATTACTTTACCATGTTTACCAGGTTTACCAAGTTTACCATGTTTTACATCTTTACCATATTTACCATATTTACCATCTATACCATTGTTTAACATGCTTACCATATCAACCATGTTTACTATTACATAACATAGTAAAATTTTCAATTTTCTTTTTTTACATTAGTATTCTAATATTTGATTATTTATATTTGTGAACTAATGTTTGTTTTTTTATTTGAAGGATAATGACAGATCAATCATTTGATCAACCACATGATTCTGGAGATGATCATATTGGTCATACCTCTGGGGAGGAACATTCACTTTCTCCTCTTGATGTTCCCCAATCTTCCACATATGCTCCCATTACGACAATGATTTCAAGAGTTGTTAAACATGGGTGCACACGTTTACCAAAATTATCACTTTCCCATAGGAAGGATCAAAGGATAGTCATTGAGTATGATGAGGATGATATTCCTAGAGGTCCAAATGAAAAATATTTTACGAGTTTTGTATCAACTCAAGGTATGATATAAGTAATAATTTTGTATGATGACTGGAGAAGTGTGGAAAAAGAGATAATCTCTTAGTTGTGGGAGATGATTTTGGTAAGATATTTTTCTATTGTTTGCCTATTCATTAAATGTTTCTAGTATATATAATATTTTTATCCTCATAATTATCATATGAATTTGATATTCTAGACACTAGAGGAGTGAGTAAGAAATGATTATCTATGGCTTCCAGGAGATGGAGGGATTTCAAATCAACCCTCGCATATGATTTCATTTTTGGTCAAATGAGTCATGATAATCCATGTCATATATATCTTTTCATAGATGAAGACACATAAGGACAGTTTGTTGAAAGTAGAAGAAAAGATTCATTTTTGCTAAGGGAAATGTAAACTTTTATATGCTTCATTTTATTAATGATCTTAATAATGTTATGTTAATGTTTTATTATTCTAAATTTACTGAAAACAAGGAAATATCATCAGGATATCCAAACTAAAATTGTCTACACTCACAGTTTATCTCATAGAGGGTAACATTATTTGAATAAAAAATGATGGTGGAAAAATTTTATAAAAACTAAGAGTTGAGTCTTCAATCTCTAGAGAGGTGGCCTCTCCTTCCTCTCCATCTATACTTGAAAAATGGAAGAGAGCTCAGATTGGAAAAAAGGGAAATAACTTTTGGAATATTCGAGAATCGTAGTTGAGAGGATTGTAGGATATCTATTTTATTTATTTATGTAAACTATTTTCTTCATACAATTTCAATCATTACAGAAATGTTCCATTAATTAATACAAGATTCTCTTTAGAAGAAGAGCTCACATGGGGTATTTATAGAAGCTGGGATGCAAGATATTTTATCTACAGTAGTGGGAAAGCCCGAACATCCTGGTCATGCATGAGGATATCGGGCAGGTTTATCGATAAGAAAAGTGTTTCAATATTCTTCAACATCTTACATTGAGGGTGTTTATAAAAAAATATAATCCATGGAGGATAATGTTCATAATATTAATGTAAAGATGGAGGAAAAGATTAGAGCATTGGTACAGTATATGTTTGGAGACATGAAAAGGCAATTTTATACTATAGATCCCTCTTCTCCACCTCCCCCTATATACCACATTATTTATGCTCCACCTCTGCCAGTAGCTCCCACTCCCCCACATCAGCCTGCAGACCCCATTTTTTATCCTACTCCTCCACCACAACTTCCTACTTACTGTGTATTTTATGTTGCTAATTCCCAACATCATATAGTTTCATATGGGTTGTTATATTTTATAGGAGATACAGTTTATCATTAACAATTAGAGGTAGAGAATCATTGAGTCACTTTACTGGATATTATAGATACATCAGCTCGAGTACCATTACCTATAGATGAGGTGACGACAGTAGGACATAGTATTGTCCATTTTTTAATTTGGCCTTCCAGACTTGTACGACTCATTACTACAGTGGTATGTATGTTTTATCTTCTATTTTATTTTTTGATTAATGTTGTTTTATTATTTTAAAACTAATATATTTTTTTATTTATTTTTACAGGAATACTTTAAAGGTAAAAAAATAATGCATAGACAACAACAGAGAAAAATCACTTTGACATCAGATAAAAATTGTAGTAGTCTTGACGGATTGTCTAGATATTCAAAATTTTTTGCGGGTCATTATGAGTTTCCAATGGAAGCACATGTTTTTGGACGTGCAATAACTATGGGTATTGGGAAAACTAATATCATGAAGCTTGTTTGTGGAGATAAGTTGGGCATCAATGTGGTGAAATTTTTTTCCATGTAAGTTTTAAAACATTTTCCCTACATTATATTTGTTAAAAATGAATACTTATGTCTGTTTTGTATTAGGTATCTTTATATCATTTGTTAGAAGAATGAGCAAATAGATGTCTATGGATTCCGGGACATGAATTTGATTTCCCCTGAAGCATCTGCATTGGATGTGGAACAAATGATATTTTATAAAGATGAATTATTTGAACAAAATATATTCACACAATGTTTGATGATTCCTTTTTGTGAGAGTTATGAAACACATCTCTCTCAAAGTGTTCATTATCCTTTAACATAAAAACCCACTAAACATAATTTTTTATCAATGATCATTGGATGTTAGGTGTTTTTTCCCATGGGACAAAACTCTTTATTGGGTATGCTCTATCCATGGTGATGTGGAGGAACGTTTTAATAAAATGTTAGAAAAGTAGAAATCATTTTCTCTAAAGTTTTATATATTATAATGTTATTTAAATTTATCCCATTCGTATTATTTTCTAATAGTGGATGGGACTACTTTGGAAAAATGTTAAAGAAAAGGAGTGCAAACATCAAATATTTAAATGTAAAGGTAAATATCCCTTTATAACTTGTACTTTTTATTTATATCATAAAAATAATACATTGAATTTACACTCATTCAAACAGAATTGTCATGAACAATAAGGTGTCATTGAATGCAGATATTATATGTTATGATTTATGAATGAAATAATAACAACTGGAAAAGCTGTGAACATTTACCTGGTAAGATTTCCTTTTAATCCTTTCCATAATATTTCATTTGATTTATTATTTATACACATTAACTACTATAATCTTAATTTGTAGCTATTTGATGACCCTCAACCCTCTAGTGCTCAAGACGTCAAACACTTACAAGTGGAATGGTCAAATTATTTTACATGTTTGATTAAATTTTAGTTGTTTGTAGTGTCAAATGTAATATTTAATATTTTCATTGTAATTTTGAATTTGTTAGTCATTTAGGTTAGATTTAGTTTTATTTATGTTGACAGTGTATGTTTTGAATGTTATATATGTGAATGTTGAATTTTTCTCTACTTCTTGTTTCGGTCTACTTATGATGGTTTCTCTCGTATGGATTTTGTTCAGGGGAGATGGGTTCCAAGGGTGATTGGGGTGTCCAGTGTGGTGGGGGAGGTATCCAGGGGTGAGAGAGGGTTGTCTGGTTGGGTGGGGGTGGGGGGGTCCTGGGTTTCCATGATAGTGGGGGGTAGTCCAGGGGTGGGAGCATTTCCAAGATGGTGGGAGGGCTGTTCAGGGGAGTAGGGGGCTATCCAGGGGCTGTCTAGGGGTGTGGGGGTGTCCTTTTGGTAGAGGGGGGTTTTAGGGTTGTGGGGAGTGTTCAGGGTGTCCATGGTAATTGGGGGGGGGGGGGAGTCCTGGGGGTGGGAGAATAGGTGCCGCCATCCGTTGGGGGGGGACTGTAGGCCGCTGGAAGGTATTCATCACTCTCACATGCAAATGTTGATCTCTAAAAATTTTTCAACAATGATTTCTTCCCCTATAAACATCATTCAAAGCGATAGAATAAACAATATTTGGATATGAATAAAGCATTGGTGAAACATTTTCAGCCCCCCGAGTGATGGTGGCACCTCCTCTCCCAACACCAGCTGTCCAGGGGGTGGGGCAGTCCAGGGTGTGGGGGTGTCATGGGGTGTGGTGGGGGATGTCTAGTGGGTTGGGGGGTTCTGGTCTAGTTTTGGTCGGGTTTTGGTATGGGGGTGTCCAATGTTGTGGGGGTGGGGGGGTCTAGGGGTGTGGTGGGGGCTGTCCAGTGGGGTGGGGGGTGGGGGTCTGCTCTAGTTTTGGTCTAGGGGTGTCCAATGAGGTGGGGGGGGGGGTCCCGGGGTGTGGTGGGGGCTGTCCAATGGGGTGGGAGGGTGTCCAGGAGGGTGAGAGGGATGTCCAAGAGGGTTGGGGGATGTCCATGGGGTGTCTACAGGTGTGTGGGGCTGTACGTGGGGGGGGGGGGCATTCTAGGGGTGTGAGAGGGATATTCAGGGGTGTGTTGTCTTGTGGGGTGGGGGTGTCCAAGAGTGTGGGGGGGGGGGGTCTGGGGTTGTGGGAGGGATATCCAGGGGTATGGGAGTGCTATCTAGGGGGTGGGGGTGTTCAAGAGAGTGGGGGGGGGGGGGTTGTCCAGGGGTGTGGGGGCAGTACCTGGGGTGGGGGGAATTCTAGGGGGTGGGGGGTCCAAGAAGGTGGGGGTTTCTACGGGTGTTGGAGGGCTGCCCAGTGGGGAGGGAGGGTGTCCATGAGAGTGGGAGGGGTGTACAGGTGAGTGTGGGGATGTCGAGGGGGTACATGGGTGAATGGTTTCTAGGGGTTTGGGCAGTCCAGGGGTGTGAGGGAGTCCAAGGGTGTGGTGGGGCTGTCCAGTGGGGTGGGGGGGGGGGTCTGGTCTGGTTTTGGTTGGTTGTTGGTTTGTTTTTGGTGGATATTTGTTCTGGGGTGTCTATGGAGGTGGGGGTAGTCCTGGGGTGTGGGGGGTGTCTAGGGGTGTTGTTGGGGCTGTCTAGTGGGGGGGGGGATTCTGGTCTGGTTTTGGTCATTTATTGTTCTCTTTTTTATATGGGGGTGTCCAGTGAGGTGGGGGAAGTCCAGGGGTGTGGGGGTGTCCAGTGGTGTGGTGGTGGCTATCCAGTGGGGGGGGGGGGGTTCTGGTCAGGTTTTGGTCAGTTATTGGTCTCTTTTTTGTTTGGGTGTGTCCAGTGAGGTGGGTGAAGACTATGGGGTATGTGGGTGTTCTAGGGTGTGGTGGGGGCTGTCTAGTGGGGGGGGGTTCTGGTTGTGTTTTGATCGATTTATGGTCTGGGGTGTCCAGTGGAGAAGGTTTCTAAGGGTGTGGGAATGCTGTCCAGGGGGTGAGAAGGTGTCCTAGAGGGTGGGGGTTGTCTAGGGGTGTGGGGGGATGTCCAGGCGGCAGTCCAGGGGTGTGGGAAGGTGTCCAAAAGGGTGGGAGGTTTTCCATGGGTGTGGGGGATCTCCAGTGGGGTGGGGGTGTCTAGAAGGGTGGGGGGTTTCTAGCGGTGTGGGAGGGCTATCCAGGGGTCTGGGAGTGCTGTCCAGGGGTGGGGGTATCCATGAGGGTGGGGTGGTAGTCCAGGGGTGTGGGGGATATCCTGGGGGGGGGGGGGTAGTCCATGGGTTTTAGGTGGTGTCCAAGGGTGTGGTGGGAGATTTCTAGTGGGGTTGGGTTCTGATCTATTGTGGCCTCTTTTTTTAACTTTTTGGTCTGTTTTAGGTATTTTTTTTGGGCATATCAGTGGTTGGTCAATTTTATTTTTAAACACAAATAATGTTTACGTCGTTTTTTTCATAACCGACGTAAAAAATTCATTGGGATTAGTTTTAACATCAGTTATTTGGAAACCAAATTAATAAATTCATGGGGAATGGTTTTTATGTCGGTTATAAAAAAACGGTGTAATAAATGGAAATGGACAGTTTATTATGCCGGTTATTTTGTAATTGACGTTGGAAAATTCTTGGAAGACATTTTTATCATGTCGGTTATAAAAATAACCGATGTGATAAATGCTTTAGAGGAGTGATTTATGACGTCGGTTATATAATAACTGACGTGAAAGGATATATACCAAATCGGTTATTAAATAACCGATGTATTAAACAACAACTCTGAAGTGTTCTCTATATCTAGTTTTTATTAACCAACATAAAAAATGCTTTGGATTTGTGTTTTATACATCGGTTATAAAATAACCAACCTAAAAAATAGTGTTTAGAATGTCTCATATAATAACGTCCACCAAAATCCGACGTAAAAAGTAAAAAATAACCGCCCTAAAAAATGTATAATGCACTAGTGAACCCATTTAAAGAAAAACACGTCCATTTTTAAATCTATTTTCTATATTAAAATCCACTTTTTTTATCATACTATAATACTATCCAAAAACAAAAGGAAACACAAAAAACAAGGAACTACCAAAATGAAGAACTAAAACCTATGCCTAACCCGGTGACATGGTAATGGGGAATACCCCATGTAAGGCATAACTCTAAGAGGAACATGGACTAGGAACTTAGACTCAACATCAATACCTACCCCACGTAAGGCCACACCATGAAATTGATTGTCCGCTGTTATCATCACTTAATCTAAAACAACCGAAGACAAAATAATCAAATCCCAGACTACCCCTGGTAAATCAAAGATCTGTGTGAGTATGAGTTTGTGATTCTCTTCCTGCACTTACAACCCTAGTCCATACAGTCCCAATCTCCTTCTACCAGACACCCCAAATAACATGAACTTACTCAAATACGATTTTTCCCAAACCAACCTGGGTCTCCATCCTATCTATCACTCGACCCTGTATATTAGATGACCCAAAGGACATTCCCAATTCCCAGAGGCTGAAAACAAGTTTTGGGAATCAAAACATAATAAATGGAAAAAATTTCACCACAAGTAATAATATAAAAAAACTAACAATAATGAACATGTAAATATCCAACAACAGAATCTAAAACAAATATATAAATATATTCCATTACAAGGTAAAACTCACTATACAAAAAACAAAAATACAGAAATAAAAATAAATGGCCAAAATAAATCACTATCATGAAATTTCCATTTCACCTTCTGGTAACCTCAATCCACAAGACTGACCATGCTCCATCTTCGATCACCTACTAGTGAAACCTGAAAAAACGACCATTCAGAATAACATAGGTCTATTGAAACTGAGTGTTATGGGTATGTTGTGAGATGACGGCTGAGTAGGAAACCACAAAATAATCCATTCCATTTCATGACCAAATAAATTCCATTATCATTAAGTTCAAATTCATTTATAAAAATATATTATGTTACTCACATTTCATTTTAATGCAAAAAACAAGATCCCTTTTCCCCCTTAATTTAAAATAACGCACAATAAGTAGGAAGGGGAGTTGGGTATTCTCTTTCGAAAAATCTTCATAGAAATCCCTTAAATCCATACAAACATGAATAGTTCACCAAATAAATATTGAAGCCAAGTATAGTGAATAATATTCCACACAATGACAGAAATAGATCTAATAATATATGCAGTGGATGAAAATAGGAAATCCTAGGAACTCAGAGAGGAACTAAAACATATTATACATGTGACACATCTTGAAAGAATTCCCTACTCAATAACGCCATTAAATCCTAACTCCTGACGTTCTCCCTACCTAACTATGTCAAGGGTCCTGATCCCATTGTAATTAACCCAAGTATCCACATATTACGGGCAACTAGATTGTACACTAACCTAGGCTTGTTAATCAATTTTGCTCAGTAAGACTCATTTATATGTTAGGTTCCCAATTTATTTCTCACAAGGGTTTGTGCCTAAATATTAAAAAAAAGTCACATATATATAACCAAATAGACCACATAATCCAGCACTACCCCAACCACCTCAAGGTTAGTCCCTTTCCTAAAAATAATTGTTATATAATGGAGGTCCCATAACGAGTACCCAACTATCCCACGATCACATGAAAATTTAGGAGACCTAACTCACATGGGATTTTCCAAATAGAAATTTCAAAATTACAATTGGGACATTATCTTCACAAAATTGAAACATTTCCCAAAACCACAAGGAAACAATTTTCAAAGCAACAAAAAACATCATATTTGTATTAACATGGCCAAATGGGCTTTAGATCAAGCATTCAAAAAAATTACCAAGTGATTTTCATGGCATGATAAATCACAAAGTCAAAAAAAGATCCAAATGGGATTTCAAGGTACTTATAATCTAACCATTATTTACAAACACCAAATGGAACATAACTTCCAATCATTAAAAAATAATAATTCAAGGTAAATGGGGCCAATACACGAGGAACACATTTGGAACCATTTTCAAAAATAAGAGACACCACTTCTCCCAAATTGGGAAAACATGGAGACATTTTATGGAAAATAAGGGGAAGGGTAGAAGAGATGTTCTTTAGGGATACTAGATTTAGGGTTTCATCATCATTTTATATCACATTCATGTGTGCACCTAGTGTTCCCAAATATGTAACTTAATCCAATGGAACAATCTATAACCAATCAAAACATTTGAATCCCATTTTACAAAAACAATCATTCTCTTACAACCCGAATCCAACCATTTCACACATTTAAAAAATACAAAATAATTTTACAAACCATTAATCACTTCTCAACTCATGTTCCAAACCAAATCAATATAAATCACAATGTTTAATAGATAAAATACATGAAATAAAACAAATAAATTGAACAACACATTTTAGTTGGAAAACCTCAAACAACCATCTAATTTCACTTGAACTATTCAATAGAAATTTTACCAAACAACTAATACATAAATAAAAATTGTAATACATAGAAAAAGAAATTAAAAAACTATTTTTAGTAAAATATTCGAACATGAAAATAATACCATTGATTAAATAAAAATATTATATGGTTGTAAAAATTATTTATGATTTAATTAATAATTCCCAAGCATCAAATGTTTTGAAATTGGAAGAAACTGCAAGGAAACACCTACTGATCAAGTGTAAAATCGATGAAACCCTTGAAGACTGAAGATTAGTAATCTAACAATAAACCACCAAACCTAAAATCTATGAAACATAATACATCACAAAATATCTATAATTAGGGTTTTGTAAATAGAGGGATAACCAATTAAAACCAATAAAAATGGAGATGAGAGGAGAAATATAAGAGAAAAGGCCAAATCCCCTAAAACCGTACCTTGTAATCCTAGAGGAAGAACCTTGGAGGGGAGAAGTCCAATAAAAAAGGGTTCTTGGGACTAATTTGGGTGGAAAAACTAATGTGTAGTAGGTGGAATAATTTAGGGATAATCGGAGGTGAGATAGAAAAGAGGGAAATAAATTTTTTATGTCCTCACATGTCTACACAGTTTGGCCACACAGTTTTCCAAACCATGTGGTAATCGTGCAGAACCCTCTTCCTAAGGAAGGAATATCATAAGTTTTCCAGTGACCTACTGCACGGTCCTACTCTAGTAGTGTGGTGAGTTTTGTCTATCCTTCACCATCCACTCGGTTGGGCCTCACAATTACTATTAACAGTGTGGTAATTGTGCCACATTATGAAAAACCAACTGAACATTTTAATACCATGAAAATTTCAGTTAGGTCTCAACCCAAACATAGACCAAATTACCAATGAATATAAAAAGAACAAAATAAATAAGTATATGAGTTCCAATTGTGATAAAAAATATGTTTTTTAGATTTTTCATTTATGTAAATTATAATTCTCTTACCCTTTTAATGATTACTAACCTATTCTCATAAAACCCCATATATATGGATCATTTAAAAGTTTACTAAAAAATGTTTTTATATGTTTTTACATTACTGGGACATTATTTCTCATGATATATTCTTTTTTATCCACTAAGAATGTCCATGTTTTATTATAATACCTTCTTCCATGGAACCATTATTATACTCCCTTTGGTTATGCCTATTAACCTGATTACAATACCCATTATTTCCCATCGGTGACCCTAGTATTTTATGTATGATTTTTTATATATAATACATATTAGTGAACATGTTATTATGGAGGATCATAGATATTTCACAAAGCCAAAGGGTAATGTTTTATCTTCATAGAGATCATGTAAGTGATTAGGGATTAAACTGAATCTATTATGGGGAATTTCTTATCATGTGATGTAGTCTTGTAAGTTATCCATGAATCATGTTTGTGTCATGTTATATACTACTAACAAATTGTAATATTTACATGGTCATTTGAATCCTAGATTTATATATTATTATTCTATGTGATTATTCTTGATCAATTACTTTTATGTTATCATGTTATGTCTTCTATCTCCTGTTCTATGCTTTATTCACATTATATTCCATTGTTGTGATTTTTAGCTCATTGAAAATTTTCTATGTATTACATGGGTTATCCTATGTAATTATTATTGCTTAAAGGGACCTATGGGATCATTATATTGTTTAATAAAAGGATGTTTTATTCTATTTTTAGGTTTCCTAATTAAATACCTAGTCTTCAAAAGTTACTATAAATTTTCATCCTTAGTTTATATTTTATGGATAAATATTATTAATAAAACATAATAATATGTTTTTATTATATTTGGTCACTATTTTTGGTTTTAGATCATGGTCTAGTTATTTTTGGGTAATTTGGAATTGAAAACGTTTATAAAATCCATACAAATAATTCTACTACCATGGATGACCAAGATTGAAACATCAGAAATCATATGTTAGGATATAATTTTCATTTATTGACTTATCATTCTGTTTTCATAGTTTTATTTTTTATATTCTCAATATCATTGTATTCATGCTCTTAATTTTTTTTATATATTCTTCATAGTTAATCTTTGGAAATAAGAGAACCCATTACAATGATAAATGTGATTGGAAATGTGATGATTTCCATAATAATATATAAAACCGGTTGGGAACTAGCCCATGTTATTAATAATAACATGAAATATTGTGAATTCCCCTATTCTCATAAAATATATACTGTCGGGTTTGAATACATTAATTTGAAAACTGAAACCAATAGTTATTGTATTTTATAGTCCCATAATCATAAAATAATGTATTAAATCCATTGAGAATATATTAAATATCCATCAATCACTAGAAGAAGAGAAAGTGATATCAATGATCATCCCTTTGATAGGGAAGAAAATCAGTGGTGCAAACTGGTCAAAATAGAAATAATAAAGTAGAAATTATGTCCCTAGATTAGGAAGGATTGAAGAAAATATTTTTCAATAACTATTTCCCCTGAACACTCCTTCTCATGAAGGTGATGCAGTTCTTTAGAGTGAAGAAAAGTGATGATGAATCTCTTAAGAGATATAGGAAGACACTACATGGATTTCATGAAATACCTATAACATTTTCATGAAAACTAAATGAATGGTGGATCTCTTATTTAGTATATTAAATCCATGTTAATGATAAGAGTGTGTGATTCAAGACATTTATGTCAATGGGGATATTGTCTGTTGTGTCTTTATGAATTGGATCGAGTCTTGACACTCTCAATATTCCCAGGACCTCATAAATACAAATAACAAAATAGATATTCATATTGGATGATCAAAATATAAATCTTATGGAGAGAAGAAAATAAATCATACCACAATCCAATAGTGTGGATAGTAGCATCCTGTTAACTCTCTAATGAAAACTAAGTTATTAATAATCTTTTGATGACAGGGGAATTCGTCTATGTATTTTCGAATGAATTTCAAGAATCCCACTAATATGGAAGAAGGAAGGTTATGATCAACAATAATCCTATAATGATGTTTTTAAACTTCAAATAAACTTTTAAATATTCATACCAATTCCCTAAGACAAGGGGTTTTAGTGATAATCAACAACAACAACCTCCAATGTAGCAATGAAGAAAATATGATATCAATACTACTATGGTGCAGAACAAAAATGATGTGGTGAAAGTTACACTTTTTATTCATTCATGAATTACAAATGTTCTATTTGATTATAGTCTTATACATTATTTTATGTCATTCATGTTTAGTATAACTAGACAAGAACTACCTCAAAATATGAAAGAACGGTTAACCATGAGAATAAAGAATGTAGAAATTATTTCATCAATAGAATATAACTCTTACATGATTAATATTTTAGTCAAAATATCCCAAAAAAATATCATATTACTTCCTTTAGTATATATTTATTTTTGTTTTGGAAAGGATTTTCTATATTTATACAAATTAATCTTCAAATATCGAAAAATGGATATCACTATTCACATCCCAAAGAATCCACCAATTCAATATAAGTATAATGTGGAGTGTAAATATTCATTACAATCATAAAATAAATTGTGGATATTATTTTATTATGAGATGGAATATCTAACACAAATGATTGTCAAAATGGAGAGGAGCATTCCAAAAAACATTCCCATTTTTAATTAATACAATGATGTGTTAGTTTCTAAATTTATTAGTCTTTATCCAAACTGAGAGCGAAATATATCAACTGATCTTACACCCAGATCCATTCATATATCATAGAAACCTAACATGATGTCCACTATTGAGTTAGAGGAACTGACAATGGAGTTACTAATGTGTCTAAACAATGGTTTTATATGGCCAAGTGCTTCACATAGGGTGGTTCCAACCTAATATTCCAAGAAGAATAATATATTAATGCTCTTATTAATTGATTTTCATGAGCTCTAAATTTTTTTTAAAGAACAAGTACCACATCCCATGAATGGATTACATGTTTGAATATACAGGTGGGGAAATGTATTACATTAAGGATGACCTTCAGTCAGGATATCTCCAATTGAATGTGAGGAATGAAGATATTTCCCAATACCATCATTCAGACATCATGACTATACTATGAGTTCATATTGATTCCCATTAGACTCAATAAGTTTATAGATATTTTTACATACATAATGAATATAGTCATTATAGATTACCTTAACAAATGTTTTGTAGTCATTATAGATGATATTATCTTATAATCCATATTCAAGGAGGAACACAAGGAATATTTGGACATTATTGTAAATGATTTACTGAGAGAGAAACTATTTGAAATGTATAGTAAATGAGAGTTCCACATAAAGGAAGTATCATTCATTGGTAATTTTACTACAATTAAAAGAATATTTTTGGAAACTCTTAAACCAAAAGAAATTTTTTGGTGGCCCAAACTTGGGTCCATAATATAGATCTACAGTTTTTTATATCTAGATAGGATTTGAAAATTATTTGTGATGAACATTTCATGATATTCAAAACCACTGACAATGCTACTTTTGATGGAAGTAAATATTGTTTGTCTAGTTAATATGAATACTACTTCAAATAGTTGAAAAATAGTTTTATCAATACACCATAAAATACACTACTAACATGTGAGGAAATATTTTTTGTATACCGTGATGCAACAAAGAAGGGATAATGAAGTGTACGAAGAAAATTTATAATTTGATAGAATACACCTCATGTAATCATACTATTCATGTGAAAAAACTATAACATGCATGAAATATAGTTGTCAGCTGAGACCATTATGCTAAAAATGTGGTGGTCGTGGCTCTTTGGAGAGATATGTGAGATATATATTGATCATATGAGAAAAAATTTATATTCACAGAGAAATAGTATAATATTATCGATTGAATATGGTTAAGACTCATCACATAACATGACTACACTATTCACTACCGTCCAGGTATTGGAAATAAAGTAGAAAAATCTATAACTAGAAAGGATTATATAACATTTTCAATAATGAGAATTGAGAAGGATCTAATATTATTAGACATTTAATGGATGGATATTGGTATAATAGGATGTTACTATGGATAAATACCCTTTCATGTTTTCACTAATGTTAGTAAAATGCATTTTGAAGTTGAAATTTCATTAGGGGCGAAGAATGTAATGTCCTTGAATTTTAACAACAAAATTTTCTTCCTATAATTATTTCATAAACCATATATTTCACATATATAACCCAATAAAAAAATTCTTCTCCTAAATTAAGTATGATACATTAATAATTAAATAAACCAATACGAATTCCAAAAATCATAGTGGGATAATTAATGTAAAATAAGATAACAAGAAAGAAAAATATAAATATTCTAAATCTTCTAGAATGTCCTAAATCAATAAAAATGAAAAATAAAAGAGAAATATTAATTACATAATTTTAATTTTGACGAATAAATCCAATCATCGAGACAGAAAGTATAAGTGAATGATGAAATATTTAAATAAGTTGTATTTATAAAAATTACAGAACCTAAACCATTGGAATAATTACATGCCCATTTGAATATTAATATTATTGTTAAGGATAGTAAAATGGACATTCGAATAGTAACATCACATATAAAAGATTATAACAAAATTTATCAATTTTATAATTAAAAATATGATATATTTATATCATGGTATAAGAAATTTTTTTTAATAAAATTATAAATTTGGTGCTGGTATTTCTATAAAATTTAAAATATTTTTAACAACATTATAATTAATCAAGTGATTTAAATTAATATTTATTTACATAAATAATATATTTGAATTATTATCATGTCGTATTATAATTACTACATTATTTTATGTGACATTAATTAATTTTTTTAATTGTTAAAAAATTGATTATAATATTAAAATGGATACTTTTGGAATAAAAAATGATTTTATTTGAAAATTAAATTTCTCATATTTAAGAAAATTATTTTAATAAAATATATTCAATTTATGAAATCTTCACATTGGAAAATTATTACGGTGAATTTTTAGTGTTGTTTCTAAAATAGTTTAATTTTTGTGAATTATGAAATGCGGTAATTTCTGGTATTTAACATTATATGCTAAATACATAAATTGATTAGTAATGTCTGATTTAATAACCCATTATAACAAAAAATAATTCACTATTTACTATGTTTTATCATCATAATAAAAAAATGGATATTCTTGATCAAAAATAATAAACTAATGCATATAATAATAAAAACACCCTTCTCCTCCAACAAAAAATACCACCCCTCACCACCCCTTACCCACACACCTTATAACCCTTTAACATTATAAATTCTCTATAATATTCACTTCTCAATTATATTCCTCAAATCCAAGAGTTTAGGGTCACAAAAAAATTGAAATATTTTTCTCCTCAATAGATCCATCATGGAGGTGATATTCAATAGGTTTATTTCTCATAGAACATCATTTATTTTTTTTCTTCTTCATACTTCTCCATAACTCAATTATCCATCAAAAAATAATAACTGTAGTATCAGGTGTATACACAAATTTTATTTTTCTATGGTAATATCTTCATTACACCCCTATAATCATCATGTCTTATTCAATGAAATGAATTATTTCCAAATTATGAAGCTTTACAGTCTCTGTGGATAATGAGTTATAATTTTCCATTACCGCCTTACAGTACGTTCATAAAATAGTTATTATAGTAAAATTAAATTTTTATATTTATTTTAGGTATTTTTTCATTTTCTATATCAAATATTTATGAACAATATTTAATATAACAGGTAGTACATAATGATAAAAAAATCATGAAACTAAAGTAAACATTTATAAATAATTGTTTCTCACATGAATCATCCTCATAACAGAGAAAATAATTATATTTAGGACCATTTATAAATAATAATCTTAATTAAAACTATATAATTTCACTTCTTTAGAATTATTACATTTTTACAAGATCATCCACAATTGTATACATGGCAGTCGATCAAGAAACTTGTAAAATAAATTCTCCCAAAATATATAATTAAGCAATTTGAATCCTAAATAATGGTCATAAATAATGTAAATAATTTTATTACACATAATATTCATATATAATATGTTATGAATTCATTAAATAATTAATATTTTTTTCTACAAAAATAAGTCAATGTGAAGAACTCATTCATACATCATTTAAGTTATCATTCTAGACATCCATATTTCCTTTTGGTTAAGTTATCTCTCTATATTAATCAATTTATCAGTTCATTCATATTATATAATTATAATATTTATTATAAATATGTCTCCCACAAATATAAAATATTTACTTATTCTTTTATTTCTTGGGATTTACACGTATTAATGGTCATTTTCTTAGTTCCTTTTGAAAAGTCGATTAAAGGGAACATACCTATTTTTTTATCATGATAAATGTACAACATAATGATTTCTTAAAAAAAATTAAATGATTAATAAAAAAAATATTTTTTTTTTGAACACCATTTTAGTAAAATATATGATTTATGAAAATTAAAATTCTCTTAACCATTTTAAAAACTTTTTATTACATCCCTTAAAACCATAGTTTGGAGGAACATTTTAAAGGGTACATAACCAAACTTTTTACATCAGTTCACTTCGGTTTGACATATTTTATTTTTATATATGATTATTTTTCAATTATGAATGGTTTAGTATGATTTAAAACCCATATTTCACTGATATCATTATTATAATCCATTTGGTTATTCTTTATAAAATGATTATGATACCAATTCATTTCCCAGAATAACCCTTATGTTTTCTCTTTGATTACTTATGTGAAACACCTATGCCTAAACATTTTATGATGGGTGAATCTGAATAGAACTATAATTCATTGAGTAATTTTTTCAGATGATTTATTATGTATGTGATATGGGGGTAAATATAATCCATTATATGCCTTTGTCTACCATGAGATGCAGTCTTGGATTTTATCATTAACATGTTTTTATGCCATGTTATATGTTGGTGAAGAATTCCAATTATACCATGATGATATGATTACATGATCAAAATTTCATTCTTCTATATGTTTATTCATGATCCATTCATTTTATGCTATAATTTTCTGATTTTTAACTCTAGTTCTCTTCATTATTCCCATGTTTTCCTTTACTGATATTTTTATCTCTTCCCTTAATGATAATATATACCTGAATTTATCCAATGTGGTTATATTATATCAAATATTGTTAAGATATCACTATAAATATTAATAAAAGGATTTTTTTATTCTTGTTTCATGTTTTCTAATTATGTATTTAATCTTCCAAATAGATTGTTCTTTTTGATACTTGGTATCTATTTCATAGATACATTGGAATAAAATCATTAAATAATATCTGTAAAATTCATGGCTATCTATATATAATAACTCAAATAGTTAAAAATTAACGACTGACCTGATCTTCACCTTGTGGTCAATAGTGGCCCATATTGCTCATATAGTTTGACACTCCTACAAGTCATTCTATGGTTAATTGAATTTTTATTTTCAAACAATTATTTACGATGTGAAAATATATTTTTATTTGAAAACAATCAGAATGACACTGTGTTTATGATTATGAGATTAATTATGCTTTGATATTTAAATTTATATTTATTATTTGACATGATTTGATATTATACTTTATTTTTAATGATTTTTTATTTACTCAATTGTATTTCACTATTTAAAAATGGCATCACTAGTATGATAGGATAATAATATCAATGCATATACATTATGTAATGATTATACTCTTTAGAAATATGGTGATGTTGGAGTTATATTTTTTTTAGGAATTGATCAAATCATAACCATATTGGTGTAGAAAACATAGGTTATGAGAAATAACATTTTTCTTATAAACTATCCTACTAATCCACAATCCATAATAATAATTTTACACATATTCATGAATAATAAGCCTTCATAATTCAATGGGACTACAAATCCATAAGTATCTAATATATATATTTTCTGTAGATAGTATTTTTGTCTCTCTAAGATATAATAAAAGGAAGGAGGTTTTTTAGAAGTGCATCACCTACCAGGATATATAGAATAATGGTGTTGACTAATTAATAAATAATGAAGTGGAAATAGAATGTAATAAACATAATTATTTTAAGATATCCTTTTTGGGAAAAAAAATCTTCACGAACAATGAGCAAGTGTGTAGTAGAAATTACTATGTCTGGTAAAGATGACAATGATCATTTTTCAATGCATGAAGCCAAAATATCTTGATTAGAAATAATGTTGTAGTCTAAATACATGGATACATTATCATGTTTCCCCAAGAATGAGAAATAACTATCCATGTCTTATGTATAATAATGGAATTAGGATAATAAAAGGGACTATAGAGTAATAATATATAAAGGGGATTAAGAAAAGAAGGATTTTTTCACATGTGATAATAATGGTTAGGAACACATTGGTACTTTCATGACATTAATTGGAGTTTTCAATTGTGATGAGAGAAAGGCAGTCAAACATTGGAATGAAATGATAAGAATGAAACCTCTAATTTATTATGTTTTACCAATAAGGATACACAACACTAAGAAATTTAAATCCTCTTGGGTCAAGTGGATATACATTAGAATAAGCTAATGGATTATGGTCAATATTATTCTTTGAATAAAAATTATGTAGAGTGATTAAAGTTATTGTGAATTTGGAAAAAAGAAAATTTTTTAGATTTATTTATTAAAAATTTATAATGGTTGAAGGAATCATGATACATCTAAAAATTTCATTACTTTTGGAAGAATATATGTCTTCAGTAGCATATGATGTATGGTTATTATAATGGTTTTATGAGTATAGGTTTGATCTAATATTCAATACAAAACATATTCCTTTTGGGGATTTATATGATGTGATTTTATCATGATTAAGGATATTTTGGGTGTCATTTATTGAAATATTATCGAATAGGTTTAGTTTATTTCTACTACGAAATTTTTTTATTTTAAATTAATTTACCTTTTTTGAACATATGTTAAAATAAATTATAGTCCTTTAGAGTTTATCAATTATGTGATGTTGAGGTAATTATATTTTAATACAATTTAATTACATTATAATATTATTATTAATGTACATTTTAAAAAAGGATAACCCTTATTCCTGGTGAAACCCCAAAAAATCTAGAAAGGCCATAAGGTATGAACCCAAAACAAATGGATGAAAAGTATAAATTTCCTACCAATGGCCAAAGTGATTCCCTAGTCTCTATGAGATTTATTAATTGAATGATTTAATAGATTAACACATATGGAATTTATTTGGTTCAAATTTTGGAGTTTTTATTTAGGAATAGATATTAAAATATTATAATAGATAACTCATGAAAATTATTTTGGTTTTGTTTAATATTTAGAGACATGTGGAATGACATGTTACAATTTTATGGATCTTATGATCCATCAAATTTTAATTTTAATGATTCAAGAATATTGAATTATTTAAAGGATATTAATTTCATGGAGTAAGAAATATAGTTGAAATTCATTGAATCATAACTAAAGGATGAATTAATAAGTACATTTTCTAGTTATGTATATCATGATAGTAAAATAATCAATAACATCTAGGAAAATGATATTAAAAAAACTATTTTTAAAAATGTTATAAAATTATCCAAATGATTTATTAATGAAAATTTTATCATGTTTGTATTGTTTTAATATTGTTTTAATGGAATATTCTTATTTTTTTCTGACTGATTATCATTTTCAACTTTGTACAATAGTGTAAAAGTAATGATTTTATAAATTATTTGGTTTTTATATAATTATACCCCATAATGAATTCCAATTTATTTAAAAATTCCATAAAAAATATAATTTTTAGTTTTATGTAATGTTTTTTATTAATATTCTAGAATTTGTTTCTTTCTGAAATAGATTTTAAAGTGAAAATTATATTTTCGTCAAGAAATATTTTAATATATTTGTAAGGGATTTCTATAAATTAATGTCAATAACATGCATTTAAGGTATTCCCCATTGAATATATTTTACAGTAATACAATAATTATTGTTTCAAAATATTATTTATGATTAATCTAACTAGGGATGTAATATTTTAATGCCATTCTCCATATTACTCTGAGTAGTTTATGAGTATGATAATAGATGGGGTAATAAATTGGCATTTAGTATACTAGTTCTCTATAATAATGTTTTTGTTGTTTATGGGTTTCCTATATATTATGAATAAATTATTGGACATAATATGGAATGTGTGGGGCCCACTACACCCCCTTTACGTATTGGTATGTCTAATGTGAAAAAACTAGCTTGGGTTTTTGTATGAGGCCTTACCCATTTCTTTAAGATATAATGGCATGAGTACTTAAGTATAATGTTATGATCATGGATATTATTCACTCCCTCATTTATGACATTATTTATTGATGAAAAAGTTATTATTCGATTCAATATAATATCCATGGATAAGATTATTGATCATGTGTTTATTTATTGTGATTTATTTAATCATAATTTCATACAACCATATTATTATTCATGTTATTTTTATTGGTTAAAAATATGTTATTTAGTCATTTTCCAAACCATTTTGATTATACCATATTTATTAATGATAGCATATTCTGTACAGCCACCCTAACTGAGAAGTTTATCTCTCCCCATCTTTATTATTCCTTTCCCTAAGAATCTAAAAACGTGTTTTATGATTGATTTGTAGGAATATTATTACTAGATTAACTCTTTTCTCAATGAATGCACTATTTTTTAATTTATTTTTCAACAGTAATATGGATTCATGTGTGTTTCTATCTTAACAATACTATTAAGATACCATATCCTTCATGATGTCATTACTTGTATCTGGTGCTAATGTAATATAATAAACATTGACTCTAAGACACTTTGGTCAGGATATATATTGAAAAATTAAGAATCTAAATAATCATATTAGATATCAAGTACAATTCATATAAGAAAATAAAAAGGAACCCCGTGTGGTAATGAAACCTAATGTAAATAGAGTTCATATAAATAAATAAATAAAATTTCTAATTTCTAATGGATTTTGTCTCAGTTCATCACCATTCTCCATTTTATGTAGCTCAACTGTTCTCTATGGGCCCCATTCCATTACCCAAAACACTATATAAGAAATATGAATGCACCCAAAGATTATCGTACATTTCACGAGTAATAAAACTTATAAGGAAACCACCATTGAATCCTTAAAAAATATACCAAGTTATAATAGGTGAATTTTATAATATTAACAAAATTTCAGAAAAAAATATAAAATATACAGTTTATAATAAAATGTTGTTATGTAAAAGAGAATCCTCTAATCCCTGATCAAACATACTTCAACTAAATAATGAACAGATAGAATCATTGATTTCTAAACTAACCAAAACATTCCACAACTCTAGTGGATATGTTTCCTGATATTAATATGGTTCAAGTTAGGTTAGCTAGTCAAACCATCATACTACACCTCCTTCATAAGTAGGGCTGTTGGGCCATTATACCCAATCTATGCCTTGGATCCGGACTATATGCAAACATACCCATAATTGCACATCCCTGGGTAAGGCCTCCTAGATTTCATTCTTCAACCCAAAAGTTTAGTTCCATCATCATCATCATCATAGGACACACACACTATTCCAATGAAAGATAATCATCACATAATATTCCACCCATTCATAGTTCCATAAACAATTTCCCAATTATTTTTAAGAAACATAACTTGGCAGGGAATAAAAAAATTGCATATCATTATAAGGAAATTTTAGAAACAGAAAATTCATTTGTTCATTATGACACGTGTCCAAACAAGGTTCATGAATACTCCTGGAATCATTAAAAAATAATAAATACCATTAACTGAACACATGACCACATGAGATCGAAATAATGAATGCTAAACATGACATGACAACATTTGAATAATATAAAGGTAAATTTTTTCTATGATATCCATAAATGTTATGGAATTTGGTACAAATTTTTTTATCATCAACATCAATGTACATTAAATAATTTTTACTCAAATAAAATCCACATATTAGTCCATTCAAACTTCACACTGATTAATCCTAGAATTAATTCCAAATATTTTATTTCTAAAAGAACAAAAAAACACCACATGTGACAAAATTTTCAATATACTTTAAAATTATCAAATTAACTTTAATTTCGTATCATATGATAACTATTTCAAACTCAATGAATAATTATAACAACCTATGTGATAATGTTAAATTCGTTAAAATAATCTATGATTAACATGTGTTATTTCATTATTATTCATTGATAAATCAAGAGTATTACAATTTATGTATTGCCAGTATTTTTTCACTATTAATGATAGGATATATAATATTAAAAATTTTATATGAAATATAAAACCTGGAAATAATCCCTAAAAATGGCCCATAAGGTAGTTGAATGAAGAAGTAAGTCATTCCAATCCTGGAAATGAGAATAATGATCTAAATTGATCAAAAAAGGAATCATTGTTTTTTATAAATGGATTCTTAGGAATATAATACTCAAAATAATCTATAAATAGGTCATAATAATATTTGGATTTATTTATGTAGACAAGATGCATAATTGTTAACATCATTAGAAACAAAAAATTAAATTTATCATTTAATTGGTCTAATAAATGTTAAATAGTATCATATTGTTTATATTCATTCTTAATATGAGTCATGAAATTTAAATGAGTGAAGGAAATGATTCCATTTATTATAGTATTTCATAATTTTTAGAAATTAATTTTACATTGGATCTTGAAGGGGGATACAACAGATAGATAATATATTGTGTTTCCTTATATGGGTTCATTGTTAAATGATCCCCAAAATAATATTAATTTAATAATTTTTTTAAAAAATCATGTTAATTTTTTTAAACAGTTATGAATGGAATTCATGAAAAATGAATCACATTTCTTCATAGAGGTTGTAGTCCACGTGTACGCATGTGAATCATTATAATTTTATACTAGATGGTCAATTAAAAAAGTATGTAATATATTAACTTTCAATAGTGTTATATTATTTTTGAAATAATATATATTCATTAAACCCATCATAATTATTAGACTTGAGTGGTGGTGGTGAAAAATGAAACACATCTCTTCATGGTGCTTGTAGTCCACACTTACACACAAGTGATGATTTCACTTCCCATATGACTAAAAAGACGGTATAAATGGGTTGTACCAATACTACTATAAAAAATAATTAGATTCAATAAATTTATTTTAACATATAATCATGGTTATGGATGGTTTAAAGAAGGTGGAATAATAAATAAACATAAAAATAGTTTGTTATTATTTATACATGTACTTTGGAAAAATATGTTTGGATTACACATATCACCTTTTATGTTGTTATTCGGGTTATACATAGAGAAAAAGTTTGTGGGATGTATATTGTAAAGTTTTTTGATGAATAAATGTCTCAATGTATATGAATAATATGGGATGGAGAGTTCCCTTTTATATGTCATAAGAGTGCCACTCTAGTAAGCAATCAAAGGTAAAACATATATAAATCCTAATTCATGGAATAAATGCTCTAAAAATAAGTCTCATTTTTATTATATTATGATATAATTGGAAATAATCTCATATAATAAGATTTATGATGTTATTTTTTTATAATATCACATCGTTCTAACGATAATTAACCTATTTTACACTATACTATGGTGACAAATTTTTTCCATGGTCGCTATCAATTACAAAAAAAATGATAATGAACTCATTAGTAAATTTTAACTTCAAAATTTCAAATATTAAATTAATTTTTCATCATTAATATAGTATAATTTGGAAAAAATATTTTTAATATAAGAATGTAAAATGCTATAAAAAATATTTGTTTTCAAAAATTATGGTATGAAGTCAAAAAATGAATTTATACCCAAATAATTTATTTTATATAATCATGTGTAATAAATTAGATAATGTTTTGTGAAATCTGACAAGATATATTAAATGATGTCCAGTGTAGAATTTTGTTGTTTTAAAAATTCAAAAGAAATGAATATTTTTATAAAAATCCTTATTTTCAGCAATAAAAAATTCAATCTTCTAAAAAATACATAAGAATTACCCAAATATATAATTTCTATAAATATATAAAAATTAAATTCATTTTATGAAACTTGATTTGGAAATTTTATAAATATCACTTTTAAATAATACCATATAGTACATAGAAATCACATTATATGGAATAATTTTTTTTCGATTTTCAAAAATCATACAAAAAATTATAAATAATGTTAATCAACAAAATATAAAATAAAAATTAATAATACATGAAATTTATTTATTTTTATCATTACCTAGCATGAAACATTCACCTGTCCTATTTTGAAATTTCAACCATGATATTTCATTCATAACTTAAATATATATTGATATTTTCTTTCATATCTTTTTGAGAATCCAATTTTTATTACTTAATCATGTTGTTCTTCCAAAACTCATTAACTACATGAGTTACCTAATTATGTTACACTGGTTCTCTATGATCTAAAATATAAATTGGATCTTCATTAGATGAAATATTATATTCCTATAATACCACCTTAAGGGTCAAAAAATGAGATTCACTATGTATATATTTTCTTAAATGTTAAATATGAAACTCATCATGTACCATAGATAATCTCATAGATAAGGTTATTTGAGAAGACATTGACTAAAATTTTGTATCCATTTTATTCATAGTAGTAAACCATGTGATTAATTTAGTAATCCAAACCATTCAAACTGAGCGATCACATATTTATAGATGAAAATTCTTTACATATCATAATGATACTACATCATAATGATATACTTCTAGTGATATTAGATACATAATCATAGAAATAACTTGTTCATAAAGGATTTTCATTGTAACCCATTAAATTCATCAAAAACAGAACCCTTATTAGAAATATCATACACTATACCTTCATTTATAAATCGGTGAAAGGAAAAATTTGAAATGGTGAGATATTTTTTTGTGTAATTGTAAAAAAATGAAATTTCAATTATTACTTGATCATAACATGAATATATTGGTTTTAGAATATGAAAATAAATTTTTCAAATTATACCCGTTATATAATAAGTTCAAATCTCATGTCATGGAATAAAATTTGGTATTTCATTAGACATGAATCACAGTGAAACAAATGAACATGATTAATTGGAATATAAAATTTATATAAGACATTTGTTTTTTCATATACATAATCATATAAAATAATTTCCTCATTTTTAATGGATCATTTCAAAGACTATGATAATTTAATGGGTTCACTGCCCAAATCGTAATTGTATTCAAGATCAATATGATGGATATAATAGTTGACAATGTTCCTTTAATGATTTGTGTTCACTCCCAATTTGTCTCATATTAATCACATTATATATCATCTTTACCCAATGCATTTGAGGTAGATATTGGTCTCAAGTGTCATATAATGAAAATAATTAATATATGTGAAATAATATTATAAAAATACCATTATATCATAACCCATGAAATGAGATGTATTTCAAAAACATTATATTGTAACATTATGTAACAAAAGAGAATGGGTTTCATAAAATATTATATCTTATTTTTCTAAAATATAAAAAATGTTCAATTGCGTATGTGTTATGCAACATTGAATCCAAACAAGAAATGATTATTTAAATTCAACCATTTTCATCTAGAATTAAATTTTAGATTTTAATAGTATTAAATACATTATGATATATTTTTTTAAATTTTTTCATACTCAACATAAATTATTTGAAAAATAATTACTAATTAATCACTCAATAATGTGATTTTATCCAATAAAATATGTTTTCAAAAAAATGATTTTTATATCCATCTATAATAATAATGACTGTTAATTTCTAGAACATTTATCAATTTTATTTGATAAAATTATCTCCATTTTTGAAATCACCTGTTCACAATTAACTTATGGGGATAATTTTATTTTTTATAAAATATTGATTTCTCAGTGAATAATGAAAAATAATATAATTAAGTAAAATTGTATTTTAATTTCATAAATTAAGTAATTAAAATACCCAATATTATTAAAATTCTAATTAAATCTAACTTATATATTTCATAGTTATATTCATTACAATTAATTACATATGTTCATATTTATAATTGATTTTCTTATATGTTTATTATTTTAATTAAAAATGCATTTTTGTAGAACAAAAAATTAGAATTCCTACTATTTCTCCATTATAATTAATTAAAATTTACCCTAAATAGAAATTGATTAAATTATATTTTTAGATCATATATCAATATTTTTTATTTGAAATTCGTATACTGAATATTAATAGTCATATAGTTATTGTACAATCATTATTTCCTTGAAAATTTCATATTATGAAAAATTCGATTTCCATTGTTTTTGTATGTTATATTATAAATTAAATAATTCCACCTTTATTAATTTATTTTTATAAAATGGATTGCATTTTTGGAATCATCATATTTTATATTAGGTAACATTATAAACATTATTTTTGAACAACATGCATAGTAACTATAGTAAATATTTTCTAACAAAGTAAAAAAGATGATAAGTTAATTAAGAGTAACAATATATTAACAAGTAAAATAAACAAAGGAACCTTATTGTATAATTATATAAATATTCATTTAATTATATTTATTAAAATAGTTTTTTAAAATTATAATTAATAAAATAATGATTTTCATGAAAATTATTTTTTTGATACATTTAAAAAATTATACTTATAGTAAAATATAGGTTTAATAAAGAAACTATTTTTATGATGGATAAATAATTTTTAAAATATATTATATTTAAAAAAAATTTATTATAGGATACTTTTATGAATAGAAAATGTAATTTTTTATGTGAAAGAAAATCGTTGTCGTTAAAAACATATATTTTTTATAAAAATATATTATAATTAAATGTTTAATTTATTTGATTTTATGAATTATTTTAATATAATAAAGATTATTTTTTTAATCCTCATATCAAAATTATACATTTTTTATTTTTTTATAATATTATGAGACCATTGAATTTTCCAGTTAAAATTAAATATTATATATGTATACGATGTTTATTATGAAATCATAATGAAATAAAATTATTTGATAGTTAATATAAACGGTATCAATGAAAAAATATATGTCCTCACACTAAAATAAATGGTTTTTAGATAATTTTATTTATATTATAAATTATTTATGAATCCTCTAAAACCTATATTATATTTTTTTGCTTTAAAATTATTTATTTAAAAATATGACTCACAACCACATTAGAAAGGGAAATGTATTGAAATTTTCATTACATTTCCTTATAAAATAATTTAAACCACCTTTTGGGAATATAGCATTGGAAACACCAATTTATTTTTAATGGTTTTTAATATTTTATTGTATATAGTTCGAAACCAATATTTGGGTAATAATAAAGAACACCTCAAACTTTTCCTATATAAACCCACCAATGATTCCATTATTCCTCACAAAAAAATAATTTATCATTATATTACTATTTTATAACCTATATATAGTCCTCAGATTGTTACTCCAATATCTCAATAAGTTCTTCCCATTCTTTTAGAATCACCCTTATAAGGTTAGAGATCCACCTCTCTCTTTTTTCATACAGCTTAACTATGATATCCATCTTAATTAATTTTTTTTCTTATTTGGGTTTATATATAAACATCACTAATACATAAATTTTTATATCCATGTCATTATATACCCATTTCACTCTCATTAATCACACCAATAATCCTATATATAAACTAGCATGCTATCAAAATTAATCGGTGTTTTTTCGTACCATATGTGAGAGACCTAGATCTCTTCTTTTCATATCATTCACCATAATTATATTTTTACATTTTAATGATAATTTGTTTTTTTAAAATGAACATATAATGTTTTCTATAATGTTATATTTATTTCCTAAACTGTTTAGATCATTTATCCCCACTTGTAATAATATTTACTTAAGCCCTTACCATACTAAAATCCTCTACATATCCTCTTTTTTCAATAATTTCTAGTATCTTATATCCTTTATCTCCAATTAATAATGAAGGGAATTGTCTATCAATAATCCTAAAACATCCCATGTGATTTATAAATTAATAAATACAATTTTCACTAACATTTACACCACTAACAAACATCTATGTTCCCCCGTTATACATCTAAAATTTCACTATAATTTTCTATGCCAAAAAATTGTGTAGTGAATATCCATAACCATTTATTTTCAATTGTTTTCACATTTATGGATATGAAATAATTTTATTAAATAATTTCATGTATTTTATCTACACAATAATATATAATAATTAAATTTAATGAAGTATTTTATTACGATATACCATCTATGTAGAACACATATACTTGTACAATATTTTATTATGATTGGTGTGCCTAGATAGCATAGGGTGAGCCCAATATAACATACATTATGGGTTTTCCCATATAGTTATCCAATTAATTGGGGGATGATATTTTCCCATGACAAACCATGATTAGTTTATGGGGTTATATCCTAAGAAAATTATGTAATGATGTCATTGTGGATAATGTTTATCTCTGTTTATAATGTATTTTTTAAGTTCTTTTTCCACATTTTAATGTTTAATTTTATATTTGGATGTTATATCATGTCTCATTTTCCATGTTTAAAATTAAAACGCCTTTTATATCCTATTTAAATTCATATTTTATAAGATGTAACACATTCTTCATGTTATGTTTTTTATTTCATTATTTTTCCATAGAGATAAATACCTTCTTATGTATGTGCGAAGGTTATCAAAGGATGTTTTAAATGTAATATAATTTTAGAATCACGTTGAGGATATTTTCAATATGTGTTTTTATCCCAGGTTCAGGATTTTATTCTATATACCTAAATCTAAAATAAATTATAATTTTCAATCTTTTTAGGATGTATTATGTATAATCTTATGTAATAAACTTGGATTTAATGTTTAATAAGGATAGGGTTAGTTGTAGTTAGTAATAGTGGATTGCTTTATATTTTTGTCAACTTGTATTGAAAATCTACTGAAATAAATATGGATAATAATAAACATAAATAAAAATCCCATCATTCTGGTAATATATAAATTAATTGGATTCCTTGAAAATAAATCCATTTCTAATTATTACAAGTGGATGTGGCTCTAACACAAAATTACCTTATAGAGACACCTGAAAGCACCATAATGAGTTAAACAAAATCGAGAGTAGGTTCATGAAAATGGACATTTATATAAACACATTTTTACAATATCATGGTAAATTCTTTATAAAATTTACAATATTATTATGAACAATTTTTAAGGGAGAAAAATTAAAATATGATTATATATTAGTAAATTGGTCATGGATAACATATATTTAACCCTCTAAATTCAATTATTTTGAAATTAAATGTAAATTATAGGAAATGCAATTAATTTTATATTCTTACAGGTTATGTGTTTAAAATTCTATGATTAATCTTGGATATTTTTCATTTTATTCAAGTTAGTGGATGTAAATAGGTGGAACTGAGTCAATAACTAATGTAACGATTATTGTGGTGAATTCCCAAAAAAGATTCAATACATTAAAAAAAATCATGTAATCCATCATTACATTATGAAAACATGAAATAAGAATTTAAAATTAACAATTTTAACATAGTTGAATGTAAATATACCTAAAAATTAGTACGGAGAAGACTTATGGAAGTTCAAATAAAAACTCACTTAAAGGAAGTAAGATTTAATTCCCTATATAAAAAAATCTGGAAAAGGACCAATGAAAATTCCACAATAGAACTCAAATGTGTTTTAAGAGTAGAAAAATACGGATTAAAGTATCAATTTTCTATTAAAAATTAATAGTATTATGGATAATAATATATTACATCCAGAATAACCCTTTTTGTTTTAATGTCTTGGGAGTGGAGAATATTGGTTTTATCAGATTCAATTCCCTAATGTACGGGTGAAATCCTATATTTGGGAAGGATGTATGATATGGATGTCATTTAAGTATAGGGATTAATTTTTCTATTATTTATATTTGAGAGTTATGTTGTAGAAGTTGTATATCAAGGAAATTATCGATATAAGAATTATGAATTTCTTAAGGATTATTCCAAATAATGTTTTCATTAAGAATTATAAATGTATTTTGATTCGTACTGATAACCTATTTAAAGTGTTTTGGTGATAATTTTACTGATACACTCAATTATTTGATATATGAAAAAATATAGATTCTTGGGATTATATATTTATAGATAATAAATATTTTTCTGGTATTTTTACAATGTTTACAAGTCTATGTGATTAATATTTATTATGATTAGGTATATTGAGGGGAAAATATTACAGGATCAAATATTTTTTTATTTTAAGGACATTACTAATATTTTGTTATATGTTTTATTAGTTTAAAGTATATATACTAATTATGTTTAATGTAATGGATTATATTGTTAAAATTATCTTAGGATTTTTTAGGTTAAATTTGAAGTATATGAGGAAACCATTGTGTGAAAAAAAATTCTTTAATGTTGATGTTATTTGTGTTATTTGGGATATAAGAATATTTAATTTTGGAATGAACTATGATAAGCTTTTGAATTTTTGGTACAGTTCTTGATATTATTGTATTAGGGTAAATTAATTTTAAGTATTATCCAACATTATTCTTACCATTTTGGATTTAGTAAATACATGTAGAATAACTTCTTATTCATTGGTGTATTATTCCATCTTTTAGAATTTTATTATATTAAATTGAGCATAAAAATTAATATATCATGAGTTCTTTTCATTTGTGTAAAAGATGATATTATAGTGGAAATTTATTAAAGGAAGATAGTATACATGTCAAAAAATTATATTTCCTTATATTCATAGACTAAATTCTAATGGAATTATTCAACTCTAAGAAAATAATCTTAAATCAAAAACGGTTTCACATCATGATCATTTCTCATGAGTTGATTTTGTGTTCACCCATAATATATTTTTTGTTTTTTGGTCCTCGAATTGATTCTAACCATATTATATATCACACTATATTAAATAAATTTTTTACGTTTTCTATTCCATGTCTATGTTTTATCTTCCAACCAATGTTCTCCTACATTGATGCCTTATTATGTCACATCATTCACATATCCCTTTCTCTATTTTAAAGTTTATATTTTATTACCCCATTAATGATATGGGTTTTCATGAAATATATTATCTGGTTACTATGAATTTCAAATTAACATTAATTTAAAATTGAGAGGACAAAACATATTATGGTTGGTAAATTTAATGCCATGATATTTTATAAGGGAAATCGATGTTCCATAATGTTTGGGGTACCAAAAACTGAAACAAAACAAATAATGATTCTTTAAATATACCCATTTTAAAATAGCCAATAAATTTAGGAAATTTATATTATTTACAAAAATGTGAAATATATATATATTTCATACTCCATATAAATTTTCTAATAAATTATTAGTATATAATAATTCTATAATTTCATTTTACTCATCAAAATATATATAAATAACTTATTTATATCTTTTTTTAAAAAGTAATTTATTTTTTAGACATTTATTAAATATATATTATAATATAATATCCATTTTTACATCATCATGTCAAAATTATTATATTTTGATATTTTGGGTTTTTTGGAAATTTATATTTCCCAGTGATTTGTGGAAAATATCATTTTTAGGTAATAATTACTTTTATTTAGAGAAATTAAGTAATTCAAATGTCCAGAAATTATTTTAATGTTGTTTCATTTTAACATAATTATTATTATGATATATTTAATTAAAATAATATCATTTAAATTATATTTATACCAAATTTTAGCATATGTATATTTTTAGTATTTAAAACTCATTTTTATGAAAACTATTTTAAATTTCATTATGTTCCTCCATTACGATTTATCAAAATAACACAGAATGAGAAAATATTGAAATGATATTTTTATATTATATAACTATAATTATTAATTTTTAATCATAAAATGATGAATAATAGTTAATTTCTTAAGGTAAAATCTTTTTATCATTGAATGAAATCATTTTTCAAAAATCTATTTTACATCATTGTTATAGATTTATTTTCAATAAAATTATTCGAATAATTTTAATTAATTTTGATAAATTGTTTTCTTTATTTGGAATAATGATATTTTATATTTCAAAATAACATTAACTTATGTTTTGAACAATATGACTTTTAATCGTAGTAAATATTTATTAACACATTGACTGGAAAAATTTGTTAATTAATGTTAAAAATAATTTTAAAAGGACAAGATAAATAGTAACTCTAATAGTATGAATATATATATATTAGTGACTGTAGTTTTTTCCTACTTTATAAATTATTACATAAGGATTTTGAAAAAAGGTATATTTTTGATATGTTAAAACATAAATTGAATTTAAGTTAAATTATTGTTTTAATGAGGTGTTCATGTTATTATTTCAAAAAATAATTACGTAACTAAAATTTTAATAAAATGAAATTCTTTTATAATTTTAAAAAGTGAGAATTTTATTTTTATAAGGGTGAGAAAAATGTTATTGTAAAAAACTATTATTCTTTAATATATGCATATTTTAGCATAATGTTTTAATTTCACATATTTAGGAAACTATTAAAAAAATGTAAATATAATTTTCTAAATTTGAACATTTAAATTTTCATATGGTAATTTTTTTAATAATTTTTTGAGACAGTTTAATTTTCATGTAAAACATAAATATGGTATATGTATACGGTAATTATTATGACATCATATTGACCCAAAACTATTGTAATAAATATAATAAATTGTTTAAAATACCAAATATATTTATAACCTTTAAGATAAACATTTTTTAAGGATTTTTGAATAAATTTATAAAGCATTTATGAATACTCCAAAACCTATATTTCATATTCATGATTTAAAATAATTTCATTATAATTATGACTCCCTTCACACATTAGAAAGGGTAATATTTTTATATTTTTGGCCTAGAGACTTGTAGAATATTGAAAACCAACTCTATTTTGGATGTAAAAATGCTAATAACACATATGAAGGATCTTGGTTTTTTTTCTATTATTTAATTGAGTCTAAAACATACGTTTAGTAAATAATAAATACCCCACCACTCTCTTCCTATATAAAGCCACCCCATGATCCCATTCTTATTCATTATGAAAACAATAATAATAACTTTACTCTGACCAACACTCTCTATAAGGTTCCTAGTGTTCCCCTAATAATTTAATGTGGTCTACCACATCGTATGGAATCACCATCTTAGGTAAGGGACCTCCATCTCTTATTTAAATTAAATAACCCCTTTTATGTAATTCAAATTAATATCCATTTTTTCATATTTGAGTATGTTTTTATAAATCCCTCTTATATCCCTTTCAATTTCTATTTGATGAGATTCCACTTTCATTCTCATTAATCACTCTCATAAACCATGATGTGCACATTTTATGCTATTCAAATTGACCTATGATTTCCCCTAAGAAAAGTGAGAGACCTAACCATCTTCAATTAAATTCAATAAACATACTTATATTTATAATTTTGAACCTAAATTGGACATTGTTTTCTAAGCATTATAAAGATTTATCCACTTTACAAAAGATTTATTTAAAATTATAGATTCATTTATATGTCTCGTTATAATGATTACATATGCCATTATTATGTTGTAATCCTCTTATTATACTCTTTATTCATGAATCATCACTATATTATGCCTTGTATCTACAATGAATACTATTGGGATATATTCTTCAATATTCCCCTTAGCGAAATTATTATTTTTAAATTAATAGAGGCCATTTACACTATCAATAATACTTTAAATATATATTTACATACCCCTGTTATGCTGGTGAAATTTCACCACGATTTTCCATGCCAAACAACTGTTTAGTGAATATCCATACCAATTTCTTTCTAGGGGATTCAATATTATACCATTATAATTATTTAATAGGGGATATAAATGTATTTCATTCAAACACTTATATCTTGGTATTAATGGTGAGGAAATTTGTTATTTTTTTATTATCAATTTTTCTCACTTTTTCATTTACATGATATGATTATAATGGGTGGTCCCAGATAGTATTAGGTGATCCTATTATAGTTATAAAAATTGGTGTATCTAGATTGAATTATAATGAAATTAATAATGTTTTAGTCTCTTTAAGCTCAATTATTAGTTTAATGGATCATATATTATGCACATTTTTTGTGATTCTTAATTGATAACCATGAAATATGATTAGAGTGTTATGATTTATGTTTTACCATATTTTCAGGATTCCATTATGTTATCATTCTATATCATGACTCATGGTTAATGTTTCTGATTGATAATAATTTTATGTCACAATTATATTCATATTTTATAACATGTGATACATTCTTCATGTTTTTTTATTCCCATATAAGGAATTATTTACCAACCCTTTCATATATGTGTCCCCTATCTATCCCATGTATTATTTAAAACATGAGATCTTTAGATGAATTTTATTAGAGTTTTCAATAATGTTTTTATATATCATATTAAATATGTTATTATGTGTACCAAAATCCCAATGATTATATCATTATCCATCCTATGGGATATATTATCTGTGTTTTAATATAATAAATAATGATCGTATTTTTAATAAGGAGAAGGGTTGTCATATAAATATTTCACCATTTTATTATATAATAACCCATGAAAGTGGAATGAGTTTTATAAAAACACAATCATAGACATAAAAAATATAAAAAAATTATTAATATGGTATAAATAGATTATATCCAATTTGAAACATATGTTAAATAAATGTTTCTATCGTTATTTGAATATGATTTCAATTAATAGTTCATTAAAATAGTTTAGAGGAAAATAACCTTTTACTGTTTGAAATTTATTCTCTAAAATATAATAAAATCAAAAATTTTATCAAAATAAATTTATTTATTGATAACCTAAGAAAAAATTATTGTATTTTTCAATTCAATGAGTGGTCATGATGGTTGTAATTTTCATTCATGTTATATATGTTAAGTGAAAAAAACAATTTACACTTTTTTTTAAAAAGAAAATCTTTTAGCAATTAATAAGAAAATTCATTTTAAATAATATTCTTCTATGTAAATTTTGTATAAAATGTACTTTAATAAATCATAGGAAAATAGTAAAAATATTCATTAATTATTTTCATATTACATTGATATAGAATAAAGTGGGATTTTAACCGAATATATAAATAATGTATATTATATTTAAAAAGTGATATTCTATTTCATGAGAACATAATATGAGGGAAATGAATTAAAAACAAGACTTTTGTATAAATAACTATAGAAAGAGATAATATATGTGTTTATTTTGTGGTATATCATAAAATTTCAGTATCATGGACTTAATCATAAACAATATGGATGAAAATGATATGATATCACAATACCCTTATGAATTTTGTAACATATCTATAACAGTCCCCATTAAAGAAAGAAAATTATTAGGATATGTATGTCCTAGAATTATAATTATAATAAATATAAAATCACTCATTGATACAATATAAACCATACAAAAAAAATATATGTTTTAATACTGATGTTCTCAATTGAAATTATATTGAGATGGAAACCTATTTCCTTAGGTATGGAATCTGTAATTTGTGTTGTAATATATAGTATATTTAATATATAATTTTATGCATATATTGCAGATCTATAATCATATATAAAATACCATATATTTTTAACTTATAAACTTTTATCATCCATTTGTTAACATTTCATTACTAAAATCAATTTTCCTAGTGATATCCCCTTCATTTTCCTTATATGTGTTGGATTGGTAGTTTCGGTCATGTTATTTTTCTCAAGGATCCATCATATAATTAATTTTAATAATTATATAAAATTTATATGAGTTCAATAAATATTTTTTGTATCTATTAATAACATTAGAGATAGAAAAATAAACTACACAGTTTATAGGGACCGTTGTCCATTGATATGCAGGAACTTTGTTTTCAATTTTCTTAAAATACAAATAGAGAAGGGTAAATAATAATTCTACTTTAAATAATAATTAGTATATAATATATATAATATATATTCCTATAACAAATCCTTTTTACTGTCAATTAAAATATAAATAAAATATGAACAACATTTCTTTGTAGAGGTGGTAGTCCACAGATAGGCATTATCGACATTATCATTCTCCCAAGGTTTTGAAGTTATGATGGTTTATGTGATATTATCATCATAGAATTATAATAATAACATAAGTATAGTCATATAAAAATTAAACACATATTCATAGTTATCCATAAAATATGGTGATCCGAAATGAATTTTATCACTATATGAAGGTGTTGAGTCATACGTATGCAAAATAGATGATTTATCATACCATTTGATTGAAACATTATGAATAAAAGTGTTTGAAAAATAATAATAAATGTTTATTATATTTTTAATTTATTATTTATTTTAGGATTAATATAAAATATTTATACTTTTCAAAAGAATAACTAAAAATGATGTGATTGGTTATGGAGATTACAACTTCTTTTAGCAATCTCATTTATATATCCTCTTAATGGATATAAGGTTGGTATTTTTGTAACAAAACTCTAATATAATGTGAAATATGGATCAGAAAATATCACATAGAAGATTTTAGTTGTGCTATTGGGAAAAATTGGTATGAAGAAGAGAATTGAGTGTTTCCCTATTAATTTTGAGAGGTGTGGCAGCCTGTGAATTTAATAAAATATTAAAACAATATTATTACATTTTCAAGTCCAAAAATGCAAAAATTGAAAATATTTAATGATTACATGGTTTTATATGAAATAAATTCATTAAATAATTGTATTATATGTTTGGATTCAATATTTACAATTATCAGTTTGTTTAAACATTTTATTAACCATTTGGAAAAATACCTTAATATAAAAATTTTATTCCCATCAATGTATAATTAAATAAATAAAAAATGAAAATGGAACTCTAAATAGATCACTAGTGATGTTTACAACCATATCTCATTCAAGTTGTATAATCTAGAAAAATTATTATTTTATATCAATTAATAAAATTGTTTTTTATAAATTATAATAATTTTCATTTTGTACACAATTAATATAATTTGACATTAAATGGCTCAATAAAATGTTTTAATTAGAATAATTTTTTTACAAATACATCAAATTTCATATATATATAAAAATTTCATTTCCCACATTAAAGCACTCAAATTATATTACAATTATTATTTTTAAAATAATTATATATATGTATATATAATAATTAATGGAATCAATTTTTCATCGATGGTTCATAAGAATTTTTAATCACTTCATAATTACTAGAAATTAAAATATATATGTATATCATGAAAATAGTTTCACTAACCTCAAAATAAAATATTATATTCTTCCAATATATGTCCCTAAGTGTATAAATGTGAGATATTTAAATCTAAGAGAGTTATATTTTGTATTTTCCATTATATTAAAAATTATATACGTTATTTTGACGGTAAAATAACTATTAACAGGTCAATTTTTCACCTAATGTTATAATGTTATAACTATAATTGACCAATTCTACTTTGGATAAAATATTATGGCCTTATTAATTATTTTTAACATATATTAACTTGATTTATCCTTTAGTAGGATGAGAAATGTTACCCGACTTTCTATTCAAACTGTTAAAAACAAAATAAAAAATATTTAATAATTTTAAATATCATGTTTAAAAATATGGAATATAATTTATCTAATTAAATTTCTATAAGTGGTAGAAAATTATTTTAAAAAATTCAGAAAATATGGGATAAAAACGGATTTGCTGAGAAATACATTTTTAATCGTTAAACTCAGTTTATTCTTATCCCATGCCAATGAAAAATATTAATTAAATGTTAAAATATTTTATTTAATGTATAATATAGATATTTGATTAAAATAATTTACAAATACTGATTAATTAATTTTATTATGATAAAAATACATTTTGCACATAAAAACATTTTTTTAGAAAAATAACTTTTTTACTTTAAAATGTTATTATTTGTATTCCTAATTTAATTATTTCGAAAATAATCCATTTATACATATTTAACTATATATTCTTCATAATATATTCATTAAAAGTTATACAAACATATCTATCATCTCCAAATAAACTATAATTTAATAGTATATCTTGGTTTCTGTGAACAATATGTTGTGTGTAACAGAATATATAGAAGAAATATTTTTTTTTGAAAAATAAAAATCATACAACATAATGGTGTAAATTTATAGCACCCATAAAATTAATATCTCCATGAATATTAAAAACTATAATATAAATTAATGAGTATAATTTTTATAATTCCATAAAATGATTCCAATATAGTTTATTTATTTTTGTTTTCTCTAATGATTATTCAGAAATGGAGTAGTCTTGATTTGTATAAGATTATTTCTATAATAAAATATTTATTTTAGTGTTTATATATAATAAACATTATGATCTTCAGTTGTGAACTCTATCTTTTTTAAGAGGTGATGGATTAGGTATGTAATTTCTTATGAGAGAGATGAGGAAGACATCATGAATTCAACAGATGTTCATTGGAATCTTTAGGTATTATGTAATCATCCATACTCAATAAATAAAATAAAATATTTCAAAATTCGTAGGTTTTATATCTCCCTTCTATAAAAACACATTATTTCATGATACTCATCCTTTTAAATAATTTAACACCTTTCATTACATTCAACATTGAGTTTGAGCACACCATGGTCTGTCTAAACTATCCATTTAAAAAGAGGTTACTAATAGTATTATACAAATTATAAAATCTATAAATATTATTTTCCAAAAAAGACATCAATTTTTAACTTTTTGAAACAAAATTATATTATGTTGAATTTTCATTACTTTTCTAAAAAGAATGGGATTTTGATGAAAATGGAAAAATACCGTATTATTGTAATAACTCGGACATTATAATTCATTACATTATTTTACATAAAATTTATTTTAAATTCATAATATATACATAATATATTTATTATTACAATAAATTTGATAGGACTAATTTTTTTAAAAGAATTATTTATAATGTTTTTTAATCTTTTGAAAGTCTCTTTTACCTGCCCTCTAACGACATCTGGAAATAGAACTAAATTTAATTTTACCACCTATGTTATTTAAATGTTTAAAAATATAATTTAATGGTTTAATATATATTAAAAATTTTGTCCTAAAGGATCAAAATATTTTTTTTTGAATAATATCTTTTGATTTTTATTTACCATGACCAAAGGTAAATATGGTATTTGAAGATAAAAATAATATTATAATTATATAATATTACTCTAAAACTTGTCTTAATTTCATTGGAATAGATATTTTCTTCCAAAATCAACCATAAGTAATAAATATAATACTTTTAATGCAACTTATTTTTTGATTAATACTATTATTATATTATATTTAAAGAAGACAAAAAAATTTCATATTAAAATTTTAATAACTACATAATCTTTTATATGAGGTTATATAGGTTATATGGTCGAATATAAATATAATTTTAAAATATAAAATATTTAAATACCTAATCGTAATTTATTTATCATTTTTGAAAATTAATTATTAAATTAAATGGTGACACAATAATGATGTAGCAATTTAATTATTAAAGGTATAGTAAATTAAATGATATTAATAATACTAAAATAGTTCCATTTAACTTAATAAAAGACATAATGAAAATTTATTGATAACATAGACATGTTAGTGACATATTGGATGTATGTTTTAGAAGTTTTTTTTATTTTAAAAAATATAAAATCGGATAAAATCCAAATTTAAATAAATGATACTTTAAAATAAATAATAATTACATATTTTTTATAAAATTAATTAAAATATAAGTTTTAATAACATACTAGTATAATTTTAATATATAATAATTGATAATATTGTGGTTAGTTTTTCATTTTAGAGTATCTATATTAAACTTCTAGTATAAATATATATGTAGACATAGTATGAGCTAAACATTTTAACTAAGCTTTAAACCCAAAATATAAGGTTAATTTTGTGACCAAAATATTTCTAAAAATAATTTGTTGAGTGTATTTATACCTATACTATTAATAATATATAAATAATTCTCTTTAGACATGTATGAATTCAATTTTTTTTAAGAATTTATTTTTTTTGGAATTTACAAAAGTTCCCCTCCCCTATATTATAAAAGGGGGCATATCCTTCTCTTTTACCCACACATATAAACCCCTTTTCCTCAGAAAAAATATGAAAAATTATCATCCTAAATTCCATCACATTATCATAGAGTTCATAATTTGGGTAGAATTCTATTCTAAGGAGTCCTTTGGTGAAAATCATATGAATATGCTCACATAAGAGGTAGTTGTTTTCCAAATTCCATTCAATTTCAATTCGTCATCTACATCCTATTCCTATATCGTTTCTATACAAATGTATTAATTATTGTATGATATACATTTTAATATGTTATTAATTTTTTAGCAACTATATTTTTACATTTATCAATCCTGAAAATAAGAATATTATTGTTTGTGCATACGTATGGCTTACCGTCTCTACATTGTGGTGTAATTTATTATTGAAAACTATGTTATTTGGATTTGTATAATGATTAGTATGATGAATATAAATAATTAATATATTATTTTAATGATCCTTCATAATTAATATACCATCGAATTGTATATCATTTGACCATTAGGGGAATGATATTGTTGCTGGTGCGTATATAAGACCAACCATCTCCACGACGCAATGAGATTCATTCCACACATTAACCATTCATGAATGATAGTAAAATGTATAATATGATTAAATATAATAATTATGAGATTAATTCCTTTATAAATTTGAATAAAATACATCTGATGCATAACAAACACGACTTACAGAACAAAACATTCGTTTGAAAATGAATTAGTTAACACCCTATACAAGTGTAATACATAAATACTATTAAAAATGACAAAAGAGGATCATATTTGATATCATAAATATATATGTGGTTTTTTAATAATTTAATAACATTATTTAACCATTATTATGGAGTTTAATTCAACCTCTACTAATGTAAAGTACGTGGTAAGGGTTAATTTTAGAATATCTTTATTATCCAATATTATTTATATGCAACTAAATTATATGAAATATTTATCATCCATGTACATGTTACATAGAATGTATTTAAATATATCATAAAAAAATTTAAATTCATTTTTACCCTTGTTTTAATTTTTTTAAATCATACTGAAAATAATAATTTCATCATTTTCCCAACGAGGTACTATATGACCCTTTCGACAAATTAATGATAGAATGTTTTTTAAATTATACATTGCAGGGGAATATTTTCTTTTATCATGGAACATTATCATTTTTAAGAATACCATAAAATATTAGAAGTTTATTTTAATGATAAATTTTTAATTTTATAATTGTGAAAATTTTAAATAATTTTTATGTAAAAAAGATATGTCTCCCAATGAGTTTTAATTATCTTGTTAGATTATTTTCATCGTTATCAACATCATTTGAATAATTTTATGATTATTTATGTTTTATTTATTAATATATATTTATATATATATTATATTTAATGTTTTATGGAATATCATTCAATGTATGTTCTTTTTTTGATACCCTTCATGGATTATCGTTAAAGTAATAACATTTTGTAAATTGTTTTAATATGAATGTTTCTGTCATATTTTACCACATTCATAAGAGGAATGGACTGGACATAGTAAGTGGTTTTTGAGTTCATCTATAGTCTCTCAATGCATCAATAGTTATAACGATACAATCTAGTGTCCTAGAATGAGGCTTTAATGTTATGGTTATTTAAGGTCTTTGCACGAGGCCTTGACGGTACGGTTTTGAGGGTTGACATTATGTTTTTCATAGTTATGTGATTAATATTACATTTTATTAATCATATTATAAATTTTAAATGTTAAAATAGAATTATTTGATTTATTTTATCCATATTATGATGAATATTACGTTTAAAAGGCTTGTGTTTATTTTTTATACCATTCTGCAACTTTTTATGCTTATTTACAATAGGTTCCACAAAATTGTTTTTCTATACTGGCTATCTCAGCTCACCCCTTTATTATATATCATTTTCCCTAGGATTTGAAGATGTGTATTATTAATGACCTATAGGGATATCTTAAGGGATATTATTTGTTTTAAAGTGGTTGATAGGTTTTTTTCATTAGATGATGTAATGTAAAACATATGTTTGTATATTTTATTTCCAAGGATACTAAATTAATTATTCCTTTGGAATTTGATTTTATATGATCAAGACAATGTAATAAAATAATACATCTAATATGGGTAACTAGGTTCATGGTATTACAGATTCTATTATAGTGGGTTCAGTACAATTCATGCAATAGTGATATATAAAATCATTGATTAGGGAAAATTACCCTAAGATGGGATTTCAATATAAGTATGGAATAACATCAATGAATTTTAGTAAAAAAACTATTTTGTGGGTATTCCAAGAATATACATCCATGTATAGATACTATAAGTGGATGTGGTTCTTACACTAATATACCTAAGTGTGATATCTTTTAAAATATATTCAGTTCTTGACTCAGGGTAACATGGTACATAACAACGGGCCTTACTGGACATCGGGGTTGACACTCATAGAGGATATGCTTATGATAATTTTCATTTTCATTATAAACCATTATAAAGGATTTATATGTAATTGAATACCCAAGGAACGATGTTTTTTATTATGGATTAAATATACAAAAATTTGAAAATTTATGTTATGTATATTTATTTTTTTAAAATATGAATTTTGAATCATAACCTAATCTATAGAATTCTATTATTTAGAAATTGAACCATGTGGATGTAATAGAAACCATATAAATTCAACTAATCTATGTTGGGATTACCCTGATATGCAAGATAATGACATTGGTGATGGTGATTCAACTAGTTATAAACAACATATAACTATATTGGGACAACTGACTCAGCTTATGAAAAATATCCTTACCCATATAAATTATATTGGTCAACAATGTAGAGGATCAATGTTAGGCCACATCATGAGATAATATCCTCAAACATTATATGGGAAAACAAATCGATTTGTGGACGAAAAATGGATAAGTTCCTTAGAGAAAATATTTAATTTGTTGATGTGTAACGAAAGGGAAAATGTTGTTATGATAGTTTATCATTTGTCAAGAGATGAATATCAATGGGGTCAATAATTCAAAAAATATATATAATAAAGTGGTAGAAAATAAGGAATGTATAAAATTTAAAGAACCCTTCCTATTAAAAATACATTCATCATGATATATGAGAAGATATATAGAGGCTTGTTTTGAGTCTGAGATACAAGTAGGAGGAAAATGTAGAAATGTACGAATCTATATTTACAAGTTTAGAATGGATTTTTGTAGATTACATATGATACCCATGAAGTAAGACTGACCGATTCATTGATGGGTTAAAACAATTCCTCTAACGTGAACTGATTTCTAAATATTTATCTTCGTTTGAAGATATAATCTCATGTGTTATCAAGAAATAAATGAAATTATCAATTTCTTATGAATTTTATAAAAATATACAGGAAATATTAGCTGCTTCGTACTATGGAAAATAAAAAAATGGGAAGAATGTAAAAGATGATGTTCCCCCTGTAGTAATTGTGGGAAGAAACGCCATGGTGATTGATTGAAAGGAATGATAGTTTGTTATAAGCGTGGAGAGAAAGGCCACCATGGTAATGATTGTTATGTTAAGAAATACACAACCAATTTTCAATGATACAATTGTAATGTGGTCAGTCATTATGAAAATAATTTTCCTACAATCTAGGGATACATTCCCCAGAAAAGGCCAAGGGAGAATGTCAAATCTTTTTCAACAAAAACTAATGAGTTTGATGTTCCAAATGATGCAATTATATGTACTTTAAACATTTCCTCAAATTTATACAAATCATTTTCTGATTCTGGATCATCTCATTCTTTTAAATCTTCCATGATTTCATTAAAAATTAGATACATCCAATTCACATTAATAAAGTAGTTGTTATTAGAACCCCATAAGGGAAGTCTCATTGAAACAAATATGTGTTATGGAGTTCCCATTATGGAATATTAACATTCATTATATGCTGAATTTATCATAAAACCTTTGGTCAAATTTGTTATAATCTTTGTTATGGAATGACTATGCATATATGATGTGAAAATTTAATACATGAAGAAGGATGTTGGAATTTTTGTTGAAGATATAGAAACTATTATCATTAGAGTGGGAATGTTATCACTTGAGTTTAATCAAAATCCACCACTTGTAAATTTATTTAATGAGATTCTTATTGAGGAAGAGTAAATAAAAAATATGGATGAATAATGAAATTTCAAAATTGGGGATAAAACTATTATAATGTAATTCATTGATGTTTTCTTCAAATAATTACTTGGACATACCCTAAACCACAAATTTGAGATTTTTTATTAATTAAATCCCCAATTAATGACTAATATAAAATACTTTCTACAAAATGGATTCAGGGTAATTAGTATATATGAAGAAACAACTAGAGTAGTTGAGTAATAATGGATTTATTCTCAAATGTGTTTACCTATAGGGAGCCCTAGTTCTTTTTTTAATAAGAAATATGGATGAATGAGGTTGTGCATTGACTATAGGGAAATAAATGACCTTGAGATAATGAACAAGTATCATCTTCTTCACATTAATGATTAGTTTGATCAACTTCATAGAGCTCAATATTTTTAAAATATTGACCATCATCTTGGATATCATAAATTGTGTATAAAGAAGGAATATTTTCTAAATAAAGCTTCCTAAATGAGGTATGATCATTATAAATTAACAGTAATGCTATTTGGTTTGACTAATTCACCATATCTTTTCATGGATATAATGAATAAATTTACTGTGAAGAATCTTAGAAGAAATGAACTATATGGGATGTGTATAAAATGTGAATTCTAGAATCAATAAATTTACATTAATGGCCATCTTAACTATAAATATGAATTCTTTGTTGATCCTTCAAAAACTAATGTTATCCAAGAATGGCCAGTACTAACGAGTAGAACCAAAGTAGTTTAATTGGTTTAGCATGTTACTATCGACATTTTCCCTAGAATGTTTCCTGATTTGAAAACACCATTAATCATGCTCATATTTAAAGGGGTTAAATTTATTTGGGAAAAAAGAGTTTGAAGAATGTTTTCAATAATTGAATAGTGTATTAATCAATTAACCAATCTTGACATTACCATCATGGAATGATGGGTTTGTTTTTTATAGAGATGCATCAAGGAAAAACATGTTTGCGTTATTATAAAAATGATAGGGTTATAGAAAATCAATAAAGATAGGTAAAAATTCATGAACAAAACTATCCATCTCATGATCATGAGTTTGCATAAATAATATTTTATTTTAAGATATGGAGACACAATCTCTATGGTGAAGGATGTGTGGTATATGTTGATCAAAAGAGTTTGAAATATATGTTCTGATAGAATGAACTCAACACCAGAAAAGGATATGTTTTGAGATATACAAGGATTATGATTTCAAAATAATCTACCACATTGGGATGGAAATAAGGTTTTGGATTCCTTGACTAGAAATGAAAATGGTGTTTTAAAATCTTGATAGTTGAAAAGGATCCTATGTTCATGGATCTAGTAAATATGGATATGGGAATTATTATGGAAGGTGAAACATAGATAATTTTTTAAATGGATTCGAAACCATATTTATAGGAAAGGATAAAATGTTCTCTATTTGATGATGAAAATTTTCAAAGGAAAATTAATGTTATAATTGATGGGGGGATGATGGACATCATATTTTATGATGTTAATTTGAAATTTTGAAAGATCTTTTGTGCTCTAGATACAACTAGATAAAAAGTAGAATATTTGATGATGTTCATAGTTCTAATTTCTCAATACACCATGGTGATATTAAGATGTATAGATATTTGAAGGAAACGTTTCATTGGAAAACATGAAGTGGGTGATTGGTGATGATGTGTTGAGATATTTTGTTTTTCAATAGGTGACAGATGGATGGCAATATCCTATATTAGACATGCAACCTCTTCTTATACATGTGTAAATTGGATGATATTACATTGTAATTTGTCATGGGGATAGCAAATAATCATAGAAGAAATGATGTCTTATGGGTAATTGTTGATCATCATACCAAATCATCTCATATTTTTAGTAAATGAAGATTTATAACTTGAACATTTGGAATGATTTTACATTGATGAAGTTGTAAGACAAAATGGAGTACCACTATTAATTGTTTTGGGACAGGATCATTGTTTTACATCAAGATTATGTACAATTCAACATAATGTCCTAGATAATGAGCTTTGTTTGAGCACTGCCTACCACCCTCAAATTGGTGGAATATCAGAAACCACTATTCAATCATTAGAAGAAATGTTTAGAACATTCTCACTTGATGTTCAAGGTATATAGGATCATTATTTAACTCTAGTATATTCTTTATATAATAAAATATTTCATTAATGTACTCATATGGCACCATTTGAAGAATTATACAGAAGTAGATATCGTACAACAACTTTTTCAGATGATATCGATGATATATTACTCGTAATAAGAGAATATGTTAATGAATAAAGGTAAAAGATAATGAATATTTCGATGAATATCAATACAACTCAATGTAGGAAATAGATCTATGCCAATAACTGAAGGATGCATTAAGAATTTCATGAGGGAGATCATGTTTTTAAAGAGTTATTATGGAAAGGTGTTATACAATTATGTTATAAGGGTGAATTATTTGAAAGGTACATCAGACCTTTTGAAATTATGGAACGAATTAGAGTAGTATCTTAGCATTTTTTTAATGGTGATATGTCTCTCCAAAATTCATGATGTGTTCCACATATCACTGTTAGAGAAATTTATTCTACACACAACATATGTACTCTGGTATGAAAAAATAGAGTTGGAACCCAATATGAATTATTTTGAAGAACCACTAAATATTTTTTATAGTAGAGAAATAGTGTTAAGAAATTAGATTACTCATCTGGTAAAAGTTATTCGGAGAAACCATAAAATGGAAGAGGCAATGTGGGATCTAGTGGAACTTATGATGAAAAAGCACCCGAATCATTTATGAAGTGATATTCAAGAAATTCTGAAGGCTGTATTACTTGAAGTAGGGAATAATTTAACACCACAAGCTTCCAAGGTATTCTTCCTTTTAAAAATATCATTAGCTTTGGATGCACACAATATTGAGTTCGAGCGCACCCTGACCTGTCAAATTAGCCATTTGAAAAATTTATTACGAATATTAATAAAAAATTCTAAAATTATTAAATTTTATTTTTCAAAATAGACTTAATTTTTTAATTTTGAATATCAAAATTATCTTATAATGAATTTTTAATATTTTTTTGAAAAGATTAATTTTTTTATAGTAAAAAATACTACATTATTTTTAAGAAACTAAAATATTCATTTAAATTGTTATATTACATTAAATATATTTTAAAGACACAATATGACCAATATAAATATATTAGTACGATTATTGTAATAAGAATCATTTTTATAATATAATTACATATAAAAATATTATTAAACTTTTGACCTTATATTTTACCCACCTTCTAACCACTTCTCTGGATTTATATTAAAACTAATTAAAACGGTGATGTGAAATGAATATTTAAAAAAGGACATACATGATTATAATAAATATTAAAAATGTGATCTAATATGATAAAAATATGTTTTTTGGTGAATTTTAACTTTTGAAATTTATTTACTACAATTAAAGGTATATATGGTAATTAAACATAACAATAATAATATAATAATACAATATTACCCTAATACTAGTCATAATTTTATTTTATAAGTTTATCCCTACCAAAGTAAATCTTACATCTAATATATGATCTTTTTTATGCGACTTGTGTTATATTAAAGAATTTATTATATTTTATTTAATGAAAAGTTAAAAATGTCATATTAAAATTTTAATAAATATATCCTTTATAATATAAAGTTATATAAGTCATATTGTCAAATATAAATGTTATATAGAAAGATAAAATATTTATCTACATAATGGAAGTTTATTTATAATTTTATGAAATAAATTATTTAATTAAATGGTTACACAATAATGATGAAGTAATTGAATTATTAATGGAAGAAAAAAATTAAATGCTATTATAGAAGATAAAATAAATATAATTTGACACAAATATTGTTATAATAGAATTTCAGAGAAAAAATAGTTATTTTACTAAAATATTGGATTTATTGGTTTGATGTTATCAAGATGGATAGATATTTATAAAAATACAAATATTTAATAGTATCAAAATTGTAAAAATGATACTTAAAAAGAAATATGTTTTCATTAAATGGTATAAAATCCATAACAATAAAAGGTTAATCTAAATAACTAGTATAATGTTTATGGTGTCTTAATTTTTTTAGTTGGGTATCTTTTTTCTTTTTATAGTAACAATAGTAAACTTATTGTATAAAAATTCTGATAGACATGGTAAGAGTTGAACTATTTAACTAAGGGTTAAATCCAAATGATATGGTTAATTTTGTGACATAAACATGTCTAAATTTAAATGGTTGATAGGATTTAGACACATAATCATATTATACTCTAAATGACACACATTGTATATATTTGAAACTAAAAATCAATTTATAATAAATTAACAGTTTCAGAGTTTCCAAAAGTTCCCCTCCCCTCTATTATAAAAGGGAACCTTCCCTTCACATTTATTCACACCTCTAAATCCATTTATATGATCCAAAACCTGCCCAAGTATCCTCATAAAATCATTCAATCCATCATAGAAGACATTATTTTAGAATGAATACATCTTATGGAGTTCTTATGTGAAAATCCATAGAAGATACTCAAAGAAGAGGCAACTATTCTACAAACTTCATTTAGTATATTTTCTTCATATACATCTTATTCCTATGTTTTTTAAATAAAAATGTAATAAAAATAATATAATATAAATTCTGAGATGTTACTACAATTTTGTAACAACCATATTTCTCCATTTATCCATCATAGGAATAACAATAACACCAAGTGTGCATACATATGGCTTACAGTCTCTACACTGTGGTGTAATTTCTTATTCAACACTGTAATATTTAGATGTGTATAATGATCATTATAATGGATTTAAATATAGAATATAACATGATAATTATACTTTATAACTAATATACCATCCATTTCAATAACATTTAACTATAAGTGGAATGATAACATCGTTCGTGCGTACGAAAGACATATCATCTCCATGATGCAGTGAGATTCATTATCCACATTAACGATTCAACAGTTATCATTAATTTATTAATATTTTTAAATATACTAATTATTATCTTTATATTATTCTAGATACCAATAAAATACATCATATTGATAATAATCATTCTATACATAAGAAAACATTCATTTGAAAATGAAGTAGTTAACACCCGAAATAATGGTAATACTGAAGTAAATTTAACAAAATGATACAACAAGATCTTATATTATATCATAAATATGGATATGGTTCTAGTTCGGGTATAACTTAATAATATAGTATAACCATTATAATTGCGATTAACACACCCTCGACTAAAGGAAATATAAGGCAAGGGATAATTTCACAATCTCTTTATTATTATCAATTGTTTGTATGTAAATATATTATGGTATATCTTTTTCATCCATGTACACATTTCTTAAAATATATATCAATATAGCATAGAAAATTGTTTAATGTAATTTTTCCCATGTTTTTATTTTTATAAAACAATTTTAAAGGATTATTTTCATTAATTTCCCAACAATGTAATTTTTGACATTTTCGATAGTGTGAGGAAATAATGGTTTATATATTTTAAGTTGTCAGCAGTAGTTTTGTTTATTTAAAATGTCATAACATTTTTTATCATCCCTTACAATCTTACATGGATATTTTCAAATGAAATTCTTTCTTATATAATTGTGTTGATTTAAAATGATTTCAATTTAAAAAATGGATATTTCTCCAAATAGATTTCATTGTTTGGTTAGATTATTTTTATCAATGTCTCAATTATGATGCCTTAAAATTTTGAATAACCCCTTATGAGAATACATGTTTATTTTCAAATAAAATTTTTTCTTCTATAATTTTCATCTTCTGAAGGATATTCAATGTAAATAAATGGATATTTCTCTCATATAGTTTTAATGAATTTTTTATATTATTTTCATCTACGTGAAAATCATTTGTTGGATTTTATTCTTAATTATTATTGATTTAATATTATACAATATTATATATTATATTAATGGTTTTATGGTTTATTTTACTATGGATGTGATATTTTTATACCATTCAAGGTTTATAGGTAAAATATTAACATTTCTTACGCTATTTTTAATATGAATTTTTTATTGTTATACCCCTTTGATAAGAGGAATGCATTTGACTTAGTATTCGATGTGTGGGTCCCACTGTACTGCCCCGATGCATCAGTAGGACTTATGAGACAAACTATTGACTTATCAGAAGGCCTTAACTATGGGGTAAATTTTGGTCTTTGTACGAGGCCCCGATGGAGTTATAATGATGTTTGACACTGTGAATTTCTTCATTATGTGATCAACATGACTTGTGATTATTCAGAATATCCCTGTGAAGGATAAAATGAAATTATTCGATTTATTATTTCCATATTATTCTAAATATTGCGTCTAATTTCTTGTCTTTAAATTTTATACGTTTCCTTAAATGTTCATTTAATTTATTATAGCTTCCACTATATTTTTTACCCGTACTAAACATCTGAGGTCACCCAATTCTTATGTTTCATTTTTCCCAAGGATGCAGATAAGTATATTATTATTGACCTAAATAGATATTCAAAGGGATATGATAGGTTTTAAATGGGATAATACATTGTTTTTTATTTCAATCTGTAATGTAAACATAATTTTGAATCTTCAATTTCTAAGACTACTAAACAGATAGGTCATTTGGGATTTGATTTCATATGATCATATAAATTTTATAAAATAATTCCCCAACTATGTGTAACTATTTTCGAGGTGTTACACATTCAATAAAAATCTCATAACATTATACAACTGAGAAATACACTAAGAAACTACGTCCCTAAAATCAATTTCAATGTCAAATATCCAATTTCCAATATAATTTTTTTGTCAACACTAGTCTACCAATATATGTTTTTGAATATATATGATTTCTCAATACTTTACTCATATAGATCAGGTCAAAAAAACATTATTTCTCCAAAATTATACAATTACTTTGGATTTATTATCTTATTTACATATATGTCATCATAATGTATATATGAATTCTTGAGTGAAAGATATTGTTTTAATAAAACTCATCTAAAAGGAGTTGTTAATCCCGTCAACTTTTAAAATCTGTAGAATAAAATCTCATAATATTCTATTGGGTTTTTCTTGTTCTCTCATATTGAACACCTATCTAGTAAAGATACAAAATTAGAAAAATATTATATCTATCTAGATCATACAGAAGTCGTATCCAAATCATTTAGGTAAACATTCTATCCGAATTATGTAAAATATAATGTTTTATTCAATGAAATCGTGTAACATAAATTGTGTATATTTTGGAAATATTATCAACATATTTGTCTTCTGTGATAAAAATGAAGTATAATGGATTTATAATTTGATCAAATATAACTAAAATATAATATTATTATTATTTATTTTTATAGGAGTTTAAAGATGAAATCCATTTTGATGATTTATAATTTCTATTCTAGTATTGATAGGGTTTGTATAATCCCCTTAGAATTTTTTCCCTCAATATTAACTAGATCACATTAATTCATTGAGATACATACTCTATAGTATCTCTATTCATGTTGTTCCTCCATAAATTATCTATTAAAAAGTTAATAGGTAGCTTTGATACCTTTTTCTCCCATTGGTTGTGGTTTCATTCGATGTTTCCTTTCAAGATTTGATAGGTTTTCTAACGAAAGAGTACTAATATAATTTTTATAATGTTACGAAATTTAGGAAACCCATAACTACCTCAATATGAATGATAAGAAAAAATACAAATGGTTACCAATACTGTATTTCAATAAATTTCTATCAAAATATCCTTAGTATTGATAAATTACCATCACATAAAACATGTAGAGTTCAGTCAAAAACATTAAAAAAATGATCATACTTATACTTATAAATCATAAATGTATTTATATCACTTATTTTAATCATACATAAAGACATATATGTTTAAAAATGATAACATACCCTTTACATAAATAAACCTCTATCATAGATAAATGAATTTCTATTGGAAACCTAGGTCCATCATTACACTGATAGAATATCATATTTGATTTCATTAATTAATAATACATGTTAAGAGATATACTAAATTTTTACAATCACAAAATCTCTTACTAAATGGAAAAAAAATTTATATCGGGATTATTTATACAAATTACCAAATAAAATTCCATACAATGAAGTGGAGGCCTTGTGTTCCTTAATTATTTTAATTCTTCTCAAAATTAAAAAAATCAATTGTCTAATGACCTTTCATTCCATAAATGAAAAAATTATAAATTCCTTAACGAATATTTCCACAATCTTTCCTTCCACACATTTTGCCATTATTTAAGGCTTAAATAGTTCCCTATATGGTTAATCAAATTTATGTTGAGCTCCTTATTTATTTTATTTTTAGAAATATTAAATTGATTGTAAAATCCTTTCATACATCCTCACTCATCGAATATTAAAATTCATCTTTATATCTACTGATGTATCTTACAGATAATTTCCTTCAACGACTTGGTTGTATGCCACTGAATAATCGATCTAACTTACATTCAATTTTGATAAAAATTCCATAATTTCACCTTGTATGTATCAAAACATTTTTATTATAGGTACTAATTGATTCATCTTCATACTTATTTTATTTAAGTAATTACTTCTCAATTTTCATATGAAGAGATCTCATATAGTAATTATTATAAAAAAATATTAAACTCATCCTAACCCATGATTTAAATTTTTCCATATAGCCTCATGTTCTTGAGATGATTCTACCAATCCTCTTATTCAAAAAAATAATTATAGACAATAAAATTAAATTTTTAGATTATAAAAAGATTGGATAATGGAAACATATTTCGATTAGGACTGGTCCATTGATCAGCAACTAGAGAATCAATAGAACCACTAAATGATGTTCTATGTTTCCTCACGAAGGACTCCATATCATATTCTTCCCTCATTTTATCTGTAACGCCCCGACCCCAGTTACCCAGAGTCGGTGCATTATTACATAACATTGGCATGATCACAAGAAAGATCAAATCTCGAAAGACCGATTGGTTTAGTAGCCTTGGAAACACTAGATATAACCATAAAGTTTTACATTACATTTCAAAGTGAAAAACTAATACAACAACAAAGTCTTCATATCCACACTATTAACCCCTCATAATATCCCTGCAAGTCATTCATAATTTACTTCTTCACTACCTGGGAAAAATAAAACATAGAAAAGGGGTGAGCTCAAATGGCCAGTAAGGATAACAATATAGCGGAACATTCAAAAATAATCATAAACATTTAAGGCAATGAATTACTAAAACAAAAGCCTTTTAAACTTGAACTTCAACATAGTATGGAAAAAGTAAAATGAAATAATGCCATTTACTTATTCACATGGATATTCTACTAATCGAATAATCACATGAAATATCAATAACCACTTTCATAATGTTGGAATGCATAATGTCAAACGTTAATTTCATTGTCTAGGCCTCATCCCAAGACCTAGGGGTTAATTCTAACCAGAACCCAACCCGGAGTGCCTCTAATAACCGGACACCAACCCGGAGTGCCTCTAATAACCGGACACCAACCCGGAGTGCCTCTAATAACCGGACACCAACCCGGAGTACCTCTAATAACCGGAGACCAAACCGGAGGGCTTACTTTTACCAGTCCCTAACCTGGAGGGCTTACTTTAACCAGTCCCCAACCTGGAGGGCTTACTTTTACCGGTCCCCAACCCGGAACATAGTTGTTCAGCACATTCATCTGAAGAAAGGTTTGAAATATCACATAAACATTCAGATTAAAAATAACATCTGAAATGTCAACACATTAAACATAAACCATGAGTGATATAAAAATAGTACATCCACAGTCAAACATAACTCATTCGATACAATATGGAAGATTGTATTGTATCACATGGACCTCAATCAAGAATAATGAAGGATGTTGACATAGATGAAATCAAAATTCTTTTTAAAGAAATATCCCCTTTTACTTTTGAAATCATTTAAGATCCATATAAAATAAAACATTTTCTTGAAAATATTCTTATAAGCTTGTAAGGAAAGCTTTGAATATTTTATAACGGCGAAAAATAACCGCACTCGCCGTGTAAGTTAAAAAAACATTCTTAACTTAATTTTGTCGAAAAGGTTATAAAGGACCTTGTTTTGAAAGCGACGGAAAGATTCCTTTATAAACCTCTTATAAAAAGTCAAACAAGTGTATAAATGACTTTAACCCATATTCTTGTAAATAGTAAAAATGTTTTGAAATACATTTTTAAGAAACATGGATGTGGATGATAATGAGATCCCAGTAGATCATTACATATAAACAACCTTGGATAATGAAGAGATTGTGAAATAACCCTTACCAATTTGGTAACTTATGAAACATACAACCCATGAAAGAGGTATCATACAATGAAAATGTAAATACACATAAGGTAAAGTGTATTACACAAAGAATACAATTATGGGCATTACATACACCACACAAAAGATAATAGTGGAAATATGGCATGAATCTCACGGAAATAAAGAGTGAGATGAAAACCCCTTACCACGTTAATCAACTGAGTCGTATGGCCAAAAGTTAATAACCACCAAATTATTTAAAGAATAACATGAATATAAAGATAATCATGATAATATATATGTCAAATGCTAGTACACAATACACCACTTTCAATAATTTAGTGGCGAATAATGGAAATCTCACGGAATTGAATGTGAGATAAGAAAATCCCTTACCTTGTACTTTTCCTTGGTTGGGGTAGGTTAACCTCCTGTATAATGGGGAAATAATTTTACTAAATTATACATTAATATGATATCATATATGATCTTTTAATATTGATTTGATAATAATATCTTAGTATTATCGTTGTTTCGGGTGTTAACTTACTCATTTTTGTTTATATGTTTTGTTACGTAAGACATGTTTGTATAGGATAGGTTTTATATTATTCAAATCCAGAATGATATCAAGTCCTTAAACATCATTTTTAAATCATCAAATGATAATTATACTTGAATGGATACGATGGAGAATGAATCTCATCGCGTTCGTGGAGACGGTAGTCCGTACGTACGCACGAGCGACAATATCATTCTTTTGATATTAAAATAATATATAAATGGATGGTATATCATATATACAGAATCATTAACATGTTATATTTATTATTTATATGAGTTACACATCATTATTATACCCATCCAAATAATATTATATTGAATAACATTTACACCACGACGTGGAGACGGTAAGTCGTACGTACGCACGTATGGTGACATGTTATTATTAAAAGGGTGGATAGAATACTGAATATGGTTGTACCATATTTATAATAACATCACAGTATATAAATGATACTGGAGTTATTATTTTAGAATGGTAACAACAAAGGAAGAAGAAGTGGAAGAAGAAATGAACTTGGAAAAGGGGTGGTGAAAACATTACCTCTTCTTCGGGTTCTTCCTTTTGATTTGATCAAAAGGGCTCCGTAGGTTGGCTTTCTGATCAAACTAAGTCCTTTAGGTTGTATTTAGGGATGTTGGGAGAGTATTTGGGCAGAGTTTGGCCGAACCAAAAGGCTTTAGAGGTGTGAAGAAATGAGAAGGAGGAGTGCCCTTTTATAAGAGGGGTGAGGCGCACCTTTGGAAAAGCTAGAAATATTAATTTATAATAAATTCATATTCGGTTTCTAATGGCTCCAAAGTTTATTATTCAAAGGTTAAGGTGGGGATAGGTCGAAAACCACTCATCCAATAGAATTTAGACAGGTTTGGGTACTTATATTAACCTTATCTTTAAGTATTAACTCTAAGTTAATTAGTTTCACTTTTACAATGACTCTTTGTATTTTTATATAATATGGTTAATAAACGTACTATATACATCCAAGCTACCTCCAAGTGGTCCATTAATGATGAAACTATCATGATATAAGTCTCTTGGCCGAACCTTAGAATTTTATGAATTTAATATCAATTAATAATATAATATTTGTTTTAAGAACTCTTTTATGTCAATTTTGACACTATTCAATAGTTGATTTTTGTGAAACTCATAACAGATTGATTACTTCGAACAAAGTCCATTAAATCAATCCTAATATATCATATTATCATATAAAATTAGTTTAATTCATTAAAAGTTTCATATTATAATTATTTGGGTATTTATAAGATCAATTATTTTAATTTTTCACTATTTTAGGAATTACTGCATCATCATTGTGTCATAAATAAAATAAATTATTTAATGTCTAAAAATTATAAATAAAATATCATTATGTAGGATATCGTTTTAGATTTCTAATGAATATTTATAATCTAAAATCCAACATATATAACCCTATGTAACAATTGTTTTTCTAAAAGATATGCGCTTGTGTCATTTTTGTATTCATTTTAAATTAATTAATATAAAGTGTCATTATCACTTACAAGTGGATCCATGGGGTCCCAAAATCGACCCAAAGATGCTCATGGTCGACCATGTATCAACCAATAGGGTTAAGACACGTTTTAGGGTAATTTAGTATTATTATAATATTATTTTTTAACCCTTATTTACCGGATTTACCCTTAACCATGGTAAATAAAATATTTACCGCAGTAATTATTCAAAATGTCTAAAAATAAAAGTTACCTATTTACAAAATTTGAACATCCTGATTCCAAATATGGAATCCATTTTCCTAAATTCAAAACATAGAAGTGGAAGAAATTAATTTAAAATTAATTCCCGCTGTCAAAACAAAAAGGGGGTTTTTAAGAGATAATAACTATCAAAAGATTGACACTTGTTTATGTTCGCTTTAATTGTAAAATTATGTTCAATGACCAACATTATATTAAATGGTAAAAATATATTCTAAATATACTTTAAAACCACTCTAATTCAAAATTTATCAATATTAATTATTTTGATTAAAAAAGTTTTTTTTAATTAAAATTTAGTAATTTTCACTATTCATCAAAATATAAAAGTTATCCAAAAAGTACCAAAATTTCACCCTCGGCTAATTTAGATATTCCGAATCCATAAATGAAGTCCATTTTGAAATATAATATATATGATTTCAAAAAGTAGGTATTACTATTCACAACGGCTAGTTTAATTAGTTGTGGTGTGTGTTAGAACTCGAGGTTGCGTACAACACACGCTATCGCATTATTCGAAGGGAAACGTACCGTGGAAGCATGGGATGTTTCATTTTAAATTTTTCGATGTCCCCATTTAGTCAAAAAGTTTAAAATATTGTATTTAAAAAAAGGGTTCACTATTAAAAGTTGATAAAAGTGCAATACTGAAAATGAATTTGTTCTTGCATTATATCTAAGAAATTCATAATATGGATTCTAAAATTATAAGGATTATATAAAGTTTAAAATTTAGATAATACTATTCATAACCTCTTTTGAATGGCTTTTTTTTGTAAGTCATGGTGTGATTGAACTCGGTGTTGCGTGTAGTACATGTTATTGAATTATTTTGAAGAAATAACACACTATGAAATCTTAGGGTGTTACACTCTCCCCTCCTTCAATAAATTGCGTCCTCGCAATTTGAAATTGTTCTTCGAAAATAAAAGGTTGAAAATAGAAAATATATTTGTGGGAAAACCCACATCGGAAATTGGGTTACTAAAATTTTGTCTTAATATGAGGAAAAGAGAAATGAAAGGGTCACCACCAAATTATGATCTCGATTAGGAGAACATTGGTGGCAATTAGAGACATATAATTGGAGGAAAAACGTAAATATTTATAGGTAGTGATTGAGGTCATCAATCACAAACAAGTGTAAAATTGAGGTCCTTAAATTCATCAATCTATGATGATTTGAAATACCATCGGTTCAACAAAACATAGGGTATTAGGATAACACATTTTTGACATTTCAAAATATCTTAGTTGAAATCCCACATCGAAAAATGAATTAATGAGGCCTATATTTAAAATAAAGAGTGGAAAGTATGAAGATTACCGAAAATAACATATACTAGGGTTCCATGTAGGAAAATATGGATATGGAGGAGAAATCTAACCATCAATTATCTGATGGAGAGTGGTAGAGAACATGGCTATGAAAAGGCCAAAAATCCCAAAGCCATAAATTAGTGATGATTTAAGGTACCATCTAGGACAATATTTTTGTTCTAAGTTCCTTTTATTAATGTTGATGAATTTATATATGAGATTGGCTAAGATCATAAGGAGATATACTTGCTTTATAATTAGAGTTTTATCCATTAATAAATTCCTACCACAAACTCATCTTTCACTCTAAAATATAATAGAATGTAATTTTTTTTTATATTTATACTATTCGTACAGGGTTCCAAAATAAATGAATTTATAATTCATCTACCATATCTTTTTAAAAAAACTACATTATTTAATCCAAGACATCTCGTAGGCCAGTGGTAGGTGATACACCCTTGTCGCCCTTCGGTTGCGGGTTCAAGTCTCGCAGCCTTGCCGGACGCGACGGGTTGCCGCCCGACCTCCGGGTTGTCCTTTTATGGAAATCCAAAATAATCCAAACTAGAACTATCCAAAATACATCTGTCCAAACTCACATTCCAACATTTATAAGGAAGGTAAACATAATATAGATCCTTTTTACCCCGTAATAGCATATGAATACCTTCATCTTGTATTCTTTTAATAAACTGAAACATCTTGAATTACCATATTCCTTATTGATTACATTTATTCTCCCCTATTCCATATAGAATGCTGGATATACTTCATCAATCCAAAAATGTTTTAAACCCCAAAAAAATTATGGAATATACAAATCATTAAAAAGTTTTCAAGGTAGTCAAGAATATCCAATATAATTTATCCAAATCAATCATGTATTATTCTAAAATCACTAACTCGGTATCAGAACTATATTATGGTTTATCATTCTCTCAACCATATATTTTCCAAAAATTTATCCTGCTATTGAGTCACTTTTCTTTGTTCCACAAAATCTCAAGTCCTTAATGAAATAGTACTGCAGTACAATCCTTATATACTCCATAATTATTATAACAAGTACATTGTTGATACAACACTCAATTGACATAATCAACATTAGAACTCTGATCATACCTCTTCATCTGTGGTAGTATCATAACTTGATTATTATCCAATAGCATCATTTGCGGCATAGTCTGATCATACCTCTTCATCTGTCGTGTATGATTTTTTTCGATAGTCATGGTGCAAATATTTTGATAATGGTTTTATATTATATATAATTTTAATCATTATAAAAAATCATATATATTTATTTTATATATGTCTAGAATCACTAAAAATATTGAGAAAAAAAAACTACACTGATCTTAGAGACAGTTGAGGGAATGTACGCATGGATGTTATTTTAATTTTTATTAAGGGATGGATGGAATGAAAAGAAAATAATAATAAAAATTATTTAATAATTATTATTTCAGTTATATAATATATATTAAATAAATAAATAATTATTATCACCCATGTAAAATTATTAAAAATACATCACATCGCGTCGTGGAGGTGGTAGTCCAGAAGTACAGATGATAAATGTAATCACTTTCCAATAAGTTGGAATGTATAATGTTATAAATGTTATTACAATCCAACAAATTTATTAATTTCATTATAAGAATATATAAATATTAAACCCATCATAATAACCATTCATATAGAAAGGTAATGAAAATTTATTTGTATCACTATGTGGAGAGGGTGAGTCTTAGATACACTTGGGAGATATTTTCACATCAAATTTGATGGAATGATATTGAAAAAAGTTGTTTAAAAATTATAATAAATTTTATTTATATATAGGTTACATAATATATTAATATTAGATTAATATAATTGTGTTATGGAATTTAGAAAAAATAATTATAAAGAATGGCTTTGGTCATGGTGACTACCTATTCATTGAATTAACTCCTTCATATGTCTTCATAAGAGATCTCGGGTTGGTATATTTTTAAAACATTAACCATGATAATGAGAACATGTGATTTTATAAGAAAACATTGATTATTTTGGATTATATAGAAGTTTGAATGCTTCATGAGTAAAAGAATAGTAGTTTGCCCTTTTATTATTATAGGGAGGGGTACCATAGAATTTCATAAAATATAAAATTAAAATTAATTAAATTTGATTTAAAAATATCTCCAATTTGATAAAATTAAAATATAATAAGAGTAATTTTCAATCATGTATCACCAAATAAAATTTACACATATTTGGATCACATTATTACCATTGACTTTGTTATTTTAACCCTTTATTAACCCTTTTCACAATTACCATAATATTACTATTTTCTTCCCATCAAGGGTCAATATTGTCAATATAAAATTCAAAAATAAATCCATAAATGTACAATTGTAGATTTGTAAAACAAAATTTTATTTATATCACTAAATATAATTTTTTTTTGAAATTTATAAATTTTTATAAAATATTATATATCATAACATATAATTATTGTTTTCCTCAACATTATTCATTTAATTTGAATATATAAGAATCATAAAAAGGGCAAATTCAAATATAATGAAAAAATAACTCCCTAATATAAAATAGAGATCCATAAAATTCATTTGACACATTACCTTAAAAAATGACACAATTAATATTTTTGAAGTCATTTTACATATTTTTATTAATTGGAGAAATATTTCATTGATGGCGCAAAAGGTTTCTAGGTTTTTATATAAAAACTAAAAACAAAAAATAAATTTATTTCATGAAATTATTTTCATTACGATAAAATTATATAAATGTAGTCATTCTTAACTATATTTTTTTCTTACAAGGACGCATATAAAATATTTATAACTAAGAGAGTTACATCCTATAACATTAATTTCATTAAATATTTTGTTGTTTATTTTCCAAGAATGGTGTCCATTATGAAACTACAGTTTGATACTAATATGATCAAAGAAAATTTCATATAATCAAATAGAAATTTGGATAAAAAATAATTGTCTTACCAGAATGGCCCAAAGGCCTTCATATTTATTGATTTTTGATAACCCCCATTTCAAGGGATGAGGGGGAACCCTTACAAGGCCCGTAGGATCGGATATTACATTGCCCATAGGCTTAGGAGATTACATGACCCGAAGGTCTTTATGGAATTCAACCAGACTATCTACAAGGAACTACCCCTCCCGAGCATCGACATCATGATAGTAGCTCTCCACCTTTGTATAGATATCTGGCATGATTCCCGTGAAAATATGGATTCATTTTTACAAATTAATTTTATTTAATTAAAAAATATTAATTTTAAAATAAAAATGCCAAATGAGATGAAAAATCATCTTTACCAGAACAAATTTTAGAGAATAAAACATTTTTATTCTTTTCACAATCATATTTAATATATAAATTAATGTTAAATTCATTATTTAACATATAATATATCCATTTTATTAAAATAAATGTCTAATGGGGGTTAATTTTGTTTTTTTGGTAACAATACATTGTGTGAATTAAAAATATTTCTATGAAATTTATCTATTTTACTTTCATATGATTTTTATTTATATTATTAATTAATTAATACCCAATCAATTAATTTATGCATATGTGTAAGAAAATTTATAAAAAGTTATTTAGACCTATTCATGCAGAAAAATCCAGTGGATATACGATATATTTAATTTAATCATATATCACATTTATTTTAAACTCAGTGTTGTTTATAATGAAAGCTATAAACAAAACTTAATTTATATAAAAAAATATTTCATAAAATATCAGTGTGTTATAATTAGATTTCCTTTATTTTTAAAACACATAATATCTTTTTATGTCTATATTTTATGAACTACATGATCACTTACCTCAATTGAAGGATCTTTCCACCTATTATTTTCATAACTCTTCCACCTTCCCCAAGATACACTATTGTGTTTCTGAATCATCATTTCCTTCAAAAATATTTCATCTGCATGTTTTCGTCCCAATAACATTATTTCTCCAAATTCATCCCATCAAGGTGTAGTATATAACCTAAATAAATACATTTCCTCAAATATTACTATAACTATACTATAGATAAAATTTTAATTATATGAAATCTCCAACAATGTGAGATGTAGATCACGTTTAACCACATCAAGATAAATGAAATATCGTTGAGAGGAAGAATAATATGAGATCTATACAATCATTATAATTCATTCAAAATAACCATTTCAATCTATTCAGATATATTGAATATAATATAAACACACCCAAACACACTCTGACACAATGAAACATTATTGTTTTATATAGATCACAACTCAATATAATAATTCTAGTCCTCGGTGTGCTATGGATTCTTCTTGGATCAAACAACCCCTAGAGTCATCATATGATATGGATAGTCCTATAAATGTGATAGAATTATCCATTATAACAAAATGCACTTTTTATGAGGGTGAATCATGGTTATTGTAAATTTAAAATTTTGTTTTAAAATATTCATCTTTTATATAGGATATTATTCAAATTTTGTTTAGAACTATATTCAACCTATATTACTTGATAGAAAATCATCCAAAAATATTAATTTTATATAGTAAATTAAAACAAACATATAATAAACATATTTTACTTATTTAACAAAAAGGAACATGTCCAAGGATCACACATTGATGATGTATTGATGATTCAAAATAAATTATTATTCACATATTTTGTGGATATAATGTTTCATATATGGACTATATATTCAAAGTGTATTTCCTTTGAAATGTTTTGGTTTCTATGAATTCTCTCCCTATGAATTGACAATATTCTTCACTTCTAACACTGCATTTTTGAGATTATTTTATATATTATGCTCTTATAAGTCACTTCATTAGATATGATACATGATGGTATGTATTTGTTCATCACGAGAGACTAATTTCACTATAATTCATGGTATTTTTCATTATTTCACATCTCATACACTTTTGTATTCCACTGTTATATATGAAATTATCACATCATTGATAGATTTAATGCTTTTTCTTATAAAATGCAATATTAACAATTCTACTTCTCTGAATTCATATTATTCAACATATGAATTTTCATTTTTATTATGGTCTACAAAAGATTAATTAAATTCCAACATGTTTTTATCGTGTGGTTGTATTTTACACCATACTAAATGTGGCACTAAAATCATTATCCTTCTTAGTTATTTTAATTTTTGTATGGAAACATACTTTTTCTTGGGGAACCACTAAGGGACACAACTCCTTGGAGAAGAAAAACTAATTACATGAACATTAGGCACATAAAAATTCAGATTAATACTATTCTGAATGAAAAAAAACTATAGAAAAATTGATACCATAATAGAATTACCAACTGGTGCGTATAAACCATGGTATGAACTCGTTTACTGATCCCTATCACAAAACATGGGTGAAACACTGATAGAACAATTCCAATTTGGAAAATAATACTAAGTGAATGAATTTGTGTGTGTAACCCCTAACTATGTTTCTATTTTAATAAGACTACATGATCAAAAATAACTATCATTATACATGATCACGTGACTCCTTCTTATGTATATTTATAACTATTAAGGTTTATTTAGATCATGTAAATTTTTATGTGATCCACATTCATGATACATCCTCTTTCAAAATATCTATAAAAACCCATTTGTTAGTAAATCATTAATCATCAACAATCTTTTGTCTAATAAATGACAGACTTATGGTGGTATTTATAGGATAATTTTTAATTACATTACTCTGGAAGTTATATTCATATGTTCATTCCATTTTCTCCTAAATGTAACATGCATTTCTTAATAAATTTTCTTTCAATTGCATAATGTAATTATTTTATATAGGGAAGTTTAACGATTCCTATAAAGAAAATTCATTAGTTAATATCATATAACTCTTTCATTACATAACTCAATCAGAAGGAGACCTCACGGTCTCTTGAAATATCTTTATCATTCATTGTATGTCTCCCTTCATGGTATTCATGAATCCAAGGAAAGGATCCCATTTATCTTATAAGATAACCTAGACCATTTTGTTTCATGGTATAAATATTATTATGTTCACTATTAAAAAAATTTCTACATAAGGAATCCTATCATTTCCAATATAAATCTCTCAATTTGCTTCACATGACCTTGTAAAAAGTTCTCTTCATGTATCTATAATCAGAAAAACATTTGTAAATCAAGAATCCTCTCCTCCTTAGATATCTTCTGTTCGCCTATGTGATTTGAATTATTATATTTATTGAATGGACATATGTGTATAAGCGATGATCATCAATGATGTGATTAATTATTCTTATGTAGTCTCAGGATCCAACACGCCATAAAAAGTCTTGTGATCCTTCTATTAATACATGGTCTACCTAATACCATCTTGTTTTGGAGCTCTAACTAACATTCAGTTTATGTTTATTACACTACTTATGGATTAATCTCATGTCACATGACCCATAAGGGTTTATGAAGCCACATGTCGCTAACACACTTACAAGATTACATGATCCTTTCTACTTTATGTGATCATTTAAAGCATGAAATATTACCTTATTTGAATTCCCATATTCTGGATTTTAATATCTACAAAATGGAGAACACTGGGAAATTATGCATACTAAATTTATCTTGATTTCTTCTCAATTTATGAATTCTAAATCTATAATCCTCTTATATAAAATATTTATTTCAATTTATAATTACCTACACATTAATCAGGTTCATGACCTCTATTCATCATATCAATATTAATACAAAATTATGATTGAAAATGAAAAAACATGTTTTAGGGTTTAACAATCCCCCAATTGATTTTATTATTTATATTTTCATTAATATACCCTTATCAAATACTTTCATGATAATAAGGCTACATATTTAAGATTCACTCATTTATTTTTAATGACTTTTCTCTACCACATTGTGATAAAAAATCACAGTATCATATAAAATGATATTTTATCATTAGGTTGTCTTCTACTTAAGGTATTTTCTAATATTCCTTTTACATCATATTTTAATTTGATAGTTTGAGTTCTAGGGATTCATTGGAAACGAATTTCTCTTATGTCTCCTCTCACATTCATTTTAATCTCTATAAGATATTCTGCACTCTCAATCTATACATATTTTGGATCAATAATATCAAATCAATAGATTCCCAATTAGATTTAAAAACTAGTGAGGAAACATCATTCTTCTATAATTTCTAAACTCTAGATATTTAAAAAAATTATTCTCCGAGAAACATTCTTCTATATGTTTTATACCACTGATAGATTTATAGTGATTGAAATTATGACTTATAATTGAATCATTAATAGATAATATAAGCCTACTATTTCCTCATAAAGATGATGAAATATAACCATAATTGGTTGAACGAAATGGATTGGTGAGATTGGGGCAGTCTATCCTTTTTATGATGTTAAGGATATTTCATGGTTATATAAGTTCATGTCGGGTTCTCCATTATTTCTATTGAAATAACTTGGGGCATTTTTCCAAGTGGTATAATTGTGTGTGCGGGGGGGGGGGGGGGGGGGGTTCATTATTGTTCACAATCATCAACATCAGGCATACCATATTTTAAATTTTAAAAAATATCACATTACTTATTTATTTAATAACTATGTACAACCAAATTACAAAAGGAAGGTGGCCAGTTGGGGTTTCATACATAATGACCCTGAGGAACTAAAATCGGTTAATTGGATGGGAGTTCAGGCCCGCCACAACCTTTGGGGGGTTGTTTCCTACTCTAGGAATCGATTATATATTTAATATATGATTTTGAGTCTCACCCTAATCTCATTATGAGGCTGGTTACCCTAACCATAATGACCATAGTTTAAACCCATTATGTTCAAAATAAGCGGAACTTATTCATGAATCCATTTGTATGAATATATTGTTTTCATCTACTTCCATTTGATGTGTAGATACTCATATGATAAAGATATATAACCATGAAATCTAGAGTTTTTTTGTTATCCAGGGAGGCAATGATGAGGATTATGATTATTTGGGATTAATACATTATGAGGTATCATATGTTTCATGTTTTATAAAAGGAATCAACATTCATGTAGTTCATTAAACACATGTAGTTTAACATTAAATGGAAATGAAATATATGTCAGAACTTGGAACCTAGTATTCAAGTTCTAATGACGAGGACATATCCGCCATATCCTAATTTTGGAAGGAATATGACTTATTATAATTTTTCATGGTTTTTAGTTTAACATTTGATTGGAAGGACATATATATGGGCACTAAAGAACATGATATTCAACCATAAGACTCAATAAGATTTCCAATTTATCCTGATTATGAAAGGAACTAGTGTAATCATTTGTCATTGACACCCCTGGTACTATCCCCATAGTAGATTATCTTATATAGAGGAAATAATATCATTCCACTCATCTGGGATAATATTCTATGGTTCCCTTGGATGGTGGATAGTCATGATGTCAACGATATGTCCATTGAAATTCCCAAAGGCCATGTGATCTATGATCGATGTGAGAAACCAAGGATAGAATTTAGTGAGACTTATTTCATAAAGATGTGGGATTTATTTAATGAGATGGATTTTGGTATTTTTATTATGGATATCAAGACTAAAGATAGTGTCCTACATATCCATATTATAGCCGAAACAAGAGTTATCATAGTTCATTTGTATTTTAAGTCCACTACTAGATTAGGTGGAATGATCATCCCATTGGAATTATTAGGTCTTTATTGTTGAAATGATGAATACATGACCGTACCTACACCAAAGTGGGTCACCGTTTAACTTTTCAATTAGAAAATAAGAAGGAATCATATGTATCCTAGTTATGGAATGAATCATATTCCTTATAGATTAATGAATTATTAAATCGTTTTTGGATGAGTAGTGATGATAATCTCATGGTAGATATTGCCTCCTAATGGTTCAAATTTCAGAGACATGAAGTGACATACACAAAACTACGTTCCAATTTGAGTTTTATCTCATGCCTTTGGAAGTTTTCCATTCTATCCTGGTTGTGGAATAAATCAGAGATCTCAAAGTTTAATGAGTTGGGGCTTGGAAACTGAGGTCACACTTATATTGGTGGAATAACATATATGCCTCTATTCTGGAATTACACATTATATTTTATCTACATTTATTTAAATGATTACTTCAACTCATGAATCCTACGAATGATTTTCTTGATAAAGGAATAAAGGGTTCAAATTTTTTTTCTCTTTCTACATATAGATGTTGGACTTCTGTGGTGAGACTTCCCATTGGATGTATAATATGGATATCAAGACCTAATAAATCTTCATATAAATCATTTTTATAGTTTGAAGAAAACATCTAATTGTTTTTTGGTCAGGTATTACCCAATAATGTTTCCTTATGTGGAGGATCTATATGCTACTCATGTCCTAGGATGACAGAATACCCTATCCAACTTTTATTCTAGTCATGAACTGTCTATCTTTTTTATATACCCTTATATTCTACTTGATCTGTTTGAAGATGTCTTCATGATATGTCTGATGAATATCCCATTATAATGATTACATTGTCACATGATCAAAGATGACTTGTCTAAATGACATCAAAAGATCATACTATCTTATCTTCATATACATCACATGATCCCAGTTGACATCTTTAGAGGGTGTGACATTATCCAGCAGACTATCCCTTGTTTCATCGCAAAATATGGAAAAAAGGCTATGAGGTGTTCATGAGAGTCAGTTTGATATTTTTTTGGAGGGTTTTGAATGTAATGAATTGTTTTTTCACATGTCAATGTGAAAGCTGGATGTCATGTCCGAGGAGATGCCATAAGAGCCAGATGACATACATAGTGGGTGTGGCATGGCCAGATTATATTATCCAAAGGATTTTATTACATTCAACTGATATTCAATATTATTATTGTAAAACTTAGCCGACAAGAACTAATGTGTCTACATGGTCTAGAAGACACATCTTGAGGACATTACAGGGCACATATGGTGATCTTTTAGAGTATCACATGATATTTGTACAATTACAAAGGGGTTCCAAGTGACATGCTATGATGGTCCATGGTGACTTCTCAAGATCAAAATATTATACCAATGAAGTATTCTATGACATATGAATCTTTTACTAGTGTTTTCTTATGACTCGATTGGTTCATGTGAATAATAAGAGGATCATCATATATTTTCATTGCATATATTTTTTATGTTTTAGTCTTCTCCCATCCTTTTATTGAATATTCCTTATTATTTAAAAATGTTATCATGTTTCTTGTGTTGCATGTTATAGAAAATATGTTGTATTTCCTTCTCATAACCCTTAAAAATCTATTGATATTTTCTATGGGTGATGATGTGATTTTATTATGCATTCTACATAATCCATTTGAATATTACATATATTTTACCTGAAAAATTACATATTCAGTCATGAGATCAGTCACTCTAATAAATCCTCATTAATTCCATTACACATCTATAGGAGCTTCCAATGAAATTTCCCCATTATTTTTCATACATGGGTAGGTGATTTATAGGAGTCACCACCTTGGTTATTCATCACTTTTCATGGTGAATAATGGATAAATCCAAGAAGTAGTCAGTAGAGATTTTTGATGACATGATTTATCATGAGGATTTATCATAAGATATTATGGGAGTGTCATATGATTTTTTTCCAGGATATCATCCTATAAATGAATCATTAATTAGATTATATTTAATTAATGGTGTCTTTTTGAATCATGAGAACATGCTGCGGGTTTTTTTATTATTAGTCCTTGATTTCTATATACATTTAAAATATTAGGAGACTTTCCATAGGAATTTTCAGATATATTTTATGCCTTTTATATGTTATTATGTGAGACTATAATGGAATTCAATGGGGCATTTTTTAGATCAAAATGGCTTATCAAGGGGTCTTGTGAGGCTGTTATAGTGTATCGTATGTTTTTTACTATAGCAAGAGGCTTCTATAATCTCCATTTGTTTCTATATTTATTTCAAATGGAGTTTTGGGGTTTCATGAGTTTTTTAGTGTTGTAAGCTAAAATAATTCTCCCTATTGGTGATGCATTGTGTGACTAAAAAAAGGTCACATGGAGATGTGTAATAGTTTCATTGAAAATTTGACATTTTTATAATTATACATAGAGAGGGAGAAAAAGTACACTTAGAAATGAAAAAATTCAGTTATGTGATGAGGGTGACTTTTATGTAGGCTCTGGAACGACGATGAAGACATGTTTCTTGGGGATTTCAGTGTCATTCAAATCTATATGAGCATGAAACATTATTTTTCAACTAAAAAATGAAACAATATTTCCATATTTTGTTTCCATGTAATATTTTACAAGGGTTGTGGATTGTAATTGAAGGTACAAAGTACATTGTTTAGGTGGATGATAAGGAAAAATAATAGAAATAATGGAAAAGAACACACTAAGGTGCTGCGTTCGATAGAAGTTATGCCAGGGCTCACAATGACAAGAAATCCCATTTTGCAAAGTGACATATTTGTATGATGACACTATGTGAATACAAAATATCCATTGGTATTCATGCATATCAAAAACAATTATTATGTTGAAGTTGGCTGTCCTTTTCTAGGGGAAATGGGGGAATAATAGTGAATTATGATTCTTAAATCATGTTGTCTGATTTGAGGAATGTGTTATATCCCAGAATGGTTTGATCCCCCTAAAATGTGTGTCACTACCTAGATAATATATGTTCACCATGAGAATTTGGGTAAAATAATTAGCCTAATGATTGCTTGAATGAATGTGTCTATAGATAAAATCTTTGATTTCACTACTTCTATAATATAAACTATATGAGGTTTATGACATTTCTATTCAAACCCAAATTTTTTCTTATACTATGGAGATGATGATTTAATCAATAGAAGACATGAATTTTGATTAGTAATCCCTTTGGTATTTTTCAACATGATAATTATTTTGACTCTTTTAAAAGAAGTTTAGTCTCTTGATATTAGGACCATTATATACTAGAATTGAAGGTCATATAGGTTTGACCATTATGTAGGTAGTTTAAGGGCATGAATCACATGGACATTAAATGTGGGATTATATAAAAGACATTAGTTAGGATACCAAGGATCAATAGTACACCAACATACGTAAAAGTTGGAGATGAAAATATTTTAAATCACGTATCAAGGATTCCACATCCCATGTAATGATATATGAAAATCGTATCAAGAATGGCCTAGAGCACACTAAGGTGTTGAGTTTAGGAGTGACGATGTCAGTGCTCACTAGTATTAGAAATAAATTTTAAAAAAGTGATATATATAGTTGATGACAATAGGTGTGTGTGAATGATCCATGGACTTACTTGTATAGTCATAAAATGGTCCCTTGAAGTTATGTATATTTTTCAATGGGTCATGAATGATTTTTGGAAAGATGAGTTTCTCAAGACATGATATGTGATTTATGGATTTAGGTGCTTAAAATATTGCAGAATAACATAGTACTATGTCTAACTATGGTAAGGTGGTTGTGATACTTTAATAAAGATCCAAAATGGATTATGCACTGCATAGTTTATAATTGTGTAGCATGGATGAATATTCTTCAGTATAACTTAACGCCATGAATTAAATAAATTTTACTTTTATTTAAACATCATGTGGTATGTATGTATTTTTTGTTTATATTTAATTTCACTTTGACATGATGTTTTCCACCTTTATTAATCACCATGTAGTACGGACCTGGGAACCAACATAAATAATTGTGCAACATATATAGCAAATGCATGAAGGTCTTATGTAGATTTGAGTTGCACATAGGAAGAAGGGTCTCTAATTGCTCATCCCCTAAACTATCGGGGTTCTATTAATTTACTATTTTTTCCATGACTTGGATTGGATATATACATCTCACTATATATCTTATGATGACAGTAACAAATCCACACATACATCTTGAAATGGAAAAATTCGATGTAGGTCTTCCCTATACATGGTGGTGGGAATTGTTAATGTTGATTTGTATAGTTGTGACCATGATTGAAGATCAATGTGTTTCGATATATATTATTATGTTAGTAATCAATCCACACAAATTCTATGAAATAGAATCTTCTTGTGCATGTTTGGACAATATGCATGGAGGGGGGAATTTATATGATTATTTTTCTATTACTCGAACAGGGTAAGGATATTCAGTTATCACAATGTATCATGTGATGTCAGTAAATATTCCACACATATCACTCATTGAAAATTGAATATTAATGTCATATGGAAATGAAATTGGATTCCCAACATAAAAATAAGTCTTTTTATTGAACACATTGATGAAAATGTATTCATCAGTACATAACCTATGATGATTAAGAAAATGCCACAAATAGTTCTTGATTATGGTTGTGGAATTATACAAATAACCATCAATAGTGTCCCTCTTAAAAGAGGATCACCTGAATGTGAAATGTTAGGTCATGAAAGGGACACCAATTGTTCAATTTAATATCATTTTGTGAGGACTCATGGTATGAATTTTAATTCCATTCAGTCAATACCATGATGATAATGTAATGAGATGTTATTCATTGTCTATATGTGGGAGCCTATACTGAAATTCATAACCAGGTGTGAGATATGATTGGTGTGAGAACCAAATAATGGAAATGGATCCACTCACCATGTACTGACGGTAAATGACAAAGAAGGGGAAATGTTATATTTTGTTTTTGCAAGACCAATATATAGAATCATGTTGTAACTACATATCACATTAACATGAGAATCATGTAATATTTTGATCTAAAAAAACATATAATATAATGTTGTGCCGAAATGATATCAACCATGGAGTTTAACATCTTTTATTATGGATATAGGTCACCTAATATGAATTTATTTGAACCATTGGGGGATCCACACAATTTAACATAATATAGTGAGAACATTATCCATACTGTTTAGCATTATATGATGAGGTTGTTTATACAATTTTTAACATCATATTACTAGGTTACCTAGGATAACAACATATTTTTTAATGTCATCTGGTCAGGACATGAGATGTTTTCAAGTTTAATGTCTTTCTTACAAAACATGTGATTCTAGGAACATTAACGTCTTGCTACCAGAACAAGGGTTACCCAATGTGAAAGCTAATTATCACTAGGGTTTGTCGTAAATCTAGAGATTTGGGCATCACTCGGTATGTTGTGATAATATGAATAAACTAAAACATAATTCAAAGGAGGAGGCACTTTTTATGTAAAACCGAATTTCTCATGGTTATGGTGACATTTCCTCAATCTACTTCACTGATATAGCTCATGTGTGGTGAGTCATTAGTATGAGGGTATTTATGGTGCATTTTATTATATTGTATCAAGAAGACACTATGTATAGTTTAGCATCACGTGGTTAGGAAAAAAACATTGTGAAAATTAATGTTTTACTTCAAAGATAAGAAATTTTGTGCAGTTTAACAAATTTTTTCCTGGAAAATCTTGTGTAGATCAATGTCACAAAATTCAGATGATGGGTGCTTAATGATTTTTATGATATTTTTTCATTGAAAAAGCTATCATTTTTGGGAATGTGACATGTTCCCCGTCCATTTTTGGTTAGTTAGTAAGATCTATAATGATATAAGTTATGTGTGATGTAAAGTATATCCCATTTGGGTTCATGCTTTATAGGCATCCATTATAGTATAATTTGGGTCATCAGATCCAAGAACCATTCTAATAAGATAAATGAAAGGAGGAAAAATTTATTATTAGAGGTTCATGGAATATAATCCTGATGGAATTTAATGTTGTGTAATGTTAACCTAATTTTCTCGTCAAGAGTGCCCAATTCATCCAATAACTATTGGAATTTCTCATCATATGAAAGTTGTATCAAATTAGATATTCGAAGACAACACTGGTGGACTTTCTTGGGTAACACATCATCAGTACTATAAGCCAATGATATGGTGTATTAGGTGGGAAAAGATTAATATGAGTTAACTACTATCTATACCTATATCAATGTTGATAACCCCTTCATATATAGATGGTACAATGGATCAAGAGGTGGTGGTCCAGAAATTATGGCACACATAGTGGAGTTACTTGCAGGAAGCTAGGGCCTCTATAAGTTGAGACAAAAAATCATATATGATGGGGAATCCATGTCAGATCAATCTATCATCGTATGGACCAAAAATATGTTCATTGAATTATCCATGGTGGTGACAAATTTTAGGGAGGCTTCGTATCTTATTTAGATTAAAGCATGGGCTCATGATGGTCTACTCGTCAGTTGTAGGGTCAGGAGAAACATGTTCTATTGGTGACCCCATTTGGGAGGTTTGATTCTCAATACTGATGGTTCTTCTACCCTAGTTGTCTTATGATAATGGGGGTAGTATGTGACACCAATTGTTCAGTATACTTGGAATTTATTGTCAGAAAATGATAGGGTTCATTCCTTTATGAGGAGGCCATTGAGATGTTCATGGGCCTCAGATTATGTTGATTGAGGGAATTGGAAATCAGGGAAGATGGAACAGAATGTTTGTTAGTTCACAACACCCTAAATTTCCTTGGTGTTTCTTCTTGGTCGATAATCTATGTCAAAAAAATGTGATATCATCTACTCATAAAAAACTAATGTTTTACACGCATTGTAGGAGGGAACAAAGCAGTGCAACACCTAGACTCATTTGATAACTGTGGTTTAGAGGATTTATTTTTTCAGAATGCATACAGTATAAAGCATGTGGGGTAACCTTGATTAGAGGGGATGTTTTTAGTCTACATTATTTCATGCCTCCTTAGATATTGTTCCTATGTGGTAGGGGTGGGAGGGGGACACAATGTTTGTATTTCTTTTATCCTCATGTACATTGAAAAAAAATTATATATGTTTAGGTTGTAAGACAATGAGTATGGAATTGCAAGTATAAAAGTATAATTTGGGGTATTATAGGCCCATAAAGCAAAGATGAGATATTTTGGCACGGTATTCTTTGAATTGTCCACACTCATATAGAGAATATTTTATAATGTCTTGTTGAAACCCTATTGTTATCCATATTCCTCTAAAATGTCGTATGTATAGGGACTAGACTCTAAATTATACTCCTGGTATATTTTCTTCCACTCTATAGAATTGTAGATTGTGTTATTGTGTTTTAAAATTTTGTGAGGGACTCCGAACCTATGGATGATACGGGACTTTACAAAGGTTTAGGTATTTTATTTCCTAATCTCAATGAGGATTATTTCCCTAACCCATTTGGAAATTATTTTGACAATTTTAAGGATGTATATGAACTACTTAGCTATTATTGAGCGATATGGTCCCATAACATCCATTCTACAAAAATAAAATAGTTATGATTATGTAACTATATGTAAAATATTTGAGTGTTTGCAGATGAATTTTTAATGGATTTGGACTCGATTAAATTTCCATTAAAATTTCACAAAATCTAGTGTCAATTATTTATAACAATATCAAGGCCCCCAAATAAAGTGGGAAATCCTAGCCAAACACTGATGAGCATCATATGTTCATTCATGGACTCCATCCACGATGGTGTGAATCTCTCTTTCTACAATGAATCTGAGGAGGATTTAATCAAATATTTACTTGTATGGGGATTTCATCCCATTTGGGTTATCCTTAACCGTATCATTCATTGCACAAAAACAATTCTTTACTTTCAACTCGTTTTTTCAGGAGAGTTCTATTTTATAGATTACCATTTAGGGTGTCTATCCATACAGGGGTGTGTATTTGTTCATCATGCTCTAGGGTGATGTTAAAAAGATATATTTATTCTATATCTCAAATAATAATCAACAAGACCATTCATTGATGTGTGTTAAATGATATTTTTTCCTCTTGAATAGGGTTATCAAATAATTCAGATCGGTTAGCCATTGAATCATCATAATGATTATGTGATCAAGGAAGATTATGTAATGTGAGGTCAAAAGGTAACTCTATCAAAATTCCCCTATCATAGGTAGTGAGAGGGGTTTTTTCTTCATTTTTAGGGAATATTAAATATTTATTTTCCTTAACACTATTTTTAATAACTATTTATATTAATTTTCCCAATCTTCATCTATAAAAATACACCCAAACAATCAATAATATATTCTTATTGAGCCTCATTATTCATGAAACACATGTATAGTGGGAAAGTTAATGAAGAAAACATGGTCTAGAGAGACATATATAATCACTAAGAAAACAATACTTTGATTCCATTTTTCCATCCATTTTTGTATATTAATTTGGGAGGAGATACCAAAAAACATATACCATGATCGGTGAGTTTAATGGGAATAGAATATACCCTAATCTATGAGCGTAGTATGATCTAGTTCATTCAGCATGGTGGGATATACCGTGAATAAATCAGCTAGGTCAACGCATTTTATAAACCATTGCAAAATTAATTAAATGTAATATAATTTTACAATGATAGATCATCGGTCTATAAGTTCATTTATCATTGTGTGGCCAAGTATTTACTTTAAAGAAGTAATATAAGAGAACAGAAGAAATTTTTGGTGCCTCAAGTAATGCCTAAAATATTCACTATGAAGATGAGTGCAAGGAATCTCTTCTCAACATCTGGGAATCATGTCTTCATACCAATCATTGTTAATATGAGGTAATAGAGAACATTTTCAATCCCCACAATATTTTTTTGGCGAGAATGGACCCTATTGAGAATTCCATTGTAGAAACGTACAAGAAGTGTGAAATCCCTTCTACTAGAGGCATCAAACCTGATGGGTGGAGAAGCTACTACTTGATACATTAAATGGATTGTTCATAGTCCATGTTCCCTTGGTAGGTGAATCCGTTTTTTACTATCTTGTTGAAGGGAAAGGATTTCCTAACAAGTTAGCTATGAAACACCAAATATACATGACGTTCCCATGGAGAATCCTAACCTCATTTATATTTATAAGGGTGAATTTGATAAAACAACACTATTTTTCTATGGTTCTACCTTCATTTCAAATAGGAATACCACAAATCTATGAAACTCCCTTAATGTTTCCCCAAAGATGCATTTTAGTGGATTCATATTCCAAAAACAATGTGGATGTTTTTGGATATCTTTTAATGACCCGTGAAGTGATCACATTACTATTGTGATTTTACAAATAGGTAATCAAAATACAATTTGTATATTCTTCCAAATAATAGAAAAATTATATAATTAATAGATAATTTATAGGTTGTTCTAATGATATTTAACCCATAGGGAGTGACTGAATAGTAAAATATCCACATATGTTCTTGGAAGGTAGTTTCTCTTACATATTCATGGGATATATTTATTTGATTGTACCATGAACACCCATACATGAAGAAAAATTATCTAAATCTAGTAGTCCCTTTAGTCAAGAGATCAATTATTAGTAATTGGAAATAGACATTTCGAAACTGATGATTAAGGTCCTAGAAATCATGGTAGAACTTAATATTCCGACTAGTTTTATTTATAGGGATGATGTCGTCAAGAAATATTGGGGATATCTCTACTATAATAATGTTACCTTTGATAAATTTTTTATATATTTCATTTACATTGGTGACATTATAGTGTTTCAACCATCTATATACCAACTTGAAGCACTGAGGCTCATTAAGTATGTCTATATGGTATGTATCCACAACAAGATTTAGTTTGGAAATTTCTTTATTGTTCTAAGAGATCAAATATCCATGAGTGTTTAGAAAAATAATATACATCTCTTTCCCTTCATGGGAAAAATTGGAACAAATTAGTATTGTACATAGATACTATTCTATTACTAGATTCTCCTTACAGATCTTGTTAGTATTGGTGGAGGAAACTTCCTCAAATGTGGGAGGTAAATTCTTCGGGTCATTATCTGTTTCATCAATCTATGAGTCCATAGTGTAATTAACCAATAGTGATGGAAATCTAGTGGCATACATTTCCTTTAAAAGGAGAGAGAGTATGTAAGAATAGACTATAGCATCCCCTAATGCATGTTACATTAGAGAGAGATACTAGAACTGATTTTATTTTATAGTGTTGTTGGGCACAAGAAGGGCTTGGCCTTCTTGTACTAGGTCTATCAACTACAAAACATTTATGGGTAGAATATAGTTGGTATCGAGCATACTATTGGGAATTGTAGTGGTGGTCCCTAGGATGTTTGAGGTTAAAAACTTTATATCATCATCCACCAATGGAAATTTTCTTCCATTTTTTTAGAAACCTGTAATAGCATATGTGTCTTCGAAAGTCTTGATCACAGTGTTATCAGTATTTAGAATTTCATCATTTCCATTGATGTAAAAAAATTTCATTGATGAAATGTCAAAGGTACTACCATGTGGCTATTGATCCAAGTCTATCAAAGAATGATATTTTATATAGCATCTTTCAAGATAACCATAATATTATAATCAAGTGTGAGATCCCAAAAATGATCAATGAGTTTAATCATCAGAAGAAGTATTTTCTCACACATATCAGTCCATTGAATCGTCAAAATTTTTAGAGACAAACACTAATATAAACCGGGACTCTAATAGTGATATAAAAGTTTCTTTATTAGCACTTTGGATTCACAGATAATGTATGAAATGTTAAATGGTTAGCTTTAACAACTATAGTAAAATGCGCTGATAAAGGGACCATTTAATAGCTTTAAAAACTATTGATAAAGTGGGTCTTTATTAGTTATTTTTAGCAAGGATAAATAGTAACTTTATTAATGATATTTTTAGAAACGTTAAAATCAACCTTTATTAGTGATTTTTTATGCACTTTTAAAGGTTGTAATTAAATGTTCTAAAACATAAATAATAATGGCACCACTGATAGGGGTGTAATTTTCTTCACAAGCCACCCACCTCCTTTTATCAGCACTTCCCCCACCCCAACACATTTATGATCACTTTCACACACTATTATTAGGGCTTTAGATAATCTACCCCTAGAGCATGACCCGACCTCAAACAAGTTTAGAACCCGAGACATTATGCTTATACACGAGTGCCTTTTTCACAATTATATACTCTTTTTTACATATTATGATATATTTATATAAATATATATATATATTGTTATATTTTTTTACTATTTATTTATATAATTATATATATATATATATATATATATATATGTTTATATATATATATATAAATACAAATTTATTATGTATATATATTTATTTAAAATTTATAGTAACTCTAAGACCCCTAAAAACAAAAAACACATTACAAAACTATAAATACCCTAAAAAACATAAAACCCATAAAATAACCATAATATATAATATAGGAATTACTTTCCTCTACACAAATAATAAAGTAACTTATCATTAAATGATATTTGATTGGATATGATGCATCTGTCGAATAGACACTTGGATAAGATGTTATAGCCATTATTATTTTAAGAAAATGGGGTTAGTGACAAAAACTCAATTTTGGAAGAATTTTAGATCTTTTGTGGGAAATATACAACATTGATATCATATACCTTATTCTAAGACCCTTTATGTTATAGGTCTCATCACATGTATCGATTTGATATGTGGTTGAGTCCAAATCGACACCCGAATCAACAGATCTGGTAGTTTGAATTTCGAGTTTGATTTAAGACTTTTTCGAAACTATAATATATATTATTCCCTTGATTATAAATATATTTAAATTTCATGTTGTTTAATCTTTATTCATAATATTTTTATTACTTGGTTGTGAAGCTGAAATGGCCTACCTGATGAATTGTTATGATTCTTTCATGGTTATTAGTGGTTTTAGGGTTTTAGGGGTTTTTTCAAAATCAATGGCCTTTCATACACCATAACATCTAACTCGAGTGTATTATTTGCCTCTACCACATATAAAATTGAATCCTGCAATGAGATATACGGCTCGGTGACCCATTATATCCCTTTTTCACTTCTATTGAGGAAAAAAATTCCCAAAAGGCCTCAAAACATCCTCCACTTCTTCTATGAGTGTTCGTTAATGAAATATATATATATTATAAATATACCTATTATTAGTGATACTAAAAATGGCACTGATAAATAACCCCCTTTATAATTAATTTTTTAGTCGTGAAGATAAATTCATGTTTTATAAATTCTATTGTACAAGTGGTGATAATGGGTGGCCTTTATAAGCACTTTTATACCAGCGTGGATAAAGGGACACATTTAATAGTTCTTTTTAGCACTTCTAAAGACTACAATTAAACGTACTATGAAAACCATTTTTTAATACTCCATTTAATTATGCTCTTTATAGAATTGGGAAATGTGGTTTTTAACAATGATTTTATAGAGGTCTATTAAAACCCCAACACTAGAGAAACCAAATTTTGTAGTAGTGAAAATATATTTTACTATATCTAGAATATCAGATGGTTAGAACCATGATGAGGATCATCATGGATCCATTATCTATCACAGCCCTTCACATATAAACAATATCATGTCTTCGTAACACATATAGTGTGTACAATGTCCCTGGATGACATCATATTGATTATTCTCTATAAACAAGATGGATTAATCGTATTTATAATACATGGTATCTATTTGATAGACCTCAGATATATAAACTTCTTTCCTGAATTCCAATGGGATTTTTTGGCCTTTAATGAGTTCATATAAATGTTAATTGGAATGATGAAGTGAATCATTATTGGAGAGCCTAGTTGGGATAACCTCCATCTATTTTAGAATATCATCTTTTGTGAAAGATTTCATCATTTTGTAAGGTATGGATTCTCTAGGACATGTGCCTTAGAAATCAATAAATTTTTTATTTCATGGGAATGGTTCTCCTATAGTATTCTAAGGAGTATCTACTGCATGTTTCATGGTTAATGTTTAACTCCCCCATTTCCACAGATTTTTTGATACTCAAACCCCCGCTAGGTGGTCATGTAAGGAAACTATAGGTGGATGTCCACTGGAGGGTTCTGGTACACCTCTATGTACTTTGTAGTCATGATAGAGAACATTACTATTGAACTTGAATTCATTTATGTTCTATTTGGGTATGTGATTGTAATATTGGTTTTGACCACCCCTATGTTTCCCCTATACCTTTGGTTCTTGCGTTTGTGGCTACATGTTCTCTGGTTTGGTGTCGAAAACTCATATTCAGAAGTATATTCATCATCAGATAAGGGGTATACTAGCTGTAACATGATGACAGAGGCAAATATGCACTCCTTATATGGTGAGGGTTACATTTTTTGGGCTGTGACAATGATTCTAATACATCCGGGATGAAAACTATAAGATATAGTGTTTTTATTTCAGCATATGTTAAAGAAATATTACTTATTGGTAATGACATACCATTATTATAGTCTATTAAGGACTAGTTAAACATGTGTTTCATTATGACAGAATTATGTGAAATACCCTACATTCTAGGTATCAACATCATTCATGAAAAATCTACATGGACTTTTGGACTTGGCCAAAGTATATATAATAACCCGATCCTAAAGAGATTTTTTATAGAACAATCCAAGAGGTTATTGTATCCATTGTCAAATGATTTACATATTTCAAAGAAAATATTTCATAAATCATAAAATAAGAAGTCGATAATGGGTACGATACCGTATGATTTAGTTACATGATCTGTAATATATGGCATGATTTCTAAGGAATTGAGAAATTTAGGAAGATATCATGAAGGTCTAGGAGAACAACATTTGTTTAATGTTATGTCTATCACTATGTATTTGTTAATAATTAAGGATATGTTCATAGTATGGGGTGGATACGAGGATATTGTACTTTGTCTATAAAATGATTATAATTTTAAAATAGAATAAAATTTAATGATATAGTAGTCCGGATATTTGTTTTTCTCAACATTGGTTCTGTGAGATAGAAGAGTTCAATGATTCAAGTTGTTGCTAATTATAAATCAGAAAATGAGTATATGGTGGCTTTATTATGCTCAAAATTAGTTCATTTGGGTATGAAACATTGTCCACGAACATGATGTGGTACCTATCAGTAATGACCCAATTTCATTAAACTATTATAATACATTAATGGTTGTTCATTCCGAATATCCAATGTCCCACTAATAGAAAAGGAACAAAATGTTGATGTGTGACCTCTATAGGGAATTTTATCAGAGGTGGATGTATTAGTAAATAGAGTTCCCAAATAAATAAAGGTGGTTGTCCCCTTTACTAAAGGCCCATCTCAGCAGAAGAATAAGTATCATGTGGGATCCAGAAGAAAAAATGTTATTAGTATTAATCTCTATTGAAAATGTGATTCTACTAGAGCTTGGGCCATAAAACCAACACCAATTTAATTTATGATATCCAAAATTAATATTTTTTAAAATTAATAATGCTCTTATCACATCATGATTTTTATTCTACATATTATAGTATGAGATAATGTTATAAGAGTAAGTGTCACACTGAATGGTTATTTTTGGTCATCAATATGATGAAAACCCATAACAACCATAAAATATAGCAAAACTATATGTTCTATAGCCTAATTATATAATTTTAGGGATAAAAATGATACAATATATATAGGGTGGAGACTCATAGGACATTTAGGAACCTACCTATAGTGTGTGATCTTGGTAATACTGAATGTAGTATAATATAAGATGTAGAAATGTTAGTATGAAGTCCATATTTATATGGTTTATTAAATGTTCTTATCTATAGATGAGTGTACTGATCCTTAGAATTTATGATTATTATAAATGAGTATTTGAATCATGTTTTCCTATGTATTTACATAAATTGTGACAACATGTGTTCGCGATGATATAGGATACATTCATTGCGTTGTGAGTAATATTGAATTTATTAATAATGACAGAGAGGATTTTTCGTATATGTTCATTAACAGATGATTATATCTAAGGACATCTGATGGAAATTATATAGACTAAATAAATACATTTCCATGGTGTTCTATATGAATCTTGTGTTTCTAGAAAATTATAGTCTGTGGCATCAAGAATATAGGGTGATGGAACTAGCATATAACATGCATGATTATAGGTATCCTGATTAATGGATTATATTAAACAATGAGTATATGTATGAGGGTTTATTTTGTTATGACATTAACATATTTATTTGGTCATTCCGTGGTATGTTTAATGATACTATATTTGGCCTTTAGACTACTTCACCTAATGACACAAAGAAAAAGTACTAGATGTACACAAACTATGTGTATCTTTAATCTTACTTATATAATTTATTATTATTGATTTTTTTAATATTTAATATATATTATTCCCATACATGATTTAATTATTATTTATTTTTTATTGATCTTAAAAATTTTATTCCCTCGGTTATTTAAGATAATATTTTGTGATTGATATATTTGATTAATAATTTTTTTTCTATGTAGTGAATATAATATTTTTACTTTATTAGTGCATAATAAATTTGAATTAATTTGTTAAATAAATATGCATTATTCAAGGATTGATAAAAAATAGTGGAGGAATGGATGAATGAGTTTAATGATCTATTGGGAAATAATATATATTGAATAATATTTGAGTAAATACTATTTAATTTTTATTTTCATGTTATGTGCAAGATGAGAAATATAATTATTATTATTTTAGATATGTGGTTTTACAACAGAATAATTAAAAATTAATAGAAACATGTAAAATTATTTATTTCTAACCAAAGTAGTTTATAAACACAATTATATTATTTTCTATGAGATCATATTCATTTATTTTTCTTTTTTTTCACCCAATGAATCGATAGAATCATTATGAAGCCCTAGAGAACTCACATAATGAATAACACTCTGTTGGATGTAGAGTGATCATCCTCCAACATAGAATACTAATTCAATAGAGATTAATGATAATAAATTAGAAGTGATTTGGTAAGAGATCAATGATGGAATAAATAATAAAATAACATATTCCATGCAAGAACCTATGGATTCCTACAATAATATTTGGTGGTTTTTAACATGTTTGTATCACATATATAGAGTATTTTCCCATTATCTGCATAACCAAATGATGGTCCTATGAAAACATTTGGTTAGATCCTTCAGTAATGAAATAATTTTCCACAACCTAATTCATTCATTGATTAAATTAATTATAAATAATATGTGATGATCATGTGCTGAGGTAAATGTTTTTAATACATATTATTTTTTTATGATTTAATTTCGTTGATCTCATGGTATTTTTTCATGTAAATATTGGATTTTTCATTGATAATGAAGATAGAAAAATTTGGAATGAAACATCACATGATTCTACTACACCCAAAACCTATAAAATCACAATCATTAGGTTTTCATATAAAAAAATGGTACCCATGAATTAATTTTAAAGAAAAATATAATTTTCACCCTTCAAAGGGATATAATGATTCTTTTATACATAACCTCAAAATAATACTTTATGAAATAAAAACATGTCAATGAAAACTAATTTCAATTCATAGAATAGTGATAAAGATACATTTTTAAATCAAAATCCTATAACTCATACAATCATATTTACAAGTACTCTTATAAATGGAATTACCAACTTAGTTAATTACAATATATATTCTCACAAAAAAAATCATTATCGAATGAATTTGTGAAATGTGTCACGAACACCCATAATATTGAAATAATTTAAAGTATGATATCATATATAAAACACATAGAAGATTTCATTTACATCATAAAATTTCATTAAAATTATATTTTAACCATACATCAAATTCTTTTTATGATTAACATAAAAATAGGGAAAAATAATTTTTCCATTGAAAACTGCTTAATCAAAAATTCTAAAACAATATGGAATAGATTATTTTTTTTATTATCCCAAAAAATATAAATATTAAATTTAATAATTCCTATTGGGCATTACTTTTGAAAATTATACTTATATTGTATATAGTAATAACAATTCCTGTCAATATTTTGTGAAAATAAAAAAATATCCCATTTTGAAGACATTAAAAATGCTTCTTTTAAAACCATAATAAATAATGTAAAACATGGTTTAATTTTTATTCCCAAAAAATTGATATCTATTTTTAGCATACATAAAATATTCAATAGAACATGGATATGGAAGAAGATATTTCTGAAGGATAAATTTAAAAAAATTTAAATAAGGTTTTGTAAAAATCATTTACCTCAAGTTTGACTCAAGACATATGTACTTTTAGTGATATATTATTAACATATATTTTATGTATAATTTATAATTAAAATCTATTTGGTTTATTTAGATATAGTTTTAAAATATATTTAATTTATTTTCAATTCTTATTTAGTTACTAAATATGTTATATTCTAGTTGGGTGTTTTGATGGAATTCACATCATAATCCCCAAACAACATTGGTAGGCATACCATGTTCCAAGGGTTATTTTTCACATAATATCCCAAACCTAAATCATAAAATAAATATATTTTTTATATTTTAAATAAAATTTCATAACTAGTAATTAAATCCATATATTAAATTTTAATCACATCACTTCGTGGATACTGTTGTCCAAAAACATGCATCAGAGAAATTATAATTTTCCATTGGATGGAAGGGTATGAATTTAAGTAGTAGAATTTAATTCATCAATCATAATATAGAAAATAATATATATAAATATATATATATTAAATAATTAATTCATATTAATCATCCCTATGAAGTGGGGATGAAAATAGAAACACATCACTTCATGGAGGTGGAAGTCCAAATGTATACATAAGCAATGTTTTCATTTTAAATATGTTGCAAATGGAGATAAAAATATTTTTTTCTATAAATGAATAAAATTTTATTAAATTTGTGATGATTAAGTTATCATATCATAATTTTTATATAATGTTTTAATAATATTGATGAATAAATAAAATTAAAGAACTCGGGTATGAGGTATAACATTTGTTTGAAAAGAATCATATCTCATACACCACTATCCATCTCGGATGAATTTGTATTGATAAAATACCCTAAGTACATGGGTAAATACTTTTTAACTTAAATGGTTAGGAATTGGTTTATCTAAATGTCTTAGATTATGTGAATAAAAGATTGGGTTGGGATCCCTTTTATAAGTGAAAGGAGTTCCACTCCCATAATATTTCAACGTTTAAAAATATTAAATAGCGTTTTTATTCATAAATAGAAAATTAATGTTTTCAATTTATAATATGATATGTTTCAAATTAATAGCCACTTCAAATATTTGATTATTTATTTTTTAACCAAATTTCTTAGTTTTAACATTAATTTATATGTTTTACCCATTAATATAGTGATAATATTTTAACGTGGTTACAATTAATTATGAAAAAAATATAAAATTGAAATAATTAATAAATTAAGCCCTTATTATAAAAATTTTGAAATTTATTTTTTAATATTTTTTATTTTTAAATGTCACAAATAAATTAAAAAATATGTGTGTAAAATTAAATTAAAATATTTTTCCAATAATGTATTTTTAAGTTGAGACATTAATTTATTGAAATTCCATGTATAATTTTTATTAATATATAATTAATTAGATATTTTTAGTAAAATTGGACATTTTATATATTAAAACAAAATCAAAATTTCATATGACATTTAAAAAACTAGATATGAAATGACATTTTTTAAATAAAAATCGATTTTTTCAGTTCCCAAAAATCAATAATTTTGGACTAATATAAATAGTTAACAATAATAAATAGTATATATTTAGTTAAAAAAATTTAATTATATTTTATAAAATAAAATTTAAAATATTTTAAAGATATTTTTTAATTAAATCAATATATAACAACAAAATTACTTTAGTTAGATTAAAACTATTTCCTTTTCATTTTTGAAAAAACATATAATTTTTTTGAAATGAATGTGAATTTGAAAATCTAATCATAAATAATAATAAGGTGTATAATTATTTTATTATAAAATTTAAATTTTTTTCAGAAAAAATACCATTATTGGATATGTGGAATGGAGTTTATTCTAAAACCATCATAAAAAATAACCGGTATATATCTCTTATTGAGTATCATTATGATCAAGTTTCTTAGGATATTTTTTTCATATAAAACATTCTATTTATCTAAGAAGTTATCACTGAAAAAAATGTTAACTTTTCTTTTGTTTTTCATGAAAATCATCCACCAATATATTGGTTAGCTATATTCTATTATAAATTTATAATATTTGAATTTTATGTCAATGAATCATTTCAGGTTGCCTCAGATACTATGTGATGAAACTAGGCACCACAGACTTGTCGGTGATGAACATAATAAAATTAATTCATCCATAATAATTAATTAAAATAAAATTCTATCTTATAACATCATTATTTATTATTTATATATGTTAATACACATCAATGAGCACAATTTCTGGAACTCTTAATGATATTTTCACTTTTCCCTTCTATATTTTTCAAGTCATCCATTCTTATTAATTGTAATGAAATGTTGGTGTTTGATCATGTGATTTATTATGGATATTTAATTTACACTCCCATTTTACTACATTTTATAATTTTTATTAGATAAAATTAAAAATTTGTTAATGCCAAAAAAATTATTCTTCCCTATTTGGAAAGGTTATATCTTCTTCCCTATTAACTAGCAATAAATTCAACTACATGTGCATACCATGATGAAAATTAATCTATACTATCTCTTGATTATGATACTTCATTGTTAAAATTTATGTCATTCCCAAATTTAAAATGTTCACGTATACTTAGTATGTTTTGAAATAGACCATTAACAACAATTACATTTAGTGGATTTATATCTTTTCCATGAAATTTTTATGTCTCAAATCCATTAATAATCATGCATTAATGAATGTAAAATATGATGAAACATTACGCCTAATTTATGATTCATTTGAAAAGAATATAATGAAACATAATATGGTATGTGTATCTACAATCATGGATCTTCCCACATGCATTCACTACTGCATTAAAGAAAAATTTTAAGACACTAACCTAGATTGATCATTTAAGTTTTATCCATGTTATTGGACTCAAAACAATTGACAACTATAATTTTATTCCTCTTTTAGAGTATGATAACACAAATTTATCTTTAATTTCTCAAAACTAATATTTCATTTATAGATCATGTATTAGTAAATTTATTTGTTTCATATGATTTCTTTGAGTATATAACAAAATATTCTTCTTCATTTACGCTGATAAATATTCAAATATATAACTAAATCAACAACTCTAGACATAGTGTGCATCAAAAGTTCCCTTTGTCAATGAACTATACATATGTAATTTTGTCTCTAGTTTTCTATTCAAAACATCAAGAGTATCGATTAAACATTTTGAGAATATTCCGTCATTATAGAACAATAAAAATTGATCTTGATATGTATAAATTTGATTCATTTCTATAGAACTAGTCATCACTTGGATTTTGTAGATTTTTTGATTTTGATTCATTCCTAAATAAAATGTTACAATCAGATTAGATACATGTGTTATGTAATCAACCATGAAAAATTATATTTTATTATCAATCCCTATACCATATTTGTTATTATAATTTTACTTTTTATTTAAGTGATAATAATTTTCATGTGTTACAATACACACATGGTCCAATATTACTCCACTCCATTTTACGTTATATTATGTCCCAATGAAGTGTCAGTACTTAAATGTTTCTCTTGATCATGAAATCTTCATCATAGAACCCAAAAATCGTACTAAATTTTATTTATATGATTTACCAATAATTAATTTTATATTTAATATTATCTATAAACCAGTTCTTTCCAAAAATTTATAGATTTCACTGAATGATCTTCTCTAGTTTTTCCATCTACACTAATTTTTGGTTTTCAATTTATAAATTGATATTAGAAATATGTTATTCTTTTGTTCTGAAAATTTATTTTGGAATCATGAAAATCTATATTGGATTTCTCCATTTTCTCCCTCCAAACATCTATCACTCTAATTTCATTATCCAGTTCCACTAGGAGATCAACTATTAAATGTATATATCCTTATTTATTGTAATTATCTTCCCTTTATAGTTAACTTCCACAAATATCCACCATAGAATATTTTTTATGGTCTTTGAAAAATTTTATTTCCTCTATGACACATTATTATGAAACATTATTTTTAGTGAAAAAGTATTCTTCTTGAAGATATTATGTTTCACACAGCTCAATCCATTCATATTTCAAAAAATAAATATATATGGGAATATCATCATCCTCATTATTGTATTTATATTTTTGGGACAATATTATGTATGTTTCCCTAACATTCAACATAAAATAATGAGTGAGTTCATGTTTCCACTAAAAAAGTACTAAACTAATTATAATATTTGAGGAAAAGAATAACCTTAGCATATCTGCCTCCTTTCCTTCTCCTTTATCCTCAACTATGGGCTTCCTTAGGGCCTTGAAATTCCTTTATGGACTTCCATTCTTTACAACCTCATTATAATCAGTTCTAATCTTATATGTTACATTAGTACTATATAATATATATTACAATTGTTTCGTTTTATATTTATTTTCAGGTTACAATTATTTAGAATTTAACCACTGTATTAACATTATAATAATATGCAAGACAACCCTTACATAATCAAGGGTTTCACTACGAACATGAATGTACCCAATAATAACATATACTTGGTTAATGGGAAGATAAAATTAATAATTTTATATTCCCTAAAAACCTTATATATTTTCAAAAAACCCTATAGTTAGGAATCTTTAACATTTGAATCATCTTCAAAAATGTTTATCAGCTCATCCTAAATAGCATGTTAAGATTTATTGGAAATAAAATAATTGTATATTTTTTTATAATGCTAAACCTATGGAAATGATTACTATGGTTCCAAATTTAAGTTCACTATAATCTAATTTTGAGAGATCCCCACTATCAATAGTAGTAGTAGTACATTACATCACATTTGTCAACACATACATTCCTAAATATTTTTTGTAGTGCTTTATTAGATTCTTCCCTAGATGAACATTATTTTCATTTGTAACTATAGTCCAATTGTGGTTCAATACTTAAATCACTACCCAAGAGAGATAATAAATGACATTAACTATTATCAATAATATATACAATTGTCCCCACTATGTCAAATAATCTTAGGGAGGGGTTGAACTATTTTATGATGGATTAGAGCACTCCCCCTTTTCACTACTAAATAAATATTTTTTCCCTCCCTTTTTCATAGTACTATATGATGGGAAATAAAATCAAGCATGATACTTGTTATGTTTATTTTGTAAACCCTTCATTGGTTTATACCAAGGATAATAAAATTTAGAATTTAAAATATATCAAATTCATATTGTTTAGCACTGTTTAATTTTTTTAGTGGAGTTATTACCACTCCCATTTAGAAACAATAATACTTTGAAGTCTCACTACTCTATCTAATTATGTGATCACATTTTTCCTCAAGAAAACCATTATAATGATTTTTATTATCTTATAATTAGGTCTGATATATTTGTATGTGTTCTATGAGGCATTTTTTCACTTGATATATGAGAACAAAATTACAAAAAAAAAATTCTTTTCAAAAAAAACTCTTGATAACTCATCTTATTCATTGGAGTACTACATTAATCCCTAAGTGAACTGTCTATAAACCCTATATAAAACATTCTTTATAAAAATAATTTACATCATTGATGGGTGATTTATCACAAAACTCTTCTTCTTTGTGATTTAATACTACTCTATTAACTAATCCATCATTGGAAACTCCCATACTTTTCATTCCGACATCCTTTGTGAACCACAATATCTGATAGCTTCATTTATCCAGCGATGATTACTAGTATTGAACTTCTTCCTATTGAAGGAAGTGATTATATATCCATTATATAAGTAGAGAATCCAAAAAACCTCATTAATAAAAATTAGTATTAATCAATTTATGAGGATCCTCCATTGTGTATTGCAACTTCTATATAGTGAACATAGCATTTAAAATTCCCTACAAGGGTCTTGGAATCATGGTATTTCATAAATGACGATGATCCCTCATCAAGGCCTATAAATCACCACATTTATATAAAAAATAAAAATTCCCCTTTATGGCTCACACTTTGAATCTACTATGTTATCAAATTTCCTTTTAGTATTTTCTTTTATGGATTGATGTACATGATATGTAGTACACATATAACTGATAATAAAATAAATCTATGATTTAGCCAAAATTTCTCCCCAATCTGTTAGAAATGCATCATTGAATTCATATACTATTGTACATATTATAAAGAAATCCTCTATTTTATATAAAATATCTCAAAAAATGACGTCTACAATTTTGGAAAACACCAATAATATTCTTCAAATTAAAGCCAATTTTTCTGATTAGAAACCCACGAGTATATTTTCATCATGATTTTTCAGAAACATAATCTACTGAAAATAATAAAAACTTGTTGTGAGGGATTTTGACCAATAATCTCACCATTTTTTTTGAAAAAACTTCCAAACCACTCAAAATTTGTTACAATAAACATTTATCAAGGATTTTCTCAACATGTATCTAAGACCACATATGACATGATTGGTAAGTGAACCAAATGTATGAATAAATATTCATCAATAAACCACTTAATTCTCTATATCACTTGATGATAATGTGTGAAAAAAACTATTCATGGATTCCAATACAAATTATTAAATTTTAGGTCCATCTATAATAATTTATTTATAGTTTATAGGGAATGACAATACCACATTCCGTAAAAACATGTTTTAATATTCGTGAATCATAAACTCTTCTAATATTTATGTTTATTAAAACCAATACTTCATCATCACAATATTTACTAGACACCCCCATTTTTTTCTACTCGCTCTTTTATCTTTTACACCTTTAATGAACATGAATTACCACCATTTTTTAATGGAAAAGAATCTCACTCCATTAAGGACATCAACATGGTAAAAACAGTTGTGGTAAAATAGGAAATACAAACCATACATTAGAGATATGGGGTTTCACATCTACATTGCATTTTTATGGGGTTTGATTGGACTCTGACAGATATCTAATGTCGTTCATGAACATATATATGTAAGGCCTATGATAAAAGGTTTGTAACATGTAGTTCTTTATAAAAATACACTAGGATCACCAACACATGGTCCACTTTCTCCTTGAAAAATTATAATTGATTTATACATGCTAAATTCTTTAGTGATGGACACTATTTCTTTGTTTTATATATTTATAAATATCCAAACCCCTCATCCACTTCATATGAGAACATCTTTACCTTATAATTAAAATAAAAATAATGATATTTTCTCCAACCGCAAAAACTATCTATCGTCACAATTTTGACCATATATCATTAATAACAACACTAAATATATATAGATAAAACCACAATATGAATTGTGATATCTATAATGGAAACACAACATCCCTATTATAAAAAACCTGAGGGAATTCTATATCCTAGTGAATATAATATCCCTCCACCATAACTCATCAATATAATGGAGTAAAACATCCCAATATCATTATCATCATGAACCAACCTATCTAGGATAACAAACATTTAATACATAACATAAATAAAATATATACTGAAAATAATATCATATCATCACAAAAAAAATAATATATAACCACAATTTTGTATATAAAAAATCAAAACAGAGTAGTCACACAAAAAATAATACATAACCACAATCTATAAAGAAATGATAATAAAGGAATTTGAGCTATATTATGCTCTAATTATTGTAAAATACCATTTCTAACGCTTTTCATTCCACTATAGCACCACTATCTCATGAAAACATAATCAATATATATTTCTATAACCATATATGTTTAATAATATCACATTTGTACCAAATTAACTTTCAAAAAAAGTATGAATCTATAGGAATTGTCCTTTATTTCCTAATATCCACCTCCTTTCATTATAATTGAATATATATAACACATTCCCATTTATGTATTATCATTTACCAATCCCTACTCATACTGTGATTCATTTCTTTACCCTAACATAACCTGATTAATTATATTTTTCCTCATATTCCAAATAATCAACTATTGTATGCCCACTAATTAACACAATATATATTTAGTATTACCTATATCATCGAATCCTAACTTATCAGAGATCAAGAATTTCAAAATAACGTAATTATTAAAAGGAAATAACACTTCACATGAATTAAATTCATAAATAATTAAACTAAAATTGTCTACCCTATTATATAACCAACTATATCAATCTTTACCACCACATTATTATACTATATTATAAAAATATATAAAATTATTCCTTTATTTTTAACTCCATATTAAAACTTGTCCATATAATTTTTACTTCTACACACCATTTCTATTAATTCATTTTATCAATATTTTTTATCATTTGAATAAAATCATTTTCCAATAATAATATCATGAAAAATAAAAAATTTAACACAAAATGTATAAAGAGGAAATTATAAATCCATTACCTTGATCCATCATTGACTAAAAAGACTGAATATCCAAATTCTGATTCCCTAACTGGGAAATACATAAAAACCTATATACCATTATTCTCATATCAATTCTATATAAAATTATTACACTAATCAGTATTTACAATGAATTAGAATAATAAATAAATTAATATAAGTAATAATGTGAAAAATATATTAAATAATGTTAATTAAATTTATTATGAACCTCCTCAGGCCACCCCTGAATCGGGAAACTGACCCAACCCATGACATACCAGGGTTTTTTTATCACCCCAAGCAAGAAACTAGTTCCATAGTTTGAAAAAAAGTTGTTTAGAATAATTAAATCCTCATAAAAAGTAATCATATCAATAATTAAATAGGTAATCAGAGTAAGATGTAAGAAAAATAAAAAATAAAATAACTAAACAATTAATATAATATATACATCACATATTTGTCATCACCCAATCCAAAATGAGACCAATACACCAAAAATAAAAACATAAGATATGTAAAAATTTAATAGTGTAAAATGGTTTTGAGAAAACCCATGCAAAGAAAGATTTCACTATTGAATTTTTATAATTCCATCAAAAATGAAAAATATTTTATTTTATTTTGAAATAAAATAATGAACATAGGTCATTTAAAATGTACATTTTGAAAAACAATGTCTCTGAAATTACCGTTGGTATGTTTATACCTTTTATTTAAATGAATGTAATACCTTGAAAATCATTTCCAATGATAAGGAATTTTTAATCAATACACCCATATTGAATCCCTTTTTTAAATAATATTACAAAACACATTCAAAATCATCTTAAAAGAGGAATTTTTAAACTATATTTTCAAACCACTAAACATTGAAATCACATGAGTTAGAATAAAAAATTCAAACACAAAAGCACCTTATTATATGAAAAAATATAAAAAATAAATAATACAAGGTGTCATGCATTTAAATCGAATTAGGGAACACAATGGATGAAATTTTCCAATATATGTCATTTTGTATCATTAGAAACCCAATAGTTTCTATGTAGAGTTGGTCCTATACATTCCCCAATAAGGAAACTATTGACCTATGTTTCCTTCTATCACATGCTTTCTGACTATCTTATACTAGACAGAGGCATGTGAACTCCCCACTAGTCCTATCATAATACTAGGTGGACACTAGCGGTGTGGGACCAACTACTGTAGAATGAATCTTAACTTATCTTTCAGTTCCCAGTGGATCAATGAATCGAACCGTAATATGTGATTAATCAATCTATGATCAAATGACAGTATCAAAGAACAAATACCGATAATTTTTATCATATTTTTGGAACCTTCCTGAGTCATTATATTCACAAAAAAATTATAATAATAATTCCCCTAGAGGGTCCCAAATCATATTAAAATGTGGGATTAATAGCCAGACTTACATACACACACACTGTAAAAACGAGTTCTCTGTTTCCTAACATGACTTCCCAATATTCTCATATAAGTGTTTCAAAATAGTTCATATGGTTTGAAACTCCATTTCAACCCATTCATTCAAACCCATTACTTAAATCCCTAAATTAACCCTATATAAACAACAAACATACTTTCATTATAAACAATTTATAAACAAATCATTCAATTATCAAATTCAAAACCAAACTATATCAAATATCATTTACTCATTCAATTTAATTTAATCATACCATTCTAAAACATTTAAAATACATGGAATAAAAAATAAATATTAAAAATAAAACACTTTTGAACACCCTTAATGATATGATTAAAATCAACTAAAGAATATTTTAAATTCTATTTCAATTATCACATACTGTTAGAATTTATTTTGTTCTCCAAAATCACTTTGGTGGTTCGTAAGTGTTTTGTTTGTTGTAAAGGTAAATGAGCTGGATGATTTCTATCTAGTACAAGGATCCAAACAATAATCAAACAAATATTCAACAAATATTTTTGTTGAGACACAAAAATATGCCATCCCTAGTTTTATAAGGTATGTAAGCACACAAATGTGCTAGTGTGGAGATGATGATGTTTTTTATACTACATGGTTCGAAAAATGGAGATCATGGTCCATGTGAAAGTTAACACAATGGATGAAAACTGAAGAGGACTCCATTACTCACATTAAGTTAGTAAATATAATTAGAATGATAGTATTATATTGGTTTTTTAGGATTGTTTCTGGAATGAGATAATGAAATATCTGGTTATTCTGCATCCAAACTGGCTATAATTTAGAGTTTGTTTCAGGAGATTTTGGTGGCTCAAAATCATTGGTGGTTTCCATTAAATACAATACAAGACTATTCAAAAAAATTATGATCTATATATATTATTGTATCTTAACAAATGGTAATGTTGAACAGATCATATCTCACACCGAGTAAGAAGAAAAAAGTTGTAGTGTCTTGGGTGTTAAGAGGAGGATTAAAGTGGAATGATTTCATTTGGATAAGTGGATCTGTTCAATCAAAGGATTCCACATTAGATTGTTTTTTACCATGAAAAGGAGTATAGAGGGAATAATATATTCACAATATAAATTATTACCATATAATAAAATGCGAAAATTGGAAGGTGATGTTCCCCATTAATAGTTTCTTCACAATAAAGATGGAAAATGCATAGTGCTACATCATAAATACTCAAACCAAACATCATCTAAGATATATTAAAACTAGTCTCTTTTTGATGACATGTAAAGTAATGGATTGATGTAGAAAATTAATGAATTTGATTTTTATAGTGCATGATGATAGTATTTATCAAATGGGGCACTTGTCTCAATCCCGTAGCCTAATTAATCAATCATATCCATTGGATTGATATGAAAATATGGAGATTCCACTATGATTCAAATACATAAAAAATAATGGTAACCATGATGGGAAATGAAATGTATTTTTATGGGGAGAATTTCCAGAGGTATGGTTCTAGATATCATCATAATGGATGAAGGTCAATAAAGGTTCTCTTCCAAGAGTCACATCATTATTTGAAATTAAAAATATTTTTAGTAATAGAAACACCTTTCTTCGATCATGTTAATATCGTCCTCATTATTTAATAAGGAGGATTGAAATGAATTATTAAAGAGTAACTTTTTTAATGATAAATGTGATTAATCCAAATTTTTATTGTAATGAACTAGGAAGGTCAACTACACCAGTCAATATTTTAAATTATAAAGGAATGTGTATATATTTAATTTAGTTAATAGAGTTTTTTGAATCATTTTAGGCATATCATATTGTAGTTTAATCAAGTCCAAATTCTTTTTTATTTAATACTATAATCTCCTGATAGGGGCAATGTATAAGAAATTTCAAAATTCTCTTCAAGATGATAGAATAAGATCATCATCAATGAGATAATTCTCTATACCCTGATTCACCTCTAATCAATGTGTTATAATCAATATGATTCTAACAAGTAGTATCATAGGGGTGTTTATTTTTCTTCTCTCATTTAATAATGGGAATTTCTTTCAACCCTGAATTTGTTCCCAATATTAAGGGATGCAATTAATAGTTATGAAAAATCTACATATGACAATATTTTAAATCCATGGAAAGAGATGTTTCACTTTTTATAAATATTTAATCACTAAAAATATTTTCTATCGAACCATAATGGAATAATATAGTCATGAATTTTTTTAGATTCTAAATCCATTAATTATTTTGGATGAACTCTTCTCAATCACATCTTTTAAAAGGTAATGTCCTGCAAAACCTCTCAATATAGGTGGAAATATATTTAATTTTTATAAAATTCATTTGACGATTACAGAGTCCATGTGTTAGGTTCTATTAAACATGTATGAGTATTTCATAATGTATTCAATAGATAAATTTTATTCCTTTTCAATATTCGATGTTTTTTTTGTTGAATATATGTGTTGTCTTGTTGTGGATATGAAGGATGAAATTAACGTGATGAGAATCATGAGATTTCCCCCTCCCCATTTCATTTAAAAATTATCAATCCGAGATGAAAAATATTTGAATGAGATCTCTATAAATAGCTTCTATAGCACAAAAATGGAGTTGTTATAGGAAAAAAATATATTTACTTATTAATTTAGGATAGAACTTTATAGGTGGAATTTAATTTTATAAATATTGTATGAATCATGGATAACAAAATAATTGTTTATTTTAAAATGTTATGTAATTATTTTCCTTTAAAATTAATATATAAAAATTTATTTCATTATATTCTTCCACTTTATTATTTAATATTTGTAATGGTGGGAAATATGATGGATATATTTCCCAAAAACAATATTGAAGACTATTTAGACACAAACATATGATGATTTGAAAATAATAAGGATCAAATAATTCCTAGAAGTGTTCATTAAAAAGATGAAATATTCTTTTTTATGAAGAATATACTTTTTCAAAATTTGATATAGAGTAATTTTAAAAATGAAAAAATTAATGATTAATTATTTATATATTCAAGTTGGACAAGAAATAGTGACAATGATTATAACATTGAAGGAGTTGGTTTAAGGGTTCATATATAGTATGAACAATAGTAAAACCTTGAAGATCATTTTATATAGAGGGTAAATACCAATATACAAAATTTAGTGGTGAATAAATATATAATATACTTGAAAAAAATAAAAAAATTGAAATTTAAGTCAAATATAGATGGAATAATATTATAAAGATAAATAAATATATAACAGAATTTGAATTCAAAATTAAATTCGAAGAATAATTTCCAATAACTGATGGTTTCAAAAAAAATAACAAAAAATTTATAATGAGGACTGATGAAATCGATGAATATGTTAAGAATCTTCATTATAAGTATGAATATTAAGAATGATTATTGAAACACAAAATAGTGATTGGAAATACATATGCTTTATCACTAATCCAAGCCAATAGAATTCCAAACGAGTAATTCATGACTATTCCTCAGTTTCAACGATTAAAAGGTAGTTAAAAATAGTTTTCATCTTAAATAATAACTAATTTACATCTCTGAAAAGGGATGACATCTGAAAAAATAAAAATGTAACTAACTATATAACTAAGAGGAATTACATTTCATTAAATGATAAATTGTTTTATGTTGAATGTTGGGAAACTCATACCATGTGACATGTATTTAAGTGAGACCTTTCTAGGAGAAGAATAAATTCAAAAAGCCATGTTGAAATTATAATCATGATTTTTCATTTGACAGATATTGTTTTTTCTGTAAAGGATAAAGGTATATGATTTAATATTGAAGAATGATACAAGTGTTTTCGAAAAGCCTCAAGGGAAAAAATAGGTGATACTATTTATCAGAAATTATAGTGAATAATAAATGATTTTATGGTTTTCAACTACATAATTGTATCATGGAGCCATATGATGTCTCTTAAAACACATCAACAACTAGAGTGATTGAAGTGAGCTTAGAGAGGGATAATTATTTTGAAATTTCATGGAGTTTAATAGACTAGTCATTTTTATAGATTGTATATTGTGGGTGAAGATCACATATGAATAAAAATAATGACCTAATTATTAACATCATGTATTATAAATGTGTATTTGTTAATTTTGGGATTTATTAGGGTCTTCCGGTTGTTGGTTCTGAAAAATCCATGATGGGGGGGGGGTGATCTATTCTAAATTGATGTTCTCTTAGTTGAAGAGATGATTCATCATCATGTCTCTATAATGTAATTCTATAAATGTGTACAAATTATAGAGTTCATCGGAAAATAAATCACAATATTAGTTAATGATGCATGCAATATTATATTGGGAAATAGAACCAAGGGAACTTTATATCATATTAGATAATAAAACATTCATATGACATAAAAAGAAGGGGAGAATAATTTATGGAATAGATATCATGTACATCTAAACCAGACATCTATATAAAGGATTGTTATTAATAATGGAGATCAATGTCTTCCGTATCTCACATATGATCAAAATACCATATGTAATTCATGATAAAAATGATAGATTTTCTTGGTGTCTAAAAATCTAAATAAACTGATGGATTCATGATTTGTTAAGATTATAAAAATAGATATGTGTTGGTTGATTTCAGCAAAATAAATAGATTGATGTAAGAATAATTTTTGTTTCATAGATTATTATTGAAAAATGGAATGGATTTTTTTGATAACACGTAAGGACAACCTATAATGATGTATCAATTTATATCAAGAAAGTGTATAAAAGATGATTGGTGTGATGTTTTAGAAGAATAAAACTGATAATGGTTCTATATTAAAAAACCCTCAAATTGATGAATAATTAGAGAAGCATGGAATTCAAAATCTATTATCATATGTCAAAACAGCCTAATAGAATGGGGATTATGAGAGAATAAATATGTAGAAAAAAATCAGGGGTTTATCAATGTTGATCAAAGAAGCCACATTTAGAAATATATTGCAATGAATTGGTTTTTGTAACTATTTAAATCTATATTAGATCATTTTAATTTGAAAACAACGGGAGAACTCCATATGAAATATTATATGGAAATAACCCTATACTCAAATACTTCTATGAGTTTGGAAGAAAATGCATTGTTCTCATAATGTTAAAATTTGAAAAATTTGACAATAAGTGTGATGAATTAGTTTTTATTGGAAGTTAACTATCGATAACATTTTATATATATTTAAAAATTAGAGTCAATATATGTTTTCATGTAATTATGTTATGTTCATTGAATATGGATAAATCACCACAATATATGAGTAGATTTTTCTTTAAAACCACAAAATTTTAAATTCTTAGAGTGATATATAAGTACTTGGTTTCCGGGGTATCTAAATTGCATAAATGTAACTAAAAATAATACATTAATGGTGGTGAACGTCCAAACATTCTTGAATATTTTGTAAGGATAATAGCAAATAATAAAATTATCAAAAGAAACATTATTGGAGATCATATAATAGATGTGTAATCAATATGAACAAAGGATTAGTAGTATGAATATTTTTAATAATTGGAAGAATATAAATATTTTAAAGATTCTTAAAATTATGAGAGATGGATCAATGTTATCAATGTTGAGCTTGATTAGGTAGAGAATAATAACACATGATATGTTTCTCAAGTCCATGTGATAATAATTTCTTTAGAAATAAATGGGTGTTATGAATGATATTAAAAGATGATCTAATGATGATTTTTATAAAACTAATATTGTTCTCAAATTATATATCCAAATTTATAGAATTTATTTGGGTGATACATATGTACCATTACACAACATGAATCTATATAATTATTTACGTCCATTATAATTAAGAATGGATTTAAAATATATCAATGGGATGAAAGACCATCATTCTTGAACGATTTAGTAATAGAAGAAGTTGATATTTGGAAACCATATCGGTTAAGTATTTATAAAGATGAATATAACATGTGTCAGTCGATAAGGCCTTATATGACCTCAGGAAATAATTAAGGGCATGTAATTCTAGACATAACAATTTATTAAGAATCTTTTCTTTCATAGATTAGGGGATAAAATTAGCATCTACAAGAAATGAGAAAATAAAAATATATAACTTTTATATATATTAATGACATAACATTTTGGGGTAAAGAAGAAAAAAAAATTATGTCACTTTTTTCCAAACACATGAGGTGAGAATTTTAGATATCTACAATTAGCCAAATGTCATTTATCCTTTCTGTTTTGGTCACTAAAATAGTGGATAATATATTTATCTATCCAACCATATCTTCCATGGATGTTATAAGAAAATATTAGAGGGAGGAATTTGGGGAAATAGAAACTCTTGTAAAGATAAAACTATAATTTTTAATAGATATGTTGTGATACAAAGTTTATGTTATAATTTATCAAAAAATTGATAGAATTTAACCCTTTCTTAGTTCAATATATTTTTAATATTTTCCCCATGTGTTGATAACTCATTTTTCAATCTTATTGCATGGGGATATAGATGAAATCTATGAAATAATTCAACAATATATTCATTATATGATTGACAATGATAAGTTTTATGGGAATGATCCACAAAAGAATCATGTAGGGTTCACTGATGCTGGTGGGTATGGTTCATTACATTCCAAAATTCAACATACATTGTTTTTTTCATCATTTTCTTTCATGTATTTCTTATATAATAAAGAGGAATTACTTTATATCCTCATGAACTTGTCCATTCCTCACTAACTGGGCTGCGGCTTGTGTGAAAAATAATATTTATTTATTCGATCTAATGCAAATATATAATTATAAAGAATTTTCATGAATAAAATCCAAATCACATATCAAATTATTTAACATTCATTAATTTAGAAATATTACTTTATCTTCATAATAAATTTAAAATAATAAAACACACTTCAGTTCTCCCATGAGATTCATGCCAAATTAATTATTCATCAAATATATAAATTAATTATAATAAAATCATATAGATGAACCAAATATAATATTTTATTCAAATATATAAATAATATAAATATATTGAGTATTATTTTAAATTCGAAATTATCATTAACTTTACATTTTAAAAAAATCATTATTCAAAATAAACAATATAAATCATTAATAAAAATATCATGGTTATTATTTCAAATTATAAAGAGGTTTATAAATATCAAATAGATAATATAAATTCTTATTATGTTCAATTAATTGTGTCTATCATAGATATATTTTCATGAAATAATTATATAATGAATGTACCATTTCCAATACACATTATATAATTGGAATCATTAATTCCCTACACAGGCTAGTAAATATTAACTAAATTTCAATGATGAAAGTAGTGAGGAAGTCTAAAAATAATCAGTTACTTCATGTTAAATTTCAAAATAAGAAATCAATTTTGAATTTTCTATATAATAATTCTAGATTATTCATTTTAATTATGAAAAATTCCTTTAGCTCTAAAAAATATTGATTTTTGTGTGGAACGACCAATTTCCAAACATTATTCCTTTAAAACTAGTTGTGATTTTGTTTCATCAAAATAAACAAAATTTAGTCCAACTTTTCATTTGTGACATAATCGAATTAAAATGAATTTAGTTTAACTCCAAAATAAATATTACCAATCTATTTTTCAAATTTATGATATTGGTAAGTCATTGATGTTTGTTATTGATCTATTTGCTGCTCACCATCAAATTGTGCATCAACCACGTAAATATAATTTTTTAATGATAATGGATTAGTAAAATTAGAATTTTTAATGTGTTATTCAATATTATATACATAATATACTTTTCCAAAGAATCATTTTCCATAAATTTCCCATGAATGGATTCTTTAAAAATCATATTTATTAAATTATACACAATATCAAAATAACATATCATAGAATACTATAAAAATTAATGTCATTATATTTAACATCAAATTTATACAAACCATACTTATTGTGTAGAATAGAAACTATATTAAAATAATTTATATAATAATCATTCAATTTCTCCATATTACATAATTCATTATGAGTTCTCTTGATAAAATTTCTTATAAGAATTCAATTTGATAGATAAAATGGTATATTAATAGAATTTTCAAAAAAACATCATTCTAAACCATACTCAATAATCATGGTCATTTCCAATAATTGAAATGTTTTATTATTTCTCCTTATTAAATGCTTTTCTTTTGTAGTTAGGGGATGAAAATTAATGATTCTAACCATTATTTTCATTCAAAATTTTAGGTAATATGTAAAAATGAGTCGTACGATATCATATATAATTGAAATAATCATAAAAATTTTCTCATTCTATAAAAACATTTACTGAGTATATAATATAGATAATTTTTTTTAATGAGACATTGAATATATATGAATGAAAATATAATATTTTATCAAAAATAAAAAAATTATTCTTCTTTCCTCCATGTATTTTAGTCTAAGTAGGTCATATAAAATAGAGAGAAACAAACTGATGTTGTAACACCTAGAAATTTAAACGAGTAAAACATTCTTCTATACTGTAAATGATACACAACAGAAGTTTTAAATTACATTAAATAAAAATATGAAGTTAAATTTTACTGATTTAATCCCAGATATTTTGATTTATGAGAGCATATTCCACATGAAACAAAAAACTTAATAGACACATAATATATATTACTGTTATAAATAAGACATTAGAATGGAAAGAATTAAATTTTTTATCTTAATTCTAAAAATATCTATTTGACATGTATATATAATGAATTAATTAGTTACCAATTAATTATAAATGAAAATAGAACCCTTTTGATATTATAAAGTTATATTTTCTGAAGAAAAAAATAATTTCACATAAGTGTGTTTTATATCGTATTTATTTTTTTCCAAATATGCTAGTTAAATAAATTAAAAATTTTTAAATCAATAAAAGAAAAAACTATATGACATAGTGGTGAAAGAATTATCTTATGCGGCTAAATAAGCTATAAGATTCTATAAACCCCACTTTATTTACATATTTTTAAATTTTCACCATGTTTGTAAAAACATAATTATTTTAGACACATTATATAAGGGAGACATCCAAATATTGTTTTCTTTTTTTTATATACAAGAATGTCACTCCTCCTATATTATAAAAGTGCATTCAATCACCTCTGTTATACACATCTCTTCAAGCCTTTTATAACTATTCAAACCTGTCCAAATAAGATTGAAATATACCTAAACTAATCCAAGAGACGTTTTTGGACATAAATCAATCCATTGATGGATTTTGGTATAATCTAAATATAATTACCTAATGAAGTGGTCACATTCATCAATGAGAAATTTTATTTTATTCATTTCTCCACCCGACAATTATTTTTATACCATTATTATATATTATTATTATTATTTCCAATATAATTTGATAATATTATATTTAGTATAACACCTACATCTGCACACACTTCATTTAAATGGGTTATGATATCCCCGTTTGTGTGTACGATGGACTACAACCTCACAAAATGATGTCTTTCATTTTTCCATTACCAACTCTAATGGTTGGTAATAATGATGGAAATTCTATTTTTATAATTTATTTATGATATTTATAACATTATTATACCTTTTTATTCATTATATCAAAAATAAATTTTAACATTAAACATAATTGGGGATACAATAATGTTGCATGTGTGTACAACAGACTACCACCTCGTGAATTAATGTGATTCATTTTTACAAACATTGTACATGGAATATAATAATAGGAATTATATTATTTATATATGATATACAAAAATAATTATTATATTAATGGTTTAATTATCTTTTTGGAAATATAATATACCATTTTATTCTTCCCATTTCACAAAAAAAGATATGGTCATTCGTGTATTTTTAGACAACCGCCACCTCGAAACGATGTGATTATTATTTTTGCATAACCATTTCATAAGAATGAATTATATATGTACATAAATATATATATATATATGATATAATTATAATTATAAAAATATTAATATTAATTTTATTCTTTTCATATTGACTATTTGAATATGGTAACTTCACTCATGCATACGTACAACCTACCATCACCATTATCATAATGTTGGTTCAATATTAAAAACCATATTCCATGATTAGATCTAAAATAATAATACATTTATAAATATTATTATAATTTTATTATACGAATTCTTCATATATTTGTATAAGTTTCCCTTCGACCGTAGTCAACATACTAATGTTTACTTTGACACATAATCCAAATATAGTCAAAACAACTGAAGTAAATTTTATCAATTATATAATGGAATAATACATGGTCATAAGTGAAATTAATGCAACAATAAAATTTTTAGGGGTAATAAATAATATAAATAATAAACATATGTTCATTATTTAGAGATATAAATAATAGGAATGATTAATCAAACTCTATATAATTGCCCTTCATATCTCGATTTAATTTTTATAAGATATAAACCATATTAAACACATAATATTTTTATACGGTTTATATAATAACAATGTATTTATTATATTATATTATATTTAAATTTATTTAGATATAAGTATCCATTTTATGATATCTATTTCATGAGGTTTATGGTATAAACGATACCAATGTTATATGGGATTTTTGTCTCAATTATCATTCTATGAGTTGTAAGTTATTTTATAAAACCGCCTTCATTTATTAGGTTTATAATATCTTCATTTGATGTGTTATATAATTAATATCATTATTTTAATTATACTATAATTTTTCTCTAATAATATTTTTCATTAGGTTGATGATGAATTACACATGACACATAGATTATCTTGTGGTTCACACAACCACAGGATTTTAATATTTTGCAGTCTACTCAATATTAAACACAAACAATAAAGGACCCTTGACATGTATTACAATTATAACCTAGACATTTGAATGGAGGGTATGAACATGATTAAATAAATTCTGACAATATTTTTTATACATGTATATATAATGTATTCATCATCTAGTATTTAATTAATAATGAAAGTGAATCCCAATTGAGAATAAAAATAAATATTTTTTATAAATACATATTAAATGTGAAAAAGTGAGTTTTATAAAAAATAAAATATTAAAATCACACTTTTAAGATTATATAAATTAAATATTCATGTAATATATTCAATATAATATATAACATTAATCCTCTGTTTCTTCTAGTCATGATATAAAATTATATAATATTTTTTTCATGAAAAACTATATATTTTCTACATAGTCTTTTTCCACATTTTGAATGTGTATATGTTTTAATAATAAATATTAACAATATTATATTTTTTATGTAAATACTAACATCAATTTTTAAATCAGAATGTAAAATTTATATTACGGTTAATTTTGGCTATTTTTCTGAGATGTTCCATTATTGATGAAAATTAAAAAATACATATTTTTCATTTAAAAATAATCTTTAATCTAAATAATTTATCTACTTAATTTATATAATTATTTAATTAAAATGTAAAAAATTTAAATTATACGTTTATTGTTATAATTTTTTTCATTTGAATAAATTATAAATTGAAATTTAATGTAAAAAGACATCAATATTTTGGACATTTTCACATTAAAAACCTATATTTTCGTCCCATTTACGACATTAATTTTAAATTATTTTATTCAAAATTAATGAATTTAATTTATTAAAATTGATATAATATTTTAAATTTTAATACTTTATATGTTATAGTAATTTTAAATTATATTTTCTCCATATTAATTGGCGAAGTTGATTAAAATTATTTGTATTCATAAATGTAAAAATGAGTTCACTTAGTTGTTAAAATTTTATCCTAAGGGTAAATATGACATAAAAACATTCCCAAAAACATTGGATGGAAATATATCAACCATATACCCACTTATATAAAAATAGGATCATTATTGGACTTACGCGATGTAATGGAGAACTCAATATAATGTTTTCCTTTTCATATTTACATGAATTGCACTCAACTACTATAAAAGGAAATTTACTATACCCCTTCCTAAATACAAGGAAAACATTTTTTATCATATAAACCCAATCAAAATAATCCCTCAACATCCCTCCAATACTATTATAATTTTTTTTTAAAAATTCAAATGAAGGAAGTATTTTTCAATAAATAAAAAAGAGTAACCCAAAATTATGAAACATTCATCAATAAGAAAATAAATTTTATTTATTTCTACACCCATTTAATTAATTTTTTTGTGATTATATGATAATATAATTATTCGAAATTAATTTTTATGTATTTATGTTATGATTCATAACTATAAAAATAAAAAAATTTGGTCAAATGGGTTATCAAATCATTATACGTGTTTATTACAGACTATTGCCTCGAGAAACGATGGCATTTTTTTTTTCACAGCCATGCCTCATGGTTGTGAATAATGATGGGAATTATCTCAATATTATATATATGACACTTAAAAAAATTATACCTATTTATTCATTATATTATATATATAAATTTTTACATTCATACGATAAGGGATACAATAACATCGCTCATGTGTATGGAGGACTACAACCTTATGAATCGATGTGAAGCATTTTTAATAACATGTTAAATGGAATTTAATAATGGTACAAATAATTATTATATATGATACAACTGACATGATTATGATATTAATTATGAAATTATCTTTCTATAAATATAATATATTAGTTTTTTCTTTTTTTCTTTTAGACACTGAAAAATGTATAAATTCGTTCATAGATGTGTGGACTACTACCTCCTCAAAGCAGTATACTTTTTACTTTTTTAGGAACACATAATATGAATAATATATATATAATTATATAAAATAATATATTATTGTATGTATTATATAATTACAATTATAGAAGATTAAAATATACTTTGTATCTTTCTAGAATGAATGTTAAAAATGGTGTTGTTACTAATTGGATGTATGGTATATTTTATCCATTATCATCACATTGGTTCATTTTTTATAACCATATTCTATGATTAGTTTTAAAAATATTTATTTATGTACAAATAGGATTATTATGAAATTTGTATTTTTCTGGAAAAATTTATATAATGAGCTGCTTGACCATAGTCAACATACCAAAGTCGAATTTCACACATAATCTGAAACGACCAAAATATCTGACGTAAACATAATAAATTAATTGTTGGTATATAAAATGTTAATACATGAAAATGATTTAATAATAAACATGAAAAATAATTTCAATAATGTAAATTATTAATATTATTATATTATATCATACGATATAGAATAATCTTAACAAATCAGAGTCAAGGTATGGGTTTTTATCATGTCACATTTATTTTTGTGAAATATATTCCACATTCAACACTTATATTTACGATGTATATAAATAAAATTAAATTTCATTTTTATTATTATATTTTTATTTTTGTGTATTTAAATATATATTTTATGATCTCTCTTTCATGGAGTTTATGGTTCTAAAGTTACCAAAGCATTATGAGATTTTTTTCTCAATTTTAATTATTTTATACATATGTTATGATATACACCCATATCATGTGTGTAATATTCCCATTTGAAATGTTATATAGTTAATATCCTTATTTTCATTACAATATAAGTTTCATTTTTTTATATTCTTATAGGGTATTATGATTCCATGTTACTAAAGTGTTAAGAGATTCATGATACAATCTCATTATTTATTAGGATTATTTTTCTTAAGTATTTGAACATTATGTCCTATAATTATCATAAATTCTATTATACTATGGATATTCAAGATAATAACCAGTAATTGGGGTACCTTCCAACTTGTTAGTAATTAATATATTTTATAAAGTGTTTCTATGAAAATCCTAATTCATTTCTCTCATCGGTCCAAAAATTATTTTCTTTCAAATTTCTGTTTTCCAAAAATTTTATCCAAATAATTTTGAATGATATTTAGAGAATATTTTTATGTTAAATGATAATATTAAAAAATTTCTTTTTTTAAAAATGTTATAAAATATTTCAAAATAATAATTTTTATGTTTTCAAGGCAATTTTCAATGGAAAAGGTTTTCAAAAAGATTTATGTTTTAAAATGGGTTTTTTTTAAATTAAAGGGATATTTTCATAAATAATAATGTAATTATATTTTAATTTTATTTCATTTCATCAATGTAAAAAACCCTTTATTTAACTTATCCACCACTATGGATTTTTTCATTCCATCGATCTTTTTTTAAATAGGGATTATGATTATTTGAATGTTATTGTTATGGAACATATTTCATTGCATCGGTAAAACCTATTTAGAAGAGGCTGTTATAGAATCCATTTCTTACATGGGTCTATCACGTTATGAGAGTTATAAATGTTTTTCTTATGATCTAATGATTAAATTGAATAATTTATGTGTTATAATATTATAATTTTAGTTGGGCATTCAATAGGTGGTTTCTTTATAAAACAATTATGGATGATACTATGATAAACTAAGGGTGGGTAAGATAAATTCCCTTAGTTAATTGGTTATGAATAATTTCTATATGGTTAAATCATTTTTAAGAGTGATTGTATGAGTCATGTTAATATAATGCCCCAATTTATGTAATGTTTTCCTTGTCTTTGTTATGTGATTATAATGTTTAATTTTATGAAAATTGACATCACATGGCCAGAGATTATTGAATATAATGACTCTATCATTCTATATTTTTTCAAATTAGATGATCCCGATATTAATGGGTATGGGTCACCTATTATCTCTTGTTATATCATAATACATTTATGTGATTTAATTATCATTGATGTCATTCAATTGATAATGGTTATGTTTACCCAAACTGTGCATTGGAGCTCACCCTTCTAATATTTTATTTTTCACATTCTTATAATGAATGTGGTCAAATGATTTATGTTTGTAATGTATTTCACAATGAGGATGACGATGACCAAATGTAAAATAAAAAAATTTAGGTAATATGGGATAAATTATCATTCAATGTAATTTTAATTGTTTATATTTTGGTTTCTCCTATGTCAATAAAACTATATAACAAAAATGTCATCAAACTAGTTGTTGAGCCGATTTTGAATTCGATGTTTTCATCTTTAGAATAGAAAACATTGGGTCACAATTTTCAACAATAAAGATGAAAATGTAATTTCATTTATTTTAGTACTAAATATATTAGTGCATTCCATGGGTCCTTATAGATGTTTTTTGATGGTTTATTTTATATTGATCAACTTAAACTGCTTTTTATGTTACGTTCCATTCTTGTTAGAATCAGAAACCTAAATCCATTACATTTTATATCATTTTAATTGTAGTAATTCTTAACATTTTTAATATTTATGAAAAATTATTATGTTTATATATCCCAATCTCATATTTCAATGTTTATAATAAGTCTACATAATATTTAATCACTTTTCATGTTTCATCATTTTCTCAAAAAGGTAAATAAAAGAAATATTCTCCTAATAGTTTACATAAATTAATATATAATCATATCTATAAAGAAGGTGTATATGATTTGTAAATTCATCATACACTTCATCATAAAATAATTAATAAATCCTAATAATGTTATATTCTAATCCATATACACATATAATATTATTAATTATATTAATTCAAGATATTTCCACCACACAAAATAATTTTACCCAAGATTTTAAATTCTCTCGAAAATTAATATTACATATTCACATTTTTTAAAATAAAATTTTGAATTGGTTTCTAATTATATTACTATTAATTCAAATATCTATATACCGCATATCTTTCTTGATTCATAAAAAGGATCATTCCAAAAAAATAATACAGGAAACAATATTCATACCCATGGAAGATTATGCATGATAGTATTAGAAAATATATTGTTCACCACCAATATAGATTTCCCGAAATTAATAATATGAATAATAATAGATAATGATTTATAGATATTTTATTTTTTATCCCAAATATTTTATAAATCAATGATTTCATTTACTAGAATAATTCCCTTCCATCCTACCTCTAAAAAATATGTATACTGTAATAATAACTTTCATACTATTTAAAAATAAATTATATTCATATAATTTAGTTTTTAATTTAATATAATACCTTTTATATATGTTATCAACATGTTCCCGAACATCATATTGTGATAAATTTCTCTTCCATGTATATAAATGGTAATGCATTAATTAAATCATTCAATCAAATTGTTTATTTTTGGTTCAAATTATGTATCTCCTCCAAAAAACATTATTCAATATATTAGAAGAGTTCTTTGGATTCTCATTCACATGAAAAAACAATTTCTCCAAATGTTTCTTATTTAATCAATGGAATAATTTATATAAATAAATGATTCTAATAATATATCTTTTTTAATTTTTACTCTATTTATGCATATCATCGATTCTATGTTAATCAAAATTATATTTAAAAAAATAAAAATGAAAAATATAATCACTAGCCTCATATGTAGTTTCCTAATGAATAAATTAAAATATTCCTTCTCCTTCCGATATTCATAAATTTGATCAGATTCTTCAGCACATCTCTATCCTTTATTCAATTCCTTATAATCATTACTCTTGAAATTTTATTATTTTATATTATTCTATGGGCTTGTAAAATAAAATATTATGTTTAATTTATTTTTTAACTGATAACATGTGAAATTTTATGTAATGTAATAAGATTTATAAATTTCTTGGTTAATTTCATTTTTATCTCCTATTTTTGTGTACATTAAAAATCACCGTTTAAAATCTATGTATTTTCATAGAATTGTAGAATTTTTTTCCAATAACTCTTAGTTATAATTTCCATATGTAAAAAATTTTAAATTTTATTGTTAAAACATTATTTTTTGTAGTTTCTTTCTATTATCAATACTATAACTATAATTTATATTATAATATTAAACAAAATTAGTTCATTATTTGTGTACTCTTTGAGGTTATTAATTTCATCAATTAATGCCTTCCTAGGATGGATATACATTAATATTTATTTTTCAACTCCTTCATCCATGGAGTTATTATCTAATGCTTCTCTAATTGCAGTAATTTCATTAACTATTCTAGTGAATCTATGGAACACTTCTCTCACTTTCTTATTTTCTCAATGTCCTGGTACTTAGCCAAAAATAATCCTTGATCAGTTATTTTAAATTTCTAAATATCATAATGAGTAAATTGAAATGTTATCCAAATGTAGTGGGTAATATTACAAGTTTTTACATGAATTATAACATTTTTACTAATCGAACAATACAAAATATTCAAGATTTTGTAGTTAAGAATATACATAGAAGCATCAATATCGGTATGATTCTGTGTATATACCTCTAGAAATATATTTGGTTTTATCATTTTGGTCTAATAATCAAGCTTATTTTCTAAATATAGGGTTCTATTCAAGAGTTTTAGAACCATTATAATTTCATGTTAACAATGATATAATATATGGAGTCCATACCTCAATTTATCCTTGAAAGGTCATATAGAATAATATTTCCATTATATTTTTAAATATAGAATAAATCTGCAAATAAAAATTTTTCAAAAATAATCTATGATTTATTTATAACTATTTAACAAGTATTATAGGTGACTGAGAGTCCAAGGGAGAGTGATTTGACAAAATATAAAACTATAAATGAAAATATCAAAATTAAATAAAAACCTAATAAAATTTTATATTGTTGATACCCGTAGCCAGATAACCCATATCAATTGTATATAATTAATTTCAATGGAATGATTATAAGTAATAAATCCCTAAAGGAATAATCAATTTAGTTGTCATGGAAAACTAGATACATAAATTAAAATTGTATTACAAATATATACAGTTATTGCATTTTTTATTTTAAAAAAATAAACAACATGGAGGATATGTCTATTACATCAATTATATTCTTGTATATCATTCATAGTATTATTCGTGGATTCCTGGGTAAAGAAACATAAAAAGGGTGAGCTCAAATGCTCAGTAAGAGAGAAATATAGTAGAAATAAAAATGAATCAATGAGAATAGTCAATATGGTATGGTAAATAAATAGAAATACATTCCACACAAATAACTACATAAGGAAAAATATATATGTAAATGTATGAAACTAGAAGACATTCCATTAATCAGTGAAATGAAATTAATTGTATCCATATATATGTCAACAAAAATTATCATGGATGAATAATAACTAAAACTAATATGGAAGGATATCTTAATTATTGGAAGCCATAGTTCCTAGGTACTTGGAACTAGTATCAAAAAGAACATTCATAAGAATGTTTAGTTTTCAGGGAAAACCCCATATATGGTGGCAAGCCTACTATTTCATCTCATGAGACTACTAATGTATTGGGAGGAAATCACTATCCTTCCCCAACAAATCTGCATCCATCAAAATAATTCTATATACTGAATAATAATATGACTTATCAAATTACTATATTTAATAAGCTGTATATATTTAACAATAATTACCATTTAATAAAATAAGTATTATAGTGAACATTGTTTGTAAAATTGAATATGGTTTAATAAATACTAATATCCATAATAAATTATATGGACAACTAGGAAAAATTCAATGCCTAATGATCATATGGAATTGAATAGTTAAAGGTGACTAACAAATAAATTATGTAAGTGAATGTTTATAATATCCATGTAAAAATAAATATTAATCCATCCAAATGACGATTAAGTGTGGTAACAACACGATAAATCACAAGTGGTGTAAAATAGAGGGTGTTAGTCATTGAAGACATAAAATAAAAACATATAAAAATATTCATGAGGAAATACCATTTTATCTTAGAAAACATCTAAAACTAATTCTCATTGAATATCACATTAAAAAAATAAAAATAAAACTTTTAATCATTACACTGAGGCTTCAATGAAATGATTGTGGATAAATATGTACATGTCATATGTGGAAAAAATAACATTCACATTGTACGGTAAAAGGGTATAAAATTAATTGTTTGGAAAGAAATAATATGATTCCTTCTAATAGATTTCTAAAACTAAAAATAGTTAAATATTTATTTTAAAAATTATATGGAAATTTTATAATATTCTTTTAACCCCTTTATGGGAAACAGGTTTTCAAATACATTTCCATCTGAAGAGAGGGTAAATTTCAGATTTCATAGAAAATCATTCATAACAATATTATGTACTAAAAAGAGGAAAATTGAACCAATATATGATTATATCACGAAATAAAATAGAATAAGGAAACTCTTAATTGTTCTTGAGATATGGGTCATAATATTTAATCAAAGTATCCACAGATATAAACATTCTTGAGAAAGCGATGGGATTTTCTCAATAAATTCATAATAATCGGTTCTGGGACCATACTCTCCATTTATGAAAAGGAAATTACATGAGGCATATAATAACATGGAATTATTTATATTCATGATATATCATGTAAATGTAAATTTATTCAACACAAAAAATTGTTAGGTTTATAATAAAACATGAATTCAATGAAATAAAATTGAGACAAAACATTTTAGCAATTTGGTTACTTTTTAATCATAATACCCATGTAAGAAATATCATACAATAGATATTTGAATACCCTTATACTTTGTTTTAATATAAATATAATGTAATCATGTAATTACATAATCCACATAAAAGGAATGTGTATTGATTAGAACTTGTTTCTCACGGAAATTAAAAATGAGATGAAATTATCGTTCTTTGTGTTTTATGGGTGGTCATCCATTAACATAATTTAAAATAAATTTATGTTAGTTTTCATATTTATATAGAAAATTTTCTATCCCTATAATTAATTTTATTTAAATTATTAACAATATTCGTACACTACATAAATAATTATGTTTAAGATAAGTGTTTTTTACCAAATTCGGTTTATGTGTCAAAAAAACTATTGTTTGACAACTACTATCAAATGGTTCATTATATAACATCTCCAAAATAATAAAAATTCTATACATATCATATTCTTATATAGATTTTAATTTTAAAATTAATAATTAAATATGGTTATGAAGATGAGCCAACGTTACAATCATATAGATGGTGGGCTATACGTACGCATGAGTAACATTCTAATATATAAATGATCAATGTGGAAAGAAGGTAAGAAACTATAATATTTCCAGAATGGTCATAATATAATAAGTACAATATTATTTAATAAGATAGAATTATATGATGTAAAAGGAATCATGTCGTGTCGAGTATGTGGTATTCCACACGTCCACGGACGTCATTATATCTTTTAATGTGCGTGAATGGGGGATAAAAGAGATTATATATATATATAATCCAGAAAGAGAATTATTTTATGAATATATTATTTATGTTTTTTATGTATCTTATGTTTTATAATAACAACTCATTTAAACATTTAATTTATCTTCTAATGGAATAACATCACTTTTAGGGGGCGGTAATCCACACTTCATCAATCAAAGTTATTGTAAAATGGAAAGTTTTGAATAGATTTATTAGAAAAAGATATAGAATAAATAAATATTAAATATATTATATAACATATATATTATAGTTACCATCATAATGCCCATAATGAGAGGTGGTAGGGGAAAATTAAACAATCGTCGTTTTGTGAGGTAGTAGTTCGACATACATTGAAATAATATATTTTTTACCCATTAGATATAGATGTGTGTTATTGTAGGTCAAAACCTTATCTTAAAAACATCCTAGTATATTTATGATACTGGTGTTTCTTTATAATCATATAATACAAATAGTATAATAATATGATAACTGAAATGAATCTAAAAAGCATGATAGAAGGTGTAACCTGTTAATCGAGTAACTTCTTTTGATTTATACAAAGGGAATTCATGGTATGATATATGAACTAGAAATGGAGTGAGGGTATAGGGTTAGACATTTGGGTATTATTTTGGTCATTTCATGTCCTAACATATGTGGTTTTATAGGTTTGAGGAAAGCGGAGAGGTGTTGACCTTTTATAGTGGAGGATTGGCACTATTGTATATACTTGAAGTGATAATTCCTCCCATGTTTTTTAAGTTTCATGTCGATCCAATAATCAGCCAAGTTAGACAAAACTGATTATAGGGTCTAAATATTTCCGTACAATGGGTTTTTAAATTGCGTATATGTTTATTTTTACATTAAATTTATGTTTTTTCTCTTATTATGGTTAATTTGACATTAATCGATGTAATTTATAATAATTACCTTCACTAATAATTCTCGTAAAAAAATTGTTACCCTTATTATACATTATAAAATATTATTATTACAAATATGGAATCCATTTTTACAAATTCCAATAATATAAGCGGTATAAATTAAATTAAAATTCATCCTGCATGTGGGGTAAGAACAGATGTTTTTAATGTAAAACCACATGAACGTTTGGTATGTATTTATAGTCCATTTCAAGACAAATCTTATTAAAATGACATTATTAATATTAATTTATAAAAATAAAATATTATAAAACTATAAAACCAATACAAAACATAATTTCTTGTTATAATTAAATTGGATGAAATGTAATATTTGAACTACAATTCAATATTTTTAATTATTCATTGAAAATTAAATCTTTACAACAAATTAATAAAAATAACCATGGGATAAGTTTTATGTTTTGATTCTAAATATTTTGTTTTTTGACATTTTATATCAATTAATGTGTTAATATTTTTATTTAAAAAATGTTATCTATTAAAAGCTAGTAAAATTACCTTTACAAAATTATAGGATTTTAGGTTTAAAATAGAATTTTTCATTATCTTATGAATATCCAAACTAATTGATGAATAAAAAAAATATTTGTTTCAATATATAAAATATATTTTTCAATATAAAAATTAACTAGTTGTAATCACATTAAATTATATTGGATGAAATATATTTGTGAGTAAAAAATGTTGTTATATAAAGACATTTAATTTATATTTAATTGGGTCCTATATTCGTTTTTATCATAAGAATTGGTCTTATATGATTATAAACCATATATTTTCGTAAGTTAGTCAACACTATTCATAACTTCCGACATAACAACTATATTATATCAAATTATATTAAATAATAATATTTTAATAATACATTTTAATTTGGTGAAACATGGTCTTGCATGTAATGTAGGATATTGTGGAAGGTCCTCTATGCATGTAACTCAAGCTATCGAGGAAGGTATATATTGTGTATAATGAATTCTAACTCAGTATCACATGCATTGAAATATATAGAGTCTATTTTAAATTGTATATATATCATAATGTTTCATGACCTTACATTACCTTGGGAGATTGCTTCCATGTGTTATATATGCTATCATATACAAGGTTATTACATTTGGATTTTAGGGCATCACATTCTCCTCGTCATATTTAATTTGTCTCTTAACATTTTAAACACAATCATGCTGACAGATTGTTTGATACTTCATATGTTTGAAATCCCACACAATGATAAGGTTTCATCATTAATATTATATAAAAGAAAGAATGTAAAGTAGTAAGGTCACATAAAATACCATGTAACTGGGTCTATGAGTAAGAAAACATCATTGGAATGTAGATATATGTAGTTGGATGAAAGTTTTAAATGTTTATAGGGATTTAATTAGGTTATTAATCACAAACAATTGAATTATCAATGGAATGTTGTGATCCTTAAATCCATAAATATTTGATGATTTTTAATTCCATAGATTCAATATAAATTTAGGTATTAAGACACCATTTTGTTTTGATGTCATTTAACTAAATTCTGGTAATTATATTATAGAAAATGAAAATAATTAAATATTTTACATGATAGTTTTTTATCTCATATGATCAATCCTAACTTTTTTTTCATCGATCAAATTTTAATTCAAAAATTTTCTCACAATACATTAATTACCAATAAGGAATTTTTTATGCCAGAAGAAATAAAAGACGCATTTAATGGATCATAAGTAATATAAAATACTAAAAATCCATTCTATTACAATGTAACCATCTTCTAAAATAAATATGGTTAATAGATTAAATACTAATCATAAAAAAGGTTACTACTAGTTCACTATTAGTATTTATTCATTAAATTGATTAAATGAAAACAATGAAAATTAACCAGGACATTGTATAAGTCAGTGGTTGGTGTGAAACCCATATTGTCCTTCAGTAATGGGTTCATGATGTGTGGCCTTTCTAGATTTATTTTTTTGTCACACATGTTATATTTTGTCCAATTGAAAAACCATAATTGTATAATTTCCAAAATATATATGATGTATATCCTTGAAATTAGGTTATTCAGTAAATAGAAGTTTAAATATGGCTTTAAATAAAACATCAATATGTAAATAATTCATCTATATATTTACTAATAGATCAATCCATGGTCTAAAGTTTATTCTATAGGAGATGGAATTGACTAGGGTAATGTCGAGTTTCCCCATATTTAAGACAACAAACTATAAATGAATTATTAGGATGAGTTTCATTTCATTCCATGGTACTCTTACTTTTTCCTAGACAATAATTTTTTTATGTCCCTATTTACCACAAATAAATTAAATAAACTTTCCATTAAGACACTTTTGGGGGGTATCCTTCCACACATCTCACATGTCAAAATTTGAGCCTTCTTTTCTACATGTATCTCAACCACTCAAGCACTTATCATCCTCTTTCCTTCTCTTCTTTGGTGTGCTCGGGAGTTGGTAAAGGTATATATAGTTAATAAAACTTCAGGAAAAATAATATTGTAATAAATATTTTATCATTCAATCTTGTCAACACATCATTTTGTTTCTAATTTTTCACACCGTTTCATTCTTGTTCGATATTAAGTTGAATCCTTCAGGTTCTATCCATAGACTAAAACTATAAAACATAGAGTGATAAAAAATAGTCATAGTGAGAAAAGTGTATAACTATATATAAGATATAAAAATAATGAAGCCTTATTTTTAAATCCAAAACACATTAGGTTTAACCGTGATTATTCATTTTCAAAATACATTAAAAAATGTTCAGATTATTTTTTTAAAGAAAACGTGGATTATCCTTAGCATATCCCTAGGTGTGTCAAACCAAGTGCGTAATAAGGCACATTGTCATGTACCATGTTACCCCAAGTCAAGTTGGAACACCTTTTTGAAGTTGATAATCCTAGATACATCCATTCCCAAACCACCTCCACTTTTAGTATCTATATATTTATGTATTTCACGGAAGACCCACATAATCTATACATCACCAAAATTCTAGGGTTTTCAAATATACATGTCCTAAAATTCCATATTAGGATTATTCTCCCTAAAATACGTTTTCCTTAATATAGTTACCAATTTTGGTTTTAAACTTCAACTTCTATCAACTGTAGAGACCCATGCCCATATATCCCAAATCGAATGTCTACTTCCAATTCCATTGGTATGATTATATGGAATCAATCCTTCAAGGACCGATTAGTTTAGTGCTCTTAGAAAACCATGTACATAAATGCGAATTATATTACAATTGGATACACTAATTACAACATATATTTTTCGAAACAGGTAAATCAATTTAATTATAACTCTTATCCATTAAGTATATTTATCTATGTCTTTTATATTATTCATTTTGGATTCCTAAGGAAAGAAATGTAAAAAGGCTATGAAAAAATTCTCATAAGTGGAATAGTATAGTAGAATCAATAATGAATCCGTGAGAATATTCAATATGGAAAGGAAAATAATTATAAATTAAATCCCTTAAAATAACTATATAATGGGAAATAAATATGTAATGGTACGAAAAAAAAACACAAGTAATTAATTAATGAACTTATGTGAGATGTATCCATGAATATGTCAATGAAAAATCTCAAAAATGATAAATAACATAACTAATATAAATGAAATTCAAAATTATTGAATTATGTTTTTCCTATGTACATTTAATGTAATGACCCAAAATTTACATGTAATTTTTTTTAAATATATAATAAATTTTGATTCTATGAAAATTGTCGTCGCGCGATTCGGATGCCTTGTGTGCTAGGAATGAATGTTTAAACATGTTTGCAGGTACGTTCAGTAAACGTGCGAGCATGATTTTTTTGACTTTTAAACTAGTGTTTGGAATTGAAACCTAAGGACATCGTTAAACTCGATGTGCTGGTATTCCCTTAAGAAGACCCACACCTCAACCATAGTAGGTCAAGGGTGAATGTTAGAATTTATTCTTTTCATGTAAATAATTAAAAAATAAGATAAAATTTTATTTTATTAAAACCTCTCTACATGGGTTATGGAGGTGGGGACCAATAGGGGTTAAAACCTCCCAATTTGAATTCTAGAGGTAGGGAAAACCCGAACCCACTTTAATAGGAGAAAACCTCTTAACTCCCTTACATTAGTTATGAAAACTCCCCCTTTAATTGTGGGATCCAACTAAAAATTAATAAGATGTGTCGTCATTTTAATGGTTCAATCATAATTGATCTAACTAATTTAAATTATATTGGATCCTTTTTAATTTGAGATTATTTCATTGGAAAAGGAGAATGAGAGATCTTGTGGAAGGTATTATCCAATTAAGAACACACCCTTCATCTCCAACTAAAAAACTCTCCTCCATTAAAAGAATGTCATCTCTATCAATGAATGTACTTCAGAGCTAAGAAAAAGGCCGACGCTCGAGCCCGACTTCTGAAGTGTGTTTTAGAGGTGATGATCACCCTCATCGCCTTCACCATTTTCATCTCACAGAACATCAAGGAATATTCTAGGTAGGGTTGGTTGTTTGAATTGTTTTCCCGTTACCGTTCTTGAGGATTCCTTGAGATTCATGTTTTATTGAGCTGCTTACTATCACCCTAACGCGGATGGTGTGGGACAAATGATCGTGAATCGACCTCTCTGCAATCCTTTGAAGTTTTATTTCATTATTAATGATGGAGGAGGATGGAAACGGACACTAGTGGGTCATGAGAAAGGTGGTTGGCACTCTGCTGGCCGCAATGAAGGTGGAGGAAAATGATCACACGCCTGACAGAAGAGAACCGCGACCTTGTGCCTTGACAGAGAGAGAATGGTAGCTAGCTCACTGTCGGCCACCGATGAAGGTCTGGCATGTAACCGCATAGCGCGGAGTGGATGGTTAGCCTTCTGGCTAGCTGCGGTGGACTGCCGCACCATGGGTCGGGCTGGGTCGGACTGGACCCGAACCAGTTTCTACCCTATATGTTCTTTTGTCCATAACATTGGCACCGACTGTCCGTCTGACAAACTGTCTATGACATCAGAAACCATGGATCGAGACATTCCTTTTTTTATACCCCAATTTAGATTTGGATAAAATTGGGACCTCGGCACTAAAAGGCTAATAACATATAGACCGGGCGTCAAATTGACACATCGTCTGTTACGTTAAGACCCTTATTACAAGGAGGTCCTTTGAGATACATCTTCATGGGACTTCGTGTTAGTTGGTGTATCAACCAATAGATTGAGGACCCCCCCAGAATCATGCAAGCTTAGTGCGGGAACCATGTAGCTGGATGTATCATGAGAAAGGGGTCCTTTGTGGGTCGGTATTTGAGGATCCCACATGGATACGATCTAGGAATACACATGGGACTACATTAGGATTATGTGTTGGTTTGCTGTACTAGAATCATGTGTTGGTCTGATGATCAACTAAGATCATGTGTGGGATTGACGATGTACTAGGATCCTGTGTGGTTCTGACGATGTACTAAGATCCTGTATGGGTATGACAATGCACAAGGGTCCTGTGTGGGTCTATCGATGTACCAGGATCCTGTGTTGGTCTGGTGTTGTACAATGATTTTACAAGGGTATACCTCTTAATAGAGTAAGTTGATTAATTAGTTACATCAAATCATCTATAATTCAGAATTTAAGATATACCTGGTATGAGCTTGGTCCTGACCTTTGTGGTGATACCTTTGTAGTATTCTTCAACGTGGCATACCTCTATGGTACAACCCTTCATGGTGATACAATGATGGTATTATTCTATGTGGCGTACCATTGTGGTAATTAACTTTGTGGTATTCCTTCCTTGGTGGAACAGTTGATCATTGGGCTTTTGATTTAGACCTTGATTTTCCTCATGATTGATATGGGTATTTTTGAAAACTTATGTATATGTATAGGCATATACCTAAGTAGGGTTGTTAGTTGATTTCATGAATTGGGTTTTATCCATTACGGATTTTGTGATACATTGAGGGTCTCAGGGTCTCTACTGAGTTTCGTTATACTCAACCCTATATGGGTTATACCTGAACCTTGTTTTGATTGGTGCAGACGATGGATAACACTGACTATGGACTAGGGTACCAAGACTGAATGTATCTCTAAGGAGGACATTATATGAGGCATACCGTAAAGGTGACCTGATTGAGTGTTGTACCTACCATTTAGGTAGGTTCCTTGTTAGCTGTTCATAGAATATATTTTCTGTTATTCTTGTAATTTTCAGTTTTCGTATGCGTTTCAGTTTTGTTATTCTTTACAGTTGGGCTTCTATTCTTGATCATGTTCCTTTTAGTAAACACTCTTTTTACTATATAGATTTACCATGTTTTCATATCCATTTGTTTTCTTGGTTGTGTGTTTTTACAGGTTATAAAGGAAATGCCTTCATGGATTTAGGAAAATATACCTTCAGTGCTAGTCGCCAGACCCTGGCCTATAGAAGGTGGACTTGGGGTTGTCACGGCATGGGCCCCGGGGGACGGGTCATGAAAAATTGGTTTCAGAAGAGTCAATTCTACCATACAACATTGGAGTCTGGTCTTTTTATATGGATAAGGCTTAAAGTTTAGTGAGTGTGGTTATCAGTTTAAGGTATCAAGTGTTGGTGCGACGACTGATGTATCGATACACCAGGATCCTAACTTCTGATTTCTGACTCAGTTCAAGAAAACATTGATTATGTGTGTGTTTGAAAAGTTTTATTTGTGAACTCTTTGAGTCATCTCACCAGGTATATCTTATCAACCATGGCACACCTTTTTCATTTCAGGTTTCCTCCTCGCAGACAGTGAGGTAGGGTTCCGTGTATAGCATGCACTGATAGCCCACCAAGTGTTGAGGCCTCAGTGCAGGGCCCTCTTCAGTAGAGGCACCAGCGTTTCCATTATCCATTGGGATACTAATGCCACTAGCCCCAGAAGCCGAGGGTGCCCACCACTTGAACTCGTTGAATGATTTCCATCCCCAAAGGCCACCAAGGATCTGAGGTAAGACAGACCCACAAGCGACTGAGTATTGCCAGGAGGCCGTAGTGAGAGTCATCCGACTAATTGGGACACCCGTTTATCTCATGGTGATCCATGCCACTAATCTTCTACAGGTAGTAGCAGGAAGATGGTGGAGCTTGATGATACATGTTCACCATGAGGTGACACTTCTCTGGGAAGTCTTCAAGGGCCTATATTAGGAAGATTTTGTCCCAGCGACTCTTCGTGCAGTGCGCATAACTGTGCTTTTTCATCTACAGCAAGGGCAGCGTGACTAGGGATCTGTACTTAGTGAGATTCACTGACCTCTCACGCTACTCCACTGATATGTTACGAGACCCATTCTTCAGGGCTCAGTCCTTCGATCTGGGACTCTGGAAGGAGATCAGGGCATCCATGATCTCACTCAGCATTCTGACGCATGCGAGGGTGTTAGAGAGAGCCCTCTTAGTGGAGTGTTTTATTTCTGAGCAGTCACGAGAAGCAAGACCCACCATCGGGCATCACATATAGAAGTCTTCTACAGATGGCAGCAGGAAGATGATAGAGAGGTCCTAGAAGACCAGACATATAAGAGGGTGACCATAGGACTTGGGATTGATTGTGCGAGGTAATGGAGACAGATCAATTCATGCAAGAAATATGCAGTGTTACACATGCAGTAACTAGGGTCACATGGCTCGACACTACCTGACCCGCTATATAGATGATCAGTAGAAGGTGGAGGGACCACCCAGTCAGATATAGAGGTTTGACCGAGGAGTTCTGTAGGGAGCATGCAGAGGTGGAAGAGGAGATGGCCATTCATCTGGCAGTGGGCGATGATTCGAGATGTTACCACCACCACCACTACCATGTGGTCTACCCCGACCACATTGAGTAGTTGGATAGGGGCGAACACCGGCCCAGGTAGTTGATTCCTACAATCATGTCACTCCAGGGGTGATACGAGGTCCAATCTGTGCCTACTCCACCTTAGATGCATTACTTATAGAAACAGGTTCAAGTCATACTCTTATTGCCACTACCCTCATTCGAAGCTCAATGATACCGATGGAGCTGTTGGATCGATCCTTACATCTAGAGACTCCTTTGGAAGAGAATTTGATGATTACGCCCTGGTTCCAGTAGTGTGAGATTACTCAACGATGCGAGAGCTTTGGCTGGTATCTCCTAGTAGTGGTATCGAGGCCTTACGACGTCATCTTGGGTATGGACTGATTATCTACATTCCATGCTCATATTGACTGAATTAGTCACAATGTGTGGTGTGTCTGCACGGATGGGTCAAAGTTTACATTCAACAGTGAGAAGGGAGCCTATTCAGTAGAAGATGGACTTACACAGAAGAGAGTGCAGCCGATCACTCATCAGTTGGCTAGCCTTACCCTCTGAGCGATTGATGTGGAGAGTCTGTGTTAACATGTAGTGGTGGACCAATACACAGATATCTTCCCTGATGATGTTTCAGGTCTACCTCTATTTAGATAGGTTGAATTTTACATTGACATGTACCCCGATATGGCACTGATATCCACACCCGCGTATCGGATGGATCCCATGGAGGTTCGTGAGCTGCGAGTACAGCTAGAGGACATCTGGTGGAATGGATTCATTCGGCCCAATATTTCTCCTTTGGATCCATGATTTTGTTCACCAAGAAGGTAGATGAAAGCTTGATACTTTTTTTGACTATCTGCACCTGAACCAGGTGATTTTGAATATCAAGTACCCACTCTCGAGGATTGAAAACCTCTTTGTCAACTGAATGGAGAATGTTGGTTCTTGATGAGAGACCTCAGATCAGGCTATCACCGGCTCAGAGTGAGAGACTATGATGTGTATAAGACGACTTTTAGATGTCGGTATGGCCGTTATGAGTTCTTGTTTATGCCTTTTGGCGTGAACAATGCCTCGATAGTGTTCATGGAACCAATTAATAGGGTATTTCATCCCTACCTTGATCTCTTTGTGTTGGTCTTCATCGGCAACATTCTGATCTACTAGGATACTAAGGAGAATCATTCCTATCATTTGCAGATAGTTCTGGACATGGTCTAAGATCACCTACTTTATGGTAATCTTTCGAAGTGCCATTTCTGGATCCGATATGTTCACTTTATGGGACATGTCATCTAGGATGCTGGATTTGAGGTGGATCCAGCAATGATTGAGGGGGTACGTGCTTGGGAGGCACCCAAAAGTTTAATGGAAGTGAGGAGTTTTCGGGGTTTGTCCAGATAATATCCGAGGTTTATTTCATATTTATCCAGAGTTGCGGCAGGATTATTAGCATTGAAGAAGAAGGGGAAACCCTTCATGTGGTCGGAGAGATTCCATTGGAATTTTCAGGAGCAGAGGCAGAGGCTGACTAGTTCTCCCATCTTGAGGTTACCAGAGGATGTCGTTTGGTACGTAGTCTACTACGACACATCAGGGACCAGACTTTGGTGTTTCCTGAGACATGATATAACAGCGATCGCATATGGTTCTCGACATATGAGACTGCACAAGTAGAACTACACTACTAATGAACTAGAGTAAGTAAAAGTGGTATTTACCTTCAATATTTGGCGACTTTACTTGATGGATGAGTATTTTACGGTTTACTCTAATCACAATAGTCTCTTCTATGTCTTCCCTGAGAAGGACTTGATCCTGAGACAGCGATGCTGGCTCGAGTTCCCCCAGACATATGACTTTGAGATAGTCTATACTCATGGGAAGTGTAATGTAGTATTAGATGCACTCATCAGGAGATCTAGTATACAACTACTAGGTGAGGTGACAGAGAAGTTTACCGCTATGAAAATATCCTTTGTGCATCAAGATGGGGCATCTTTTGTTCAGTCTCTTACAGTCTCTCCCCCACTTCTTCAATGAGTCAAGGAGTTGAAGTCCAGGGACATTGATTTCAAGCCTCGATGTGCTTAGATATCCTCAAGATAGGCACCTGATGGATTTTCTTGAATGTGGTGAGCATATTATCTTCTTCAGAGGACGTACCATGGTAAAAAATTCACATTAGGAGGATTTGTTGAGGGAGTTCCACAAATCCACTCTAGTGATATATCTAGGAGTGGAGAATATGTACCAGGACCTCCGACGACAATAATGGCGGGTGGGAATTAATAAAGCTGTAATAGAATTTGTCTCTCGATGCCCCACTATCCAGCAAGTGAAGGCGGAGCATTAGGTACCAGCATGCTTAGTTTAGCCTTTAGAGATCTGAGAGTGGATGTGGGATGGGATATACATGGGCTTCGTGATTGGACTTCCACGTACATCCAAGTTTCATAATTCTATCTCTGTGATCGTCGACCGACTCACCATGTCGGCCCACTTCCTACCGATCAGTGATCATGGTTCAGTAGATATCTTGGGATGCCTCAATGTGCATGAGATTGTGCAGGTACAGGAAGTAACCTGGACAATTGTCTCTGATCGTGATACATGTTTCACTTACCGGCTATAGAACGGGTTGCACGAGGTTTTCGGGTTGTAGTTTCGTTTGAGCACTGCCTTCCATCCACAGACGAATGGTCGGACTGAGGAGACCATTCATGCCCTAGAGGCTATGTATTGTGCTTGCTTCCTCGACTTCAATCGCAGTTGGGAGGATCATATTCCCTTGATAGAGTTTTCATACAACAATATCTATCACTCCACCATTAATATGGAACCATGTGAGGCTTTATACATTCGACTTTTCAGATCATCTTTGTGCATGACTGATCCAGGGGAGTTAGCACTTGTGGGACCAGAGATGGTATGGGATACCACAGAGAAGGTACAGATCATCCAGGAGTGGATGAAGACTACACATAGTAGGAAGAAGTCTTATCCTGATAGGAGACAGACACCTATAGAGTTTGAGTATAGCGACAATGTCTTCCTACGGGCCCCACCCTGACAAGGTTTGCAGAGATTTGGCCGAGGCGGAAAATTATATCTGAGGTTCATCGGAACCTTTTAGGTCCCCAGAAATGTTTTCTAGGGGGCTTACCACTTATCACTTACCCCTTAGTTTCACTGGGTGCACAACGTCTTCTACGTATCCCAACTGAGAAGATACATGCATGACCCTTCTCACATCATCGACAACGGTGAGTAGGATATCGATGATGGGGCGACATTTCTGGAGGTTCAAATTGATAATGAGGATTGATAGGAGAAGGTCCTTCATGGATATTCTATACCTCTATTGTGCATTCATTGTAATCACGAGAACCTTTGGGAGAACACATCAGTGCGAGAGACTCAAATATGTGTTCAGTACCCCCACTTGTTTTCCTAGTTTTTTTGATGTCGCTTTAGGGGACGGATGGCCCTATGGTTGGGAGAATGTAAAAACCAAAAATTTCAATATATATATTTCTATTTAATTATATGGGAATATTAAGAGTCCGTGTAAATTAACGGCATGAGATTCCGAGGCTCGGTGTGCCCGAAATAAATTTCTGAACTTTTTTCGGCTATGTTTAGTAAACGTACGAGCTGGTATTTGTAAATTTTAAACCATTTCATGGAATTGAAAGCTGATGATGTCGTTAAACTCGCAGAGCCTGTATTCACATACATAGAACTTCAACTCAACCGCAGTAGGTCGAGGGTGAATGTTAGAATTTATGGTTTTTGTGGAAATAAAAAAATAAAAAAACAAAATTTTATTTTACTGAATCCTCTATACATTGGTTATGGAGGTGGTGACCACGAGGGGTTAAAACCTCCAAATTTTAATTCTACTTGTGGGGACCACCAGGCCCCCCATTAATGGGAGAAAACATCTCAACTCACCTTATTTAATTATGCCAACTACCCCTTTAATTGTGGGACCCAACTAAAAATTAATTAGATGTGTCAGTATTTTAATTTTTACAACATAATTGATCAACATAATTTAAATTATATTGTATCCTCATTCTTTTAGTAGGATTTCATTGGAAAATGAGTAGGGGATAACTTTTGTAAGGTCTTTTCCAATGAAAAACGCATCTGTCTTCTCCAGTGAAGAACATCTCCTCCAAACGAAGAACACCATCTCTATCAAAGAACGTTCTTCGAAGACAAGAAAGAGGACTATTCAAGATCTTATCTTCGGAAGTGTGTTGCTTAGTTGATGATCACCCTTTTAGCCTTCACAATTTTCAACTCTTGGCACATCGATGAATCTTTGATGTAGTTTAGAGGTACAAATTTGACGTACATTGACATTACATTTCTTTTGCGGAATACATAATACATAACAAAAAATGACACCCAAGGACCGTAATAGTTTAGTGTCTTTGGAAACATGGAACATAACCTTATAATCATGATGAAAGATCTTCAAAATCACCCATAAAGATCTTCTCCTGTTGTTTTCTTACATAAAACCTTTCATTAAATCCTGGGTAAAATAAATCATATAAAGGGTGAGCTCAAATGCTCAGTATGGGAAAGTATGGAGAAAATAAAACAAATCATATACATTTGAACTAAAAAAAACTTTAACATAATGTTTAAACATCAAAATTTTGAGAAATAAATCATGGAAGTATATAAGGCATATATCATAAAGGAACATTAATAATGATAAAATTTCATGGGAATAAAACATGTAATTTTGGAAAACCTTGAAACACATGATATGATTTCCATAGTAGTGAAGGAATTGGTGTCAATACCATCTTAGTGGATAAATACCCTTACTAAATCAAGTTCACTCCTCATTCCAGTCATGTATCACTGAAATAGATTAAGTTTCCATTCCAGCCATGTCTATATCATGAGATATAAATCTTTACCCAATGCATTGGAGGGGGATATAGGAGCCACCCATCACATAATGAAATCATTCTTAATTGTGCAACAAAATAATCATAAATAATTCATCCGAACTCAAAGAATAAAATGGGTTACATAAACATCATACCATCCTAACGTAATCCATATAAATCAAATGGATATCATTTCTTCATAAAAATAATGAAACCAGTAAGAAATAGAGATATTATAGTTGAAACAAAATCATACTAAATAATTTCATCTTAGTTGGAAAATAGTTTTGACAAAACACATGAAATTAATTTTTGAGGAAAATATACTTTCTTATTCAAAATCATTTTAATTTCAGAAAATGACATGAAATTTTAAAAGAAAATGATTTTTTTGAAAATAATAATGAAATCTTGCAGAGAAATATTCATGAAAATTAGGCATTATGAAACTGTAAAAATCAGTACATGCAGTATAGGTTAAAAAACATTCTTCTCGTACTTTTGCCGGAAAAGTAAAAAAGTACCATGTATTGTAAACAAAATAAATTTTCAATTCATAAAATGTAGTAAAATTTAAAAATGTGTAAAAGAAATTTATACATACATGAAACCAATTATAGAAAAAACATACATGGATGATAAATATAACCCCAGTAAATACTAACGAATAAACAATCTCGAATAAAAAAGGGATTGGAAAAGTTATCCCTTACCTTTTGTCTGATATGCTTCATATGTATCCGAACCTCCAGTATAATGATTTAAATAATGTAATTCAATTATTACATAATAATATTTATTGTTATGATATCCTATATTGTTCACTTATGACTTTATATTACCCGTTCTTTTGTAAATTCCATGTTAAAGCAACATTTTGGTTAAAATCCTTTCATTTATCATACTTGTTTCGACATGTTGTTCTTGATATTATTTATTATATCCTGATTTAATTAATTACAAAATGTTAATCATTATTTATATATAATATATATTCATCATATAAATATATGTTATAGATAGACAAATGGAATGAAATACACCGTTCATGGAGACGGTAGGCCATATGTACGCATGAACACTGTTTTCGTTTCCTTATTGAATTGAATTGAATTTAGTAAATGAAACATATCTATACATAAATCTAGTATAATTATTATATAATATTTTTCATTATTATTTATTATAAATAAATTATAAACATACTTGAATGGTTAATCAAGGTAAATGAATCTCATTACGTTTGTGGAGACGGTAGTCCGTACGTACGCACGGACAATGATATCATTCCCATAATTACTGAATAGAATTGGAGTGGATGATATAATATATCAGAATCAGTATGATGTTATAATAACCATATATATTTATTTTTTACAAAATTATACCCATCCACGTATGGTGGTGGTGGAAAACATATTAAACCACGTTGTAGAGACTGTATTCCGTATGTACGCACACGTGGTGATTTCGTTTTCCGTAAGATGGATTGAAGGTGAAATGGGGTTGTTTCATATATTTAATAACATATAAGTTTATTAGTGATACTGATTCTATTACTTTATAATGAATCAACTAAGGAAGATGAAGTTGAAGAAGAATGAAATTTGAACGAATCGGTAGAATAGATTACCTCTTCTTCGACACACCTCTTTTATTCTTTCTCTTAAGGCCCTAAAGCTGGTCTTTTTAGAAGACTATAACCACTATAATATTATTAGAGAGGATGATAATAGAAATTGGCAGGGTTTTTCTGAGCATGAAGGCTCAAAATTGAGTGAATAGTAGGGGGAAGGAGGTTCCCTAATATAGGAGAGGAGAGGGGCACTTTTGGAATCCTAAAAAATATTAATTAATAAAAAAATGAAGCCCCATATAAATGCCTCCAAAAATTACTGAATAAGAATATGAGATGATATAGGGTTGTAATATTATTAACCAATAAAATTTAGACATGTTTAATGTTTATTTTAATCCTTATCAACTTGATATATCATTCTTTAACCTATTTTATTTTATTTGTGGTAATAAAATTCTAAATTTTAAATTGTTATAAATACATACATAAATGTTTTCAATTTCACATAATTGGATACTTTATATACTTTTATACCATTTAATTTTAAATTTTTAGTTTTTAAATATTTTTGTGATTTTAAAATAATTTAATAATATGTTATTTTTATAACAAATCAATACTGTTAATTTTGACACTATTCATTATTTGAAGTTAGATAAAAACCACACAGAAGATATGTTCAAACAAAAATTTATAATAGATTCCTAACATATCATATTCATCAAAACAATTCATGGGGAACATTAATTTGTTCATATATTATTTATTTGAATATTTTTAAAACCATTTATTTGGTATATCTATTAATAAAATAATTACTACGAAATTTTTGTATAATTATTTAATATACATATTTGTTTCATAAAAATATAAACTAAAATCGTATGATAAATATAAATATAATATATTTCATAATACTATTTTTACTCAAATTTATCATCTTAAAATCTCAAAATTTAAATTGTAATATTTATTAAATTATGAAGGTGGCATATTTGACATCAATTAAAATAAAATAATATAAATGTCCTAATCGGTTTTATAAGGCTCCAAATGGCCCACAAAATAACCCTTTGATGATTATGGTATAGATATACTCGACCAATAATGTTTGGTCACGTTTCTGGTCCTTTTTATATTTATTTTTGTTTTAATAACAACTATATTATTGATTTTTTTTACTAAATAAATAATATCTACATCATTAATGTATAAGCTATTAAGGTAATTAAATATTTATTAAAAATTAATATTAAATTACCATGATAAATAAAATCATTTTATCTTTCCAATGATTATTTATAATCGAATTTATATTTTTTATAACTTTATATTAAAAATAATCTAATTATTAATGTTTGAGTGAGACATATTTCACTTTCCTTTGAATAAAATAAATAAATGGCCTTAATCAAATACAAGTGGCTTCCATTAGATTCCATTTCGTCCCAAGTATGATTTAGGGAAATATATAATCATCAAATTATATTAAGTGATGTGTTAGGGTAATTTTATAATATTATATTTACCCTTAATTACCCAATTTACCTTTAACTATGGTAAATAAAATTTGCCATTATTGCTATCCGTAATGCCTGAAATAAAAAAGTAGCTAATTAACATAATTTGGAATTATTGATTCCAAATACAGAATCCTGTTTTCCAATTTCAAAATACAAAAGTTGCAGTATTTAATTGAAAATTAATTCTGCTGTTGAGAAAACATGTTTTAAAAGATAAAACGTTGCAAAAGATTGTAATGTTTTTACTTATGAATTTAGTGTAATCATAATTCTAATGACTTAAATTATATTAAATGGTAAAAATATATTCTATTTATACTTTAAAAAAAGTCAATATTATTATTTAACCATAAAAATTATCACGATGAAAAAATATGGTTTTAATAAAAATTTAGCGTATTTATACTATTCATCAAAATCGAAACTTATCAGAAAAATATCAAAAATTTATCCATAGTAAATATTTATATCCTGATTCAAAATAAGAAATATATTTTGTCATATTTAACTTATACATATGTCAAAAACTAAATTTAATGTTGTTGCTCCATCAAATGGTGGAAAAACTACATTTTTTTTAAAAATTCTTATTTTACCTGAAAATTTATTTTGTTCTAATACAATGTTCTAATAAATGTGTAAGGTGAATTATAATGTCATAAAATTCAAAATTATGTTACTACTAATCATAACATACAGATTATAATAATATTATAATAATATATTTTTGTTTAGTGAAACTCAGTATTGCGTACAACACACGCTATTGAGGAAGGTTTCTCTTGCATGAAACATAAGCCAGAATAGTGTTTGCGAATAATATAATATAATATGGTGTTTCATATAGAACAAGATAATTTTTGTCTAGCATACAACAAAATAAATCAATGAAATTAAAATAATATTTTTCATAAAATCTTGGGTTGTTACATTCTAATCCCATTAAAATGAATCTCTCCCTCAAAAGTCATCGGTGTTATAAATGGTTTACTACTTGAAAGAATATTTAATAGAAACCCAATCATAAAAAGGAATTCCAAAACATAACTTTAAGAACAAAATTATGAAATGTAATGGTTACCCAAATTAACTAATCATTGGGTTTTACATAGGAGAACATAGGTGAAAATATGGATATGGAAGAGAAATATAACCATCATGTTCTATTGGAGAGTGGTAGAGAACATCGATATGAAAAATCCAACAATCCTAAAGCCATAAATTTTTGATGATCTATGTTACCATTTGATTCATCATATATGAGGTAAATAGGACAACATTTTTGGTTTCCAAGATCAATTCCCAAAAGTTGAATATATTGGAATCAGAAGAAATACTTTCTTGATTTTGGTACAGTCTCACCGTTGGTCATTCCTTGACCAATTACACTTCATCTATTAATGAAATGAGGTTGAATTTTTCATTCATGAAGTTTTATCAGATCTTGCGATAGAATGATAAGTCATTCCATCTATCTCAATGAAAATATTAGCTAATGTTATTAAATATACATAAGTCCATCTATATTGAGATTAATCGTATATGGTTCATAAAATGGACTTATAATTCATATATCATACCACATAATAAATTAAAAATATTTTATACTAACTAGAGACTCTTTCTAGGCTAGTGGTATGTAATAAAGGCATATCACACTTCAGTTGTGGGTTCGATTCCTACAGCCTTGTCCGACGTGATTGGTTGTCGCTCGTCCTATGAGTTATCCTTTTTCTAAAACTATACTATTATCACATTCCAGAAATAATATCGAAAAACAAGTTATACCCTTAAATAATACTATCTGATGTCCATCATAATCCATTCTAATCTTTAGGGCTTATCCAAAATACATATGTCCAATCTCATAGTATAAAGAAAATGATTACTTGAAAGGTCACATAACAAGCACGTGAATAACCTCATTTATTCCCCATATATCATAAGATATATCTTGTTGATCGCATTTCAAACTTGTGAATGCCTTAATCATGTATTCTCTTGAAACATTTATAACCATATAATCTTTGTGTAAACATGAATGATCCATGAATTTCTATATACTCAAACCATTATATCACTTTGTCCTTATATTAGTCATTAGATAATTAATATTATCAAACTTTTCATTATGTCTTTATCCCTTCATTATGTTCATATCATGTTCTTTCCAAAAATTTCGGAATAACCTTTCATGGTTACCAGTACCATTTAACATATATTTTCAAAAAACTTAAATAAAAACAATACTGTAACAATCCTTAGATTTTTCTTTTTTTTCCAGAGTACCATAAAATTACTTATACAACATTACTCTTAATAAACATGCAATCATTCCACTACCTTCTTAAACCGTTGAACAAGCTTCATCATTGTATTCCTCAACACTTATTTAATCTCATATACCATGTGTAGTCTCATCATCATCATCAACATAAATTCTACCCATAAGACCATGAAGATTCTATTCATGAGATTTTCCCTTAGTGCATTGGTTTCCATAATACCTGTATGTTTCATATTTAAAACATTAAACTGTTGTTGATGTCTTAGAAATACCATTATCCTGGTCCATGCTATTAACTGAACACATTACATTATAATTATTGGCTTTGGGTCCTTATTTTCCACACCCAAAGCATCTTCCAGTTCCTTTGAAACATTATCCCTGGTGCCTCTTCCCACATGATTTACATAAGGGAAATGTATCTTTATTTCCTCTATGTTAATCATGAAACTCTATCTTTCTCTTATTAGTTGAGTCGAGAAACATACCAAAGTTGATATTATTGGTCATATTATGAGAATGATGATTAGGCATAATAATGATATGTGGACTTCCAGATCCAATTACATTTGGTTTCTCATGTATAATATCATTCCATTGTCCATCATATCCTCCATTATCAAGAATCTTCCTATTTGTAGCCATTTTCTAAAACCCAAAAAGAATATTTTGAGAGGAAAAAATCATAATCAAGGGGGAGTACATTCAATATCAAACATCTTATGTTAAATTATAAGATCGTTTCCATAATTCAAGGACTATTACCTATTCTTATACGTATCCTTATGGACATCCCTAGACATCCCTTAGAAATATCTTCTAGGGATCTAACAAAAGTTTTCACATCGTAGTTCCCAAAGGTTAACTAAACCTTTCCTCTGATATAAATTATAGAGACCCTAACATGACGTACATGGAAATTTCATTACTTTTGCGAAATACATAATATATTAAAAATAATGACACCCATAGAACGTAAAAGTTTAGTGTCTTTGGAAACTCGAAACATAATCTTCAAATCATGGTGAAAGATCTTCAACATCTCCCATAAAGATCTTCCCCTTTTGTGTTCTTACCTAAAACCATTCATTAAATCTTGGGTAAAAGAAAACATATAAAAGGTGAAACCAAATTCTCAGTAAGGGTAAGCATGGAAAAAATAAAAAAATCATATGCATTTGAATTAAAAAAACATGAACATAATGTTTAAACATTAAAATCTTGAGAAATAAATCTTGGTAGTACATAAGGTATATATCATAAGGAACATAAATCATGGCAAAATATCATGGGAATAAAATATGTAATTTTGAAAAACCATTAATCACATGATATTATTTCCATAGTAGCCAAGGCATTGCTGCCAAGATCGTATTAGTGGACAAAGTCCCTTACTGAATCGAGTTCACTCCTCGTTCCAGTCCTATATCACTGAACCAGATTAACTTTCCATTCCATCCATGTCTATATAATAAGATATAAATCATTACCAAATGAATTAGAGGGAGATATAGGTCCCACCCATCTCATAATTAAATCATTATTACTTGTGCCACAAAATAACCACAAATCATTCATCATAATCCAATGAATAAAATGGGTTTTATAAACATCATCCCATTATAACTATATCCATATAAAACAAATGGATATCATTTCATCATAACAATAATCAAACCATGTAAATAATATAGACATTATACTTGAAAAATAATCATACAAAATAATTTCATCTTATATGGAAAATAGTTTTGACAAAACACATGAAATGAATTCTTGAGGAAAATATCCTTACTTATTTAAAATCATTTTCATTTCACAAAATGACATGATATTTTAAAAGAAAACGATTTTCCTGAAAATAATAATGAAATATTGTAGAGAAATATTCATGAAAATTAGGCATTATGAAACTATAAAAATCATTTCATGCCATATAAGTTAAAAAACAACAACATTCCCTTACTTTTTCTGGAAAAGTCAAAAAGTACCTCGTATGGTAATCAAAATAATGATTCCCTTCAAACCATGTAGTAAAAGTAAAAAATGGATAAAAAGGAGTTTAAACATACATGAAAACATCTTTATAAAACATGGACATGGATGATAAATATAAACTCCGTAAATACATACGAATAAACAATCCTGGATAAAAATGATATTGATAATTGTATCCCTTACCATATGACTAATATTATTCATATGTATCCGAAACACCCATATAATGATTTATATAATGTCATTTTCTTATTATAGAATCATTTTCATTGTTATTATATCATATATGGTTCAATAATGTTGTTATATTACTCGTTCTTTTGTAAATTCCATGTTAATGCAGCATTTTGGGTAAAATCGTTTCATTTATCGTATGTGTTTCGACTTGTTGTTCATGATATTATTTCTTATATCCTGATTTACATAATTCCATAACGTAAAACATGATTTATATATAATATATATTCAATATATAAATATATATGATAGATTGATAAATGGAATGAAATACACCGTTCATGGAGACGGTAGGCCATACGTACGCATTAATGCTATTTTCGTTTCCTTATTGAATTGAATAGAATTAAGTAAATGAAACATATATGTACATAAAACTAGTATCATTATTAGGTAACATCATTCATGATTATTTATTATATATACTTTATAATCATATTTGAAAGGTTAATCATGGAAAATTAATCTCATCGCATTTGTGGAGACGGTAGTCTGTATGTACGCACAAGGGATGATATCGTTCCCATAATTATTGAATAGAATTTGAGTGGATGATATATTATCTCATAATCAGTATGATGTTATAGTAACCATATTTATTTATTCTTTTCACCATTATACCCATCCATGTAAGGTTGTTTTGGAAAACGGATTACACCATAGCATGGAGACGGTATTTCGTACGTACGCTCACGCGGTGATTTCATTTTCCGTAGGATGGATAGAAGGTGAAATGGGGTTGTTTCATATTTATAATGACATATCAGAATATTAGTGATAATAATGATATTACTTTAAAATTAAACAACTAAAGATGAATAAGTTGAAGAAGAAAGAAAGTTGTAAGAATTAGTAGAAGAGATTACATCTTCTTCAACACACCTCTTTTAAGATTCCTCTTAAGGAACTAGAGATGGACTTTTGAGAAGACTAGAACCTCTATAATAAAACTATGGAGGTTTAGAAGAGAAATATTAAGGGGTTTTCCAAGCTTGAAGGCTCAAAATTGAGTGAATAGGATAGGAAAGGAGGTTCCCTTATATAGGAGATGAGATGGGATCTTTTGGAAACATTAAAAATATTAATTAATAAAAAAATTAAACCCCACATAAAAATTCCAAAAATTACAAAATTTAAAGTTGATATAATATGGGGTTGTAATCCTATCAACCACTAAAATTTAGACATGTTTTATGTTTATTTTAAACCATATCAACTTGATTTATCATTATTTAATCTATTTAATTTTATTTTTTGTAATAATATTTTAAATTTTAAATTGTTACAAATACATAATTAAATGTTGTCCATTTCCCATAATTGGATAATTTATAACCGTTTAGACCATATAATTTACAATTTTTAGTTTTTAAATAATATTGTGATTTTTAAATAATTTAATAATATGTTATTTTTATAAAATATCAATGGTGTCCATTTTTACACTATTCATTATTTGAATTTAAATAAAAACCACACATAAGATATGTTAAATAAAAAATATATAATATATTCCTAACATGTCATATTCATAAAAAAATTCATGGGTTACATTAATTTGTTCATATATTTGTTATTTTAATATTTTTAAAACAATTTATTTGGTATATCTCTTAATACAAAAATTACTACAACATTTTTTTATAATTATCTAATATTTTTATTTTTGAATAAAAATTAAAAATAAAATCCAATGATGATTAAAAATATAATACCTTTCATAATAATATTTTTACTCAAATTTATCATCTTAAAATCGCAACATTCAAATTGTTATATTTATTAAATTATGAAGGGGACATCTTTGACATCATTTAAAATAAAATAATATAAATGTACTAATATGTCTTATAAGGCTCAAAATGGCCAAAAATCAACCCTTGGATGATTAGGGTATATATAAACTCGACCAATAATGTTTGGTCAAGTTTCGGGTCCTTTTGATAGGTATTGTTATTTTAATAAAAACTATAATATTGATTTTTCAATAAATAAATAATTTCTCCATCATTAATGTATAAGCTATTAAAGTAATTAAATATTTCTTAAAATTTATAAATAAATTACCATGATAAATAAAAACATTTTATCTTTCAAATGAGTATTTCTAATCGAATTTATATTTGGTATAACATTATATTAAAAATATTATAATTATTAAAGTTTGAGGGAGACATATTTCACATTCCTTTAAATAAAATAAATACAAGGTCTTAATCAAATACAAGTGGGCCCCATTATATTCCATTTAGACCCAAGTAATTTTTAGTTAAACTTATAATCATTAAATTATATAAAGAAACATGTTAGGGTAATTTTATAATATTATATTTACCCTTAATTACTTCATTTACCGTTAACTATGGTAAATAAATTTTACCGTAGATAATATTCATAATCCCTAAAAATAATAAGTAGATTATTAACATAATATGGACATACTGATCCCAAATATGAAATCCATTTTTCCAAATTAAAAAAAAATTCATTATTTAATTTAATATTATTCCCACTGTTGAGAGAATGGTTTTTAAAAGTTAAAACGATGCAAAAGATTGAAATGTTTCTAGTTATGAATTCAGTGTAAAATTAATACCAATGAATTACATTATATTAAATGGTAAAAATAAATTCTATTTATAATTTAAAACCATTCAATAATATAATTTAACCATATAAATTATCATGATAAAAAACGTTATTTTTAATAAAAATTTAGCGTATTTTTACTAGTCATCAAAATAAGAAACTTATCGAAAAAATATAAGAAATTTATCCAAAGTAAATTTTAATATCCTAATTCAAAAGATGAATTTTATTTTGTCAAATTAAACTTATAAACACGTAAAAAACTAAATTTAATGGCGGGGTGCCATGAAAAGGTGGAAAACTACATTTTTTTAAAAATACATTTTTAACCCTAAAAATTTATTTTCCTCTCATACAATGTTCTAATAAATGTTTAAGATGAATTATAATGTCATAAAATTCAAAATGTAGTCACTACTATTCATAAAAACTAGTTCATAATAATATTATAACACTGTATCATTGTTTAATGAAACTCAATATTGTGTACAACAAATGATATTGGGAAAGGTTTCTCTTGCGTTCAACATAAGCCAAGAAATAGTGTTTGTGAATAATATAAGCTAATAAGGTGTTGTGTATAGAACAAGGTAATTTTGGTGTAGCGTACAACACAAGACATCAATGAAATTAAAAGAATAGTTTTCATTAAATCTCGGGGTGTTACATGTAGGGTTGGTTGTTTTAATTTTTCCACCTTACAGTTCTTAACAATTCTTCATGATTGATGTTGTATCAGGCTACTTGCTATTGCCATAACACCGAGGTTGCGGGAAAAATGAACATAGAACAACCTCTCCGAAATCCTTTGAAGTTTTTTTGTGTTCTTAGCGATGGAGGAGGATGGAAACCAACACAGGTGGGGGACGAGAATGTCAGCTCACACTCCACCAGTGGTGACAAAGGTGACGGTGCACAACTGCACTCCCGATGGAAGATAACCACGACCTTGTGCCATAGTGGAGTTGGAGGGGTATCCAACTCACTTCCGGCTGGCAGAAAAGGAACGGCGTACGACTGCGACACGAAAAGGGTATGGCTAGCCATCCTGCCATCTTTAGTAGACTGCCACCCCACGACCATCCCGCCGTACCGTAGTCTCCCCACCGCACCGTAGTCGCCACGCCGCACCGCGGCCGGCCCGCAGCTTCGCGGGCCTACTCAGTCTGACCAGGTCAGAGAAGAACCAAACTAGTTTCGACCCTAAATGTTATTTTTTCCATAACATTGGCATCGGGCATCCATTTGGCGAACCGTCTATGGAACCAGAAACCTTGGATCGAGACAGTCCTTTTGGTATACCCCACTTGATATTTGGATATAGTTGGGGTACGGTCGGGTGGGATCAAGCATGAATCAAACCGGTCCCTTGGGACTAAAAGGATAATAACATACAGACCGTGCATCTGATTGATGCAACATATGTTGCGTTGAGACCCCTATTACATGGAGATCCTTTGTGATTCTTCTTTGTGGGACTTCCTGGAAGTTTGAGTATTGAATAGTATCTTGAGAAGAATACACCCTCAGAATGAAGCTTGCTTAGTGCAAGAACCTTGTAGATGGTTGTATCATGAGAAAGGGATCCTTCCTGTGTCTGTATAGGGGGATCCCACAAGGATCCTCTCTAGAAATCCATATTGGACTACTTTTGGATCCTATGTGGGTCTGCTATACTTGTATTTTGTGTGGGTCTAATGATATACTATGATCCTATGTGGGTCTGACGATGTACTAGGATCTTGTGTGGGTTTGACTATGTACTAGGATCCTGTGTGGGTATGATGATGTACAATGATCCTATGTAAGTATTCCTCATTACAGAGTTATATGATTCAGTAGTTACATCTAATAATCTATACTTCTGTACTTATGATATACCTAGTATGAGCTGCGTCCTTTCCTTCTGGTGATACCTTTGTGGTATTCTTATATGTGGAATACATGTGTGGTAATTTCCATCGTGGTGATACCTTGGTGGTATTCTTCTCTTTGGAATACCTGTGTGGTACTTCCCTTCGTGTTATTCCTTCCTTCGTGGAATAATTATCCTTTTGGATTTGGAGTTGGGCCTTGTGTTTCGTCATGATGGAGATGGGTATTTTTTATAACGTAGGTATATGTGTGGTCATATATCTAAGTAGGATTGTCAGTTGATTTCATGCTTTGTGGTTTATCCTTTGTGGATTTTGTTAGAATATTATGGTATCAGGGTCCCTACTGAGCATTTGTATACTAACCCGTTCACGAGAAATGCCCTAACCTTGTTGTGTTTGGTGTAGACTACATACAACACTGATTATGGACAAGGGTTCTATGAGTGGAGGAAGCTCGGAGGTGGAAATTAGATGTGGTGCACCACAGAGATGATCTGATCAAATGTTGTACCTACCCATCAGGTATGATCGTAGGTGGTTGTTCACAGGATATGTTGTCAGTTTTTCTATTGCATTTACGATTTTTTCTACTTTTCAATTTTCTTGTACTTATTAGTTGTTCATCTGTTCTGGCCCATTTTCCTTTCAATATTCCCTCATTTTTCTATACAGATTTACCTAGTTTTCGTATACATCTGTGCACTTGGTTATGTGTGTTTATAGGTTATAAATGCTATACCATTCTGGTTTTGAGGAAATACACCTTCAGTGCTAGTCTCCAGTCCTTAGCCTATGGAAGGCGGGGTTGGGGTAGTCATGGAACAGGCCCCGGAGGACGGGTATTGAAATTTAGCCTATACCATCAAGACCATTCACAAGATGGATTTTCAATCTGGAAAAATACCATCAACGGTATGTAGACAAATATTTTATCTTATGAGAGTACCAATGCAATAAGGGGCATTCATTAACTGGTCCCAATCCTCTGTCTACTTTTCCAAAGAATTCTTCATGTGGTTGTGATATTCTTTATCAAATAACTATATTTAATTATAGAGATATATTTATCAATAATTCTCATATACTAAAATTAATATCTATGTAAACAAAGTAGGTAAAATTCTATATGGTTTAGGCAATAGTAATATCCATAATAAATAATATGGATAATTAGGAGATATTCAATTCATAATGATCATATGGAATTGAATATATCAGAGTGAATAAAAATTAAATCACAGAAGTGAATTTGATAATTATCCTTATATATATCAATAATAATCAATTTAGATGAAGAATAAGGATGATTTTGATACAACAAATCCCATGTGGGGTAAAATAGGTTGTTTTTGGTGACGATGAAATAAAAGAATATCTTCTAAAGAAATTATTGATGAAAATATCATTTTCTCTAAAAAACATTTTAAATTTATTTTTCATTCAATTTCATGATAAAAACATTTAAAAACATTTTAAACATGATATTGAGGTATTCAAAAAAATGATGGATTATTTATTCGTATGTGTCGTAGAAGGTAAAAAATATTACATTTATATAGTAAATGGGTAGAAAATTACTCATATAGAAAGAGAAGGGGATATTCCATAATTGATATTGGTAAAATAAAAATTGGTAAAACTTTCATTTAAATGTTATAGGGGAATGGAATAATTTTCTTATAAATAATTTCTGGGAATCATGGTTTTGAATATATATTTCCGACTAAAGAGAGGGTAATGTCAGGAATTCTTATAAATACTCTCATAATTGTCTTATGCACCAATAAGTAGTAAAAGGGTACCAATACATGATTATATTATGAAATAAATATGTATAAGGAACCTTGTGAGTGTTCCTAATATAGGGATCATAATCTTTCATCAAAGGAAGCTTAACCATAAACAATCTCGAAAAAGAGAGGATATTGTCCCAACAAACCCTTATAACACTATACTAGGATCAAAATATCCTTGTAATAAATGGAAATAAAATTAAGCATATAATATGATGAAAATATTTAGATTCATGATATATCATGTAATATGTATGTACATTCAACTCAAAAATGAGTTATGGTGCATAGTAAAAACTGAGTTCAAAGAAGGCCAATTGAGACCAAACATTTTTCCATATTGGTATCATTTCAACATTAAGCACTTTAATGGAAGTATCATAAAATGGATATATTAATGCCATTAAATTTATTTATAATATACATCTAATAAATTCAGGTATGTACATACACCATAGAAAATGAAAGAGTGGAGGACATAAAATATAACTCACAGAAATTAAAAGTGGGATGAAATCCCCATACTTTGTGTTTCCATTCAGGTGAATGTCACTTAAAATCATATATAATAAATAAATTGTAATTTTATAATTACATAAGAGACTTTTTCATTTTTATAAATACTTTTATTTCACATATTACCTTGTTGTGTACACTACATAAAAAATTAAGTTTGCATAGAGTGTTTTTGAAAAAATTCAGTATATTTCTGAAAACAACTATTGTTGGGAAACACTAGTTAATTGGGTCATTATATAACATATCAAGAATAAAAAATTGTCATAATTATCATATTTTTACATCAGTTATACTTTAAAAAAATAATTAATCATGGTTTTGAAATGATCTAACATTACAACCATGGAGACACTAGGTCATACGTATGCGTGAGTAAAATTCCCATTTTATAATGATCATTGTTGAAAGAAGGTATGCAAATAAAATAATTACTTGATTATAATTATATAAATAATATAATATTAATTATTAATATATTCTTATATATAATATTATGATGTAAAAGGAATCACATCAAGTTGAGGATGTCATAGTGTACACATCCACAGACAACGTTATCTCTTTTAAAGTCCGTGAATGAGTAATAAAAAAGATGATATATATATATATTATATTTAAATAACTATAATTATGTCGAGAATATATTATTTATATTTGTTATTTATCATATGTTTAATTATAACAATTAATTTATACATTCAATGTATCGTGTGAATGAATCACATCACTTTTAGGGGGTGGTACTCAACACTTCCTCAAATGATGTTATCATAAAATGGAATGTATTAAATTTATGTATTATCAAACAAAACAATAATAAATAAATATTAAATAACACATATAATATATATATATATATATATTAATTAACCATCATAATGGCCACTATGAGTAGTAGTTGGGGAATATTGGAAAATCATAATTTCAGAAGGAAGTAGTTTTCCATACATAGAAACAATATGTTTGTTTCCCATTAGATGGGTGTGTGTGTGTATGTATGTGTAGATAATATTATTAGAATAAAAAAATACTATTATATTGAGGATACTATTTTTGTTATGTAATCATAGAATAAGATGAGTATATGTAGTGGAGAATCAAAATGAAACTAAAAATAATTAGAGAAGTAATTAACTCTTAAGAGAATAATTCAATTCGGTTTATACCAAAGGGATTAAATTGGAGGCTTTAATCCCTAATGGGTGAATCAATGATGAGGGGAGGCTTTTTAAGAATCTAGTTTTGTAGATTGTGGCCGAAAATATGTGGTTCATCCGATGTGAGGAATTGGGAGAGGTGGTAGCCTTTTATGGTGGAGGAGTGGCACAATTATAAATACATGAAGAGATAAATCCACCTATGTTTTTTTTGTTCAATGCAGATTCAAATATATACCAAGGTCAATAAAACTAATTATAGGGTCAATATATGCCCATATAAATGATTTTTGGATAGTTTATAGGTATATTTAAAAATTAATTAAATATTTTAATCACTTAATAATATTAATTTAACCATAATTGTTGTAACTAATTTTAACTACCTCCCCTAATATTATTTGTCAAAAATAATCACCATATTAGAAATTAGAAATTATTATGATTGAATATTAAGAATACATTTTTCCATATTCCAATAATATAAGTGTCGTATATTAAAATAAAATTCATCCCACATATAGGACAACAATGCGGGTTTTAAATGTAAGAATGTCTGAAAGTTTGAAATGTTTTATTGTAAATTTCAATGTGAAATTGATTCCCAATATCTACGTTGGATTCATTGAAAAAAATATCATCTAATTAAAATTTAAAACCAATATAAAATATAATTTCACCTTATAATTAAAATATATTAAAATTTTGTTTTTATCTAAATTACAATATTTTTAGTTGTTCATTAAAAATTGATACATTATAGATAATTTCTGAAACAACCTCATCAGAAATTTTTTTCGTCATATAAATAATATGTTTATTTGGTTATATTTCATCATTTAATTTTCAAAAATTTAGATTTAAAATAGGTTCACCTTTAAAAGGCTGTGAAATTATCATTAAAAAATATAGGTTTTCTTTGTAAAATAGTGTTTTTTCTTATCAGATTCATATATAACCATATGTATGCATATAAAATATCTATTTTTGGATATATAAAATATATAATTATTTTTTATAACTATATAATGTTAATTACATTAATTGATTAATATAAAATAGCTTCCTGAAAACATGGTTTTATATAAAATCATTTTGTTTATATTCAATAGGTTCCTACATTCATTTTTATACAACGAAATAATCTTATATTATTTTAAACCATATATTTTCATAAGTGAGTGAAAAATATTAATAACATATAACATAATTTCTTTGTAATATTATTTTATATAAAATAATATTATTTTAATAATACATTGTTATTTTGTGAAACTTTTTCATGTGTGTATTAGAATCCATCACAAAAGGTTGCTCTTGTATGTAACACATACTATTGAGGAAGGATGCTTTTGTATGAAATGAAATATAACACCGTTTCACATGAAATGAAATTTATATAATCTATTTTAAATATTAAATATATTATATAGTATCTATATATTATACTACCTTACACGTTTGATGTCCCGTTCCATACAAACTATCGAATATAAGTTTATTACATTAGTATTTGAGCATGTCACATGTATAATTTTTTAAAAAAAATATCATATAAAAAATATTCAGAGCCCAATACTCACTGAGGGGTATGGTATTCACTATAAATTGATATTCAATGGGCATTCATAAACCAATTTCAACAAACCTTTTATATTTTATTAATAACCACAACACAACATGACATTTTATAGGGATCCACAACCCACTAACTGACACAAACAATTCATGGATCTATTACTAATAGAATAGTCCTTTCATGGGAAAATTATTACCTTTTTATATTATATTTTTATGAATTATTTGAAAAAACAATAAAAAAACAAAATACAATTCTTAGATAGATGAGTGGTTGAAAAAAATCCTAATTTAACAAGTCAATCCATCCTAGATGGTCCTCCACATGTTGGGATATAGAATTAAACCACATGTCTAATGTAAAACATAAGAAAAATAAAATTTCAATGATGATTAATTGAATAAATATTATTGAGATATAAGAAATCATGAATAATAAACCAAACAATAAAGTTAAATCATACCGAACTAAATAATAATCAATGTGACTATCTATCACCACATAAATATCCCAATATAATGGATGCGAATGAATAGTGAATTTATAATTCTACATAATTCCCTTTCCCATTACGTGATCCCCATAAAAAGGTCACTAATTTCTCATAGGAAATATCAGGGTGTTAAAAACGAGAACAATAGGCTACAACCAATGAATTTATACATGTTCTAAAATAAAGAATGCATACGATTATAATTTAAAAAAATACTTGTTATAAGTCTATTTAATAAATGAATGCATATTTTAAAGATTCATTAATTATTTATAAAATCATTCCATATTTACCATATCTACTAATATTTTTTAAAAAAATGGAAAATTTCTTGGCATGGGTGAAACCAACCGATGTTTCACCATAATATAAACATGTGATAAAATTACCAAGAAAAATTAAATCATGATAAAGTCCATGTATAAATGATAATCAAAAAAATTTCTCCTAACTAATGGAATACATATAAGAAATAAATTATTCAAAACCCAAGAATATATTTGCTACAAAAAATAGCAGGTCGTACCATAGTCTTTTAGTATAATAAATCCTCTAGTGGAGTCACACAAACTAAAGGTGATATCCATTTCAAAATCAACCTATGGTTCTAAATCAAATAAATTTTGTTAAAACCATTTAAAAATACATGCTCACATTTTGTAAAAAAATCATATCCTGGAAAATCCATTTTTAATGCTAAACACATTTAAAAATGTTAATATTTTCCATCAAAGCCATAAAAATATAAAATCATGAATTTTCATTCAATAACACAGAGTAATTTAGAATAAAATATATAAATTCATGAATTATAAGAACCATTATATATATATATATATCTACTTGAAGAATGATGAAAACCCAAGAAGCATGGATAAAAAAAATAATAAAAAACGGACATTGTGAGACAAGGTATGAAATAAATCTATAATTGATAAATCGAAAACACAACCAATAAAAATATATATAAAAAACACATCGAAAAGTGATTTGGAGACAATATGAAATGATTAATACATAATACTACACAGTAGTTATATGTGCTTCAATAGCATTGGGAATCATATGTCAAACATATTAATATAGAATGAGGGAGGTCACCCAAAAATTCCCAAAAAAATCCTGAATCTTTATAGGGTATTCAAAACACTAAATAAAAATGAATATGTGTGAAAAGTCTAGAAAAATTTTGATTTCAAATAATTAACATCATAATAACCTTTCATGTAATAAACAATAGGAAACTAAAGTACACCTAAAAAGGAATCACCACTGGTCAAATTAAATCTCATTCGACAAATTCATTTGGTATAATAATTTCACAACTTTTCAATATTCTTATTCTAAACAAGTCTCAAAACATCTTCCCCACAATAGTTCTATTTCATGTGACCCATCATTATGATAATACTTCCATCATTTACTGTAAAATCAAGTTTCCAGATGAAAATTGAAAAACCAATTCAACAAGATCTCTAAATCAAAGAAAAAACATATAAATCCACTTACTATAGGTTTCATTATATAAATTTCTTATACATGATTTTAATTGAGGATGTTTTAATTGAAATCCATTTATAAGATCATGTATCACAATCATGCATTGATACGAAGATATATATATATGCTATTGATCCTTGAAACAAATGAAATCCCTCCCCCGAATTAAATATATTCCACCAAGGGATAACTATTTCATTTGATTCATTCATTATTCTTCGTCAAATCACCATTTTTAATTTATTTTTTATGGAACGACCCATTTATTCAAATGATATACTACATCATCATATTTGGTAATAACTCCCATCTTTTATTATCCTTGATCAGATTATATTTATTATTCATGGAATCCACACATTACAGTTTCAAATATTCGATATCTATATCTTTTTTTAGATTTATGTGGAATAATAAGGTATATATCATTATCCTTTATATTCTTTTTTTGACACTATTTTGTGATTACCAATTATATTTTGAAATTTTACTATCTTTATCAACCACAAATGAAATAAAATTTTTAGTCATTCATCACATTATATGGTCGAATCATCATCATATTCACTTAAATCAATGAAATGATATGTATTTCAATAATTTCGACATGATCCTAGTAATTTTTACATTATCTTCATTAATTTTACAACATTTTCTTTGTTTTACAAAATAATTGATGAATTTTTAACAAATTTTACAACAAATATATATAATAAAATGTTCAAATATTCATTTTTTAGTATGGATATCTTCTTACATTTGGAGGATTGCCATGAAAATTTCCATCAACACATCTAATCTCAGATCATCCAAAATTTTCCCCTTTATATTTGATAGATCAAGTAATGCCAATCACCAATAATTTCCTAAATCTAGGATGATTCTTAATGTTTATTTCAAATGGATATCTATATGTTGTTTGGTGAGATAATAAATTGTATTGAATGTTCATCAATATCCCAATCCCTTGATTCCAAAATAATCATGTTGGATTATACTCCACCAATTTTTTCATGAATATTCATTAATCATATATTATATTATTGAGAAGTAAAATTCAATTATATGTTTTATAGTTCACTAAAATCATGTCATGTTACATGATGTTATAAATAGAAATAAAATATCTGAATTTATACTCATACATATTATCAATTTAATTTTTCATCATAGAGAAACAAAACTCCATTTATGTACTTGTCCTAAAACATTTTATCATCATTACTAATATTTATTTATACCTCATCAATATAATATGTGAAATAAATATAAATTCCTTAGTAAAATAGATAGAATACTTATTTCAATTTATAAATTCCTTCCTCATATAACCATAAGAATCCAAAAATAATGAGTTCCTCTAAATATGATTTTTGAATATGTACCTCCCTATGGTAAGAGTACATAATCTTACCATTTATTTTTATCCCATAAAAAGGTGAACATTAAATAAATAACCATGAGTAAAACATTTATTATTTCTTTGGAAGTGATAACCAAGTATACAATTCAACAACTCATTATGTTATTTTATACGAAAAATTGAATGAATATTTAGTCTCCCACCCTTGAAAGAATCTACATAATATCTACAAAACTATAGTTATAATATAATGAACCTATATCTTTTTTCACTAATCATCCGTAATTTTATAAAATATATTCCTTTTCATCTTATTAGTATTAATAAAAAAAGAGAATGGTGCGCTTTAACCATTCAATATATATTGTGTTCTATGATTTCGATGTATTATATTCAATCATCGTTGGAGAACAATCCATGGAATTCACGTGGCTCAATATTCATGAACGATTCTAATAAATCCTTCAAAATTATACAATCCCTATAAATAATTATATGACCTATCATTTAATATTTAAAAATTTGTCCAGATTCTTAAAATTCCCCTTTGGAGAACCATTTAATTTTACTTCTATTATAGGGCATTTTGCAATTCATTTAACATTTTACTTTTAAAGCTTTTTTGCATTATTATTTTTATGAAATTGTGATGTAAATATCATAAGTAAATTTTTACCTAAATGAAAAAATGGTTCAAAACATCCATTCATTTCATTCAAAATCTAAAATAATTTCTCCATCTTTATGTTGGAAATGTATTATTTCTTCTGAAACTATTTTTTTGATTAGTCCAAGTCTCCCTCAACTCGTACATTGTATATCTTATAGTTCCAAAATACTATACCCAATAAATTATGTACATTATATTAGAATTCCTAGATCCACTACAACACCAATTTTAATTTTAAAATTTAAAATATCCTTACATAACAAGATTGTTGTTGGGACTATGTCAGATATTGTTCATCAGTTATCTAGAATCTAAATTTGGATAGGTTTTGAAAACCAAGACAATTCCAAAAAATTCATGCACTATTCAGAAAAATTATTTTTACTTTTACCCCATTTTCAATATAATGTTTCTCATTCGACTTATAATTTTCATTATTTTAAAATTTGACAAAATATTATATTTTCCACAAATCATTAATAAATATTCCTTCAAATTTAATCCATGATTTTCTTCTACACATACATGACATTATATTTTTATTGATTGAATTATTATTCTAATTCTTAAATCCATTTAACTTCATACATATATTTTATAATTGTATAAATTCTTCAATATCCTTCTTAATTATATCCGAAATGATATTCACATGAATTTATACTTACAACATCTTTTCAAAGACAGTTTCAAGTTATTATTCCTTCTAATTTACACTATCTCTCATAGACATATTTAGTTTCCTATCTTCATAACGTAACACATTCAGATCATAAATATACTTCAAAAACCTCAATGTAGTTTTATCTTGGGAATAGTCATTGTTATTTGGGGTTTGAGGGACTTTTCTTATATTTTTTATTCTTATACCCAAACATTGGAATATTTCAAATACACTTAGAAAAATTACCCTTAATTACAAAATTTCCTATATAATTTTATTCTTTCTTATCACATTTATATTTATCACTCATGAACTAATTATCATTCAATTTTGTAATGAAAAAAATTTACTCCTCTACAAATGAAATTTCAAGTAGTTGTTTATCTTCATTACTCTTTTCATCTTCAATAATATATAAGAAATTTATCTTTATGAAATCAGAATTTTTTTTTGCATTTTATCGTATGTAAAACATTATAATAGTTGAATTTATAAAATTTTATCCTTAATAAACTATTTGATCACTCAAATTCATTTTTATTTTAATTATCATTCATTTTTTGACAATTGAAGGCATATTATTTAAGAGAGACACATTTAAATATATCTGCAGAATATTATCTTGATAAACTCCATTAACATTACAAAAAATAATTGAGATGAGTGTAACTATATTGTAAACCATCATCACCACACAATCACTATTTTCCAATTTTCTATCTTCCACTTTTACTTAATTTTTAAACTTATCTAGGTTTATAAAAAGAAATGAAATTTCCTTTTCATAATTAATTTTCTTCTAGGAGGTTTTTATTCCACATTTCATAAGAAATTTATATTATATGAAAATAATCCTTTTGATTTTTCTGGAATTATACACATTATGTGTCAATACCATTATATACAATTTTTTCTGTAAGGTGTGTTTTATATTTTGGATACCGTTTAATTTTAATGAGTCTTAAAACCCCCTAACGGGTTTCATCACATTATTAAATATTGTCATGAAATCATTAATATACGTAACTTGATATATTCATATTTATTCACGATTTAATTTCTAATCATGTATCCTAACATCATTCAAAATTTAATTTCCTTTATTAATGTTCTATAATTAAATAATATGTCTTCTATTATCATGATAACACTGAATTTATTGAAATATCTATATACTATTGCTTATATAATAGAGTTTTATGATATAATAATATTATCAATATTCTTTTTATAAACAAAATACATTGAAATGTTTTCTAGATGGGGAGAATTCCCATTTTTGACAATTTCAGGAAGATCCTTCCCAATTTATAATTTGTTCTTAAAAAATTAATCATTATATATATTATATTTCATACTAGGAAATGTTGTAAAACCATTGTTTTCCTTGAATTTACATGATACATTACATAAACAATATTTATAACACGTAATTCTAAAAAATGTCACTTTCTACTAATAATCATCAAATATCTTATCACCATGAATGGAGGACTGAAAGAATTCACACATAACACTTTTAAGAAAAATATATACCTGTTTAAATATTTTATTAGATTCAATGAAAGTGGTCTGAATAAATGAATCATATTCTTATATATTTCACAACCAACAACCCAGTATCAAATATTAGTGTGTTTAAATATTTGTTTTATGACTTTACTTACACTTTTATTATCCTAAACATAGTGTAATAATGATTTTACAATTTTCACCACAAAAACACAATGTTTGAGTCCATGGAATGATAAATAATATTTAAACCACGAGAACCACTAAAAATCATAGACATAAACTAGGAGGGTGTATCGTTGAAATTATGTTATTAACAAAATGTTCCATGGATGATATAATAAAAAAACTTGTAATAAAAAAAATTAGTTTCAATATATACATCATGAATAATCTATTTTTTCTAATAAGAGACTTCTCTTTCTATTGGTGAGTAAAAAATGATATATGTGCACTAAAATATACATGACTGAGATGAATGTACATATGAATATAATTCCTTGAGTTTATATATGTTATATGATATTATATAATGGTTTAACATTGAATATATGCATATGATGCATGTATTTTTATGCAAGGGATGAATGAATATAACAAATATAGACCTGTATGATATATATTAATTATAAATTTCTCTGAAATGGTTTATTAATTATTTATAATCCATAATGATTGGATTATTTTATTTTCATTTATTTACCATATAAAATTAAAAAATTAATATCTAGTAGTGAAAAAGAATATGATGTGTTATGAATTGGAGGAGGGTCATGATTCATTTATATAAGAGGTTGATATCCATTCATTTTGGTCCGAGATGAAAATGATACCCTTATAGTTCTTTCTTCTTCATATGAAATGTTTATATTAGCCAAGAATCTGCTCTCAAATAATTCAGTTCCTCAAGAATCCTCCAGATATAACCATGGTTACCATGGTTGGTATACTCTCTTGATGGTAGAGTGATTTTGTTCGATGGTCCTTTTGATCATCTTCAAACACTATCTATGTAATGATGATTGAAAAAATGGGTATTTTTGAATTCCTAGTACACTATTTTAAGTATTATATACACAATAAATTCATCAATATAGAACTCATGTGTTTTGGGTTATCTTACACGATATATGATCTGTAGATGATCATACTAAACACATCAGTCATCTATAATTAATGTTCATCATATTTTTAAATTATTTTTCATTAGTTTTTAAAAAAAAAGAGGAATATAATTTTCATGAAATTTATGGTGGATAGACACCCTTACATGTGATGTGAAATAATTAATATGATCTACCATTAACACAAGTAGGCTATGTAATGGGTATACCCTTATGTGATCCATTACATAAAAGTTTATATGCATGTCTCTTTATGTGATACCCTTACATTATACCCTTATATAAATGGTATGTGTATGGGTAACCAGATTATTAACATTACATATATGGTTATCCTAATGGGAGTACCCTTTTGAAAATATGATTTATGTAAGGATTGTTGGAACATTATCCTAACTTTTAAGGTTATGATATTTATAGTATAAATGTCACTAATGATTAAATGTATGCACTATATGATTTATTTAGAGTACCCATAAAAAATGTGCTTCACAAAGGTAATACCATTACACGTGGGAGTCGTGTAAAGGTAATCTTTGTATTTTCTATACTCATCGGTTTTCAAATCGAGCAACCTAAAGGGAAATTTTATATTAACTTTACATGGGATTCGTAAAACATTAGTTACCCTTGCATAGAGAATATGTGTAAGGGTACAAGGGAGGATACATTTATGCATAATTGGTGTTCTATGTATCTGTAAGTATATTACTTCTAATAATATATTTTTACAAATAAAATGTTTTTATTATTTATAATTTTTTTATAAATAATGTTAAAATTTATTTATATATATTTAAACTTATAAAGATTTTATAAATAAATTAATACATTATAAATTCATTTTGAATAATAAAATAAATGTTCAAAAAATTATACATAAATATTAAAGTTCAATATTTGAAACTACCTAATAATAAATTTAATGTCATGCCTTATAATCTAGAAATAAAAGATAATTTAAAATCATATGTGACATTTTAAATAGTGAATAAAAATTAAAGTATATATGATAATTCGATTATATAAAATGTTTCTAAAAAGGATATTGAATTATAAAATGTTTATAATTCATGAAATTTAATATACAATAAATGTAATATAAATTGGAAGGGTTTAATATAAAAATGAATATAAAATTTTTACATTCTATCAAAATTATCAAGTGTTTATAAATTTAATTTATATGTTAATAGATTAAAATTTTCTCATGTTTTGGAAAACAGAAAAATTGTTTATTTTGTAAAATTTCCTTTATATTAATGTTTTTTATCTTCTTAATAAAATATGAATATTTTAAATTCCCAGTTATATGATGAATTTCATATAGGATAAATCCTTGCATATTATTCAATGTTTGATATCATAAACATTAGTCTTCATCCACCGTGTCATCAATTTATAATTTTAGGTTTTAGCTTGAGAATACATATTATCCACAGGGTTTATAAGACATATCTTTGAGTTTTTTTAAATTGAAACCTATCTTGAGTAATTTCTTGCTGGGTATATGGACATGGGTTTTGACAACATACTTTATTGAATTCTTACACAACCTAAGAAATTTAAAGGGGTTGTCTATATATCGATATAGGATTATTCATGTAATGTTTTTAAATATTATATAACCACATGAATCTAAATGAATTTTAATTGTTTATTTTGAATATAATGAATTTGGATATATAAGAATATACATTAAATCATTTCTAAAGTGACTAAAAAATATTTCTGGCTTGTGAAAATAGATACACATTAATGTGGATTAGATATATTAATTTGTTTCATTGAATATGAATTCCAAAAATAAATAATTTTAAGCATTCATACTCAAAATGGGAGAAAACATTAAAAGTTAATTTTTAAAATGTATGTAATAGTTTTAAACCATATATCGACCTGAAATATATTAAATGGTAGATATATTAAAATATAAAACCCCATCAATACATTGTTTTAGATTTCATCAAAAGAGGCATGTGTCGAGACTTCGATCATCAAAATGGGTATTTAAATCTATATATGTTTTCCAATGGGTTATACATTATATGAAAAGTAGGTATTTAGTGACCCTGGAACATCTATGGGTATCTCATCAAATAGATTTATTCCCTTTTGTTGACATATTTTTTCATGTTTCTGTTGTTTACATTGGGTTAAAATATTTTAAAAACCCAAATAGAATTAGGTTACCCAAGTTATACAATATGTTGAATCCATAAGTAGTATTTCTATAAATGTTTGTCAAGTAAACTATTAATGATTTATAACAACTATTATTGGAGTGATCTAATACGAAAAAATATTTGTGTTGAGATGCACACCATAGTGTTCATATTTATTTGAAAAATATGGATCATGTACAGTAAATGGATTTGAAGTGCGAGGATAACATTCTAATTGGGAGAACTTTCATTACAATTCCTTCATGAAAATATAAATGATATGAAAAATATTCAAAAAATATTCAAAAAATTGTTTTTTATATAATTCATTGAAATCAGAATCATAAATTATGAAACACTTAAAAATTCTACCTTAAGAAAGTTTCCTGTGAAATAATAATATTCTATTTGTTATAAAAATTCATTATTGAGTAACCAGTAGATTATTTTGTTCAATAATAAAATCGATATGCTTTCGGAAGCATGGAATTATTCTTTCATGGGTTAAAATGAGTTATATTCTTATTGGACCAAGGAATTCATGTCAATGGAACTCAATATTATTGGATATTTAAATGTTATTAAATATTATTGAATATTTTTAAGAAGATTGGTTAATTCCTATATAGATTATTCTGGTTAAACAATTCATTCAATTTTCATCTATAGAAATGTTCTAGAAAGATGTATGTATTCAATAAAATATAAATCAATATTTTCAATGTGTTGAAAATAGATGAACTACACTGATTTTGTCTATATTTCAGTATTGCACAGAAATTAAAAGATGGTAAAAAGTAAAAAATTGAAGAAATTTATTGAAATGTTAGAAAATTTTTGTTCAATAATACAACCAAGGTCTTCATGAATGAGGGATTACAATTCCTCATGATGGGATTATCTAGAATACCTGAAAGAGTACATGAAGAAAAATATAATTTCTAGTATGTATATTATATAAATTGAGAATTAAATTTAATATGAATTTGATAAATAAGTTATATTTTATATGTATTGTAATAATATAGGAGTTCAGAATTAATGGATGAATAGATTGTGATTATAGTTCACATTTTTAATGAAATGTGTCTCTACATATGAGTGTAATATATATTATAATGATATTATAGAAATATGTAAAATATTTGTATCTTCATATAACTCCCATAATGCAATATACTAGTTTTCCATTGATTTTTTTCTAAATTAAATGGGATTATATCAAGACCATACTTTACGATGGAACGTAATTTTGAGGCCTGGAGTGGTCAAAATGGATTTTCAATCATTTTTTAAATATTATTTTATAATAATTTGATCGGGTTTTTTGATATTTTAAACTAGTTCCTAGACCAAAAATATGAGGGAACTGTTAAAATTAGAGCATCATGATTAACCTAGAAAGGAACAACGGTTTTCCAGTGTGGGCCAATAGTGAACGTTTGTTTTTGGCTGCAAAAAAAATAATTAGGTAACAATTTCTTTATTTTAAAATACTTTTAACTCAAAAAGGTATCGCAGATAGGATAATTTATTTTAAAATTGATCTCATGATGGAGTGTTTCACTTAGGTGAACCTTAACATCGACCGTTGTAGGTTGGGTTGAAAGATAGTTTTTGAACCTTTTTAAACGAATTAAAATTGTGCACATGTGAAGTTTTTGAAACTTCTAAATGGATGACCAGATTAAAAATCAAATTGGGACGTTTTTTCTGGAAGGATGACATTACCTATGAATGAACCTAAATATGATCGGAACGGGTCTACCAACAAAGTTAATTTTTTTATGTTTTGAGGATAGATAAAATAAAATGAACATGATGTTTTGTTTTGTTTTGTGTTTTCATACTATAGTGGAGAAACTATTTTGTAATATAGATAATCATATAACATTTTATCATTAATGAAACCATGTAATGACACTACAATGTAGTTGAAAAGTAAAGGCTTTTACAAATTTAATGTTTTGACCAAGGGGTGCATTGTTGGCACATTGGGAGAAACCCTAAAAACCACTAGAGGATCGATGTTAACGAACAAATAATGATGAACAATGGTCTCTAACAATCATGGGAATTCATACTTCTCTTTTTGAGATTTCCACCTTGAAAATTGATTGAGGAACATTTTGGTTGGATTTCCATTAGCGACTGATCCTTCCCTCAAACAGAGCTCCACCAGGTTGTGGTTGATATTTAATTATGTTCTTTCCCCATTCTTAGTATTAAACAAAAACAGTGGATCAAACAATGAATAGGTTGACCCGTGGATCATTATTTCTTATGGGAGGTTTTTCTATCAGGTTTAACTTCGTGAAATTAATCCATAATTATTTAAATTTAATTTTTTACTCCATTTATTCCATTATAATTGGATTTGATCAATGTTGCAAAGAACGAAGGTGAAGGTTCGTTCGTCACTTTGGTTGATGTGGATGTATTCTCTATTTATACGCAGAGTTTTTCACATTCATTGCAGCATAATGAATTTTAGGAATTTACCCAACCTTTAATGATTAAAAAATACAACATCTTGGATCCGGAATGTATACGAAATGATGGAGGTGCAAGGATGTTGACGACAGATGGATTGAGGTGCTTTGGGAGATACCTCTGATCAAATGCTTTCTGGAAGAAGGGACCACAATAGAGATGTGTACCCCTGGAGATTAAGAATGTGGCTCTAGGGCTTCAAAAATCCATTGGTATCGAAGAATGGGCCACCAAAAGTGCATCTGGTGGCCCACATAAATCTTTGGATGAATCGGTGCTAACGGTCACATGCCGGAAGCTGGGGCAGCATGTAGTAGTTGTGGTGGTTTCGGCAGCCGCTCTATGTGGTTTCTTGCATGAAGGAATCATGACATTGACCATGGAATATCATATACATATGGAAAGACATGTCTTGAACCAGCAAACAAGCTCCACGTGAGTAGTCTGGTTGGCCAGGAGGCGACGCTAGCTGGAACCACGTGGTGCGAGACGAACTAGGCTCTGCAGCGTCCATGTAAGAGGATCTTCCCCACTCAAAGGTGGGCCAGGGCCAAACCTAGATTGTTCGAGATGGGCCCAATTGTCCAGGTCATGTCATTCCAACTGGATTGGACTAGACCTAGAACCAACTAGCCCATGTTTCTCTAAAACACCTGTAACATTCAAATAGGGCATCCTCTTGATGATCCATATGAAACATTATAAACCTTGAGACATGTCGGTCATTTTGAGATACTCTATATGAATTTTTAGGAAGTTGGAGGATGGCCTATTTATTTGTGGATTATTCCCTCCCAATACAAATAGATTCTAATCACAGTCAGGGTAGTTCTCTTGAATATATACAAGGATGATTACTCCCTTCAAGACTTATGGAATGCGTACGCTTTATCCCTTTTCATTAGAATATATGGAACTCCATGTGTCATGGGTGTGGGTATGTTTCCTTCATGTAGTTTCCTTCAGGGGTGTTATAACCCTAAAGGTCAAGGGTGCAGGTTCTCAAAGATGTTCATGAAGGATTAGTTGATAATCCCATGTTTGACCAGGGAGTGTGTTCCCAAAAATTAGAGTCATTACTCTGCTTCCATTCTAGGGTGCTAGTCCTCCATTCACATTATTTCAACAGATTTGGTACTACACTATCATTATAGAGGGTAGGTCCTCTATCCTAGGGTCATCCCTCTCTTAATGTACTAGGGTGTGTGTCCCTCATAGAAAATAACCTAACAGAGTCGGTACTCCCATTGTACTATGGTGTAGGTCCCCTCGTCAATTAGTAGCACCCCCCCCCACATGGCATGGTGAGGGTCCTATATATATGAATTATTAATACCCTATCATAATAGGGTATGTGTTCTTCATGAGTTGTTCTAGAATGTTAAAATATGGGAATGAGTCCTCAATTACGGATTTGTACTCCCCCATCTCTGGGAAGTGATGTTGAGCGGGTCCTCCATCTGAGTTAGAGCTCCCTTGACTATAGGACACAAATATGTTGATAGGTCTCATCCACTTGAAGATATTGATTGCAAATTAGGATTAAGTGTGTAACGACCTGAATTCGGAGCCACTCAACTGGTAACCCACACACGGTTTTCCACATGACCTCAAGCACGTTTCCTCAAATGCCAGATGCTGCTGAATAGTAGCGAGGTCCTTGGTGGGTCCATGGGGAAACTATGCCCTCATTTGTTAAGGTACACAATGGAATGATAAACATAAACAATAGCAGATGCAGTAATCAGCATACAACAATTGAAACTAAACAACTAAAGAAATGTATAAAAATAATAATGATGATAATGATGGAGTAGGTACAAGTATATATGAAAAGTAGAAAACACAACAATGTGCTAAAATACAGCATAGAAACAATGTTCTACAAGTAAACAGCAACTCCAGCAGCATCGCAAGCTTATGCTCAGTCCTATACTATCCAGCTCCAATCAGCGATCAAGTATTTGAAGTTGAAGGGCCACAATACTTATCTACACCTACAACCATATAACCTGTTTGGGCCAAAAAACAGGACCCAAACAGGGTGTGAGACTAATCCCAGTAGGCAACCCCCACAAGATCAATGCCCTACTATCAGTGATCAATATATAAAAAGTAATGGAAACAAATGCAGTAGAGAAATAGGAATACACTAAAGTAATCAATCCTACAAGTCACCAATCACATTAATTTATTAATTTAATTCAACAATTTAATTATCGACCATGGAACCTAGAAACAACTCCATATTATCATGGCATAGAATGTAACACTACAGGTATCTCAACAGACTACCTAAACCACAGGCTGTACAAAACCAAAGCATGTTCTGTGGCATGGTGGAATCATCACAACCAACCAACAATATTCACTCTGAGGAAGAACATACGTCTAATTACCCCATGTAGTGTCTTTTCCTAATTAGGGACGCCATGAGGAAGCCCAAAGTACAATTCCCATACGTCCTGCGAATAATAATAATTTATAACAGACTCTTTAGGGAATCCCTTGATCGTCAATTCCCTCTTTAGTCTAACGCACTAGGTTTACACAGCCCTGAGCAGTTTAGTCGTTTGTAATCGACTATCAGAAGCCCTACATTTGTTCAACAAACTAATTGTCTAATATCTACAAAGAATAAAATGAATATAAACAATAGGCAATACATGAAATCAATTATATCAGGGTAGGAAATCAATGCAACAAGGTCTTTTTCACAGGCACCCTAGGCCAAATGGCTATAAACAACCAAAACAAGGAAAACACCCATGGGGTGATCCTCAAACATGTTAACAAGAAATAATTATTCATCTAATAGACTCAAGAACACAAGAAATCTATGGAAGATAATAAAACAGGATCAAAACCCTAACCCGAGATACCCGAAACATAGGAATCCGAGACTTTTTGTAGAAAAACTCAAAGACATTGAACGTAAGGAAACAAACCACATACCTCAATCCTAGGTGATTGATATACATGAACCTTAGCCTGTGTATTTTCCTAGAAAAGTGTAGATCACGGCGATTCCATTGCAACTAACAGTGTTCGATTCAGATAACTATTGATGGATCGATCGATCAGAGAATATCCATGTCCATACCCTCGCTCTCGGTCGAAGAATCTAAAGAAGAAGACATTTTTTGGGGTAGAGACGTGACCTGGAGCCATTTAATGAAAAATAGAATGTACATGGTGTGTACTTTTAAAGTACACATCTTGTACTAATCTTTTCTGTACTCCGCATTAAGCGGCCTCCACATCACCCCTACATGGCTATGTGTGTGGCCATGACATGAACACCACATGGCCACGAGCGGCCTCAAAGTACATGGTGTGTACTCATAAAGAACATATCGTGTACTTAGAAAATTTCTAGATTCTCCCATTCTTCCCAAAAATGACCAGAAAAGGAAAAACATACCTGAACATATGGTCCGGGTTCAAAAAAACATCCCACCTTAAATAAATTCATCCTCTAATTTCCCTAACAAGGTGGTGAAGAAGAAACATCAAAAAACTCTGGTCACTGTGATTTCATATCGGCACCCCTCTCCCATATCTTGTACTGTACATGGTCATGTTGCCATAGCACCCATACCAGAGGAATAGACCGGCCACAGAGTACCTTTTCACTACGATCAACAATCTTGATAGGATTCTCATTGAATGATGCATCCTTATCCAGATCAACCTCCTCGGGTTGAAAGACCTGAGACTGGTTTGAGGAATAACGTCAAAGTTGAGAGACCTGGAAGGCTTCGTGCATACCCTGGTACCTCTGAGGTAACTACAACTTATAAGCAACCATCTTGACTCACTCCATAGCCTCAAATGGACCGATGTAACTTGGTGAAAGCTTACCCTGTCTCCCCATCCTCTTGTGTCCCAACCTCAGGTACACATGTAGCAAAACCTGACCTTCAACCTTGAACACCAAATGTCATCTCCACTGATCAACATAAGATTTCTGCTGAGACTGTGCAGTATCCATCCTCTTCCAAATCAAATCCACCTATTCTATGATCTCCTAAACAAAATGAGGTCCTAGCATAGCGGCCTCTCCTGCCACCAGCCAACACAAGGTTTATTGGCATGACCTACCATACAAAGACTTATAAGGTTCCATCTGAATAGTTTCTTGAAAACTATTATTGAAGGAAAACTCCAATAGAGGTATATGTCTCTCCCAAGTACCTCCAAAATCAAGGACTCTTGCTCGTAGAATGTCCTCAAACACCTAAATCATGCACTCTGACTGGACATCTATCTGGGGAAGGTAAGCTATAATAAGAAGTACCTGTGTACCCAATGCCCTCTGTAGCCCTTTCCAGAAATGCGACATGAAGCGGGCGTCCCTATTTGAAATGATAGTACATAGAACCCCATGCTGGCATACAATCTCACAAATGTACTACCATCCATGCTCATCAACACTGAAGGTCTCCTTAATTGGCATGAAGTGAGAAACCTCCGTGAGCATGTCAATGACAACCTACACCATGTCATTACCTCAAGGTGATCTCGTTAACCATGTGACAATGTCCATTGTGACATCATTCAACTTCCACTCGGGAATGGGTAGCTACTATAAAATCACTTTTGGTCGCTGCTGCTTTCCCTTCACCTGCTTACAGGTGGAACACATCATAACAAAACCAGCAACATCTCTCTTCATACATGGCCACCAATACTGGCATTGTGGATCACGATACATCTTTGTGATGCCAGGATGAACTGACCAAACTGAGGAATGAAAGACTCACATCAGCTCCTCATTTATATCTGTTGGCACCCATATACATCCCTAGAAATGCAAGAACTCATCCTCACCTATGGTCTATCCGGGAGGAGGGTCCTCTCCTGACATGCTTTCCCGTAAGACTGGGCCTTCAGAATCTGATAGCTGCCTCATTCAAACTAGATCCAGAAGGGTAGTGGTAACAGAAACAGAATAAATAATGGTTTGACCATGTATATCATGCACCTTCAAATGCATTTCATAAAATTGAGCCATAAGTTGACACTCGATGCGGGCCTCCTATATTTCTTGTATCTGTGTCCTCATGCTCAGTGTGTCAGCCACAACGTTGCCTTTCCCAGGCATATAAGTAAGCTTGAAATTGAATGACTGTAGGTACTCAACCCACCTCTACTGTCTCAAATTGAAGTCATGATACATGAAGATATACTTGAGGATTTTGTGGTTAGTATATAACACAAAATTCTCTCCCAGAAGCTAATGTCACCAAAAACACAAATCATGAACAACTGTACCCATCTCCAGGTCGTGCGTAGGACAGTTCCTCTCATGTGGCCTTAGCTACTGAGATCTATATGCAATAACACGATCCTCCTTCAAACACACTAATCCAAGCCCGACACCAATTGCATCATAGAAAACTGTATATCTCTTTCCCGGATCTGAAAAAACTAGAATCTTTGTTAAAGTAATTCTCCCCTTCTACTATTCGAAGGCTAAATATCAGGATTCTAACCAAACTTACTTCACCCCCTTCTTTTTCAAGCTCGTCAAAAACTCTTCTAAGCATGATAATTCTTGTATAAACCACCTGTAGTAACTAGACTGCACTAAAAACTTCGTACCTCAAAGAAATTCTTCAGCTACTCCCATGTAACTACAGCTCTCACATTCTCTAAGTCTACTAATACTCATGTATTTAAGATGAAATGACCCAAGAAGTGAATCTCATCCATCCGATATTGGAATATTGAGATATTATCATAAAACTGATTCTCCCTTAGTGTACTCAAAACGATCTCAGGATGGGTATCATGGTCGTGTCGAGTGTGAGAGTTCACCAAGATATCATCTATGAAAACCACCACAAAATAATCCAAGTAAGGATGGAAAAATATGTTCCTCAGTGCCATGAAAACTACTGGTGCGTTCATGAGACCTAACAGTATAAAAAAATACTCATACCGACCTTACCTGCTATGGAAGGCTGTAAGAGGTATTTCAGATTGTTTGACACGCAACTGATGATATCTGAATCTTATTTCGATCATCGAGAACACTATGGCTCCTCAAAGATAATCAAAGATGACATCAATATGAAGTAATGTATATCGGTTCTTGACCATCAACTAGTTTAGCTTCTGATAGTCTACACAATGCCTAAGGGTGTCGTCTTCCTTCTTCGCAAACAGGACAGGGGAACCTCAAGGAGAAGTTCTGGGTCAAATAAAACCCTTTGCATACAAATCCTCCAACTGCTTCATGAGCTCCTGAAACTCAGGTGTAGCCATCCTATAATGAGGAATTTATACTGTTGCTGCTCCTGGCATAAGCTTGATAGAAATTTCTACCTCGCGCTCCAGAGGAAAACCTAAAAATTCTTCTGGAAAGACATCTTGAAAGCGATTACCCATTAGAGGAAAATCTATATGTGAAGTCCCCGGGTCATCCAGATATATGCGAGAAATCTAGGACGTAAAACCACACAACCCATGATGCTCTGGTCCATATCTACATGTCTGGACATCCTATTCACCATTGTGAAGAAAAGATATTCCCTCTGGTGATGTGAAACTCAACCTATGGTGATATCAATCGTCAAAGCCTTGAAGGGAACTAACCAGTACATCCTGAAAATGAAATCATAGCATGTCATCTCCAAAACATAGATACTCCATGAAAAATGACACCCACCAACCTCAAGGGGGTAGTCTATGCAATGACTCATGCTAGGTGTTCTAATACCCAAGGTAGTGTCTAGAATCAGCATATCCTCAAAAGTATAAACAGTAAGTCTAATGCTTTCTATAGTATCCACAGAAATAAATCTATGAGAAGATAATGTATTGAAAACTATAGAGGACAAAACTGAGGCAACTAAAATCATACCTTGAACTGTAGAAGGTCTTGGATCCTGCTCCTGATGAATCTACTCTACCAAAAACAATTTGGCCTGCACCGCTGCCAGATGTAGCATCCAGAGATCCCTGAACTGACCCTCCCTGAGCCTGGACACTACGTCCACGGCTTCTACAGTAGCTTGAATGACCTTAAAAACTCCGACCCCCCAGTCTTCTGTGGGACTGGTAATCATGTTCCTCTACACTGAGTCGAAACTGATCCCCCTTCACTAGTTGTTGGGAGGAAAACCTTGCAGAAATGCTGCAGATGACCCATTTTGATGAAAGATCGGCACTCCACTGGGTCTCTCAGGAACTAAGGTTTCTTATTCCCATTTTTTTCACACTGATAGAACACCACATGGTTACCAGAAGTAAGATCTCGTCTACTAGAAGGAATACCTTTATTTCTTGGGTCACCTCGCGTAGACTCTCGGTGGCGCTTCCTGCTGTCTACCTGAAACGAATCAGCCCTAGAAGCTGAACCGCCCTAGTCCACAGTTCCAATCTCCTTCAGATTTTCTTCCATGATAACCACCTGGTTGACTATTATAGTAATATAGGTCAACTAAAATACGTTCACCTACAATCTGATGTCTGGTCTGGGGCCTTCCTCACGCTTCCTCGCTAAAAACATCTCGTCATTCCTTCGAACGGGAGTGAAACATCATAACTCTATGAAGCGAGAGGAATAATCCATTAGTGTGAGAGTACACTGCTACAAGATCATGAACTCTCTAGCTCTGTCATCCCTCAGTGTCACCAGGTATATGTAGCCGTAGAACTTATGCTAGAACTCGTCTTAATCCATAGCCTATTGGCGCCCTGTCTACGGAACCACATCCCACCATCTCTAGGCGGAATCTCACAGCATATAAGTCTTGAGCTTCATTATCATCTCGAAAGGCATCTCAAAATGATCAAAGATGGATAGCATGTATTCTATCCATAACTCCGCTGCTTGTGGTCCTCCGTCAACTATGAACGTGGGAGGATGATGCTGCTGAAAAACTCGTGTCCTCTATACCATAGATGGGGAATGATGCTAAACTACCAGGAAGGTATACATGAATCCCATGAAACCCTCTTTGAACTGAGCATCGACACTAGTGTCTGGAATCACTATAGGTTCCATATCCGGAATGATATGTGGAACTACTAGCAGTCCCTGTGCTATCGTATCACGCGTACGGTCACTGCCTGGTTCCTGAAATGCAACAGGAGGACGTCTTGGTGCCATAGTTATGAAAGGTAAAAATCACACCTTAGATTTAGGATTAATAAGGATAGAAAAATTGATGGCACAATGAGGGAGTGGGAAAAGAGGGCCTTCATGTAAGAAAGACATGACTAAACAGCGTGTTGTTTCCCTACATGACATGTTCCCTTAGGTCATTCATATGGGTATGTACCTTGACCTCAATTGGTCATGTAACACCCAAAATATAGGGCATGTTTTCCTAACACATGTCGTGTACTTGAATCCTCATCCCTGCCTCAGTCCTTCTACACGGTCAAGCCACATAGTTCTTCTAAGACTAAACTACATGGTGTTTTCAAGGGGGACATGGCGTGTACTAAACATGCCTTACCTGGACCATGTTGCTTGCGAAAAGGCCTGAGACATGGCCAACACTACACGGTGTGTCTGAGATGGACACGACCTATACAAGAAAGGGTAACACCGACCCATTTTGTTCGCAACACGGCCGAGTAACTAGATTAAACTACATGGCATGTAAGGTTAAGACACGACGTGTATGTGAATAACTAACATGACCCATGTTGTTTGTGACACGGTCGGGGAACCTATTTTAGACTACACGATGTGCTAAAATATTACATGGAGTGTTCCTAAAAGAACTTCCAAAACCTCGTGTCCTTGCCCACATAGTCAGTGACACGGGTAAAAAGAACACATCGTGTATTCATGACGTACACGCTTTGTATTATGGGTTTTTCCAGATAGTAGCCTTAGAACTGAACAGAGCCCAGTAAACACTGAAAACAAGCATTAAGGTGCTAAATTCCAATCCGTGGGGGGCCATAATCCCCAAAAATCTATGAATGGCATCATAACAATGCATATAACATGTAAACAGTATAACCACTCACGATCCACCAAATTCCAACCCTCAAGGGCCCATAACACCACTAAGACCAATGTTTGGACTCCATGATAAAGAATCTCTAAACAACGATACCCTATCAACATAGAAGGTATTCTATCACAACAGCTATCACAATAGCATGCATAATATATCCCAAATTCTATCACAATAGCATGTAATTTCTAATGCAATCTAGATGGAATGGAAAAATGCATGACATTTTATTTCCTAACAAGTGCATATATGATGCATGAGATGGCATACCCTCATCTCATCAGGTTTCAACAAAGAAGAACTACAATCATATTAATTGTAACACGAAAAATCAAGTGCAGCACCCAACGGTGAAATCAAGTAAACCATTACATTTAAAAAACTCGAAAATTGTATCTATTACATTCTATCCTTGTCTATTTTCGCTAAATAGAAAGTCAATAGAAAAGAAAAGAATGAACCTACTATGATACCGCATTGTAATGACCCGAATCTGCAGCCACTCAACTGGTACCCCACACCCGGTTTTCCACATTAACTCAAGTCAATTTCCCCAAACACCAGAGGCAGCTGACTAGCAGTGACGGCCATGGTGGGTCTGTGGGGAAACTATGCCCTCATTTGGTAATGTATACAACGGATGGATAAACATAAAAAATATTGAAAGCAGTAAGCAGCATAAAACAACTGAAACTAAAAAATAGAAGCAATGTATAATATAGTAATGATGATAATGATGCAGTAGGTACAAGTATCTAAGGAAATCCGCAAACACAGCAACGTGATGAAATATAATTGAGAAACTATGTACTAGAAGTAAACAACAACTCCAGTAGCATTACAAACCAAAGCTCAGTCCTATGCTCTCTAGCTCCAATCAGAAGTCACGTACCTAATGTAGAAGGAAAACAATCCCATACCTCACCAACAAAAATATAAACTTCTTGGGCCGAAAATCAGGACCTAAACAGCGTGTGAGACTAATATGAGTAGGCAACCACCACACGATCTGTTCCCTAGTGTCAGTGAACAATATAGAAAAATAAATGGAAATAAATGCAGTAATGAAATAGAAATACACTAAATTAAACAATTGTAAAAGACTCCATTCACATTTATTTTTTAATTTAATTCAATCATTTAATTATCAACCAAGTAACCTAGAAACATCTATATATTCTCATGGAATAGCATGTAAATGAACAGGTATCTCAACAGACAACCTAAACAACAAGCAGTACAAAACCCAAGATTGTTCTTTGGCTCGGTGGACTCATCACAACCTACCAACAATACTCACACTAACTCTCTGGGTTTCTCATACTAGAAGAACCCTCTAGTCAAGTAAGCATACAAGGTACAGACACTATGGGAATCTCTCACTGTCAATTCCCTTGTGGTCTAGTGATTATAGCTATAGACACTCTGAGGAAAAACATACATTTAATTCCTCATGTATTATCGATACGTATCTAGGGACACCATGAAGAAACACAAATTATAATTCCTGTAGGTCTTCTGAAAAATACTAATTTATAACAGAACCTCTACGGAAACCCTTAATCATCAATTCCCACTTAAGTTAACCGCACCATGTTCACATAGACTTGCGTAGTTTAGTCATGCATAATCGACTGTCAGCCGTCCTATGTAAGTTCAAAAAACTACTCGGCATAATAACTATAGAGCATCAAAAGAATATATACTGCAGGAAATAAATGCAATCAATTATATCAAGGAAGGAAATCAATGCGACAAGGTCTACCTCATAGCCAACATAAGACAAATTGCAATACACAGCCAAAACAAGGAAAACAATCATGGGGTGATCCTAAAAAATTCTAACAATAAATATTTATTCATCTAATAGCCTAAACCACACAATAAATCTAAGGCAGATAATAAAACAGGATCAAAACCCTAACCTAAGATACCCGAAACAATGGAATCTGACACTGTTTGCACAAAAACTCCAAGACATTCAACTTAACTCAACAAACCACCTACCTCGATCCTAGGAGATCGATATACTTGAACCCCAACCCATGAATCGGCCTAGAACGGAGTAGAACACTGCGATTCTATTGAAACTGACGTCGTTCGATTTGGGTAACCGGTGACAGAGCGATGGCTAGGAGAAGATCCATGGTCATACCCTCGCTCTCAGCCAAAGAAGCTATAGAAGAAGACGTTTTTTTAGTATTAAGATGCGACCCCGACCTGTTTAATGAAAAAAAAGTACATGGCGCGTACTTTTGGAGTACACGGTGTGTAATAAGATTCTTCGTACACCGCATTTAGCGGCCTCCACATCACCCCTACATTCCCGTGTGTGTGGCCATGACAGGACCAGTACACGGCCTCGAGTGGTATCAAAGTACACAGTTTGTACTCATAAATTACACAACGTGTTCTTAAAAAATTTTCAAATTATCCCCTTCTTCCCAAAAACAACTAGAAAAGGGAAATCATAACTCAAAAAAGGTACGGGTTCTTACAATCTGATTTTTGGATGATAATGAGTTGTGGGGCAACTTTTACAGGAGGGAATGAAGTATATAAATTTAGTCTATAGTAGTTCTCCCTAATCTCTGCATAGTGGCGATAGGTGGGCCTCATCACTTGGGTTTCATAAGTCTTTCATTGGGAACACGACTCATATTACTAGACCTATAATGTCAAGAACTAGTTTGGGACATGGTAGAATGTTCTCGATGGAGTTAATCTCTCATACGGGTGCCTCTAGTGTTGGATGTGCTCGTGGGGTGTTATATACTAGGTGTGTTTCACGAACTGGTCCTTGGATGATAATCCTACCATTGACTATGAGGTTGGGACCTAATGTTTCATTGTAGCCGAGATGAGTATATCTAGATGTACATGTTGTATGCATGGGCATATACATGAGTAGAGATGATTGTTCATTTCATCATGGTCTTTCTTTTTTGATTTATCATTGTGGTTTCAGGGTCCCCTACAGAGTATTGTTTTACCTACTCCTACATAGGCTTCTCCAAGACATGTTGTGTTTGGTGCACACGATAGGATCTTTGATAGAGACCTTGGCAGCCCAGGACTAGGCGGTACCCATTAACATATGATAGGCATGACATTCTTCCATTTCATCTGATAGCCACTAATTTCTGACCCTTCAAGTGGGATCTTATGCGTAAATCTTACGGATTTTTTATTTACATTCCTATTTTCAGTTTTTTTCTTATGTTTAGTTTTTATTTAGGAATATTTTAATTACATCATGTACCTTTACTCGATGATTGTTTAGTGGCATGCATTATTTCAATTCTAGAAATTTTGTATGTGGTTTTGTGAGTGTGTGCGCGTGCATATAGGTACTCATGAAATGTCCTCCCACTTATTGGATAATCCCTTTGATGATAGTCGGATCCCCTGGATTTTGGGATGAGGGATTGGGGTAGTCATGGCATGGGCCCCGTGGGACGGACCATGAAATATTCGATTCATATGAGGTTAGGTTCCACGTTTGGACCAAGTGTTGTGAGATTGAGTTGAGTTGCATAGCAAGAGTGTTAATTTTATTCATATTTGGACTCTTAGGCCAGAGGTTGTAATGTTGCTCCGGTAGCCGACATCTCCATTCACTGGGACTCTAATATCCTATATTTTTTACTCAATACATTAGGATACTGGTCTCTAAGAAATGAATAGTACATGCATCATATCAGAAGGATTTTTGTTTTCTATATCCTTATTGAGTTAACATTATAGGTATACTCTAATATGTTGTTCATCTTGACCCATTTCATGATTCCACCACACAAATTGCCTATCGGGATTCTAGGATGAGACCATGAGGATGCTCTGCCATGTGATGATGGGTCTGTATAGGGACCAGTGCTAGATATATCCCTACCGGGTTGTGCCTTAGTGATACCACCACTCCTAGAATAGTAGTTTCTACCGGTGATACTAGTAGAGGATGTGAACATTCTATGTGAACTACATGAGTTCTCAAGGAATATACCTATTATGTTCATGGGTGATAATGACCCCCTTGTGACCGAGCATTTTCTTGAGGAAGTTAAGTGAGTCTTCTGCAGAGTGAGGATGCCTCTCAACCAGATGGTGATCATGGAAAAGATCCTTCTTCTGGGCTTTGTGGGTAGATGGTGGAGATTGGAGATCTAGACACATGATGAGTCAACCCTCACCTAGATATAATTTTAACATCACTTTAGGGAAGAGTTCATTCTGATGAATTTACACTCTATTCATATACATGAGTTGTTGGAATTTCAGTAGGTTGTCAAGATGGTAGTTGAGTACTAAGTGACGTTCATGGATCTTTCTTGCTACTATATATATGTGGTACAAGAACCATACCATTGGGACTAGACCATACATTAGGGACTACGTCGAGTGATCTAGGAATCGGTGATACCCCATAGCATTCTAACATATGTTGGGGTGCTTGAGGAAGCCCTTGTCATTGAGTTTTTCAAAGTAGAGGATCTGATATATGTGACATATGGAAGATGTCATAAGGAAGAGGAATATAATGGTGATAGTATACAATAGGAAACATGTTCATGGTGTAGGAGTAATACACATTCTTGGAGATAGACACAAGGGTCTGTTGCACAAGAGCAGCACCAAAGAGCAGATCCTCTGCAGGAGAGGAGGTGTTATGCTTGTAATTCTCTATTGAATCTTTTTATAGATTGTCCAACCCACCTTTTAACTTATAGGGAGATGGTTGAAGAATTTACTTGGAAGAGACAATGCTTGGATTATAGACTTCCACCAAATCGAGGGTGAGGCAGAGGAGTTGGATGTGCAGTAGGAGATGGCAGGCAGTTTGCAACATTTTCAGCACCACCCCTAGGTGGTCTGTTCTAGGCTATGGGAACCAAAGTACGTGGGAAATTAAATAATCATATGGTCATGGATTATAAACAACAATATCCAAGAGATATTCATGGTATGATCTGTGTCTTTTCATTATTCTATCATCATAGTAGACAATGGTGCAATTGTTCTCCTATTAATGTGAGTTTTGTTTCAGATTTTGATGTTCTGGTTGGACCATTGACTTGACCATCATGCTTGGAGAATTTTTCTAGACAAGACCCATAGCGTACACACTAGAACTAATTGTCTGAAAAAATGATGGATGCAAGAGTTACTGTTTGCATCTATTAGTCGGGGGAGTCGAGGCCTTACAAACACATTCATGGTATGGAATTCTATCATTCATACCTGGATAGATTGTATTAGGAAAAGGATTTGGTGTATCCATGATCTTGATGAAGGGTTTTCCTTTATTATGAATTGGAAGACCATGAAGAAAGATGTAGAAACTCATAGAGATTCATGCTTAGGATCATTCCACGGTGGCATAATTAGACCCCAAGATGTTTCTGCAGCATGGAATTGTTTCTAGCCATGCATACTTAGCTGGGATACCACTAGTGAGTGTGGAAGGGATCCTTTTTCGACAATTTGCACGGTCGTTTGAGCTAGTAGACAGAGGTCCAAGTACGACACATTTATCTGTCATTGTTTAAACAATTTAGTTCAAAAATACCATACTTGTTCAACATCAATCAAAAATAGTAGGACCTTCAGATACAAGAAGACTCTAAGCCGAGTCAAGAGAGTTATCTTTAAGATATTATAGTATAGTTACTCCCTTGAAAAATCATGTCATGGTAAATCCTTATGCATCTTCTTTGGTAGAGATGGGACTGCCCATGTCATGACTGTGGTTTCATTTCTTTCGGGTAGTTTCCTACAGGGGTGTTACTCACCTAAATGACTAGGTCATGTGTTTTTAGATATTTTCGTGAAGGAAGAGAAGAGTCAGTTTAGTTCCCTTAAATATATGCTAGTATGCTTACTCCCTTGATGATTTGAGGCATGAGTACACTTTTTCCTGCTTCTTTGGTAGAGAGGAGACTCCCTATTTAATGGGTGTGGGTTCATTTCATTCAGCTAGTTTCCTCTGGGAGTGTTAATCCCCTAAATGTATAGGGCACATGTTATCAGATATGTTCGTAATGGAAGAGTGGATACTCCCATGTGGGACTGGGGAGTGGTTTCTATAAATTTAGAGTTATTACTTAGATGATGTTCTGGGGTGCGAGTACCCCTTACATATTGTTCCGGTAGTGTTGGTACTCCCCTATTATGCTAGGGAGTGGGCCCTCTAGAATGCGGTCAGTACTCCACTAATGTACTGGGGCACATGTACACCATAGAAAATAAACTGATTTATTCGGTAATCACTTAGTTCCATAGTGTGGTTCCTTTAGTCATTAAGTAATACTCCCCTATAGGATAGGGTTCATGTCCTTGACATACAATGCATTACTCCCTCTCATATCATGGTGATGTCATTCATGGGTACTACTCCCCTATTGGAACTAGTGTGCAGGTGCTCACATACAGAGTAGTACTCCACCATCTCTAGGTAGCGGTGGGGACTAGGTCCTATATAAGTGTTTGAGCTCCCTAAACTATAGGACAAATGTACTAGGAGTTGTCCCCTACACTTGAAGATATCTATATCTAAGTAGGGGAAACTGATCCCTTAATGAGACTGAGGTGTGGGACACTCCATACCAAAGCAAATGGGGTATCACCGGATAGTCTGGAGCAGTGCTCCCTCATCTATGAGCAGTAAAGAGGGGTGGGCCTCTTCACATGGATTTCATTATTATTGTGATGGAAAAAATACTATGTTTACTATTCCTCTGGTATTGGGCACTATAGTTGGACCTAGTAGAAGGTTTGTGATGCATTGTATCTCTCATACGGGTGCCACCATAGATGGCTGAGCTTGTAGAGTGTGATCCCTTGGGTGTGTGTTATGATATGAGCCTTCCGTGATAATATTGGTGCTAGCAATGAGGTTGGTACCACATGTTTTATAGTGGTTGAGCTTAGTATATCAGGATGTTCTTGGTATATGAATGGTCATATACCTTAGTAGAGATGATTGTGCATTTTTCAGGGTTTTTCACATATGATTTATCTTTTTGGTTTTGGGGTCCCTACAGAATATTGTTTTACTCACCCCTGTACGGGATTATAAAACACATTTTGTGTCTAGTAGAGACAACATATGATTCAATAGAGACCTTTGCACCCTTGGACCAAGTATATCCGGGTGCAACACGATAAGCAAGACGTACTTCCACATCATTCGACATCCACTCCTTTCCTACCCCTTAGGTGGGGTCCTCTTTGAACATCATAGAGAGATCTATAATACTTTCATATTCTTCGTTTTTATTATGTTTTATTTGTATTATGTCCCATTAGACATTCATTTTTTACATTTATATAGTTGTTTTTTAGTGGCATTCATGCTTTCCTTTACAGCAGTTTATGTCATGGTTGTGTGTGTGCGTATCTGTACTCACAAAAATGCCTCCCACTCATGGTATAATTCATACAGTGGTAGTTGAGGGCCCCTAGAATTTTGGAAACGGGCTTAGGGTAGTCACGACATGGGCCCTGGGGGATGGTTCGTGACACATTATGTAAGAACCTAGAACATTTTTTTAGGTATGGATCTTGATTCAGGTTATTTTTTTGGGAAAAATAAAAAATGTGGATTTTCTTGAGTATGCACCATGTAATTCCATTATCACTATGTGTAACTAGTATTCACACACATCCACGTACTGACTAAATAATGGCTGAGTACATGGATGTCTGGTGATCTGGTATACCCACTTAAGTCAGGGGCCGATTAAGAAAATTACACAACATGTAGTTTAAAAGAATAGGCAGTATAGTTTTCTTTTAGTTAGATATATCTAAAGGCGTTTACATATCAGTTCTAGAAACACTTTATTCTCCCATTTATTTCTATAAGAGAACTGTGGAATGGCAGATGAACTTTTATCATCTTTGGATTCTCCACCCAAGCTCCGATTGATACAATGTTGGGTCCATTGGAATCACACCAGTGAGTTCTCAAAACCCCTAGAGCCTTTATTCATGATTCCTCTACTCTTCTGAGTTATTCAAGGTTGGTATTATTTCACAATTTTGTAGATCTATGCCAATTCAAGGGTCTATGTTCATTTATATAGATCATACAACTTCGAGGTAGGTGTTTTTTTCCTTTTTTTGATTGTCTTTGGATTATATATGATAAAAGTGTTGCATTCCCAAATTTTTTGTATTTCTTGATTTGGAATTTATCCTTATTATTAACATCTTTGGTTTATAGGATTGTAAAAGGGTTTTCACTTATGTGTATGGTTAGATACCATTTATATGAGACATACCTTTGGTTTTTTTCCCTTATATTATTTTTTATAGCTATTTTGCATATGTTTCCTTTGAGGAGTGCCTTGTTTTCCATGCATTGTTTAAATATGATAGAGTTTTCTTAGATTATAATATATGTATGTGATATGAAATGTGACTGTATACCCATGTAGTAGTTTCAAATTAAATGAGATGCTTGATATGATATGATCAGTGTTTTTATATATGACCATGATAGCCTTGAGTATGAAAATTGTGGTGTATTACTGTTTACATAAACAGGACCGTGACAACCTTGATATAGATATATGACCCAAGTGGATTAGACTATGATGTATTTACTAGGTGGTCATTAATATTTATCTTGATTCTATGTTAGACAAAATGGGTTATAATATGAGAGTTTTCGTAGAGGTTACTTTATTTAAATGAATTGATGTTGTTAGACAAAAGGGGTGAGACCGCGAGATATTTCCAAGACGGCCATTTTGAATAATTGAATTATTATTACAATTCCTCCAATACAAGGAAATAACATGGATTCCATCATACATGATTAATTGGATGGCCTTCCATGATTTCTGATTTGTCACATTACAGAAGGGATACCAAGATTAGTCTAGATCCTAGGTTTACATGATTCAAATGATGTAAAATAAATGATAAATAAATGTAATGTAAAACTGATAGATTGTTCAGTTTTGAGTAATTCATGGTTTATTTATTCATTTATTTCATATTACATTCTATATATATTCAACGATATATAGGCACAAAGCTTTGGGTAGTTTTCTACAGGGTTTTGTTATACACAATATTTGGGTTATGTTTTTTGACCCAAGATGATTATATGATTGGAGGTATAAATAAGGGTATGTTCCCTTCATCATCAGGTACTTGATAGATGTTGGATCTAGAGAGTATGATCCAGGATGAGGATTGTTTTGAAACTGGAGTTTACATGTTTCTTTTGTATTTATGTTTTTGTATTTCATTCAAGCATTGTGACTTGTTTGGCTGTTTTATTTGATATATATTCCATGAATCTTATGTAAATTTTGGTGATTTTTTTGGATTAACATTCAGTCTTCCACTATTATTCCTATTTTTTATTATTGCTTCCATTATTGTTTTCTATCTATTTTTTTTTGCATACTTTGCTAATGAGGGCATAATTTCTCCAATATCACTACATGGACCACACTACTAGTCAGCATCCACTGGAGTTTGGGGAAATTTTCTTGAGGTTATGTGATAAAATAGGTTTAGGGCACCGTTGGGTGGTACCTAGATCTAGGATGTTACAAAGTGGTTAGAGTGTCATGTTCTCCTTTCTAGTATGTCTTACTATTTGGATACATTACAAAGAGATAGTAAGGAAATTGAGTTTGGTAATTAGTTGTGCCAAAGATTAGCTACCTCATGTACACATAATAGAAAAGTTACATTAAATATTAGATTTTTTTGAGTATTTCAATTATTAATGTTGAATTTTTTCACCGTTGGGTTATACACATGTATTTTGTTATTATCATCAATACTGTTCAATGTTTTATTCTATTGAAACTAGATTAAATGAGGATTTTCAATATCATTCATCTTATAAGAACTTTCTAGAGATCCAATTTTAGGAATTCAAGTCATTCCATGAAGGGTTCATTACTGATTTCATGTTGTTGTGATAGACATGGTGCAATAGATTCATGAGGTTGTGATATATGATGTGATTGAAATACCTTCTATTTTGGCAGGGTATTGGTATATGTAAGTTTTCATTTGGAAAGTATCCATGAAATGTCCCCTAATGTGTTATTTTCCATCTTTTTTTTTTGAATTTTGTAGACCATTCATGAAATTTAATGGAATTATATTAAGACATGATATGAATAATGATGCCAAACATTGACTCGTGGGGACTATAGGCTCTAATAGAAAGGAAATTTTCATGCCTTAGACAAATTTAATGATTATGGGGTCCAAGATAATATTTAAAGTCTTACTATCTTGAAAAGTCAAAATTATAGTCTGTGATTTTATAAACACACACCATGTGTTCATATCTTCTAGAGAAAATAAATCTCCTTATGTACATTTCATGTACCTTATGTAAACATTGTATAGTTGTTTACAATGTGATTGACTATGTGAGTAGAGATGCATGGTTGGTAAAATTATTCTAGAACATTCTGTTTATTGGGATTACACATCGTGCAATAATTTACCATGTATCCAGTTGTGTGAAGAACTGATCATGTGTAAGGATTTTTGTTTTTGTACATGTTGTGTATAGAGTGTTTATGTTGTATAGTGTTACACTAGTAGAACTGTGTAGTTCTAGCCTTGTATGTAACTGGGATGGAGGAAATATCCATTTACACATTGTGTCATATGTGGAACATGACATGTTTATGGGGTGTTACACATCCAGGTTGGTAGGGTTACAAGCCCATATTAAGTATTCAGGGAATATATCATGTGGTTTTTCTACACATTGTGTAACCCTCTTATGAAAAATATGAATGCCCTTATTCACCTATTCCATTCCTTTACTTCCTCGTTCTAGTTTTAGTTAATATCATACTGAGGTGTGTGCTTAACCATGAAGAGTCATTCCCTCAACAAAACCTCTAGTTGTATGATAGGAACATGGCAATGATCAGGCACCAAATATAATAGATTGAAGACTACCAGTAGATCCTCCTGTCGTGGCCATCTTGGACCCAGTGGTTATACTGAATGCAGGTGATGATGCACAGTTCTGTGAAGGCTTTATGATGATGATGTAGACTTTTCAGGGAGCACCACTGACTCCCCCAACATTGGAAGAGTTTATATGGGTGTTCAAATAATATAATCCTCCCAATTTTTCAAGGGATGGAGGGCCATAGACAACAAATTCATGGTTGGAGGACATGCTATTGTATTCTAGAATCTGTTAATTCCTCCTGAGAGGAGGGTGATTCTTGCGACTTTTATGCTATTTGATTATTCCAAGATACGGTTGAATGTCGTTTAATAGGATGAATGTCATCAGGATTTGTTTTCGGAAGTGTTTATGAGGACCTTCTATGATTACTTCTAAACTGAGGACCTAAAGGCTGACTGAGCCCTAGAGTTCATAAATTTGGAGTAGGGCACTCTTTTAGTAGTGGATTACTCTAATAAATTTACAGAGCATCATCAAATCGAACCCATTCTATTGGTGAAAAGTTATAACTATTTATGTGATTTTAGGATGGTCATAGGTATAACATTAGATCATCGTTGAATGGTTTTTGGTTGACATCAATGAATATTATATTAAACTAGGCCCTAATTACCATGTACAATGTTGGGGTGTTTGTAGCTACGAAGTATGTTGGTTCTACAACTAGGGATTTTACTCCTTCAACTAATTTCATGAAGCTCCATAATGAGACTTTGCACAAAAATTCCAATACCAAGGATGTATCTTCAGTTATCCAAGTTAGGTGCTGTCGGGGTGAGAAGAGTGGCCACATTAGTGCACAGTACCCGAGAGACCTAGTTGAGGGTCGATATTTTAGCAACCCAGTCTTGAATTACATGAAAATTGAATTAAATCTGTAGTATAAAAATGCATAACCCATAAAGATGCTAAAAGACCATTTTAGTTATGTCAGTTTGGAATATCAGAACATATTCTTCAAAATTGCAGAATGAAATTCAACATCTACAATAATGATCTTCCCCTTTTTTTCCTACTTAAACCTTTCTTTGTATCGTGTGGAAAATAAAAAATGAATATTGTGAGATCAAATGATCAATAAGGGTAATAATTTAGAACATAAAACAAAACATAAACATAAAAATGTAAAAACATGAACATAATATTTAAATATCAAAATCTTGAGTAATTAAATAAATCATGAAGTAGTTAAGAAATATATCATAAAATAACATTAAACATGATAAGTTAGCATTGGAATAAAACATGGAATTATGGTAAATAAATAATCACATAATATGATTTCCATAGAAGAAAAGGCATTTCTGCCAAGACCATCATACCAGGAAAAGTCCATTGCTAAATTTGGTTTACTTGTCATTCCAGACATGCATTAAATTGCCAGATATAATTGATGTTCCCACCATTACTGATCATTATTTACATTTTGTTCTAACATTTTCTATCTAATGAGATATAAATCATTACCTAATGAATTAGATGGATGTATAGGTTCCATCCATCTCATAATGAAATCATTTTTACATGTCCCACAAAAAAACATAAATAACTTATCATAGCATAACCCATTAAATAAAATGGGATTCATAACCATCATTCCATCATAACATAATCCATATAAAATTAATGGATTTAATAAAAATAATATTATTCTAAAAACATTAAAACCAAAGTAATAATAGGTAAAGAAACATAACCCTATGTCATCTAATATTGAAAATAATTTTGATAAAATAGTTGTACATAATTCTTGAGGAAAATATCATTTCATATTCTAAATTTTTTTATGTTCTCAAAATGTCATGAAATTTTTTATAAAAATAGTTCGAAATACACATGAAATCATTTATAGTAATCTTCATCGATATAATTCATTATGAAGATGAAATAATATTTCATGTCCTATAATTTAAAAAACATTGTATTCGTACTTTTACCTGGAAAGTGAAATAGTACGTCGTATGGTAATAAAAAAGAACAATCCTTTATATACCACATCGTAAAAGAAAAAAATTGGTAAAAATTACCTTAATCATACATATAAGCTTAATAAAAAATTTATGAAAATATATTTAGAAAAAATGGACATGGATGATAAATATATTTCCCAGTACATGATTAAATATAAAAAATATTTGATAAAATTGAGAATGAAAAATTATCCCTTAGCTTAGGTATGATATAATTAATATGTATCTAATAATATCGTATAATAATTTATGTATTGTAAATTATTTATTCCAAAATAATAATAATTTTTATGATAACATTTATGTTCATATTTTCATCCTTTTGTTTGTAACATTTCATTATTACTCTTTATTCGGGTATTACCTGCTTTTTATTCATATGCATGTTCGGCTGGATGAGTAAATATTACTCTATTTAGAATATATTAATATCATTTACATCATTGTATTAGAATAATATATATCATATTTATTATTTCAATTCAATTATATATTCATGCATTAATGAAGATTATGTAGAATGAATCACATCGCTCAGTGGTGACAATAAACCATATGTACACACTAGCGATGATATCATTCCCATAATTGTTTAATGGTATCATTGTTGATAGTGTAAAGTATCTCAGAATCAATATAATTTTATATTAATCATGTATATATTAATTAAATCAATCATTATAGCCATCCATGGATGGTAGTGGTGAAAAACTGATTACACCACGACATGGAGATGATAAGTTGTACGTACGCACGTGTGGTGATTTCATTTTTCATCAGATGGTTAGAAGGTGGAATATGGGTGATTCATAATCATGAAGACATCTCAGTATATAATACTAATAATGTTAATAATTTATACTGAAACTACTCATGAGGTGGAAATAGAATAAGAAAGAAGTTTGAAAGAATCATTAAATGATATTAATTGTTATTTGACGTTCCTCCTCTAAATCTCTGTGTAGAGCACTAGAGGATGCCTTTTAAGAAGGCTAGGACCTCTAAAATGTTTCAAGTGATGTTGATAAGGGAACTCTGTAGAGTAAAGTCAATCTTTAAGGCTCAAAATTAGGTGAAGAGTTGAGGGAGGTAGTTCCCTTTTATAATTCAGGAGAGAGGCACTATTGAAAATCTAAAAAACTAATAATTTATAATAAATTTAAAATCAATAAAAATTCCTCCAAAATGATCTATATATGAAGATATTATATGAATTATAAATCATAAACAAATATAATTTAGACAAGTTTTTATTTCAATTTAAACATTATCATTTTAACTGACAATTAGTTATTCTATATAGTATTAATTAATCAAACAAAATTCCAATATTAAAATTGTTCAATATTTACATATATTATTTAAATTAAACTACAAAATGAATAATTTTGAACAAATTATAACATATCATAATTATTCTATTTTTTCATAAAAGAAATTATGATTTTTTAAATAATATCATTAAAAAATAATTTAACAAAATATCAATTGTGTAAATTTTAATACTATTAATTTTTATATTTGTAGAATTTTCAGGATAAGGTGTTATCCTAGTAAAAATATTTTATTATACAAATAACTGGTGTAAGTCATATATAAAACTAATTAGGCAAATTAATTCTCCAAAATTATATTTATTTGAATATATTTAATAACATTTAATTGATATCTTCATTATTTAAATTATCACTACATCATTATAGTTTAATTATTTAATATACATATGTGTAGATTTTTTTAAATAAAATACTTTTTTGAACATAAATATACTATATTTAATAGGAATATATGTACTTGAATTTATTTTATGGAAAACCCAACATTGAAAAATTTATACATATTAATGTTTGAATGTGACAAATTTAACATCACTTTAAATAAAATAAAATAAATGTCATAATATCTTTCGTAATTCTCAAAAAAGTTAATTTATATTAAAATTGATGATTATGGTCGAGATGATATCTAAAAATATGATTTGGTATTGTTTTTTGGCATCTTTAATATTATTGGTATTTTAATAAAAATTGATTTATGATTTTCTCTTCTATTAATTAATTTTTTACATCATCAATGTAAAAGACAGTAAGGTAGTTATTATTTTTATAAAAATAAATATAAATTACCAATATTTTGGTAATTATTTTACATTTCTATGGACTATTAATTCTCTAATATATCAACTGGTTATCCCAATAATAAAATTATTATAATTATAAGAAATATTAGTTTGATATTTTGTCACCTTCATTGGTTTTATTAATATCTATGTCATTTTAAATGTCAAGTGGCCCGTAACTGACTTTTTTCAAACATAAGATGCCAAGGGTAGAATTTTCTTCCTAAAAAAGCTTTTTTAGGTTTTGGATCATTTTATTATCCTGATCATATTATTTTCTACACTAATTTACTCAATTTACCTTTAACAGCGTTAAATAAAAATCACCATAGTTATTATTCAAAATATCAAAAAATAGTAAATATATAAAATTATCATAATCTGAACCCACTAATTCTAAATATGAAATCCATTTTTCATAATTCAAAAAAAATATTGCATAAACTGATTTAATATTATTTTTGTTTGTTAAAACCAAAAATTAGGTTTTTAAGAAGTAAAAACTTATCGAACGATTTTCATGATTTTGTGCCCAATTTAAATGTGAAATTACTTCCAAATAAAAATTAGATTATATCAAAACAACATAATCCAATTACACGATAAAACCAATTAATAAGATTTTCTATCTATATAAGTAAATTAGATGAAAAGGTAGTTTTGAATTAAAATGCAATATTTTCAGTTTTAATTACAATATGAATTTTATCAAAGAAATATCAATAATTCAAAAAAAAGTAAATTTTTATGATACAATTCCAAATAATAACATTATTTTTTCAAATATAATACATAAAATTTTTAAAAACTATATTTGAAACGGGTGCACCATTAGGAGGCAGTAAAACCACATTTTTTTAAAATTAAATAATTTATCTGAAAAATTAAATTTTTCATATATCATATCTATAAAATACATAATATGAACGTTGCTGTTATATAAAATAAAAAATTTGGTAAATAATATTCATAAATTCTAGTTTATATCCCATTAAATAATAATATTTTAGTAATATATTGTTGTCTAGTGAAACTCGGTGTTGCATACAACGCAAGCTATTGAGGAAGGTTGCTAATGTATATAATTCAAGACAAGAATATTGTTTCATATAATAAAATATAATACAATGATTCGTATAGTTAAATATATTATTGGAATAGCGTATAGCACATGACATCGATGAAATTTAAAAAATATCTCGTAATATCATGGGGTGTTACATTCTACCCCACCATAAAATGGATCTCGCCATTAAAATTCATTAGGGTTATAAAATGTGTACTACTTGAAAGTATCTTTCATTGAAGCCCAAGTCATAAAAAATAATAATAAAACTTCATTTTAAAAAACTAACATTAGAAACATAATGGTTAACTAAATTTACTCATAACATGGTTTCCATGTTGGAGAAAAAAGGTGGGAAGTGGAAACATGGATATGGAAGAGAAATCGAACGATAATGTTTTGATGGATATTGATAGAGAATACGGTTTTGAGAAAGTTAACTACTAGAAATCCAAATAATTGGGATCATTTAAGGGACTATATGATTCAATGGATAAGAAGGTACTATGATAATCTTTTTTTTTTCAGGATCCTTCCCTTAATATTGAAGAACATGAGAAGAAATTCATAATTGATTTCAATAAAATCACATTATTGGATATTCCTTGAACAATATCCACTTAATCTCATATTAAAATAAGTGTAGTTGAATTGGTCATACCTGAAGTGTTAGCAGATCATATGATAAATAAATTGAATGATAGGTAATTCCATATGACTTTATCACAAATACGTTAGCACAATTTTTCAAATATATATAAGATCATTTATGGTTAGAATAATTTTATATGGTTCCAAAATATTATTTATACATCATCCATTACAATGATAAAATAAAATAAACTGAAATTATTCTAACTAGGCACTTCTCATATGCCAGTGGTAGGTGATAAATGCATGTCGGTTGTGGGTTTGATTCTCACAACCTTGTCTTACAAGACAATTTATTGCTCATTCTACAGGTTTTCATTTTTATAAAACTATAATTATATACAATTAAAGAAATAATATTAAAAAATGCATTATTCATAAACAATACTCTGCGATATCTATCATAATCCTTTCCAACATTTAGGCTTATCCAATATACATATATCAAAATTTATAGTACAAAAAAACAATTCCAAGAAAGGATATATAACAATAATGTGAATATCTTCAGTTATCCCCCATATATCATAATATATATCTTGTAGATCAAATTTAAATCATTTTAATGACTTCATCATGATTTTTCATGATTCAAGGTTATATTCTATATTACCAAATATCCTTATTGAAAACATGTATGTTTACTCCTACCAGAATTTATTAGATATATTCTTTATGTCACAGAAACATGTATAATTCATCCCTCATATCATAAACCACATTTTAATAACTCCATAATTTGTTCCCATGAAACCATCATTGTCTAATTTAATTATTCAAATCCAACATATCATTATCCACACGTCATTATCTGAACATAAGGGACATTTTAAGGGTTAGTTTTTACTTAATCATGTGTTCTCCATTTATATCACCTTACCCATAAATATCTTTTTTTGGATTCTTATAACTATTCAATATATCCTTTCCAATCATTAATGAAGAACATATACTAAAATCACATATATATCTCATTATTCTTATTACATATTCATTTAGTTTTGAAACATATACACCTCAATCATAAAAAATTATTCTTAAAAATTTTATCATGATTCATCAATGTCATATATTCTAAAATATTAATCATGTCTAAATGTATATTAGCATAAATATTCTTAGTTTTATTTTAAACAATACTGGATGAACATTACATACATTTAACATGTCATTTACAATATCATAATCCTCAGTTTCATGACCAATACTTTTAACATAATCAGGACTCTCCTCATGATATTTCAATGTAGGAAATAGATCTTCAAAATTCCAAAACATTATACATCTGAAAAATTCAATGAATAACCTTTTCTATGTATTTATTGTTATTGACTAATACTAGATTTAAAAGTGTGAGAAATATTTATCTTAGATTAGAAAACCATATTTAAGGTAAATTTCATATAATAATTCAATCTATGATACCTTCAATTTAACTCTAGGTCAGTCATGATTATGAAAAAATACCTAGGATTGTAACATACGCTTGACTTATCCTTAGGAAATCACTAATCGTATACTTATATATTTCTCTACAGATCTTACGAATGGTTTTGCAACTTAGTGTTCAAATGTTAACTAAATCGTCATTCTAATAAAAACTGTACGACCTAGGATTGACGTACACGGACATTACATTACTTTTATAGAATTACTATACATGACACAAATATAATCCAAAAGTTCATATTACATTAGTTCCTTGGAATTCATGTAATATAAACATCTAAATTGGTGAAAGTTATTAAATATCTCCCATAATGATATACCCCTTTTATTTTCCCCATTAAAACAATTTTTTACATTCTGGGGGAAAAGAAAACATAAAAAGGGTGAGATAAAATTATTAGTATGGGTAAAAATTTAGGACATAAAACAAACCATACAAATAAATATTTTAAAACTTGAACATAATGATCAAATATCAAAATATTGAGTCGTGAAATAATTATAAGTTGTATGTATGGAATAGATAATAGAGGAACATTAACCATAATAAAATAGCATTGTTATAAAACATGGAATATTAGAATACAAGTAAGAACATAATTTGTTTTCCATAGTAGCAAATTCATTACAACCAAGACCATCATAGTGGAAAAACACTTTTACTGAACCCAATTTATTTGTCGTTCCGGCCACTCATTACTGAAGCAGATTTACTTGTCATTCTAGTCATGTGTTACAGAACAAAATTTACCTGTCATCCTAGTTAGTTATATCTCTGAGATATAATTATTTTTCCAATTCGTTTTTGTGATATACTGGTCACACCCATCTCATAATAGAATAATTCATAAATGATCCAAAAAAAACCTAAATCATTCATCATAGCATAACCCATGAAATAAAATTTGTTTCTTAAACATAATTTTATCATAACTTATTCAATATTAAATAAATGGATTTCATTAAAAAAATTCTATCATAAACACAATAAAATAAAATTAATTATAGGGATAGAAACATAACCGTATGTCATCCTAGATTGAAAAAAAATTGATAAAAAACTTTAACATAATTCTTGAAGAAAATATCATTTGTTCTTCAACAAATTTTTCATTTCTCAAAATTCAGCGCTATTTTAAATGAAATGAATCTAGTTGAAAATACACTTGATACATGTATATGGAGATTCACAGATAAAAGGCGTTATGAAGATGTAAAAATCTCTTCATGTTGGGTCAGTTAATAGAAGCATTCTCCTCTTACTTTCGCCGGAAAAGTCAAAATGTACGTCATATGTTAAACAAAAAAATTACTTCCATACCATGTAGTTAAAGTAAAAAATGTATAAAAATGAATTTAAAAATACTTATAATAATATTAAATATTTTATGAAATCATTTTTAGAAATTATTTACATGGATGATAAATATAACCCCAGTAAATACATTCATATAAACAATGTCGGATAAAATAGTATTGAAAAATTATCACTTACATTAGGTATGATATGCTTCATATGTTTCTAAACCACATATATAATGATTCAAACAATGTTACCGATTTATTCAAGAATCATAATAATTTTTATCAAAACATTCATGTTCATATTTTCATTCGTTTGTTAGTAACATTTCATTGTTACTCGTTATTTGGGTATCAAGTTTGTTATGTTCATATTCATGTTATTTAGATAAGTTATTATTCCTATTTTTTACATTAGAGTTATATCATTTACATAATGTTATTATTATAATATATATCATATGTATTTATTCAATTCATTTATATAATCATTATTTAATGAAAATTATGTAGAACAAATCATATCTCACTGTGGAGATGATAAATTGTAAGTACGCACAAGTGATAAAATCATTCCCATAATTTTTAAATGGAATATAATTTTTGGGTGTATAGTTTCATAGAATAAATATAATTTTATATAAATCATGTATATATTTTTTTAATTCCATCATTATACCCATCCTTGTATAGTGGTGGTGAAAACGGATTACACCATGGCGTGGAGACGGAAAGTCGTACGTACGCAAGCATGGTGATTACATTTTCATAAGATAGGTAAAAGGTGGACTATGGTTTCTTGATGATAATAATAAATTTTCAGTATACAATTAATACTGGATTTATTAATTTATAATTAAACTACTCAGGAGGACGAAGTAGAAGAAATGAGTTGTTTGTATGAATTGGTAAATGATATTACCTCGTTTTCAACGTGCCTCCTATAAATTTCCTTATAGATCACTAGAGATGGACACTGATGAATTATAGGACCTATATAATGATTATATGGATGATTATAAAGGAAATGGGTAGGATTGTTTCTATCATGAAGGCTCAAAATGAAGTGAATAATGGAGGTATGAAGTGCCCTTTTATGGTTGAGGTGAGGGGATCTTTTGGAAACCTCAGACATATTAATTTATCATAATTATAAAATCAATCCATGGGCCTCAAAAATGATATATATTTGATTATAATATAATAATATATTTAAATATTATCAAACAATAAAATTTATACACGTTTTGATGTCAATATAAATGTTATAATTTTAATTGAAAATTAGTTAATCTATTTAATTTTAATTTTGATAAAAATGATTCAATATTAAAAATAGTTCAATATTTAATTATATGATTTAAATTATACGATAAATGATTAATTTACAATCCATTGGACCATATGATTTTTATTATATATTTTTTAAACTATATTATTCTTTTAAATAATTTTATAAAACATTATTTTAACAAAATATCAATTGAGTCAATTTTTCCACTATTCACTTCATGGATTTTTTAAAATATAAATATTAGGTGTTTTACTAGATAAAAATATTTTATTATATTTATAATTTGTTAAGGTAAACTATAAATTTAATTGGTGAAATTAATTCTCCCAAATTATATATATTTTAATATTTATAATAACATTTATTTAATTCCTACATTATTAAAATAATCACTAAATCAATATTGTGTTATTTTTTAATGTAATTATATTTAGAATAAAATTTTTAAATAAATAAATATGATGATCATAAATTTTCTATTTTTTATAAGAATATATGTAGTCGAGTTTATCATTGGGAAAATCCAACATTAAAAATGTTATACTTATTAAAGTATGAATGTGAAAACATTAACAAAACATAAAATAAAATAAAATAAAATAAATGTCATATTCTATATCATAAAGCTCAAAATTGGTAACTTTCTTATAACATGGATTACTACGGTCATGATAAACCAGAAAAAATTATCTGATCATTTTTTTAGAATTTTATGGTTATTAGTATTTTAGTAAAAATTATTTAATGGATTTCTCATCAATTAATTAATTGTTACATTTTCAAAGTATAAGATTATAAGGTAATTATTAAATTCCTAAAAATTAAAAATAAAATACGATGATGTTGTTATTTATTTTATATTTCCATGGAATATTTATTCTAGAATATATCACCTGGTTATCCATATATTAATATTATTATACATATAAGAAATGTGAGTTTCACATTTTGTCACTTCCATTGGTTTCATAAATATCTTTTCCATTTCCATTGTCATGTGGCACTTAATTGACTATGTTTTGAACCTAAGATGAAAAGGTAATAATATTAATCCTATAAAAATATTTTTTTAGGTTTTAGGATCATTTTATTCTCCTTATCATATTATTAGTTATACTAATTTAACTTATTTAACTTTAACCGTGAAAAATAAAAATTATCTTAGTTACTGTTCATAATATCCAAATAAAATAAAATTATCTTATTAACGTAATTTTGAACCACATATTCCAAATATGTAATAATTTTTACATAATTAAAGACAAAATATTATTATAAATTAATTTAAAATTAATTTTAATTGTAAAAACCAAAAAGCGGGTTTCAAAGAAGTAGAAATATTTGAAATATTGGCAGGTGTTTATGTCCAATTTAAATGTGAAATTACATTTATTGGCCAAAATTTGATTAATTGATAAAAAAATAATCCAATTAAACTATAAAACCAATTATAAAGGTAATATAACAATACAAAAAAATTAGATGAAGAGGTAGTTTTGATTAAAAATATAGTATTTCACTATTCATTAAAATATGATTTTTTTCATAAAAATACCAAAATTTTAACAAAATTAAAATTTTATGATCCTATACTAAATAAGAAGTTTATTTTGTTAAATGGAATATATAAATGTGTTAATTAATATATTTAAAATTTCTTTTGCATTAGAATTCTAAAAATTTTCATTTTTAGAAAAATACATCTTTTATAAGAAAAAATGAATTTTTTCTTATATCATTTCTATAAAATCCATAAGAAAAATTTTAATGTAATAAATAATTAAAAATTTGGTTATAAAAATTCCTAATGTCTAGTTAATATCCATTTATGTGAGAATATTTTAAAAATATATGGTTATCTTGTAAAACTCAGTATTGTGTAAAACGCAAGCTACAGAGAAAGGTTTCTCTTGAGTGCAATGAAACAAAAGAATAGTGTTGGTTGTAATACAAGATAATATGATGTTGAATATATATCAATCTAATATTTTGCTAGAATACAACACAATACATAAATGAAATTAAAATGAATATATCTCATAAAATCTCGGGGTGTTAAAATATTCCAACATTAAAATGAATTTCACCCTCAAAATTCATCAGCATTATAAAAGGTTTACTACTTGATAGTTTATTTCACGGAATCCCACATCATAAAATGGACTACTAAAACATCACTTTAAAAATGAATGATATAGACATAATTAATACCATAATTAACTCATCACTTGGTTTCTGCGTAGGAGAACAATGGTGATAAGTGAAAACATTGATATGGAAGTAAAATCTAACCATAATGTTCTTAAGGAAAGTGATAGAGAATAAGTTTTACATAAATTAAACTACCAGAAAGACATAAACCTTCGATGATTTAATGGGACATCTGATTCAACAGATAAGAAGTTTCTATGATAAAATTAATTGTTTTCATGATCATTTCACCAATATTGAAGAAAATGAAAAGAAATACTTACTTGATTTCATTATAACATCCTCATTAGTTGTGCCTTGAAAAAATTACATTTCATATCATAATCCAATCAATGTTTTTTAATTTTTCATTCCTGAATTGTTAGCGTATCATGGAATTAATAAATATAACGATAGGTAATTCCATCTGTCTTTATCAAAAAAAGGATGGAAAAATTTATCAAATAAATATAAGTCCACATATAGTGTGGTTAGTGGTATATGGTTCCAAATAGGGATTTATACAACATATATAATGCCACCTAAATAAAATTAACCTAATTTAGAGTATCAAAAAATTTCTTGTAGGCCATTGTTAGGTGATAAAGTCATATCACACATCAGTTGTGGGTTAGATTCTGATAGCCTTGTATTACTCAATGGGTTGTCTCATATCATGAAGGTTGTACTTTTTCTAAGACTATTATATTATCACATTACATAAACAATTTTAAAATATATTTTAACCTTATTTCATACTCTTTGATTCCCAATTTAATCCATTCAAATCGTTAGGCTTATCAAAAATACTTCTATCAAAACTCACCATACTGAAAAACAATTATAAGAAAGGTCATATAAGTGGAATGTGAAAATTAAACCATAATATGTACCTTATGATCAGATAATTATGTTTTAATGACTTTATCATGAATTTTATTGAGTCATTGTAATAACATAAATTACCAAATATCCTTATTTGCAACATACATGTTTCCTTATTCCAAAATTTATTTGATACAATCCTTATGTCCAAAAAACTTGTATACTTCATCAATGATAGCATAACACACATTTTAATAACTCTATAATCAGTTTCCAAGAAACTATAATCATCCAATTTACTTATTCATATCCATCATATCATTATCCAAACAACATTATGTGAACATAATAAACATATTAAGGGGTTTCTTTCCTAAAATCATTTTTTTCCAATTATATCACCTTACCCATAAATTTTTTTTGGCCCCTTATAACTATTAATATTATCCTTTCCAATCCTTAATGAAAAACATATACTGAAATAACATATATATTTCATGATTCGTATGACATAATCATTGAATTCCGAAACATATACACCTCTATCATACAGCATTATTCTTAATCATTTACTCAAGATCTGTCATATTTTTCTTTTCCAACATATGAATCATGTATTAATGTTTCTTAATTTCATTATTCATAGGTTTAATGTAAAAAATACTAGAAGAGAATCATATAACTTTCTCATATCATTTACAATCTATTTATCCTTATTTCTATGACCCATACATGTATCATCATCAGAACTCCATTCATGATATTTTCACTTAGGAAATCGACATTTATAATTCCAATACGTTACACATCCGGTACATTCAATGGTTGATTATGTAATATGCAGTCCTAGAATTTGACCAATACATAAATGAAAAGTGTGATAAATAGAAACCATATATTATAAACACAAATGTAATTTAAATTTCTTATAATATTTCAATTTATGATATCTTTGATTTCTTCCAATGTTAGTTATGATTTTTAAAAACACCATAGGATTGAAACCTATATATGACGTATCCTTAGGACACCCCTAGACATATCCTTATAAATATCTCTAGGGATATCACTAATGTTTTTTCATCCAAGTTTCCAAATGATAACAAAAACATTACTCTGAAACCAACTATATTGACACTTTATTGATGAACGTGGAAATTATATTACTATTTAGGAATACTTATACATGATATAAATATATTCCCCAAGGATGAATTAGTTTAGTGCATTTGGAAACATGGAACATAATATTCTATATTCGCGAAAGATCTCTAATATATCCCATAAACATCATCAACTTTTTTTCACACATAAAACCTTTCATTCTATATTGGGGAAAATAAAACAAAAAATGGGTGATTTCAAATTTTTAGTAAGGGTGAACATTGAGAACATAAAACAAACAATAAAAATAATAATTTAAAAACATGAACATAAATGTTTAAATATCAAAATCTTGAGTCAAGAATTAAATCATTTTTTATGTAAGGAATAGATCATAATGTAACATTAACCATGATAAAATATAATAGTAATAAAACATGTAATTGTAAATGGATTTACAAAGTACCCAAGGCATTTCTGCCAAGAACATCATAGTTGAGAAATTCCATTAATGAATTTCGTTTACTTGCTATTCCAGCCATGAACTAATGAACCAGATTAACCTGTTGTTCCAGCCCTGTATTATTAATCATGATTTACTTGTTATTCTAGTAATGTCTATAACAAGAGATAAAAATATTTACAAAATGAATTGGGATGGAATATAGGTCTCACCAATCTCATAATTGAATCAGTATTTCATGTTCGACAAAAAACCAAAATCTTTCATCATAGCATAACCCATGAAATAAAAGAGATTCCTTAACCATGATTCTATCATAACATAATCCATAGAAAATAAATGGATTTAATAAAAATAATTTAATCTTAAAAAAATAAAATCTATGCAATAATAGCTATAAAAATATAACCTTATTTCATATTAGATTGAATATAATTTTGATAAAACACATCATCTTAATTCATGATGAATATATCCATTCTTCTTCAAAAACGTTTTCTTTTCTGGAAACGTTGTGAAATTTTAAATAAAATGAAATTTTTTGAAAATTAATTTTAAAACATGTAGAGGATGCTTTAGGGAAGAAAGGTGTTATGAAGATGTTAAAATCTAGTCATTCCGTATAATTTATGAAAACTTTCTCCTCGTACTTTGGCTGGAAAAGTCAAAAAATACCTCATATTGTAAACAGAAGAAAGATTCCTTCTATACCATGCAGTTAACTTTTTTTTTTGTTAAAAATGACTTTAACAATACATAGAAGAATATTAATAATTTTATGAAAACATTTTTTGAGAACATAGACATGGATGATAAATATATCCCCAGTAAATACTTACATATAAACAATCAGGAATAAAAATGAGATTGCATAATTATCACTTACCAAATGTCATATATGCTTCATATGTATCCAAACGTCCGGCGTAATGATTTAAATAAATCAAACGGTTTATTACTATATCATAATAATTTTTTTGATAACATTAATGTTCATATTTTCATCTTTTTGTTATAATATTTCATTATTACTCATTATTCAGTTATTAACAGTTTTATGTTCTTATGCATATTTTGTTAGATTTGTTATTATTCCTATTTTTAGGATATTTATATAATTTATATCATGGTATTATTATAATATATATCATATTTATTCTTTCAATTCATTTATATAATCATTATTTAAAGAATATTAGTTAGAATGAATGACATCGCAATGTGGAGACGGTAAGGCATACATACGTTCGAGCGACGATATAATCCCTATAACTATTTAATTGTGTGGGAGATGATGGTGTATATTATCCTAGAATCAATATATTTTTTTATAAATCATTTATATATTAATTAATTCCATCATTATACCCATCCATTTATGGTGGTGGTGAAAATGGATTACACCATGGTGTGGGGACAGTAAATCATACGTACGCAAGCGTGGTGGTTTCATTTTTCTTATGATGGGTAAAAGGTGGAAAATGATTGATTCATAATAATAATAAACTTTCAGAATATAATACTGCTGTATTTATTACATTATAATGGAACTACTCATGAGGTTAATGTATAAGAATAAATAAGTTTAAAATAATCAGTAAATGATATTAACACTTCTACGACAAACCTCTTCTAAATCTCTTTGTAGAGAATTAGAGATAGAATATTAAGATTAATAGGTCCTCAAAACAATTGATAGGGACGTTTATAAGTGAAATGGGTTTTCTATGGTAGATGTTGAATGCCCAAAAAGAAGTGAAGAGCAGGGGGAGGAAGTGCATTTTATAATTATGGTGAGGGGCACATTTGGAAACATCCACAATATTAATTTATAAAAATATGAAAATAAATATAAATAACTCATAATGAGATATATTTTAAGTTAAGATATTATAATATTGAATTCTCATCAAACTGTAAAAAATTAAAAATGTTTTAATGTCAATTTAAACAATATTATTTTAATTAACAATTTGTTATTAAATTTCATTTTAATTAAGATAACAAATGTTTCAATATTAAACGTGTTCAATATTTACATATTTGATTTTAATTATTACAAAAATGAAATTTTTTTTGAACAAATTAGACCATATCATAATTATTATATATTTGAAAAATTGAACTATGATTTTTAAATAATATTATAAAACATTATTTTAACAAAATATCAATTCGGTAAATTTTGAAAATACTTATTTCATAGATTATTAAATATTTCATGATATGGTGTTGTCCTCAAAGAAAATAATTTATTATATTCATAATGGGTGAAGGTAAACTATTAAATTAATTAGTCTAATTAGTTCTCCCAAATTATATTTATTTTAATATTTTAAATAAAATTTATTTGATACCTCCATTATTAAAACAATCACTACATCATTGTTGTGTAATTCATTAATATACATATCATTGGAATAAAAATTTTAAATTAAAAAAATCATATGGACAAAAATTGACTATATTTTATTATAATATTTGTATTAGAATTTATCTTCTAGATAATCCAACATTAAAAATGTTATACTTGTTAAAATAAGAATGTGACAACATTAACATCACTTAAAATAAACAAATAAATGTCAGAAACTCTCATAATTCTACAAATGGTAACATACTCAACACATGGATGCTTATGGTAGAGATAAACTCAACCAATATGATTTGATCATGTGTTTAGGCCCTTTTATGGTTATTAGTAATTTAATAAAAATTGTTTTATAGTTTTCTCGTCAATTAATTAATTTATACAACAACAAAGTATAAGACTTTAAGGAAAATATTAATTTCTTAAAAATTAAAAATAAATTACCATGATATAGGTAAGTCATTTATATTTCCATGGACTATTTATTATATAATATATCACATTGTTTTCTTAATATAAAAATTATTATACTTATATGAAATTTGAGTTTCACATATTGTTGCTTTCATTGGTTTTATTAATATATATGTCATTTTCATTGTCCTGTGGCATGTAAAATAACTATGCATTGATCTTATAATTCCAATGCTAAAATTATATTCATCGAAAAAGGATTTTGGTATGTTTTAGGGTCATTTTAATCCCCTTATTATATTATTCGTTACACTGATTTACCTGATTTACCATTAGCTACGTTAAAAAACAATTCCCATAGTAACTATTAATAATATCCAAAAAATAAAAGTATCATATAAACATAACATGGGACAAATGATTTCATATATATAATCCATTTTTCATTAATCAAAAAAAATATTGGCAGAATTTAATTTAATATTAATTTTTTTTGTTAAACAAAAAAATATAGTTTGTAAGAAGCCAAAAAATTATCAAATTATTGTCATGTGTTTATTACCAATTTAAATGTGAAATTACATATAAGGGCCAAAAATGAAATAAAAAATAAAAAATAAATCTATTCAAACTCTAAAACCAATTAAAAATATCATCTAACAATATATATAAATTAGATGAAGCAGTAGTTTTGAATTAAAATGAATTTTTTTCACCAAACATTAAATATATATTTTTTTATCAAAAAAATATCAAAAATTCAAAAATGTAAATTTTTATGATATTTTTTTAAATTATAAATTTATTTTTTCACATTGGATTTATAAATTTATTTAAAATAATACTTAAAATTGGTGTTCCATCTGAAGGGGGAATGCTGCATTTTTTTAGATATACTTATTTTATCCGAAAAAATGAATTTTTTCTTATATCATGTCTATAAAATACATAATATGAATATCCGTTGTATATAAAATTAAAATTGTGGTTAATACTATTCATAATATCTGGTCAAAGTCCCATTACATAATAATATTTTAATAATATATCGCTGTCTAGTGAAACTCTATATTATGTACAATGTAGGATATCGAGAAAGGTCTCTCATATGTGTAGCACAAGCCAAGAATAGGTTTTCATATACTAAAAGTTAATATAGATTTACGTATAGAACACGATAATATTGGTGTAGTTTTCAACATTAGACCTTATAGAAATAAAAAATAATCCATCTAAAAAATCCTAGGTTGTTACATTTTACCCCACATAAATTGAATTTCTCCTTCGAGATTTATCGGTGTTATAAAATGATTACTAAATGAATGGTTCTTTAATGGATTCCAACATCATGAAAAGGACTAATAAAATGTCATTTTAAAAAAGAAATTTAGAAACATAATGGTTACCCAATGTAACTCATCACTCAGTTTCTACACAAGAGAACATAGTTGTGAAGTGAAAACATGGATATGGAAGAGAAATCTATCCATAATGTTATGAAGGATAGTGATAAAGAATATGGTTTGGGGAAATATAACTACAATAAATCTATAAATAAGAAATGATTTATGGGACCATCTAATTTATTGGATATAAAGGAACTTGGATAAATTTTTTTTGGTTTTCAAGATCCTTTCTCTAATGTTGAAGAACATGAGAAGATATTCTTTCTTGATTTTACTATAGTATCATCATTGGTTGTGCATTTAACAACTTACACTCCATATATTATTCAAATAAATGAGGTCGAATTTTTCATTCCTAAAGTGTTAGCAGATCATGTGATCCATAAATTGAATGATAGGTCATTCTATCTGTCTTTATAATAAAAAGGTTAGCACAAGATAACAAATATACATAAGTGCAACTATAGTGAGATTCATTATATATCGTTCTGAAAATGTATTAATACATCATCCATAATACCTCCTAAATAAAATAACCTTAATTTATATTAACCTGGTACTTCCTATAGGCCATTGGTTCTTGATAAAGGCATGTCACACATCAATTGTGGGTTCGATTCCCGCATCTTTGTCCAACGTGACAGGTTGTTTCTCGTCCTAAAGGTTTTCCTTTTTATAAACCTTTACTATTATAACATTCCATAAATAATAATAAAAAATTATTTATCCTTAAAAAATACTCTATGATGTCCAACATAATTCATTCCATCAATTAGGATTATTCAAAATATTCTTGTAACATCCCAGGTAAATAATGAATAAAACATTTTCATATTTATTAATATTTATGAATTAAATATTAATTTTACTTCAAAGGGGTTGCTATGTTCGATAGCGTACCCGATACGCAACGATGAGCTCCATTTAAAACTTATGTTGCACACTAGTAATATAATAATATTATTTTAAATGGTAGTTAACGCCTAGTCGTTTTAATGGTGGGAATGAACAGAACTAACTATAATATGATTATATATGTTTTTTTAAATGTTAGTACTTTTATCTAATAAAAGATTATGGCTTAAAATATAGAAAGAATTCAATTTTAGGCGTATATACCCTAATTTTCACTAAAGGTTCACTTATCACCTTTTGATGGAGAACCATCATTAAATATAGTTTTGTTCACTCTTATACATTCTATTGGACCAAATAAAACTCTTCTTTAGAATCGGGACATCAAAATTTACTTTGTGTAAATTTTTGGTATCTTTCCGATAAAGTTCATTTTTTAATGAATAGTGTAAAATGTTGTATTTTAATTCAAAACCACTTTTTAATCTAATTTATTTATGTTATTATATTATATTTTTAATTGTTTATAGAGTTAAATTAGAATATATTTTTACCGTTAAATCCAATAGTTGCCGTTGGAATTAATTTCAATTTTATATCGAACATAAACTAGTGTCAATCTTTTGATACTTATTGTTTCGTAAAAACACGCTATTTGTTATAACAGCGGGAATTAATTATTAAATTAATTAATGAAACTTATATGTTTTCAATTTTGTAAAATGGATTTCATTTTTGAATTCAGAATATCAAATATAGCTTAGGGTGAAGTTTTGGTATTTTTCTAGAAAAACTTCAATTTTTAATGAATAGTGAAACCACTAAGTGGTACTTATAAAGACAGGTTTTCCGTTTAAATGAAATTTTGCCATCTTTGTGTTTGTATTTCAAAAATCCGACATACATGGTTGCCATTAAGAAGTAAAATGTGGTTCAATGGGATTAAAATAATTTTTTGGTGAATAGTAACTTATTAAGTTTTAATCGCGATTAGAGGTAATTAGTGTAGTTTAAGGTAAGAATAATGTTTTAATAAAATGAAATTACCTAGACACATGTCCTACCCTCATTGTATGTGTCATGGCCGACCAAGAATATCCATTGGTCATCTTGTGGACCCCATGGAGCCACTTTGGTTGGAAAATGACATAAATACCTTTTTATTTAATGTTAAAGTAAAAATGACACAAACATGAAATGTTTTACTAAAACAATTTCTACATGGGGTTATACAAGTCATATTTTTAACTATAAATATTCATTACAAATAGAAATATATTTCCTACATCATAGTATTTTTTTATAATATTTAGACACTAAATAAATTAAATTATTTATGACATCACGATGATGCAGCGATGACCTCTTTAATTAACGATTTAAATAATATGGAAAAATAATGTAATATATAAGACCTACACATGTACAAAACCTATTTGATGAGTGGATTTCGAACCCTTATCACCTTATACTCGAAATAAATCAATGCGGGACATTTAAAATCCGAAACTCTTTTGAAAATAAAGTTACATTTTTTAACATTACAAGTGTGCCCCTCCTCTCCTCTTATAAAAGGCCCCCACCACTACCTCCTTACACACACCTCCAAAGCCTTTGGATCGGTCAACCCCTGCCAATTATGTCTCTACACTTCCATCTCATACTCATTGAAGCCTCACTTTGGGCAGAAGTCTTTCCAAGGAAGCCTTTGAGCTCAAATCTAAGAGAGTTACCCGATTTTAAGGTGATGTCTTTACTTGAGCCCTTTTGTTTTATTTTTCACCTCCAACACCCTAAACTCTTTTTATTCATTTATTTTGTAACAAATACAGTATCATATATATACTAGGATGTTTTTATATGAAGTATTTGAGCTACAATTACACACACCTATATCTAATGGTTAAAGAACATACTATTTCAGTGGATGGCGAATTTCGGCCTCCCGAAATAATGATTGTTCAAAATTCTTTTAACACCTTCAAAGGTGGCCATTAAGATGAAATTATATTTATATATTAAATATTATATGTTTATGTTTTCCTTAAGTTTCTGAATTTTTCATTTTGGGCATACCTTTATGGTTTCCATTATGGGTAAATGCGATATCTTCATTTAAGGAATTGCGGACTACCGCCCCCTCAAAGTGATGTGATTCGTTAATGCCATATGTGGGACGTGTAAAGGATGGATTTAAAGTTATTATATATTATTTTATACTAGAATTATAATATACCTCTATATAATTATTATTTATTTCCATTTAAGTATGATATAGAAATGAAAGTAGCGTTCATGCGTATGTACGACTTACCGTCTCCATTAACGGTGCATTTCATTTCTTATCCCCAAATGTAATGTAATATTAAAAGTACATGTATATATTGGATATATATATAATGAATGATACATCTAAATGATGAATATAATTCTGGAATTAAAATATACATACCTATCATTTAGTTTTAAATCCATTAACATGACAAAGAAATGAAAGTAGCGTTCATGCGTATGTACGGCTTACCGTCTCCATGAACGGTGCATTTCATTTCTTACCTTTAAAGGATTATGTAATATTATAAATACATGTATATGCTGGATATATATTATATATATGCTATCCAAATCAGGAATGTCATTCTGGATATAAAGAACCTTTGACCACACGAAAAACATTTAATTGTAAGAACTCCACTTTCGACTTAAGAACCAAATATCGACAAAACAAACATTATTAACATAAAAGCTTACATAATGTTTATAACATGGAAATAAGTGATATAAAAGGAATAATGAACTTTAAAAATGTTCTTAATCAAGTAGAAATTAACTCAAGTTTATTATTCAGGACGTTAAAGAACGATCGAGTCAAGTCGGACTCGAGGTAAGGGAATTCATCTCATTCTCCTTTAATTGAGGCATATTTCATTTTATACACAACTTTATTTTATATGGTGTATAAACCCCTTTGAGTTTTACTTTTTTACAAAAGGAATCTATTTGTACGAATCGTTTTACAAAATGAAAAAAAGGAATGTTTCTTTTAACGTACGCCGTGACAACGACCTTTTCCGCCGCCACGAGTATTATTTGGTCTTTGGCTTCCTGAACAAGCCGTAATTTTTTTTTTAAATGAAATAAATACCATATACTCTTTTATGTATTTTGGTATTGAAAATGGTTTTCATAATGGATTTTCTGTGTCAATATATTTATGTGATATATTGTGATCAAAGTGTGGAAATGTTTTCTTTCCATTATATTTGTTTTTGTCGTATGATTTTTATAATGGTACTTGGACATTTGACGACTGGTTACATGATTAACCATATGACGGGTGGTGCCGTGAATACCAGGATGGGTGGTTACGTTATAACCTCCAATACATTGGGTATGGAAGTCATCCGTATGTCTATTCCATTAAGTATGTATGGAAGTTGGCTGAATGGCTATTCCATTAAGTGATATATGTGGAAGTCGACCGTATGGTTATTCCACATAAGTACGTTTATGTCCCAAGTTACCTTTATATGTTATGTGATCTTTATATGGGGTTTATGGTAATCCTTTGGTTACAAATGTGTATGTAATGATATTTTATTCAGTGAAGAGTTTTTACTACTTCATGAAGGTGAAGGTATTACTTTGATAAAGTATACATGGTTTACTTGATGTTTGAAAAACTAACAGTTTTCATTCTTTGTGTATCCCTTACTAAGCTTTTTATGCTCACCCCATGTTTTTTTGAAATGTTTTTCAAAGGACTCAATGTGGAATAGGGTCAAGGATGGGATCAAGGGAAAGTCATGCTATATAAAACATAAAACTAGACATGTTTCTTTTTTAAGAGTTTTTATTTTATGGAAACTTATTATTAAGTGTCTAATTTTTAATCTTTTGAGATGTAATAGTTATGTTATAATTCTCTAAAACTCTAAACCTTAAAATATCCTCAATGTGAATTACTCATTTAATTCAATATTATGTAAGGTTTAAGGCTGGGTCCTTATAGTTGGTATCAGAGGTCCGTTTAGAAAACTATAGGAGTTAGAAAATTGTTAAATTATAAGTTATTTTATGGTATGACTGAAATCATATAGCATTTAAAGATTACTATGTTGCTTCGCCTAAGATATTTCTGTGTTAAGAATGTTTTTTCATAGAGGAAACAAAACAACTTTTCTGGGAAGGCATATAGAGGGAAATGACCTTTCAAATTAGTATCCTGAGATGGTCAGAATCAGAACAAAACAGTTTATTGCAGTGAGGGCTTAGTTGACTAAGGTGAAAAATGTTGGTTATTTTTATCGATGATATTTTGGTGTTTTCTAAAAGTTAAGAAGAGCATGAAAATAATTTAATGGTTATCTTGCAAACCTTAAAAGAAAAGATACTATATGGAAAATTCAGCAAGTGTGAGTTTTGGTTACAACATATTTATTTCCTGGGTCACATTGTTTCAAAAGATGGCATAACTGTTGATCCTGCTTAAACAAAAGTTGTTGATGAATGGCCAAGACCCACAAATGGTACCGAGTTCCGTAGTTTTCTTTGTTTGGCAGGTTACTACAGAAGGTTTGTTGAAAACATTTCGCAGTTATCTAGTCCAATGACTAAGCTAACTTGGAAGGGTGTTAAGTTTATCTGGACAAATGAATGTGATGATTGTTTTCAGGAGTTGAAAAGAAGATTGGTGAATGCTCTAGTTTTGGCACTTCCTTCCAGGAATGGTGAGTTTGTTATATACAGTGATGCTTCATTGAAGGGACTTGGTTGCGTCCTAATGCAGAATGATCAGGTAATTTCTTATGCTTCACGACAATTGAAAACTCAGGGGGTAAATTACCCTACACATGATTTGGAATAAGCTGCTGTTGTTTTCACTTTAAAAATTTGGGGGCATCATTTGTTTGGAGTAAAGTGTGAAATATATAATGATCACAAAATTATAATGTATATATTCACTCAGAAATAATTGAACCTGAGAAAGAGGAGATGGCTGGAATTAATCAAGGATTATGATTGTACAATTCACTACCATCCGGGAAAATCAAATAAAGTGGTCGATGCTTTGAGTCAAAAAAGTAATGCTTCATTAACCATTATACATTTGGAATGAGATCCTTTGGTTTTTGATTTGATGAAGTTTGGGATAGAAGTTGTTTGTGCAGGATGTTCTTCTGTTTTGTTTCAGGTATCAATGAGATCTTCCCTATCAGACAGAATCAAGCAAGCACAGAAGGAAGACAGTGAGTTGTAGAAAAAGATAGAGATGGTTCAGAAGGGTAAGTTTCCTGAATTCAACATTGATAAGGATTGTGTTTTGAGGTTTAGGAAGAGATTGTATGTGCCTTGTGATTCATAGTTGAAGAGAAACTTTTTATGTGAAGCTCATAGTTCTCCATTTTCAGTTCATCCTGGCAGTACTAAGATGTATATATATCTGCGGGAGTATTACTGGTGGGATGGAATGACAAGAGATATTCCTGATTTTACTGTGAATTATTTGATTTGTCAACAATTTAATGCAGAGCGGCAGATACCAAAAGGGATGCTTCAGCCTTTACCAGTGCCAGAGTAAAAATGGGCGAATATATCCATAGACTTCATTGTGGGATTGCTGAATACCCCTCGAGGTTTACTTCTAGCTTTTGGAAATGCCTTCAGAAGTCGTTGGGTACTGAATTAAATTTTAGTACATCTTTTCAGCTCAATCAGATGGGCAGTCAGAATGAACAATTCATACCTTGGAGGATATGCGACAAGCTTGTTCGATGGATTATCGGGGATGTTGGTACCAACATCTTTCTTTGGTTGAGTTTTCTTATAATAACAGTTTTCATTCCAGTATACAGATGGCACCATTTGAGGCATTATATGGGAAGTGGTGTCGAACTCTAGCATTTTGGGATGAAGTGGGTGAAAGGAAGCTGATGGAAACAGAATTGGTAGAAGAGATGGAAAAAAAAGTTCAGTTGATTCAGAAACACATTAGAACAGCTCAGAGCAGGCAGAAGGTTTATGCGGATAACCGGAGGAAGGATCTATCATTCGAGGTAGGTGATCATGTTTTTCTCCAGGTTTCTCCATGGAAAAGTGTGATGAGATTTGGTAAGAATGGAAAGCTGAGTCCAAGGTTTATTGGACCATATGAAATTCTGGATAAAGTTGGATCAGTTACTTACTGAGTGTCTTTACCTCCATGTTTATCTCAGGTACACAATGTTTTTCGTGTTTCGATGCTGAGAAAGTAAATGCCAGATCCATCTCAGGTTTTGAGTCCAGAGGTAGTTCAACTGGAAGAGAACCTATCTTATGAAGAACAAGCAGTCCAACTTTTTGACTAAAGAGAGCAGGTGTTGCGAAATAAGGTAATTCACCTGGTAAAGGTTTTTTGGAAAAACCATATGGTTGAAGAGGCGTCGTGGGAATCTTAAAATGCTATGAGGGATAAATACCCCCACTTATTTTGATAAGTGAATAAAATTGTGAGGATCAAATTCCCAGAAGGGGGGAAGGATGTAACATCCTAGGTAAATAATGAATAAAACATTTACATAATTATTAATATTTATGAATTAAATATTAATTTTACTTTAAAGGGGTTGCTATGTTCGATAGCTTACCCGATACGCAACGATGAGTTCCATTGAAAACTTACATTGCACACTAGTAATATAATAATATTATTTTAAATGGTAGTTAATGCCTATGCATTGTAATGGTGGTAATGAATAGAACTAACTATAATAAGATTATATATGTTTCTTTAAATACTTCTACTTTTATCTAATAAAAGATAAATGCTTAAAATACCGAAAGAATTCAATTTTAGGCATATATACCCTAATTTTAACTAAAGGTTCACTTATCGCGTTTTGATGGCGAACCATCATTGAATATAGTTTTGTTCACTCATATACATTCTATTGTCCCAAATTAAACTCTTCTTTAGAATAAGGACATCAAAATTTACTTTGTGTAAATTTTTGGTATCTTTCCGATAAAGTTCATTTCTTAATGAATAGGATAAAATGTTGTATTTTAATTCAAATATTTTTAATATAATTTATTTATATGATTAGATTATCTTTTTAATTGGTTTTAAAGTGAAATTAGAATATATTTTTACCATTAAATCCAATAGTGGTCATTGGAATTAATTTCACTTTGATATCAGACTTAAACTAGTGTCAATCTTTTGATACTTATTGTTTCGTAAAAACACGCTATTTGCTCTGACAGGGGGAATTAATTATTAAATTAATTAATGCAACTTATATATTTTTAATTTTGTAAAATGGACTTCATTTTTGATTTCGGAATATCAAATATAGCTTAGGGTGAAGTTTTGGTATTTTTATGAAAAACTTCAATTTTTGATGAATAGTGAAACCACTAAGTGGTACTTATAAAGGCTGATTTTCCATTTAAATGAAATTTTGCCATCTTTGTGTTTTAAACTCCAAAAATACTATATACATGGTTGTCATTAAGAAGTAAAATATGGTTCAAGGGGATTAAAATAATTTTTTGGTGAATAGTAACTTATTAAGTTTTAATCGAGATTAGAGGTAATTAGTGAAGTTTAAGGTAAGAATAATGTTTTAATAAAATGAAATGACCAATACACATGTCCTACCCTCATTGGATGTGTCATGGCCGACCAAGAAAATCCATGGGTGAACTTGGGGACTCCATGGACCCACTTTGGTTGGAAAATGACATAAATACCTTTTTATTTAATGTTAAAGTAAAAATGACACAAACATGAGATGTTTTACTAAAACAATTTTTACATGGGGTTATACAAGTCAAAATTTTAACTATAAATATTCATTATAAGTCTCAAAATATTTCCTACATCAGAGGATTTTTTTAATAATTTTTAGACTCTATATAAATTAAATTATTTATGACATCATGATGATGCAGTGATGACCTCATTAATTAATGATTTAATTAATATGGAAAGATAATGTAATATCTAGGACCTACACATGTCCAAAACCTATTGGATGAGTGGATTTAGAACCTTTATCTCCTTATCCTAGAAATAAATCAATGTGGGACCTTTAAAATCCGAAACCCTTTTGAAAATAATGTAACATTTTTTAACTTTACCAGAGTCCCCCTCCTCTCCTCTTAAAAAAGGCCCCCACCTCTACCTCCTTACCCACACGTCCAAATCCTTTGGCTCGGCCAACCCCTTCCCATTTTGTCTCTCCATTTTTCTATCTTACTCCTTGAATCCTCACTTTGGGCAGAATTCTTTCAAAGAGAGCCTTTGAGCTCAAATCTAAGAGAGTTACCCGATTTTAAGGTGATGTCTTCACTTGAGCCCTTTTGTTTTATTTTGCTTCTCCAACCCCCTAAACTCATTTTATTCATTTATTTTTTTACAAATCCAGTATAAGAAATATACTATGATGTTTTTATAAGACGTATTAGAGCTACACTTACACACACATACATATAATGGTTAAAGAACATATTGTTTCCGTGGATGGTGAATTTCAGCCTCCCGAAACGATGATTGTTCAACATTCTTTTAACACCTTCAAAGGTGGACATTAAGATGAAACTATATTTATATATGATATATAATATGTTTATGTTTTCTTTAAGCTTCTGTATTTTTTCATTTTGGGCATACCTTTATGGTTTCCATTATGGGTAAACGTGATATCTTCATTTAAGGAAGTGCGGACTACCGCCCCCTCAAAGTGATGTGATTCGTTAATGACATATGTGGGATGTGTAAAGGATGGATATAAAGTTATTATATATGATGTTATACTGGAATTATAATATACCTCTATATAATTATTATTTATTTCCATTAAAGTATGAGATAGAAATGAAAGTAGCGTTCATGCGTACGTACGGCTTACCGTCTCCATGAACGGTGCATTTCATTTCTTATCCCTAAATGTAATGTACTATTAAAAGTACATGTCTATAATCAATATATATAATTAATGATACGTATAAATGATGAATATAATTCTGTAATTAAAATATACATACCACTAATTTAGTTTTAATTCCATTAACATGACAAAGAAATGAATGTAGCGTTCATGCGTACGTACGGCTTACCGTCTCCATGAACACTGCATTTCATTTCTAACCTCTAAATGATTATGTAATGTTATAAATACATTTATATGCTGGATATATATGATATATATGCTATCCAATCCATAATTTCATTCTGGATATAAAGAACCTTTGACCACACGAACAACATTTAATTGTAAGAAGTCCACTTTCGACTTAAGAACCAAATATCGACAAAACAAACATTATTAACTTAAATGCTTATATAATGTTGATAACATGGAAATAAGTGATATAAAAGGAATAATGAACTTTAAAAAGGTTCTTAATCAATTATAAATTAACTCATGTTAATTATTCAGGACGTTAATGAACGATCGAGTCAAGTCGGACCCGAGGTAAGGGAATTCATCTCAATATCCTTTCATTGAGGCATATTTCATTTTATACACAACATTATTTTATATGGTGTATAAACCCCTTTGAGTTTTACTTTTATACAAAAGGAATCTATTTCTACGAATCATTTTACAAAACGACAAAAAGGTATGTTTCTTTTAACGTACGCGGTGACAACGACCTTTTCCGCCACCGCAAGTATTATTTGGTCTTTGGTTTCCTGAACAAGCCGTAATGTTTGTTTTTTAAATGAAGTAAATACCATATACTCTTTTGTGTATTTTGGTATTGAAAATGGTTTTTATAATGGATTTCCTATGTCAATATATTTAAGTGATATATTGTGATCAAAGTGTGGAAACGATTTCATTCCATTATATTTGTTTTGGTCTTATGATTTTTATAATGGTACTTGGACATTTGACTGCTGGTTACGTGATAAACCATATGACGGGTGGTCTCGTGAATACCAGGACGGGTGGTTACGTTATAACCTCCCATACATTGGGTATGGAAGTTGTCCGTATGTCTATTCCGTTAAGTATGTATGGAAGTTGGCCGAATGGCTATTTAATTAAGTGATATATGTGGAAGTCGACCGTATGGTTATTCCACTTAAGTATGTTTATGTCCCAAGTTACCTTTATATGTTATGTGTTCTTTATATGGGTTTTATGGTAATCCTTTGGTTACAAAAGGGTATGGAATGATATTTTATTCATTGAAGAGTTTTTACAACTTCATGAAGGTGAAGGTATTAATTTGATATAGTATACACGGTTTACATGATGTTTGAAAAACTAATAGTTTTCATTCTTTGTGTATCCCTTATTGAGCTTTTTATGCTCACCCCAAGTTTTTTTGAAATGTTTTTCAAGGGAATTAATTTGGAATAGGGTCAATGATGGGTTCAAGGGAAAGTCATGCTATCTAAAACATGGAACTAGACATGTTTCTTTTTAAGAGTTTTTATTTTATGGAAACTTAGTAGAAGTGTCTAATTTGTAATCTTTTGAGATGTAATAGTTATGTTATAATTCTCTAAAACTATAAACCTGAAAAGATCCTTAATGTGAATTACTCATTTAATTCAATATTAAGTAAGGTTTAAGGCTGGGGCCTTATAACTTCTATCCAAACACGTAGTACACAAAATAACAATTATAAGAATGAACATATAACAAGAATGTGAATACCATCTTTTATCCCACATATATATTATAACAAATATATTGTCGGTCACATTTCAAATATTTTAATTACTTAATCATGAATTCTCTTGAGCCATGGTAATAACATACATTTCCAAATATCCTTTTTGAAAAATTGAATGTTTAGTTCTTCCAAAATATATTTGGTACATTCCATGAGTCCCAAATAGTTTTATACTTCATCCATGAGAGCATAACCCTATGGTTAATAACTCCATAATAATTTCCCTATAAACTATTATCATCTAATTTAGTTATTCAAATCCAACATATCATTATCCAAACATCATTATCCTAACATAAGGGACATATTAATGGTTATCATTACCCTAATAATGTGTTATCCAAGTATATCACCATACCCATAAATAACCTTTTTTTGGATCCTTATAAATGTTCAATATATACTTTCTAATTCATAATGAAAAACATATACTGAAAGAACACACACACACACATATATATATATATCATAACTCATATAACATAATCATAGAATTCCTAAACAGATACACCTCAATTACCCAACATTATTCTTAAACCATTACTCAGGATCCATCATCATTATCTTTTCTAAAATATGAATTATTTCATAACGTTTCTCACCTCAAGAGTTTGAGTTTTAATGTAAAAAATACCGGAATAACATCACATACCATTCACATGTCATTCAAAATCTCATTATCCCCACAAATATAACTAATAATTGCCCCATCATCATGAATCTATTCATGATTATTCCATTTGGAAAATCGATTTTCACAATTCAAATACTTTCCAAATTTGAAAAAATCAATGTTTATCTATCTTATATGCAGTTATAGAAATTTACAAAGACTTGAATGAAATGTATGAGAAATACATATCATAGATTAGAAACAAATAATTATGGTAAATTAATTATAATATTTCAATCTATGATATCTTGGGTTTAATCTAAGGTTAGTCAAGATTATCACAAAAACCCTAGGATTGTAACTTATACTTGACTTATCCTTAGGACATAACAAGACATAACCATAGAAAGTATCTCTAGGGATCTTACAATTGTTTTCCGATCATAAATATTATTGTATTACAAAAAATCACTCTGATATCAACTGTTGTGACCAAGGATTAATATACATTGACATTAAATTAATTTTTCTAAATACCTATACATGACACAAACAGATGCCCAAATTTTGTATTAGGTTAGTTCCTTTGGAATCACATATCATTATATTCCAAAATCAGGAAAGATCTTCAATATCTCCAATAAAGATCACCCCTATTGTTTTCCTACCTAAAACCATTCTTTATATCCCTGGGAAAAGAAAATATAAAAATGGTTAGCTAAAATGCTCGGTAAGGGTAAACATTGATAACATGAAACAAGAAATAAAAATAATAATTTTGAACATGAACATAATTTTTATTAAACTTCAGAGACATGAAATAAATCTTTATTGTATTTAAGGCATAGATCCTAAAGGAACATTAAAAATTATAAAATAGAATTGTGAAAAAAATGGAACTCTAGGAAACAAATAAGAACATTATATGATTTTCATAGTAGCCAAGGCATTGCATCCAAGACCATTATAGTAGAAAAATTCTATTACAGAACCGTGATTAATTGTAGTTCAATCTATGCATTACTAAACCTAATTTACATGTCATTTCAGCCAAAAATTACTAAACTGGAATTTATTATTATTCTATTAATGTCTATATTATAAGATATAAATCATTACCCAATTCAATGGAGGTGGATATATATGCCACTAATCTTATAATGGAATCATTATTACATGTTCTACATAAGACCCTAAATCATTCATGATAGCTCAGACCTTGAAATAAAATGGGATTCTCAAACATCATTCAATCATAACATAAACCATATAAAATAAATGGTTTTCCTTAAAATAATTCCATCATAAACGAAATTAAATAAAATTAAATAAAATGGATAAATACATTAAAATATTTCATCACACATTGAAAATAATTTTGATAAGACACTTGAACATAATTCTTGAGAAAAATTTACTTTCTTCTTTAAAAACGTTTTCATTAATCAAAATGTCCTGAAATTTTAAAATAATTTTGTTTTTAAAATACACTTGAAAACATAAAGAGTAATATACATGTAGAAAAGTAATTATGAATGTGTAAAAATTCATTCATGACTTATAATTTAAAAACCATTCTTCTAGTACTTTTGTTGGAAAATAAAAAATTATATCTTATGATATAGAAATGAAGATTCATTCTATACTATGTGGTAAATGTAAAAATGGATAAAAATGAATTTAAACATACATATAAGAATATTAAACATTTTATGAAAACAATATTATAAATTATAGACATGCATAACACATATATCCCTAATAAATACATATATATAAACAATTTCGAATCAAAATGAGATTAAAAAAGTATCTTTTACCTTAGGTTTGATAAGCTTCATATGTATCTGAAACTTTTTTATAATGATTTAAATAATGTAAACTGATTTATTCTAAATCATAATCATTCTTATAATAACATATATGTTGATATTTTCATCCATTTGATAGTCTCATTTCATTGTTATCCATTATTCGGGTATTAACTTATTTATGTTATTATGCATGTTTTCTCTGATAAGTTAATATTCTTATTTTAAGGTTATAGTTATATCATATAAATCATGGTATTATTATAATATATATTACATTTTTTGATTCAATTCATTTATATAATCATTCTTTAATGAAGATTATGTAGAACGAATCACATCCCACCATGGAGACGGTAAGTCGTACGTACACAATTGCAATGATATCATTCCATTAATTACTGAATGGTAATTAATATGATGGTGTATATAATATCATAATAAATATCATTTTATATTAATAATGTATATATTAATTTATTCCATCCCTATTCCCATCCTTTTATGGTGGTGGTGAAAAACGGATTACACCACGGCGTGGATACGGTATGTTGTACGTACGCATGCTTTGTGATTTCATTTTTCATGTGATGTGTTGAAGGTGGATAATTTATGTTTAATAATATTAATAACCACTATGTATATAATTAATAATACAGTTATTATTTTATAATTAAACTACGCATGATGTGGAATTAGAATAAGAATGAAGTTTGAAAGAATCAGTAAATGATATTACCTATTATTCGACATGCCTCCTATAAATCCCGTTGTAGAGCACTAGAGTTGGTAATTGAAGAAAACAAAATCTCTATAATGTTCTTATGGAGTTTGATAAGGTAAATGGGTAGGTTATGATATTTCTTTAAGGCACAAAATGATGTGAATACTTGAGGGAGGAAGTTCCCTTTTACAATAGAGGCGAGGGAATATTTTGGTAACCTAAAATTATTAATTTATAATAATTTAAATAAAAAAAATTACCTCAAAAATTATATATATTCTAATATATAATATTATAATATTGAAATCTCATCAACCAATAAAATTTACCCATGTTTTGATGTCAATTTAAACATTACAAATTTAATTGACAATTAGTTATTCTAGTTAATTTAAATTAAGATGTCAAATGTTTCAATACTAAAAGGGTGAAGTATTTACTTATTTGAATTATATTAAAACATAAGTTTAAAATATATAAAAAATTATAACATATAATAATTTTTATATATTTTTAAACTTGTTTAATTACTTTTAAATAATTTAATTAAACATTATTTTAACAAAATATCAATTATGTCAATTTTCACGCTATTAATTTCATGGATTATTATAAATATCATGATAATGTTTTATCCTAGAAAAATATATTTTATTATATCATAAAATTGTGAAGGAAATCAGTAAATAATTTGGAAAATTTACTTCTTCCAAAGTATATTTATTTTAGTATGTTTAATAAAATGTATTTGATATCTCCAATTTTAAAATAATCACAACATCATTATTGGGTAATTATTTAATATACTTATATGTTTAATAAAAAATTAAAACAAAATAATATGATGATTATAAATTTACTTTATGTTATAATAATTGATGTAGTTATATTTACCTTCAATAAATTTCAAAATTGAAAATGTTATACTCATTAAATTACGAATGCAACAACTTTACCACAACTTAAAGTAAAATAAAATAAATATCATAATCTCTTCCATAAAGATCAAAACAATAAATTTCTATGAATTTGGATGGTTATGGACGATATTAAATTGATAAATATAGTTTTTTCATGTTTATAGGACATTTTATTGTAATTAGTATTTTAATAACAAAATTATGTATTTCTCATCAATCAATTAATTTTTACCTAATCAATGTATAACACATTAAGGTAATTATTAAATTCATAAAAATTAAAAATAAATTACCATGACAAAGGTAAATATTTATTGATTACATTTATTATATATTCTTTAAGATATATTCAAGTTATCTATATTTTAAACTTGTTATACTTTTAAGAAATGTGAGTTTGACATATTTTCACTTTGATTTTTCTATTAATATCTATGTCATTTGCATTTTCAAGTATCCCCTAAATGACTATGTTTCAAACCTATGATTCCAAGGGTATAATTTTATTCTTCAAAATAGATTTTTTTGGGTTTTAGGATCTTCTTATTCTCATTATCACATTATTTTTGACACTAATTTTCTAGATTTACCTTTAATTTCCTTAAATAAAAATTACCGTCATTACAATTCATAATACATAGAAAAAATAAATTCATACTATTAACATATTTTAACCCACTGACTATAAATATGGAATAAATTTTTCATAATTCAAAATATATAATTTTATAAAATTAATTTTAAATTAATTCTCGTTATTAAAACCAACAGAGGGTTTTTAAGAAGTAAAAACTTATCAATGGATTTTCATGTGTTTATGACCATTTTAAATGTAAAATTACTTATGATGAAAAAATTGAATTAAATGATAAAAACATAATCTAATAAAACTTTAAAACCAATTAAAAAGTGAATTTAACTATTGAAATTAATTAGATTAAAAGGTAGTTTTGAATTAAAATGATGTATTTTTCACTATACATTAAAATATGAATTTTATAAAAAAATATTTACAAAATTTCAACAAAACTAAATTTTTTGATACACATCCAAATAAGATGATTATTTTGTCAAATATCATATATAAAACTTTTAAAAACTAAATTTATAATGTGTGATCCATTAGAAGGTGGATAAATAACATTTTTTTGAAAATACTTATTTTATCCGACAAATTGAGTTTGTTCTTATATAATTTATGGAAAATACATTACATGAATGTAAATGTAATATGAAATTAAAAATGTAGTTAATACTATTCAAAATGGAAATTTTATATCCAATTAAATAAAAATATTTTAATATTATATCGTTGACTAGTGAAACTCAGTATTGCATATAATGAATGATACCGAGAAAGGTAACTCATGTGTGCAACGCAAGATAAGAATATTGTTGCGTATACTACATGATAATACATTGTTGTGTATAGAAAAATATAAAATTGGTGTTGTGTGTAACACAAGACATCAATGAAATTAAAAAGAATATATCTTATAAAATCTCGGAGTGTAACGAATCTTGTGCATGGATGGGTCATCTTCAGTGATTTTATAGGATGTTCACACTAATAGATAATGAGAGAAGATCTATTATGACTCCAAAAATATGATCGGGGCCACCAGTTCCTCATTTGTTAGGGTACTAGAGTTTGTAAAGCCATTTATGTTCAAGAGTTTGTCCTGGTAATGGAATCCATACGATAGATTACTAGTGACCATAAGATTGGCCAACTCATGGAAGCTAGGGAGAGTCACTTTGCTGTTTTACAGGTCTGATTTTGGAGATAGAGAAGACCCAACAGGAGGAGGATCCCGGACCCTCTATAGATAGAGTTAAGATTCCAGTTTCCTCAGTTTTAGATTATTCACTTTTTTGGTGTAGGGGATTACCATATTTTTATGTTTTTTCTATTGTGGAGGGCCTCAGACTCTTAGTATTTACATCAGATAATGTTATGATGATAGATACACTATTTGGGATTAGGAAAGCCAGTGTACGATAGTGCAAGTAGTTCCCTCTTGAGATTTGATGGTGTCAGTTCTTTTGGGACCTATATGTCGCAGAAAATATATTCTTTGATTTCATACTTAGAATGGATTGGATTATCTCCATTCGTGACATTTTTGACTGATATCATCATATGGTGAGTTTAACATCACCAGAATGAAGATCATTTCTACACAAGGGAAAATGGGATTTCCAAGTGATAAAAGAAGGACTCGAGCATCATGGTTTTGGAGTAATTATAGCCCATATTTCAATTTTATATCAGGATAACCAGGGGACTTCACAAATATAATTTCCTCTTGTGGTGTATCATTTCAGAGATGTCTTTAATGATGACTTTTCATGTTTTCCTATTGATCGAGAGGTAGATTTCTATATTGTGCTAGTGATAGGAGTGGGACTATTGTCTATTCCTCCTTATATGATGGATACACTTGAGTTACATGAGCTTAAGAAGAAGTTATATGTGTTTCTAGAAAAAGTATTAATCCAAACCGGTACATTTCCTTCGGGTTTGTCTATCCTATTTGTGAAGAAGGGGGATGGTACCCATAGGCTTTGTGTGGATTATCGAAAGCTGGATGAGTTGAAGGTCACAAAACAATATCCCTTTTCAATAATTGATGGTCTTTTTTATCAAATTCAATTATCTCATGTATTTCCGATGATTGACATGATATTCATTTATAATTAGTTTCATGTTATACTATAATATACAACTCTTATACCCTTTCAGAGTAGGTATTGCCTATTCAAGTAACTTGTTATGTAGTTCAATCTCATGTATGAACTAGTAGATTTCATGGAATTGAGGAATTGAGTGTTCCATCATTTCATTGATTATTTTATGGTAGTCTTTATGGATGATATCTGGTTGTAATCTCGCACATGACATGACCATTCCATATTTATTGATATAATTTTGAGCACACTTAGAGGGCATTAGATATACGATATGCTCACAAAATTCCACTTCTAGAAGGATAAGAATCACATCCTAGGTCACGTCATCTCAGATATTAGAGTATTAGCATACCAGGAAAAGGATATAATAGTAGTTTCTTAGGAGAAACCGATGAATATATTTGAGATATAATGTTTTCTAGGGATGGTTGGCTTCTATAGGCCATTTATTTAGGACATATCATGCTTATCAAAGCTAATAAATGGAAAGAATAAGAACAATGAAATGTACTTATGGAAAGACTCCTACGATTAAACCTTTTTTGGAGCTCAAGGGGAGATTGAATTCAACACTGATGTAGATTTTCCCCAGAATGAAGTAATATTTACACAATTTAATACAAATCATCTGGTATATGGTTAGGATTAGTGCTTATATAGGGGTTAGAGTTTTTGTGTACAAGTCTCTGTAGTTGGGGCCACATTAGAGGAACTAACCAATGGATGATGTCTTGTCGACTACTGTTCTCCATGCTTTTCTCTATTGGAGAAATTATTTTTTGGTAGAGAATTTTGTGGTGTACGCATACCCCCAATGTCTCAAATACATCATTAAATAGAATGATCTGAATTTTAGATAATGAATATGGGTTGGGAACCTTCATAATTTTGACTATGAGAATTCCTACACACCTAGGAAACTAAACACAGTGGCTGATTCATTGAGAAGGAGGACTCAGATAAATGCAGTTAAAGAGTCCATAAATTAGTGGAATCTTTTGTATTTGTTCTCTGAGATTCATTTGGAGGTACATGATAGACAATTGAAGACATTTCTTTCTTATATAGATGTTACCTACACTCTTTTGGATCAAATGTGAATGAGGTATCTATTAGATTATAATATCATGGTCCTACGAGAGTGTGTGTTAGGTGTGGACACTGCCCTTGGGTGGACCGTAGGTGACGATATGGTTTTTCATTTTCATGGGAGTATATCGGTGTTAGTAGACATACGCAAGGATCCGTTGCGAGATTTTCATGCATTAGTGTGGTTAGTCCATCCTAGTATCAACAAGATGTATCAAGATCTACATCGTCAATATTGGTGGTCATGCATGAAGAGGGATGTAACTGGTCTTCATATTTTATGTACCACCTATCAACAGGTGAAGGCATAATACCAATGTCTGCTAGGGTTAAAAAAACAGGCACCCATTCCTATGTGGAAGTGGAATGATGTTACGATGGATTTTGTGACGGTTTTACCAATGTTATCTTGAGGAAATGATGATGGGTCGGTTGTGGTTGATAAACTCATGAATGATTAACATTTTCTTTTGATTAAGGAAACTTTTCAGTGCTACTGAGATTTGAAGGATATACATCTGAGAGATATTACTATTGCATGGGTTTACACACTCTATCATTTTATACTAGTATTCCATGATTACTTCTCATGTCTTTAAGGGACTATAAGTGGAATTGGATATATATACGTAATTTTGTGTACAACATACCATCCCCAAATAGATGGCCAGTTTGAGTGCCTGATTCGGGTTTTGGAGGACATTCTTCGAGCATACGTCTTGGATTTATGGGGTTATTGGGGGTGACATATACCCTAGTTAATGTTTTACTAAAATAATAGTTTTAAGAAAATGATTTACATGGATCCTTAAAAGTATTGTTATGGTAGTCTATGTCGATCACTCATATGTTGGATGGAGGTTGGAGAGTGACAAATGCTAGGTCCTCATTTTTTCCAAGAGACCACTAAGTAGGTGGAGTTGATTCATAAGAGGTTTGATACTGCATAGCCTCTCAAGATATCTTATTATAATCAATGTAGAAGACTTATGGAGTTCGAGTTCAGAGATCACATTTTCATGTGTCCCACACCGATGTAAGGAAACAATTGGATTAATAGAGAGGGGAAATTTTCACCAAGATACATCGGGACATTTGTGGTTTTGGATAGAGTTGGGGGGATTTTCAATCAATTTCATTTACCTCAGTGGTACCGGGATATGCATGATGTCCTTCATGTTTCATAGCTATGAACTTAATTTTCATACCTATCGCATGTTTTTAACCGAAGGAGGTTGTTTTGGAGGTGGATGAATCCTTCTAGGTGAACCCTATTCAGATTTTGGATCGCAGCATGAAGGATCTCTATGGATGGACTATTACCCTAGTATGAGTGCTATGGAAGCATGAGAAACTACAGGAAGTGACTATTGAGAGGGAGTCTGATGTGTAATCGTAGTGGCCAGAGTTGTTTGAAGATTCTGCTTCACCACCCGAGGAAAGGAAATTCATGGATTAGATTCTTTAAGGGTGGAATCTAATAAAAACCCATATCTTCTTTTCAGATATAGATCATGATTTTGGGTTGATTATGTAAAATTAAGAAATATGGATTTACAGAGTACAATTTATGTACATACATTTACATGATGTGTACACAGTAGCTAGACACAACCACATACTGACCATATCAAAGATGAGAAATTGGTTGTGTGGTGAGCTGGAAGACCCACATTATTTGGGGGCCCATTAATGCTACTACATGGCATGTACTATTAAATAACAAACAATGTAGTTTACATTATTATTGATAATTCATATTGGGGATTCATATCATGTCGGGAAACATTTTCTTCTTCCCGTTTTTTGTATAGAAGTGTTGTGGAATGGCCAAGGAAATCTAAACAGGTACAAAATCTCTATCAAAGATCTAATTGACACATAGTCATGTGTCAGGAAATCCCATCTGTGATTTCTCAAAACCCTTAGAGCCTTTCATCCTTATTCATCCTCTCTTGTGAGTTATTCACAGTTAGGAGTTTTTCACCATTGGGTAGATCTACACAGATCTATGATGCTTCAAGGACCAAAATTTAAGTATATCAATCATATGACAACATGATAAATGGTTTGTTTCTTTCTTTGTTTATTATTTGATTATATATGTAAAAATTGATGAATGCCCACGTTTTGGGTATTTCATGATTTGGAATTTATCAATATTATTACCTTCTTGGTTTTTTTTGATTGATACATGGTTATTAATTATCCATAAGTTTAGATACTATGTATGAGGGACACCCCATGGGTTAGTTTCCCTTGTTTGATTGTTTACGTCTGTTTTCTATAGGTCTACTTTGTGGCATACCTAGATTTTCATGCCTTGTTTGATTAGGATGAAGTTTGATTGATTATATGCAATGCATTTTATATGCATTTTGATTGTTTATCCACGTTCTAGTTTTAGATTACATTACCATCTTGAAATGACATGTCTTCCATTTTTCAAATGGACCATGAGAGATGTCAACCAGTGAGATAGAATGGGCTTCTAGTTTATTCACACAGGACTGTGAGTTCAGTAGTTTAGATATTTGACCTAAGTGGATTATACTATGACATATTTCCAAGGTTGAAATTTTTATTTTTCTGATTTCTATGTTAGACCAATGGGATTAGACCATGAGAGCATTCCATGTTGTCATTTTTTCAAATGAATTGACGTTTTTTGACCAAAGGGGATTGACCATTAGATCTTTCCAAGGGGGTCATTGTGAATAATTAAATGATTGTAATGATTCTTCCTAGCCAATGAACAATCTTGTATTTAGTCTTATTTGATTGTTTATATGGATTTCTGAGATGTCTGATTTGTTACGTTACACGGGGATACAAAGCTAAGGCTAGATCCTAGGGTTACATGATACAATGGATTAATTATAAATGTTAAAGGGATGTAGTTGAAAACTATAGGCTTGATTTGTTTTGATTAATTCTTGGATTATTTCTTCATTTTATGCATATTACAAGTTATATAAATTCAATGATAGATAGGCACATATATTTTGGTGGTCACCTAACGGGATTCATTTCACACCCTTCTTGGGAAATTCTTTGGGACATAATCAGATTATATGATTTCAGATATAGATAATGGAAAGTTCCCTTTTTCATCAAGAACATAATTATAGTTTGTTCTGGAGAGCATGAGACAATGATGAGGATTGCGATACTGCTTGAGTTTTCTTGTTTATTTTGTACATTGTTTTATGTATTTATTTCCATAATTATGACTTGTTTAGCTATTTATTAGATACATATTTCATGCATTATGTATATATATACATACTGTGGTTTTTCTTGTATTGACATTCAGTCTTAGGTTGTTATTACTATTTAGTATCATTAATTTGGATATTTTTTACTATCTATTTTCCCTTGTCTACACTCTGATGATGAGGGAATAGTTTCCCCAATATAACACCTTGTATGTCACTGCTAGTCCGCAACCTCTAGAATTTGCGGAATGTGGTTGAAGTAATGTGACCATCCGGGTTTGAGGAACCATTGGGTGGAATCTAGATCCTAGACATTACATCTTCTGTTATAAGAGATGACTTTTAATACCAAAGATAAGTTATTAAATGTCTTATGAGTAATTAATTTCTCTAACATGTTTTGATAATAAGTGTTGGATAAAAATATTTTATATAGGAAAAAAGTCATTATCCAAATATATGTTAAAATATTGGTGAATTTCTTCCAACCATATATAGATGTTATATTTTATTCATGCTTGATTTTCATATGAAAATGTTCCAAAAAATTAAAATACCATATATGATATAGAAAAAATAATTTATTTTTTAAATGTTCCTTATAAAAGGAAATTATTTATATTTAATAGAATAATTGGTTTGTGTATCTTAGTGTTCTATTAATAATATTATGTAATATCTAAGACGAGAATAGGAGTATATTTGGAATTAGTGAAGATCAATGTTAAAAAATATGAGATTTTTTTAATCTTTATTTGATGGCTTTTCACATAATAACCTAAAGAGTAAGGAGATGAGGCATTAATGAAAAATGTAAATTGATACATTTAGATACAATAACAATGTGAATATATATATTAGTAAAAGGATTTTACTAGTGTAATGTTGACTTTGTCACTTCAAATCCAATATAGTTCGGATATTTGATAGTGAAGAAAATGAAAATAGTTACATTTTATTACAGTAATAATGATAATTTCACTATTATGCCATCTTATTTATAATTTCTATCACTTGGAACCATAAAAGAGTTTCAGGTATGTTGGTAAAAAAAATGTGCAGACTTATGTTAATTACTTCCAAAAATTTGATATTGGTTCATCCTAAAAGATTTTAGGATGTATTGGTAAAATTATAATATAAATACTTATATTAATTTTAACATATTTATCCTAAAAAAATTTGTTGGAAATGGTTCTATGTATGATGATAATATAGTTAAATTATCTTTCATGTAGACAATATATGATAAAATTATCTCAATTGATGTAATGATGTTAAGGAGATTGAATATAATTCCAATGATTTTAACTAATGGAATATAATTCTCAAGTCCCACCATTATCTAACATGTTTTCTTAGTAAATATTTATCACTAGGAGTTTATTCAGTTTATTTTTTAATATTGTCACAAAAGAATGTGACATAAATTATGTATGGATGCAATGATCAAGAAACATTGTTGTAGTAAAAAAATTAATTCTACAAATAATATCTAGATATTAAACACATAATATATTTTATAATTCTAGTAAACGTATAATGTATTAATATTAAATGAAATATCCAACTATAATTCAATCATTTTTGCTACAACTATACTTTACATGAATGGTCCAGTGATAGTTATTCCACTAAAGTGTCAACATTAATTTCTCCCAAACTAAAGGTCATAGTGGAGTTTAATTATTTATGATGATATATAATGTTTTTATTGAATATATATATCCTTTAATAAAATTTATATGTGTTTGGGATAATATAATTGTTATGTAATATGTAGATACTTTTACTTATGTTGATCCATAAATGTATATCTCAAGGAATGCTACACAATCATAGATATATATAGAGGTGTGTGCTTATTATCAATAGGTCTTACAAAACATTGATGATATACCTATAATGAGAACCATTAAAATAATATACCCTACATACACAATTAATAATATGAAATTAGTTAATACTTGGGTGGTAGGGTATGTTTCTGATCATGTCATTGGTTGGAGTATCTAATATGAGATTTTCCAATTGTGCAATATGAAAATACCTCTTCTTCATGATTGAATTAGATATAGTTAATGAATTAACATTATATATTTTTCATATATAATGTGTTTTAATACATATATAAGTGGAATGTGATGTACTTATCAGATAAATGAATGACTTTTGATGTATTCGTTTACATGGGTAGTATTTTTTCAAAGAATCAAGTTAATATGAGGGGCTATTCTCCAGTATATGTGACTTGGATGGATAGAAAAATGGATTTGATCATGTTTAATTACTATAGGTTATTTCATTCAGAGAAGATAAAAATGTCTCCTCTATGGTTTATTCCCTTGGTGGGAGGAATGCATATTTTTTCATGAATTTTCATTGCTGGATATCCCAATTGGAAGTGAAATATGGATTTCAATCCAAATAAAGTGGAAAAAACATTTATCCTGGAGAATGATTCTCAATTTCAATTCATGGACTCATATTTTTACTCTATTATTCAATTGTAATATTTAAATGGTTTACCAAAATGACTTAAAGCATTCAATATATTAGGGAAAACACAAATGAAAAATTGTTGAAAATTATGAGAGTGAGACTTGATCTTACTTGATGATAGAAATTGTTTAACGAAAAACAATTTTATCAATAGAGTTACTTCACTAATTATTATTATATTATACAGTATAAAACACATAAAGAAAATAGATTCCAATAAATAATTTCTTGTCATAAAAATAGGAATGAAATAAGTAATTATTAATAAAATTAAGGAACCTATCAATGTGGAATAGGTAACTTGATCCATTGAATAATTACATGAACATTAAGAATAGTAATCTAAAAAATGTAATAGTAATTTCAACTATGGAAGTATAAATTATATTTTTAAATCATATAAATGAAAATTTAAAATACCTATATCATAGTATAATTAATAAAATGTTTTAAAATGATAAATAAAGTACTGGTTTTTTTGTAAAACATAAATGTTTATTAAAAACATTATATAATCTATAATGATATAATAGAAGTTTATTTAATGAAATAGATTCATAAATTAATATATATTTTTCATATGAATATTATATAATTTTATGAGACACCAATTAATTTTTCAAATAGTAATAAAATCAATGAGAATTTAAAAATTGGTACGTTTCAAATAAATGATTCTTTTCATAAAAAAAATAAATTTATCACAGTTTGAAAATTATTTTCATAAAAAGGATTCCACATTTTAATTTTAAACATTGATAAACAGTTACATTGAATTTTTGGTCTTTTTTTTAAAATATTTTACTTTATTGTGAATTATGAAATACAATAATTTAATGTAATTAAAAATGGAATTAATGTGTCATGGATATTTTCTAGATGATGTAAGCCCATTATCTCAAATTTTCCATATTGGTTTACATTATTTAGTCATGGGAATCAATATTATTCATATTATTCAGCTAAAGTAATAATCCATTGAATAATATAAATGATATACCCCCTCTCCTCTTCAATAAATTCCTAAAATAACCACCTCTTTTCATCACACCTACAAAGCTATTAAGTTTTTATATTTTCTTCCCAATACTCTTCCCAAGCCTCTCCACATTCCTATGAGCCTTTCTACTCAATAAAAAACAAATACAATTTCCTGGATGACGTTCTTAAGGAGGAAAATTCAAAATGTAAAATCCACTTTCACTTTTTTTAAATTTATTTTCAATGTTTTTCTTTTCTTATCATCTCCTCACATGTTCTTATACAATAGTGATTATAACTCTAGTATATTCTATATATTGTAATCATATTTTTTTATTGGAACGATCAATCAAAAAACATATAACATCCTGATATTTTAAAAGGAAACTTAATTCCACAACATGCTTGAAATAAAAACTAAATATTGTTATGTGACCCTTATAGCCTAGCCATTATATATAATTATTCCACTTATATGGATTAAATTTTTAAAAATGGATATACACCAATGTGATAAGTAATATATTTAGAGTATGATATAATGAACAAAATTTTTGTTGAATAGTAACTTTACCCTTTAGAATTGTAATGATACGCTTATGAATAGTAATATGACCCGTATGAATAGTAATCTATAAAATTTTATAGTAACTTCGCAAATTAAAGTATAAATAAACTTTATCCATCTTATATGTGATAATATGATATATTTTTATCATATAATATGTAAATATATATATTAAAAATTATTAATTATATATTGGTATTTTTATGTCATAAATATTTAATAAACATTTTATGAATAATTTAATAATTAAAAAATAATAATTTTCATAAAATTTATTCATAATTTAATATTTGGATTTTTTATTATTTTAAGACAATTTTATGTGACCATAAAAAAATTTCAATGTGTTATAAATTCAGTTATAATTTTAAAATAGGTATGTTTCCATCTAAGAGATAATTTTAAATAAATATTAAATAACTCATAATTAGAAAAATATTTTCATAAAATGGAGTTAACATATTAATTCAACACGTCCAAATATAATTTAGGTGTTTTTTTTGAATATTTCGGTAATTATTTATTTTTTAGTAAATATTGAAATACAATATTTTATTAAATAAGCTAAATATATGAATTATCAATTCATATATGATGTATGGTTTATATAAGCTTGAAATATAAAAATATACTTCATTATTTTATTATAATTAATTATAATTACAAAACCAATCATTTTTTGAGCTAAATGTTTAAACAAATGAATCTTATAATAAGAAAACACCCCTCTCCTCCACTACCAAGACCTCCTCTCACCACTCATCATCTCACAATTCAATGCCTTTTAGAATTCTTAAATTCATCCCAAATACCATACCAAGCCTCTTACCCCTTTCAAGGACATTCTACTCTAACCATAAGGTTAACACAAAGGGCCTTATGGAGGGCCTCCATGATGATAATTATAGAGGTAAAGATCCTCTTTCATTTTATTTTCTTTTTATTCGAATTATTTTTCTTTTCTGATACTCTCTTCACGTCCCCTAATAAAAAATGTTTGAAATATATATTATATTATATATAATGTAGTTTTATCTTGTTTAAGGAAAAATTCATCATCATAATTATTATCCTCTCACTCATATTCTTGAAATAAAAACACCATATATATTGTGTAGATTTACCGACATCATGGATGATGTGTTTTCAATTTCCATTATCACCTTCATGGATGTTCATAAAACCATTTAAATAGTTGAAAATGATTTTATATTTTATTATTTTTCCTATTTTGGCTATTTTACATAAATAATATATATATATTCATAAATTTTATAATGAAATAATTTTGTGATTATCGAAGAACAACCAAAATGTTCTAAAAAAATATCATTATGGTTTTAACTAATGATTCATCATTGTATCAGAGAAAAGGACTACATGTGGTATAATTTAATATTATTGAAACATAATAATACCATTCCATTCCACTTATGTATTTTTACTTCCATTTTATATGAAAATAATTTACAAACCATCCATGAAAACAATGTAATGAACACACCTGAAAGAATGGAAATGATGACATATTATAAATAAATGGGTGGAATGATGTTTTATGATGGTCATATAAGTTGTTATAAAATTAATATTTATCTTTAAAATATTAATAACACTTTTTAACTATTATAAAGGATTTTTAAAAAGATTTTATGTAATATGAACTTTATGTAAGGTAATTCATAACCCAATTTCTATTCTTTAGTTTAACCTTCTACTTCCTTAATAATGTGGTAATAATATTATTTTTTAATGAAATTTGGTTTATATTTTTTTATATTTTTTTTATTTGTAGTGAATATATATATTGTATTCATATTACTAATTCTCACATCATTTATATGATATTTCTAAGGAATTATCTTTAAAAATCATCTTTTAATTTTTTTTTCAAAATTTAAAAGGAATGGTTTTATGAATTTATTAATGTTCAATGATTTTATGATGGTTATTGTGATTTATTTTTTATTAAGTGTGGGACCTATATCCCCATCATATTCATTGGGTATGTTTATGTTGGAGGTTGATTGTATGTTTACTCCATGTGTAATTGTGATGGATACAACATAAGAAAGCCGTGAGGTTTATATTGGAAGGTAGCCATGAGGGTTATATTATATGGTAGCTGTGACGGATATTAGTCATATGGTAGCTAAGATGGTTAAAATATTATGTAATTAATTACAAAAAATTACCTTTTACATTATCATTTATGTTTTAAATGTTTTAGGGAAATCTAATGTTTTCACAAAGTAACTATGTGAACTGTATTAGGTGAGATGTGAGACTCTAGGAAAATGATTTTATATGGTTATATGTATCCTTGTAATAATGGATTCACTTATTGTTTTTAAACACATTACTGAGATTTTTGTGCTCATTCCATGTTTTTTTAAAAAAATTAATAGGATTCCATATAATTTCAAAGGATATTAAAGGTACTAGTATAGATGAATCCAATTAGTTATTTCATAATTATTTTCACAAAATCGGATTAGTGTATGCTTTCTAAAATCCTCGAAAACATATATATCAGAAAATTCCATAGATTGTATAATGTACTATTTATTTTCATATTTTGTTTTATATAAAAAAAATACATGGTATGTTTTATTACTGAATCAGGATGTGTGAGGTTAGGAAGTTCTAATTGGTATCATTGGAACGGTCTAGACAACTTTCGTGATTAGTTCATGTCATTTTTTTAGTTTTTTTTTAAATACTAATTATTTTTTAATTTATAGTTAATTATGTTCAAATAATAAATTAGATTTTTTATTTGTCAATATGTAAATTCACAATTATAATTACAATGAATGAATTATAAGGGAACAATTCCTTTACGGGGGGGGGGGGGGAGAATGTAACATCACAATATTTTAAAATGAATGACAATGCCACATCATGCATAAATGAACAACTATATATTTTCATGAGACTTTCATAGCCTTTCCATTAAACATAATTTCTACATTTTTATAAATTGAATTTCAAAAAATCAAACATACACCATTTTGATTAGTAGGATATTAAATATTTGATAAGTTGAACATAATATATGGTGAATAGTATCTTTTCCCTGTTGGAATAATAATATTTCCATTATGAATAGTAATATAACATTATGATTAGTAAACTAATCAAATTAACTATAACAACACTGATTAATGAGTATAAAAAATTTATCTATCCTATAAGTGGAAATATAATAAAAATATATCATAGTATAAGTAATTAAATATATTAAAAATTATTACTTAAGAGTTTGTATTTTAAACTCATAAAAATTTTAATTATATTTTAAGGATTAATTTAATAATATAAAATAAAATTTATTTTTAAAATTTTATTCGAAAAAATATATTTTCATGTCTTATGATTTGAAGATAATTTAATGCGACATTAAAAATTTTTCCTGGAGTTATAAAATCATTTTTAATTTTAAAATCTATATTTTTACATTTAAATGATTGGATTAATTAAAAATGTAATAACTAATTTTTATAGAATTATTTTCATAAAATGGATTTCATTGATTAATTCTACAAATCATGAAATGTCTGTGTTGAATTTTTGTGATTTTTCTAAAATACATAATTTTTTGTGAATAGTGAAATACAATAATTTAAGATATATGCTAAATACATGAACTATTGAGTCATAAATGATGTAATTATGATATAAGACAAGAATATAAAACTCTTTACTATTATTTAATTATATTTGATTATAATTTTAAAACTATTCAATGTTATGATGCATATTTATAATCTAATGAATATGATAATTACAAACCACCCCTCTCTTCTACTATAAATACCTCTCCACACAACATATTCCCCTCAAACCTCAATGACATTTAGCTATATTTATTTATACTCAAATAAAATCCCAATAACATTTCCTATGTCCAAGACCTCCTTATCTCCCCAAAAGATCGAAACCAATGTCATTTGGGAGGTTCTCAAAGAAAATAATTTAAACTGTAAAAATCCTCTTTCATTGTCTTTTCTTTTCTATGAAAGTGTTTTGTTTTCTTATGCTCACCTAACCTAACATTATTCAAAATGAATGAAAACTATATTATCCTACATATAATATAATATAATCATTTTTATGTAAAAATCATCATTATACTTCTTCTACTATCCCTCTTATTCTAAAAATAAAAACATCATGTGTGATGTGTCGATTTACCAACATCGTAAACGATGTGATTTCATTTTCATTTACCACATACATGTCTGATCATAAACACATTTTAATGGTTGTAATAGAAATTTAATTTTAGTACATAAACACTTTTATGTTATTCAATTAACATATATAAATAATATTAAATTATATACTGAATCTAGTTCATTGTAATCAATGAACAACCAAAATGATATAAATAAATATCAGTAATGTTTTATCTAATGATTCATGATCAAATATGGGAAAAAAATTATTTATGGTATAATTTATTATTATATATACATATTAATAACCTTTAATTACAATTATTTATTTTGAGTTACATTCAATAAGAACAATATTTACAAATCGACCATGGAAATGATGTAAATAACACACGAGAAAGAGTGGAAATAACAAAAGATTATTAATAAATGTGTGGGATGTTGTTACAAAATGATCATATATGGTGTCATAAAATTTAATATGTTTATTTAAAATATTAATTTCATTATTTTAATGATTATACATTATGTTTAAATACTTTTCATGTATGATGAACCTAAGGTATGATTATTTTTATCCCAATTAAATTTTTTTGGGTTAACCTTATACTTCATTAATTATGTGGTACTAAGAGTGTTTGTGTAATTAGTTTTTTTAATATTATGTTATATGATATTTATTTACTATGTATACACATATTACATATCTATTATTAATTTTCACATCAATTATATTTTATTTTTAAGGTAAATTTTCATTAAAAACCAAATGTTAAAATTCTATTTCACTCAATTCAGAATAAATTGTTTTCTAGGAAAAAATTCTGGTTATGTGATGAATTTATATTTATAAGGATATTTTTATGATTAATGGTGGGAACTTTATAAATACCCAATTTATTTTGTGTTTTTATGTTGGAGGGTGACCATATGGTTACTCCGACTATAACTACAATGGTTACTCCATAAGGATGTCATGGGGGTTATATTATAATGTAGACATGAGGTTCATATTCTATGGTGTCCATGAGGCTTAAAAATCATATGGTACTCATAATGGTCACTATATTATGTTAATAATTCTCCAAGGATATATTTATGATGTTATTTTTTTAATGTTTTATTGAAATCTAGTGTTTTCACAATGTTACTATGTGCTACATATTTGGTGAGATGCATGTCTTTATGAAAATGATTTAATATGTTCATAATTATTCATGTACTACTAGTTTATATCATTGTTTATATATATAATACTAAGCATTTTATTCTCAAACCATTATTCAAACTATTTTTAATATGATTCTGTTTATGTTAAATGGATAGTTATTGATCTACTACAGATGAATCCAATATACTATTTCATAATTATTTTTGTAAACTATGCTTTTATCTATTGTTTATATAATCCTCTAATTCCTAGACTAGAAATGTTTCTCAATAGTACAATGTTAAATTTATTTTACTTCTATTCTATACATAAAATAATACACATATTTGTTTATTAATAAAACTGGATGTGAATGTCTAGGTCTTTAGAAAACCACTTAGACTATCCCTTTAATTATAAAAATAATAACATTTTCCGGGATGTGTTGATTTACTGACATCATAGATTATCCATTTTTATTTTACATTATGACCTTCAACTCTTGTTATAAAACCATTTTTATTATTGAATATAATTTCATTATACATATTATAAGATATATAATTTCTTTCAATAAATATATAAACTTGATATTAAGTAAAATGATATGAGTTCATGTTGGTCATAAAATCCTCAAAAATATATTAAATCGTCTTCATTGACTGTTATTCTAGTGATTAATATTCATATAATATAAAAAATTACATATAATATCAGTTATTATTAATTAATTTCATTTATAACCTACAATATAAATTCTGATGATTTATTTTTATATTATATGAACCTATATATATGTATACATGTAGATAGATTATAAAAACAAAGAAAACAAACACTAATAAATGATGAAATTGAAAACTATAACTCATAAAAATTTCCATAAATGAACTAATAAAATAATAATGAATCAAATTCATGTAAAATAGGTTGTTTATTTTCTAAATAATTTTTCTAATTTTATTATCTATGATATTGATATGAAGAATGTATTTGGATATAAGGTTAATGGATTCTCAAACCCAAGTTCATTTCTATTGGTTATTCATATTTCATACCAAATTTCATTGTGGATATTCATTTAATATTACACAAATTCAATTTATTTTTTCATACATATTATTTTTTTCGATATAAAAGCTTTCAATATGATTATTGGAAAAAATATAATATTTTTCCAAAATAAATCTTCTTTCAAATAAACATAATTTTTTCACATGAGATTGTTTCTTCTTCACTCCTTATTGATGATTATTACACTAAGTGTAGTATTCCATATTTATTTATGGAAAACCAATTTATTATTTATGGATGTATTGTAAATGAAATTGTCATGAAACCCATTTCATTCAATTATTTATTTTATGGAAACATTTCAATATTCCATAAGGTTCATTAGGAAGGTGAACCTACTCCTAAAAATTTTATTCAAAACTTAATGTCACAATTTCATTACAAATAATCATTAGAAAGGTGGTAATGTAAATCACCATGATCATCTGCCTAAACCAGACTTGAAAAATAATTTGGAAACCCAAATGACCAGCTGGAACTGACCTCTAGAATTTCCCACTTGGAGAGAGATTCAACAACCTTGTTTGGCTCCCTTTAAACATGGATATGCTCAAGAGAAATAGAACCAAATACAAATAAAAAGAATAAAAACTGGTAAAATGTGCCATTGAACATTCATGGACCCTATCTTGAGTATTTTCATGACAAAAGATGAATCCAATTCCATCCATAAAGAATAACATCTATATTGTACATCATACCTGACCACCTTTATCATCACCCATAGTTCAGCCTCAATTTCATAACCATTCCTAGTGAAATTGAAGAAGTGTCCCTTAACGAGACCCCAATGAGTTTAGAAGATACCACCACAGCAAGATATCCATGGTTCTCCATAACTCACCCCATCAACATTATCATTCCACCCTCCTGGGATTGATGGGATCCATCTAATGTATTTAAATATTCTCAGTTTCCATGGACCACCAGTTTCCCCATGTGTCCTAAAAATAATGTTATTAGAAACAACATTGTTCATTGAACCTATTTTTTATTTTAGAAGAAACAAAAATCCCATGGTGGATGTCAAAAATCCCATCATGGAATGGGGGGAATGATTATTAAACCGAACACATTCCATTACCTCTACATAAATGAAATTAAATGCATAGTCATAGATAAGAGATGGGTATGGTCCTGTTAAGTACATATTAAATGAAAAATAGAAAAGTGAGGGACCTCAATTACATGTGGATCTAGGAAGTAGTTTACCATCCCCAAGACATATTCTCAGAACCTAATCGTGATGGTGTAGTTCACAAAAAAGTAAGGTAGGAATTCATTAGCACATAGGCAGAAGTGCCAGACTAGTGCAGTCTAGAAAATATTTGCTGCATGAGAGACTAGATGGGTAGGCGTTGCTTCTAGATTTTCTCGATCAAAAGAAAATTAGAAGGGGAATCAAAAGGCTTCTAAAAAACTAAGTCTCAGACTATAATAGTGGATGAGACACCACATTGGTGCCTATAAGAGTCCTTGATATTGAATGAACCATCCAAAAAAGGAATCCATGTTAGCATATCAGATGCAGGATATTCATACATGGAATCCTCTGTAACAATATGATAGGGAAACAAACATCCCAAATCAAAATTATTCTACTTCTTAGAAATGGGTACAATCCTTGTTTAGATATGTACAATGGTTTCATTGATTAATTTCCATGAAATCCAGTTGGTGATCCAACAATTCTGGTGTGGTGGTCTACAGTCAACCCATTTCGAGTAGTCCATTATTTTACAATATGCCCTCTTAACAGTTGTCCAGATAAATGATTGGAGATACATTGCATATCCAGTAATATGTTTTCTGACAAACAGAGTGAAATTTAAATACAATGATATATTATAATTTCTTAGGAGCATCCATATGAAATTTTTAGCTTAGTAATCATTGAAAATATGGAAATCTTTGACCCCTAGTCCCTCCATATTCACATGTTTGACATATTCATTCCAAGAAACCATGACCAGTTTTTGTTCAAGAACAGAACCAGTCCTGGAAAAATGTTGGACATTACATTGTAACTCCTAGAGTAAACTCTCGAGGCATCTGTATAATGAAAACGAGTATAACAACATTTAATTGATAACTAAATTAACCGAGCAGATCCAACCATCCTGGTATATTATCTTCTCCTTCCAAGTGTAAAATTTATTAATAATTCTTTGTTAGATATTTTCTGTAATGTCCCGGAACCAGGTGTCCCGCAACGGGTGCCCCGAGCCCGGTTCACCACGTGACCTCAAGCGCATTTCCCCAAACGCCAGAGGCTTCCAACTAGCAGCAAGGGCCTATGACTGATAGTGGGGAAACTATGCCCTAATTTGTCAAAGTGTAGCACATCGAAAAAGAAAATAGACATACAACGACAGCAGAAGCAGTAAACCATACTCAACTGAAATAAACCACATCAGTGGATATAACCAACAATATATAAATGATGATGCTACATGTTTCAAGTTCTATGAAAACAGGAAGAACATGTTATATATCAATACAATATAATAAAATATAGAGTACAACAAAACATGAAAAACAGCTGGCAGCGGCATCGCGAGCGTAGGGTCTATCCCATGACCTCCTACTCCTCAGCAACAGTCAAGTACCTATATAGGGACTCTTGCATCTATCTATACCTGCAACAACGAAATTTGTTTGGGTCGACAATCATGAACCAAACAAAGTGTGAGAAAAATATCTCAATAGGCACCCACCGAAGGCATGTGCCCAAATACATGCTAATATGCAACCATAGTGTGTCGTGGTAAAATGAAATAAAGTAATAATTACTCAAAAGTAACAATTACTAGTCATATTTCCATTTTTAATATTCATTTAATCCAGTTAATATAAGAAATCACCACAGTGCATTTCTAAGTGAACAACTAGTGTTCTCAGACAGGTAAACTCTTACCCTCAGGTAACGAGTATCCAACACAAGAATCTGCCCTCTGGAATAATAGAGTTTTCCCTCAAGTGTAGGTATTGTCGCCCAGAGGCATAGAATCGTGTACCAACAGGCATGGAAGAAGTTCCCCTCAGGCCGAAATAACTACTGCCCATATGCTAAATAGTACAGTGCTTACAGGCTAATCACAACAACGCCCTCAGGCTAAACAGGTAACCGAGCCATGCCCGACATATCAAAATGCAGTAAAAAAGCAATTCCCCTCAAAGAAATTCTACATTTACTACATTAAAGGCATGGCCCCATGTATCATAGCCTAATGGTTAAATAGTGGAACACACCCCTCGGGTGGTTCCAGATCCAAGAAACGATTACATCCATCATTTTATTATATCAATTTAATCACCTATGAAATTCTAGGTATTAAATATAACAACGACCTCAGCCACACGTCACCCCAATATGGGTTCGTGGCACGAAAACACACAAAAACGCACGACAGTTGGAAATTTACACCAAGCCACCTACCTTATACGCCAACGAGTATTATACACAAACGCTGATCCAAGAAATGCCCAAGAACGATGTAGATCTTACGAAGAAGAAAATGAATTCAAACGTAAAAAAAATTCCATCGGGAATGAATTGGTATGAACGGCTTAAGGTGGAGAGAGTGATTACCCACGCGGTTCCAACGTGATCTTCCGAAGCCAAATAAGATTCTAGATGAACACTCGGCAGATCATCAATGCTTTGGCTATCCTTCTTGGCTCCAAAACAGATCAAATGCCTCCTCTACCAAATGAGGAGGCTACTGCCTATTTTAAGCCGAAAAAACAAAGTACACGGTGTGTACTTTTGAGTACACGACATATACTTTCTTCATTTAACTGTTCCTCTGGCAGCACCACCACACTATTCATCCGTCTACATGAGTACACGACATGTACTCCCGAGTACATAGTGTGTACTATCACGCTGCATGCGGCTGCTCCACCACCTTACTATTTATGCCTACCGACTGACTACATGCAGTGTATGGTACCACTACACGGCATTTAGTCAGTTCCTACACACTTCGTTTCTGACATGGCCACACGGCCCGTGTACCCATCCCACATGGCCAAAAGTACACAACGTGTGGAAAAGTACACGACGTGTAGTTCCAAAATTTAGGATTTTTCCCCATATTCCATATTTTCTCAAAACACTTAAGGAAAAGAGAAAATAGGAAGCTCTTACCACAAAAATAAGAATCGGGTTCTTAAAAACTTCCCCCCTTTTAGAAATTTTCCCTGAATTGCCTTTCCAAGGGTGGCAAAGATAAATCATAGAACAGCTCTTGCCACTAAGCACGTACGTCGGCCTCCCACTCCCAGGTCTCGTCCTGCACTCGGCCATGCTGTTATAGAACCCGTATGAGAGGAACTGACTAGCCTCGGAGAACCTTCATGCTCCTATCAATAATAAGAATCAGATGCTCCTCAATGGATGCATTGACTTCTAGCACAACCTCCCCAGGCTGAATGTCGTGAGACGGGTCTGAAAGATAGAGAATCAACTGAGACATGTGGAAGACGTCGTGCATGGCTCGGTACTACTACGGTAACTGCAACTGATAGGAAACCAGTCCGACTCTCTCCAGAATCTCGAATGGCCCCACATACCTCAGTGAAAGCTTTCTCTATCTCTTGATCTGCTTGTGTCACAGAGTCGGCGAAACACGTAGAAAAACACAATCCCTGACCACGAACCCCAATGGTCGTCTGCGGTGATCAGCATAAGACTTGTGACGAGACTCCGCGGTAGCCATCCACATCTCAATCAACTAGACCTACTCTAAAGTCTCCTGCACGAGATGTGGTCCCAGTAAAGTTGCCTCACCTGCCTCTAACTAGCACAAAGGTGATCGAAATGTCCTACCATATAAAGACTCATAATGTGCATCTCAATAGATGCCTAAAAACTATTGTTATAGGAAAACTCGACTAGGTGTTTGTGCCTATCCCAAGAGCCCCCAATGTCTAGGACACATGCACGTAGCATGTCCGTAAGCACATGTATCGTCCGCTCTGACTGACCATCTTTCTGAGGGTGGTATGTTGTGCTCAGAAGCACCTGTGTACCTAGTGCCCTCTGAAAACTCTGCCAGAAAGGAGATGTAAAGCGGGCATCCCTATCTGAAACGAAAGAATGAGGGACCCCTTGAAGACATACAATCTCTCGAATATACAGACATCTGATCTTGTCAACATCGAAGGTCTCCTTGATCGTCATGAAGTGAGCTACCTTCGGGAGTCTTTCCAAAAAACCCACATGACTTCGTTGCCTCGAGGTGACCTCAGCAACCCTATCACGAAATCTATCGCGACATCATCCCATTTACACTTTGGAATGGGTAACTGTTGTAATATACCTAATGGTCACTGGTGCTCTACCTTCACCTGCTGATAAATGGAACAACTCATAACAAAACCAGCTGTCACTCTCTTCGTACCCGACCACCAGTACCGACGTCTAAAGTCTCAGTACATATTGGTAACCCCGGGATGAACTTCCAGAGATAAAGCATGAAACTCCCGCATCAACTCATCTCGTATATCCCCTTGAACCTATACTCGTCCATGGAAACACAAAATCTCATCATCGCCAATCATCCAACCGGGTGGAGGGTCCTCATTTTCCACTGACTCCCTTAGAACTAGGCCTTCTGAATCCGATAGATGTATCATCCTCACTCTATCAAGGAAAGTATATGTCACAACTATAGAAGAAAGATAAGTCTGCCCCTGTCCGTCATACACCTCTAGATGCATCTCAGAGAACAATTCCATGAGCTTCCACTCACCACTGGCCTCATGCACTGCCTATATCTGATTATTCCTGCTTAGTGCATCGGCTAATGCTTTACCTTTACCAGGTGTATAGGCAAGCTCAAAATCGAAGGACTATAGGTACTCAACCCACCTTCTCTACCTCAGATTCAGGTCACGCTGAGTAAAGATATAATTGAGGCTTTTGTGGTCGGTGAAAACCACAAAATGCTCTCCCAACAGATAATGTCTCTAACAGCGCAACACATGCACAACGTCAACCAATTAGAGATCATGTGTCGGGTAATTCCTCTCATGTGGCCTCACCTACCGAGACCTGTACGGAACAACTCGATCTCCATGCCTCAACAATTCTCCCAGCCCCATCCCTGATGCATCACAGTAAACTGTATATCTCTTACCCTACACTTGGACTATTAGCATCTGTGCTAATGTTAACCTTCCTTTCAGGTCCTGAAAAGCTATCTCGCAAGCTTTTGACCAAACGAACTTCACACCCTTCTTAGTCAGACCGGTCAACGGTGCTGCTATGTGGGAGAAGTCTTGTATGAAGAATCTGTAGTAACCAGAAATCCCTAAGAAACTCCATATCTCAAACACGTTCTTAGGATGCTCCCAGGAAACTATTCCTCTCACCTTCTCTGGGTATACTGCAACTCCAGCCTCTAAGATGATGTGACCCAGGATATGAATCTAGTCCATCCATAAGTGGAACTTCGAGAGAATAGAATATAGTCGATGTTATCTCAGTGTACTCAATACGATCTCAAGATGGGTGGCATGTATGTGTCGAGTACAAGAGTACAGCAAGATTTCATCCACGAATACTACCCCAAAAGAATAAAGATACAAATGAAACACACGGTTTATCAGATCCATAAAAACTGCTGGCATGTTCGTGAGTTCGAACGGCATAACCAGGTACTCGTACAGTCGATATCTTCTCCGAAAATCCATAACTGGTATATCTGATGGTCTCACACGCACCTGATGATATCCGGATCTCAAGTCAATCTTTGAGAACATTTGTGCTCCACGAAGCTGATCAAACAGATCATCAATCCTCAGCACGGGATATCGGTTCTTAACCGTCAACTGGTTCAGCTTCTGATAATCCACGCAATGTCTAAGGTTACCATCCACCTTCTTCGCAAAAAGGATTGGAGAAACCCATAGAGAAGTATTGGGTCAGATAAAGCCCTTTTCCTATAACTCCTCTAACTTCCCCTTGAGCTCCGGCAACTTAGGCATGGCTATCCTATAAGAAGGAATGGACACCAGTGTTGTTACTGGCACAAGCTCGATAGAGAAATCCACCTCACTCACAGGAGGTAGACCTGAAAAGTCATCTGGGAAGACATCCTTGAAATGATCAACCATTGGAGGGAAATCCATCTGAAAAGTCTCCTGGTCATCCAGGTACAAACTCGCAATCTGGGTTGTGACTCCACTTCACCCATGATGTTCTGGTCCAACTCGAATCTCCTGAACATCCCATTCTCCCTTGTATAGAAACTCTCCACCCTCTACTAACGTGAAATACACCCTGTGACGATATCAGTCTACAAAGGCTCGGAAGGGAACCAACTAGTCCATCCTAAGAATGACGTCATAGCTTGTCATCTCTAGGATGTAGAGGTCCCATAAGAAGTGACACCCACCAACCTCAAGGGGGCACTCCTTACACTAACGCACACCAGCCGTCCTAGTCCCCAACGGAGTGTCTAGCGTCATGATATCCAAATAAGTAGAAACATAGAGCCCAAGTATCTCCACAACGGGTACAGATATGAAAATATGTGTATCACACATTTCAAAAAGCACTAAAGATAGGATAGAAGCAACAAGAGTAGTATCGATGACTGTAGAAGGTCCGGGATCCTACTCTTACTTGGTCTGTTTCACTGCATATTCCTTCCTAGTGTCGTGGACTTACGACACAGCCTAGCTACCCTAAGTTGTCCCACCCTGTTGCCTATGAGATCATGGTGTCTGGATTCCATGACCACGACCACCTTCACTACCTGCACACCCCGACGTATTCTAGTTCAACGACTGGTAAGAAGCCACTGGTCCTACTCCCACACGCGTAGTCTGCACAGAACCCCTCTCACTAGCCACTGGTGGAAACTCCCTACAAAAGCGCTACAGATGATCCATCTTGCCACAATCTTGGCACTCCACTGGGTCTCGTGGACACTACGGCCTCTTGTTACCCTCTCTACCGCACTGTTATCACATAACCTGGCCACCTGATGCATTCTTCTGACTGGTAATGCCTCCCCGAGAGAAGTCCATCTGTCTCTTACTCTTGCCAACATAAATAGTACCACCAACTGGTGTTGAACCACCATGGACCACACAACTCAATTCTCGAAGGTTCCTATTAGTAATAAGCACCTGTTTTACAATAGTATGTACTATAGGAAACCCGAAAACATTTACCAGCACTCGGATGTCATATCGATGACCGTCCTCAAAACGTCTGGCTCTCAGCGTCTCATACCCCACCAGCACGGGTACAAAACGCTGACGCTCGTTGAAGCAAGCAGAATAGTTCATCACTGACATAGAGACCTGCTGCATATTCATGAACTCTCGAGCTCTATCTTCCCACAGCATCTCCGGGATGAAAAATTCATAGAAGACTACCTGAAAATCATCCCACGCCATGTCTCTGTGATTCTCTGACTTGGTGGTAAAATCCCACCACATATTGGTGGAATCACGTAGCATGTAAGTTGTGAGCTTGACCCTTCTCCTTAGAGGTGACTCAAGATGCTCAAAAATATTCTGCATCGATCCTAGCCAAGACTCCATAGCCTATGGTCCGCGATCTCTTGAAAACGTAGGTGGATGCTGCTGCTGAAAGATACGAGTTAACTCATCCATAGATGTAGCAGCCTGCAGTGCTCCCTGAAAGGTCTGCATGAACCGCATAAATCCCTCACGGAACTACGCCTCCGCGCCTGTGTCTGGTATCGCAGCTGGTGCCGCATCTGGCTCTACTGGAGGATCAAACGATAGCCCATGGGCCACCATCTTCAGAGTATAATCATCACCGCTCTCCTGGAGAACAACTTGCGGTCATCTAGGTGGAATAACACTACAAGGTCAAAAGCACGCCTCAGATTCAAGATTATTAAGACTAAAAGCGAAGGAACCACAAGTGAACAAGAGGAAGAAGTCATTTCAAAATTTGAAAAACAGGACTACATGGCGTGTAAACTGACTACACGGATTGTACTAGACTTCCCTTCCCCTACCCGGGTCCTTATACATGGCTAAGCCACACGGATCCAGTTGAACAAAAACTAAACGGCATGTATAACATCTACACGGCGTGTATGGTGTTATTTTCCAACTGCTCGTGTCATCTGTGACACAGTTGACTACTCGGCATGACTCTACATGGCGTTTTACACCCATACACAGCGTGTACAAAACCCTGTTTCCCAGCCACACTGCTATCTCCACACGGTTTGTCCATGGAAAATACTACACAGTCTGTCCCACATGTACACGACGTGTTTAGGGAGAGGTTACGTAGGCTCATGTTCATAGTTACATGGCCAAGTCCCCAGGTCAAACTACACGGTGTGTCCATCATTGAAACAATGTGTTCTATCATGTAGTTCACCGACCTATGTTGTTAGTTACACGGACGGACTCCGAGTCACACTACACGGCTTGTACATTCGGTACACGGCGTGTTTTACCCAAGCCATCCCATCCTCGTGTCGCCACCCACACGGTTTGTGACACGGGAAGAGACTACACGGTGTGTTCTCAAAAAGTTCATTTTTCTTCCCGAACTGAAGAACATACCCAGTGTGTATAAAAATACTACACGACGTGCATACAAGGTTTCCGGACAGTATGCCTCACAAACTTCCCCGAAACCCATAAAATATTGAAACCAACCCCTAAGTGTCAAATTCCAACCCGTGAGGGCCCATACAATCCACGAATCAAATTTTGACATCTTATATGTGTTATACCCAATAAAAATTCAATGATCCACCAAATTCTAGTCAATGGGGGCCCATAATCCCCAAAAACCAAAAAATGTAATCCATTCTATAAACAAGCTCACACAAAGAATACCCTATAACAGAGCAGGTATTTATCATGAAGTTATCACAACAATATGATTTTCTAGCACAACAACTATCACAACAACATGTGAATTTATAATTCACCTACATGGCATTGAAACTATTGATGCCACATGATATCTAGCATGTGCATATATGATGCATGAAACGACATACCCTCATCTCATCAGGTTGCAACTAAATAGAACCCACAGATAAAATATAAACTGCACAATCTCATAGTGCGTCACCCAATGGTGGAAACATATCAACAGTAAAATTGAAAAATCAAAAGTATTTCAAAATATGAGGTAGACTGGATTTTCCCTATACACGGGTTAGCTACGCCCGAGCATAGCTTATTACCAACTACCGTTCATCCAATCCCTGAAAACGGCTCCAAATAGTAAGTCAAAGAAAAGAAACGTCCTTCAATACCACTTTGTAACGTTTCAGACCCTGGTGCCACGCAACGGGTGCCTCGATCCCGATTCGCCGCATGACCTCAATCACATTTCCCCAAATGCCAGAGGCTGCTGACTAGCAGTGAGGGCCTAGGTCCGATAGTGGGGAAAATATTCCCTCGTTTGTCAAAGTGTTGTGCAGCGGAATACAAAATAAACATACAATGACAACGGAAGCAGTAAACCATACACAACTGAAATAATCTATAGTAGTGGATATAACCAACAGTATATAAATGATGATTCTACATGTTTCATGTTCTTCGAAAACATCCAGAACATGTTATATATCAAAAAAGTATAACAAAATACATAGTACAACAAAACAAGGAAAACAGCTGGCAGCGGCATCACGAGCCTAGGCTAGGTCCCATGCCCTCCTAATCCCCATCAACAGTCAAGTACCTATATAGGGACTCTTGCCTCTCTCTAAACCTACATCAATGTAATCTGTTTGGGTCAAAAAGCATGACCCAAACAGGGTGTGAGAAAAATATCTCAGTAGGCACCCACCAGAGGCTTGTTCCCAACTACGTGCTAACATTCAACAACTGTGTGGTGTGGTAAAATGCAATTAAGTAAGCAGTACTGAAAAGTAACAACTACCAGTTATATTTCCATTTTTAATATTCATTTAATCCATTTATTATAAGAGATCACCACAGTTCATTTCTAAGAAAACAACTACTGTCCTCAGACATGTATACTCCTACCCTCGGGTAACAAGTATCCAATATAAGAATCTACCCTCAGGCATAACAGAGTTTTCGCTCAGGCATAGGTAGTGTCGTCCACAGGCACAGACTTAGCTACCCACAGGGACGGAAGAAGTTTACGTCAGGCCTAAATGACTACAGCCTATAGGCTAAATAGTGCAGTGACCACAGGCTAATCACAACAATGCCCTCAGGCTAAATAGGTAACCGGGCCATTCCCAACATATCAAAATGCAGTAAACAAGCAATTCTTCTCAAGGCAAATCTACAATTACTACATTAAATGAATGGCCTCGGGTATCCTGGCCAAACAGCTAAACAGTGCAAAACACCCCTGGGGTGGTTCCAGATCCAAGAAATGATCCCAACCAGAATTTTATTATCAAAATTTAATCACCTATGGAATTCTTGGTACTAAATATATGAATGTCCCCAGCCACACAAATCCCCAACATGGGTTCGTGGAATGAAAACACACAAAAACACACGACAGTTTGAAATTTCGACCTAGCCACCTACCTTATACGCCAACGAGCATTATACATGAATTCTGATCCAATAAATGCCCCTGAATGACGTAGATCTGACGAAGAATAAAACAAATTCAAACGTAAATAACTTTCCCTCGGGAAAGAATTGGTAAGAATGACTTCAGTAGGAGAGAGGGATTACCCGCGCAGTTCCAATGAGATCGTCCGAAGCCGAATCAGATTCTAGAAGAACACTCAGTGGATCTTCAAAGGTTCGGCCATCCTCCCTGGCTCCAAAACAGCTCAAATGCCTCCTATGCCAAATGAGGAGGCTACTTCCTGTATTAAGCCAAAAAAAGCACACGGCGTGTACTTTTAAGTACACGGCGTGTACTTTCATAATTAAACTATTCCTCTGGTGGCACCGCCACACTTTCCATCCGTCGACATGAGTACACGACATGTACTCTCGAGTACACGACATGTACTATCGCCCAGCTCGTGGCTGCTCTACCGACTTACTGATTATGCCTGCCAACTGACTACATGACGAGTAAGGTACCACAACACGGTGTGTAGTCAGTTCCTATACCTTTAGTTGCCGACATGGCTACATGCCCTGTGTACCCATCCCACACGGCAAAAAGTACACCGCGTGTAGTTCCAAAATTTAGGAATTTTCCCCATATTCCATATTTTCTCAAAACACATAAGGAAAAGAGAAACGTATAAGCCCGTACCTCAAAAATAAGAACCGGGTTCTTACATTTTCAATATGAAATTTTTTACCCTACCCTTGAAAATGGGAACTCCGTGATAAATAATGGGAAAGGAACCTCACTTCAAAACAAAACTCAAGGGAACCCTGTGTTGAGTCAATAAGGTTTTTTTATAACTTTTGCATTCCTTCATCCAAGGGGGAGATTGTTGAGTCATTATGGTTTCCTTTTTTACTTTACCAATCGTTTATGTTTTTAAAATCCCAAACACCTTATCGTAAGGAAAATCTCATTTTACCCCTTGTTTCACTTCTATAAGGAAAATTTCCTTCCCCAAGGAAATTTACCTTTACCTATATTTTATTGTTCATACCAATATTTTTCCTAAGTGTAAAATCCGGATTGTAACTAAAAACCTCAGAATCATATAATACATCTATATGAAGCATTTTATTTCAGACTCCAAATTCGGGATAGGATCGTTCATGAAGTTCAACACCGAATTCCAGATATAAATCTTTATAATGTTCAATCTTATAATTCTGGATACGAATGATGATGATGTTCAACTCTGAATTCTGGTTAGAAACTCTCATAATGTTCAACTCTAAATTTTGGTTACGAACTCTAATAAAGATTGACTTCAAATTCCGACTCTGATCTTCTATGTGTTCTGACTCCGAGGTTCTATGAGTTATGACTCTGAACTTCTATGAGTTCTTACTCCCATCATCTATGAGTTCTGACTCTGAGTTATCTAAATTCAGACTCCGAACTCTTATGAGTTCTGACACTGAAATCTCATGAACTCTTACTCTGAACTATGTAAATTTAGGTTCTGAATTCTTGTGAATCCAGACTCCAAATTTCCTTGAATTTTAGACTCTGGAATTATATAGAATTCAAGTTCCAAATTCCTACAATAAAAAATTTGAATATCTATTTATTATACACTCCAGAATTTCTTATTTGCTTACACTCTAAACATTGTTATTTACTTACATTCCCAACTTCATAATTTAGTAATGCTTACACTCATTTTGGTATAAAATGATGTCATGCATTCAGTTATCAACTAACCATTATTTTAGTTACAGGTATAAAAGTACCTCCAAAATTTATGGAAAAATATGACTGTTGGTGGTGGGAGCTGACCGTTGGGGCCATGCCTATAAATAGGATCTCATTTGAAAGAACTCAATATTCATATTTGATATTTGTTCTTACATGTTGTTGAAGTGATTTAAGATAGAGAGGCTCTTATAAACTCTCAATAATCATGAAGAAAGTTTTAATGGCTTGTTCAAACATTTCTTCATGCAGAATTCTTAGTGCAGAGGTGCAATTTCCTTTAAATTAGAAGACATCGGGTTGTGAAGTCAGAGGTGACAATTTCCTTACAAATCGAAGGGCCTGTAGGGATAGCAAGACAGATACCAATCTTCGGATTGAGGGCTTACTTGGGATAAGGTATGATAGACTTTCTTGAAATTATAAATCAAGGGACCTCTTATCCAGGGTTGTTTGATACCCTCTTTTTTTGGTTAAAATAGTCAATACTTTTTCTTCTAGTGTTTGTTTTCAGTAACCCTTTTAGTTGTTGATAAATTATACCTTTCATAGACTTCCTCATTCATTTAAAATGATTAGTTAGATTTTATAACCTTTAAGGTAGAATCTTATTTGGTGTATACTTTGATTATGATTCATTTCCAGAATCAATTTTTCGGAATCAAGAATGCTTATTAGAACTTAGAGGTGTTGTGATTTTTAGTTATGAAAAATTTGCTTAATGATTTTTTAAATATACAATTCACCCCTTATTGAATTTTATAATATCATGTTTACATATTTGATCCTAAATTTTATATTATATAGTATATCATAATCACATACCATTTCACAATTGGTATCAGATCGTTGGTTCAATCTGAATTAATCTCACGATTAGATTCCGAGGAGATTTTTTTTGGAATTTAATATTCGGAATTGAATTTCCAGACTCATATTTTTTGGAATCTATTTTTCAGAATCATAGTTCATATTCATTCATTCTTAGAGATACAATATCTTGTTCCTTGATTAGGAATATTTTCTATTGTTTACACAATCATTCAACTAACTAGTTTTTGTGCAAAATATTTTTCAAAAAGATGGATGGTTTAAATGTTGGTTCTATTGAAAATCTCAATCCAACTAGTCCACCTATCTTTAATGGAAATGATTATGAATACTGCAGAGATCGTATGAATGATTTCATTATCAATACTATTTTTGAGAATTTTTTTATTCTCATTGGTGGATATAAAATCCCTGACAAGGAAATTAGTACCTATAGTAATAATGAAAAGCATGAATATCAACTGAATTATAAGGAACGCAATAATTTTCTTTACTCAATGAATAGAAGCATATATATAAAAATTTGAACTTCTAATGAATAAAAATCTAATTGGAAGAAACATAAAGGTACACATTATGTTACATCCAAAGTCATTGAAACTATAAGAGCTATGTTGAGAGCTGAATAACAATTTTTACTTTCCTTATGGATAACCCATATAAAAATTACATCAAAGGTTTATGACTATCATTAATAGCTTACAATATTTTAGAGAAAAATGTTTGGATGATGAGGCTCTTGTAGAAAAGATCACAAATATTACACCAAATGAATGGGAGTCCAATAAGAAGGCTATTGATGAGAACATGAAAGTCACTTAGATTTCCTTGGATGGGTTGTATGGAACTCTTTTTCAGCATGAAACCAGATTGAAGTGAGATGCTAAAAATGTGAAGAAGAATAATGGGTATGGAGGAGTTACTTTTACAACCACTTCTAAACATATGAAAGCGAAGACACCAAAAAGAGTAACTAGATCAAAGTCACAGAAGGTTGTTATACAGTTAGAATCTATTGATACATAAAAGTCTAAGAATAAATTAGCTAATATAGCTCTGAGAATGAACAAGATTATTTCTCAAATGAACCATCAGAATAAGTACATGAAGAGGGAATACATAGATAAGAAATATGGAGAATTTACTTGTTATAAATGTAGAAGAACAGGTCATATAAGACATGATTGTCCTTTGTTGAAAAAGAAGGAAAATAAGGAAAGGAATTCAGAGAGGATCGAGAAGAAATTAAATTAATCGATGAACAAGAAAATTCTTAAAGAAAATGATATTTGGAGTGAGAGCTGTGGAGAATCTTCAGAGATTGAATCTTCTGAAAATGATACATTAGCACATAAGAATATGGGATTCACTCCTACTACTTTATTCCCCAATACATGTCTTAGGGAAAAGGTACGCTCTGCCGAGTCTTTAACAAATTTATCTGTTGATAACAATTACTACTCTAAAAATATTACTACTATCGAAGATACTTCATCCTATAAAAATGAATTCATACCTTCATATGAATAAGTATCTATATTTTCCATGTTACTTGAAGCAATAAAATGTAAAATTAATAAAAAATTAGACATAGAAAATAATAGAGAAGAAATTCATACCAAAAAGATTTCAGATGTTTCTAGTGATATTGGAGATAAAGATGAGCTTTTAGAAAAACATTATAAATACCTTGAGAAAGAAAATTCTGTTAGGAAAGAACATTCTAATGATCTTATGAATTGTATTTTAGAGATAAATTTTTTTTGAGGAAAAATCTAACTCTAATGAAATGATTCCTGAGGATAGGAATTTTGTCATCAGACTGAAATCCAAAATTTTATCTCTTAAGAATATTCTCGCAAAATTTACCACTGGGAAGGAAAATTTTGACAATATATATGCAAAAATTAAACCTCACGGAAACACTACTGCAGTAGGTTATACTCACCAAATACCAGTTTTCAAAAACAATTATTTTTTTCCTTTTAGAGCCCATGTTTGCACTAAATGTCAATGTGGTGGGTATTGTAATAAAATTTTCTATTTGAATAGTGTTTAATATCATGGGTTTCATAAAGAATATTTTTCTAAACAAATGTGGATACACTAAATTTTTTTTTCTAACAATTATGGATCAATGAGAGTTTGGATTCCGAAAATCTAACTTTTTCTTATTTTCAGGAAAGTAAAAAATGTACCTAAAACAATACATGGTACATGGATAGTGGATATTACCAACATATTACTGGTAACAAAAAAAACATTAAAAATAATATCAAGATGAAATGAAGAAAATTAACCATCAGTGATAATGCTCAGGGAGAAATTATTGGTATATGTAACATCGTTCTTCTAGGAAAGAAATTTATTTCAGATGTTTTATTTGTTAAGGGTCTTACGAACAACCTAATTAGCATAATCCAATGATGTGATGAAGGATAACTTGTGAATTTTAGGAATTACAAGTGTCTAGTACACAATTCCAAGGATGAGTTTATTCTTTCTACCTATAGGCAAAAGAATGTTTATACACTAATCATAAAAGACCTTATGAGCCAATATATACCTTTCCTTAGTGCAATGGAAGATCACTCTTTGATATGACACAGAAGGTTAGGACACTATAACCTTAGGAACTTATGAAAACTCTCAAATAATGGATTAGTTAAGGATGTACCAGATCTTAAATTTGATTCTCCAAATGTTTGTGACACTTGTCAATTTGGTAAGCAACAAAAATCAGGTTTTAAATCAGTCAGTGGAGTCTCAACTACTGATACATTACAGCTAGTGCATATGGATATTTTAGGTCCTATTGAAATTGGAAGCATTGGGGGAACGTATTATGTATTTGTCTTGGTTGATTCTTACACTAGATTTACACGGGTCTATTTTCTATCAAAGAAGTCTGAAGCCTTCTCGTATATGAAAATATTTAGAGCCCAAGATAAAAATGAGAACGGCCTTCCATTGAAATCTATTCATTATGATTATGGAGAGAATTTTAAAATTATTATTTTGAAACTTTTTGTAGTGGAAAACGTATTACTCATAACTTCTCAGCACCTAGAACACCTCAACAAAATTGTGTTATTGAAAGAAGAAATAGAATTATTCAAGAGATAACTAGAACCATGTTGAGTGAGTATTCTATAGCCAAACATTTTTGGGCTAAAGCTTTATCAACTTCTTGTAATACTATAAATCATATTTTGATTAGAACATTTCTTAATAAAACTCTTAATGAATTGTGGAATGGTAGAAAACCTAGACTTTCCTAGTTTAAGATATTTGGTTGCAAGGTATTCATTTTGAATACTAAAGATAATCTTCTTAAATTCACACCAAAATCTGATGAATGAATTTTCTTAGGCTACACTACATCCTCTATGGAATATAGAGTTTTCAACAAAAACATGTGTACTGTTGAAGAGACGGTACATGTTAAATTTTATGAAACTGGTACTTTTGTTTTTAAATGACCTCAATCTACATTCACAGATGTGTTTTAAAAAACTGATTATTAACCATTGATAGAAGATCCTTCTGATAAGGAAAATGTTCAAGAAGATACTTCTGAAACATTTACCCCATAAGATTTCCTACCCTATGTTGATGAACATGTTTTACAAAACTCAAATCAGTTGTTTATAAAGATTTATCCTAGTGATAGTATCATAGGTGATTTAAATCAACTTGTAAGGAGTATAAGTTCATTAAAAATTATGGAGAACATCTAGCATTCCTTTCCCAATTAGAACCAAAAATCACTGATGAAGCATTAGGTGATGATGATTGAATTAAATCCATGCAAGATGAACTAAATTAATTCAAAAGGAATAAAGTCTGGACATTGTTTGAAAGACCCAATGAAACCTCTGTTATTGGAGTAAAATGGGTCTTTAAAAATAAGTGTGATGAAAATGGAATCATTGATAGAAAGAATTCTATAGTAGTTGCTAAAGGCTACAATCAAAAAGAACGAATAGATTATGAAGAAACCTATGCTCCAGTAGCTAGACTTGAATCTGTTCGTTTTTAACTTTCCTTTGCCACATTCTTTAATTTCAAAAATTTTCAAATGAATGTGAAATGTGCTTTCATTAATTGTTACATTCAAGAGGACGTTTTGTTGAACAACCTCCTGGAATTGAAGATAAAAAACATCCCGATCATGTTTTTAGACATACCAATGCATTGTATGGCCTTAAACAATCCCCACGATCCTGGTATAATAGACTTACATGATTTTTGTTTCAAAATAACTATGTTAAGGGAAATGAAGATCGAACCCTTTTTATAAATAAAGATAATAAAAATGTTATGAATTTTCAAATATATGTTCAAGACATTATATTTGGTTCAACTCAGCAATATTTAACTGATTCTTTGCAGATCGAATAAAATTTGGGTTTCAAAGGAGTATGATGGGTGAATTTACATTTTTCCATGGTTTTCAAATTTCACAAAAACCAGAAGGAACCTATATATCCCAACTTAAGTATATTATAGATCTTTTTAAAAAGTATGGACATGACAACACAAAAAATATAGGAACTCCCATTGGTGATTCAAACACATTTGGTCTTGATGAAGCTGGGAAACTAGTAGATCAAACATCTTTTAGAGGTATGATAGGAAGTTTACTTTACATGACAGCTAGTAATCCAAACTTAATTTTGTTTCTGTATCCTCATGTGGAAGATATCAATCCAATCATAAGTAATTTCAATTAATGGAAGTGAAAATAATTTTTTTCTACTTAAAGGGAACCATGGATTTATGACTAATTTTTATTTCTGGAAATGATTTTTTTTAAAGAGTTTTTCGGATGATGATTTTGGTGGATGTAAAATGGATAGAAAAAGTAAATCTGTAACATGTCATTTCTTAAGAGATTCATGATTTTCTTGGTCATTGTAATAACCAACACTCAGTAGCACTTTCCACTGCTGAAGATGAATTTGTAGCAGCTGGGAGTTGCTGTGCTCGAGTGTTGTGGATGAGACACACACTCATAGACTATGACTTCAGTTTTAATAAGACTCAAATTTTCTGTGAGAACAAAAGCTCCATTTCCCATATTAAAAACCATGCATATAACTATCGTGCAAGAAAAAATAGATATTAAGCATCACTTTCTTAGGTATCACAGAAAAAAATGATATATCATTCTTCAATTTAGTGAAACACATGATTAACTTATGGATATTTTCACAAAATATTTACCCTCCAATTGATTTGAATACATTAAACAAAAGTTAGGAATGATAATTGTAAGGTAATATTCCTTGAATAACTTCCTATTGAACCAATCTCCCTAGAGTAATAAACTCTTTTTCATAGTGGGAGTAAATTTGTTTGTTAGCATAATGAAATATTTTCATAATGAAGTGTTTCATGTTTTTTGTGATGTATTTTTCATGCTTTTTGTAATGATTTTTTTCATGTTTTTCATAATGAAGTTTTTCATGTTTTTCGTAATGATTTTTTTCATGTTTTTCGTAATGATGTTTTTCATGATTTTCTTAATGATAATTTTTATATTGAGAATTTTTTGTATTTAGAATTTTCGTAATGGAAATTTTCATAATGAGAATTTCAATAATGAAAATTTTCGTAATTAGAATTTTCATAATGAGATTTTGCCTTTATTTTTCGTACTCAAGTTTTTTTCGGAATCTAATGTCCTTGAAGAATAATTTCCCTCAATACAAATAATTCTCCTGACAGTCTAAAGGTCTGATTCATTCTTGAGTTTTTATAATAACATTTTTGTTGCTGGTAGTTTATTGTGTTTTTAAAATATCTTGGATTCAGGTTTCCTTTAATCCAAATCATTCCATTAAAAACCTCAAAAGATAGGTACCTACCAAATATTCCTTATGATGATTATTTCAACTGTTAGATCAGATCATAAGATTTCTCAGCCATTGGATTGAGATGGGAAGTTCAACTGTTGCTTCAACACCAATATAAAGGGGACCCCCGATGGTTGTCCCACATTGGTTTTCAAAATTGTGCGTTTCGAAGAACGGTCCATCATCAAAAGCCATTCTGGATTCCTCAGAAGTTCACAAGTCCGAATGTCTGTAAATGTTCCGTCTCATGAAATGTCTTCTAAGACGATTTCAGAGTAGCTAATTTACAGGGAATAGTTGGTGCATCTGAACTTTTTCACTAAGTATGACTCCATTAATTCCAAGAACATCAAGATCAATAGATGGGAAAGTTTAGCTATCTCAAAGATGGGAGCTCATGATTTTGTCTATACAGATCTTCTCAAAGAGTTATATAAATCATTTTTCTTCTATAAAGAAGAAGGTAGATAAAAATTGTCCCTCAGGAGTTATGACAAGACATATAAACTTTCTTACACCGAGGCTGCGAGCATGGTGGAGATATCATATGAAGGAGAAGCCGAATTTTGTTCCCACAAGATTCCTGATGTTCAAGGAAGTTTCATCGTGGTGGAGGCTATGGAATGAATTGGACATAAAGATGACAAGACAAGAAAGATTGCTCATCTGTCTACCAACAACCGGATTCCACAATTATGGGTTCAAGGTCTTATCATACCGAGAAGGGTTGATAAGGATACCCTTAAGAAAAGTGATATGTATATATTAGATTTCATGGTAATACTATGGAAGGTGAACCCCATGAATCACAACCTCATCCCGATTGAGAACATCAATAATGGAAAACTATGAGCCTATATTATCATGTATCTTTCCCTTCTTTCAATGTTGATAGTTTGGTGTCTTGAATATTTCAATATCCCATGAATTTCCAAGCCGAATAATTGTAAGGTGATGTTTATCAGTGATGACACCGTTAAGAGAATGAAGGTTTGTTTCTCTAAAGTGTCAGATGAATTTTATGATCTAACTAAGGATGAGGTAGAAGAAATTTCGAAAAATGTTGAAAAACATGAACCATCAATGAAGGCTGGAAAGAAAGGAATTTTGATGGAATTAGTTGATGAGGAAAAAACCCCTATGTTTATGGAAGTCCAATATGCACCGCCTAATCCCAAGAAGAAAAAATCCTACCCAGATGAAGTCATACCCAAATAGAGGGAGGATAAGAAAAATAGAAAATCAGTGGAGCCACAGTTCGGTATGGATCCTACATAGGCTAAGGCCTTGAAAGAATCAACTGCTGAAGAGCATGATAGGCATGAAAAATAGTAAAGGCTAAATAATAAATTGTCTAAGGCAGAGATCGTGCAATCCCTTCTGAGGGATACTGAGGTTGCATCCGAACATATTCCCATACTGAAAACATTTTTAGTGGAACCATTTCCTGAGACAATGGGAAAATTTCATCACTTTGGAAAAAGAACAACAAAAGGAAGTTGAGAAGGAAGCTGTGGAAGAAGTTCAGGAAGCTCAAAGCTCTGAAAAGACATTTGAATTGTTAAATAATGTTAATGAGTATCTAGAAAAATAATGTTTTTCTGAGAAATTTTCAATCTAGACTTCTCAATCCGAATCTTAAAAACATGATAATCCTGGATATGATGATAAGTGTCAAGAGTATGTCAACAAGATATATGAGTAATAATGTTTCATTCATCACATCATACATCCCAAAGACATTGACTCTAGGGTTGAGAAATAAAAAGTTGACGAAGATAAAATAGAACAGTTATCTGAGAGTGAGCACAATTCTCTAGAAGAAGATGGTATTCTGAAAATCAGCAAGGGTAATCAAGTGGTTGTTGATACCCCAACTAACGATATTCTAAGGAAGAAAAAAATTTGGATAATCCTCTTAGAGAAATCTGATAGAATTTGATGAAGAACCATCTCCAAGAAATATGTCAGATTCAGAATCAACTTTACTTGGTTACGATTTTGTTGATCAATCCTTGATGATGCTTTTTGACTCCATTCCTACATTTTCATTCATATATTATAGATGCTAGATTCTCTAACACACAATTAATAAAAAATTGGATTCAGGTTCCATGGTGATGGACATGTGTGTCAAGATTGAATCAAATGTCAAAACTTTCCTCATAAGCTATGAAGCTCATAAAAAGTATTGTAAGAAGATGAAGAGCTGGTCAAAGAAGATCGTCCAAAATATGGGAGAGCTTGATCAGTTTCAAGAATATTTCAAAGAGGATTTTGATAAAATAGACTCCAAAATAAAAGATCATATAGATAGCCTAGAGAAAAAGCTAACACTTGAGAAGAATGTTTAGATTCAGGATGTCAATGACCTGAATGGGACGTCGAGCTATGCTTACCAATGATTGAAATCATAGAGGGATCTCCGGACCGAGTTGGAAGAGATTATTGTGAAGCAAGAGGAATTGTTGAAGGCTCATGTAGAGGCCCTGAAGACTCAAGAGGAAAAGATCACAGCCTTATAAAAGAAAGCATAGGAGGATCATAAAGATCTGAAAAAGCATAAGATAATTGTGAAGAAGCTCTTGCACAAGGAAAAATAAACAAAATATTCCCAATATGATCTTTTGTTGTGTTTTTTTCTTTATATTAATATTTCCAAACATAATGAAACTTTTGGTTGCTTGTTTTGTTTGGTTGATTGCACTAATATTTCAGGAACTATATTTCTTTCTATTACCAGATATTTTTTTTGAAAATCTCAAAGGGGGATAAGGAAAAAGAATTATAATGTTAGAGGGAAAAAGAATTATAAGTATAGAAGAGGTATCCCTATGTTAGGGGGACTTTATCTAAGGGGGTGTTTTTAATTACAGTGATTTCCATACTCAATATAAATCTCATTCCACAATTCTAGAATTAGATCCTTAGTGTTATAAATCCTAATGGGCAGTTAGTCTTATTCACTTTTTTTCATATGTAAAGGGAGATAAGATTTAATTTTCAATGTGTTTAAAAATTTTTCTAAGTACTTTTATTATTTTTCGTAAGGATGTTTGTGCTTTCCAAAAGTGGGAGATTGTTGAGTTAATAAGGTTTTCCTTATGACTTTTCAATTCCTTCATCCAAGGGGCAGATTATTGAGTCATTAAGGTTTCCTTATGACTTTAAAAATCCTTCTTGTTTTGAAAATCACAAACACCTTTTATTAAAGAAAAATCTCATTTTACCTCTTCTTTCACTTCTACAAGGAATTTTCCCTTCAACATGGAAATTTACCCTTACTTAGATTTCATTGTTCATTACAATATTTTTCCTATGTGTAAAATTCATATTGTAACAAAAAACCATGAAATAATATAATACATAGATATGAAGCATTCTGTTTAAGACTCTGAATTCTAGATATGAATGTTTATTAAGTTCAACTCCGATTTCCGGATACGAATGTTGATGAAGTTAATACTCTGAATTCTGGATATGAACGATGATGATGTTTGACTCCAAATTTTGGTTAGAAACCCTCATAATGTTTGACTCTGAATTCTGGTTATGAACTCTCATAAAGATCAACTCCGAATTCTGAATATGAACTTCTATAAGTTATGAATCCGAACTTCTATGAGTTCTGACACCAATCTTCTATGAGTTATGACTCCAAAAATCTATGTGTTCTGACTCCGAGTCCTCTGAATTCAGACTCCAAACTCTTATGAGTTCTGACTCAGAATTCTCATGAACTCCAACTCCAAACTCTGTAAGTTCATGTTCTGAATTCTTGTGAATCCATATTCCTAATTTAATTGAAATTCAGACTCCGGAATTCCATTGAATTTAGGTTCCAAATTCTTACAAAATAAAATCCGAATATCTCTTTATTATACACTACGAACATTATTATATTCTTACACTCCGAACATTCTTATTTACATTCATTCCAAACATAAGAATTTTGTAATTTATACACTCATTTTGGAATTAAATCATGTCGTGCTTTCAATTATCAACTAACCGTTGTTTGAGTGACATGTATATAGGTCCCTCCAAAATTCATGGAAAAATATATCCATTGGAGGAAGGAGCCAACCATTGGAGCCATGCTTATAAATAAGAGATCACTTGAAAGAGCTCAATACACATATTTGAAATTTGTCCTTACATGTTGTTGAAGTGATTTCTAGAGAGAGTGGATCATATAATCTCTTAGCCTTCATAAAGAATGTTTCAACGTCTTGTTTAAACAATTAATCTTGTAGTTTTCTTAGTTCTGTGGTGATATTTCCTTGAAATCAGAAGACATCAGGTTGTGAAGTCAGTGGAGCCGATTTCCAATCAAATCGAGGGCTTGCAGGGATATCAAGACAGATACCAATCGTTAGATTGGGGGATTACCTGGGTTTGGGTAAGACATATTTTCTTGAATGTATAAATCAAGGGACATCTAATCCAGGGATTTTATATACTCTCCTCTTTGGGTAAAAGAGTTACTACTTGTCCTTGTAGTGTTTTCATTTTCTGCTGCAATTTTAGATGTTGAGGAAAGTATAACATTCATATACATCCTCAATCTTGTACTCTGATTAGTTAGATTCTATAGACTTTAAGGTAGAATCTAATTTGGTGTAAACTATAGTTATGTTTCATTTCTAGAATCACTTCTGCGGAATCTAGCATGTTTTTTAAAACATAGATGTCTAGTGAAATTTAGTTATGAAAAATTTCATTAGGGGTTTTTTAAGTATACAATTAACCCCCTCTTGTATTTGATCATCTCATCTTTACATATTTGATCATACATTTGGTATTATAAACTATATAATACTCACATACCATCTAACACCCTTTTCTTCTAAGAAATAAGTACTCCTCCAAAAATAACTGAGGATTGTTTAACTATCCTGCAACCTCTTCTTAATGAGAAAAAATTTCTATGATGTGAGAAATTATAATTTTATCCACCTTGAGAAAAAGAAAAATATCATCAATATATATCAAGTGTGATGGTGAAATGAAATTTCTCCCAACATTCATTCATTGATAAATGCAAATATTTAAAAGATCAATAAGGCGCCGACTAAGATTATACTTAACTAAAAAATAAAATCATGGATAAAGGATCTCCATAGCAAACCCCTCCTAACATGAAAATAAACCCCTAGGTGACCCATTGATAAGAATGTGATGCCTGAAACTTTTCAGGTTGGACCTAATCAAACCACTAAACCGCTATGAAAAACCATGTCTCTTTAATACAACAAAAATGAAAATCCATTTAATTGAATCAATCCATTTTAAAATATTAATATTCAGAGTCATGCCTCTATCCATTACCTTTATCTTCATAATTCTCACACATTCATATGTAGTGTTGATGCATTTTGGAATATTCCTACCAGGAACAAATCTGAACTAATTCAGAGAAATAAATCCCATATAAATTTCACCATTATTATGAGTCAAGATGTATATAATGACTATTGTTATGGAATTACCAATATAAATAATCTCAAAGTCCATTATATCAAATTAATTTCCATTATTTAGGATGAATAAAATAAATTTGGTGCTCACACCATAGGCAATCAAAGAGATCAAAAATAATTCCTTCACAACACTCATAACCTAGACATTAATAATGTCCCAGTAGAACATAAAGAATCTATTGGTGAAGCAATCGGGACCCACAAGACTATACATATTTAAATTTAATATGGTATCATGAATCTTCATAACATTGGGTGCCTCCCCAATTCATTTATTTTGAGTGAAATCAATGATAGGATCAATGAAATTGAGCATAGTTCCAATTTTATCATCACCATTGTATGAATAAGGACCCTCAAAATAACATGTCACAACATTGAAACATTCATTATATTTACGAAAAAGTGTCCCATAAATTTTGAGGGAATTAATAATTCATATTTCTTTATTATCCATATGCATACAAAAAAAAGAGTTATTGTCCCTTTCTTTTAACCATTTGATATTAAATTGGTTCTGGGAAAGAATATCCTTTAATGTCAGGAGACTATCATGTTTGGAAATAGCTTGTAACTACTCTTTCAAGGGAACATATTGTGACTTCTTTTTAAGCTGATAAAGGAGAAGATGAGTTTCAACCTCCTTAATCTCACTATCATGGTTAGAAATATAATCATTTCTCTACTCTTTATGACCAGTGTTAAAAGACTTAAATTTCCTCGAAGGATGTATAAGGGACTCCCTAAAATACAATCATCCAAGAATAAATATATATTTATCTACAAACTAAAAAAGGCAAAGAATTATTAAATTTGAAATCAAGGGGTTATGAAATTGATTTTCCAAAAGAGAAATCAATCATGATAGGATTACGATCTGAATGGAATCATAAATAAGTGAGACCAAAAATGATCACTACAGTGTTACCCTCATCAACCGGCACAAAACACCTATTAAATTTCCTATCTTTCCTCCCATTCAAAGTATATATTATCCACGTATTATTACCTCAATAAATTGAAACTTCGACTTAGTCACAACTGTTAATACAATATGGAAATTCATTGGCCAATCATCAATAGAAATTGTAGCCAGTTTTTTCATCTGGTCTGAGAATATCATTAGAATCACCTAGAAGCAAACAAATATTGAACATGCCTTCATAAATTGATGCATTATCCTTCCAAATATCCCTAAATATTGTATAATTATTAAAAGAATATAAAAAATTCATATATAATGAGATGTTGTTGAATCCATATAAAATAGTCACTGACATGGATTAATTAAAGAAAGAGTTGATGACAATAATATAATGTTTGATATCCTATAACGATTCCATCACACTATCAAACTAATTACATGAAATATTGTATTAACCTAAGGAACTCCATTTAAAATCCAACCAGTTTACAAATCTCATTCTTAGAACTGCCAAGAAGATTTGAATATGTTTATTGTTCATGATGTAGTTCCTAATGATTGTGATCATGGGATAACTTCCCTGCCCTTGAAAGTTATAGAAGAGAATATTCATTGTTTAGAGGACTTGAACCTAGTACTATTCCAATAATGTAGATTTTTCCATTCCTTCTCATGGTTTTCCCTTACATCATTCCCACCTTCTGAGTCCTAGGATGGATCACATGCACTCTGTCCAATATATGACAAAAACAATTCTGGGGAGGATTCAATTTACAATTAGTTGATTATATTGGACGCCTCCACTAGAATGTTAATGCTTGTAGGTAGTTTCCTCTTTTCGGCATTAGATGATATAACATGTGAAAAATATTCATTAGGAATATATGAAGAAATACTCATATCACTAAAAATTTATAGATCATAATCAGGTCTATCAGTGTTCTTCAATGTTGGAATGGTGACCAACACAGACTGTAAATAAATGGTTGGACTACGAATCATCCCAAGAGATGATGGGGCCAAACAATGATGAGAAGACCAAATCTGATAAAGGGTTTGGAAAAAAATCTTCTAAAATGAGACAACAATGTTCTGCTCAGGTGATTCCTTCACATGAGTAGACTCCTCAGTGGAATGTGCAACACCTCCTAAGTCTGAGACCAATGCAGTATAAAAAACATTCTCTAATTTGAAAGTAAGACTAATATGGTCAGATAATAAAATATTTCTTTAATCCATAGAGTAATCATGTTCATCATCCATCATATGCATAGGAATGATTGGCCCCTCATAGGGGTGAGCATCAGAATGTTCGGTACCCAATTATGCATCATTATAATTGAAATTTTCATCATTCACCTTAGTAGTAGATAAACTAGTTACATTAATATCAATAATAAAATAATCCTTGAAACCACCATGATAATTGTCTAGTTTATTATTGAGTGGACTGAGTTCACTAATCATAGCACCATAGGATGGATCCAGTACCTTCACCTTCTTCCTTATATTGGTGGAGTCATCATGGCCCCTAATCTGGTAGAAATTGCATAGCTAACTAATGTTACATTCAGAGATCATGATCTGAAATAAGTGATAGTTCAAACAAAATTTTGGCTTCCTATTAATAAATTTTTATTTATAGATAGTATAATATCTAGTGGATATGTTTAATTCCTTAACAATGGTTTCATCCATGTTAATCTAAATAATAATCCTTACATAGTGACAAAAATATTGATTGTCTATAATACTATATAAAATAATTGGATTACCACCATATGATGCACTATCCTATAGAATTTGTGGGAGCCAATATATCCAGTTCAGTTTGCAGACATATATCCACACCTGAGCATGTGTTTTCCTTATATTACAATGATCAAAATTATGATCACATTCATGAATTAAATGAAACCAAGGATTCAAAGAGAATTTTCTGAAACTCAAAGAACGTATTTCACATTCATCCAAAGGGAAGACAATGTGAAAAAACAACAACCCATTGTACAAATCATCCAATCATCAAACCCCCAAATCTCTGCAATCCTGTGGATGAGCTCCTGAAACAACCATTATTACGCTCCTTTAGGGATCACCACATGTGAAATGTTAGAAAAGTTGTATATGTTGGCACATTCCTCTACCACATTGTGATTTTCTAATACATGGGAAATCATACCCTTATTAGAACCATCAACATCATCATCACCAATATCCACTCGATCCAAATTCATTTTCATCCACCAGCTAAATAGTTCTCTATGCCTAATACCATCTGAATGATCATCAACCAAATAATCCTTAAATTTCATCCCATTATAATCACATTCCAAAGAATCTTCATGATCGACCGATTTAGGGTTAGCACTTGACGCATCTTCCCCTTGTACCACTATAACAAATATTGTTATACCTTTTACTTGGGATACATGATTATGTAAATGTAATGATGTGATGGGTGTTAGTGGAATTATATAACACTCTAATGTATTGGTTACTATTTTGTATCTCATTAGAGTTTTTGAAATATTCCTGAACACGATGCCAACTTTATTCAAAATGATAATATTATTATTATGAACATATTTCATGTGTGCACTTCATGATATATTTTTTCACAAAAATGTGTGTAAGTTAACTGTTAAGACATGATGTTTTATTTTTATGAATTTACCCATTCCATGACACTATCTAATGCTTCCTCTCATGATTATGACGACGGATATATGATTATTCTCTGATGATGATGATGATTCTCACCCCATGTTCTATTGTTCTTATCTACATACTAGGATTTTAGATCCCCTGTTTCATTGATGTATATCCTCATAAAGTTACATGTACAAAGGAGAAAACGTGGGACACTAAGAAACTAGTTAAGAAGAAATTGAAATAATTATTATGTTTTGTTTTTCTAAAATAATTTTATAGTGATAATTTTCCAAATACAGCAATCCCTTGGATCCTGATCATGCAACACATTTATTTTGATTATCTCTAAAATTGTGTAATTGTTGGGTAAGAAAACTAGAGTCACTATATTTGATATTAAATCATGTTATAATTAATTTAAGAAATATAATTAAAGATCATTAGGGAAAACCTATAGTATGACACTAAGTAAATGTAAACATCAAAGAAACATTATATTAGAAAAATGATAAATATCGGGATACCAAAAGATATTACTTTAGGGTTAATTTCAAAAAAGAGTAATTTATTTCCTCATGACTTGTTGACTTATCTTATTTTCTAACCATTTATATTTTATAATATGGTTGTACTGGAAGAAAAAAATCCAATAACCCATGTGATGAAAAATGAAACAATTTCCTGAACGACAACCCCATTGCCTTGGGAGGTGATTTTCCAAATTCTATGGTCATGATTATTGTGTTGTTTCATTCTAAGTAAAATAACAAGTATAATATTGAACATCCACCATCACATAAGAGTGAGTGAATATCTATCGAATGTTATATGTAGTAATGACCACTGATCATTAGTGGATCTTTACTTCCACTATTAATTGAATAGTGGGTAAATACAATAGAGAATGTATTTTATGTAAGTCATTGCTCTGAAATTGAGAAATTGACTCCAGATATATATCATTTATGTGGATAGGCCAACCAATGGTGTGTGATGATAATGGACACTTGAAGAAGGATGAAATTTATGAGAATTAGTGAGAAGAATTTAAAAAAAATATTTGTTAATAAGTATCACCCTAAAACGCTTTCAACAAAAATGGAGAGAAAATTAATAGAGACAAAACAAAAGGAAGGTGAATATATAACAGAATATGAATAAACTTTCACACAATTTTCAAGGAATGAATTTAGTTTTGTTATAAAAAATTATAGAAAAATAGATATACTTGATTTTTGTTTAAAGACACACCCTCAAAATTCTCTAGAAATTGATGAATTTGGGAGATATTAATATGTTTTTCAATATGATCTGAAAGAAGAGATAGAGTTTAGAGAATGATACCATGGATATAGATTTAATAAATGGATGATGTAGTCAATGATTCGTGATCTAATGAAAATTATGGAATGGAATCTCCACCACTAACATGTCAAAAATTTTATAAGAAGAAGCTTGGGGATTTCATTAATGGTATAGGGAAATGTTTTATGTGTGCGAGTGAGGGCCACTAGGATCTTTAATTCTCAGAAATACTTATAAAATATTATTAATGTGATGGATAAAATGAGGAAACCACCAATGGTCATGTGCTTCAACTATAGGGATCAAGGTCACTATTCAAGCCAATACACAAAACCTCAATTCCTTTAGAGTAATTAGTAATATCAACCACTGATTCCAATGGACAATGGGAATGTTTATTCCATCACTAATACTAAAGTGGACAAAGAAACTAATGTCATATAAGGTAAAAAATTTATTCAATAAAGAATTAAAATTTTCTAATTTGATTCTTGTTCTATTAATTCTACTATATAAATCATGTTTTCTAAAACTATTTAATCAAATACCTAAATCCTTGAAGTTGTGATATCTATGTAAAAACCGAGTTGTTCAATCATCGTCTCCCAAGTGCTGTAGTCTTATCCTATTGGGGTTTGGGAGAATATTCTTCTAAGGAATCTCATGATTCTTCCCTTGGGGAATTTGATGATATAATGAGGATGGATTTGAATAATAATATATATCACACATAAAATATTGGGAAAAGGAAAAAAAATTTAAATTCCAAACTATCCCATGCTCCACTACAAATTCATAGATGATCTTTAATCTCTTTTATAATATTAGTCAACAATGTGGGTGTTGATACCTTGTAAAGAAGTATACCATGCTAAAAGGGTTAGCTCAAAGGATTGGATCAACCTGGAGAAAATTACCATTTGAGGGAATATAGGGATGTATTTCACAAGATAAAAATTGACATCCATCGGATCGTGAGATAGAATTATTAATAAAATTTATACACAAAGGCAGTCATATCTGAAAAATCCCCTATAGGATGGCCTCAATCTAACTAGAGGAGTTGAAGAAGCAGTTGTAATTGGATTTTTAAAAAGTGTTCATATGACCTGGTGCATTACCATGGGGATATAAAATGATCCTTGTAATGAAAATGGATGTATCATTGGGGTTATTTATCAATTATCCCAAATTCAGCAAGATCCCCATAATGAAAAAATATCAGCTTGAAAGGTTTGATGAATTTTCGATCAATGACTAGGAGATCAATACTTCTAAAAGTTGGATCTCCATTCTAGATATTATCAACTGAAGGTGACGAAATGGGATGTTTAAAGACTATATTCTGTAAAAGGTATTGGTACTCTAAGTTTCAAGTGATTCTCTTCAGACATAATAATGTCCCAATAATATTTATTGATTTGATGAATTTATTTTTTAGACACTACCTTGATAAATTCTTGGTATACATTATTTATTATTTTATCAACTACTAGGGAAATGAGGAATATGAATATAATCTGTGGATTGAGTTGGATACATTTTGGATGTAGAAATTGTACTCAATGTTTAGTAGTGTGACTTTCAGTTGTAGAAACTCTCATTTTAGGGACACATGATCAAAATTAAGGGAATCTATATAGACCCTTAAATAAAGAAATTGAGGAATGTCCCTGACCCACTACTGTCACATAAATCCATATTTTTCATGGAATTTCAGGTTACTAAATATGTTATATGATAAATATCTCATGATTGTGTTGCTCGCTAATTATGTTAACCTGGAATGGGGTAAAATATTTCTGGATAGAAAAATGTGACGAAATTTTCAAGGAGCTAATGAATAGGCTAAAAACTACACCTATACTCATATTAACAACATGTGATAATGGTTTTTTATATAAATTGATTCATAAATAATTTTTTGGGTTGGGTACACATTAAGAATTATAATGTTATAGCCTATACCTCATAGATGTTGACAATCCATGAGTTTAACAACCCAATGCATAATCTGGGGGTAGCAGTCATGATTTTTTCCATGACAATATAGAGGAATTACATATATGGTGAAAAATGGGACAAATATACTGATCATAAGACTATGATGTATATATTCACAATGAAAATTATCAACATGTGTCTAGGATATGGTTATAGATAATTAAGGAACACAGTTTCTCTATTCACTATCTTCCTCGAAAGGAAGTCAAGGTAGATGCTGATATTAGTAGAAAATAATTTCTTCTTTATCCGTGAAATGGATTGAAAAGGAACCTATATTTATTGATATAAAATGGTTGGATTTGGAAATAATAATAGTAGGTTATAAATCCTCCCTTTACCAAATTATTTCCCAACCCTTTATCCAAGAGAAGATAAAGGATGAATAGCGGGATGATCTAGAGATACAGAAGATGGTGGATGTAGTAATGGAATGGAAGTTGCAGATGTTCCATATCGATGATGAGGGTGTGATTTAGTTTAGAAGAAGTGTTTTTGTGCCTTAATCACCTGATATATAAGGATAAATTAGAAAATTATCATAGATCAGCGTTTTGTATCCATTATGGGAATATCACGATGTTCCATGGTATTTGACAAAACTGTTTGTTGGACAACATAAAGAATGATATGATGGTGTATATTTCAAGTTTATTGATAAGTCAGTATGATTATTTAGAGTGAAATAAGTCCAAAAGAATGGTGTAGCCATTACCTATTCCATCATGGAAATGGGATAATGTCACCATATACTTCATTACTAGTCTCCTAGAGACATCCAAAGGATAAAATCTGATTTGGTTTGTGGAAGATCGACCGACAAAGGAATTCTAATTTCAATGTATTTAAGATGATATGTCACCTGAAAAAATTATAATGATATATGTGATGTATGTGTTGATTAATCATGTTGTTCCTATTTTTATTATTTCTGATCATGATAAAAGGTTCACATCTAATTTATATAAGAGTCTTCAATATGATTTGATTACTGAATTGAATTTTAGAAGGGTTGATCACCCCCAAACAAACTGAAAATTAAAATTCAGACACATGAAGATATTATAAAATCCTTAATAATAGAATACAAAGGATGTTGGGATAATCTCATTCAACTGGTTGAGTAATAATAAAAAAATACCTTATAATCGAGTATTCAAATGGATACATATAGAGCTCTATATAGAGAGTGATGTAGAAATCCATCATTTTTGGATGAAAGTGGGGAATAAAAGCTATTTGGAGCATATGTTTAGAAATAGATGTGAAAGAAGATTCATTTCATCCAAAAAAAATATCGAAGCATCTCAGTGTTGGAAATTGATCCTTGATAACAATCATCAAATGGAATTGAAGTTTGATTTTGATGAAAATTTATTCCTAACAATAACACTATAGAATAGCATCATATGATTTGGAATGAAAGGGAGGATTTTCCAAAGGTTTATTGGCCCCTTTGAGATCATTGATCACATTGTAGAAATGGCATATCATCTTTATCATCAACCAAATATAACTCATGTTCATGAATTGTTCTATGGATATATCCTAAGGAAGTGCATACTTATCCCTTCACATTTAGTGAATTTATAGGTGGTACAAATGGAGATTGACCTATCATATAAATAGAAACTAGTAAATATCTTGTACCATAGAGGCAATGTCCTATCCAACAAGAAAACTCAACTTTTCAAAGTGTTGTGGAGGAATAATATCTATATATATAAGTGACTTGTGATCCATAGGAAGTAATGAAGTATAAATATCCTCCATTTTTTATACAAAAAAAATTCAAGGATGAAATTTAAAAATGGGGTAAGAATTTAACAACCCAATCATTGGTAAATGGAGGTCTATCCCTTATTATTATTATTTTAAAAACTGTAAATTACATACATAACATTTAGTGTCAAATAATAAAATTATTCAGATAAATGAAAAATGAAATAATTAAAAATTAATGAAATTTACGAAACTAACCTCATGGATTATTAACTTGACCACTAGAATAGTAACACGTCCATTTAAAATAGTAATTTGGAATATAGAGTCGTAACATCACCTATGAAGATATAAAAAAAATTATGCATCTCATAAAGGAAAATAATATATAATTATATAATAAAATAAGTGAATAATAATTTTAATAATGATTAATTTAGTATTTTAATTATGAAAAACATAAATTTTTATTGGTCATTTTTTAATAAATATATTTATTAAATGTATAAATTACATTTTTTTTAAATATTATCATAGATTAATAGTTTGTTGTTTTATAATTATAATATAATTTTATGATATCATTATCAATTTATCAATGTGTCACAACATCAGGGATAATTTCAAAATCAGATTTTTTTGAATAAATATTGATTTTAAATATAAATAATATTCCATATAGTTATAAATTTATTTCCATAAAATATATTCCATTTTATTAATCTAAATTTTTAAAAATGGTTATGGTGATTTTTTTTGGTTTTTTAAAAAAATATGAATTTTTAGTGAATAGTGAAATACAATATTTTAGGATATTTAATAAATAACATGAATTACTGACTCATGGATGATGTATTGATGATGTTGTCCCATAATCTCAAACTATTCTACTCATTTAATGTATTTGTTAATGGTAATAAAAACTATTCAAATTCATGGTCCCAAATAATAATCAAATGAAAAAATTAAACACACGCCTTCTCCTCCCCTATAAACAACAACCCACACCACCTATTCTCCCCACAACTCCAAATCCTTGATGATAGACTAATTTTTTCCAAATACCCATCCCATGAATCTTATCCATATACTAAACCATTCGTTCTCAATAATATTCCAAATCAAATTTCCCAAAGGAGGTTCCCAAGGAGGAGAATTCAATAGTTACAATTAACTTCCATTTCCTTTTTATTGATTGACAATTTATTTTCATTTAAAATTATCTTATAAAATCATCTTATCAAAGTGAAATGATCACTCCAGTATCTTATAAATACAATAATTTAAATATGATAACGTAATAATAATTCATCAAACCTCTTCTCAATTTCCATTTATTCTAAAAAATACAACATCATCCATGATGTTCCAATTTAACAACATCATGGATGATGAATTTTGATTTTCTATAACCACTTTCAAGGATAGAAATAATACAATATTTATTGTTGAAAATTATTTATTTATACATATGACATGTTGTATAATTTTTTGTATGGAATATATAAAAACTATATAAAATATAATGATATGAGTTAATGATGGTATTACAATCTATTAGAATAAATTAATGCATTTTCATTAACTAATTATCTAATGATCCATTATCATACCGTATAATAGAATAATATGTAATATCATTTAAAATTTTTAAAGTCCAATAAAAACATATAGTCTCAATTTTTTGAGAATTATTTTTTTAAAATTAACTTATATATGTGTATACAAGTGAACTAATCATGAAAACCATGAAAACAAACAACCATAAACGATGAAATTAAACTATATAACTCATCAAGATGATTATCATTTAAATTTAGAATAAAATAATTCATAAAATACATATAGAGTTGGGTTTTTATTATTTAATTAATTAATCCAATTTGATTATTTATGATATTAATGTGAATAAAGCATTCATACATAATGTAAGGTCAATCTCCAAAGGAATTTCCATTTATTGTGTTATTCATATTTCCTATAGAATTTCAATTTGTACATTCATTTAATATTCCTGAGATATAATTTCATTTTCCCACCATTTATTTTTTTTGGGTATGCATGATTTGAATGTGATTTTTTGACATGTGAAAATAAATTTGTAGAAAAATATTCTATCTAAAAAACACATCATTTAATTCTCTTGATATTATTTTTTCATCACTCAATATTGATAATTACTGTAGAAAGTATGTTATTCCATTTCTATTTTTAGAACCCCAATTATTATTCATGAATAAATGATTTCTGAAATTATTATCATACCCATTTTGTTTACATGATTGATCTTATGGAAAGGATTGTTATACAATCTATGTGGCATGCATGATTATGTAAATATTTAAATGTGACAGCTAAACTCAATATTATATAGAGCTCAAATGAATTGTGTAATGTGGTGTGTCTCATGAGATAATTTCAAATATGTGTGAAAAAAAATTCTATCTTTTTTAATAATGGTGATTTTATTATTATTCACATATACTATTAATGAACATGATGCATTCTTGGTTTACAGGTATGTGTGGTAGTTGACCACAAAGAAATGATTTATCATTTTCTAAAATATTCCAATTCAATTCCTTAATATAATTAATCATATCATGATTATGATGATGATCACAATAATATGTTATCATGATGATGATTATTCTCACTCCATGTAATACTTTTCTAATCCTCTTATTGAGATATTATCTCACCCCTTATTTATTCATATCATTAGGTGATTACATGTTTTAAGGGGAATCCAGGGGACACTATGAGGCTAGAGAAGATGTAATTAAAATAATGTGAATTTATTATCATATAAAAATTTTCTATTTTCCTAATTTTACTATAACACTAATCCTTTGGATCATATTTGGGTTTCAAATTTGTTTTAATTATCTATTTAATGAGGTAATTGTTGTTTATGAAAATTATGGTGTCTATAGATTAGTGGTTTCCATGTTTTCTATATTTTTTGTCATAGTTCATCAACTAGGGATATTACTTTTAAGGCCTTTTAGATAGGATCATAAGGTAATTCGTTTTATACTTATGTGATAGGAACCATTGGGATTGTACAATTTATTATACTAAAAAAACAATCATGTGACTGTTCCATTAAAGGTTGTATCATGAGTAACATCGAGAGAGTAAGACACCATTTTCATGCATAAAATACTCAATGTGATCAGAGGCCGATAATTTCTAATGCTAGAAAATCAAATCTAACATTTGTGGAATAATTTCAGGATGGTCCAAAGACAGGGGGCCTTGTTATCACTATATATCCCACGTAATAGAAATAAAGACAAATGTATTTATATAAGAGGTTTGGAAGATGAAGAACATCAATAGTAGAATATGACTCGGGGAAAAAAGATACTGGATATGCCTTCTCGAAGATGTAACTAGATATCACGTAGTTTAATGTATTGCCATAAGGACATACCATACAGTTTAATTCTATATTTTAAGGGGACTGTGATTTTAATTTAATTTCATATGACTAGGGAAATTCAAGGAGGACAATGGGGGGTATTTTTTAAGTACATACATCTTTAAACCAGATGTGTGAACAGTTTAAGGATGAATATTTTGGTGTATTAGGTACATCTATTTTATGTTTTTAGAGCTTGGACTAGGTCATACAACCAATTTATGGACATAGAAATAAGATTAAGGGGAGGGATAATACATTTTTACTAACCAAGGATTTTTAATCTAGGCATGATTAAAAGGACACTCTATCTTAGGGATGTGTACTCCATATTAATAATATGGGTGGAATATAGTTTATGTTCATGATTCGTTGACCATAAAGTGATCACTAATTTAAATCTGTGGATTATTAAGAAGGGGAGGTTTATGAGGATGTTTATAATATGAACATGATGTGAAATTAATTATAACATGTCTCTTCATAACAAAGTGTCACACAATCTTGTACTTTAAGGTTATATATTAGACTATAAAGGAACTTCCTCTCAGGTGAGGACTCAATGTGTCAATCAATTTTTTGTTATAATATGGGGAATAAAACTTACAGTTTAACGTCTTTTTTTTAACGATGAATGAAAGGGTGAAGTGTTTTCTTCTAATCAAAGATGAAAAAAGATCCTTTACACTATCTGTTTATGTCATGGTGTTATGTCCAGTGAGTTATGACTATCTACAAAGCAATAGAGAAGATAAATCCATGTGAATAAAAGGATGAAGGTGTTCCAACATTCTTAATTCTTTGTTTGGACATCACATACAAATGTTGAATGAAATTTTTATGATCATTGTGAGTAAAATATGTAATTATATGGATTTTAAATTTAGGTTTCAATAAATATTATGGGAACCCTTCCCTTAGACATAATATGAATCTAATGTACGGGTTAACAATCCATCATTTCTCCCAATCCCACATAATCCATACTAAATGTTTGAAATGAGTAATATAATTTTTCTACTCATGTTAGTAAAAAAACTATAATTTTTATAGAAGGGTTGGGTCAGAATGATATATCGACCACTACTAGCAATCCATTAAAAGGGAAGTTATTCTAGGAGAGACCCTGTCATGCCAAATTACATTTCTAACATGCAAGAATACACGAGTGATGCAACACCTAGGTAATTGGATTCTAATCCAACATGGGGAATGAGTAAGATGGAAATCAATATTTCCATGGCATTAAAAACAATGTCGTGGTAAAATTATACGTGATGAATAATCATGATAATGTATCAAATGTAGGTTCCAATACATATTTATTAAATGATTGGGGAGGTAGATATTCGATGAACCATGTTTTTGATAAATGGATAATTCCATATTTTTATTTTTATTCCTTCAAGTTGTGTTAACAAGATTTGATGTGTGATTATTTTATCCATTAAATGTAGCACTAGGGGAACTCGAATGTGGAGATGTTGGGAATCCAAACTGATGAAGAATAAAAGTGTTAGGGTGAACAAGGGGCATATTTAAATTAATTTCAAAAAACTAAGTATTACACAACCATGCATATGATCAAAATAAAGGTATTTATTAGAATAAGTGTAGGTAAACCATCATAAATGGGTTCTCTATCCAGGATATCCCGGGAATGCATGAAACATAATATAAGAGAATTTATCATCCTGAAACAATTAGGATTATAAGTTTTCAATAGAATCATTGACCCGAGAGAAACAAGGATGTGATATTATGGAAAAATAATGTATCCCATTGTGATAATAATCCATCCTTACATAGCTCTTATAGGTGGTGTAGTAGGATACTAGAAACATAAGGTGGTCTTTTCTTATCTGGTGAGGATAATGACAGACTTATACTATTTACAATTTCATACAAGAAGATGTTAGCTACACAATTTCTGTTTCTACAACTAGGACTAATTTAGGTGTAATTTTAATATATTACCATTTTGTAATTTATTATAAATTTCAATTTCTTTTAGTGATATTTAAAGCAATGATATTTGAATTCTTGGATCATGGATTGATGTCATATAGTTCAACATTATGTTAATAGAATGTTCAATTATTGTTTATCATCATGTGACCAAGATGGTTGTTGATGTTTGTTAACTTCATTTTACCTATATTATTTTAAACTATTTATAGTCATGAAAATATGACTGGTTTCATAAATTATAACATAATTTGACTATAATATGATCCTATAATATAGAATCATGCAACTATGATGGGTATCTTATATATTATATTAATTTGTATAAGGCATTACAAAATATCATAAACGATATATCCTTTTGAAAAAGTAATAATTCTAAAAATTGTAACATGGTGGCTAATTTCATATTAACGTCATGGTGTTGGGGGAAGCGTGTGAAGTGTTTTAATGATTTTTCCCAAACTAAGGGTGTTCTAAATGAACTATTCTTTTTAATTGATCAAAAATGAACATTACATGCATTGTGAAATTTTTTATTTGCAGGCCAACATTTTCAAATGACATTGAAGGGTGGATTGATTAGAAAGGGATAATCCCTTTCTCATGGATCTATTTTTGTGCTTTAAACCACATGATCACTTTTGCGTCTCACCTAGGGTACTTTGGACATTCATGTTATTCCATTATGTGGATGTAGTTTAATTTCATATAACCATGATCAAATGTTCAATAGTATTTATTATGATATGGGAATGAAAATAAAGGTTTTAATTCAGTATCAAATACATGAATCCATAACTTCTATATGATAGGATCACATGGTTTAATTTCATATATATTGGAGGATATGTCCCTAAAACTTTAGGTCACATAGGTTTTACCATATCCTATTATAGTTTATAGTGAAATAGATTTTAATTAAACACATGTGAGAAAGTCCATACAATAAAGAATATAGAAACCAAATGTGTCTTGAGAGACCAATGATATTCCAAAATACACTATGAATAGAGTGAATTTTTATTATTGTCTTAGTGCATCAACCATTGCATATTGTTTGAGGTCGTTTGACTTATACAACATCCGTCTATGTGCCAAACTATCCCAGTGTTTATGGAGGCACTAATGTTTGGAAACCTAATGTGATCTTCCAAAATTAGACATAAGATATAGGGAACATGTTGTTGGTCTTATGATAGGGATTCCATGTTTCAGTACATATCTCATGAAATGGATTCAATCCACACTTAGTTAGGTATGGCAGTGACGTAGGTGACTAGTGAAGAAATGGGAATCATCTTTTTTAAGGGTCTAGTGTTTTTACATGGTTTATTTTCTTATAATCGGGACTAAACATGAATATTGGACTATGTGACATAGAACTATACAAAAAATATGTAGCAAGATCCATATATATGGTCATAGATCATGGATGAAATGTACATTGTTTATTGTCTTATTTCATTCACCAAGAGTATGTCGCCAATTCAAGGACATGCAAAAAGAAACAAAAAGGGCGAGATGGTAAATTTATTAGAGTGTATCATGGCCTTAATTAATGTAGGGAAAAGGGGCCAAAAGGGATCATTATCATGATATTCATCAAAAATAATGATGTGTAAACATTTTAGGGTCATAATGTGGGGTTAATTTTATATAATTTATGTTCAAATGAATCTTACCATGAATGTTACATGTAGTTAGTGGTCATATAAATTGAACTAAGAGGTTACTTCTAGTTAGAATGTAAAAGGAAGATGGTTTTAGTTTATGTTATCAAAGCATGGATCTGGTTTATTCTATGAGTTTAGGGTCAGGCCAATAGATGGTGTTATTTGCTAGAGTAGTACAAGCTCCATGGAAGAGAGTAATAACCAGATTTAAAAAGAGGTCGATATATTCCTTGTTTTATGAAAAAATAATTGTAATGGGTTGAACATATTTTATGTTCATGATGATTAAATCATAAGGGTGGCATTATTTTAAAATATTTTCAATCAAGATAATGTTGGAAAGGACCCATCATGATTCATATGACCAATTATTTCATTATCAATGATGTAAAATAGGATATCTCATATGCCTGATGAATAAACTTGGAGTAGACAATTGTGAAAATAAAATCTAACTCAAGTTGTTCTTGGGACACCTAATTTCATATAAAACACATGACAATGTATAATGTTGTGTCATATAGTGTGTAAAAAATCCACATTCCGAATGGAATTTGTAGATGAATTAAATCGATACTTTAAGAATTTAAATTTTGAAATAGAATTGACAATACAGTGAGGGGTGACTAATGAACATGTATTTAAAACATATATCTCACAAAAAACTATCATAGATGGTTAAAAATGAGTAGTCAATTTCTGACCATGTTCAAAACATGGAACCCTCAATTATATCTACAGTTCCTTTGAGGAATGTGACTAGGTTTATGGGAAATACTATTTTATCCATGTTTCTTCTATATAGGAGATTCCTTTCATATGTTAGGGATTATGGGAATCTAAATCCAGGAATACTAAAATAATGGATGTGAAGATGAGGTAATTTTTAGGTAGAGTTTAACACACTACGTTTCATGTCAACGTGAATTTGAGAATATTTAAAGGAAATATGTGTTAGAATTTTTTGAACATATTATTAACAAAAAATAGAAAATAAATATATTTCTAGGAATGGATTAAAGAATCCTGGTATATCTACATATCATATTGGTATTGGAATCTAGGAACACATTGTTCTAGATGGTGGTGCGATGTATGGTAGGATATGAATAGGGAGGTCCGCTCACATAATGTCTAAAGTATCACACAAAGGCATATATATTGTTATTATGATGTAGAGCATGTAGGTGAACATATTGTGGAATGTATGATGGACATATAGTTAAATGTTTTTTGGTTGGACATAAACCGTGTAGTTTAACGTATTATGGAATGTACATAATGGCTATACAGTTCAAGGTCTTATTGATCTGATGTCATGAAAATGATTAATATATTATAATCAATGCCTATTTCATACATTTTAACATAATGTGAAAATGATAATGGAACCATTTATATTATGAGTATAATTTTTTGTTGACCATTCATTGGTCGGTTGTGTGATAAATTATATATCATTTGTGATTAATTAATATTACCCATTAATGTAATTATTGTGAATGGGGAGGGAAACTTCCCAAGTAGATTCTAGTTTTTTCCTCATTGATCAAGGTATCATTGTTTCCTCAGTTTTATTACCATTTATTCCTTTAATTAATTAGTAGAGGTGGATATTTTTTTTAATGCTCACATTAACCTATTCACAAGAACATCATCATTATAAATCACTTGAAACACTCCCTCATAAAGGGAATCCTATTTTTCTAATAGAAACTTATCTCCTTTATATATAATTTTATAATTATAAATATACATTCGAAGTGAAAAAAATGAAACTCAATGGGTATTTCCTTATCTTTACTATACAACATGAAATATATTGGTTAACATGGGTGGAATTTTGGGTTATCAACATAAATTCCAAAATGTAATTTGAGTGTTTATTAGTCCATATCTTCTTGTTTTTACTCACAATATTCTATTGGATGTTAGAAATAATATTTTAACAAGATTAAATTTAACCATTCTATCATGCATGACAGTGATTTGTATGATTGGACCATACATTGGATTTTTTCTATAGATTATTTAGTTTAGAGGATTGAAATTCAGTAAAATATTTGTGAGAACGGGGTGAGGGGTCCTAAACTGATGGAAGATGTGGGATTTCATAAAAGAGATCACATATATGGTGTTGACCTCTTATTGTGGGATGCATTTTACTAATAACGAGAGCAAGAATGTATTATTATAAAAGAATATACACTGTCATGTTTCTACAAGCCTATTGGGACCCATGAGATCTTGTCCCCTATATGTAAAGGTTTCTGAGTACTTGGTAGTATCGATAATCTCTACTGGATGATGTATAATGTTTTTATGAATATAGAACAGATAAAACATCATACTCAATTTCATATAGTGATGAAAATTAGTCGGGTAAAGGTACCCCAATATGGATATCATGTGAGATAGCCTCAACACTACTTGATAAGCCCCACATGACCCAACATGGACTTCGTGAATATACCGAGCAACCACCATCACTTGGATACAATGGAGAATTATTCCCTAAAATCTATTCATGTGAGGTAACTTCACAATATTTTGGTTATCATTGAGGGTATAATTTTCTATGAATCAATGGGTTATCTTATTCTCTACTTTGTCTGAGGGATGATCCTTATGTTGGAGGTACTTAAAGAGAGGATTAATTTGATAATTTTCATCATTTATCAATAGGAAATTAGGAGGTCTGTCTGAAGAAAGCCCACTGACAATTTTATTCACTTGACATTCGTTTTAATTGGGAGTATCATGGGAAATAAGCTTCTATCTAGTCATAGAAATGAACATGTCATCATGGTATGGCTCTGTGAGGGATTTGGCGTGGTTTTTCAGATAATAAAATTAGTGAATCTAGAACAATGGAACATTAGTCACCTTTGAATTATAAGGTAATATGGTTATTAGCTCATATGTATGCACCAATAATGGAATGAACTCTTTTTTTGTTACATGACACATATTTAATTTTTTTTATGAATATTTATATTCACCATTAAAATACACTTCTAGAAACACAATCTTAATTTCTATCTCAAGACCAGTTATATTTTATGTTACTTGAATTCATATATTTATTACCTTTTAGGAAAAAAATAAAACATATAGAATGATATAATATGCGAGACTATCGAAAAAAATCCCGAGGATAAGTTTTTTAGGTTTATGGTTGTCAAATCTTCTTTCAAACTTGCTTCAGGAGGAACCGTCAAAGTGAATCTACCATCATAGTCCTTTTGATAAATGAAGGAATTTGAGTCAACTGGGAAATCCACATCCAATGGTATCAATTTGTAGTTTTTATGGATAGATATTAAGTCTTGTATATTGTTACCATTGAAATTTTTATATATAATTAACCAGATATCAAATAAATATATGATATATTCTTTACATTGGAATCGACCTGATAGTGTGGGATTGTTGAGGATGTACTTAATTGGTTTTATATGATATCACTAATATATGTCATTATTATTGTGTTAGATAAATATTGTTTGAACCATAAATAAGAAAGGTAGTGAAAATTTATCAATAGGATAATATCTTCTCTCATTGTTACAAAAATAAGACAAAGTTAGTGTTGACTATGATAATTTCCCTCATTCTTCTTCTTGACCTAGAGGGCTCTATGTTATTTTTTTAGAATAGTCAGGTTAAATAAATGAATATTTCTTCATATTGGTAAAATTAAGGCCTGTCGATGTAACCAATACCAATTTATTTTGTTGAATGTGGTATAGAATTCTTAAAAATTTGATAATTCATGTATTTATTCATTAGATTGAAGATGGGATTAAATTTTCCATCCATGTTGCAAAAAAAGTTATTATAAAGGAAATATATCTATGAATTTCCAAAATATCCCATAGATTTCATGGGGGATCCATTTGGATAATACCATAAATATTATCTTGATAAATGTCGAAGCCTATATACATTAAAAAAATTATGAGGAACTTCTCAGTGGTCTCTGTAAATTTAACATTAAAGGAGATCATTTTCATCTAATTAAAATGAAGCATGTAAAAACCATTCTCATGATCCTCAATGTGGTCACTTTCTTAGAAGTAATTGACCACAAAAATTTCTATATAATAATCCATCATTATAATTATGAGTTGATTGACGATATGATTCATGGAATATTGATAATTGTCTTCTGGATTCTATAACCCAAAAGGTATATGTCTATAATAGAATGCTCCATGAGGATCCATAATGTTAGTGGATTCTTCATTTTCGGGATCAATTTAAAAATTATTGTACCTAGAATATCCATCCAAATTTTATAGGGCATGGATGTTTTTTCTAGAATCAATATCTATTTCCATCACCAGAATGGGGAAATAATGCTTTGGGATATGATATTTCAGGTCCTAAAATTTGATGTATACTCTACTATTTACACACTTCTACACGATTGAGATTATATTGGAAAACCACATGTGGTATTATAAATCCATAATGATGTTGAATTTTATTATCTTAGAAAATTTATCCTAGACCATGGAGCTATGGTAGTTTTATACCTTTTTAGGTGCCAATTTAACCCCACAGTGGCCATTGGGAATAAAAAAAGGCATAAAAATAACATAGGGATTAAAAACTAGTACATAATTGTATTTCTATGTGAAAACAACACATTTGAGAATCATAAATTCTATATATTTCATTGTTCCTCTCAGTACATGAATTAACAAATAAAAATTATCCATGGATACTCTTTGGTGTTGAGATTCTCTACTTTCAATTCAATAAATATTTTTGAAGGATTCATCATCTAGTGAATGTATAGATTTTTATAAATATGGCTCAGCACTGGACACATAAGTACTATTAGAAGGAGATGAATCTCTAGAAATATAATACCATGATATAATATGTTCATTTTCATTTATAGGGTAAAAATATTCTTTCATGCATTAAATTACCATTGACATTACAAAGAAAATGGAAATGGAATCCAATAATACAATCGTGAGTTGTTTCTAATGGTGGTCTACACATTTTATATTGAAATAATAATGATCGGATGAATTTCATATGGTTAAAATATCCTCATTAATGAAATGATTCTATAATAGGTTAGTTTCCATTTGAGGGACCTTCCAATATGCAACCACAGTTGGTCATTCTGACCTCCATTACAGAAAAACGTGATATGGATATGAGTTAATGTAAAACTATTCTCTCTTCATGTGGATGGAAAACTAGTTCCCATTTTCCAGAATAGTTCTGTCCACTCTATGAACGTATATAATCGAGAAATAATTTAGGACCACCTAATGATATCATGATGTTGTTTTCAAGTCATTTGGGGCACTCATGCACTCAGACACATCAATATAAATTTTATTCCCTTCCCTCTAACAATACTCATTTTCTATATAGTAAGATTTATATAAGTCAAATGGGGGTAGGAACACCATGTATTACCACTACCCAGTAATTGAGGGAGTAAATTAGGAACTTTTTATATGAATAGGGGGCCACAATGTGTGGGTGTAGCTATGTTCTTTCCATCATGGTGTTGTAGTAAACGTCATGCGATGCTACCAAAACCCATATTTCTCTCCAAATTCAAAATAATATGGCTCAAGTTGAATCTTGTTGGATGGTTTTTTCCCACCATTATTCTATAAATGGATAATAATGTTAGATGTGATAAAATATACTATAGTTAGTACTATGTTTTTTGAGTTTTTTAATAAATATATTTATTTTCTTAGATCTGGTATCTACTAGGAAGTGATGTGTTTATACTCCATTCAACAGCCCTAAGACATAATGAATATATATTCTCACATAAATGATGGAATCCTCATAACCTCTAGAATAAGAGAAAATGGATTAACTCTCTTACTCCCTTGAATCCTCTTTGGGATAGGAATTGGCTTAATCTGCCTCATTTTCAAAATGGATAGAGATATAAATGGCCTCAATGAGATTTTTACATTATTCTTTGGACATCAGGAGTGCATCAGTGATCAATAGAAATGACAGTGTACTTGTGACATGATTAAGAACATCATATTTCTATTTTATGGGTGTATTATTCTTCATTATGGTATAACCTGGGTGATAAGCTTAGTGAATGTGTTTGGGTGAGGATTTAGGGCTTGAATAGTTCTTATTAAGTTAATCTTTTGGTTAAATGGTTAAGGCAGAGTGATGAGAAAAATATAAGATCGTTGGATTGTTGTTGCTATGTGGTTTGATTACACAAATTGATAGGTGATGGGGATATACCAAATGATGTATCATGTGAGGATTGTGCTCACTGATCCTTCGGTAATTCCGTTTTATGGTCTCATTTGTAGGAACTATACTTTCCAGCAGAGCATCTTAAGAATTTCTCTTACTAGCATGGATCCTACCCTTCCTTATATTGCATCGTCCAAGGGTACATGTGGGGGAGATTTTAATCACATCACCACTTGATTCATCACAAATATATTCTATCCTAATCATATTTACCATACAATATTTCTACACTTTGTTAATATAGTATTCAATGATCATGTGGTTTTTATGCCCTTCTCTCAATTCGGAAGCAAAAAAATCATTAAGTGTAATTACTAGTTTTGACAAAACATGTCGATATTTATTTCCCCAACATTATTGGAATTTTTTTGATATATTATTGGATTTATTTCAATGTGTTAACTAAAAATGATGTGGTGATCAATGGAAGAGCTGATTAGTTCAACCAAAAAATAATAATTCCATCCATATAGGAAACTGACTTGCTCGATAAAGAGACATAAATTGTCTATACACATTGACCATACACCTACATAAATTAACCTAAATATTATCCTTCACCAATAAGGGTGTACAATCCCATGTTTTTTAAATGAAACACTATTCTTAATAGCTTAAATGAGAAGCCACATTGAGCATTATAGAACAAAAAAATAATATTTAAATGTTACAATTGAAACAAAGTCATTAGAAAGATGGGAATGATCACAATTAACTGAAATATAAAAATATTGTTTACAAATGTATATATAATTAATTATTTTGTGAAAAAATAATTATAAATGAATTTAAAACCATTTTTAAAATAAAAAGAATTTTTTTTTCTAAAAACCTATATAAATATGCCCATATGTGTTTTATAACAAATAAAATTAATCATTGTGAATTATATAATTGAAATATGTATGTAATATATTAAATATACTATTTAATGTTCATAATATGTTTTTTCCATACATTATATAAGAACAAATTCTCTTTTAAGAAGAAATTTAATTTTTTTCAAAAAATGTAGTTTTAAATCATTTCGATGGCGTAGCTATTTTAAAACAAGTTTTTTTAACATTAATATGTACTATATGAAAGAAAAATATATTATTTAAAATATATTCATATATATATATATATATAATTTGGTTAATTTTTTTAAATTTATTATTATTATTAATTTTTTGACTAATAATGATAGAATAAGGAATTTTAATTGAAAACTAATTATTCATAAATTTTGGGGAGTATGGGTATCACTTTGTTCTGAGCTATTATGGTAATCATTAAAAAAATTATTTATAGTGTTGAAAAATATTTTTAAATGGTTTTATAGTATAATTAGAAAAAAAATTGAACATGCAATGTAATGTATGTCACTTGAATCAATTTCACCTTAAAATTAGATATGAAAACATGGTGAAATTTTGAACATTATACACTAAACTAGTGTTATTAATCCATTAACAGGATTAATTTTTAACTAATTTATTTCAATTATATATTACCAATTTTGAAAAATGAATTCCATATATGATTTAATATGGTCTAAATTATGTAATTATATCGCTATAATTTCTGGACTTTATAAATTGTAACATTAGTAAAATACTTTTTTACAATTGTTAAGGGTAAATTTGGTAATTAAAGGAAAAAATAATATTATACAACTACCCAAACACTTTCCCTAATTTAATTTTATGGGTTATTTTTTATAAATAAAATACAAGGGCCTAAATTATGGCCATTAGAAACCACTTGGTTGTGTTTATGACATATATAATATTTTATTTAAAGTCGAAGATGTCATAATCATGTCACTTATAAATATAAAATTTTTAAAATGATGTTATAAAAGTGATTCCTTATATTATATATAGTTATAGTAATATAAAATTATAAACTACATCATGGTAATTTATTTACAATTTTTTCTGAAATAGTAAAAGTAAATTTAATGGTGACACAATATTAATGTGGTAATTGCTTCATTAATGGAAGAATCAAATAAATGATGCCAAAAATATTATAATAAATAAAAATTTATCCAATTTATGTCATCCAATAATTTTTTGGAATACTTTGACTTGTGAGTGATTTGTTCAAATAGATGGGTTTATTATATAATGATCTTATGATATTTTTCAAAATTCAACTAATGAATATTATCAAATATGAAACTAATGGTATATTAAAATATAATATATTTTTGTAAATTTTATACAATTTAGTAAGATAAATGATTCATACAAATAGTTGGTATAATTCCTAAAATTTCAAAAATTCTACACTTATTATCCATTTGGAATATTTTGAAATTATATTTTCCATTAAAATACAAATTACCTTATAAAATGGTAAGAGTTAAAAGGGATAAAACAAAAATATAAGTATTAAAAAAATAATGTTTAATTTTTATTGTATTATTGTATTTAGACACATAATTATCATATATTAGAACTAAATCAACTTTCAATCATTTTTAATAGAAATGTAACTCATATTAAATTAATAATTTGATGAATTATAAGAGTGCCCCTCCCCTTACCTATGATAGGGAACCTATTACTCTCTTTTATTCAGACCATAAAACATATTTTTATTCAACTATATATACATAGCGTACTTCCTAGAATCTATCCTCGCATTGTAGAGTCCGTAGAATTGTCATTAAACCATTATTTGAGTTGTTATGTTCTTAATCAAAGAATATCATCCGAATAATATATATCATTTTTAATTAAGTGTTTCTATTTTATTAATTCTTCCATTTCAATAAATTCACATTTATACCAGATCAAATAATGAATAAATTACCCATAATATACAAATATTTTATTATGTTAATATCATTACATAAATCGGTCTCCAAATCCAAAATATTTGAAACGGATAAATAGTTCGCGCATACATGGGAACTATCACCTCTACGAACTGATATAATTCATTCTCTATTTCCATAACTCAAGAGTTACCATAATGATGGAAATTATTTTTACATATTATATTACTAGAATATTTGTCACTATAGTAGAATAATATATTAATTATTTTTTACTTCCACACACATAAAAATGATAACATCCTCTATGCCTACATGCGAACTATCACCTGCACAAAGTGATGTGATTCATTTTTCATCACCACCTCACAAGTATGATATATAATATTATATTTAAATTATTAATATTATATTTATTTTCTTATTATAATTATGTATAGATAAAATAATAATTAACATATTTCAAATGTGATCATCTATAATTGGGAGCATTACTCATCCGAACATATGGGCTATCATCTCAACTAATATAACAACGCTAAGTTTTCCTAACCATTAATAAATGGGTTTATATTAAAGTAAAAAATATTTTTTAAAAGTGATGATTATATCATGAATATTATTGAGGAGATTATGGCATAATTACCACTTTTCTATATTGACATAATACCACGTCATTTTGGACACAGGTATCGAATATCATCAAAACCTCAAGTATGAACATAAATAATAAATTATCTCTTATATTAAAGTATTAAATGAAATAAAATTAATAATAAACATGTATTGTTTTATAAAAATAGAAAATAATTAACTTATGTTCACCACTCAAGAAGATTAAGAACATACGTGATGAATAAAACTGAAGGTAGGGACTTCGTCTAAATATTTCTTCTCAAGGAATAGTTTGATGTCATAAAACAACCTTAATTTATGGGGATTATATACATCCCCTTTCACATGTCATATAATTAATTTATCTTTTTATCATTTTTTTAATTTTTTCATAAAATTTATTCGTTCATTGTTTTTATGATTTACATGTTTTGAGTGGCATGGGATAATTTGAATGTTTAAAGAATTAATATTTTCTCCATGTCAGTATTATTTATATTATTTCAAATAATTCATTATATGGATATAAATGATATAAAAAATAAAATTTTCTATCTTTTTCTAATAACAACCAATTGCTTTCATAAAATAATATTTTTATTCCTTATATACTAAGAATTTGACTTTTTTTAAAACAAAAAATGGGGTGTTTTTGACATATATAGTGAAAACCAAATATCCAACACCATGACCATATTTGATATTTAGATTCCTCTATAAGAATTAATATTTTTAAAATAAATTGAGATCTCGTATTCCCCATATCTGGGTATTTTGATGTTGAAAATGGTTTTCAAAATGGATTGAATATTACAAATTCATTGAATGATTTCATAAAATTAAAAATGAAATTTTATGAGTTAGATAATGATCATTGTGATCCTTCATGTGTTATGATTATATAATGGTACTTATGCATTTGACTGTTTTTTACACGATGAACCAGGGATGGGTGGTAATGTGATAAACTAAGGACGAATGCTAATGTTATAACCTACAATTAATTGATTACACTTATTAGCATTATGGTTATTCAATTAATAATAGTTTCATATATGGAACATGGTCTAATGGCTATTCTATTTTAAAGAGTGATATGTATGGAATTAAGATATATGGATATTCTATTTCTGTGAGTGACATGTATGGAAGTTGATAGTATGGTTATTCCATTTTAGTATAAATATGTAGCATTTTAGCTAATTATTTATTATTATTTTAAAATTATTTTTAATGAAAATAATTAATTTTAAAAAAGGTATCATAATTATAATTTTTAAATGATGATCTCTTTTCTAGGGTGAAAATGGATTTTTATATTCTGGAAAGAGTTTATGGGTTTTAACTGGACAAATGGTTTAATTTTTTTATGTCTCATACTAATATTTTTTTCTAACACCATGTTTTAACATGTTTTTTCATAGGACATAATATATGTGAGGGAAAATATGATTTCATTTAAAATAATTGAATATGGGTTTATAGAAGAACCCAAATATTTTTAGAAATGGGTTTCCATTTGTGGAAAAATAGATACATAGTATATGTATCCACTTATGATGTATGGATTTAATATGTATAATGTTTTCCTAATTCTCTAAAACTCTACACCAAAAAGTTATTTCAGAATGATAGGAAATATATTATACTAAAATGTTACAAGAATAAGTTATATTTAAGGTCGGTCATTATTATTGTTATTAGAACATGTGTTTGAAAACATTAGAGAATATGATGTTTTCTTAATAGTTATGGGTATCATATTATGTCGATAATATTTTGATTGGTCATTTTTTAATGAATTTTAAACCCTTATTATATTTTTTATAATAAAATTGTAAGGTCAATGGATATATATTTGAAGACATGCAATTTTTAGTTAACTATGGGTTTTTAATTTTTGGGATGAAAAAATGAAAGGTATGAGATAACCTTTGAGTTTTAAAAATGTTTTCATTATTTTTTAGGGTTTTAAAATATTTTGGGAATGTTATAAAATTTATATAGTTTTTAAAAAAGGTAAAAATAGATTATGGATTACAATCTATCGCGTCTAGAAAGGCCATGGGAATCAAACCCACAACTGAAGGGAAACAAGGGTGAATCTCAACCACATTCCTATTTGAAGTGACAATTAGTATGAATTTTTAATTTTTGATAAAATCTACAATCAAATGAAAACCGTTTGATTTCAAGTACATATGTTTTATTGAATAGATACTCATAAAATAAGGATTTTTTTTAATAATTGATGAATGTTATTTCAAAATATGTTCTCTATTCAAGGAATCCTGTATGATTATGTTAAAAAGAATTCAATGGAATTTTTGTCAGTATTAATGGATGAATTATATTTCTTAAAAATATATGATTTTATTGTAGAATTATGGAAATTCATGTAATTTATTCAAATGATTAACCTATAATAGGGAACTTTTGTATTGGGTAATTTATTTTTGTATGAGCCACTAAGTGTGATTGACGTTATTTGTGGATAAATATTAAAATTTAGCTTCGAATACTATGTTATCAAATCCTTCTGAATTTACAATGTAAATATTAGTTTGGATTATCTTTAGTATCGTTATGGATAATTATTTATCAGATGGTCTATGTTAGTTTTTAATAATCATCGTTTATGTTTTCTAGACAATAAATAATAACAAATCCGATTTAAAAAAGAAGTATTTTTCAAAAAAAGTTGTTTCCCACCTATTAAGTTCACATTTATTTTAATTATATTTTTATCACTTTTATAAGTCAAATTTGATAATATGAACTTTGTCATTAAAATAGGGACACCGAAATTTATTTTTGTAATATGTTAAGTATTTTTTATAAGATTTATTTTTAGATGAATCGTGAAAAAATTATTCATTTCAATTGAAAAATATGTTTTCAATAAATTTATTTATAGCGATAAATAAATTTTTTTGAATGGTTTTGTAATATATATAGATAAATTCTGTATCAGTTTATACAATCTAGATAATTGGAATAAATATCAAATTATAATTGGATATAAAAACCGGGCAAACATTCAAATGTTTTACCTCAAAACCACAATTTTTTATTCTATCAAAACGATTAATTTTTAATTACTCGTTACAAATTTTATATTTTGTAGTTTGAAAAATGTAGTCCATATTTGTAAAATAAGTTACAAATAACGTAAATTTATCCATTTTATTTGTAGACATTTTAAATATTAACATTTCTAAGAAATTTTATTACCATGGTAAAACATAAATTTTTTAATTAATGGTAAAAAAATTATAAAACAATCTTAACACTTGTCCTAATATTATTTGATAAGTTATATATGAAAATTAAAATAATTGTGCCAAAATTATAGACCTTGTAATCCAGATGGGTTTATTTATGACATTTTTAATGTTTTATTTTATGTAAAGATGAGGGGATAAATATTAAAGAAATATAAAATGATTACCAATGTCATGGTAATTTTGTTATTATTTTTAGGAAAAATTAACTAAATTAAATGGTGATACAATGATGATTCATTTCTTGACTATTTAATAGATGAATCAAATAAATGGTATCAAAAAAATTATGTATATATAAATTAATATACTTTATTTAATCAAAACAATTTCTTGACGACTTTTACATTTTACTCATATGTTAAAAGAGTTGGTTCAACTATATAGTTATTTCATGACATTTTTTAAAATTCACAAAATGATTAGTGTCAAAAATAAACCTAATGGTATTTTAAAATAAAAATAATAATTTATTAAATGCAATAAAATTTATTAAAATCCATGATCCATAAAAATAGTTTGGATAAGTCCTAAAATGTCAAAAATTACTCTAATATTGGTATTTTGTAATGTTATAGTAATTATAGAGACCGTCTAAGTGTTAATTACTTAATAAAGAGGTAAGACTTAAAAAGGATAAAAATGATAAGGATTAAAAAATAATCAAAACATGTCGAATTTTTATTAGATGAATTTATTTCAACCCATAATCTTCTTATAGTAAAATTAAATAATAATTTTTCCATTTGTAAAGGAAAATAAATATATATTAACTTATTAATTCGAATAATACCAAGATTTCCCCTCCCCATTACTATATAAGGGAATTGATTCTTCTCTTTTCTACATACCTTAAAAACTATGTGGATTGGCCAGTATCAACAAAAATACCTTCATAGAATGCCTACCAACATTCTAGTGTTATATTTTAGTTATTTTACCATTAATTGAGTTGTTAAGGGGTTAATCAAAGGAGATCATCTGAAGGGGATGTATCTGTAACAACCCGAGTCCGGAGCCCCTCCAATGGTGCCCCATACCCGGTTCGCCACATGACCTCAAATGCATTTCCCCGAACGCCAGAGGCTGCTGACTAGTAGCGAGGGCCTTGATGAGTCGGTGGGGAAACTATGCCCTCATTCGATAAGGTATACAAGACAAGAAAACAAAAGTAAACAGCGGAAACAGTAAACAACATGCATAACAACAGAAACCAAACAGCAGAAGCAATGTAGATATATAATAATGATGACAATGATGCCGCATGTACAAGTATCTAAGGAAAACAGCAAACACAAAAACATGCTAATATTCAACTGAAACCAAGTGCAAAATAAATCAAAGTAATCTCCTCAGCATTGTGAGCCATGGCTCGGTCCCAGGCTCCCCAGTTCCTGATGTAGTCAAGATCCTGAAGTAGAAGGGCACTTTCCCTTATCTATACATACACAAACATAGTCTGCTCTGGCCCAAAAGCATGGCCCAAAGAGGGCGTGAGATAAAATTCCAGTAGGCAATCACCCAAGATTTATGCCTAACAGTGAATGAATACATAGCAGTAATAAAATAAGAAGCAGTAAACAGAAAAGCACAGGAAGCTACAATCCACAGTTCTGGAAAACAATGTACACAAGTTAACATCCAACAATAAAATAAGAAACAGGTAACCCTCTGGGTATCTCTCACAGTCTAACCCATATGGTTCAACCTATAAGTACTAGAAACCCTCTAGGAGGCACACACAGTCTCACCCCTCTGGTTTAGCTATGTAATTATGAAAACCCTCTCGGGAAGCACTCACCGTCAATTCCCCATATATTCTCGTATCGTCCTAAAGGCTCGCTGGGGAAGCACTCAACGTAAATTCCCCCTTTGGCCCGAATCGTGGACCTACAGACTCTCTGGGTAAGCACTCAATGTAAATTAACCTTATAGTCTTGCATCGTAATTAAAAGACACTCTGGAGAAGCCCCTCCGCCAATTCTACCTTTTGTCTACTTCTCTAGGTTCTCACAATACTGAGTATAAATAAACATGATCATCGTGTGTATATCATCAATTTAAACCTCAAGAACTACTTTTCTATCAACTAAGGCTCAATAGCAATAATAAAACAACAGTTCCACTATCCTACTACTAGTCATGGCAACTGGAAAAATGCCGAATAGGCAGAACAAGCCTGGAAAAGCAATCCAAGCACAAAAAAATTACTCAAATCACAAGAAATAACCACTACTAATGCAATCAAGAAAATAAGGCAAGTAACAAGGGAAAAACAAGAAACACGCAATACCCCATTCAAGGGTATTTGTGGAAATTTCACAAAATATTCATCAAATTTTTATGGAAAGGCACAAACCACCTACCTAAATCTTAGGAGATCGATATACGTGAACCACGAAGAAAAATTGCTCTTAGAACAACGTAGATCTGAGAAAACGGGCAAAAAGTTCATCCCATGATATCTTGAAAACAATGAGGAATCAAGAAACAAGGCTCAAGCAGAAGGAATAACTAACCGATGTGATTCCAACCCATCTGAATGTGCATGAATCGGAGAAGGGATGGAAAGGCAGGAGCCTGTTGAATATCTGGCCATATGGTCGCTCTCAGACGGACGAAAACTTGAGAAGAAGATGGTTTTGGGGGTTAGGCACGACCCCATTCCATTTAATGAAAAAATAGAAAGTACATGGCATGTACTTCTTGAGTACATGGCGTGTACTTCAATTTTTCCATAATCTGAATTAACCGTACTCCACCTCAGCCTTACACACTGTGTGTGTGGCCCGGCACGGCCAGCACACGGCTTCGAGCCGGGGAAGAGTAAATGGCGTGTACTCAGAAAGTACAAGGCGTGTAATTCTAAAATTTCTAGAAAATTTATTTTCCTTATAAACTCCACAATAAATAAAAACATACCTGAACAATGATCCGGATTCTTACAAACATCTTACCTTAAATAAATTCATCCCAAAATTTCTCTAACGAGGTGGAGAAGAAGAATCCCCAAACACCTCTAGAAATTGCGATCATACATCGGCCTCCCTCTCACAGGTCTCGTCCTATACTCGCCCATGCTGCCATAGCACTTGTACTAGAGGGACATATCATCCACGGAGAACCATCGTACTGTGATCGACTATCTGGATAGGATTCTCCTCGAACGATGCATCGGTTTCAAGCATGACTTCCCCAGGTTGAAAGATGTGATACAGGTTTGAAAAGTAACGCCGAAAATGAGAGACGCGGAAGACGTCGTGCATGGCACAATACCTCTGAGGTAGCTGCAATCGATAGGTGACCGACCCAACTCTCTCCAACACCTCAAGCGACCTGACGTACCACGGTGAAAGATTACCCTGTCTTCGAATCCTTTTGTGTCCCAACCTCAGTGCGAAACGTAGGAAAACCCGATCACCAACTCGAACTCCAGAGGTCATATCTACTTATCAGAGTAATAATTATTTCGTGACTGCGTTGTTTCCATCCTCTTCCGAATCAGCTCTATATCCTCTGAAGACTCCTGAACAAGAGAAGGTCCCAGCAAAGCTTCCTATCCTGCCTCCAGCCAGCATAAGGGTGATCGACATGGCCTACCGTATAAAGCCTCGTATGGTGCCATTTGACTGGTCGCCTGGAAACTGTTATTGTAGGCGAACTCTACCAGAGGAATATGATTTTTCAAAGAGCCACTGAAGTTTAGAATGCAAGCTCGGAGCATATCCTCAAGCACCTAGATTGCGCACTCAGACTGTCCATCAGTCTAGGGATGGTATGATGTACTCAAAAGTACTTGTGTACCCAAGGCCTTCTTATGTCCCTTCCAGAACCGAGAGGTAAAGCAGTCATCTCTGTCTGAAACAATAGAGCACAGAACTCCGTGAAGACGAATGATCTATTTGATGTGAAGTCATCCCAGATCATCGACATTGAAGGTCTCCTTGATCAAAAATAATTGAGCAACCTTCGTAAGCATGTCGACGACAACCCACACATCATCATTTCCCTGAGGTGATCTCGAAAACCCGGTCACAAAGACAATTGAAACATCGTTCCACATTAACTCCGGAATGGGTAACTACTATAAAAGCCCCACTGGTCGTTGATACTCTGCATTCACCTACTGACAAGTAGATCATCTCATGAAATAAACAGCAACATCCTTCTTCATACCTGGAAACCAATACTGGTGATGAAGATCTTGATACAACTTGGTGACGCCAGGATGAACCACCCAAATTGAGGAATGGAAATCTTGCATCAGCTCCTCGCGTATGTCTGCTGGAACCCATACACGTCCTTGGAAATGCAAGATCTCATCCTTTCCCACTGTCCATCCAGGAAGAGGGTCCCCTCCTGACACACTCTCCCGCAGGACTAATCCTTTCGAGTCTGATAGGTGCCTCATCAGAACCCGATCAAGTAGAGTGGAGGTAACAACTACATAAGATAGAAAAGTTTGTCCCCGTCTGTCGTGCACCTCCAGATGCATCTCAGAGAACAAAGCCATCATCTGCCACTAACTTCTGGCCTCATGAACTTTATAAATCTGAGTTCTCCTTCTCAACGTCTCTGCCACGGCGTTTCCCCTTCCCGGCGTATAGTCAAGCTCGAAATCAAAAGATTGAAGATACTCGACCCACCGGCGCTGCCTCAGATTCAGATCACGCTGAGTGAAGATATACTTGAGACTCTTGTGGTCAGTGGAGACCAAAAAGTGCTCTCCCAGAAGATAGTGTCTCCAATAGCGCAAGGCATGAACAACAGCTGCCAACTCTAGATCATGCGTAGAGTAGTTCCACTCATGTGTCCTCAGCTACCGAAACCCGTACGCAACGACTCCATCTCCATGCATAAGCATAGCTCCCAGCCCGATACCCAACGCATCATAGTAAACAGTGTGGCTCTTGCCTGGCTCTGGCAAGACTAGTATTAGTGCTGACTTCAACCTCCCTTTCAGCTTCTGAAAGGCTGAATCACAAGAATACGAACATAATAACTTCACCCCCTTCTTGGTCAGACCTGTCAAAGGTGCTGTTATGCGAGAAAAGTTCTTAATGAAGTGTATGTAGTATCCAGATAGCCCTAGGATACTACGTACCTGAAATACGTTCTTCGGATGCTCCTTGGAAACTACAGCTCTCACTTTCTCTGGGTCCACAAATACTCCTTCCCCTAAAATGACGTGGCCCAAGAAGTGAATCTGATCCATCCAGAAGTGTCACTTTGAGAGTTTAGAATAAAGTCGATGCTCTCCCAGTGTACTCAGAACGATCTCAATTTGTGTGGCATGGTCATGTTGAGTGCGAGAGTACACCAAGATATCGTCCATGAAGACCACGAAGAAGGAGTCGAAGTAAGGATGGAACACATGGTTCATCAGTGCCATGAAAACTTCAGGTTCGGTCGTGATCCAAAAAGGCATGACTGTATACTTGTAAAGACCGTACCTGCTTTTTAAGGCTGTCAAAGGTACATCTGATAGTCTAACGTGCAACTGATGATAACCGGACCTCAAGTCGATCTTCAAGAACACCAGGGATCCTCGAAGCTGATCGAAAATGTCATCAATCCGCGGCAAGGGATATCTGTTCTTGACCGTCAACTGGTTTAGCTTCCGATAATCCACACAAAGTCGAAGGGTACCGTCTGCCTTTTTCGCAAACAGAACAGGTGAACCCCAAGGAGAAGTATTGGGTTGGATGAAACCCTTAGCATGTAGCTCCTCCAACTACTTCTTGAGCTCCTGCAACTCAGGTGTGGCCATCCTATATGGAGTAATGGACACTGGTGCTTCTCCTGCAACGAGCTTAATAGAGAAGTAAACCTCACGCTCTGGAGGCAAACTCGAAATTTCCTCTAGAAAGAAATCCCTAAAGCGATCTACCACTGGTGGAAATTCCAACTGTGGAGTCCCCTGATCATCTAGATAAAGACTAGAAATCTGGCATGTCACTCCTCCTAGCCCAAGATGCTCGAGTCCCACCTGACTCACCCAAACATCCCATTAACCATTATGAAGTAAATATTCACCTTCTGGTGATATGAAAATGGCTCTATAGTGATAACAGTCAATGACTGCCTGGAAGGGAATCAACCCGTCCATGCGAAGAATGACATCATAGCATGTCATCTCTAGGACATAGATATCCCATAAGAAGTGATACCCTGCAACCTCGAGAGGGCACTCTCTACATCGGCGTACACTAGATGTCCTTATTCCAAAAGGTATGTCTAGTGTCAACGAGTCGACATAAGAAAGGATGAAGAGTCCAAGGATCTCCACAACGAAAATAGAGATAAAACTATGTGTAGAACCAGTATCGAAAAGGGCTGAAGATACAACTAAGGCTACTAAAATATTACCTCGAACAGTAGAAGGGATGAGATAATTCTCATGATAAGTCTGCTCTATGGTGAAAGACTGGACTGCACCGCAACCCTGCGCCCCTGGATGGAAACTCTAAGATGAACCTCCTTGCTAGTGCTGAGGGACTGGTTGCTGGCCGCCACGGCCTCGACCTCCACCTCGGCCCGAATAGCCGGAAGAACTCCAGTTCCCTGACTGTTGAGAGACAGTTGGGGCTGATCCTGAATGAGGAGTCATGGAAGAACCCCTGTAACCTGCTTCTGGTGAGAAAACCTTGCAGAGACACTGAAGGTGACCCATCTTGCCGTAAGATCGCCACTCCATGGGGTCTCTCTGGCACTGCAGCCTCGTGTGCCCTGTCCGGCCACACTGGCAGCATGTCACCTGGCTACCTGATGATGTGTTTCACTTCTTCGAATCACTGCGTGTAGGCTATCTATGGAGCTTCTTGCTGTCATCTGGAGGCAAACTAGCTCTGGAATAAGAACCACCCAGGTTCGCAGCTCTAGAGTCTCTCGGATTTCACTACGCAATCAGTGCCTGGTTGATGATGGAAGTAAAGGAAGTCGGCTGGAAGATGTTCACATGCGAGAGGATCTCCCGCCTGAGTCCATCCAAAAAATTCCTCACCAAGAACACCCCACTCCCATCCTGAAGGGGTGTAAACTGCTGCAGCTCAGTGAAACGAGAGGAATACTACATGAAAGATAGAGTACCCTGATCTAAGCTCATGAACTCTGGGGCTCGATTGGCCCTCATTGTCTCCGGGTAGAATTAGTCGTAGAACACGCGCTGGAACTCCTCCACAGCCATAGGCTGCTGCTGACCCGCCTGTGAGATCACGTCACACACTAGTGCATAAAACGTTTTTTACGTCACCATTTTTTACGTCGGTTTTATATAACTGACGTCATAATATGTAAAACGAGGTTTTTTACGTCGGTTATTTAATAACCGACGTAAAAACATGTTATTAGTACACCTTTAACGTCGGTTATAAAAATAACCGACATTATTAATCGCGCGGCTTCGTTTTTTACGTCGGTTATAAATTAACCGCCGTTAAAAACAGAAGCGGGGGGTGTGTGTTATGTCGGTTATTAAATAACCGATTTAAAAAACGCGGTTTTTGAAGGCCTTTTTACGTCGGTTATAAAATAACCGACGTAAAAAAGAATCCGTAGATGTTTTTGACGTCAGTTATGGATTAACCGACGTAAAAATACGCGGATTTTGAGCCCTTTATAATGTCGGTTATAAAATAACCGACGTAAAACAAGAATCAGAGGAAGGTTTTTACGTCGGTTATTGAATAACCGACGTTATAAATGTTTTTAAAAAAATTATAACGTCGGTTATTGAATAACCGACGTGATAACTCATTTAAAAATTTACCCAAACCCGTGGATTGTCATTCGCGAGTTTACCTTTGACAGTCGCGACTCGTCTCTCTCGCGCGTAAACCCGAATCGGCTCGTCCATTTCGTTGTTTTAGAATCGTTTTGCGATCATCGTTTCTCATATTTAATCTCCTCGGATCAATCATCTAAACTCGCAACACTCGGGTAATCCTCCCACTCGATCTTTTTTTTTTCGCGGATAGTATATATATATGTGTTGTGATTTTTTTGTTGAAACTAGCTAAGATTCTTCGATTGCGAACCCTTTTAACATGTTTTGGCACCATAATCTTATTTATCATCCCTAGATCTATTAATTCGACTTGCAATATTGACTAATTTTATGATTTCACTAATTTTTCATCGTTTTCTATAAATCCCCGAGAGGGTTGGGGCGTGTCCAAGGGTGTGGGTGGGTGTTGGGAGGTGTCCAAGGGTGTGGGTGGGTGTTGGGGGGTGTCCAGGGGGGTGTCCAAGGGGGTAGGGGGTGGGGGTGGTGTTTAGGAGGGGTGGGGGGGCTGTCCAGAGGGTTGGGGGTGTCCAGGGGGGTGTCCAAGCAGGTCGGGGGTGGGGGGTTGTGTCCAGGAGGGGTGGGGGTGCTTTCTAGAGGGGTCGGGGGCTTTCCAGAGGGGTCGGGGGGTGTCCAAGGTGGTGTCCAAGGGGATGCGTGGGTGTGGGGGCTGTCCAAGGGGGGTGGCGGCCTGTCCAGAGGGGTCGGTAGGGTGTGGGGGGTGGTGTCCAGGAGGGGTGGGGGGGTGTCCAGAGGGGTCGGGGGGTGTCCAGGGGGGTTTACAAGGGGGTGGGTGGGTGTGGGGGGCTTTCCAAGGGTGTGGGTGGGTGTTGGGGGGTGTCCAGGGGGGTGTCCAAGGGGGTAGGGGGTGGGGTGGTGTTTAGGAGGGGTGGGGGGGGGGCTGTCTTGAGGGTTGGGGGTGTCCAGGGGGTGTCCAAGCAGGTCGGGGGCGGGGGGTTGTGTCCAGGAGGGGTGGGGGTGCTTTCTAGAGGGGTCGGGGGCTGTCCGGAGGGGTCGGGGGGGTGTCCAGGGTGGTGTCCAAGGGGATGGGTGGGTGTGGGGGGCTATCCAAGGGGGTGGCGGCCTATCCAGAGGGGTCGGTAGGGTGTGGGGGGTGGTGTCTAGGAGGGGTGGGGGGCTGTCCAGAGGGGTCGGGGGGTGTCCAGGGGGTTTACAAGGGGGTGGGTGGGTGTGGCGGGCTGTCCAAGGGTGTGGGTGGGTGTGGGGGGGTGTCCAGGGGGTGTCCAAGGGGGTAGGGGGTGGGGGTGGTGTTTAGGAGGGGTGGGGGGGGGGGGGGCTGTCCAGAGTGTTGGGGGTGTCCAGGGGGGTTTCCAAGCAGGTCGGGGGTGGGGGGTTGTGTCCAAGAGGGGTGGGGGTGATTTCTAGAGGGGTCGGGGGCTGTCCAGAGGGGTCGGGGGGTGTCCAGGGTGGTGTCCAAGGGGATGGGTGGGTGTGGGGGGGCTGTCCAAGGGGGTGGCAGCCTGTCCAGAGGGGTCGGTAGGGTGTGGGGGGTAGTGTCCAGGAGGGGTGGGGGGCTGTCCAGAGGGGTCGGGGGGTGTCCAGGGGGGTTTACAAGGGGGTGGGTGGGTGTGGGGGGATGTCCAAGGCTGTGGGTGGGTGTTGGGGGGTGTCCAGGGGGGTGTCCAAGGGGGTAGGGGGTGGGGGTGGTGTTTAGGAGGGGGGGGGGGGGCTGTCCAGAGGGTTGGGGGGTGTCCAGGGGGGTGTCCAAGCAGGTCGGGGGTGGGGGGATGTGTCCAGGAGGGGTGGGGGTGCTTTATAGAGGGGTCGGGGGCTGTCCAGAGGGGTCAGGGGGTGTCCAGGGTGGTGTCCAAGGGGATGGGTGGGTGTAGGGGGTTGTCCAAGGGGGTGGCGGCCTGTCCAGAGGGGTCGGTTGGGTGTCCAGGGGGGTGTCCAAGGGGGTGGATGGGTGTGGGGGGCTGTCCAAGTAGGTGGCGGACTCTCCAGAGGGTATTTGGGGTTGTCCGGGTGGGTGGGGGTCTGTCCAGAGGGTTGGGGGATGTCCAGGGGGGTGTCCAAGGGGGTAGGGGGTGGGGGTGGTGTCCAGGAGGGGCGGGGGGCTGTCCAGAGGGGTCGGAGGGTGTCCAGGGGGGGTGTTATATCTTACTATATTATGTTTAAAAAATAATATTCAAGCATATTTTTTTAAATACACATTGATTTGTTTTATATTTCAAAATTGTTTACATTCAAATTATGATATTTTTCATATAAACATATATTTGTCTTATCTAAAAAATATATTTTTTTTTGCTATTTGTTATAGGCAATAATGAGTCGAAGTTGGATTACGACACATCGAATGAGAAATGAATATGAGGAAGGTGTTGATGCCTTTTTGGAATTTTCTAAACGAAATGTTCCAAGTAGTGACATTTTTTTCTGTCCATGCCTGAAATGTTTGAATATGAAGAAGTTGAAAAGTAGAGAGATAAAAGATCATCAGATTTGTCATGGTTTCAATCCGAGTTACAACCCTTGGATTTGGCATGGCGAAACTGGACAGAATGTCACTGATGATAATGAATCGCAAGATGGTAACTCCGATGGAATTGAAGAAATGATTCGTGATATTGTAGCAGAACAAATTGAGATAGAACCGACAGTTGCACGTCTATATGGTGATGCCGAAAAACCATTATATCCTGGTTGTACAGATATTACGGTTTTGTCGGCGATGTTAAGATTGATTAACCTGAAGGAGAAACATGGATGGAGTGACAGAAGTTTTACAGAGCTGCTACAATTGATGAAAGACATTCTTCCATAAGATAATGATCTTCCAGATTCACATTATAAGGCCAAAAAAATATTATGCCCGATGGGATTGGGATACAGGAAAATACATGCCTGTCCGAATGACTGCATTATATATAGGAAGGAATATGAATTTATGAAAGAGTGTCCTAAATGTGGGACATCACGGTATAAGGTGAAAGAAAAATCACAAGCTGATGTAGAGATTACAAAGCTCCCTTCAAAGGTATTTTGGTATCTTTCTATAATTCCTCGTTTCAAACGTTTATTTGCTAATTCACATGATGCAAAAAGGTTAAGATGGCATGCTGATGAGCGGGTATGTGACGGAAAAATACGTCATCCATCTGATTGTCCACAATGGAAGAAAATTGATGCCCAGTACCCTACATTTGGAAATGAAATTAGAAATCTGAGACTAGGCTTGTGCACAGATGGAATGAATCCATACCGAACCCTCAGTAGCACACATAGTTCATGGCCTGTTTTATTGGTAATTTACAACCTCTCTCCTGAATTTTGTATGAAGCGAAAATATTTCATGTTGAGTATCATGATCTCTGGTCCAAAGCAACCCGACAATGATATTGATGTATACTTGTCACCGCTGATTGATGATTTGAAACTGTTATGGGCTGATGGTATTAGGGTGTATGATTCTTATAAAATGGAATATTTTCAACTGCATGCAGCGCTTCTATTCACTATAAATGACTTCCCAGCATATGGAAATTTGTCTGGATACAGTGTTAAAGGGCATAAAGCATGTCCAATTTGCGAACAACAGATGTCATATTGTCAATTACATCATGGGAGGAAAACAGTGTACGTGGGTCATCGAAAGTTTTTGCCTATGGATCACCCTTATAGAAGACTAAAAAAGGCATTCAATGGCTCACAAGAATTTGATACTGGTCCAAAACCTTTATCCCCAGATTTTTATTTTGAGAGGGTGAAAAACCTTGATGTGACATTGGGAAAGACACAGAAATCTGGGGATGATAAATAAAATTAAAGTTCCTGTTTTTAACTGTAAATGGTTTATCAGTAAAAACAGTGTTAGACAAGATGAATTTGGAATGACACTTCTTAATCTGAATTGATTGGAAGACACAACTGATTATTTTATAATGGAAACACATGCCAAACAAATTTTCTATGAAGTAGATCAATCAGATATGCAGTGGGCTGTTGTTTTACAAGGGAAAAAACAATATGTTGGTGAGGATGATTTTGATGAAGATGCTGATTTATGTGAGATCCCTACTTCCATGGAAAGATTAACAGAACATAATGATGAGTATGTTGAAGACATGGTTTGTGCCATAAAGAATGATCACGACGAAGGAATTTGGGAAAACAATCCAACTGTACATTCCTAAAATTACAGGTAACACATGTTTATTTCTTGTTTACATTTAGTTTTTTCATATAATGTTAGATACTGTAAATTTTTTACTTATTAAAACATGTATCAAACCAAAATGATAAAACAATAAAAACTGTAAAGAGGAGAAGTCCTGGGCGCACCGGCTGGCCGGTGATGAACCAGCGGCCGGCCGGTGGTGATCCAGCGGCCGGCCGGTGGTGATACAGTGGCCGGCGGGTGGTCCAGACAGAGAGGGAGGCTCTCTGTCTGGTCCACCGGCCGGTCGGTGACATCAGGCAGTGGGCAAGCTACTGCCTGGGTCCTCCGGCTGGCCGGTGAGCTCACACCGGCTGACCGGTGGACTCAGTGAGTCCACTTTTCAGCTTTCTTGGGCCAAACCATGTCTTCAACATACAACAGACTGTGTTTACAATGTTTATCATTGTTTAACATGTTTACCATATTACCAATGTTTACTATTATGTAATTTGGTACACTTTTCTATTTTCTGATTAAATAGTATTACAATATTTGAATTTGTATATTTGTAAACTAATGTTTGTTTTTTTGATTTGAAGGAAAATGACAGATCAATCAGTTGATCAGCCACATGATTCTGGAGATGAGCATATTGGTCATACATCTGGGGAAGAACATTCACATGCTCCTATTACGAAAAAGAGTTCAAAGGTTGGTAAGCGTGGGTGTACACGTTTACCAAAATTATCACTTGCCCGTACGAAGGAGGAGAGGATAGTCGTGGAGTTTGATGATGATGATCTTCCTAGAGGTCCAAATGCTAAAGATTTTATGGGTTTTGTAGCAACTCAGGCTAAGAGCCAAGTAAGCATTCTCTATGATGATTGGAGAAGTGTGGATAAGGCGATAATTTCTCAGCTGTGGGAGACCATTTTGGTAAGATCTTTTGCTATTGTTTGACTGTTCTTTAAATTTTTCTAGTATATATAATATTTTTAACCTCTTTTTTATCAGATGACATTTGATATTCCTGACACTGGAGGAGTCAGGAAGAAATGCTTATCGTTGGCTGCTAGGAGATGGAGGGATTTCAAATCAACCCTCTCATCTGATTTCATTTATGGTCATAGGAGTCGTGAGAATCCATGTCGTATATATCCTTTTATAGATGAAGACACATGGAGACAATTTTTTGAAAGTAGAAGAAAAGAATCATTTTTGGTAAGGGAAATGTAAACTTTTATAAGCTTTCTTATATAAATGATCTTATTATTGTTTTGATAATTATTAATTATTCTTAATTTAGAGCAAACAAGGAAAGCTCATCAAGAGATCCAATCTAAAAATGTATACCCTCATAGTTTATCTCGGGGAGGGTATGAATTATTGGAAGAACAAATGATGGCAGAAAAATTTCAACAACTAAGAGATGAGTCTTCAAGCTCTAGAGAGGTGGCCCCTCCATCCCCTCCATCTAGACATGAGAAATGGAAAAGAGCTCGAAAGGGCAAAAAAGGACAATATCTTTCGGAAGAATCGAGACTCGTAGTTGAGAGGATTGTAAGATATCTATTTTATTTATTTATGTTTACTATTTTTGTCATATATTTCCAATCATTATTGAAATGTTCAATTAATTATTACAGGACTCTCATGAGGAGTAGAGTTCACAGGGGACATTTACACCATCTTGGAGGGAAGATATTTTATCTGTGGCATTGGGAAAGCCCGAACATCCTGGCCGTGTAAGAGGATATCCGGCAGGTGTATCGGTAAGAAAAGTGTTGCCACGTTCCACAACTTCTAATGTTGCGCGAGTTTATAAAAAAAATAGAATCCTTGGAGGCTGAAGTCCATAATATTAATGCGACAATGGAGGACAAGATTAGAGCATCGGTGCAGTTTATGTTTGCAGACTTGCAAAGATAATTTCAGGGTGCAGCTCCCACTCCACCTCTCCCAGTAGCTCCCACTCCCCCACCTCAGCCTACGGACCCCCTTTTTTATCCTCCTCCTCCGCCGCAGCTACCTACTTATTGTGAGTTGTATGTTGATGATCCTCAACATCATATAGTTTCATATGGGATGGTATATTGTATAAGAGATACAGTTCATCATCAACAGTTAGAGGTAGAGAATCAGAGGGTCACTGTACAGGATATTATAGATAGATCAGCTCGGATACCATTACCTACAGATGAGGTGACGACAGTTGGACATAGTATCAGGCATTTTTTACTTTGGCCATCCAGACTTCTTCGACTCATTACCATAGAGGTATGGATGTTATATCTTTTATTTTATATTTTTATTAATGTTTTATCATTTGAAAACTAATATATTTTTCAATTTATTTTTACAGGAATACTTCAAAGGTAAAGAAATACTGTATAGACAACAACAAAGACAGATAGCTATGACATCAGATGCAGATACTAGTAGTCTTGACAAATTTTCAAGATATTCAAATTTGTTGGCGGATCATTATGACTTTACAATGGAAGCTCATGTCTCTGGACGTGAACTAAGTGTGGGTATTATGAAAACTGATATCATGGAGTTTGTCACTGGAGATAAGTTGGGCATCAACGTGGTGCAAATTTTTATCATGTAAGTCTTAACACCTTTTACTTGTGTTATATTTATTAAAAATGTATACTTATGTATGCTTTGTATTAGGTATCTGTATAAAATTTGTGAGAGGAATGAGCTGACAGATGTATATGGATTCGTGGACCCACAATTGATTTCCCCTGAAGCATGTGCATTGGATGAGGAACAAAGAATGATTTATATTGCGGATAGATTTGAAAAGAATGTAATCACACAGTGTTTGATGATGCCTTTTTGTGAGAGGTATGAAACACATCCCTCTCAAAGAGTTAATTATCTTTTAACATAAAAAACCACTAACGTTAAATTTCCTTTTATCAGGTATCATTGGATGTTAGGGGTTTTTTGCCCTAGGGAGAAAGCACTGTATTGGATATGCTCTCTCCATGATGATGTGCGAGAAAGTTTTAAAAATATATTGGAAACGTAAGATTCAATTTCACAATAGTATTATATATTATAATGAATTTTAAATTTACCCCATTCGTATTATTTTCTAACAGGGCATGGGTCCACTTTCGAAAAAGCGCAATGAAAAGGAATTTCAAGATCAAATATGTACATGCGAAGGTAAAAATCCATTTATAATTTTTACATTTTGATTTATTACATAAAAATAATATATTGAATTTACACTCATTCAAACAGAAATGTCCTGAGCAACAAGGCATCATCGAATGCGGATATTACATGTTAAGATTTATGTATGAAATAATAACAACTGGGACACTTCTGAGTTTTGACCTGGTAAGATTTCCTCATTCTCATAATATTTCAATTTGATTTATTCATTATACACGTTGACTACTATCCTTTTCCTTTGTAGCTTTTTGTTGAACCTCAACCCTTTACTGCTGAAGATATCAAACACTTACAAGTGGAGTGGTCAAATTATTTTACAGGTTTGATTGACTTTTAGTTGTTTGTAATGTAAAATGTAATTTTGAATATTGTCAATGTAATTGAGTATTTCGTAGTGGTTTAGGTTGGATTTAGATTTTTTGGAAGTTGACAGTGTACGTTTTGAATGTTATATAAGTGAATGTTTAACTTTTCTCTACTTCTTGTTTTGGTCTACTGTTGATGGTTTTTCTTGTCTGGATTTTGGTATGGGGGGAGAGGTTCCAAGGGGGTGGGTGGGTGTTTGGGGGGTGTCCATGGGATATGGGAGGGGTGTCCAAGGTGTGTTTGGGGCTATCCTAGGGGTCGGGGGGTGTAAATGAGGGTGGGGGGGGGGTGTCCAAGGGGTGGGGGTGTCCAAGGGATATGGGAGGGGTGTCCAAGGTGTGTTTGGGGCTATTCAAGGGGTCGGTTGGGTGTAAATGAGGGTGGGGGGGGGGGGGGGGGGCTGTCCAAGGGATATAGGAGGGGTGTCCAAGGGGTGTTTGGGGCTATCCAAGGGGATGGGGGGTTTCCAAGGGGTCGAGGGGGGGGGGGGTTTCCAAGGGGTCGGGGGTGTCCAGGGGGTGGGGGGGGGGGCTGTCCAAGGGGTGGGGGTGTCCAAGGGGTGGGGGGGTGTCCAAGGGATATGGGAGGGGTGTCCAAGGGGTGTTTGGGGCTGTCCTAGTGTTCGGGGGGTGTAAATGAGGGTGGGGGGATATCGAAGGGGTGGGGGTGTCCAAGGGGTGGGGGGTGTCCAAGGGATATGGGAGTGGTGTCCAAGGTGTCTGGGAGTTCTGTCCAAGGGGCCGGTTGGGTGTAAATGAGGGTGGGGGGCTGTCCAAGGGGTGGGGGTGTCCAAGGGGTGGGGGGTGTCCAAGGTATATGGGAGGGGTGTCCAAGGGGTGTTTGGGGTTGTCCAAGGGCTCGGGGGGGGGGGGGGGGGGTGTCCAGGGGTCGGGGGGGTGTCCAAGGGGTCTGGGAGGGCTGTCAAGGTGTGGGGGGTGTCCAATGGGTGTTTGAGGCTGTACTAGGGGTCTTGGGGGTGTAAATGAGGGTGGGGGGGGGGGGGGGGCTGTCCAAGGGGTGGGGGGTGTCCAAGGGGTAGGGGGTGTCCAAGGGATATGGGAGGGGTTTCCAAGGGGTGTTTGGGGCTGTCCAAGGGCTGGGGGGGTGTCCAGGGGTCGGGGGGGTGTCCAAGGGGTCTGGGAGGGCTGTCAAGGTGTGGGGGGTGTCCAATGGGTGTTTCAGGCTGTACTAGGGGTCTTGGGGGTGTAAATGAGGGTGGGGGGGCTGTCCAAGAGGTGGGGGGTGTCCAAGGGGTGGGGGTGTCCAAGGGATATGGGAGGGGTGTCCAATGGGTGTTTGAGGCTGTACTAGGGGTCGTGGGGGTGTAAATGGGGGTGGGGGGGGGCTCTCCAAGGGGTGGGGGGTGTCCAAGGGTTTTGGTGGGGCTCCAATGTGGTGGGGGAGGCCTGGACAGGTTGTTAGGTGGGTCTAGATGAGGGTGGGGTTCAGTTGGGGCTTGGGGGAGGGCTGGCATGGTTATTTTTGTTGTTTGGTTTCTGGTTGCTTTTTTGTGAGAGCAGTGCAATTATTTAAAAAAAATATCTCTTTCACGTCGGTTATGTTATAACCAACGTGGTAAATAAATCGGTAGGGGTTTATCACGTCGGTTTTTTCGAGAACCGACGTGATAAACCGTTCCCGGGCCTTTTCTCACGTCGGTTCTTAATATAACCGGCGTGCTAAAAGGTCTGGGAATCGATTTACCACGTCGGTTATTGGATAACCGACGTGCTAAAACATTTCCCAGGCCTTTTTATCACGGCGGTTATTTAAGAAACCGACGTGATAATAGGCCCGGGGAAGGGTTAATCACGTCGGTTATGTCATAACCGACGTGATAAACGATATCCCAGGCGTTTTATCACGTCGGTTTATAAATAACCGATGTGATAAACCCCCGTGATGTTAGGGATGTTACGTCGGGTTTTAAATAACCGACGTAAAAAAAGTTATTTATAACGTCGTTCGTATTAACGTCGCCTAAAAACCGACATAAATAATGAAAAACAACCGACGTAAAAAATGTTTTCTGCACTAGTGACACCACCTCTTGGCCGAGTCCCGGAGCATGTATGTGGTGATATTGACCCGCCTCTTTGGGGGAGTCTCCAGATGCTTGAATATGTTCAGCATGGCTTCCAGCCTTGACTCTACAGCCTGACGTCCTCCCTCCCTTGAGAACGTGGGAGGATGCTGCTGCTGAAAGACCCACGTCAAGTCTTCCATAGATGAGGCAGGAGGCGACGCTCCCTGGAAGGCCTGCATTATACACATGAAACCTTCCATGAATTGCGCATCAGCACCCATGACTGGTACAACAATCGGTGCCAAGGATGGCTCAGCTGGGGGATCGATAGGAAGTCCATGAGCTTCCATATCTGGCGTCTGATCACTGCGTGATGACAGACGTACAACCAGAGGACGTCTTGGAGGCATAGCTCCGAAAGATCAATAGCACTTATTATATCATGAAAACAAGGAAAGAGAACACAAGAGTACAAAATGGGAACATGGGAAGAAAAATAGACCAGATTACAAAAAAACTACTACACGGCATGTATAATAACTACACGGCGTGTCTACTTAAGCCACTAACATGGGCGGGTACTCCTGCACTACATGTCGTGTACACATTAAACTACACAGAATTTTGACCCCCACACATGACGTGTAATTTTAAACTATTCCCTTGCCTGAGTCTCCTTACATGGCTAACCAATATGGTCAGACTCAACCCGAGGCTACATGACGTGTTCGAAATAAACACGGCGTTTCTAAACAAGGCTTCGCCGGCCTGTGTTGTTAAGCACACGACCGTCTACATGGATTAACCTTATAAGGCGTGCTCCGAACAAACATGACATGGATAGGCGAAATTGACAATGTCCCGTGTTGTTCGTGACACGACCGGGTGCTTGGGCAAGACTACAGGGCATGTACGAACAAACACGGCATGTAGAAAAGAAGGTCACGTCGGCCCGCGTTGTTCGTGACATGGCCGGGTACCTGGACAGGACTACGCGGCGTGTTCCCTATGGACACGGCGTGTTCTACCCGAGCTTCCCTGGCCCGTGTTGTTCGTGAAATGGCCGGGTACATGGCTCCGAACTCAAACGGCGTGTAACAATGGTACACGGAGTGTTCCCGAAGTTACTCCCACGACACCGTGTTCTGCTCACACGGTCAGTGACACGACCTGAAAACTACACGATGTGTATCTAAAAAGTACACACCGTGTATTCTGGGTTTTTTGGTCAGTAGCTCAGAAACTACGCATAATCCCAGAAGCACTAAAAACAATGGAAAAGATGCCAAATTCCGATCTGTGAGGGACCATAACACCTCAAGAACCAAAATTTGGTGTTCATCTTATGCAAGGAACAAACCAACAGTTTTCTAACATAACCGAAGAGAATATATCAAGCATCTATCTCATCAGCATGCATAATCTACACAGAGCCTATCACAACATCATGAAATCGCTAATTCACCCTAGATGGAATTGAAAGAATTAATGGCATGTGATTCCTACAAGTGTCTATATGATTCATGAGACGACATACCCTCATCTAATTAGGTTGCGATATAAATAGAACCGCAATATCAAAACAGTAATAGAAAAAGTCATATGAATCACTCTTGGTGAAATCAGATCAACTATAAAATCTCAGAATCAGAAACTGCAATTAATGAGGTAGTATGGCTTTTCCCTGTACATGGGTTAGCTACTCCCGAGAAGAGCATAATGCCAAGTACCGAATCCGTCCTATCCTTGGATAAGGTCTCCAAATAGTAAAGCAAGAGAAAAGAACCCCTCTGATACCACTTTTTAATGACCCGTGTCCGGAGCCCCTCCAATAGTACCCCATACCCAGTTCTCCACATGACCTCAAGCGCGTTTCCCCGAACGCCAGAGACTGCCGACTAGCAACGAGGGCCTTGGTGAGTCAGTGGGGAATCTTTTCCCTCATTCAGTAAGGTATACAAGGCAAGAAAACAACAGTAAATAGCAGAAAAAGTAAACAACATGCATAACAACAGAAACCAAACAGCGGAAGCAATGTAGAAATATAACTATGATGACAATGATGCAGCAAGTACAAGTATCTAATGAAAAAAAAAACATAACAACGTTCTGAAAAACAACTGAAACCAAGTGCAAAAAAAGTAAGCACCTCGTCATCGGGAGCCACGTCTCGGTCCCTTGCTCCATAGCTCCGGATGCAGTCAAGATCCTGAAGTAGAAGGGCGCTTTCCCTTATCTATACCCGCAGCAACATAGTCTGCTTGGGCCTAAAAGGATGGCCCAAACAGGGTGTGAGAAACAATCCTATTAGGAAATCACCGATGATTTATGCCTAACAGTCAATGAATACATGGCAGTAATAAAACAAGATGTAGTAAACAGAAAAGAACAAGAAGCTACAATCCACAGTTCTAGCAAACAAAGTACACAAGTAAGTACCCATCAACAAAAGAAGAAATAGGTAACCCTCTGTGTAGATTTCATAGTCTAACCCCTATGGTTCAATCTATAAGTAATATTAACCCTCTGGGAGGCACACACAGTCTCACATCTCTGGTTCAGCTACATAATTAAGAAGACTATCTGGGGAAGCACTCACCGTCAATTCCCCCTACAGTCTCGTATAGTGCTAAAGACTCTCCTGGGAAGCACTCAACGTCAATTCCCCCTTTGGCCCGCGTCGTGGATCTACAGACTCTTTGGGGAAGCACTGAACGCCAATTCCCTCCATAGTCTCGCATCGTAATTAAAAGGCACTCTAGAGAAGCCCTTCCGTCAATTCTCCCTTTGGTATACTAATCAATGTTCTCATAGTCTTGAGTATAACTAAACATGCTCAACATGTTTATATCATCCATGTAAACCTCAAGAACTACTCGGATATCAATTAAGGCTCAACAGAAATAATAAAACAAAAGTTCCACTATCCCACAACTAGGCATGGAAACTGGAAAAACACCAAATAGGTAGAACAAGCATGGAAAAGCAATCTAAGCACAAAAAAATTACTCTAATCACAACCAATAACCTCTACTAAAGCAATCAAGCAAAGCAGGCAAGTAACAAGGGAAAAAAATGAAACACGCAATACCCCGTTCAAGGGTATTGGTGGAAATTGCAAAAAAATTCATCAAATTTCTACAGAAAGGCACAAACCACCTACTTCAAATCTAGGAGATCAATATACGTGAACCACGACGACATATTCATCTTAGAACAACGTAGATCTGAGAAAACGCAAAAAACTTTCACCCCAAGATATCTTGAAAACAAGGAGGAATCAAGAAACAAGGCTCAAGAAGAAGGAAGAACTCACCGCTGTGATTCCAAAGCAATCGACCGTGCTCGAATCGGAGAACGGACGACGAGGAGGAGCCCGTCGAAGATCTGACTGTATGGTCGCTCTCAGACGGATGAAAACTGGAGATGATGATGGTTTTGGGGGTTAGGCGCGACCACGGTCCGTTTAATGAAACAAAATCACACGGTGTGTACTTCTTGAATACATGGCGTGTAATTCAATTTTTCCGTGCTGCGAATCAACCGGCCTCCACCTCATCCTTACACACCGTGTGTGTGGCCCGGCACAGCCAGCACACGACATTGAGTTAGAGAAGAGTACAAGGAGTGTACTCAAAAGGTACACGGCGTGTACTTCAAAAATTTCCAGAAAGTTTATTTTCCTTAAAAACTCAAAAAAATCAGAAACATACATAAATTAAGATCTGAGTTCTTATAATATTCTTTTGTAATTAATTGTTTCTATTTTATTTCTTCTTTCATTTAATTAAAATATTATTTCCCCATGATTAAATAATAACTAAAATAAACTTAATATAATGATATGTTTTATTATTAAAATCATATCCTATATCAATCTCCACTTCCATAAAATTGGGAAATAATTAATCATTCATGCCTACATGTTAACTATCACCTCTATGAACCAATATTGTTTGTTTTCCATTACTGTCACTCAAGAATAGTTATAATTATGCAATTAATGTTTATATATGATATTAAATAAATATTTATGATTATAATATAACAATATATAAATTATTTCCTAAATTTTCTATTTGGATAAAAATAATAACGACTTTTATGCCTACATGTAAACTATCACCTCCATTATGTGTTGTGATTAATTTTTCATTAGCACATCACAAGTATGATATCTATATAGGTATATTTAAATTATCAATTTCATATTTATATTATTATCATTTCTCTAAAAATATAGTATAAGAATTTCATTTTTCCGTAATGCTCAATGAAAAATATGATCGTTACTCATATGTACATATGACCTATTATCTCCAAGATTACACTGATGATCTAATTTAAAAAATACACATAAATTGTTTTTTAAAAATTTAAATTAATGTGAAAACTGATTATTATTTCATTAATGTAATTATAGAGTTGATTTAATAATATCTACTTCTGGATATAAACATTAGTCCATGTCATTTTAGACTAATGTACCAAATATCATCAAAAGATCAAACATGAAATAAAATAATTATTTTAATGTTATAATATAGTGATAAAATATATAAAAATAATGATGTCATTTAAAAGGTTCTCAATCAGGTAAATAAATAACTTATGTTTATTATTGTATAAGATAAAGAGAATACAAGATGAATTAAACTCATGGTCAGGGACTTCGGCTCAATCATCATTCATTAACACATAAATTGATGTTATAGACCAACCATCTTTTATGATGTGTAGTTATATCCGAGTTTACTTGTGGTATAATTATTTTATTAATTATCAACTAGAATAATTCTTATATAAATATTATTTTTTCATTTGTTTTATTAGTTAAATGTTTAATGTGGTATGTGATGCTTTGAATGTTTAAATAATTCATCCTTTATCAATGTCAATATTGTTGAAATTATTTTACATGTTTATTTATATAGATATAAAAATTAATATAAAGAAAATTTGGTGTCTCATTGTAATTTAATTAAATGGTTTTGAAAAATGAAACATTTTATGCCTTCTATGAGGAGCAATTTACCTCTTTTTTAAACAACAAAAGGAATGTTTTTATTGTATACAGAGACAAAGAATTATCAGCCACTATAACCATTATTTGATATTTGGGTTCCTCTACATGACTTAATATTTTTAAAATAAAAATACATCTCTTATTCATATTTCATGGATATTATTACATTGATTTTTTTTTGAATTTAGATTGATGATTTGAATATACTAAAATGATTTATTGAGATTAAAAATGAAATTTTAAGGGTGAAATAATGATAATTGAAGTCAATTATGTATTATGATTATATAATTGTACTTTTAAATTTGATAGTTGGTAATGTGAAAATCCAAGTATGGCTGGTTCCATGATGATCCATGGATGGGTGGTTTTATTATTAAATCCAATGCATTGGGTATGGAGGATAGTCATATATCTATTCTATTTATAATAGTGAAATGAATAGATGTCAGTCATATGACTATTACATTTGTTAGAGTGACATGTATGGATGTTATTCATATGGCTATACCATTTGTAAGAGTGACACTTATGGAAGTTGACCTTGTGGTCATTACATTTTAGTATAAAAATTTCCAAAGTTTCCTACTTATATATTATATGTTTTCTAATATGTATATAATATAATCATTAATTTTTGAAAGGAAAAATAATTATAATATGAAATGATGATATCTTATTGGGTTAAAAATGTACGATTTTTATTAAGTAAATGTTTTATGGGTTTTCACGTGAACAATGGATTTCTTTTTTATATCCCTTACTATAATTTTGTGCTCATACCATGTTTTAAATTTTTTTTCACATGTCTTAAAATTGGTAAGGGGAAAAAAGATGGCATGATGAACGAATTGAAGTAGTTTATGGAGAAGAAGGAATATTTTTTTTAAAAGGTTTTCTTTGATGTATGAGATGGATACTTTGTATATTTTTTCACATGTACTGAATTGGTTTACTATTTAAAAGTTTTTCATAATTATCTAAAACTCTAGACCAAACAGATATTTGGTCATGAAAGAAAGTAAATTATAGTCAATTGTCATTAGAATATGTTATTTTCATGGATGGTTCTTTACAGATGTGAAAATAATATACATCAGCTATATTTTCCATTCACCCAACTCAAAAATACCATTGTTAATGTAGTTTTATAGAAACTTCTTATAGAAAAAACATTTTTTTCACAAGGATCATGTTGTTGGGAAAGTAGTCAATATAGTTTTTAGGGTAATCTCTCCTGACCTTATGGTTTCTGAAATCCTCAAAGGTTTTATTACATGACACAGAGAAACATAAATTGGACTCTATCATCCTTGAACAAGTAGACTATGTTCATTCATTTTATGTAAGTATCCTTAGAAACCTGGCCCTAATATGGTGCTTAGGAAGCATTCTCATAATATGTTTTCTTTTAGAGAAATGAATTTTACATTGATGCTTGAATTTAGACTCAGTAATATAGATAATATTACATAAAAAGAACCATTTATATTCATACATAATTCTACACTAGAGGTAAAGGAGGTATTGGGTGTAACAACTACATAGTCATTCATAGAGATTCCTCTAATAGTTGATAATTGATGGTAAAATAATGAAATCCACATGATTAATTTATGGATATGATGGTTTTAAATATCTTTTCTAGAATAATTCTAAGTACATCTTCTAGTCATATTCTCTAGAAGATATAGATCAAAAGAATATGTGATCCCTGACCTATAGTTTAAATTCAGTTTCACCCAATTTTTCATACATCTTGCACCTGGAAAGGACTATGATTCTTGTGCTATGAAAGGTGGAGAAGAATTAACATTGTAATTTTTTATATATAACTTCTTATATAGTGATGTTCCCCAAGACTAGTTGTATATACCAATATGAGGAATGTCCTTCCAATTTCTAGACTAATCATCATGGGATTGAAGCATCCTATTACTCATGATTTCCCATCATAATTACACACTCACATTTTAGGTGTGATTGATATTTAATTTGGTCATCTATACAATATTACAAGGAAAAGGTTGAGTAAAAAAATAGATTTTAGATTATTATGATACACTAAAACTATATATGGATTTTTTTTAGGCAAAACATAGGACTATTGTGTCTCTATAGCCTCACGATTATGCGATAGATAACATATTACAACATTGGGGGAGTTTGGATATGTGTCTAGACCCCAAATATCATGGTATCTTATATAATGAGGCGATCATGACGTAAAGGTATGAATTAATGGTAATTGAGTACGAATTAGTTGTGTGGAAGAATGATCTTTTCATTTATTGGAAAGAGGTAACATTATTTATCATGCTCTAATGGGAATTATCTCCAACCTTGACCATAGGAGACCGAACATGGAGGACTAGTAGTTTGTATTTCACTAGGAGAATGACAATAACCTCCAAAACATCTCCTTGCATAATTTGTTTTCATCTAAGAAGTTTAATTGTGATATTGTTGTTTATATAATTCCCATACAATAAACCATCCATTTTTTTGGAATTTTACACATTTTTAATAATTTCTTAAACTGATGGAGTAGTTTAAAAATATATTTTACCTTTTCTATATGTTTATTAATATGTGTAAAACCTGAATAGGACTTCTATGACCCAATTTATATATCTTATAATGAGTGTCGATAACTATCAAAAGGCCATCCTGACATTATATCCCTCCTCTAAGGTATGTACTTCCTTATTCTCCTTTCCATCAGACTCATGTCCCTGATCATCAATAAATTTGAATATGATGACATTCATTGTGGTAGTGTTTGGTGGGGGAAATTCACCATAAACATGTAGAATAGCATGAGGGACCTGTCATTATTATGAAAAATGGATGAATTAGACGGTATCATATTTCTTTATCCATGAATCTATATATGTGGTGACAAATATCCATTTACCAATTAATCATTGTGAGGCTCGAGATACAGGTTTTCTATGAACTCTGGAGGTACCCATAATAATTTGGGTGCTATTCTATTTGTATTTCCATAATATATACAATTGGGAATTATTAATGGAGAGACGTAAGTTATTCATTGTTTTTTGAATTGGCCAATATGTGGTCACAATTTATTTGGAATATATAACACTTGGATCATTAGAGAAATTATATGTTATCCCTTCCAAGAAATATCAAAATATTTTAATATGGCGTTTCAGGTGGATATAATATGGGTATTAACTTTTCGGTGGAAAAGAACTCCCATAAAACATCACCCTCATATTCATTGTTGGGAGTTTAGTCTTTATCTTTGTCTCCTTAATATATTATATTTTATGTTTGTGGAACTATGGGAGTAAGTTATTTAAATATTTTCTATTTTATAGTTCCAAACATAGGAGGTGTAACATAATCCAATTTTCCAAAAAAATAAGTGAGTAAACTCTGGAGGTCGAGTGAGCTTCATGAATGTATTTATGTTGGATGGTGTTTCCATGGGATCATTCTAATAGGTAAGGAAATCAAGGGCCTATAGTTTCAGAGGGTGTTTTCTTTAATTATAAGGGGAAATCCAAATCCTAAGAAATCCATTCTTTCTAATGTAGAGGCAGATAATAAGGAGACCATAATGGGGTGGGTTGGATATATGGAGAGTCTCTCCAAGGATGCAAAAAAATCCTCCCCACAAAAGTAATTAAGAATAGATTTTTTCACCTTATTAACATCAACCACATGGATGGTAATCATCAATATATGGGATTATTTCACTTTCTTTATGGTGGAAGTGGTGACATTCCACTTTAGTTATTACTTTCATGGGGCCTTGAAAGGTAATGGGTGACCCATTATTGATTTCCCAAAACCTATAAATATCGATGGCATAGGATTTTTATAATCATGTTCCATCTAGGTTTTTAGGTATTCCATCAATGCATGTAATGTTTGATGTTGGAGATATCATGTTAATGATGGGTTGATGTTATTCATCCATAACAATTATCTATATGTAATTAAAATTCTATTACATGGGAATGACATTGAATTTGGTTAGTGAACACATTTATATGACCAATTTTGATGAATATTTCATTTTTTGGGAGGTATCATATGATTTTTATTGGTGTATCCTATGGATAAGAGCATCGAACCATCCTGCATGGTGGTTTTAATAGGTCTCAATCCCATCCTTGGATGGATTTCCCACTTTGAGGGGGCCAAGACAACAGGGGATGGGTATTTGTTGGTTCATTCCATTGAATTATTTTAAATGTCATATCATCATGAATGGATGGTCACCTTTCTTTGTAAATTCCGGTGTGTGTTTCATAATGGGAAGAATGTAAAAGGATATAATCAACCTACTCATCTAATTTTGGGTACATCCTACATTGTTGGGGATGTTGAGTAGTGGGATACCTCTTAGGAGACTATCTAATGGTTCCCATATAAGGTGACTCCAACACATCACATGCCTTCTTAGAATTAGTGAGATAATTACCTCTATAAACTTTAGAGAGGATCACAAAAAGTTTTGACATGGTAATGGGTGGGTGGGATTTCTCCTTGCATTCTCCATTAAGATGATTCTGGTCTCATAGTGGTTTATCGTCCTGTTGTTCACAAACCATCACCTATTTGGGGATGGCTCCTTTCTCCTTATATCAGTGTGTGTGGGATTAAATAATAATATACTAGATAAACTATATGTTATAGAAATTACATCAATGCCCATTTTCCATTATGGAGGTGTACATTTTATTAGAAGATTAATTTTATAGGACAGTGGCATGATTACATATTCTACCCAATGGATTGTTTTTGGACTAATACTACAATTTTTTAACTATTTTCATATATAATTTACTATTCTACATTTTTATACATGTCTAGATAATGTGATTCCCGAAGAGGCAAATTCTAATCAACCACTTTGTAGTTTAATAGAATGGATAAATATGGATCTTGTTTATAATGAGGGATTCAGAACACTTCTCATTCACTACAAAAAAGGTAGAATATATTCACATCTTAATATCAATTATGTTTTTTAATGCTTCCACCATGATAAACATTCATGTGGGAGACATACGATGTTGGAATAATCATGATCCCCATGCCCAATATAATTACATTCCTAAGTCTTTCATCTTTCACCATTGTGAATGATGGTGTCATATCCATGATGGGAATGAGGTGGAATGATGCATGTTCTTCCTTCCACGTATTCCTCTATAGAGGTTTTGAAATATTGTGGGTTTCCCATATAGATATAAGACTTTTTCATGATTCCTCTTCATGGAACCATCATTTAGTCAACAATAGTAAATATTTATTCCTTCTTCCATAACATGGAGGATACCTATGGTTATAGCTGATGATGATAACAGGAATGTTGGGAAACTATAAAATCCTTCCACATTAATGATTTTGATGGAATTTTATTCTCATTAAATAAGGTTTGATGGGAGATAAACATTTTCATACCAAATTCACTGTAAGGAAACATACATTTGATGCCTTATCCATACAAGGTTCATCACATAATGAATATTGTCTTCATATCATTGGGTGAATCATATTTGTCATGTCACGCCTCTAGTTATCATCTAACTAGAAATCATATTATCATAACATAAGACATCCTAGGATCATTACCTATGTAATTCTACGCTCATTAAACTATGTAAGATCTTCAGATCAACACATAAGTAATTTTCATGAATATACAATGTTCATCTCATTACAGATTTTTATTCTTATCAAATAAGTAATATTAGTCTCATAACATGTTGTTGAATCTACTGTGTTTTTACTGTGAGAAGTAGAATAGTTTTTATTCTTACCACAAATGGGATTTTTATTGTCATCACCTAAGGAATATCATGATCATAAAATGATGTAGAATCTCATGATTTCCAACGTGGAGAGGAACAAGATGTATTATTCCCATCGCATTGGCATCATAGAATCGTCACCAATGATTACCTAGGCTCATAACCTAAGGCTAGGTTTCTGATTCATCATTAGTAATAAATAAATTATATTAAAGTGGATGTGCTTGAATATTTACAATGCAGTTGGTGACCCACACAATTCACTCATCACATACTTTTCTATGAACATTAATACATTCCTATGTGGGAACTAATATTTTATATTCTTGTGTGTGATACTAGCGAATTTTAAAGTCATGTTGATGGATTCTTCCCATATACACTCATCGCCTTTTAAACTAGGCATAAGCTAGCATATTATATTGATACCAACACACAAGGGGACATTTTAGTTATAAAAGTCTCCTTTTAATCTAGAATAATGATCTTTAATTTGACTAATGGACCTCATGGTGGTAGGTGAGATTTGATATTTATTCTTGTTTCGGAGGCAAAAATGTCACCACCAACTTGTAACACATGAATTACTGATATTACTGTTGGAATAATCAGATATATCTATTAGAACTCAGATAGGTTTCTTATGTTACCTATAAATAAATATTGATCCAAACCCATGTATTTATTTTATTTCATAGTTTATGGTTATAAGGAAAAAAAATTTCATGTGTATTAACATAATTTTGTAAGAATTATTTCATTATTAAAGGGATCAAAATAAGGTATGGTGGGATTATTTTTAATATAATATTCTAGGAAAATGAATTGATTATATGAAGCTTGTCACATAGGGAATCTCATGAATTTTATTTTAGGAATCCAATACTTAAAAAATAGGGAATCCCATGCTTCTCACAAAGAGTAAGGCTATTGTTTAGAATCCTTTTATGATCTTGTCATTATGTTTAACATAATTCCTCTAGGTTTTAGTCATATAGTTTAAAATCATGTGGCAAGAACATTGTTATATTTGTTTTAAATATTTTTTTCTTAGACATCACAAGGTCTTACCCATGGAGCATACCATTCCCTGTTATTGTGGGAGGTTTGAATGTTTTAGGTATATTTATCATGATAATTGAGTGGAATGATATTCATTTTCCATCAATGATGTTAACACTATGGATTACATATCCACAATAAATGGGCTTCTGGGGGAAAGGAATAAAACCACTCATTTTAAGTTGTATATTGGGGACCTGAGTGAGGATGCATATGGGTAATATCAATAGGAAGATGAGGTTTCCTAGACTATTTATGAAGAAAAGGGGTTGGGAATTAGGGTCTATGATATGATTCATGTATATTGGGTTTTCACAAGTGTTACCAATTTTAATGTGTGTTGGTCCCATTATTACTCATCTTATATAAAAGTATGTTTAGTTAGTGTAGGAATTTAATTAATTACATAGATACTATGTAAGACAACATTAGAGTTTCATGAATCTTTAGACTATTGAAAACCAAGTGTTTTAGCATAATGACAAGGTGTGTATTTGAATGTTATAGTTGAGAACATATTTTTATGTTGGGTGTATCCTGTAGTTGTGTGAATCAATGAGATCGTGCTAAAACTCACATGTTCATTATGGATGATGTGAAACTAATATATAACAGATGTTTAGTTTATTTGGGAAATATGTGATGGTAGTCAGGAAGGATCCTTGCCTTTGATAAAAAATAAGAGTTCCGGTTCGATAAATTAATAATGTAAATGTTTTCCTAGATTATATTAATTTTGTTTGACTTTCATATGTCTAATCTGAAAAATGGTTTCTGGTGATGTTATATATATAGTAATTTTCATATGTTAGAGGCAAGATGTCACAATACATCATTAGTATCATTGTGCATTAATTGGATCACGTCAAACATGATCTCTGTAATTTCTTAGTCCTATAAAACAAAAAATTGTGTTCTGCAACACTTTTTCTGTTTTCCTTAGAGGATGGCTGGGAGATCTATTGAATTTTTCCATTTAATTAAACCTTTGTGATTATACTAGTTAAAATATAATTTTGATAGTTCCTCAAAAGACATAATTTGTTTTGTATAATGTCCAAATTGGTTCTGAAATAATTCATGTGGATTTTTTCCCTATCCATGGGTAGATCATGCATTTCAAGGCCCATGACACAATTTCTATTAAGGACATGTATGCAAGAGATTATTATAAAAAAGATATTCTATAATGATAAAAATAATGATATTAATTAAAAAAATTAAAAAATATATAAGGTATGATACTTCCTATGTTATATTTTATGAATTATCAAACAACGAAACAAGAGGCATAATTTCCCAAAATTAAGAAAAATGATTTGGTATCTATAATAAATTCTAACAGAAAAAGAAGGAATGGATTTATAGTTATGGTTTATGCATGGGGGAACATGTAATGTTCCGTTATTTATAGAGGGAATGGTCAAGATGGTGATTATATCTATAATATAATTTGGTTCTACAAAATGATTCCTAAAAATGAATTATGATTCTGGGGAAATATTTCTCTTGATTCACATACAAACAATACTTTAGATGATGTTAGTTTTTTTTATATGATGAGGAAGATCATAATTAGTTGATTAAATTTATTAATATTTGAAATGTGTAGAGAATAAATATAAAAAATATGAAAAAACTCTATTATTTCGAAATACAAGATCTTCATAAGAATTATGATACATTTTTTATTATATTTATAACATTATTGTTAAATATTTTTTCTTGAAACACATGAAAATCATAACATAATTTTTAATCCAATATCTAATGTTAAAACTATTAAAAAATTATTTCAAGTTTTAAATATTATTATGTGGATTTTAATAAATGTTTTTCACAGTGAAAACATTCTAAAACAATATTTAGTTTTTGTATCACTTTTAAATTATCTTATTTTTAGTCTAACAATTTTGTTATAAAAATTATACCTTTCTGTACAAAATTATATTGAATATTTCATAAAAATGGACACTATTCAATGAATGTTTCTAAATATTTATTAACATATAGGGATATTATTTTACATAATTATTTGTACAATAGGAGTGCATCAGCGATCAAGATTACATTCAGTATTCTGAGGACATGATTAAGAATGTCATATTTATATTTTAGGGGTGTGTTCATATTCTTAATGGTATATCTATGGTTTTACGCTTAGTGAATGTGGTTGGATGAGGATTTAGGTAATGACTACTTCTTTGTAAGATAATATTCTGGTTATATGGTTAAGGCTGAGTGATTGGAAATTATAGGATCCTTGGATTGTTTTTCCTACATGGTTCAATGACACAATATAATAGCCGATGTGGATATCCCTAATGATGTATCATGTGATGATTATGCTCACTAATCCTTGTTTATTCCTTTTTTATAGTATCATTTGTAGGAACCATACTTTCTATTGTGGAGCCTTAAGAAATTGTCTTAATAGCATGGATTATACTCATCGCTATATTGCATCGACTAGGGGTACCTGCGGGGGAGAGATGAATTGCATCACTACTTGATTCAACACAACGACATTCCATCTTAATCATATTTAACATACAATATTTCAACTATTTGTTAATAGAGTATTCAAGGGTTATGTGGATTTTGTGCCCTTCTCTCAATTCAGAAGGAATAAAATAATTCAGCATAAAAAATAATTTTGACACTACATGTGGATAGTTATTTCCCTCAAATTATTGATTTTTTTTATTAAAGATATGATTGGTTTCATATCAATGTGTTTACTAAAAAAGATGTTGTGGCCAATGGAGGAGCTGATTAGTTCAACCAAAAAATAATAATTCCTTCCATATAAAAAAATGTCTTTCTTCCTAAATAGACATAAATATTCTATAAACATTGACTAGAAAGCTAAATTAATTCACCTAAATATTCTCCTTAACTAATGGGGGTGTAACATCCAATTTTCATAAAATGAAACACTATTCTCAAATAGGATACATGATACTCCACATTGAAGTTTAGAGAACAAAAAAATAATATTTAAATGTTATCATTGAAACGTAGCCATTAGAAAGATGGGAATGAACAAAATTATCAAAATTGTAAAAATATTGTTAACACGTGTGGATATAATTAATAATTTTGGAAAAAAGTAATTATAAATTAATGTAAAACCCTTTTTAAAATTAGAGGTGATGTTTTTCTGAAAACATATATAAATTTGTGCATATGTGTTTTATAACTAATAAAATTACTCATGGTAATGTATATTATTGAAATATATATGTAATATATTCAATATAATTTTTAATGTTCATATTATGTGTTTTACATAAATTATATAAGAAAAAAAATCCTATTTTAAAAATATAGGTAATTTTTTCAAAAAAAGCTAGTTTTACATCAATTCAATGATGTACCTATTTTAAAACTAGTTTTTTAAAATTGATATAACCTATTAGAAATAAAAATATTATTCTTTACTATATATTCATATAAATTTAATTTTTTAATTTTTTTTATTTTATTGTTAATATTCATTTTTTATGAATAATGAAAAATTAAGTCATTTTATTTGAAAACTAATTATCCATAAATTTTTGGGATTATGGGTTTCACTAATGGTTCGAGCCATTCTGGTAATTATTTAAAAAAATATATTTATATTGTTAAAAAATATTTACCAATAGTTCAATAGTATAATTAGAAATAAAAATTGATAATTCAATCTAATGTATTTCACTGGAATCAATTTCACATTAAATTTAAATTAAAAAAAATTATGAACTTTTGAACATTTTACATTAAAACTAGTTTTCTTATTCTATTAACAGGATTAATTTTAAAATAATTTATATAGATTATATATAATCAAATTCGAAAAATGGATTCCATATTTGGAATCATAAGGTCTAAATTATGTAAATATATCCCCTTAATTTTGGGAATTATGAATTGTAACTTTGTTAATAAACATTATTTCCATTGTTTTGGGTAAATATGGTAATTAAAGGAAGAGGTATTATTATAAAACTACCCAAACAATATTCCTAATTATATTATATGAGTTTTGCTTGACCAATGAAATCAATTGGCCAAAATTATGGCCATTGGAAATCACTAGGTAGTGTTTATGAAATTTATAATATTTTATTCATAGTTAATGATGTCAGAATCATGTCTATTATAAATATAAAAATTTAAAAATGGGGTTGTAGAAGTGATACCTTATAATATATATAGTTTTAGAAACCTTAAATGATTAACTACATCATGGTAATTTATTTACTATTTTTATGAAATAATAAAAGTAAAGGTATCGGTGTCCCAATGCTGATGTGGTAATTGCTTCATTAATGGAAGAATCTAATAAATGGTACCAAAAATATTATAATTAAAAAAATAATAATTTATTTCATCCACTATTTTTTGGATTACTTTGACTTGATAGTAATGTGTTCAAATTGATGGGTTGACTATATATTGTTCTTTATGATATTCTAAAAACTTCAGTAATGAATTATGTCAAAATTGACAATAATGATATTTTAAAATATTATATTTTTTAGTAAATGCGAAAAAATTTATACAAATCAATGAATCATCCAAATAGTTGGGATAATTCGTAAAATTTCAAAAATTCTACTCCTATTTTCAATTTGTAATGTTCTGTAATTATATTTTCCATAAATATAAATATTACATAATAAAATGGTAATAGCTAAAAGGGATAAAACAAAAAGATAAGTAGTAAAAAATAAAATGATGTTTAATTTTTGTTGTATTATTTTATTTAGACACATAATTATCATATATTAGAAATAAATAAATTCTTACACATTTTTAATAGAAAATTAACTTACATTAAATTAATAATTTGATGAATAAGAAGAGTGCCCATCCCCTCACCTATGACTGGGAACCTATTATTCTCTATTATTCAGAAAATAAAACATAATTTTATCCAACTAGATATACACAATGACATTCCTATAATATATCCCCCCATTCAAGAGTCCTTATATTTGTAAGTAAACCCTTCTTTTTGTTATTAAGGTGTTAGTCAAAGAAGATCATCTGAATAATAAATAAATTATCCATAATAAACTAATATTTTTCATATTCATCCCTGATCAAATAATATATAAATTATCCATAGTAAAATAATATTTTATTTTGTTAATATCATCACATAAACTTGTCTCCACATCCATCAAATGGGAAAACAATACATTGTTCGTGCATACGGGGGAACTATCACCTCCATGAACATATAAAATTCATTCTCCATTACCATCACTCATGACTACTCATAATTATGGAATTTATTTTTATGTATAATATTATTGGAATATTTATCACTATAGAATAATAATATATTATTATTATTAACTTTCCACACTCATAAAAATCATAACGTCATTCGTGCCTACATGTGAACTATCACCTCCATAAGGGGATGTGATTCATTTTTAATCACCACAATATAAGTAATATTTATATAAGTATATTTAAATTATTATTAAGATTTTTAGGTTATTATTATTAATATGTATATAAAAAATAATAATTACCATATTTCCATAATGATCAACGATGACTGAGAGCATTACTCATCCCAACGTATAGGCAACCATCTCCATTATTATAACAAAATTTATTTTTCTGAAAATAAATAAATGGTTTTATTTAAATGATAAATTAATGTTTAAAAGATATTATTATTTCATGAAAATTATTTACGAGATTATGGCATAATGACCACTTTTCCCTATGGACACAATACCAAGTCATTTTCGACTCATGTATTGAAATTCATCAAAACCATTAACATGAACAGAAATAAAAAATTATTTCTCATAGTATAGTGATAAATTATATAAAAGGAATAATAAAAAGGAAATATTTTATCAAAATAGTAAATAACAAACGTAAGTTCACCACTCAAGATGATAAAGAACATACATGACGAATTAGACTCGAGGTAGGAACTTCTCTTAAATATTCTTTCAAGAGGCATAGATTGATGCCATGAACCCACCTTCTTTAATGGGGTTATATACGTCCCCTTTCACATAACATAAATTTATTTTATTTTCTGTCATTTTTTTATTGTTTTCATAAATATTATTCATTCATTGATTTTATGATTTAAATGTTTAGAGTGGTATACAATTTTTTATATGTTTAAAGAATTGATATTTTCTCCATGTCAATATTATTGATATTATTTTACATATTTCATAATATGGATATAAAATATATATAAATAAAATTTTCAATATATTTATAATTTCATTCAAATGTTTTCAGAAAATAATATTTTTATGCCATCTATACTAATCATTTGTTTTTTTACAAACAAAAAAATGTAATTTTTAACATATATGGGGAAAACTAATTCTCCACCACAATGACCTAATTTGATATTTATTTTAATCTACAATAATTAATATTTTTAGAAGAAAAATTCATCACTTATTCCCTATTTCTAGTTATTTTGTTTTTGAAAATGGTTTTAAAAAAATATTTGAATTTAAAAATACTTTAATTGATTTCTTATTATTAAAAATGAATATTTATGAGTTACATAATGATAATATTAATCCATTAAGTGTTATGATTATATACTGGTATTTGAGAATTTGACAGGTTGTTACGTGATGAACCAAGGATGGGTGGTTATGTGATAAAACAAGGATGAGTAGTAAAGATCTAACCTTCAATGGATTGAGTATGTATATCAACTTTATCGTTATTCTATTTATAAGTGTTTCATGTATAGAAGTTGGTCATATGGGTATTACATTTTAAAGAGTGATATATATTGAAGTCATCTATATGGATATTTAATTTCTAAGAGTGACATGTATGTATGTTAATAGTATGGTTATTCCATATTAGTATGAGTTTGTCCCATGTTAGATACTTGAATATTATTATTTTTATTTTTATTTTTCATGAAAATAATTATTTGTAAAGATGGTATGATAATTATCTTTTTGAAATAATGATCTCTTTTTCAGGGTAAAAATGGATTTTTATTTTCTGGAAATATTTTATGGGTTTTAACTGGACTAATTCTTTTCCTTTTTATATCTCGTACTAGGATTTTATTCTCAACCAATGTTTTATGATTTCTTTTCATATGTCATAATATTTTTATGGAAAATAAGATGTCATGTGAAATAATTAAATATGTGTTTGTAGAAAAACCCACATATTATTTTAAAAGGGTTTATGTTGGTGAAAAAATAGATACATAGTATAAGTATCCACTTATAATGTATGTGTTTAATATGTATGATTTTTTCCTAATTCTCTAAAACTCATCACCAAAAAGATATTTCGGAATTCCTGGAAATAAATTATAGTCAAAAGTTACTAGAATAAGTTATATTTAAGGTCGATCCTTATTATTGGTATCAGAACATGGTTTAGAAAAATTTAGAGAATATGATGTATTCATACGTGTTATGGGTATCATATTAAGTCGATAATATTTTGAGGAATCATTTTTTTAATTTCTTTGAAACCCTTATGATTCGTTATGTTACATAAATCTAATGTGACTAGTTATATTATTTAAGTCATTTATTTTTTAGGTAACTACCATTTATTAAATTTTGGTATGAAAAAATGAATGGTATTAAATTACCTTGGAGTTATAAACATATTGTGGCTATTTTTAGGGTTTTAGTATATTTTGTTAATGTTATAATATTTATATAGTTTTTTAAAAATGGACAATATGTAGTGTGGATTACAATCTTTCATGTTTGAAAGGCCACATGAATCGAACCCGAAACCAATGGGTGATAGTTGTGCATTTACACCACAAGATTATATGAAGTCCTAGTTAGTATGGTTTCTTTTAATATACGATGGAATGAAAATCAGTTGATTTTGAGTACATATGTTTTTTTGAATAGATATCCATAGGATTAGAAATGTTTGTTTGTTAATTGGTGAATTCTATTTTGGAAGATGTTCACTATTCTAGGAATATTGTATGATGAAGTTAAATATAATACAATTGTAAATTTTTTAAGTAATAATGGTTGAATTATGTTTTTAAAAAAATCTATGATTTTATTGTGGACTTAAGAAAATTCATGTTATTTATGGAAATGATTATCCTATCATGGAGAACTTTTTATAAGGTAATTTATTTTTGGTATGATCCACTAATATTGATTGATGTTATTTGGGGTTATATATTAAAAATTAACTTGGAAGACTGTTTTATCAAATCCTTATGAATTTACAATTTCAATCTTAGTTTAGATTATTTTTAGGATTTCTAAGGATAATTAATTATCAACTGATCTATGTTAGTGTTTAATATTCATCGTATGTGTTTTCTAGAAATTATATAAGAAAAAATCTGACTCAAACAAATAAAAGGCGTATATTTCAAAAAACAATGTTTTCCACCTATTATGGGTCACTTATTTTAATTATGTTTTTAATATCTTATAAGTCGCTTTTTATAATATCAAAATTTTCATTAAAATAGGTACATCCAAATTTAATTTGGTTATATTTTAATAATTTTTTTATAAGATTCATTTTTTATGAATACTGATAAAACAATTCATTTTCATTGAAAACTATTTTTTCATTAAATTTATTTATAGTGATAAATAATATTTTTGAACGGTTTTTTAATTTAGATTGATAATTTTTTATCAGTTAATACAATCTAGATAATTGGAATCAATTTCAAAATGATATTTGATACAAAAACATGGTAAACACTGAATTGTTTTACCTCAAAAACCCATTTTCTTATTCTGTAAAAATATTAATTTTTAAATAATCTCAAAAGATTATGTATATTTATTTTCTAAAAATGGAGTCCATATTTGTAATCATAATTTCCCAATAATGTAAATTGGTCCATTTTATTTTTAGACATTACAAATAATATCATTTGTAATAAATTTTATTACCATGGTTATTGGTAAATTTTCTAATTAGATGTAAAAAAATAAAATTATAAATTTATCCAAAAACTTGTCCTTATTTTATTTGATGAGTTATATTCGACCATGAAAATAATTGTGCCAAAATTATAGACTTTGGAAGCCTCTTTGGTTTTTTATGACATTTATGACATTTTATTTTAAGTATAGATTAAGGGATAATAATTAGGTATCTCATAACTATAGAAATATTAATATGTATATATATGTTATATCTTTAACTGTAAATAATTTATTAATTATAAAATTATTAGCAACATTGTTATAATTTTGTAATAATTTTTATGAAAAAATAACATAATTAAATGGTGATACAATGATGATGCACTGATTGATTCTTTAATAGATGAATCAAATAAATGGTATTAAAAAATTAAATATATTTATATATTTATATATATTTTATCATTAAAAAAAATTTTGGTGGCTTTTACATGTTATTGATATGTTAAAACATTTTTTTGTTCTATATTTTTTTGAAATTTTAAAAAATTCACAAAATTATTAGTGTCAAAATTAAAACTAATGGGATTTAAATTAAAAAATAATTTATTAAATGTAACAAAATTTATTAATATCCATGATTCATAAAAAAAGTTTGGATAAGTCCTAAAATGTCAAAAATTACTCTTATATTTTTATTTTGCAATGTTATAGTAATTATATTGACCATCAAAGTGTAAATTACTTAATAATTAGGTAAGAGTTAAAAGGGATAATAACGATAAGGATTAAAAATAATGAAAACATATATAATTTGTGTTAGATGAATTTATTTCAACCCATATTCATCATGTATTAGAAATAAATCAATATTTATCCATTTTTAAAATAAAATTAATATATATTGACTTATTAACATGAATATTTCCAAGAGTGCCCATCCCCTTTACTATAAAGGGGAATACATTGTTCTATTTTCATCACACCTTAGAACAATGTGGTTTAATTAGTATCAATAAAAATACCTTTATAGAATACCTACACACATTCTAGAGGACTTTTTAGGTGGTTTTCCATTATTTGAGTTGTTAAATTGTTAATCAAAGGAGATCATCTGAAGGGGGTGTATCCTTTGTAATTAACTATTTCTATTTTATTTCTTCTTCCTTTTCATTAAAATATAATTTCTATATGATGGAATAATAACTAAAATATCTTTAATATAATTATATTTTTTAGTTTTAATATCATTTCAAAAATAAATCTCCACTTCCATAAAATGGGAAAATAATTAATCCTATATGCGCATGTGTGAACTATCACCTCCACAAAGCGATATTGTTTGTTTTTCATTACTGTCAGCCATGATTAGTTATAATGGTGGAATTAATGTTTATATATGATATTGAAGATATATTTATCATTATAATATAATAATATATACATTATTTTAATAATTTCTTTCCAGATAAAAATGATAACAACTTTTCTGCCTACGTGTGAACTATCACCTATATGAAGCGTTGTGATTCATTTTTCTTCACCAAATCACAAGTCAGATATCTATATAATTATATGTAAATTATGAATATCATATTGATTAAATTATGATTTATCTATATGTACAGTATAAAATTGAATTATTTCCATAATGATCAATGAAAAATTGAATCGTTACTCATTAGTACGTATGGCCTACGATCTGCAAGATTATATTGATGATATTTTTTAATAATGATAGATAAATGGTTTTTTAAAAATTTAAATTAATGTTGATAGTTAATTGTAATTTCATGAATATAATTATAGATTCAATTTAATAATATCCACCTTTTGCTATATACATCATACCACGTCATTTTTGGATAATATACCAAATATCATCAAAAGATCCAACGTGAACCTGAATTTTTATATTAATGTTATAATATAGTATTAAATTATATACGGGTAATGATGACATTTAAAAGGTTCTCAATAAATTAGCTAAATAAATAGAGATTATTATTCTAGAATATAAATATCATAAATGATGAATCCGACTCGAGGTATAGGACTTCGTCTCAATCTTCTTTCACTAGGGCATAGTTTTATGTTGTAGACCCATCTTATTTTTTTAGTTGTATATACAACACAGTTAACTTTTGATATGTTTAATTTATTGAGTAACAACTTTTTTAATTCTTTTATAAATATTATTCATTCATTTTTTTATTATTTAAATGTACAAAGTGGTATGATTTAGTTTTAATGTATAAAAAATTCATCCTTACTCCTTGTCAATATTGTTTAAATTAACATACATATTTATTTATATAAATAAAAATATAATACAAATAAAATTTAGTATCTATTTTTTATTTCATTAAATGGTTCTAAAAAATGACTCTATTCTGTGCCTTCTATATGGAACAATTTACCACCATTTTAAACGACAAAAGGAATGTTCTTTAATGTATATATCGAAAACGAATTCTCTGCTGCCAAAAACATTATTTGATATTTGGTTTCCTATACAAGCCATAATATTTTAAAATAAAAATACATCTCTTATTCCCATTTCATGGATATTTTTACATTGATTTTTATTATTAATTTGGATTGATTATTTCAATATATTGAAATGAATTATTGCGATTGAAAATGATATTTTATGATGGAAATAAAGAGAATTGAAATAATTTAAGTGTTGTGATTATATAATTGTACTTGTAAATTTTATAGGTGGATAAGTGATAAAACAAGTATAGGTGGTTACATTATGATCCATGTATTGTTGGATAAATTATAAACTCCAATTCATTGGGTATGGAGGTCAGTTGTATAACTATTCCACTTTTAGCCGTGACATGAATAGATGTCAGTTGTATGACTGTTCCATTCTGTATAGTGACATATATGGATGCCATCCAGATGGAAATTCCATTTGTAAGAGTGACATTTATGGATGTTTTCATTATGGTGATTCAATTTTAGTACTAATATTTCCAAAGTTACCTAATTATATATTATATGTTTTCATAAATGTTTTCAACGTAATTTTTGATTTTCGAAAGGTAAGATAATTATAATTTTGAAATGATGACCTCTTTTTAGGTAAAACGGTATGATTTATATTGTGGAAATTTTATATTGGATTTCACTTGACAAATGGTTTTATTTTTTATATCCCTTACTATGTTTCTGTACTCATCCAATGTTTTAAATTTTTTCAAATGTCTTTAAGTTGGCAAGGCAAAATACGATGGCCTAATGAAAGCATTGATGTTTTTAATGGAGAAGAAGACATATTTTATTTTAATATAGTTTCCTTTGGTGTATTAAATGGATACTAAGTAAAATTTTCCACTATTAATGTATTCATTTATTATGTTAATTTTTTTCATAATTCTTTATAACTCTAGACAAAAAAGAAATTTGGGAAGGAAAGAATATAAATTACAGTAAAAATTCACTAAAATAAATTATTTTTAAGGGAGGTTCCTTATAGTGGTGGAAATAATATACATCTCTTATGTTTTGGAGTCACCGAACTAAACCATACCATTGTAAATCTAGTTTTAGAGAAACATTTTATAGAAAAAACAATTTTTTTGTTTGGACATGGATTATCCAGTTGGGATAGTAGGGAATATTGTTTGTTTTCCAAACCTCTAATGACCTTATTTTTTTATAATCCTCAAATTTTTCATTCCATGACAGATAGAAACATAAATGGGACTCTTTCATCCTTGAACTAGTAGACTATGTTCATACATTATAAATAAGTATCCCTGTTAACATGGACCTAATATGGGTCATGGTAAGCATTCCCATAATGAGGTTTCTTTTGGAGAACTGTATTTTTCACGGATGCGTGAATTTAAGCTCAATTTGGGGGATAATATTGCATATAATGAATAATTTATGATCATACATACTTCCACACTAGAGTTAAAGGAGGTAGTGGGTGTAGCCACTTCATAGTCATCTACATATATTACTCTATTATTTGACCACTAATGGAATATTATTGAAATCCACATGATTAATTTAGGTAGATGAGGGTTTAAAATAGCTTGTCTAAAAAAATTCTAAGTACATCCGCAAGTCATATTCTCAGGGAAGATACATATCAACAGAATATGTGATCTCCAACAAGTCTTTTAAATTCATTTTCTCACAATTATTCAAACATATTACAGCAGTAGAGGACTGAGATTCTTGTTCTGTAAAATCTATAGAAGAATTAACATTATAATTTCCTATAAATATCTTCATATATAGTGATGTTCTCCAAGACTATTTGAGTGTACCAATCTAATCCATGCCCTTCCAATTTTTAGAATAATCATCATGGTTTTGAAGCCTCTTATTACACATGAGTTCCCAAAATAATGTCACACTCACATTTTAGGTGGGGTTGATATTTCATTAGGTCACCTATAAAATATTACAAGGAAAAAGTCTAGATACAAAATTTTGTGTTCGGATGATTATGATCCAGTGAAACAATTTATGGATTTCATTTAGGATAAAACAAGGATTATTGTGTCTCTATGGTGTCACGGTTACTAGAGAGATAACATATGAAAACATTGGCGGAGTATTCATATGTGTTTCCCCCCTAAATATCATGTTAGATTTTTAAAATAAGGTGATCATGATTTAAAGGCAGGATTAAATGTTAATTGACTAGGAATAAGCTGTGGGATAGAATGATCTTTTCCTATATTGTGATGAGGTCCCATTATTTATCCTCTTCTAATGGTAATGATATCCAACCTTGACCATAGTTGACCGACCTAGGAGGAATATTAGTAAGTATATCACTAGGAGAATGACAGTATCTTTAAAAACACCTTCGCACACAAGGTGTTTTCCATTAATAAGATCAATGGTGATATTGTTATTGAATTATTTCAATTACAATAAACTATCATTTTTTTGAATTTTCCCTTTTTTACTACTGTCTTAAATAGATGTTGTGGATAAAAAAACATTTTCCCTTTTCTAAATATAGATTAAGAAGTGTAAAAACCTGAATAGGACTCCAAGGACCCAATATTTACGTCAATTAATGAGTTTCAACAACTATCAAAAGCCCATCCAAAGATTATATCCCCCTCTGGTGTATATACGTCCTTATTCTCCATTCTACCAGACTCATTTCCATGGAAATCAATATATTTGACTGTGATTATGTTCACTTTTGTAGTGTTCTGAGGGGGTCTTTCCCCATAGACCTGTAGACTAGCATGAGGGACTTGTCGTTATTGTGTGAAAGGGATGAATTAGAGGGTAACATAATTCCTTATCCCTGAATCTATACATGTGGTGAAAAATCTCCATTTCCCACTTGATTATCATGAGGCTCCTGATATTGTTCTATTGAGAACTCTTGAGGTACCCCTAATAATTTTGCTACAAAGATACTAGGATTTCCAAAATATATACCTTTCGGATTTATTTAATGGGGAGATGTAATTTTTTCATGGGTTTTCGAGTAGACTAGTATATGGTGAAAGTTTATATTGAATATCTCCCACATGTTTCATTAGAGGCGTGATAAGTGACCTTTCCATGAAATGTCGTAATACTTTATTGTGGTGTTTCCGATAGAAATAATATGGGTATCAACTGGTCGGTGTCCAAGAACCCCCATAAAACATAATCCACCAATTCATTGTTTGGAATGTAGTCCTTCTATTTTTCTCCCAAATATATTATATGTGATGATTTTGGATCTAGGGTAAGAATTGATTCAAATCTTATATATTTTTTAGTTTAAAATATATGACATAAAACACCATCCAATTTTCTAAAAAAATAAGTGGGTAACTACTGGAGGTCGAGTGAGCTGTATAAATGAATCTATGTTGGATGGTGTATCCATGGACTCATTCTAATGGTAAAAAAATCAAGGGGCTGTATTTTTTTGAGGCATTCTCCTTTATTATATGGGGAAAACCAAATCCTATAGATTCCATTAATTCTAATGTAGTGGTGGAGAATAAGGAGACCATAAGTGGGTGGGGTGGATATATGGAGAGTCTATCCATGGATGAAGAAATATCCACCCCATGAAAGTAATTATGAATGTATTTTTTCACCTTATGAACATCAACCACATTGATAGTAATAATCAATATATGAGATTATTCCACTTTCTTTAGTGGTGTAAGTATTGACATTTCACATTATTCATTGGTTTCCTGGGGCCTTAAAAAATAAAGGTTGACCCGTTTTTTATTTCCTGAAACATACATCTATTAATGATATAGAAGTTTTGTAATCTTGTTCCATCTAGGGTTGTAGTTATTCCATCAATGAATGTTATGTTTAATGTCAGGGATATCATGCCAATGTCGGGTAGATGTTATTCTTCCATAATAATTATCTCCAGGGAGTTATAATTATTTTACATGGGAATGACTTTGGATTTTGTCGATGTCCTCACTTTGAAGACCTATTATAATGAATTTTTTTATAGAGGATGTCTCTAATGATTTTAAATGTCGGTTCCTGTAGATAAGAGTGTCAAACCATCTTTATTGGTGGGTGGAAGTGGATTAAACCCCATCCATCGAATGATGTTCCACAATGTGGTGGTCAATATGGTGGGGGATGTGTGTTTAATGGATCATTCCACTAAAGTATTTGAAGTTTCCTATTATCGTGAACGGACAATGACCTTAATTTTGAATGGTCGATGTGTGTTTCAGAATGGGAAGAATGTCAAATGATAAAATCACACTACCCAGCTAATTATGGGATATCCTACATTGATGGGGACATCGAGTAGTGGGATACCTCTTTGGAGACTATCAAATGGTTCCCAAAGAAGGTGAGACCAACACCTCAAATTACTTCTCAGAATTAGTGAGATATTATCTCAAGAAAATTATAGAGGATCACAAAAAGGATTTACATGGTAATGTGAGGGAGGGATTTCCCCCAGCATTATCCATATGGATGTTTCGAGTCTCATAGTGCTTTAACCTCCAATTTTTCCAAGACATCACCTAATTGGGGATGACTCCTTTCTCCTTATATCAGTGGGTGATAGATTAAATAATCATATACAAGATAACCTATATGTGAGAGACATTACATCAATAAAAATTTCCTATTGTAGAAGTGTACATTTTATTAGAAGATTAATTTTATAAAATAGTCCCATGATTAGATATTCTTCTCAATTCTTGTTTATGGATGGATACTATGATTTTTTAACTATTTTCAAGTAAAATATACAATTAAAATTTTTATATACATGTCTGGTTAATGTGATTCCTGATGGGTATAAGTGTAATGATTCTCTTCCGAGATGAAGAAATAGATTAATATTGATCTTTTTTATAATAAGGGATTCAGAACACTCTTCGTCCACTACAAGAAAAAGGAGAATATATTAAAATATGGATTACAATTATGTATTTTTATTCATTCACCATGATAAAAATTCATGTTAGAGATCTACGATGTTGAACTAAACCTGATCCATATGCCCACTATAACGAATTTTCAAAGGCATTCAGCCTTCACCGATGTGAATAATGATGTCGTATCATTGATTAGAATGTGTAGAAATGATGCATGTTATTCCATCCATTTATTCCTCTATGGAGGTTTTCAATTATTTTGGGTCTCCCATATAGATATATGAAATTTTCATGAATATTTTTCATGGATCCATAGTTTAGACAACAATATTAAATTTGTATTACTTCTTCCATAACATTGAGGAATCCAATAGTTGTAGCTGATGATGATAATTGTAATATTTCGAAACTATACAATCATTCCACCTTAATGATTTTGATAGAATTTTATTTTCATGAAATAAGGTTCCTCGGGTGATAAAAATTATTCATACAACATTCAATGTAAGGAAACATTAAAATGGTGACTTAGTCATACAATTCTCCTCACATAAAGTATATTGTGTTCATCTTATTGGATGGATCATATTTGTGATGTGACGCCCCCATTTCTCATCAAAATAGAAATCATATTATCATCACAGAAGTCATACTAGGATCATTACTGAGGTAATATTATTATAATTACACTAGGTATGAACAAATGTCAACAAATATATAATGTTTAATAAGATACAATGTTCATCTGATTAGGGATTCATATTCTTATCAAATAAGAAATATAGGTCTCATAACATGGGGTGGAATCTTGTATGCATTTAGTGTGATAAGAAGAATTGTTTTAATTATAATCGAAATGGAATTTTTATTTTCATCACCTAAGGAATCTCATGATCAATAAATGATGTAGATTCACTAGATTCCTAACTGAGAGAGGCACACGATGTATTATTCCCATCACATAGGCTTTATAGACTTGTCACCAAGGATTCCCTAGGCTCATCACCTAATGATGGGATTATGATTCCTCATTAGTGGTCACCGGATTATTTTTAAGTGAATGTTCTCATAGATTTATAATGAATTTTGGGACCCACACAATGCACTCTTCACATATAGGTCTATGAACATGATTACAGACCTATGAGGGAAGTAATATTTTATAGTCTTGGGCATGACACTCACATATTTAAAAGTATATTTGATGGATTCATCCCATATACACTTATCACATATTAAAAAGGTCATAATATAGTATATTATAGTGATAACAACATTGAAGGGGACATTGGATTTTTTTAGAGTCTCATTTTACTCCAGATAGTTGATAAATAATTTGAGTTTTCAACCACTTGGTGGTAGGTGAGATGGGATGTTGATTGTTTTTTCAGAGGTGGAAATGTCACCACCAACTCTGCACCCCTGAATTCAATATAAGATTATTGGGATATTGGGATATAACTACCAGACCTCAGATAGGTGTGCTATGTTCCATATACAAAAAAAATGGATCAAATCCCATTTCTTAGTTTTATTACATTTATTATTGTTATAATGAATTATTTTACCATATGGATTAACATAATTCCATAAGGTTTCTTGCATTATGAAAGGGGTGAAAATAAGGGATGGTGTGATGATTTTTAATAGAAAATTCTATGATGATGAATTTATCATATCAAGCTTATCACATAGAGAATCACATGAATTTCATTTTAGGAATCAAATACTGAACACATGGGGAATCCCATGCTTGTCACATAGAGTAAGTTTAGGGATAAACATATTTTTTATAATATTGTCATTGTGTTTAACATTATTCCCCTACGAAATAATCATATAGTTTAATATAATTTTACTATGACCTTTTTCAATTTGGATGAAATATTTTTAACATAGAAATCACAATGTCTTACCCATGGAGAATCCCATTCCATGTTTGTGTGGGAGGTGGAACGTTTTAGGGATATTTCTCATGCACATTGAGAGGAAATATATTAATTTTTCCACCACGATTTCATCACTATGGATTACTTATCCACTGTAAATGTGGATCTAGGGGGGAAAGAAATAAAACAACTCATTTTAAGCAGTATACTGGGGTCCTGAGTGATAATTCATATGATTAATATTAGAAGGAATATGAGGTTTCCTATCCTATTTATGTATAAAAGGGGTTGGATATTAGGGTCTATGATACCAGACATGTAGATTTGCTTTCACAAGTGTTCAGATTTTGAATTTATCTCAGTCCCATTAGATCTAATAAGACATGAAACAATGTTTAGTTAAATTTGAAATTTAATACAATACCTAGAGACTATGTGAGACAACATTAGAGTTTCATGAATCTTTAGACTTTTTAAAACTATGGATTTTATCATAATGAAATGGTGTTTATTTCATTGTTATAGTTGAACACATGTTTTTATTTTGTGTGAATCCTATAGTTTTGTGAATCATTGCGATCTTTCTAAAACTCACCTATTCATTATGTAAGTTTGGAAAACTCATCTCTAACATAAGTTGATGTTATTTGTGACATATGTGATGGTAGTCATGAGGGATCATTACCTTTGAGAATAAATAAGGGTTTTGGTTGATAATTTAATAAAGGAAAAGTTTTCAATGAATAAATAACTTGTCTTTGACTTTCATATGTCTAATCCAAAAAATAGGTTGTTGTGACACTATATTTATAGACATTTTCAGTTGTAAGAGACACTATGTCAGAAAACATCATTGGTATCATGGTGCATTGATTGGATCATAGAAAATAAGATCACTGTAAATTCTTGGTCCTATGACACGGAAAATTGGGTTCTACAACACTTGTTATTTTTTCATCAGGGGAAGGCTGAGAGATCTATGAAATGTTTCCTCATAATTTCACCTTTACGATGCTACCTGTTAAAAATTATTTTTGATAGTTTCTCAAAAGAGATGAAATTATTACATAATTCCCAACATGGTTCCGGAATATTATGTGTGGAAATTCTTCCCATAACCATTGTTAGGTCATTCATATCATGGCCCATAACAAAATTTTTATTATCGATATGTATATAAGATATTATTATAAGGAAGATATTATATAATGATAAAAGTAATGATTTGAAGGAAAAAATTTAAAAATAATTAAAATAATTGATGATACTTCGGATGTTATATGTTATGAATTCTTGAATAAGGAATCAAAATACAAAATTTTACAAAATGGAGAAAAATGTTTTGGAATCTATAATAACATCGAATATAAATTGAAGGAATAAATTTCCTGTTATGTTTTATATGTTGGGGAACAAGTGAAGATCAGTTTTTTATAGTTGGAATGGTCAAGATAGTGATTATTTCAATGATGATAATTTGGTTCTACCAAAAGTTTCCTAGAAAAGAATTATGACTCAGGGGAAATATTTCTCTTGATTCACATAATGTCAAGACATTCTATGGTGTTCATTGTTTTTTATATTCTGAGGATGACCACAATTGTTTGATTAGATTTATTAATATTTGAATTTTTTAGTGAATAGATTTAAAAATATGAAAAATGGACTCTTATTTAGATAAATAAGATCTTCATAAAGATTATGATAACATTTATATATATATAAGTTTATTTTTAAATATAATTTTTTGCAACACCTGATGATCATAACATAATTTTAAATCCAATATCTAATGTTAAAACTATTAAAAACATAATTTTTCATTTTAATTATGATTAGGTAGATTTTAAAAAACTTTTTTCATAGTTAAAACATTCTAAAACATCATTTAGTTTTTGTCTTACTTATAATTTGAATGGCCCAAAGGCCTTATTTTTTTATTTTATTGTATAGATAATCGCACTTATAAGGGTTGAAGTGGAACTCGTACATGACCCGTAGGACCAAGGCACAAGGCCCGACATGACCCGCAATACATGACCCTTTGGCCAAGAGGCATACCATGACCATTACATGACCCGTAGGCCCAGCCCACTAGAACCGCCACTCCCCTGCATCTTGCATTTTTTTTTTACTTATAAATTTTAATATTTTTAGTCTTTCATTTTAATTATAATAATTTCACATTTCTTTACTAAATGTTATGTCATATTCAATCAAAATGGCCAATATTCCTTGATATTTTTTAAATCTTTAGAAACCTATATGGATTTTATTTTACATTGAAAGATAATGATTAACAATATTGTGGTTGATATATTTTTGTTTGAAATGCTATATATATTAAAATTTAAAAAAAATTATCTGGGTACTCACAACATATATTCAGGATTAGAGAATGAATCTATGTGATATCATATAAAAATCTATTCATTTATTTTTGAAATATTTGAATTATTAGTGATATTTTCATAATTTGTGTGATCCTAAAACAACCGTATTATGGAACATTATAATTATGGTAGCATATTTCATTGTTTTTATCGTATATATCCTATTACTTTATAAATATTTAACTTACACAAAAATAATATATTTCGTTCAAAATCATTAAAATTATACATCATCTCACTAATAATTTTTTTAAATTTATCGATCTAACATATTCAAACATATTAATTAAATTTGGGAAAGGTCAGTTTTAGGTGATCATATTTAATAGTTCTTATTTTATATTATCTTGAAATTGAAATTTTTATTTGAAAAATGGCAAGGATATTGTTTGTTTATATATAATTTTGTTAAGTTATTAAGCATGTAAATTTTATTTTCTGAAAAAATATTAATGAATATTATAAGATGTTTTTTAAACATCTTCTCGAACCATTTCTTATCAAAGATAGGGTTTTCAACGTGTATATTAGAATTTATCTTCTTGAATGTACCATTTACATCGTCAGGTTAATGTAATTTGTACTATTTCAAAAAGACTCCATATTACATTATATTTTCAACTTACTGTTAAATATAATGTTTTGTTTAATATTATATATTTTTTTTAATCTTATATATTCTTTAATATACATTATTTATTTAATATTGAGACTATTATGAATCCCTTTTTTACTGATAATACTTTTAAATATTCATATTATTTACTCTTATGTATGAACATTATATAAAAAATTATTTTTATACATATGAACCCCTATGTGAATACTTATATTCGATTTTTATTTTAGTCAGACAATTTGAAATACTCTTTAAAAGGGGGAATTTTAATTTTTTATCACCCTTTATTATTATATTATTTTATTCAAAATAATATACATGGATTAAAACAACTAGTTGTTTATGAATAATTTTACTAGAAATTACATGATCTGTGAGACAATAAGAAGACTTTAGTGTTGTATACACATATTTTTATTTCAATTTCTTGTAATTCATGACTGTTTATTTTTCATTTACTGTTTATTTTTTGATATTATTAATGGTAGTGGATGGTATGAATTTATTTTTAAGGTATTAGTGTTGGTATTTTCAATGTTTAATTATCAAATGTATTGGGAAAAGTTCTATTTCTTTTTTCACCATGAATCCCAATGTGGGAGAGCATTATATGAATTTAATAGAGAAGAGTAAGTATTTATTTTCATAGTAATAATTTATTTTCATCCTAATGGGGAAAAAGGATTATCATTTTAGCATATAAACTATGGAAGAACATTGAAATGACATTATTCATGTTGTCGGATGAGAGATAATTATACAAAGGATTTTTAAGAAAGTTGCATAGAATATATATGTTCTTCTACTAATTTATAATGAGGAGAAAATATTACCATATACTCATTATCTATATTAAATGTATTAAATATTATAGAACATTTATAGATTTTTAAACATGACATAATTTAATCTATATTTAATCCTTTTTATGAATTATTTAAACTACCATACGTTATTCCTCAATTGCATAATTATAAATGTTTCGTAGTTTTCTTTTTTTCTTCTTAATGTTTTATTTTTGATAATCCCAAATGGGGAGACTTTCTAATGTCTGAGAATTGTTTTTTTTGTTATTTATTTTCATTTATTGAATAAGGGAGATATATGGTTTTTAATACATATTTTTATAGAGTGATGTTCTTTTTTTTACATATTTTGTAATCAGTGTGAGTATTATAATATTTTAACGGGATTTTTTAATTTTATTTGTTAGTCAAAGATAACATTCTTTTTTGTGATAACCAAAATGGGTATATTATTGATTAAAAGTGACTCATCTATATAGTTTGTTCTAAAAATAACAATAATGATTAACAAAACTATTTTATTTTTCATTTTTTATTTGTTAATTTTGTATATCTAACTTCTAATTCATATTATCTTTGAATTGATATGATCAATCCATTTCTAATAAGTACATGAACTCAAACAAGACCATTTAAGTGTTAAATATAGGTACATATAATAAATTTCATTAATTGAACATAAAAATCAAAGATCTGTTTTTTAGTGATGTTATTTAATGGAGACTAAGAGTCAATGATCAAAATATATGATACTATAATGAATATAAATAAATTGAATTTTGATTTCCTAAATTATTTTCATATTTTATTTCATAATAATTTTTTGTATGATTTTATAATATTTTTTATTGTGAGAGGATTAATTATAAATGTTTTGAGTAATTATTCTTATCATAATTGCATATACTCTTCTTTATCTACAAGATATTAGGGCTAGAATTATAGGTTCCTTATAATCCCATTCGATTAGGTATATTAATTGGCATTCAATAAATATTTCATGAACATTCAGATTCATTAATTTTTTGTTACAAAACATGTTGATAAATATGTTGATTGATGTGGTTTTTGGTGACAAATATTAATATTAAGGAGCTTATTTTGAGAAAATTAATTTTTCATAACTTGTATCTTTTGGTTGATTGGGAATGATAAAGGTACTATTGTTAAATTTTCTTAAATTTATTCCAGTTATTGAGTCTCCTATATCGTTGAAAATTATATAAAATTGGTATGTAGTTTGTTATACAATACTTCATTGTGTTATTAATACATGGATTTATTTAATTTATGAAGATCTTTTAATCCTCTATTAATTTTATAAATATTTGTAGTTTTTAAATTTATTTCATTAGTAAAATATTTTATATTGATCTATTCATAAAATGTTTTTCTAAAAAAAATTCATTTTTCAATTGGAAAACTTCAAATACTTTTTTAAATTTCATTCACCCACCGTATTAAAGCTTCCATATTCATTGTTTAGAAAAATTAATTTAATTCATCATATAAAAACCATTTCTCATTGGTGAAAAAATTAGTAATACTAAATTATTTTTTCAAATAAAATTAGATTTTTTCGAATAACTAATACTATTTCGAATACTAAAACATCTTTGATGAAATCAAAAACCAATTCCACTAACATTTAGTATTGAAATATATTGATCTTAAAAATAGCTATATAAGTAATAAATCATTTTTTAATAGATAATATATAAATGTTTATATAATAATGAATATATTTAAAGAATGAGATTACATTTGTAGATTTCACTATGATTTTAAGAAAAATATTTACAATATATAGTGTGACACTAATGTGGTTAAAAAAAATATATTATGATGATTGAAAGAGATAGGTAATTTTTAAAAATGAAATTTATAATATTGAAGGTGGAATATATAATTACTAAAATATATTATTAAAATTGATTATGAAATATTTTATAGAATACAATGGAATATATAATACATTCAAGAATAATTATCTTTTAATATATTATTTTAATAATAATGAAACCTTTTGAAAAGATGATTTACTAGAAATCAAATTTCATATATATTAAACAATGTTACAATTACCATGTATGTTTTATTGGATCTACTAATTTCAGAATACAATATAAATAAATAAATAAAGTGTATCAAATAATATATCCCTACATAATATATCAAAAATAAAAAGAATAATCTAATGAAATATTTTATATTTTTAGGATTTTTTTTAAAATTACTAATATACACATTATTAATGGAAAAATATGACATACAAGATATCATTCTAGAAAATATTGTATTTATGTTAAAATTTTAGCATGCATAATAAATTATTTAGATATACTATATTATTAAATATTTTAAATGTAAATTAATTTGTAAAATAGATATTCATTTTAATTTTGGAAAAATGGTTAAGAACTATAAAAAGTAGCTCGATAACTATTAGGTGATGTATAATAATTCAGGATTTTAATAGCAATGGTGAACATGACTGTCATCTTGGATAATAATTCAAAAATAAAAGGTGACCACATAAAATCAACATAAATTTCAATTTTATAAAAATTAATATGTTTAAAAAAATAATTGAATCATCGATATAATCTGGTTTGTTGTCTTATATTCAAAACAATAGTGTAATACAATAAAAAAAATTAATTTAAATTGATATTTTAAGAGAAGATAAAAAGACCTATATTCTCAATTAATGTTAACAATACCTCATGAATTAGATATTGAGAAACCTGGAATAGAAAATTTTAGATAAAAAAGGTGCATTTATGGACTACAATATTGATTTATAATTTCACCACAAATAAATTATAATTTTATGTGACTAAAAAATCAATACACAACATGTAATAATTATCTTATGTATGTATTTGTAAGCAATATCGTATAGTAGATAGAAAAATAAACCTATTTTTTCTATGAATTCTTGTAGAAAATTAAATGTTAAACTAAACAAATAATTTTTATAATTTATATTAAACAAAAAAAAATTCCTTTTCTAAATTTACTTATAGTGTTTGGTATCTAAACCATGAATGGAACTATAAAAATGATAATAATTTAAAATTATAGAGTAATTCTTATAATAATATGATATAATTATAATTTAAAAAATTTAAAAAACTCGTCAAAAAGATCTGGATTTTTGAAAAATTAATAATGAACACAACATTAAACAAGTGGAAAAAAATCTATCAATTACACCTTGATAATTTTAATATGAAAATTTTTATAAGATAATATTTCACTCTAATTTTTTTTTGAAATTTGAATTATAAATTATTTGATAAAGTAAAGGATAATATTTTTATTACCATATAAATAACAATGTTTTTTGTTCCATCTATTATGGTGTTTGTGAGTTCATTTTCACTTCAATTTTTAAGCTTCTTGATTATTTCCATAAAAATTAACATGGTAACTGTAATTCAAGTGTCAAAACTGGTTGAAAAATAAATACTTTATGATATAATAAATTGGTGTTAGAATTATTATATTTTCCTTAACATAAATGCATGATTTATGCATATCACAGTGAAATTAACCATAAAATCAGAGAGTGTAAAAATGATTCATATGTTATGATAATTGGGGAGACATCAATTATAATTTCTATAAAAATAGACTTACATAAATCATTCTCCATCTCAAAATAATCTACATTTTAAACATGGAAATAAAAATTAAAGTTATGTATATGTATGTCAAAACTGAAAATACTATAGTAAAAAATAATATTCAATAGTTAAATGAAGTACTATATTTGATATTCCTGGTATCACATTTTAATAAAATCATTCCATGTCCTACACAAGAAAATATAATCTATTCCATAGAAAATTAATATATTTTTAAGAGAATTACAAATAGTTAATTATGTCTTAATAAATAAATTATATTAACATACGATTAATGAATTTATACTTATTTGTTCTACCTAGATAAATTGTATTATAGTAATGGTAGAATATTGTTCATATAATTAATATGATAATATTCATTTGTCATGTGAAAATGGATTTTACTGATCCATAAATTAATGGATATAAAAATGTATATTAAATTATAAATGAGATGAAATATCTTCCAATAGATTCTCCATTGGAGGGGGAAATAATCGTCAATATACCCATTGTGTTCATACAGGCAAATGACCGTCCACTTTTAAAAGTTAGTTCCCCCAGTTGGAATGAAATATCTAAAATGAGTTGAGGTAATTGAAAGAGAATTTTCTATAGCTCTAAGTTAAAATAATATGGTAACTATATAACTGGGGGGTATGACTTTGTTACACCCACCTTCCTCTCTCTCTCAATAACATCATTAATGAAAAATATTAACACATTTCCAAAAATGAGAGGTTTTTATTATTCTAAATACCCAAACTCTTGATAGAAATCATAAAATCCTATAATATTTTTATAAAAAAAAATTTAACAATTAAAGATATAATTTTGGGCCCATGTTTGGAGATATGGTCATATATGTTTTTATATACATTATAAAAAATGTGGGATAAAAAGTAACTAAATTTCTAAACAAAACATATATATGTTTTTTATATAAATGAAATATATATAGATCATATATTTATTTTCTATAAATTTACATTAAAAAATAATTTCATATTCATAAAGATTCATGTTTAAAATAATTTTTAATTATTAATAATATTTATATATGTCTATATTTAACATGAAATTATTCATAAATACAAATATTTTCTATACGTAATAACTATGTATTTCAATTTAGTATAAAGATAAGGTGGAATCAATATTTAATTTTTTAATAATAAAATTAAAAGTAATTATGATTATATATATCTAATATATTAAACAATTGAAAAGTATTTTCAATTTATTTATTGATAAACTTATATTAGAAAATTAGTAAATGTTAAATCCGAATAGAATAAATGATACATTTCAACTAATATAGATTGAATGATATTGTTATACTAGTTCAAATATATGTAAATATTAATATTTCATAAATCCAATCATGTAATAAAATTGATGAACATACAGATAAATACATTATACTAGTTTAATAATTTTATTTTATTTCAGAGCTAATAATGATATTGTTCATTGAAATTAATAAAATGGTATAAACAAAAGAATATCTAACATGTGTATTCTCATACAATAATATCAAATTTATAGATGGATATTGATGAATTAAGATAATATAATAATTAATTATATAAATCACATAAAATGGATAATCAATAGAGGTTATCTCATTTTGAATGATCAAATTATTAATACTCATACATATTTCATGATTAGAATTTCAAAATATATAATAAAGGTAAAAATAGGAAATTAAATTTGTGATTCGAATCAAGCATTCTTGTATCATGGAAAACAAAATGGATTCTTAACAGAGACCGATGGTGATCAATGGTTGGTATATGGGAAGGTGAGGATGGGGAGGTGTAGAATATTAGATATAAATGAGGTGATAGTGGAATTAATGTGGAGGACTATTTGAAATTCAAGGTGGAGGCGGAGGAGGGGAGGAATAGGTCAACATATGGGGAGTCGGGCATAGGTTTCTAGAGGCTGGTAGATATTGAGGTAGGGGAGCTGTGAATGAAAATATGGATTTTAATGGTCATGTAGGTGAGGTGTGGGTGATGATTTTTTAGTTTATAGAATCATGTATAATAGATAATGAGGAGAGTCCAAAAAATAGTAGGAAATGAAGATGGTAGTGGATAAAAATTTGCAGGAGGCGGGGATAGAAAGAGTAAATAAATTTGGTAATGAACCGTGCATAGATGAATTGAAATAAGTATGATGGATACCCAAAAAATTAATTGAATTACTAGATTGGGAAATTATTTAATTTTTTCTGTCACATTTTTAACAGAACCTCAAAAAACATAGACACTCTCACATAAGAAACAATAATTTATACCATGGTATACACTCTCACATGAAAAATATTTTCTACTTATATATTTAAAAAAATTAAGAAAAAACTCCAATATATAAATAATTTTATAATAATAATTATAATTATAATTATAATAAATTCATCTATGATGCATGTTCAGACAAATGGGGTAATGAAATGGACATGGCCTAGAAAGGAAGTGATGTAAGCATGATATAAGAAAGAATTTATGCTGGAATGATGTATATAGGGGTCCAGACCCATGTACATATTTATTTGGGTTGCTAATTTAGGTCATAAATATAATTAACTATAGTTCATCTAATGGTGTTTCTTCAAGATATTTAATTTGGGCCATTATGCTCTCAATATGGTGTAACCTCATGCTAATGAAGAATTATTCAGGGCTGGGCGGATGAGTTATCTAGCGGGTGTGTTGATCTATCCTCTATAATCCATTGGTGTGTGTGTTGATTTATTATTATTTTTGTATTTTACCCCAAATAAATAAATTTTGTTATTATTAACCATAAATATATTTAATAATTAATACTAAACTAATAATATATTTTATTATTAATTATATATTATTTTTATTCAATAAACTAGACCTTGAAAAATTATAAATAAAAGTTTTAAAAAAATTTTAAAGTAGGTTTTTTATAAAATTCATGTTTCAATAAATCATAAAGATCATTTAAAACTCCCATTATCCAAAAAATATGTTTCATGGAGCCATTTTTTCGGTAAGACGGTCAGTTAAAAGATTAGTTTCTATAATAGTATTAGATATTATCATTTTAATTAATGACTGGATTGATATAAATGTTTCCCATTATGGGAGGAGATCCAATGAGAGATTATTTTTTCTATTCTTGACCACTCAAACAATTATTATTGAGTAACATTCTATCCACATATTCCTCTAGTCCATGAGGAATATTATTTTCACTAACCTGATGATTTGATTCATTTATGAATCAAAGGAAGATATGTAGCCACAAAATTTAATGGAAATTAGTTAATTTCACATAGGATCTTAAAATATATCTTCAAAAAAAATTCCATAGATTCTCCCTCTATGATCACATTTTGTTAACTTCAATCCTTACTTGTATTTGTATTTTCCAAACCGTGATTATGGTTATTTATGAATAATAGAATATGGGATCGATCACAACCACTTAGGGTCAACGAGTTCATGTACAATGTTATAAACATGACCTTTTTAAATTTGGTTATATTCATGTATCACCCCCATAACCAACATAAAACCTCCCTCACAAGGAAGTATATTCCATCAAATGTGACTCAATTCCTATATTTCCTTATTATCATATATTCCTTGAAATTCGCTATATTTAAATGATTACAAATTAGGGATGATAGGTTTTAATTTCCAACACTATATTTTTATCCTCAAAATATGTAGGTTTGTGTTGTGATATATAGAGTAGATCATATATTATACTTAAAATCCACTACGAAAAATTAAATTTCATGGAGGAATTATCATAATCATTAATTCTATATTTAGGAAGGCCAAAAACCAAGTGTAAAATCCTCATTGCTTTATTATTTTTTCAATTAGAATAGTTTTTTTGAAAATTTTATAAATATTTTTGAAGCATAAATATTTTTTCGATATATTTTTAATGTTCCATATCCACTTACAGTTAGTATTGGGGAACCCATTCCTAAAAAGTAAGTATAATATACTAGTCAATATTATTGAAATGACTAGTCCCCTAATCTGGAAGTCTTTCTATGGAAATGATTTTTACTCCTTGATAATATGCCTAATTAAATGTGTAATCATTAAATTATTAACAACAAATGAGTCCCAATAGTTAAAATTATATCATTAAGTAATGGATTTTCATTCAGGTCACTTATGGAGAAATAAAACTATTATATATGACCAATTTTTATACAAGATGACCTCAATACACACCATATTGAGTTTGGTGGTATTTTTAAATCATATTATCTTTAAGATGGAAAATTAAATGATTCATTTAAATGAATATTTATATATCCTATTATTTTAATTAATATGATTTTATTGAATTCAAGGCTTCCATATTTTCCATTCAGGAAATTTTATATAAATTTTTCATGAAGGTAATAATTAACTACAAAAATTTAATTATTCACATGCCACTTTATTAAGAATGATTATACAAAAATATCCATGTGTCAGATATCAGTTTCGTATCATCAATTATTCAATCTAGAAAAAAATTAATATGAATGTTAAACCACTTTATTTTTTCCATTTTTCATTTGTAAACAATTATGTTTTCATCTAGTTTTGACATAATAATATATTTGATTTGATAATTCCTACCTTCTAAGGATAAATATATACATTTATAGGTCATAATAATCTCATTTATTTAGAAAAAAACATCATACTACTTGAGAGTTTTTTGATAAACATTTATATTTCTTTTAAATCCATGGAATCTTTCAATGATTACATCTACATAAATAATGTGACATGAGGCTATCATTCCTCTGGTAGCCAGACATTTGTCATGAATTTCAACTTATACCATATCAATGATATATCTTATTATGTAAGAATTCTAAAATTAATGAGAATAGATGAGGTGGACCCTCCTTGACTCAACTGTTAGTGGGAACTAATTCTTTTCTAGAGATATGTTATTAAAAATTGAAAATTCATCATATGAGAACCCTTTTTCAAATATTTTATAAAGATCTTCTAGAATCCAAAAACAAATTAAATCCATCACAATACCATTCCAAATTATAGTGTAAAATGATAACCAAAAATTATCATTCATGTAATTTTTTTCATCTCTATTAGATTTCATAGTTGGTTGACACATCCATACATTGTAAACATCAAATAAGGAATTGTTCTAACATTTATGAAACATTATATTATTCATCTGTTCACATAGATAGGGACTATGGATTATTTTACCTCACTTGACCTCCTAGTTATATTTATATTCTCAGATAATGTTTATAATGTTTCAAATGAGTCTCATGTTTTATAAAAGTCAATAGTTTTTTAGAAATAAATAGATAAAATTTCCAATGTATTGAATTTACTATGACTACATAAATCATTTTTTACAATTCTAACTTTTGAATAAGTTCAATTGACCATGATGATCAAATAACCAGGTGAAAGTAACAATATGTTTTGTTATAAATGAACTCCTATATATTCATATATCCTTGTGTTAGATGAAAAAATTCAACCCATTTCATGAAGGGTACTTCTGTTGATGTTGATGTGACCACATGTTAGATGAAAAGAATCGTGGGTTGATAATACATTTTACTACACAAATGATTCATCCTACCACAATAATAACCAAGATACTATGAGATATGTGACTTTAATTTCTCTACGTATTTATCTAACCATATATCTAAAATATAAAGACTTAAATAAGAATTCATGTGACCACATGATATATTCAGCTGAATGTGGGATGCAATAAACCACCACAAAAAGATATAAAATGACATTAATAAGAAAAGGAGCTAGCATATAAATATATGAAGATATAAAATGACGGATTCAACCTATCATGATAGGTATATAAGGTACTTAATGATGATATGTATATACTACATTTAGAATCCATGTGGCCCCAAAGTGAACTTTAGTTACCATGCCATATTCCCATGTCAAAATCACTGGGGCATTTAAACGCACCTTGTAAAGATTATCCAAATTAACCATGATTTATGTGAAGACCATGTCATAGTTTCTCATGGAAGATGTATAGAAAATCTCAAATCTATAATGTCTATTTTTTATCAATAATATCTAATCTAGTGTAATTAATATTTAAATAAATGTCCTCCAACAACTTCAATGATATGACATTCTCTTCACAAAGAATAAAAATACATGAAAAAACATATTTATTTTTCTATAGCAGATAATATTATGAAGAAAAGAGTTATATAACATGTGTGTTCTTGAAAAATTATGATATATGGAGGAAACGCTATGAATATACCAAGACACTCAGTTTTCTAGAACTATTTGTGAAATCTTGGTTGATCCCATTCAAATAAAAATCCATAGAAAATTTAACAGAAAAATCTTATCAGAGCGAGATTATTAAAATATTCTCACTTTATATCCATTTACCTGTATATTTTTATTACATTTCATGTTTCCTTTATTATAAACAATTTATTCTTCAATATTAACTCCTATATTTAGTTAGAGAGTTCTAGACACTCTATATCATATATTTTTACATTTGAAATCCCACATAGATCTATGGAGGAGGAAATGTATATCTTGGATTTCCATAGAGTATCCAATTAATGTAAACCTAGACTAGGTTGTGGATCAGTTTATTATTTACTAAAATTATTTATAGTAATTGATTAATATGTGTATAGTACTAGGTCTCCTCATGAGACTGAACCTAATTTTTTTAATTCAATTGTCTGTTTTCATTTTTGCTGTCTTTATTAAAAAAACCAGTATATTTAATCTAACAATAACCAAAAAACATAATCTGTATAGTTTCATTAAATTATATTTTAATATAATGGGTTTAATGTGAGTAAATGTATTTCCAAAGATAAATGAGTATTCAAGCATGTTTTAACTACATTATAATCATTATTAGTGGATTATTTTTTAGAGATGAAATTATATAATTTTTCTGTATTAAATTACTATTTGATTTGAATAAATAAATGGATTTAAATTTTAATCATTAATAACAGAACGTTTCATTATACACTTAGTTCAACCCAATCCTTAGTTCTCTAATATAATAAAACATTATGTATGAAAAGAATATTTATTTAATTACCTAACCTTTTAATCGTGATCTAGTTTTACACAAAATAAAAAATCAATTTATTTATAGAATTATATATTTATAGATAACAATAGTAAATAGTGGGATAACACTAAATGAAATCTTTAATTTAAGGGAACCAATTATGCCTAATAAAATTAAACATGAAAATCCATTGAGAGATAAAGAGATTTGATATTTTGACTGTAATCAAGGAAGGATATGAAAATATTGACGATGTTAGAGATAAAAGTATTGACTCCAATAAGGTTTCTTAAGACTATAACAATAAATTCCTGAATTAATTTTACCACAATTGAGGATTAGATAATATTTATATACCATATATATTTTCTAATTCATTTATAATCATTAATACTCATTATTTATCACATGAAGAAGCATTATATGTAAAAAATGTGCGTATATAATTATACCATAAAATACGACTCCATAATGATAAAAATGGATGAAAAAATTTATATTATGTATCTCGCGTATAATGATATTTTTACATGATGCATGTGTTTGCGAATAAAATAGAATATAAGATAAAGTGATTTAACTACTTATATGCTTACCTAACTATATGATATGAACTTCTATTTCTATTATAAAATTTTGGGATATAATTGGAACGTAAATAAATAATATTATTTGAAAACTCATGATGTACATAGAGGAACTGCAAGTGAATAATGTAAAATAAAAAAAACTAATGAGAAATTCAATAAATTTCAATACTTTTATGTCAATGAGAGAGGAAAAAAATATGATTATTTTTTTAGTAAGGATGAATCACCTTCCAACAATGATAGGTACATGACTCACCTATCCATGATATTCAATGGTCAATATAGATAGTATGAATTCATCATGAATCCATATCAGAGAGGAATATATTTACAAAAGGTAACTAAATGAATGAGAATAAATCTGGTGAATGAACCTGTTACGAATGAAAATGATAATGGCATATGATGGCCATTTTTCATAAAATAAAAAATAATAAAAGATATTAGGAAAATAGGAACATTAAAATAATCCTATAAAAACAACCATTATTTCCTCTACGGAGAGATCAAGTGACTATGTATCGATAATGGAATACATAACTAATAATGGTTATATGTTATTATAAAAGATTATCTTAAGTACTAAATACTATTTTAGAAACACCTATTATTGTATTATATCATTTTTGAAATTGAAATCCATGATGAAGATAAGATATGTAAAGAATTATTTGAATACATTATTTTTTTGGATGAAACATTTAATTATCATGTGGATAATTATAATAACATAAAGAAGAACCATGAATTTTCTATTAATTTTAAAGATTAATTTGCTATAGAAAATGTCACAAATTCTCAATTATTAAAATAATACATTAATCATAAAAGTTATCAGGAAAAAAATTTATTGGATCTAAAAGTGTTTTAAAATACAAGGGAAACATTAGCAATTATTTCTTGGTAAATAGGCCACCTTTAAGTATACTGTTGGAAATGGACACCAAATTGGTCTTATGAATATTTATAAGGATATATTTGTTCAAAGATCACGATCTGCCTATAATGTAAATTTTTTTATTTATATAGACCATTTAAGGGTATTAATTCTTATTTTCTCGAGTATGATTATGGAAAATTGGTCAAAAAACAATAGATTCATAAATGTTTTATTACGATCATTTTTGGTTTGATAAAATTAATGAAAAAAATTATTTCCTATGTAAATATTTTTGTGAAACCTATCTGAAATGTACCAGAAAACACATATGGGTTTTGGATAGTGAATATTCTAGGGACATGAATATAGAAAACTCAAGCATTAAAATCCTCATCATGGTGGATAGTGGAATTACTAATTTTAGTGACTATTTGAATAAAATAATATTTGTACTCATTAAAATAGGTAATTCTAATACAATTGTTATTTTAGAAGTAGTATTTAAATATTTCTTAAAATAAATTATTCTTGTAATTTTATAATTATGTAATTATGGTTATCATGTTATTTTTGAAAACAATTATATTTTTTTACACCGATCATTTTTTATTTTTTACATTATTGAGTAATTTAAATTTTTATGTAGTTTATTTAGTTTTGGTATTTTCAAAAATATCATTTTTATGTGACTCTCACAATTAATTTCGGGAATGTAATGTGGATAATAATTCATTCAAACCAAGACTAAAGTAGAAACCTAACTATGAAATTATTAGTTATGGATTTTCATCAAGAAGAATTCTCAAAAAAAAAACTGTAACCCATGTAAAAATGTTAAACATCATACAATATATTTAGAAAAAATGAAATATGTTTCATCATGTAAACCCATTGAGTTATTTCCTTGAAATTATAGTGAAATTATTGATTATCTATATTAAATAGGAATCCATATGATAATGTTCTAGTTGTTGAATTTTATTAAAAATAATGGCTAGTAATTCTATCTCAAAAAAGTGGTGTTTTTCCATTTTTTCCAAATCTAAAAATTCAAAAGAAAACTTAGCAGTCATACAGTAATACCTTAATGAGTGATCATTGTAATTGGAAAAAAATGGGATTGTGGGTATTTATTCTCAAAAAAATAGGTATTGTGAAAACATTTTTTCCAAAGAATGTGTATAATAATTATGTTTTAAAAGGAAAAAATCTATCTCTTTTAGAAATTGTTGATAATATTTTTAATGAGTATGACCTACCGCCTTAATTATGGGTAAAATATATAAATATAAACAAATATATCATTAGTATGGTAATTATTAACAAACATTTAAAGAACCCCCCATATGATTTATGGAATTGAAGAAAATCACCAATTAATTACAATATATTTTTTGTTACAAGGTATATATTATCATAAATAATGAAAATTAAGATAATTTATCAGCCATATTTAATATAAATTTTTTATTTAAAAACTATTAAATCATACAAGTTCATTAATAAAATATCTAATTTGTTTAATTAATATATATATTTATAATTCAATTAAACATGCCCAAATGATTCTAATACCACTTAATATATTTTTGGGGATAATCCTTAAAAATGTAATATAAATTCCTTAACATGAACTGGTGATATTTTAATAAAACCTAATGTAGAAAAATCACAATGCATTAAAAATCTATTTCAGCATGAACATGAAGGAAAAAATAATGGTCTCCATAGATCCATTATTAACCATAGACACCATTCCATAGATGTAATATTTGGATATCATGACAATTTAACTTAGAAAACTTCTTATCTTAGAAATAAAGAGGATCAGAATCCCTCTTGTAACAGCATTATCATAATACATCATTGATGTAATATTTTATGAATTACAGGTAATGTATATGTATGAATATATTAATCATTTTGAATGGAACAATCCCTTGGAACTAGTCGAGTGACATTATTATTTTATTACCATTATAAATAAGTTGGTGTCTATAAATAATGTTAAATGTTATTTCCAAAAAATTATAAATAATGCAACACAAGTTGTGAAAGGGTATATTTAATATAATAGTATTGAATACGATGAAAACTTTTAACACTATAAATATGTAAATCCATTACAATATTTCAATTCAATGTATTATAATTGAATTCAAAATTATATCAAATGGATATCTAGAGTGCCTTCCCTAATGGTAATATAGTTGATTATATTTTTAATGGAATAACCACCATGATATCAAACCCCCCTCCTTCAAAAAAAATTATTTAAATTTATCATATTTTTGTATGGATTAAATAATCTCTTAGAATATTGAATGGTAAGTTTATGACATTTTTTATTTCAATTTTTTTTACAAAAGGAATAAATGACCCTAATATATTTATTAAATGAATTTCAAAAGATGATTTAGTATTTGAAATATATATTGATGATTTATTTTTTTAATCATAAAATAACTTTATATGTACAAAATTTTATGAATTCATTAAAATTTAATTTTAAATGAGTTTAATGGGCTCGTGTAACGTCCCAACTCGACTCTCCACTAAACCAGTGGCTGGACCGGTCACTATATGACCTTAAGAGCATCTCTCCATATGCCAAAGGCTACTGACATGTAGTGTGGGTTGTATGGATTGTTAGTGTGGATAATATAACCTCATATCAAATATAAATAATAGTCAATGACCATAAATATAAGATGTACTAAAATAAATGATAAAGTAGTGGAAGCCAAATAGTACCCATTTGATAAAAATGGCCAATGCTAATTATAATAAAAAAGCATGTATGAAATGTTATTGATAAATTTTTTAATGAAGAAAACAAACAACATGTTTTACATCACATTATAGAAATATTGAAAAGACTCCAAATCCCCAAGGGAAAACTCCACGAGATTCCTGAGCTTTTACTTGGTCTTCTCCTTCTATATCCCAAGTATATGCAAACAACCGAATCTTGCAACCAAGTTGAACATATTCGGGTAACACAATGCGATGACGGGCCAAGTAGGGTGAGTGATATTAATCGTAGTATGTTGGGACCACCAGTTTTTACCCCAAATCCAGACATTCAATAAATAATTTAAATAATTTGATAGTATGAATAAATAATGTAAGAAGTATGATGTAAATATATATAGAAGTACATGATTCTTCTCTCAGTAGGTGTGTGAACCTGCATTATACAGTTATTAGGTATACACAATAGTCATCACACATTCATAATCATTTATCATTTATTCAACCCTTCATAAATTATATAATTCTCATGATCTGTTCTAAACCTGAAATCACTGATATAAGTCACTCACCAAAGATTTCTCTAAAGACCAACTATGTAATCAAGGTGATGGCCGAATCCAAGCTTGTTCTTTGGCTGGGATAACACGTCATAATATATTCAATTTAATCTTTCATATATATTTTCCAAGCCTATTCTCTAAAAATAATGATTCTCTCTTGGTTCTGTCCACTAACACTGAATCACCTATTTCATTGATAAGTCTGAACCCTTTCACATATTCAATTCACAAATCATTATGTCACAACAAGTTTAATATCCCATTAATTCATTTCGTGTATGAACACTTGGCCAAAGAGTCCAATGTCAATTAATGGGAGTAGAATATCATGTCTAGAACCCTCGTGAGTATTTGGAGAATCATTCCTTGTCCCACAACCCATGGGTATTTGTAACATTAGTAAAGGTCCGTTAAAAGAATATTTTAATTCAAGATGGGTGTAGAACTCCATGTCTAGAACCCCTTGAGTATTTAGAGCATTATTCCATGACTCGGAATCCTTTTAACATAGATATATATTTATCATTGGTGTAGAACACCAGGTCTAACGTCTCAAAACCATCAATTAATTATTTCATATTTTAATTAATAAAATTCATTAATTAATTCAACAACTAATTAACAACATAAATCGCTCGTTAAACAAATTCATGAATTAATTAACCAGTCAACAAATAAATATTAGATAATTAATTAACAATTAATTATTCATATTAAGACAACTAAATAATTAACTCACTGTTTAATTATCCAAATTCATTAACAAGTATGAACCCGTCTAGTGAAATAGTGATTCATCCAGGACATTAACAATTTACAAGCACATCAATATCATTTTAAATAATTCTGAATAAATCACAGATATATTTCAACCATCTCACACAATATATCATATTTTAAATCAAATACATCCTAAACAATATAAGGAATTGAAAATAAACACACAATCTTAGGTATTATTGGCCAATAGTCATTACAATCAATCAATTCATTATCATAAATTAACGCATAAAAATTATTTAATTCAATAATTAATTAATTAAATTATATATCATTAATGGGTTTTTCAATTAATTTACCATTTAACATTTAATAATTAATCTATCAATTAATTATTACCCGTTTCTAAATATATTCCAAACACATCAAATAGTAAATATTATCAACAAATAATAAACGCCACAAATTTATTCCAACTCACGACTTGATAATTAATTCTACAATTAATTACCCTAGTACCCATTCTACCCATTCAAATCATTTAACCGTTTAATCAAATCACTATAACCAAATTAGAAAAACATGAATCAAATCATCACATTTTCATGTCCACATTTATCTCACATGAGAGGCATCGTTTAATAAAATCAAATGTTTCATGATTCCACATATCATGTTTCATCTCTAGAAATAAGACATGTGAAGGTCCAAACCACAGCAATCATGATGTGACATTACCACTAACTAGTAGTTTATCTTTAATCAGCATTTCAAGAAAACATAGTAGTTCAATAATCAAGGAAACTCACATTATCATTTTATTTAAAGAAGCTATAATTCTTAATTAAAGTGATATGGATTTGGGATCCTACCTTTTGGTGATGTCATTTTAATTAACTGCAGATTAATGTACTTGGAATTAATTAGTTACAAATGCAACATAGTCGCACATGCACCACCCTAATATATATATATATATATATATATCTAAATATATATTTCCACACACGTGCAACCTACACGAAAAATAAAAAAATCACTAAGATAACTTTGGAAGACCCCAACCAATATAGCAAGGTCTACACACCTACCACTAGATAACAAGGACCCAGATATAAAAAGTCTCAATTATAGGTGGTTCTAAACAAAACAATGGTATAATTATATTACAGAAAAAAATGTCGACAAACTGAATCGGCCTGAACCACCTCTCCTTTGGTGGAAATTTCAAGAACGCATACCATGGAACCCTGATAACCTTGTTTCGCAACCCCATAACTAGAGAACACCAAAAATTTGGGTTACAACATAGACCCTAAATTCGGTCAACCATATATTGGTACCTAAAAAGAATCAAACCACAAAATAGATAATGGGGAACATCATAGTATATCCTACCTTGAAAATTAGTACTAAATCCAAGCAATAAACCATTGAAAATTCTGGCAGACAAAGGACCTGAAAGGGAGGGGACATTGCGTGCTGTAGGGGGGCTACCTGGGGGTGTCGTGCTGCCGCAGGGGGTCGTCTGGGGGGTTTTTTCACTACTAGTGGTCTATAAGAGGAGGGCCGCACAGAGGTGGAGGCTGGAGAAGCTGATGCATCATTCCTCTTAGAGGTGTAGATCATGGTGGTCGTTACACCTCTTGGAATAAAAGACGGTCACACCGTCCCTTCTTTTCTAACATTAATACTTCTCATAAAAGAATAATAAATATACATTAATAGATTTAATAATAAACATAATAATAATATTATCAATAATATTTTTACTATTATAACATTCTATTTTAAATAAACATCCACATTAATGTTTAAAAAAATTTCTTTTATTAAATCCAAAACCCCCAATTAATCCTCCATAAACAGAAACGTTACATTGAGAAATTCAAACTCAACTTTACTACTAATTTAAATTAAAATATCTTTGAATTAAAAAATTAATTCTATTCCCACAATTAATAAAATACATTTTTTCTTGAATATAATTAATTTACACAATAATAATAATAATTAAATTGCCATTATTATTATTATTAAAACATTAATTTTTTTCAATTCCATCCAATACTCCCAAATTCATTACTATTTTTATTTATAATAATAAAAATAACATAATTAACAATAATTTTAATAGTCATAAAACAATAATAATATTAATATCATTATTAGTACTCAGTCCATTGATATTACCCAACACCCCTATTTAATAAAAAAGCTACATCAGTAAATCTGAATCTCTTTATTAAATTAAGTGTTTCTTTGAGATTGATCAAAAACATCATTATTTTATTTTAACATTTATTTAATTAAATAAACACAATAATAATAATAACATGATTATTATTATTATTCCATCATTCATCTAATAAAAAGCAAAATCAACAATTTATTTAAAAAAATTAAGATGATATTAATGATCAAACCTACAACTCATAACCTCTATTTAATTATAAATGGTCCTTTAATAATTATGAAACTCTTCATTTAATTAAAATAGTTCTTCTATAAACCCAAAATCCACATTTATTTCTTCAACTGTCTTATAATTAAATATTTATCATTTTTTTAATTAGACAACCACAATAATAATAATAATAACTTTATTATAATTTTTAATATTAAAACATTATTTTAAATAATTATAAACTCTCATATAATATTTGTAGTTAAATTAAATAAGTTAACATGCATGGGTGGGAATACAACTATGCACTGCTAGTGCAGATCCATTAAAATGGACTTTTCCAGATCCGATACTCCCTAGACTCATCAGGACACCCTCTAAAATAATCGGATACTTACAAAAGTCCAAAACCAAAACATTTAGGTGTTCCAACACTCACAATAAAATTATGGAGCTCGATTTAAAAAAAAATTGACCGATCGATAGACCAAAAAATTCAAAATCCTTCATATTTAAACCTTTTTAAAAAACATAGCACATTACAATTTACCCACCATAAAAACATCTCATCACAGAGAAGCTATTGGGAACCACTACTAAAAACATGAACCTACCAAGTTAATTTAAACTAGTTTGGACAATCGTTTTGTGTTCCTAGAACAAAACACACCTTTAAACTTTCACAAGGCTAACTGTTATGCCTTTAAAACTAGAGCCAAATATCACATTATAGCATAAACTTCGAAGGATATATTAAATCTAAGTCCATTACTGGGACCTCGTCAATGAATACCATTGAATCACGATCAACCAACATAATAGGTTTTGCATGATTCCCTTTAAAGAAATTGTGGATAAAAAACCCACATTCACCCTTTATCGGAAGATGTTCCTTAAAAACAATTCCAAAAACATCCATATGTATAACTAACTCCTTACCCAACCTATGGTAAAATTTCAAAGTCAATCCATTGCAGGGCTATTTAAAAATAATATTCCTCAAAACTAATAATGGAGTGGCCCAACCAAAACACACAACCCATGTACTACCTAGATAACAACCACTAATCAATCCCATCAACATTTAAATAGTATCGCGGTGTAAGACCAACACTATTTTAGTATCTCCATGAAGAGTTAATGATAGTGGAAATTTTCATCATATTCTGAAGATCCCACTAAGAGAAAACCAAGGTGATTAATAACATCAGTCAAACTAAAGAAGAAAACTCTTTTATAAAAGCTCCACATCACCTTCCGAATTATTTTAATCAAACGATGTGACAATACCAACATTAAGATTGTCCATGACGTTGAAATAAAATATCAGCTGCTCGCTGACAAACTATTTCAGAACAATTAATACATGCGTGTGAAATTCCTTGAACCACAATCACCACATCAATAATTGTTCATAAAGTTGTACTAGAAACCTATCGACATTCCATAACACTCGAGTACCAATAATTCCACCTGAGAAGTGGGACAAACTTACTTTAAATGCCTAAAACATTCAAATAGTAATACCTATGATGGGTTATCCCCTTGACATACATACTTGTCGACCCTCTCTCTTGGTAATGCTACACTAATATAATGAGGTTACAAATCCCCCATTTAGGCATTTCAATTAATTCATTTCCACCTTTTTACATTTAAATAAATTTCTAGAAACACACAAGTACATTTCACAACAAGTAATTTGGTTTTCAAAATAACTCCCTACCGAATAAATTAGGCATGCTATCACAAAAATCATCTTTAATCATTTAACATTCATTTTTATTCAAATTTAAAAAGATAATTTAGCATCTAAATTACTTTTACCTTGATGGCGACCTCTGAGGGTACCATTTATTCAATTTGAGTTATTCAAAAAGAATCCCAATAATAGTTCATTTCAATCAAAACCCAACAGTTTTATCTTTATCAGAATTTTCAAACACAATATGGATATTTGATTTATTCACATTGATGTCCATATACTTTGTGATAAGGTGCCCATACACTTTACAACTAGAATTTGGACCCCATTTAATATATGCTTACAAGGGTTACCCTTTTTCGGAGTTATAAGGTGCACAGACACCTTAAAACTGAAAAACCAGTTCCATCATAATTGCAACCAATTAAATTTATCCAAAGAAACCAACCATTTATCAGAATGCTATCATGTCACTACAAATAGCTAACATTGAACACTACACTGAAATCACTAAAACATGTTATAATTCAGATTCATGGCATATAATAATTGCATATTATCACTAAACTAAGATAATTATATCCCTAAAACATGCTATCTAGACAGGCAGTCTATATAAGTAAAGACATGAAATGTATTCAAAGTAAACAATCCATTTTAGTATACATCCTACTAATGAAAGTACATTACATGGAATATATGCATGAAACATTAAAATCTATGTGCCTAATATGATACATGTAATTAAACTCCCATTCCATATCAGTCGAAGGTAATTTTTTCAAAATTTTCATAATCAGTAAGCAGCAGAAAATACACCAGTCACTCAAGGTGAAATCATATCAACTATAACCTCAAATACTACAAACATCAATTCCCATCCCTAGCAACATGGTCATTTCTCATACATGGGGTGATCAGTCCCAAGCACAGCTATTAACCTAAGCATCGAGACGTTCCTAGTCTCCTGTTTACCAACCCAAAAATAGAAAGAAAAAGAATAAGAAACCCTCTGATACCACATTGTAAAGTCTTGACCCTGCTCTCTACTAAACCGGTGTCCGGAACAGTTACCACATCACCTCAACTGCTTATCCCTATATTCCAGAGGCTACCGACTAGCATAAAGGGTCTACGGATAGTCAGTGGGGAGACTATACACTCATATCAGATTTTAATAATAGACAATGATAATAAATAGTGGAAGCAGTCTAATAAATGATAATGCAGCAGAAGAAAACCGAACCCATTTTATAAAAATGGCCAACAACAATTATATAATAGATTCTTCTATGAAATGTTATTGATACATTTTGGAGAGAAGAAATCAAAACAACATGTTTTACATTACATTACCAAAATAAAGGAAAGACTCAAAATCCCCATCTTCAAACCCTATGACGACCCGAGTGTCCTCTCGATCCTCTGGTCGTATCAACCATGTTTATGCAAACAACACAATCCTACAACCAAATTGAATCTACTCAGATACCATAGTGTAGTGGCATCCTGAGAAGGGTGTGAGATATATTTCTCAGTAGGTCGGGACCACCAGTGTCTACCCAAAATCCAAACATTCAATAAATAATTTAAAATGGGTAGTAGCATGCATTATTATAGTAAGTACTACGATGTTACTATATACCCAAGTACATTATTCAGCTCTCAACTGGTGTATTAACCGTCAGTATAAATTTTTCATATATAAACAATAGCCATCACACAATCATTTTCATTTATCATTTATTCAAACATCGATAAATTATAGAATTCTCATGATATGGCCTAAGCCTGGCATCCCCCATATTAGTCACTCACCATATATGTATCTGAAGACCAACTATGTAATCAATTTAAAGACTGAATCCAACCTTGTGCATTGGATTGGATAATGCATCATAATATATTCAATATATTATTTCGTATGTTATTTCTGATCCCATCCACTAAAAATAGTTATTAGCTCCTGGGTCTATCCAATAAAAGTGATTCACCCAAATCATTAATAAGTCTAAACCCTTTCTCATATTCAATTCAAAAATCACTATGTCACAATAGTTTTCATTAGCCATTAATTAATTTTATTTATGACATATTGGACATAGAGTATAATTTCAATTAATGGGAGTAGAACATCATGTCTACCACCCCCATGAGTATATGGAGCATTCGTCCTTGTCTCCCAACCCATGGTTATTTGGAGCATCAGTCCATATCCTATAAAAGAATATTTTTATGAAATATGGGTGTAGAAATCCTTGTCTAGAACCCCATGAGTATTTGGAGCATCAGTCCATATCTCACTATATGTTTAGAAATCATACATATATATTTATAATTGTTGTAGAATCCCATGTCTAACACTGAAAAACCTTCCACTAATTAATTGATAAATTAATTAATCCAATCCTTTAATTAATTCAAAATCTAATTAACAATATAAATCGCCTCTCAAATAATTCATAAATTAATAAACCATTAAACATATCAATAGTAAATAATTAATTAAATATTAATTATTCTTATCAATCCAACTAAATAATTAACTCAAAATATAATACTCCAAATTCTTTAGCAATTCTCAACTCGTCCACTCAAACAGTGATTCGTCCAGGACATTAAAAATTTACAAGAACATTATAATCATCTCAAAACATGCTAGAAAGGAACATATATTTAGAAACTATCTCACACGACATATCATATTTTCAAAGAACTACATCCTAAACAACAAATGGTGTGTAAAATATACATGAGCCAAAATGTATTATTTTCCAACAATCATAACAACCAATCAATTAAAAATATTAAATTAATGAATGAAAATTATTTAATCCAACTATTATTTTATCAAATTATATCACTTTAACAAGTTCATCAATTACATAACTATTTACCATTTAATATTTAATAATAAATCCATCCATTAATGATTACTAGTTTAAAATTTGTATTTTGAAAATTTAAAATATTCAATATTCTCAATAAATAGTAAAGGCTACAATTTTATTCCAACTCATGACCTGATAATTATTTATAAAAATAATTACCCTATTACTCATTATTCCCATTCATATAATTTAACTGTTTAATAATATGTCTTTAATCAAATTAGAAAAACATGCTTAAAATCAACACATGTGCAAGTCGTCATTTCTCTCACGTGGTCAGAATCATTTAACAACATAAAAAGTGTAATGCATCGACATTTCATATATCAACTCCATCATGAAGACATATTAAAGGAAAAATCATATCAAGAATGATATAACATTACCTCTAATGTGCAGTTTATCTTTAATGACCATTTTCAAATAACATAACAGTTTAATAATCACGGAAACTCAAATTCTAAATTTATTTAAAAAAGCTATAATTCTTAAATAATGTATTAAGGATTTGGTACCCTACCTCATGGTGACGTAATTTAAATTACAAAGCACATTAATGTACTTGGAAGCAATTATAATAAAATGTTATGCAGTCTCACACACACAACCTTTATATATATATAAATGTATATATTTTCTTGCATGCGAACACTGCCCCAAAAATCAACATATCACTAAAAAAACTTTGGAATACCAAAACCATTGAATCCAAGTATAAACACCTACCGCCAGATAACACGGACTCAGGTAAAAAAGACTCCATTTTAGGTTGTGAAAAACCAAACAAAGGAATAATTTTTTACCTTTATACAATATTGATGAAAAAAATCATCCTGAATTGCCTCTCCTTCGGTGGCAGTTTCCATAACACGGACCAAGGAATCCCAACATCCTTGTTTCACAACCATAGAACTGAATAACACAAAAAATTCGGGTTACAATAAAAACCCTACATTCAGAAAAACCTAAATGGGTACCAAAACAACATCAAACCCCAAAACCGATGATGGGGAACTTCATAAGAAATCCTACCTTCAATATTCAGACTATATCAAGGAAGAATTCAATGAAAAATTCTTGCAGATAAAGGACCCAAAAAAGGGGTCGTTGCGCTCTACATGGGATGCTAATCGGGGGGTGTCGTGCTCCTACAGGGGATCCTCCAGGGGGTCCCACATTGATGGTGATCTGGAATAGGAGGGCCACATGGAGAAGGATGTTGTAGAAGATATTACATAACGCCTCTTAGGGGTAAGATCCTAGTGGTGGTCACGCCACTTTGATGAAGAACAAGGTGACGACCCTTCCTTCTATACAAACACTAATACTACCCATAAAAGAATAATAAATTTAAATTAATAGATATAAAAATAAACATAAAAATAATAATATACGTTCTAATATTATTATTATAACCTTATCTATTAAAAAAACAATCTCATTAATGATGAAAAAACGTTTCATTGATTATATACAAAACCCTCAATTAATCATTCTTAAAAGGAAACGTTTCTTTGAGAAATTTGAACTCCCCTTTACTCCTAAATTAAATAAAAATCTTTTTGACTTCAAAAAATAATAGTTATTTTCACTCGATTAAATAAATAAAATTTTCATTGAATTTAATTAATTAACACAATAATTATTATTATTATAACTTCATTATAATTTTTTTAAACATATATTATTTTCAATTATAACCAATACTCATAAATTCATTTCTATTATTATTTATAATAATAATAACAACCATAATTATCTATAATTATAACAATAACAAAACCATAATACTAATATAATTCTTATTACTCAATCCTTTAATATTACCCAACACCTCTATTTGATTACCACACTACTTCATTATAGAGAAAATCCTTATTAAAATAAGTGTTTCCTTGAGATAGCTCAAAATCCACATTAAATTATTTTATAATTTATTTAATTAAATAAAAATAATAATAATAATAATAAATTCCTTATTATTTTTATTATTCCAACCTTAAATTATTTAAAACTAGAAACCCCCAATTTATTAAAACATCATCAATATGATATTAATGATAAGAACTCCAAACCATAACCTCGATTTTATAATACATAAAACTTTAATTATTATTAAACACTTCATATAATTAATAATATACTTAGATAAACCCAAAAGTTACCTTAACTTCTTCAACTTCCTTTTAATTAAATCATTATCATTTATTTAATTCAACAACCAGAAAAATAATAATAATAACTTCATTATTATTATTTTTAAAATATTATTTTAATTAATAAAAAACTATCATATAACAATATTTAGTTAATATAAATAATTTATTAAACAAGGTAAATTGCACTGGTTGGACCACAACGGTGCAGTACTTGTGCAGATCCATTAAAATTATAATTTCTAGATCTGATACTACTTAGACTCATATGGACACCTGAAAATATTATCAGTCACTTAAACAAGACCAAAAGTAAATCTTTTGGATGTTACAACACTCCGAAAAATATTCTAGAGCTCGGTTAAAAAAACAACGCATCGATAAGTTAAAAAAAATTAAAAAATCGTCATATTTTAAATCGGTTAAAAAACACGGGACATTACAATGAGCAAGAATTATTCCTTGGTTTTCTTATTTTTCAAAATAATGAATGAATAGTTTTTAAATAATGAAATTATACTAAGGATAATCTACTTTTTGGATAGAACCAAATATACTAATACTCTTACGAGTAAATGATATAAATTATCCCTTGATAAAACTGGGAAAATATATTATCAAAACATCTATAATGGCATGAAAATAATTTTAAAAAATTTAAATAATAGACTACCAGATATTATGTTTAGTGTGTGAATTCTTGTAAGATTTTAATAAAAAAAATATTCAAATTTGAATTCTATTAATAAATTTAAATACATAAAATGAATAAAATAGTTAGTATTATTTTACTCTATAGAAAAATTATTTATGTTTTTAGTTATGTTAATGAGGTTTCTGGTGGTTTCATGTTAGATAAAGAAAACACTTTGATAACATTTTACATTTTGGAATGTATCAAGTATCATGGTGTAGTAAAAAGTAAATTAATATTAACTTATATACTATTAAATCTTATTAGATAGCAGCATGTAGTTTTTTGTAAAAATATTATATGGATGAAATAATTATAACTTAACTATGGATAGCAATTTAAACAATTACTCATAAATTTTTAGAAAACAATAATAATAATATTTTCTAAAATTATTGTGTCTAAATAAAGGAAAAACATATTGATATAATACATCACTATTAAACAGATCAATTTCAAAAGGGTGATATTACTGATGAACTCATTGGTATAGAACATCAAATTTATAATATATTTACAAAACTATTTAATATTGAGAAACTAAAATATACCAAACATGAAATAGGGATGATTAAATATTCTAAATTTGATAATTTAAATTTTTATATTTTTAAATTTAATTGAATATCTATTATAAGTTCATTAGTTCTATAAATAAATCTATTTCATATAGTAACAATGATTTATCATCTGCCTGGTAAGTTATTTGACTATGAGTTTTTTTATTTGTTATGTTAACTTACTATGACTGCTTGGTCATGTGGTCATTATACCTATCATGAAAACATACACACAAAAACACTATACTTACCTTATGTTTTTATTCATGAATTTATTACACGTGATCCAAAGAAACAATAAGTATACCGGATATTCCTTAACTTCAATGAATTGATGATAAATATACCAAATGTTTCTATTATTTTTGTATATTTTTATATAATTCTATAATTCTATAATTTTCATAAATATAATTTATATTTTATATCCTGAAAGTATTGAAACAGAATTCAATAATTGAATAAGAATTAGTGTGTATCTTTTCCCAAAAATTTCATTCTTCTTTTCAAAGTTGTATCTTCCCATTTAACCATCACTCTTAAAACCCTCCAATTTCGAACCACTCTCTCCATCAAACCGGAACCTTCTTACATAAATAATAAAATAAAATGTATATCAAAGATGTAAAATACTTCTTCATGATACATATCCCACATGAATGTCATAAAAGATCATATTAAAATTGGATAAAGCTATAATGAGTGTCGTTGTGAATCCACATATTCTTTATTTTCAAAATGGACTTGTGTGTAATGGAAAATAAGTTGATGTTCTATATCCCAACACCAGAAAGTCCCTAGTCATTAAATTTATTATGAATCTTGGATGGGATGATTTGCTTAGTGAGAATATAAGTCATTATATCTAACACTAGATAAGTTTTATATGTGCATCTATAATTTGTCCTTCGAGAGAAAGGACACATCATTACAAAAATGTTAAATGGGGAGAATATTTTTCTTAAACTAGTTTTACAAAGAGATTAGAAGTACCTCATAAGGGTGAGCGTGAATACTATCAATGTTGGTATCCATTAACTATTCCAAATTTCAATTCCAAAATTCTATATAAGTACTGACCGTGAATGGAATACCCATGAGACCAACCATAGTATAACTCATTGGTATGTAAAGGATATAAGGAAAATTAATCCAATATTGGAAATTTCATAGTAAATTTGATTTTAAAATCATGATATTGATGGATTTTTTTCCCAACATGACAGAGAATGCATTTAGAATCAAATGAGTTGTTCATCCAATATTGTTTTACCCATGTATTTCAAATCATTTATCAATTTATGTGATGATTTATTCAAATGAGTTGGATATGAAATCATTGATGTTCAAATATATACCATATCCAATGTTTATATAATCAATTTTTGAGTATGATGGAAATGTTATTCCGGTGGATGTAAAGATACCTTCCTCAAATAGTTTATGTTTAATTTGGATTATTTATATGTATATGTGAGAAATTTAAATTCATGGAAATGATAATGGGCGGTAAGACTCTAATAAGATGAAATAAATGTTTAATCATATGATGTTTTCAATTTAACCAAGGGGTCTATTTGATATAGCTATTAGTCGATATGGAGAACCTGTATTTTCTTATTACGAGGATGATTAAGAAGTTTGTTCATAAAAATAATTTGAAGATTAATAATTTTATATGGTTTACCTCAATAACTAATATGTGGTAGAACATCAAGACTATATAGATTCCACTTCTATTATATATATTACACCGACAGAGTCTATTATAACTTACCCCTCAGAAGATATTGTATTACGTGATGAGGAAGTTATTGACATTAAATTTTCTATCATTGGTTTTTTAATGAAACTGAATATGATGAAACTCTTTATTTTATAGAGGGTGAAGAAAATTCATATGAATCTTATAAGATTGGTATAAATTTTAGAATGAGTATACTAGATACACCTTATTAGGGGGACAAGACTACCTGATCTGTAGTATTAGGTATAGACTACTCTGGGTTTGAGGATGATAATGATAAAAAGGGTAGTCCAACTTGATATAGTGGACCTATCATACATTTGTAGAAAATATTTATTCAATGCTATTTGTTTTATTAATTTGAAACTAATGAATTACATGATGTGTCTCCTAAAAGATAATCAGTAGATGAAATATAAAAATATATTTATATCCGTACACCAACCATGAAATAAGAATAAATTTTTAAATGAAATGAGACATCACTTATTAGATCATACCATGTTTATGTTCATGATGATGATGAAGTTATATATGTTGTCACTAGTGTCCAATCTGTGGAAAAAATCCATTTCAGATTAAGTATGATGGTCAAAAGTTGACTTATAAACCATATCCTTATATATATATTTTTACCCCTTTAATTCTATCCACATATTCTATTACACAATATGATTTTAATGATTTAAAATATTATTTTATATTGGTGTTGAAATAATTATTTAATGATTTTAAAAATTAAATGGATTCAATAAGGGAAAAATTGAAACGGTCTGAAACTATATTCAATTATCATTTTCATTATAGATTCCATATTAAAATGAAATATATATAAAATGGGATTGAGGATTTTGAAGAATATTGTGTTGATTTTAAGTAATACATATTTAAATTACATTAAAGCTAGACCAAAGATATCTAAATTAATTATTTCAATATTCTACATTTTCTACTCAACATATTTATCATCGTATATCTTGTTTTAATAAATAGATAATCTATACACAAATATAAGGGGAGTAAAAAATTTAATATTTTTATAAAACATGCATGTTGATTTTTGATGTAATTAAGAAACAAGATTCTAAATCATTGGTGTTCGTCAGAAAGGATGTCATATAGGATAAAGGCGATAAAATATAAATATATGAATTAAATTATATATTATCCCTATATTCCCAAAAAAACCACATTTATATTTTTATATTACTATATAGTGATCGCAGGATGCCTCCTTTGACCGATCATTCATATATTAGTTTGAAAAGATGAAAATCTTAAATCATGTTTTGGTTTCATTAATGGAATATAAATAAAAATACATTAAATAAATATAACATTGGTCAAGAGAAGTAAAGTATTTTACCAAGATAATTGAACCCTAATTGTATGTAGCCATCATAGAAAATATTGCTTCACAAGCCTCACCCATTACCTTAGTCCCCCCTGCAATAAAAAACTCAACTAGTAACTCTTTTGTTTTTTCTCCTAGTAAATCAGTCTATCATCTTAGAACTGTTTCTAATTGGGTGGTAATTCAAGAACCTAATATGTACATTATATCAAAAACACCCCAATGTAATCAAAATAACTCAACCACTAAATAAAAGGGAACATATATTACCCAACATGATGAGATTAGGGATGTGTATGATTAAGACAATAATTATAATTGATGATAGGGGAAATATCATTGAAGTCTTTTGGTGTCGTCTTTTTTCCTAAATGAAATACATTTATTAAAAATTAGATTTTACTTAATATCATTTATTTTAGTATTTGATTCCAATTAATTTTATATTTTAAAGTCATTTAATATTTATATAATATCAATTGGGGTAAATATATGATAAATTAATTAGAAAAATTGATAAATTATGATTAATTAGTGAAAATATGTTTAAATATGTTGAAATTATATTTATGAATTATTTTATTAATTTTAATTTATATTCCAAGATTTTTGGTCATAAATAAGGGGATATTTTGTCCTAGTCTTTTACCTCCACATGTTGATGTTCTAAAATAATGTTTATTTTTAAAATGAATTTCATGTTTAATGATGGTCAACCATTTTTAAGAAAAATTGAAAACAAAAATATATGCGTATATGATACATAACAACCTACCAAATGTGTAATGACATTAATATGTGAATAATTTAAATGGATATTGAATGTCCATGTGATTATATGGAAGAAACCACATGTTGATCACTAAGTGACCATATCTACAATCAACTACCCCTAAGTTTGATGAAAAAAACTCTCTATGTAATTAAGTAAACTGGTGTAGAATTTCAATTTAATTTATTTTTACTTAACCTACCATGTGATTTAATAAAGTTAAACACTTAAAGGACGAAACCACCCACATTAATAACCTACTAACTATGTAAGAGGTTAGTATAATATCACTATATCTTGTATTGTATGTATGCCTATAAAACAAACAATGTTTGAATAACTAAACCGGCCTCATGAATTATTCAATAGACCAAGATAAGAAACAAACCTACTACATTAATAATCAAGGTAACCCAATGATGAAAAAAAGATACTGTATAAAATCCTCGCACTGGTAATCACAATCCTGGTGATAGAAAATATTTCTTGACATTTCTAGATTGATGCCGATAAAGATGACCTGATTTTTCCATAAAAATGGACAACAATAAAAGGAAATCATGCTCCTATTACCTATCCAGGGTAATTTTCTATTTATTTTTACATATAATTTGTTCAAAATATTACATAAATAATACCAATTTCTACAAATTAGTATTTATCCCATTAATCCCAAAATTTCTTATTTCACATAAAGTTATAATCGGCATCCATATAAATCCATTATAGACCTAATTTATTTATCATCATTATTGATAACCTATTGGAAGTAAAAACAATAAAAGTGAGATAAAACTCATGGTAAAGGAAAACATAAGAATAAACAATTGAATTTTGTCAATAATTTTTTTTTCCATAACTGTAAGATTATAGAAATAGGGTTCTTGGTTATAAAATAAAAAATATTCAAAGATATAAAAATAAGTATCATTAATCATGTAATATAGAATAAATAATTATGACTATAATGGGTTACAAAAAATAATAATAACGGGACATGTTTTTCCAATCATGAACAAATTAATCATTAAAACCCATATAAACCTTAATAAAATTGTTTTCACATCATAAAACATTATTATCATTTTTCCTTTACAATCCCCTTAAAATTTTTAATAACCACTTGGCTGAAATACAATATATTTATTTAATGAATATAATCATTACCTAATGGATTAGAAAACATAAATGGGACTCAACCATCAAATTATTATATATAATAAGTATCAACCGATTATATATGGTGCTATAACAGTTCTCAACCTTTCATATCATGAGATATAATGGGGATCCAAACATCATATAAGCTATATTGGGATCACCCCAGAGTTATAATGGGGATGAACTCTAACACAATGATATTTTATGAGAAATATATTTTTTTATGTCTTATGTTATATGCAACATCTGGGAATCTTTCACTACACACAACACTAGTTGGCTTGAATTATACGCAAGAGCAACCTTCCTCGACATTGTGTGTTGTACGCAATATCGAGTTTCACTAAACAATGATATATTTTTATAATATTATTATGAACTAGCCGTTATGAATAGTATTGCCTAAATTTTGAATTTTATAACATTATTATTCATCTTACACATTTTCTAGAACATGGTATCTGAAAAAAATAATTTTTTTAGGTAAAATAAGTATTTTTAAAAAACTGTAGTTTTGCCACCTTTTGATGGCGCACCAACATTAAATCTTCTTTTTTACATGTTTATAAGTTCAATTTGACAAAATAAAATTCTTCTTTGGAATTAGGCTATAAAAATTTATTTTGGATAAATTTTTCATATAATTCTGATAACATCCATATTTTAATGAATAGTAAAAACACGCTATACTTTTATTAAAAACAACTATTTTCATCGCAATACTTTTTGTGGTTAAATTATAATATTGAATGGTTTTAAAGTATAAATTGAATGTATTTTTACCATTTAATATAATTTTTGTCATTTCCCTTAATTTTACATTGAATTTAATATGTAATAACATTTCAATCTTTGGCATTGTTTTAACTTTTAGAACCTGTTTTCTTAACAACATGATTAATTTTTAAATTAATTACTGAAAATTCTATGATTTTAATATTGAAAAATTGATTCACTATTTGGATTTAGTGGGTCAAAATTATTTTATTAGGTTACTTCTATATTTTTTGGATATTATGAATCATAAGTACAGTAATTTTTATCTACTGTAGTTAAAGTTAAATCAGTTAATTAAGTGTAAAAATAATATTATAAAATTACCCTAAATCTTGCCAAAATTCAGTTGGATGACTAAAAGTCGACCATTGTAAATTAAGGGTCAGAATAAATTCATTTTATGGAATTTTGACCATTAAAATAATTTAATTATTATTAAAAGCAATGAAAGTGGCAACATGTCACTCTCTTAAATCTTATAAGTATAATAATTTTAATTTAGTGATAAATTTCATGAATCTTCGAACAAGAATAGTCTCCAAGAATCAGATAAAATTATCTATATCATGTGAATTTATTTATAATTTTTAGGGATTAAATAATTATCATTAATAAAGTGACAATAGTGATGTTGAAATTATTTTATTGATTGAATTATCAAATAAATGATATTAAAAGTATTAAAATAAATATTATATGACCTATTTAATGGGCTCCAATAATTTTATAGATAAATATGACTTGTTATGTATCTATTAATTCTTTTATTTCCAACATATATTTTGTGTATATTTTATTTAATTTCAAATAAATGAATAGTTGCAAAATTGCCACTATTGTTATTTTATAAAAATTACATATTATAAAATTGTTTAAAAAATCACAAAAACATTTAATAATTATAAATTAAAATTTATATGGTCAAAAATTTAATAATAAATAATATTATGGAAAATTAACATCATAAAAGTAATTATTTATAATGATTTAAATTTTAGAATATTATTACCACAAATAAAAATAAATAGATTTTATAAGGATAAATCAGGTGGATAATGTTTAAAATAAATTCCCAACTTATCTAAATTTTATTTGTTGATGAGATTAAAACCCTCTCTCATCTAATATTAGTATTTTAGTCAATTTTTATGATTTTTATGTGGGTTTGAATTTATTATAAATTAATATTTCTTATAATTCCAGAGGTTCCCCTCTCCTCCCTTATAAAAGGGAACCTCCTCCCTCTCCTCCTCACACCAATATTGGCCTTCATACTCAACCAAACCCTAAAAAGTTCACTAATAAACATCCCTAGAAACATACAAGAGGTCCTGGTCTTCTTCAAAGACCAACTTAGTTCCCTAAGAGGAGGTTTAGAAGAGGCTCGTCAAAGAAGAGGTAATATCCTTTACCGATTCTTACCATTTTATTTCTTCTTCTACTTCATCTTATTTATTTTTTTCATCATAAATTAATAACATAATTATCACTAATATATTTATATGTTGTTATAAATTAGAAACAAACATTTTTCACCTTCTATCCACCCTATAAAAAATGAAATCACCACACATGTGTATGTACGGAATACCGTCTCCACGCCGTGGTGTAATCTATTTTCCACCACCACCTTACATTGATTGATATAATGTTGTAAAGAATAAATATATATTATTATTATAACATTATACTAATTCTGAGACATTATATCTTCCACTCCAATACCATTCAATTATTATGGGAATGATATCATCGCTCGTGCGTACGTACGACCTACTGTCTCCACGATGTGACACGACTCGTTCTACATGATCTTCATAGAATAATGATTATATAAATGAATTGAATGAATATATATTATATATTTTACACTAATACCATTCTGTAAATAAGGTATCTATAACCTATAAATATTAAGAAGAATTTATTCGACAAGACATGCATAAGAACATAAAGCAATGAACACCCGAATGACAAGTAGTAATGAAATATTACTAATAATAAGATAATAATATGACCATTTATGATATAATAATAATTAATATGATTCTGAAATAAGTTAATGAAATTATTTAAATAATTATACAGTAGGTTCAGTTACGTATGAAGCATATCAGACCTAAGGAAAGGGAAAATCTCGCTATCTAATTTTTATCCGAGATTGTTTATAATTTTGAATTTACTCGGTAATATTTATCATCCACATCCATGTTTCCTCAAAATTTAATATTATATATATCCTCCCACATTTTTTTAAATCCAATTTTACCTATTGGTTAGTTTTTAGTAAATGATATGAAAGGAATCATTTTTCATTTTCAAGACGAGATACTTTTTGACATTTTCGTCTAATGTACAAGAAGAATGTTTTTTAACTTATATGGAATGAATGGATTTTTATGATTCCATATAACATTATATACATGAAGATTAATTTAAAAATTTACAAGTTTATTTTTAATTAACTTCATTTAGTTTAAAATGTTATGACATGTTATGAAAGGAAAAATGTTTTTCAAGTAGAAAGGATATTTTCCTCACGAATGGTGTTCAAGTGTTTTATCAAAATTATTTTCCATATAAGATAATATAGTGTTATGATTCAATCCCTATTATTACATTTATTTGATTATGTTGTCATGGAATTATTTTTATAATTTATTATATATTATATGAATTTTTTGATGATATCACGATCTTTAAGAATCCCATTTTTATTACATGGGTTATGCTATGATGAATGATTTATGATTTTGTGGAACACAAAATAATGGTTTCATTATGAGATGGGTGGGACCGATATTTCCCTCCAATTAATTGGGTAATGATTTATATCTCATGAGATAGACATGGCTAGAACAACAAGTTAATTCGGTTCAGTGATACATGACTGAAATGAGGAGTGAACACAGTTCAGAAATGGACTTTGTCCACTAAGATAGTCTTGTGAATGAGTCTTGACTAATAAGAAATGATTTTATATGCTAATGTTTTTATGCCACATAGTTTCATGTTATACGTTATGATCATTGGGAATACATTTCACTACTATTATTTATCCCATGTTTTGACATTATGATCTCTTTTGTAGGTTAAGATATTCAAAATGTTATGTTCTTATGAATATGAGATGATTGGTATTTCATTTTTTACCCTTATTTAGACTTAGAGATCACCCTTTTGTATGTTTTATTTTCCCCAGGTCAGGTAGAAGAGTATTAAGTATGATATACCAAAATGGGACTCTAGATATGATGAAATAAATAGGAGACAATGTAGATGCTTTATGAACCAGTTGTTTATGTTTCCCAGTTTCTAATGACACTAAACCTGTATGGTCCTACCATGGTTTTGTTATATGATGTAATAACTATGCTTCAAATCTGAGGTAATAACAATGTATCTAAAGTATTGGTCATTATAATTGGTATCAGATGGAGGTTATAGTCAACATTTGTAAACTTGGATGTGTATGAATTAGTGATAACCCTAAGGATATGTCTAAGCATAGAACATAATCTTAGTATTTTAGAATTGGACATGAATGGCCTATGATAAGACCTAAAGTGTAAAATTGTATTACTGAATATGTGGTCTTCCTATTGTAATTATTGTTTCTCACACTATGCTTCTTGGTTTTATTCAATGGATGAAACATGAAGGAACCGTGTTAATGCTGAATGCGACGGACAATGCAATGATTATAATCCTGAGCAACCAAACGTTATGGGAGTTTTAATTAAAAATTTTATATCCATGCTCACACAACATTCTCAAACTATGAATCATTTAGGACTTCCAAACAAGAAAATTAAAGAGAAACATTCTGTTGAATCCTTCATGAGGCAACGTCTACCTTCATTCAGCGGGTCTTCGGATCCATTATTGTCTGAAAAATGGATCGGTACCACTAAAAGGATATTTTTAGTTCTACAATGTTTTGAACATGACAATGTCATATTAGCAGTGTATCATTTGGAAGAAGAAACTGATCAATGGTGGAATCATATCAAGAATACGAGGCAAAGGGATGAAATTGAGTCCATGTAATGGGATGAGTTCATGAATTTATTTTTCAATAAGCACTTCCCTCATATACATCGAATAAATATGGAGAAGGAGTTTCTTGAATTGAAGAAAAAGGATAATGAATCGGTTGGTACCTACGAAGCAAATTTTACAAGACATGAATGGTACACTTCAAGAATTATTATCCAACCTGAGAGTAAGATCGATTGATTCTTTAGTGTCTTAAAACAAAGTCTTCTTAGGGCATTAGCCATAAGGGACATCAATAGCTATGAGGAAATTGTTAAATTTTCTTTCAAGGTTGAGATAGAGATTGGAGTAACCGATCAATCATATGGGTTTGATAAGAAGAGGAAAATGGAATTGAATGGAAAATCTAAAGACCACACTGAAAAGAAGATGAGTTTTCTTTTATGATCAAATTGTGGAATTAAACATGGAGGGAATTGTCTTAAAGGGACAAGAAAATGTTTTATGTGTGGATAAGAAGGTCATCAGTCAATTGAATGTCGAAATAATAGAAATAAGATTTCTAATGATGTAAAAAAACAAAGGGATGCACAGAATAAAACTCCAACACATCAATGATTCAAGTGTAAGGAGATGGAGAATTATGTCAATCAATGCCCAAATCCAAGGGTTGTTGATGATGATCGACTTTAACAAACTCTTATGGCTTAAGACAATGGAATTTCACATGCAATTACATTCGGAGACGTGGAGTACGATAACGAAGTGGTGGAAGGTACACTTACTATCCACTCTAAAGTAGAAGATGTTATATTCGATTCTAGATACACCCAATCATTTATTTCTGATGATTTTTATAAGGTTATCGATGTATTACCTCAATAATTAGATGTGGAGTCAGCTGTGACAACTCTTAATGGCACAACGGTCACATCAAAAGTTTACAATTCTTCTTCGATTGAAGTTTGTGCGAATGTTTTTCTGCAAATCTTGTGATCCTTACTATAGTGGAATTTTATGTGATTCTTGGCATGAATTGGATTTCTTTTTAGGGAGATCAAATCAATTTCCAATGAAGGGAAATCACATTTAATATTCCCGATCAATTATGATCATCTATCGATGCAATGATGAATATAACCTTCCAGTGGAAATTTCTTCCATATTATGGGTCTTGATTCCAATAATGAAGGTTATTTATCTGAAATGGTTAGCGAGAAACTCATGATTAAGAATATTCCCATTATACAGGAGTTTGATGATGTCTTTCTAGAGGAATTTCTAGGTCTTCCACCAAATCAGGAAGTTGAGTTTCCAATAGAACTCATACCGAGTGCTATGCCTATTTCAAAGACACCTTATATAATGTCCCCAATTGAGTTGAATGAATTGAAGAAGCAACTCCAAGAGAATGTTCATAAAGGATTCGTACTCCCTAGTGTGTCACCTTGGGGGAGAACAAGTTATGTTTGTTAAGAAGAAAGATGGATCAATGAGACTCTGCATTTATTATCGAGAACTTAACAAGATCACTATTAAGAAAAAATATCATCTCCCACGCATTGATGACTTATTTGACCAACTATGCCGAGCTAAATACTATTCCAATATTGATCTTTGTTTAGGGTATCATCAATTAAAGGTCGAAAGGGAGGATATACCATAAACGGCTTTCTGTAAAAGGTATAAACACTATGAATTTATAGTGACGCCATTTGGTCTTACTAATGCTCCTTCTATTTTCACGGATCTAATGAATAGTTTCATTAGAGACTATCTTGATCAGTTTGTGGTTGTCATTATAGAATATATTCTTCTCTATTCAATGAGAAAGAAAAAACATGATGATCACTTGATATTTGTATTAAATACCCTGAGAAATGAGGATTTTAATGCAAAATTTACCAAGTGTAAATTTTGGATTCAAAAAGTTTCAATTTTGGGTAACATAATCTCAAAAGTGGGGATATCTGTGGATCCAGCAAAAATAGAGGTTATCAAATGTTGGTCGAGTCCAACAACAGTAATTGAGATTTGATGTTTTCTTGGATTTGCGGGATATTATCGACGTTTTGTGAATGATTTTTCAAGGTTTTCTAATCCACTCACTAGGTTGACTTGAAAATGAGTTAAGTTCGTTTGGATGGAGGTCTGTGAAGAGAATTTCAAGGAGTTAAAATTATTTTTATCCAGTGCACTTGTGCTCATGCTTCCTTGCCACGGAGAATGATTTGTGATATACAGTGATGCATCCAAGAAGGTATTTCGGTGTTTTCTCATGCAAAATGATATGGTAATAGCTTAATCCTCACTACAGTTGAAAATTCACGAGAAAAATTACCAGACTCATGATTTGGAGTTAGATAAGGAAATCTTTGCATTAAATATTTGGAGGCATTACCATAATTATGAAAGGTGAGATATTTATACGGATTATAAATGTTTAAAGAATATTTTCACACAAAAGGATCAGAAAATGTGCTAAATTAGATGGTTGGAGTTGATTAAGGATTATGGCTGCTCAATTCATTATCACCCTGGGAAAGCAAACAAGGTGGCAGATGTATTAGGTCGACAGGACCATGATAGCTTATCCATGATGAGGATCACAAAAGATCCAATATTTATGGATTTGCATAGTATGGATCATGGAATTATAATGGATGGGTAATAATCTTATCTTTCTCAAATGAATATTCAACCATCTATACATATGAATATGAAGGGGGAAAATGATATAGAGTTACAAAATAAGGTGAGAAATGTTCCTGAATTTCACATTGATTGTGATTAAATAATAGTGTTCAGGAATCAGGTTTCTATTCCACCCATCCTAGAATTAAAGAAGGAGCTGCTGGATGAGGCTCATAGTTCTTCATTCTCTATTCATCCTGGAAGCATGAAGATGTATATGGACGTGAAAGATTACTTCCGGTGGGATTTCATGAAAAGAGACGTTGCTGAATATGTCTCTCGATGCTTGGTTTTTCAGTAAGTTAATGCTGAGAGACAGAAGTCTAAGGGGATGTTACATCCATTGCCCATAAACGAATGGAAATGGGAAAACATCATTATGGACTCTATCACTGGACGTCCAAAAACATCTATAGAAAATAATTCTATTTGGGTCGTAGTTGATCATCTTACAAAGTCAGAACACTTAATTTCTATTAGAGAAGATTTGTCTCTAGATCAGCAAGCCATGATATATGTAAAGGAAGTGGTAAGATTGCATGGAGTACCACTCTATATTATATCTGATCATGATCCGTGGTTTACCTTGAAGTTCTGGTGAAGTCTTTAGCATACTCTAGATACATAGTTGAATTTCAGCACTGCTTATCATCCTCAGATAGAAGCTCAATTTGAGAGAACAATTCAAACTCTAGATGTCATGTTAAGAGCTTACTTTATGGATTTCAAAGGTTGTTAGGATCAACACCTACCTTTGGTGGAATTTTTTTATAATAATAGATTTCAATACAGTATTCAAAGGGATCCTTATAAATCTCTCTATGGAAAGAAATGTAGAACTCCAACTTGTTAGGTTGACGTTGGGGAATGAAAGCTATTAGGACCTGATATTGTTGATGATATTGAATAAAAGTACCAATCTATTCAATAACACATAAGAGCAGAACATAGTCGACAAAACCGTTATGCTGATAGCTGAAGAAAAGACCTAGAGTTTGATGTGGTTGATGAAGTGTTCTTACGAATATCTCTTTAGAAGAGAGTAATGTTATTTGGAAAGAAGGGAATGTTTATCCCTAGGTATATCTTCCTTCGGAAATACAAGATCGTGTTGGGAAGGTACCTTACTGATTGGAGCATCCACCGAATCTCTATAAAGTTCACGATGTGTTCCATGTATCTCTCTTGAGAAACTCCATACCTGATCCTTCACATGTACTAAGCTCAGAAGTTGTACCGCTGGAGAAAGATCGTTCTTATGAAAAATAGACGACAGAGATTCTGGATCGTAGCAAAAAATTTCTACGGAACAATACCACTCTCTTGATGAAATTATTATGGAGGAACAACAAATTAAAAGAATCTACATGGGAGCTTGAGGATATGATGAGGGAGAGGTATCCTCATCTGTTTGTTACGAAGTGATGAATTTCAAAGGTGAAATTCAATTTATGGGGGGTAGAATGTAACACCCAGATATTTTATGAAAAATATATTTTTTTATTTCTTATGTTATACGCAACATCAAAAGAATATTTCACTACACACAACACTAGCTTTTCTTGCGTTATACGCAAGAGCAACCTTCTTCGATAGCGTGTGTTGTACGCAATATCGAGTTTCACTAAACTATGATATATTGTTATAATATTACTATGGACAAGACGTTATGAATATTATTAACTACATTTAGAATTTCAAAACATTATTATTCATCTTACACATTTTCTAAAACATGGTATATGAACAAAATAAATGTTTCAGGTAAAATAAGTATTTTTAAAAAAAATGCAGTTTTGCCTTCTTTTGATGGTTCACCAACATTAAATATTGTTTTTTACTTATTTATAAGTTAAATTAAACAAAATAAATTACTTATTTGGTACTAGGATATAAAAATTTACATTGGATACTTTTTTCATATTATTCTGATAACTTCCATATATAAATGAATAGTAAAAACACGCTATATTTTATGTAAAAACAAATTTCTTATCAAAATAATTTATATGGTTAAATTATAATATATAATGTTTTTAATGTATAAATAGAATATATTTCTACCATTTAATTTAATGTATGTCATTATAATAAATTTTAAAATGAATTCATAGGTAAAAACATTTCGATCTTTTGCAATGTTATTACTTTTAAAACCATTTTTCTTAACAACGAGATTAATTTTTAAATTAGTTAATGCAACTTCTGTGTTTTGAATTTTGAAAAATGGATTCCATATTTGGATTTAGTGGATCAATATTATGTTAATAGGTTACTTTTATTTATTTTTTATTATAATTAGTAACTATGGTAATTTTTATTTACTGAAGTTAAAGGTAAATCAGGTAATTAAGGGTAAAAATAAGATTATAAAATATCCCTAACACCTGCAAAAATTATAATGGGTTACTAAAAGTTGATAATTATCACCTAAGGGTCTGAATAAATTCATTTTATGGACATTTGAAAATTATAATAATTTGATTATTATTAAAACCAATGAAAGTGACAACATGTCACTCTCTTAAATATTAAAAGTATATGAATTTTAATTTAGTGATAAACATCACAAATCATTGAAAATAAATTTTATCCTTAAAGATAATACAATTATCTACATCATGTAAATTTATTTATAATTTTTAGGGACTAAATAATTATAATTAATAAAGACACAATATTGATGTTGAAATTATTTTATTGATTGAATTATCAAATAAATGATTTTAAACGTATTAAAATAAATATTATATGAACTATTTAATTTTATCCACTAATTTTATAGATAAATAATAATTTTTATGTATATATTAAATCTTTTAGTTCTAACATATATTTTGTGTAAATTTTATTTAAATTCAAATAAAAGAATAGTGACAAAATTGACACTATTGTTATTTTATAAAAAGTACATATTAAAAAATTGTTTAAATATCAAAAAAGAATTTAAAAATTATAGGTTAAAATTTATATGGTAAAAATTTAATAAAGTATACAATTATGGACAATTCACAACCTATAATTAATTATATATAATGACATAAAATTTAGAATATTATTACCACAAATAAAATTAAATAGATTATATAAGGATAAATCAAGTTGATAATGTTTAAAATAAATTCCCAACATGACAAAAATTTATTGGATGATGATATTACAACCCTACCTCATCTTATATTTATATTTGAGTAATTTCTAGAGGTTTTTATGTGGGGTTTGAATATATTATAAATTAATATTTCTTATAATTCCAATGGTGCCCCTCTCCTCCCTTGTAAAAGGGAGCCTCCTTCCTCTCCTTCTCACAAAACGTTGAGCCTTCAAGCTCAGAAAACCCCTAACAATTTCACTTCTCCACTTCCATATAAACATACTAGAGGTCCTGTTATTCTTTAGAGACCATCATTTGTTCCCTAAGAGGTGGTTAAGAAGAGGCGCATCAAAGAAGAGGTAATATCCTTTACTGATTCATTCCATTTTATTTCTTCTTATACTTCTTATTATTTATTTGTTTAATCATAAATTAAAAACATAAGTATCACTCATATACTTATATGTTATTATAAATATGAAAAACCCCTATTTCACATTCTATCCATCATACAGAAAAGGAAATCACCACGTGTGTTTACGAATGGAATACCATCTCTACGCCGTGGGGTAATCTGTTTTCCACCACCACCTTACATGGATGGGTATAATGGGGTAATGAATAACTATATTTTATTATTATAACATGATATTAATTCTGAGACATTCCATCTTCCACTCCATTACCATTCAATAGTTATGGTAATGATATCATCGCTCGTGCGTACGTACGACCTACCGTCATCACGATGTGATGTGACTCGTTCTACATGATATTCATTGAATAATGATTATATAAATTAATTGAGTGAATATATATTATATATATTACTGTAATACCACTCTGTAAATAAGGTATCTATAACCTAGAAAGAGTAATAAGAATTTATTCGACAGGACATGCATAAGAATATAAAGCAATGAACACCCGAATAACAAGTAGAAATGAAATATTACTAATAAGAAGATAATAATATGACCTTGTATGATATCATAAAAATTAATATGATTCTGTAATATGTCACTAACATTATTTAAATCATTATACAGGAGGTTTGGATACATAATAAACATATCAGACCAAACGTAAAGGAAAATCTCGCAATCTCATTTTTTTCCGAGATTATTTATATTTTAGAATTTACTTTGGAATATTTATCATCAACTTCCATGTTTCCTCAATATGTAATATTATTTTTATCCTCCTACAATTTTTTTAAATCAAATTTTAATTATTGGTTAATTTTTCGAAAAATATATGAAAGGAATATTTTTTCATTTTCAGTATGAGATTCTTTTTGACTTGTTCATCCAAAGTATGAGAAGAATGTTTTTATAATTTATACGGAATGAATAGGTTTTTATGATTCCATAGAATATTATTTCCATGAAATTTCCTTTACAAATTTTGATGATTATTTTTAATTAACTTATTTTAGTTTAAAATTTTATGACATGTTATGAAAGGAAAAATATTTTTGAAGTAGAATGGATATTTTTCTCAAGAATGGAGTTAAATTGTTTTATCAAAATTATATTACATCTAAGATAATATAGGGTTCTGTTTTTATCCCATTTATTACATTGATTTTATTATGTTGTGATGAAATTATTTTTATGAAGTTCTTTATCTTATATGAATTTTTTTATGATTCCACGATATTTAAGAGTCCCATTTTTATTAATTGGGTTATGTTATGATGTATGATTTATGATTTTCTAGCACACATAAGAATGGATTCATTATGATATGGGTGGGACCTATATTTCCCTTCAATGCATTGGGTAAGGATTTATATCTCCTGAGATAGACTTGGCTGGAATGACAAGTTAAACTTGTTCAGTGATATAGGACTGAAATGAGGAGTGAACTTAGTCCAGTAATGATCTTTGTTCACAAAGATAGTCTTTCAAATGAGTTAGACTAATAAAAAATTATTTTCTATGATTATGTATGTATACCACAAAGTTCCATGTTAAATCTTATGATCATTTGGATTACATTTAACTACTATGATTAATCCTATGTTATGATATTATAATCTCCTCTACAGGTTAAGATATTCAAAATGTTATGTTTATATGAATATGATATGATTTATATTTCTTTTGTTTACCCTTACTGAGTATTTGAGTTCATCCTTTTGTATGTTTTCTTTTCCCCAGGTCAGGAAGAATTGTATTAAGTAGGAAATACAAAAGGGACTCTAGATATGATGAAATAAATGGGAGACAATGTAGATGCTTTATGAACCAGTTGTTTATTTTTCCCAGTTTCTAATGATACTATACATATAGAGTACTACAATGGTTTTGTTATATGTTGTAATAAGTATGCTTCAATTCTGAAGTAATAACAATGTATCTAACGTTTGAGAATTATATGAACCCTCTATATAATATATATCTGGCTGACCTATAATGATCAAGGTCCATATATCATCATCCACTACATCCACATACTATTCATGAATATAATTTTTATAATCCTTCTTTTCAACATAATAATATTCATTGTTCGTTCATTTTTTATTCACTGATGGAATATAAATACGGTGTCTTCCAATATAATAATCTATCTAGAAAAATAATATGATGGTGTCATTCCCACATATCCATATTGTATCATACATAACATCATGGTTGGAGGTATATAAATTATTTTAAAATATCATTAGAACTTTCTTGAGGAATGTAGGATTTTAATTTTGAAAATGACTATAAAAAAATTTACAAAAAAAAGATGAAATTACATTTCATTTTATACAAAATTAAATCATGAAAATAATCCTTAAAAATTTAGTAGGCATGAATATGGAAAAATATATTCATCCTATATATGTCAAAATATTCATTACCTTCACATATTCGGTAAAATTAATAAAAAACCCCATTCATAAAATAGAATGAAAAATAGTTTAAAAAAATTCTTATACATTAAAAAAATGTATAATTTCTTTTAATAATAATAGGATTATAGTCAAAATAGCTTTTATATCATTTTTAAAAAACATGGGCATGAAATAAATTTATTGACGACCGAGTAGGAAATTAATATCATTTTTCCTCAAAACATTATTTTGGTATGTTGAGACTTCAAATGTGAAAATTTATAATAATTTCTTATAACAATTGAATAAAATGTGGAAAAAAATTCAATTGTTTCTTTTGAGGTAGATCATCATAAATAATTATCATAAATATAACCATAAGAATCTGATAATCAATGTGTTCAGAACATAAAAACATACCACATTGGTATCATTTGAATCTTAATCTACAAAAACTAAATAACATTAAAAGAAGCATTAAATTAAATAAAATAAAGTTTATTAATGATATGAAATATTAATGGTGTTTCACATACACCACACAAAACAAATAATTGGTGACTATAACATGCCCATATAAATAAATGTGAGATGAGAACCTCTTATAAAGTTGGTAACTTTGGAATCACAAGATTCGTTAATTAATAACATGAAATGATACATTAAAAATAAATAAAATAATTATAATCATGATATTGAAGGTTCCGGGCGTAGCAGAAGTGCGTTGTTGGGTTTTCCCAACTTTAATTTTAGCGTTAAACGTTGTTCAATCTGAGATCTGTCACGATATAAAATGCCAGATCTTCGGAATAGAACGAAGAACAAAAAAAAAAGAAGATTCATGGAACCCTTGAGATAGGATCTTCATATGTTGGTTATAATTAATTTAATTAATTCATAAGAATTACCTTGATGGAATTATTTCTTCGTTGGTGTCTCCGGTCACGATCATGTCATCCGTCGTTGCGTCGGAGAATCCAATTGTAGGATTCATCTAGCGGTGATCCACACCTATGCCGTGTATCTCTGGTCATCGCCGAAGGGAACTCTGGGTGCTAGCGCGGTAGATCCTTTGCTTGCGATGTCCGTCTTCGATCGCCTTGATCCGGTGGAGGATCTTACTTTCGTAACCTGAAAGTGTTCTTAGTGGAAAGGGAATTCTCTCTTGGCTTGAGAGTATTTCCAATCCGTTGTACACAACCAAAAAATGGCTAACCCTTTGAGAATAATGTAATTCGGATTTATAATACCTATAATAATAAAATAAATTAACTGCTCATAAGTATTTAATAATTTCATGTAATTCTTATCAATACCACATGTCTTAATAATGACAGTTGACCATCATTATTACTTTAAATGCATCCAACGTAATAAATATAATATCATTTAATTAAATAGAAAATATTTTCTCATGAATCCCGAAAAAATGAACTACACGGCTTGTATATATAAATATACATGGCATGTACTTTTATTTTTCAGTTTTATTTATTTTCCTCCACCAAATTTATTAGACCTTGAGTATTGGGTATTTATTTCATAAATAAATGTAACCGCATTACTCGCTAATAAATATATATTATTTCACCCACAATATATTCTCTCAAATAACTAGTGCCAAAATAAGTGCGATCAGACATCCTTGAATAATTATTAAACCAAAATCGGGAATAATCTTTATTCAACTTGTTAAATTAATATTTAACTTAGATACGTGGACACACATAGTGTGTGACCCTCATGGCCTCTTTCTTAGTGGGATTAGGCTGAGCCTGCCTAATGTCCAAGGTTAGCGTCTAGCAACACGCCAAGTCACCCATAGAGAAAGAAGTTAACGCTGCAATAACGTGTCACCTCTTACAAATGATTATCGTGTAATATAATCCCTTGGTATCGATATATCCAATCAAGCAGGTTGCATGCTAGTGCCATCAACCCATGTGCTTGATTATTCTTTCATTGACTTCATGGAATTGAACTTGCCCATACCATACCATGGCCATGGATTTATTTAGGCTATATCCATTCCATCCAAGGGCCTGAGATATCTACTTCCGTTATGGAACAGAAGGAACAAATCCTTTCTCGCAATATCTATTAATGCGGTATTACTCGTGACACACCCAACATATCCTAACTCACTGCGAATAGTGTGTCGTCACAGTTTTCGTCAATACATCTAAGTGTGCGATTTGTAATACCCATTAATAATAATCTTAAATTCTAAGGACCAATACACAGGTCCGCAGATAGGAACATCCAATGACACTATGAAATGTGGATTTCCAACTGGCGGGTCTCGTTCTCATAATATCCTCCTGGATATTACCAAGGGTGCACACCATGAGAAGGTTCCTCAATGTTTTATGAGTCCTCACCACTAATGACCTACATTATTTGTGTCCCTCAAATAATATCATCCAGCCATAGACCATACATTCCAGAACAGTGTTATGGCACATCCGGGTTCTCAACATAGCAGGGATCTGCTATGACCCTTTAATGCAACAGCTATCCTTAGGACATTATCACATGACATGTCACACATAAGAAAAATCAAGATGTGATATAGTTTTTATTTAAAGAACAAAGTACAAAGTAGTTGGTTCTAGACCACCAACTCAAACAGACTCCCACTTGGACTAGATCCAACTGCTAACAACCTTTAACCCTCTAGCTCTCACATGATATTCATGCTTCTGCTGCGATAGGACTTTAGTCATGGGGTCCGCCATGTGTCTTCCGCAGACACTCTGCTCACTGTAACTTCACCCCTTTGATAGAAATCCCTCAAGAGTTGATACTTCCAGAGTATGTTCTTTGTCCATTGATGTGACCTTGGTTCTTTTTCAAGAGCCACTTCTATAGTATTAGCACAATACAATGTAATGGGATCATTACTGCTAGGCACCACATCACGCTCCTGGACAATGTTCTGAATCCAAAGGGCTTCCTTAGCTGCATCAGAAGACGCTATATACCCATAATCCACTGTAGAATCGGCGAAAACTGGCTGCTTTGAACTCTTCCATCTCACAGCTCCCCCATTGAGATAGAAAACATATCCAGATTGTGACTTTAGATCATTCTGGTATGTCTGAAAGCTAGCATCAGCAAACCCTCTGATGACAAGCTCCTCGTCTTCTCCATACACCAGGAACATATCCTTAGTTCTTCTCAGATACTTAAGGATAGTCTTAACAGCAGTCCAATGTTGTTCTCATGGATCTTCTTGATATATGCCTACCATGCTCAGTGCATAGGAAACATCGTGCCTAGTACATAACATGGAATATATGATGGATCCTATAGCTGAAGCGTATGGGATCTTACTCATCCTATCTTTCTCTTGTTGTGTCTGGGGACACATTTTCTTAGAAAGATGTAAGCCATGTGACACTGGAACCAATCCCCTCTTGGATTTTTCCATACTAAATCTCTTTAGAATCTGGTCAATGTATGTACCCTGACTTAGTCTAAGAATCCTATTGGATATATCATGAATGATCTTGATCCATATAATGTAGGCTACTTCTCCTGAGTCCTTCATGGATAAACACTTGTTCAACCAGTCCTTAACTGATTTTAAGGTTGGTACATCATTTCCAATATGCAATATTTCATCAACATATACCAATAGGATGATGACCGCATTCCCATTAAACCACTTATAAACACATGGCTCACATTTTTTCTTAATGAAACAAAATTCATTTATGGCTTCATCAAATTAAATGTTCCCTGACCTGGATACTTTTTTCAATCCATAAATGGATTTCTGCAACTTGCAAACCTGTTTGGATTCACCTAGTGTCACAAACCCTTCTGGTTGTGTCATATAGACATCTTACAGAAGGTTCCTGTAAAGGAATGTTGTTTTGACATCCATCTACCAAATCTCATAGTCATGGTAAGCTGATATGGAAAGTATGTTTCTTATGGATTTAAACATGGAAACTAGAGAGAAGGTTTCATCATAGTCAATTCCTTGACACTATCTGAATCCTTTAGCCATTAGCCTTGTTTTATATGTGCTAACTTGACCTTCCATGTCCAGCTTTCTTTTGAATACCCATTTGCATCCAATAGGCTTGACATCAACTGGCTCATCAACCAGAACCCAAACTTGGTTCTAATACATGGAATCCATATCAGAATTCATAGATTCTAGCCATCTTTCAACTTCTGAGATTTCTAATTCTTCCTTGTAGGAGAGAGGTTCATCATTGTCTAATAATAATGATTCACCATCCTCGGTGACTAGGAAACCTAATCTCTCTGGTTCCCTTACCTCTCTTGAGCTCCTACGCAGTACTTGTGTTTCTGGAACCTCTTCCATGGGGACCTGTGGAACTTGTTCCTATACCAACTCTTGTGTATCTTGAGCATCAACTTCATCGAATTAAATCTATCTCCAACTATCCTTCTTGAGGATGTGCTCCCTCTCAAGAAAGACGGCTTGTCTCACGACAGTCCCTTTCTTTTCTTGAGGGTTATATAGGTAATATCCTTTCATTTCCTTGGTATGTCCTATAAAGATACACTTCGTGCCCCGCGGTGCTAGTTTGTTGCCTGAGAAGGTCTTAACAAACCCCTTGCATCACCATACACGTGTGTGCAACAAAGTGGGTTTCCGTCCATTCCATAACTCAGATGGAATTCCATTTTCCGCCTTAGTTGGTACTCGGTTTAATGTGTATGATGTCGTTTGTAATGAATATCCCCAACAGGATAATGGAGGATCCGCATGACTCATCATCGACCTCACCATGTCCAACAAGGTGTGGTTCCTCCTTTCACTAACACCATTCCACTATGGTGTATAAGGAGGAGTGAGCTGAGATAGAATCCCAGACTCCCGTAGAAGATCGATGAACTCTTGGTTTAGATATTCTCCACCTCGATCCGATCGAATCTTCTTTATCTTCTTACCATGCTGATTCTCTACTTTATTCTTGAATTCCTTAAATTTCTCTAAGTACCTTGACTTATACCTCATTAAGTAGACATACCCATATCTACTCAAATCACCAGTAAAAGTAATGAAGTAAGAATATCCACCTCTAGCTTCTACAGAAAATGGTCCACAAACATCCGTGTGTAACAATCCTAGAAGCTCTGTGGCCCTTTCACCTTGTCCACCAAAAGGTGTCTTGGTCATTTTTCTTTGTAAACAAGCGTGACATCTATCAAGTGGTTTTAGCTCAGTAGAGTGTAAATAGACATCTTGACAGAGCTTTTTGAAGCGCTTCTCGTTTACATGACCTTGGTGGTGATGCCACAACTGGGTGATGTATGAGTCATGTGAGTTTGTTTCGTTATCGATTTCCAACACTTGGTTTTTGTAATTTAATACATACAAACCATTATTCAAATGTTACATACCATAACATATTTTGTTCTAATAAAAGAGACAACCCTTCTTCTAGAACTTGAAAACAAATCCATCCATATCCAAACAAAATACAGAAATTATGTTCTTGGTAACACTAGGGACAAATAAACAGTTATGTAAAACCGAAATCATCCTAGTCGGCAATGAGAGGTGGTAGTCACCAATAGAAAACACAGTCAGCCTTGTACCATTGGTAGCTCAAAGATCCACCTCTCCTCTGGCGATCTTTCTAAATCTACTTGGTTCCTACATTTGAATACAGATGTGAGACCCAAAAGCTGTATCTAATACCCAATGCGTAGAAATAGAAAGATTTCACTCAATAACGAACGCACCTTTAGCATCCCCAGGCTTCTTGGTGCAGTTCCTCTTCCAGTGGCCCTGCTTGCCACATGCAAAACACACTGCATCCCATTCCTTGCCTTGCTTCTGGATCTTCCCCTTCATGGAGGGATGGTCCTCGAAGGATTCACACCGTTTATAAGTCTTTGGACATTTTTCCTTTTCCTTCCTATTCTTGTTCACCATAAGGACCGTGGGTTTGTCACGCCCCATGTCCTTATCTTCCTGGAAGATCAAGGTCAGAAACTCATATAGATTCTTCTCATTGCCGCTCATATTATAGTTGACAATTAAGCTAGAGAAGGTCTTGGGCAGTGATGATAGGATGAGATCTGTATGCAACTCATCTGCGAATTTAAACCCTAAGATGTCCAGATGTTCAATGTAGCCAATAAGCTTCACTACATGAGGCCCAGCTGGCGCAGACTCTCCAAGATTCATGGTGAACAAAGCATTGGAGATCTCATACATCTCCTGTCTCGCCTTCTCTTTTTAGAGATTATTAAGGTGAGACATCATGCTATACACGTCCATGTTTTCATGTTCGTTCAAGAGCACATTAGACATGGCCGATAGCATGAAAAACTGGACATCTATGGAATCATCCATGTGTTTCATGTAGAGAGATAATTCCTCATCACTAGCCTCTTTCACAGGTGCAGCTGGAATAAGCTCTTCTAGCACATACAATTTCCTTTCATGGCGAAGGACGACGCACAAACGCCTCTTCCACTCTTGAAAATTGGTGTTGGTGAGAAGGTTTTCCTTCTCGATTATGGTGTGCAATGATATGTTTGATGTCATTTTCTTGTCGTTTCTACAAATTAATATGAGCAATGGTTTAGTACTTAATTACAAATATTGAAACAAATAAATAAATTAATACTTATTAGTCTCCCACTATTTTATCAAAATCCAATATCCCTCACCATTGACTTCATAATATTCTGTTGCGTGAATATTCTAGTGGCAAGGAACCATATTTCCCTTCACATTACCACAAATAGGGTTGGTCAAGCAACTTGAAGGGTTTTAGGATGGCATTCCAAATTCCAACTGCATTAACTCCCAGCTCAATGATCCACTAAGTGGACTCCCCAATCCTGAAATCCTTTTTGGATTTCCTCAGCCTTTGCCTCTTGGTCACACCATGTCCTGATGTGGCATTCAACCCTTGATGTGAACCATGTCAAGTCAACCCCAATCCTTGAATTATAATTCCCCGATAATTGAAAACACCCCAACTAGGGTTGGTCAAGCACTTTGAAATATGGTTCGATTCTAACCAAGATTATGGAAGTCTATACTGACTTAATATTTCTTTTGAGGGATTTTATCCTTATACGTAAATTTTCATTTTATTATCTTCGATTACATGCTTGTTAATATTAAGTGGGATATTCTTAAGTGATTAACTAGGTCTAAGATAATATTTACGTATAAACCAGTTTTTATTTTATTTCCATCTTGCATGCTTGTTATATTCATTAATTGTGTGACCGTGAAAACACACCCACAATAAGTAAACCATGCAACTGATAGAAATAAAATAAATGGTATGATCATGAGCTTGTTCTATTGGTTAGTTTATCTAGTGGTTGATAAACTAACCCATTAACTAGGGCAGAAACACCTTGAACCTTGCGGGTTCGTGTTTACAGCTTTCCACCTGTCCACCTTTGTATCTCCTTGGATTGGTTTCACCTCGTCTCCTGACTTCAGCCACCTCCACTAGCTTTGGAGCTCCATCCATTACATATGCATTTATCTCACGTGCAGTTGAGGGGTAAAAAGGGGTTTTTTACAAAAATGAATCCATGGGCATGCAGGCCCTACATATTAATGAGGAGATGGATCGCAGGCCAATAAATTTAATTTAAATAAATAAATTTAAAAGATACCATTCACATACAAAGATCTCAGTCTAGATCATGATCATCTACACATGCAACAATATTTACGCATAAATAAAACTGGCATTCAATTCTATAATCGTTCTTGTTTATGATAAATCACGCTCAAATTTATTAGTTATCTTTAATTAGTCAATCCATTTATCTTAAACCCTTTTCTGAACATCCTTTAGATTCTAATCCATCATAATTTTAAACAAATAAATTCATTTAAAATTATCCTTGTATGTAACTTGTACCTTGGTGGCAACCCGGTGAGTTCCCTTTCATTACGCATATGTTAAACTAAACACACAAATATAAAACACCTATCACGTGTTGTGACTCAGCTTTACACCTGTACTATGGTACACGTCTCAAGGGTTTTTATAATATATTAATTAATTTATAGTAAATCTGCAAAATTTGGGTGAGTACATGGTGTGTAGTTCCGACTACTCGGCCTGTACTTTTCTTCATCGTCCATTCGAAGTACACGCCCGGGGACATTTTTGTAAATGTACATCGGAAATTTTCTGAGTACACAACGTGTTCTTTTGGACACACACCATGTAGTTTCCACGTTACAAGGTTTCCAGCCAGGCAAGCCGTGTACGGGGTACATGGCCCAACCCGAACCCGAAGGGACTACACACCGTGTTCAGTTGGACCACACAGTGTGTAATCTGGAAAGCGTGTGCCACCTGTTTCTGGTCAACACACAGTTTCATTAATGACCTCAATACACACCCCGATTTGGCGGATCGTTCAATGCATTGAACCTAGACTACACGGCATGTACTTCCGAATACACGCCGTGTATTCTAGTGTTGTACGACCAAAAACATTTGGCTCCTCTGGATGAGTTCCTCTATTTTATTTTAATCAAAATTAAAAGAAAAATTCGTTTGTATGAGGTAAACAAGAAACAAGGGAGGTGGAGAGGATCTCAATATTCAGATTTCCATAACGATTAAACATGAATTGAAAGAACTAAATTATTAATTTCGTAAATCACCAACGAAAAACAAAATAATTATAATCAATGATATGACTGCTCTAATACCACTTGAAGGTTCTGGGCACAGTGGATGGGCGTTAGTGGGTTTTCCCAACGTTAATTTTAGCGTTAAACGACGTTCAATCCGAAATCCGTCACAATATAAAACACTGGATCTTCGAAATAGAAAGAAGAACGAAAAAAAGAAAAGAAGAGTCTCAGAACCCTTGAGATAGGAACTTCATATGTTTGTTATAATTAATTTAATTAATTCATAATAATTACCTCGATGGAATTATTTCTTCGTTGGTGTCTCCGGTCACGATCCAGTGATCTGTCGTTGCGTTGGAGAATCCAAGTATAGGATTCCTCTAGTGGTGATCCACACATGTGCCCTGTATCTCTAGACGTCGCCGAAGGGAACTCCAGGTGCTAGCACTGAAGATCCTTCACTTGCGACGTCCTTCGTCGATCGCCTTGATCCGGTGGAGGATCTTGCTTTCGTAACGTTAAAAGGTTCTTGGTGGAAAGGGAATTCTTTATTGGCTTGAGAGTATTTCTAATCTGTTGTGAACAAACAAAAAATGGCAAATCTTTTGAGAATAATGTAATTAGGATTTATAATACCAAGAATAATAAAATAAATTAATTTCTCAAAAGCATTTAATCAGTTCATTTAATTATTAACAATACCCCATGTCTTAATAATGAGAGTTGACCATCATTATTACTTGACATGCGTCCAACGTATTGCATATAATATCATTTAATTAAATAAACAATATTATCTCATGAATCCCGAAAAAATAAACTACACGACATGTATATATAAATAAAGATGGTGTATACTTTAATTTATCAGTTTTATTTATTTTCCTCCACCATTATTATTAGACCTTGAGTAATGGCTATTTATTTCTTAAATAAATTTAACTGCATTACACGCTAATAAATATATATTATTTCACCCACAATATATTCTCTCGAATAACTAGTGTCCAAAATAAATGCGATCAGACATCCTTGAATAATTATTAAACCACGATCGGGAATAATCTTTATTCAACTTGTTAAATTAATATTTAACTGAGATACATGGACACACTTAGTGTGTGACCCTCTAGACCTCTTTCTCAATGGCATTAGGCTGAGCCTGCCTAAATTCCAAGGTTATCATCTAGCTACTCGCAAACGCACACATAGAGAAAGAAGTTAACGCCGCAATGATGTGTCACCTCCTACGAACGCTTACCGTGTAATATAATCCCTTTGTCTCGATATCTCCAATCAAGTTGGTTGCATGCTAGTGCCATCAACCCATGTGCGTGATTATTTTTTCTTTCACTTCCCGGAATTGAACTTTCCCAAACCTTACCATGGACATGGATTTATTTAGGCTATATCAATTTCATCCAAGGGCCTGAGAGATATACTTATGTTATGGAACAGAAGGGACAAATCCTTTCTCACATTATTTATTAAAGTGGTATTACTCGTGACACACCCAACGTATCCTACATCACTGCGAACAGTGTGTCATCACAGTTTTCGTCAATACATCTAAGTGCGCGAGTTGTAATACCCATTAATAATAATCTTATAGTCTACGGACCAATACACACTTCCGCAGATTGGAACATCCAATGACACTATGAAATGTGGATTTCCTACTGGCGGGTCTCGTTCTCATAATATCCTCTTGGATATTACCAAGGGTGCACACCATGAGAAGTTCCCTCAATGTTTTATTAGTCCTCACCCCTAATGACCTGTATTATTTGTGTCCCTCAAATAATATCATCCAGCCATAGAACATACATTCAAGAATAGTGTTATGGAACTTCCGGGTTCTCATCATAGCAGGTATCTTCTACGACCCTTTAATGAAACAGCTACCCTTAGGACATTATCACATGACATGTCACGCAGAAGAACAATCAAGATGTGATAAGGTTTTTATTTAATTAATAAATTACAAAGTAGTTGGTTCTAGACCACCAACTCCAACAGATATAACATGACATTGGTATATTATATACATTACAGAAAAGAAACAAGGGGTTAATAGGAAATATATCTCCAGAAATAATAGTGAGACTTGAAATCCCTTACTGTATTGGTAATATTTAGACCAAAACCTAGTGAAGGAGAGAACCTCATAAGGATTTTTAATTCAAAAAAAATCATTAAAATAACTATAATATGAATTAATGGGATTTATATACACTAAAAAATATAAATAAGGTGTGAATGAGGATTATATGTCACAGAAATAAAAGTGATATGAGAGACCCTTACCTAGTGTCCAAATATTGCATATATATCCTTAAAATATAGTATATTAAAAATATATAAATTATTTTATTTCATAAGGACACTTTCTATCTTTATTACCTTATCCATAATTCATTAATTTAATTTACGTTAGTGATATATTTAATTCCTTAACTGATTATGTCCATATGGGTTGTTTTGAGGAAGTTCAGTTCATCTTTTCCAAATGGATCTAGGGTGTTGATCATGGTCAAAGAGTAAATTATTAAATCATCTCCAAAATAATAATAATGAAAAATTTTCATTGATGTAAATAAATTATACATTTAAATCTTACCATGAATAGTGGTTATTAAAAATGAACCATGTTACAATCATGGAGACAGTAGAGTACATGTACGCATTAGAAATGTTTCCATTTTTCAATGATCTTTATAAAAAAATTTAAATATTTTTTTCATTTAAATATTTATTATTATATCATAAATATCATAACATTTTTTTCAAATACACTTATATATACCTTCCATTTTATGTGGTAACAAAATAAAATACACATCGCTTCATTAGGTGGTAGTCCATCATACACAAGAATGGTGTTTTCATTTTGCAATGGATGATAAGGAAAGAAAGTATATTATATATTAAATTTCATTAATTATTAATATTTAATTACGATAATATATAATAATTTAATCTTCCATCATTAAAATCCATGATATGTGTGGATAAAAAATGAATTACAATTTTTTACAAGGTGGACGTCTATCGTACACACGAATGGAGGTTTTGCTTCCCATTTGATGGATGATGATATGAATTTATGTTATAAAATTAATATAATAACAAATAAATATATTTTATAGTGTAATAACATTATATAATGAACAAAATTTTAATTAGGTGGAGGAATAAATAAAACATAACACTCAGTTATGAACAATATCTCTTCTTCAGACCTCCACTTTAGGATTATACCTATAGAATTTCAAGATTGTTTTTATGATTGAACCATGGAATATTGTAAAAATAAAAATTTATAAAATAATAAAACATCACTTTATATAATATATTACATGAAAAAATAATTTTACCTTTCATTTAAATCAACATAGAGTTTATTCAAAATCATGTGTTACATGTAAGACTTAGTTTTATAGAACTACTATATACTATTAATATTACTATTAAATATGATAGTAATTACCAAGACATTAGAATTAGGAGTATTAATGATCATAAATGAATTATTAAAACATATATTATATGAATTTTGTTTAGTTTCCTTTTTTATAAATACACTAATAATAATTTAAATGAAAGTGAAATGTTTTCTGAAAAAAAAACATTTTTTATGGAAGACAAAATATTGATTCTTTAGACACATAATTTAAAAATAATTTCTCCTAAAATTTTTTAAATTAATTAATATAATAGAATATTTTTTGAATCTAGAATAAAAAAATCTATTAGGTTCATTTTGTGGTATTTTTAAAAAAAAAATTCCTTTTTTGATAAATTGATCAAACATGCTAAATATTACTTTAAAATTGGATTTTAATTTAAAATATTTATATGGATAAATTATATTTTTTATTTTTTTTAATTTATAATTATTTAAATTTATGGTATCTATTATAATATAGTTAATTTTAATTATTCTAATACATATTTTATGAATATTGTTTTTGTAAACATATGATCATATTCCCTTTTAATCCAACTTTCTAATCACGTTTGTCGGAATAATTCTAAATTATATTTTTCTACCTCATTAATTTGAATTTCAAAAATTGGGTAATGTGTTTTAAATAAATATAATATATAATATATTCTAATATAAACATAATTTTTTACTAAATTTTATAGTGAAACACTAAAAACTAATTGTTACAATTAAGATAATATTTGGTTTACTATGGTTGAAACAAAAAAAGATATGGGTACCAATGAATAATAAACATGTCTAAAAACTATTTTATGGCCATATTTAGACTGATAAACCATTAATTCTCAGTAAATGTATATTTTGGAAAAATTTTAATAAATTAAAATGTGGGAGAACTCAATTCAATCCAATAATAGAAAGTGTGTCATCTCCCCCGTTTATGAAAGGCCGACCCCTATCCTGTATTATTCAGACATTAAAACCACTTTTTGTAAATCAATAACAAACCAAATTACATACAAATATTTAATCCATCATCCTATATTAAATATTTTCTTCTGAAATATAACTTAGATAGTATTTAGTGAAAACCTAATGCAGATACACAAAGAAGATTTATTGTTCATCAACATGCATCTATACTGTATTCCCTTCTCCACCTCAATCAATATTTGCTAAAACATGACGATATAAAAATATTAATATCATAAATATTTTAAGATGTTTTTATAATATTATCATGACCTAAAACCATTAATACATCCATAAAACATGTTCTGAAATCATTATCCATGTGTGTGGTGGACTACTGCCTCACGAACTGATATCATTAATTTTTCTATTTCCACATCTCTATGTTGGGTATGATTATATATATAAAGTGTAAATATATTATTTTTTACATATTTATACTTATAGATACACTATATAACAAAATATGTTTTTATAATCCATTCCATAAGAGATATGATGATGTTGCTTTTGTGTTTGGCGGATTATTGCCTCATGAAATGATTTGATTACTCTTTCACTAACAATTCAAAAAGAAGGTGACAAGGATAACAGTTTTAATTATATGATTTATTCATGATATATTAATGATATTTATGAAATATTTAATAATCTATAAATATAATTTATATAAAATTTTTTCTTTCCTGTTATGCTTATTTTAGATTCCCCAAATCATAACCCATTTTTTCATTGATTTATTTTATTTTTGACATTTCTTTATTTGAGAAGGGTTAAAAATGATATATCATTAATTAATTAAAAACCATACATTATTCAAAAAATATTCACCCCCACATCACTTCCCAACAATTCATTCCTTCCCTTTCACCAGGAATCCCTTGACCACCACACTTCAACGTTCGGGTATCATTAAAATTTTAAAAGGAGGGTATTAAAAGAATACAATTGATTAAAACATGCATAATTCCTATGAAGTAAAATAATGGATTCTATCATTTAATAAATGACTTATATAAATTTGGTATTTTAAAGATAATGTTATTTTTAAAAGATTCATCAATCATATTAAATTATTTTTCATATAGTCAGAGATTTGATAAGTTCAAAAGCATGTTTTAGTAGGTGGAATGTCCCAATATCGATCAATAAATATGCTCAAGCAAAAATAGGATGTTCATTTTGTATAAATAATACCCATAATAGGATTATGAAATTGTAATATCACTAATTCAATGGTTAATAATAACAAATCAATTATCTTGAATTTAAAAAATTCAAATCCAAAAATTTGTTTTTAGAAGTATATTTAACATTAATTGACCAAATTCCCAAAACTCATGAGTCCATGATTTAGTATACGTTATTCACATTAACAATCATGTTCTATATTTTAATAATTATATTTCTTTAATATTGGAATCTAAAACATTACATCACAATATTCCTAAGAAACTTGTGTACCCTAGATAAGACATGTCAAGTACAAGTTCATGTATAGTGAGGCAATTCTATTTTAACCAAAAAATATGTTTTTATGACCAAAATATACGATTTTAAAAAGATAAATTGTAAAAGTGGAATCTATTTCCCTTGTGTATCTGTCAATTTTCTCTAGTACATCAAGAAGCTTTATACCATCACGAACCGATAAAAGAAAATTACTTATTTAAGAACAAGATTCAGGTCATTAATGTTCAATATTTTATATGTAGTGAGTATTAATGCTAGAATAATTTCTATCAGTGAATTTAAAATATCAATTACATGAAACAAAATATCAATATGTCCTTGAATGATATTTAATGTTGTCCTTTATGTTTTACTTCCTCCCTCAAGACGTATCTACATTTATTCATAGTATGATTGTGGATGGATCTTCATTGACTTGAACCACAATGTGTGATTTTTCACAGATTTCACCTCTTCATTATTAGGGAGTATTGATCGAAAGATAAATTATATACTAGATTTATCCCATCACTATTATGTATCAATTCTATGGTGGTGGTAAAATTTATTATGTACAATCTCATTTTAATATTTCTAATTTTGTAATCTTATCATTCTCTTCCAATTCTAGATCAACATGTGATACGTGAATTGAATGGTCAAATGGTATATAAACATGCATTTTTATATGAATAATTTTTATATTATAATAATTAATTTATCCCTTTTAAAATTAGTAGTCTCATTCTTGATTTCCACAGGATCACCTACTTGGACTTCATTATGGGTTTTGTCAAATGTATGACCATTAAAATCAGGGACCTCTATATGTTCCTCAACCAGTGCATGTCTTTATTCTTCATCATCCTCCACGGAAAAAAATGAATTTTTTTATTAATTAAAATACCTTTCATAAAGAGTGTCACTCAAAATAATTTAGAAAAAATTAAAAGGCTATCATTTTATGATTATATTGTCTCTCAAAGTCACTTATGGTAAAAGTTTGTAATTAGTTGAAAGAACCTATTGGAGTTGATCTTCTTTTAATGGTTCTAGGTAGTCAATATCCTCCATTCCTTTTTTATATACTATAATTTAGATGGATTCCTCCACTTTTGTTTCTTAAGTGACATGAAATGGAAGTGTCTCTTATACATTATATGTACTGTGGAGATCATTTTTTACCTCATACTCATTCCAAAATTCATCTATATCCTGTTGATCTACCATGTTTATCTCATTAAGAAGATCTTACTCACCATGGATCAACATTGTCTTATCATTGTAATTTTTTATTTGGATCATCATATGGTTGGGTAGTGAATAATCATATTGCTAGGCCTCAACCACATTTATGTTTCTTGTAAAATTTGGCATTTATAGAAGAACTACATTCTATAGAATAAATCTATGATTATAAACATTGACTTTTTGAAGACTATATTCTAGTTTATGAAATGAAATTTGGGTTTCAATAGAATTTATCATATACATTGTCAGGTTAGTGATTTCATCAGGATTTTGTATAAGATCCACTTTAGAAACACTTTGAAAAATTATTTCATTCATATTAGAGTAATTTTCCCATGAATTGAAAATATGTTTTTTGAAAATAATATCTAGAATGAATTATTTAACTGTTTTTAAATAAATACAATAAAAAATCTAAAATGTGAGAAGATAAATATATAAGAAAAAAATTATTGGATCCCAAGTAATGGTTTGATTTTGAAATGCAAACCTACCATGGGGTGTGGAAAAGTAATACTATATTCCTAGTACATTAAAGTGGTTTGGAACAGTTATCTCAAATGAGGTGCTTCTCAATTTTTTCACCAAATTAGTCTTATTCACCTAAGCTAATTATTTTATTTATCATTATTATTTAATGAATGAAATTGTATCATGTTAGGGTTTTGATTTTTATTTTAAAAGATAATGAATAAACATGAAATATATAAATTCTAAAAATAAATTGACATGAAAGGCTAAATAGAATCTGGAAAGGATGAAAGAATTGGGTCTTATGAATAGTTATTTGTTCAATCACTGCACTACATTAATTTAGTTTGAAAATAAAAACATAATATAGAAATATTATTCATAATTAGTTTTATTTAGACATTTTCAAATATATAATTTCATAATTAATCTAAATTCCACTCCTTCCTATAATCATGTCTGATGAAACACCTAGGCCTTGGATGTTCCATCTTTTTGGAGACAACACTAATTATGTCATTTCATCAATTTATTGACTCGACTATACCATGTGAATATATAACTAATGGAAATATTGGAAATATTTTAATCATAATAATATAAATATAGTGAGGTTCATGTAACGGTTACATTCACCACAACCATTAATTCTACTTATTTCTATCACGAACAAAAATAAAAATTAATCAAGAATTAAATAACACCTTGACCTCACCTAGGCCAAGTCTTCGGTTAGCCGCACATTGTATTTGGTAATACAAAACTTTTCAAAATGATGATGAATGTAATAATAAAATAAACTTGTTTATAAATTTATAAAGGATGAATAATAATAAAATAAAAAATGAATAATGGGGTACTAGAAAAGAGAGAGATACATAGAGAGAAATAAAATTAATTAAAATAATAATAATAATATGATAATAACAATAAATGAAATTAAATATATTTAATATATAGTGACTTTTAATGACATAAATATAAAATAGAATGATCAAATTATAATGGGATGAATTAAAAGATGGGTGTGTCTGAATAATACAATAAAAAAAACCAATCCTACATTATATTTTTCTAATAAAACAAAAATAAAAAATATATTGATTATATAAAATAAAATTAAAAAGAAATATATAAAACTACTTAGAGCATCTAATGGAGTCCCTCCTCGAGGTATCAATCCCTCAATTATTTTTTTAGGTTATCTTTTTATATTCCATGGGAGGGACCTCTTTCTTCCATCAAAAATTCTTCAGAATATTACATCACAGATTCATCTGTGAGACATAGGTTGTTTTAAATTTGAAACACCTATTGATATCGAGTGTTAGAATTTTTTTCATGGATTTGAAATAAACATGGGTGGTGGATTTAACCTTCCCATCATCCATTTGTGGGATGCAGGGATCGTGGATATGATTTAGAATCTCAATAGTGGATGTGTATGGTTTTTTTATGAAAAATAGGATCTCACTCAACCCATATAGCATTCAAAGTGAAAATTGGGAATACCAAAATTGCATCATGGGGTAATCCATTTCTTCAGACATTATCCATGGGGATCAGTGATGTGACATAGGTGATTGATATTGAGTTCAAGATTCTCTAGTAAAAAACATGGTGGATCTTGGATATTACTGAGGTATCTAATGAGAAAAATTTAGTTAGATTAGCCTAGTCGAGAATCTAGAGTAGAGATATTATAAACAGTAGGGCACAAAGAAGAGGGAATGAAACTCTAAATTTTGTTTTATATCCACATACATTTTTTTCTTACATCGAAATAGGGAAGATTTGGCAGAGTACATGAATAAAAATACACCAATCTCCCACTACAATGAAGTTGTATGGTGGTAATATGACTCCCACATACAACTACAAACAAACCCATCCTACAGACACCTTCCTCCTACATCCATATGGATATGCCCCTTCACGGACACTATCAGTTGTGGACTATAAAGTAACCCTATTGATTTGATCCTCATAGGATTCTACACATATACCTACCCTCCCCCTCCCATGTGTGCATCCTATGCTCGGGCTCTCCCTCTTAAGGGAATGTATGGTAATGTCATCCCTTTTGGATCACTTATGATGAGCATGGGCCATTTTTTCGTGGATGTGTCAACTAGATTTATTTTATTAGTAAGGTGTAGAACTGGGAGAGAATATAAAAAAGAATAAAAATTCATAACACTTGTAAATTATCTAGCAATATTCCTAAATAAAATTTAAAATTTAAAATTATCTATTTATTTACTCATTAAAAACTCTTTCACATACATATTTTATTATTTCCAAATGTTTATTAAAAAAATTACTTTATGGGTATAATTAATTGAAATTCATCATGGATTCATCAGTAATTACTATAATATATTATCAGAAAATGACTTTGTCATCACTTCAAAATTATCCAAATGTCATGTCACAAGGTATTGACATCAATTTAAAATGTTTTGGTCATGTACTTCAGGATATGGTTCTTATGTCTATAATTATTCATTACATGTTAATGAAATCAATTATTTATGTCCATGTAATTATTTTATTTTACAAATATCCTTATATATGTTTTGATCTCATGTGATAGATTATATAATTTATTTGATCACCATTTTTCAATCGGTCTTATGCTAAATTTATTTTTTAAATGGAATGTGATGTTTTTATTTATCATTCCACACTGTTTATAATAATGTTTTCATAATAAAATCTGTTATACGCATACCATTATTGAGTATCACAGCTCAAACCTTTATTATTTTTCAATTTCCCTAGGATGTTATCATGTTATTTGTGATTGATATTCTAGGATATTTTAAGGATATTTATCATGTTCTCTAGGAAAAAAAAAATTTGGATTTCATTTTTTAAAATGTTATTTGAATATCTTGTATATAATTTTTTGATTATACTAAACTATTTGTTCCAGAGTAATGTGATATCATGTATCCAGTTCCAAAGAAACGAATTAACCATAAACTATACGATACAAGGGTAAAGGTCATTATATTTCCTAATAACCTTGTTTTAATTATTTTATAGTACTTTATTGGACTTCTAATTTAAATAAATTATTTTTTATAAAACGTTTTTGTGTTTTTTTAAAAATCTTTTTAAGAGATATTTAAAATATTCATATTTTGGATTCCTTTAATGTATTTGATATCAAACATGATTTTGGAAATAATTTCATGATACAAAATGGATTATGTTTTGAAACAACTTCACAAAGGATTTTTTATGACTATATCACATGTTTACCTAATCATATTTTTTATGACCTTATTATTATGATATGATGCTTATTATTATACTCACCCATGTTATATTATTTCATATCCCTAATTTATCCTCTAACATGGATTTTATCACACCGCTTTCGTTAAAGTATATTATGTAGAGATTACATGTACTACGAGAAATTAAAGGGTAACTAAGATTATATTAAATAAGTATTTAAATAAATTCTATTTTTTATTATGTAAAAGTTATGAATGAGACTAATTTTCTAAATACACAAAACATTTTTGGTACTTAGTTTTAAATGAAATTATTTTTTAATAATTAAAAAGATTTTATAGTTATGAAATAAAAATTAGTATCATTATACAATCTAGGATTTCATTAGTACCCTAGAGTATTATATATATTCATGTGCTAATAAGTGGAAAAATATTTTTTTTGAACACAGATTGTTTATTTTTTACTTAGGATGGATCTTGGTAGAAGATGAATGGACTAGTGCTTAGGATGTTGAATAGTTTTTGTGTTATGTTATATTATCTTATATTGCATATACTACTTGATTACATGTATACATATTTTAATGTTTTCTATAGAGATAACAAATATTATCATATTCAATCTTATAAACTATTTAGATTTTGAATTTATTATTATTATCAATTTAATTAATATTTTTTTTGTTTCTAAATTCTTATTCATTGATATCTTTCTTTTTTTATTTAACTATTTTTTTATATATTTTGTTCTCCATTCTAACCAAAATGAATATTCTCCCAATGGACACACCCTATGGCCTCTCTACTATTTGGTATCATCTTGATTATAGGGAGGCACGTTTGAATCCATGTTCCCATCCCGATAGTGAACCATTGATTGACACCCAGTATAGGACGTCAAAAAGAGGTATCAAAGCCTTTATTAACTTTACATAATATTTGAGACAATTAGTAGGAGATTTTTAATGATTTAGAAGTCGTTTATAATCCATGATTGGTAGAAGCTAACACCTATTTAGGGTAAATACTATGTTTCATAAACACTGAATTTTTATTCTATATATTTCTTATTGTAGTTGATATCCATTCATAGTTTTTTGGAACAATGATATATGAGGAATATTATTATTATTATTATTATTATTATCGAGTATTTCATTTTGTCCATATTTAGATGAGAATAGTGAAAAGAATCATCCATCATGAATGATTATATGCACCAAAAAATGACATTCCATTTATGTACATTTAATATCTTACATTTATTGAGTTTATAATGATTGTTGAGTGATTATTTGTTGTTATATATGCCAACAATACTAAAATTTTACTATAGGTTATGATAATTTGTTATTTAATGTGTTTTAATCAAAATAAGTAGTTTTTTACTATATAGGTTTATTGACTGAAAATTATTTTTTTATTAAATCATAAACCCATTTTAAGGGCTAAAGGGAAACCCAACATGACTTCATGAGTTTTATGGTACCAAATGTATTGGAATGGTTATTATGATGAGATGATCCATCATATATTACATGTTACATTCTGAGGGTTAATGTTTACGAGATTATATAGAGAAGTAAATGGTTGTTGATTTCAGTGATAATGTCTATTTTTCTTTAATGGGAACAGAGATCCATTTTAATCTAACCTCGATATATGTAAATAAATAAATAAAAACATAAAAGGTAAACCCATACATATAAAATGTAATGGTTTTTAGTAAATGAATATTAAAATTTTGATTGGTCAATTATCTATCAGAACCCCAATAAATTAATCATTAAAACATACTAATGCCCAGACTTTATTAGCGGGTGGTTGGGGTAGTACCTCATGTAGTGTCTCCTTGTTCTTTTGATTTAAGTACCCTAATGATTCAATATATAACAGAACTATTTTGATTAATGTACCTTACATTTTTTGATCTATAAACCCATGAATTTCTGGAGTCATTTTCTTGGAGGGTGGCGATGAGTATGCTCCTATGATGGTGGGTCGTCAGCCTCCAATCTTACCAATCAGATTTCAACTTGATGCACTGCCTACTATACACAAAATGGGAAATAATGGTCATCTTTGATAGAGTTTTATATATCTGATTCAATACATATAGTGTTCTCCATGACCCGCACCTACTATGGTTGATCTGACTAATGAGTTCTAATAGAATCATACTCACATATATTTGAGGGATGGTGATCCATGAGCTGTAATGTCTTGGATGGAGGCCACTCTTTCTATCATTGAGCATCTGGACATTCCAATAAAAATAAGTTTCAATATTTCCACAGATATGATCCAAGATTCTACCGTGTACTGGTGGGATGTGATTACTGAGTTTAATCATCATCAAAAAATGGTAAAGTTAGACATCCAAAATACCTTATATGAGTACATAATTCCTTAGATTCTGTGATTTGATCGATAAATATGATTTTTGAACCTATATAAAGGTGTTATGTTTATTATGAACTATGCAATGAGTTTTATAGAGATGTAGATATTAGGACTACTTATAGTCGGTGATGGGATATCACCTTCTAGATGCTTTGAGTATGTGGTCAAGTTTGAAATACATACTCAGGTGAATATATTTCTCCTACCATCATTTTCCAAGATAGTTAATTTGGATCTTATAATTGAGTACAACTAGGGAGAGGGTGATGTTGTTGGGATTAGATGTTTTGTATCTAGGCAGGGTTGTAGTTCTTCTAGTAGTAGGAAGTGTACCTTTGAGTTTTTTCTGTGTAGTGTCCATCAGGGTATCTATATTGGAAGCTCCATTGTATGATATTATTCTTGATAGTAGGGCTATCTAAATCTGTATTGTGGTAGTGACCCCCGTAAGTGTCAGGAACGTGGTTGTATGGGTCATATTAAACATTTTTTCCAAACCATTCAATCTACTTCTAGTGGAAGATGGTCCATAATAGATTGATATTCAAGAGAGTGATGTTTTTCATAGTGTCACTCATGGAATTTTAGTAGCACCAAAGGATAGGATGTGGAGGACATCAAAGTCATGTTAACCAAACTTCATAGTCGCATCACCATCAGAGTGGACCTTCTTGGGGTAGTCCATCTATATCATAAGGTTGTGGATCAAGTAAGTTTCATCTGTTACTGCTAATACCTAAGTATCATAGTGTAATACCTTATACAGTATGAGGCACAAGTTAAGTTTGCTTCGCTACTACATCTACTTTATTCAATACATGTGTTTCACACTCCTTCATTTCATTATCAATTTTGGAAAGTATCATGCTAGGAATTCAATAATTTTATGGTGTGAGGACCATGGATACATTTTTGGGTGTATGGCCCAGGTGTATAAGCCAATGTAGGGATTTTCCCATAGAGATATGATGTTATCCCTTCTTATGGGACCTCGTCATCCTTGAGATGAATAGCTTCAATGTCATTCTCATATTCGATTGGATGGTTCCATATCATTCGGTGGTAGAGTTAGATTTTGACAATGTATCATATACATCACTAAAGGATATCAGTTATCTACATAAGGTAGAGATTTATTTCTAGGATGGTAGATATGGACCATAGAATCATGGTCTATGTGGAGGAGGACAATAATTACAAGTATCATAATAGACAACCAGTGAATACGTCCAACCGATTATCCACTATTAGTAGATAATTTTAGGGATGTCTATTCCAATTATTTTTATGTTTTACCAAATGATAGAGAGATATATTTTATTATTGTACATGTTCTAGGAGCATATTTATTGTCCATTACACCATATAGGATAGAACCTACTAAGATCCATAATCTCAACAGATTGTTAGAAGATCTGGAGCCTAGTGGGTTTTTATGGCCTAGTAATTCCTCTAGAGTTCACCCACACTTTTCATCAACAAGGAATATGGGACCCTTCATATTTGCGTACATTATACATAGATGAACTGGCTTATAGTTAATAACCTATATCTACTGCCTCATATAGATGATATTTACGACCAGCTCCAAGGAGTTATTGAATTTTCAAATATCATCCTAATATCTAGATATTATCAGGTGCGAGTCAAACCTTATGATATTCCATGTATGGATTTATAATGCTAGAATGGTTTATATGCGAATCTATTAATTGTATTCATCCTTAAAAACATGGATATCATTTTTCTGTTTTTGATGAATATAAATTTGCACCCCTATCTGGATTATTATTTCGTGGTCTCTATGGAAGTCATCTAGTTGTATTCTCATACTTGTAGAAACCATTATGTGCATATTGAGTTCATTTTTATTACACTGATAGAGACTCATCTATATAGTATGTTTGATAATTGAGAATTGGGGATAAAAAAATTCACATTGTGGGTCTGATTATCTCATAATTAGTAGTATTTATTAACCTATAGAAAATTATCACTATGGTTTCCAATGATCATCCCAATAAAATTGATGAATAAATAGTATCGTTGGGTTGTAAGTATATCACATGCATTTCATACATAACAAATCTGCACTTTTTTTCCTTTTACTAGTCTTAGAAATATAGGTTCCAGGTTTTTGTGGTAAGAAGTGTATTAGAAAACGTTTTATGAGATGAAAGGAAGGCATACTTCTGCGCCTATTTTGATTCTAACAAATCCTTGAAGAGGATATATTGGATTTATTAATGCATCAGGCAACAAAATGGGTGTATTATTGGTGCATTACGATTGATTCATTATGTAAAAATCTCGGAAGATGAGGCCTCATGATATTAATTACCTTATGTTGGATCTCAAGATACTAGTAGTTGTCCATTCCATATGTTACGAGATACACTATCTAACGATTGATAAATTTGTGGTGTACATAGACATCAATATCTTTATAAATATATATACATAGAATGAGTTGAATCTCAAATAGAAAATATGTATTGAATATCTATAGACATTTGACTTCATGTTTGCCTATATGCCTAGAAAGGGAAATGTTTTATTGGATGAATTGCGCTAAAATACTCATGAACATTCTATATAGGAATACTGGGATGAATGTAAATTGATTGACCAATTTCCTATGATACATATAGAGTTTAAAGAGATTTAATATAAATATTATCTCTCAACCCTGATAGTTACCTCTTATCTACAAGATATGGGGAAGATCATACCATGTTCATATCCTGGGTGCTTGGTTCTTCAAGAGAGTATTTCAGAAGAGGAATTGCCTTTGGATTTATCTGTTAATAGATATGAAATTATTTTTATACATGGGGGATTATGGGTTCCTATAGAAATGATAATGGAAATGATGTGAGATTTGAGGATTATCACTGGGAAGTTCATCTAGTCATCTCTATGATGTATTGAGATATCTAAAATCAGTGTTATTATCCATGGATGAATCTTTATATATTTTTCTTTATCAATAGATTTTCCACCTTTCCGCTGATGAATGTGGAAAACCAGTGACATGATGTCTTGTTATTGCCATTTTTAGACACATAATGGAAATGAGAAGTTGTTTCTATGGAATTGTTTTCATCTTACCATGGTCTCCACAACATTTCAATGATGTTTTGGTAGGGATTGATTGATTGAATAATGTATCCCACTTCCTTCATATTTTGGAGTGTTCTCAGTTGATGGGATATGAATACATTATGTTCATGACATAATATAACTACACAGGTTCCCTTGTACATTATGTTTAGATAGGTACACTAATTGAAAATTGAGGTTCATGAAAGGGGATATATATAGAGATATGGGTACACAAGTCCCTTTGAGCAACAATTCTCACCCATATACTGATGTCCAATAAGAACAGATGATATCGGTGTTAGATGAAATTATCCAAGAATGTGTACTCGATTTGAGTGTTCTTGGTTGAAGAATATCCCTCCGATTGAGTTCACCTAAAATAATAGATTTTAGATGATGATTCTTATAAATATTTATGATGCCTTGTATGGTAGAGTGTGCCCTTCGACCCTATACTGGTTATAAGTAGATGAGGCAGTGCTACTATGTACTAATATCAATTAGGAGGGTTAAAAGTAGATCTAACTGATCAGGTAGTGTATATCTACTACGATGTCTTGACCAACATATTTTTCTAATTACCTTCGTTGACATATAAAGACTAACTTTCGGGATCATGTCTTCTAACAGGTAACACCCAGATGTGGAAATAGATGGATATGAGGTTAAGGGATGAGTTCACCTCGTTATATTAGGATTATTTATATATTGGATATATTTGGAATGGTAGCTTATTGGTAGATACTATGTCGTTTTTACTATACCATGTCAATCATTTTCCATGTTTCATTGCTTCACCATTACACTATTGAACCATATCACAATTTTTATCCAAGGGAGGTTGAGTTTGATGTTGATGCTTAGTTTGACAACAATCCTATATACATCATTTATTGGAGCATGAAAGGTCTCCAAATATGGTCTAACCCTATAGTGCATCTGATATCGAAGAACAGACAGGTACAAGACGAGACTTGGTTGTGGGAGACCAATGTACCTACTCAGTGGGTGGAGTTAAACAAATGGATAAGTTCCTTTATGGGGGTTTAATGTAAGAACATGGTTTTCATTGAGGAATTTATCCTTTAAATTTAATATAATTAATTATCATTGAAAAAATATTGACTTCTAGTGATTTAATGGTGGTTTTGGGAGTGTCGGTGTCTTTTCTGTGGCTTATAACATCGACTAGTGGAAGACAATATTATGACATAGTGTTAGTATAATCCTTCTTACCCAACCCATATGATCATTACTAATTGTGTGGGGTTTATTTAGTGGGATGTAGTGGTCCACGTGGTTTTCACTAACTAAGTCCACTAAGGATTTTGCTCTCACATATGATCATTATTTTTTGGTAATGTGAGATGCATGGTTTGTACATGGTTTTCCAAACAATATGAATGAACTGTGAAACATCCCCTCTCTCAACTGTTCCTAGCACATGATTGTTGCATGGTTTAGCCAACTATGTTCCCAAACCATGTGACCTAAAATCTTTAGTTGAATTTATAAATATTTTCTAAAAATTTCGTAAATCCTAATTCATTCTCACCCCTTAACATTTTTAGAATGCATGGGCTTTTGTCAGGAATCAAAGCTCTAGGTTCCATTTTCTTAGCTTTTTAACTTGATTCATCATCCAATGTTAGATTTAAGAATCATTTTCTCATTGGATTCTTCTTGTTATGCTCTTCATTCCTTAGTCTCGGGTAATTGTTCTTCATTCCCTTGGTGATTCTATTTTTGTACAGATTAATATGCCTTATTTTTTAGGGTACTGACTCATTAATTTATTTTATTCTAATACAATAAAAAAAGGGATGATTCTAGACCATAAGAGTGTTATAGGTTCATGTTTGATGGTCTACAACTCATCCGCCAAGTATCTACTTTTCATATACAGTCATTGTTTTTCACATGCTGATATCATCTACACTTTCCTATAAAATTCAAATTCATCACTTATGATCATTGTTATCAAAATATTGATCTGATTTTATATATAATCCTCATGTAATTTGAGGTTGATATGTCAATAGTTTCCGCCATAATTTTTATTCTACCTTATTCATTATTTTATTACATTTTTGTGAATATCTGCTCCACTGTTCGGTTGTTCAATGACACGAATCTGATAAGTTAATTGATTTGATTAAATTAATAAATTGTTAATGGATATTACATGTATAGTATCACATGAAAATTATAAGGTATGTTTTTGAAAATAATAAATGAAATGAAATTTTAAATGGAAATTATATTTTATGTATCACATGGAATAGATAATTATAATTTAATTCAATAGGGGGTCATTTCCTTATCCCACCATATCATGCTTATAAAAGAAAAAATTATACACCAAAAAATTTAAATATTTAATTAAAATGTGGAATGGTTGAATGCCCTTTTAGCCTTGTCACCTAGTATGAATGGAATGAGAATGAACTATCAAAATAATAAAAAGGAATGATTATTACATGGCCAAAATTAATTAATTAATTATGTTTGTGGTTCCTATTAAATATATACCTTCTTAACTTTATAGGTAATGCCAGACATGAGCTGGACCTAGATTCCAAAGGAAATGCCTTGAGCAGTCATAGGATTCAATTCTGATTCCAGGATTTGGTTTCAAATTTAAATACACACCTTGGATCATGGTCCTAATCTACTCTATGATTTCTGGTATGATGTAGTAGGCTGCCATAACTATCTTAGAGATATTAGGATTCTTTAAAAACACTCCTTGGATATAACTATATGTCTTCAAACACATGGCACCATGAAATCAACCCATTATTCATAGTCATGCTTATCTAGTGCTTACATTGGATGAGATCGATGGACTCAATTAGAATATATTATAGTGGAATGCCTTTGGTGATGCCTCCTGGATTACACATAGACCCCTTATATCCCGGTTTTATGTTATTATTGAGTTTTCTCAAACACTAAGGTTAAAAATACCTTTTTATTACGTTGGATCATATTTAATATTACCTTCATTATAGGATTCCTTGGTTATTACCTTCAGTTATCTATAATATAATCATCATGTTGGATATCATTGTTATTACATTAGAACCTAAATTATTATTATTATTATTATAGATTGGCTTTTTCATACATTATTTAATAGTTAATTACTTATTATAAAATAAAACACAATTAATTTAATTACTACATGTTTAGACACATTCATTGGATAAAGAATATATTATGGTATTTAAATATTGTATTATTTTTTATTTCCCTATATGTATACATTCACACTGTTATAATATATATTTCATAGACTATATTATATAGAATTTATTTGTGGTAGAATAATGATAGTTATCTCACACTATATTGGGTGTTGTTGGTAACCAGTAATATTTTATGTACGAAGGTGTTGATTAGGGGAATCATCCTTCTTTGGAAACCTGAATGTGATTTCTTTCTAAAGATGGAGCTTGGTAGCAGATGTCCATGGAAATGATCGTGATACTACATAGTTTTTATATTAATTTTTTATTATTTATTATAACATGTACTACGTGAATCCATGTAATACTATTTTCCAGTTTTGTAGACACATGTTTTACATTAAATGTAATTTATTTTGTATTGTTCAGATTTTGTGATAATTATTATTATCTACTGCTTGGTAATTTATTTCAACTTCCAAAGAGTTATTCATTACTTTCATGCATATTCAATGTTTCTGATATTATATTTCCAATGTTATCTAATCTTCTATGAGGGTATAGTCTCTCCATGGAAAAATTCTAGGGTGCCGTTTCAAGTTATAAGTTATTGTCTTTTCCAGAGGTGTGCTTTGTGAAATCTGGAAAATCATGTTGGGGAACCTTTGAGTGTAACCTAGGTCAGTAAATCATAAGGACCAAAGGTAAATAAGATTAATCTATTTATTTCATACAATGTTTTGAATTTAGGGAGTTTGATCTAGTTTTAGATTATTTCATTCTCCCATCGAACATTGTTATGTCACTTTACCATTCTTTCATTAGTATATGCCTTGTGATATACGAATGGTACGTGACTTCTTTCACTTGTTCTATGTTTGTTGAAAACTTTAATTAATAAAATTTTGTTTTCAATGTTGAGTTTTTATAGAATGTTTTTATTTTAAAAACTCTTATGTTGGTGATTTAAATAGTAGTTTGAAAGGTGTATTTTTTTAATAAGTGGATTTAGCACGAGAGAAATTTTATAATGACTATTTTTATTTAGATAAAACAAATGGATTTTTTGGATAAGTATAATTGGTTGTGTTTCATCCATCGATGTGAATTTAGCCTCTAAAATCTTATCAAAAGTTTTCTTTAGATATTGGAGAACAAATACTAATTATTTGAAAAGTAATTAAGGATATTCTTGGTTTCCAATGAGATATATGTGAAAATGAAACTTTGTTGATTTTTATCTAGAATTGACAAATCTCATTATGAATAATATTACAACAATTTTCAATGTTGTGTATCATAGAAGGATTTTTATTTCATGTGTCTATATATCATATTTCATATTCCTAGTAGTATGTAGTTTTGTTCATTAGGACCAATAAGGGGAGAGTTTGGTGATAGCGAGAAAACATAGGTTAGAGGGATATTTTTTTGACATGGATTAAATTGGTTTGTTGATGTCATATTTTTGGTTTGATATCTATATATATTTTTATGATGTTTCGATTATTTTTGGATGCTTTATATACTTCTCCAAATGGGTTGGATAATTGTTGTTTTGTAAGACTTGTTTGGAATTGTTTATTGATTATTGATTATTTATTTATTTATATATTTTTATCTCTGATTTGGGAGAAGTAATTCCAATGGGGATTCCATTAATTATATAGCACATATTTCTATCCTTTTGGTATTAATACTTTCGATTGGGACTTGTTAAAAATTGGTAGAATTTTGTGTTTGGTGGAGACATGGGCCGGTTCAATAAGTGTTGTAATAAAATTTTCTAGATAGGGATTTCTATGTGAGGTTGATATCACTTTCCACTTTTCGAGTTAAATGGATAACATGAAAATAAAAAAAATTACTTCTAATAAATTCTTCAATCAAAATTGTTTATGAATTACAATATTATCAATCAGTATTAACTTTTTTAATTCAAACTCATTATTCCCTTTTTGATATTTCCAATAAATTTCATTTATTAATATATGTGAATAAAATTATTTCATTCAATTATAAAATTATATTTCATTAATAAAAACACATTTAATGTAATTATTACTTCCCATTATAAATAAATTTTCATTTAATAAGTTATCTTAAAACATTTATTATTTATTTAAAATCATGATAATCCTCTTTATTAAAAAAAATATTATTATAATATTATTACATTCTATTAATAGAATAAAATACAACCCTTTTTATTAAAAATTTATATAGTATTCAAAAGATCATAATGAATTAATGAACTATTATGGTTTTTTGACACCTTACAATGATAAATACTTAGTAACTTTTAAATAATTTCATTACATATATATTAACAAAATGTAATGTTTTATAATCATAAATGGGTTATAAACCTAAAAAAAGAACACATTTCCATGGAAATGTTACCCATTTAGTGGACTATTTATAATTCCAAGTTTGAATCCAATATCATCACCTTAAATTTCTTTATTAAAAACAATCATTTTTTCAAAATTAGTCATAAGAAGAACATGGATTCATTGATTATGACATAAATTTATCTGAGTTCACTACACTTATTTAAGATAGTACATCATTTATTGATAGAAACTAACCACCTAAACACATTTTTTAGCTACTATAATTTATTGTAATATTTTATTAATTAATTCAAATGATAATCTTGTCATAAAAAACATAATTCTACCATAAATTATTTTTAACACAACCAACATGGGGTTCCATTTAATCCATTATTTCAATAGTGGTCTATTTCAACTCTTGGATTCCAAGTTTTATTCTTAACATTTTCCCATGAATAGTCAAATATTATAACTAACCATAGGGTGTCATGTGGATTCCCCATATACCTAATATTAGTTCCCACTCATGACTCATAATTTCAATTTCATAGATGATTAATTTATTTATGATTACTGATCAAGTGGAAAACGAATATTGGTTGTTCTTTTTTGGAGTTAAATCAATCAAGGTCGATGTTGCGAAACGATATGTTTTTCGATTGATATGCACAATGACCAAGATCATAAAGGGTCCATGTAACAATGTAGATGACATAGTCAACTGATTTTCTATTTATCCATTTTTATCAGATGACCATGAATGTTTTAGTTCAGTTATACATTTACACTATAATAATGTTGATGGGAAAAATTATCATTCATACGATCATTTTAATCTATTGGTCACAGAACATCTATTGGTTCCAAATGCACAATTTCTCATGCATTACTGATAGATTTTTCAGGATTACTTGACCATAATTCATTGAATTATTAGTTGAATGTTGTTTCTATATCAAAATTAACTATTAACTTACTTATATTCCATGGATACTACTATTTGAAATGATTTTCTTTAGAGTTAATGTCTTTTCTTCCACATAATTTTCACAATTTAATGGCATCATGGCATGGGTTATGAATTCATTATAGTTTTATCCAAAATAAATCATTAAGGGCCTAAAAATATACAATGAATGGGAAAATATTGAAACATATCTCTATGATATATTTTTAATTCATTCATTGAATTAAATTTAGTATACAATATTATATCTTACTAAATCATGAGAATATTAAAATTAGTAATAAATACACTATATATGAAATATAAAAAAAAAGATGTAAAATTCATAAAAATTATTTCTTATATTTTCATTGTTCGATAGGGGGTGTCATATGTGAAAAATTATATGTGATTTATGGAATGATCCATGGAAACCTAGTGATAGTATTAGAGGAGTCAAATTTCTCATTGTGTTCGTTCAAAATATTATAATTTAATTTTGACCAAACCGAATCCATTATTCATTATTCAAATTCAAAAAAAATATACTAAAATTTACAAAGGGAATTTTTTTATTAAGATAAATGTTAACAAAAGATAAATTTAGTGGAATAAAATTGAATAAATTGCATCCATAACCATATAAAAATACATTGGATATTTTTATCAATCAATCACTGAAAATGAACCTCCCTTCCTGCTATACTTATATGGGATGGGAATCATCCTCACCCTAGACACCACTCATTTCCAATAAAACATTCATATATAAGGGCAATGTTTTGGTTAATCTATATTAATGAATGTATTATATATTGTTTATAATTTCTCTCTTATGGTGGAACAACATCGTAAAAATATACAAAAATTATAAAAATATTACCGAAGTAGAAAATACTTATTATACTAATTAAAAAGACATTTTATCAATTCAAATCATAATTAATAATAAATTTACTTTATTACACTATTAATAAAAATATTATTTCTTCTTAAAATATCTCATGGGATTTAATTGGCCAAAATAACACATATTTTAATTAAATTGAGCTCTAATAAATTCATTGATAGTTAAAATACCACCATTTTTTATATATAGGAAAAAATCCTTGGGTAATAACTCATAATATTAGATTCTTCCTAAAATTATTCTTTTAAAATAGAAAAAGATAATAAATCATAAACAACCAATCAAATTATTCATTAGCCATTATAATGTATTTCATTTAGAAAAAATAATTTCTATAACGTAATTTTTATTGAGAAAAAAATTTCTAAAATCCGTACCCATATTTGGACTCATATATCGTAATGAATAACCACATCTGTTCTCACACAAAAGAATCTGTTTATACAATTGTTCATTTATCAATCAGATTTACCTATTTATGATATCATTACTTAAATTTTGGAGGATTTATCAAAACTCACTTCCTTACCTGACCAACAATTGAAATATATCCCATGAAGTAAAAACAAGCTCTATAACATTTAAAATTATACAATATTTTAATAAAATTATATCAAATTTTAACCAATATTCTTTCAAACCATATCCAAGATGTGTATTACAGTACTCAATGATCAAAAATAGATTGTAAATATTGGCATGATGAAGACATTTTATATCCACCCGATAAAAAATTAAAATGACATCAAAATATTCCAATATTAAAATTTATCCTTTACTTGTCAAGCAGACCAAAAAATGAAATTTCACTTGACTCAACAATAGTTATTTCACTGTCTTAATTATCTTCTAATACATTACTTTAAACTTTTATCTTCTTTTATATCCATACCCTCCTATTCGACCTGAAAAGGAAATAATGATATTTTTTACTTTTTTAACAGAACCAATATTAATGTATAATGTAATGTTGTTAAAAAATTTATTTCTATATTTAGATGATTACTAAAAAAATAATTCATTGTCACTTTATTTTTCCATTATTCATTCATTATTTTTTAGAACTATTTATAACATTTGTTATCAATTATGTCATTGAAAACACATTATTAGATTTATTTCATTTCCATGGGGGTATTTCAAAAAACTTCTAAATAATCTCACCCCAAAATGATTTTATTCTCCAACGAAATCACCGTTGTTTGTTATAACAACCCATGGTAATAATGAACATACATTACCATATGAATGAAAATCGTCCTTTTACTACCCACAACATGCGACCCTCCAGCTATAACACTTGATTATCATGATCTTACTACCTCCTAATCCACTTACTAATTTTTTAGAATTTATATACCATATATTATAATCAACCATGACTTCATTAATACCAAGGAAAATTGGTTGGTTCATTGATAATAAAATTTTAATTCTAGTTTTTACCTTGACTAACATACTTAAACTATTTTGTAAAAATAATATATGATGGTTGCAATGTTTTTGCGACCCATTAAACTGTATCTATAGGAGATATAATTTTACATAAAATAATGATCAAAAAAGTTCATATCCCAAAACATGTACAACACATAACAAAAGTAGAGGGAAATTGATAATGTTATTAAAAGTATCCATATTCATATTCTTATGATCATTTCCCTAATATTTATATTTTATTCCCAATACATACACATCCCACTAATCAAAAGAAAACCTCAACTCAAATGAGAAGAATCATATTACATTCATATATAGTGTCCCCTCTTCTAGAAATTGAGAATAAATGAGAATAATCATCATATCTATGATAAAATCATTGTAATGATCTCATAAGAAATGATGTCTCTGGTGATAAATGTCCACAAAGAGAAGATAGATAGATTGGGTCAAGGATTATGATTTCATGATTGACTATTCTACTTAGAAAATAATTATACCTTAACCAAGTTATATTTTAATCATAGCCCTTTGGTTAATGGTATACAGAAATTTTGTATAGATGTATTAGATGTAAGTAAATACTCTTTTTTGGTTTAGTGTAACTGACTTTTTCAAATATATTTCAGGATGATTAGAATAAGAATTATGATTATTGGGAAATCATTGAACAATATAATAATTATATTTTTCCATAATTTAATTTTTAGGGATAAGGTATTATCAGATTCAAAAAAATATTATTAATTCCTTATAATTCCCTATTGAGGATAAAGTTGTTGAGTGAAGCTTATAATTCTCTATTTTAAATTCATCGTGGATGTATTAAGATGTACATATACCTTCAATAGTTTTACTATTGGGAATTAATGAAATGATATATATCATAGATTACCCAAAAAATTATTTTTCTATTTAATAGGATAAGGAAGATAAATAATTACTTATTGTAATTCGTCAATTTTTCTAGTGAAATAGTGGAAATTAAAAAATATATCCATGGATTTCATGGTGGTATTTCCATGAAAATCATGATGTAACAATGATATTTGGGATATTTTTGATTGATTATATAAATTTTAACATTTATTACCCATTTGAGTTTATATTTCCTTGGAAAAAATTCCTAAACTATATCATATACAAATAGCCAGGCAATATACAGTTCCTCTCTCGATTCTCTCGGACTGTGATCCCTGTTTTACATCTAAATTCTGGAATGGAATTTATAAATCATAGGAATAAATAAATATTAATTAATATTTTCATCAAAAATATGATATAAATTCAAAAAAATTAATTAAGAACATGAAATATATGATTTAATCATTTTCAATAGTTTACCATGAAAATTGGAATCATTATATTTATTTATTTCAGTTTTCTTATAAAAAAATTTCATTTTATTATATTGATGGAACTATTTGATGAATTATATGTAAAGAAGTGTTAGATGGAATCTTTCTAAGATGAAGAATGATAAAGAATGTTAATGGGAAAATATTTACTAGTGTATAAGTATAGGAAGGTGTATTTGATTTAGTAATCTATGAAAATGACTCAGATTAGACAAAAACGTTATATGGATAACGAGAAGACTTATCATTATTTTTAGATAGGTAATCATTTCTTTCACAATGTATTTCTATGAAAGAATATTTCCATTAAAAATTATATTATGTTATAGAAAAAAGGAAATTAGTCTTATGGTTCATTGGACTATATGAAATCTTAAAAAAATTTGGATTGTTTTCCTGATGAGTTGATTTAACTCTGAGTTTATCCCATGTACAAAATGTATTTCATTTATCAATGTAAATAAAATATATGCCAGATTATTCTAATGATTGGAGGAAATAAGTGGTTTTTTCAAAGAGAGTTATTATAATGAGGAAAATATATTTTAGAATCATGAATATAAAGAGATTATATAGTGGAATATTATGATTCACCATGTTAAGGATTCATGTAGAAACCATATTGTGAGGTTTTAATTTGGGAATATTAATATACGAGGAGGAGAAAATTAATACGCTTTCATTATAAGTGAATAAAATTGAATGTGTAAAATTTTTATGGGGTGTAATGGAACAACCCAGTTAGTGATATAATAAATAATTCACATGATTATTAATATTTATTAATATGATATTAATATTCAAGATATAAAAATTATTATAATTTTAAAATCAAAAGCTGTATTGTTTTAGACAAACTATTTTATTATAAGGATTCATTTTAATGAATAATTTATAAATAATATAATCGTAATTTCAAAAAATATCAATTTTTAATTAAAATTTTCAAAATTAATATAGTGTGAATTTTTTGGATGTTTGATAAAATATTTATTTTTCAATGAATTTTAAAAAAAATCAAAAAAGTAATTTATTATAAATAAATTAAGTAATTTAGAAGTTCAATTATGTTTTTAATATTATTTGAAGCAATATAGGTGTTATTATGTTTAATTTAATCAACTTAATTACTTTTTTGTTCAAAATTATATTGTATTTAACAAACATTTATTTTTGAGTTCCAACCTGGTTTTTTTGGAAATCAATTTTAATGTGCATAATTTTTCTCCATTTTTTTAATTCAAACCCCACTGATGAATATTGATTTAAATTAAATTTATATAGTATATGTAAATAAATATAAATTTAAATCCATTCAATTATTATTACTATTCATTAATAAAATATGAAATCATCTTTTGATGTAAAAATTTATTTCTTTAAAACATGATTTTCGCCACATTTATGGGTTTAATTTTTAACAATTGGCCACTAATATTAATTGAATTTGGTAAAATGTATTAAATATTTTGCATGAAAAAAATTTATATTATCTAAAATATTCAATATTATTTTTTTCTAAATTAATTGTGAAGAAGAAAATATCATTTCCCATGGTTAATGTAAAAACAGATTTATCGAGTGGAGAAATTAAAAAGATAAGAACTAAAATGACGTAAAAAATTGACTAAAATATATTTTAAGGTATTATTTTGGCCTTATGTTCTCTTAATATAATCAAATTTTTTAAAACCTTTTTTAATGTGAATGAGTGGGATATCACATTATCTTTTCAATAATTAAAAGTATTCCACTCACCTCACAATTAAAATAAAACCCTTGTTCCTCTCCTATTCATACCATTAACCCCTCTTGGTTTCTAAATTTGTAAAGTCCCAGTTCCATAAGCCGCCCCGTGGAACCCCATAACTGGTTGGTCACATGGACTTAATCGCATTTCCTGGAAGAACAGAGACTGTCGACAAGTAGTGAGGGCCTTGGGTGTGATAGTGGCGAAACTATTCCCTCATTTTCAGAGTAACTCAGTGGAAGTAAAACAAATTACAATAATGGAAAATGTAAAATTAGCAAAAAATAGTGTTCAAATGAAGACTGAAGTAATAAACAACTAGAGAACATATATATAGATGATGTATGATACATATTTATAGTAAATGAGACAAACAAGTCAAAATTATGGAATATAAAACTAAACCAATTATTAAAGGAAAACAAGTAAAGAGGTCCTCAACATCACATGCCTCAGCTTGGGCCCAAAATCATGGCCCAAACATGGTGTGATGCTATTCACAGTAGGAAACCACCAAAATATCTGTGCCAAATAGTCATTGAATATATATGGCAGGAAATACGCAAAATGAAGTAGCAAACAATGATGTACACGAAAGTAAACAATTCCCCAATTTCAATGTATAAAATTTCATATATCAAGCAATAACTAATCATAAATAGGTAACCCTCTAAGTAATACACATATCCTAACCCCTCTGGTTCAACCAAAACAACACAGGAAACCCTCTGGGATGTACACACAGTCTAACCCCTCTTGTTCATCTTTAAGATAGACTCACTGAGGAAGAAATCACCATTAATTCCCCCTTTAGTCACGTATCGGTAACTAAATGGTGCTCCGGGGAAGCACTCAACGTCCAATTCCTCTTCTGGACTACATCGAAGAACCACAGACACTCTGAGGGAGCACTTACGTCCATCACCCCTATGGTTTCACAACGTAAAAGTAAACAGACACTCTAGAGAATCCCTCAATGTCCATTCTCCCTATGGTCCACTACACCAGGTTTTCACGACCCTGTGTACGTCAATCATGCACAATGATACATAGCAGCCAATGTAAATTTCAAGAAATACATGGCTAAATATTCTACAAAATATTAGCATGTTAGATAAAAATAACTCCATCTTAACAATATTAGGCGTGAAAAAAATAACAGCCTAACAGGCAAATCTTGACCAAAAGGTAAAAACATGAAAACATGGAAAAAACATTAATATCATTGAAAATATAACCCAATTAAAAATAATTAACCTCTATCTAATCAATCTAGGCATAGTAGGCAATATTTAGTATAAATACCATAAACCTGCAATACCCAAAACAATGGTATTAGGTACTTTTTCATGTATAACTCAAAGACTAACTACAGAAAGGCACAAACCATCTACCTTGGAGTGGGATGATCGATATATGTGAATCTCAGACCATTATTCTCCTTAGAACACTGTAGATCTACAAAATAATAATTAAAATACTCAACTGAGGATAACTCATTACAGGGGTGGAATCAAAAAACGATGCTCATGTAGAAGGAAGAGAATAATTTGGTGAACCCAACACAATCGAAGGTGGTAAAATCAGAGAATGAATGCTCAATCGGGGTATCAGGGAAGGATCAACATCTTATAGATGCTCACAGTCAAAGAAGGATAAGAAGAAGAAACTTCTACCAATTAGCCGTGACCCAGGTCCATTTAAACAAAAAAATGTGAATAGTGTGTTCTTAAGAAGTACACAGTGTGTACTTGCCTTTACTAGCCCCTGTATTAGATGGTCTCCAGGTCACCACACATGGCCATGTGCTCGGACGTTACACGGCCAGCACACGCCTGGCCGTGGCAACCAAGTAAACAATGTGTACGTAAGAAAATTTCACAAACTCCTCCTTTTCTCAAAAACACAAGAAAAGTGAAAATATAACTGAAAAAAAGATCAGGGTTCTTACAAACAACCCCCCTTAAAGAAATTCATTCCTGAATTTCACTAGAGGCGGCGTATAAGAAAAATACTCAAACATCTCCATCCCCTACGATCATACATCGGCCTCCCTCTCCCAAGTCTCATCCTATACTCTCCAGCGTTGCCATAACACTCGTACTAGAGGAACATACCATCCAATGAGAACCTTCACACTACAATCAACAATCAGGATATGATGATCCTCGAAAGAGGTTTCCACCTCTAACTCTACCTCTTCAGGATAAAATACATGAGATGGGTCTGAGAAGTATCTTCCATGTTTAGAAATGTGAAATATTTCATGTATATCCTAGTACCACTGAGGTAATTAAAACTATTAGGAAACTGGATCGACCTTTTCCAAAATATCAAACACCCTGACATATCTCGGCGAGAGTATACCTTGTCTCCTCATCCACCTATGTCCCAACCTCAGTGGGACACGTAGGAAAAAATGATCTGTGACCTCAAACACTAAGGGACGTCACCACTGATGAGCATAAGACTTCTGTCGAGATTGTTCAGTATCCATCCTCTTCCTAATCAATTCTATCTTCTCTGTGGTCTCCTGTACAAGAGGAGGTCCCAACATAGCTGCCTCTCCTTTCTCAAACCTGTGTAATGGTGATCGGAATGGCATACCATACAAAGCCTCATAAGGTGACTTTTGAATAGTTTCTTGAAAACAAATATTGTAGGAAAACTCCAAAAGAGGTATTTGCTACTCCCAAGAACCTCTAAAATCCAGGATGCATGCTCGAAACATGTCCTCAAGTAGTAGAATCATACACTCAGACTAGCCGTTTTTCTAGGTGTGGTAAGCTGTACTCATAAGTACCTATATACCCAAAGCCCTCTGGATTCCCTGCCAACCCCAAGTAGTAAAACATCTGTCCATGATTGAGACAATGGATTTTGGAACCCCATGTAAATGTATAATATCTCGGATGTACAGTCTTCCCAGATCATCAACACTGAAGGTCTACGTGATTGGTAAGAATAGAGAAACCTTTGTGAGTCTTCCAATGAAAACCCATACTACATCATTCCATCAAGGTGACCTTGGAAAACCTATCATGATGCCCATCACAAAATCATTCCACTTCCACTTGGGAATGGTTAATTTCTGAAAGAGCCCTATTGGTTGCTAATGCTATGCCTTCATGTGATGATAGGCAGAACACATCATCACGAAACTAGAAACAAATCTCTTCATACCTAGCCACCAATAATGATGGTGTAGATCACATTACATCTTGGTGACATCAGGATAAACTGCCCAAACTAGGGAATGCAATTCTTGCATCAGCTCCTCGTGTATGTTTGCTGACACCCATATGTGGCCACAGAAACACACGATCTCATCCTCGCCTATGGTCCATACTTGAAGAGGGTAATCTCCTGACAAACATTCCCATAGTATTAGGCCTTCTGAATTTGATAGTTCCCTCATCCACATGTGATCAATAAGAGTAGAGGTAATAGCTACAGAATAAATATATGTATGCCCATATCTGTAGTGCACTTCCAAATGCATCTCAGAGAACATAACCATAAGCTCTACTCATTGCTGGCCTCCTGAAGGGCCTATATCTAAGTCCTCCTTCTTAGTGAATCAGCCACAGTGTTGTTATTCCTAGGCCTGTAGGAAAACTCAAAATTGAATGACTGAAGGTATTCAACCCACCTTCACTGTCTCAAATTCAGATCATGCGGAGTGAATATGTACTAAAGAATTTTGTGGTCGGTTAAAACCAAAAAATTATTTACCAGAAGATAATTTCTCCAAGAACATATGGAATGAAGAACTGCAGCCAACTCAAGATCGTGTGTTGGGAAATTTCTCTCATGTGGCTTCAACTGCCGAGACCCATACACAATGACCCCCTCTCCTTGAATAATCACAAATCCCATCCTGATACCTAATACATCTCAATACACAGTATATCTCTGGATCAGGTCTAAAAAACTAGTATTAGTGCTGAAGTCAATCACCCTTTCAACTCCTAAAATGCCGAATCACAAGAATCTGACAACAAGTACTCACATCCTTCTTAGTAAGGCCCTTCAGTGGCGCAGCTAAGCATGTGAAGTCTTGTATTAAATGTCCGTAGTATCCATCCAGCAGTAGAAATCTTTGTACCTCAAATGCGTTCTTCGGCTGCACCCAGGAAAATATTTCTCTCACTTTCTCTGGGTCTACTGATACTCCTGTCAATGAGATAACATGACCTGAGTATTGAATTTGGTCCATCGAAATGTGTAATTTTGAGAGCTTATCATATAACTGAAAACCTCACAGTGTAAAAAAACCATCTAATGATGGGTAGAATATTCATGTTGAGTGTGAGAGTACACCAAGATGTCATCCATGAAAAACACCAAGAAAAAACACATGGATGGATATAACACTCAGTTCATCAGTTCCATGAAAACTAAAGGCGCGTTCGTGAGACCGAACGACATAACCACATACTCGTATAGAACAAAACTGGTATGAAAATATTTAAGAGTTATATCAGATGTTATAACATGAAAATTATGATAAACAGATCTCAATTCAATCATCGAGAACACACGGGCTCCTTGAATAAGATCAAAGATACAATCAATTCTCGACAATGTATATTGGTTCTTGACCATCATCTAGTTCAATTTCCAATAATCCAAAAAAAGTATGATGGTACTATCTGCCATCTTCTCAAACAGAAAAAGAGAACCCCAAGGAAATGTATTGTGTCTGATGGTACCGTTAGCCTAGAACTCCTCCAACTGCTTCTTGAGATCTTGTAACACTGTTGTGTCCATCCTGTAAAGATTAATGGAAACTAGTGTCACTCCTCGCATGAGATCAATAGATAATTCTACCTCTCACTCCAGAGTAAAACCTGAAAATTTCTCTGGAATGAAATATATGAAACGATCCACCACTGGAGTAAATTATTATTGTGAATTCCTCTAGTCATCTAGATACAGACTAGCAAATTTCGGATGTAACTCCTCCCAACCCATGATGCTTGGGTCCCACTATTCTTTCATGGACATCTCATTCACCCTTATGAAGACATGATGCACCCTTTGGTGATGTGAAACTCACTATACAATGATAGTAGTCAACAATATCCTAGAAGGGAACTAACCAGTCTAATCCATGAATTACATTATATCCTGTCATCTCTAAGACATAGAGGTCCCATAAGAAGTGACGCCCACCAACCTCAATAGGGAAATCCTTGCACTGATGTACACAAGCTGCTCTAGTCTCCAATAGATTGTATAACGTCATGATATCAGTAGAATAAAATGATATATATCCCAAGGATCTCCATAGTATAAAATTTCATAAAGTCATGGGAATCCCATGTATTGAAAATAGAATAATATAAAATTGAGGCAACTAGTCTCGTACCTCGAACTGTAGAGGGTCTGGGATCCTGCCCTTATTGGGTCTACTCCACTGCAAATGTTTGTCTTGTACCACAACCCTGTGACCCAGCATGACCACCCTGAGCTGATCCACTCTATTTTCACTGGAAGCCTGGTGACTGTCTACCACGACCACAACCTCCACCTTGGCCTAAATGGCTGAAAAAACACCAGTTCCCTGATTGATGAGAAACATGAGGTGCGTCTCCGGAACAACGATTCATAGACGAAAAAATATCACCATATGATTGTGAGTAGAACAGACTGAAGTGCTGAAGGTTACCTATATTGACGTAAGAATGGAACTCCATAGGGTCTCTCGGGCAATGTGGCCTCGTATGCACACTCTTCCCGCACTGGTTGCACATCCCCTGGCTACTATATAATGTGTATTTCCTCCTTGGATCATCATGAATAGACTCCCTATGGTGCAATCTTATGTCAGTAGGAGGGATACCAGCTCTTGATGTCGATCCTCCCTATCTCACAACTCCAGAATCCCTCATATTTTCCTTTGTGATCAGTGCTTTGTTGAACATTCAAGTGATTTAGGTCAACATGTATATTTTCACTTGAGATCTGATGTTTTTTGGAAGACCACCCTAAAACATCCTTACCATTAATGACTCATCAACTATTAGAATAGGTGTGATGCACTTCAGCTCTGTGAAGCAAGATGAATACTCTATAACTGAAAGAGTACCCTACTCAAGACTCGTGTACTCTCATGCTCGATCGGCTCTCAATTTTTTTGATAGATGTAGTCAGAGATGGAACAATGTAACTCATCATAAGACGTGACCTTCTGGAGACCCCCCAGTGAGATCACATCCAACAATCTCTTTGTGCATTCTCAAATCATATATGTAGTGAGATTCACCCTCTTCTCTTGAAGCATCTCCAAATGGTCGATGATAGATAGCATGGCCTCCAACCATGACTCTACATCCTATAGTCCTCCTTCCCCTAAGAATTTGGGAGGATTTTGTTTCTGTAAAACCAACGTCAACTCTACAATTGATAGGGAAGGAAGAGGAACTCCTCATATGGTCTCCTTGAACCTCAAAAATTCTTCTCGGAAAGGTTCATCAGCCCCTATGTCAGGAGTAACGGTGGGTGCCAAATGGCACAATTGATGGATCTACCTTAAGTCCTTGACCAACCATGTCCTGTGACTAATATGTTCCCTATAACTGGCATACAATCTGAAGATGTCTCAGTTTCATGACACTGCAAGGTCATGTGCACACCTTAGTTCAAGATTAACAAGGAATGAAAACTATAAGTGTAAGAAGGTAACAGGAGAAAGAAATCATTATGGTTTTTCAAAACATGATTACACATCGTTTATATAAACTACATGGTGTGTACCTTATTTCTTTCACATGGTTGTGTACTTCTACTAAAACTGGGCATGTAACACCCCAAACACATGATGTGTTGTCCTAACACGCAACGTCTACTTGAATCCACTTCCCCTGCCTGAGTTCTCTTACACGACTAAGACACACGGTTCTCCTAGTACTATACAAAATGGTGTGTTAGTTACTGACATGCTGTGTACTAGACAAACATAACGGACCCATGTTGTTAGCTACACAATTGGTTACACAACTGACTCTACATAGCGTGTTTCCTAATGGACACGGTGTGTACTAGAAATCAATTCACTGATCTGTTTTGTTTGTTACTTAGCCAGATTACATGGTTACACTATAGAGCGTGTTCAATATTGACATGGTATGTATAACCTATGTATTATCTATCTGTTTCATTATTAACATGGGAATTAATATGATCAAAACACAGGGCGTGTACGTCTGGAACATGGAGTTTCCCACCATGGTTTTCCCAATCCTGTGTCTCTGCCCACACATCCAGGGAGATGGTTAGAGACCACACGACGTGTACAAACGGTACACGAAATGTACTTAAGAATGACAGTTCCTTCCCAAACAGAAGGAAATATGGTGTGTATTCATCAGTACATGATGTTTATTCTAGTTTTTTAATATATTAATCATCAGAAACAACTTTGGGACCCAGAAAAACACTGAAAAAAAACATTTCAGTGCCAAATTTCGATCCGTGAAGGGCCCATACTCCCCGCGAATCACATCTTGTAATTTTATACATGTCATAAACAAGAATAATAGATTATTGATCCACAAAATTCCAATAAATGGGGGCCCATAACACATCATGAACCAAATTTCAGTGTTCATTCAAACAAATCCTTACACAAATTAATACCTTATCAGCCAGAATTTATTTTATCAAGATATCTATCACAACAGCATGCATATCTAGAACAACATCTATCACAACAATAAGCAATTTATAATTCAATTTAAATGGAATGGAAAGAATGCATGACATCTGATTTTTAAGAAGTGCCAATATAATGCATGAGATGGAATACAATCATCTCATCAGGTTGCAATAGAAATATAACCTCAATAATATCAACGATAATAGAAAAAAACATGTTAATCACCCAATGGTGAAATAAAATCAACTGTAATAATTGAAAAACCATAAAAATTACAATGTATGAGGTAAATTGGCTTTACCATGTGCACAGGTTATCTACTCCTGGGCACATCTTATTACCAAGTACATATTCCTTTGTATCCATGTCTATAGTCTCCAGACAATAAATCAGGAAGAAATGAAAATTCCTCTGATACCACATTGTAACATCCCGGTTCTGGAAGCCACCTAGTGGTGCCCTGTACCCATTTGGTCACATGGACACAAACAAATTTCCCCAAATGCCAGAGGCTACCGACTAGCAGGGTGGGTCTTGGTTGTGATAGTGGGGAAACTATGCACTTATTGACAGAGTAACACAGTGGATGTAAAACCGATAACAATAACAGAAGCAGTAATCATACCAAACAATAGTAAACAATGGAAGACTGATGTAATAATAAAATAGAGCACATATATATAACTGATGCATGATACATATGTCTAGAAATTATCCAAAAAGGTCATAATGCTGGAATACAAAACTAATCACAGATGAAAAGGAAAACAACTAAAAGGATCCTCTGCATCTCAAGCCTCTGCTTGGTCCCATGCTCTCTAGCTTCATAGAAATAAAGTACATGAAGTATAATGGTACTTTTACTAATCAATAACAACAAAAATATAATCTATTTGGGCAAAAACTCATGGCCCAAGAAGGGTGTGAAACTAATTCCAATATTAAACCACCCAATGATCTGTGTCTAATGGTCAGTGAATATATCTGCCAGGCAATAAGAAAAAAGAAGTAGTAAACAAGGACGTACTCTAAAGTAAACAATTCCACACTTTCAATGAATTAAATAACATATATCAAGAAATAATCTAATAAAAAGGTAACCCTTTGGGTAGTAATCAAATCCTAACCCCTAGGTTCAACAAAAACAACCAAAGAATCCCTTTGGGATGTACACACAGTGTAAACCATCTGGTTCATCATTAGCACAGACTCTATGAGGATGTACTCACCAACAATTCCTCCTATATTCATGTATCAGTAACTAAACGGAAATTTAGGGAAGAACCCAATGTCCAATTCCCCATATGTCTCACATCGAGGAACTAGAGTCACTATAAAGGAGAACTTACATCCACCCCCTCAATGGCCTCGCAACGTAAACGTAAAAAGAAACACCGGAGAATCCCTTAACATCCATTCTCTATATGGTCTACTAAACCAGGGTCTCATGGACATTTTTATGTCAATAATGCCCACCAATATATAGAATCCAAAGAAATACACATGAAATTTTTGGAAAAATAGTCTACAACATAATAACATGTCAGATAATAATCAATACATCCTAACAATACTAGTCTTGGAAAACAAATAAATAGCCTATTAGGAAAATCTAGACAAAAAATTCAAAACAAGAAAACATGGTAAAAACATCCATAGATTAGTAATGATAACCATATTCTCAACAATTAACCTCTATCAAATCAAACATGGCATTGCAAGATGTTAGAGGGCTAACAACCATATACACAATATTCCCCAAACAAGGGTATTACGAATTTTTTCACATATAACTCAAAGTCTATATATTGAGAGGCACAAACCACCAACCTCAGTGTTGGAAGATCGATATACGTGAACATAAGGCCATTACTGACCTTAGAATTCCATAGATCTACCAAAATTCTTAAAACGCTAAACTGAGGATAACTTTTGAATGAAGAGGAATCTAGAAACGAAGATCAAGAAGAAGAAAGAGCATAACATGGATATCCCAATGCATTTGATGGCAGGTGAATCAGAGAATTGATTCTAGATTGGGGCACGGGGATGGATCATCATCATATGAATTCTCTCATTCGAATAAGACAAAGAAGAAGACACTTATTCTAATTAGACACGACCTTGTTCCATTTAATAAAAAATGTTTTTATCATGTACTTACCTTTATCGGCCCCCTCTTTATGCGGTCTCCAGGTCACCACAAATGGCCATATTCTCGTCCATTACATGTCTAGCACACGGATACCCATGACAACCTAGGACATGACGTGTACTTAAAAAATTTCCAAACACTCCTCTTTTTCTAAAAAACACATGAAAAGAGAAAACATACCTTAAAAGAAGAACCATGTTCTTACAAAACTAGTATATAGCATAAATTCCTTGATTATATCCACACATGTTATAATCCCTTAATTTCTTAGGAATTCATCATGAGGAGGTTTTTGGTGATAACCTACTGAGGCTGTTTGAAGAAGAGGTATCATGGTTAACTTTTCATTTTTATTTTATTTAATATTACACTTAAAAAAATAATATTAACGAATTAAAATATATTAAAATTAGTAAAAATCAATTATTAAGATTTTATTATTTAAAATTAATAATATAAATCAATTTCGTATCCATAAAATGAGAAATTAAATCCTCAATCATGTGTTCTGTGGACCACCTCCACAGGAATGTATATAATTCATTTTTCATTATTTCCTATGACATCATTCAATAATAATAAATATAATGTATATATATTATATTATTAACATAATAATTATTATTAAGTTATTATATCACTTATACGTTCTTAATTACAATTCCATGGGAGAGTTGATAGTGTTGCTCATGTGTATGGTGGATTACATCCTTGTAGAGCGATGTGATTTATTTTACAATAAATAATTTCATAGAAGGAAATAAGGATAATTTTAAATATTATATGTGAAATAATAATTATATTAATGATATATTTATAATTTTCAAAATATGATACATCCCTTTCTTTCTTATGTTTAACCTCACTAAAAAATGATATCATCTTTCATGCATATGAGGTGATTACCACCTTCACAAAGCTATCTAATTCATTTTCCACCACCGTATCACAAGTTTGAAATATATAAATATGTTTTGTTAAATAATATAGTATTTATAATATTATTTTAATTATTTAAATATAATATATTATCTAATTACATTCCATAATGATTATTGATAAATTGAAATGTTACACATGCGTATGTACAACCTACCATCTCAATGATAGTAACAAAGTTTATTTTTCCTAAAAATAAATAATGATTGATTTTATAACAATAATTTGTGTATAAATATTATGGCTATAAAATTATTATATTTTTTTCATTTAAAATAATGACTACTTTTACCAATAGTGAACCTAAATATGGTTTTCACATAATCCAAATATCATCATAACATCCAACGTAAACTTAATTAATTATGTAATTTTATATAACATGGTAATAAATTGAATAAGAAGGATAAAAACATGAAAAACATTATTATGTAAGAAAATAATTATAATATTTTTTTAGGATGATAAATAATGAACGTGATGAATCGAACTCCAGGTAAAAGACTTCATCTAAATTTATTTTCATTGAGGTATATGATGATGTTATGAAACTATATTATTTTATGATTTGTGTATAAAGCCCCAATTGAAATGTTATATCATTAATTTATCTATTCTCACAATATTTTGTATTTTTTTAGTATTATTATTTAATAAGTCTTTCAAATCAAATGTTTCTTATGTGTTAAAGGACCTTTTTTTAAAATTCACATTTAATGTTTTTCTTGCCACTATTTTTCTTCCTTGTCCGTTTTATTAAAAAAATTCCAAAATATACTAATATGGGAAATAAAATTTTAATTTATAATTAATATAATTATTAATAACTTTTTTAAAAATGATTATTTTAATATAATGTTTGACTTTCTATAAAAAAACCAAATGGAATGTTTTACGTTAACATATACGATGATAATTACTTCTTCCCCAACCATTAAATTTTTTTAATATTTTTATTCATTTAAAATATTTAATTTTTTATTAAAATAAAACCCATATTTCCCTTATTAGGGTACTTTCATAATGAAAATGGGATTCTAAACGAAATATTTTGATATCTGAATTAGTTTTTTATATGTTTTAAAAGTTTTTTTATGTGGTTATGGTGAAAAAATGCACACTTAAAATGTTCTATACATGACATGGTCCTTGTAGATTCTTCATATGATGGATGAGCCACATTATAGATCAAATGTGATCTAGATGTAGCTAATATGATGGGTGCATCTAGATAATATAGGTTGAACCCAATATATATAATATGATGGGTGTTCCTAGATAACCGCCCAATGCATTGGGTAAAAATTATATTATTTTCATTATTATATTCAATATTTTTGTATGGTTATTAAATTTTGTAAGTGTTTTATAATGCTTATATATTTATGATTTACCAAGTAACCTATAATATTTTTATATGATTGATAATAAGTTTTCGTGGAAGTAATTTGAGTTAAAAATGGTAAAATAATTATTATTATAAAATAATGATGATACCCATTCAGGGTAAAAAGGTATTCAAATAAGAAATTTTTTATCATGGTATTTCATTTTTTCACTAGACTAATGTATTTCATCTTTTTATGTCCTTTACTATGATTTTTTTTATATTCATTTATTTTTTAAAATCCATCCCAAAATATTTAATAATGGGATGGTTAAATGAATAAGCCATGTTGAAATTCCAGAATATTTTTCCTAAAACATAAACATGTATTATTTTTTTCATTTAATATTTTTCTAAAAAAGGATACTGATATGATGTTACAACTTTTTTTCTTACGGTTTTGTAATATTTTTGTTATGAGAAAAGCATCCAAAATATAATCATGAATAGATCCTAAAATTCCATATTATGGATTCTTGACATAAAAATTAGTATTATTTAATGTTTAAGGTCAGCTTCTTTTTGAAAATATTCCATAAATATTTTCTTTTACTCCTATTATAATATACATGGTAATAATTATTAAAATGTTCTAAAATAACTTTATTTAATAATATGATCCAAAATTTGAAATATATTCCACCTCGTACTAGTAAAAAACCACATATAATAATGATATGTGACAATAATAATTTAATAAATGTGTAATTAAAATTTTCAATTTGTAGTTTAAATGGTGAAAAATTAATATTTTATAAATTATAGTATTTATATTGCGAGACTAATTTTTATTGGTATTTATAGGTAGTTTCAATCATGAATTTAGATATGTTAAAATAGTTGTAAAAGGGAAATATTATAGGTTTTTAAAAAATTATTTTTTTATAATTATTTATTTTAATTGACACTGAGTACTTGGTAGAGCTCCACCATGTACCAATCCATCAAGAGAGTGTAGAATATCCACTAAAGTGAAACCAATATCAGGATGCGTTTAAACTGGACCTCCTGTGGTATACTAGTTGGTTGGTGGAGTTCTACCAGGAACTCTATGGATGTATATTTTTAAAAAAATTAATGAAAAATAATCACTTCATTATTTAAATATTTTCCCAATTTTGGGTATTGTAATAGTCCCCCATGTTGTTCAGTTACCATACATAAGAGGTGGATCTATTTTAGGGCCTCTAATTCCACTCCTTCATCTCACATTCAATCATGGAATCAAATGGGAGGTTAATTCAAAATATCATGGTTGTGTCTCCCCATTGATCTCATGTTCCTTATTTTTTCCCTTTTCTATGATTTTATTTGGTATAGAAAGGGATTTCGGGATGGAAATCACCTGATTTTATTGAAATATATTTTGATATAATGGGGATTTTTTGTGTCCTAGCATAAAGGTAATAAAAAATACTTTTTGGCTCTTTTTTTCAATTTTCTTGATTAATTTTTTTAAGAGTCTATAATTGGATATCAATAGGGTATTCAAATAGAATTTAGGTTTATTTCTTGATTAAATTTGATTATTAATTTTTAATTAGTTTTGTAATTATTGTTTTATGGCAATAAATTGTTTGGTGACTGTTTTAATTGAAGGATATTGTTAATGGGATAATGGTGTATATAACAAACCTAAATATATATTATTTTAGTTATAAAATAGATGTGTTAGGTACATTATTTATAGACAAATAAAAAAATCAAAATTGTTTTCTAAATATTGAATGGATATTTATAACTATTTTAATATACCAAATTGTATTATTTTATATATAAATGTTACATGAATATATTATTTAATAGTTGTTTATATATTCCATTATTAAATTATTGATATGATTTCATATGAGTATAGTAAATACTTGGTTATTATTTTTACAATTCTGAATCCATATATAAATTATCCATTTGGTTTTTTATTCTTAATTAATATTAGTATTATTTATATTTCAAAATTGATTAATTTGACTCCTTTTACGATGTATGAAAGTTTAAATTTAAATTTTTAGTCTCATGATGATCCAAAATTAACACAGTTTTTTCTTTTAAAAACTGGTTAAATATCTTTTTATTAGACTATATAAGGAAAAATAATATTATAAAGAATTATTATGGTAATATTATCATATATAAATATAATTATATATATTATCCCCAACATGACCATCGATTTATTATTAAAAAACACTATAATCAAATAAATTGTTCCTGTAAAGAAATTATCCCTTCAATTCATTATTTTTGATTTATAGAGAAAAAAATATATTCACAATAATAACCAGAATGAATTATAAGTCATTTAATAACACATAATAATTGGTTAAGTGGGTTCATCTTTTATGATGTGATGGACATGTTGGATTGAGTTCAAATTGATGGATTAATTGTTTAGTATTAATTTTTAATTAAAAAATATTTCAATTGAAATATTTTTACTTGATTACCCTTTTTAATTTAGGATTATATTACTTCAAAAAAATCATATATATCATCACGCAAGTTATAATGTTATTATATTAAATGATATTCAATAATTGTTTGGTTATGGATTATTTTTTGTTTTTTATTGTAAATTACATTACTGTAATATATTAATTTTCACATTTTATTATATTTATTATTATATATTTATAAATTCATGACAATTATTCTTGGTTATTTTTTTAACCAATGATATATATTACTTAAGACATATTATTGTATTATCAAGTATACACATTGAATTTTCCTTCAATTAAGTAAACCACTTAATGTTATTTTTTCATAAAATATTAATATATATGTATATATATTTGTGTGGGTGTCCTTATGTATATGTAATTGGGTCAAGAGTTAAATGTTTTCTTGGTGACCGTGTTGAGGGAATAGATAGGTGACACAAGTGGATGTTGGGGTGTGTGTTCTTAGGGTTCAGTTAAGATGTATAAAAAATAATTTATTTTTGTATTCATATGTATTTATTCTTATGGTTTCAAATAATTGGAGTTTGAATTATAATTGGGGATTATCATATGTATTTTTCTTGAACCATTCATTTTCCAAATAATTTCATCAAATTGATTATACACCCTTTCTTGGAATCTTTTTCATGTTTAGATTTATTTTCATTTAGATATGTTTTTTAAATTTAAATTCCATTTTTATATATAATATGATTTTCATATAATTTTTTGTTTTTTCCCATGGTAACAGTGTATCACTCTTTTTATTCAAGTATTACTATAAACTATATATGCAGGTTCCATTAGTTATAGATGATACCTTTGTATTCATTTGGCTTATAATCATTATAATTATTAAAATATTTTTATATATTTTTATTAAAACCACATACAACTATCTCTAATATTTTTTGGATTGATATTTAATCATGGTTATTACAGTGAGATATACATGATTTCCTAGTGTGTGCAATTTAATCATATATATATATATATACACACATGATTAGGTTACTCAATATGATTTTAACAATAGTACTTAAGGAACATGATATATTTATATTGGGATACCAAGAGGACAAAAGTTTTTCTAATGAAACATAATATATAATATTGTTACCATACCATTATGGGGTCCTTTTACACATCCTTAATATTAACAGATTTTCAGTGACAGATTTGTTTCCACAAATTGATAGGTTTTCAATAGTTGAAACATTTACATAGGTAAATATATTTCCTCTATCATAGATGTCAATTATTCTAAATATATGATTGGATCATGAAAATTCTATGGGAGTTATCCTTAATAATTTCTAAATTAATATGTCATATGATCTCTAGAAAGATACATTTGAATATTTTTTTAATCTAATATATATATATATATTTGTGTGTGTGTGTTTGAAAAATCATAAATAATATTCAAAAGTATATTCAAGATCATTCACCATTGAATTTTTTGAATATTAGTTGTTCCAACAATTTCATTTTATTTACAACGTTCATCTCAATTTCAGTGGACATGCATATTCAATTTTTCCATTTTACATAAACGAAGGTGCATATGTAACTACATGGATGACGTTGGTGTAGATTTCACATTACTAGGTTTTGTATAAATGTGGTTTTGGAATAAGGGAGTCTAAAATTTGATAGATACGTCATTTTATTTATTTTTTTTATATATAAATATTTATTATTGTTGTCGACATTTATTTTGGTTATATTTAGACTGCTGTGTGCTTTTTTATATTTTTAGATGGTTAACATATATTATCATCCTATTATAATAGACATTCATATCATATATATTATTAAAATTTTTATGACATTTAAAAAAATGTGTTTTGCTATATTTTTACCTAAATCTTACAATAGATGAGAATTTTACAAAAAATATGGTAAATTGATATAGAAATTTCACATTTCCTTACGATTTGTTACATTTTTTGGAGAATTTTAATTTTTTAACGTGTGGGATATTTTGATAATTTAGATTAAGATGGGGATTAAAAGTGTCAGAACTTATGTTGGAAATTTTTAATTATTTTTTCAATGCCATAATTTCAATATTATGTGCTTTGGTTAATGTTAGATAAGGTATAAGATGGGAACATGTTGAATTAATCATGTAGTAATTACACGAATCCATGACATAAAAAATCCATATATAGAGAGGCCTTGATCTGGGATCCAAAATTGTCATAGGGGAACAAAAATATGATAGTTTACTTAATTACTTCAGGATAAGGTCTATGGTACAAATGGGTTAGCACAATTGTGGGTATGGGTTCAACTTTTGATATGAAAAGGTTACCTGTGGGAAACCCTGTGATATAAAATTGTCAAAATTGGTAACTTTATAAATATATAATGGTTTTAAAAGAAGATATCTAAATTCTTACTAATTAATATGTAACTCTTAACTTGTTAATATGAATGGTTGTAAAATAAGGGTAACACAATAAATATGGTTTTTAAAAAAACGGATTAAATGTGATCGACTGATAATATTTTGATATGTTGTGATGGACATTGTTGGATGTTAAATGGGAAAAATGTTCAATAAATTTTGGGTAGGTTGTACGATATATGGTCCTTAAAAATAAGTAGCAATAGGATACACTAGATGTTTATTTTTTTCATAGAGATTTGGGTTCAATTGTGAAGTCTTAGTCTACTATTTTTTGGATTTTAGCATGGGAAATTATGTCACAACATGAAGCTTGGGGCCATGCCATAAGGGGTGAGAAAACCTACTGAATTAATCTATTGTTTATTAGTTACACATTATGATGGGAATTTCTTTTATCTTTTTCATACATTGGAATAATTGTATTTTGGTATTTAAAACTATAAACCACTTTTGTTATTAGTCACATTTCAGATGTGTGAATATGGGTAGGTTGATACAATCTTCCCATACCCTTATTCTTTATTACCAATTTAAAATTTTGAAATTGAAGTTGGATTTCATCATTATTTATGCTGTAAAATTCTTATTATTCATTGATTTATCATCACATTTATTAATAATTTATTTTGGTATTCCTAGGTTTGTGTTTGATACCATTTACCATTTCAATTAATTCATTGCAGAATTGGATTGAAGAGAAAAATATTTTTGATATAATAGTTTCTAGGGTGATGAATTGATGTTTCACATGTTGGTGGTCAGGGTTACAGTGTGTAGGTTCTACATAATTGTTATTTTCTATAATAACTATTCTATTTTATTTTTATAAATTATTATAAATTATTATAATTAACTATTAGGATGTTTTAGATTAATATAGGGGCTTGATAGAATAGTGGATCATGTTTTCATCATAGATGGTGATGTAAGGCTTCCGTAAGGGGCATGGGTTACTCTATATTTGACGCATGTAGTCCCTATAATACTAAACCATATACTTATGGTTGAATGATTATTCTTGCCTATATAAAAATATCTATACATGAAATTTCGATAGACAACAATGGAAGTATATGTAGACATAGTGGTTTTCATTAATACTTTTTGTGTTAGATCAGGAGTACATGTGCATGTTGGTTAACATGTAAACACTCAATAAAAACATGACCCATGGAATGAAGATTTATAATTCATTTATGAGAGACCCTAGATAGGTCTTAGAAATATGGAGAAGTTTTTAATTGCCTTGTTAATATCTCCATGTGTAAGGTTCATTGTAATGAGAGGATCCGGCCTAGTGTGGATGGACATGATGTTCATGCGTCTCATATATCACTGTAAAAGTACCTCTTGTGGGTGGATTGGAGTCATAATTTGTGTAAAAGGGTGAATACATCATTGGGGATATATTTGGATTGTTTTTAATAGATTCTTATATGTTAAAGGAATTATATCTTCCATATATGGATATTTTGTTGTTAATTTATTAAGAGGGATAGAGGGTGTGGGGGTGACATTGTCGATAGTGATGAGAACTAGGGAATATATGTGGGAATTTGTATGGGAACTAGACAAAAAAAATTTATTCCATTTTTAGGTACTGAATATTGGCCTGAGTTTTACTCTGTGTTGTCTAGTGTGATTTAGTATTAATGAATTTTTTTTTAGGTTTAAGGAAGCTAGTGGATTTTCTTAAAGGTTGATACAATTTTTGATGGGTTTAGTATATTGGAATGGTTTGGGTGGGTTTTTATTATGTTAATTTTCCTATATATCTAAATAATTATGTTATTGGAAATTGGTTTATTAGAAATTTGAGATATAGGTATAGATTTTTTGGGTTATTGTGAGCATCAAAAATAGTTTTTGATTCCATATTTTTTATGGGTGTTTATTCTTGAATGTGTTTTTTGTTCACTCTATGGAAACCTGTTTGGACTCTACATGAGATAGAGTTTGTTATAATGGACTACCCTCATAGATAATGTATTTTACTTTTTTTATATTTTATTAAAAGTATGAGATACCCAAATTTTGTGGGAGGTGAGTATTAAATGTATTTTGGTACGAAACATGATGTGAGGCCTCACCTTTGATATGATGGTGTCGGCATGGAGCATCTTATGTTGTACAAAATTGTTCTATGAATTTTTTTGTAATGATAGATGGTATTTTACCTCCTTCTGTGAGTGGGATTGGTTAATGTGATGTGGTTAAATTCACGATTCTTGTACTCTCCCAGAGTTAGGGGTTTCTGACATTGAATTCCATTGGTGGGAGGGTATTACTCTAGGATGTTATTATGAGACCCACCTTGGGTGAGAGGGTTGTGGTGAATATGTCTAGAATAAGGTGTAGACCTCACATATATTTAGAGGGTGGTGGGACGTGATAGGGTAAGATATGTACTATGTGACTAAGATTCGATATGGGACCATACCCGGAGTATTACGGTGGGGTTCAACATTTTGTGATATGGATCCTATTTGGTATGATACCTACCTTGTTTTATGATACAGAAACTATTTTCAATTAATTTATATTTAGTATCATTTTTTTAAACCAGCAAAAGCGTTCCTCCAAGATTAATTGTTTCATTTTTATGATATTGGTGTTATTTTGAGATGAATAGTAAAATTGGACATTTTATATTTTTTACAGGTTTAAATTATTTCTGTAATTTGGCCATAACATTATCTACACTAATCCAAATTTAAAAATTAATTTTTTAAAGATTATAATATTCCAGTGCTTTATTTACTATTTCTGGACTAAAAGCTGAATCGGCCATATGGAAGTCCAAAAAGAGCTCACAACTGGGATAAAAAAAATGTTTTCAGTTCTACCTAGTTTTTGTGTGGGCTTCATAACTCATTCTTTGTGGTCCCAAATATTGTTCTATTTGGTGTGTGGACGCGAAAGGAGTATTGTATCCTCTTTTATGAAAGAAGAATCGCGTTAAATGGCTGTTTATGGGGTCATTAAATCACCCAAATCCGGAGGATTGCGTTTTGGAGAGTCTGACTGGATAGAATAAATTATCAGAGTAATGTGGACATAACTCTCGAAATACATGTCCAAATCCACTGAGATTTTGAGCGGACATGTACATGGGAATTATGCACAACATTCAAGAAGGGGTAAATACGTGAAGATGTCATTTAATGGAGCTAAAACGTGTCAACATACGGGGGACAAATTCTGGCTATAAAAGGAGTAGAGCTCCACCCTCTCAAAGCATCCCATTCTTCAAATCATTTCTCCTGGGAAACCAAGGATAATAACATTTCAGATTTATCTTTTATTTATTTTTATTTTTCATAGTTATGCAATTCCTTCTTCTTCTCCATTCATCTCAATTACAGTTACCATGGTGGGGTAAATATTTGGAGTGATTGGGGAAGGGTTGGTTTTCTACATTATAATGCTTGAGTTCTTAGACACAATTGAATAAATTTATTTCTTATTCAAATTTGTTTTCAATTTCTTATAGAGGATTTTTTTATCAAGTGAGATCATTATTGAATATTAATTACGTTATTGAGTTTTTCCTTGGTAAAATAATCATAATCTCCCTCCACTGATTTCTGGTTTATATACGATGGAATAGTCCAGGGATTAGGTGTGAAGTACTCCATGATCGCAAGTACGTGTAAAAGGTGTAGTGAATGTTCTTGATTGTTTGGGATAAACAAAACCCGATCGGGTATATCCCATTTCAATTTAGTATATTTAATACAACTATTTTACACATGGAAGAAGAGTTGACCAAACTGAGATCTTGGTAAGGTTTCTCTCACCATCATAATTTCACCAAGGAAGTGAGAGGAAACGATTGTGGAAACTCACTTTAATCAACAAAGAAGAAGAGTTTTGAATTAATTTGAACAACGATAACATTAAAATTAAGAAACTGACCCTGACCTAATAACTATTTTTAATAACATAGTTTGTAAACCATTTTAATATCAAATTTAATTTCAAAAACACAAAATTTTTATCCTAATTTTAAATTCACAAACCGTTTTGTGTGCAGTCCTCTTCAGGAGACTTCCTAGGTCAACCACATTTCATAATATTAACATAGGAAATAATTTATTTGCCACACCCTATAACAGGAGGGCATCAAACATGGAACCATTACTGGGGAGTTAATTGGTTGTTTACATTAATTTATCTATTTTAAAATTTTATATAGTTTCCATTTTTATTTTAAAAAAAATCATTAAAAAAAACTTTCTCCATGATGCATTCAAAATCAAATTATTTTGCATGGAACAATTTCTCATAGGTGCAGGAGGATGATGTAGACTATACTGAGGAGGCCCTCCAACGAAGACCTGCTGCCCTGATAATAATGTTCAAGTAGGTGGAAAGAGGCATAACAACATGGATCTCACTGGATGATTTTATGGCAATGGTCAATGAAATCCAAGTTGACTTAAAAAGATTCAAGGCCAAGAATGAAGGGCCATTGGTTTCCCCAGATTTCACTGAAAAAATCCATGAAGTTGAAGCCAAACATGAGTTGGAGGAGCCCAACTACCTACCTCTATCCATTGATGATAGACTCCAAGAGGAACTTTCAATTGATTAGGATATTAATGTCGAACCAAATCCGGGAGATGACTTATTGTTAAACTCAAATTCATTAAATTTTGAATAAACTAATTTAACTATCTCTCCCAAATCTATTGATTTTTTTAGATTCATCAAACTAATACTACACCTTGGGGGATGATTTGAAAAACAAATCACCTATTGAGGAACGTTAGGAGCTCCCTTAAGTCATTGAATATCTACTAGAAGAGCCCCATCATGAAGATATCCAAGTTGCAAAGCCTAAGGAAAACAGAATGGAGGATGAATCCCCAATGAATCCATAACTAGAAGACAATATGGTTTCACAAGTATCAACAAATGAGGAGGAGGCTCCCAACTTCATCCTACCACCTCCATGCAAGCTGTACCAAATTGTGAAGGGGGTGGCTCTAGTATACTCTGTCTATGGAGTCCTCCTCAACAATAAAAAAGAACATCAAGCTAGGAAGAGCCACATGTGGTGGTTCAAATCAATTAATCTTAATCTACCAAAATATTGTGGATAAAAACTGGTACTTACCTCTGGAGGCAGTAAAAGATTCCAGGGCCCACTTGGGGGATCGTACCAAGATTTATCTTTACATTCTTTCTTGTAATTTAAATTTCAAATTATGTATTAGGAAATATTCTATCATGTGGCCCCCTCCCTCATTTCATATTGAGCTTAAATGAAATGATCCCTATGATTATTTGATTAATTTTTATTTTTTAGGATCATGAAGGCAGAAGGAAGCCCCGAGAATTAGAGGAAGAGGACCAAATCATTATTTCAAAATAGAGTTAAATTTTTACGATTATCATTTAAACTCAATTAAATTTTTGTTAAAAAACATGTTTTGAGGTTTAATTAATATTCTTATCACCTTTCACACATCAATTGATTTTGAATGAGTTGAAATGAATTTTTAAATAATGGATTTTAAATGATTGTTAACATAAATTCTTCTCCCTTGAAATGGATTTTCAAGCATTTTAACGAGTTTGGATGATTTTTTAAATCCATCCCCATGAAACACCGAATCATAATATTTTTCCAATCTTGTGTGGTATTCTAAACCACTTTTACATATTCTTCCTATTACCCACACTTTCATGAGGGAAACATGAATTTTGTGTGAGAACCAGAATTTCTGAATATTCTTTTTCAATGCTGTGGATTTCATGGAATGTATTTGAAATGATTGAGCCATATCTTTGGCTAGACACATTTTATCTTAAGACCCACCTTTAAATTTATCCTTTGTAAACCCTTAGATTCCATGAATTTCCTTATAGGTTTAAGCCACATTACAAGCCAATTTTTTCTCACCTACCTGCTCTTTTAGTATTTCTGCATGGTTATTTCATGTATGAGTGTGGGGGAAGGGCCTTTCGTGTACTTTCATTGGGATGTGTATCATTTATGGGTGGTGAGAGGTTTGTTTCAATACTTTGGGAAGTGGATAACAAGATAATTGGAATGTGTTGGGATTTCATTGTGCCGTATTTGTTTCATCCATTTCTCCTTCAAAAAGAGAAAAGAAAAAATTTGAGATGAGCTTGAATTCCTAATGGTACATTATTTTATGAATCATTTCCCTCTCAAAAATCAAGGGAATGAACTATCATTCATTCATTTTATTCAATTTTCATCTCATCCTCCATGAAAAAATAAAAAGAAAATAATGTTGTGCCTTTCTGGAGCTTTGAAATAAATGGGAGAACTTAGATGATATCATTAATTATAATAACTTCTTGGATCATGTACAGTGTCATAAAATGGGGTGGTGAAGTTTTTTTACATTTTCAAGTGCAATTTAGAGAGTAATAACCTGTGTTTTCTAATGATTTCATCATGCATTGTACTTAAAATTCCAACCTCCTATTTCTAGCCTAGAACTTTTTTCAATAATTTTCTCACCAACCCTATGCCACAGAAGCATTTGAACCATTAATTAAAGACCTCAGGATTGAAATAATTTTCATGTTTTACACTGTGGAGAAATAAGAATTTTCACAAACCTATGGTGATACATGCGATTTTCAATTATGAGTACAACTCTAGATTAAATTTCTCTTGAGTGAATAGTGACATAAAATTCAATGTGAGGTAGGTTGTGATTGGGCCATGGATTTATTTATGAGGTTGAAAAAATTTTAATGATTGAAATTAAAATGAGAGAGGATTTTTTTTAATATATGATACACGATGGACTTCTATTTTGGATAATATCATTGATATTATTTAATTTTTTATTGTTTTGTAAAATTTAATTTGGATGTAAGATGAATGCCCAGGAGTGCAATGTTTAAGTGTGGGGGAGTGATCAAGCTCACATTTTAATATATTTCATACTATAAATCAATTTTTATAATCCCACTATAGTGTTACTGAATGGGTATTTATCACAATTTTTGTTTATAGTGTTATTTTGAGCCTAAATGTGAAAAATGACTAATTCTGGATTTTTGACAGATTTTTACATCAAGGGTATTTTGGCCATTTCCTGAAATATATTATTCTAAATTTTGTGATTCAAATTTTTTTAGAATACTTATTTTATTTCCTCCACTTTTGTCTTTGGACAAGGAGCTGATTTAGCCAACTAAATGGTATAAAAATTCATTGAAGTTGGACATTTTTTCCGTTGGACATCGTGGTCCCCGACAACAGTGCCAGTTTTGACGCACGCCTTTCATAGGGCATTGAAAAAGAAATTTAATTTATGCTAGTTCAGCATAGAATCTGACTAGGGTCATCTCTCTTGAGAAGCTTTATCAATCGTTTAATTACCTAATCTAATTCACCTAAACTACTTCTTTTTGGTGATTTTTATTTAATCTAGTAATATAGTGAAATTCAATTTAAATAAAAGATAAAACTAATATGCAATGACAGAATGATATTAATGAAGAATGAACTTGGTCTTTATGGGTTGGTTTGTGGGTTCCATCATTCTCTTTATTTGTATTTAATTTAAGTTTGATAATTGAATTATGAGATCTCATTCATGAATTACTATTCATTTATTTATTGGTGTGAAATCATGAATGCATTTCGCAATCTTAACCTCACCTCCTTCTCAAATCATCTCATTCTCCATCCATTCCTTCATGGTACCAATGAGGAGATCTCCCCCAAGGGAGTCCATCCATAAATCTTACCAATTTCATTTTGTTATTTATTTCTTTTCTTTATTTTTGTTTTAGTTTTCATTTGTAATTTAGATTTCCAATAAAATTCATGCATTATTTTTATTTCTGTGTCCACCCATCCACCCTATTTTATTCTTCATATTTTCTCTTTTAATTCTTTTATTTTTCTCATATTCTTCACCATGACCTCTTACCCTCAAATATGAGTGGTTAACTCGAGACTTGGCTTGCGGGAGGTATGTGGTAATTTCATTTATTCTGTGCATAAATTCAAATGTTTTATTATGTTTGTGATGAGCAAGAGTGATGTGCACAGGTGTGGCCATCATCCACCATGAAACTGATCTCAAACTCATTTATATTTTTTATTTAATATTTTCCCTCCCTTCTACTGGATACAAGATCTTCATATGATGGAGTTGAGCCATTAAGTGGATGAAATGGCATACGATGGAGGCAAGTCTTGGAAGATGTCACACTCTCGATCGAGGAGTTCCATCAACCTTGATTATAGGAGGAGGTGATGTTATGATTTCTAAATGCATTAAATATTTCACAGTAATAAATAAAAGAATAGTAATTCATGATTGAGATCTCATAATTGGATTATCAAACTTAAATTAAATACTAATAAGGAGAATGATGGACCCCACAATCCAACCCATAAAGGCCAAGTTCATTCTTCATTAATTTCATTCTGTCATTGCATGTTAGTTTTATCTTTTATTTAAATTGAATTTCATTACATTCGTAGATTAAATAAAATTAACCAAAAAGAATTAGTTTCGGTGAATTATATCATATAAGTAAACGAATGATACAGATCTTCAAGTGAGATGACCCTGGTCCGCTTCTATGCTGCACTAGGAAAAATTAAATTTCTTCTTCCACGCCCTACGACAGGCGTGCGACAATCACTCAAAATAAAAATTAATTGATCTCCCCATGTGGTTATTATGTGATATTCTCCTATGTTGAGGGATGATCAACCTATTTTGAATTAGATTATCTCTCTCATTGTTCTCTGGAATTAAAACATCCTCCAAAACTACTTTTCCAACCAACTCATAACATCATGGAAGAAAATTAAATAGAATCCCACAAAGAGGATCATAAGGTTATAATGATAGGTGATCATTCCACACTACATTGATGTTTTGGATGTATGTTTAACACATACACTTTATTTTCATATAGTCCACTAAGAACATCCTTCTATAAGAGGATGTTATAATTTTTAAAATCTCAATTGAGTACCTTTGGTATTTTTCAAGAATTACACAAAATACAACATAAACCTCATGTATCTATCTAAAACAATCCTCAACATAACTTCACAACATCATTATATAACACATTTAATGATTTTCCATTTTCACTACTGGGAAATTCTCTCTTACTTGTCAAATGTAGATAACATTTTACAGATGATCATCAATCATCGAGACATTGTCATGACTCCTCAAGGTCTTGCGTAACCCCATAAATATTTCTAGTACAATGTACTCCAATATTGTCAAATATAATTCACTGACCAGTCTCTGAGTAATGGAATCATGGAATACCTCTCTCTCATATTTTGTTATGTAACGTCATTACTTAATATAGTATCTAATAAAAGGAATGTTAGGGAAATAATAAATCTATTGGTAAGTCATATATATAAATATATCATAAATATAAATAAATCAATAATATTATTATACAAGGAATAATTTTAAAAACTATTGTTCAGGACCACAACATATACATTAACAAGATATGTCGAGGAGCCCATACTCTTAAATTTCTAGTTACCACCACTTTGGCATGGAAACTAAAACTTACTCTTCGTTATTCTTTATTTATAATAGGAAATTACATTTCGGGGATGTAAAATTGATATATCCCATTATATTATTTTCATTTATATCATGAATTTTGAAATTATCCCTTATACTACTATCCCATATGAATCATTATTGTTAGATCTATTGATGATCTATCAGTCCATATGAACAATATGGATTCGTTGTATCTAAATAGAACAGTTAAAATAAATGTATTTTTGATATTTATCACTTATTAAAATTTATATCTTTAAAAATGGTTCACCAAAACCTACCTTAACATAGTTGTTGGGTACTAGTTACCCCGTAGAAACATAGTCCCTTATATGGGACCCACATAGTTCCCACCAAGTTATTCGGACTAATGAATGTCCCCATAGGCAAACAATGATCATTATAGTTTTATTTCAATGTACTCTCACACAAAATACAAAAATTATGTAGAGACCCCTTATCATGATTTCATCTCTACGCCAAGAATTTTTTACGATGATGTTCAAATCAGATTCCATTAGAAACTGCGGGATGTCCAAGAGCACTATCCACTTTCAATTCATTTTTGTATATCAGGGCCTTTGAATATATCATAGTGAGTCATTTATCATATCAACTCATTATATTTAATCTATTATGAAGTTCCATGACTTCATGGGCATATTCTATATTTAGTGTATCTAGAAAGAACTATACAGGGAATTTTTTTATGATTATCAATCATAAACATTTATATCCTCCTGAAAGTTTCAGTATACCCTATAATAAAATGGTTGTTGGGTATTAGGCCTCTAGAAAAAATATATTACACTATGTACTTGTGATCCACTGTATGGACCAACTTAGTGCCCAAACCAGTCATCAGATTAATGACTTTCCCTATAGTCCAACAAATGTTCATTCTAGTTTACTTTATCTTCACTCAAACATTTCCTACAAAACATCCCATTTTTCCATTGATCATAATAACTAATCTTGAAAAAACGTGGTTAACTATTTAGTTTTGATCACATGGGATCTTTACTAGAATTGTGCACCTTATTTACATGTTCTATATCATTTAGTCATTTATTCCTTTATTACTCTGGGGTGTTACATTCACCCACCCCTTTATAGGAAACATTCGATATTGTGTAACCTATATATAAACCCATATAGTTCCAATAAATTCTATTAGGTCATTACCTTTCATACCAATGTAACAATTCATCCCCAGTAAAAGAACATGAAACCCTACTTAGAATGGTCATCGGGTGCTGGCCCCCTAGAAAAAACCTATTTCCCTACCGACATGTGGTCCTCTATCGGGGGCATTTCAATGTATTAAAACTAGTCAAAAGACCACTGAATGTTCCTAAATACTGAAACATGTTCTTTAAAATGTTATTATTAATCATTTTCACACTACCTGAGAAACCTCCTAAGAGGCCACCTATTTTGATCAGTACTCTTGTCTAATCACACTTAACTGTGGAGTTATGATTAGTTAAGATCCTAAAAAGAAATGTGAAACTTTTTGAAATGACTTATATAATTTATTCATTTATGAATTTTTCAATATTTGTTTTAAAGAATAGATTTATAAAAAATCACAAGAAGTAAGATTTACTATCTAAAATATGATAAATTGTGATTTTAAATTCAAAAAATTGGATCTTTATAATTTTTATTTCATTGAAAATTAATTATATTTAACCAATTATTTTTAATTTATTATTTCTTATAAGTTTATCTTAGAGGATATTTAGACACAACAAAATATTATTTCAGGTTTAAAAAGAAATTTTGATACTATTTAAAAAATGGAAAATAATTCAGTAGCACTTGAATTATAGAAAACAAACATTAGTATGGAATGATGAATAAAAAATATATAACTCATATAAATTTGAATAAATTTAATTTCTAGGATTGTAAAAATAAAATAAAATATTATTTATAAACCATGTATGATATTTTGAATCATATTACATAAAAATATTATGTATCTTGATGTAGTTACATATTATGTTTTCGATAATTAAACCCTTATAAATAATGGAGTTACAAAAATTCTTCTATAGTTAGTGAAACCATACAATGTCAAATATTATAAGGTGAATCCAATGTTATGGCCATACACTTAATTTTATTCCATTAATAGAATTTAGGGATTCCAAGTGTCAAAATTAGTAGAGTTGATAAAATATAGAAGTACTGTGGTTGATATTTTCAATGAATATGTTGACCATGTATTCATAAATCATTTAAATTTTTAGTTGAGGTACTCCTACACTCATATTAACTTATACACATTTATGATGTTATATTAGTACAAGGATGGCTACTGGGGAGTCTAATATGTATTAAAAATGTAAAATAATTATTTTTTAGTCATGTTTTTAAAATATAATTATAATAGCCTACCATATGTGAACTATATTTATCTGTGGTTTAATATATGTCATTATAAGATAGAAATAGATTATATCATACCTTGATTTGTTTTGATGAAAAATATTTGATAACAATAATATTTAGCTATAAAAAAATATCATTGAAGACATTAATTTATTTTAGTGTGTATAGATATATCAGATATTATTATTCCTAAATTAGAACAGAATTATTCATGGACAACTACATTAAAATAATAGGAAAAATATATCAATTTTTAGATCTGTATAAGACATTCCTTCTCTAAGGTTAATCTTATTGATGTTAATGAGTTGTTATAGGAATGATATATTTAACTAGATTCAATGGGAGGTGTTATTCTAGATATACATACTAAATAAGAGTTTTAAAATGATCATGATGGTTTTATATTAAACAAAACAGGTTATATACAATTTGGTGAGAATAATTAATCATACAAGTATATAGTAAAATGAATCCAGATAAAATCAGAGTGATCAGATGAAACATAAAATGAATTATATGTATAAAATACCAATATCATATATTGGTAGTTTCTCCAGTTTTTGTGAATCCAATGGAAGGTATTCATGAGAAATTTGACATGGATCATAAAATCATCATCCAATAAGGCATGATTGGTTAGAAATGGATTGAAGTGATTTCTTGGAATTTTTGATGCAAAAACCATACACCAGTCTTGATGAAGAAATGCATTATAATTATACCTATCATTATAAATTTCTAATATAGTTATATTATGTGATTGTATATATTGAACACCATCCATAGAGGAATCGTTATAGAATACTTCTATATAAATCAACCAAAATGGTCAGTAACAACAAATAATAATAATGTATGAATTTTATTTAAATCTATTTATTGTTTTATGAAATAAAAATGATCATAGAATATTAATTTGGTATGAATTTATTTTAGGTGTACACTAAAATGTAGTGGGAGTTCTATGATTTTCCTAGAAATATAATTTGATTACTTATAGTAAATAGACGATTATGCTAACAATTATTTATGATTTTGGATAATTTCTCCATGAATGAATTAAATTAGGAAATACATTCTAAGAAATAGTGTTTAAACAAATATATCTATTGGTTTTGTTTGTCTAACTTATATTATTTAATTTGATAAGGCATTAAATAAATGCTAGAAAATTTATAGAATAATTTATTTCTAGTGTAAAATGGATTAAAATCTCCCCATGTTGATGTGTGATAGAATATGTGGAGATTATTATAATTAATCAAAAACATATTCATAATAGTGAATTGGAATCTATATCACAATACCGGATATTTTCATAGGATTGATATTGTTTATGTAGTAAAAATAGAGTAAGAATATCACATAGAATAAATATATCTTTCAAGACATGTTGTTAAAACTACATAACGGTTCATAAGAATGTAATAATATACGAGTTCTTTGTTATTGTTAATGTTAGAATACTATATTCCAAGGGAATATAAATCTAGTCTTAGTTCAAAAAAGTCTAATATCATAGTGTGGATAAGGTAATATTCATGAAGTTATTATTACACTTACTAGGTTTTATATCTACTGAGCATGTTTAATAACCAAAATTATTTGAAAACTTAGTTTTCAAATGATCTATTCTAGGATTTGTTTTTATCCAGGTCATTATTTTTTGGAATAAGAAAAATTGATAATACGTGGTGATAACACATATTGATGGATTTTTTAATATTCAAATTTCATAGTAATCAATAATGTTATATGAAAATTGGGGTCCTAGAATTTATATACATACTCAACATAAATATTTTTATCAGGTGAGAGCTAATCAGTCAGTTAACATTTAGATGAAGTGAAAGTGGGTGTTTTTTTTTGAGTTCATAAAAAACAATCACCTAAAACTATATTCATGGTTAAAATAATATTCAAATATCTAAATATTAATAAATATTTTATCACATAATGATTGTGCTACTAAAAATTAACCATGGACTAATTTCCATTGAGTATGTGTCACATCAAAAGCTTATTATAGTTCCCCCCAATAATAAAAACCTAAAAAATAAATGATAACATTATGAAAAATAAGTTATAGGTTTTGAATGACGTAATTTTAATGGTATATCGATGATGTTTAAGATATCATGTTTTAGATTCATATATACAAATTTGGAATCAAATCATGATGTTTCTAAATAGGTTTTGTCTAATAGAGGTCGTTGTGAAGATAGAACAGCCATTAGAAATTCCTCTGGGATTTTTAATTGGATATTCTAATTTTTTATTAATTTACTATTTCATAGGATTGAGGTTATTGTAAAATCATATCATGAATCATATATATTGATATGTAATTGAAAAATATAATGTCATATACTCATAGTGAAGAAGTATACATTGGGTGCATCATAAGATGTTTGATAATAATAAATAATTTAGTGAAAGTAATTTTATCTTAATTATCAATTGAAGTTGATATCATTGGACTTTTGATCAAAAAAAATTTGGATTAAATTCATGGACATTGTATTTTATTGATGATTTTATTTAAGGTACTCAATAAAAGATAATTAGGATCATAAGTTGATGTCATAAATATGTAACCTGCTTGATGAGATATCCAGACAAAGGGATCATGTTTTAGAAGCGTCTTTATAATCTTGTTTTCATTGTGACAATAAATTCTTTCTATATATTCTCCTTAACATAATTCAAGATGAAAAACATGTAATATATGCAAATTTACTTAATGGTAGTCTGAAAGTGTCGTAGAGGGCCCCAAACATATTATATCTAAAATATTAGAAAGATTATATTGTAATGTAAAAGTTTAAATAAATATAATTATCTATGCCATGGAATATTATTTATTGAGGTTATACAGAATTCATAAATATAATAGAGATATTAAACTTGTTATATATCATAGTTACATATTATAAAAATATTTTTTCTTTTTAAAAAATATATTACATACACTTATTTTTTTCATTCATAGTGTAATGAATATATATTTCTTCATTTAAATAAATATTTAAAAAATTGAATATTAAAACATATCTTTATTCACCATTTTATGAATATTTTTTTAATTTAACTATGAAATAATATATTTATTTGAATATATATATATAAATATTTATTATTCATAGTTCAATAAGTGTTAATGAGGTATGATAGTCTTTGTTTAGGGTTTTAGAAATATATTATATTTTACTAATTTTCGTCAACATAAAATAATATATATTTATTTATTTAGTGATATCTCAATTTTTTTGAGTTATCACAAATCATGAAATTTAATAATAACAACACCATGATTATTATTATTTGTATATGTGGGGTTTTCACAGAATAATGTAATTTGATATGGGCCACTATGTAATCAATAATTTTTAAGACTTTTTATATATCCCCCGTAATATATTTTTAATATATAGATGATTTTTTATACGAAATAATATTATCTCAATATAATTATCTCAATATAGAAGTGAATTTATCATGAACACTATAAATAATGATAAATGATCCTCATTTTCCTTCTAAGACTAAAATAAAAAATGAAAACTGTATATCCCAAAGGAATTATTTTTGTGTTCAATAGTAAAAAATGAAATATAATTTTTGCTAATTCACATGGACTCGGAGTTCCATCATTGATAGTTTTAGATTGGTTAAGAATTTTTTAATGCCATTAGTGTAATTTTACTTTGGATTTATATGTGGAATGAAACTAATACAAAAGGAAACTGAATTCAAAATTAAAAAATTAATTATAAATATGAGGTAACTATTTTGTATTGTTAATTTTACATTATATGTGAAAATAACTTCAATAGGAATATTTTAGTGTTGATTGAGAATATTATTATGGATTTTATATAAACAAACCAATGAAAAAAATTATTGGTCATTGTCCCAAACCCTTCAATTATGACTCGAAGACACCATGTGTCTCCAATTTTTGAAAATTGGATTCTAGGATAGTAAATTTATAATTTATGATGAAATTATTTATTTTTAAATAATTTTTGAATGAATTGTATGTTTGATTTTGTAAGATGGAATTATTTCCAAGATAGTGTGAAACTCTGGTTCAATATGGTGGATAGTAATTGGAGACACTCAATATGAAAACTGGAGTGTAAAGATATATGTGTGTATCCTTTATGATTTTATTAAGACTGAAATACATGTAGGTGTAAAAGGGTGTTTATTTTATCTATCCCATTATCTATAAAGAAGGATATTCTCTTTAAATTAGATAATAGAGTACAAAATGCAGTTCCATTTAATATATTTATTTCATTAATTTGAAATTATTTATTAAAAATTGATTGATTGTGGTGGTTTAAATTTTTTTTCTTGATTTTATTTACACCTTCATCATCATCTCCCTCATATATATAACCATTTTCTTAATAATTTTATGAATTAGGAGTTTTTATTTTCAAAGAACACTTCACATATCTTTTTAATTAATTATAAATTTTTAGTTTCCTTTTTTATAGTGTCACTAGTAGTATAATTTAAAACATATATTCATGAAAATAAATAAGGGAAATTTTTTATATTATGTTATTATATATGTAAAAAACTATATATATCCTTATAAATTCATCTCATTCATTTTATGGGAAGTTAATAAAATTATAACCTATCCCAAAAAACTCTCAATCATCTACTATGGAATTATCATACCATGGAATATATTAAATCTTAAGATAATAAGTAGTTAAATATTATCACTCTCTAATAATATATATGTTATATAAAAATTCAAATCAGTGGTGGAATGTTTTAATGCATCTACTATACAAACATCCTACACAATTTTGTTTAAAAATAGACCATTTTCAATATAAAGGGCAAGATCACACTATAGACCCTCCACTTCTATATAAAATGGTATTTGTACACCAAAGAACACTACAATAGAAGGATAATAGATCCCTATGAATCACTAACTTTTCACATTCCGAATATAAGACCATCATCATATGATATTCCTATATCGAATACAAAATCACTAATTGATGGAATCGATCAAACCGATTGACCATTCCCAATTTCCCCATAAAGTAGTTCAATATTGAGGATATCTTTTCTGATATATTATATTCTAGAAAAAGATGTAATCAATTTTATTGATCCATAAGGTCACTAATAGACTATATACCACTCAAAGAATAAAGCTTATTGAGGAAAATAATGTAACATAACAATCAATGTTTTGAATCATAGAAATATTCCAACATATTATATAAAAATGATAAGATTAAATAATTTTTTGAAACATGAGATATGATTATGACAAAATAATTAATTTATAAGGCTATAAAATGAATACAAACTGACGTTTAAAATTATAATATTTTAGAAAATCATCCAAATGAACAGTGTCCAATTACCCTATATAAATAGGTGGATTTCTATATATGTGGATGGGTAATCATAGTTAAAGACTTAGTAAGTATGTTTAATCCCAAACACTTTTATTTTAGAGGTAGTAAGGGAAATTTTCCCTTATGTTCAATATTAGTAAATTGGTTTTCTTGAATATCCTATTAAACTATATAATATAACCAAAAATTTCCTTATCACATAGAATCCTATTTTTTATATTAAAAGTAATGGGGTTGAAGATTCATTTATGGAATTTTCTGTAGGTTATCTTGTCACCCATTAATTGTTATAAAGAATATGTTGATTTTTTTCTTAGATAGTTATCATATATGGTACAACATAGGGATATCTAATTGAATACCTCCTTTATATGATAATTGGTTGTTATATACCGAAAATATAATATAAATTTACCAGTCTAGTTGGTTTTGAAAAACCTTGACGAATAGATGATGTTGATATTATAATTTCTTTATATAAAAAATTCATAAGTATTTTGAGTTCATATTCAATTTAAATTTAATGTGTGTATTGATGTTTTGTTATGTTAATGAGTTCAATGATGTTCTCTATGGTTTATGAGCATCTTTGAAAGGGTGAGATTGAATCAATTTGAAGTATCCTAAGCATCATATACATGTTATAATAGAAGGCTAAAAAGTGGTGAGATGTTTTATTTCATTAAAAATACATGATATATAATATTTGTAGAGTTTTTCATAATATTAAAGTCACTTTTACATGAGACTTTTTAGAATAAAATTCTTTAAAACATGATATATGTGAAGTTGAGAAGATGCTTAATAGGGGTGATTGATGTATTGTGGAATTATAGTTATTTTATTGGAGAATACATTATTGTTTAATTAATAATGAATATATAACAATAGATTAGGATTTTATAAGTTGATATTGCATAATTTAATAATTAATTATAATGGTTGGGGAAGTTCATAGAGTTACTCAAAGGGGACCACATATATTGGGTGTAGATTTTAGAATAATTGGGAATAAATTTTTCAATTATTAGATAATTTCCAAAGTTATTCTATATAATTTTTAGTGGATTTGATGATATCACAATAGTAATGATGTTTTTATTATTCTTATTTATACTTATATTGGATTAATAAGTTATTGAGAATATCTTATATTATAAAAGAAAACATTATGACGATATTAAAAAATAAATTACCATGCAAGACTATACATAAAAAGAAAGATGTACAGTATCCATCAAAACATATATGAGAAAACTAAACCATATACAACCTAATAAAATTTGGGTGAGGAGAAACCCATAATGGTAGATACATATTGTTAATTTTTGTAATTATATAACAAACATAAATTATTATGAAACACCAATGCATAATTTTTTCAATTAATAAAAAAATATAGAAAATGATTTCAAAAGATATAAAAAGTAGTATAATTTGAGTGATTTAATATTTTACAATATTTTTTAGACAAATTTGAAATATTTATGATATTTTAATGAGTTATATTATAATTCCAAATTCTCAATTATGTCTTTTATTTGAAAATAAATAAATAGTATCTTAATTGGAAATAATGACATTTTATGAATATAATATTCTAATATATTACCTAAAATTAAAAAAACATAAAAAGAGGATAATTGGGATACCTAATTGTTGAAAAGTTTATCAATTTTCAATAAATAGATAATTTGGGACACTTTGGATGGTGAATGTCCTTGAAATGTTTTATTATTTTATGATATTCCAAGGGTTCCCTCGAAAAAATTATAGAATTGAACCATCTACTTTCTCTTAAAATTAAAAATCGAGTCATATAACTTGAAAGAACTATATAAATATCAATTATTCCTTCCAAATACATATTCTAGAGATTGTGGTTATCCCAAAAATTGAACCACAGGATCCTCAAGAGGTGATCAAAATGAATTGTTTCAAATAAGATATAATCACCTTAACTGATCACTTTCTACTTATTTATTATTTATCTACTATAAATATATTAAATACATTATGAAATAATAAATTTAGAATCATAAATATAATTAAATGATATCATAATTAGGAAACCACTATTATTCATCCACTTTACATTAAATGGGAAATGAATATATCACTTGGGAATACGTATGACTGACCACATCCTCATAATAATTATTTTTTTTTCTCACGAACACCATTTATGGATCAGTATTTTGATGGATTAAATATAAACATATTATGGTTGTGACATAAATACACCTTTTTAATTATAATGTTACATCATCCATATACCTTCCAATCTGTCATAAAATGATAACTTCTCTCACACATAAGTGTGGACTACATCCTCTATGAAGTGAAGTTTTTTATTATCTAATTTACCTATGTAGTAATAAAGTTATATTTAGTGACCTTAAATTATATATTTGATAAATTAATGATTTTATAGTGTTAAACTATTATGCACCGTTATTTTATTCCCATCCCCTAAATGTGAAATTAGCGTTCATGGGTACATATGACATTCCATTTTTGGAACAATGTAATTCATATTTATTTCCACCAATTTTGAATGATTTAAATATATAAATATTATATATATATATATGATATTATATGAATACATAATATTTTTATTAAAATGATAATAGTTTTAAATTTATTATAATCGATATAAGATTACCATAAAATCATGTAGAACTCAAGGTAAGATATTTTCATCTTATGTTTACTATTTTTGGGACATATTCAATATTCACCACTTTTATCTGTTATCTGATAGATATACTGAAGATGATTTTATTTTATTACTATTAAATATAAAATAATTAGTATTTACATATCACCCTATGGTTATTTAATTCATGGGGCTTATGATTCAAATGTTTCTAATGTGGTAATGGTTTAATGTTATAATCTTATTGTTAAATGGGGTTGTTTATGAATATGATTCTACTGATGAAATATCATGAAATACATCAAAAAAAACACATGAATTCTATAATAATGTAGTTATTTATTAAAAATACTTGTTTTCTTTAAATTTTCCTTATCTTAACAACTCATGAAATGGAAAATGTGTATTTAACAAAAAATTTCATCATTTTAGTGATTGGTTGAAAAACCTATGCATTTCACATCCATATTTTATAGATATGTTTTAAATAATTTTCTTAATATTCTTATATAATTATAAATTATATATTTATAGATGACTAAATTTTAAAAAAATGGTATTAAAGGAATCTTCTAGGAATTTTTTGAATGAGGTACTTTTTGAATTTTTAAAATAAGAATGAAAAGATTGTTTTTGAAAATATATGGCATGATAATAACTTCCAACATTCAATATAGTAAAATTATTTGATTTTCATTTAAATTTATTAATAGTTATTTTAGAGAAGATGTTTTGGATAATATTTTTCAGTTTTTTAGATTTTAATCAAGTTATTTAAAATTTAAAAGGACATATTTGTCAAAAAATGTTCCTAGTATATCCTTTAAAATTATATTCTATATAATTGGATTACATTAGTTCTCCAAAAGATTTACTAGTTATATTATCCAATGATTTTATCCATTTCAATCTGATTATATCTTATTATTATGATTACAAAATTTTTAGGGAACTCATTCATTTTCGATGTGTAATATTATGATGAAATGACATAATATTTATTAAACTAATTCCCTTTACATGGGTTATGGTATTATGTAATTTTTATAAAACCCTATTATTTAAAAGTGATCTAATATGATGTATGTTTTATTAAATTATGGAAAACATAATAATTCATTTCATTTTGTGATGGTGTTTACATTATATCCAGGGATAGTTGTGATATTATAACCAAAGTTATTGGATTTATTATAGAAAATGATGGTGGCCACATTATTTTAGATTCTAGGAGTAGCAGAAGTGCATTGAAGTTTGTACCCAACATTAATTTTCCCGATAACAATGGTAAAATTGAGATCCATCATGATAATAAAACTTCAGATCGTCATAATAGAATGAAGAATGGAAGAAAAGAAAGGGAGTCTGGGAATCATAGAGAGGATCATCATATGTTAGTTATATTTTATTTTATTAAAAGACCAGAATTACCTTGATAAAATCCACTCACTATTGATATCTCTAGTCATGATCCAATGTGATCCATCATTGCATTGTAGAATCCTACTGTAGGATTCCAGTTTTGTTGATCCACCCATTCTCCACATTTCTCTGGACACCACTGAAGGGATCTATGGGTGTTAGTGTGGAAGATCTTTCTCTTTTGATGTCTACATTCGATCGCCTTGATCAGGTGGAGGATGATCTCTCTCTCATAGATTGAGATCATTCATGGAAGAAATGATTTCTATCTTGTCTTGAGATCTTTCTATAGATCTGTTGTTCACACCCCCAATAAAATTGCTAGGGAAATTAGTATTATATAATTGGTATTTTAATTACATACAATAATAAAATGAATAAATTACTGGAAATAATTTTATCATTTCATTTAATTCTTAATAAGATCCTATGTCTAATAATAGTAGTTACCTATTATTATTACATAATATGCACCCAAAAATTTATAGCTAATATTAATTAATTAAAATAATAATATTATTTTCTCACGAATCCCCAGAAAAACTACTCTACATGTATATTAATATACAGGGTGTGTACATTTATTTTTCCATTTTTTATTTCCCCTACCATATTTATTAGACCTCGAATAAATACTATTTATTTCTAAAATAAATTTTTCTGCATTACTCGATAATAAAAAAATATTATTTCACAGACAATATATTTTCTCGAATATCTAGTGTCAATATAAATGTGATCAGTCATCCTTGAATAATCATTAAACCATAATTGGAAAAAAAATCATTATTCATCTTGAAAAATTAATATTGAAGTGTGATACATGGACAAACATAGTGTGTTGCCCTCTAGGCCTCTTTCTTAGTATCATTAGGTGGAGCCTGCCTAATGTCCAAGGTTGTCATCTAGAAACACACCAAGGCACCCATAGAGAATGAAGTTAACGACGAAATGATGTGTCTCCTCCCATGAATGCTTATCGTGCAATGTAATCCATTTGTCACGATATCTCGAATCAAGTGGGTTTCATGCAAGGTCCATCAACCCATGTTCTCGATTATTTATTCTTTGACATCCCTGAATTGAACTTGCCCATTCCTTACCATGGACTTGGATTTTTTAGGATATATCAATTCTATCAAATGGGTTGAGATATCTACTTATTTTATAAATTGAAATGGACAAATCAATTCTCGTGTTATCTATAAATGTAGTATCACTCATGGTACACCCAATTTAATAAATCAGTTCTTATTTTTGATGTATGGGTTTCTTCTTTTCTTCTTTCCTTAAGTGGTTATAAGAAAATACTAAAAATGGGGGAAAATCCTAATTTTGGAAATTACACGCCGTGTACTTTTCCAAATTCCATGTGCTTTTGGCCGTGTGGGATGAGTACACAGGGTGTGTGGCCATGTTGGTGATGAAGGGTGTAGGAACAAAATACACGACGTGTAGCGGTCACTTACACGACATGTACTCAGTCGGTAGGTGAATAGTAAGGAAGTGGCTAGCTGTCAGGCAGAACATGTCATGTATTCATAAATACATTCCATGTAGTCTTGTCGGTAGGCAAACAGTGCCACGCTGGCAGGAAGCCTTTAAGGGAATTGTTAAAAAATGGAAAGTACAAGCTGTGTACTTGGATGTACACGCCATGTACTTTTTTCTTAAAATGGGCAGTAGACTCCACTATTCACATGGAAGGCTTAGAATGGGAAGAGAGCTCGGGAGAGGATGTCTGAAGTTTTGAGGATCCGTCGAGCACACGTCGGGATTTCGTTTCCACCTCATATGATCCTGTTGGAACTGCACGGGTAAGAGCTCCCTTATCCTAGTGTGTCTCTTGCCAATTATTTCCCTAACAGGAGTTATTTTCATTTAAGAGGGTTTTTTTCTACATCAGATCTACGTCATTCTTGGAGGTTTCTAGAATCGACGTTCTTGTATATCGTCCGTTGGTGTTTAAGGTAGGTGTCTTGATGTTTATTTTCCAACTATCGTGTGTTTTTTTAAACTTTTGAGCTATGAACCCATGTTGGGGTGTCATGAGGCTGATGTCGTGGCTAATTTAACTACCTAGAACTCTATATGTAATTAAATAAAGTTGTAAAAATGTTTTTGGGATCACTTCTTGGATCCAGGACCATCCCGATGGGTGCGTTCCTCTGTTTAGCCGTTTGGCCAGGATACCCGAGGGTATGCCATGTTTAAATTATTCATTACTTTTTTCCTTGAGAGGAATTGTATTTAAATTTCATGTTTATATGTTGGGAATGTCCCAGTTACTTATTCCTGAGGGCGGTGTTGTACTATAGCCTAAGGGCATGACTGTATTATTCTGAGGGCGACGTTCTATTTTCTCCTAAGGGCAACCTTTCGTGCCTTAGGGCTTTACATCTATGCCTAAGGGCGACATTTCATATGCCTGAGGGAAATTTCTGTTACGCCTGAGGGAAATACCTAGGGGTTGGATTCTGATTACCTGAGGGTAAGGTTTTGATTGTCTGAGGTCGCTGAATGGTGAATTAGAAATTCACTACGGTGATTTCTTATTATGAAATAATTAAATTAATAATTAAATGGAAATATAAATTGTAATTTGGTTACTTGTTAGTATTTCTTCATTTATTGCATTTTACTTTTATCACACTGTTGTTGCATGTCTACACCTAGTTGGTCACGAGCCTTTGGTTGGTGCGTACTGAGATATATTTCTCACACACTGTTTGGGTCATGATTTTTGGACCAAACAGATTACGATTCTACAGGTAATGATAAGGGAAAGATTCATTATACAGGTAATTGAGTGCTGCTGAGGAGTATGAAAGCATGGAACCGGGCATAGGCTCGCGATGCTACCTGCTATTTCGTTTTTTTTTGTACTCTGTATTGTATTGTACTGCAATGTGACATGTTCTAGATATTTTAATAGAACGTGGGAAATGTTGCATCATATCTACATTAATGGTTAGTTATCTTTTACTCTAGTTGTTATATGATATGTGTATGATTTATTTCTTCTGCTATTGTTATAAGTTTATATTATATTCTACTGCTCTTCAATTTCAAAAATGAGGGCATAGATTCCCCACTATCAGACCTGGGTCCCTGATGCTAGTCGGCAGCCTTTGGCATTTGGGGAAATGCGCTTGAGGTCATGTGGTGAACCGGGTTTGGGACACCCATTGAGTGGACCCGGAACCGGGACGTTACAAAGTGGTATCAGAGGAGTTTCTTTTCTTTCACAAACTGTTTGGAGCCGTATTCAGGGATAGGACAAACGATAGTTGGTAATAAGCTATGCCTGGGCGTAGCTAACCTGTGTATATGGAAAATCCAGGCTACCTCATATTTTTGCAATTCATTTGATTGGGAAAATTTTACAGTTCATTTGATTTCAACGTTGGGTGACACACTTGAGATTGTGATGTTGATAATTTATCCATGGGTTCTATTTAGTTGCAACACGATGAGATGAGGGTATGTAATCTCATGCATCATTTAGGAACATTCTAAAAATAACATTCCATGCATAGTTCCATTCCATGTTAGTGAATTTGAAATTGCATGTTGTTGTGATAGTTATTGTTCTAATAAAAGCATGTTGTTGTGATAACTGTTTGATAAATACCTGCTATGTGATAGCGTATTTTGTGTGATCATGATTATAGAATGGATGAAAAACTTTGGTTTTTGTGGATTACGGGCCCTCAATGACCTGAATTGGGTGGATTATTGGGTTTTTACCGTATTTTATAACACAGATAAGATGTCAAACATTGATTCGTGGGGAGTATGGTCCCTCACAGATCGGAATTGGACACTTAGGTGTTGTTTTTCAGTATTGTCTGGGATCCGGAGTAGTTTCTGAGGTATAATGTCTGGGAAACACAGTATACACGCTGTGTAGTACATCAGAAATGTCGTGTATTTTCTTGTATTCTGGAAGAAAAATAAACTTTTTGAGTACACGCCGTGTAGCCTATGTACACTCCGTGTAGTTTCTTCCCATTTCATAGACCATGTGGGAGGGGACAGAGGGAAGGGAAATGCTTTGGGTGAACACGCCGTGTAGCATTTGTACACGTTGTGTCATGTGGACCCAGTGTCCGCCGTGTATCTAACAACATGGGCGGAGGAAACATGAAGACATACACGTTGTGTCCAATATGGAACACGCCATGCAGTATGACCTAGGGACCCGACCTTTTAAACTGACAACATGGGTCAGTGTAATACCATTGAGTACACATCGTGTGTATATCGAACACTCCATGTAGAGCCATGTGTATGGCTACGTAACTAACAACACGGGTCGATGGAGCTCGTCTAGTACACGCCTTTTATATGTAGGACACATCATGTATTCTTGTCCGAGGATAGACCGTGTGGAGTTAGTGGTGTGGCTAGGAAACGGGATGGTGTACATGCCGTGTTCAGGTGTAACATGTCGTGTACTATCATGATGAGTAGTCGGTTGTGTCACAAACGACACGGGAAGTTGTAAAATTACACCATACACACCGTGTAGATTTTATACACACCGTGTAGTTTTGTTGAACAAGGGCCATGTGGGTTAGCTGTGCAAAAGGACCCGGGCAGGGGAAGGGAAGTCAATTACACGTCATGTGGTCAATATACACGCCATGCAGTCTTGTTTTTAAAATTTTGAATGCCTTCTTCCTCATGTTCCCTTTTGGGTTTCTTCGTTTTCGGTCTTTAATAATATTTTACTAAGGCGCGCATCTGACCTTGTAGTGTCATGCCACCGATACGACCATGCTTTGTTCTCCAGGAGAGCAGAAAAGACTATGCTCTAGAGAGGGTGGGTCATGGGCTACCAGTAGACCCTTCAGTAGATCCAGATACAGTGCCAACTATTATACCGGACACAGGTGCGGAGGCACAGTTCCGTGAAGGCCTTATGTGGTTCATGAAGACCATTCAGGGAGCACCGCAGGCTGCCACATCAATGGCTAAGCTGACTCGAATATTCAACTAGCAGCATCTGCCTACATTTTCAAGGGATGGTAGACCACAGGGTGAGGAGTCATGGCTGGGGACGATGCATACTATTTTCGAGCATATTGAGATGCCTCTAGGGTGGAGGGTCAAGCTCACGACATATATGCTACATGATTCTGCCAAGATGTGGTGGGATGTTACAACTCATTCAAAGCATCACAGATACATGGCATGGGATGATTTTCAGGATGTCTTCTATGAATTCTTCTTTCCAGAGATGATGATGGTAGATAGAGCTCGAGAGTACATGAATATGTAGTAGGGAGTTATGTCGGTGTTGGACTATTCTGCTCGTCTAATAGAGCTTCAGAATATTGCACCAATGCTGGTGGGTGGTGAGACATTGAGAGCTATACGTTTCGAGGATGGTCTTCGTTATGACATCCGAGCACTGGTGAATGTTTTTAGGTTTCCATCATTACATGCTATTGTGAACCAGGCGCTGATTACTGAGAGGAACCTACGAGAATCATGTGTTGTGGACCAGGGCGATTCAACACCAGTTACTGGTACTATTTCTGCTGGTAAGAGGAGGAGACAGATGGATTTCTCTCAGCGTGGTGGTACCATCTAGGAAGTTGCTTCAGGTGGACAGATCAGGTTCTACCATTGAGGAAAAGAGGGGAACAAGAGACCGCAGTGTCCATGTGATCTAGTAGAGTGCTGAGCTTGCAGAAAGATGGGTCATCTACAGTGCTTTTGTAGGGAGTTTCTACCAGTGGCTAGTGAAATGGGTTCTGTGCAGAATCTGCATGTGGGAGCAGGACCAGTGCCTTTTTACCAGTCGGGGAACTAGAATACATCAGGTCGTGAAGTCCGAGATTGTGGTCGTGGCTGTGGTATCCAGACTCCGGGATCTCAGAGGCTGTAGGGTGAAACAACTCAGGGTAGCTAGGCTGTGTCGCAGGGTCGTGGCACTAAGTAGGCATATGTAGTGCAACAGACCTAGTAGGAGGAGGATCCCAGACCTTCTGCTGTCAGAGTTACTATTCTAGTAAATTCTGTTTTATCGTCAGTACTTTTCGATACAGGTGCTATACATAGTTTCATATATGTTCCCATTGTGTAGAGACTTGGGCTCTTTGTTTATTCTTCTTCGGATATCATGATGATAGACTCTCCGTTGGGGACTAGGATGGCGGGTGTGCATCAGTGCAAGGAGTTCCCCTTGAGAATGGTGGGTGTCACTTTCTTTGGGACCTCTATGTCTTAGAGATAACACCTTATGATGTCATTCTCGGGATAGACTGTTTGGTTCCCTTTTGATCCTCTGTACACTGCTATCGTCGCAGGGTGCGTTTCACGTCACAAGAGGGTGGAGATTTCTATACAAGGGAGAATGGGATTTTGATGTGAGTCGAGCTGGACCAAAGCATCATGGGCGAGGTGGTGTCACTGCCCAGATTGCAATTTTATATCTCGATGATCAGGGGACTTTTCTGTCAAATTTCCCTCAAGTGGTTGATCATTTCAGTGATGTCTTCCCCGGCGACATTTCAGGCCTACCTCTAGATAGAGAGGTGGATTTCTCTATTGATCATGTGCCAGGAGCAGCACCAGTGTCCATTCCTCCATATAGGATGGCTACACCAGAGTTGCAGGAGATCAAGAGGCAGTTAGAGGAGTTACAGGTAAAGGGTTTTATCCGACCTATTACTTTTCCTAGGGGTTCTCTTGTCCTTTTTGCGAAAAAGGCAGACAGTACCCTCAGACTCTGTGTGGAATATCGGAACCAGAACCAGTTGACGGTTAAGAACCAATATCCCTTTCTGAGGATTGATGATCTTTTTTATCAACTTTTTAGAGCACGAGTGTCCTCAAATATTGACATGAGATCATGATACCATCAACTGTGCGTGAGACCATAAGATATACCGCTTACAGCTTTTCGGAGTAGACATGGTCTGTATGAGTACTTGGTTATTCCATTCGGACTCACGAACACGCCAACAGTTTTCATGGCTATGAGGAATCGTGTGTTCCATCCTTATCTGGATTCGTTTGTGGTAGTATTCGTGGACGACATCTTTGGGTACTCTCACACTCGACAGGACCATACCATGCATCTTGAGATCGTATTGAGTACATTGAGAGAGCATCAGCTATATGATAATCTCTCAAAGTGCCACTTTTGTATGGACCTGATTCACTTCCTGGGTCATATCATCTCAGAGGCAGGAGTTGCAGTAGTCCCAGAGAAGGTGAGAGCAGTAGTTTCTAGGCAGCAGCCTAAGAACGTGTTTGAGATATAATGTATCTTAGGGATGGCTGGTTACTACATACACTTCATAGAGGACTTGTACCACTTAGCATCACAATTGATGGGTTTGACTAAGAAGGGTGTGATGTTGGTTTGGTCATAAGCTTGAGAGATAGCCTTTCAGGACCTGAAAAGAACACAGACATCAGCACCAGTCCTAGTACTTACAGATCAAGGGAAGAGCTATATAGTTTAATGTGATGCATCAAGTATTGGGCTGGGAGCAGTGTTGATGCAGGGCGATCGGGTTGTTGCATACGGTTCTCGGCAATTGAGGCCACATGAGAGGAATTAACTGACGCATGATCTCGAGTTAGCTGCAGTTGTGCATGCATTGTGCGGTTGGAGACATTATCTATTGGGAGAACATTTTGTGGTTTTCACCGACCACAAAAGTTTAAAGTATATTTTTACTCAGCGTGACTTGAATCTGAGGCAGTGAAGGTGGGTTGAATACCTTCAGTCCATTGGTTTTTATCTTGCCTACACACCTGGTAAAGTTAATGTTGTAGCTGATGAACTTATCAGGAAGACTCAAGGACGTGTTGTATAGGAGGCTAGTGATGAGTGGTAGCTTATGGATTCATTCTCTAAGATGCATTTGGAGGTGCAAGACAGTCAGTGGAAAACATATCTTTCCTCTTTAGTTGTGACTTCTACCCTCATGGATAGAGTGAGGATGAGACAAATATCTGATTCAGAAGGCTTAGTTCTATGAGAGTTGGTGGAAAGTGAGGAACCTCCTCCTGTTCGGATGATAGGTAATGATGAGGTTCTGTGTTTCCATGGATTAGTGTAGGTTCCCGGGGATATACACGAAGAGATGATGCATGGGTTTCATGTTTCATCTTGGGCAGTTCATCCCAGAGTTACCAAGATGTATCGTGACTTGAGACGTTAGTATTGGTGGCCAGGTATGAAGAGAGATGTATCTGGTTTAGTTACGAGGTGTTCCATTTGTCAGCAGGTGAAGGCGGAGCATTAGAGACTAGATGTACTATTACAGCAGTTACCCATTCCAGAGTGGAAATGGGATGATGTCGCGATGGATTTCGGGATTAAATTGCTGAGGTCACCTCAAGGAGATAATGTCGTGTGGGTTTTTGTGGACAGACTCACGAAGGTGGCTCACATTTTGCCGATCAAGGAGTCCTTCAGTGTTGAAGATCTTAGAAAGTTGTATATCTGAGAGGTTGTACGTCTTCATGGGGTTCACTGTTACATCATTTCTAATAGGGACACCCAGTTTACGTCCTGTTTCTTGTAGAGTTTTCAGAGGGTACTGGGTACACAAGTCCTTCTGATCATAGCATACCACCCTCAGACCGATGGCTAGTTAGTGCGTATGATACAGGTTATTGAGATCATGTTGCGTACATGCGTCCTAAACTATGGGGGCTCTTGGGAGAAGCACATACCCCTGGTCGAGATTGCCTATAATAACAGTGTTCATGAAACTATTGAAATGTCACCATACGAGGCTTTATATGGTAGGTCATTCCATTCACCATTGTGCTGGTCAGAGGTAGGTAAGGCGGATTTACTACGACCACAACTCGTGAAGGATAATATTGAAAGGGTCAAGTTAATTCAGAAGTAGATGGCTACCGCACAGTCTTTTCAGAAGTCTTATGTTGATCGCCGCAGATGACCTTTGGAGTTCGTGGTTAGGGATCATGTTCTCTTGAGTGTTTTGTCGAGGTTTGGACACAGGTGGATTAGGAGACATGGTAAACATTCTCAATGGTATGTGGGTCCATTTGAGATTCTGGAGAGAGATGGGTCGGTTGCTTATTGGTTGAAGTTACCTCAGAGGTATTGGGCCTTGCACAACGTCTTCCATGTATCTACGTTGCGCCACTATCATTCAGACCCGTCTCACACCTTTCAACCTGAGGAGGTTGAGCTTGAGTTAGTTTCATTATTTGAGGAGCATCTGATTCGTATCGTTGACAAGAGCACGAAGGTTCTCTGAGGCCGGTTAGTTCCTCTCATACAGGTGTTATGTAAGCATGGCCGAGTGCAGGACGAATCCCAGGATCGGGAGACCGACGTACATGCTCAGTGGCCAGATCTGTTCTGAGATTTATCTTCTCCACTCTTAGAAGGGAAATTCAGGGATGAATTGCTTTATTGGGGGAAGTTTGTAAGAACCCAGTTCTAATTTTTGAGGTACGAGTTTCTTCTTCTCTCCTTTCCTTAAGTGTCTTTAATAAAATACAGAAAATGGGGAAAATCATAATTTTGGAATGTACACGCCATGTACTTTTCAACACGCCGTGTACTTTTGGAAGTCTGGGATGAGTACACATGGCATGTGTCCATGTCGGAAATGAAGGGTGTAGGAACCAAATACACACTGTGTAGTGGTCCCTTACATGCCGTGTAGTCAGTCGGCATGTGAATAGTAAGGCAGTGGCCGGCTGTGGGGCAGTACACGCTGTGTACTCATAATGACACGCAATGTAGTCTTGTCGGTAGTTTGAAAATACCGCGCTGGTGAGAAGCTGTCATAGAAACAGTTAAAAAAGGTATGTACACACAGTGTACTTGGACGCACAAGTCGTGTACATTGTTTTTTCGCATAAAATGTGCAGTAGCCTCCCCTATTCACATGGAATGCTTATAACAGGAAGAGAGCTCGAGAGAGGACGACCGAAGCTTCGGGGATTCACCAAGCGCACGTCGGGAATCCGTTTCCACCTCGGACTATCCTGTAGGTACCGCACGAGTAAGAGATTCCTTCTCCTGGTTTGTCCCTTTCCAATTCATTCCCTGACGGGAGTTATTTGCGTTTAGGTGAGTTTTTTTCTACGTCAGATCTACATCGTTCTTGGGAATTTCTGGAATTGACGTTCATGTATATCGTTCGTTGGTGTTTAAGGTAGGTGGCATGCTGCTTATTTTCCAAATGTTGTGCATTTTTTTTTGTGTTTTTGAGATACAAAGCTATGTTGGGTTGTCGTGAGGCTGAGGTCATGGCTATTTTAACTACCTAAAACAGTATAGGTAATTAAATAAAGTTGTAAAAATGTTGTTTGGGATCTCTTCATTGATTTAGTACCACCCCGAGGGGTGCGTTCCTCTGTTTAGCCATTTGACAGGATACCTGAGGGTATGCCAGGTTTAAATTAGGCATTACTTTTTCCTTGAGAGGAATTGTATTTAAATTTAATGTTTATATGTTGTGCATGACCCAGTTATATATTCCTGAGGGAGGTGTTGTACTATATCATTAGGGCATGACTGTATTTTCCTGAGGGTGTCGTTCTATTTTCAGTTGAGGGTAACCTTTCGTGAATGAGGGCATGACTTCTGTGCCTGAGGGAGACATTTCCTATGCCTGAGGGAAATTTTTGTTACACCTAAGTGCAATACATGTGGGTTGGATTCTGATTATGTGAGGGTAATGTTTTGATTGTCTGAGGACGCTGACTAGTTACATAGAAATTCACGGAGGTGATTTCTTATTATTAAATGATTATATGAATAATTAAATGGAAATATAACTGGTAAGTTGGTTACTTTTGAGTACTTGTTAGTTTATTGAATTTTACTTTTTCACATTGTTGTTTCATGTCATACCCAGTTCGGCATGTGCCTTTGGTGGTTGCCTACTGAGATATATTTTTCACACCCTGTTTGGATCATGCTTTTCAGCCAAAATAGATTACGTTTCTACAGGTATAGATAAGGGCGAGAGTCCTTATACAGGTACTTGAGTGCTGCCGAGGAGTAGGGGAGGATGGGACCGTGCTTAGGCTCACGATGCTACCGGCTATTTAATTTTTGCTTTGTTGTACTCTTTAATGTATTGTAATGCTATGTAACATGTTATGGGCGTTTTCTTAGAACTTGAGACATGTTGCATCATATCTACATAACTGGTTGGTTGTCTTTTACTACAGTTGTTATATGAAATGTGTATGGTTTATTGCTTCCACTGTTGTTATATGTTTATATTATATTTCTCTATGCTACACTTTGTCAAATGAGGGCATAAATTCCCCAATATCAGATCTGGGCCCTCACTACTAGTCTGTAGCCTCTGGAATTTGAGGAAATGTGCTTGAGGTCATGTGGCGAACCGGGTTTGGGGCACCCATTGTGTTGACCTGGAACCAGGACATTACAACCAAAAAATCCTATCTCATTAATAAGAGTTTGTCATCAAATTTTTAATCAATACATCTATGTGCACAAGTTTTAATACCCAATAATAATAATAATAAAGTCTAAGGACCAATATACACATCCGCAGATAGGAACATCCAATAACACTAGGAAATGTGGATTTCTTACTGGTGGGTCTCGTTATCATAATATCTTCCTGGATATTACCAAGGGTGCACACCATGAGAAGGTTACTCAATGTTTTATGAGTCCTCACCCCAAATGGGCTATATTATTTGTTTCCCTAAAATAACATCATCCGGCCATAGAACATATATTCATGAAAAGTGTTATGGATCTTCCAGGTTCTCATCATTGCAGGGATCTACTATGACCATTTAGTGCAATAAGAATCCTTATAACATTATTACATGAATTCTTAGAAAGAAGAACAATCAATATGTGATATGGTATTTATTAATGAATAATGTAAAAAGTATTTGGTTCTAGGCCACCAAATAAGAAAGACTCCCACTTGGACTAGAGCCATCTACTAACAACCTTTAACCCACTAGCTCTCACCCGATATTCATGATTCAGTTGAGATAGGCCTTTATTCCTGGGGTCCTCTGTGTTCTCCTCTATGGAAAATCATCTCACTAGAACATCACCCCTTTGATATATATCCCTCATGAGGTGATACTTTAAGAGAATATTATTTTTTTTGATGTGACCATGGTTCTTTTTCAAGAGCCACTGCTACAGTATTATCGTAATACAATGTTAAAGGATCATTACTTCTAGGCACCACATCATGATCTTGGACAATGTAATGAATCCAGAAAACATCTTTGGCTACATCAGAAGCCGCTATATATTCAGACACTACTGTAGAATTGGCGACAACTGGTTTATATGAACTCTTCCATCTCACAACTCCTCCATTGATACATAAGATATATTTGTTTTGCGATTTCAGATCATTCTGATCTATCTAAAAACCAGAATCAGTATACACTCAGATGACATGCTCCTCGTATACTACATAAACGAGGACCATATCCTTAGTTCTTCTCAGATACATAATGATAGACTTAACAGCATACCAACGTTGTTATCTTTGATCTTATTGATATCTTCCTTCCATCCTTAATGCATAGGAAACATCAAACCTGGTTCAAAACATGTCATACATGATGGATAATATAGCTAAAGCATATGAGATATTACTCACTCTATATTTCTCCTATTGTGTAAGAGGAAACATTTTCAAAGAAAAATGTTGGCACTGTGACACTAGAAAAAATCCCCTCATGGATTTTTCCATACGAAATATCATTAGTATCTGGTCAATGTATATACCCTGACATAGTCCAAGAATCCTCTTGGATCTATCATAAATGATCTTGATCCTATAATGTACGCTGCTTCACCTAAGTCCATCATTGAGAAACACTTGTTCAACAAGTCCTTAACTGAAAGCTAGACTGGTACATCATTTCCGGTAAGAAGTATTTCATCATTATATACTAATATGATAATGAATTCATTCCCATTAAACCGCTTATAAACACATGACTCAAATTCATTCCTGATAAACCCAAATTAAATTATGGCTTCATTAAATTGAATGTTCCATAACCTGGATGCTTTCTTCAATCCATAAATGGATTTTTGCAACATTAAAACCTGTTTGGCTTCACTTGGTGTCACAAACCCTTCAGGTTGTGTCATATTGACATATTATTAAAGGTTCTTGTAATGGAATGTTGTTTTGATATCCATCTTCGAGAAATCATAGTCATGTTAAGCTACTATGGAATGTATGATTCTTATGGATTTAAAAATGAAAAATGAGGAGACGCTGTCATCATAGTCAACTCCTTGACGATTCCTGAATCCTTTAACCACTACCCATGCTTTATAGTTTCTAACTTGACTTTTCATTTCTAACTTTATCATGAATACCCATTCGCATCAAAAAGGCTTTACATAAATTGTCACATCGACCAGATCCCTAACATGGTTCTGATATATGGAATCCATCTTCAAATTCATATCGTCTATCCATATTATAGATTTTGATCTTTATACTACTACATTTTAGGAGAGTGGTTAATCATTGTCCTACAATATTGATTCAACATCCTCAGTTACTAGGAAACCAAATATCTTTCGCTCTCTTACTAATATTAAGATCCTACATAGGACTTGTGTTTTTTGAACCTCTTTCATAGGCACCTGTATAAATTCTTCATTTAACAACTCTTGTGTATCTTGAGCATCAACTGGTTCAATTTCACTCTTGCTCCCACTATACATTTTGAGGATGTGACCCATCTCAAGAAATGTAGCTTGTTTGGAGACATTCACTTTCTTTTTTGAAGGCTTATAGAGGTAATATCCTTTCATTTCATTGTGATATCTTATAAAGGTAAATCTCATGAACCAGGGTGCTAGTTTGTTTCCAGAGAAGGCCTTAACAAATTCCTTGCATACCCATACACATGTGTGGGACGAAATGGGTTTCATCCCATTCCATAACTCGGAGGGAATTCAATTTTCCACCTTATTTGGTACTCGGTTTAATGTGTATGTTGCAGTTTGTAATGAATATCCCCAAAATGAAAGTGGAATATCTACATGACTCATCATCTAACTCACCATTTACAAACATTTTCGTTCCTCATTTCAATAACACCATTCCACTGTGGTGTAAAAGGCGTGAGCTGTGATTGAATCCCAAACACTCATAGAATACTGAGGAACACTTGGATCAGATATTCTCCACCTTGATACAATCAAAGCATCTTTATCTTCTTACCAAGCTGATTCTATACATCATTATTCGATTTCTTAAATTTTTTAAGGCTTTTGACTTATACCTCATTAAGTATACATAACTTTATCTACTCAAATCATCAGTAACATTAATGATTTTAGAATATCAACATATTTCTATTACTAAAAAGGGTCCACACCCATCTATGTGAACCAATCCTAGAAGCTATGTATCCCTTTTCACCCTATCCACCATAAGGCGGCTTGGTCATTTAAACATGTATACAAATGTAACATCTATCCAGTGGTTTTAGATCAGTAGAATCTAAATAGCAATCTTGTCATATCATTGTCAAGCGTTTTTTATTACATGATCGAGACGGTGATTCCACGACGGGATGATGTGTGACTCTTGTAAGATTGTTTCGTTATCGATTTCCTACACTGGGTTTTCATAATTAAATACATACATATCATTATTTAGATGTTCCATACCATAACAAGAATCTTTCTTACAAACGTATAAAACCTTATTTCGAAACATGATAATAAATCACTCCATATCCAAACATGATACATAAATAATGTTTTTGGACAAAGTAGGCACATAATAATAGTTCTGTAAAACCAAAATTATCCAAGTTTGGAATGAGACTTGGTAATCACCAATGGCCAAAACTGTCAGCCTCACACCATTGGTAGCTCAGAGATCCACCTATCCTCTGGAAATATTTATAAATATACTTTGTTCCAACATTTGAATAATGATGTAATCCCCACAAGCAGTATCTAAAACCCAATGTGTAGAAATGGAAATATTACACTCAATTAATAATGAAATTTTAGAATCCCCCCACTAATGGGTGTTGTTCCTCTTCCAGTTTCCTTACCTTCCACACGCAAAACATACCTCCTCCCATTCCTTACCCTGCCTCTATATCATCCCCTTCGTGGAGGGACGGTGCTAAGGGGCTTTAGACTATTTGTAAGTCCTTGGCCCCATTTCCTTGTCCTTTTTTTCTAAATTACCATAAAGACTATGGGTTTGTCACTCCCCATGTCCTTATATACCTAGAGAATTATGGACTGAAGTTTCGATAAAATCTTATCATTTTTTCTCATGTTGTAGTTGACAATAAATCTAGAGAGTGTCTTGGGATGTAATGATAGGAAAATATCTATACGCAGCTCATTCAAGAACTTAATCACTAAGATGTACATGCATTCAATGTAGCCAATAATCATTACTACATGAGGCCTAGCTCGTGCAAACACTCCAAGATTAGTGTAATAAAACGGCATAGACTCATATTTCTATTCTCTCACTGTTTATTTATTGAAATCCTTAATGTGATACATCATGCTATGCATGTCCATGTTTTCATGTTTCTTCATGAGCTCGTTAGTCATTACCGATAACATCAATAATTTTACATCTGTGGCTTCATCCATATGTTTATTACAGAACGATAGTTCTTTATAACTAGCCTCATTTCTAGGTGCAACTGGAATAGGATCTCCCAGCACATACAATTTCCTATAGTAGCAAAGGATGACGTGTAAACGCCTCTTTCATTCATGAAAATAGGTTTCGGTGAGATGTTCTTCCTTCTAAAGTACGATTCAGAATGATATTTTTTATATATTTTTCTCACTATTTCTACAAATTATGATGTTCAATGGTTTAGTACTTTATTACGATAATTCTGTGACAAATAAATAAATTAACAATTAATAGCCTCCCACTATTTTATTTATATCCAATAGCCCTAACCATTGACATTAGAATATTCTGTTTCCTAAATGTTCTAGTGGAAATGATCTATATTTCCATTCTCATTATCCCAACTTGGTTTGTTCAAAAAAAATAATGGATTTTAGGTAGTCATTCCAAATGCCAACTTCATTAGCTCGCAACTCCTTGGTTCGTTGAGTGGACTCCCCATTCTTAAAATCCTTTTATTTTGGATTTCCACAACCTTTTCCTATTGGTCACACCAAGTCCTACTATAACAGTCAACCCTTGACGTGAACCAATTAAAGTCAACCAAAAACCTTGAATTATAATTCCACAATAATTGAAATCACCCCAAATACGGTTGGTGAAGCACATTGAACCACGGTTCGATTATAACCATGATTATGGAAGGCTCTACCGACTTAATATTTCTTTGAGGTATTTTATACTTATAACTAAATTTAAATTTTATTATCATTGATATATGAATATTAATATTAAGTGGGATATACTTATGTGATTAACCATACAAAATATAATATTTACCCATAAGCCAGTTTTATTTTAGTTCCCTCTTGTACAACCGTTTAATTCATTAATTGTGAGAACGTGAAAACACACCCACATTAAATAAACAATGAAACTGGCAGAAATAAAACAAATTGTATGATCATGATCTGATTCCATTGGTTAGTTTATTTATTAGTTGATAAACTAACCCAATACATAGGGGTGAAAAAATCTTGAACCTCTTGGATGTGTGCTTACATCTTTATACATATCCACCTTATTATCTCCTAGGACTGGTTTTAACATGGATCCAAACCAGAGTCGCATACTCTATCTTGGGAGCTCCATCCATTACATATTATTTTATCTCACATGCTGTTGAGGGGGAAAATAGGGTTTTACATAAAATAAAATTTGGGCATGCAAGCCCTACATATTTATTAGGAGAAGGCTCATAGAGAAACAAATTTAATTTAAATAAATTAAATGAAGCTATTCAAATATAAAGGTCTTAGTCTAGCTCATGATCATCCAATCATGCAATGATATTTATTCATAATTAAATATATCATTCAATTATTAAATTGTTCTTGTTTTTTATAAATCATAATAAAATAAAATAATTATGTTTAATTAATCAATACTTTTATCATAAACACTTTTATGAATATCCTTGAGATTCACATCCATCATAATTTTAAACAGATAATTTCATTTAAAATTATCTTTTTACGTAACATGTACCTTGGAGGCAACCCAGTGAATTCACAGTCTTGACTACCCAATGGGTATAAATTAACATTACACATATGATAACATAAACACACACACACACATATACATATATATATAACACCTATCATGTGTTATTCCTAAGATTTATGTTAGAACTGTGGTACACATCTGAAGGGACTGTATAATAGAAGAATTTTTTTTAAATATACGTAATTTGGATGAGTATTCGACATATAGTTCTAACTACAAGGAGTGTAATTTTGTTCAACGTCCATATGAAGTACATGCCTAAGGACATGGCATTTATATATACATTATAATTTGTTGGAGTGCACGACATGTTTAGTGGGACACATGTCATTTAGTATCCATGTTACACAATATCTAGCTGAGAAATCCATGTTTGGAGTACACGATTCAACCCTAAATCAAAGGAACTATATGATGTGTTAAATTGATCACACAGAGTGTAATCCCGAAACCATGTTCCATCAATTCCTAGTCAACACACAGATTCATTAAGTCTTAGAAAGACACAAACAAATGACCGGATTTGGGGGACCAGCCTAATGCATTGAATCTTGACTACAGGGTGTGTACTTCTTAATACATACCTTGTATTCTTGTGTTGTTAGAACATGAACATTTGAAAGATCCAAATGAGATCCTATATATTATTTTGATAAAAAATTAATATAAAAGGTCATTTCGGAAAGGTGAATGATAAATGAGATAGGAGTAGAAGATCTCAAGATTCATATTTACATAATGATTAACTTGAATTGAAAAAATTAAATTAATAAATGTTTAAATAACCATGGAAAAAATTAATAATTATAATCAACAATATATATCTACTATGATACCACTTTTACATTCTGGGTACAGTAGAAGTGTGTTGGAGGGTGTACCCAACATTAAATTTTCCATTAACAATGATCAATTAGAGAGCTGTCAAGATAATAACATGTCAAATATTCGGAATAGAACTGAGAAAGAATGAAAAGGAAGTAAATCCCAGAACCATAGAGAGGATCATCATATGTTGGTTATAATTTATTTTATTAAAAGACAAGAATTACATTGATGTAATACTCTCTCTGTTGACGTCTTCGTTCACGATCAGATTTTATCCATCATTACATCATAGAATCCAATTGCAGGATTCCACGAGCAATGATCCACACATGATCCACATATCTCTGTATGTCAACAAAGGGAGCTCTAGGTGCTATTGTGGAAGAGCCTTCACATGCGATGTCCTCCTCAGAATGCCTTGTTTAGGTGGAGGAGGATCTCTCTCTCATAGCTTTAGGGCATTCTCGAAAGAAAATAATTCACTATTGGATTGGGAGGTTTCTCTAGATCTGTTATGCACATCCCAAAAAAATTTTCTATGTAAATAAGAATTACATAATTGGGATTTTAATTACATAGAATAATAAAATGAATTAATTACCTAAAATCATTTATTCATTTCATTTAATTCTTATTTAGACCTCATGTAGAATAATAAAAATTCACTATTATTATTACATGACATGAACCCAAATAATTAAAGGGTGTATATTAATATACACGACAAGTAAATGTTTATTTTCCATTTTCATTATTTCCACCACAATATTTATTGGACCTTGAATAATGACTATTTATTTCTCAAATAAATATTACTGCATTACTTGCTAATAAATATATATTATATCTCCCACAATATATTCTCTCAAATAACTAGTGTTGAAATAAATGCAACCAGACATCTCTGAAAAATTATTAAACCATAATAGAGAATAATATTTATTCAATTTATTAAATTAGTATTTAACAGAGATACATGGACACACTTAGTGTGTGACCCTCTAGTCCTCTTTCTCAGTGGAGTTAGTCGGAACAAGCATAAAGTCAAAGGTTAGCATCCAGAAACACACCAAGGCACCCGTAGAGAATGAATTCAATGCTGCAATGACATGTCACCTCCTACATACTCTTACTTTTCAATGTAATCCCTTTGTCATGATATCTCGAATCAAGCAGGTTGCATGCTAGTTCCATCAACCCATGTGCTCGATTATTTTTTCTATGACTTCCCCAGATTCAACAGGCACATTCATTAACATGTATATGGATTTATTTAGGGTATATCAATTCCACCAAAGATCGTGAGATATCTACTTTTTTATGAAAAATTAGGGAAAAATACTTTCATGCATTATCTATTAATACATTATTACTCAAGACGCACCCAACATATCCTACCTTGCTGCGAACAGTGTGTCGCCATAGTTTTTGTCAATATATCAAAGTGTGCGAGTTTTAATAGCCATTAATAATAATCATAATGTCTAATGACCAATACACACATCCACAGATAGGAACATCCAATGAATCTATGAAATTTTTTTTCCTACTAACAGGTCTCGTTCTCATAATACCTTCCTAGATATTACCATTGGAACACACCATGAGAAGGTGCCTCAATGTTTTATGAGTCCTCACCCTAAAGTACTGTATTATTTATGTCCATCAAATAACATCATTTGACCATAGAACATAAATTCAATAACTATGTTATGGAACTTCCAGGTTCTCATCATAGGAGGGATCCGGTATGAACTTTTAGTGCAACAACTATCCTTATGACATTATCACATTCATTGTCACACACAAGGACAAGCAGTATTTGATAATATATTTATTAATGAATATAGTACAAAGTAGTTGGTTCTAGGACACAGGATCTAACAATTATAAACAGGGATGGGTGAGACCTATATCACCCTCCAATTAATTGGATAAGTATTTCACCATCATGAAAAAAACAATAATGGAATAGGGAGTGAAACCAGTTCAATAATAGAATCATTCCACTATGATAGGCTATGAATTAATCCTTTAATACTATTATGGTTTGGGGATTGATTCCATTCATCTATAATTTTCATGCAAACGAGTGTTTATCTACTCTATAGATTATTTTCTATGATTATATGTATTCATAAAATGTATTCACTAATCCAATTTTATGATCTCGTGGTACATTATCATTGATTCCAATGTGATTCATCTCTTATGAAATAAAAATATTCATATGATGACTCATGTTTATAATCCATGATATAATAGGTATGTCATTCAAATTATATTATCATGTACTCATAAAATTATAATCATTATATGTTTATTTCTCCCTTCTTTTCTTTTAATGAGAATCTTAGGTCACTTTTTCTTATGTTTCCATTTTCATGGATATAATTAATGGTATTGTGAATGATATGTCTAATATGGGTCATAGATATAAATAAAATAGTGGGAGATGATGTCACTCAGTTATGGACTTGTTTTATAATTTCACATGTTTTCAACGGCACCATACCTTTACGATCCTCAATCTTGATTTGTGTTATGTAATGTGTATTAATCCAAAATGATGTAATATAAATTTCTGAGATTTTTGTAACATTATATAAAATTCCAAATAAAACTATACAAATAAAATACGATAACGATATTTCACCATTAAACTATCTTTTATAAAAAAATTTAAAATCATAGGGTCACTTATACATGAAAACTGATTTATTTGATATAAATATTTTCAATAATTCTAAGAGTGTCTTTTCCAAAACTATATAAGTAATCCATGTCTTATATCTTCTTCATATCTCCTTTACTTCTAATTCATATAAAAAAATCAAATCCATTACCAAAATTCCTCATAATAAACTAGATTATCTTGTCTCATTAATTTAATAAATAAGACTATAAGGTGTAAGTCATTGGTTATTTTCTGAAGATGTGGTAAAACATTTATGAAAATGTTTTAATTTATTTTTCTCTTCTTACTCCATAAGTTATTATTAAAAAATGATCACATAATGATATAAGTATATTACATAAATTTTTTTTTTATATTGGTATCATAACCCATATTAAACTCTATTCTAACCAATATAAAATGAAAACATCACTCATGTGTACGTGCATCCCACAGTCTCCACATAGTGGTGTAATTTATTTTCCCCCACCACATTACTTGGATGATTATCAATATAAAACTAATGAATATATATTTTATTTATCATAAAAATATTAATTTGAAAATATATTATATCATTTAAATTTTTAACCATACATCCGATAAAAAATTGATATTGTCTCTCATGTGTGTAGATTACAACTCTATAAAGGAATTGATTCATTTTTCATATCTACCTTTCAATAAAAATTCTAAACATTTACATGGAGAATATATATTAAATTTATATAATACTCCATTTTTAATGGTACACTATGGGAGTTTCAAAGATTGAAACCATTGAACCAAAACATACATGAAAAATGAAATGCTTAACACTTAAAAATGTAGATTCTAAAGAAGAATTATTAATAAATGGGTGTTGAAATTTTATAAGTGGACCATATATGATATTATATGTATGTAAATTTTTATTTTATATAAATTTATTAAATTTAAATTTATTTTACTGATGAATAAAAAAACTTTATTAGTGTATCAGGATTGAAGTAGTGGTTTATTTCACAATCTCAATATAATTTGTGATTATTTACAGATAACTTTCCATTTGAATAATTATATGATATTTTTATCTCAAGATAAATGTATTTTAATCTCAAAGGTTTATTTATATTTTTTTAAAATTTTTATTTCCATTTTACCATATCTAGAATTTAAAACTCCAAATTAGTGTATAGGACAAAATACTATTTTTAAAAATTCTAATTGTAAAATTTTCATTACATTAATAATTTTTTTTTAATTTTTTTATATTTTTTCAATATTATTTTATTATAGATTAATTTCATATTACCCATGCTTTACTCTATATTAAATGTTTTAAATGTAATATTCTTGTCATATTTGATATATCTACCTTTTTACAAAATGTGTGAATATAATAATTGATTAACGCACACCACACAAAATAAAATACTTCAATAGTGACCTCTATTTGATATAAATATTCACTTAAAAGTTTTAGTGGTTACATACCAAATTTGTTTCCTAATATTATTGATTTTTTTTAATTTAAATAAATAATATCAAAATTAAAAGGGTCTTTTCCTTAAATAAGTTTCTATAGATATTTAATGTTATTTTATTCTATGTCAACATCCATTGATTAATGTTATGATATAATGTGGATATAGTATAATGATATAGTCCAAATAATTTCTCAGGGTGTCATATGATCATTTTAACAGAGGAAAATAATTACATTTTTTATGAATGTTTTTCAAATATTGATAATTACAAATATTTAATACATATTGATGAAGTGGTAATTTTTATTAATATAAATAATGGATTAAAATTATTATGTGACAGGTGGATCCCATAATTACATTTCCCCTCAATGAATATTTAGATCTCATGGGAAAAAACGTGATGAGTATTTTTTATATTCTATACCCATTTAAGTAATATGTATTTGCACGAGACATTGAAGGTAAGCTTTAGATATCAAACAATATGAATTCCATCATTATGAAAATGGTTATTAATATCCATTTGATTTTTAAAAAAGTTATGATATCAATTGATAAGTTGTATGTTCTTGAGTTTATTTATCTATATTTGTTTAATCATCTCTTATTCTTTCTGCATTATTCATGCATAATTTATTATATGATATCCTTCGTTGTATGCATTCCCTTACTGGGAATTTGATTAAAACAAATTATTTTATTTCCATAGATACTAAGAAGTATTCTATGATTGATTTAAATGTTAATTTTAGAGGGAATAATATTGTACTAATAGAAGATACTATATTTTATTTTATTTTCTAAATCTAATGTGAGAATATTATATGGGTCTAGCTTAACTGGACCACTAAACTATTCATCCCTATATGATGGTATAAATTGCATGAATAATAAATTTATTAAACTAACCATCATCATTATGATACTATGTTTGAGTTTTTTATAGTTGGAGTCAAAGAATGCTTTGTCCGACCCCTGGGAACTCATTTTTAGAAAACATGGATTATTTATCATAAAACCGTAATATATTAATTTTAAATTCCTATGTAAAGGATAATATCAAAATATTTTAATAAATTAGGGATTATATGGTTTCTAATAAAAAAATTATTATTTGAATACTTGAAAGTGGATTTATCTATGTCTTATATACACCTAGGGGTAACAACAGCGGATGTGGTGTATTGTTTATTGGACGGATCATATTTGTACATGAATAGTGGGACTACAACAACACACATATCTAGAAACACATGAGGGATATGCATCAATATATTTAAGAACTCTTGGTGGACCATTATGATTGATTTGAGAGTATTGTTATTTTTTAAAAATAGACCCCCATGACACGAAATTATGATTACAAAGAGCATTGATAATGAATTTACATTATATCACAAGTTAATAAATCTTTGTCTCATATTATTATTTTAAATAATATAATATTTTAGGTTTTATGTTATGGAGGTTTAGGATGATTAATTATATTTTGCGGTACATTACTAGAATACAACCCCTATGTTTAGTGTGTATTGTAGTGAAAAGTTTATATAAAGACTAATGATTGTATATTTTGAGGAAATGTTTTTTTAGGTATTTACAACCTTCAGGATAATATGATCTTTGAAATTTTGGTAATTATGGGTTAGTACAATTTTGTAATATTTGTTGGATCATATAGATAACCATGTACCTGAAAAATGATTTTTCATATAAGTGATCAATGTTATTTCAAAATAGGATCAATATAGTGTATAAAACATTATAAGATTAAGGTTAATTGAATATTATATTCTACGACGATCGTTCATGTTAGGAAAACATATTGTGTTAACATGTTGAAAATATTTGTTTTTGTAGAAGTTTTATATTGATATAGGTTATTTATCAATAAAATTATCATATTCTGTATAATTTAATATTAGGGTATATAAATGTTGGCATATGATTAATTTTTCTTATAGGTAATTGTTATGATGATCTGGAAAGGAAATGTTATTAAATAATTATTATTTTAGTGTTTAGAAATGAATCAATAATATTTTTAAATATTTTAATGAAAAATTATTTATGGAATGATTTAAGTTGAACAGAAGGTGATATTGATGATGCTTTGGAGAACAATATAATATTTCTTCATATAATGATTATTTCATATTGGATATGTTCTCAACTGTTTATAATCATATTTGGTGTTTTATAGTTATATTATGATGAAATTTTAACCCTTCAATGGTTATTCTAATTCACTATATTTAATTTTACTACATTTACATGAGAATTCAACTTCAGTATTAATTTCATAGAGTATGAGATGATATGGAAGAAGAAATTTATAAAATAAAAACTAGAGGATTAAATTATACTTATGAAATGGAATGAATTAATGTAATTTTACTTCATTGTGTTCCCTATTGAAATGGTAAAAGGATCCCTCAACTATATAGAAAGGATCTTAAAATAAAAATTGTATCCTATTAAATTAATTTCTAATGAATTTATTATATTCATTATTCCATTATGATTTTTGACTTAATTCTCATTAACAATTTAAGGACAATGTTATATATTACTCTCTATTATTCTTTAAAATTTATATTTCCATTGTATATCAAAATTTTCAGTTCTAACTAATGTTACCCTAATATGGGAACCTAATTCTATGTTATATTAGGTAACAATTATGTTTTCGACTTTCCATTTTCAATTGATGTTTTGTTGTACCATTTTATTATGTGTGATTTCAAAAAAATGACTCTTAAATATTTAACCCTTCATTTTTATGATGAAATTTTACCAAAAAAATAGTTTTAATGTTTGAGAATGTGACACCTATAACATTTGGTTTAATAGAATACAATTCCAATTGAATTTCTTAACATACAATATTGATATTTAAGCGAACTATGATGTACTAAAATAGTTATTGAATGAAAGTGTCTAAAACAACCAAGTCATTAAATTGGTGATATTATTATGAATAAATAAATTAAGAAAATTTTACATAAATAATATATAATTTTAAATTTTTTTATTAATACATAATATATATACTCAACATTAAATAATGTCACTTAATTATTCTAAGATTTATTTTATCAAAAATGTTTTTTATTTTATTTTATGTGGGGATATTATAATTATTTTCTAAAAAATTTATAAAACACATTAAAAAATATATTCCAATTTAGAACACAACATTTTATAACAGAACTAAAATTTATTTTTGAGATTTTTAATAAATGGTTGTTTTTTCGGTAGAATATTGAATGAATTCCAGTTTTGGTAAAATAGTCCTTTTCATTAAATAATTTAATTTAGAAGAACTATTGTATTTTTAATTTGACATTATGGTAACATATTTTTCCCTTATTTAAAATAATATAATTAATTAAATAGAAATTTTTATTATACTTGATTTTGGTGTAAGTTCATTTTTGGGATTAAAATGTGTTTTTATGAACACTCTTCTTCAATGAATTTTTTTATTTTATATTAACTTTTTATCAAACATCAATAAATTTAGTAATGAAAATTAGATTCCATATTTATAATCTTGAGGTTGAAAATTTATAAATTTTATATTTTTTGTCATTATGAATTGTGTCCCTAGTAATGAATTTTCACTGTGGTAATAGTAAAATATCATAATTACATTTAAAAATATATGAAAAGTTTTCTATGTCAACTCAAGAGTTTCATTCATCCACCAAATTAATTAACTCAACCAAATTCATCCTATGTTTGAATATATTTTATTTTGGTGCCAGTTTACTTTACTAATGATATTGATATTATTTAATGACTTGGAAAAAAAGTTTCATTCTCTCAACAAAAATTTCACTTAAATGTTTCCATATGGAAAAAATAATTGGTTAAAGATTTTATAATTTAATGTTTATAATCAAAAATTTATTTTTATGATTTTTTTTTTAAATTTTTGCGGAAAATATATTGAAAAAGTAATACTGTGGATGTTTATTTTAATTCAACAATAAATTTTAATGAAATTTAATAAATCAATTTTCCCAGTATAAAAATGTTTTTACTTATTATGGAATGAAATTGGTTCTGATAAAAAATAATTAAAATGTGTTGAATATAATGAGTATTAAATAGTTTATGTGGTTCAATGATGCAGCGTGGAGAGACACCGGTTTTTAAAAAAAATGAAGATATAGTAGAGTCATGAATATGTCAAGGCCTATGTATATAACTCAAAACTAATGTACTTGGATGAAACTGGTTGAATGCTGCTAAAAATATACATTTCACATCATGAATCAAGAATTAAAGACATGAAATATTTCATAAATTAGAGGATCAATCCCACACATTGAATGTTTTGAAAGTGATTTCAATGTGTAACATGATGGGGTACAAGATGTGCAAGAAAGCTATGACACATGATGTGAAATATTTCTTACAGAAACAATATTTTTTGTGTAACACATAAATGGAATAAAAATTGGTTTTAAGGACTCAAAATTTGAACATTCAATGATATTTATTTTGTAACACATTTATTTGACCATGGGATGGATGAGGGGTCTAATTTTAAAAATTTATTATGGCCTAATGGCTCTTTCACGTCTATAAATAAGAGTCTAATGGGGTATTATAGTGTTATATTGGAGAAGGAATCACTTTAAAATTTCATGATACAAATTTATATCCTAGATTTTATTTTATTTTGTATTATATTGATTCCTTCAATGTTTCAGGCTTTACAAATCAACACAACATACCCATACATAGAGGGGATTTTTATAAAAGTTATTTGGAAAGGGGATGGATTTACCAACTATTATGTTTGAATTTATATATTCAATGGAATAAAACTTTTCTATTTCCATTTACAACTACATATAATTTTTTATTTGGTTTTTTATTCCAAATAGTTTTACACTAGATTCATACTCTTTTTATTAAATTCACTGGATTAATAATACACATTTACCACTATCCAATTCATATATATTTTTTCAACTGAACAAATTAGGGTTAGGGGAGATTTCTAGACAATCTTCCACATGTGTGAGAAATTTTGTTTGGGGATGTTGTTAATTAGTGAATAACTATTCAAAACTTTCAATATACTTATTTTATAAAACCTACTAATTTTAATTCCATATAATCAAGAATCTGGATAAGGATATTGAGACATGATTTGAAATTCCCTCACAATCACCACTTGGAGAAGGGAGAGAGTTAAATAAAAATAATAATCTCTCTCTTACCATCTAGTTGAAGTGGAGTTGTCAATAATTGGAAACAATAATAACATAGAAATAAGTTTACCCTTAAATTTTCAGTCAAAATATATCATTGATTTATTTCAAAAAATAAAATAAAAAATCTTTTTTTATAACATAAAATTTATAAAAGTCAATTGAAATTGAATTTTCTTCAAGACTATAAAAACTAGAGAATCCATTTTTCATAAACTCAACATTAGGAAGATACATATATTAACGTCTATAATATAATAGGTACGAATTGTTTTCCACACCCTATAATAGGAATGCATCACACAATAACACAAAACACTTACATAACACTTATCTAGTGGTTGTGTTAGTAGTAAAAAATCAATGAAAATGGTTTTAAAAAACATTAGAATTAATATGTTTTAAATGAATTGGGGTATTCCAATAATTTAAAAATTAATTATAACGAATATTTAATATTAAAATTTTTTATTTTAAAATACTCATTTTATCATGAGGTCTTTGAAGTAAAATTTAATTAATAGTACCAAAAAAGAGTTCAATAATAGTTTATAATAAAAAATATTATATTATATGTTTTATAAAGTATGAAAGTATTGAAATAATAATGTTTTGATGTAAAAAGGTTGAAAAATTCTTCCATTCTCTCACTTTGTGCCACCTCTATCATATGTACGAAATTAATAAATTTTGATGGCTAAAAATATGTTACTATATTTAAGGTTAAAATTAGAGAATAATGGGATTAAAAAAGATTATAATTTTTAAAATTACACATAAGTATATGAAAATTTTATTTATTGAATATATTTCAACCATAAACTATATTAGCATCAAAATTTAGGACACATGATTCCAATTTGACATGAAAAACATTTTATTATATTTATCTATTTTTTGTAATTCCTTTTGTATTATTTCCTTCAGTACAAAATGAGAAAAATTATTCTATCTTCATTACAAAAATTGGGATAATTATTTCAGAATCTAACTATCTAAATCCCTTTCCAATATTCCTCTCCACCACATAATGGCTCTGGTCTCATCAAATGACCATCCTATAAGGCTTAAGGTGTAATCCAATAATGGTTTTACAAAGAGATATATAGATTCTAACTGATTGATTAAATTTTTATCCTCTGATAAATTCTTCAATTATTCAATACATTTTTTATATAATAACATAAATTTATTAAATACACATAAATTATATATTTCTTGTGTAAAATAAATATTATTTTCTATCTATCATATGTAATGAGAAAACATTTCCCTTGGACGCATACGGTCTACCATCTCCACATATCAGTGTAACTTATTTAAAAAAGAAACATTATTTGTTTGATTATAAATATGGATCTAAATAATATATATGATACTAATTAACTAATTATTATTCTATATAAATTATATATCATTTACCTTGTTTTCCTTTAAACCAATGAAAATGATAATTTCACTCATGCGTACATGTGAATTACTATCTCTAAAAAACAATGTGATTTGTTTTTCATATACACCATTGAATAATGATTCTAAATATGTATATAATTAATATAATTTATATATATATATTATTATTAACAATATATAGATTATGGAACCATAATAATGATGCACAATCTAAAACTACAAAACTATAATTTATATGAAAAAACAAACATTTATGACATAAAAACAAAAATTATAATAAAGAATAATTAATAAAGAGTTGTTGAAATTTCATAATTGGGTAAAAAATGATATTAATAGTTTTTATATGTATATTCTATTATTTTGTAACAAATTTAAATTTATTATAAAAGTGGTTAAAATCATTTACAAATAATGTCATGCTTGAGGGAAGGGATAAATTTTTAATATCCAATATATTAAGAATTGATTACCTATAAATTTTCATTGGGGGTTATATGGTATTTAAATAATGAACCAATTTATATGATTATCCTCTAGTTATTATTTAAATTATTATTTATTTATTTCCAACTTTTATTACTCAGAAACTCCAGGTGCATATTTTAAAGAAAACACACCTTGTTTCATAATTAGTTCACTAATATTTCTTTATTCAATTACCTTATCTTATTTTTAAAATTTTATAGAGTGTTTTTAAAATTATATAATTATTAGTTATATTCATGTTTTTCTACAATTTAATTTATATTAGAGGTTAAAAATAAATATTATTATTATTTTTCATACATGAAACTTTTTACACAAAGTGGGAACATAATATTTTTAATAGAAAACAATAGAAGTTGTTTTCTGTTAATCATGAACACTATTTGATTAAAATAATACATTGAAACGTTCCTTTATAATTTACATAGAAATATATATTCTTAACATTTTTTATATTTTGATATTTTAAATATGTTATTTGAAAATGAATATGGTATTTTCCAGAAAAATATTTATAGGGATAGTTTAAATATATTTCCACCAATTATATGAGTCATGATAAAAATTACTATTTAATAAGGATATACTATAATGACTCAAAATATTTTATTTATATTTACATCATATGATCATATAGGTAGGGAAATGTGTTGATATATTGTATGCTAATTCTTCTAATATGGATAGTTACAGATTATTAGGGCATGTAGTTTAAGCTGTGTTGTTTACTCATATAAATAAAGAATTAGGCTTATTATGCGATGAGAGGGGAATAGAAAACATTTACCATATATGAATTGGTAGGTCTCATAATACAAAAAAGGTGGTTATTTGTAATCTCCCTTAAAAATTTATGTATGATTTCATTGAACAATTTATCGATGGTAAGTTCATAATATTTAGAAATATGAAATATATCATTTTCAAATCAGTAATTTATGTTTGTGTGATTATGAAAATAGTTATTATTTACACATATATGTTTCATGACCATTTGATTATTTATTTTTAATTTTTTGATCATCATTTATTCCACACATGTTATTTATGCCTTTGTTATTCCCTTATTTATTCTGATGTATGAATTACCTTACTAAAAATCTACGTTTAGGGTATTATTTTACTTCCATTCAATAATTATTATTGGATGTTTTATATTATTAATATATTAGTATAATCATTTGGGAATAAAATTTTTCAAAAATAAAGCTATTTTGTTATATACTTTTTCAAATATAATGAGAGATTCAATCATGTAATTTGTATTCCAAGACTAGTATACTATCTGATCCCTCATGACTGGATCTATAATGACTAGTGAAACTGTATTAATGTAACCATTTCATCTGGGAAACTAGAGTCAAGTCTATTAAAAATCATACCACACATGTCTTGTAATGGTTCATTCATATGAACAAATGCATTCGTTATACTTTTTCATCAAATCTAGAAAGATCTTATCCATTTTTGTATCAACTGTTTGGATAAATTACTTCTTGAAGAATTCCAATTTAATTTACTCCTATTTTATAAATTTTATCGTGTTAATATTCTATATATTCATGATAATAGTACATTAATGATATTAATCATCTTTTATGTGGCCTATTTTTAGGAAACAGTTTTCATGGTTTGGTAGTTTCAGATTGGATAATATATTTTCAATAACATTGATCTATTTTCTAGTATCTAATGGATCAAACGACCCATATAAATAGGTCTCACATTATAACATAAATAATTTAGTGGAATGTATATCAGTCTTTGGTGTAACCATATGCTTAACATGGCCATGTTTCCAGCCATATCTTGACAAGCTTGAGTGGGCATAATTATAAGAAATAATATCCTAGATCATAATCAATTTGGTTTATCATGAGTATATTCATTTCATTTTATGTCAAATTTTTTTTTTCCTACTATTCTTTCCAGTTCCAATAATTGAATAAAAATAAAAACATTCTGTAAGCATCATGATATTATAATTATAGTGAACAACAATATACTCAAGGAAATCATTACTATGATTTATAAAATTATGACACGTTCTTATTTAAAAAAGACACATTAGATTTATCATATGTCAAAAGTTTTCATAAACTCTTCCAATACATTTTAATGGTTTATAATTATAAATTTGAATTAACTAAATAATTTTCATCATGGTGTGTAGTCATAATCCCATTAATCATATAGTCGTGATAATCAAGTTAATACGCAATCCCAAATTTTCATTATTTATAACCCTAGGTGAGCCTATTACATAACCACATAAACATTACATTATTAATATAGGGATTAATTTTCATATAGAAGACACAATATTTACTTTACCAAAACCTAAGAATTTTATCATATATATTGAAATGTCTCTATGGTTTTATACTTTGTAATCTATTAATAATCTACAAAAATAACATAACCATGGAAATCATACAAACTATAGTGATATGAGAATAATTTATATAATAATTTAATCATTGGAGCTGAATATTCAACACATTTTATAATAATTCATGTGTGGGGATTGTAATGGTTTAGTTTATATGAATAATAGACACATAATAATAGTATTTCATAATTTATCTTCAACATATCCTAGAATGTTATTCTATTGTAATACATTCCTTAGATATAACATAATAAAAACCATTCTTGATAACCTAGAAAAAAGGATGATATGAATGGGTGATCTAAGATTCTTAGTATGGGTAACAATAGGACGTGTCAATAAATCAACAAAAATTAGAATAACGGTATGATCCATTATCAAAACAAAAGAATATAATGACAAATAATTTCAATATCTTTATCAATGATTAATGGAATACAGGTTTTTCATAACAAAATACAATATCTGTATGTGTGTGGAATATTAAAAAATAAACCATTATCCATGAAATAAAATCACAAAAATAATAATGTATCAAAATTATAATAATATATCATAATTAACAAGTAAAATAAGTAACAAGTTCACTAATTAGGTTTTTCACATGCAATCTTAGAGTTTGAAATTGTTCTGAGGGTCTTGAGGTTGATAACTCGAGACATGAATCAGAGGGGGGAATGCCTTAGGATTATTCTTTTAATAAGGTCCCTTTGTCTAGTTTAGTCACACACAAAATTCTTCAGACCATCATGCTAGCCCCCAATAGTTGAGGAGAATGAGTTTAATGCTAAAAATGTTGATGGTGAGGCAACTCATATGGGAAAAGGTTTGAGCATCTTGGGAATTATAGACCATAGTATGGTGGCCTCAACTATAATGTTCAATATGATAACAATCATAAATAGATAGATAATCCATTTAATGATTTTGAATGAGACTCATTCAGGGCCTCCATAGATGAACAGAAGGTCCTTGGGAATGTGTCCAGTGATAAATGTTCCAGTTATATTGGAAAAACAGAGTAGGAGGTTATGGATAGTAGGTTTCTATGATCAAGGAGAAATTTGATCCAGAAGGGAAAATATTAATAGGGGAAGGATTGAATCTTTTTTACTCTTCCAATGGAGTCATGGTCAATGATGTAGTTTAAATATCTGTATATGGACATCCAGTGTAAGATAGGTTTTGTGCTTATGTAATCATTGGAATTATACATGAGTTTTGAAGAATATGTGTTTGAATAGGTTCTGTCTATCAATGCTACTAAATAAAAGGATTCTAAAATGATGGGTATATCATTAAGGGTGTATCAAAATGGGGAGAAATATACCAGGATTGACAAGAAGGATCAGTTCTTAGATTGGGGATTCAATAATGGGAATTTTATCCTTGTGGTTTACATTCAGTCATGCGAAAAGCTAGAATTTCACATCAAATATCTTCTAATGAATGAATCAAAAACTCATGTAAACTATATATATTTGAAATTATCTAGGAAGATGAAATATTATATGATTAAACTACCTATAAATTACACTGTTATGTCTTTTTGAGGTTCAAAAATTTTATTCTAACTTTTTTCCAAAAAAGTGTTTGGAAAATATTTATTCAGGTCCTCAAATAATGTTGTAAGCATTAAATCATTTTCACACATGCCTTGTTTATCTCATGATTTATACATATTAAAAAAATAAACTGGTGGGATATAATATACCAACCCATCACATAATCTTAAACCATAATTTTTCAACATGATCATAAAAATTATTAATTATTTTATCATAGTATTACCTATGATATAGAAATGGATTTCCAAATTATTACATCTTATGATAGTAAACCCCTAATTAAGTAATGGGTTTCATAGAATCATCCATAAAACATAATCATCATCATCCATCTAGAAAAATTAATTTGATGGTGTCATTGTATAATATCCCCATTGATTCTTATGTAACATCCAAGGATGTTATCACAAAATAAAAGTTCTAATACAAGATAATTTGAAAATTTATTGTAAAAAACATGATTTTAATTTTCAAATTAATTATTTAAAATAAAAAAGATATTAATTAAAAAAAATCCATAAAATGAAACATGCAATTATATAATGTAATATTCAAATAACACAGTAGTTTTGACTGTTGAAAAATTCATTTGACATTATACATTAAAAACAAATTCTATTAACACATTTGGTAAAGTTAACCCCTTTTGAAAAATAAAAATATTATTATTTTTAAAACCATTTAAGAAATCAAAATATAAGTAAAAAAAAAATATTTAGTCATCTTAGAATATTAAAATAATTTATTTAAAGTATTTTAAAGTAACTATAAACATGGATTAAAAATCATCATTAATAATAAAGAATTAATATAGGGTTTTTTGATAATATTTTCTCATTAATTTTAATAAGAAAATGGTATAAGTTTGTAAAATTAATTTAAAAATAAATAAATTACTAGATTATAATAAAATACTTTGTTTCCATATATTTGAACTATCTAATTTAACTAAACTAAAATATAGCATAGGCAGTCTCAAAACAAAATGAAATTGTATCCTAAACCACTTAAGTATGCCCTCGTTTTACTTCATATGCATTAAAAAATAATTATAATAAATATAAGTTTAATTTTAATCTATTAAAAAGACATATTCACACACATAATATAATATATTATTTAATTATTACAATTTATTAACCATTTGTCAAAATTCATTTATAAAAATCACTATTTCTTGTAATTATTGTTTCATTTTTAATGAATTTTATATTTTGTATTTTGGGTCCCTATAAATTGATCAGGGTTCCATAATATCCATAATTTTAATCATTTAAAATGTATCACAAATAATAATTATAAAAATATTTATAACTCTTTATATTAAATAGTGAGGTAAAATTAATTATATCACTTTGTAGTGATTGTAATTTATATGCACATGTGAGTGATGTTTTTAAATTTCGAGGATTGAATGAAAGAAATAGAAGGAATAATTTAAATCTATAAAATAATCATGAAATAATAAATATCAGAAAAGTTCATTATATAAGTCTTTATTACCATTCATGTAATAATAAAATGAAAAATAAATTACATCACATCATGGAGGTGGTAGTCTACACGTTTCCTCAAGCCACATTATTATTTCACAATTTAAGGAAAGGTAAGTGGGTATATTATATATTTTACTTCTAGTTGGATAATTATTTCATATATATTTTATATAAATTTTAAACCCATAATAATAATAAATCGTGAATGGTTTTAATAAAAATGAATCACATCTCTATATGGTGGTGGTAGTCTACACATATGCAAGAGAACAATATTCATTTACAATTTCATGGGGAATGACATGAAAATTGATTTTAAATTAACTATATTAACATATCATTATATTTTAGATAATTATTTTATAATTTAAATATTTATAAAAAAAATTATGGCAGTATAAGAATAAATAAAACAAAAACACTTGTTGAAGAGATATGCCTCTTATTTTGACAACCACCTATGGATTACACTATAAAATTTCATTTTTTTGTATATTTATCAAATAAATTCCTCTTGATAATTTATATAGATATTAAGAAGGTAAATATATTGTGATTATATAATATATATGGAACATGAAGTGTGAGGAAGAGAGTATATGTTGTCTTATTTTATTAGTTAATTATGGAAAATACTTATAATTTTATAAAATATTAAAATAAAAAAATTCCATAATCAAGAAAAATGGATCAAAATTCATTAAATTAAAAATATATGATTTTATATGATAGAATAATTCATTAAGTATTATGGAGATATATTTTGAGAAAATTTTAATACTTATCTAATTATTTATACCCCTTGTTAACCTCATTTATCGTTTATAAAAGTAGTTCATTTTTAACATAGTTGTTCTTCATAATGACCAATAATAATGATTAACTTATTATATAATATTACTATTTTTTTCATATTAGGGAATCCAATTAATCAAATAAATCTCTACAATTTTTAGAATTTTTTCAAAAAATTAACAAGATAAAAATGACGAAAAATTGTTTTCTTTATAAATGCGTGTTTTTCTATTAAAAATTTTGGATTCCAAATATAGAATAAAGTATTTTAAAATGACATTAGTTTTTTTATGATTCATAATATGTACATAAAAATATTTTTAAATAAATTAATAAAATTACTTTTTAAATACATGATTGGAAAAGAAAATTCTACATAAAGTAGGAATCATTTAAATATTCAATTATAAATTAATATTTTTAATGAAGCTCCAATATTTAACCTTATGATAATTTTTATAAAATAATTTTAAAATTGATAAAATATTTATAATATTAAAATTGTAAAATTATTATAAAGTAATTAAAGTATTTTCGTAAAAAAAAGAAATAAAAACTATTTCCTATGAAAAAGTATTCTTAAAGAGTAAAATGATATCCCTAAAAATATAGTTCTTATTTAATAAAAATTATTCAATATATATATATTATGTAAAACCATTTTAAATATATTTCATAATTTGTGTAATCATATTTCTAGAATCAAATCCGTTGGATTGGTTATAAAGGTAAAATTTATCACTTCCCTTTTAGACTGGGGGTCATTTATGTAGAATTATATCAAATAATTCATGTCAAATTTGAAGAAAAATACATTCAAAATCTTATGGTGCTACAAAAAGAATTACACCCTTCAAAAACCATTGTTTTGATCACCACTACATGACATACATTGAGTAATTATCAATTACAAACCAAGATTGGTCCTAACATCACCTATGTGTCTCCATTATATAGTCCTACTCATCCAATTATAGATGACCCCAATAAATTAAGAGGCTCATAATAGTCATGTCATGACACTCTAATCTATATTCCAGTTCTCAACTAATAGTAATGGTAAACATACCATCCTCACCCAAAATATTATCCTACCAATATAAAAAAATCTACCAATCCCTGACTTTCACTGAAACAAATGAGATCACACCCCACTCTCAACAAAACACATATAATGATCATTTTTCATATCTATAATTTTCCAATAAATAATGAATAAGAGATTGAAATTATGAGATATTAATCAACACAGAGTCAACAGAAAATCTCACTACACACAGTAGCACCAAAATAATTATCATCATAAAACACATTGACCACATAGTAATCCATAAACTAATAAGAAACAATACCTAACCATCATACAATTTTCCCCATTACATAATTATTTTCCCTGATAAACCATTCCAACCATCACTCTCAACATTAAATAATATTGAATATATAGATAACCATCTCGTTGGATATTAACCATAAACTACCTTATTATTATCCCAACCCTCTAGGAATACCAAATCATACTACCCATTTTAATTATATTACTGAAGTTAATATAACTTATAAATAACAAATCCTAGGCCCACATGACTAAAAAATTACCATACTTATCCTGAATGTCAATATCATCCCACTAAATGCACCATAATTACCCCATATCAAATAATCATGAGGAATCTCACTCATGATGAAGATCACTACACAATCACCCACTTCCTGGGATTATTTCGAAAACCACAAATCACCACCCAGGTTGTACCATTCCAAAACCTAATTATATATGATCACTATCTACTAAGCCATAAAAACACCAAAACAAACTTGTTTAGGAATATAACTAATCCTTCCTTCCAAACCCAACCAAATTTCTATTTGAATTCAAATTTATTTACATTTTAAACGCCCATGGAATTTCACAACAGCTTCCCTAACCCAATCAAAGGTATCCATATACTAAAGGTAACCTATGAACACTCTAAACTATCTCCCATTCATATTTTTCATATTCCAATTAATCTACACACTATACAATTACTAGAAAAATTCACAATGGGTTTCTATGTCCCATAATGCATGTATTTATGAAAAAATCATAGTTAGTCAATCACAGCAACTTAGATCCACATAACATGTCAAAAAATACCATTATTTGTTTTAGTGGGATGCCACAAAATAATTAAACAAATGAACATTATATAAGTTTTTTTAATATAAATTAAATAAAAAGATTATTATCAACCAAAATCAATAAATGTAATTAATTATAATTTCATGTTATTTCAAAATTTCAAATATAAAGAATAATCAAATTCCACATACATATAAAAATATATATCCAAATAAAAATATAAAAATATTAAACAACAAAATCATAATTGAATAAAAAACAATATATCATCTTTCTAAACCAATAACAAAAATCCCATAAAAATTTAATCGTAGATATCATACTGGAGAGGTGCTAATAACATACAAAACTGAGGTCTATCACAAGCCTGAACCAATTCAAATATTCAACTACCTATCCCCAAATTGCAATAAATAATAAAATATTCTCTAATACTTTTTTAATATACCATTGTCAAAATTACTATCCATTATCTTAGTTGAAGTTTCACATGGCCTCATGTGGGGCTCGTCATATGCCATAGGAGACTTACTACCAATAAGGGCATAAATAATATATTTGGGATACAGTGGACATAATATAATGACAGAAAATAATAATCCATTACTAAAAAGAATCTAGAAAAAAATAACCAAAGTGCATAAATCAAAAATACTTTCTTCTATTAAAATGATTGTGAATGAAACATAATCATTTATCCTAAATTATCATGTATAAAAAATATCACAAAGAATAAATAAATAAGGGAATAGAAAATACAATGAATTTCTAAAATAATCTTAAGCCTCACCGAGACTAGGTCTCAAATAAAAATTTATCTACTCCCACTAGATATATTTTGCAACATATTATTAGAATGTCACACAAAAGGTCTATACACACACTAGGGTTCCCATGCAAGGGGTCAGAAATACATCCCAATAGGGTATAAAACATTTACCATAATCTGAACCATTATATACATGTGTTTCCACAAGAAATGTAAATTCAATGTGTTAACAACACATAAAAATGCATTTCATGTTAGTTTATGCTTCCAAACCACAACAACACCATATGATACCACAATCAATCACCACTAAAATATTAATTTTACTAGTGTCATATGAATATCCCATGGCCTTAATATAATGTATGTGGTCATACCATATCACGTCCTCTACCTAATAACATGACGCACGCCTATCATAGGGCGTGGAAAAAAATTATTTCCTAAGTTAAAATGTTGTAATTTGGATGTCCTAGTAAGTCTCTCGAAGAGGAGTGCACACAAAATGATTTGTCACATTAAAATGAGTATAAAAATGTGGTGTTTGTGAAATTAAATTTGAAATTAAAATGATTGAAAAACTATGTTATTAAAAAGGGTGATTTGGTCGGGGTCAATTTCGTAATTGTAATTCTATAATTGTTCAATTTAATTCAAACCCCTTCTTCACTATTGATTAATGTGAGTTTCCACAAACGTTTCCTCTCACTTCCTTGGTGAAATAATGATGGTGAGAGGAAAACCTTACCATGATCATGGTTTGGTCAACTCTCCTTCCATGTGTAAAGGAGTTGTATTAAATATACTTAATTGAAATGGGAAATACCCGATCAGGTATTGTTTATCCCAAACAATAAAGAACATTCACGACACCTTTTACACGTACTGACGATCGTCAAGTACTTCACCACTAATCTCTAGTCTATTCCATCTTATATAAACCAAAAATAATTGGAGGGAGATTATGATTATTTTACCAAGACAAAAATAAATAATGGAATTAATATTCAATAATGATCGCACTTGACAATAAAATCCTCTATAATAATTTAAAAAAAACATTGAATAAAAAATAAATTTATTCAATTGCGTCCATGAACTCACGCATTATAATGTAGAAAACCAACATTTCCCCAATCACTCCAAATGTTTACCCTACCATGGTAAGGGTGATTGAGATGAATGGGGAAGAAGAAGGAATTACAAAACTATAAAAATGAAAAATAAATAAAATCTAAAGATGAAAAGTTCTTCTCCTTGGTGTCCTTGGAGGAATGGGATCGAGAATGGGATGCTTTGATAGGTTGGAGCTCTCCTTTTATGGCCAGACTTTGTCCCCAGTATGTTGACACGTTGTAGCTCCAATAAGTGAAATCTTCACGCATTGAGCCCTTCTTTGAAAATGTTCATAATTTCCGTTTCCGTGTCCCCTCAAACACTCAGTGTATTTGGACATGTATTCCGAGAGTTATATCTGCTTTACGCTGAGCATTTAATCTGTCCAGTGGGACTCTCTAAAAGGAAATCATTCGCATTACGGTGATTTAATGACCCCATAAACGGACACTTAACGCGGTGGTTCATTCATAAAAGATGCTCCATAACTCCTTTCTCTTCCACCAACCTAATATCACAATATTTGGGCCCACCATGAATGTGTTATGATGTTTGCACAAAAACAAGGCATAACTGAAAACAGTTTTCTTTCTCCCACTTGTCAGCTTCTTTTGAGCTTCCCTATGGTCGATTCACGTTTTAGTCCAAAAATAGTAATTGAATACCTAGATGAGTAGAATTTGGAAAAGAAAGAATTATTCAATTTGGATTAGTGAAGATAATTTTATGACTAAACTACAGAAATAATTAATAATTGATAAAAATCTAAAATGGAAAATTTTTACTATTCAACTCAAAATGACACCAATATCATAAAAATGAAACAATTCATCTCAGAGGAACACTATTGTGGGTTTAAAACAATGATATTAAATATAAATTAATTGAAAATATTTGATCTATAAATTCCCCCACACTTAGCACTTGGACTCCTGGACAAGTAAAAATCAAATCAATTAAAATCCAAAACACATATCAATGAGATCTACCAAATTAATTCAATGAAACAAAAATATATCATGCCTCATCAAAAAAATTATTTCAAGTTCTCCATTTTATATTCTATATATTTCCACTTCATTTCTTCTCCCATGCACATAAAACACCTACGACACATTAATTTTCTCTCATCTCACAAATGTAAATGCTGGAGAAGGCTTTTCTCATCCAAACTCACAAAAGAGTAACCATAGGTGTAATAAATTCATACATCTCCACCCGATGTGAATCATGGACATGTGTTTATCATGAAGACTTCTTAAGGTTGTTCTGTGGCTTCCGGTTGGTAGGATTTAGATGTTAAAAATTCTGAGGCCGAAAAAGGAGGGCTTGGGTCTTTTTGAAGCAAAATTGCATGATTATAATTTTCACTCAAGTATGGTCTCTTTATCATCCCCATAGTATAAACTCAGCTCCATAATCCTTAAATTTGCTCAATATTTCAGTAGAAAAAATTTCAATCTTTTCAAACAGTTTTTTGAATGCTCCAGATAGACACAACTTTCTTTTTTTTACATCGAAAGCTCCAAAAAGGCACAGCTTCACTTATCATGAAAACTCCAGAAAGGAACATCTTTTAACAAAATGAAATATTTAGTAGGAACATTAGCTCTTCAAAATTTTATATTCCTCGAGAAGTATCATCAAATGAGATAGTACAACACAATACATCTTCCGCCACACTTATGTTCAACTAGATCATGCAATTTCACTTCAAGAGCAGGTATGATATGGAAAATTGGCTTGTAATGTCGCTAACCTAATAGGAAATTCATGGATACTTTGGGCTCAAATGAAGTATTAATGTAATGGTGGTCCATAATGAAAAGTATTATTTTTAAAAGGGGCTTCAAACCAAATAAATGCCTCAATCATTTAAAACACTCGTACACCAAACCCTCATATTTTGAATGGAATAAATCAAATTCTGGTTAAAGCATTCATAGTCTGGTTCTCTCAAGAAATGAGGTGAATGAAAATAATATGACAAAAATGGTTTAAAACCCTCACAGGAAAGTGATTTAAATGATATAGAAAGTGAAATATGGTATGGAATTCAAAAATCATTGTACTTTTCATGAAATTCCAAAATACTTTAACTCTAAAAAAAGTTATTTTAGCATTAATTTAAGCTCAGTTTCATTAAATATATTGGTTCACTCATTTACATGGGTTTAGAAAATGGAAGTGATAATAATTTCAGACCAAAAGTTTTAAAAACACACCAAAAACATAAAAAAATTGAAAACACGATTTTTATTTTTATAAAAAGAAACACAAAATGAAAATCTGAAACTACAAAGGTTCCTTCCCCCACACATAAATGATACAGTGTCCTTAATGAATTCAAGTTGATTTAACATATAAGACAATTTTAAAACGAATCACAACATCAAGAAAGTGTTAAGGAGAGGTACAACCTGATTTATTCTCAGTGAAACATTTAGTTAACCTCCTAAGAGTTGCACTCTGAAAACCTACAAATAAAAGCACAAAAGAAAACATTAGATATTTATTGAAAGAGATGAAAATATAAATAGGATTAGAATAGAAGGATAAAACATTGTTTAATCCCCCAAGTGGGCCCTGGGTTTTGACTGCCTCTAGAGAGGCAGTTCTAAATGGTTATCCCCAATCTGATGGTGGGTGAGGTTTCTATCTCATGAACCAACAAAAATTATTCTTCTTAACATGAAATTTTTCCTTATTTTTGAGGACTCAATTGATATAGAATACCAAGTCCACACCTATTGTAATGAGATACAACATGCATGGTGGGGTTTGGATAATAAATGAGTCCACCTCTTTATTGGGTTCTGCAAGAACAACATCTTCATTTTTCTCCAGTGGTTGCTGAAGGTATGATACATATATGTAAAAATCAAAGGGAATGTCAGAGTTTAATTCTATTTAAAAAAATTAGTGCATGAAGAATCAATAAAAAATTATTCCCTTTCAAATTATGTATCTTGTGTCTCATTTTCCTCTAGAAAATCCACTTTGATCTTCTCTTGTACTCCCTCCATTAAATGATCAACAGGTTTGGGGAGCTCTAGATGTTCCTCCATGGACGAATATCATTTTTCATTGTCTTCCTCCAAGGAAATACATGTGTTGGCTGAATCAGAAAAATTAAATGAAGGGGAGGTAATACTATATTTAGTTTCAACCAAATCAAAATATAATGAGTTTATGAAAAGATTAACTCCTTGAGCTTGTTTGGATTCAATTGGTTCTTCAATAGGAGGTGGATCTTGGAGCTGAATTTACCTAGATAGTGGTAGGTTGTCAGACTCCTCTATTTTTTCTTAAAATTCCACATCTTGGTCGTTTTCTTCCTTCAATGTTGTTGAACCATCTATATTATGAGGAATAGTTGGATCAATAAGTTCCTCACACTCATTCCAGAAGTTATCCAGATCATTTTCATCTCCAATATGGATTTCAATAGTTAAATATTTTTAATAACTCTCCTCCATCATTGATTGAGTTGGGATCAATGGATGTTCATTTAATTTCATCAAGGCCTCCAAGGGTTCTTCAAATTGAAGGATTTGTGGGGATACATATTCCATCAATGCTTTTTGTTCTGGTTTTTTTTCTATCTCCATTTGTTGGTCTTGGGATGCATGTACTTCTTCCGATATCCACTCTTTTGAGGTCTCCAGGTTATGAATTGTTTGACTAATTATTTCTAATTGGGCTTCAAGATCCTTGTGAACTTCCCCTTCATGGTGTTTCACTTTGATAATTCAATCATAAAATTACGGAAAATACTCCTGATGTTCAATTAATTCTCAACTTAATCCCTCTAACAATGGGTATTTCAGGTTGTCTTTAAGGTTTTCAATGAGATCCTTGAATTCATCTTCTGTGATGATTTGGATTCGAGCTCCCTGAATTTGTATAGCAAAGAAATAAACATTGTACATTATAGACCAAGGTGATTCAAGTATTTGTTCTTGCACTAGTGGGTAATTATTCGATGAATTAAAGAAAAAAATATTTGAAAAAAACATGGAAAATGATTTTTTTTTAATTTTATTTAAATGAACAAGTCAAATATTTACAATAAGTTTGTGGAAATACCTCCCTGAAAACTACGCCAGTTTTGATGCACTCCTATCGTAGGGCGTGGAAAAAGATATTTCATTTTTCCAAGTACAGCAGAGAAGCTGACCAGGGTCATCTCACTTGAGGAGCTTTATCAATCATGTACTTAATTAATTTAATTCACCTAAACTACATCTTTTTGGTGATTTTTATTTACTCTAGGAATGTAAGGAAATTCAATTTAAATAAAAGATAAATATAACATCCAATTATAGAATGAAATTAATGATGAATGAACATGGCCTTTATGGGTTGGTTTGTGGGTTCCATCATTCTCCTTATTGATATTTAATATATGTTTTATAATTCAATTATGAGATCTCATTCATGAATTGCTATTATTTTATTTATTAGTGTGAAATATTGAATGAATTAAGAAATATTAACTTCACCTCCTCCTATAATGAAGTTTGATGGCACACCTTGATCAGGAGTGTGACATCTTACAAGACCTGGCTCCATCGTATGCAATTTCAACAACTGAATGGCTCAAATCCATTGTATGAAGAGCTTCTATCCAGTAGAATGGAGGGAAAATATTTAATAAAAGAATAGAAATGAGTTTGAGATCAGTGTCTTTGTGGACGATCTCCACACCCATGCAAATCACACTTGCTCATCACCAAATTAAAAAACATCATAATTTAATCATAGAAAAAATGAAATTACCACATACCTCCCACGTGCCATGTCTCCTGTTAACCCCTCATATTTGAGGGTAAGAGGTCACGGTGGATAATATGAGTAGAATAAAAGAGGAAAAAGAGAAAAGATGAATAAGAAAATATGGTGGATGGGTTCACACAGAAATAAAAATAATGCGTGAATTTTATTTGAAATCTAAATTACAAATGAAATTTAAAAGAAAAATAATGAAAATAAATAAATAAAAAAATGAAATTGGGAAGATTTATGGTCGGCCTCCAATAGTGGAGATCGCCTCCTTGGTTCCGTGAAGGAATGGATAGAGAATAGGATGATTTGGGAAGGAGGTGAGGTGAAGACTCCTAAATGCATTCAAGATTTCACACAAATAAATAAAAGAATAGTAATTCATGAATGAGATCTCATAATTGAATTATCAAACATGAATTAAATACCAATAAGGAGAATGATGGAACACACAAACCAACCCATAAGGGCAATGTTCTTTCATCATTAATTTCATTATGTAATTGCATGTTAGTTTTATCTTTTATTTAAATTGAATTGCATTACAATCCTAGATTAAATAAAAATTACCAAAAAGAAGTAGTCGAGATGAATAATATTAAGTCAGTAAATGATTTATAAAGCTCCTCTAGTGAGATTATCCTGGTCACCGTCAATTCTGCACTAGGAAAAATTAAATTGATTTTCCCATGCCCTACCACAGGCGTGCATCAAAACTGGGGCTATTGCCGGGGACCATGCTGTCCTCCCGAAAAAATGTCCAAATTCAATTAATTTTTATTCCATTTAGATGGCCGAATCAGCTCCTGGTCCAGAAGAGAAAAGTGGAAGAAATAAAATAAGGATTATAAAAAAATTTGAATTAGAAAATTTGGAATAATAGTTTTCAGGAAATGACCAAAATACCCTTGATGTAAAAATAAGTCAAAATCCAGAATTACTCGTTTTTTACATTTAGGACCAAAATAACACTAAAACCTAAAAATATGACAATTATCCATCAAATAACACTATAGTGGGATTATAAACAATGATTTATAGTATGAAATATTTGAAAATGTGAGATTCATCTGTGATATAGGTTTTTTGCGACTGAATCGTTTCTCGGGGAACCGCCATTTGAAGAAGAAAGGAAATACAAAACAATCATTTTTGGGAACCATTAAGGTTACTGAATAGGTGGGTATAGTGGCATAAAATCTATACATTCCTCTGTATTATTAAAAAAAATTAGGTGTTCTAAATATTTTATCATTAAAATTTCATTTTGGATCCTACTCCTTACACAAACTATATGGACATTAAGATGGAACCATATGAATAATATTAGGAGCATCCAATACAGATATTAGGAGGGGGATATTTCTCCAAGGGAATATGGAACCATGCATCCAAATGTTGTGGTGGTATGGATGGATCCAGTAAAATTTGTGGGACGATCAGTCTTATATTTAACGTTAGTGAACTGAGTTTCTCAAGAAATACCTCAAGAGTTACTTATCAAGGATGATAAGTTGATAGACGGTGGAATTTTAATATCCTAAATTTTTTATTATTATAAACTCATTTTTCTAAATACTTTATGATTATTATTTTGTGAAAAATATAAATTTTTAATAAAAAAACTTAATAAATCGTTTAATTGATTTATATATGGTTGAAATCTATATTACCACTTTGAAATATTATCTACAATATATTCAGAGTTGGTACCTAAGTTAGCATATATTTCAATATCCCATATATCCTAAATGTTTTTAATAAAAATATTATATATGTAATATTATGAGTGTGTGATTTTCTCAAAAATAATTATGTATATCTTGAATTATGTCCCATATGGGAAATGTGAGACCTTTGTTAGGTATAGGATATGGGTTTGACAAATTCATGACAAAATATTTCTGTGTGCTAGATGTTTGGTCAAATCATATATGAAGATAATTTATTTAATATTTTTATTTTATTTTTACAATAAATAAAAGAATATATCTATAAATTCGTATTTCATTGGAATTCATAGAAAAAATTTATGACTATAACATATGATTTAACTTTGGAGTGATATAATCATAGTTTGTATCGTGTGTTTGGTATCATTGTGTGTAAGTGTAATAATAATTGTACTATTTAATTGTTTGAAAAATTTGAAATTATTTTTGAAATTGCATTACGTTAATTGTTGAGTGCTGATTATCCATGGGTGAATACATATTTGGATGTTAGGTTATTATAGTGGTATGATGACTATGTGCTTAATAAAGCCAGATATAGGGTTCATATTATTTGCCAACTATTATCTGCATTCAATAAAAGTTATGTTATAACATATCAATGTTGTAAATGATGTGATATTTTTAATGATAATAATAAATGTAATTATTATTATTATTATATTCGGTATATTTTTATATGAGATAAATATATATGATCATATATATACTTGTGGGTTTATATATGGATCTGTATGTATATAATATGACTATATATATGTGTTATATATATATGATGTCGCATTTTTTTATATGCAGGTATGTGTGTCTATATATAATGCATATATGTATATTTATATATATGGATGACCCTTTATATATAATTAATGGGTTAATAGATATGCTTAAAATGAAAATTTTAAAAACTGAAAACATAATGTTGATGGTGTGGTACATGAAATTAAAAATGGAAGATAAGAGGATATAAATTGACAATAAATTTTTTCAAACAATTATGGAAATGGAAAAAAGGTTCACATGGGGAGGTGCTACTCATGTATGTTTATCCTCTTCAATCCCTCACACCTCCATCTATCTCTCTCTACATCTCATTTATTCATTTATTTTATTTTATTTTTATATTTCACCAAACATCAATATTCAATATCTCTTTTTTTATTAATTTGATTTATGCGTCATCAGTGTCGTTGGGTTCATCTCGATGAACAAAGGATAAATCATATTTTTTTATAAATAAAGAAATGTGTTTTCAATCTGAATATTCTCATTATAGATATACCATTTAAAATAAATTAACATAATAAAATTATAAAAATATAATTTATATGAAAATAGTGGAATATAATTACATAAACATATTTATTATTTAGGTGAAAAATTATAACAAATGTGTTGGCATAAAATGAAAATTAAAAAATTATCATGGAGAGAGATTGTTTTGTTTCATGTAATGATTTATTTTTTCTAAAAATAAAATAGTTGGTTTGGGTTTTAGAAATCCTAAGTGTGTAATAATATTTCCAGTTGGTTTGAGAACGTGGTTTGGGTGATGACACCTTCGAAATATCTATTTATGATGTCTTAAAATTTAAGGTGTTATGTTACATAACCTTTTGGGTCATATATCTGTTATTTCCATGATATGAGATTTATTCTAAAAAAACCCATGCTTGTTATGTGATGCATGCTGGTGCCTATGTGACCATGAGATATTATAGATTGAAAAATTATGATTATGCATGTTAATGGGTTTTAGACCATTTTTATTTTCATATATTTGTGTGTATATTGTTATTATCACACTCATGGTATGTCATGTATGATTCCATTGATACCATGTGATATTTTTTGTGGATTCTACATTGTAGGGTTATTCATGGTGTCAATGTGATATTTGGACTCATCAAATATCAGTATCCCTAGAGGGGGAGTGTGTTCAAATGATACATGTGACCTGATAATGAGATAATGATTGGAAATAGAGAATGATTTCATACATTGACCTAACAAAGGGGCATGATGATCATGAATTATTAGATCCATATGTTATTACTGTTGGTCTTGATGGTTATTAATGATCATACTCGTGTGGAAAATATTGGGTTATGATGGTCTACGTGACCTAACCTAGAAATTGTGTTATGGAATGATGGTGTACTGTGGTTTGACCTAGAGGCATGGGGTCTATACAACAATTGAGCATCTTGAGGCTTGGATTGATTTTTTGGAATTTCCATGATTGTTATGATGTCTTTCAAAATGGCACCAAAAAAGGTATAACTGATGTTTTTGGTGAGATTATTATTTTATGAAAAATATGAATTATTGTTAATTGTGTAAAAATTTATTAATTATTATGTATTATATTCTTATATATGTGAACACCTGTTAAGGACAGATTGGTGGTGTTCTAATGATACTTTTTACACACACTCTACTCAAATACTCGGTTTTCATTTAGATTTCATAAGGGATATGTTTATGGGAAAAGGTTCATGTGGTAGACTCCTAAGTTGAAGAGAACTGATATAGAGGTAGGATATGATAAAAACTGAAGGGATCTGTAATTAAATACTTATGTTTTTTTCTTATTTATTTACTCTGGATAGTTTTTCCTCTATTTGGAGTAGCATTTCATTACATAGAATCTATTCAATTTATTCATTTTATAAATGTTTATTATGAAGACTTATTATGTTATTTATATTAAATATTTATACTATGAATTGATACTAGGTGTATAGTAACCCGACTATTGGACTTAGACCCCAAATTTTAGTATGTGTCTTTCTATAGAAGGGAAGGCATTCATGAAGTCACATGAAACTCGATATTGAACTCGGTGGTGTTGGTTGGTATGTTACTACAGATGATTATATGAAACAATAAAAATATATCAAAAAAATTTATATTTAATACCGAAGAATTAAACTAGAAATGTTACAGATCGTGAAAAATGTACCAGAAGTAAAATATTTTACTAACTCTGACTTATATTTATTTCATATCCACTTCCTATAAGGCATCATCCTTAAACATTACATAATCATATGTTTTAGTCAAGAAATTACTTTATTTCACATTGAGGATCTTTTCAGGTTTAATATTTCAGTTAATTAGGCTATAACTAATACATAACAAAAAAGTAATATATGATGTTGAAACATCTAATCACTATCCATTTTTACAAATTTTAAATTTTTTGAAAAAATCAAGATCCCTTTTATATAAAAACTTCATGATGTTCAAAAATGATTCCCCTAATCCCTATGTCATCATTAAATCGGGTGAAAAATATTTGAAAACATGGGATGAGAAAAACAATCTTAGTAAGGGTTATATAAATAAGATTCCATTAGTCCATTAAATAATATTTCAACTCGTGAAAACCCCATTCATGAATACATAAGATGTTTCTCAATTAAGTATATATAATTATTTTATAAATAAATTTTATTTTTCCTTTTGAAAACAAATTATGACCCTGAAAACCCAATAGAAAAATTATACATTTCATGTAGGTACGTTATGAAATCGTCACATTTAAGACTTGTAGAATCCTTATTGATTTAAATAACCATATATATAACCTCCAATATAATTATCTAGATAATATAATCCTTACCTAATGCATTGAAATGTTATTTGGGCAGTCCATTTGTTTAAGGTACAATGGGATCACCCAGTGCTATTTTGGAACACCCATCATTTATAATGTCCATAAACCACAATATGAAATAAAACATTTCATCATTTTTAAAATTATTTTAATCATTTATAAAATAACATTTAGTTATTAAAATACCTTTTAAATTATAAAAAATATTTACAATAAAAAATATACCTTACTTTTAAAAACCAATATCCAATACCAAAAATAGCCAAAAATGGAAAGAATTTTTTTCATTTACAAAAGCACGAATTCATTCAATGTAATATAGAAATAAAATAATGGTTACAGTGGCAAGAAATTCATTCTCATTATATACATTAAAATAAGAATATTTCCTTTTTCATTTCTGAAAAAGTTCCATCAAAAAATTTAAAATGTTCAATTTTGAAAAATCATAAATGATGATAAAAATATATGTAAAATATCAATTATAACCCTTTTATATCCATATAGAAAATATTTAAAATAATATTAATATGGAGACAATAATTTTAAATTAAATTATTAGATATACAAATTGTCCAATACCACTATGATCAATTAAATCATAATCCCCATAAAATATTACATTTATAAAACATTAAATAACCTGATAATAGATAAAATATAGATATATAATTTCAATGTGTCCATATATTAAACTTATAAAATAATGAAGGCATACATTATCAAGAAATGTCTCAATTAATGGTGATTGAGACGATGCCCTTACCTTGTGTCTGACTTTTCATTTGTTTCTTTATCATCTTGAATAATAAAATCATGCTAATTTTACATTTCATAAAAAAGATTTAAAAGTTTATAATTTATTTTATTTTACTTATTACAATGCTTTAAACAAGTACTTGACCAATTAACTGTGTGTTGGTTGTTTTGATCATTTTCAGTTTATGTGTCTGAAACGAATTTATACGGTCAATAATTGTCATGAGAACCATAATATAGAAAATTATAGAACAATAATCATAGAATAATATTCGTATTTATAATTAAATTATAGTTTTGATAAAATCTGTGAAATCTTGTTATGAAATATTAACAAATGTTAAAAACATAGAGATGGTAGGTCGTACATATGCATGAGTAACATTCCCATTTTCAACGATCATTATGGAAATAGGGTATGTAACATTTATGTTTACAAAAATTATCAATATATCATGAGTACCATTTTATTTAATCATATATACTTATATATATATGATTCTTGTGATGTAACATTAATCACATTGCATCGAGGATGTGGTAGTCCACATATCCATAGACAACATTATAAGTTTTTCGGTTTGTTAAAGGGTAATAATGAAAATGACACATTTTATTTCCCAATACATAATTATGACATTAATATTATATACATTCTATTTACTAGACATTGGTTTAAAAAAACTCATCTGTAATATATTCCATGTAATGTGTGAACAAATCACATTGCCTTTAGAGGCTGCAATCTACACATCCACAAATGATGTTATTGTACTTACTCAAAATGGAATGCATGAAAGTATATATTATAGAAATATTAAATAATAATATATGAAACATATATATCATATATATCATTTTAAAATATTGTCTCCATCATAATTCTATACCCTGATATGTAGTAAAGGAAAACCCAAATGACATCATTTCACTTGGTGGCAGTTCATCGTACATGAATGATAATTTTATTACCCATTTTATGAAAGTGTGTATAGATGTATGTACAAACCTTAACCTAATAATATATCATTATCATTTTTATATTTTTTTACCATGTAATCACAGAAAAAAAGTATAGTTATGGGTAGATAAATAAATAAAACAGAAATTCACATTGAATAAAGTTACCAATTTTTCGGGTAACTACTTTTAGATTACAACAAATGTATTTCATGGTTTTATTTATTCACAAAGTGTGGAATCTTGAGTGATGTTAGGGGTGTTGGGAAATTATTTGGTCCGAGTTTTTAGGATGAAAATGTCTTTATAGGTGTGCCGAAGGGGGTATGGTGAGTGACTTTTTATAGTGGATAGGGAGTGACATTCTGTAAATATAATAAGGTAGCCAGTGATGGAAGGTATACATATTTCATGTGACTATAATAATGGTCCTTTGATTGAATATGTTATTGGTATAATAATTCACAAAATATTTTTTTTGGAATAGTTTCTAGCTCATTAAAACTCTTATGATTATTGTTTATCCACTAAGTGACAACATTTTTACCTTAATGGCAATAATTAATTTTAATTAACTTCACTAATCATTTTGGTAAAATAATAATTTGACCTTATTGGAAATTTTAAATATTTATTATTCTTAATATGGAATACATTTATCCAATTTCTAATAACACATTTCTAAAAAATTAATTTAAAATTATTTCTGTAGAAGAGATGGAAATGCAGGATATTAATGTAAAATTATTCTAATGTTATTGAGTTTTATATCTAAATTAAATTTGAAATATTTTATAATGACCCAATTTTTTTAAATGATATAAAATAGATCTACATAAATTCAAATCCCAATTAAAACCATAAATTATTTATTTAAATAATTTGGACGAAAATGTAGTTTTAATAAAAAAATCAGTATTATTCACTATTAATGAAAATATGAATGTACTTAGAAAATACCAAAAATCTAATGTAATTTTTTTTTGATATTTCTCATATAAAAAATTTTCACTTTTTAATATAAATTTTGTAAATGTATCCAATTTTTTTTAAATATGTATTCCATTATAAGGTGGAAGTGGCCATATTTATAAATAAAATTAACAGTATATTATTGTTTAATATAAATCTGTCTTGCATGCAACAGAGGACTATGTAGAATCTCTTACATCTATTTCATGTATTCTATTGTAAATAAAATAACTTTTAAGGGAAAATTATTATTTAATTCAACAATATAAATATATATAAAAATTTGTTATTGTATAACTAATTGGGATATTACATCCTTCCCCATTTTGGAAATTCGGTCCTCACATTTTTATTCAAATATCAAATAAGTGGGGATATTTTCCCTTATAGAATTTTTAGAATCCAGTTTTTTATCTTATATCATTTGGGTTTTCCAAAAAACTATAACTTGATTAATCAAATTTTTATACAGCACTTGATCTATATGGTCATGAACCTAAATTGATTGTTCCTCATATGAATTACATGATTCCAACTGAACTACATCATGGATCAAATAATGAGATGAATATTTTTTATAATTCCTTTACATTGAATCATGAAATGTGTCATATACCATGGATGAACTCAGGTGTAATGAAACTTGTAAGTCAGCTAATCTAACATTCTCAATGATTTCATATCATCCAATGAACCATGGACTCGGCATCCCCTTATTACTAAAATGCATCATAATTTTCCATGAGAAACATTTCAAATACATAATCACCTACCTAGAAAGAAAAATTTTTCCTCTCGTTATCCATATTACTATTCTTCCAACTCCGAGCTTCCCTCATGTGTCACTGAATCATCTGAACTCTCTCAAGTGTTTCCTCTACAAGCTTTAGTCCCTTGAACATCGTTTCTCGTATATCTTCCCAAATACCTGGTGTCCAACAGCACTTTCCATATATTTCATCAAATAGTTCCATTGGTAACTCAAGAAAAACTATAAATGTAAGAAAACTGATCTAAAGAAATATTTTGATCCAAATTTCCCTAATAATCCATTAGGTAAACATGAATCATATCTTCTAATATCTGAATCATACAATCATAAATTCTATAAAAATTTTGATGAAAATTTGTACATAAAATTATTTCAGTACCCAATGAATTCTAAATTCCATTAAAAAAAATAGATGTGAACCTTATATCAGAGTATTATATAATTGATATAGGCACTTCCTGTAACCAGCTAATCACTTTTAGATTATGTATAAAAATATTCATTAAAGACATTTTATCTCGAAAGAGAATAAAATTGCAATATTTTTGTTAATCGATATAAAATAACCCAAATCACAAAACAACCTTATGATGTAGTTGGGAATCCTACAACAAAATCCATTAATATATTCTCCCATTATCACATGTGTATAATAAATGGATGAATAATCCATTTTAGTAAATTCCATTCTGTTTTTAAATTTTAAAAAGTTGAAAAATTCACTATAAATTTAGAAATATATATTTTCATTCCATCCACAGGTAATACACGCAATGGCCATTGTACATTTTATTGCTACTAGATGAATGGAAAATAGAGAACTATGATCATTTTTTACAACTCATTCCTTAATTGGGAATAATAAGGGACACATAATTTTTTTTCAATTTGTGAAACTCATTCTAAATAAATATTAAAATCAGAAAAAATTCTTTTCATAATGGATTCTACCTTTTCTCAAAAATATTGTTCTACCTTCTTGGCCCTCTTAATTGTATCTAGGAATATTTACTTCAATGAAACCTCAAAAAATAGAGGATTCCCTTATATAATAAACCTATATGAAAAAATTCATAACTTAAATAAATAGTTTTTCCCATTCCAAATGTAACATGGTTAGAATAGCATTAATATTTCAACTTGATGCATCAGACTCCTTACTTTATATTCCAGGATGGTAATTAATTGTGTGATCATAATCTTTGATTAGTTCAATCCATATTCTATGGTTCATATAAAATTCTTTTAGAGTGAATATATACTTCAAAATATTCTTATTAATTTATATTTCACACATTAGACCAGAAAAGTGACCCCTGTAATTTTTTAAATCAAAACAGTAGTAGATAAATCAAATTCATTTGATGGTTAATTTAAGTCATGTGGATTCAAATAACGTGAAGCCTAAGAAAGTACCTAATCATCCTCTATTAGAATACAACAATTTCCTTTAATGACAAATCATTATAGATGATGAATTCACCATTTTTGGGAGGTAGGGCCAATATTGGAGAATTCGTCAATCTTTATTTAAATTCCTAAAAAACCTCACATACATTTGTTTAGAATAACATAACTCCTTTTGGACTTATATTAGTTAATGTGATAGAAAACCAAGGGTATATTTCAACAAACTACTGGTAGACCCCATTAATCCATCAAAAAATTGAATCTAAAGGATATTTGGGGTTATTTTTTTATTCTTTATCCACAATAATTTTAGCAGGATCAAGATTTATTCCATAAAAATAATAAATGTCACAAAGGAATCTTATTTCTGGTAGAAAAAATTCACAATTGATAAATATACCATATTTTTTCATTTCATTTATGGATTAAAAAACTAACATTATATACCTTTAATTTTCCTCTGGACTATTAGAAAATGCTAAAATTTAATCCATAAACACAACCAAAAATATATCAATGAACTCAAGAAAATTTATATAAATAAAATCCATGAAAATAGCTAGTGATGTTTATAACCCAAATTAGAAAAATAAAAATTCATAGTGTCCATATCTAGTTTACAACATACACTTCAAAATGTCGTCTTCCATAACTATTATATAATGGTATCCCAACCTCAGTTCAACCTTTGAGAAATATTATGCACCATTGATCTGATCAAAAAAATCATCAATATGAGGAAAAGTATTCCTGTTCTTAATTGTGATGTTCTTAAAGCCTCTATAATAAATTAATAGTTTAATGATCCATATTTCTTTCTAATAAATAAGATAGGTGAACCCAATGGTGAAGTACTGGGGTGGTCTAAAAAATTATATAAAAACTCATGAAATTGATTATTCAACTCTAAAAGTCCAACATAATACATTTGATACCAGGTTTTAGAAAAAGTCTTAACATTATGTATTATTTCAATAGTATACATAAAAACTCAGTCATGAATAACACAATAAAAATTATCTTGAAAAACATCAATTTATATATTTACAACTCGAACAAAACTATTACTATTAGATTCTTTATTTTCAACAATGTGAGCAAGGTAACGTTCATTTCCATCTCTAATAAATTTCTTAACTTCTGTGTAAGTTATCAAAGTCATTAAATCATTAAACACAACATTCTTACCATTGAAATCTATCATAGATTGATAAAATAATATCCAATCAATGAAAACCAAGATATCAAACTATACAATGAAAATTTCTTGAAGATCTGTAGGAAATACATTCTCAATGATGATAATATGAATATTCCTATTAATCATGTTTTCTTGAATACTTCGAAATATTATTTTTACCAAAAGTTCTATATTTCCATCATGACATGATATTTAAAGTATTTTAGTAATTTTATCATAAATGATATAATGATAATATACTGATTCATACAGGGTTTTGGAATAATTGTATAACATTACTAACATATCTATCACTATTACATTTGATGGTCAAATATCAACTGATGTTGTAGAAAATGACCTCACTAAACATTTCTTTTTCAATCATGAAGATTTACATTATATAAAACTAACATAAAATAATAATTAATATAATGAACTATATAACTACAGATAAAACATCATTCCAACTAAAGACTATTAGTTACCATATTCTTTGATTCCTTGGGATTCATTTCCTTACATTCCCATGACATGTGGAAAATCATTCAACATTAGAAATCTTTCCATGTCTTAATAAGAAATTATTCTTGATACTTTGTATCACACTTACTAAAAAATATAATTTCATTTTAGTACCTATATAATTTTTTTAATTTCACTAAATCAACATCAATCTTGGATTATTCTTTATTTCATCATCACAAGGCACATAAGAGTTAAAAAACTCTATCTCAGTATTTTAATCACAACAAACAACATTATCATTTCTATTAAATTCTCACGTGGCCAATGAACTTCATAGACTTGGTTTTCATCTTGAGTAAAATCAATTAATTTTCTCATCAGGTTCCCCAATGAAATACAACACATACATTTCCTTTCCTGTGAATTTTTCTTGTTATGTAGCTATGGAATATATATATTATTTCCTCAATTTGGGTAATGATTTTTTTTATAATAGTCGAAGAAACTTTGGTAAATATTTATAGATGAAAAATTTCATTGAATATATCACATTAAATAGTGTCAAGATCATGTTTCCCTATAGTATTCTTAACCAAAGACCATCATCGATTATCTTCACCATTAAAATTATAATATTAATGGGTTACATTTTAACATTTTGAGCATCCCTTGACATAAAATATCTTTTATAGAGCAATAAAACAACCTTTAGATACCACTGGGTCAGATGTTCCACTCGATCATAAAGTATGTTTTCTTATGAAATGTTCCACAAAATACTTTTTCCTTTTGGGTAGATTGTTTTACTCCCTAGATTGGATACCACCACCATTTAACACCTAGGAAAAATGAGTTATTTCTCAAATAATCTTTTCTATTCTAATTCTGACCATATCAGGATAATAATTGTGAAGGATGTCATCCTCATAGATCCTTCTAACATCCCCTTCCATATTTCCCCTATGTAAAACCATTCTAACCATATATGTTTTAGATAAACAAAAATTTAACCATCAAATGATCCAACATTTTTACATTACCATAACATAAAAGCATTCATGTAAGGTTATTAATATATCCATTACCTCTAAAATTATCTAAAATGACCTCTACTACTAACTATAATTCCCTAAAGTTCAACATTACATAATATTGTCTTTTAGTTAAGAAATTACTTTCTATTATATTAAGGTTCTTTTCAGGTTTATAGTTTTTGAGGTTTAGTTCATAACTCATATATAAAAAATCTAAAAATAAAATGTGTTCACTTCCAATCAGTATACATTTTTTCCACCATATATGACTTCTGAAATTAATGATTATATATTTATTAAAACACTTCACAACTCTCAAGTTGAATTCTTCCAATCATTAAATCATTACGAAATCCTAAAAAACATTTCAAATTGTTGTATGATCATTAAATCTCAGAAAGTCATGTTAATAAAATGAAAATGTTGGTCTATTAAAACTCAGAAAAACCCATTTCATAAAACAATATCTTTTTACCAAAAAGATAAATATTATTCATTAATTAAATAATTTATTTTAACTATTGAAAACAAATTTTTTCCTTGAAAACTCATTACAAAAAATATAAAATTCACGTACGTACCTTGGGATAACATTAAATTTAAAATTAATAGAACCCTTAATGATTGGAATAACCATACAGGAAACATCAAATTTAATTCTCTAGATAATATAATCATTAATAATTTCATTAGAGTATTATCAGGGCACACCAACAGTTTAAACTATAATAGGCATATCCTGTGATAAATTAGTGCACCCATCCATTATAATTCATGTGACCAACATAATGAAATAAAAAATTTCATCATTTGAAAAACATTTTTACACACATACAAAAATAACTTTCAGATATTAAAAAACCATTTTCAATAAAAAATATACTCTATAATAAAAAAAATTCACATTTATTTTGAAACCCCATTTGCAATTCCAAAATAACACCAAATGTAAGGATCCTTAATATAGAAATACTTAAATCATTCAATTGATTTCATTAAAAAAATAATGGCCATGGAGGAAGAATAATCATTGTCATTGTGTATATTAATAATACAATATACCTTTTTTCATTTGTAAAAATGTTTTATATAAATAAATAAAAAGATATTCCTTTATGAAATTTTTAATGACATTAAAAAATATACATAAATTTCAATTTCTACCCCTCTTATATTTATATACATAAATCTATAAAATAATATTAATAATTTTTACATTGTGAAAATATTTTTAATTTAAATCATTAAACATTCAATGTGTCGCATGGCACATTGAATGTTTAAATCATAATCCCCATGAACGATTAATATTTAAAAACAATAAATAAAATTTGAATATCTAAAATCTGCATATATGATGTTAATATAGTTATATATAATTCATATAACAGAATAATGGTTCATATCATCAAGAAATAACTCTATTAAAGGACAATTAAATGAAATCCCTTACCATGAGTCCGACTTGTCACCTGTATATTTATCCTCCTAAATAATGATATTATATTAATTATTTAATTACTTAAAAACTATTTTTATTTATATCATTACTTTATTTCACATATTACAATTTGGTAACAAAATACTAAAATAATTACGTTTATGTTCGGAGTTTTCACAATCTTTGGTTTATGTGTCCAAAACTAATATTTAGGTCAACTATGGTCAAATGGGTATTTGTATAAAAATATCTAAAATAATAATAATTACATAATTATAATATTTATTCATATATTATACTTTAAAAACCAATAATAAAATATTTTTATGATAATGGAACTAAAATTACAATTTTGGAAATTGTAGGTTGTGCGTACACACAAGTAACATTCCCATTTTTCAATGATCATTATTGAAATAGGTTGAGAAAATTTATAATTATATAATAATAATTATATCCTAATATCCATGTGATTGAATTAAATATACTTATATATTTAATTATTGTGATGTAAAATTATTCACATCACATCATAGAGGTAGTAGTCCATACATTCACGGATAACGTTTTAACTTTTTCAGTGTATGAATAAGTAATAAAGACTATGTTATATGATATTTATAGAAATTAAATTATTTAGTGATTATAATATATATGTTATTTATTCAAAATATTTTTTAATTCAAACCATACTTAATACATTCCATGTAATTTGTAGATGTATCCCATTACATTAAGGAGATGGTAGTCTACACATCCACAATTGATGTTATCATATTTACATAAAATGGAATGTATGAAGGTAGGTGTTATATAAAAATTAAAAATATGTCGATAAAACATAAAAATCACAAATATCATACAGTAATAGTATTTATATCATAATACCCAAACATGAGAGGTTGTATATGAAAAAAAACAAAAGACATCGTTTCACGAGATGGTAGTTTGTCATACACGAATGATATTTTCATTTACAATTTTTTATAAATGTATGTATTTGTAAGTAAAACCATTATCATAACAACATATAATTATATTTATGATTCATTTGTTATTTTATAAACATGGAATGAATAAAATTGGTGTAGAAACAAATAAATCATAATTGTACGTTGAAGAATGTTACATATTTTTCGGGTATGTCCTTTTCATTTTCCTCAAATGTATTCCTTCATTGTAATTATCAAAAATGTTAGGAAATTAATATTAATATATATGTTATGATATTACTGTATTATGGGTTTTACAAGTCAAAAATGGTTTTATAGGTGTGATGAATTTTGGAGGATGACTACCTTTTTATAGTACATGAGGAGTGGAAATCCTGTAAATAAAAAAACATAACACTATTGGGATGTCTTCCTTACATCATGTGACTATAATAATGGTAACAATTATTATGGTCGATTCATGTCTAGAATATGGATTTTGGAAAAATTTCTAGTTCATTTATAATCTTACCATTAAATTTTAACTACTAAGTAACCACATTTTTATATAAATCACTATAATTAATTTTAATTAAATTCAATATTAATTGTGGTAAAAATAAATGATTAAATTATTAGATATTTTATATTATTATTATTCCAAATATTTAGTTTATTTTTTTAAATTCCAGTAATATAATCGGTGTTAATTTATATATAATTAATCCTCTAGATAGAATGAGAAAACATGATTTTGAAATAAAAATAATCAAAATATTCATCAGTTTTTATATATTGATTGAATTTAAAATTATTTCTAATAACCAAAATTGGTTTAATTGATAAATAATTTATATAATTAATATTTTAACACAATTAAATATATATTTTAACTATATAAATAAATTGTATGAAAAAACAATATTTAATTGTGATTCAATATTATTCCATATTCATCAATGAATGAATTTTATCAAGAATATTTCCATAAATTCAACCACAATGAATTTTGTTAATTCAATATACAGATATAATTTTTTTCACATAAATATTATAAAATATCAAAAACAAGATTTTAAATAATTTCACCATTAATAGTCTGCAAAGACCGCCATATTAAATAATAATGTTAAGAGTGTATTATTATTTGGTATAACTCAATCTTGCATGAAATGAAATAATTCAGATAAAATAATTGTTTCATTTCATGTATGCTATTGGAAAAAACAATTTTATGGTAAAATTACTATTTAATTCCTAAATAATAATAAATATGGATAAGACTTACTATATCATTAAAAGTGATGTTATTGTTCAAGTGACCATTATTTCCACATTATAAGTAGATAACTTCTTATTTATCACACTACCACTAAATAATATTCCTCCCTGAAATATTTTTTAAATTAAAAATATACATTATTTATTGTATAGTCTTTTAAAAAAGATCATTCAATTTATTCACCATATGGGGTAAGGAACCTAGTTCCAGTTATTCCCTATATTCATCGTAATGAATAGAAAAAAGAATTATGAGAAAATTATAATGACTTTTAATCTAGTAAATATGGATGAATATAAATTATCATAGGAATATTGATTATAAAATGACATTAATGGGAATCTTATTATCCAAATGGAATACCATATGCATTAATTCTTCAAGGTACTTCATCATTTTGAAGTCTATATCAATAGTTATATACCCATTTCCTGATTTATATTTCCATAGTTCAATGAAAATATCATTTACCTAAAGCCTCTCTATAAAACCCATATTGTTTTATTGTTTTTTGGAATAAAATTTATTTTATTGATAGATTGTGTTTCACGTCACAACAACTTTTTAATAACAATAAAAAACTTTCAATATTATTATTGTGACATGAAACATGGAGCAATTAATACAAATAAAAAAATTAAAATATATAATTTTTTATATAAAGGAATATTATTTATAATTTAGTAGTTAATTTTTATTAAACACATAATATTCTTCAAAAAAATTCATTAAAGAACTATAGTATTTCTTTCTTTAACAAATAATAAAATTATTTTCGGACTATTAAACTAAATATATTTTAAAAAATTTTAACTTCAATTTTTTCAATGAACATGTCTACATTATCTTATGGTGAATATTTGGGATTTTTCTTAAAAGATAACCTTTTTTAGGAATAGTGAAAAAATAGTTTTTATTGAAAATTGGCTTTTCCATTAATGAATTTATAAGGATGGATAGTGTTTAAAATTTATTTAAAAAGTAAAAAAAGAAAAATTATATTATAATTAATCAAATAATTGTATTTATAATCAATTTTATGTTGAATTTGGATATAATAACATTTTAATATTTGTAAAATCTTCTATTTTAAAACATGGTTTTTATTGTGTCTTTGGTGTTAATTTTATATTGAATTTTGTTATTTTCATCAATATAATTTTAAAAAGTTATTTATATAGTTTTAGTCAAAATTATTAATATTATATAATAATTTCAACATTATTTTTATTGAAAATAATTATTAATAAAAGAAAAAATTTATAGTAATGGTTATGGTTAAAATAAATTTACTATAGATTAAATTAAATGATAAGGTGTAAAATTTCCTAGAAACATTTCCAAACCCCATTTTATGTCAATACTATAACCTTATAACCTATAATACTACATAATGACTCATTTTGGATGTTTTTTCATGTGATAAACATGGTTACACATTATTATTTTCAAAACATCCAGTTGTGTCCTCTCACCTACTTATAAAAGGTCACCCCGTCTCCTATATTCTTCACACTTCTAGAGGCTTTTTGTTAGGCCATAAAATACCCAAATATCATTATAAATTCCAAATCCAAATACTATATTACATATTATTTTTTGGAAAACCTCTAAATTAGTATTTTGTTATAAACCTAAAGAGGTTCTCTCAAGAATAGGTGAAATTCATAACTAGCGTTTTTGTTTAATTGTTTCTCCCAACTCCTTAAAATATTATTCAAATATAATAATATAATAAAATCATTTTCTCCCAAATAACTATATTATCTTATTCTAATTTCATTACATACTTAAATATCCTTTTCAATCTAATGTAGAAAAAACAATTGATCGTGCATATAGAGGTCTACCGCCTCACGAATTGATGTTATTTATCTTCCATCACCTTCTACTATTAATGTATATATGGGTGAATTTGTTTTTTATATATTATATTTATTATATTATCTTAATTATTTAATAATAATTTAACGTATACCTTCTTACATTCTATTCCTTCATAATGTGATAATGTCCCTCATATGTATGGCGAACTATCACCTTGTAAAGCGAAGTGAATAATTTATCACATACACATTATATAGAAGGAAAAATGGTATATTTCATGAATATATGTTATAATTATTAAATAAATAAAAATATAGATTTATTTTATTATTTACATCCCTTTTTTCATCCATCGATAGAATGGAAACTATGTTTATGGAAATGTATGACTTACTATCTCCATGAATGATGTAATTAGTTTTATATCTATAACATTAATACATTTCTATAAATAATTATATGATAAATTTATATCATTTTTATATCATGCTAAATAATATGAATATGATATTACAATGTTTGAAATTAATTGATCGAATATACCGAAACAAAAAAATACATAAAAAACGAAGTTGTTATTAGTAGAAAGGTGATTTTGAAATGGAATTTCCAATAAACTATTAATAAAATATCATAATTAAATCTTATGTAGTATGATAAATATGATTATTTTTCATTAATAGAAATAAAATAATCTTATATTTATTATATATGAGCTTTAAACATCTAAAAAGGAAATCGAGATGTAGGGTAAAGGTTTTTTGTCTCAATTTTTATTATTTGAGGCATATGTCATGTTATGCCCCTATATTTTTTATGATCTATAAATACATTCCATTTAACATGTTATAACATGAATATAATTATATTCCTGATATTTAAGGTTTAATTTTTAAATATTTATTAATGGATATTATGATTCAAAACATTCCAAATTGGTAATCATTTGATGATAGAATCCCATTGTTTATCAAGATTTTTTGTGATTACTTTTTTGACAATGAAATATTATGTTATATTTATAAATAAATACATTTATTTTATTATACAATTATTATTCATTGAGAGCATTTTTTTCATTTATTTTCCTCTCTCTACATTCTCATGACTCTAAAATACTATTTTTTATAAAAATCATCTTTATTTCTCTCTTTGATTTACAAAGAATTTTATTTTTTACCCATGTTTTCTAAAAAAATATTTTAAATAATGTTCTTACTAGTATCCAATTATTTTTTAATGTAATTTCTCTCCAATTTTAAATTTATATAAATTTTTTTATGATGTATATTCAAGGTATTTTTTAAACAAAAAATGATTGGATTTTACCAAAAATAAGAATGGAATCCTTTTTTTAACAAGTATGACAGGAATGGTAATTTATTTCATAATATACAAGTAATTTTTTAATGGAATATATATATGATTTGAATGGTTATTTTCACTAAAATGTATTTTTATAAATTGTTTGTGAAATTTTAGTTTTTAAAAGCTAATTTTCAAAGTGAAGAAGGTTAAATTCCAAATAGATATTTTAGGTGATCAATCAAAATCAATATCTATGTAACATGATATCATTTGATGTTATTTAATATTCAATATTTATTTGATAAAATAATACAATTTTTATTCATATTAAAAATGGTTCATTGTTATGATGAATATACGTTCTTGAAATCGATTTCTTTTCCACTAGATATATTTTAATTATATGTTTTATGAAACCCAATTACATTCAAGGGTTCTAATATGAATAATGTATTATGGTCTTTTGGATAAAGAATGTGTGAATTATGTTATTGTTGGAACATATATCTTTATCCAACGAATTATGTAACGATTAAATATATATGATATCAATTTAAGTACATGGTATTTTTTCCCAAGCATAATATAGGGTACACAAGAGGTTATCCTATGATTGAAATAGAGTACACTATAGGTTATCCCATCCCCGAAGTAGGTACATGGGTGGATAGTCAAATCATGGCATGTATGGAATGTTTTTGTGGATATACTTATTATAATATGTTCTATTATTATGTGTATTTCATTAATATTTATATTATTCCAATGTTATGATCTAATGGATCATGCTCTTTGATACACATTTGATTAAGATCTTATTAACCTTCCTGATTTATGACATGACTCATGTTTATGATCTATTATATATAGGGTATGGTTTTCTAATTTGAATTATTATATACACATACCCATATACTCAGGATATGTAGTTCTCTCCCATGATTATTATTGATTAGAATCACAGCGCCCAATTAATTATGTGCCATTTCCATGTGTTATAAAGATAGTTATTTTATATTATATATCTAAAAATGATTAAATTTATTAAGAACAAGTTAGGAGATGACGTACCAAACTAAAAGTCCAACTATTTATAAAACAAGCGCATGTGAATCACTAAAGCACTACATAGACCTAGACCGTGTTATCAACATTTTTACAATATATGGGTCAATATGTTCATTATAAAAGATAATTTTGTACATCCATAGAATATATTTAATATTTATTAACCATTAAAAATCTCATGAGATAACATATGATTTTTAATAATAATAAATAATTTTTTAAAATAATAATAATGATAATTTTGACATTATTATTTAATTTTAATTTTAAAATATCAAAAAAATATTATAAATAAATTATATTATTTTCAATGTTTTGTAACAATATATATTAATCTAAAAATAAATAAAATAAATAATTATATAAATTCACTACAATTTTAATATTTACATTATAATATATTTGAGTCAGTTATTAACTATATAATAACTACATTGGCCTTTCATAAGAATTTTATGTTACTTAACCATATCTATAAATTACTAATTAATTATTATGATAAAAACAACAAAATTATATTTCAAAATGATATGTATAACCTAAAATATGTTTTTTACATATCTCAATGTATTATAAATGTTAAAGTTTATGAAAGTTCCTTTTTCCCATTTTCCATAATTAACTTTTTATATAGGAAATATCCATTTAATAATTTTACACTAACCCATAAAATTAGATTCAGGTGGGTATATGGTTGAATTATTGTCACGTAATAGATTTTGGAAATGTTTCTTGGTCAACTTGGTCCATGATATTATGATTTAGGCCCTTATTACGCTTACTCTAACATTAATCACTGTAATTAGTTTTAATTGCACTAACAAATCATGTTGTTAAATTATTAATGTGATATTAGTATAAAAAAATACTATAATGATTAAAACTATCTCTTTCCATTTTTCAAGATTCAAATCATATTTGTGGGAAAATTAAAATTAACGCTAATATTGCATATGTGGTGAGAAAGAGAAAATCTAATGTAGAAACAACTAAACGTTCAGAAAGATTATATATATTATTTAAATATAAAAAAGATTCCAATGACCTATATTTGTTAAAATATTTTATAATTTACTTATTGTTACTTTTAAAAAAATCAAAATATAATTTAATACTATTAATTATTTAAATGAAAAGCCCATTTTTAATTAAAAGGCACTACTTTTAACTATTTCTCAAAAATGAAACATCTCCAAAAAAAATCAACCTTGAAAATTAAGATATTCAAAATATAGAAATGAATGTTATTTTGAAAAATAAAATTTATATAATTTCGAAAATTTAGTCACAAAATAGGTGAGTCATTAAAATGTGGTAAGACCCAATTATGTGTATAATGCATGTTAACTCGGTGTAGTTTGTAGTGTAACCTTAACATGGTTTTATATATAAAGAGAGAAAAATAATATTTATTATAATTTGAATATATTTTAATACCATTGGTATTATATTACAGGTCCTTTGGCCTATTATGTTTAATGTTTATTCCATTATTAAGCATAATTTTACCTTAATAATTTTAATTATTTTAAATTAGTTTCACTAATATTTTTGGTAAAAAAATAGTTGACCTAATCATTAATTATAAATTATTATGATTCCAAATATGGAATCATTTTTTTTCAAAATTCTAATCACACAATTGGAAAAACATAATTTAAATTTAATTTTACTGATTGGATAACACTACGTGTTTTCAATGAAAAAAGGCCAAAATTTCACTAAATTTTTATACCCAATTCTAATGTCAAATGGGTTACAACGAGAAATATTTGATTAATTGATAAAATAATTAATATAATTAAATTTAAAAAAATTTAAATTTATAAATTAACTATATAAATAAATTATATGAAAACAATGTTTTGAATTTAAAATCTTTATTTTTCATTATTCTTCAAAAAATGATGTTTCTCATAAAAATCACCAAAATACACCCTAAGATAGTTTTTGCATTATAAATTAAAAAATGAGTTTATGTTTCAAAATTCAATTTATTAATGTGTGTAAATTTAAATTTTTTTATTTTTTATAGAATTACAAGACAAATAAATCATTATAGAAAATAATATTTTAAAATATATAAGGACTTTATCGAAAATAATATATTTCATAATGAATATGGTTTATTTATATAAAACCATAATAAGAAATATTTTTAAACTATTTATTACTATTCATATTACTATGTCAAATGCCTTTGTTATAATTATCTCATTTAAATAATTAGAACAAAAAAAGATGTTTTGAAGAAACTCATTGTTTCATGCAACTTATTCAAAGTTTGTGTTTCATGTAATTTATGTCATGTTGGGGTTTCATGTAACATATACCAATTTCGTGTTGTATGTAACCAAGGTCGTGTATGTTTCATGTGACACAAATATTTGACATAGTGTGATGCAGGATATCAGTCAATATAAAATTTATTTGAGAAAATATTTTCCATAAAAACTTATGGTGTTACACTCGGCCCCAATTAAAATGAATTTTCCCTTGAAATTCATCATTAGGGTACAAAAAAATGAGAATATTTCTTCTTCACCATATCCTAAATTTCATATGTAGCTTCCTCTAACTAGTGATTTCTCTACAAAATATTTTTCAGTATAGTGGTCTTGTTTCATATAACTTTCTCTGTATGATCTTGAATTTGAAGAGGTTGTTCCTCATAAGAAATATCATGCTTCAATGTGATGACATATAAGGTCAATACATGTGAACAATTGGGTATGCACTTTCATGGGAGAGATGCATGGAAGAAATCGTGTACTTGAGAATGATTTGGAAGAAGTTCAAATTAATACGCTAGAATCTCTATATTATAAATAATATCTGATGGACTGATATACCTAGTGATTATTTTACATTTATTCTTAAATATCATAAATAATTTTAGGGAGAGTCTCATATAAAATCATTCTCACAAACTACAAATTTTATATCCCATTTTATGTTTTTGGCATTGATTTTTTTCCAACATTGAACAACCATGGATATGCAACTCAATAGGTCGAAACATCCTTTCCATTTCATTAGCGATCACATGTCCTAATAGATTTCATTCTCCAACCTCTTCCCAACATGTTGGAGGTTTATATTTCTTCCCATATAGTTCTTCATAAGGTTCCATCTTATTTCTTGAGTGAAATTTATTGTGCTATGAAATCACAAAAATTGTACGTTGTTGTTCCAACCACACTGGAAATAAAGAGAACATTGGCTCAACATATCTTCTAGGGTTTGAATTTTTCTTTCAAATTGACAATCTATATGCGGATTATAAGTAGTGATGAAACTCAATTCTATATGAAGTTCATGATAAATTATTTTCGTAAACTTTTATGTAATCCTCAACTCCCAAAATAATATAATAGAATGATGTACTCCTTGAATCCTTACCAATTCCAAAATGTATATCATGCCAAGAAAATTTAGAGTGAAATTTTTATCTAATTGCTATTATGTGTGCTGAATTTTTAAGATGAAACAATACCACCCATACATGATTTATCATATAGAGGTTGTGGGTATGCCAAAAACAAAATCCATAGTGATGTTCTCTCATTTTCATTCAAGTATGTGTAATGGATGCATCATACCATTTGACTTTTGTCCTTCAGTAAAAGAATTTTGGCATACCAAGCACTGATATAAAAACTATGTGATGTCCCTCTTCATTACATACCACCAGAAGTATTCTTTCAAACCCTTATAAATCTTTGTACTTATTGGACAAGTAAATAATAAAGAACTATGAGCTTCTTCTAAAAATTCATTCTTAAAATATGGTCTGGAAGGAACACCAACATAGTTCCAAATTCTCTTCAGTTCATCCTAATCAATTTTAAACTCATAAACATTTATGAAATGCTTTTATACCTCGACATCATCATTTTTATTCCACCATGTAATTCTCTTGTATAGTTGGTGGAACATTTATTTTAGATATATAATATGTCTCCCATTCATTTATGATATCCATCTCTATCCTTTTAAAATCCATAATTATTTTTTCTATTGTAATCATCATCGTAGATAAGCTTCCATGATCCTTTTGGCTCAATGCATCATCTAGCTTGTTCACTTTTCGAGGTTTGTATTGAATTGAGCAATCAAAATCCATTATCAACTCCAACCCTCTTCTTTAGTGTATGTTTAACTCCTTCTATGTGAACAAGTATCTCATAATTTTATGATTACTATATATATATATATATCAATAGTCACTATAATGATTTTACCTCCATATAATTAATGAAAAAATACAACACCTAATCCAAAATCATGAGTTTGGAATTTTTTCTCAGGAGTCTCTAACTGCCGCAAGGCATAATCCACAACCATGTTATTTTTTCATAAAAACACATCCAAATATCATATTTGATGCAATAAAAAATATTAAAAACCCATATAACCTTTATGATAATGTAAGAATGGTTGCAATAAAAAATTTTCTCTTTAGTTCGATGAAATTTTCCTCACATTAATTATTCCATAGGAACTTTACAAAATTTCACGTAAACTGAGACATAAGATTATATTTTCCTGAAACATTATCCACAACCCATTATAATATATATCTAAACCCATAAATCTATAGATATCAATCACCATATTTGTTCTATGCTTCCATTTAGTATGCTCCCTCTTTGATGGATCTACTATTATAGCATATCATGAGATTATGTCACCCAAAAATGAATCCTTTTGCTACCAAAATTGACACTTTAAAATTTTTCATAATGTTACCCCTTCCATAGGTTATTTAGTACAATTATATGGTGGTCTTCATGTTCTTACTTTATATTTTAATATATTATAATATCATTTATAAAGACTACCACAAAATGATCTAGGTAATCCACAATTACTATACTCAAAAATTCAATGAATAATTCCAAAGAATTAGAAATACCAAAAGGTATTATTATATATTCATAGTGTCCATACCTTTTATAGAATATTGTCTTGGGTATATCCTCTTTATTTACCCTATATTGGTGATATGTATAATGAAGGTCAATCTTGGAAATGTATTGAGCTCTGTGTAGTACAAAAAACTAGACAAAAATACAGGGAAGATGATAATTGTTCTTGATTGTGATATTGTTCAAATCCTAATAATAAATATAAAGTCAAAATGATCCATCTTTCTTTTTTATAGAAAGAATAGATGAACCCCTTAGTGACACACATGGTCTAGGTCATCCCATATTATGGATTTATTGTAGTGTCTTATATAGTTCCAGAACTCAGATGGGGCCATTCTATAGGGGGACATTAAAATTTGTGTGGAACTAGGTTTTAGTTATACTAATAACTCAACATCATGTTTTGGTTCAAGGCGATGAAGATATTCCAGAATGACAACAACAAATTCTCAGATAGTAGTTATATAATTAATTTCGATTTTGACAACAACCGTTTGAGATATAAAAGGCATATAAATGGGAATTAATAGCCATAAACTAGATGTATTCTCCAAGGTAAGTTCATAATTATCTTCATATTGATAGATAATCATAGGAGGTTTTGTAATTTAAAATGTAAATTCTATTCCATGACAATTGATGTGAGATAAATACAGATAATTCAAATACATGACTAATATGACATCAATTTCAACCAAATGAAGATTAAAAACATTTATAGGAAACACATTCACAAAAACATCAACTGAAGAATAATCTTGGACTTGAGAATAAATCATCATTAAATTAGGGGTTTTCCCTCCTAACATAACATCTAATAATTTCATTGGAATCTTAATACCCTTAGAAAATCTATTCGATCTAAAATAGTGGGTATATCCAAAATAATATAATACAGTAGTAATTTTAGATTTGATGGTATGTGTACTATTCACCATATCGTTATCATACCCCCCATTATAAATAATGATAATATGATATTTACCGTTTTTATACTAGTTTAAGAGGTTTTTAACATTGATCATCATCATTATAACTATTTCTGGTGAACTGGTTCACATAATTCTCATTCTCATTACACTTGTTTCACTGAATTGTGGGATATTCATTATGTTCTTTTTTTCTCCAGTCGCACCATTTGTAAACATCTTCAAGTAATATTGGAAATCAAATACCTGATGGACTTCACTTATACACATAAAACATTAATTAGACACCTAAATGAAATTTTCTCTATGATATTTCCAACACATAGTGTATAAAAAAGGATTATCTTCTTCTCTTCATGGTTTTTAGATTTCAATTTTAACACCATGATCATTTTTCTCATCAAAACTGAAGACTGATACATGACACCAACTTCCATTTCAACCGTTATTTCACAAAAAAAATCTATTCATAGCTACTAAAGTACCTTTTGAAAAATTCCGTTATGAGGATTTAATTTAGGTCACTGATGAACCTATCAACATTACATCCAGTTTAGATGATAATTTCCTAAGCATAATGAAAAAATCTTGAAAAATAATCATTGTAGGTACCAATATATTCCAAATAATATTTCGTTAAATCAAGGATCCCCTTTTCCATTTTCATGTGAATAACACAAGGAGGGTATTTATTGAACAATAAATTCATGAACTCGTCCAAATCCAGTAATTCAATTTCATATTGATTCCTTATATTCCTGACTTATGTACACCACTATTCTAATTAACCTTAAAACTAATAAAAAACTAGAAGGAATTTATCATGACCTAAAAACTAGGGAATGTAGAATATCCTTTCAGTGGTACTGATCTAGTGTTCAGAAAAACATGGATCAAAAGACCTACTGAAAGAAGGTAGAAATTACCTCATGAAGGACTCAAGATAATTTAGTTCTCTCATTTTCTAATTTGAATGTTCACCATGATTCATAGATTTAGATATTAGGGTGAGAATAAAAATGTGTTTTTATATTCTTACTCCCATACCATATATTTTCTAAGGTGGGAAATCAATGTATTTTATGTTGAAATCACTATTAGTGTGGATCTATTGGGTTTTAGCCATTCACTAGAATGTAAATAAAATATTATGGAATAGGTATCATAATGAGAAACTGTTTAATCATGAATGTCACTTATAGGATGTCTAAATTATGTCACCTTCCATAATTTATAATGATTTAGGTTTAACCTAGGTCATTCATAGCCAACATACATTCAAATAATTCAGGATGGTTCGTAAAGAGATTTTTGGATTCCCAAATAATATCTAATAGGAGTGTAAAACTAGATTCATATCAATGCCAATTGTCATGTTCTAGGTTATTATGATTCGTGCCTAACACACCCTATCAAATTTTTCACTCCAATATAGATATATGACAAATCCAAGTCCACTGTTATTATCCCAACAATGATTTAATTCTAGGACACCACTTACTCTATCATTTAAAAAAACTCTAGGACATTTTATTATTCTTTTACATATCTATATACATATCATTTGACATGTCCTGATGGTTTCCACTATGTATTTCTCATCCAATATTACAAATGTTTACTAAACCTTCAATTTGATACAAACTATAAAGACCCTCTATTTTCATACATTTTCATTAAGAAAACATTTGTCGAGTACTGAAATCATTATACAAATAGACTCCCAAAGACCCTATAATTCTACTGGATTTAGAAACATGGAAACATAAAAACCGGTATATAAGTGAGTAATATTTTCTCCCACTAGGTTTTTCATGTATATAAACCTTATTAATCACATAAAAAATAATGCATATCTTCATAACATGGGGAAGGTAACAGAAAAAGGTGTGAAATCAGATACTTAGTAAGGGTAAACATAGGACACATGTAAGCCTAAACCTAAGCATAGGGGTATGTGAATGTGATCATAAAATTATATGATCATACTGTTCATATCATAAGATCATAATCATGACTCATAGAATAAATAATGTAAATTCATAATACATTAATCATAAGGAAATAACAAAAATAATCCATGAAATCATATCAGGAAAATAAGACATGAAATTTTGGCATACATTAACATGTGATATCTTGCCCTATAAGTCAATATTTATTTCCAGAACTTATCAAGGTAAAACGTGGAAACCACACCTACATGGAAGGACACTCCACCGCCCAATTCATAGTACATTCCTTGTATTTTATTGGTAACACCCATCTTACCATATTAAATCGGGTCTCCACATCTTCCAACTTCATTGTGACTACACCTACTGGGTGGGACACATCAATATCCCCAACTGTAGTCTATTCCTTATAAAGGATGGGGTTACCCCATCTCCCATAATGGATCAATCCTGACCCCTTGATTTACATCATTGTCTCATGATATATAATTAATCAACTAATTAATTAGTGGTATATATAGGTCCCACTCATAACAAAATATAATCATTTATACATGTTCTATAAAATAATAAAACATTCATCATATCATGACCAATAAAAAGAAATGGGTTTTATAGTCATCCTATAATAATCCTATGAAATTAAATATGTAAAAATTAAATTTATTCACATCATGAACAATATAAAATATATATGTTTCATAATAATTTCATCAAATAATAACCCGTGAAAAGAAGAGGGATTCAAATTCTTATAACCCATGGAAGAGAAAAGATTGTTATAATCATCGATCCTACAAAACATAAATAATTCAATAAAGAATATAAATGTGACCATTGGGTAATTTCCTATAAGGTAATTAGTAACATCAAATAATGACATTATATGTTGTAAATAACATGGAAATATATTTCAAAAATATTTATTCAGGAAAATATCCGTCCTTGTTTGAAAAATGATATTTAAAACATAAAACCTTTTGAAAAACATTTTCATGAAAATAAACTAAAAAACATATAAATAAATCATTGAAAACAGTTTTTTAATCCTTTTTCAGTTAAAATATATTTCGGGAGTTTAAAAATATTCTGAAAACCATTTTCCATTAAAGCGTATAAATAAAGATTGAAAACATTTTGAAAACCATTTCTTTGAAAATACATTGAAAAAATTTAAATGTTGATTTAAAAACATAAAATTTTTTAAAACCATTTTTATAACATATGAACATATAATATGATATTTGAAAAAAAAATTAAATCATTGGTTCCAAATGTTCATGGCATGTGTCTCAAAGATGAAAAAATCAGAAAATACTACTTTTCTGATTTGGTAACTCTTGAAACATAAACCCCATGAAAGAAAAATAATAAAAATAATATTTAAATACACATGAAATTGAGGATAAAAATAATTGAGTATATTAATTGCAAGTATAATCACAAAAAAGGAGTTGACTGGTGAATAAAGGGTATATTTTATAGAAATAAAAGTTAGAAGAGAAATACCCTTACCCTTTGTATTGACTCTCATAGTACTCATTCAAAACACCTATATAATAAATATAATTTTATTATACAGAACCATATTATTATATATAATAACTTATATGGTTTTATTATGAATTTTTATTACCCTCTTGCTAATAATTCTTGATATGTGTACACATCGATTAGTACATTGTTTGTTCTTTGCATTCGTCTTAATTTGATATATATTTGGTCCTTATAATTAATCCATGATTTATAGAATGTAATAGATGATATGAATATCATTTTAAATTCAGTATATATTTATTATAATAATCTATATAATACATAAGTATTAAATGGAATACACAGTTCATGGAGATGACATGTTGTATGTGATCATGAATGTTGTTTCTATTTAATTGTCATATTAAAAAAAAGAAATTAAATGAAATATATGTGTGTCTATATATATATGTATATATATAATTATTATAGTATATTTATTATACCATATATATCATATAGTTTCACAAAAAAAATCCTTAATACATTTTATGTAGTGTTTAAATGAATCACATCACTTTTATGGATAATACTCCACACCTCCTTAAAAAAATATATTGTATTTACAAAAAATGTAAATTATAAAGATATGTGTTCTAATAGAATTATAGAAGATTAAGTAATGAATATAGAACATATATATCATATTTAAATAGCTTTTACTTCACAATACCTAAAATTATAGCCGGTAATGAAAAATAAACAATCATTGTTTCATTAGGTGGTAGTTCATCTTACATGTAAACTGTTCATTTCCCATTAGACGGAAGTGTGTGTAAGTGTAGGAATAACCAATAGTATAAAATCTCAGTAAATAGAGGACACATTTTTTGTAAAATAATCCTTAAATAGTATTAATTTAAATAGTGTTTAATTAATGAAATAGAATGTAGCTTGAGGGAGGATGTTACCGCTTAACGGGTTAACATCTTTTAGTTTTAACCGAATGGATTCTTTGGGTGATTTTATGTCTAAATGGTGTCTTCAAGGAGGAAGGTGTGATGTTTGGAATTTTATTGAGAATATAATGTCCTAACCAAATAGTTACTATAGGTTTGAAAAGTCGGTACAGTTTGTGTTTTTTTTGTTGGGAAGGGATTAGAAATATTTGGAATTTTTTAGAATAACTTCAGTATACCAATGTTTTTACCTAAAAAAGACATAAAAACAAAATAACTCAATAATGGAAGGTTATTTTCCATATAATTTCATTAACATTGGTGTAGGAAAAGTGGATAGGTCACATTGTACCATATGATTAAGGTTTATTCCTTTGTTATGCTCAATTGTTCCTTGATCATTTTAAATAATTTTAATTAATTTCAATAATATTATTGGTAAAAATCTATGTTTTCCTGATTATAAATTATAAATTGTAATGATTACAAATTCGGAACATATTTTTTAAAATTATAATCACATATGGAGAAGAAATAAATTTTAATTTTATCCTTTTTATGGGAAAACACTTTGGGTTTTTAAAGTAATAATTCTAAACATTTTTCTATGTTTTTTATCCAATTTCATTGTGAAATTAGTTCCAATGGCCTATATTGTATTAATTTAAAATAAATTAATAAAATTAATATTTAAAAAAATAAAAATATATTTTAACATTATAAATAAATTAGAAGAAAAATTGTTTTTGAATTAAAATTTATAGTTTTTCACTATTCCCCAAAAAATGATGTATCTCAGAAAAAATAAAATATTCACCATAAGGTAAGATTGATATTATATGTCTAAAAATGTAGTTTATTTTATGAAATTAAATTTCTAAATGTGTCTAAAATTAATTTTATTACTTTTCACAGAGGTACGCGAAAAATGATTTATCTGAGATTGTAGTATTTTTAAACATATAAGGAATTTACCAAAAAATATATTATTCATTATCAATATGTTTTATTTATATAAAACCATTATAAACTCATTATTATGTGTAATGTACACCAATTTGATGTTATGTATAGTGTATTCCATGATGGTGTCACATTTAATGTCTGTTAAATATGTTTTATGTGTAACATACACCCAGTTGAGACCATGTTAAAGGAATTTTACACATAGTTCATTGCATGATATCAATGATAATTTAAATTGTTCAAGAAAAAAAGGTCTATAAAATCTCAGGGCACTATAAAAGCTAGATAAATTTTTTTACATACATGAATTTTTCCATTACAATTTTTCATTTTTTGGTCATATAATATCAGGATAAGATATATCAATATATACTTCTAAGGAAGAGGCTGCTAAATGTTGTTCCAGAACAACCATAGGTACAATGATCCATACTTTTCATGATTTAGTTGAATAATATCGATGTTTTGTAGATAATTTTTGATGAATATATAATACACACACCAACATAACTAATATGGGATCCAAGTTCCTTTAAACATATGATCTTGATGAAAATGTCAAGGAACTGAATAAATGATTAGTTGGTGTTCATGTTCTGACATTACCTTGCAGTGGAAATGGGTTTCTAATCTATATTGATGCAACTGAGAATAAATTTTTGATACGTTATTCTGTATAACAACATGGGTATAACTATTAAATTGGTTATTTAAAGGTTCATGAGAAATATTATCTGACACATAATTTGGTTTTAGTTGTGGAAATTATTTATTTTAATATATGGATGCATTATCATTACAAGGAAAAGTGTGATACATATACCAATTACAAAAGGATAGTATATATATTTACACAAAAGGAGTTCAATAGTAACAAGGGAATAAGGATATATGTGATTAATTATTAAGTATTCTATTTTTATTTGTACCATTATAAAGAGAACAAGCTGTTCATTTCTTTGATTTGAGTAGATCAATATGGATTATCCATGATGAGGATTAAAAACCAAATAGTATTTCGAGAATTCCAATGGATGGATCTAAAAAACCTATCAAATTAAGAGAAATCATATCTCTCTCAATTTAATATTCCCCCATCCATCTAAATGAATATTTAAGAGGACTTGATGGAATATCTATAGTGAAAAATTAATTTGGGATATGTTCCTGAGTTTAAATTTGACCATGAGGGAATTATGATATCTAGGAACCATCTACATGTTCCATATATATTGTATTTGATGGTTTTTTTAGTGAAATATTATAGTTCTTCATTCTCTATTCATCTTAGAAGTACAAATATGTATAAATATTTCAACTATTATTTCTCATAGAATGGAATAAAGAGAGATATCATAGATATTATGTCTTAGTTCATGGAATGTTATCAATTTATTTCTAAAAGAAAAAATTCTTGGGGGATTTTACTTCCATTACCCTTACCATAATGGAAATTGGAAAACATCATTGTGGTTTTTGTTATTAGAATCCCAAATACATCTATAGAGAATAATTCTATATGCATTTTAGTTTATCACATTATAATTTCTACATTATTCATTGCTATTAGAAACCAATTAACTCTAGATATACTTTATATAATATACATTAATGATGTTTCAAGGTTATCTGGAGTACCACATACAATTTTATCTGATCGAGATCTGAGGTTGACCGAAATGATTTGGTGAAGTATTCTACAAGTTCTTGATAGAATGTTCATTTTAAGTACATTGTATCATCCTTAGATATATAGTTTCTATTAGAGAATATTTTAAACCCTATAGGATATGTTGACATAATTTTCTCCCTATTTTAAATGTGGTTGGAATCAATTCCATCTCGATGTTTAGTTTTCACACAATAATATATTTCATTCAAGCATTTATATGGTTTTTTTTTGAGTCCCTCTATGGAAGGAAGTGTTGATTTCTAATGTACTGGAATGATGTTGGATAAATAAATATTTTTTTTCTTAACATATATAATGAAATTATATATATGGTTATATCTATTATGCAACTCATAAGGGCAGCACAATGTTAGTAGAGAAATTTTCATAAAATTACCAACGTGATTTGGAATTTGATGTTTTTGAAAACTTGTTTTTAATAAATTGTCAATAAAAAATTGTAATGAGATTTCTAAATAAGGGAAAAATAATCCATAGGTTTATAATATCCTTTAAAATTCATTATTAATAAGGATAAAAGCCTATCGATTAGTGCTTCCACCAAACCTCTCTCATGTTCATGACTAGTTCCATGTATCTCTCCTAAGGAATTCGATTCCAAACCCATGAGAAGTACTAAAATAAATTTTCATACTAATATAAAATGTTTTGTCTCATTAGGAGAAACTTATGGATATTCTATATCAATTTTATAAAGTTATGTGAAATAATACATTCGTATATTTAATGTTTTCTACTATAACCATGAGATTGATGAATCTACCTGGGTACAAGAGGATATGATGAGTTAGAAGAATATTCATATTTTTTTATTTGAGTAATGTAACATAGAGGTTGAAATTAATTTTAATGGGGGGTATAATTTTACTACAACAGTTTTCATGAATTATGTTTTTCGAATAAATGAAATTTCATTAATATCGTTCATTACATGAAACATCATGTTTTAAAAAACCATGATATAATATTAATATTGTTATTTAAACATGGCCATTAGTATATATAAATTAAACATAATCAATGAATAGGAATAAGTAAATTTTAAATATTTTTTATAAATTTTTTATATAAGGATTACATATTAATAAAATTTTAATAAATATTCACTTGAGACTTTATATTTTTTTAAGATACTATTTTCTCATAAAAAATTAACAATAATGAAAATAATTTTTAACACTTTTACAGAATGAAAAATATTACATTAATATTTAATATCTATATAGGAGAAATTTGGGTCTCTACACCATTAATTCTTACAACATTATAAATATAGTTCCTTGTGGGGTTTTCAGGAGGTAAATCTTCTCTTATGGGAAGGAGGCGTGCATATTTGATAGGTAAATAAATCATAAACCTTTTTGTATCATTATTTTTTGATTATTTTGTAATACTTTGAAAAACTCCATAGTTGTGTTTTTCCCAATTCACATAGGTATAAGAAGAGTTTTCATGACTCCTCTAAGATATTGTCTCTCAACATTCACCAATTGACAGTCCAAACATCCTGATACATAGTCTGTAGTTTTTTACATCATACTATCCCACAAAAATTATCCCTCAAATAATATACATATTAGTAATTTTAATATTTATCTAGAAATTAAAACTATGAAAATAATTTAACAATTCCCATTTTATATGTGGTTGGATAGAACAGATATCCACTTTCTAGGTTTCTGATTTAAATCTTCATAAATGATATCTTCAAATTTTCCACTATTCACGACTAAAATTATCATTTCAAAATTATCATATTCAGATTGGGAACCCATATGTTATAATATTTATACTTTCATAGTCATTTGAAAATGGAGTGATTTATTTCATTCCTTAATAATTCTCATATTCACCATTATAAGATAAAAAACACATCATCCCTCTTAGTCGTTATTTGGTTAAGAAGTATATGATCATTCCTACTCAATACATCTACTACAATATTTTAAATTTAGGCTCTTAATGTATGAGGCCCCAGCCTTAAACCTTACTTAATATTGAATTAAATGAATAATTCACATTGAGGATCTTTTCAGGTTTAGAGTTTTAGAGAATTAGGACATAACTATTACATCTCAAAAGATTACAAAGTAGAAACTTTTACTAAGTTTCCATAAAATAAAAACTCTTAAAAAGAAACATGTCCAATTCCATGTTTTAGGTTGCATGACATTCCCTTGATATCATCCTTGACCCTATTCCACGTTAAGTCCTGTGAAAAACATTACAAAAACATGGGATGAGCATAAAAAGCTCAATAAGGGATTCACAAAGAATAAAAATTGTTAGTTTTTTTCAAAACAAGAAGTAAACCATGTATACTTTATCAAAGTAATACTTTTCACCTTTTCAAAGTAGTAAAAAACTCTTTGTTGAATAAAATTTCATTACTTACCCTTATGTAACCAAAAGATTACCATAAAACCCATATAAAGATCACATAACATATAAAGGTAACTTGGGACAAAAACATACTTAAGTGGAATAGCCATAAGGTCAACTTCTACACATATCACTTAATGGAATAGCCATTCGGCCGACTTCCATACATACTTAATGGAATAGCCATATGGCCGACTTCCATACCCAATGCATTGGAGGTTATAACGTACCCACCCGTCCTGGTATTCATGGAACCACCCATCATATGGTTTATCACGTAACCACCCGTAAAATGTCCAAGTACCATTATAAAATTAAAACACATAAAACCAACATAAAGGAATGATAACATTTCCACATTTCAATCACAATATATCATTTAAATATATTGACAGAATAGAATCCTTTATCAAAACCATATTTAATACCAAAATACAAAAAAAAAGTATATGGTATTTATTTTATTTTAAAAACATTACAACTTGTTGAGGAAGCCAAATATCAAATAATACTCACGGGGGCGGAAAAGGTCGTTGTCACCGCATACGTAAAAAAAACATTCCTTTTTGTCCTTTAGTAAAACTCTTCATAGAAAAAAGATTCCTTTTGTATAAAAGTAAAAGTCAAAGGGGTTTATACACAGTATAAAAGAAAGTTGTGTATAATACGAAATATGCCTCAATGAAAGGAGATTGAGACGAAGTCCCTTACAAAGACGGTATCCTTGGTTTAAGGATAAATCAATTGCATAATTATGTGTGACAAACAAATACACCAAATATAATTGAATATTAAGTGTAAAAAAATCAGAGTTTATTCACACATATTCGTAGAACAACATATTCAAGGAGTACAAGTTTATCCCAAAGAATAAAATTTGGGTTAAAAAGTTCCCTTGCAAAAATTTGATAGCCTAACAGCGTCACTTCAAAACTTCCAAAATGGATTGATGAGAGATAAAAAAGGTATCTCATCACTTGGAAATAAAATTTACATCAATAAGGATATGCGAGAACATATTCCAACATATAAATGTGTGAATTAAAAGACCCAACAAAAGATGTCTTTTTAAAAAGAGGAGGATGAAAGGTTCTCTTACCGACATGGGTATCTTTCGAAACAATCACCCCATAAAAGAAGGAAAATACATCATTGATGTAAATAATCATAAAAGAAAGTGTATTACACAAAGAGTAGAATAATGGGAAGTACATACACCTCTCAAATAAAATTTTTGGCAAATGTAGCATAAATCTCACGGGAATAAAAGTGAGATGAAAAATCCCTTACGAAAACTCGGCAGCCTAACGACGCCACTTAAAACTTCCAAAATGGATTGATGAGAGAAATTAGGTTATATAATCATATTAACATAAAGTTTACATAAATATTAATATAAAATAACATCCCCCAACATAACAAAGAGGATCTTAAAAGAAGTGACAAAGAGGAGGGTACTTAAAAAGAAAGAGAGAGGTTAGATCTCTTACGAAAATTCGACAGCCTAACGACGCCACCAAAAACTCCCAAAATGGATTGATGAGAGAGAATAGGGTCTCTCATCATATGAACAATAAAAATTATAGTAAGATTAATATAAAATAACATCCCAATAACAAGAAAGATGAGCTTTAAAAGGAATGACATAAAAGATTGTACTTAAAAAGAAAGAGAGGAGTAGGATCCCTTACCTCGGGTCCGACATGACTCGATCATTTTTTAACGTCCTGAATAATAAACGTGAGTTAATTTATAAATGATTAAAAACCTTTTTCAAGTTCATTATTCCTTTTATATCAATTATTGACATGTTATAAACATTATGTAATCATTTATGTTAATAATGTTTGTTTTGTCGATATTTGGTTCTTAAGTCAAAAGTGGACTTCTTACAATTACATGTTGTTCGTGTAGTCAATGGTTCATTATATCCAGAATGATATTCCTGATTTGGATATCATATATATCATATATATCCAGAATATACATGTATTTATAATATTACATAATCATTTATAGGTATGAAATGAAATTCACTGTTCATGGAGACGGTAAGTCGTACGTACGCATGAACGCTACTTTCATTTCTTTTTCATATTAATGGAATTAAAAATAAATGAGAGGTGTTTATATTTTAATTCCAGAATTATATTAATTATTTATATGTAACATACATTATATAAATACTTTAAAAATATTTACATATAATAGTCCATTACATTTGGGGATAAGAAATGAAATACACTGTTCATGGAGACGGTAAGTCGTACGTACGCATGAACGCTACTTTCATTTCTATCTCATACATTAATCGAAGGAAGTAAAAATGATATAGAGGTATATTATAATTCCAGTATAACATCATATATAATAACATTAAATCCATCCTTTATACGTCCCACATATGGCATTAACGAATCACATCACTTTGAGGGGGCGGTAGTCCGCACTTCCTTAAATGAAGATATCGCCTTTACCCATAATGGAAACCATAAAGCTATGCCATAAGTGAAAAATACATAAGGTTATGTAAAAAATAAACATATTATATATCATATATAAAAATAGTGACATCTTAATGGCCACCTTTGAAGGTGTTATATGAGTGTTGAATAATCATCATTTTGTGAGGCAGAAATTCACCATCCACGGAAACAGTATGTTCTTTAACCATTAGATGTAGGTGTGTGTAAGTTTAACTCGAATCCTTATTATAACAACATCCTAGTATATTGAATATACTGGAGTTGTTACAATAGAAATGAATAAAAATATTTTAGAGGGTTGGAGAGGTAAAATAAAACAAAAGGACTCAAGTAAAGACATTACCTTAAAATCGGGTAACTCCCTTTGGTTTGAGCTCAATGGCTTCCTTGGGAAGACTTCATCCCAAAGTGAGGCTTCAATGAGTAAGAGTGGGAAGTGGAGAGAAAAAATGGGCAGAGCTTGTTCGAGCCAAAGGATTTGGGAGTGTGGGTAAGGAGGTAGAGGTGGGGGGCTTTTATAAGAGGAGAGGAGGGGCACTCTTGTAAAGTTACAAAATGTTACTTTATTTTCAAAAGAGTTTCGGATTTTAATGTTCCAAAATTTATGTATTTAAAGTATAAGGTGATTATGGTTCGAAAGAAACTCATCCAATAGGTTTTGGACATGTTTAGGTCTTAGATATTACATTATCATTCCATTTTATTTAAATCGATAAATAATGAGGTCATCGCTGCATCATTATAATGTCATAAATATTTTAATTTATTTAATGGCTAAAAATTATAAAACAAATACTATGATGTAGTAAATTTTTTTAGAATTAAAATTAAAATTTATAGTCAAAAATATGACTTGTATAACCCCATGTAAAAAGTGTTTTAGTAAAACATCTCATGTTTGTGTCATTTTTAGTTTAACATTAAATAAAAAGATATTTATGTCATTTTCCAACCAAAGTGGCTCTATGGGGTCCCCAAGTTGACCCATGGACTTTCTTGGTCGGCCATGACACATAAAATGATGGTAGGACCTGTGTCTAGGTCATTTCATTTTATTAAAACATTATTCTTACCTTAAACTACACTAATTACCTCTAATCGCGATTAAAAACTTAATAAGTTACTATTTACAAAAAAATTATTTTAATCCCATTGAACCACATTTTACTTCATAATGACAACCATGTATGTAGGATTTTTTGAAATTCAAAACACAATGATGGCAAAATTTCATTTAAACGGAAGATGAGTTTTTATAAGTACCACTTAGTGGTTTCACTATTCATCAAAAACTATGTTTTTTAGAAAATTACCAAAAGTTCAACCTAAGATATATTTGATATTCCGAATTCAAAAATGATGTCTATTTTAAAAAATTCAGAACATATAAGTAGCATTAATTAATTTAATAATTAATTCCCGCTGTCAAAACTAATAGCGTGTTTTTATGAAACAAAATGTATCAAAAAATTGACACTAGTATAAGTCCGATTTCAAAGTGAAATTAATTCCAACGACCACTATTGGATTTAATGGTAAAAATATATTCTAATTTCACTTTAAAACCAATTAAAAAGATAATCTAATCATATAAATAAATTATATTAAAAGAGGTTTTGAATTAAAATACAACCTTCTTCACTATTCATTAAAAATTGAACTTTTTTAGAAAAATACCAAAAATTTATGCAAAGTAAACTTTGATGTCCCGATTCTAAAGAAGAATTTTATTTTGTCAAATATAACACATAAAATTGTCATAAAGTGGACTTAAAAGAGGTTCACCATCAAAAGGCGGTTAATCGGCCTTTTAAAGAATATTAGAATGTTTACGCTTAAAATTGGATTGCTTTGCATTTTTTAATCCTCTAACATTTATTGTAAAAAGTCAAAATATTTTACAAACATATGTAACCATTTTTTTAGTTAGTTCTGTTCATTCCTGCCATTACAATGGCTAGGCATTACTACTATTTAAAATAATATTATTTTATTATTAGAGTGCAACGTATGATTCCCAAGAAACGTGTTGTTGCGTGTTGGGTACGCCATCGAGCATAGCATCCCCTTTAAAGTAATATTAATATTTTATTCACAAATATGGATAAATATAAAAATTTCATATTATTTATTTACCTGGGGTGTTACATCCTTCCCCCTTTTGGGAATTGCGTCCTCGCAATTTTAAAATTGATCTTGGAAACATCCTTGAAAGTCCCACATCGGAACAAGAGTCGGTAAAACAATAACATTAAAATAAAGAAAGATAAGTAAATAGGTCACTCGATTTAACCCATAATAAGATTCCGTGTAGGAAAACATGGACATGGAAGAAAAATCAAAGTGTCATGTTTTTGAGGGAGAGTGATAGTAAAAATGTCTAAGAGAAAGTTAACCATAAGAAAATCACAAACTTGTGATGGGTTAAACGGTATTTGATTCCCCAGTAGGAAAAGTTAATAGACAAAATTTTTATTTTAAGTTACTTTTTATTGATGAATTATTCATAAGGAAACATAATCACTTATCATGTTGACTTTTAACATTTCCTATATTCCTTAATCAAACTCATATTTTTTCCAAAAGACGAGTATTTAGAAAGACTTGTTTGCATTTAGAGTACTGTAATCAACTTCTAGAGAATCACCTAATCCACCAAAGAGAACTATATACTTCACATGTATTTAGGATTTAACCAAAACCAAAACCAAAAAGGTTATTACAAGATTAGATAATCCAGAAAAGGATAACCCTCTAAAAATAAAAGTTATGCTTACTCTCCAAAATTTGTCCAAAAAAAACCCAATGTCCAACGAGGACTATTCGATAAACAAATTTTCCATAAAATACTTCAAAGTAAACCAAACAAATATTGAAACCCAAATATTTTAAGGATTTAATCGCATAGTCTTCCAAGGTACAAATTAACACCTATCTCCAAATAACATCAGTTACTCTTAAAGTCTCGTATTGAAAAGTAATTAACCTAATCACATACACTCTATGATAGGTTAATAATTTTCATAAATAACCAATTATCAACATACTCTTAATTAATAAAATCATATAACTAAAAAGAATCAGTCAAACTGACCAGGGACATCACGTAGTCCAGTGGTAGGCGATAAATAACAGTCGCACTTTGGTTGTGGGTCCGATTCCCATAGCTTTGTCTGACGCGACGGGTTGTCACACGGTCTGTGTGTTGTCCTTTTTCCAAAACTATATAGTTTTAAAACATTTCCCAAAATGAGATAAAATATTCAAAAATGATCATATCATATTTAATCCTCATGTTTATCTCAATCCTTTCATTTTCCATCATAACATATAATAACCCATAATTACCTCAAAAGTAAGAATCATATAAACCCAAATGGTTCTTTATAACTATGTCCACAAAAGAACAGATTACTATTCTTTGAATAAAAATTTTCACATATAAAACATCAGTGTTACACATACAATAAAAAGTCTTCTAATGTATCCAATCATCAAAAGACACTTAATACTATTAAGAATGTCACAATAACTCTTGAAGCCCTTATATGTATAATTCTTACTCATTCAACATTCTTCATGATCCATTAACCATTCCTTTCCAACTTATTCTGAAATACTTCTTTCCTACAAACAAAATCATGAATCATATCCTAAGATTCCAAAATAGAAAACAAAAGTTAAGAAATAATCCATACCTTTGATTGGTCATTGTCAGTTTCTTCATCCTAAATCGGATTGGCATTAGGTATTGGTAAACATGTATTTGTATGATCTTGGAGATCCCATTCACGAAACTTCTTCATAGGACATGTGTTTGCATAATGACCATGCACACCACATTTAAAACATTCAATTGATCCCTTAGAAAGAACTTCCTTCCCTTTCCTTGAGTCAACTAGATGATTCCTTTTTCCATGGTAGGTTCTTGTTTTATGACCTTCATTTCCACATATATAGAATATTTCTGTCCCTTTGAAACATTTTCCTAGGTGTTTCTTTCCACATCTATGACACATAGGTTTTTGAACACACTTACCTTTATGATTATTACCTATAGTTCCGTAGGAATTTGTTTCTCACATATATGATGCCTTATAGAAATCACCAAGGTTTAGGTGGTCAATCATGACTCCAGATAGTTGGTTGAGGATAAACAAAAGAGTTCTCATTGCAGCTCCCATATAACTCAGTTACTCGCTTAGAAAACTGTCACAGTTTCTTTCACATCCACCATTACCTTGGTTCCTTCTAGATCCATCCATTTAGTAAAACCAAGAAGGTCAGTGTGAGTATATCAACAAAACCATCAAGTAATAAAGAGTAAGATAAACACTAAAATATATTTACTCATTCACTTTATCTAAAAACTATGACTCTTTCTAAAATCCTAACCATTATGGTCATTCCACTTATGCTTAAAGAATACTCTAACCTCTAAAGTTATCTAAACCGACATTTGATACCAACTATGAGGCCCCAGCCTTAAACCGTACTTAATATTGAATTAAATGAATAATTCACATTGAGGATATTTTCAGGTTTAGAGTTTTAGAGAATTAGGACATAACTATTACTTCTCAAAAGATTACAAAGTAGAAACTTTTACTAAGTTTCCATAAAATAAAAACTCTTAAAAAGAAACATGTCAAGTTACATGTTTTAGGTTGCATGACATTACCTTGATCCCATCCTTAACCCTATTCCACATTAAGTACTGTGAAAAACATTTCAAAAACTTGGGATGAGCATTAAAAGGTCAGTAAGGGATTCAAAAAGAATGAAAACTGTTAGTTTTTTTCAAAACAACAAGTAAACCATGTATACTTTATCAATGTAATACTTTTCACCGTTTCGAAGTAGTAAAAAACTCTTTGATGAATAAAAGTTCATTACTTACCCTTCTGTAACCAAAAGATTACCATAAAACCCATATAAAGATCACATAACATATAAAGCTATCTTGGGACATAAACATACTTAAGTTGAATAACCATAAGGTTGACTTCCACACATATCACTTAATGGAAGAGCCATTCGGCCGACTTCCATTCATACTTAATTGAATAGCCATACGGCTGACTTCCAAACCCAATACATTGGATGTTATAACATAACCACCCGACCTGGTATTCACGGCACCACCCATCATATGGTTTATCACGTAACCACCCGTAAAATTTCCAAGTACCATTATAAAATTATAACACATAAAACCAACATAAAAGAATGATAACATTTCCACATTTCAATCACAATATATCATTTAAATATATTGACATAATAAAATCCTTTATCAAACCCATTGTTAATACCAAAATCCAAAAAAAAGTATATGGTATGTATTTTATTTTGAAAACATTACGGCTTGTTGAGGAAGCCAAATATCAAATAATACTCACGACGGTGGAAAAGGTCGGTGTCACCGCGTACATAAAAAAGAAACATTCCTTTTTGTCGTTTAGTAAAAATCTTCATAGAAAGAATATTTCTTTTGTATAAAAGTAAATGTCAAAGGGGTTTATACACCGTATAAAAGAAAGTTGAGTATAAAATGAAATATGCCTCAATGAAAGGAGATTGAGATGAAGTCCCTTACAAAGACAGTATCTTTAGTTTAAGGATAAATCAATTGCATAATTATGTGTGACAAATGAATACACCAAATATAAGTGAATACAAAGTGTAAAATAGTCAGATGTTATTCACACATATTCATAGAACGACATATTAAAGGAGTACAAGTTTATCCCAAAGAATCAAATTTAGGTTAAAAAGTTCCCTTGCAAAAATTTGACAGCCTAACGGCGTCACTTCAAAATTTCCAAAATGGATTGATGAGAGATAAAAAAGGCATCTCATCACATGGACATAAAATTTATGTCAATAAGGATATTTGAGAACATATCCCAACAAAACAATATCTGAATTAAAAGACCCATCAAACAAAGTCTTTTGAAAAAGAGGAGGGTGAAAGTTTCCCTTACCGACTTGGGTATATTTCGAAACATACACCCCATTAAAGAAGGACAATACATCATTGATGTAAATACTCATAAATGAAAGTATATTACAAAAAGAGTATAATAATGGGAATTACATACACCACTCAAATGAAATTACGGAAAATGTAGCATAAATCTCACGGTAATAAAAGTGAGATGAAAAATCCCTTACATAAACTCAGCAGCCTAACGGTGCCACTTAAAACATCCAAAATGGATTGATGAGAGAAAGTAGGGTCTCTCATCATAGTAACATAATGTTTAAATAAAGATGAATATAAAATAACATCCCCAAACATAACAAATAGGATCTTAAAAGAAGTGACGAAGAGGAGGGTACTTAAAAAGAAAAAGAGAGGTTAGATCTCTTATGAAAATTCGGCAACCTAACGGCGCCACCCAAAACGCCCAAAATGGATTGATGAGAGAGAATAGGGTCTCTAGTCATATGAAAAATAAAAATTACAGTAATAGTAATATAAAAGAACATCTCAATAACAAGCAAGATGAGCTTTAAATGGTATGACATAAAAGAGCGTACTTAAAAAGAAAGAGAGGAGTAGGATCCCTTACCTCGGGTCGGACTAGACTCGATCGTTCATTAATGTCCTGAATAATAAAGTCGAGTTAATTTCTACTTGCTAAAGAACCTTTTTCAAATTCATTATTCCTTTTATATCAATTATTGACATGTTATTTACATTACGTAATCATTTAAGTTAATAATGTTTGTTTTGTCAATATTTGGTTCTTAAGTCAAAAGTGGACTTCTTACAATTACATGTTGTTCGTGTGGTCAATGATTCGTTATATCCAGAATGATATTCATGATTTGGTTATCATATATATCATATATATCCAGAATATACATGTATTTATAATATTACATAATCATTTAGAGGTAAGAAATGAAATTCACCGTTCATGGAGACAGTAATCTGTACGTACGCATGAACGCTACTTTCATTTCTTTGTCATATTAATGGAATTAAAACTAAATGAGAGGTATGTATATTTTAATTTCAGAATTATATTCCTCATTTATATGTAACATACATTATATATATACATTATAAATATGTATTTATAATAGTACATTACATTTGGGGATTACAAATGAAATACACTATTTATTGAGACGGTAAGCCGAACGTAAGCATGAACACAACTTTCATTTCTATCTCACACATTAATGGGAATAAATATTAATTATATAGAGGTATATTATAATTCCAGTATAAAATCATATATAATAACTTTAAATCCATCCTTTATACGTCCCACATATGGCATTAACGAATCACATCACTTTGAGGGGGAGGTAGTCCGCACTTCTTTAAATAAAGATATCACGTTTACCCATAATGGAAACCATAAAGGTATGACATAAATGAAAAATACAGAATCTTAAGTAAAACATAAACATATTATATATCATATATAAAAATATTGACATCTTAATGGCCACCTTTGAAGGTGTTATATGAGTGTTGAACAATCATTATTTCGTGAGGCAGAAATTCGCCATCCACAGAAACAATATGTTCTTTAACCATTAGATGTATATGTGTGTAAGTGATTTTATAATCCTTATTAAAACAACATCCTAGTATATTGAAGATACTGTAGTCATTATAAAAGAAATGAGTAAAAAGATTTTAGGGGGCTGGAGAGGCAAAATAAAACAAAAGGACTCAAGTGAAGACATTACCTTAAAATCGGGTAACTCCATTTGGTTTGAGATCAAAGGCTTCTTTGGGAAGACTTCTGCCCAATGTGAGGATTCAAGGAGTAAGATACGGAAGTGGAGAGAAAAAATGGGCAGATTTTGTCCGAGCCAATGTCTTTGGGAGTGTGGGTAAGGAGGTAGAGGTGGGGGCCTTTTATAAGAGAAGGGAGGTGCACTCTTGTAAAGTTACAAAATGTTACTTTATTTTCAAAAGTGTTTTGGATTTTAAAGGTCCCAAATTGATGTATTTCTAGGATAAGGTGATACGTGTTCGAAATCCACTCATCCAATAGTTTTTGGACATGTGTAGGTCTTAGATATAACATTATCTTTCCATTTTATTTAAATCGTTAAATAATCTGGTCATCACTGCATCGTTATGATGTCATGAATTATTTAATTTATTTAATGTCTAAAATTTATAAAACAAATTATATGATGTAGGAAATCTGTTTAGATTTCGACTTATTATTTATAGTTAAAAATATGACTTGAATAACCCCATGTAAAATATTTTTTAGTAAAACATCTCATGTTTCTGTCATTTTTACTTTAACATTAAATAAATAGATATTTATGTCATTTTCCAACCAAAGTGGATCCATGGGGTCCCCAAGATGACCCATGGATTGTCTTGGTCGTCCATGACACATCCAATGAGGGTAGGACATGTTTCTAGGTCATTTCATTTTATTAAAACATTATTCTTACCTTAAACTACACTAATTACCTCTAATCGCGATTAAAAACTTAATAAGTTACTATTCACCAAAAAATTATTTTAATCCCATTGAACCACATTTTACTTATTAATGACAACCATGTATGTCGGATTTTTAAAATTCAAAACACAATGATGGAAAATTTCCATTTAAAACGAAAATCAGTTTTTATATGTACCACTTAGTGGTTTCACTATTCATCAAAAGTTGATGTTTTCCAGAAAATTACCAAAAGTTCACCCTAATCTATATTTGATATTACGAATTCAAAAATGATTTCTATTTTAAAAAATTCAGAACATATAAGTTGCATTAATTAATTTAATAATTAATTCCCGCTGTCAAAACAAATAGCGTGTTTTTATGAAACAAAATGTATCAAAAGATTGACACTAGTTTAAGTCCGATTTCAAAGTGAAATTAATTCCAACGACCACTATTAGATTAAATGGTAAAAATATATTCTAATTTCATTTTAAAACCAATTCAAAAGATAATATAATCATATAAATAAATTATATTAAAAGAGGTTTTGAATTAAAATACAACATTTTTCACTATTCATTAAAAATTGACCTTTTTTGGAAAAATACAAAAAATTTACGCAAAGTAAACTTTGATGTCCCGATTCTGAAGAAGAATTTTATTTTGTCAAATATAACACATAAAATTGTCAAAAAGTGGATTTAAAAGTGGTTCTCCATCAAAAGGAGGTTAATCGGCCTTTTAAAGAATATTAGAATGTTTATGCTTAAAATTGGATTCATTTTCATTTTTTAATCCTCTAACATTTATTGTAAAAAGTAAAAATATTTTACAAACATATATAATCATTTTGTAGTTAGTTCTGCTCATTCCCGCCATTACAATGTCTAAGCATTACTACTATTTAAAATAATATTACTTTATTTTTAGATTGCAACGTAAGATTCCCAAGAAACTCATTGTTGCGTGTTGGGTACGCCATCGAGCATAGCATCCCCTTTAAAGTAATATTAATATTTTGTTCACAAATATGGATAAATATAAAAAAATTTATATTCTTTATTAACCTGGGGTGTTACATATAGACTATGTATATCTTATATCACTCACTCTATAGATAATGTATCCATAACATTAAAGGAAATATTAAATCTTCTAACTCAATATCCCGATTTGGATAGTAATTTTCATAAGTCATCAAAATACATCATTCAAAATTAAAAAAAATATTATTTACATAATGAAATAAATTCGATTCTTCTTCAACGAATCACTATACATCATAAAACCATCAGTTCATAAAAGTTGATTCAAAATAATATCATTTAGGAACCTCATATTCAATTATTAATATAAGGAAATTTAAATTCCATTTCCCATGTGAACTTAACCAATTTATATGTAAGAATACATAATAGGTAATACAATATGGAAATATTTCAAATGAATCTCTTATAAGAACATTCTATAAAATAAAACTATATACCTAAACTGTTTTTTATGTCATTATTTTAATGCATTATTCATTCTAGGATCAACTAATATTATATACTTGAGACAATATGGATAAGAAAATAAACTTATAAAATCTGTAATTGACACATGAAAAACATCCCATATATCTAATTTCCACTATGAATCTCATGAATAATACAATATTTGTTCCCAATCTCCTTATAGATTATAGAATGAACAAAGAGATAATCAATGAATACTATAATAAAATTATAAATATATTACACGAATTATCTTTTAATTTGATCAATAATAATTGATGTTTCAATAGTCAATATAAATGGAATTACTATAAACTTTTAATGTTATTAACTCAATTATAAGCTTGACTTTAATATTTATTCATTCTTTAATTGTACTATTCTTTTTTTGTTTTTGTCAATGGTTGGAACAAAAAGGAATCATGTTGAAAATGAATATGAAGGAAAATGTGGTTACTATTTGAAACTAAATAGGATTACGACTAAGGATAAGGGTATCATGATCATTCCTAATAATTGTTTCGGAAATACGAATAACATTATCATCATCAATGTTACCATTTTTATTCAAGGAAAATAGCACAGAATAGAGAGTATACAAGTCTAGGGGGTTGGAAATAATGAAGGCCAAGGGAATCCCCCTGGATCAAGTCCACCACCTTGGGCTAAAAAAGAGACACATGAGAAATACATTGGACTGTGATTCCTGTTGTCACCACAGAAGCCAGGTGGTCCGCCACCTTGTTCCTCTCCCTCCACGTGTGAGTGACTCGAGCTTCCCTTGAAAGGAGCACCCTGCATTTTCTGATTGTATACAAAATAGACCATGATATGGTCCACCTTGTTCCGCTCCCTCCACATTATATACAATAACAAACTATCAGTCTCCTGATATAAAAAAAATAATTGAGTTCTATAAGAGCACATATGGTGGAAACCATAGAGTTAAGAAGTATTGAATTCATTCATATAAAAAATGTTGAAAGAAACACCCCAGAAAGTATCTCAAATGGAATAGAAACATGGTTTATATGTGAAAAATAATGGAATAAATAACTTAATTTCTAAATAAAAATGATGAGTATGATAGAAGGATGTTAATTTAAATATAGGGATACATATTTAGTATTATGTCCTCACCTTATGGAAATTGGGTATTATTTTAGTCAATGACCTATTTTAAAAGTTAACTTATATACTAAAGAAAGAACTATGTTGAAATAAAATGGTTAATATATTTATTTGGATTATAGAAAAATATTATTGAAATATTTTTATGAATGGAATTATGGGTATAATAATCATTAAATATCTAATAATTATTTTAATTGTTTTCATATATGTATTCATTAACATAAGTGTTATGGATACAATCATTTTTTAATATATTAATATTTATCATAAGATCAATGTCATAAAACCACATTTTTAGTATTAATGTGATGAGCGTCTACAAAAATTAAGGATATTTTTAGAAACATATATAATAAAAACCCCATTTTTGAATTATATGTTTTATTGAAAAAGTTATTTTAGAAAGAATAAGATTACATTTTTTAGTCATAAAAATAATGGTATTGGTAACCTTTAGGGTATATATTATCATCACGTTGAAATAACTCTATTTTATTAAACATTGGGAACATTATATCAATTGTGTAAATTGACATTTATATAAAGGGAAACCTTTATTATGGGTGAAAAATCATTGTATCTGTTGAATAATATGGGGTTGATCCCCCAACAGAAGGAAAATTAGTGAATCACACCTACCACTGGAATAAGTGATATTAAATTTAATATTTCATTATTTTTACATAAATGATTTGATGAATAAATATTAATATTGAACTAGTGGTTTTACTTTTGGGGATTATATATTAATTTTTTAGAATGGATAAATTCTTCTAACCAAATCATTTTTAACATATTTTGAGAAAGATTGAATTACATTCCACTCTTTTATAGATTTTATGATATATTTAACGTTAATTTTATTGATTCAAGAATAATAAATAATTTTGGATATTAATTACTTGGAGAAAGTCATTAAGTTAATATTGGTTTAAGCACGACCAAATACTGAAAATGTGAATATGAAATTGAAATGTTTCAAGTAATATATTTCCTTATATTAATTGATTGTAAAATAATTCATCAACTATAGGAAAAAGATATTAAAACAAAAATTTTTACATATTACATTTATATCATATGATTCAATAGATTTTTATATCATCATAGATTTATGGTTTTTTGGTATTTTACATTTTCTTTTCATTGTAATTCTATTGATTAATAACATATATCACCCTCCATCAGTATTTTGGAATTATGCTTTTCTTCCGTGACTATATAATCAATTACCACCTACTTCACCTATATAGAATCCAATTTATGTTCATTTGTACATGAACATCATATTTTCCTTTCTATATTATCATGAATAATTTTTATTAATCATTATAAAATATAGTTATTTCAACAATGGTATTTCATAACGTCAAACCCTTTATTACTGATAAAAATATAAAATTTATAAGATTTAATATATTTAATATGGGGAGAATGTAACACCATAATATTTTAACATAATAATTTTGTATTCATTAGTGTATGATACATAAAACACTAAGAAAAGATGGGAATTTAACACCTTTATAAATTATGATGTATTTCTTTTTAAGAAAATATGTTCTCTTTGATAGCTTATAGAATATGAAACGCCAAGTCTAAATGAATCATAATATTCTATATTTTTATAATGTTGATGTTAAATAGTATAGTATCAAGTTATTAAATAAATTATGAAAATAATTTTTTTTATTAACTATAAATAAAATAAGATTCATTTAAAATAAAAAAGAAATGTATTTTAAAAAATCTTTTTTTTCTAAACATCATTTTATACATTCATTGAGAACATAATTTAGAATTAATTTATGCAACTAGTATAAAAAATTTTTAAATGAAAATAATTTTGGAAATTCTTATTTAAAATTCATCTTATAATGAATATTCTATATTTTTCTAAATTTTCTCATTTCATAATAAATAAGGAAATATATTTATTTTTATTAAGAAAATGTATGTTCGTCTACTTAATTTATAATGATAGATTATATTTTAAATTTGTTTTAAATTTAAATTAGTATATTATTATTATTTTACTAAAAGAGTTAGTTTGAGGATATTCCATATTAAATTATAATATTAAAACCATCTATACTTATGTGAATTTTATCTTTGGAAACTGGATTTTTACAACTTCGGTGGGTATATTTTTAAATTTGATTCTACATCTTATTTGAATTGAATTTTTTAAAATGGATTGCATATTTTTAATAAGAATAATTTCTATTACCTATTTATTACATCAATATCTTTTACCATTATAAAAAGTAATTGTTTTAAATGATAATTAAAACAGTTATGAAGAAAAACTAATTTACCTGGGGATAATCATAAATGGGAGGTGTTTAAATGACCTAAAAATTGTTCCAAAATATTTTATGTTCATATTTATACCATATCACCTCTATATTTCTATAAATATGCATTTTTAATCCTTTTTTCAAAATAAACAACTTTGGGAAATTAATTATATTAAAAACAATATCCATATATATCCTATTCGCCACTTATCAAAGGAAACTCCCTCCCCTAACATCATAAAAAATCTCAAGAATTTTTCTATAAAAACCCTATAAAACACCCCCAAAATTACTTATCCACATTATATATAATCCGATATTCCAAAATACTAACCCTAGGGCCCTTAATTGGTCATCCTAAGGAGGATTTCTAAGATAAGGAATTTATATTAATGAAGCTCTTTTTTAAGAGAAGGTAATTATTTCTAAGAGATGGTATGTGGACATTCTAATGAGTATTTCTAAGAGAAGTTAATTATTTCTAAGAGAAGGTAATTATAATTTTAGTAATTGTAGGTGATTTTATCTTCAAATGTTTTTTGGCTCTTTAGAAACCATATTTGGATATTATTTTATCTTTGATGACTCGTATATGGGATTTTGTTGCACAATAATTTTGGGAATGTAGATTGTATCTTATGGCTCTTTGTAACTACATCTCATGGAGAATAATTATCCTACCCATGATCTCATGTTGGATATAGTGATATATGATTTCAAGATAATACCACTTTATAATTCCACTAATAATTATTCGATTTATTCAAATCATACATACTTGATGTATATTATCACCTAGATATTCATGAACATATGATAGAGATGTTGGGATTAATACCTCCATAATTTTTTTTGAATTTTCATATAAACTTGGATGATGAGATGTTTTCATTGACGCATTGAGTATGAAGTTTCCTAATAATTCCTTCATGAAATATATATAGGTGTTTCCATTCATGATTATAATTTATAGGATGAGATTTAAAGATGGATCATTTTATGATGTGGTATTTCATGCTTTTTGATTTTGGCTCTACATTAAATGATCAAAATTTTCTTTAGAAATAAATAGACATCATGTTTCAAAGAACCAAGGGATTCATATGTTTTGGTCATACCTCAGGTGTCTGATCTCAAAAACCCAAAAATTTCATTTGTTTCTAATGTATATTTTTAATTCAAATATCTCTGTAGAAAGAGATTATAGATAGTGTACATCAGTCTTTTTGGTTCATTTTCCATAAGAATACCATGATGTATCATTATTTTTGATTTCATTATTGGTCGTTGGGGATGAGGTTCTTGATTGTATTCATACCATGATGTCTTACATTCCATTATATTCAGGTAAAGCACTAAATTCCTTATAGTTCCAAACAATAATATTTTTTCTATAAAATAGATGTGAGATTTCCATGGACATCATTGTTGGTTTAACATGGACTCAAAGTGGTAAAGATTAGATTTTTGTGATCATTTATAAATTTACAAAATCATCCCATTTTATTCCATTAATGGAAAGGGATGTTATTGAATATACTAAAAACATATACGTATAACATATTAAAATACTCCATAGAGTTCCTTATGAGGTTGATTACTATATGAACGTTCAGTATGTATCAAGGTATTAGAATGATTTATAATAGGATATGGGTACCCAATTGAAGTTAATAATTTCCTACCACCTTTATTTAATTTGCAGGATTAATGTGACATTCATATTTATAAGGATATTATTTTCATGTGTGTTTGATATTGGTTGTTCATGGGAAAAAATCATCATTAGGATGATTTTTCCGATAACAATTATTATTATTTTTTTATAAAAAATGAGTTGTTTTAGGAATGGTTTAGGTATCTATATAGATATTCATTATTTTTGGTGGTATTTGGAGAATTTACCTTCTTTAGACAGAGTCTTGTCCAATGGATATGTTGTAGTTGTTCAAAAAGTGTCTAGTGATAGCTCAGAGTCACTATAAATACATTTTGGACCATCGCCATCACATTTTGGAGTCTTAGGTAGTGGATTTATTAATTCTCATGGTTTCACCTTGTTTGGGACACCACCATTAAGGTAATAAAGATATGTTGGGGAAAAGAATTGTTGGCCTCTTAGTAGTTATCAAAATTCATGGAAAGGTGGGTTATCAATTGGTCATGGCATAATTCTTGATGTCAATTCATGATGTGTTTCTTGTATCCCACTTGAGGAGTAATCAACCAAACCCCTACCTTTTGATTGAATGAGAAGATGTCGATCATTATCCCAATACCTTTGTAGTTGAGAAGAAATTTCATAATATGGATAATAAAGTTAATGAGTAACAGAATAGAAAATTACATTAGTCTATATAATATAGTAGTGTATATGGGTCATATATAAGATGTTGGAGTATAATTAATTGATGGTGTAGAATCAACCTTCAAATTTAATGATTCTAGTACCTTCAGTGCATTTTGGAGAAAGGCATTGGAATGGAGGGGTGAACTATGATGCCTTCTAGGCCAGATCATTGATTTATTATGGGCTTATTTTATCATTTATAGGGTTCTAATGGATTATGGGATTTAGGGTCAGTAATTTAGATTTTTGGGAGAGATGGACCATATATATATTCTAATAAAAATTTTTACTAAATGGGATGTAATAATAGATTATAAAAATATGGGTTCTAGTGAAATTTTTTCGGGTTTTATCATGGTCTATATAACCATTTAACGGTTTATTAAAATTGTGTATGTGGATGGGTTGGGTTCTAGAGGATGTTTCACATCTTATGTATGGTTTTTCTTACAATGTAACATGTACAAAATCGTTAAAATTGGAATATTAACCTAATACCATTTCATGTTTCAACATCTAATCCCTTACCAATTCCTCATTTACTCAACCTATACTCTTAATGATGATCAATTAATTTCACCCCTAAGACACCTAGAATTTTAACTTTGTTCTTGGGTGATCTGTTCGAGGTATGTCCAAAATTCCAACAAATTTTCTCTTCCACTTTCTAGATATCATATTAATATATATTCTAATTCAATGCTTTAATGTATTAAGGGTTTTTATAGACATATATTGAGATATTTATGTTTAATTTATAATTTTTCTATATATTTTGTCTGAGGAGGTCTCAATCACAAATTTTCCAAACATTTCATTCAATGGTTACTTAGTTTCCTCTATTGGAAAGTTAGTCTCCATTATAAAATGTTTATATTTAATTATTTACATGATGTTCTTTTATTGATATTGGATTGTTTTATGAAAAATATTTTTTTATATCACTGTTGGGATAATTTATAGTATTACAACATTGGTGGCATGTAAAATTTATTTTCAATTGGGTTTTCTATCAAAACAATTTATGAAAATCATGTATTCAATTAAACACCAAAAATATGTTTTTAACTATAAAATTAATTTTCAAGTATTGGAGTTGTGATGATTCAGTTATGAAATTTTATTAAAATGTATTTAAAATGTTTTAATTCATTTTTTTGTGAAATCATGGAACTATGAGTCCTTGGGTGTCTCTGGTGATAGATATATAAAAACATTTGTGAGTGAAACAACAATAATGATTATGTTTTCTCCTCATTATTTTGCAGAAATTAATGAGGTATCCTAATATTAGATTAATGTGGGTGTAATTGATATCATTAGTAATTACATTGAATTGGTATAATGTTCCTTTAGTTTACAAATATGTATTTCCACTGGAAAGATCCGGACATTTCCTTGGATTTATACAAGATGGTGTTGTTTCATGTTTGATTTCATAGGTGTATATATTATATTTTTAAAATTGTTGATGTTGATAATTTCCCACTATTTATATGGTATGTAAATTTAAATTGTGTTGTTTTATATTAATGTGGAATGTTATAAATACAAACAAATAAATTTTTTAAAAAAAGTATTTTAAAAATAAATATCTTTATCAAAATTGTTTTATTTAAAGCCATAAATAATTGTTTCATAGTATAAGTAATTATATATATTCATGGTAGTATCCTATAAGGATGTTGAATCAAACTGTACATATTTTATTGGAATAGACATATTTGGTTTTTAAAGATACATGTAAAGGGAATAGTGTCATGTATAGTGATGAATTGTCATGGTGGATGTCTCATTCATTGTGGTATTGGATGATAGTTAAGGATTGTGAAATAGGGATTTTTCTTTGTACATGGATTATTTTCATATATAATATTATAATACTCTCTTGGATTATATATCTTATTGTTGTATAACATTTGTTCTATGATTTATTTGGATTGTTTATCTCTTCTTTATTATAGATAAGGTATTTTTTAGTTTATGTGTTCTTCTCCACCTTGTAGCGAGCCATATAGGGTGATATGACTGCATGACTCAGGTAGGATTTTATATTTTAATATAGAATTACCATCAAATATGAGGATTTGATTGATATATTTCATTACACACAACACTGAAAAGAAATAAATTTGTTATATATATAGATAAAATATAAATATTTACGTATGGTGGTAAAAACAGTCTATTGAATTAGTGGTAAGTAATAAGAGTAACCACATTTGGAAGTAATTATTAAATTCAAAAAATTGTAAACTTTTTATAAGACTAAATTTCAATTGGTATAACTAAAATTACTAATAACATCATTTAAATATTAGAATCTGATTTTTCTTAACAAATTAAATTTACTCACCATGATTTTTTATCTAAAAAAACATATGATTATCTGTGGAAATATATATTAATTTTAATAATTTTTTATATGAATGATGAAATTATACAATAAAAGAAGATGAATGGATTGTTTTCTAAAGAGTCATTATCCTAGTATAAACATTCTTTTCAATATATTTGTTATTATTTTATTTAAAAGTTAAATTTTTGATTTTTAGTATTTTGAATTTGAAAATATTATTTTTATTTTTGTGTTTAAATGGTTATATTTTATAAGATGAATTTTTCAAGACTGAAGATTAATTTTTTAGTTGTGTAGTGCAATAAATTTTATTTACAAACATTAGGATTTACTGAAATTATTAGTATGTTTCTATTTTAAGAAAATTATTGAAACCTTATTACACATAAAATAATTATTTTATAAGTGACACAATAAATTTAAAAATTATATTTATTATAGTTTACAAACAAACATATCACATTTCAAAATTTAAGTACTATTTTTTCTAAATTATTTTAATAATACGACATACATTAGTTATAATAATATAAAATTATATTTCTACTATAAATTGAATCAAATAAAATGGATTTCAAATTTTTTAAATAATATTTCAAACTTGTGTAATATAGAAAATTTTATCTTCATGACGAATTCATATATTACTAAGGTAAAAACATGTTAACGTGGTAAGAGTAAATTATTTTTATAATGATATAACCTAGGAAATAATCATAAGACATGTTAAAAATTTTGTGATGATGTGTGGTTGATGAAATAATTGAACTTAAATATTCCATTCATATTTATTTATCTATTGTTTAAAAACTGTTTTTGAGAGGGGATTCCTATTAATTAAAACATCAATGTATTTCCAAAAATATCATCCATTCTCATTTATATAAGGGGCCATACAACACCACATCAATCTCACAATTTCTATTTTTAAAAATGAAACCCTTGCATATTTACTTCCCCTAGAATCCTATTCCACCTCCATGAGCATATGGTCCGAATATATTATACTTATACCTCCTTTTACTACCATTACCCTTTTCTTGTAATCATGAAAATTGATATTAGCGCATGTATCTAGACTACCACCTCCATGAAGTGTCATATTTAATTTTCCTCTTCCAAATTACATGGAAGGTCTTGATTTTTCATTTAATAAATATGTATTAAATTTATTACATATTTTATACTATAAAATTATATAACATATTATAAAATTATCCTATTTGATAGAAAACAAAATCTTCTAACATGTGTACATATGTACTACAACCTTTATGGAATGATTGATTGTGTTTTTTATTTTCATGAATTGAATTAATTAATTGTCTTAAGAATAGTTTTAATCGATAAATATGATGTTTATCATATCATTAAGGTTACATTTTGACAAATTGTATATTTTACAAATGATATGAAAATTAAACAATCATCATTAATTCAATTGTTTCAAACAAGTATAATAATAGGAAAAATAATTTGATTCAAATTATAGAATATTTAAATTTACATTATTCTTGTAAAAAATTAATTTGAATTATTATATATATAGGAGAAATAAATACCAAATAATGTTATTATTCATTTTTAAAAATGATATTACAAATAGAACACCACATAATCATCTACTAATCGTGGTATGTTGAGGATTAGGTCACTCTAACTACCTAAATGAAAAAATCATTGAATTTATATCATGAATAACAGTGGGAACATAATTTAATATATAGTATTATAAAAGTAAGTATGTGGTATGTTTTATATTATAGTAATTGTAACCTTATTGTTAGAACCAATAAAATACAAAAGATCATTCATTTATAAAGAATCACCGAAAATAATCATCATCAATTATTGATTCACAGGTTTAAATCAAAAAAATTGAAATTATACCTATATATACCATACGAAATCTATTACAGTGCTTATAGTGATCTTTTTTGATGAAATTTGTTATAATAATGTATACCAACATTAATTTTGTTATACTACTTCGAAAAAATAAATATTTCTTACACATGATATATAAAGTAGGTAATATCGAACTAAAAATGATGTAGATAATGGTAATAAGTAATTAATAGAAATATAAAATATATTTGTACCAATATATAATATGTTATTTATGTATCTATGTTCATTATACATGATAATATAATGTTTTAGTGTAATCTATGATAAAAGTTAATGGTTTCTTGTCACAAATTTAATTATTTGGGGAATATTATTATTATAAACAGTGTTTTCATTATAATTGTGTATCTACATCACCTTAAATATTCAATATCATTATTTTATAATAATTCTTGGTATTAAATTTTTCACATGAAATCATATGATTCAATTGTTTCTCATTCAAATTTTTCAAATGTTGTGAGGGTTTTCTTTGTCTAAATTTTGATTCTTGGATGTATAATAAATTTTATAAACCATATTTCCTTTTATTTGATACATAATTCCAATGAATTTATTCCTATCAGAATTTATTTTTTTCATCAGATATGCTAATACAAATAATATTTCCTTCTTTAAATGGACATGGACTCAACTGTTACCCTTGATATAAGGATTATTGCAACTCAAATTTAATTCATTCAGTTATGATTGATCTATTGAAATAATTTCATAAAATGTTGGTTCATTTTACAAAATATTATGTCATATATCATTCTATCAATGTTTTATATTGATTCAAATTCCTTTAAAATAAATAATATTTTTATTTTTATTTATTTATGGAGTATATTTCCGATAAAGGATGTCGATAACATAAATCTACTTTAGTTTAGTTATAATGTTTTATCGTGAAATTGTTTCTTTCAAACAATGGTTATCCAACAATAATATTTTATTATATGGTAGTTAATAATAAACATTATGGGAATAATTTTTTAATTCAATGAATGTTTTATTAGTCCTCTTAAAATGTGAGCTTTTAAGAGTGGAAATTTTAAAGTACTAAAAATATTCCATTAAAAATAAAATATTTTTCATTTAGCTCCACATTTTCTAGAAAAAATACTATGTCATTATAAGGATCCCTAATTTTATATTATTAATAAAATTTATATTTTTTAAAATATTTCAATTTTCCATTTCAAAGTTAATTATTTAATGTGACATAGAATTTATTATTAAATGTATATGTTAGATATGTTATCAAAAATATACTCAATTATTGATCTTATCATTAATGAAACCTCTTGTAGCATTCTTCTATAAAGATGTTTCTCATCTCTGTAATCACCCTTATTAGTTATCATTGTTATGTACAATACATTCTATTTGACAAAAATCCACCTTCATTATATAGTTTTATTATGATAATTATATAGTAGGTAATTTTTTTACATACTCTATATTCATTACCTCTACATGGATTACTATTTATAGGTAAGGTAGGTGCATTATGTATTAAAATCTCATATTTTTTTTCCTAAGACATGTAATTATTGATATTGTTTTTTATGTATTTTTTACTCATTATCTCATATTATTAATGAATTATACGTGGTAAAATGATGAGTAGTGTCCAACATTAAATAAACCTCTGATGAATTGGTAGGTTTCATGATAAAAAACATGGTTGGCTATTTGTTGTTTGTCTTCCAAATTAAGCAAGATGTATTCACTTTGGACTTGATGAAAATACCAATTTATTAGATATGACATTGATGAATAGAATTGTTAATTAGATGAGGATTTGATGTTATGATCCAAATATCTCACATTATTCATTCCATACCCATGAATTATGTTATTGATATCCTTGTTATCAATTTATATAAGTTATATTAAATGAATATATTATACTTTAATTGCATTCTATTATTAATTTTTTGGTTATCTTTTCCTACATCAATTTTTATGCTCATATTATACTCACTTATGATCCTTTACTGATATCACTTTTTTACACTTACTTAGTATTAAAGCACACCTGTGATTATTTTTTCATTTCACCGTGTTATATAGAAATGTATTTAAAATGATATATACAAACAGATATAATTTTTGATATTTTATTAGAAATATTGAATACTTATTTTGGATTGTGTAGTTTCTTATACCGTTGAAGAAATGTCCATTAATAAATTCATACATTGGAAATTTTAGTTTATTATTTATCCTAGTTATCTAAATCACTAAACCAAATTTTTTTTTGGAATATATATAATGAAATGTTTTCTTTATTTCAAAGTAATTTTTTGAAATCTATAATTGGTATTGAATCTAGTATTTAAGGTAATTGGTTTAGTTACTGGATTGAAATGTTTTCGTTTTTGGTGTGTCAGAAATTATCATGGTAGGGATTACATAAATATGTGGATTATGATGTTATAAGATAAGTATAATTTCATGGTTGATAATTTATTATTGATTGTCATTTCTATGTTAAAAAAACTCATTTGGTTATTTGAGGTAATATGGAATGTTTTTTTGATTTGGATAAATGAAACTTAGTGACAATAAATATAATATGTATATGTACAGGATAGAATCGTGATGTTTTGGTAAATTATGGAATAAGTGGATTTTGAAACAATCCATCCTGGGTCAACACTCAACCAGTCACCTGATCAAGAATGCGGAAAGGCCCGAAGGGAATTCCCAATCCCCAGGAGTTTGAAAATAGTGTTGGGAATCGACATAGTACAAAAGGGAATGTATTCTACAAATAAATAAACAATGAACTAAACAGATGAAGATTTATAAATAGCTCAAAATCAAATGTTGTAGACAACGATTTCATAAAATTCCATCTTCCTAATTATTCCTTAAATCAATCCTAAAAATCTATTTTCCACCACTTTTTTTAAATCAAACCATTTCATCTAAAAAATAATGTTTCAAAATTCTTCTAACAATATTTTTTCAATTTATTTTCCCCAAAAATAGATGAAAATAAGAAACCAAAATGGGAAACTGGTGTTGATGGGTGACTCAAACATATGGTTGGTGGCTACAATTCAGTCACACCATCATGAAAGAGAGTGTTATAGGGAAATTTCCTTAGCTTCACATGGATTTCCAAGCTCTACGAGCACACCGATACTCTTTACCTAACAACATTTTCAATTCCAAATCCCCAACATACTATAAGAACCATGGAAACAAAAGTCAAACTGACTTCCCATGGGGGCATGAGTTCTCTCATGATGTATGTTGACAATTCACAGTAATCGTAACCATAACCTATATCCATAATAATCCTAACTGAGGTCTATACTGACTCTTTACCAATTAGTGTTACCTTAGGTGAACAAACCATCTCTGAAACTATTTTTTCACAAACCAATCTGGGTCTCTATCTTCCCCATCCCCCGACCCTGTCTGTGGAATGACCTGAGGGGTGCCCCTGATCCCCACAGGCTGGAAAATAGTTATTGGGTATCAATAACATTGCTCAAGAAACTTTTTACCTTAATAATTACATATAAACAACAACAAAATTTAAATGGTTTAAAAATGAAATTACACAACCAAACAAGGTCATAACAATTTTCAGAATTGAAGTTTACTTATTAAACAAATCCCTCAATAAGACAACAACAAAGAAAACTAAAAACACTAATAAAAATCTTAATTCCAAATGAGGGACCATTTATAAAGCCTCCTCCACCAAACACACAATAGAAGACCACTAACAACTCGTACCTGGTTCATTGAATATAATGGAATTAACTAGAATAAACACACAATAATACCAACATCCACCAAAGTGTGTATATAGAGTGTAAACCAAAATCTAGTATAATTACACTAGAGAAATAGAATCAATTATATAACATTAAAATATAATCTAAAATGATCATCTAATTTAATTATTTTAAATAAAACAACTCAAAGTATAAAACATTATTTGATAAAATTATAAAAAGGATCACATTGTAAGAAAACTGTTTCTGAAGCACTAGTATTAATGATAATGTTATTTTATAAATATCTCACACACTCATGTGGTCTTCTATATGAAAATAGATTTCACCACATTTCCTATAGTATAAAACCATGGGAGAATCCCCTTGGGTTGTTCTAGCTTGATTGGGTCCCTATAACTTCATACATCAGTGAAAGGTGGTATAGTAACCACAACCATTTGTGTCTTGATGTACAAGCCATTATAGAGGAGAAACATAAAATTTTATATTGGTAATCATTTATCATTATTGATTAGTTAATGATGTATGTATCAATATAGCTACGTGAAACTCAGATAATCCAAATTATATTCACTAGGGAAGTAGTTCTATTAATCCCACTTAGATACATAGGATTTCCTTGTGATCATTTAAATGTTCACATGTCACACATACCACCACTTTCGTTAGAAATGCCAGATATTTAAATGAAATAACCCCTAGTCACAAAACTAATAATTAAACATTTTTATCACACCAAATAAAATAAAATTTTCAATACCATTACCATTAGAAACATATATACCAAATTATCCATTCATAACAAAAAAAATGCAAAATTAAAACAAACTAATTCAATGGACAAAGCCCCTTCAGAAACTCATTCATACATTATAGCATTTTATAAACTAGTTTATCATCATTCAAACATTTAATAATTTATACTCAAAATGCATAATAAGGATACAATGCCCAAATAAATCAATTTTCAATTGAATATACTGATTTAAATATACATGCATCTCATGTTCCTTTGAAAATACTTTTTTCACCTACAAACAACTACTAAACCCCCTTTGAAACCCATTGAATAATAACAGACACACCAAATATAGAAATTTTATTTATTAGAGTTCAATTATGACATATAAACACCTGAATCAAATAACGAAACTGGTTACACGAAAAAATAAATTGAAATAATACATTTATGATCTCAATGAAACATATTAAATCCATAAAATAATGTTAGGGCATCAAATAGCTGACCCCCTATGAAAAACCTTCCGAAAAACCGTGTAAAGTCCAATCTTCACCTCAATCTCACCACAATGTGAAAATACAGAAACCTAATCAGAAATATAAGACCAAAAACATATGATTAAAATACTAAATTGATCTCCAATCAACTAGTGAAATTAATCCCCAATGAAGAGTGAGTAAAACCCTAGAATAATGGAAGTAAAAAGTGGAGGAGACGTATATGAGGGATACTTGAAGATTCTAGATGAAAAAAACCTATAAATAAAATTTCAAGGGAGGGAGGAGAATAAGTCAGGAACTCCTAAGGCTTGGGAGTCTGTGGGGGTCATGAAAGGGGGCCAAAGGGGTTATAATTTGGGGATAGAAAAGAGGGAAACATTTTTAATGAGTTGGAACAGTCGCACAGTTAGTCCACATGGTTTTCTAAACATTGCAGTGAACATGGCTCCACCACTTCTAAAGGAGACCTCGCGATATGATTGCATGGGATAAGATTCACAACTGTAAAGAGGTCATGTGGTAGGTTCTATCTCCTACCACAGAGATTACTGGGATGGCCCACAATTATTACAAACCATGCACAAATTGTGTGCTTCAATATTCCAATCCCAAAAACAAACATTTTTCTCAAATAAAACTAAAAAGAACCTTTAGGGTGAAAGACAGAAAAAAATAAAATGTAAGAATACTATAAAAAATTTAAACCTATCACTCCTCGTTCTTGATAGACTAATCGATGACCAAAACCGAACAAGAAAAATGAGGAATTCAAAATCCTGGGCTTGACAAATCTACCCACTATAACGCTTTCAGAACATAAAAAGCCACAATGAGACTGAAAACTAAGAAAAAAATGGTTCCCCTTCATGGTTCTAGGAGATTCCCAATAATCCAAAAATAAGAATAAGAAATGACACTATTACAAAGGAAAGAAATTTACAATCAAAATTGAGGTATCCCATGATGGACTCCTTACTAAGTGTCACCCACCGCAGAGGATCGACACCTCTAGTTGATCAATCAAAATCAAGACTCCTGAGTCATGTACCCTAGATGTCACTAATAATGACTATACCACTTTCCTAAAATGAGAAAATTAAAAAAAATGTATCTCGAGAGAAAGCACCCTAAACACTATCAAATGAAACACGTGTAGTTTACCTGAAATGATTAATGAATTTCAACATAGCTACCATATCCATGCTAAAAACTGTTATGTGTGCTCTAATCCCAACGTTTAACCAATAAAGATATCAGGGTTAGATAACTAAGAATGATAGTATCTATTTCCAATCCAACACTAGAAACAGGGTCTACATACTAACACGGGGAGGTCTGAATAGAATCCTCGCTTTAAGAAACAACCTAAAACTAATCTAAAAGAAACACATGATGGTTCTCCCCGTTATAAAAACGAAATAAAATACAAAAACTCATAAATTCATGACACTTACGAAGAACCCCCATCATAAGGGGCATGGAGGGAAGATCCTAACTCATAGGGTATCAAAACAACAACTAACAATATACCAATAACTTCACATCCTCAAATTCCCACAAAACAAAACCAAGATCAATTCACCCAAGAATACCACCTGAGGGCTTCTTAATAGAGGCCTAAACCCAATATGACACAACCAATATGTATTCAATTAAACAAGAGGACTAATCCTCAATGTATCTAATGGATAAATCATACACTAAAACATTCCTCAATATGGACATGAGGTCCCCCATCAGTTTCTCCCAAATGGGAACACCTGAAACATGACAATGACACCATAGTTTTAAATTATTCCCATATTCAACCCTGAGGAAAAAAATTAAACCAAATTATTTCATGGACCTAGGTTTCTCCATTTTATAGGATAACTTCACTGAAGGACCTATGCATGGAGTTCAACTAATTGATGAATATTCTTCCCTGTAGTCAAGATTTAGAAACCTCCAAACAGAACTTCTCGTTTTTGTTCCATACGAACAAACCCCATAAACCTAGATGGAATCATCAAGATATAACACACTCCCACATACGCCTACTCCCACATAACACATTCACCTAGTCTGGCCCTTAATTTGAATACACACATCACCCATAAATACTTTGAATGTGAAACATCATGATGGAGGACACATAATGTTTTTTTCTAGAGGGAGACACACTTCCATCAAAACAAATGTTTTTAGAGGAGTGAATAACCTTCACCCATGAAGATGAGAGAGAACACGACACTACACATTATCACAGAACATGACCATTGATACTAATAGATCCATTATATGTAGAGGGACATTAAATTGAGTACCAAATGGCACATGATTCCTTTGAAAAACCATATTATCCTCTTATTACTACACTTAAGACACTGGTAGGCTAGTAGTAATCCTTTATTAATGAATACAATGGAATTCCCTAAGGCCCCTTCAATGAAAATAAGCAAAAAAAACATCAGACAACTTCCACTATCCCACACTAGGATTCTTTTCACTGTTTCTAGACAAGACCCTTAGACACATCAACGTCTAACATCACCATGACGACTTAGAAACCCCAAGGTACCAAGGTCTCATTCAACATTCCATATATTCAATTTTACTACTATAGTGTTCTCTTAATTGAAAAATAAAAATGGTAGACTCAATCTCCAAGACTCAAGAAGATTTTTTCTATATGGATCAACTAGAGGACCTTCCATTGGAAAAAGACATGTGGCCGGACATAAATCGTGCCTTAACTCTTTATGGGTGCATAAAATAGCCAATGTGAAAAACCAAGAACCTAATATAATAGACCCATTGTACCAAAAATGACACAATTAGAACAATACAAACAAGGGTAACCGACAAAAAGGATTCCCAAAACAATTCTCAAAAAGACATCTAACTAACACTTCCACCCAACTCACAGACAAAATAAAAACCCAAAATATAAATCAAATAAAGTAAGGGTTTCACATTCACCAATGGTGTCCCACAGGTCTTACACATGCATGTTTCCATGCCACACTAGGCACCCACCTCATGTATATCTAGGAACTCATCCACTCAGTCCACTGATCATCCACCATTTCACATTTACTGTGGCATGGGGTCACCAGTGAGAATACAAAACATCAAAACAAAACCTTTGCACATTTCAAAATAAAAACACTCAACCCACAAATTCACTTCAAATTTTCATAAAACCTCCCAAGATTCACTAACCACCATACCAAAAACCATTTCAAATAAAACATGTTTTCAAACACTACATATACATTAAAACTCTCACCCCATTTCAAAACAATTCTCGACTGCACGATAAGTCCCACCACATTCCCAAAAATTAAAATTAAATCATACTCTTCTCATTCAAAACAACTTCTTGAAACCTATATGAAAATAAATTACCATTTTCAACACAACCTTTTTTTAACAAACTACCAATTCAAGTTGTAAAAATATATCCTCATTTAAAACATTCACTTTTTACATGAGTACTATTTCATAAAAATAAATATTCATAATCCATCCTTCAAATAATCAGAAAAATCCATTTTCCACCCCTTTTTGAAAATCAACCAATTTCGGCTTAAAAACCCAGTATTAAAATTCATTAAACCGGTTTTTCGAATGATTTTCCCAAAAAAAAGCGGAACACAAGACAATGTAAGGGTAATGTATTGTGGATTAGTGACATAGAAATGTGGTTGGTGGCCATAATCCAGTCACACCAACCTCACAGAGAATGTTCTACTACAATGTACACATCTTCACATGGATTTCCATACCCTACAAGCACATTGAGACTACTAAACGAACTCTATATTCATTTCCAAATGAAAAAAACGCATTGTCCAAGGAAACAAAATGAAAAACGACTTACCATGGTGTCATGAGTTCTGTCAAGAGATATACTAGCATGGAATGATACACATAACCCGAACCTATAGTCCTGATAATCTGAGATATAGTCAATCCTAACTCTTTCCAATATAAAGTGACATGTGGTAGATTTGGGTTTTAGTTCCTTTATAGGGAATCGGTTGTGACGAGATTGTGATTTTGGAATGTTCTCATCTTGTATCATTGGATTAAATCTCCTACCTAGGTATTTCGTTGAGTTTCGGGGTGAAATTTGGCGTTTTTGGGGTGGACAACCTCCAAAACATGGTTAACACAAGGTTACCACATGGTCTTCCAAACCATGTGGCATGCTAAAAAACCTACCCCATGGATACCGCAAGGTCATGTAGTGATTTACATGTAGCTATGTGGCACCACATTTCTTTAGTAAAAGTGGTCGCAAGGCTTCCACATATTTTGGAATACCATCAGGACTAACTGCTCGGCATGTCGGGTCATTAAAAATTAGGGCTTTTGGTATATTTTCAACCCAATTTGAAACCCACTCATCCCTCTTTTTCATCCCCTCGACCTCCTCATCCCTAAGAGGATCCTTCCCCTTCCATGGCTCCTTTGGATCTCCCCACTTTTGGTGTTTTTGTCCTAATTTTTTAAGAAAACACATTATATGTTATTTCAAACTTTCTCTCTCTCATTTATCTGGGGTTTTCATTCCCCTTTCTTTAGTATCCTTCTCTCTAGTTGTTGGGATCTAACTTATATGGTTGTATCCTTAAATGTTGGGTTCAATATTGTCGTTTTCGGTTTTAGTGAGACACATTTGGGTGAGTCGGATGTGTGATTGATGTTTCCTAACGTATTTTGGATGATTTTTCATCCTTGATGTAGGACCCTATTGCAAGTTTCCCATTAAATCAGGTTTTCATGGTTTTCATGATGTTTTCAAATCCTTTATTTTTTTATAAATATTCAATTATTATTCTTAAATAAATTGTATCATGTGAAATTACTATTTTTTCCTATTGGTTTGAGATTTTTTGGAATGGTTAGAAGTGATTTTTCACCCCAAGTGCTTGTTAAATGTCCAAGTTGGATATTTTAAGTGATATGTGATTTCTAAAGGCATGATTTGGGTTTTATAAATTAATTTTTTTGTTAAAATGGATATTTGACTCTTTTATAAGGGATTTTCATATTTAGTGCTTAATGGTATGCCCCTTTGGCCCTTATAAGTGTGTTTTTTGTTTGAATGGTGGGTTGGATTTATGAAATGGGTTTCCAAATGTGGCTTTTGTTGTAGAAGTGGTTTGTCTGTGGTTATTTACAAAAAGAATTATTTTGTGAAAATGATTTATGGCCCGTTTGGGATCATGTAATGGTTCATTGGAAAGCCCCTCTATGAGGGAGTCATTACCTTGTTGATTGATAAAATTGTTATAATGTCCAGGGATTGGGACTCCACTAGTTTGAATCTTGTTTAAGGCATTGGTTTCTCATTTGGGAGTTCAGGGCGGTTACATTTGTGGTGGTGTGTAATATTATATATATATGACTTGTTTTCAAAAAAAAATCGCAAACACTCTTTTGAACATAGAATTGGAACCTAGCATATCAATGAAAATTTCTGAGAATGATTGATAAAACAATCTAGGTTATTGTACTTTCTAGTAGCCCATATTAGATGGATACTTGGGTTTATTACTATGGGATTAGTCCCCTCGACCATTCCAGGTTGGTCGATGGTCACAAATTAGGGTGTTATGATGTCATCAGGTAGGGAATGCCTTCTGGATGATTTATATATATATATATATTCTGAATTGTTCTCCTTTGAGTTCTTAGTTATTCTAGCGATGATTTGACACTACTATCATTATTCCTTACCCTTGTTTTTTACTATATCGCTTGTTCATGGTTTTGGGTGTTCTTTTGATAAATTGAGAAAGTGCGGTTTTGTTTAGAAATGTTTCAATAATGAATTTATACTGAAAAAAAAATGTTCTCCCTTTTTAATGAAAAATGTATGTTTCTCATTTGGTCCACTTTTTCCTATCATCCCAATGAACAAAACATATCTCCTTTAATGATACATGTTTTAAATGTGAGGGAAATGGATTGTAATTTTATTATTTTAAAATTTAATATATACTGAATCCAATGGTTATAGTTTTTATTTCAAACTTGAAAATCAATTTTCAATTATTTAAATGATATTCTTCGGGTATAAACCAATTTCACACCTACCAACTATGTTTTAATAGTCATGATTATAAAGTTTTCTTATTTTTAGTTTATGATGTATGTTCAAGATTATGTTCAATCACCTTGGGGGATAGTTTTTTTTAGATTTAAGAGTGACCTTTAGGGTCACATAGAGATGTTGGGTTGTCAGGTTTATTTTCAGTTTTTCAATGTAGTAATTGTTCAATTATTTTTTTAATTTAATTTTTAATGTAAATGATGTAATGTATTTAATTTCATATTACATTTTAGTTTCTCCATTATGTGTTCCACTATTTTATTATATTCATATTTCTATTGGGTGAAATCATTCCCATAGTCACTCTATTAATTCTATTGTCACTCATCACCAACCCAAGAAGATTGGGAATTCCTCTTGAGCATTTCCACATATTTGATCTGGTGACCGGTTCAAGGTTGACCCATTTTATTTCATGAAAAAATAGTATCAATGTATGTCATCTCTTTTGAGGATATATATTTTAGAGGTCCCATAGTTACATGTGGTTTTCAAGGTAGAAGGAGTAGGATTCATGGGCTCGATGTGTAGGTTTGTCAAGAGTGTTGTGAACACTTTCTCATCATGAATGTCGGGTTACCATGGTATGTCTGGATTTGTCAGTGTTTTTGGTTCTTATGGGTTGTTTTGTATTTTTTTAATGAAATGGGAGTGGAAAATTGGCCTTTTTAGGCTATAAATCTATGTAGAGCCAGTTAAATTGCACTGATATACACTCTATGATGGTGGCATGACTGGAATATGGCTTCAAGCCATATGACTAAGTCACCCATCAATTCTAGTTTCCCCCTTTGAATAATTTGGGTTTTCTATAATTATTAAGGTGTTTTCAAAATGAATTATTTTGGGACTGTGATACAAAGAATTTAAAATAGAAATGAACATGTTTTGGAAAGTGGATAAAATGGATTTTCATTACTTTACTGAAGAATGATTTGGAAAATTGGTTTTTGTGAAATAGAGTTTTCGGATAAATATAAGTGGTTTTGATCAGATGGTTGGTAAATATTTTGGAATTATTCTTTTTTTTTGAATGAATGGTTTTTTTATTTGATGTGAAAGGATGAAAAATGATTTTTTTACTGAATGGTTGGATTTTCTTTGAATTGGGTTTTGTGTGATTTGGATGGGATTGAAGAGTTTTGTGGATAGTTGTTTTTGAAAATAGTATTATGTGATTCATAAAGGAATGGTGAGCTAAAATTTTTAACATTGATGTTTCCATGTTCCATCACATGAATCGATATTTATAAAAAATTGTTCAATGTACTGGTATAGAATAATAATGTGCATTGGTGCAGACCTTGGGACACCACTGCTGGCCATGGAATAATTTCAATCTGGTTTTCTTTTCAAAATATTTTTTAGAGAAAATTTAATGTTTTGATATCTTTTTGTGGTGTGCCATTTCCTCTTTATTTTTGGACGTGATGTTTATTTTGTGATGTTTGATGTGAAGAATCTATGTTGATGGATTGGATTTTTTCAGGTTCCTTGTTTTCCTAGTTTCTATGTGTCTGGACCCACAATGGTTTCATGGATACCCAAGATGTAGCTTTCAGTGGCACAACTCTACTGAATGATCTTGTTTAGAAATCCATAGACTATGTCCATGGGTTCAGAATGATATATCCTTCTCATTTATATAGTCAAGTGGATCCTCTTGGGGTAGATAAATGGATATGTTGGATTTAGAGGGACATTACTTTCCTTGAGTTTCCTGAGATATTGGTGGTAAAATTTTATACCAATATGCTCGAAGTCCCAATATAGAAATGGTGGAAGTCTTGGTCTCAAAATGATTCCCCAAAATATCTCACCTAGGATTTCATCATTTATTCATTCATCCAATTATATTTTTCTAAGATGGTGATAGTGGTGAAGATCATAGATTATTTTTCTCTTCATCAAGGCATTGGATTAGTTTTGTAATTCATTCATCAATTCATACACTTGGGTCAATATGAACTAGGGTATATTGGAAATCATATGGTGAAATATAGGTATTCTGAGATAATGCTACTACCTGAGCTACAGTCAAATATGGAAGAGCTCAACCTAACCACCTTCGATGATGTGGTGAAGCAGTCCTTTTGTGATAAAGTTATCATAGTAGGAGAGCTATAGATGGATAGTCTTCCTCATGTCTTTGGAAATGGAAAAAATGATTCTATTGATAAGAATAAGAAGTGGATGGATTATATAAGTTCTAGTAGGGGAATTAAAAGTTCATCAGTCCTCTCCTCATTCTATTCAGGGTGAAATTTTGTTCCCTACCATCAGTGTTGAAAGATTGGTCATAAGATTATAACATCTCTAGGTGCTCCAACAACCTACCACACCTATGAACGTTGGGTCACTTGAAGAGGTTCTATTGGGGTGTTTCCAAGAACCATCATGATGCCAAACCCGACTCTTCAAAGGAAACCAATACCGTTTTCAAGAGTGGGTCATTGTTTGGGGTAAGTTATGTGTATCTCTTACTGTGATGTTCTTCATTTTAATATTCTTCTCTGGTGTCATTCTATGGTGGTCCCTTTTTCAGTCAGTTGTAAGAGGGGTTTTTGCTGAACCCTTCTAATATGATATTTCACTGGAAGTGAGTATTGTGAATTTTAGGTCTATGTGTTTTGTTTGGTGGATTTTGAAGAATGACTATAAGGAATAAGACAATTCAATCATCAAATATCCATACTTATGTCCCAAAGTAAAGATGGAGGGTATTTAGCAGAACCCCATCAATGTAGAAAGTCTTTGGTTTATGTTCACTTACCTGCTAGGGAAGTGGATGTAGTATAACCCTCCTACATTTTTATCTTGTTTTCAATTGTTCCAATTTGGTAGAGGGTGGAATTGAATCCTTATTTAACATTGTGACCCATTTGGGTGTAATTATTTTCTCCTTTTTTACAAGGATGTATTGGAATCCTGTATTCTTAATCTATCACAGGATGTGTTTCATGGAATGTGGGACTCCTTTTAAGGGCCATTTCTTCCTACATGTTCTTGTTATGCTTAATATATTGGTTGTTCTCTAGGTAGAATTGAGTGGTTGGTGTATGTTTTTCATGGGTATTATGTTTCATTAGAGGGGTCATTCCATCCTCTACCCTTCTAGTAGAGTTATCTAGTCCATTTGGGAATTTTCTAGAGTTTATTAAATCTCACGAGTTCTTATGGTGGGGATACCCACAGTTGGTTTCATTGAAACCTTTTCATGAATTAAATTAGTGTAAGCCAGTATATTATGGTGGGGAGTCTATTTGGGCCTCCCCATGTCAGTGTCTCAGTTTCATTCCTAGTATTGGTTGGTATTGTGAAGTATTGTGTGGGAGAACCCAATCCTATGTTCTCTTTTCTTGCAAATTATTGTGATTTGAGTGTTCTAGAACATGGTTTGAGTGAGTTTTTAAAAGTTACTATTTGGTTGTGGTTTAATCGTGGATGTTGGTTTTGAGAGGATGGTTTTGTTCCTTATGATGTCCTTCAAGAAATTGTGTTTTAAGGATGTATTGAGGGTGGTTAGAAATTGTATATCCTTGGAGTGATCAATTGTTGGTGTTTAAACACTTGGGGAAGGTGGCACTTAGTAGGGATCCCAATTTGGTCCCCTTTTTCTTCTCACTACCTTTTATTCCTATTGTGGATTTTTTGTTCACCACTTTGTTTTTCATTCATTATTATTTTCCTCGCCTCAGCTTGTAAAGGAGTTGTGGTTCTACATTAGGCCTAAGCTTTGGGTTTTCTATATGGGGGTGGAAAGCATTACGGTTGGTATAATTGTCACAACTAGTTTTCTAAATAATTCATTGGTCCCAATTTATTTTGGTTTTTGGTTCATTTCCTATGAAATGGGTGTTAAGGGTTTTAGTTTTTGGAAGTTTGTTCTCGTTTATCTTTTTTCTAGCACTCCTCCTTTTCCCTTTCCTTGAGTTTTGGATGAAATTGGGAGTGTTTGGGTTGGAAATCACCATGAGCATGGTTACAACAAGGTCTATCAAACCATGTCGTAACCGTGCTCCTAGTGTTTTCAACCCCCAAGAACCCCAATTTCACCCAAAACAAAAGGATTGACCCAAGGAGGATAGATAGTCCAATGATAGAAGAGAAGAAAATTTGAAAAATTCTAAGCCGTCATAATTGGTTCCTAATAAATGAATAGAAAATTGAACTTAATCAAGACCAAAGATGAATTTATAAACCCATATGTGACAATTCTTCCCAAAACAATGCTTTCTTCCTACATTGATACTACCCAAGCCTTAGAACTAATGCAAAACCACTACTCCATTACAACCATATGCACATATCAAAGATTTGTAAACAAATATGTTACCATGACATCCCCTAGAATAATAGAAACTAACTAGAAGAACACTATAAGGGAAATTGTTCTCCCTATTATGTGACACCAACCCCAGGTGTTTAAAATCCTCTAGTTGATCGGTTTGAGGATGTACAATTTATCACCACCCACAATTCAATTTTAAAATACAACATCATGAACGACATTAGGAGGAACACAACCATCCTCCCAAAACCAAAAACCAAGCATAAACCACAACCAATGAGTACCTTTTAAAAACATACTCCAATCAAATAGTGGAACACTCACATCCCAACTATTTAATCAAAAGTAGAGCATAAGATTAGGTGATCCCGTAAAAGACCACCCACTACTAACCAATACCAGGAATGAAACCAAGACACTATCAGAGGGAGGTATAAACGAACTCCCCACCAAAAGAAATTAGATCACACTATATTCCTTCAAGATAAGGCTTCAACGAGACACATGATTGGTATCCCCACCATAAGAACTCACATGATTTAATGTACTTGAGAACATTCCTACATTGAAAAAATCAACAAAAATAGGGGCCATCTTGTAGAGCCAAGGATTAGGGAGGAGCCTCCTAGGGAATATGAGGACGTGGGGGCTGTAGAAGAGGGATTTGAGGGTTTAAAATTTGGTGACAAATAAATCTGATATCCGAATTTGAAATTAACTATCTAGATTCATTGTTATTCCAAATAATTTTCTAAACCGTGTGGAAATCGTCGACTGATAATATTGAGGAACCAATGTAATGAACAATTACCTAGATCATAATACATGGTTTGAAAAACCATGTGATAACCATTCCCAGGGTACTTTCTACCCCCAAAACCCCCAATTTTACCCGAAAATCCAGGTCAGACTCAATGTGGATAGCTACTCCAAATATAGAAGAAAAGAACCTTCCAAAAACTCAAACCCGCCACACCCAATTCCCGAGAAATGAATGGAAAATTGAATAGAATTAGGAAAAATGATTAATCTCTAAACCTCTATGTGATAGTGTTTCTATATATTACATCTCTTTTTGGATACTAGTAATTGGAAGTGAATGTAGAATATATACATTTAGTGGTAATCACCCATTAATATAATGATTGGAAAATTACACAATATTCAATCTTATTCATGATGAATGGGACTACTAATGCACACTTGGATAGAGATTCTTAGTTGATATACATAGGTTAATCATATTATATTTAAAAAATCTATGAAGGATTCATTCCTTGGTTTCTCAAAGTCATAATGTTATGTACTATGATAAAAACCAAACAAACCATTCTATATGATGAACCTATATATATATAATGACATTTAAATGATATATGTTTAACATGTATCGATATATATTAGACTAAAATACGGTTGAATGACATGACAGTATGTTAATGTCAAATATACTGAGATTAGATTTTCCAAAATATGTTATGATGTTAATAAGTCTTCCATTATGTTAACCTATTTTGGTTTTTCTAATGGAAATAGCTAGAATAGAATTTTTTAACAATGGAAGTGAGGGGTATTTGGTGAATTTATCAATGATTATTCCATTATAACATTACATGGATTGAGAAATTAATTAATTATTATAATTAATCATTAATGAAATATAATTGTCCAAGTGAATAAAGTTGAAATACCAAACAAAAAAAAACAAAACAAATGAGAGAGACTCTATGGGTATTAAGGGATATTGATGATGTAGGAATGAAAATTAAATTTCGTTCATGTCAATACTTTAGAAAGAATAGTGAGATAAAATTCCTTGAAGGGATTGAGAAATTATATATTTGTAGAGATAGAGTCCATCCGACTCACATAAAAATGGTAAAAACAGGATCTATAAAAATTTCTTTCTTTAATTGCATGAGACTTGGGTCATATATGACTCAATATCTCAAACCGATAACCAATTACAGAAATAGTAACTAATAACCATTTTAAGAAAAAAAATATTATGAAACTAATACTAATTTAGTAGATAGTTGGTTTTAAATATTGATATGGTTATGACTTATGTCTTAAAATAATTCATTGACTGCAAGATATTGAGATAAATATAAAAAATGGGTTGTAAGGTTATTATTATTAAATAATTTTCAATGTTATTTGGAAGTAATTCTATATAGACCTGGCCCATATTTAAATACACTAAATTTAATTGAAATTAAGAAATAGTTATCTTAACATATAAATGGATTATATGAATTTTTAATATAGATAAATCTCACACAACATCCTAAATTTACCCATATTCTTCTAGAAATTTATTTTTACCAATGAGTTCTCTATAGAAATTATAATTTATCTTATTATTCAAATTTTGAGGTTGAAATTTTTATTTTTGGTTGATAATGTAACACCCTAGTATTTTAATATATGATTACTATGAAATAATAAAATGTGTTCAATGCCATGCTTAAAAAGAAAAAAAACTTAAATAAAACCATGATATATTTAGATAAAAAAAAAATATATAATTATGAACATTAAAATCAAGAAATTGAATTTATGGAAATGAATATGATTAAATTCATAATGAAAGATTTATATAAATTCAATAAAGGAAACATTAAATATCAATGAAATTCAGTTTTAATAACTAAAATGACTAAAAAATCATTTTAATGAATTGAATTTATTTTTTAAATTCCATTTATGTTTTTATCTTTTTTATTACAAGAAAATAATTATTAATAGATTTTAATATATAATGATATAAATAATTAGGAAAATCTAATGAGTAAATGGTAAAAAATAAGAATAAATTAATTTATTTTTAAGAGATGTTTTCAATATAAATCAATTTTATTATATTTTATATTTTTATTGAAATTTTAAAAATTTTATTTATAGAATTTGAATTTGTAAAACTGATAATTATTTTTAGATTCACAATTTTAACATTTCAATAATATAAATTTGTTTTCTTTTTATGAAGGGATTTTTTAAGGTTAATAGTGAAATAAATTTTCTTAAAAATACCATCATTTAATGAGATTATTTGTATATATGTATATAAATAAAATATTTGATGTTTTTTCTATAAAAAATATTTATTTTATAAGTGGCGGAATAAGTACTAATATATTTTATCTATATTAAAATCTACTATTTTATATTTTAGAACATATTTATTGTCAAAAATTTGTGTTAAAGGAATTATAAATCTATTATTTTAAAATTTGTATCTATTAGATTTAAAATTTGAATGAAACAAAATGAATTTAAAATTTTGAATCATTAGTTCAATTTTCATTAATAGTTACCATTTTATTTCTATTTGTAAATTTTAAATTACATTGATAAAAAATAGTTACCTCAATAAGTGTAAATTAGATTTAAAATGGGTTAACCTAGTAAAACCTGATAAAACATGAGAAAATATAATTTATTGTTTTATTGAGAAATTAATTAGCCTTATATATTCCGCAATAAATTATTATTTAATTTTGGATCCACATTCATTGAGAATAAATTCCATTTAATAAAAATTTATTACTATTTATGAAAGTTCTATCCCTTCATGCTTATAAAAGGGTTATCTAACCAATCCTATAATAAAACACTTAATATTCATTTTCCACATGAAAATCAACCATTTTTTCATCCCCAATAATATTATTAAACATAATTTCGATTATGGTAACAATAAATTATCCAAAGACCTTCTTTTTAAGAAATTACCCATGGCAAATTATAGGTTCTAAATGGGAGTAATCATTTAACATCAACATTATTCCTTTATATCATACCATACAAATTGTATTTTTGAGATCCCAATATAATAAAATAATTATTTTTTAAAAAAATAATGTAATTTTTCGTTGTTAATAACTATTAACCACATTTTCACTATTCCATTAAGGAAAACATAAACGATATTCATGAATCTGAATGGATTGTAGCTTCCACATGCGTCATGTTTTTTTCCATAACCACCATACATGGAAGGTCCTGATAATGAATTTATAAAATATATATAATTTTTATAACACATTTTAAATTTTTAAATGATAAATGATATTAATAATATTTCTATTCATAAACATAATATTCATAAATGACAAGTGTTTTAGACCTCTCCCTATATGGATCAGCTGGTTTCTATTTTTATTTTCATCTCTAACATTCATGGATAGTCCAAATAATGGTAATAATAGATAAATATGGGTTTTATGATAAAATTAACGTTTTGGTATGAAAAATTATATAACTTATTAATGATAATTTCAATAAATCAGCATCATAAATTCAATCATTTCAAACAAGTGCACTAAGAGTGAAATCATTTTACACATATTATATCATATTTTTATATCCTTTATTTATTATTTAACATCCATGAAATTATAATATTTCACTCTAATAAACACTAAATATGATAATTATGATTTAGGTATAATGATATTACAACTAAATCACCATATAATCATCCATTAATTATGTTATGTTCATGTTTGCGTCAGTTTAACCACATAATTAAAAAATTGAAAAAATTATATAATTGATGAATATGGGAGAATAATTATTTTGATAATTATATATATTTAACTTTATGAAAATAGTTATTTTTATTATGTTCCTGATGATAACATTATTATTAATTTCATTAATTAATAAAACCCCTTTCTTTCGTGAGGAATTATCAAATCATGATCGTCGTCAATTTAATCTTTATGGATTGTAAGAAAAACTATATTGGAATGAATATATACCTTTATAAATACCATGATAAATATATTATAGTCCCTATAATGATCAATTTATTATTTACATTTTAATAATAATAAATTCACCACTATTTTTAAAATAACAAATGTTCCAAAAAATTAATATTACTTATACATGTTATTGAAAATATTTAATAAATTTCTAAAATTATTATGGGTAATGATAATAAATTAAGTGTATCAATAGAAAATGTTTTATTAAGGTTATAAAATAACTTATTAAGAGATAAAAGTTTGTTATTATGTACTTTGTAGTGTGTTGGTGGGATCTAGGATAAAAGTTTAGGGGATTTCTTGTATCAAATTTATTTTTTTGGGACATAATTATATTAAAAATTATGTTTTATTTTGAATTTTGTAACTATTTCTACATTATTATATTTTATATTGATCATTTAATTATTCATGAGATTTAATAGTTCATTTTAAACCATATTCTTCAAGTAGATTTCATTGAAAAGTTTGTGATTTGAAAAGTTTGTCTTATTTCCTAATATTGATACTTTGGGGAACACATATAGTTTCTGAACCATGTTTTTCTCTTGGGGTGTGTTTACATCCCATAGATGTATTTTTCTCATCAATTGATGAATTTTATAGGATATAATAATCTAAATAATATTTCATTCATCAAATATATATTTATTTAATTGTTTCTTAAATTAGATATAATATTTGGTAATTCTACATACTTTTTTTGAGAAATGATTGATCTCATTAATTTATTTCACAAAATATGGGTAAATTATACCTTATATTTTATTATCTAGTATTCAATCATAATTTTATATGGATTTAATTTACAACCACATATATCTTTCATGAATATTTCTTATCTTATGTGGTATATTTCCCATAAGGGATATTGATAGCTCAAATCTCTTTTCATTAAGTTATATGTTTTTAACATTTAATTTTTTTATCCAGGATAGATTATACAACAATAATATTTTATAATATGGTAATTTTTTATCCCTGTTTTGAAAATTAAATTATAATTAAAAATAAGGTTTTATTACTCTTTTTTCCATATTGGTTTTTAACTACAGTAAATATAAATCATTAAAACCATTCCCTTCATAATAAAATATTTTTAATTTGGACACATATTTACCATAGAAAACATAATATCATTTTTAAGTCTCCATTATAAGATATACATTTTAAAAGAAATTATTTCCAACATATTTCACTCCACCTTTTCAAAATATACTTTTTAAATAGAAATTATGATTTTATATTATGTTTATGATCGAAATATTTTCAAAAAGATCAATTTTTAGCTACCTATTTTCATTTCATATTCAAATTAATTTACACTCAGGGAATTTATGTCACATGATTTATTTGATAATAATTATAAATATTTATAATTTGTGGTATTAAACTCAAATTATCAAATAATTTTATTCTTAATCCATTAATTTGGTATACTTTCCAAAATATTATTCTAAAAATAATTTTTTCATTAATTTCAAAATCCTATTGGGTTTCCTTTATAACACTGGGTATATTTTATTTTTCAACCAACCACCTTAATTCATTGTATTTATTGTGATCATGTGACTACATTGATCTATTATTTAATTTCATGAAAATCTTTTTATTTGTTTTCTTTATATATATGATTATTAATTTCTAGGCTAGGTGGATTATGTATTGGAATTCAATATATTTGTCATTCTAATAGGGGTGATTATTAGAAAATTTCATTAATTTTTTTATCAAATTATCTTGTATAGTGAGTTTATTGGAAATCAATATGTGAAAAGGGGTCTGGCATTATATATCCCATTGACTCATTAGTAGGTCTAATGAGAAAAAACATATTTGGGTATTTAGTGTATTCATGACCAATAGGAAATGATGTATTCACTAATGTCTTGGTGAAAATAATAATTTCCTATATATAGACTTCGTGGAAATAATGGTTTCATCGTTTATTTCATGATGGTAATATAAATATGTCCTAAAATATTTATTCCATCACCATGAATTTAATTATTGGTATCCATGTGATCTATTTATTTTCATTTTTATTCATACAATTATTAGGATTTATATTTAATTTTATTATAACATTATTTTTTAACTATTACATCCATATAATTTATAATCATCTTATTCTCACTTACCATATTTTTTATTTTTTATTATGTTTATAATTATTTGGTGTTTGATCTTACCCATTCTTATAATTCCATATCCTCAGGACACAATAAAATGGATTACACATTTCATTTCTAACAAGAAAAATTTCATAGATATTTATTGGTTTATATTAAAGACATAATTTGGATAAATTATCTTTTTATAAAGTGGGAAAAAAACTTTATCATGTTTATATGGTTTTTATCCATGGAAATAGGGCCCAAAACCATGTTTATTAACTACAGACACTATTTTTACATTATTTATTTTGAGGATATTGCAATAGGGATATAGAAAGTGCATATAGATTCATTATTCTATCATTTTACCCTACTACTAACTATTTTAGTAGAACAAAAGTGGTTTCCAAAATTAAAACAATGGAAATAGATTTTACAAAAATAGAAAACAGTTTTTGCTATCTGACGATCTATATTTAATTCTATGAATGACTTTACCGTATATCTATAACTCAATATATCTATTAATATATGCATATATATATATATATATTCATATAAATATTTATAACTACTATTATTAAACATTAGAAAAGTGGAAAAAAGAGATGTGTCTTATGACATATTGTCATAATTTGGTGAAACAATGGATGTTTGTTTTTGGTGAAGTGGTTATGAGCATTGTTTTGGAAATTCATGGCCATAAGTGCTATCTAGTACCATGATTTATGTAAAAACATATTAAAAACAATGCATTTCCACTCTATAAAAAAATATTTTTCGAAAACCATGTAAATAGGTTCTCTCTATCTCTAAAATACATGGAAACAATTATCTATAGTATTGTATATACACTCTAATGCTATATTTTTCATAAATCAATGGCCATAGGTTCTCTATACAATTATGGGTTTTTAGACATCCATAAGGGTAATCTATTGTATATATATTGTTTCTATAAACCATGCATATAAGATAAAAATATTTTTCAATATCCTTGTTTATAGGGTAGCCTCCTACCATGGCTTGAAATGAATATTCTCACTTGTGAAAACATTTTCATAACACACTAAATATATAAAACTAAAAAATATTGTGAATGTATAAAATGGAATATTTTTTAAGGAATAATTATTGTTAAGAAACTATTAATATGATTGAATCCACTATTTAAAGAATGTGTTTTTGGCCCTGGTTCATAGAGTGTGGGTCCTGGGAATTAGAGTTGTGTTTTGATAATTATTGATATTAGGATGTAATTTGATGACTATAATTTAGGGGATTGATAAGGTATGTTTTTTTAATAATTAGAATAATATAGATTATTATCCAGGTCATTTGAGTTAATATTGAATATTTTTAGGATTGATTTGAGAGATCATTAGTGTAAATCCTATGAATATAACTAAAAATAGGATATTATCCTAGTGATTTGTAATGCCTAGTATATGTGGTTATCCATGAATTGAAATAATTTTTTGATACTTTAATGGTGATATGGCTATGTAACAAATCAATATAGGTGTATTAAATGCAAAAAAATTCTGGTTGAGTGTCGACTCGGTCACTAATATAATTCATGGTGAATGGGACTAAGGCAACAAACCTGCATAGACACTCACAAGGGATACATGTTTGTTGATAATATGATATTTATAAAACACTATGAATTATTTACTTCTATGATACTTATTTTATTTGACTTCGGTTGATGATAAATCCTAATCAATGTTTATCTTAGGTTTAACATAGAGTTTTATAAGTTAATCGATAATGATATAGTTTGAACTAAGAGTTGTAAAAATTTTAGTAAAATAACTATATGATGTCATTATTTTCTAATAAATTAGGATAACAAGCGGTTAAATTTTCAAAATTTTATATTGATGATAAATATTCATGACTTATGTTAACACCATTTTATTTTATTAATGGATGGTTGTTGAATAAACCTAGTCAATAATGGGTTTGAGGAAAATTTAGTTGATATATGAATAATCAACCCCTAGAAATGGAACCTAGGGTAAGAAATATAGTTATTATGATAGACCAAATATCATAAAATATGAATAACCATGGGAACATTGTTGAAATACAAATAACAACAATGAAGTGAAGAAAAGAGTCTCATGAATTTTACAGGATAAGGATGCGGGGGGTATGAATATTAAATTTCCTTCATGTAAATGTTATGTAATTAATCATGAGGGAAGTTTACATAAAGGGATAGATAAATTTTATATGAGTGGAAATAAATTTCATCCAACTCTCAAAAGTAATATAAGGATAGAAAATATAAAATTTAATATCTTTAATTGAAAAAGAGTTCATCATTATAAGACTTAATTTTCTAATCTAAGGGATAATGGGGAAAACAATCACTTAAAACCACGTGAATAAGTAAAATATAATGATACAACTAAAAATGTATAAGATAATGATTATCCAATTGGTATATTATGATATAATATTCATGAAAGTTTTCACCAAATTTGAGATATTTAGTTAAAAATAAAAACACTTTATGGTATGATTATTATTAATCAATTTTTTATTTTTGGGAAGTTATTTATTATAGAACTATATCTTCATACCATTGTATAATTATATTTAATATTATTATTTGGTTTTATCCCCTTATACATGTATTGTAATAATTTTTTATATAGATATATCTCACTATACATCATAAATTATCCCATGATCATCAATCAATGTATGATTTCTTTTCTCTTCACTAAAGAAATTACTCTTTTCATATGAGCTAAATTGTGTAGTAAAAAATTATTTAATGGGGTTGGGGGAGAATATAACACCAAAATATATTAATATATGATTACCTTTAAATAAGGAAATGTGTAATATTTTTTTCTCCACTTGCAAAACTAAACATAAATGAAATTGTGATATATTTAGATAAAATTTAAATATTTATTTATGACCATCAAAATAGTGCTATTTGATTATATGTAATGAATATGAGTATGTATTTTATGAAATATTTATGAATTTAAAATTATTTCTATTTCTAATATTAATGATATTGAATTGGTATAGCTAAAATGACAAATAATATCATTTTCAAATTAAAATTTTATTTTTCTAAAAATTTTCATTTTATACAATATGATCTGTTACCAAAATAAACATATGATTAATCAATTATAATATATATTTATTTTAATAGTTTTTTAACAGTAATTAGTAAATCATAAGAAAAATAGAATAAGGTATTGTCTTCAAAAGAGTAATTTTCCCTAAAAAAGTATTCATCATCAAATTTTATTATTTTATTTAAATGTGAAATTGCTAAAATTTGACATTTTAATTTGATAAATGAATTATTTTATTCATTATAGAAACATTTTATTATGATAAATATTTATTATTTTTTATAAAATGATTTATTTTAAGGTGAATAATAAAATATATCATTTTTAATAATACACTTATTTAATGATATTATTTTTACATAATTATGTAATATAAAATTTTGAGATATTTTATAACAAAAAATATTTATTTTAAAATTTTAATTATAAATCTAAAAGTTTTTATTCTTAGTCATAAACTTGTATTTTATATTTGCGAACATAAGGAAAATTCTCTCTCCAAAAATTGTTTTTATGACGCTATACATTTATTATTTAAAAATAAATCTTCATAAACATAATGAAATGAATATAGTAAAATGAAATTATAATTTTGAATTTTTAGGTCCAAATTCGGTAGTATGGGCCATTTTATTTTTATAAACAGTGGATAAATTACATATGTTAAAATGAGTTGTAATGGAAAGAGTATATTGTTATTAAAGGGGTTTAACCTAGAGAAAATGATAAAATATGTTAACAAAATTTTTTAATGTCTGTATATGGTCTGTCATTAACATTTATCTAATAAAATCCAATTTTTCCCAATTTTTCAACCATATTCCATGAGACTGACATCCCATTTTAAATTTTATGTGTATTATCAAAATTGTCATACATTATCTCTTATAAAGTGGACCTTTCATCCCACATAAAATCTTCTCCTAAAATTATCTTTTCTTATAAGAACCTTGAATTTTTGATTCCTATATAATCTTATTCCTCCTTAATGAGAATCCGGTCACAATATATCATCAAAATCAATTCATTTCTATGGAATTCTCTCTGGAAAACTTACAAGTTCCCAAATAGAGTAATAATATTCTAATAAATACTTTCTATTCAATCATAGAATTAGTGTTTTACATTTCATATAAAAAAATTGAAATCTTTTTAGGTTTTATAATGAATTTTATTTTGCTAACTGGATAACAATTATCCACCTTTCACCTTTTCCCATGAAGAAAAAAAACTGGCTTTCGTGCATGTGTGTAGATCACCGCCTCTATAAAGTTGCATGTTTTTTAATTAAATATCATAAAAGTTTGGTACATTATTTAATATAAAAAAATATAATATTTATAACATATTTTATATTTTTAAATGTTATATAATATTAGACATTTCACTTATTTTATGGAAAATGTATCCATCTACCATACATATGTATGGATTACATTATAGACTGAATTAATGATTTCTAGTTTAATTTTCATTCACATTTTTTATAAAAATGTCTATGAATATTTTTAGTAGATAAATAATATTTTTATGGTTTCATTATGGTTCAGTTTTAAAAATTATGGGATCCTAGTAATTGTATGATCAATAAATGATCAATGTTAATTAGAACATTTAAATCTTGCATACAATGTTGAAAATGTTTTTAATCATAATATTTAATATTTCATATACATTAAAAATTTGAATAATTCTGTAAAATTTTAATATATCACATTAATAATCCATAAATAAGATCATTATTCTTCTATTTTATGACATTAAAACTAAACTACCACATAATCTTTTATTTATCTTGGTATGTTTATGTTTAGGTTAGTTTAACCCCCCAAATGAACAATTATATGAATTTATATAATGTATTAATATGGGAACATAATTAAAAGTATAATAATATATAAACTTGTAGTTTTTTTGAATGAAAAATTATAATTATAATCATTAATTATGAAAACTCCTTTTATTCATTAATGATCAGTGAAATATGATAGTCATCAGTTTCATCATCTGGGATTTTAAATAAAAATGAAATTTAATTATATTATACCTTTATAACTATAATGCAACAAGTATTAAAATCCCATTATTTTTCTTGATATGATGATCATTGTATCATGAATTATTAACAACACCATTTTTATGAAACTTGTTTAAAAATGATTATGATTAATTACAACCTACATTGAAAATAAATAATAACATCATTTAATTAATATATCACATTTATATTAATGAAACTATTATTGGAAAAGATACGGTTAAGGATATTAAATATGTTATTAATATAGTTATGTCATTATAAAAGAGTTTTTATTGCATTCATGGAAGAAAGGATAAAAGGGTTAGGTTTCTTGAATCAAATTAATTTCATTTAGATATATTTATTATATAAACCATGTTTTCTTTATATTGGTATATCTATTGACCAATTAATATTTTATATGAAAATACTCAAATTATTAATTTTACTCAATGTTTAATTTTAAATATTATTCATGAATGGGTTTTATTTCAGATGCCTATAATGTTATAAGAGGTATCTTGGTCTCAATTATGATTCATTCAGAGAAAATACATTTTTTGAACCATGTTTTCCTTATGTTTTTTATTTAATACCCACATATGTATTTTATCAGACATTATTTCTTTTAACTGAACATACTATTCCAAAAAAAAATTCATTCTTCAAATTTATATTGACCAATTTTTACCTCAGTAGTACGGATTTTTTGTAACCTAAACATTATTCAATGATTTATGATTCATCTCTTGAAATTATTTCATATATTTTGAGTACATTTTACCCAATATTTTATTATGTTATATTCAATCAAAGTTTCTTATTTATTTACATTCCTATTGATTAAATAATTTTTGACTATTTCTTACCTTATAAATTATATTCCTCATGAGGGATATTTATTAATCAAATCTCATTTCATTGAGTTATAACGTTTTATCTTAAATTCTCTTCAATTATTTTTCTCTCCCTACCACTATTTTGTGGGATTTTATATTCATCTTTAAATTATTTTTTAATAAAAATAAGTTTTTATTACTCATTTTATAAAGTGTGATTTCTAATGTAGATATTTTAATGTATTAAAAAGTTCCTTTAATAATCAAGTGTTTTATCATTGGATCCTCATTTCATTTAGTAAAATATATTTCATTTTATGATATCCATTATTATATATTTTTTTAAAAGTAAACATTTCTATAATATTTCACATTACCTTTTAAAAATTTTCATTCAAATTTGAAATGTATGTTTTTTTATGTCTTGGTCAAAAATGTCTTCTAATATATATGTTATGATCTCACATTAATTTTACATTCCATATAAGTTTTTTTACTCATGGAATTAATTTAAAATTATTTATACTCAATTAAATAAATACATATATATTTTTGGGGATTCAAGTCACGATATAAAATAATTTGATTCTCCATTGCTTCTTCTATGATACCGTTAAAAGAATTCTTTTGTAAATATTTGTTTTATCTATGTGAACATCCTCAAAAGTTTCCTTTTATACATTGGGGATATATTCAATTTCAACCCTAAATATTATTCCTATATATTTATTTTGATCATGTGGTTCCATTTATTTACTAGGGAAGCTTTTTACATTATATGTATTTTTCATCTCAATAGAGATGATTATTTACTAATAATATAGGTGGACTATCATTTAACCTAACTAATATTTATTATTTCAAAATATGTGATTATTAGAAAATATCATCGTATATTATCTATTAATTAAATCATATCATGAATGTTTTGGAATTAAAAATTAATTGGTGAGGTGAAACATTATATATCCCCTCGCTGAATTGACAGGCCTCATGAGGCAAATATGTTTGGGTACTTGGTGTATTCCTTACTAATTTGGAAAGAAGCCTTAACAATAATAATTACAACACGAATGATGTCCTTGATATTATTATAGATGAAAAATTATATCTTAGATAATTCATTTTTAATAATAACAATATTTCAATTGTTATACATTAGCATTCCATGAATTTTATAAATGATATCCATGTATTATTTTTATTTCTATTATTATCCATGCATATATTATTCATTCAATTTCATTATATTATTGAATAATTATTTATTATATTCACCTTCCATATTATTTATTCACATATTATTCCCACATATGTTCTTTTATTTTATCTCTTATTTTTACCCTTATTGAGAATTCGATCTCACCCATTATTATGTTTCCAGTTCCCATGGTTATAAAGAACTATATTATAAATGATATTTAGAAAATGATATAATTTCTGTTGATTTAGTGTTATATTTTTAAGGCTAATTATGGATTATGTAGTTTTATATATCATGGAAAAAAATTCAATTCGATACGAAATAAAATTAAATTGTTATATTCTGATCTATCCCAAATATTTATAGCTCTAAAAATAAAAGGTATTTTGAATTAATGTGATGAAATATTTTCAGTATGTAATTGTTCTCTATAATTTAATATAGTTGGTATTGAAGGAAATGTGTAAATGATGTGTTTTAGGAACTAGATCCAAGAGTTAATATCTATGGCATCACATACTTTTTTAGGCCTTTATTTTATCACTCAAAGATCTGATATGAACATACATATCTAATGTAATGTTTTTTGGAATTAAAAAAATATGAATTCTGGTTCTATTAAATGGTGATTCGTATGCTTAAACACATTTATTATTCCCATGAACTATTATTTTTTGTGAAACGTAGTCTCATGTACTTCTATTCACTATAATTATGTCCCCACACCATGGCTGGCCTATATAAATTACATACCTTTCAATAGGTGAACTACTAGAATTCTCATGCCATGTGATCAGATCCCGAAAGGGAGGTTCTGCACATTTTTCCAACAACGTATATAAATATACCCCCATTACAATAATTTGTGGGATATATAGATTGAACATCAGAAAGATTAAATGAGGTATGATATAAGTTCAACCTATTTATTTTAGTTCCCCTTTACTAGGAAAATGTTCTCCCAATACATATTATTGATCATATACTAGGTAACCACACACCCAAGTAGTCATAAATGATTCTTACTTGATCATTTTTTCTAACATTAAAAATGAATAAAAGTCAAATTTCATCGGTCAGCAACATGGTCTAGATTTAACTAGCACTCTGACCTGATCATGACTACACCTAGGTCTCCTACATTAGTGAAACATCACCCTAGTCTCTTATGAGAGTGTTTATTTTCACTATTCTATTACATGAGCTAAAAACATAGAATCATCATACTTGATAATGAATTCTCTCTGGTTTCCTACCAGGGGGATACTCCACCTGGGTCTCTAACATGAGTGTGACATTACCTAGGCATCATACCTGGTTGTGACTCTTCCCAAATATCTTATTCTAGGGCGACCCTTCACCTATGTACCCCTGTGTTGGAAACACATTACCCTATAACCCATAATATTTATATCCTTCCATATGGTACAATCATTAGGGAAACCCTTAACCAAGGTCATTATAAAATGGGAAAAATGCACATCAGCTTCCCATACCTGAGTATGACTTTATATTGGTCTCTTATATTAGGGATACCCCCACCCACACACCCCTATTATGTAGACACTCATCAATGTTTTCCCATTATAGAAATACTACTTCCAGGTACCCACATTATGAAGACCCTTTACCATGCCCCGTTATATAAGGCTAAATTGTTTAACAAGATTATCAAACATGAGTTGGACATCACGTAGGCAATTGTTATAGTTCATAATTACTTGGTAATATTACACTAGAGAACCCACCTTCCAATAGGGGTGGAACACTATGTTATCCCCATAACTAGGGAAGCTATTTACAAATGACTAATACGTGGGATCCACGTCACCGAGGTATTTTACCTCATATCCAATAACCTAGTTCCCTTTAACTCAACTCTAATTAAACTATCTCCTTATGCCTTGGAAAAATTTTCCCAGGTCACTTTTCTTATACCCAATTTCAATATGAACCTAAACATGGGATCCATTTTCCATAGTTCCATAATCATGTTTTCAAATTTACTATGATCCATATACCTAGGCTCTGACTCACCCAGGTCTCAATACTGAGGTCGAATTCACTCATGCATCATTCTAGAGAATAACTTCACAAAGCCCCTTTATTAGTCACCCATATATTAGACAATCACATTGATTCAATATACTCCTCTTAGTTTCCTCGTATACCTAATGTATAGATACTCAACTAGGATTATATAATTCTTTGAGTTTCAAAACTCCTCTTCAAAAATCCTCATGTTCATAAACTACTTTCATCAATCAAAAACCCTTCAATGGGATCACAGACCAGATTAAACTTATATACACATCCTACAATGTCTAAACCATAATATTTCTATTTTTACTTCCCCATTATGTTTACAATCGTCAAGATATGAACTCATATATGGACCTCTAATCATGTGTAATCCCCAACTACATATTCATTATTCTTGTCAAAAAACATATGATAATTCAAAAAGGGAAAAACATAAGTAAGACCAAATTTGTCTATTATTATTTCAATTTTTGTGGTGTTTTATTACTTATTAGAGTATCCTAATAGGTGAATCATAAAAATGTTCTAATATCCATTCCACATATAGTTTACAATATATCTGCATTAATTATCAATATATGGTACTTCTACTAGGTATAAACCCCAAAATGTTTTCCATTTATGATATTGTTCTGGTAAATGAACCTTACATGGAAATCCTACTATGAATAATCCCCAATGAGACCTTATTCAACTAAGTTTACAAAAAAAAGAAAAAAATTAAAGGGGATGCCAATGGATAATCCACATTCAATCTTTAGTTATGTACTCTCATATATTAAATTTGATCATATATTTACTCTTTTTTCTAACACTGACCATGAATCACTTGGGATTCGAGGCTTTGTTAGATTGTTTTGTAATAATTATAGAGACATGACATAGTTATATTTAAGGAGAAAATAGTATCCCTAGCCACATGGATATAATCTATAAAGACAAATTCTATATTATATGTTGTTCGAATGAATGTTCTCATAAATGAAGTGTCTATATCAGTGTGAATCTCATAGTAGGTGAGGGGGTGAATCAGTAATCACTTTATATATTTTTACTGACTGATTATTTTCAATTAAACCTCTATGCTTGGTTAATTCATTGATCCACTCTTCTTGTGTCTCTCAACCTTACCTATAATGATGTTATAAATGTAAAGGCAATGAACACAAGGATTTACAAGGATTAGTATAAAGGCATACTCCTTACTGTGTTGGTTATTATCCCAAACAATGATTCTCCACTATAATATTATTATCAATTACAATGGTAGATAAAGAGTACAACTATATCACTCTAAATACCCACAAAAGGGTTTTTATACTGCTTCCAACAGTGTTACAAGAGTCCCCCTAGCCTACTTCAGTTTCCCACTGAAGACTTCTTCCTATTAGCTTTCACAGGAGATTCTTCTTGATTCACTATGGATGGATCATCTGATCTTCCTTCTCGATCTTATTAAATCAAACATACTCATGAATCTCTTCAAAAATCATTAAAATCCTTCAGAAATTTCTGTTGGCCTTACTCAATATCTTTAATCACTCCTCAGTTCAACAATGCTCCATCAATTATTCCTTATTCTAATGAAAACCCGACCTCAATTGTATGTGTGCATGTGATGCAAACTATATCTCTATGAATCTTGATAGGAACGAATTATCTTTCACTATGTTAGATTTATATGTCTTCCTGAGTCCTCAAACACGGTAAAATTAGTTAATAGATATTATTCAACTCATTCATGCTTCAGTCTCAATGGGAATCCACATCATTCATGGATTAAATGAGATCCAGTACCTTTTGTACTTGGATATCTCAGATTCTTCTTCTTTAATTCAATAACTCAATGCAATAAAACATTTCCGTGTTTTCTTGGAATGAATCACATACAGTTATGTGATTATTCAAACACTGAGGATCAGCTCACTTGGCATCATCTGAATTGAAAAATGTTCATGTGATTATTCATGAGTTCATCCATGCATATTATCTTTCTTGTAATCCCAGACACACAGTATCCATAATATTTTTTATTCTACTACTTTTTTTCATTCACATGCACTATCTCTCTCTCTCTTTTTATTTACTCAATTTGAAAACACACATATTCTTACTTTACGTGCATTTAAATTTTCATGGGAATTCATGAATTCATGCACTCATCCCCATTTTATCCTTCTCTTTATTCTCACTTCTATATTTATTCTTCACAAGCAAACACCAAATATCTTATTTATTTCATTCCATTTTATATATCATATGTTTGTTAAATCTTAATTCTTGTTCAATCCTGAATGGGTTTTATCCACCCTTTTCCTTGTTCGGGAATCTCAAATCATGCATATGCATGCATGTGGATCATGCCCAAATTTTCTTTCTTCTACTTGTGAACAAAAAGTGCCTCGATTCCTTCTTCTTCTACAAGGGATGTGTATTTTTACACTATACCTTTATGAACTATTATTTATCACTTCTTGAATCCAAGAAGGATAATAGGTTCTCCTTCATGAAAGGAGTGTGCGTGTATATCCTTCACATAACCTGAGAGGTTCCTGGGTATGTCATCACAAGGCACGACAATGATGCGTAGCACCGGTTGTTTACCCGATGTATCTTCTTCATGAAACATAAGCAAGGGTTTGAGAAAAAATTCACGTGTTTGGGATTATCATTTCACATAGAGTGTTATTTCTCTCACAAACCAATATGGTTCGCAATTCTCCTTTGTGCAATGGATGCACAGAACTTCTTCCCGTAGCAAGGATGTACGGAAGCCAAGTTGTGTGGTGCTGTATTTTTTGGAAAATGAGATCCTCTCCAAATATTTTAAAAAAACCATTCTTGTCTTGGTGATCATATATTTATATTAGAGGTTTGGATAACTAGTGAATTTGAATCCTCCTGAGATTTCTAGTTATTCAAATCATTTAATACTCGTGATCTTTGGTTTGAATGTTTCAAGTGGGGATATGATTTGGTGCATGAAAAGGTTGTTTCATTTTCAATAGTGGGATCCTATATCATTGCGTCATTCTCTCGTGTATTCCAAGAAGAACACATGAAACACATATTCTTGAAGGCTTCGAGCTCCATGAAGTATCCTTTCAACCGTATTTTCTTCAACGACATTCGAATTCTTTATATCAATGCATGCATGCAAACGTTGTTGCATGCATGGTATTGTGTAGCTCAATCAATCATAATGCATATGAGTACATGCTTCAATGGTGGTTGGTGTTTGATCAAGGTGGTGTGTGGGATTATCTGGTGCAATGGTTCATGTCATGTGTCTGCAGGTGTCCAAAGGTTGAAGAAAACCTCATTGGATGAAATCAGATGGCCAAAGTTCAATCCCAAACTGTGGAGATCAGGTAGAGGGCCATGATACATGAGATCGATCTTATGATGATCAGATGGTGAAGTGTTATTCCTTAACGTGATAAATGGTCCAGATTTCTTCTCGGGATTTTATTTTCTTCCCACATCAAAACAAAGATGGGGGTAAGGGGTGGTATGTCAATCAAGGCATGAGGAAATAGCACCAGATTACTCCTCTCCCCCCTCAAATGTCACCCTGTACTGGTTCTCTGTGAGCACACTATTAGCACCAACTCTTGCCTCATCAGGTGCACTATTGGTGCCCACTATACACCCATGGGGGCATATACACAGCCCCCATGTGCCTCTTAGGGATTGGTTTGGAGGAATTTCCTTTGTGCGTGGAAGACCCTCAGGCCTCACATATACCTTGGGTGAGGGGTTCAGCTGGCCTGTATGGTTAGCCTAATTTTTTGGCAAATGCACAAAAGATAAAGTTGTTAAGAACAATGTATAATCGCGATATTAATAGTGCATTCCATCTTCTACTATCAATGCCCCTTCCTCATTATCTCTTCTTGTTTATTATTTTCCTTCACAATGTCATTGTTATTTTCATTTTTGAATAAAAATTTTAATATCTTCAACATCACATTCATCTAATAACGGATGATGAATGGATAATTTCTTCATTCCTCATGCATTAAATCATAATGCATGGCCTTCCTGTTGTGAGGGATGTGTTATCCATAACACATATCTTGGACATTGAGCATTACCTTAAAAAATCATCGGATTATGTTCACCAACTTAATATAATAAGATTATATTGGATGGATCTTCTAAATTCATCATGAAATTAATTATTGCATGGCCTTATTCCAATGTTTTAAGAAAGTTTATTTTAGTGACACATGTCATGGAGTGTAGGATTAGTTCTACAATCTTCTGAATTTTCTTCGGATAATGAGCAAGCATTACATCCAAATTCAAATATTAATTCTCCTAAGTGACATTGGATTTGGAACAACATCACCTTTCCAATCTCTAAGTATTAGTTTTTTTCCAACTAAAATTCATGACCACTACTTTGATCATGATTATCACTTCACAAAATACCTTTCTATACACATATTGACACCTGATTAACAATTGACTTCTTATTGATATCTTATTGACAAAAAAATGAAAACCCGTACTAAAAAATATCCCCATTATTATTTTTTGTCAATATTACTGTTTCGGTGCGGATGTGCGTCGGGTTACGCTGTTCCGCCAGGACGCGTTCGCGCGTGCACCTGTCAACCCGAGGGGATGGGCGCGCGGCTTGTGGTCCCGCAGTCCCGCTTTCCAAAGGCGGGCGGCATCCGTCCCTTATTCAGGGGAGTCTGCTCCTTGATCGAAACTGGGATGATGGGATGTCGGCTCCTCCTTCCTTGGACGTCTCCTCGGAACTCGTCGCCTAATCCGGGTCTCCCTCATAGACTTAAGACATGCTCGTGAATCTCGTTCCCAGTGCCATATCTTCATGGACACCGGTTAATTACGCTGCTTCCGCCCGGACGCTCCAAGGAGTCTGGTCGGGGCAGCAACCTGCGGTGAGGAGGCCGGGTGGCTCTGGGTGCTGGGGGCGTGTCGTAACACTGCGGCTCTGCACGTCTGTCTGCCGTCCCTAATAGGGATTCTCGAAGGCATGATGGCCTGAGGCATCCCGCACTGGGTGCGGGGAACTGTGTCCCCTGAGGTTTTCCTCAGCTTCCCATGTTTAACACGGGGTATGCCGCGAGTTTAACGTCCAGCGGGGACGGCATCGGACTGATCAACACGAAAAGTGGATCAGATGACAGAACCCCTTGCGGGGAACCTCCGACGCTGGCGCCAGCGCATGGTCGGCTTCCCAAGTGATATGGAGTGGAGTGAAGTGGCATGACCCCACCGGGATGTGGCGTCCCGGGTAAGGATCAGGATGGATGATGGAGTGAAGAGCTTGGACCCCGTAGGGGCTTCCTACGTACCGTGCGTTAGCACAGATCAAAGTCAACGTAGTTCGGGTATACAGTTTAACATCATGCTGGACGTCGGCAAGCTGACTCACGAAGGGGTCGAGGCCGCCGGGCGAAGGATTGAACCGAACCACCTCGCACAGAGGGGGATGGAACGGCCGGGTGGATCACAGTTTCACGTCATGCTGGACGATAAAAGGAGAGATAGAAAAGGGGCTGTGGGGAGGCACAGTGGAGATACACACGGGCAGTCTCCCACAGGGGCGGATTCATAGGTGAATCGACGCAAGCGTGAACCCTGGAGGGGTCCACTGATGGACGAACCGACGTGAATACGACCGGGATGACCAGGTAGTGGGCTTGAACCTCAGGGAGGCTTCCTACGTACCCTGTTTAGAAGACAGGGATCAAAGTCCACGTAGTTCATTCTGTCAGGACTTACGCACTTGAGGCAGCCCGGATGCGGTAAAACTCAGTTGGAAGGGACTTGGACCGAAAGTAGGAGACACCTCGATCCCGGTCATACCCTCTACTGGCTTCGGCAGTGGGGGAGCGCAATGGAGATACACATGTGCAGCTCCCCACAAGAAACTAGGGGTTTGTAATACCCTACCCCCGTAGGGAAAAGCCGCTCCCATTAAATCGTCCCTAAGGAGGGGCAATCCCGACATCCCTGCAGAGACGAGCGGGTGGGGGCCACATCCAAACCGGGGGGGACCCTGCGTGCGAGGCACGGGATCGGGTGATGCGGACGGTTTAGCGTCTTGCCGGACGAAGTACAGTTTAACGTCGTGTGCTGAGGACGAAGCGGACGGTTTAACGTCTTGCCGGACGAAGTACAGTTTAACGTCATGTGCTGAGGACGAAGCGGACGGTTTAACGTCTTGCCGGACGAAGTACAGTTTAACGTCGTGTGTTGAGGACGAAGCGGACGGTTTAACGTCTTGCCGGACGAAGTACAGTTTAACGTCGTGTGTTGAGGACGAAGGTGCTTGGCAGTTTAACGTCTTGCAGGACGGACGATAGGGGCTAGGCAGTTTAGCGTCGTGCAGCTTGGACGTAGTATAGTTTAACGTCATGCTGGACGGATGCAGTTTAGCGTCATGCGGGACGAGTGTGCGGTTTAACGTCACGTGGGACGTACGTGCAGTTTAACGTCATGCGGGACGAATGGGCAGTTTAACGTCATGCGGGACGTACGCGCAGTTTAACGTCATGCGGGACGAATGTGCAGTTTAACGTCATGCGGGACGGACGCGCAGTTTAACGTCATGCGGGACGAATGTGCAGTTTAACGTCATGCGGGACGCACGCGCAGTTTAACGTCATGCGGGATGATGGATTGCCCGCTGATGGGTCTGTGTCACTTCATGCAAGCCTGGAGGGCCGCACGGGAAGACAACGCACGGTGCGGGTACCCAGGATGAAAATCATCGGGCGCCACGCAGGCGGGTACCCTCAGGGGGTCAAGGGGGGCGACCCTGGGGGATTGCGCGCAAAAGAGGAGCTTTGCGCGCAAAACAACAGGTAGGCGCGCAAAATGGCGGGCTGGCGCGCAATCGGGCCAACCCTTTGCGCGCGGATGATTGAGATTGCGCGCACCGGGCTTCGGACAGCTCGCGGGGGCAACGGCTCATTCTCTAACGAATGGCCACTTTGAACATGGGGGGTGCGCGCAATCGGGCTGGATTGCGCGCACCCGGGGGCAATTGCGCGCAAGAGGCTTCTTTTGCGCGCAAAGGCCTTCGGGTTAAGGATTTATTCAAACGGAAGGAGCCAAGGGGATTGCGCGCGAAGGCGAACCCCAAGGCTCTATTGCGCGAAAGAAAGGAGGTTACCTGAAGATCGGCATTGCGCGCGGAAGGGGTTGGATTGCGCGAACGAGCGACGCTTCGGATTCTGGCATCCTTCAAAACGTCGGGGGTCGCCTTATATTTATAGGCAACCCCGGCGCGGAATCTGGTCGCGAGCGCGGAATTCCCTTCGCGGGCGCGGAATCAGGACCCGGCGCGCGAGGGAGCCGCGCAGGCCACGGGCGCGCAAAATAGCGCGCCGGCCCAGCGCATTGCGCGCATCCCGGGAGGATTGCGCGCCGTGACTCAACTTTGCGCGCGGGCCTCTGAAATTTCACGCAAGTCCTCCGGGCCCTCCGGAACGTGCCTCTGACTCCAAATATCACTTCGCTTTCCGCATCCGGAGCTTCGTTTGAGAACAACGTACTTTTCCGGCGTCTACAAAAGCCCCCCCTCGGAATCTGATCGGCGAGAGGTCGCAACGATCGGGTTCCGAGGGAGACGCCGGAATGCCGAAGTCCTGGGCTGCGCGGGACTTAGGCGCGCAAAAAGGGGCGTCGGGCGCGCAATTCGCAGCCGCGGTCGCGCAATCGATCGTTCCGCGCGGCGCGGAATCCCGGCCTCGTCTATAAATAGGGGTCCCGGGTTCCGCGTTCCGTACACAGGCCTTCCGCGCGATAAGCTTCAACGCTCTCGTGCGCGAAATTGCCTTTTCCGGTCGCGAAATTCGCCCGATCGGCGCGCAAAACCATCCGGAATTCGCCTGCCTTTTCGCGAAAACCCGGAACATTGCGCGACATTCTTCCCAATTGCGCGCCGTCCACTTGGATTGCGCGCCAACCTTCAAACTTCTCTACCAGCCTCGTCCGATCCCGCACGCTTCATCCCTTAACCCGCACGACTCCCGAAACTTATGAGATGGTCGCGCATCAAGGAAATGAGGGGGATGCCGCCACTCGCAGAGCTGAGATGGCGACGAACGAGGAGGTTTATGGAGCCAAGGAGATTGTTTCCAACAATCAATCCCTGTTCGACTTACTGACGCCGGCCCAGAAGACATATCCACTGTCGGACAACCTGCCGCACTGGAACTTCGGCATCCTAGATGAGGTTCCGGTGCCAGGGTTCGAGGTTGATGCGCCACGGACCTGGGTGACTCGGGAGGACGAGCTTCCCCGCTATAACATCACCAACAATGGGCATCCTGCCAAGGAGACCAGGCACTTGGATGTCTATGTCCTGAACCCGAGGACGCGAACCATTGACGGAGGTGAGCCTACTGCGGAGAATTCTCCAGCCCTCTACTCGAGCACATATCGCCAGAGTGTCACTGACGACACCAAGGGCTGGCTGAAGGACTGGGACTTGTGGTCTGGGGGCAATTTCACCAGCGAGTGGGCCTGGGCGTTCTGGGTACGCCACACTTGCGATCACTTCGCAGAGGAGCTGCGGTACATCGGCCTATTTGAGGTGGTGTGGACGTCGCAGTTCCACTTCTACCAGCAGTCCGAGCTCGGGCCGGAGCTGTTCACCCGCTGGTCTCCGAATACCAACACCTTCCATCTTTACCATGGGGAGGTCGGCATCGGTCTCTGGGACATCCACTGCATCGGAGGTATCCCGTTGGAGGGCTACCAATACGATGAGTTCCTGCCACCGAAGAACACCTGGGAAGACAGGTCACGGACTCCTATTCTGACCTGGCATCTGCTTGACCTGGCTACGCAGCGGCTCGGGATCAAGGACTTCCAGAAGGACATAGCCTACAAGGAGTGGTTCGGCCAGTTCTTGGAGCATGACCCGGCGGTCAAGATGCCAGGCAGGGGGAAGCGGTGCCCGACCGCAGCTCAGAGGAGCCGGAACGGGTCGTACTGGCGGGTCCTGGAGACGGGCGACTACCGCTCATGGGGGTACCGCGTCATCGAGGCCCGGGACCCAAATGTCCGGTACGCGGCATTCCTGGCCGCCGTTCTGAGTGGGTGGCTCCTTCCAGTGCGGGACGTGAGAATGGGCGTTCGCCCGACGACACTGGCGGTGGCGGGCGCTATGGCCGCCAACAAAAGATACAACCTCGGGGTCCCAGTGATAGCGAGGCTGTATGCCATCCTGGGACGCATCTCACGAGGGGGGTCACCACGAAGGATCTGTGGGCCCTTTCAGTTCTTCCACGGCTGGGTGGCTGCTCACCTCGGTGGGTACACGTTTCCGAACGCCATCATTCCTCCGGGCAACGGCCTGCGACCCTCCCTGCTGAACATCGCGGGGTCGCTCCGATGACCCTAAGTGAGGAGGGCGTGAGGATTCGGATTGGAAATCATGCCAATTTCAACTTCAGTCCGTTCCCCACTCCCGTCGGCCAGATGATCGACAATGGGCAGGGTCCGCTGGAGCAGCATGAATACTTCCTGAACATGCGGGGCGGGGTGCTCGTGGCTCGGATCGACGGGAAGGTGATCTGCGAGCCTTACATGCCAACCCGGTTCGCCAGGCAGTTCGGGTGCCTTCAGCGGATGCCGAAGAGGGTATTCACTGCCGTCCGGGAGGAGACGAACCCTTGCGTCCTTCGCCAGATGTGGCTGATGTTTGCCGCTTTCGGCTCTGGCGACGTCATCACTCTCCCTCCTACCGGGGTTGACGCAGGCTTGGCAACCGAGTACGCCGAACACTGGGCCATCGCGTACCCCGAGGGGCTTCTACGGAAGCCAGTTCGGCGGCTCGAGGTTACCCGTGCGGAGACCGGGCGTCAAGGAAGGAGGCGAGGCGCCGCCACACGGGTGAGAACGGAGGCGCGCCAAGCAGCGGAGCCGGCGCGGGCAGGGACTTCGGCGGCGGGCACATCGCGAGCTGCCGCCACGACCACGGCGCCCAGAGAGGGGGCACGCGCGGTGGTCGAAGAGCGGCCCGGGAAGCAGGTGAGACTTCTGCTCGAACCCTCCCACGATACAGTCTTCCCGGCGCTGTGGTCGGCCTGGATGACCCTGCAGCAGTCACTGGGGACCGACGCCATCTGGCGAAAGATTCTCAGAGAAGGAATCCATCTGCCAGAGGTCGGGCGCCTCCATATTTCCGACAGGGTGGACTTCAACCGGCAGTATGCGTATCTGACGGCCATGGACGATTATGCGCGCCAACGTGGTCAGCGTGCGGAGCCATCCCTTCTGGTGAAGGTGATGCTCGGTCTAGAGCCCGCTCCAGAACAGATGCCGCTGGCGGAAGATGAAAGTGGCAGCGACTCTGAGGAAGAGGAGGAAATGGGGGAGGATGAAGGCTCCGAGGGAAGATCCCATCAGGGGAGTCCGCGGGAGAGCGGCGAGGTGGTCGGCTCTGACAATGTTGATGTCACTGAGCTCCTCGAGGTCCGCTTCTATCCCTACTCAATCTGCTTCATCCATTCTCTTATGCAGCTTCTAACCCATTTCTCCATCTTTCTCAGGAGTGCACGGATGTTGGTCAGGCGTCCTCAGCGGGAGTAGGTGGGGCGCCAGCAGGACAAGGCGGGGGCCAGGCACCCATTATCGAATTGACAAGCGCGGAAGGGCCCCCTGCTGCAACTGTTCCTGCGGCGGCCGGGATAGCGGAAGATGACGCTCTGACCTCCCGTAAGTCTCCTTGCTTTACTGCTGGTGCCTGCCGTTGACGATCCGTGACTAACCATGGCATGCCCCGCGCAGTGATCTCAACACTGGAGGCTCGTCGGGTTGCCGAACCCGGGCCATCTACGAGTGGACCAGTGGTGGACATGCCGCCTGCTCCAGAACAGACTTCCCAAACCGAGCCGGCCCCACCAACTGCTGATCAGGGAGCTGCGGACGCCGGCGGTGCTGACATCGGAGAGAGGTCGGGGGCTGACGAGGGTGTCAGCGCCGCTGGGGAGAGAGAAGAAGTTCTCCCGGATGTTGGGGAACCTATCCCTCATGAGGACCTCCTAGGGGCGGACCCTGCAGCAGACCTACTGGCTGCCTTCCCTGCCTACTGGCCTGCCGACCCCGAGGAGATGGACGACTCGGACGCGGAGGCGGTCAAGGAGAGCCGGATAACGCGCCGCAGGGGGTATAAGTGCATCCAGCACTTCCTCAAGCGAGACCCATCGGAGTGGCTGGGGCGCATGGGATCACTTCAAACCTGGTTGCGCTTCCTGTGTGCCGGGGGAGCTGATGCTCAACGCCTCCATCTGACGGTCCGTGATTTCATGGCCGAAAAGATGCGCGAGAGCTGCCGGCGTGCCGACGTCACACAAAGTCGGGACATGTCGGAGACCACGCGGGCGCTCCTCGCGGCGGAGCAGGAAGTCTGGCGTCTCGAAGGGCAGGCGGCAGAGAAGGAGGCCTTCGTCGCAGCGTGTACCGAGCTTGTGGAGCAACTAGCGGCCCAACTGGTTGACGCCCAGGTACAGCTGACGGAGGCGGGCCAACAGATGGTCACAATTCAGGTCGAGCGGGAGCGTGCCCAGGCCAGAATCGACGAACTGCGTGCTGCGACCGCCGACGACGAGAGGGCACGCAGAGAGCGAGAAACAGCTCTGGAGGCCACCAGCCAAAGGGTAGCGGCATTAGAAAGACTCATTCAGCACGCTAATCCCCAAGGGATTTGTTTTGTCGTTCCCAAAACATTTGCATCCGCTACTTTGATCCATTTGTATGAATCAATATTTTTATCTGCATCTTTTGGCTTAACATGCTCAACCACAATTCATTGTCTTGCGGGAGTGTTAACCATGCATCAGGCATCCATAATTGGGCCTGGATTTCTGGAGAAAAGAGGGAGGTCATTCCTAGGAAAGGAGACCTCAGACCTAATCAGTGTATCATCCCCCCAACTTGTTCCAACACACGAGCGGGACAATGCTAGGGGCGTTGAGATTTTATCCGAACATAGGGAAATGAGAAAGGGTGAATCGCGTGTCCCGAATCCAGACATCCACAACGGTCGGCCTTCCAGGAAATGCCCAAGACGGTAGGCGGACAGTGGATCGACCATAACAACTGCAATAGACGGACCGAAGGTCATCATTCATATTGCAGGAGGCGGACCACATGTCATCATGAATACCGCTTTGGGGTTCCTTCAGACACAAGGGTTGAAATCCAGATCAACAGGGCATGCGAAGCGTGGGGCGAAGTGACGATTGTTCGGACAGAATCCAGCGCTCTCAGAATTGCGCCACCGTGGGGAAAGCGTATTAGGCGGATGCACTAATCTGGCCGTGAATCACCCCAATTCTCAAACAGCACCTCTTTGATGAGGAAACCGTCGCTTCCCATCATTGCGACGGGGCATCCCGAGCTGAATCGGGGAGAATATCACAACTACACCACTCTACCCGAAGTCAGGCCAGACGGCCGGCGACGAGGAGGGGCGGGACTTAACGATCCCTGAGGCTGGACCCGAGTTGAGATGCCCGGGCGTTCCTACGTACTCCATCAGGCTGGAGATCAAGCCACACGTAGTTCTGAAAGTGCAGTTTAATGTCATGCATGACGTAGAATCCCGTTTAGGGAGATCTTAGTTTAAGGTCGTAGAGCTCGGACCATAGGGGGAGATCATAATTTATGGTCTTAGAGCTCGGACCATAAGAACCTCAAAGTACGCCACATCGTGGTCCTATCCCCTGGATATGCAAAGGTGCACTGAGGGATAGTGTCAAGAGTGTCGAGATTTCGCCTGGTCAGAATGGGAGGTGGAAAATGTGAATCATGCGTCCATTCACTCAAGGACTGGGGGCACCGGAGTAACGATATGGGAGTACTGCCGACCGTGGCGGAAAAGAAGCATCAATATCGCACTAACCGTTGGTGGAATGAGGCAGCAAACGAGCATCGACCGCTCAATCGCAGGATTCATATCGATTTGCTGCCCGAGGCCATTGGGGGTACCGGCCCGAGTCGGTGGGAGAGCACTGAGGCATTCTGTCCGAACCGTTCACGGGGGCTCCACCCAGGGCGTAGACAATGGGTCCGAATGAAAGGGATCATGAAACCTGAAAAGTGGAGGAAACCTGACCAAGCGGGTCCTGACCCTCCTGGCAATAAACCAGAGTACTATTGAAACCGGTGGACCACTGCAAGGGGTCAGGGAACACGCCTTGAGGGTGACCTGAAGGCGGCAGATTCCCTAGAGAAGGGGGAATCTCTAAGAGGTGGGGGGGCTGGACCCGAAGTTTCAAACATCCGGGCGTTCCTACGTATCCCATAAGGATGGGAATCAAGCAACACGTAGTTCTTGAAGCACGGCGCAACACAATCGGGCACCAGCGCGGGGAAGAGTGCGGGTCTGACCCTCGCACACAGAAGGAGCGGCATTTGATATTTCTTGTTTGTCTTTGAAGATGAATGGTTTTTCTTTGTGCGGCGACATGCCTGTGATTGAGAAATCTCTGGCGTCGCCACAATAATCAAGCCACGGAAGGCATTGATGAATGGCGTGGTTATTAACCAGCGCCCAACATGAGTGCCCCCTGAGGGGAACATCACGATGCAGTGCCGTTTCTCGTCGGGCGGCCAAGACGATCACAGTTTACGGTCGTGTGGTAGGACCAGACAACACAGTTTAAGGTCGGGTGGTTCGTACCATGGAGGAATCCGCTTATCGCGGTACGGCGGACACGGCGGAGGTGGGAACATACCCAGCCCTGCGGTCACGCACGATTCCAGGAGAAGAGTCTTGGGATAGGGGTCTGCGTATGTCCATCACCTGAGGGGCAGAGATGCTAGCCTCCAGATATACTGGGCCCAGAACGCGATTGTTCGGGCGACTCCTTCCTCCTTATTGGGACGAGGGTCCAGCTACGCATGGACCTTAGGGAGGACATCCGCATATATCCTTGGTGCTCAGATCATGGGAGCCTCGAATGACATCATTACCCTGGTTGGTCTGCCTAACGTGTAGAGGTGTACTGAAGGTCAGTATGAAGAGAGTGTCGAGATTCCACTACAACGCACAAAGGCGGAGTGTGATGAGGACTGCGCAACCAATGTTCAGAGCCTGAAAGAGCCGACATGGCGATCAAGGACGTTGCTGACCATATTCGCAACACAACATCCGATCGCGTCAGCCTAAGACGGGGCATGCAAACGAGCATCGACCGCTCAATCGCAGGATTCATATCGATTTGCGGCCCAAGACCCGCCGGTAAATCGACCCGGAGCGGTAGGAGAGCTCTGAGGCATCGTACCCAAACCACTAACGAGGATCCCTTTGAGTGAAGGCTCAAACAAGAGGAAGCGCGAGGCCTGACAAGCAACACAGGACTTGTCGGGATTGAATCTGACACTACGAGTCATAGACCGAAGTACCCAAAACATGTTAACAGATCACCGAAAAGGGTCAGAGGACTCACCCTGAGAGCAACCAAAAGAGGGCAGATCCCCGTGATCAACCAAGAGACGGGGCTGGTCCTGAAACACAAGCGTCCAGGCGGTCCTACGTATCCCATAAGGATGGGAATCAAGCCATACGTAGTTCTTGAGAGGCAGTTTAACGTCATGCAGAACGATGAGAGGTGTGAGGTGGTCCCACACACGGGGGGAGGCGTACGGCGCGGCCAGTAGACCAACACGAATGAGGACATAATCCCCCGCTCACGCGATACACCTCGCATAAAAGGAGGGGAACTTGGGCTAGAGGCCCGACGCGGGATAGAGATTCCCGGGAAATGGGGCTGGGCCTGAAACATGAATGTCCAGGCGGTCCTACGTATCCCATAAGAATGGGAATCAAGCCGTACATAGTTCTTGAAGTGCAGTTTAACGTCATGCAGGACGAGAAAAGAAGGGGGGAGCAGAAGGCATCCCCAAACGTGGGGGGCGTACAGCGTGGCGAGCAAACCGACGTGAATGAGGGCATAGCCCCGCGTTCACACCATACACCGCACACCCGGAGGCAACTGGGCCAAGGGCCCGAGATGGGGTGGAAATTTCCAAAGGATGGGGCTGGGCCTGAAACATGAATGTTCAGGCGGTCCTACGTATCCCATAAGGATGGGAATCAAGCCGCACGTAGTTCTTGAGGAGCAGTTTAACGTCATGCAGGACGATAAGCTGGGCAGTTTAATGTCGTGCAGCTTGGACGTAGTGCAGTTTAGCATCATGCAGGACGAGGCACTTGGCAGTTTAACGTCTTGCAGCGCGGACGAATGCTGAACAGTTTAACGTCTTGTAGCTTGGACGTAGTGCAGTTTAACGTCGTGCAGGACGTTGTACAGTTTAACGTCATGTTGGACGAAGCACTTGGCAGTTTAACGTCTTGCAGCGCGGACAATACGCTAGGCAGTTTAACGTCGTGCAGCTTGGACGTATGCAGTTTAACGTCGTGCAGGACGTATGCAGTTTAGCGTCATGCGGGACGAATGTGCAGTTTAACGTCATGCTGGACAAATGTGCAGTTTAACGTCATGCTGGACGTTGGTACACTCAGACAAAGTACTGCTTGAGAAACCTAGCGTTGGTGGGAGGAGTGACACGCTCACCATCCATAGTCGCTAGGGAGTACGCGCCATTGGGATAGACCTTATGGACAACAAAAGGTCCCTCCCACTTGGGCTCCAACTTGGGCGGCTTCCGGCCGGGGATCATCGGTGCTCTTAGGGCTAGCACTAGATCACCCTGCAGGAAGGAGCGGAGGCGAACCTTCTTATTGAAAGGTCGAGCCATTCTGCTTTGATGCCTCTCCAAGTTGTGCAAAGCGCGAAGTCTATTCTCATCCAGTGCTTCCAACTCGACTAGACGGGCTTCAGCAACTCTGTCCGGCGCTTGCTGGTCGTAGACCGCAGTGCGCAAGGACGGTAACTGGATCTCGATGGGCAGGACGGCCTCTGCTCCATACACCAGGGAATAAGGGGTCATCTGGGTGGAATTGCGAGTCATCATCCGATAAGCCCAGAGGGCGTTGGGGAGCTTGTCCGGCCAACTCTTCTTGTTCTGACCAACCATCTTTTGCAGAATGTTATAGAGGGTTTTGTTAAACGCCTCGATCTGTCCATTCGCCTGCGCGTGATAGCGAGATGTATGGTTCGAGCGAATGTTATACTTGGCGTACAACCTCTTCAACTCGGCTGCCCGGAAATTGGTTCCGTTATCCGTGAGGATAGCGTGAGGCACTCCAAATCGATTAATGATGTTGGAGGTCACGAAGTCAGCGATCGAACTGGATTTGACCTCTCTGAGCGGAATCGCCTCCGCCCATTTGGAGAAAAAGTCTGTGGCGGTCAAAATGAACCGGCACTGGCGAGCTGTCGCCGGCGGGTAGGGTCCCACAACGTCCAGACCCCAGACTGCAAAGGGCCAGGAATACCTAGCGGTATGGAGAGGCTCCGGCGGCCGATGCACAAAGTTCGCATGAACCTGGCACGCATGGCACCTCCTGGCATACTCGATACAGTCATGGATCATGGAGGGCCAGAAGTATCCCAACCTCCGAATCTGGTGGGACAGCTTCGGTCCAGTTTGGTGGGCGCCACATGAACCAGCATGAACCTCTTGCATGACTCGTGGGATCTCAACTCCCTGAAGGCAACGAAGGAGAACACCATCAAATCCGCGTTTGTAGAGGATCTGCTCCAGGTCGGGGCTGCTCTGGAGGACAAACTGCGATGCGCGGCGTCGAACTCACTCACGCTCGGCCCGATCCGATGGAAGACTGCCATGTTGGAGGTACTCAACCAAATGCGTCCTCCAATCAGGGGCTGATCCGACTGTCACATCTGGGGTACTCGGGCCTCTGGGCATAGGGGCAACCGTGGTGAGATTACTTACCAACGGGCCGCGATCTTCTTCCGGGATAACGGGAGCGATGAGCCTGCGGTGCGTCACGCGGACGATCAGGTTGTCCTGTTCAGGCTCCGCAAGTGACGCAGCAAGGCTGGCCAAAGCATCTGCTCGACCGTTCTGCGACCGGGGAATATGGACAATTTCTGGCCGAGAAGGGAATCGAGCCATCAGAAGGAGGGTGCACTCCAACAATGGCACAAGTTCCGGCTTCCTGACAACATAGTCGCCATTGATCTGCTTAACAACTAGCTCGGAGTCCCCTTTCACGCACAGATGGGGCACATCGATCTCGAGAGCCAACTCGAGGCCGGTGATGAGGGCATGGTATTCCGCCTCATTGTTGGTACAGCCCTCTGACAACAGGAAAGAGTATGGCAGCACGGCTCGCTCCGCGGTAATGAAGACGATGCCCAAGCCCACTCTGTTGAGCTTAGGATTATCGAGTCTTCTACCGGTGGGGCTCCGGGAGGCACCGTCAAAGTGCATCTGCCAGCATGGATCGGCTCGATCAACCGAGAGAATGGTCTCATCAGGAAAGCCTAGATCCAGCGGCTGATCCGCGGAGGTCGGGTGAGCTGCCAGAAAGTCTACCAATGCTTGCCCTTTGATGGCCTTCTGAGACACATACCTGATATCGAACTGCTGGAGAATCACAGCCCACCGTGCTAGACGGCCAGTCAACATAGGCCGGCTCAGGATATATTTCAACGGGTCTACCCGAGAGACCAACTGTACCTCATGGTGCTGCAAGTAGTGCCGTAGTTTCTGTACGGAAAATACGAGCGCCAGGAAGCTCTTCTCGATGGGGGAATACCTAACTTCCGCATCGAGGAGCATGTGACTGAGGTAATAGAGGCTATTCTCCGTTCCCTCGTTGTTCTTCTGGGCGAGAAGGGCACCCAGGGACCGTTCCAGGGCGGTCACATAGAGGACCAGCGGCTTCCCGGATACAGGCGGCATCAGAACCGGAGGTTGAAGTAGGTACTGCTTGATCTCCTCGAAAGCGGTCTGACACTCTTTATCCCATACATAGATGGCACCTTTCTTCATGAGCCGAGAAAAGGGCTTACACTTGCCGGCCAGATTCGCGATGAATCGGCGTATATAGGCTAAGTGGCCTTGGAACCCTTGCAGTTCCCGGACGGTACCTGGGGGAGGCATCTGGCTAATCGCCCTGATTTTCTCTGGGTCGATCTCAATACCCCGGTATCTTACCACAAATCCAAGGAACTTTCCGGAGGTGACCCCAAAGGCACACTTTAACGGGTTCATCTTCAGGCAGCGAGACCGGAGGAAGCCGAACACTTTCTCAAGATCTTTGAGATGGTCCTGACGCTGGCGCGATTTGACCACCAAGTCGTCAACGTAGCATTCCACCAGTGTGCCGAGGATTGGCTTGAATATGCGGTGCATCGCCCGTTGATAGGTGGCACCTGCATTCTTCAGGCCGAATGGTATGACCCGGTAGCAAAAGGTACCTTGGGGGGCCCTGAAGGCAGTGAACTCCTCATCCTCAGGGGCCATCCGGATTTGGTTGTATCCGGAGTATCCATCCATGAAGGAGAGGGCTTGGAACCCTGCCGTGGCGTCGATCAACAGCTCTGTCACTGGAAGGGGAAAATCATCCTTCGGACAGTGGCGGTTGAGATCGCGGAAGTCGATGCAGACTCTGATCTGCCCGTTCTTCTTCCTGACCGGCACAATGTTGGCCAGCCATTTGGGGTACTGAACTTCCCTCACGAAGTTGGCTTTGATAAGCTTGTCAACTTCGGCCTCAACCATGGCACCGTGGGATGGGTTCATCTTCCTGGGAGTCTGCTTGAACCCGCGATGGTTCGCCGGGAGACCAAGGCGGTGGACGGCTACCTGAGGATCTATCCCCGGCATCTCGTCATAGCCCCAAGCGAACACATCACGGTGCTGCCTGAGAAAGTCCACGTACTGCTGCCGCTCCTTAGAGGGCATGGCGGCACTGACCAATGTGGGTCTTGGATCGGCCTCGGTTCCAAGGTTCACCTGTATTAACTCATCGACCGTGGCGGGGACGCCCTCCTCAAAGGCTGGGGGTACGTCCTCCATATCCTCTCCACTCGGGGAGGGATCGTCCACGGGAGAGACTGCGTTGGAAACTGCATTGGGGCTACCAGATCCTGCTGGGCCACTGGTGCTGGCGCGGGCGGTCGCGGTCATCTCATCAGGAGACTCGCGGGCCGTCGAGACCATGGCGACGTCCAATCGTTGAATCGGGAGGACGTAAGCGTCATCCAGACTTGCCCAGGGATCACTTGCAACAGCGACAGGCTCAACCTCACCTGCCAGGATCTGCTTATCCATGCTCTTGTAATAGTCCGCGTCCAGATAGCGGGATTCACATGAGGCAAAAGGAGAGGCATCTCCTTGAAGCACGCCTACTCGACCATTAAGGGAGTATTTGAGGCATTGGTGGTATGACGAGGGAACCTCCGCGTGAAGATGGAGCCATGGCCTGCCCATCAATGCGTTGTACGCAGTGTCCTGAGAGACCACCATGAATTCGGTGTTGGCAACCAAGTCAACGAACTGGGTCTTCAAGCGTATCTTGCCGACCGGGGTTTGCTCGGTGCGGTCGTACCCCTGGATTCTGAGGTCGGAGGGAATCAAGTCATCCTCAGACAACCCCAATCTCCGGAGCGTCCGAGTTGGAATCAGGTTAATCCCGGACCCCGTGTCGACAAGACAGCGCCGGACTTCAAGGCCATTGAACTGGCCGGTGACATACAGCGGACGAATATGTCCCTGTATAGGAGGGTCTTCATCCTTACCAGAGAACGAGATAACTGCCTGACATTCGGCTTCCTCGATCGTTTCGGCGTGAAAGGCCTCTGCAGCCGCAACCTCTGTCTCAAACTGGAGGAGGCTTTTCAGGGCTTCAGCGAGTGCCTCGCGCATCTCAGATGACATGCGCAGAGCCTCAAGGATGGAGAGCCTTGCTGGGATGTCGGCCAAGTGCTTCAGGACATCATACTTTTTGGCCAAGCGCGAGCCCCTGGTTGCAGGAGGTTGCTCTGCGGTTGGAAGCATGACGGGCCTTGCCGGTTGGATCAGAGGCCGACTGGTACTTGGCGCATCTCGTTGTTCACTGGCTGCAGTCCGGGAAATGGTCACCGTACTGGGGTCAGGAGGCCGGGATGGACTCGTGACAGGGCGGAGTTGGTCGCGACGCGGCTGAGGCGGCTCTGCCGGGTCCCACACCACAAACAGCGGTGGGGGCGAATCCGTCATCCTTGAATGGGGGGGCGGCGCACGTTGTGCTCGGTTTTGAGCCTGCTGCCTAGTCTCAGTGGCGTGCACGGCCTGGCTGGAGGTACCAACGGCTGTGCCCCGGCGACTCCTACTGCTGCGGTTCTTCCGACGGTTGCGACGACCGGGGACACTAGGGAGGTCCACCTGGTGTTCTTCAATGTCGGGAACCGAAAAGGGATTTACCAGCTCGACGGTGTTAACCGAAGCGTACCCAATACCGTCATCGGACGAATCATCCGTCACCGGGTGGATCCGAGGAGGGACCCCCTTTCCGGGGGCATGAAATCGCCGAGAGTGCGGGATAGTGGCGGAACTGGCGGGGCGCGCTCTTCCTTCTTGCGCTGCCGCCGTTTGCTCCTCTTGGAAGAGGCAAGCTGGGACGACGATGCCGAAGCGGCACCCGCAGATTCTGGGGGCTCAGGCTGATTCAAGCACGCACGGATGATTCTGTGGGCGCGAATGGTCGTCTTGCGGGCCATCCAGTTATTATACTTCTGGGATCCGCGGTTGGAGACCAGCTGCCATTCGTCCTCGTTTCCACTATCGTCATCTGATCCCACGAACACGCCCGCCACTTGTGCTGGAGCTGGGCCCAACCTGATTACATTGTTGTTAATCTGGTCTTGGATCCAATCCTTAAACGCATAGCACCGCTGGATGGTGTGCCCCAGGGCCCGATGGTAGGGGCAGTAGCGGGGGTTATTCGTAAGATGTGCCTCCTCTGGCCTCCAACACTCAGGCAGTCGCACAATCCTCTGATCCAGGGTGCTCCGGAAATAACCGGGGACCTGATCCTCGTGGAATGAGTAAGTCAGGTGTCGCGGGCCCCTGGGAGCGTGGTCTTGACGAGGGCTGGAGGGGCCGGCCGAGGAGGTGGACTCTGATTATCTCGCCTGGGTTGCGGCGGTACATTACGCGGAGGGGCCGGCCGGTTCTGAGGCTGCCGCTGCTGGGCCGGGAACTGAGCCTGTGGAGGTGGGTTCCTGTGAGGCTGTGGAGCTGGCCTCGCCGGCAGCAGCTCCAACGGCATGGGGGCTTCTATCTGGGCAACAGCAGCGGGCTCAGCCCTGCTGACTCTCCTTGCAGGAATCATAGGAGGCAGCGGGTGTGCCTGGCTGGCCTGTTGCAGGGCTTCCTCAAGACGTTGAGCTTTGTCTGAGAAGTCCCTGAACCCTCCGGGGTAATTTTGAGTGATCAGGGAAGGGACCAGCTCGGTCTTGACGTTCCCGACGCACATTGTCAGCAACTGCTCCTGAGTCAATGGCATGTCAAGGGAATACGTGAGACCCTTCCATCGGGCGACGAAGTCCGCGACTCGCTCATCAGGCCTCTGCTTGCACTTGAAGAGGTCTGCGATACTTGTCTTCCGGGTCATGGAACTGAACTGGTAGAGGAACTGTCTACGGAGGTCCTCCCAGCTGGTTACCGACCCGACGGGGAGCTGGCTGTACCAGAAAAATGCTGGCCCTTCCAGTGTCTGAACAAATCAGTGAAGCTTAGCGGCCTCTTGCTGCGCCGGAGTCCCCAACATAGGCCCGCACCTCGAGTTGAAGTGGGCTAAATGCTGTGGCGGATATCCAGTCCCGTTGAAGGGAGCGAAAGTGGGATTCCCGAATCCTGGAGGCGCCGGCATGTCATCCACCCATGCTGGGTAGGGCTTGCCGTCCGGTGGGATCGCCACCTGCCGAGTCTCCAAGGCCTCCAAGCGGGCGATGAGTGCCGCCATCGGATCGTCCGGACATGGGTTCCAGTCCTGACGAGGATCTCTAACCACGAGCGCATTGCATGGCCCTTCAATCGGGTTGTCGACCGGGTCGTCGAACTCAGCAGCTCGTGGGATGGCGGGTGGAGCGGCCCTTGGGGCAGCGAGAGGAATCCGAGCGGGGTCTCTCAGGTAGTCACGCCGCTCGGGAGGGTGTGGCGAAACATACCGCGCCCTCTTGCCGTAGGCAATGGCCTCTCTCCTGTCGGCGAACACGGCGTAATCACGGTTGCCCGGGAGAGTCTCATCGAGGAGCGGTTGTTCCGGTCCCTGCTGTCCTGGCCTAGGATCACCGTAGTCAGGCCGCCGTTCTGCAGCACGCTCGGCGAGGAGCTGGTCAACCAGCTTCTTCTGTTCGGCGAGCTGCTGACGTAGCGTAGCCTTCTCGGGATCCTCCTCTGCCCTCTGCATGGAGGCAGATGGGTCGGCGGGCTTTATAGCCTCGCTGTGCTTTTTTCCTTTGCTGGCGTTTCGGCTCAACGTCAGTCCTTTAGTGGGTGCGGGGAGCCCCAGGAGGTTCCTCTGATGACGAGTAACTCTCACCGATGGCTCTGACGACGGCTTGTCTTCGGGGGGGAAGCCCCCGTCGAGAAGTTCCAAGTCGTTCCCCTCTCCTGACAGGTCAGCCATATTGACCGTTTCTGTCCCTGGGGATATACCCTCAGGGCCACCCAGCGAATCGGGCTGTCGGAGAATCACACTGAAGCGTAGGGCAGCGTACTGCCCCCATCCACGGATATACACGTGGGGAGTGGCTTCCTCGATAACATTGCGGAGTACTTGAAAACACTCAACGCATCGTTGTTGGAGGGCCTCGTGGTGCTCAAATGACCCGGGGTGCCGAGCCGCGGGGAGCATGGCCAGGTCAATTTGACGGCACTGCTCACCAATATCCTCCAGGTGCACTTGACTCCCGGGGTATGGTATTTGTAGGCGGTGAAGACAGGAGCGAGTCTCCCGGAGAGTTCGGCGGAAGCATTCGAACTCATCCGGGGTGAGCGATTCGGGTGCATCAAAGCCCGGTCCTGCGACTGGCCAAAACTTCTCAGGGAAGTGGCCCTCTACAAGGACGGTCCAGAAGCTCCACGACTCAAACTCGGGACCCAGATCTCCTTGGTCCTCTTCAATGGCTGGGAACGGACGGGGAACCGGCAGTGGTGCCGAGGCGGGCCGCCGGGCTGACGGGCTGGCCGGCGGTGAATACGGCGAACAGGCCGATTGGCCTCCATATCTCGGGCCGCCCTCTGAGGGTGGCGGTGCCCTGGCTACCACATCACGATAGGACGGGCCGGCGAGCGAACATCCTGCCGTAGCATCGTTGCTCGCCGAGGGTACACCAGATCGTGGTTCGACCGTCGGTCCCCAGAAAAAGTCTCCGGCTTCTCCGATCGAGACGGAAGGCACATCCGGAGGGGCCGGTACCAACCGCAAGCTTGATCCTTGGGGGTCTACCAGGCCCTCATTACTCCGGATATACCTTCGGAAAGAAGCGGGGATCACATCGATCTCGCTCTCGGGGAGCACGAGGGTGACGTGCCGCATTCCTACCCCTGCCCTTGACTGGCGGGATTGGGGAAAGGGCTCTGTCGCCGAATCGTACTCCTCCTCTGAATCGGAGAAGCGAACCGGTCGGATCTCTGTCCGGAATTCCATAACATTCTTCCCTCGACGTCGACGGCTCGCCTTCCTGCCCCTGGGTGGTTCTTCGGGGCAGGGCTGATCTCTGTCCTGGCGTCCTCTGGCCGCACTGGTGCTGGGGCCAAGAGGACTGGAAACCAAGGTGCGAGGGGCACCGGGACAGATATCAAAGGGGACGCGGGGAGAGATGATTCCGGGCAGGCCTCCGGGCCGGGATCGGAAGGTGGGATGACCCATGCCTCCTGGATCGGCCACACGGAGTAGATCCCGCTGGTGAGTAGCGCTACCGCGAGGTGGTCCGCGGTGGCTACTGCCTGCACCAGCAACCGGGAGAGTCGAACCAACCTGCCTTTGGGGCGGTCGAGGCCTCGATCCAGGTCGGGCATAGGAGTTCCCCTGCTCAGGATGCGCAGGGGCCTGGCGACTGGAGCCAACAGTGGCTTGGGCCAATGCGGCCGCTGCTGCTAGGGCCCCAAGGTGGGCATCCTCTTCCGCTCGTGCCCGACGTTGGCGTCGGGACAGACGAGTCGGGATGAGCGGCGCGGGCAGGTGGAGAGCCCGCTCTTCGACTTGAGAGGCCTGGCGGCGGTGTCGCCGTGGCCTGGCGGGAGTCCTTACCGTAGATCCCTAGAACGAATCCCGGATAGGGTGATCCCGGGCATCTTCCACCTCATCCGCATAGGGAAGGGAACTGTCAGAGCGCTCCGGGGATAAGCTCCCGAAGCGGTTGGACGTTGAGGTAGGCAGCGGTGCCTCCCTGCGCGGCCCTTGGGGGCGGCGGTGGTGGCGAGGTGCAGCCTCCTCAAGGTCTAGGCGAGCCATGTCCCTAGTGGGGATGACTCCCTCTTCCTCATATCTCCGCACCAGGGTGTTGATCACCCTTCTCTGGATGACCTCCGAGGGGGAGAGAGGGCGTGGTCGTCCCGCATTTGCGGCTGCTGGGACGGCTGTGGAACGGGCGGGACCGCGCGGAGTAGCCGCGTCGGTGTTTCCCCTACGCCTGCGCCAGTGGGTGGGTGGCGATCGGGCACTGGATCGGGCGACCTGATTTCTGAAAGCAGGGAGAAGGACCCATTAACACTGACAGGAAAAAGGAATCGACAACCAACCGTTAGCGCCACGACGCCTTCCGTGGGGGGAACCCAGGCCCTCGACGCTGCGAGACGGAGTGCCCGATGTCCCTTCCCCAGCCCCTGGCGGGTAAGACTGAATGCTTGGCCGGGCAACATGCCGGTCTTCCAACACCTCTGAAAGCCATCGGTCTTCGTATCGAGGAGAAGAGATTCACGTCGGGTTCACCATTTTTCTGTTTCGGTGCGGATGTGCGTCGGGTTACGCTGTTCCGCCAGGACGCGTTCGCGCGTGCACCCGTCAACCCGAGGGGATGGGCGCGCGGCTTGTGGTCCCGCAGTCCCGCTTTCCAAAGGCGGGCGGCATCCGTCCCTTATTCTGGGGCGTCTGCTCCTTGATCGAAACCGGGATGATGGGATGTCGGCTCCTCTTTCCTTGGATGTCTCCTCGGAACTCATCGCCTAATCCGGGTCTCCCTCATAGACTTAAGACATGCTCGTGAATCTCGTTCCCGGCGCCATATCTTCATGGACACCGGTTAATTACGCTACTTCCGCCCGGACGCTCCAAGGAGTCTGGTCGGGGCAGCAACCTGCGGTGAGGAGGCCGGGTGGCTCTGGGTGCTGGGGGCGTGTCGTAACACTGCGGCTCTGCACGTCTGCCTGCCGTCCCTAATAGGGCTTCTCGAAGGCATGATGGCCTGAGGCATCCCGCACTGGGTGCGGGGAACTGTGTCCCCTGAGGTTTTCCTCAGCTTCCCATGTTTAACACGGGGTATGCCGCGAGTTTAACGTCCAGCGGGGACGGCATCGGATTGATCAACACGAAAAGTGGATCAGATGACAGAACCCCTTGCGGGGAACCTCCGACGCTGGGGCCAGCGCATGGGCGGCTTCCCAAGTGATATGGAGTGGAGTGAAGTGGAATGACCCCACCGGGATGTGGCGGCCCGAGTAAGGATCAGGATGGATGATGGAGTGAAGAGCTTGGACCCCGTAGGGGCTTCCTACGTACCGCACGTTAGCACAGATCAAAGTCAACGTAGTTCAGGTATACAGTTTAACGTCATGCTGGACGTCGGTAAGCCGACTCACGAAGGGGTCGAGGCCGCCGGGCGGAGGATTGAACAGAACCACCTCGCACAGAGGGGGATGGAACGGCCGGGTGGATCACAGTTTCACGTCATGCTGGACGATAAAAGGAGAGATGGAAAAAGGGGCTGTGGGGAGGCACAGTGGAGATACACACGGGCAGTCTCCCGCAGGGGCGGATTCATAGGTGAATCGACGCAAGCGTGAACCCTGGAGGGGTCCACTGATGGACGAACCGACGTGAATACAACCGGGATGACCAGGTGGTGGGCTTGAACCTCAGGGAGGCTTCCTACGTAACCTGTTTAGAAGACAGGGATCAAAGTCCACGTAGTTCATTCTGTCAGGACTTATGCACTTGAGGCAGCTCGGATGCGGCAAAACTCAGTTGGAAGGGACTTTGACCGAAAGTAGGAGACACCTCGATCCCAGTCATACCCTCTACTGGCTTCGGCAGTGGGGGAGCGCAATAGAGATACACATGTGCATCTCCCCACAAGAAACTAGGGGTTTGTAATACCCTACCCCCGTAGGGAAAAGCCGCTCCCATTAAATCATCCCTAAGGAGGGGCAATCCCGACATCCCTGCAGAGACGAGCGGGTGGGGGCCACATCCAAACCGGGGGGGGGGGACCCTGCGTGCGAGGCACGAGATCGGGTGATGCGGACGGTTTAGCGTCTTGCCGGACGAAGTACAGTTTAACGTCGTGTGCTGAGGACGAAGCGGACGGTTTAACGTCTTGCCGGACGAAGTACAATTTAACGTCGTGTGCTGAGGATGAAGCGGACGGTTTAACGTCTTGCCGGACGAAATACAGTTTAACGTCGTGTGTTGAGGACGAAGCGGACGGTTTAACGTCTTGCCGGACGAAGTACAGTTTAACGTCGTGTGTTGAGGACGAAGGTGCTTGGCAGTTTAACGTCTTGCAGCACGGACGATAGGGGCTAGGCAGTTTAGCGTCGTGCAGCTTGGACGTAGTACAGTTTAACGTCATGTTGGACGGATGCAGTTTAGCGTCATGCGGGACGAGTGTGCGGTTTAACGTCATGCGGGACGTACGCACAGTTTAACGTCATGCGGGACGAATGTGCAGTTTAACGTCATGCGGGACGTACGCGCAGTTTAACGTCATGCGGGACGAATGTGCAGTTTAACGTCATGCGGGACGTACACGCAGTTTAACGTCATGCGGGACGAATGTGCAGTTTAACGTCATGCGGGACGTACGCGCAGTTTAACATCATGCGGGACGATGGATTGCCGCTGATGGGTCCGTGTCACTTCGCGCGAGCCTGGAGGGCCGCACGGGAAGACAACGCACGGTGCGGGCACCCATGATGAAAATCATCGGGCGCCACGCAGGCGGATACCCTCAGGGGGTCAAGGGGGGTGACCCTGGGGGATTGCGCGCAAAAGAGGAGCTTTGCGCGCAAAACAACAGGTCGGCGCGCAAAATGGCGGGCTGGCGCGCAATCGGGCCAGCCCTTTCCGCACGGATGATTGAGATTGCGCGCACCGGGCTTCGGACAGCTCGCGGGGGAAACGACTCATTCTCTAACGAATGGCCACTTTGAACATGGGGGGTGCGCGCAATCGGGCTGGATTGCGCGCACCCGGGGGCAATTGCGCGCAAGAGGCTTCTTTTGCGCGCAAAGGCCTTCGGGTTAAGGATTTATTCAAAGGGAAGGAGCCAAGGGGATTGCGCGCGAAGGCGAACCCCAAGGCTCTATTGCGCGAAAGAAAGGAGGTTACCTGAAGATCGGCATTGCGCGCGGAAGGGGTTGGATTGCGCGAACGAGCGACGCTTCGGATTCTGGAAACCTTCAAAACGTCGGGGGTCGCCTTATATTTATAGGCAACCCCGGCGCGGAATCCGGTCGCGAGCGCGGAATTCCCTTCGCGGGCGCGGAATCAGGACCCGGCGCGCGAGGGAGCCGTGCAGGCCACGGGCGCGCAAAATAGCGCGCCGGCCCAGCGCATTGCGCGCATCCTGGGAGGATTGCGCGCCGCGACTCAACTTTGCGCGTGGGCCTCTGAAATTTCGCGCAAGTCCTCCGGGCCCTCCGGAACGTGCCTCTGACTCCAAATATCACTTCGCTTTCCGCATCCGGAGCTTCGTTTGGGAACAACGGACTTTTCTGGCATCTACAATTACATAATAAAACATTGAATGGTTCAATATTTGTTCCAATATATTCTCCCCCTTATTGGAAACCAAATGCAAATGTATAGTGAGGTTATTTAAAAACATGTTCTCCTCCCTTTGAGTAATATCTTATTCAATATTTATAATATAGGGATGATGTGAAATGGTTCACATAGTAACGAGCCTTTAGTAAATCAACTATACGTCTACATTGGGATAACCCGATGTTGAATACAAGATAGATATTGACAAGGTTTTCAATACTGTACATAAACAACCATTCATGTAAAACTATTCTTATAGTGTATCAACACTTATCCCAAGGGTTGGTAATAGTCAAATTTAACAAAGAAATGTAAAATCCTTCACATACTTCACCAAACATATTAAAAAGATCAAGTGAAAAGATTAATATCCACTTTAATCAAATATATTTATCAATCAAGAACTCCACCTTAATTGATATGATCAATACAATTACGAAAAAGGGATGAAAGTATGATTGTAATACCTCATTTTCTGCTTCATGTGATGATAAGAAATTATAGATTTGCCATGAAATAATAATTGATATCATCTCCATCATATTTTCCCCATCAAGGGGTGAACTCCCTTTGATTTACCATGGTGGAGAATACCATCAGATAAGCTTGAAGATATTCATGTTGATAATCTAAAACTGCAGATCACATCTATTAGTTATTAAATCATGAATAATGAGTCCAAGATGTACTTATCCACTTTTCTCATCCAATTTTCATCTTGAGGATGACCTTCACCATTAATTACATGAAATTAAATCCCATGTATATATAAAAATATAAGGGAATATGATGGAATAGTTTTGTGATACTTAATAGAAGAACTAGGGATGAAATTTTTTTCTCAACACAATAACTCCCTTCCTTGCAACTTGAATTATAATGTTTCATATTCACATTCTAAAATAATATGAAAATTGGGTCTATTTTATATTAGGAGTATCACTTTTAACAATTACTAAATAAATTCATCATTTTAACTATAGAAAAACAATTCCATTAACCTTTATAAATTCATAATAAATATATGTTTATAATGTTACAAACTTAATTTAAATATGTAAGAGTTTGGAATTATCTTTAGAACCATAAAATCCATTGGAAGGACTACTAGACATATATTTAGAGAGTTTAAGGGATTCTCAATCAAAAAACAAAAACAACCCCTAATGTAATTTTGGATGGTTCTGAGAGTTTTCTAATATAAAACAAATTATATAGGAAGATATTCGGTAAACTATGGATAAGTATTATCAATATAATCCATTATAAATATAAAGCTTATATAAATAAAAATAGTTATTTTCACCCTCGAGATTACTTGGTTGAGTTTTCATGATTGATAATGTGTGATGAATAAATTTTATTCCATCTATAGTGATCTTGTTTTAGGGTAAATAACCTCTAATTTGATGAAAAACGGAATCAAATTTATAGAATTGATGAATCTTGTCAATTGAATGAATAATAAGAACCAAAATAATTATAAAAACCATTAGATTCTATATCAAATGATCCATTGACTTTTCATCATCAAATATATTTTGTAAAAGTTAATTGTTGATACTAAATTTTCAATAGATGATCCTAATGAAATTGTGATATATATATTAGAAACCATCTAAGAAGAAGATACAGAAATGAAAATTTCCGCATATGTTAATTCACTATGTTTATATGAATGTACGATCTTGACTATAGTGCTTCTTAATAATTACATCATGAATGATTGATTGAATCTACCATCCATAACATGAATTCACTCTGTATCTATAAATGCAGTTCTTTATACTTCTTCTCTTTTGAAGATCTTATATTATCATTACAGGTGATACAAAGTGAATAAGGGATCCCCAAAAATTCCATGATTGGTCCATTCATTAAATTGTATTTATATCCCCAATAGTTAGTGAATAGCCACCACCACACAAAAACAGATATTGGTACTATACCACCATAGGATTAAATATAAAAGTAAATATTAAAACGTATCATCCTCTAATGTGAATTACATGTTCACCTATGTTAATTTTATTAGAGTGGTGTTTATTCATGAAAAGAAAGATTTTTTTATGAAATTGGTGACTTTATTTTTTTCAACAAGGTATTATCTTATTCATAATAATTTTCAATTGGTTTAGATGAATTCTAACTCAAAAAATGTGATCACACTCTAATATAATCATCTGAAAAATAATAAATAGTACATGGTATACTCATATAATTAGAAAAGATAATATTGGTGTTACAACACATTATAACAAAGAAGGGTATATTAGACTTATTTATACATTAGAATGTGATATTTATAATGAATTATTCCTATGTGAAATGAGGATCTATCAATAGTAACTACATTATAATAACCCAAGATGATTCTATATATTTTTTTCCCTTTCAATAAAAATTATGAATGATAACTAATTTTACATGCATCACTGAACTAAAATGATGGGTGAAATATTAGATAAATATAATTCTATGAATAATAAAACCTTAAGTATATTTAGAAATATAAATATCAATAGATTAGTAAAATTTATTTTCTAGATTATAAATTTATAATTTTATATGGTATTTGTTCTTTTCAAATAACTATTTTTTTGTGTTGTACAAGTTATCCTAATAAATTAATTTGACCACATATAAAATGTTATTATATATAAACTAATATAATATATAAATTCAAATGAAAATAATTATGCAATAATATTTTGAATAGTTAATGTTTAAAAATATCATTGTTAAATTAAAATAAATTTTCAAATAAAAAATAAATCAATTAATTTTATAAATTGATTTGATAAAATTGATTTCATTTTTAGATTTCTAATTTTGATATTAGGTTACTTGGTGGTTTATGTTTATATCAGAAAACCATGTTTTTTAGGTAAAAAGTATAAAATTCCATCTTTTAAAATTCCATGAATTTTATGACATTATCTTCATATAAGTAGAATTTTATTTTTTGGAAACCTTTTATAGAAAAAATATATATTTTATAAGTGATATTAATAATTTAAAAAAAATACAAACAAATGTTTTGTATTATATAATATATATTACTTTTTCTCTAAAATTATTTTTAATAAACTATAAATATATTATTTTAAAACTAATTTTTATCACTTTTATAATGTTACTCTAACAAAATGTATTTATAGTTTCCATTTAATTTAAGAAATATAAGATTATTTTTAGAACCAAAATATATATTACTTAAGTAAGAACTAGTCACAAAATGAAAATCTAAAATAGATAATGTAATAAATCTATGGGAAATGGAATGAAACAAGTTAAAAATGTTTTTTATTTATTAATTGAGATATATTTGGAGTTATCACATCTTACACACCAATATTTTCTATTTTTCTCATCTACATTACTTGAGAAACATGTCGTTTTTTTATATTAAGTTGAACTATTTTAAAAAATGTAATATTCTACACATCTAAAAGGGTCATATCATCACACCATAAATATAACTAATAAATTCCATTTAATTGTGAAAGTATTTCTTTATTATTTCCTATAAAATCCTTTTTCAAACATTTATACTTATGGTGATAATATATTAACAAAATCTATCACATTCAATTGACTCACCCTAATAAAATCCCTTATCCAGAATGTGATTATTACTTTTCCCTAAATTATTTTCTTTTGTATCTTAATTTTCCAAATATATTTTTCTAATTAATATATAATGAATCTTATAATATTTTTTATTTAATTTTAGTATTGTGATGGAATAAATATTAACCACCACTCCATTTTTCCGCTTTGGATATCAAAAAATGAAATCCATGAATGTGTACAGTATTTTGCCTCCATAAAGTATCATTTTTCATTTTTCTTAACCATCTATCATAAATGGTACTAATTATAAATTTAATAATCAAGAATTATATATTCATAAATATTTTTTATTCAAAATGATTTTCCATACTAATCATTTTCCCCATTTTACTAAAAAAGATATCATCTCTGAGTATATGCAGACAACCACCTCCATGTAATAGATTTTCCATATTTTAAAACTACCATTAATAGATGGATATAATATTATCTATTAATTATAAATATTACTCTTATGAAATTATTAAAGATTTGTTAAATAAATTGTGAAATGTTATTAATGATATATGCAATAAAATCTAATTTTAAATTCAACCTTTTAAAATAATAATACGAAGTGGAAAAAAAATATTCATACTATGTAATAAATTAATATCCATTACCACTTAACATGATTAATTTAAATATTTAAATTTCACTGTAATGAAATATAAATAATATTATTATTTATCTATAACAATGATATTATAACTAAATCACTACATAATCATCTATTATAATATAATATGATCATGTTTGGGATATTTTAACTACATACATATGAATTTATTAAAAATAGAATCATGTATTACTATGAGAACATATATAATTATGATATATGATATAAATAAGTAAATATTAATATTATTTTTGTCTCTGTTTTGGTACAATAACATTAATCTCATCAATTAGGATACCAAATTCCCTCCTAAAAATGCTAATCAAAACGCACTCATTACCTAAATTTATCTTTGGGGATCATAACTAAAACTCACATAGAATAAAATTATAACATTTTAAATAATTATATATAACAATTATATTATGTTATATTATTTTGGAATGATTATATTTTATTGAAAAATAAATAAAAAATTACTATTATAAAACTAGTTTTAAATTATCAAGAGTACTCACACCTAATATTTTAAATTAATAAAAACTAACTAATATAATTATATATAATAACTACATTTATGTTTAAAAAATGATAATTTTATTGATAATTTTATGAAATTTTTGATGAATAATGTTATGTTTTTATATAGGATGTAAGAGAGAATTTGTCAAAGCATGAATACAAGGTATCAATTTCTTGTCTTAAATTTTCACACCATAATTCAAATTCCTTATTATACTCTATGATTTCGTTATAATGGTGCATTTAATAACTCCTTAATATATTGTATCAAGAATCACTAATCAACCATTTTATTTATTTATTTATTTTAAATCATATATTTCAAGGGTTTTCAACATTTCTATTGTAATAAGTTGTTTTTGTGTAAAATATAATTTTTAGAGATATATTTTCTATTACAGTCCATGTCCTCTTTAATATGGTTTTAATATTTCATAATTAATTTATTATTCTTTATTCATGAAAATAATTTTCTTATATTTTATATCAAGTTATTTCATTAATTTACCTCTAATTCAAAATATATTAAAGTTAAATGTGTCTTTAAATAAAATTTTACTCAATCCATAAGATTTATGATTTCTAATCCTATTATCAGGACAATTGTTTCTCTAAAAAATATTCCCACTAGTGAATTTGTATTCATTCAATATACAATTTTAATTTTGTTTTTATATTCATGGTTTTTACATGTCCCCTCAAAATTTCATTTCCCATTCACACATGTTTTACCTGAACTGTTTCTTGTTAGTAAAACTGACATTGTCTCTTCCTCTTGGATGGTAACTTCATTTTCCCTTTCCCATATTAGTTGAATAATTTTTATAATGTCCTAATCTATAGCTTTATAATTGATTAATGTTATTTTAAAATAATTCAAATTATTAAAAACATTAAATGATTTCAAAATGTTTCGAATAAAGGGTTCTCCCATAAATATGTTAATAGAATATATTTCTAACATTTTATGTGTGAACACATATTTCTTCCAATTTTTATATTATATATTACACTTTCTCCTCACTTGTTCATGATTTCATAAGGAAATTATTTTTCCCTAGTTTTAAAAATATTTATTTTATAATTATTTCATTAGATAAAGAATATTTCTTATTTCCAATAGGATTTTCTAACACACTAAGAAAATTATTTTTCATCTATTTCATTACCCTTAGATATAACTTAATCAGGATCATGGAAACTTATCAAATGATACAGTATATATTTTTCCTCAAGATTAATTATGTACTATAATTTTATATTAAATAAATGATCCATCACATCCTTTGATTTTCATACCTATCTATCATTAATATGAATTATGTTTCGTCCAATTTAGTTGAAATTTAAATACGAGATTTTCCAATTATTTGTCCACTGTGGAAAATAAATACACATTATAATATTTAACATTTAAAATAATAAAAAATTAATCTCATTAAAAAAATTATCCAAAATTGAAAACATATTTATTAAAATTAATCCTATAAAATTAATAGCATGCATATAAAAACAAAATAGGGTCCCAGAAAAACAATAGAGCTATTCTTGAAATCAATCTATTTCCAATAAAAATTTTAAAAATTAAAAACCATTATATGAACCATGGTATATAATATTCATGAAATACATTAAATCATATTCTAAAAATAATATAATTACTAAAAATTAGTTAATTATAATAATCACATATCCATTAAATAAATAACCATTGAATGAATTATATGGATATATACTAGGAATAACCATTATCATCTATAATAAACATGAACCATTAAATAAAATCATGTTTAATAGTTACTTTTTTATCATAACACATAGTTGAACCCATAAACAAAATCACTTTAAAACACCTCGTAAAAATAAAAATAACTGTCTTTATATTTTTACAACTATTTTGAAATGAAAAATTCCCACAAAAAATTAGAATTGAATTTACATTGTAAAGACATGAAAAAATGTTGAGAAATATTCCTAAATAATATCCGTCATGATGGTAGTAAAAAGATGTCATACAAAAAATATCTAAAAAATATTTTCTCTATCTTTTGTAAATAATGACAAAATGAATAGAATGGAAAATGTAAAGAAAATTAATTTTAATTTTTAAAAAAAGGTTCAAGGTCCTCATTAAATAAACTTAATAAAACAATTTTGTTATTAATATGAACATTAATAAATTATTTCATGAAAATAGTAATTTATTAAATAGAGATGAATTAAAAATAATAAAAATATTAAAGAATGGTTTTAAAGACAAATATTTTATCTATAGTACAAACTCACATTATTCATTTATTTTCCAATTGAGTAATAAAATTATATTAATTTTTTAATTTCCTATGAAATATACTCATGAGGATTCCTTTGGTATTAAAAATCCATAATATTTTAAATGATGAACGTTTTGTTCAACAACATATACAAAAAACCCTAAACGTAAATGACCCAAAATTTTTATTATTTATATATGACCACTATATAATATCTATTTAATTAGTATCTATGAATAGGAATCACCACATTATTAAATACACTTAATGGACTTACTCAATAAACACTTATTGTTTCATTTCTATGAAATAATCATTCTATTTTCTTTCTCATTTTTTCTTAAAAAATTCATTTCTTTCAAAATTGTATTTAGTTTTTTTTGGGAAATTATATAATATATTAAATTAACTCTAATTTTATAATATTTAATTGATAAAAAACATAATTTTTATAATCATCAAATAAAAATTAATTACAGGTGAAATTTTGTATTATTTTGAAATGATTGATTTTTCAATAAATAGAGAAAGATACTCATTTTTCGAATACTATCATTTCAATTCATTAAATAATGTTAATTGAAGTCCAATTATATTTTTTATTTGAACATAATATTAATTATATTCCATTTTATTTAAAATTATATGATTTATTTAAAATTAATAATAAATATTAATTATTTTTACTAACATTTATTTTTTAGGTATAAAGTCATTCTATTTCTAAGAAATGTTTTCATTCTGTTTTACACATTTATATTAAAACTGATTTCAACTACTTCTACGAATTGATTGAGGTAAAATAGACTCCATATTTTTAAATATCATGATCAAATTTGGTAAATATGAACACTTTAAATTTTTGTGATTAATAATAACATTGGTAAATATTTGTCAACATGATAATGGTAATATGGGTAAAATAGTGCTAAAAACCTTTGATAAGGACTCAAAATTTAACAAAAATACGACTTTATCCAATTATATGAGTGGATTTAGTCTATTTATATCCATGAATTTAATATGTCTCTAATTGGTGAAATATTTTTCATGAACCATTCTAAACAACTGGGTACCATAATACACAACCTTACCCAAACATTGCCCAAAGGGTTTTCCTGATCACCATGGATTAGAGACATGTAACTATATTTATTTCATCAACAATTGGAAAAAAAATTCCTCTAAATATAGGATGATAAAAAATAAAAAATTAGTATGATCAACAATCAAATGTATAATGTACTAGAAACAAACATGAAAAATAAAACCCAAATAGTACATCCTCAAAAGAAACAACATCTACCAAGAACATCCACCACCTCTAATGGTCATGTAATGACCTGAAATTTTTCTGTAAATTTATTTTAACTAAATAGGAATTTTACAAGTCCATGAAAATTTACGGTGTATGATTCTGAGTCCCAGAGTGCCTGGAATAAATTTCTGAACATTATTTCGGGTACATTATGTAAATGTATGAGTAGGTTTCATTAACTATTGAAATAGTGATCAGAATTGAAATTCGAGGGCACTGTTGAACTCGCAGCCCCAATATTCACTTCAGGAGACTTTCACTTCGATGGTAGTTTATTGAGGGTGACAATTAATTTTTGGGTTTTTGTGGAAATATTAATAAAATAAAATAATCTTCATTTTATTTTTTTTTGTGCCCCCATATGGATATTACATATGTGGACACAAATCGATCTAAACCTCCCATGAGAGGTTATAGTGGTGGAGACCATTCGAGTTTGAAACCATTAAAACTCCCTATTAAGTAGGGATAAATGACTTGAGCTCCACACGTAAGGGTTCCACCCCTCCCACCCTTTTATTAATTTATGGAAAACTTTGTAATTATTTAACCCAATTTGAAATTGTTCCAAAAATTAAAATAAGGGAAACATATCACTTGCTTACTAATCCACATTTTATTGGAAATTTGGAGAGGTGAGGGATTTTGGGAGAAATGAAGTTCTCCAATGAATATCATCACCCCCCAATGAATAACGACCACCGAAGAACGGAGAACATTATTCCGAAATCAACGAAGAGGATGACAAGTGAGCCTGATATCAAAGCGTGGTTTAGGAAGCGATGATTGTTGGCACAATCTTCTCCATCTTAGACTTCCTTATCGCAATAGCGTTATCAAGTGAACAATCCAAGGTAGTGGTTTTGTTCCCAAGTTCATCCCTTCTATGTTTCAATTACGGAAATGGGATTTAGTTTTAGACGAATGTTGTGGGGATTGATGTTCTAAAATATCTTCAATACATGTTCTACTTCATTTTAAGCTGCATTCTACCACTCTAATGAAGAGGGTGTGGGCCAAACAAACATGGTCCTACCCCTCCGATGTTCTTCTTGAATGATGAATCCTTCGCGGTGGGAGAATACATCTTTGTTGACGGTGACCGGTGTTGGCGGTCAGCACGGGTGGAACTCGAGAACTGTCGATGAACGTACGGTGCACCGCAACCTCCCCCACTGCTGCTCCATCGTCCGTGGACACCGCCGCCCCACGGCCCTCACTGCCTCGCAGTCTTCGTCTATGATGCTGCCTCCATCTGTGCCCCTGCCACCGTCTGAGCCAAGCCCCCGACCGGGCCAACCACCACCGTCGTCCAGGACGAGCCGGCACCGTCATCCGAGTCGCTGCCACCATCCAGGCCAAGCCGACTACGCCCTTTCGGTCGAACCACCCCGGCTAAGCCTCCTTGAGCTACTCCAGTCGAGCTTCCATCACAGCACACCCCCACCACCCCCTATGGTCGTGCCGATCCTTTTGAGCCACCCCACGGCCTCGTCGCGCCACCCCGGTCATGCCACCCCGAGCTGCTCCTGCGAGCCGCCCCGCGGCCGAGCCAACCTTGGGGAACCCCCCGTGGGTAAGCAACCCCATAGCCTCACACCATCTGTGGTCGGGCCACCCCCCAAATCTCCGTCCAAGAAACCCCACTTCCTCACCATGCCGCCCCGTTCGAGCCGCCCCGAGATGCTCCTGCCGAGCCGCCCCGCGGCTGAGCCACCCTTGTGGTACTCCCTCCGGAGAGCCACACGATGTCCTCGCGGCATCTGTGGTCAAGAATACCCACACCCTCATGGCCATATGGACCACCCAGAAGGTCGGGTCAGACCGAGTCGGGGTCGGCCTCAGCCGGGTCGGACTGGACCGGACCCACTACGACCCATTTACGCTCATTTGGCCATAAATTTGGCACAGTATGTTCGTTTTACAAACTGTCAGCGATGCTGGAAACCTCAAAGTGAGACGGTACCTTTGAGTATACCCCACTGGAGTTTTGGATTATGATGGGGTACATTCGGGTTGGATTGAGCACGAATATAATCAGGCCCACTGGACAAAAAGGCTAATAACTCAAAAACCGAGAATCTGATTGACACACTGTCTTCTACGTTGAGACCATTATGACGTGCTGTATCATTGAGAAAGTTTTTCATGGGACATAGTGGTATTTAGAGTATCGACCAGTATCTTGTGGAGCGAATCCCCCCAAAGTTGAGTGAGCATAGTGCGGGGACACAGTAGCTGGCTGTCACTTGAAGAATGAATACCGATCCTGTGTGGGTCAGCTCCTAGAGATCACATGTGGGTTAGAACCTAGCGATCATGTGTGAGTCAGCTCCTAGAGATCACGTGTGTTTCATCTCCTAGTGAGCATGTGTGGGTCAGCTTCCTTACTGAGTTAGATGATTCAGTAGATATATCTAAACATCTATACTACTATACTTGAGTTATACCTGGTGTGAGATGAGTTCGTACTTGTGTGGTACTTCTATTTTGTCCTAATACCTTTTTGGTGTTACTATGTGTGGCGTACAAATGTGGTACTAATTTTGGTATGTTTCTTCCATTGTGTAATAGTTGAGCTTGGGGACATGGAGTTAGACTATGTATTTTCCTCATGATTGGGATTGGATTACATGATAACTTACATATATGTATTTTCATATACTTAAGTTGGGTTTAAAGTTTACTTTTTGCATTATGGTATAGAATTTTTCGATTTTGTGAGACCTTGAGGGTCTCGTGGTCCCTACTGAGTATCATTATACTCACCCTTGAATGGGTTATGCCTGCACCTCGTTGTGTTTGGTGCAGACGATGGGAAACATTGATCGAGGTTGAGGGTACTAGGACCGGATTGTGGTTGGAGGTGGACCATATGACGAGTCAATACATAGATGCGACGAGAATAAATGGAGTGCGGAGGAGGTTATATGTACCTACCAATCAGGTAGGAATACAAGTGGACGACCCAGTAGCTACTTCACTTTTACATCAGATGAATTCATTTGTAATCAGTTGTACTTGTACCTTTACTGTTGATCTTGTATTTCTATCCCCTTTTACATTTAGAACTCTTTTCATAATATAGTTTACTTGTTGTTCACATCTTGATTTGTGCTTGATTTTGTGTGTTTATAGGTTATAAAGGAAATGCTTTCCCATTTTTATTGAATGTTTCTTTCGGTGTTAGTCGCCAGCCCCTGGCCTATGGAAGGAGGTCTTGGGGTAGTCATGGCGCAAGCCCCGGGGGATGGGTCATGACAAATTTGTTTCAGAGGAGTCTGTTCTACTATAGAACAAAGAACTCTGATCTTTTTTAATGGAAATAGTGTTATGTGTAGTGTGTGTGGTTATCAGTTTAGGGAATCCGGTGTTGGTGCGGTAGGCGACATATCCACACACAAAGACCCTTACTTCTGATTTATGACTCAATGTATCAAAACACTTATTGTGTGTGTGTTTTCAAGATTCGTCTTAGTGAACTCTTTGATTCATCTCACTAGGTATAACTTATTAACTGTGGTCCACCTGTTTCTTTTCAGGATTCCTCTACGATGATAGCCATCTAGGGTTTTGAGAGTTATACGCACAGATATCCTACCAATCAACGAGGCCTCGGTGCAGTGCCCTTTTTCAGTAAAGGCACCAGCAGAGGAACCATCGATTCCATTACCTGTTGGGCCATCGATGCCACTAGCCTTAGCAGCAGAGGGTGCATGCCACTTGAGTTTGTTTTACGGGTTCCTGTGCCAGAGGCCACCCAGGTTTTAGGGAGAGACATACCCACAAACATGTGAGTATTGGTTGGTGGTTGTAGTGAGAGTCATTAAAATTGTAGGGACACTAGCCGATCCCATGGTGATCCATGCTTCCAACCTTCTACAGGTAGAAGTGGGCATATGTTGGAGAATGATGCTCCAGTTTCATGATGAGGTGACACTTCTTTGGGAAAGCTTAAAGAGCCTACTTCAGTCATATTTTGTCCAAATGACTCTTTGCACATTACACATATAAGATCTACTTCATCAGCAGTAGGGAAACATGAATGTGGCTCTGAAATCAGTAAGGTTCACTGACCTCGCACACTACTCCACTACTATTGTGCTGGACCCATTATTCAGCACCCGGACCTTCGAGCATGGGATCTTACAGGAGATTCGGGAATCGATGATCCCACTCAGCATACCAATGCATACGGTTGTGTTAGAGAGAGCCCTCATTTTGGAGAGACTTTTTGTTGAGAAGTCACCAGTAGCAAGACCCACCACTGGATGACATGTAGCGGAGGCTTCTATAGTTGGTAGTAGATAGATGTTGTAGAGGTCCAAGAGGACCATAACTATAGGTGGACGACCGCATAATTCAGGATCGGTAGTGTGGGGCACCCAAGGTAGTTCTAGTCATGTTAGGATCGGGCAGTGTTACTCATCTGGTGGGCAGGGTCACATGGCTCGTGACTGTCCGACCATCTGCACAGATGTTCAGCAAACGATTGAAGGACCACCTAGAGAGAAACAGAGGTTTGACCGAGGAGGTCCGCAGGGAGCAGGCAGACATGGAAGAGGAGTTTCCCGTGCATCTATCGGTGGGCTATGATTCAATATGTCACCACCACTACCACCAATAGATCCACCCCGACCACATGGAGTAGGTGGATAGAGTCGAGACCAGCTCCAGTCAGATGAGGCCTACGATCACGACGCTCTAGAGATGATTTGAGGTATGATTTATGTCTACTCCACCATAGTTGTAGTACTTATAAACACAGGTTCCAGTAATTATTTTATTTCCACTTCCCTAGTTCGGAGCTCAAAGATTCTAATGGAGTCGTTGGATTAATCATTACTGCTAGAGACACCTATGAGATAAGATTCAAAGATTATGCACTTGTTCCGGTAGTGCGAGCTTACTGTAGGAGGTGAGAGCTTCAGCTGGGATCTCCTAGTATATGCGTCAAGGCCTTCTAACATCATCTAGTGTATAGAGTGGTTATCTATAATCCATGTACAGATTGACTATATTATATGCAAATTGTAGTGTGTCCGCACTAATGGGACCAGGTTTCCCTTCACCGGAAAAAAGGGAGCCTATGTAGTACAGGATGGACTTACTCAGAGGAGAGTGCAATCGATCACTCATCAGTTGTCTAGAATTAGCCTCAGAGCAGTTTCTGTAGAGAGTCTGAGTTATCCTGAACTGGTGGATCTTTACGCAGATGTCTTCTCAGATGATGTTCTGGTTCCACCTCCTCATATAGAGGTGGAAATTTACATTGACATGTACCCTGGGACGACACCAATATATACACCATCGTATAGGATGGCTCCAATGGAGCTTCACAATCTGCGAGTACAACTGGATGACTTGCAGGGGAATGGATTCATCCGTCCTAGTGTTTCACCATGGTCAGATCCAATTTTGTTCACCAAGAAGGAATATGGGAGATTCAAACTTTTTTTCGAATATCAGTGCCTGAACTAAGTGACCGTGAAGAACAAGTAACCACTACCGAGGATTGACAGCCTCTTTGATCAGCTAAAGAGAGCATAGTGGTTCCCAAAGATAGATCTCAGATCAGGCTATCACCATATTAGAGTGCGAGATGAGGATGTGTAGAAGACTACATTCATATGTCAGTATGACCATTATGAGTTTGTGTTCATGCCATTTGGCATGAGCAAGCCTCCAGTAGTGTTCATGGAACTCATGAATAAGATCTTCCAGCCATACCATTCTCGCTTTGTAGTAGTCTTTATCGATGAAATTATGATCTACTCGACTACTGAGGAGGATCATTCCTACCATTTACATGTAGTATTGGACTCACTCCAAGAGCAAAAACATTACGGTATGCTCTCAAAGTTCCATTTATGGATCCGAGAGGTTAACATTCTGGGACATGTCATACAAGAGGATGGAGTTACAGTGGATCCAGCAAAGATTGAGGTGGGTACTTGATTGGGAGCAACCTAGGAGTGTGATAGAGGTGTGGAGTTTCTTGGGTTTGGCTAGATACTACCGGATGTTTGTGCCATATTTATCTACAGTTGCATCACCTCTATCCCAGTTCAAGAAGAATGGGAAACCATTTTTGTGGTTGAAGAGATTAGTGTAGAATTTTTAGTAGCTGAGGTAGAGGCTAACTAATGCACCAATCATGAGGCTTCCATTTGAAGGTGTATGGTATATAGTTTATTGCGACGCATCAGGGAATAGACTCGGTTGTGTCCTGATGCTGGAGCAAGCAGTGATCAGATATGATTATCGAAATCTAAGACAGAATGAGAAGAACTACGCTACCCATGACCTGGTGTTAACAGTAGTGGTCTTCATCTTGAAGATATGGCGATACTATCTGATGGTGGAATATCTTACAATCTTCTCTGATCACAAGAGTCTCGGGTATATCATTTCAAAAGGACCTGAATATCAGACAATGACATTGGATTGAGTTCCTCCAGGACATTGACATCGAGATAGACTATACTCATGGGAAGAGGAACGTTGTGTAAGATGCAATCTGCAGGAGATATGGTATACAACTACTAGATGTGGTGGGGAACCAGCCATCCACTTTTCATATATCCTTTATAAATAGAGATGGATTAGCTTTTCTTCAGTCTCTTACAGTCACTCCCCCTCTTATTAAGTGAGGCAGGGAGGCGCAGCGTGGGGATGCTGACTGCGAGACACTATGTGATCAGATATCTATAGGACATGCAGTTGATGAATTTTATGAAGGTGGCGAGCACATCATCCTCTTTAGAGGGAGTAATATGCTACCAGAGTCACTATAGGTGGAAGTGTTCAGAGTGTTTCACATGTCCCCTCTAGTGGTATATCTGGGAGTGGATAAGATGTACTAAGACCTCTGACGACTGCATTAGGGGCTGGGAATGAAAAAGTAGTAGCAGATTTTGTCTCTTGATGTGTCACTTTCTCGAAACTGGTGGCAGTGTATCAGGTACCACCAGGCTTGGTACAGCCTTTAGAGGTCCCATAGTAGAAGTGGGATGGGATATCCATGGAGTTCGTGATAGGACATCCACCTACATACAGGGTACATGATTCTATCTGGGTGATTGTCGACCGACTCACCATGTCAGCCCACTTCCTACCGAATAGAGAGTAGGGTTTAGTAGAGATCTTGGGATGTATCTATGTATAGGAGATTGTTCGGCTACTTAGTGGGCCCTCTACGATTGACTCTGATCATGATGCATGTTTTACTTCCTGGTAATAGAAGGGGTTGGGGGAGACTTTCGGGACGCAGCATCGTTTGAGAAATACCTTCCATTCTCAGATGGATGTCCAAATTGAGATAACCATTCAGACCCTCAAGGACATGTTGCATGCTTCTTTCCTCGAATTCGGTCGCAGTTAGGAGGATCACATGCCTTTGGTGGAGTTTTCATACAAAAAAAACTATCATTACACCATTAGGGTTGCACCTTTCGAGGCGTTGTATGGGCGACCTTGCAGATCACCTTTGTGATGGACTGACCGAGGGGAGTCTGCACTAGTGGGACTAAAGATGGTACTGGCTACCATAGAGAAGGTACAGGTCATCTAGGAGTGGATGAAGACTTCACAGAGCCGACAAAAGTCGTATGATGGTAAGAAATAGAGACCTCTAGAGTTCTAGGATGGTGACCACACCCTTCTATGAGTCTCACCTCGACGAGGTTTATAGATATTTGGCTGAGGTAGAAAGTTATCTCTGAGTTTCATTAGACGTTTTTTGGTCCTTAGCAATGTTGGTGAGGTGGATTACCACTTAGCACTTCCACCTAAGTTGCACCGGGTGCATGACGCCTTCCATGTATCTCAGATGAGCAGATACGTGCACGACCCTTATCACATAATTGACCATGACGAGCTAAATGTCGACGATGGGGTGACATTAATGGAGGTTTCAATAGATATTGAGGATCGACGGGAGAGGTTCCTTAATTGATGGTCAATACCTCTGGTGTGCGTTCGCTGGCAGCACAGGAAACTCCATGAGAGAAAATGGGAGCGAGATGCTCAGATGTGTGATCAGTACCCCCACTTTTTTACCATGTTTTTTGTTGTGGCTTATGGGTACATAATTCCCTAAGGCTGGTAGAATGTAGGGGCCCAAAATGTCCCTATAATTTATTTTAATTGAAATGGAATTTTAGGAGTCTGTTAAAATTTACAGTGCATAATTCCGAGGCCCGGAGTGCTTAGAATGAAATTATGAATTTTTTTTAGGTACATTCAGTAAACTTATGAGATGGTTTTTATAAACTATGAAAAAGTGCTCGAAATTGGAATCTGAGGGCACCATTGAACTCGCAGCGCCATTATTCTCTTAAGGAGACTTTTATATCGACGACAGTTGGTCGAGGGTGAAAGTTAATTTTTGTGTTTTTCATTGAAATATTAATGAAATAAAATAAACATCATTTTATTTTATTTTGAGCTCCCATGTGGATATTTCATAAGTGGGGACCACCATAACTAAACCTCCGATGAGAGGTTATGTTTGTGGGGACCACCTGAACTAACCTCCTAGGATAGGATATGGTGGTGGGGACCACCTGAGGTTAAAACTTCTTGAACTCCCTATTAAGTGGGGAGGAACCCCATGATCTCCCAACTTAATGGTTCCCCCCTTAATTAATTTATTCCAACCAAAATAATTAAATAAACAAATTTGAAATTGGGTCAGTGATTAATTTAGGGAAATATATCACTTATTGTCTAATCCTCATTTTGAAGGAAATTGAGAAACGAGGGAGATTTTGGGAGAATTAATGTTATCCAATGACGAACTTCACCCCCCCCCCAAAGATGAAGGACCACCGATGAAAGAAGAATGTTCTTCATAAAACAAAGAAAAGGATGATGAGTGAGCCCAACATCGAAGGGTGGTTTCAGAAGCGACGATTTTTGGCACTCATTTCACCTTTTCGAATTCCTTCTCACACCAAAGCCATCAAGTTAACAAACCAAGGTAGGTGTTTTGTTCCAAAGTTCTTCCATTATATGTTTCTTTTATGGGAATGGGATTTAGTGATTGAAGAATGTTGTTGGGATTTAGGTTCTTAAATATCATCCATACACGTTCTAGTTCTTGTTGAGCTTCTTGTGACAGCTCTAACATGGAGGGTACAGGCCAAACAAACATAGCCTGACCCCTCCACCATTCTTCTTTAATGGTGAATCATTTTCTATGGGGGAGGGAAACTTTGGTGATGGAGATTGGTGCCGGTGGTTGGCAACAGTGGAACTCAAGAACCGCCGATGAAGGAACGACGCCCCACCACCCCACAGCCTACCCCCCGGTGCTCCGCTGTCTTCCGCCACCACCGCACCTCCACCATCGCTGCCCAGCAGCCTCCTTCCAAGCCAGAAACTTGGTCCGAGCACCCACCGATGTCCGGCCTGAGCCACCGCCAACGTCCAAGCAGTAGCTGCTGTGTGAGCCAAGACATCACTGCCGTCCAAGCTAAGATACTGCTGTCGATCAGGCCGAGCCGCCGCCGCCATCCGTGCCAAGCAGCAGCCGCCATCCGAACCGCCACTAGAGCCGCTGTCGCCCATCCGGCCAACCTGCCCCGGCCGAGCCACCCTGAGAGACTCCGGCCGAGCTACCCTCACATAACCCCCCCCCCCTCTCGACCACATCGCTCTGACAGATCAACCCCATGGCCTCGCCGCGCTGCCTCACCAAGTCTCCCCAAGCCGCATTTAATGAGCCTCCCTCGTGGCACCCCTCGCGGCCGAGCCGCCACGTGGCCACACAGCCCCGCACCCTCACAGTCTTCCAGATCTCCTAGTGGGATGGGCTTCTTTACGGGCTAGAATAGTCCCAGAATAAGTCATCCCAGGCTAGGTTGGGCCGAGTCGGTCCCACCAGGTTGGACTGGAACCAGACCCACTACGACCCATTCACGCTCATTTGGCCATAACTTTCACACCGGACGTCTTATTGACGAACTGTCACTGGCACTGGAATCCTTAGAGAAAGATGTTCCCGTTGAGTAAAAAACAATGGAGTTTTGGATAATGATGGGTTACAGATGGGTTGGATCGAGTATGAATCCAACAAGGCCCCTGGGACAAAAAGTCTAATGACTCACAGACCAGGCATCCGATTGACAGATTGTCTATTGTGTTGAGACCCTTATAACTTATAGGACCATTGAGATAATTTTTCATGGGAATTCGTGGCAGTTTCAGTATCGACCAGTAGCTTGTGGTGCAGATCCTCCTGGAGATGAGCGAGCGTAGTGCGGGAACCCAGTGGCTGGCAGTGACTTGAAGAATAAATAGCGATTCTGTGTGGGTCAACTCCAAGTGATCATGTGTGGGTCAGCTCCTAGTGATCCTATGTGCGTGAAAATCCTTACATATTAATATGATTAAGTAGTTAAATATAATCATCTCTACTATTTTAATTAAGTTATAACTGGTGTGAGCTGTGTTCTTACCTCTGTGGAACTTTCCATTTGGTAATACCATGGTGGTATTCATCTGTGTGGTGTACGTCTATGGTAATACCTTATGCATGTTTCTTCCTTTGTAGAATAGTTTTTCATAGGGATTTGGAGTGGGACTCTATATTTTACTCATGTTTGAGATAGGTTTTCTTGATAACATAGGCATTGGAATGGGCATATACCTATGTAGGGCTGGAAGTTGAATGCTTGTTTTGTAGTTTTTTCTTTTTAGATTTTGTGAGACCTCGAGGGACTCGAAGTCCCTACTAATTATCATTATAATCCCCCCTGTATGTGCTATTCCATCACCTTGTTGTGTTTGGTGCAGATGATGGACAACACTGATCGAGGATGAGGGTACCAGGACTGGACGGTGCCCGGAGGTGGACTATTTGACGAGTCAGTACATGGAGTATACAGGTTGACATGGAGTGCTGAGGAGGAGATCCATACCAACCCTTCATGTAGAAATCCCAGAGTACAACCTAGTAACTAGTTTCCTTTTACTTTAGTTGTATTCATTTTCATTTGAACCTTTACTACTGGGATTATATTTCCAACCCCTTTTACATTCATCACTCTTTTCGTTATACAGTTTTCATGTGGTTCACATCTTTTTGTGTGATTTATTGTGTGTGGTTACAGGTTATAAAGGCAATGCCTTCCCATTTTTTGGGAATACGCCATTCAGTGCTAGTTCCCAGCCCCTGGCCTATGGAAGGAGGTCTTGGGGTAGTAACAGCAAGAGACCTAGGGGACGGGTCGTGGCAAGTCACATCCAGCACACCAAGTTTTATGGGTCATTATTATCCACCACCTTCTAGTAGAACATTCCCTTTACATAGACATGGAAAAAGATAATCCGCAAACACTCAAATGAAAAGTTAGAGTGTGAGTTAAATAACCCAATAGGGTGTCACCACATGTTCAAAAATTAATTCCTTGTTAATATATATATTTTAATTAATTTTAAATATAACTACACATTTCATGGAATTAACATATTTTCAACAAATAATTCATTTGAAAATAAAGAGTATTGAAGATATATCAAGACATATTTAATTGAAAATTTTATATATGTCATTTATATAATGTTGTTTTTGTAGATAAAATAATTCTAAATCACTGTAATTTAATAATTAAATAATGTATGTCATAGAATCATGTAAAAATACTTGTGGTATGTTAGTTTTCATCAGAAGGATCCTCACAAAACTCATCAAGTGATCGTAGATCAATGTGTGCGTAGGTTTCTTAGCATAGGCTATCAAGACTCTACACCCCATTAGGGAATATCAAGTACCAAAAATTTTTGGTCAATATTTTAATCATTAATCCACTACAATGTGGTTAGATCATAGCGTTCTTCTCATAATTACCCACTAACTACCTAGGATCTCATGTTCTTCAATCAATCAATCAATCAATCTTGGAAAAATCAATCACATCATATCAGTTAAAATTAAAATAACCCTATATCATTTTTTAAAATTCTAATCTCATTTCAAAACCAATCCATAGTTTTCTATCAATAAAATAATTTTGAAATCACCATTAAATTTAAATCATTTTTGTTAATGTTTATTATTAAATCAATTCATCAAATCCATCTTCAAATTCGGGAAATATGTTTTTCAAAAAAACCACCAAAAAATTCATCTCCATTGAAATTTTGGTTTTTTTCTATTCTATAAAGTTTTAGGTTTCCATTATAGTGTATTTAATATGGTACCACGTACCTCGAATCAGTTTAATAAATCAAAACCCACAATGGAAAAAGAAATTAGAGAAAAAAGGAGATGAATATCAAGAAATAAAATCTAGAATCATGATCCAAATAAATTATAATAGACCATGATATTGAGAATTTGTTTCTCGAATTAATTTAGTTGTTTTTATATTTTTCATTTCAAACAATGTTTAATATATAATATTTTATACAAAATCACTAATTTTGGATTGTGTTATACACACCAAAAAATATATCATTCATTAAAATCAACACTATGTTTGGATTTTCTTACAAAAAATAATGATTTATTTTAATAATATATGTTATACACAAGACTGAGTTTTAACAAATTATAATAATAACTAAATATTATTATTAAATTATTTAATTAGTTATTACCTTGTAGTTAAGAAAGAAAATTAAAAATAATATTGAATAAATTACGAACATATGATATAAAAATTTATTCAAAATTAATCCTTTGGTTATCAATTATCTATAAATGAGTGTAAAAACTATTTGAAAATAAACAATTTCCTTTTCTAAGAAAAGTATTTATCTATATAAAAACACCATTTTAAATAGATAATTTAAACAAAATCACTATTTATGAATGTTTTTAATAATCTTTATATATTACATATTCAATAAAAATAATTTTACATTCTTCTAATATATTTGATTGGTTTTAGATAAGAATAAATCCAATTATATGAATATAAAGATATATTTTTCAAAAGGAAATTTTTAACCACCTTTTAATGGAAAACACATTTTGAATCTAATTTTTAATAAATTTATAAATTTTATAAGAAAATATAAACATTATTTTTGAAATTTTAATGTCAAATTTAAATTTTGTTAAAATTTTATTATTTTTCAAATAATTTTTACTTATTGGTGGATATAAAAAAATAATGAATTACAATTAAAACCTTTTTTCATCATACTTATTTATATAGTTAAATTATGATTTGTTTTTTGAAGTATAATTATTAATAAATTTAAAAAAATATATGCAGTGTAGGTTATTAGAACCAATTTCTCAATCAAATTAGATATAAAAACACATCAAACGTTTGCAATTTACACTTTAAAAACTCGTTTTCTCATTACATCAATGAGATTTATTTTTAATTAATTTTCTCATATGTTGTTTCATTAATTATAAAAATGTATTCAATATTTATAATTATGAGTTAAAAAATTATAAAATACGTCCTTTTTTATTTTTGGACAATATGAATAGTAACATTAATAATTTTTATTACAATAATTATAGGAAAATTGGTTAATTATGGGTGAAAATAATTTTATAAATATTATAAAACTACCCTAACATGTAAGAACATGGATCATCATTTTAGGTATGTTTTTCATGTCTAGTTTTTTATTGAAAAAGTAGAGTTTCTGGAAATTTAGGTGTACACACCGTGTAATTTATTTTTATTTCATTAAACGGACCAAGGTCGTGTCTGATGGACAGAACCATCTTCTTCTCGACCTATCTTATCCAAGATTGAACGAGACAGCTAAATATTCACCAAGCCCTTGACTCATTATCCTTCCTCTGAATCTACCATTGTTAGTTGCATCAGAATCACATTGGAGAGTTCTCCCTTCTTCTTTAACTTCATCTCTTGATTACCACTCTTTCACGAGTTATCCTTGAATGAAATTTATTAGAAATTTTTTTAGATCTAAGATGTTCTAAGAAGATTCAAGGCCTATGATTCACATATATCAATATCACAATTCCAAGGTAGGTATTTTGTTCCTTTCTGTAGTTTTTCTTTGAGTTATATAGGAAACATTTCCCAATATCCTTGAATGGGGTATTGCAGGTTTATGGTTTTAAGCCTGAATATTGCCTGTTGGGCATTGTTTGTTTCGATAGAGATTAATTATTTTCAATTCGGTTAACTTTTCCATGTTATGGATGTTTTTTCCATGTATTATTATTTTGACCGTTTGGTCTAGCTTGACTATTATGTTGCATTGTTTTCCATGCCTAGTATTGTAGGATGGAGTGATTTTATCTGACATGATGTGATATTTTCTAGACTGATTATCCAATTAGTTATTGAGGTTTACTTGGGATGTTATATATTTTTGTGCACATTTGAATTACACAGGGCTGTAGGAACTTGTTGTAGTAGACCATATGAAGAATAGATGTTGAGGGCCACTTCAGAGTTTCTGTTAACTTTTACATTGTGAGACCATATGGGGGATAGACGTATGTGCTCCCTCATAGTTTCTATAGTTCCATGATTCCACAACAAATGGGGAATTTTATTTTGAGTGCTTACCCATAGTGTCTATTGTTACCAATGAGAGTCTACATGAGGAATTGACGGTGAGTACTTCCTCAGAGAGTCTTTGTTAAAGTTGAACCAGAAGGGTTAGAGTGTGTGTACAACACATAGGGTTTTTTGTGTTTGTTTGGTTGAACCAGAGGGTATAGTATATGAGTACATCTGAGAGGGTTACTTGTTTTTGATTAGAAAGCTTCTTTATATATGTATTTGAATGAAATTGAAACTGTGGGATTGTTTACTTATTAGTACATCCATGTTTAGTACTTATTTTTTCTTATTGCCTTCAATATATATTCACTGACTGTTAGGAATAGATCATTGGGTGGTTTCCTAATAGGATTAATATCACAACCTATTTGATCCATGCTTTTGGGCCCTAACAGATTATATTGTTGCTGGTCTAGATAAGGGATAACACCCTTCTACCTGAGGTATTTGACTGATTTAGAGCTGGAGAGCTTGTGACCAAGATGAGTCTTATAATGCTGAGGAGTTGTTTACTTGTTTTCAATATTCATTGGTTTAGTAATATATTTTATCATTGTGATTTGTTTGGATGTTTTCCTAAACATATGTATCATGCATCATTTTCATGTATGTGCTCTAGTTGTTCTTACCTTCAGTCTTCCTCTATTTACTTCTGTATGGTATTTTTATTGCTTCCGAAATTTCTATCTATTTTACATTAACTATGGTAATCTTTTAATGACGGAATAGTATTCCAACTGTCACACCCAATGACCTTGCTACTAGTTATCAGCCTCTGGTGTTTGGGTAAATGCATTTTAGGCAATGTGACCAACTGGGTACGTGGAACCTCTGGGCGGTACCCGAAACCGGGATGTTACAAAGTGCTTTCATAGGGATTCTTTTCTTCTTGACATATTGTTTGGTGACTATAGATATTGATAAGAAGGAATAAGAACATGGTAATAAGTTGTTTCTAGGATTTTCTTACCTGTGTATAGGGAAAAGACAATTTACCTCATATATAGAAATTTTTCTAGTTTTTCAATTATTATAGTTGATTTGATTTCACCATGGGGTGATTATTATGTATTGTTCTGTTATTATTGATTTTATTGAGGTTCTATTTCTATTGCAACCTGATGAGATGAGGGTATGCCATCTCATGCATCGTATATGCACATGCTAGAGATCACATATCATGCATTCTTATCATGACATTTATGGTGAATTATTGATTGCATGTTGTTGTGATAGATATTGTGCTAGTTATTTATGATATTGTGATATATTCCTTGATAGAATACCTTCTATTTGATAGGGTATTGGTTTTTGTATGGTTTTATTTGAATGAATGCCAAAGTTTGGTTCTTGAGGTGTTATGGGCCATCATGGATCGGAATTTTGCAGGTCATCGTATTTTTATTCCTTGTATATGACATGTAAAATATGCCAAGATTTCATTAGCTGAGAGTATTGACCCTCACTAATTTTAATTTGGATCATTAATGTTCGTTTTACTGTTTTATGAGTTTCAGAGTAGTTTTTGAAGCATGTTATCTGAAAAAACCAAGAATACATGTATCTTAATGATGAATACATGTTATGTGTCCTTCTCTTCAGGAAGGTATTATTTTTTCTTAAGTAAAACATTTTTTCTGTATGTACACACCGTGTTTTCTCTAACTGTCTCACATGATTTTTGGGTGGAGACACGGGGTTGGGAAATATTTTGGGTTACTTGTCGTGTACCATTTTTACATGCCGTTTTGTGTAGACCATGTGTCCACCCGTGTAACGAACGACATGGATGGATAAAACATATGTTACACATTCCACATCAATATTAAACGTATTGTGGAAAGTAACCCTTAAATTCGGCCGTGTAACTAACAACATGATTCGGTGAAGTTCATCTAGTAGATGACGTGTTTGGCACTAACATGTTGTGTAATCTTGTTCTAAGGGAACCGTGTGGATTAGCCGTGTAAGGGAACTCAGGCAAGGTAAGAGGATTCAAGTACACTCCATTTTTTAGGACAACATGTTATGTGTATGGGGTGTTACATGACCTATGTTGGCAAAGGTACATTCCCATTTGAAGGCTTAAGGGAACATTCCAATTAGTGTTCATACATGTCGTGTATCCATGTTTTAAAAAACATGAATGATTTATTTATCATGTTCCCTTCATAATATTCTAATTTTCGGTCATTTGTAATATTGATCTAAGGTGTGCACTTCACCTATCAGGGTCAAGACATCGAGACATCCTCTGGTTGCATGCCAGTTGCAAGGGCATGATCAGACACTAGACATTTCTAATCAGGGAGTACCAGTAGATCCTCTTGTAGATCTAGTATTGGAACCAGTCATCATTCAGGACACATGAGCTAACACACATTTCTGATAGGGCTTTTTGAGTTTTATATATACCTTACAGGGAGTACCTCATCCATCCCCATCTATGGTAGAGTTGACGCAATTTTTCCAACAGCAACATCCTCCCACGTTCTCCGGTGGAGGAGGGCCTCATGTTGCAATGTCATGGTTGGAATCCATGCTATCTGTCTTCGATCATCTAGAGATGCCTCCATAGAGGAGGGTGAATCTCACTACGTATATGATATGGGACTCCCCCATGATATGGTAGGAAGTGATCTCATGGGTGGGACTCTAGCAGGTTATGGATTGGGATGTGTTCCAACATGCCTTCTACAATTACTTCTACCTAGGGACATTGACGGTCGATAGAGCCTGAGATTTCACGAGTCTGGAGCATGATACTCCTTTAGTTATGGAGTATTCTTCTCGCTTCATAGATCAGCAACGTTTAACACCTATCCCAGGAGGTCATAAGTTATTCCTAGAAAGGATGTTATTGGATGGTCTCAGGTAGGAAATCTGGTCTCAGGTGAACATATTCAGGTTGACATACATCACCTCTTAGTCAACAAGGCACTGATCACCGAGTGAAACCTAAGGGATTATGGAGCTGTGGGCCAGGGCAGTTCAACATCGTTAGTTGGTAATTATATTTCTAATAGTAGGAAGCACCATAGGGAGTCTATACATGGAGATTCGAGTCGGATAAATACATCTTCAGGTTTCCAATTGAAGTGTTACCATTGCTAGAAGAATGGGCATATGATGCCACATTTCCCGAGAGACAGTGTGGAGTGATGATCGTGCATCAATATGGGTCATCTTTAGTGTTTCTATCAGTTCTTCCCACCATCATCTATTCATAGAGGTTCATCTATGACTCCTTGTTCTGGTGTAGCACCACTATTTTCACATTAGTGAGGGAACTGGAGTTCTTCTGGCCATTCAGACTAAGGTGGATGTCATGGCCATGGTAACCAGTCACTAGTATTTCAACAACAATATGGTGGATCAGCTCAGGGTGGTCAGGCAGGGTCATAGGGTTGTGGTGCTGGCTAGACTTTTACAGTATAGAAGACCCAGCATGATCATGATCTTGGACATTCCACAGTTAGAAGTACCATTCCATTTGCCTTAGTTTTAGATTCTACACTTTTTAATACAGGGGCTTCCAATATCTTTATATTTTTTTTTTTTTGGAGAGCCATGATATCTGTATCTTTTCTCCTACTGATTTCTTGACGATGGGCACTATGTTGGGGACAAGAATGGCTAGTGTGAGATAATGCAAGGAGTTCCCCCTTGAGGTTGGTGGGTGTCACTTCTTATGGGACCTCGATATCTAAGAGATGAAATGATATTATTGTAGACGCCGGAAAAGTCCGTTGTTCCCAAACAAAGCTCCGGATGTGGAAAGCGGGGTCATATTTGGAGTCGGAAGCACGTTTCGGAGGGCCCGGAGGCCTTGCGCGGAATTTTGGTGGCCCGCGCGCAAAGTTGATGAGCCGCGCGCAAACCTCCCGGGATGCGCGCAATGCGCTGGGCCGGCGCGCAATTTTGCGCGCCAGTGGTCCGTGTAACACCCGAGACTTTTATGTTATATAAATCATCAAAGGAATCTTTTTCTACACAACACTTTCTTGGCTTGCTTTACACGCAATCGCGACCTTCCTCGATAGCTTGCGTCATACGCAATACCGAGTTTCACTAAACAACAATATGCTATTAAAACTAGCCGTTATGAATAGTAATAACCACTTTTTGAAATTTTATAAATTTTATTTTTCAAAATGGACTTCATTTTTGGACTCAGAATATCGAAATTAGCATAGGGTGAAATTTTGGTATTTTTCTGAAAACTTTCAATTTTTGATGAATAGTGAAACCACTAAGTGGTAGGTTAAAAACTGAATTTTGCATAAAACTTAATTTTACCGCTTCTGTGAATGGAATTTCAAAAATCCGAGAGACACGGTTAATATCAAGGACTAAAATGTGGTTCAATGAGATGAAAATATTTTTTTGGTGAATAGTAACTTTTTACTATTTTTACCGCGGTTAATAGTAAAAAGGGTAACTAAGGGTAAATATGATATTAATATTACCCTAACACATGTCCTAATTCTATTGGACAAGTGTAATTCGACCAAAAACAAACTTAGGAATAAAATATGACCATTTAGGCCCACTTGGATTAGATTAGGACATTTATTATTAATTTATTTAAAGAAGGGTTAAAATAGTTAAAATCAAAGTTTAATAAGTAAATCATTTTTAATATAAGGTTATACATACGATAAATTCGATTGTAAATATTCATTAGAAATCTAAAAAGATTTCCTACATGATGGTATTTTATTTGTAATTTTTAGACATCAAATAATTTAATTTATTTATGACACAAAGATGATGCAGTAATTATCTTATTAATGAAATATTGACAAAATTGATAATATAAATACCAAAATAAATGTAATTTGAGACTTTTTATGAATTCCACTAATTTTCTAGGTTACTATGATATATTAGTATTGATGTAATCAACTTGGTTCTAACATATAAGTCTGTTATGACTTTGACAAAAATCATATATCAAATAGTGTCAAAATTGACACAAAATAGTTTTTAAATCAAATATTATATTATTAATTGTTATTTTATTCCTAAAAATCTAAGGTTCGGCCAAATGACTTAGATAAGGATATATATATTAATAATAAAAAATTTGGGGTTCGTTTGGCATGTTATAGTAAGTGTATTAACCATATAGTGAAAGAAAACAAAAAGACATGGTAAAAGTTAAATTATTTAACTTAGAGTTAAATTTAATTGATAAGGTTAAAATAATATCCTAAACTTGTCTAAATTATATTGGTTGATAGGATTTAGACCCATCCCCACTTTAGCTTCGAAATAAGACCCTTTGGAACCATTATAAACCGATTTTGACTTTAATATAAAATAATATTTTGAGATATTCCTAAGGTGCCCCTCTCCTCCCTTATAAAAGGGCACCTCCTCCCCCTCCTCCTCACACCAATTTGAGCACTCAAGCTCGGCCAACCCCTGCCATTTTCCCTTCTCCACTTCCCTAGAATAATCCTAGAGGTCCTGGTCTTCTCCAAAGACCAATCTTAGTTCCTTAAGTAGAGGATTCAAAAAGGTGTTCCAAAGAAGAGGTAATATCCATTACCGATCTTTTCAATTTCTTTCTTCTTCAACTTCTTCTTCTTTAGTTGTTTCATGATAAAGTAATAACATCAGTATTACTTACATACTGATATGTTATTATAAATATGAAAGAACCCTAATTCACCTTATATCCATCCTACGGAAAAATGAAATCACCGCGCGTGAGTACGTACGGAATACCGTCTCCATGCCGTGGTGTAATCTATTTTCCACCATCACCTTACAAGGATGGGTATAATGGTTTAATGAGTAACTATATATGATTATTATTAAGTAATATTGATACTGAAATAATATATATATATACTCGAATACAATTCCACGATCATAGGAACGATATCATCACTCGTGCGTACGTACGGAATGCCGTCTCCACGATGTGATGCGACTCGTTCTACATGATCTTCATTTCATAATGATTGTATAAATGAATTGAATGAATGAATATGGTATATACTACACTAATACCATTCTGGAAATGAATTATCTATAACCTAAAGATAAGAATAAGAATTTATTCGACAAAACACGCATAAGAACAAAAAGTTATAAAGACCCGAGTAACAAGTAACAATGAAATATTACTAACAAGAAGCTAATAATATGACCATATATGATCTCATATCAATATGTATGATTCTGGAATAAGTCAATAACATTATTTAAACCATTATACAGGAGCTTCGGACACGAACAAAGCAAATTGGACCTAAGGTAAGGGAAATATCACAATCTCATTTTTATCCGAGATTGTTTATTCGTAAGTATTTACTGGGGTGTATTTTATCATCCACATCCATGTTTCATAAATATGTAATATTATTTCCATCCACCTACAATTGTTTAAACCCATTTTTACCCTTCGGTGAGTTTTTGTAAAAGAAATGAAAGGAATCTTTTGTCGTTTTTCGTACGAGGTACTTTTTGACTTTTCCGACAAAAGTACGAAGAATGTTTTTTTAACTTATACGGCATGAATGTATTTTTAAAACATTACTTCAAATAAGCTTCCTTTACAAGTTTTCATGTTTATTTTTAATCAACTTCTTTTATTTTAAAGTTGTATGACATGTTATGAAAGGAAAAATGTTTTTGAAGAAGAAAGGATATTTTCTTCAAGAATTCAATTCAAGTGTTTTATCAAAATTATTTTCCATCAAAGATAATAAAGGGTTCTGTTTCTATCCATATTTTTACATTGGTTTGACTAGGTTGTGATGGAATTATGTTTATGAATTCCTTTATCATATATGAATTGATTTATGATGTCATGATGTTTCAAGAATCCCATTTTTGTTACATGTGTTATGCGATGATGCATGTTTTATGATTATGTGGCACACATAAGAAAGGATTCATTATAAGATGGGTGGGACCTATATCTCCCTCCAATGCATTGGGTAATGATTTTATATCTCATGAGATAAACATGGCTGGAATGGAAGGTTATTTCGGTTCAGTGATACAGGACTGAAACGAGGAGTGAACTCGGTTCAGAAAGGGACTTTGTCCACTAAGATAGTCTTGGCAATGAGTCATGACTAACAAGAAATGATTTTCCATGATTATGTGTGCATGCCACAAAGAGTCAAGTTTTATGTTATGATTATGGGGATCTCATTTTCACTTCTATGATTTATTCCATGTTAAGATATTATGATCTCTTTTGCAGGTTTTGATTTTCATAAAGATATGATATGATTTTTATTTCCTTTATTTGCCCTTGCTGAGCATTTGAGCTCACCCTTTTATGTTTTCTTTTCCCCAGGTCAGGAAGATGGATATTAAGTAGAATATGCTAAAAGGGACCCTAGATATGATGAAATAAATGGGAGACACTGTAGAAGATTTATGAACCAGTTGTTTATGTTTCCCCAGTTTCTAAAGACACTATACCTATACGGTCCTTTGTGGTTTTGTCATATGTTGTAATAAGAGTGCTTCAATTTTGAAGTATTAACAATGTATGTAAAGTGTGGGTCGTTATAGTTGGTATCAGAGGAAAGGTATAGTCAACCTTTGGAAACTAGGATGTGAAAGCCATAGTAAGAACCCTAAGGATAAGTCTAAGCATAGAACACAATCTTAGTGTTTTAGAAATGGCCTTGAATAACCTAGGATAATACCTTAAGCATGAAAATTTTATTCTTGAATTATGTGGTTTCCTATTATAATTAGTGTTGCTCACACTATTCTTCTTGGTTTTAGTCAATGGCTGGAACCCGAAGGAACCGTGTTAATGCGGAATGCGATGGGCAATGAAATGATTGTCCCCCTGAGCAACCAAACGATATGGGAGCTGGAATGCAAAATCTTGTAGCCATTATCACACAACTTTCTCAAGCTATGAATCATGCAGGATTTCCAAACGAACAAAGAAGGGAGCAACATTCTGTTGAATCCTTCATGAGGCAGTGTCCACCATCTTTCAGCGGGTCTACTGATCCATTAGTTGCTGAACAATGGATTAGTACTACTGAAAAGATATTTTCAGTTCTTCAATGTTCTGAGCATGATAAAGTCATCCTAGCAGTGTATCGTTTGGAAGGAGATGCGGATCAATGGTGGAATCTTGTTAAGAATACGAGGCAAAGGGATGAAATTGAGTCTATGGAATGGGACGAGTTCAAGAACTTATTTTTCAATAAGTACTTCCCTCGTATTCTCCGAACAAAGATGGAGAAAGAGTTCCTTGAACTGAAGCAAAGGGATGATGAATCTGTTAGTACCTATGAAGCAAATTTTACAAGACTTGCAAGGTACGCTTCTGGTATTATTATCCAACCTGAGAGTAAGATCGATCGATTCTTTAGTGGCTTAAAACCAAGTCTTCGAAGGGCGTTAGCCATAAGGGACTTCAATAGCTACGAGGAAATCGTTCGATGTGCTCTCAAAGTCGAGATGGAGATTGGAGTAACCCATCAGTCACATGGGTTTGATAAGAAGAGGAAGATGGAATTCAAAGAAAAATCTAAAGAGCACACGGAAAAGAAGATGAACTTTCCCTTATGCTCAACGTGTGGAAAGAAACATGGAGGGAGTTGTCTTAAAGGGACAAGTAAATGTTTTAAATGTGGGAAGGAAGGTCATCAGGCATTTGAATGCCGTGATAATGGGAAGAAGATGTCTAATGATGCAAACAAAGGAAGGGATACACAGAATGAACCTGCTACACTTCAATGTTTCAAGTGCAAGGAGATGGGGCATTATGCCAATCAATTCCCAAATCCAAGGGTTGATGATGATGGTCGACGTCAACAAACTCTTAAGGTTAAAGACAAAGGAAAGTCACATGCAATTTCTATCAGCGATGTGGAGTACGATAACGATGTGGTGAAAGGTACACTTACCATCCACTCTAAAGTAGCAAATGTTTTATTTGATTCTGGATCCACCCACCCTTTTATTTCTGAAAAAATTTCTAAGGGTATCACCGTATTACCTCAACAATTAGATGTTGAGTTAGCTGTGACAACACCTAATGGCACATCAATTGCATCAGAAGTTTATAATTCTTCTCCGATCGAAGTTTGTGGGAAAGTGCTTCCTGCAAATCTTGTGATCCTTCCTTTAGTGGAATTTGATGTGATTCTTGGCATGGATTGGCTTTCTCTACATGGAGCTCATATCAATTGCCAAAGAAGGGAAGTCACATTTCATATTCCAGATCAACCTACGATCGTCTATCAATGCAAGGATGAACATAACCTTCCAGTGGAAATTTCTTCCATCTTATGGGTATTGATTCCACTAAATGAAGGTTATTTATCTCAAATGGTTGGTGAGAAACTCACGATTAAGAATATTCCCATTGTACGGGAGTTTGATGATGTCTTTCCGGAGGAATTGCCGGGTCTTCCACCAAATCGTGAAGTTGAGTTTTCAATAGAACTCGTACCGGGTGCTTTGCCTATTTCAAGGACACCTTATAGAATGGCCCCAATTGAGTTGCAGGAATTGAAGAAGCAACTCCAAGAGAATCTTGATAAGGGATTCATACGCCCTAGTGCGTCACCTTGGGGAGCACCTGTTCTATTTGTTAAGAAGAAAGATGGATCAATGAGACTCTGCATTGATTATCGAGAACTTAACAAGATCACTATCAAGAACAAATATCCTCTCCCATGCATTGATGACTTATTTGACCAACTACGCGGAGCTCAATACTTTTCCAAGATTGATCTTCGTTCAGGGTATCATCAATTAAGGGTCAAAAGGGAGGATATACCAAAGACGGCTTTCCGTACAAGGTATGGAAACTATGAATTTATAGTGATGCCATTTGGTCTTACTAATGCCCCTGCTATCTTCATGGATCTAATGAATAGAGTCTTTAGAGACTATCTTGATCAATTTGTGGTAGTCTTTATAGACGATATTCTTGTCTATTAAAAGAGCAAGGAAGAGCATGAAGATCACTTGAGAATTATATTTAAGACCCTGAGAAAAGAGAAGCTTTATGCCAAATTTACCAAGTGTGAATTTTGGCTTCAAAAAGTTTCATTTTTGGGTCATATAATCTCAAAAGAGGGGATATCTGTGGATCTAGAAAAAACAGAGGTTATCGAAAGATGGTCAAGACCAACAACAGTAACTGAGATCCGAAGTTTTCTTGGTTTGGCTGGATATTATCGACGTTTTGTAAAAGATTTTTCACGGTTATCTAATCCAATCACCAAGTTGACTCGGAAAGGAGTTAAGTTTGTCTGGACAGAGGAATGTGAAGAGAATTTCAAGGAGTTGAAAAGAAGGTTATCCAGTGCACCTGTGCTCACACTGCCTTGTAGTGGAGAAAGGTTTGTGATCTACAGTGATGCATCCAAGAAGGGATTGGGGTGTGTTCTTATGCAAAATGATATGGTGATAGCTTATGCCTCACGACAGTTGAAAATCCATGAGCAAAATTACCCAACACATGATTTGGAGTTGGCTGCGGTAATCTTTGCATTAATGATTTGGAGGCATTACCTTTATGGTGAAAGGTGTGATATTTATACTGATCATAAAAGTTTAAAGTATATTTTCACACAAAAGGAGTTGAATATGCGCCAAAGAAGATGGTTGGAGATGATTAAGGATTATGACTGCTCAATCCATTACCACCCTGGGAAAGCAAACAAGGTGGCAGATGCATTAAGTCGACAAGACCATGCTAGTTTATCCATGATGAGGATCACAAAAGATCCAATATTTATGGATTTACAAAGGATGGATCTTGGAATTATAATGGAAGGGGGGAAATCTTATCTTTCTCAAATGAATGTTCAACCATCTATACATGTGAAGATTAAAGAGGCACAGAAAGAAGATGTCGAGTTACAAAAGAAGGTGAGAAATGTTCCTGAATTCAACCTTGATTGTGATGGGATAATAAAGTTCAGGAATCGGGTTTGTGTTCCTCCCATCCCCGAATTAAAGAAAGAGCTGCTGGATGAGGCTCATAGTTCTTCATTCTCTATTCATCCTGGAAGCACGAAGATGTATAGGGACCTGAAAGAGTACTTCTGGTGGGATGGCATGAAAAGAGATGTTGCTGAATATGTCTCTCGATGCATGGTTTGTCAACAAGTTAATGCTGAGAGACAGAAGTCTAAGGGGATGTTACAACCATTACCCATACCCGAATGGAAATGGGAAAACATCACTATGGACTTTGTCACAGGACTTACTAAAACATCCAAAGGCAATAATGCTATCTGGGACATAGTTGATCGTCTTACAAAGTCTGTACACTTCATTGCTATTAGAGAGGATTTCTCTCTAGATCAGCTTGCCAGGATATATGTAAAGGAAGTGGTAAGATTGCATGGAGTACCACTTTCTATTATATCTGATCGGGATCCGAGATTTACCTCGAAGTTCTAGCGAAGTCTTCAGCATACTCTGGATACAGAGTTGAGTTTCAGCACTGCTTATCATCCCCAGACAGACGGTCAGTCTGAGAGAACAATTCAAACCCTAGAAGATATGTTGAGAGCTTGATCTATGGATTTCAAAGGAGGTTGGGATCAACACCTACCTTTGGTGGAATTTTCTTATAATAATAGCTTTCACTCCAGTATTCAGATGGCTCCTTATGAAGCTCTCTATGGAAAGAAATGCAGGACTCCAACTTGCTGGGATGAAGTTGGGGAAAGAAAGCTATTAGGACCTGATCTCATTGATGAAATGGCAGAAAAGGTCAGATCTATTCAACAACACATAAGAGCAGCTCAGAGTCGACAGAAAAGTTATGCCGACAACCGAAGAAAAGTCCTAGAGTTTGAAGTGGGTGATAAAGTGTTCTTACGAATATCTCCCTGGAAGAGGGTTATGAGATTTGGAAAGAAGGGGAAGTTGAGCCCTAGATATATCGGTCCTTTTGAAATACTGGATCGTGTTGGGAAGGTAGCTTACCGATTGGCGCTTCCACCGAATCTCTCTCAAGTTCACGATGTGTTCCATGTATCTCTCCTGATAAAGTACATACCAGATCCTTCACATGTACTCAGCTCAGAAGTTGTACCGCTGGAGCAAGATCTTTCTTATGAAGAACAGCCGATAGAGATTCTGGATCGTAGCGAAAAAGTCCTACGAAACAAGACCACTCGCTTGGTGAAAGTTTTATGGAGAAACCACCAACTTGAAGAAGCTACATGGGAGCTTGAGGATATGATGAGGGAGAAGTATCCTCATTTGTTTTTTGCAAAGTGACGAATTTCGAGGGAGAAATTCTTTTTAAGGGGGGTAGAATGTAACACCCGAGACTTTTATGTTATATAAATCATCAAAGGAATCTTTTTCTACACAACACTTTCTTGGCTTGCTTTACACGCAATCGCGACCTTCCTCGATAGCTTGCGTCGTACGCAATACCGAGTTTCACTAAACAACAATATGCTATTAAAACTAGCCGTTATGAATAGTAATAACCACTTTTTGAAATTTTATAAATTTTATTTTTCAAAATGGACTTCATTTTTGGACTCAGAATATCGAAATTAGCCTAGGGTGAAATTTTGGTATTTTTCTGAAAACTTTCAATTTTTGATGAATAGTGAAACCACTAAGTGGTAGGTTAAAAACTGAATTTTGCATAAAACTTAATTTTACCGCTTCTGTGAATGGAATTTCAAAAATCCGAGAGACACGGTTAATATCAAGGACTAAAATGTGGTTCAATGAGATGAAAATAATTTTTTGGTGAATAGTAATTTTTTACTATTTTTACCGCGGTTAATAGTAAATAGGGTAACAAAGGGTAAATATGATATTAATATTACCCTAACACATGTCCTAATTCTATTGGACAAGTGTAATTCGACCAAAAACAAACATAGGAATAAAATATGACCATTTAGGCCCACTTGGATTAGATTAGGACATTTATTATTAATTTATTTAAAGAAGGGTTAAAATAGTTAAAATCAAAGTTTAATAAGTAAATCATTTTTAATATAGGGTTATACATAAGATAAATTCAATTGTAAATATTCATTAGAAAGATAAAAAGATTTCCTACATGATGGTATTTTATTTGTAATTTTTAGACATCAAATAATTTAATTTATTTATGACACAAAGATGATGCAGTAATTATCTTATTAATAAAATATTGACAAAATTGATAATATAAATACCAAAATAAATGTAATTTGAGACTTTTTATGAATTCCACTAATTTTATAGGTTACTATGATATATTAGTATTGATTTAATCAACTTGGTTCGAACATATAATTCTGTTATGACTTTGACAAAAATCATATATCAAATAGTGTCAAAATTGACACAAAATAGTTTTTAAATCAAATATTATATTATTAATTGTTATTTTATTCCTAAAAATCGAAGGTTCGGCCAAATGACTTAGATGAGGATATATATATTAATAATAAACAATTTGGGGTTCGTTTGGCATGTTATAGTAAGTGTATTAACCATATAGTGAAAGAAAACAAAAAGACATGGTAAAAGTTAAATTATTTAACTTAGAGTTAAATTTAATTGATAAGGTTAAAATAATATCCTAAACTTGTCTAAATTCTATTGGTTGATAGGATTTCGACCCATCCCCACTTTAGCTTCGAAATAAGACCCTTTGGAACCATTATAAACCGATTTTGACTTTAATATAAAATAATATTTTGAGATATTCCTAAGGTGCCCCTCTCCTCCCTTATAAAAGGGCACCTCCTCCCCCTCCTCCTCACACCAATTTGAGCACTCAAGCTCGGCCAACCCCTGCCATTTTCCCTTCTCCACTTCCCTAGAATAATCCTAGAGGTCCTGGGCTTCTCCAAAGACCAATCTTAGTTCCTTAAGTGGAGGATTCAAAAAGGCGTTCCAAAGAAGAGGTAATATCCATTACCGATCTTTTCAATTTCATTCTTCTTCAACTTCTTCTTATTTAGTTGTTTCATGATAAAGTAATAACATCAGTATTACATACATACTGATATGTTATTATAAATATGAAACAACCCTAATTCACCTTCTATCCATCCTACGGAAAAATGAAATCACCGCGCGGGCGTACGTACGGAATACCGTCTCCACGCCGTGGTGTAATCTATTTTCCACCATCACCTTACAAGGATGGGTATAATGGTGTAATGAGTAACTATATATGATTATTATTAAGTAATATTGATACTGAAATAATATATATATATATACTCCAATACAATTCAACGATCATAGGAACGATATCATCACTCGTGCGTACGTACGGAATACCGTCTCCACGATGTGATGCGACTCGTTCTACATGATCTTCATTTCATAATGATTGTATAAATGAATTGAATGAATGAATATGGTATATACTACACTAATACCATTCTGGAAATGAATTATCTATAACCTAAAGATAAGAATAAGAATTTATTCGACAAAACACGCATAAGAACAAAAAGTTATAAAGACCCGAGTAACAAGTAACAATGAAATATTACTAACAAGAAGCTAATAATATGACCATATATGATCTCATATCAATATGTATGATTCTGGAATAAGTCAATAACATTATTTAAACCATTATACAGGATCTTCGGACACGAACAAAGCAAATCGGACCTAAGGTAAGGGAAATATCACAATCTCATTTTTATCCGAGATTGTTTATTCGTAAGTATTTACTGGGGTGTATTTTATCATCCACATCCATGTTTCATAAATATGTAATATTATTTCCATCCACCTACAATTGTTTAAACCCATTTTTACCCTTCGGTGAGTTTTTTGTAAAAGAAATGAAAGGAATCTTTTGTCGTTTTTCGTACGAGGTACTTTTTGACTTTTCCGACAAAAGTACGAAGAATGTTTTTTTTAACTTATACGGCATGAATGGATTTTTAAAACATTACTTAAAAGAAGCTTCCTTTACAAGTTTTCAAGTTTATTTTTAATCAACTTCTTTTATTTTAAAGTTGTATGACATGTTATGAAAGGAAAAATGTTTTTGAAGAAGAAAGGATATTTTCCTCAAGAATTCAATTCAAGTGTTTTATCAAAATTATTTTCCATCTAAGATAATAAAGGGTTCTGTTTCTATCCATATTTTTACATTGGTTTGACTATGTTGTGATGGAATTATGTTTATGAATTCCTTTATCATATATGAATTGATTTATGATGTCACGATGTTTCAAGAATCCCATTTTTGTTACATGTGTTATGCGATGATGCATGTTTTATGATTATGTGGCACACATAAGAAAGGATTCATTATAAGATGGGTGGGACCTATATCTCCCTCCAATGCATTGGGTAATGATTTTATATCTCATGAGATAGACATGGCTGGAACGGAAGGTTATTTCGGTTCAGTGATACAGGACTGAAACGAGGAGTGAACTCGGTTCAGAAAGGGACTTTGTCCACTAAGATAGTCTTGGCAATGAGTCATGACTAACAAGAAATGATTTTCCATGATTATGTGTTCATGCCACAAAGATTCAAGTTTTATGTTATGATTATGGGGATCTCATTTTCACTTCTATGATTTATTCCATGTTAAGATATTATGATCTCTTTTGCAGGTTTTGATTTTCATAAAGATATGATATGATTTTTATTTCCTTTATTTGCCCTTGCTGAGCATTTGAGCTCACCCTTTTATGTTTTCTTTTCCCCAGGTCAGGAAGATGGATATTAAGTAGAATATGCTAAAAGGGACCCTAGATATGATGAAATAAATGGGAGACACTGTAGAAGATTTATGAACCAGTTGTTTATGTTTCCCCAGTTTCTAAAGACACTATACCTATACGGTCCTTTGTGGTTTTGTCATATGTTGTAATAAGAGTGCTTCAATTTTGAAGTATTAACAATGTATGTAAAGTGTGGGTCGTTATAGTCCGCGCGACTCCCCTTGCGCGCCGGGCCCGATTCCGCGCCCGAGAAGAGAATTCCGCGCCCGTGAACCGGATTCCGCACCCGGGGTTGCCTATAAATATGAGGCGACCCCCGACGTTTTAAAGGTTGCTGGAATCCGAAGCGTCGCTCATTCGCGCAATCCAACCCCCTCCGCGCGCAATGCCGATCTTCAGGTAACCTCCTTTTTTTCGCGCAAGAAAGCCTCGGGGTTCGCCTTCGCGCGCAATCCCTTTGGCTCCTTTCTCTTGAGTAACGCTTCACCCTAAGGCCTTCGCGCGCAAAAGAAGCCTCTTGCGCGCAATTGCCCCCCGGGTGCGCGCAATCCAGCCTGATTGCGCGCACCCCCCATTTTCAAAGTGGTCATTCATTAAAGAATGAGCTGTTGCCCCCGCGGGCTATCCGAAGCTCGGTGCGCGCAATCTCGATCATCCGCGCGCAAAGCGCTGGCCCAATTGTGCGCCAGCCCGACCTTTGCGCGCCGACCCGCGGTATTGCGCGCAAAGATACTCTTTTGCACGCAAACCGCCAGGGTCGCCCCCTTTGACCCCCTTTGGGTACCCGCCTGCGTGGCGCCCGATGGTCCTCATCCCGGGTGCCCGCACCATGCGTTGTCTTTCCGTGCGGCCCTCCAGGCTCGCGCGATGTGACATGGACCTATCGGCGGCTTATACGTCCCGCACGACGTTAAACTGCATACGTCCCGCACGACGTTAAACTGCATTCGTCCAACATGACGTTAAACTGTACTTCGTCCGCACCGCAAGACGTTAAACTGCCAAGTGTTTCATCCAACATGACATTAAACTGTACTTCTTCCGAGCTACAAGACGTTAAACTGTTCAGCATACGTCCAAGCTGCATGACGTTAAACTGCCTAGCCCCCATCGTCCGCGCTGCAAGATGTTAAACTGCCAAGCATCTTCGTCCTCAACACACGACGTTAAACTGTACTTCGTCCGGCAAGACGTTAAACCGTCCGCATCACCCGATCCCGTGCCCCGCACGCAGGGTCCCCCCGGTTTGGATGTGGCCCCCACCCACTCGTCTCTGCAGGGATGTCGGGATTGGAGTGAACTTCGCCCATGGGGGTAGAGCGTTACAGACGGAACGAACTACGTGTACTTTGATCCTTGTCTCCTAAACAGGGTACGTAGGAAGCCTCCCTGAGGTTCAAGCCCACCACCTGGTCGTCCCGGTCGTATTCACGTCGGTTCGTCCATCAGTGGACCCCTCTCGGGTTCACATTCATGTCGATTCACCTATGAATCTGCCCTTGGGGACTGCACGTGTGTATCTCCATTGTGCTTCCCCATAGCCTCGACCTCTGCGTGAGTCGGCTTTTCATCGTCCAGCAAGACGATAAACTGCGATCCACCCACTCTGTGCGTGCCGGCAGCCTCGACCTCCTCGTGAGTCGGCTTGCCAACGTCCAGCATTACGTGAAACTGTGATCCACCCGGCCGTTCCATCCCCCTCTGTGCGAGGTGGTTCGGTTCAATCCTCCGCCCGGCGGCCTCGATCTCTTCCTGAGTCGGCTTGTCGACGTCCAGCATGACGTTAAACTGTATATCCGAACTACGCTGACTTTGATCCGCGCTAACGCGCGGTACGTAGGAAGCCCCTACGGGGTCCAAGCTCTTCACTCCCCCATCCATCCTGATCCTTACCCGGGCCGCCACATCCCAGTGGGGTCATGCCATTTCACTCCACTCCACTTCACTCGGGAAGCCGCCCATGTGCTGGCCCCAGCGTCGGAGGTTCCCCGCAAGGGGTTCTGTCATCTGATCCACTTCTCGTGTTGATCAGTCCGATGTCGTCCCCGTTGGACGTTAAACTCGCGGCATACCCTGTGTTAAACATGGGAAGCTGAGGAAAACCTCAGGTAACACAGTTCCCCGCACCCAGCGCAGGATGCCTCAGGCCATCACGCCTTCGAGAAGCCCTATTAGGGATGGAAGACAGACATGCAGGGCCGCAGTGTCAAGACACGCCCCCAACACCCAGAGCTACCTGGTCTCCTCACCGCAGGTTGCTGCCCCGACCAGACCCCTTAGAGCGTCCGGACGGAAGCAGCGTAATTAACCGGTGTCCATGAAGATGTGGCGCCGGGAACGAGATTCATGAACATTCTTAAGTCTATGAGGGAGACCCAGATTAGGCGACGAGTTCCGAGGAGACGTCCACGGAAGGAGGAGCCGACATCCCATCATCCCGGTTTCGATCAAGGAGCAGACGTCCCTGAATAAGGGACGGATGCCGCCCGCCCTTGGAAAGCGGGACTGCGGGGCCACAAGCCACGTACCTATCCCCTCGGGTCGACGGGTGCACGCGCGAACGCGTCCTAGCGGAACAGCGTAACCCGAAGCTGGGGACCTCGATATCTAAGAGATGAAATGATATTATTTCATTATTATAATGGTTTGGTTGGTTCCATTCTAGGATGTTGTCGACTACTATTATCATAGGGTGACTTTCACATCACTATAGCACATATCATTTCATCATAAGGTAGAATGGGATGTTCATGTGGGCAGGGTGGGACTCGAGCATCATGGATTGGGAGGAGATACAACCATGATTTCTAGTCTATATCAAGATGACTAGGTGACTTCACAGATGGAATTTCCTCCAGGGGTGGATCACTTCACGGATGTCTTTCCAAAGGACTTTTCAGGGTTTCCTCTATAGCGAGTTGTGGCCTTGTTTTTTGAGCATGTTTAGGAACGACAATGATGTCCATTCTTCCTTTTAGGATGGTTACACCCGAGTTACAGGATCTCAAAAAGATGTTGGAGGAGTTGTATACTATGTGTTTCATCTGACCTAATACTTCTCTTTAGGGTTCTTCTTTTCTATTTGGGAAGAATTCAGATGGTACCCTCTAACATTTTGTGGAATATAAGAAGTTGAACTAATTGACGGTCAAGAACAGATATCCCATTTCTAGGATTAATGATCTTTTTAATTAGCTTTGAGGAGCGTGGGTGTTCTCAATGTTTTGCGTGAGATTCGGTTATCATCGGTTGCATGTTCAACCATATGATATACCTCTTACAGCCTTTCAGAGTAGGTATAGTCTATACGAGTATGTATCTATGTCGTTTAGTCTCACAAATGCGCGTGAAGTTTTCATGGAACTAGTGAACTATGTTTTCCACCCATACTTGTATTCTTTTGTCATTGTCTTCATGGAAGATATCATAGTGTACTCTAAAACTTGACATGACCATGACTACATCTTGATATCATTTTTAGTAAACTGAGAGAGTACTAGTTATATGATAAGCTCACATAATTTAACATTTGGATGGACCAGATTCACTTCATGGGTCATGTTATCTTAGAGATAGGAGTATAAGAAGACCCAAATAATGTTAGAGTAGTAGTTTCCTAAGATAATTTGAAGAACGTCTTTGAGGTAAAATGTTTTATAGGGCTGGCCAGATACTACAGACGTTTCATATTGGACTTTTCATGCTTAGCGGTTCCACTGACGGACAGGAATAAGAATGGTGTGAAGTACATGTGGACAGATTCTTGGGATCTAGCCTTTCGGGAGTTGATTGGGAGGTATACATCAACCCCAATCCTAATCATTCTAGATCTAATAATGAGCTATAATTTGTATGGTGATGCATCAGGTATTAGTCTGGGAGATGTGATTATGCATCAAGGAGTTTATGTGCACGGGTCTCAGCAGTTGAGGCCACATGAGAGGAATTAACCGTCATATGATCATGAGTGGGTTTTAGATGATCATGACTTATGATGTTGGAAACATTATCTTCTGGGACATCATATTGGAGTTTTCACCGACCAAAAATGTCTCAAGTATATCTTCACTCAGTGTGACCTGAATTTGAGATAGTGAAGGTAGGTTGAGTACCTTCATTCTTTTGATTTTGAACTTACCTATATGCCCTGGAAAGGTAATGTTGTGGATGATGCATTGAGAAGGAGTACTCTGATAAAGGAAATTATGGAGGCCATCAGTGAGTGGAAGATTATGTCTATGATCTCTAAGAAGCATTTAGAGGTTCATGACATAAAAAAGAAGATATTTATATCTTCTTTAGTAGTTACCTCTACTCTTATTGATCGAATGTGAATGAGGATACTATCAGATTTTGAAAGCCTGGTCCTGTGTGATAGTGTGTCAGGAAAGGACCCTTTTCCTAGATAGACCATAACTGAGGATGAGATATTCTATTTTCATGGGAGTGTATGGGTGTCAGCAGACATATGTGAGGAGATGATGTAGGAATTTCATTCCAACGTTTGTGTAGTTCATCCTGAGGTATCCAAGATGAATTTTGATCTACACCGTTAGTATTGGTGGTCATGTATGAAGAGATATGGTGATGGTTTCTGGATGAAGTGTTTCACCTGTCAGTAGGTGAAGGCGTAGCTTCAGTGACCTACATGGATTTTGCAGTATTTAACCATTCCCAAGTGAATGTGGAATGGTGTCACAATGGATTTAGAGATAGGATTAATGAGGTCACCTTGAGAAAATGAAGCAGTTTGGGTTTTCATTGACATGCATACGACGGGTTCTCACTTCTTTTTGATCAAGTAGACATTCAGTGTTGATTAACTGGGAAGACTGTACATCCGAGAGATTGTACATATTCCTGGGGTTATACACTCCATTGTTTTAGATAGTTACACTCATTTTACTTTTCTGTTCTAGAATGGACATTAGAGGGCTTTTGGTACACATGTACATCTCAGTACGACTTACCATCCCAAGTCATATGGCCAGTCCGAGTGTACGATTCAGGTGTTTGAGGACATGCTTCGAGCGTGGATACTGGATTTTTTGAGGATATTGGTAGAAGAACTTACCTCTTATTGAGTTTTCCTATAAAAAAATTTTCAATTATATAATCAGATGTAACCTTATGATCCCTTGTACGGTAGGCAATGTCGATCACCCTTATGATGGATGGAGGCAGGAGAGGAAGCTACGTTGGGCCCTCATCTTGTCTAGGAGACCATAGAGTAGATGGGGTTGATTCAGAAGAGGATGGATACTTTACAGTCTCAAAATAATTCTTCTACTGATCGAAGGAGATTACTACTGGAGTTCTAGGTTGGAGATCAGGTTTTCCTTTATGTTATATCATGGTTGGGACATCGGAAGATTAGGATATAGTGTTATCTTTCACTGAGGTACGTCACACAGTTTGAGTTTTGGGAATGTTTTGGCTGGTTTCTTTTCAGTTTCAATTAGCAAATTGGTACTAGGATATGCCTGACCTCTTTCACATATCTCATCTTCGCTGTTACTTCTCAGAACCATCTCATGTTTGTCAACTAGAAGAGCATGACTATGTGGTGGATGTATCTATCGAGGATCATCTTATCTGGATTTTTTATCACAATAAGATGTTTCTCTGTGGCCAGTATGTTCCTCTATTATGAGTACTATGGCATCATGGGATGTTACAAGATGATACATTGGAGAGGGAGGCCGATGTATGGGCGTAGTGTCCAGAACTGTTTGAGGAATCATCTTCTACTCCACATTGCGTGGGAAATTCCTGGACAAATTTCAATAATGGGGGATTTTTGTAAGAACCTGGATCATCCTTTCAGGTTTGTTTTTCTTTTCTAGTTGATTTTTTTAAATAGAGTATTTTCTGGAAATTTCAGGAGTACATGTTGTGTAATTATAAGTACACGCCATGTACTTGGTTGCTGCAGGTGATTGTGTATTGTCTGTGTAATGGTCGAGTACATGGTCGTGTATGGTGACCTAGATGATGCCTCATGTGAAGGATAATTAAGGAAAGTACACACCGTGCACTTATAAATTACACACCATGTACATTATTTTTATTTAATTAAATGGACTGGGGTCACGTCTGATAGGAAAAACAATCTTCTTCTCGACCTATCTCATCCAGGAGCGAATGAGACAGTTGGATCTTCACTAAGCCCCAGACTCTCAGTTCATCCTCTGAATCAACCAACGTTTGTTGTCCTGGAATCTAATCCATGGTTTCTCCTTTATTCCTGAACTTAATCTCTTGGTTTATCCTATTTCACGAATTATCCATAGTTGAACATTTTTTTGTGTTTTTTAATATATGGAATTCTAGGGAAATTCAAGGCCTAAGATTCATGTATATCAATCTCACAACACCATGGTAGGTGGTTTGCACCTTTCAGTAGTTAGAATTTCATTTATATATGAAAAGGTTACCAATACCCTTGAATGGGGTATTGCGAGTTTATGGTTTGTAGCCTTGTTATTGCCTATAATGCCTTGTTTGATTGGATAGTGGTTAATTTTTGTGAATAGGGTTAACTTTTCCATGCTATTTATGTATTACCATTTAATCTTGTGTTGACCGTTTGGTCGATCATTCATGTTAGGCTCCACTATTTTCCATGCCTAGTATTGTAAGATGGAGTGATTTTATCTAACGTGATGGGATATGCTATAGAATATTTATCCAAGTTGCTCTTGTGGTTTACTTTAGTTGGCCTATATCATTGTGCATGTTTAACTTACACAGGGATTTGAGAACCTAGTGTAGTAGAAAATTGGGGGAATGGATGTTGTGGGCCTCTCTAGAGTGTGTATTTACTTTTACGTTGCGAGACCATAGAGGGGTTGAACGTATGTGGTCCCTCGGAGTGTCTGTAGTTCCATGTTTCTAGACCATAGAGGTAATTTGATGTTGAGTGCTTCCCCAGAGATTCTATAGTTACTGATATGAGACTACATGGGGAATTGATGGTGAGTACTTCCTCAGAGTGTTTTTTTCAAAAGTTGAACCAGAGGGGTTAGAGTGTGTGTACATCCCAAAGGGTTTATTATGTTTTTTTGGTTGAACCAGATGGGATAGGATGTGATTACTTCCTAGAGGGTTACTTGTATTTTGATTAGGTGCTTTATTGATATATGGATAACAATGAAATTGAAACAGTGGGGTTGTTTACTTTTGTGTGTGCCCATATTTAATTATTCTTTTTGATTTTTTTCCTACCATATATATTCACTGACTATTATGCACAAATCATTAGGAGGTTGCCTACTGGGATTTGTCGAACACCCAATTTTGTTTATTCCATTAGGCCCAAACTAATTATATTATTGCAGTTATAGATAAGGGAAAGCTCCCTTCTTCCCCAGGTACTTGACTGCTTTGGAGCTGGAGAGCATGTGACCATACTGAGGCTTGCGATGTTGAGGAGTTGTTTACTTTTTTTTTCTATACATTGGTTTAGTACTATATTTCAGCATTGTGATGTGTTTGGTAGTTTTCCTAAACATATGTATCATGCATCATATTCAAGGATGTGCTCCATGTTTTCATTCCAACAGTCTTCTTCTGTTTACTTTTGTATGGTATTTTTATTGCTTCCACTATTTCTATCTATTTTACATCCAATATGTTACTCTCCCAATGAGGGCATAGTTTCCCCATTATCACACCAAAGTCCCTTATTGTTAGTCACTATCCTTCTATGATTGGGGAAATGTGATTGAGGCCATGTGACCAACTGGGTACGGGGCACCTTTAGGCGGCACCCGGAACCAGGTTGTTATATAACACATCCCTAAATATTTTGGGATGAATTTAATTATACCCTTATCACCTAATGTTTTAATTTTTAATATTTAATGGAAACATTTCTATAAAATGTTTTTCATATTATTAAAATTATAGAGAGTGAAAAAAATGTCGAACACTAACTTTTGATAAGTATAATATTTTTTATATGGGATTAAAAATAGTATATATAGGACTATATATATTATTATTTAATTGTCTATATTATTTATGTAAATTTATTTTTAGTTATTATTATGGAAATTCTTATCATAAAAAATTACACAATAATGAAATAGTAATTTCTCAGTGAATGAAATAATCAATTATGTGATATTAAAAATATTAAAATAAATATAATTTAATTATTTAATGTACTCAAAAAAATTTACTAGTTAATATTACATATTATGGGTGTATTAAATGATTTTTTGACGTTATTTTTTTATTCAATTTCATTATGTCATTGTCATGAATAGTGTCAAAATTGACACTTGTGATGTTTTACTAAAATAATATTTTATTAAATTATTTAGAAATCATAAAAATGTGAAATAAGGACAATATGGAAGATATATTTTTGGAACATTCATAAATCCACCATTTATTGTTAAATTTACAAATTTTATGTAAAAAATTAAACCCTTTTAATTTGATAAATTTGTTACCATAGTTAAAATTAAAATTGGATAACTATAGTTAAATAAAAATGATATATTTAAAAATAATAACAAAAATTGTAAAAATACATTGGTGGGTGGTATTATAACCTTTAAATATTTAATATTCAAATAAATTCAATTTTGGTTTTATTTTAATTAATATTTAATTTAGAATAAATTAATCTTGTGAGAAATTCCAAAATTGACCATGTCCTCCCCTTGAAATTGAAACCTCTAATTCCCTATTATTTAACCCTATAAAGCCAATTTTCTCTTCCAAACCCTATCCAAATATCCACCCAACATCCATTTCATTATACTATATTCCTTACATAGGGAATAAATCTATCCAATTATGTTCTTTTGTTAATATCATTTGGAGATACCCAAAAAAGAGGTATCAACAAACGTTATTTATTTATTTCTTCCTAAGAACCATAAATTATTATTATTGAATGTCTATATAATAAACCATATATCGGAAATATACTGATATTTTTTTATATTAATTGTTCCTAGTACAATCACACACACATCCCTCAAATTGGATATGCAATCATTATTTGACTGTACGGCGGACTACCGCCTCGTGAACTGATGTTGTCTGTTCTACCATTTACATCTTTCATGGTTGGAAATAATGATGGAAATTATGGTTAAATATTATATTTATTATATTTATGATTTATATATGATTCTTTAATTATTATTTTACACATTACTTTATCCTTTCTATTTTGTCTCAATATGATAACATTATTTGTGGACGTGTGGACTACCGTCTCTCCATGGCGATGTGATTCGTTCACACATTACAAGGAATTAAATAAGTATGGTTGTAGTGAATTTATATGATATATATGATATAATTATTAAAATATAATAAAATTATATATAAATATATATATATTAAATTTACATGCTTTCTTTTAGTATGACAATAAAATAGAGACAACATTCATTCAAACATACGTCTTACTATCTCCATTATTATTGTATTTCATTAAATATCTCAATATTTTTTAAACTTATAAATAAATATTTAAATAATAAATATTTTAATTATGTAGTGTTTATCATTTTAAAAAACTATTAAATGAGGACCAATGTAATAGGACCAAAATTTTTAAATATCAATACCCATGTGATAAAATAAAGTGGATATTACCCGCAACATAACTTTATCATGGAATTCTTAATAAATGGGTAATATAAATTAATAATTATATCATATATGTTATTATATAAATAAATATTTTTGTTAAATAGATTTATAATAGACCTACATTTATTATAAAATAGGATTTAATGAGTATGGAGAGAGTCGAGGCATAGGGTAAGTGGTTTCCATCTCACCTTTTTTAAGAGATACAAGCCATGTTCACCACCTATTTGTTCTATATAGTGCATATACACCCCATAAATTTATTTTTTGAGTCTTATACTGAATAATATGGTATTTAAATATCCATATAGGTTTCTTTCTTTTGTAAGGAATCTTATTTGACTGATTACAAAGGGGTAAGCAGATTTCTAGTCTCACTTTTATTTCTAGAAGGCTTATTAAATATTCAACATCTTTTTATTTCAAGGGGTGTATATAATACTCATATATGTAATCTATTTTCATATTAAATACATGTATGGGTATTTACATATCAATTTTATGATTTATCTTTCATGTGGGTTACGATTCAAAAGTTACCATGTCGATGAGAGAATTTTGTCTTAATTTGAATTCTATGAGCTACATGGCATGTTATGAACATTTATTCTCTCATGAGTTCAATATATACCAACCTTTGACATGTTTTGTCATGAATATCCTTATTTTCAAGATATTATAAGTTTCATGTAATTTTCTAATCTCTTTGGATGGAAATCTGTGTTCCATCAAAGTATTGTTTTTTCTAAATTGATATAAAAAATTTTCTAATTAAACTTTTAATAATTTCCATTTTATTTTATTTCAAATATTATTAAAATTGTTTTAAAATATTTAATTATAATTTTATTAAATCAATTTAATGGAAAGTTGACTACTAAATGTTTAATTATTTATGAAGTGTTTTTCATAGAAGAAAATATATTTTCCTCATTAATTATTTACTATGATCTTTCAGAATCATTTTCTATTTAATATAAAATTATTTTATACTATTTATGTTGTAATGGATTTATTATTCAAGGATACTATAATTATTATTTATATCGTTAGTTTATGTTTTAGAATTATTTATGTTCTTGCGGAAAAAATATGTATTTTTTTCATTATTATACGGGTGGGATATATATCTCCATCCAATGGTTTGGGTAATGATAAATTTCTTATAATATATTAGGGTACACAATATGTAATCATAATCCCACATAAATATAGTACATATTATTAAATCATAACAATATAAAAAGTTGGCACACAATTGGTCATCCTAATCCCATAATAAGAGGGTAAACGAGGGGTCATCCTAAGCCCGAAACTAGATGGTACACATGTTATTAGACCAATCAAAACATACTATGAATTTATTCAATAGGATCATTGATATAACATATTATATGCTTATTTTTATGCCAAAAATTTCATTTATTATTCCATTGTAATACTCTAATGGATCATGTATTTTGATTCTCTTATGATTCTTGTCATATGAACTTCTAAAAATTAGTTCTATGATTCTAGATTATGAACATTAATATGTGGGTACTGTATTCAGATATTATAATAATACTTTAATATCCTTATTATCATTTTAGGATTTCATATATTCCATTTTTCCCTTACTGATAATATAACCTCACCCTCTATTAAGTTGTCCTCCCTAGATTATAATGAAATTTTTAATGTAGAAGTACTAAAGGGGAAGATCTTTGTAGGGGATGTTGAAGACATTTCACAAAATTAGAAGAATTTGATCCATGTATCCAAATTCATTAAAATAATAAGGTCTTTCGGGATTTGTTTTTTTAATATATAAAATATTATAGAAAAAATATTTGAAGTCAGTGTTTGAAAATAATGGGTCGTTATAGTTGGTATCAGATAAAATGTTTAGTCAGTCTTTGGTATCTCAGATAATAATCATTTAGGGATATACCTACTGATATTTATAAGAATATAACTAGGGATGTATCTATGTATGAATATATTTTGTTATATATATTAAATTATGTATCATGATGTTGGAATCCTATAAGTAATTTTTCAGTATTATGTGTTATTCATTTTATAAGTGTTGGTCACACTATGCTTTATGGTTATAGTCAACAGAGGGAACAAGAAGTAACAAGGTAAACTTTAATTTTTCAAACGTGGAATGTTTGGGAATAAGTTAAACCAATGTAATTAGAGGAAATCAATATAAGACAATCATGAAGGTGGTACGAGTATTGGTTATACTACTAGGGATAATGAGACGACAAACAACATGTGAAAGGTATGGGATGTTCGAATTTTACGATTTAAACTAAACATAACAATCATGAATAGATTTTGGTTGGTCAACCATACGACATTATTTATATTTCATATTATATGAAATAATAAGTTGATGAAGCATGAGTAATGGATTAATAATAATTTTTGATGATTTATGTGTATATGTTCTGTAATTAAAAGATTCTGTTATACACATCATGAAATATATAAGTATTTTTAGTGTATGATTTCCATTAAGGATTGAAAAAAATAAGTTTAATATTTTTAAAGACATTTAAAAATGATTCAATTGGATAGTGATATTAATGGGAAACACATGTTTAAATTAAATATATCCCGAAATATGTTCATATTGTTGAGATAATTATGTTTGGATAAAGATATGTTAGATACATATAAGTAAATTGGATAGTACTAATTACCTTGTAAATGATTAAGGATTTTCTGGTTAAGTGGTTAATGGTATCACAGATGGATTTTAAAATGTTTTTGAACAGAAGTATTGTTTCTAATAATCTTTTTAATAATAAGGAATACATGGTTTCAATAAGTATTGATGTTAGTTACTGCGTTTCAACAGAATACCTGGTAATGGTATTCAAATTTTTGGTATGTGACAAACAAGATCTAAATTATGATATATGGGGGGGTCAATGATAAGTTTATTTTTGAGAAAATTAGTGACCTTATTCCTAATCTTTTGGAATTTTAGAATTTACAATGGTTATAAGGATACCCATTTAATGAATGGTTTATGTCAAACATCTGATGAAGTTTTGGAGATTATTGTTATATTTTGACATTTAAGGATTTATGCATATTGGATAACATGTGATAACTTATTTTTGTGATTAAGATATATTAAATGACCTATCATTAAATTTATGGATCTCATGATATGTTATTTATTCATGATTGTAAAATTCACATTGATTTCATATAATATGAGATGATGTCGAAATTGACCAAGACACAAAAAATTATGGGGTTATCATAAAATCATGTATGTATATATTCTCATTAAATTTTTTCATTGTAAGAAAAATTGTCTTAAAATGTAATGCCCTGACCCTAGTTACCCAAAGTTGGTGCATTATTTTAATACATTGGCATGATTACAAGGAACTAAGTCCCAAAGAACCGATCAGTTTAGTAGTCTTGGAAACACAAGATATATTCATAAGTCTTACATTACATCATAAGGTAAAAAAACTACAACAACATCTTGTCTTCATATCCCCTCACACTATCCCTACAGGTCATTCATAAATTACTTCTTCATAATCCTGGGAAAAATAAAACATTGAAAGGGGTGAGCTCAGATGCTCAGTAAGGATAACATTATATGAGAAGCTTTCATAGATAAACATAAACACTTAAGGCAGTTTATAACTAAAACTGAAGCCTTTTAAACTTGAACTTCACCATAATATGGCAAAGTTAAAATAAAATAATGCCATTTACTTACTCACATGGATATTATACTAGTCTAAAGATCACATACAATATCAATAACCACTTTCATAATGATGGAATGCATAATGCCAGACTATCATTACCACATAGCCCAGGCCTCGTGCCAAGACTACAAATAAGATTTTTCCAAGGCCTTGTTCCAAGGCACTAGTTTTTCTCATGAGACCTACCGATGCATCTAGGAGCTATAGTAGGCTCCACCCCTCACTTATTAAGTCCAATGCATTCCTCATATGAACAGTGTTAACCATAACATAAACATTCGTATTAAAACTAGCATAAAAATGTCAATACTTTAACCACAAACCATGAATGGTATAAAAATAGCACATCCACAGTCAAACATAACTCATTTGATACAATATGGAAGATTGAATTGTATCACATTAACCTCAATCATGAATAATGAAGGATATTGACATAGATGAAAATAATCATCAAAACTATTTGAGAGAAATATCCCCCTTTTTCTAGAAATCATTTAAATGTCACACTATTTGTCAAGAAGCCATTTAAAAATAGATTTTTGAATCAAAGTGTCCCATAAAAAATTGAAACTTTTAAAAGGAGTTTTAATTTTAAAACTTTAATGTCCATATAAATAAATCCTTAAAACCATTTTTTTCAAACAAGGACATTAATGAGAAAGATTTAGAAGAATAAGTCTTTAAAACATTTAAAAAATTGGTATTTTAGTTTGAGTTTCTAACCAAAAGAGAGACACTTGAATACAAATAATTGAGGTAATAAAAACATTTTAATATCATGAGAATAATAGAATTCATGATATACTATGTCAAAGTACATTATATACACCACATAAAAGTGATTTGGTGTATAAAAACAAAGAAGTCTCAATGGAATTTAAATTGAGATGAAATCTCTCATAAAGGTCATATCCTTAAGTTTAGGATAAATCAACGAAATAGTTATGTGTGACAAATACACTAAATATAATTTGATATTCAGTGTAAATCAATCAAAGGATATTCACACATAATCTTCTAAAAACAACACCAATGAATTGGATGTTTAACTCAACAAATGGAGAATGAGTTAAAATTACTCTTATCAAATTCATATCGATGACTTGAGAAATTATCAATGGAGTTATTATGTGTATCAATAGTATATCCACAGGAAGGGGAGTGGAAATTATGACATAATCAAATGAATAGTGATTCCACACATAATCTTGTAGTAAAATAATCAATGAATTATGCGTAAAGCCGAATGACTGGAAATTGAAATCTCAAATTCCCTTATCGATTTGGTAACTTATGAAACATGCACCCATAAAAGAATAATCATACAATGATGATGTAAATTCCCATAAATAAAAGTATATTACACAATTAATACAATCATGGGAAGTACACATACACCACATGCAATAAATATGTGGTGAACAATGGAATTCTCATGAAATTAAGAGTGAGTTAAGAAACCCCTTACCTTGTACATTTCCTCGGTTGGGGGTAGGTTAACCTCCTTTATAATGTTTAAATAATTGTTATTAAATTATTCATGAATCATATACATTAGTATGATATCATATATGATCTTTTAACATTGCTTTGTTAATAATATCTTAGAGTTATCGTCGTTTCGGGTGTTAACTTACTCGTTTCCTTTTATATGGTTTGTTAGGTAAGCCATAATTGTCATGGATAGGTTGTACCTTATTCATATCCAGAATGATATAAGGTTCTTAAAAATTATTTTTAAATCATCAAATGATAATTATACTTGAATGGATATGATGGAGAATGAATCTCATCGCATTCGTGGAGACGGTAGTCCGTACGTACGCACGAGCGACAATATCATTCTTTTGATATTAAAATAATATATAATTGGATGGTATATCATATATAAATAATCATTATCATGTTATATTTATTATTTAAATGAGTTACACATCATTATTATACCTACCCAAATAATAATATATTGAATAACTATTACACCACGACGGGGAGACGGTAAGCCGTACGTACGCACGTATGGTGACATGTTATTCAAAGGGTGGATAGAATACTGAATATGGTTGTACCATATTTATAATAACATCACAGTATATATAGAATACTGAATATGGTTGTACCATATAATTCTCTTGGACTAAACTTAGATTTTTAGGAATTTAATATCAATTAATAATATAATATTTGTTATAAAAACGCTTTTATGTCAATTTTGACACTATTCAATAGTTTATTGTTGTGAAAATCCTTACAGAATTATTACTTAGAAAAAATTTAATTAAATCAATCCTAATATGTCATATTATCTTATAAAATAAATTCAATTCATCAAAAGACTCAAATTATATTTATTTGGGTATTTATAATATCAATTATTTTAAATTTCAACAATTATGGTAATTAATGCATCATCATTGTGTCATAAATAAATTAACTTATGTAATCTATAAAAATTATAAATAAAATATAATTATGTAGGAAATTCTTTTATCTTTCTAATTAATATTTATAGTCGAAAATCCAGCTTATATAACCCTATGTAAAAATTGTTTTTCTGGAAGATATATGCTTGTGTCATTTTTGTATTCATTTTAACATAATTAAAATTAAGTGTCCCTATCACCTACAAGTGGCTCCATGGGGTCCCAAAATCGACACAAATATGCCTATGATCGAACATGTATCAACAAATAAGGATAGGACACATTTTAGGGTAATTTATTATTATTATAATATTATTTGTTAACCCTTATTTACCAGATTTACCATTAACCATGGTAAATAAAATATTTACCGAAGTAATTATTCAAAATGTATAAAAATAAAAGTTAACTATTTACACAATTTGAACATAATGATTCCAAATATGTAATCCATTTTTCCAAATTCAAAACACAGAAGTGGCAGAAATTAATTTAAAATTAATTACCGTTGTTAAAACAAAAAACGTGTTTTTAAGAGATAATAACTATCAAAAGATTAATACTTGTTTATGTCTGGTTTAATTGTAAAATTATGTCCAATGACCAACATTGTATTAAATGGTAAAAAAATATTCTAAATATACTTTAAAACCACTCATATTCATAATTTATCACTATTAATTATTTTGATTAAAAAAGGTTCTTTGTAATTAAAATTTAGTAATTTTCACTATTCAGCAAAATATTAAAGTTATCCGAAAAGTACAAAAATCTCACCTTAGGATAAATTCAATATTCTGAATCCAAAAATGAAGTCCATTTTGAATTATAAAATATATATAATTTCAAAAACTAGGTATTACTATTCATAACGGCTAGTTTGATTGGTTGTGGTGTGTTAGAACTCGATGTTGTGTACAACACATGCTATCGCATTATTCAAAGAGAAGCGTACCGTAGAATCCTGGGGTGTTACATTCTCCCCACCTTCAATAAATTGTGTCCTCGAAATTTTTTAAAATTGTTCTTGGGAATATAATGGAAAGTCCCACATCGGAAAAAGTGTCAATAAAACTATCACTTTAAAATAAAGAAAGAGTGGTATAAAGGTCAACCAAGATAACCCATACTCAGATTCCATGTAGGAAAACATGGATATGGATGATAAACTAAGTATCAAGTTCTGATGGAGAGGGATAGAAATCATGATTAGGAGAAAGTTAACAATAAGAAAACCACAAACTTGTGTTGGGACTAACGGTCATTAGCCTCCTAGTAGGAAAGTAAACGAACAACATTTTTTTGTTTTAAGTTACATTCATTTATGATATTGACTAAGAATATAATGATATATACTTACATTTTATGTAGTGTTTCATTCTTTAATAAATTTCCACCACTAACTCATTTTTTTAAACGTTGAGTATTCAAGAAGACTTGGTCACACTGGAAGAGCTAGAATAAACTTCTATAGAATCACATGATCCATGTAGGATGAACTATATATTTACATTTCCTTTAGAGATTAATCAAAACCAAAATGGTTAGTACAAGATCTAATGATCCTCCAAAATGATATTCCTTGAGGGAAATAAACACTAATCTTAATTTCCAAAATTAAACCAACAATACCTCAAAGTTAAATAAATACCAGTCAATAATCAATTGTCCTTAAAATCCTTCAATATAATCAAAACTAATATTGAAAACCAAATCTTATTAAGAATGTAGTATTCCACGTTAAATTGTATCTCTAAATATCATTAATTAATCTTAAAGTCACATACTTAAAAGTAATTATCCTAATCATTTCCATAAACATCCCAAATCACTATAAATCCATAATAAAAACATAGATAAAAATCCTCCATTACTCTTCAAATGTAATCCCATACTATTCTATTTTCCTTGGGCATATAGTGTTCACAACAAAGCAAACAACTTCCAAAATAACATCTATCACTTAATCTCCAAATCATTTTCCTATACCAAGGGTATTCATTTAATAAGACATAAGAACCCAAATAATCTTATTATTGACCGATAAAATCATTTAACTAAAAATAATTAGTCACAATATCCGGGGACTTCACGTAGTCCAGTGGTAATTGATAAATCCCAATCGCACTTTGGTTGTGGGTTCGATTACCATAGCTATGTCCGATGTGACGGGTTGTCACACGGTCTGCGTGTTGTCCTTTTTCAAAAACTATATTTTATAATATTACCAAAATGAAATAAATTCCTCAAAATAACCATAACATAATTTAACCACAAATATTATCTCATACCTTGCATTTTCATCCCAAATTATGATAATTTATAATTTCCTCAAACCCAATGATCATATAAAACCAAATGATTATTTATAACTATATCCACAAGAGAAGAGATAATTCTTCCTCAAATATCATTCTCAATGGAAAACTGCGGGGTTACAAATACAAGAGAAAATTATTCCAAAGTAAACCCATTAACAAGGAGCACTAATACTTTTTAAATTTTTATCCGACCATTTATTTCCACATAGCTTTTTCTTTGACCATGAAAATATCCTACAGAATAGGGCATTCACTCGGGTAATGGCCAGGTCCCCTACATTTACGCCAAATGACTATAAATGAACTCTTGGGACCATTTTTATCTTCTTCCATAGTACTCTTCATTTTTCTTCGGCAATTCTTCACTTTATGTCCTTCCTTCCCGCATGTAAAGCATTTTCTTTGTCCCGTTGAGACACTTTCCTAGGTGTCTCCTTCCACATTTCCTGAATGATGGAAATCGAGGATTCGTTTCTCTATGGTCTCCACTGCTGGAGCTCTTATCATTCATCACTATTCTCTTCTTTTATGAGTCTGGGAATTGGTTAATATATATATTGTTGATCATATTTTTGGAAAATTGATTTGGCATAAAGACGATATCTTTTACGCCTATCAACATTCCATTTTTTTGCTCATATCCACCACCGTTCCCACCTTGTAAATCATTCTCAAAGTCACTATGAATTCCTTGGAATCCTGCCACTGACTAAAACCAGAAATCATTGTGTGAGTTACTGTAGTCATAAAATCATTTAGAGATTAACATGTCACCATATTCTCAATTTGAAACACATTTAGATTAACCAATGTCATTTACTCTCATCTTATATATATAATAATTCAAATCGGTTTGTAAAGAAAATGTAAATTATCCTAAGAATATCCCTCAGGAGTGTCGTAACCAAGAGTGCAGCAAGGCCCGTTGTCGTGCACCAGTTCCCGTTCGAGTCTAGCTCAAAGCGGTGTTTTTGGGTTTTACCCCTAGGTACATCTGTGCCAGAGCCGCCTTTACCTTCTCGTATCCAGACAAGGATGTATTGCTCGGAAAACTCACAAAATCTCTAAGATACCAAAATTCTAGGAAATTATTCTATACTAATCCTCAAAGTTCATCTTAGGTCTATGTTCTCTAATCAGAGTTTATCTAAATCTAGCTTCCAAGGTTTGTAATAAACTTCCTCTGATAACAACTGTAATGCCCTAACCCCAGTTACCCAGAGTCAGTGCATTATTTTATTACATTGGCATGATTACAAGGAACTAAGTCCCGAAGAACCGATCAGTTTAGTAGTCTTGTAATAACTAGATTTATTCATAAGTCTTACATTATATCATAAGGTAAAAAAACCACAACAACATCTTGTCTTCATATCCCCTCATACTATCCATGCAGGTCATTCATAAATTACTTCTTCATAATCCTTGGAAAAATAAAACATTGAAAGGGGTGAGCTTAGATGCTCAATAGAGATATTATTATAGCAGAATCATTCATAGATAAGCATAAACACTTAAGGATGTTTATAACTAAAACTAACGCCTTTTAAACATGAACTTCAGCATAAAATGGAAAGGATAAAATAAAATAATGCCATTTACATACTCACATGGATATTATACTAGTCAAATGATCACATGAAATATCAATAACCACATTCATAATGATGGAATGCATAATTCCAGACTATCATAACCACATAGACAAGGACTCATGCCAAGACTGCAAATAAGATTTTTCCAAGGCCTTATGCCAAGACCCTATTTTGTCTCATGAGACCTACCGACACATCAAGGAGCTATAGCGGGCTCCACCCATCACTTATTAAGTCAAATGCATTCCTCATATGAACAGGTTTAAACATAACATAAACATTCGTATTAAAACTAGCATACGAAATGTCAATTCATTAACCACAAACCATGAATGGTATAAAAATAGGACATCCCCAGTCAAATATAACTCATTTGATACAATATGGAAGATTTTATTGTATCACATTAACCTAAATCAAGAATAATGAAGGATGTTGACATAGATGAAAATAATAATCAAAACTATTTGAGAGAAATATCCCCCTTTTTCTTGAAATCATTTAAAAGTCACACTATTTGTCAAGAAGCCATTTAAAAATAGATTTTTGAATCAAAGTGTCTCATACCACTTTGAAACTTTTAAAAGGTGTTTTAATTTTAAAACTTTAATGTCAATATAAATAAATCCTTAAAACAATTTTTTTCAAACATGGACATTAATGAGAAATATTTAGAAGAATAAGTCTTTAAAACATTTAAAAAAATGGTATTTTAGTTAGAGTTTCTAACCAAAAGAGAGACACTTGGATACAATTAATTGAGGTAATAAAAACATTTTAATATCATGAGAATAATGGAATTCATGATATATTATGTCAAAGTACATTATATACACCACATAAAAGTGATTTGGTGTATAACAACAAAGAAGTCTCAATGGAATATAAATTGAGATGAAATCTCTCATAAAGGCCGTATCCTTAGGTTAAGGATAAATCAATGAAATAGTTATTTGTGACAAATACACTAAATATGATTCGATATTCAGTGTAAAACAATCAAAGGATATTCACACATAATCTGGTAAAAACAACACCAATGAATTGGATGTTTAACTCAACAAATGGAGAATCAGTTAAAATTACTCCTATCAAATTCATATCGATGACTTGAGAAATTATAAATGGTGTGATTATGTGTATCAATAGTATATCCACGGGAAGGGGAGTGGAAATTATGACATAATCAAATGAATAGCGATTCCATGCATAATCTTGGAGTATAATAATCAATGAAGTATGCGTAAAGCCGAATGAGTGGAAATTGAAATCTCAAATTCCCTTATCGATTTGGTAACTTATGAAACATGCACCCATGAAAGAAGAATCATACAATGATGATGTGAATACCCATAAATAAAAGTATATTACACAATGAATACAATCATTGGCAGTACACATACACCACATGAAAAAAATAAGAGGTGAACATTGGAATTCTCACGAAATTAAGAGTGAGTTAAGAAACCCATTACCTTGTACTCTTCCTTGGATGGGGGTAGGTTAAACTCCTGTATAATTTTGAAATAATTGTAATTAAATTATTCATGAATCATATATATTAATATGATATAATATATGATCTTTTAACATTGCTTTGTTAATAATATCTTAGAATTATCGTCGTTTCGGGTGTTAACTTACTCGTTTCCTTTTATAAGTTTTGTTGCGTAAGCCATGTTTGTCATGGATAGGTTGTAACTTATTCATATCCAGAATGATAAAAGGTTCTTAAAAATTATTTTTATATCATAAAATGATAATTATACTTGAATGGATATGATGGAGAATGAATCTCATTGCGTTCATGGAGACGGTAGTCCGTACGTACGTACGAGCGACAATATCATTCTTTTGATATTAAAATAATATATAATTGGATGGTATATCATATACAAAGAATCATTATCATGTTATATTTATTATTTAAATGAGTTACACATCATTATTATACCCACCCAAATAATAATATATTGAATAACAATTACACCACGACGTGGAGACGGTAAGTCGTACGTACGCACGTATGGTGACATGTTATTCAAAGGGTGGATAGAATACTGAATATGGTTGTACCATATATACAATAACATCACAGTATAAATAAGATACTAGAGTTATTATTTTAGAATTGTAATAACAAATAAAGAAAAAGTGGAAGAAGAAAGGAACTTGAAAAGGGGTGGTGAAAACATTACCTCTTCTTCGGGTTCTTCCTTTTGATTTGATCAAAAGGGCTCTTTAGGATGGCTTTCTGATAAAATTAAGGCCTCTAGGTTATAGTGAGGGAAGATGAGAGAGTATTTGGGCCGGGGTTTCCAGAACCAAAAGGCTTTTATGGTGTGAAGAAATGAGAAGGATGAGTGCCCTTTTATAAGAGGGGTGAGGGGCACCTTTGGAAAAGCTTGAAATATTAATTTATAATAAATTCATATTCGGTTTATAATGGCTCCAAAGTGGATAATTTAAATGTTAAGGTGGGGATGGGTCTAAAACCACTCAACCAATATAATGTAGACAGGTTTGGGTACTTATATTAACCTTATCTGTAAGTATTAACTCTAAGTTAATTAGTTTCACTTTTACAATGTCTCTTTGTATTTTTATATTATATGGTTAATAAACTTACTATATAAATCCAAGAGACCTACAAGTGGTCCATTAATGATACACCTATTATGAGATAAGTCTCTTGGACGAACCTTATATTTTTAAGAATTTAATATCAATTAATAATATAATATTTGTTTTAAAAACTCTTTTATGTCAATTTTGACACTATTCAATAGTTGATTTTTTTTGAAACTCATAACAGAATTATTACCTCTAAAAAAGTTAATTAAATCAATTCAAATATGTCACATTATCCTAGAAAATTATTGTAATTCATTAAAAGTTTGAAATTATATTTATTTGGGTATTTATAATATCAATTATTTTAAATTTTCACTATTATGGTAATTACTACATCATCATTGTGTCATATATAAATTAACTTATGAAATCTTGAAAAATTATAAATAAAATATAATTATGTACGAAATATTTATATCATTTTAAGGAATATTTATAGTCGAAATTACAACATATATAACCCTATGTAAAAATTATTTTTCTAAAAGATATATGCTTGTGTCATTTTTGTATTCATTTTAACTTAATTAAAATTAAGTGTCCCTATAACCTTCAAGTGGCTCTATGTGGTCCCAAAATCGACCCAAATATGCCTATGATTGAACTTGTATCAAAAAATAAGTCTAGGACACGTTTTCGGGTAATTTAATATTATTATAATATTTTTATTTAACCCTTATTTACCGGATTTACCCTTAACCATGGTAAATAAAATATTTACCGAAGTTATTATTCAAAATGTCTAAAAATAAAAGTTACCTATTTACACAATTTGAACATCCTGATTCCAAATATGGAATCCATTTTTCCAAATTCAAAACACAAAAGTGGCAGAAATTAATTAAAATTAATTCCCGTTGTTAAAATAAAAAGCGTGTTTTTAAGAGATAATAACTATCAAAAGATTGACACTTTTTTATGTCTGGTTTAATTGTAAAATTATGTCCAATGACGAAAATTGTATTAAATGGTAAAAATATATTATAAATATACTTTAAAACCACTCAAATTCATAATTTATCACTGTTAATTATTTTTATTAAAAAAGTTGTTTTTAATTAAAATTTAGTATTTTTCACTATTCATCAAAATATTAAAGATATCCGAAAAGTACAAAAATCTCACCATAGGCTAAATTCGATATTACGAATCCAAAAATGAAGTCCAATTTGAAATATAAAATATATATAATTTAAAAAATTAGGTATTACTATTCATAACGACTAGTTTGATTGGTTGCGGTGTGTTAGAACTCGATGTTGTGTACAACACATGCTATCGCATTATTCAAAGAGAAGTGTACCGTAGAAGCCTGGGGTGTTACATAAAATATAATTTTTTCATGTTATCTATGTTTTTTATTATATCAATAACCCTTTTCAACCATCTTCTGGTTTTATCTTTGTGATCATTAAAATTATACTAACCATGTTCTATATTACTCTCAATTAAAACTTGATATTAAAATATCTCTTCCATATCCATGTTTTTACATTCCACCTATGTTCACCAATGTGAAAAACCAAGTATTCAGATACCTGTTGAAATTTTGATGTTTCCTACTTTCCTACTTTAAGGATGTTTTTGTATTTATTTTTATGATGTGAGTTTCTTTGAAAGAAACATTAAATTATTAAACCATTTATAACGGATATGATTTTTTAGTGAGAAATTTATTATATGGGGGTAAAATGTAATCCTTCAAGGATTTATGAATATTTATTCTTTAATTTATTTATTCAGATGATTTTTTTCATTTCAAACAACATGGAAAATAATTTTTTATATTAAATATAAAAAATTATCTTTCATTATATACACCACAGTTTTGATCTTACGCTACACACAACATTATGTTTGGCTACTGTTACACACAATGTCGAGTTCTTTTCATATCATTCATGACATACACGTCCGAGTTACTCAGAACTAAAATAAACTATTAATATTGTAATTAAAATATTTTTATAGCTATAACCTATCCATTGGAAGGTCAAATAAAAAAATATTGTACAAATTATGAAAATATAATTTTAAAATATATTAAAGATTAATATTTGGGTTATCAATTATCCATAAATTAGTGTAAGAAATAATTGAAAATAAAGAAAATATTTTCTAAGAAAACTATTTTTCTATGTTAAAATGCCAATTTTTGTCAACAAATTAAACAAATCACAATTGATGAAATTTTATAATAAATTTAATTTATTTCATATTTAGTAAAAATAAATTACACACATCCAAAAGATTATTTAGGCATGATATAAGAATAAATCCAATTTTATAAGTTGTGACTTGGATATTCCTATTATATGTGTGGTCACCATATTCCTTGAGTGGCCAACTTTGCGGAAAATTCCTTCTCTTGTGGGAGTGGTAATGATGAGCCCCTGGTCATTTTCTCTAAGCTGGGGTCTTTACCTAGGGAGTGTATCAATATTGTCAAAGGGGATTCTCTTGATCTTCACTAATTTAGACCTCATTAATTGTTATATGCATTGTATGGATACCTCTCCATTTTAATAATAAAAAACAATTTTTTATCGATCGATTATAAAATTTACTTTGGTTAATACATTTATATTTCTAACATGATTCATGTATTATTGAACAGTGAAATATACGAAATTTTAATTGAAATGAACATTTTTGTATGACATTTATTATAGTTAAATTGTGTTTTAAATTGGTTTTAATGTATAAATTGTACAAATTTAAATCAATTAATCCATCGTAGGTCACTAGACCCAATTTCAAATTGAAATTGAATATAAATACATTTCAATCTTTTGTAATTTTCACTTTAAAATTTGATTTTCTCATTTCGTCAAAATAGATTAATTTTAAATTAATTTTATCAAATAATTTCTATTGAATTATAAAAAATTGATTAAATATTTTGGATAATTTGTTTTAAATTTTGTAAATAGGATCATTTTATTTTTGGAAAATGTGAATAGTAAATTTAATAGTATTTTTACTCATAGTTAAGAGTAAATCGGGTAATTAAGGGTAAAAATAATATTATAAATATTATAATTCCACTCAAACACTTTCCCAGATATTATTGGATGAATTTAATTTAGCCTTTATCACTTAATATTCATAATGTGATTATTTAATATGGGATTCTCTATAAAAACGACTTAGAAGTTATTAAAATTAATGATACTATCAAAATTTCACACTCTTACTTTTCATTAGTATACTATTTTTCATATGGGATAAAAAATAATATTTTTTAGACAAAAAATATTCTTATGGAACATCAAATTTTTATCTACATAATTTAAATTTATATTAATTTTTATGTTGAGAAATCATTATTTAAAATAATTACACAATGATGATGGTGTAATTATTCAATTAATGAATCAATAAATTTATTGATATTACAAATATTAAATGAAATATTATATTAATTAATTAAGGCAATGATGACATTTTATAATTAAATATGACATATTAAAGGTGCATTAATTAATTAGTTTAAATTTATCCTGGTCTCTTTATTATCTTAATGTAAAAGACATAAATATTGTTAAAATTTATATTTATGATATTTTATAAAAGATATTTTTTATTAAAATATTTTAAAAATCATAAAAATATTTAATAAGAAAAAAGGGGATGATATATGGTATTAAATGTCATAAATGTTCCTATCATGATAAAATTTACTCATTATAAGTAAAAGTTACATCCCCTAAATATGGAAAAATTTATTACTGTAGTTATACATAAAATAGGTTAACTAAGGGACAATCTAATTGATAAGATTTAAAATAATTCTAAAAATTGTCAAAAATATATTATTGATGATATTAAAACATTATCATATATTATATTCACATAAATGGAATTTTGGAGTTAATTGTATTAATATTGTTTTTATTATTAATTAATATTTTGAGAAATCCTAAAAGTCTCCTTACCCTCTCTTAGAAAGGGAACCTCGTATTATCTATTCTTTACAAATTTCAATACCTTTGTCTTAAAAAAACCCTATCCAAATATCCTAAAAATTCCTTTTGTTTATCCTATAATCCATACTTTTTAAACAAAGTCAACCGAGGAAGTCCATTTTAGAAAATGGAAATTAGATACCCAATAAAGAGGTGAGGTTATTCAACAAATGTTATTGTTTAATTTATTCAATAAACCCGTCAATTATTTTTAGTTCATGTTTATATAATAACATAAGTATCATATATATATACTTTTATTTTTTATATTTTCGTTTAGATATTAAATCCCAATCATTTCCATCCAAAGAGATATGCAATCATCTTTTGTGTGTACATCGAACTACTACCTTGCGAACTGATGCTATTCATTCTTCTATTTACATGATTCAAGGTTGGAAGTAATGAAGGATTTTATAAAATTTTTTATATTTATTTTATTTATAATGTATTTAGGCTTAGTTAATTGTTATATAACATATAACATCATTTTTCCATTTTGGGTAAACAAGAATGACTCGTTTGTTGATGTGTGGACTACCACCTCCTCATATATATATGATTCATTCACACATTACATAAAATATATTAAAGATGGGTTTAGTGAGTGATTATTATATATATGATATATTAATTATATATAAATTTAATTATATTATATATATGTATATATACATATATGTCATTTACTTTAGTTTATTTAATGTGATGAGAAAATGGAAACATCGTTCATGCATACGTACTATCTACTATCTCCATCAATAGTGTATTCCATTTTACATTAATATATTTTATCTAATATTATTAAAACATATATAATGAATAGATTTGATATTTGTTTAATTTTTATCATTCTAGAAATTTTCAAATACTGATATAATTAAGAGGACCAAATTTATAATAAATAAAAACACATTTGGAAAAAAAAACAAGGCGATTATTTTCCAAAACATAATATTAACAAAGAATTTTTAACAAACGGTTAATATAAATTAATAGGAAAAACAAATGGTATTATATAAATTTATATTTTTCTGTTGTATATTTATAATAAACCTATATTTATTATGCAATAGGTCTGAATTAGTATGATGAGAGTGAAGACATATGGTAAAGGATTTATGTCTTTCTTTTATTTTCCATGAGATATAGGCCATGTTCTAAAAGTATTTCTTATATGTTGTGTATATAATACACATGAATGTATTTTATGATTATTATTCTGAATATTATAATATTTACATATCCATATAATTTTTTTTCTTTCATGGGGAATAATATTTGAAAGATTATAAAGTGGTAAGGTGATTTCTTATCTCACTTTTATTTCTATGAGACATAATCCATATTCACCCATAGTTTTTTTGGTGTGTATATAATATTAATTAATGTATTAAATGATAATATTTATTATAATTATGAGTTTTTACATAGAAAATTTATGATCTCTGTTTTATTTGGTTTACAGTTCAAATATAGCCATATATGTTTGGTAATTTTGCCTCATTTTTCATTTTGATAGATATGTTATGTTACAAACATAAATTAATTAATGAGGTATATATAATAATATTTTTAATGTTTTATAATTAATATCCAAATAGTTACTGTATTATATGTTTCATGAAAAGTTATTCTCTCTTTTTTTAGAAATTTGTTTTCATTAAAAAAAATAATTTTAAAAATGTTTTCACAAATGTTTTTAAATTTAAATTTATTAATTTTCAAGGAAAAGGATTTTAATGATGTTTAAAATGTTTTTCAATGCTTTCATTATAATTTTTCGAATATCATATTCATAGAAAATGATTTTATTAATGTTTTATAATTTAAATAGTGTTTTTCAAAGAGGAAATGATATTTTCTAAATGAATTATATAAAATTACCTTTCAAAATTATTTTCCATTTAAGATAACATCATATTATGTTAATTATAAATTAATGGGGATAATGATTCACGAATTTTGACCTTATTCATTTTACGATATGCATATGTTTATGAATTATTTATGTTCTTTCGGCACACATTTGTATGGTTTTCATTATTTGATTGGTAGTACATATATCTCCCTACAATTATTTTGGAAATGAAAAATCTTATATGAGCTCAAAATGTAAATGGGAGGTCAACATAATCCTGTAAAATGATGGTATACAAGATTTCATCCTAATACTAAAATAATAGGGTACACATGAGGTCATTCTAAGACTATAATAAGATGGTATATGAGAGGTCATCAAATGCCCAAAACAATATGCTACCTGGGAGGCCATCCCAAGCACAAAGTAGGTACAAGGGCTATTATCCCAAGAATAACATAATATGATTGTATTGGTAGGTATCATTAACATAAAATATTCTAATATTAGGTTTATTCTACAAATCCCATGTTTTCTTCAATTATTACACTCTCATGGATCATGTTATTTTTTATTTAATGATTCATTTTTTATGATATACCAATATTTAATTCCATTATTTCAAATTACGATCATTGATATACTGGTATTCATTTAAATTGTTATGAAACTATTTTAATACAATTATTCTCATGTTATGATATTGTATCTTCCACGTTGAACCTTACTATGAATTTGTGCTCACCCTTTCATAAGTTTCCTTCCCTAGGTTATAAAAAATGGTTTTTAGTAGGACTACTAATTGGGAATATATTTATGGGTGATATTTAATATCATTTACCAAATTAATATAATGTGTTCCATGATTCCAATGGAACTAAACTAATACAGTCTTTGGGAATGTGTTTTTTTAATGTATTAAATATAATTCAAAATTTATTTCATGTATTTATACATTAAACATGGGTTGTCGTAAAAAAATATATTGCATCCTTCCAACAAATGGTGATCTATCCCATTCGTTGAAGGAGATAATAAAATATTATAAAAACCCACATGGGAAGAGATACACTTACTAGAAAGAGATTAAATGTGATCACCAACATTTCAATCTACAAATAGAAGAGGTATAGGAGAAAAAATATCCCCTTGAGAACCTCTGAATTAACAAAATTATGTTAGGGTTTAATGGTGGTGTTTATCATTTTATGACGGTATCCCAAGATTTTCTATTAAATTTTTAGTGAATTTAAAAACTAAAGTTGGATTTACTAGAGTGGTAGAATGGTTTGGAGTAACCATTGGCCTAAACCTTGTGCCTAATCCATGCAACTAGATTATTTCCATGTATTATTAACAAGGTAAATTTGACAATACAAAAGTGTAAAACCCTAAAAATCAATGTGTGTATCACTTAGAGTGGAGGTTTCACGGTTTGGGCAGACTATGTAACCCCTTCCAGTGGCTCAATATTGGGAACACAATTTTCTGTGGAAAACCTCATAGTTCACCCTAACTATGAACCAACAATGAAAAACCCCATTGGCTTCCAAAATTATAAAAGGACCTATAATGTTAACCCAAATAATAACCCAATAATGATAGAACAAAAAAATGTCAAGAAAATACTTAATGAAGGTAAATGGTTGGTACAACCTACCAAATATTTTCCCTTTCAGTCCCAAGAAATTCCATTAGGAAGATTCTATATCGAATATATGAGGAAAATTCTCACTCAGAAATACCTCATGGTCCCATGTCTCATGGAAGATTCTATATTGAATATATAGGATTTTCTTGTTTCCCCAAACATCATTGACCATTAATGAGGATAAAATCTCTATAATAACTCTTCAATAATATGAAAATCCAAAGGTAATTTACAATGTCTATCATATGATTGATACCATCACTATTCCATCATCATTGTCTAGAGAAATAACTAAATATTTTCTACCATCTCTTAGTCCAAAATCATCTCTACCAAGGAAGATTCAATACTAATCATACAATAGAATATATATTTACAAGGACATTAATACAAGGCCTCAAAATGACATATTATGATAGAAGATTATTATTTTATGATAACATGACCAGTCCAACATAGACATCCCAACCTCCAACAATGTCAATAATACAAGAACATAGCATGTCCTCATGAAACAGTTTTGATCATTCAATATGTTTTTTATTCTACAAAATATATTACAATCTCAAATTTACAAATGGTACCATTTCCTCCAGGAGGATAATCCAAATTTGAGAAGTGAAACAAAGATTTTGGTCTGAAAATATAATAGATGAAAAAACACACAAATAGAAAGTCAAATTCACAAAGAGGTTTTGAAAGTCCTCAACATTGGTTGTATCTTGAATGGGTATAATTTTATTTGATATGGTCATCATTTCTCTCAAAACCCATATCATATTTTTTCTTGAGGTGTACATTTCATCCCAAAAGTAAATTCCATAGAAATCACATCCCATATCCATGATGGTTTTGTATGTATATGATGAAAACATAATGGTCTATACTGAAGCGCATTGACCTGTTTGTATGTATAATAAATAAAAATAATATCAATGATTTCTCAGCTCAATCATGGCCACCAAAATTTATTTTTTATGTCATAGAGCATCATTATTATTATAGGGTGAACTCCTAAAAGGTAATTATGGAAATCCCAAAATATAGCCTTTTTAATAAGAAAAATTAGAAACAACTAGTTTTGGAGACATATGATAACCTCTAAATAGAAAAAACACTCACCAATGGTTACCCTTTCATATTTCGCGTAACTAATGACATAAAATTCATCATCAAAATAATTCTCTTAGAGAATAGCCTTGAGAAAATTGTTCCTTTACACACTTTCCTAAACAGCCTCAAACTGAGTCTCATAGACACCAAAATGCAACTATACTAAGAGATACATTAAATTCATCTATTCTCATGATTATTTCATTTCATGATTCATAACATTATTAATGAAATATTAAAAAATGACATTACCCTTACCATGGGTATATGATATATTTAAATCAAATGACCGCATACACTCCACCCAATACCTCTTTCAGAGGTTAAAATAATTTTGAGACAATATACAACTCATGTTTTGGTGGTAAAAATAAATGTTCAAACATTCACATGAATAGTTAATGAATCTAACTCTTAAGAAAATGAATAATAATATCATTTTCAAGATCATGGGTAAAATAATTCATCTCATATGGCCGAAGATAATTGGAACCATATGATTCCACATGATCACCATTTATAAGTAATCAACATAAACAAAACCATGATGTATCATAGATTTCCACATATACATAACTGGACTTGAGAAGATTCAACATAAGTATACACGTCAAATTCCATTTTAGCAAAAAAACAATAACTAATTTCTCATCCTAAATGAACTTCACTCATCATTGAGTGAGAGCAATCATCAGAGAAGATTCCTTTTAGAAATCTTAGCTGAATCTATGGAAATATACATGTAAACCCAATAATCTCTGAATCTCAAAAATATTATTTTCATTATACCATGCCAAAAAAGATATCATCTTTTCAGGATCAACTAAAATACCATGTCATGAAACAATTTTTCCTATGAACATTAATTCCTGAATCCAGAAATTACATTTCAAAATGTTTACATAAATTTGATAATTAATCAATATTTCCATAACTACTCTAAAAAGAAGAACATGATCCTCCTCAATATGATAGTAAACAATCATTTTATTCACAAATACTACTAAATATATGTCTTCGTAGTCATAGAATATATTATTCTTTAGTTCTATAAAAATTGCACCTGCATTAGTAACACAAAATTGAATATCAAGATACAAAAAATTGAAAAATTTAAACATAAAGAAGTTTGTATGAATTTCAAAAAAGAATTGTCCTCAACTAGCGATAATGATATCAAAGATGAATCTTTGAGAAAAAAATTTCACCTTTCAACTTGTCAAATTAATAATTAATCCTTAGAAACAGATATTTTTACTAGAATTTAATTGTTTTATTGAAGATATGATCAAAGGGGATAACAGATCAAGGGATTATAAAATAGTTAAGCCTAAGGGAATAACCTTTCATGATGGAAATATAACCAATAATAACATGGCCAATTTTTTTTAACAAATATATGATTTTTTGGGATAACTCTTAATTCCAAAAAACAGCTTACTGGATCCCCTGGCTCAATGTGTGATGTTGTGTAGTGTGCACAATAATAAGTTACTTCCATCTTCCCATGTGATAAATAATAGACCATGAAACCTAGAACAATACCTATAGATAATGAAATATGATTACTATGTTGGTATCCGCAATAGAAAATATGATATTGTTTCTATTACACATCTCTATATCATCCCCCGTAGCAAACTCCTCTGCCATAAATCAATCACCATGATCATAGGATGCACTAAAGGTGATAATGAATGAACCACACAGATCACAAACCATCAATACTCTATTCCTATAACCATTACAATATGATCCACCCATATTATTCTTGAATCCACTTGATGGGGGATTCCAGTGAATCCATCGCCGATGTGTAGTCATGCAATGTTAACTAGAAAAATCCATGATTGCATGCATGAGATTATTGAGGGAAGGATCCAACCTCAAACATCTAAGAATATATGCTAGATCAAATGCAATAAAAATCATTCTGGTGGTTGGATGTCTAGAAGACACTGTGTTTCCCTTTTTAAATTCCATGTTCCTTTACACTCACAAACAATAGCAACAAGATAATAAGAATATCCGCCTCAAATTATGTTTAGGAAAGTTTTTGATAACATCATTGAACTAAATAAGGAGGAATGTCACACCATTATAGACATTATTTATGATACCATAGAAATCACTCAGGTAACTCCATAAGTATTTATCTCATCCATATTAAAAAATAAATGATAGATGGACTCCTCATGTAGTTAAATCCCATAGGTACTCCTCAGAGCAATCTGTAATCCCTTGCACCTAATATGGTCATCAATAGGAATAGCTGAATTTCTTATCCTTCACACAAAGTTAATATATTTAGTAGGAAACTAGTTAAACAATATAAAAGGACCCAAAGAGTCAAGAGTCTTAAGAAAATGCCTAAAAATATGGTAATATATAGTTGAAAACCAAAAGCAACAATATATGTGAAAACACATTTATTAATCTCCACATTCCTATGTATATTTTTGAAGGAAGAACAATTTAGGTCATTAAATATTGAATTAATAAATAAGGGATAGGATAAGTCTTTACTGAAGGTAATATTAGGTTTCATGAACCCTGAAAAAATAGTGGATATCTCTGACCTAATTGTGGCTCTAAAAGACGATATCCCCTTGGCTAATGATCCACTATGATTTTTCAGGAATATATGTAATGTAAACATTATTTTTTTCCTGAATCTTGAAACCCCAACACTTAGATACCTTAAATTCATTCGATAATTCTTTTTGATGAATTTTCCCTAAGGGGTCTATCATTCCACAACTTCCCAATCCAATTTTTCTTACATACTATGCATCATACACAAGACATCCATGAGATTAATTCTACCTTCTTCTTAATGTCTGAAAATCCTATCACATGATTCCAAATTACATCTTCCATAAAAGTGGGAATCCAAAATGAAATCTAAAATATGTTTCTCAATATATTTGATGACCTCATTAGGCACTATGAATGTTGATATAACTTTCATAGGAATATAGGACAATGCATGATTTAACCATGTGATCATGCCACCAAAATAAAGAAAACAATTATTCTAATTATTAATACCATTATAAATATTATTGATTATCCCGTCATAGTGATGAATGTGAATCCTCCCAGGTGAGACCATAGATCCAAGATATTCCATGGGAAAGTTCAACCTTTTAATAACTAAGAAATACTCAACCATTGATACATGCCATAGTGAGAATACATAAGGAATAAAAATTCTAGTTTTATGATAAATAATACACTAACAAGTCCATGTTTAATCATCCTTCATGATTTTATTAAAATACTAGAGAGATGTCCTACTACTATTTATAATTAACACCATGTCAACCATAATGAATATATGTAAAAACCCAGTGTAAGCACCCATACATTGAAAATGTATAATATCACTAGGGAGAATGATATGATTTAAATAAGATTTTACGGATTCCTATACCATGATAAAAAGAGTGGGACAAAGTGGGTCTCCATGCCTCAAACAATTGACCATCTTCAAAAATATATACTTTCTACACATGAATGTGGAAAAAAGCATGAGGAACAAAAACATATAAAAAGTAGATCAGACACCCAATGAGAAAAACTAATTCAACCCAACACCTTGAGTATGAAATTCCATTTTACAATGTGATAATATTAATCAAAGTCATTTTTTATGAACACATTATATCCATAGAATTTAAAAAAAAATTTACCCAACCATTTCTTCAGAATGGCCTATGGCCCCCTAAATAGTGAGTCCCATAACAAAAACATGTTGTTATCTAGAGAACCACATGGTAAAATTAATAGACAATATTTTGTTGAGAATTTATTCATTGTCCTTCTATGGTTAATTTCACATGCTAAGGGGTAGGAATTGATTTAGAGATGTGGTATCATTGTCCTTTGGAATTAGTATCTGTTTGGTAGAACATGCAACATAAGAAATATTATTTCCTTAAAATAAGTCTTGTAGATCCTCGAGAAGATCCCTAGTCCAATGAGGCCACACATACATATAAAAATCACATAGAAAACCATCTTCCACAAGATAACTATCTGTGTTGAGGTAAAAAACATCATCCTAGGTTTCATCCTCCTTTTGTACACCACTTAGTATATTATTGGTAAGAGCATTCACTTCCCTTATAATGAATCCAAAAATCTCAGCCTAACTACATGGTTAACCATCCATCATAACATGATTAACATCTATGATAATATAATTCAAAATCGAACATTCATAACTCCCACAATCATTGGTTCCTGAGTATATGATCCTTCCTCCAAGTTAATATTTGGCCTAAGGGATGGATTATTTTCCCATTTGAAGTCATGGAGAAAGTTTGTTTTGTGGTCCCCCTATTTAAGGCATGTATCCACAGACTGATCAAGGTCTTAACTAACATTTTATAGAAAAAAAATCAAATATTTTATATCCTTTCTTTAATAGTATGTCAAAAAGAACCTCATCCCATTTTTATTTATGCCAATAGATGAGGAGATCAATATACCTCTTAATATTCTCAAGACCCTACCAATTAGAATGTATCCTACTATTCCATGAATAAAGATAACTCTATAATAAAAAAATATTATTATTTATCCAAACCCATGGGTTCCCTTTTATGGGTTTCTCCAAAGAATCATGCACTTCTTGTAGATAACTTGAGTCATACATCTCGGAGTTTGAAAATAAAAAGTTCTTACCTCCATCCCTTTCAATAGCCAAATTTACTATGAGTGGAGAGTTATCCACAGAATATGTGATGTGCTAAGGAACCTAGGAATTAGGGGATATCATTATGGTTGGGGAAGTATCTACAACTCCCCTTCTATGTAGTACACAAAGTGAATGGGTCTCATATATAACCCTGGCCCACCAATCCCATATGATACATGAATCTAGAAAAATACCTTCTAGACTTCCTTGATTCATTATCCCCCCACACCTATCCAAGATATCTATGAAATCTTTAAATATCCAACAATGAACCATGGTTTTGAGCCAACTTCAAAATATTCCATCTCACTCCAACAACTTTACCTTTAGGGGGCCTTGTACATGACATACAAAAATGATAAAAGGAAGGAAAAAATAACAAATCCTGATTATCAAAGTAATAAAATTATCTATAGATGCCACCAACTACAAGGAAAACACAACACTTCTAGAAAAAGTAAATATGCTAACTAAACGGTGCCCCAGGAAAACCATCCCATACACCAATCCTATTAGAAAAATACATGATTACTATAGTATACTTATCTGGTTCACGTTCTTCCAAAATCAAAATATTGCAATGGAAAAATTTCAAAGCAATAACATTTATCTTAACTAACGTACAATAGCCATGGGAATTCCAGATTAGAGAAGAACTCATTGAAAAATATGTATTGCAATGACCCAAAGATTTATCAATAGAAATTCATTTCTTATAATTATTTCATATAGTCTAATCACATAATATCACATTAATAACACAATAAAAACAACTGAATTAATGAAAGAAAATTTTTTATAGAAGTTATAGAACCTATACTAATAAAATTATAACTTGGAATTTGGAATAGTAATACGACCCTTATAAAAAAACAAATAATTAAATAGTAACAACTCCAATTAAATTATAAATAAAATTTAGTCATCTTATAATTGACAATATGATGTAATTAAATCATAGTATCTGTAGATATATATTTTACAAATTATTAACTAAGTGTTGGTATTTTTTTAATTCATAAATATTTATTTACACTTTTATGAAGAATTATATATTTTAAAAAAATATTCTCATAAACTTTATTCTTAAATTAATATTTTAATTTAGTATGAATATATTATATTTTTTTGAAACTTTTTCAATTTTTTTCAATGTTATTAAATCATTAATATTTTGAAAATATGTATTTTTATAGTTAATTATGATTTTAATTAAAAATTAAATTCATCATACATAGAAAATTATTTTCAAAATATGGAGTTCATTTTTGATTTATAATCATTTAAAAATGGTTACGATTATTTTTTTAGATTTTTTTGATATACATGAATTTTGGTGAATAGTAAAATATAATAATTTACTATATTATCTAAAAACCTTAATTTTCGAGTCATGGATGATATTAAAACTATGTAATCCTAATCTCATATTCTCAAGTTACTGATTTTAGTCACATGAATCATAAATATTTCATGTCATGAAAAAAAATAAACTAATAAATTAAATAATGAAAAATCACCCCTCTTCTCCACTATAAATACCACCACTCTCTGATTCTTCGACTCAGACAAATAAAGTGTTTAGAATTGGAAATTTTTTCCAATATTTTCCTCCCAATCCCATACCCCAAACCCAAGTTTTTTTTCCTTAAAAACACCAAAACCATTCACCTATAGAGCCTCTCAAGAAGAAGGAATCAAGAGGTACAACCGTCTTTCATTTACATTCAATTTGTTTTCATGATCCTTTATTTTCTATTATATACTCACCCACCCTCATTAAAATGGAATGAATACACTCGTAACATTCAAATAATAGAATTTTTTCATGGTAATATAATAATTCATCATTATATCTCTTATCACCTTCCTTTTATACTAAAAATCAATCATCGTGTGATATCTATTAATTTATCACATTCAAGGATAAAGAGTTTTCAATTTATATTACCATCATCAAGGTTTTTCATGAAACTATTTTTAATGTTGAACTAGAAAATAATATATGTATTATATATTTTTAAATATTCTATAATCATTATGTACACATTATATAAAATAATGAAACCAAACAGGTTTGTTGTGAGAAAAACTGCTCAAAATAAACCAAGCATTTATCATTAAAGTTTTATCAAATAATTCATATTCACCCAAAATAACCAAATGAATTTTATTATAAATTAACCATATTATGATCATTAATAACTTATAACATAAATTATATACTTAAATTTCCATTTTACATGACGTTACATACTCTTATATAAGTGAGTCGATCCTGAAAATTAAGAAAACTAGCTCACACGAATGATAAAATTGAACATCATAAATCATCTAAAGGGAATAAAGTAAATAAGTAAAATTATAATAAATAAATTAAGTGTATAAAATTTATTTGGATATATTTATTAATGAATTAAATTTTATTATTCAATGAAATAAGATCAAGTACATATCTGTTTCGAATATAAGGTAAGGGATTATACTCGAACCTTATTATTCCTTCGAGTTCTCTTCCTCTCTTTTTACCCAAATGAAATTATATATTTTTTGGAATATTTTATATATATTATTTAAATTTTCCTATTTCATGTATCAAGATAATTTTATCATGCTTATTCATGGATATACATGTTTTTAATTGGTTTCGTTCTCGATGCATCCAAATAAGCAAATTGTTTTAAAGGAACATCCCGAATTCTTGCCCACTTTCAAGTGAACTAAATAATCTATTTTAATGGATCATTATTTTTATAAAATAACTCATTTTAATTATGAAAACAATATTAGATAAATTATATATTTATATAATATATTATTCCCTTCACTCTTCAAAATTCTATAAGTGTTTTCCTTAAAACATCACTAAAATGTTTTATTTCTAATGTTTCTTAAAAAATCGGTTAACATTAATTTGACATCACATATCATGATATATGAAATTATTCCTTTATTAATCCCCATTTCTTATTTTATTCTTTTCTTTCATGTATAATTTTATGCTACAACCATTTACTATGATTTTCACATTATTATGATACCCAATTCATTCCCTGGTTAAACCATATGTTTATGTTTGATTACATATGTATTATTATTTATGTGGAAGGAGTATTCATTGAAATGGTATAAAAGATGTTAACAAATAGCACTATAATTCATTGGTTAATATTTAGTCTCATGAGATATTACATGCAACAGTCTTGGTGGGTATCCTTGATACATGGTCCATGTTCAACGGTCATGACGGTTATCCTTCACTTGTAATCCTCAATGTGAAAAGATCCAGGACTCATTCTAAATTAATGTTTTATGTCACTTCTACATTAAATTGATTCCATTATTATAATATCCCATGTTATATATGTTGTTATTAATTATGTTCCAGGATATTTTATATCATTATGTTACACCTTCTAACCCATGTGATAAGATTTATTCTTAGGATTATTCCCTTACAGGGATTAGTAGCTCGTCCCTTTTTTCATGCTTCCCTCAGGGTATCATATTTTGAAGTAAAGACATAAAGGATGGTAGAATATATTAATGTAAGGTAAATAAATAATTTTTTAGTCCCATGTTTTTTGTTTCTAGTACGTAGTCTTACAAACATGGTAGACTTTACGATCCTTTGATTTTCATTTAACATTTAATTATGTTCAAAATCATGTAACATTATGTGATTAAATTTGTGTTAACTATAGTTTCTATCAGAATAAGGTCTATTTTTTTATATATTTGGAATAGTAATATTTGTAATAACCTTATGGATTAGACTAATTATATGAAAACATCACTAAATTTTGGTAAGTATGGAAGATGTTATTTACTATGAAAATAGATCCATGTATTGATACTACAATTGGAAATGGTTCTGGCATAGAGGTACGTAGGAGTAATAACTCCAAAAAGGTGTTTCGGGCCTTACTCAAGGTAACCTAGTACATGAAAATAGGTCTTAATATGCACCTAGATTGAATCTCTTGTGGGAAATGCTTTGGTAAATTCATAAGAAAATTATGAACCATTATTATAGGAAACAAATCCCATAAGAATATATATTAAGAAATAGATCAACGATTACCTAGTTTGATACTAGTGGAATCATAAGTTAGGATTTACATTTCATTTACAATTTTATCCTTTTATATTTAAGGTTTACTTTCTTACATTGTTATTTTCTATGTATTTATTCCCCCTAATTGAACTTTTTTTTCTTTGTTAATAGTGGGAAATAGAATAACACATGCAAATAATCAACGTGATTGGAAATGTGATGATTACCCTAGTGTTATTCAAAATATGATAGAAACAGGTTCTTAACATTTTATGACCCCACTCACTCAACTGAATCATGTTATAAATAATGACATGAATCATGTGGAACACCCACATTATCGAAGGAAATATGATGTTTCCATTGAATCCTTAATGAGGCAAGGCCTCTCATGTTTAGTGGATCTTCTTATCCCCTTGTTACGGAAAAATGGATTAAATCACTTGAAAAGATATTCTCTATCCTAAAGTGCTTGAATGAAGATAAAGTTGTGTTGGTAGTCCATCCTATTTATAGGGAAGCTTATCAGTTGTGGACACTAATCAAAAATAAGAAGTCGAATGATAAAAATGATTCCTTTTAATGATAGGAATTGATGAAAAAATTTTAGAAATTTTTTTCCCTTCAACCCTCCATCTAATGATAGAAAGGGAGGTCCTAAAAATTTAGAAAGACAAAAATGATTCTATCAGGGTACATAAAGAAAACATTAAAAGGATTTCAATATTTCAACCAGTGTTTTGCTTGAACATCAAAAGAATGGTGGATTTCTAATTTACAAGACTAAAGATGAGTCTACAAAATGTTTTGGTGATTTGAGAATTTAAAATTTATGAAGATATTGTCCATTGTTCCCTCATGTTTGGAATATAAATCAGAAAATATCAATGGTATCATGGGCCCGGTGAAAATACTAAAATTGGTGTATTATTTTGGTGGATCCATAAATAAATACGATAATGGAATGAAGCCTGAATATCCCATGGGTCAAAAATGTGGGAAGAAGTATCCTACGAACAACCTGATGGGAAGTAGAAAATGCTTCCAATGTTTTAGTATGGGGAATCTTACTAAGAAATTTCGGAGATATATGAGTATTTACACAAACATGGAAGAATAAATGAAGGTTCGGTTTAACACTCATCGTGTAGTGGATTATTTTAACTTCAAGGAACATAGGAATATTTCAATCTAATTCCCTAAGATTAGGGTTGTCAGAGGAAGTCATCCTCATTCTCCAAGGCAACAAGGAATGGAATGTGATTTCACTACTACTAAGGTGGAGCTAGAAAATGATGTGGTGATAGTTTCACTATTTATTCAGTTAAGAATAAAGAATGTACTATTTGGTTTTGGTTCTACATATTATTTCATATCCTATAAGATTAGTTAAATTATTTAATCACCACTTCAACATTTGGATGCTGAGTTATCTGAGAGAAAAGAATGTGGGTAAATTATTACATCCAAATTATATAACTCCTCTGTGGTTAAATTTCATGAACTGAACCATCCAGTGAATCATGTGATACTCTCCTAGGTACATATTATTTCTATATTGGGAATGGATTGGCTATCATTATACAATTCCATCATTGACTATTGGGAAAGGGATATCTCTCTTAACATACTGAATCATCCTATAATTATTTATAAGTGTGAGGAGGAGGATGAATCTTCTTTAGAGTCATTGTATCAAGTGCGGATATTAATTTTGTATTATAAATCTTATCTAGCTAAAATTACTGAGGAAAAGGATAGAATCATGTTCAAATACATGCCCGTTGTATGGAACAACACAGATGTATTTACTAAATAATTGTTTGGACTTTCACTAGATAGAGAGGTTGAGTTATCAATTTAAATTGGTCATAAATCTAGGAATATATCAACGGTACCTTATTAAATGTCCACCATATAGTTATAATAGGTGAATAAGTTGTTAAAATAACATTTTTACAAGGGTTTTATATGCCCAAATTCTTATCCATGGGGTGAACTGGTATTCTTCATCAAAAACAATGTTGGAAAAATGTACTTCTATATTGATTATCATGAACTTAATAAAAATACTCTATAGAACAATTATCACATACCTCTGATAGATATCATGTTTAATCAGCTACATGGGGATAGTTATTTCTCTGAGGGGGACCTTTGGACGGGTTATCACCAATTAAATGTGAGGATGAAAGATATTCCCAAGACTACATTTCAGACAAGATATGGAAACTATGAGTTTATAGTGATTCCTTTCAGACTCAAAAATTATCAAAAAAATATTCATAGATTAATTTAATAGTGTCATTATAGATTAACTTGAAAATTTTGAGGTTGTATTTATCAGTGTTATTTTGATAAACTCTATGACAAAGGATGAATATGAGGAGAATTTTAATATTGTTCTAAATAAATTCTAAATGGATAAAAATTATGAAATGTATTGTAAATGTGAGTTTGGGATGAAGGAAGTATCATTATTGGGTATGATATTAATCATAATAGGATATCTGTGGACCCTTCCAGGACCAAGGCAATCAAAGGGTGGCATATTCCAACATCTATTACATAGATCCATAGATTCCTTGGTCTATATAGTATTGATAATGATTTGTGAAGAAACTCACATGATATTCAAACCCAATATATAAATGAGACAAAAGGGAGTGATGATTTTCAAGACTCACATCCCCATTAGTCACACACCTGGAAAGTGGATAACTCTTTAGGGTGTATAGTTATGCTTCAAATAAGTTCTTAGTATGTGTGATGATGTAAAATGATAATGTGATAGCATATTCCTCAATGCGGGTACAAATCCATGTGAAAAACTATCCCACACAAGATCTGGGGTTGGTAATTATGATCATTGTGTTTAAAATATAGTTTCATTATATCTATGTTGGTATGTGAGAGAAATATAATGATCAAAAGAGTCCCTAATATGTATTCAAATAGAATGAGATTAATGTGTTATAGTGAAAATGGTTGGAGATCATCAAGGTTTATGACAACTCAATCTACTATTATCCCAGTATGGTAAATAAGATGGAAGATACTTAAAGTAGAAAGGGTCATACATCTCTATCAATGATAAGAATTGAGATAGATCTAATATTCTATGAAATTCAAATGATGGAAATGGGATTCCTTAATGAATGAACATCATAAATACTTTCTAAAATGATTTCTCAACCATCCATTTTGGAGAAATTAAAAGATGCTAAAATAAATGGTGTGGAAATTCTGAAAAGCATGGAAGCTATAAAAAATGCGAAATCATCAGATTTCCATATGGAAGAGGAAGGAGTTGTATAATTTGGGTCACAATTATGTGTACCATCTAATCTATAGATAAAGAAGGATCTTTTGAATGATATAGATGGAACATCTTTATCTATTCACCTATGGTGCACAAAGATGTGTCAATATCTCTGAGAGAACTATTGGTGAGACAATATGAAGAATGAGATTGTTGAATATACATCGAAGAGAATAGTAAGTCAATAAGTGAATTTTAAAACATTAAATTATAAATAGAAGATTCAACCATTACCCATACCAAAATGGATGTTGGAAAACATCACCATGGAATTTATTATTGGACTCTCAGTGTTATCTTGAGGAAACAATGTTATATGATATATTTTGGATAATATTATCAAGATGGATCACATTTTCACAATTTTAGAGTACTTATATTTGTATAAACATGCATGGATATATATCAAATAAGTTCTAAGGCTACATATAGAACATTTATCTATTGTATTTGATTGATATCCATGGTTCACCTCTATATTATGGAAAAGTCTCCAACATGATTTAATCACTAAGATGAACATCTGTATGGATTATCATCCCCAAAATGATTGACAATCTGTGAAGACTATTCAAACACTGGATGACATGTTCATAAAATAATCTATGCAATTCAATGTAGGATAGTACCAATATGTACCATTGTTCAAATTTTACTATAATAATTGTTTCAACTCGACCATCTGAATGGCTCCATATAAAGCCCATTATGTAAAAAGGTGCAAAACATTGGAATTCTTGGGTGAAGTTAGTGATCCTAAGCTTTTAAGACCTAAAATGGTCGAATAAAAGGTGGAGAAGGTGAGAACAACTCAACAGCACGTCATGGCATCCAAAAGATGATAGAAGAGTTATGAATACAATTGTTTATGAGATCTTGAGATCAATGTTGGAGACATGGTATTCCTCTGCATATCTACATGGAATAGGATCTTGAGATTTGGGAAGAAATGGATGTTATGTCCAAAGTGTATTTGCCCCTTTGAGACTGTTGATCGGGCTAGAGCTATGGCCTATCGACTACTACTTATACCAACCATGTCTCATGTATATATTTTATTCTGTGTATCCCATTAGAGGAAGTACGGAACAAATCCTTCACATAAACTAACTTCAGATGTGGTACAGTGTCGAGAATTATATTTGTTAAGAGGAGCATTCAGTGAAGATCTTGGATTGTAGAGAAAAATTTCTATGAAAAAACACTAATCATCTAGATAAAGTACTATGGTAGAACCAAACATATGAAGAGGCCACATGGGATCCTGATGAAGTGATTAAGGAGATGAACCCACAAATATTTTCAACATAGAATGTCAAACGAAATTTTGAGGGTGAAATTTCGTAAGGGGGGACGAATTTAATGAACCAATGTCTTATCACAAGAAATTACCCTATTATAAATTTTTCATATAGTATAATCACATAAAAACACATTCAGAACAAGATTAAGACATTATAAATTATGAATTAGTGAAAAAATGGATTTTTGGAAGTTAAGGAACCTATACAAACGATATTGTAACCTGGCCTTTGGAATAGTAATGTGACCCTTATGAATAGTAATATAGACGGGTGAATAGTTACCTCACCAATAAAAAAATATAAAATATATCAATATAATATGATAGAGTATGATGTAATTATATCATAGTATATAGTAAATAAATAATTTGAAAATTAATAATTAATTTATCGTATTTTGTAATTCATAAAAATTTTCATAAAATTTTATGAATAACATAATAATTCTAAAAAAAATTCTTTCTTAAAATGTATTCATAAATTAGTATATTGATGTCTTATAATTATAAGGAAATTTTATGATACCTTTGTTCAGTTTTTGAAATTGTTATATAATCAGATATAATTTTAAAATATGTATTTTTTCAATAAGTTATGAATTTAAATAAAAATTATATTTATCAAAAATAGAAAAATATTTTGAAAATATAGGGCTAATTTTTGAATTCTACATATCAAAAAATTATTAGGGTGGATTTTTTGTATTTTTAGGAAATTATTGAATATTTGGGGAATAGTGAAATACGATAATTTATGATATTTTCTAAAAATTGGAATTTTTGTGTCATGGATGATTTTATTCAGATGTAAGACCAATTGGTTCGAACTAAAATGCTCATGTTACTAAATTTATTCTCAATAAATAATAATATTTCTAGTTATGTGAAAAATATATAAACTAGAAAATTAAAAATTTGATATCGTACCCTCCATCAATATAATAACCTCTCATCACAACCTCTTCTCCCCACACCTCTCAAGAATTGATGCTTATCCAAATTCTTATCAAATATATTCCAAAACCCCTAACACATGTATAATATATTTTTTCATAACAATGGAACCAAACCATTCCCCTATGTAGTCTCTTAAGAAGAAGGAATCAATAGGTGAAACCCTCTTCTATTTTCACTCAATTTCATTTCATGTTCCTTTCTTTTCTTTTCACTACTCACCTTCCCTCATAAAAATGGAGTGATAACAAAAATAACTTTAATATACTGTAATTTATTCATCTTAATGGAATATATCATCATTATCTCTCTTTTTCCATTGCTTTTATACTATAAAAAATACTCCATCAAAGATGTGTTTATTTATCGCATTCACGGATGATGAGTTTTCAATCTTTGTTGCCGTATTCAAGGATGGCCATGAAACCATTTTTATCGATGAACAAAAACATAATTTATGTATTATATCTTATTTAATGTTCATATAATCATAATTCACACATTAGATAAATTAATAAAACAAAACAATTTCATTGAGATAAAAACTACTCAAAACAATCTAAGCATTTATCAATAAAGATTAATATAATTATTCATCTTCACCAAAAATAAAAAAAATGACTTATATGATCACATAACATTTTTTATAATCATTAATAACTTATAAGATCAGTTATGGACTTTAGTTTACAATTTTAATGAAATTCTATACTCTAATATAGGTTATTCGATCAGGAAAATTAAGAAAACGAGTAGTCACAAATGATAAAATTGGACATTATAACTCATTAAAAGGTTATAAAATAACAACATAAAACTATAATATACAAATTAAATTTATAAAATGGTTCTAGAATTAATTATTAGTGAATATTATTTTATTATTCAAGAAATTAGTATCATGTGTGGAACTATTTCAAAGATAAGGTAAGGGATTCTACCCGAACCGCGATTATTCATTAGGGTTCACTTCTCTCTTTTTAAACAAATACAACTGTATTTTAATTATATTTAAATCATATAGAAACTCTAAAAATGTTAGAAAATCATGTATTAATATTCATTCCTCCACCTTATTCATGTATATAGTTGTTTTTATATAGTTTCATTTTTAATACATCCCGATGAGTAAGTGGTTTTAAGGGAACTTCCCAAATTCATACCCATTTTCACGTGCACTTAATAATATCTTTCAGGAAAAAATTATATATATATAATCAGTCATTTTTATTATTAAAATCATCTTATTTCACATTTTTTTTTATATTAAATAATATTCCATTTTCCACTTTAAATTCTCTTAGTATTTTCCTTAAAACCATAATAAAATGTTTTATTTTTGAAGTTTATTAAACACTCTTTTAACATTAGTTTGACATAAATTTTAATTATATTTGACTATAATCCATTATTAATTTCTAGATATGATATAATTATTTTCTTTCATTGTCACTTTTATGATACACCCATTTATAATACGTTTGACATGATTATGATACACAAATATTGTCATGGGTATCCCGTATGTTTATGTTCAATAATATATGTATGATTATTTATGTCAAAAGAATAATCATGAACAAGTTATTATTTGTGAACATATATAGTGCTCCAATTCATTGGGTAACTTATTTCACATGAGAATTTGTGCGCAATGGTCTTAGTGGCTAACCTTAACTCATACTCTATGTGCAACAATCTTAGTTCATAGCCTCAACTTGTGCTCCTCTATGTGATACGAGTCATAAATCATTCAAAATTAATGTTTTATGTTACTATCACATTCATATAAATCAATTATTATAATATCACATTCCCTAAAAATTATTATTCCTTATTTTACATGCCTTTTTATAACATTATGTTATGCCTTTTAACCTGTCTGCTAAAAATTATTCTTATGTTTCTTCCCTTACTAGACTTTTTAGCTCATCCCCTTATTCACGTTTTCCTTATGGTATACTATGATGATTTAATGGATCAATGGATTTCAGGATCTCAAAATTTATTCTATATAGAAAAATTATTTTTGAGTCCTGTTTTTTTGTTTTATGTAACTTGTCTTCCAAAGACACTATACTTTATGATCCTTGGATAGTAATTTGAGGTAAAATTTTGTTTAAAATCATATAACATTTGCTGCTAAATTCTATGGTCTATATATGTATCACAGAAAATGAATCAGGTATATGAAAACTTTCTTTATAGTTTATCCAATTGAATCTTCAATTTTTTCAAATATACTAGTTTAGTATGGTAAGAAGTAATAAACACTGACTGAGTTGTAGGTTCTATGTCAATAAAAATCAACTTTCTTACTTGTGGAAAACTATATATATCATAAGGAAGAAATTTTAGGAAACCCAAAGAATAATAAATAGGTATCATCACTCATAGACTCTCTCTATATGTCCAAAGAAAACACCTTTTTTTAACCACCCAAATTTAGAAAATAAGGTATGTATATACTCCATCTCAGTTCTATTTATCCCTAAAAACATGGAATAAGCCATTGGCTGTAGTAATGTAGACTCGCTGAGATAATAGTGAATTTAGACCTTATAATAAATCAACCAACCCATCCCTAGAAGGATTTCATGGGGTTTCATGTTGAAAACCATAAATCTCTATGAAACGTCAATATATGAAAACAAACCAAAGTAGACTCCAAATAACCTACTATCTATTTATTATTATGGGTATAGTAATATCCAACACATAAGTAAAAATCTCTATTGGATGGTTTTTCAAGATCATAGTATGAGTTGATATAAATTAATGATATGTACAGATATAAAATTAAGAAGTTCCTAAAGATGAATCTATATTGATTGTACCTCTCATAGTCATAAGACCCATGTAATCTTCCTCTTGAGACTCTTCCACTGTATGGATACACATTGTTCTAGATTCCTAAGGATAGAAACCCATTATTCATGAAGGAATATATTTCACCATAATGATTTTTAGTTCTTATGATCCCATGCCAATTCATGAAGAAAAATTAATATGGAAACATTTTGAATGTTTCCTAAATAGCCATATGAGCTATATATATTTGGATCCTTAGAATAAACTAAACCCAAATTTCCAAAATTTCTACACTTGAAGTAAATTCGAAGGTCATATACCTATAACTATAAGACGTATAATAGATTCTTGATATCTAAAACCACTATGATAATCATCATTTTATCTCATTATATTAAAAGAACTCGTACAATTACCACTGGTATATAAAGGAACTCCCATCAATGCATATTTCCACCTAGGTGAAGCTCATCCATCAACACACTATCTAGAATGTTATCATAAGGATTCGACATCTACATGAAAACCGGATATTTAATTTCAATGTAAAGAACCATATCAAACTTTTAATCCTTCATATTATCATTCATCTCGACCTCAATAGGTAACTAAAAAATCTCACTTAATCAGTTTTCATACTGATCCACGAACATATCAACCTACCAATGAATGATTAACACCGTGATTGTTTTATTAAACAATATATTCAAGAATGTAATATATTTTGAAAATTAACCTATATTAATTCATCACTAATAGACCATAAATCTAAACAATATATATTAAATACCACCATATCATACTCAAACCATCAATCATAAATCTATCATACAATTCTTTTATCTAATAATGAATTTCTAAGAACTCCTAGAGTAAATCGATCTTTTTCAACTAATCCATATCCTATTCAGTATCATTCAATCCTTGGAAATATGCTGGTATCTAAATAATAAAATATTTTTACAGATCTCTTAATTCATACCATTGATGTTCTACTACTATATCCTGAATGGGAACATGTTTTGATGCCTATATCAATGCTTTGATGGAATGAACAACTATTTCCAAAAGATTCAATTCCACGACATGACATTCATAATATGGTTAACTAATAAGTTCTTCATATTTTATATCAAGACTTCTTATTAGAGGCATGATTAAAACCAACATCAAAATTCAACACCAAAATCTTCATAAAGGATACACATATCAAAGACATATATTAGAGGTATAGGATTATAAATTCCATCAAGTAGATTTCAAAATTGAAATTGTAAAAAACTCTAATAAATTTTATATAAATCTATAAAGTGAAATAAAATTTTTCCACATGACATATTTACCCAAAAACCTAGTGTAACACAATATTCATTATGGTGTGATATATCTAGAAACTTGTTCTTAACTACCTTATATGTCCCAAAAATTCTACCAATTTTTCAACAAGACAACCCAAAATAAATGATAATATCATGTAAGTATATTGAACCTTCCTTTGATTTCCTTTTTTCAAAAACCATCATAGATACCACGATACCCTAATACTCATGTTAGCTCAAAAATAGCCCAAATTCGTTCATAATCCCCACTGGTTGGTGACTATAACCTAACTTCATTTCAAGATTAAGTGCTAATGGGTTTTCCTCAAAAATTGGTTGATAAATGATAAAATTTATTATTATCACCACAACAAAGGAAAAATATACTAGGGAAAAACTGGTAAAACTAAAACCTAAATAGCGCATCATCAAAATACACAACATCTATTGGGCTACAAATCAATTATATCCCATGAAACAAGTGGATCAAATCTCCATTAATCACATATAGAACTCTGAGTCCCATGGATCAGTAATATCCACCACATTCAGTTTGTTCATTCCTTTTTCATGGACCTAGAAAAATATAATCTATAACTTCTAAAAATAAATTTTTTTATCTGATAAATAGCCTAGTTGGTCTCAAAAATTGATCTATAATCAATTGAGAATTAGTAAATCATATTTAATTTCACTTTAAATAGAACAAGGAATGGATTTAAATTTATATATTTTCAAAAAAATTATTCAAAAACATAAATGTTTGAAGATTTATCAAAACAGGCATAATTAATATTTTTATGTAAAATAATTAAATAACAAAATTGTCTTGAATAATATACTTAATATAACAAATTAATTTTAATAATAAAATCCAACATCACATAAAACCATTTAATATTCCATGAAGAATGTTATTTTTCATCCATAGTATCCTCACACAACTCAGTTAGTGATCTCAACTCAAATTGTGCACATGTACCTTAACATAGGCTATCAGGACCCAACTACCTTCGGTGAAAATCATGAAAATAATAATTTGATGTTAGTCTTATAATAATAAATCCATTTTAGGAGTCATATCCATGTATAATTTTCCTAATTACCCAATAACTACCAAGTATCACATATTCATCATCCCATCAATCTATCTATAATTAGAAGATCAATAATTTCAAATATTTTCAAAATTAAAATTTCCAATTCTAGTTTTTATCATAAATTTGTCATTTCAAAATGAAGTTGTATGTTTTTATAAATTCATGTATTTTAAAATAATATTTATATTTAGTACATTTTTATAAATGATCAAGATCAAATTTTTTCAAAAAATGATGTTCCCAAAGATATCCTTTTTTTAAATTCTCCAAAACTTTTATTTCAATTAAAATTGTTTTTCCTCACAATTCCATTACATTTGAATGAAAAAAACAAATAATTTCAATTTCATGATTTTAAATCCATTAAGAACACATTACTAATCAATAATTGGATTTATATTTTAAATTTTTTAGAGAAATCATATAGTCCCACATATCTTGAATTGATGGATCCAATCAACACCTTCAGTGGGAACTCCAACCATGGGAAAAGGTGAAAGAGATCAAAAAATCAAATATAGAATCCAAATCCAAAAAATTGACGTAATATCCATCAATGACATGATGATATATGACTCTCTATGAATGATATTATATGTTATAAAAATAAACCACTTATTTGGAGATTTAGTTCTTATAAGAAGATCAAACGTGTTCATCATTTCCTTGATCCAAAAAGAGAAGAGGTTATAGGACTCAAAATCACATCTTGAGAGCCTCCAATGTAAAACGAATCTTTCTATGGATTAAGGGTTTTTTATTGTCTCAAATTATGGTCATATTATTATTGATTAAAATATTAGCCTAATGAAAAACAACATGCAAGGATATTTTAGAGATGCCACACAGTTAGGAGTAGTCGTGTTCCTTAAATTTACACCTCATCTAGACAATTGGAGTGGATGAATGGTTTGCCTAATGGGTTACACTAACTATGTTCCAACAACCTAATCATCACTATACAATGTTTAATGGTTTGGTGGTGTGGACAAATATTTTTTATAAACTGTGATCCCCCTTCTTGTGGCTCAACAATCATCCCATGGTTTATTCGGCCAAATATCATAGGTTTCACTAATTGTGTGATGATCATGCACAGCCACATGGGATTTTAATTTTTTTGAAATACTATAAAAAATACACCAAATAAAAACACAATAAGGATATATCAAAAAAAGGGTCAATATTAACCAAAATATCAGCATTGTTATTTTACAATATTTATTTGATTAACACCATTATATTAATTTTAGAAAACAATAAAAAAATAAATGTCACTCCCTCAACATTAATATATCAAAAAAATTAAATATATATCATAGTAGGATATTTTTTGTTCTAAAAACAAAATTTAAATATAAAATGGTTTTTTATAATTGTAATTTATTTTTTAATTTTTAGTTATTGAATAACTACATTAAATTCTTACACAACTCTGATACATTTTTTATTTAATTAATAGAAGAACTAAAATAATTTGAAAATTTTTAAATGTAATAATATTTTGATGAATATATCTATTATAAGAATTTTATATATTAATATAACATATTTTATTTTTTTGAAATATTTTTATTTGAATTACTTAGCATTAATGTTGTTTTCAAAGTCAAGTTGTGTGAACAATTTTTAGAATTATATTAATAGTATTTTATAAAAAATATTTTATTAATTATATAAATATCATACAAATATTATAAGAGGATAATTAGGGTGTGAAATGATCAAAATATTTAGACCATGATCATTTATGCTCCAATAATTACATTGTCTGTAAAATAATAATCATTAGATATTGAAAAACTCATTACCTCTGTAAAGATTAAAATTGGATAACAAAGGTGTTAAACAAAAATATATGCCTTAAAATGACTCCAAAACCAGTATAAATTTCATTGAATGATTAAATTTAGACACTATGCTCTTTTTATTTTATTATAATTCCATTTGGCACAATTTCCCTTGATAATCAATTTTTTATATATTATTTTGTTTTGTAATTCAAAGACTGTTTTTCGGCGAAGTTATAAAAGTGAACCAATTATATCATTACATTATATAAATTTAATCAATCTAGATTACTGAAAACCTATAAAATTATATGATCAAATTATATATCCACTCATTAGTGGTGCACATATTCTTTAATGACCGCTCCAAGGGTCCCTAAGAAGGGATCTAAAATAGGCACATTAAGGAAGAGGTAATCATCTAACCAGACCTCCTTCAATTTACTTCTTCTTTATCTTCTTTTTATAAATATTCAATATTAATAAGTTAATAACAACCTCAGTATAATTTAGATAAAGAATTTTTTTTATGATTATGGAACCACTAATATCAAAAATATATTCTATTAAATGAAAAGTGAATGTATCACTCTTACATATGTGTGGACAACCACCACTAAAAAAAGAGACGATTCATTTTACATCACCCTCATTAATGAATGGTAGTTAGGATATTTTTATTTTTTATACATTATTGGTATGAAAAAAATATTCTTCTTTAATTAAGATATCATATATATCTTCTTAAATTCTCATACTTTTGTAAATGAAAATGTATCTCATGTGTATGTGATGACTACAAACTCTATGAAGTGATGTGATTCATGTTAATTTCTATTTTAATATGTTGGTAATAAATATATATTTAATTAATATATATGAAATATATATTTCACAACCCACCATCTTCAAGATGATGGACGATATGGGATAGTGAGGCGACCATCCTTCTTTGTGATGAAAAATAGATAATGACACCTGAATCCTACCTATAGTGGGCCCTGGGGTGGCTAACAACACCAAGGGTATACAAATCACACAATATGGGAGGCAATAACCATTTATAGTAACCAGGATTTCGAGATAAGATGTATCGACCACAAAAACATCATGACATTTATATAAATGAAACCAAAATCCATCCTACATGCATGTTTAATGTAAAATATCTATAAATACAATGTTAAATCCAAAGTAAATACCATCATAACAATTATATGTAGTGTCATAACAACTATTTTGATGCCCGGGCTAGTAAGGTCTAGCACAGTTCACGCAACCTCCTTCAAAACATAACATATATATATATGTATATATATATATATTGGGCGAGCATACATGTATACATAGTAAGGTCACTCCTGTATATATGGGATAAGATTACTAATGCATGTAACATTCCAAGAATTTGTTTCTCATGTAATGTTGAATTATATATTTTATGTAACCCATTAATCAAACAAACTGGTTTCTTATAGAAAAGTAATAATAAAATTTTAATGAAATAGAGTAAACACACAAAATTAATGAAAGGCTATTTATTCAAATGGGAACACAATAGTAATTAAAATACACTGAGATCAAACAGGGAATTAATCTAACCAAAGATACTTTTTAAATATCCTATTAAGATTACATGAATACCACTAAAAACAACGAGAACCCCGATAAGATGATATGGGTCCTCAGTATCCATCCTAACGAATATAATAATGAATGAAGCCACCAGAACCACACTAAGAACTAAAGGGATTACATGAACCATCTAATTATTCTTCTTCTTTAATCACCTTAAGCTTAAGACACCCCATGTCTTGGTTTTATAGAGCACCAATCCAATCATTACCCCAAGTAGCAATTGGAAACTCGACGACTATATTTATAGTCATTAGTCCATAAATTTTTAGCTAAAGAACAATTCAGTACTCAACAACGTGATAAAATTAATTAAAAATATTTATTATTAATAATAAGCGATGCATTTTGTATATGAAATTGTTTTAAATATATAGTTTTGGATTATTATCATCATAAAATTATAATCAAATTAATTTTTTATAAAATTATTATTAAAACTAATATTACTATAATATTATAATTATACTATTCATGAACTTTTGAAATTATTATATGACATTATGTAGTGATATAAATTATATTAATATATGAAAATAGTATAAAAATTATATGCTTTCGTAGATTTTCAAAAAAATGATATATATATATATATATTTGAAATTTTAATTATTGTTTTTAGATAAGAGTTTTATAAAATTATTAATAATATTAATTTTGTTTAAAAATTATGGCTATTCAATTTAACCATTAATAAAAATAGTTTATTATTATTTTTTATTAAGTTAAAATAACATGACATAATTATGTTTTATAAAAATAATAAAATTGTTTTTATTAATTTTTGGATTTCTTGTATATATATACATGTATATAAATAATGAAATAAATAATAATAATATGTAAAAATTTCGTGGTTAATAATAAATACATGTTTGTATCATATAAATTAGAATATGTTTTTTATTATTCATATTATGATTTATATATATATGTTTATAAATTTAATATTATCTATACATTTAAAAAATTAGTGACTATTATAAACCTTTACTTTTCTTAAGTATTATTAACATAAGATTAACTTTTTACAAATGATAATTAATAAAGGATAAATAATAAAGGATAGAATAAATAATAATGATAATAATATTATAATAAAATAACAAAAAGGGGGAAATCATGGGAAGGAGGGGTGGTTTTCACGGGTTGGAAAACAAAGATATAATATAAAAATAATATTGTATAAAATATTAATAAAAAACAAAACAAATGCAGGAGGTCATCTTTCTCCGCATGCTGCAACCTGGTTTGATGGAAGCTCTTCTCCACAAGCGCCTCTATATTTCCCAAGCACCACTACAGTGGTCCCACACCACCACATGAGCACCTTAACCAACCTCTGGTGTCGTCTCCCTAGAAAGCCTTGCCAGTGGCCATCTGAGAATTTTTTAAAAACGCCACGTCGTTTCAGTATTGTCCGATCAACCATGTACTTAATCAGAGTCGTCCACCTATTTTATAACCCTTGGGTATACACTAGCCATTAGATCAAGATCGGCCCGATCTGGGCCATCCATTTTCCTTCGGTTTTCTTCATCCACAGGGCTGTCTTATTCTTCATGGTGTGCCCCAAACCAGTAGCATACTCCCCTATGTATCACCATTTTCTTCACTCATCAGACCTTCCACACACAATTTTTTCAATAGCGGTCCCTTAGCACAGTTATTTTTTTAAAACAAGTGGCCTCAGATCCCATTTGTTATTCATTATAATAGTCATTATAGAAATAGTTTATAAAACCCACCGAGTTGTTTGATGAACACCCGGTTCATTGCCATCAAGTCTTCAGCGATCCTCCATGAGTCCTATGGTTTAATTTCCAGCACCTTCTCAAGCTCTACCTCCACTTTCACTTCAAGAAGGTAAGGGATAGTTTTCAATCGGTTTTGATCCATCAGACACTTTTAAATGTTTCTGTATATACAAAATATTCATATATATATATATATATATATATATCTTTCCCTCTCCCCCATTTTACTCTTTTCAAAATGGGTATTGGTGAAGTTTTTTTATGATTTTCATGCGAACCCTTCTCATATAGTTGTATATACATGGGATACACACACACACACACACACAGATATATATATATATATATATATATATATATATATATATATTATGTTTACAATTCAATTCTAGTTTCAACTCGTGTCCCATTAAAATAGGATTTTGGGTTTGTCTATGTTTTTAAAGGTATTATTTTCATTCAGTTTTATTTTATAGTACTTATATATATATGAATAATATATTATATATATACATATATATATATATCAACCCTACTCTGTTTTAAGGATTTTCAATTTGGGTAATCGAAATATTGTTAATGTTCATACGGGTATAATCTATATAATGGTTTAACTTGAAAGGTCACCATTAAGAAAAACCCAATATATATATATACTATGTGTATAATCAGGTATAAAAGTATATAGATATATAACCCAAGTGTAATCCATTTAATGTTTTCCATAATTGATTTGGTATGCTTTACCAGGAATTAAATATTTATAAAGGTTATTTTGAATCTATTCATCATGCCAAATCCCTTTTCCAAACTTGGTATATGAAATTATACATATATATATATGTATGTAATTCAATATAAATAAAATTATGATTTTTAAGACTTGAATATCCATCCTTAAATAATATTTTATGTCTGATCCGTGTTTTGGGTTAAATGGAATTATGTTTATAAAACCTATATATATATATACATATTTATGTATCAAAATCCAAAACCATTTTTTAATTTTTAAAAGACGATTTCCTAACCTTAGGTAATGTTTTATATGTGAAATTTCATTTGGATTCAATTGGATTTATTTTTAGTAAGTGAAACCCTAATTTTTACACACATTCGGTTATAAAAGTTATATACCTTACATGGTTTCGCTTTCAATCAAGAGGTATTAATGATTAATTATGTTTTGATGTATTTATTTTATATAAGAAATTATTTGGTTATAAATGTATACACATTGCTTATATTCAGATATATGTATATATATAAATATTTGTATAATTCTCAAACCCAAAATTTCATATATATATGTGAACTTTCAGTCACAAATGATATAGACCATACATGTTTTGGTCTTCATTGAAGTGGTTTTATTAATAAAATATTTATTTGATACATTTAATACATGTAAGATGTTAATAATGATTATTCGGTTATGAAGATATTAAATATGTTGTTGTTTGGAAATAAAGATATGTTTGAATCTAATTTCATGTTCATTGACTCTTTTATTATCATAATGAATAACATGTATTTTTAGTAAGAATTCATTTCCATGGATAATGTTCTTTAATTAAGAAGATATCATTTTGTAGGACACCAGTACACCCTTAGAGGGGAGCGGTGAATCAGGGTGAAAAAATTTTCTTTTAAAATCAAGGATATTGTTCCCACGATGGTTGGAATTTTTGAAACCTATATGATGAATATGAACAGAAAACAAACATTTACATGCAGAGAGATGACACAACACTTTTTAATTGGTTCACCACAAAGGGTTATGTCCAAGGAGCATACACCAACAAGTTTTCGGTCGTACCAAATTCCACTAAAACATTAATAGCAATGGATTTCAATGGTTTGGGCACATTCACTATGTCCAAGGCTCACTGCCTTTACAAAAGTTTAGGGATAGCTCACTGTGTCCCACAGGTCACTCCAGTTGACTGCCCCTGGCTCACTAACTTTGGTGAAGTCCCACTCAGTTTAAAGATGTAAATGTCTCTTCATCTTTGATAATGAATAAATCCTATTTTGTATGTATATTTTCTGTTGAAGTCCATCATTCACCTGTAGACTGATCTCACATTTCACTGAAGGCATTGGGTAATCATTCAGATTTTGTGAAGCTCTAACAAGACATGTGAACTTTCACAACACATGGCACACTTCTCCAAGTTCGGTGTGCATGTTCTAAGATGGCATGCAAGTCTCCAGCGTGCAAGTCCAAACTGTCACACAAGTATCATCAAACAACCTTCACGACACCACCTTCTCTAACTTCAAACTCGCGCGACTAACTTACTTTCTCTCCCAAACCGTCTTGGGTTCACAGCCAATAATTGTCGCTCACTTTCTACTTGTGCGACCAAACTACCACATGTGCGACAGAAACACTTGAGCAATGGGAGATCAAAAAATCTCCATGTCTTTATCTTCAACGAAAATGAGGAGGGGTGGTCCTCATTTTATAGGATAACTGGACACCCTGCGCGGTGGTGCGCAAGCCTCCTCTCGGAACGTAAGTCCCGGCACGCATGTTCATCCGCCCTAGCCTCTGTCATGCTACTCACTTCCGTGACCAAACCAATAATTGCAAGACCCCCATTCCTTTTCCATATTTTGAAGATATGATATTGAAAAACACATGGCGCAAAACTTTTCATTCCTCCTAGGTACTGGTGCGCAAGTCCTTTCACAGTACCCATGTTGCATGCACGACCAAACCAATACTTGCACAACCCTCTTTCCATTGCCATCTTTTAATGTTCTGATCTTGAAAAGCATATGGCGCACAAGATTCCCCTCCTTCTAGTCATCAGCGTGCTAGTCCCTTTTCCAAAAATCCATTTTCTCAAGTTGAAAATGTTGAGGTCCAGTAATTTGTCAAACACTAGAAAATCATGCCACCTTCAATACTATTATCTGCTTGAACTGTAAGATAACTTTGCTGGCACATATTCTGAACATTCATTGAGGATTGACAAAAAACACAAAACATACTCCTAATCATGAAAAGAGAACCATGGTTCCAACAATCTCCCCCTTTGTGTTTGTTGGCAATCATTAGATAGATTTAATAGAGTACCAGCCATATGAAAAACAAAAATGCAAGATTCAACTCAGCAAACACTCTAAGTGTAAGTGATAAATGATCGGTGTAGAAAACAAGATAGAAAGCTTGAATTGGGTTCCCATCCAATGTATTCCTTCCCATCCTATCACTGACACTAAATTATCAATATGTCACAAAATCATTACATGCATGAATTTATTCCTTTCACCCCCATTGAAAATAAATACAACGATCGGTAAATGTACATTGTTCAACACAAACCACAATCCCCATGGATAGTATCTCCCACAAAAACCTACATCTCTTCCAAATAACATAACTGGGGGGAGGAGATTTTTGTAACCTATTTATGCCCTGGGAGGTGGGTGAACACCGAGGTCCAACTAATGCTTCTCAAAAATAGTAGTTAACAGGGGCTTGATCTGGATATCAGCCACTTGCTCATCAGTTTCCACATGATCCATTCTAATCATTCCTTTTACAACATTATCATTGATAAATTGATACCTAATTTCAATATGTTTTGTATGAGAATGCTGATCTGGATACATCATAAGATCAATTTGGCTCTTGTTATCACAGTATATCACCATTGGTTGCTTCACCTCATCACCAATATCTGTTAATTGTTTCATCATCCATACTAGTTGAGTAAATGCCTTTCTGGAGGAGATATTCTCAGCTTCAATAGTAATAATAGAAGTACTTTCTTGTTTCTAGATAAACTACCCTACACATTTATTCCCAAGATAGAATTCTCTACCACTGGTGGACTTTATATCCACAACATCGTCAGCCCAGTTAGTATCATAAAATACTGATAATTCACTATTCATTCATGCAGTAATGTATAATCCAAAATTGTGATTACCTTGAATATACATCATGATTCTTTTTACTGTTGCCATATGTTCCTCCATTGGATTACTATAAAAGCAGGCTACAAGACAGGAGGTGACGAAAATATCTAGACATGTCGATGTCAGGTACAATAGGCTTCCAATGATCCTCCTGTACATGGATGGATCTATAGAGGTCCTATCCTCATGCTTCTCTAGGTAGTTTTCAAATTCAATGGATGTGTATTCCCCTCCATTATCTGATTGCAACACTTTAATTGTTCGTGCATTATAATTATCAGTGATTCACCGATACATTTTCATGCAGTCAAGCATTTGTTGTTTCATATATATAACCATCACAAATGAAATTATGTTTTAATCATCTATGAAAAGGACAAAGTACCTTTCTCCATGAGTTCAAACAACATTTATCGAGCCACATATGTCTGTATGAATGAGATCAATAATATGTGATGCCCTTTTCTTCTTTGGCCGATATGAACTACAAAACAGCTTCCCATGAATGCAAGCATCACAAGATTTTTCCTGTTCACATTTTAGAATGAGGTTATCCATGACTATATTCATCTTAGATATCTTCTCCATGTCTTGTTGTTAAATGTTTCCTTGCTTTCAATGCCACAGATTGTTTTCTTCTTCAACAGAAAAATAGCAGGTGTTCACTTTTCTATCAACATGATATAAGTTTCCATATGTTCTACGCCCTTTAATACGATAATTCCATGTTTTTTCCTTTATAGTGCAGCCTTTTTAATTGAAAGTTACTATGAGTCCTGAGTCATAGTGTTGACTCACAATAAGGAGATTGTGATGTAGACTGTCTACATAATGAACTTCAGTCTTCTTTATCACTCCATTGGAAATAGTAGTATTCCCACTACCATTAATCATCAAAGAAACATCATTACCAAACCTTATTGTTCCATCATCATTATTTTTAATTTTATTCAAAAGGTCATCATTTCCCATCATATGGGAAGAGCATCCACTATCCAGAATCCAAGTTCTACTTCTCTTTGTTGCATTGGTGGCTACTTTTGGAAGATTGGATTTCTCGATCTTCTACTTTTCATTCCATGAGATATTGGATTGAGTATAGGATACTTATGGCCTTATAATACTGTCCTCCACATAATCTAATTCATCATACCCATAATCATATTCCATAGGAGAGAAACTCATTGTGAGAACAACACTATCAGGAGGGTGAAAACTGTCCTGTCTCTGAGTGTTGTATTAATTTCTCCTATCGCACCTCTACCTGCAATACATAGCTTTATGGACAATGTTAGAACAATGAAAACAGTAAACATAGAATCTATTTCTTCTAGAAGATGGAGGATATGAAATTGGTATCCTTTTTTGAATTCCCAGATCCTCCCAAATCAAGTTTCTCCTTGACTCTTCGCAATATGACATGGTATGACCCAGATAACCATAGAACTAACACTTCATGAGGAGAAATGTATTCTCATTTAAATTTTTCCTCATGCCTTCTTCCTTGGGAGGATGGTTGGACTACCTGTTATTTCTAAAAGAATGAGGATATTCGTTTGTTCTTGTTTTAGTTTGGACTGAGGGTTTCTTTTTCAGCACTTCAAGAAACATTTCAACATGTCCAAATTTCATATTGTCTTTCTTTTGTCTCTCTTCACTTCCAATAGTTGATGTCTCAGCTTTACAACCAATTACAGTATTTCCCATGCAGGTTGGTCTTTGATCAATCAATATTTTACCAACCCCATTTGAACCACTCTTGGCTCTTTCCAGTAACTCTGCATCTAAGAATCATCCAAAATGAATTTTCTTCTTACCCTCATTTGTGATTGATCGACACTCAAGTTCATTACTATGAATAAAAACTTCTTTCACAAGACCCTCAATAGTCCTGGGCTTCTCTTCCTATCTGTATATACGGTCATTTATGACCTTTTCTTGTTCTTAAATTCTAAGCTTCAATTCTGCAATTTCTTCTGTGATTTCATGTATTTAAGATTGAACTATCACTAGTTCTTCTAGTCATTCAATTTCAGCTTCAAACTCATCCATATATTCTGATGATTCTTTCACCATTTCATTCCACTTATTATATATCTTGAATCTGTTCTCAATCATTGAAAATGCATCCTTAATTTTTAACATGGGATCACAATTATGAGTCATATAATTGTCTCTTTCTTTATTGATAGAGGGTTAAAACGTTTCAACGGTAGCCATCATGGAAGCATGGTTTCCAGTTTTAAATTCTGGTTCTTCTTCTACATAGAATTCAATATCAACCTATTCCTCTTAACAGACAAAACACTTCTTATGTATCTTCTTTCTTGATTTGATGTCTCCCTTTTTGAAAAACCTTTTCTGAGGGTTCTCAATGTCTTCTGCTTCACTTTGTTCATCATTAAACTTTCTTTGGCACTGAGAGGCAATGTTCCCAACTCTTCAATAGAGAATGCATGTCAGAGGTAACTTACCTTTAAATTTACCTTTTACCTTCTCTAGCTTCTTGGAAATAAGAGAAACCATTTATTTTTCCTCATCATCTTCACCACCAATATATTCTTAAATTTTCAATTTTCCCATGGCTTTGAATGCCATTTCCTAGCTAACACGAGTCTTAACTTCTTTGGGTTTGACTCTCATCTCATATGACACTAGACTACTTACCAGATCATCCAGATATAGTTTAGAGGGATCCCTTTCCTCAAGGGCTTATACCTTTGTATTTTACAATGAACGAAGTCTTCAAAATATTTTCGTTACAATATCAATGTCTTTGATTTACTCTCCAAGCCATTGAATTTCTCTCACTAGTGCAGTGATTCGATTGAAGAATGAATCTGGATTCTCATCAGGATGCATGTTTGGATCATTGAACCTGTTTTGCAGTACTTGAAGTTTTGCCTCTTTCACTTTTTTGGCACCTTCATAGATATTTTCAAGTTTATCCCACATATAATTTTCTGAGGTTCAACTCATCACCATTAGAAAAATTTGATCAGAAATGGCGGCAGTGATAGCATTCTGAGCTTTAGCATCTGCATCTAGAACATTCTTATCTATATCAGTCATAAAAAGACCTGTTGGATCTGTAACATGTATTCATTGCATAGTAGCAAAGAGGACTTAAATTCATAGAGATCATAAATTATATCTCATTCTATTATTCCAGATCAGGAAATTACTTCCATAGAAGAGAGGGATTCCCATGACATTGATTGAATTCTCCATGACGACAAAGAAAAGATTCAACACCATCAACCTTTACCCTTTGATGCCACTTGTAGGATCCCTGGACACCCTGAGAGGGCAGGGGTGAATCAGGATTACAAATTACTCTTTTTAAAAGCAAGGATCTTGTTCCCAAATTGGTAAGAACTTATTAAACCTCTATGATGGAAATGAACAGAAAGCAAACATTAACATGCACAGAGATGACACAACACATTTTACTAGGTTCACCACTAAGGGCTACGTACATGGAGCATAAGCAGAAAGGTTTTTGGTCGTACCAAATAACACTAAAACATCACTATATGTCTATTACAAAGGTTTGGGCACAGTCACTCTATCCCAAGATCACTGCCATTAAAAAAGTTTTGGGATAACTCACTGCATCCCTCGGGTAACTCTCATTGACAACTCATGGCTCACTACCTTCGGTGAAGTCCCACACAGTTTATAGACATGAATGTCTATTCATATTTGCACATTAATACATACCCTATTGTATTTATATACTCTGTTGAAATCCAATTTTCACCTGTAGAATGATCTCACATTGCACTGAAGGTATCAGGAAATCTTCCAGCATTCGTGCAGCTCCAAAAAGACTGCCGAGCTTCAACAACACCTAGTGTGCTTCTACCAGACCAGCACACAAGTTCCAAGAAGGCGCGCATGTCTCTGGATCTCATTTCCAATCTGGCACTCAAGTATCACAAAACCACCAGTGCGACATTGCCTTCTTTAACTTCAAACTTGCGCGACTCACTTCCTTTCCCGCCCAAATCGCCTTTGGCACACAACCAACAACCGGCGCACATGTTTTACTTGCATGACCAAACTACCACTTATGCGACGGAAACACTTGTGTGACGGGAGAAATGATAATCTCCAAGTCTTGAACTTCATCAAAAATAAGGAGGGTTGTTCCTCAATTTATATGTGAACTGGACACCATGCGCGATGGCTAGAAAGCCTCCTCTTGGTGCGCATGTTCTGGCGTGAAACCCCATACGCCCTAGCCTGTGTTGCGCTACTCAACTGCATGACCAAACCAATAATTGTGCAACCCACATTTCATTTCTATATTATGAAGATGTGATATTGGAAAACACTTGGCACAATTTTCCAATCCTCCTAGGTACCCGCGCAGAAGTCCTTTTACATCTTTTGATGTTCAGATATTTAAAAACATATGGTGCACAATTTTCCTCTCCTTCTAGTCAACGGCGCACAAGTCCCTTTTCCAAAAATCCTTTTTCCCCATTTGACAATGTTGAGGTCCAGAAAATGGAAAATAATGGAAAACATTTCCACCTTCAATACTGTTATTTTCTTGAATTGTAAGATCACGGTGCTGGAACATATTTTGAACATCCACTAGGGATTAACAACAAATAAAAAACATATTCCAAATCATGAAACGACAACCATGGGACCAAAAAATTTCATGTGGCAAACCCTAATCACCCTTCACTTTATGTGTTATCTTATGGGAAAAATGTTTACCATACCATGTATGCCTTTTATTATTTATTGTCATATTTTCAATGTTATTTCAATCATTTGAAAACTAAATGTATAATGGTTTAATTATTAATTTTTATTTATTATATTACACAGTGCATGCATATGACATATGATGTTAATGAACTAAGAACTAAATTACCCAAAGTAGTATGTGACACCTTGGGTTATGAGAAATAAAATTAATTATTCAAAGTGGTAGGTGAAACCTTGAATATTAGACCATTTTTACATATGAAAAATGTATTGGTCTGCCGTGTTATGGTCTGGTTAAAAGAAATCCCTCCAGGTTGGGGACTGGTTAAAGTGAGCCCTCTATGTTAGGGATTAGTAAAAGTAAGCCCTCCGAGTTAGAGATAGGTAAAAGAAAGATCCTCGATGTGTTGATAGTTCTTGAGATAGCCAGATTGGGTTTTTACCCATAGGTCATGGCATGAGGCCTTGACACAGATACCATGAATCCTTCAGTATACATTTTCTCATTATGTTCTAGTATATGACCAACCGAGTGATTATTTAAACTAGAGAATTATCCTTGGTTATATAACCATTACTTATGAGTATGAAATTAAATTTCACATGGAATATGATGAGACAGATATGATTCCTGATCAGTTTACATGTCTATAATTTTAATGAATATGTTAGCAATACATTAAAATTTTCATAATGTGAATTTTTATAAGTTGTAGTGAAATTGTCTATGCGCAACTCTGATAATTTTCTTACCTTTAGTTCCTTCATACCCTTTATGTTATGCTTAATTTACATAGTATAAATAATACAATTTTGTGAAAACTTTCTTACTAGATTTCAGTTAAAAATTCAAATACATGTGTATGAAATGATTTAATTGTTTTATAGAGACCTTTGAAATGTCATGAAGTTTATTCAAAGGAATAATTTTGATGTATGTGAATGTATTCTCTAATAAAGTTTTCAAAAGTTGTGTTATGTATTTTCAAAATGCCTTTCGGAGTATTTCAGTGCTCACCCTATGTTTTGAATGATAAATTTTCATGTATCAGTTATGTCTTCAATGAAGTTTCAGAATGCAGCTTGTTTCCCAGAACCTGAAGCTCACGATCCTCTGTAGCATGAGACATGCCGTGATGAAGGTAAATGTAATGTAATTATTATGGTACATCGTGTCTCATGGGCACCGTCTCTGGGATCTCGGAGGTCGGGTGCTTATAGTTGGTATCATAGGATAGGTCCAGATTACTCTCGAAAACCAAGTAGTATACATATATAACTGAGTATTACCAAGTAATTATATATTAAATTTCATATGGATGATGGAAATGTACATACAAATCTTCTATCACTTCCCACTAAGGCCCTATAGACTGTTGTGTCTCTAGATAACTGAGAAAACATTCTTAATTATGCTCATATGTGCATGTCATGCATGCACCTGTATGATATGTCAAACTCACCATGGGTGCATCATCAACATATCAGATTAGGATTTGATTACCTTCTTATGATGATGACCCAAATTCCCTACTATGTACATTGGGGGAGATAACATGAGATACTTTTTCCAGTGTTCATGGAAATTTAGGACGTTGGATTAATGTCCCTAGACGATTTTTAAGAAGATGCTACTGCCAGAGTCCTCTGAGCGGCCTATCTCTACAGAATCTTGAACTATGGCTTCTTGGGCCAATAGTTGGACTGTAGGATGTTAGAAGATGAGTCCACCCGACTGCATTATAGGAAAAAAGTGTATATTGTTTTTTCCCAACTTCGTACCCCTAATGCTACACTCAGGATACGTCATAGGTGTCTCCATGGGTTTAACCTTGAATGCTCAGCCTGTGTATGGTTTATGGAGATAGGGAGTTTTGCCTCTCTGTGTGGTGTTCGTGTGGTAGACTAAGGCACTGATGTATAAACTTCTATGTTATTGAAATATTACTTGTTTTCCTTTCCTATCTATACCTTATCTAAACTATTAAGTGAATTCACATGTATGTATTTTAAGATGGCTGGAAAAAAATATATCATCCCTGTCCAATAGAATTTTGGAGGAAATCTTAATCAGGATGTGAACTGTGGACTATCCTTCTTTCCTCCATCTGTGAGAATCATGTCAACACATGTTTGATTTTCCCAATAGCCATGAAATTATTCATTCCTATCAAGGGTTCGACAATGTATTCCACGTAATCACCATTACCCAACAACCTTATTATAGGAAGAGGGGGAGATACATCGAAGGTCTTTTTTGATGTTTCACTCGGGAAAAAAAAATTCTGCGAGAGCATGTTTCCTAGTGGCTACCCAAGATGGGAATCTCAGAGCATCTTTTATGATCCAGATTCTAATCCTCAGTCTATTTCATTGCATCGTTCTAGTGTAATATCATGAGAGTGATATTGCCCGACGGTGTACTAGAGAATATGTCCATTCGGATATCCCAAATTTTTTTACAGCCCAAGCCATCCTATGGAAGCTTGTGTGTAGAACCCATGAGCAGGAGTTCAAAACATAATGCTAAAAATGTATATAGGACAATGAAGATGAAGAACTGAGTACCAACCTGGGTATTCCATTGACACTTCCAAATATACAATTTTGGTGATGGTGATCGTCTGGGGAATTTCTTTTCCAGTTTATGAGTCGAATTGCGAGGGCAAAATTATATGAAGGGGGGGAAATGTAACATCCCAAGAATCTGTGTTTCATCTAATGGTGAATTTTATATTTTATGTTTCCCATTAATCGAAAAAAATTGTTTCTTATGGAAAATTAATAATAAAATTTTAATGAAATAGAATAAACACACAAAATGAACAACATGATATTTATTCAAATGGGAACACCATAGTAATTACAATACACTAAGATCAAACAGGGAATTAATCCAACCAAAGATACCAATTAAAACCCTATTAAGATTACAGGAAGACTGGTCAAAACAACAAGAAGCCCGAGAAGATGATAGGTGTCCTTGGTATCCATCATAACAAACCTAAGAATGGCTGAAGCCACCGAAGCCACACTAAACATTAAATGGATGGCTTGAACAATCTTCTTCTTCTTCATCAATCACCTTAAGATTAATACACCCCATGTCTTGGTTTTATAGAGAACCAATCCAACTATTGCCTCATGTGTCCATTGGAAACTCGACGGCTATAATTATAACTGTTAGTACTTATGGTTTTAGCTAAATAACAGTTAAGTACTCAAATATATGTTAAAATTAATTAAATATATTTATAAATAATAATAAGCGATGTATTTTATATATGTAATTGTTATATATATGTAGTTTTGGACTATTATCATCATAAAATTAAAATTAAATTAATTTGTTATAAATTTATTAATAAAACTAATATTATTATAAAATTATAATTTTACTATGCACGCCCTTTTGAATTTATTATATGACATTATGTAGTGATATACATTATATTAATTTATGAAAACAGATGAATAATTATATGCTTTCGTAAATTTTCAAAAACAATGATATATATATATGAAATTATAATTATTTTTTTAGACTAGTGTTTTATAAAATTATTAATAATATTTATTATATTTAAAAATTATGGCAATTCAATTTAACCATTTATAAAATTAGTTTATTATTTGTTTTATTAAATTTAAATAACATGACATAATTATGTTTTCTCAAAATAATAAAATTATTGTTATTAATTATGGGATTTCTTGTATATAGATACATGTTTATAAATAATTAAATTAATAATAATAATAATAATATGTAAATATTTTACGGTTAATAATAAATACATATTTGTTTCATATAAATTAGAATATGTTTTTGATTATTCATATTATGATATATATATATATGTGTGTGTGTGTTTATAAATTTAATATTATCTATACTTTTAAAAAAATATTGACTATTATAAACCATTACTTTTATTTAAAAATTATTAACATAAGAATACCTTCTGAATAATGATAATTAATAAAGGATAAATAATAAAGGATATAATAAATAATAATGATTATAATATAATAATATAAGATAAAATAAGGGGAAAATCAAGGTAAGGAGGGGTTGCCTTCACGGGTTGGAAAACAAAGATATAATATAACAATAATATTGGATAAAATATTAATAAAAAATAAAAACAAATGGAGGATATCTCCTTCCTCCTCGCATTGCAACCCGGGTCGATACCAAAACCTCCCCAGTAGTGCCTCGTCGTTGCCTGAGCACCACTACACCGGTCTCGCGCCACCACATGATCACCTTCCCCATCTTCCGGCATCGTCTCCCTAGCAATCCAAGCCAGTGGCCATCTCAAGATTTTTTAAAAATGAATTGTCGTTTTAGTGTCGTCCGATCAACCACGGACTTAATCTGAGCAATCACCCTATTTTATAAACCGTGGGCATACACCAGCCGTTAGATCAAGATCGTCTCAATCTGGGCCATATGTTTTACTTCGGTTTTCGTCATCCACGATGTTATCTACTTCTCTACGGCATGCCCCGAACCAGTAGCCTACTCCCCTATGTATTACCATTTTCTTCACACACCGGCCCCTCCACACCCACGTTTTTCCACATGGGTCCCTTTTCCGGGTTTATTTTATTATAACAAGTGGACTCATATCCCATTCATTATACATTAAAATAGTCATTATAGGAATAGTTTATAAAAACCACTGAGGCGTTTGAAGAACCCCCGATTATTTGCACTCATGTACTCAGTGATCCTCCATGAGTCCTCTAGTTTAATTTCCATCACTTTCTCGAGCTCTACCTCTTCTTTCTCTTCAAGAAGGTAAGGGATATTTTTCAATTGGTTTTGATCCATCAAACCCTTTTATTCATTTTTGTAAATGCAATATCTTTATATATATATATATATCTCTCTCTCTTTCCCTCTCCTCCATTTTACGGTTTTCAAAACAGTTATTGGTGTATTTTGGTTATGACATTCATGAGAACCCTTCTCATATATTTGTATATACATGAGTTATATATATATATATTATGTTTAAGATTCAATTCTGGTTTCAACTCATGTCCCTTTAAAATAGGAACTTCGGTTTATTAATGTTTTTAAAGGGATTATTTTCATTCAGTTTTATTTTTCATAACATATATATATATTAATAATCTATTATATATATATATATATACATATATATATATATTATCCTTTCTCTGTTTTAAGGATTTTCAATTTGGGTCATCAAAATTTCGTTAAGGTTCATACGGTTATAATCTATATAAGGGTTTAACATGAAAGGTCACCATTAGGAAAAACCCAATATAAATATAATATGTGTATAATCGGGTATAAAAGTATATTAATATATAACCCAAGTCCAATCTATTTATAGGCTTCTAAAAATGATTACGGATGATTTACCAGGATTTATATATTTATAATTGTTATTTTGAATCTGTTCATCATGCCAAATCCCTTTTCCAAACATGGTATAAGAAATTATACACTTATATGTATATATATATAATTCAATGCAAATAAAATTATGATTTTTAAGAATTGAATATCCATCCTTAAAAAATATTTTATGTGTTAACCAAGTTCTTGGGTTAAATGGAATTATGTTTCTAAAATCTATCTATATATATATATAATTATGTATCATAATAAAAATCCATTTTATAATTTTTAAAACATGATTTCCAAGCCTTAGGTAATGCTTTAGATGCGAAATGTCATTTTGGTTTATTTGGATTTATATTTAGTATGAGAAACCCTAATTTTTACATACATTCGGTCACACAAATTATATAACTTACTTGGTAAGGCTTTCAATCAAGATGTATTAATGATTAATTATGTTTTGAAGTATTTTTTACATATAAGAAATTATTTGGTTATAAAAGTATACAACTTGAGTATATTCAGATATATGTAAATATCTAAATATTTGAATAATTCCCAAACCCTAAATTTCATATATATGTTCACTTTTAGTCACACATGTTATAAACAATACATGTTTTGGTCTTCATTCAAGAGGTTTTATTAATTAAATATTTATTTGAAACATTTATTACATTTAAGATGTTAATAAATATTATTCAGTTATGAAGATACTAAATATATTTTTGTTGATAAATTAAGCTATGTTTTAATATAATTTCATGTTCATTGAAACTTTTATCATCATAATTAACGAAATGTATTTTTAGTAAGAATCAATTTCCATGGATAAGGTTCTTTAATTAAAAATCTATCATTTCATGTGGAAAACCCTAATCACCCATTATTTTATGTGTTATATTATGTGCAAAGAATGTTTACCTAACTATGTATGTCCTGGATTATTTTTTTCTATATTTTCAATGTTATATCAAGCATTTGAAAACTAAATGTATAATGGTATCATTATTCATTTTAATTTATTGTTGTACATAATCCATGCATATGACATACCATGTTAATTAACTAAGAACTAAATTACCAAAAGTGGTATGGGACACCTTGGGCAATGAGAAATCATACTTAAATACTCATTGTGTTATGTGAATCCTTGAATATTAGACCATTTTGAAATATGAGAAATGTATTGGACTGCTTGGTAAGGGACCAGTTAAAAGAATTCCCTACAGGTAGGGGATTGGTTAAAGTATGACCTCCAGGTTAGAGACTAGTAAAAGTAAGCCCTCCAGGTTGGAGACTAGTAAAAGTAAGATCCTCAATGCTTCGATAGTTCTCAAAACAGTCAGATTGGGTTTTTACCCAAAGGTCATGGCACAAGGCCTTGACAATATACAATGAGTACTTCAATATTCATTTTCTCATTATGTTCGAGTATATGACCAACCAACTGATTATTTCGACTAGATAAATATCCTTGGTTATAGAACTATTAATTATGTGTATGAAATTAATGTGCCCATGGAATATGATGAGAGATTAATGATGAATGATCAGTTTACCATTCCAGAATTTTAATGCAAATTTTAGCATTACATTAATCATGTCATAATGTGCATTTTTATATGTTGTAGTGAAAGTGTTTATGTGGAACTTCGATAATGTTATTTCTTAGTAGTTCTTGCATAACCCCTACAAGTTATGCTTAATTTACTTGATAAAATTAATACACTTTTGTACCAACATGATTACTAGATTTCAGTTAAAAATTTATATACTTTTGTATGAAATGCTTTAATTGTTTTATAGCGACCTTTAAAATTTCATGATTTTTTCTTCAAAAGAATAATATTGATGTATGTGAATGTATTTTCTAAGGGAGTTTTAAAAAGTTTTATTAAGTATTTTCAAAACCCCATACTGAGTATTTTAATGGTCACCCTACGTTTTGAATGAAAAAATTTCAGGTATTAATCATGTCATCAATGAATTTTCTGAATGCAGTTGGTTTCCCAGAACCTGAAGCTCACATTCCTCTATAGCATGAGACATTATGTAACGAATGTAAATGTTATTTAATTATTGTTGTATAAAATTTCTCATGGGAACCGGCTCTGGGAACTCGGAGGATGGGTCCTTACAATGCCCCTATGATAAAACATTTGAAACTCAAAAGCACCTAACAAGGTAAACTATCCACCCAACCCCCCAAGGAATTCTCACCCAATAACAAAAGTCATGTATCGTATGTTATTAATCACATCGATGACAGGGTACCTCACACCACTTCGCACTGGTTAAATGCCTATCCCTAATGACGAATGTCCTTATGCTACCACACTCTTCCACAGACCCCTGTATCATAACATTCCCGCACACACATTGTCCAAATACCACATCCTACCCGCAAATACCTAGTCCACAACCAATTCACATACTGTTCGTAGACACTTGGTTTAATGACCCGTAACATTCAACGGAATTTTTTTCTTAATTTTCTTTGGAATTTTACAAGAGCGCGGTTTCTGACGGAACCTGATTCCGATGCCCGGAGTGCCCAGAATCAATTTCCGAAGTTTGGTTCGGGTACGTTCAGTGAACGGACGAGCGGGAATTTCTAACTTTTGATCCGGTTCTCGGAATTGAAATCCGAGGACACCGATGAACTCGCAGCGCCGATATTCGCCTACGGAGACCTTTTCCGATGTTGCGTTTATTGCATGATGAAAGTTAGTTTCTGGGAGATTTATATGAAGTTAAATAAAATTTGGAACACTTTTTATTTTTCTAACTTGTTGGTTAACTCCTCTCAAAGGAAGGTAGAGGTGGGACCCACATCCACTTAACCTCCCTTGGGAGGATTAAGTGTGGTGGGGCCCACATGAAACCCAACCTTCCATCTCCTCTCAAAACTCCTTTAACCCCTCTTTAAATGACATGATATCTTGCTATTTAATTTTGGAGTTACTTTATTTGAATTTCAAACCTTTGAAATTCAATTTGTTATGTTTGTGAATAAAATAAGACTCTATCTTATTTTGGTGGGTTAGAACTCTCTAGCCTTCTTGAGAGGATTTTGGGAGCTTCTTCTTCTTCTTCTTCAATCTTTACGAAGAACGCGAAGAACCTTCGAGCTCCGACGAAGAACGCCGCTCCTCTCATCTTCGTAGCCAGTTGTTCCCGAAAATCGACGACGTCTGCCGTGTCAATGAAAGGGAACGCCACTTCCTCCTCAGACTTTCTTCATCGTCTTACGAAGATTCGCCAACGACGTACCTCTTCAGACGTACCTCTTCGTCAACGGATTTGACGAACGATTACCGCGACGCCCGACCACCGCGATGTTGTCTTCCGCGGGTCGTTGACAATCTTCGAACTTGAACCCAAGGTAGGGGTTGTTGTTATTTGTTTATTTATTCTTTTTCGTGGTTCTAGCATGACTAATGTGAGGATATTTAGATTTGTGTTATCATTTAACGTGAGGGGGCCGGACCGCATAAACACGGCCGAACCCCCTCCTTTGTTCTTGTTGATTTATCTTGTGGTTGAAACAAGATGGTGTGGTGTCGTCGCACCACGCGGATATTCGCACGAATATATTGTGCGGCGCCGTCGCGCCGCGCCATGGAAGGATCATCAAGAACGCGACACCGTCACGCCGCGTCGAAGGGAATCAAAGGCGCGGCGGAGGGGTGCGGATCCGTCGCACCGCGCCGAACGAAGAACACCGCAGTCGGTTCCGGGCCGCGGCGGGACGAGAAGACCGGCGGCCGGGCCGCCGGCGTCGGAAGCCGGAAAGGGGACCGGTTTGCTAGTCCCGTTGGAGAAAAATCGGCCGGCCAGGTGGCCGGCCGGAAGATCAAAGGCCGGGGGAATTTAATACCCCCGGCTAGCACTAAACCCCCCCCCCCCATTTATGAGGGAGGGGGGGGGGTTTCCTTGAGGGGGGCAGGCGGCCCCCCGGTTCTTTTCAAAGCAGGCCCCCCACGAGGGGGGGGGGGGCAGTTTCCAAAGGCGCGGCTAAAAGTCGCGCCGCCTATTTCATGGAGCAGGGGCTTTGCCCCCCGCGCGTGGCGACAAGCTACACCAGGCCGCGCCGCCGCACCGCCGCGCCGGACTGCCGCCGGCCGGGCCGGGTCGGCCCGGACCCGGACCCCCCCTTTTCGAAACAACTTCTGTCTTTTACTCATAACATGAGCCACAGACCTCCGATTGACGATCCGTCTACGGCAACGCTATCCTTGGATCGAGACGGTCGTTTCAGTATATTACACTTAGGGTTTCGGAATACTTTGAGTTCGTCCGGGTTGGTTCGTACATGAAACCAACCGGGCCTTCGGAGCGGAAACACTCATATCTTGAACTACGGACGTCCGATTGACGTACCGTCAGCATTGTTGCGTTCCTCTTAGTGAGAAGGATCTTTTGGCATACTCCGCCCGAGGTTTGCACGTAGGTGGTGTACGGTCGGGTTGGTTTTGCCTTAAAAACCAACCGGGCCCTGGGGACGAAAATGACAATAACTCTCAGACCGGGCGTCCGATCGACGCGCCGTCTGTTGCGTTGAGTTCCTGTTGACGATACAGAACTTTTGGATACATCAACTCTGGACTTTGTGACAGTTGATGTATCAGCCTCTTGGCTCGTGGAGCGGACCCTCCTGTACGATCTTGCTGTGTACGGGAATCCTAGTGCTGGCTGCGACTGCGACTGCGACTGTTACTGTGACTACTACTGCTACTACTGCTACTGTGACTACGACGACGACAGTACATAGATCCTGTGTGGATTCGACGACGACGACTACAACACTCAGTGATCCTACGTGGATCAGTGCTACAGGTCCTGTGTGGGCCCGATTCTGTGTGGGTTCGATCCTGTGTGGGTCCTTGCGCTCAACGGTCCTGTGTGAACCAGCGCCTACAGGTCCTATGTGGGCCCGATCCTGTGTGGGTCTTTGCGGGGGTTAGATACCTATCGGTCCTTCGTGGGTCCGACGACTTAGATGGATCAGAGATCATCTTTATCGTCCTTTGAAGAAGTATACCTGTGTGAGCTGAATCCTATTGCTTTCCTGTGTGGATTGTGTTGTTCTATCCTGTGTGGATTACGTTTTGCTTTCCTGTGTGGAATACGTTTACTTTCCTGTGTGGACTGAGTTGTACATGGGCTCGGAGGTTGGAGCGTATTTGAAATTGATGACTTAGGTATATGTATGGGCATATACCTAAGCAGTGTAAGTTGTTACTTGTTTTTGTATCTTCCTTTGTGGATTATCCTTTGTGGATTTTGTGAGACCTTCGGGGGTCTCGGGGTCCCTACTGAGTAGCATATACTCACCCCTGCACGGGCTATGCCCGCACTACGTTGTGTTGGTTGCAGACGACGGACAGCGTTGATCTTGGCTGAGGCTTGCAGAGCAGGACGGTACCTGGATGTGGACCACTAGGCGGGACGTGTTCGAAGCGGACGACGGGACCTGTGAAGCAGTGGAGCTATCTGTACACACCCTTCAGGTGGGATCTCCAGTGGACAGTTCGGCGTAGCGGCTTTTACTTACAGTTGTTGTTTTCCATTTCGAGTTGTACTTTACTTTCAGTTTGGGTTTGTATACTGGCCCATTTAATTTTCCGCACTTTCAGTTGTACTCTGTTTTTACTTAGTGTTTACTTTCCGCTTGCTTACTCTGTGGGGTTTGTTTACTTTACAAGCCAATGCCTTCCCTTTTTACTAGGATTTACGCCTTGGTGCTAGTCGCCAGCCCCTGGCCTATGGAAGGTGGTCTTGGGGTAGTCACGACACGAGCCCCGATGACGGGTCGTGACAAATTGGTATCAGAGGAGTTCGCTTCTACCGCGAACTCTGATCTTTTCTATGTGAAGAAATAATGTTTAGCGTATTGAGTGTGGTTATCAGTCTAGGGAGTCCAGTGTTGGTGCGGCGGCCGACGTATCCGTACACCAGGACCCTGACTTCTGATTTCCGACTTAATGCACGAAAACATTGATTACGTGTGTGTTTCAATGTTTTCTTTGTGATTACTTATATCAACTCACCAGGTATACTGTTCTGACCGCGGCGCACCTGTTTCCTTTTCAGGATGGCCCCACGATGGCAGCCAGCTAGGGTTCTGAGAGTCGAGTGTGACGAAAACCCACCGAGCGACGAGGCCTCGGTGCAGGGCCCTTTGTCAGCAGTGGCACCAGCGGTAGCACTACCCGCCGAGCCCCTGATGCTTCCAGCACCAGTCGCTGATGATGCATGTCGCCTCAGCGCACTTCCTGAGTTTCAGTGCCAGCGACCGCCCAGGTTTCGCGGGGAGACGGATCCCCAGGCAGCCGAGGACTGGCTGGAGGCAGTGGTACGTGTGTTTAGGCTAGTAAGGACACCAGCAGACCTCATGGTGATCCTCGCTGCGAGCCTACTACACGCAGTAGCAGGACGATGGTGGAGCTTGATGCTCCAGGTGAATGATGAGGAATCTTTACTTTGGACGAAATTTGAGAGCCTCTTCCGCTCGGAGTTCGTCCCAGCCACCCTTCATGCGGTGCGTATCCAGGAGCTTCTTCAGCTGCGGCAGGGCAGCATGACGGTCGCTCAGTACTCGGCGAGATTTACTGATCTCTCGCGCTACTCGACCGACATGGTACGGGACCCATTCTTCAATGCTCGGACCTTCGAGCAGGGTTTGAGACAAGAGATCAGGGCATCGCTGATATCCTTCAGCATACCGACTCAGACAGGAGTACTGGAGCGGGCCCTTCTGATCGAGAGCTTCCTTGCTGAGTCTACACCAGCGCAGCGACCCACCGCAGGGCTGAACGGGGGAGAGTCATCTGCAGCAGGCAGTCGACGGATGACTCAGGGGTCCAGACAGACCAGACCATCGGGCAGACGACCTCAGGGCACTGGCTCAGCAGTGCAGGGCACACAGCGCGGAGCCAGTCTTTCGAGAGGCATACAGTGCTACTCGTGCGGCGGGCAGGGCCACATGGCTCGTGACTGCCCGACCCGCCATGCCGAGGAGCAGCAGACAGTTGAGGGACCACCGAGGCAGAGGCAGAGGGTCGACCGTGGCGGTCCGCAGGGAGGAGGCGGACGAGTCAGAGGAGCTGGATGAGCAGCCGGTGGTGGGCGATGCTTTGAGGCTCTGCCACCACCTCCACCAGGAGGTCCACCCCGACCACAAGGAGCTGGCGGGCAGAGACAGGCACATCTCCAGGCAGCAGAGGCCTACGACCACGGCGCACCCGAGATGATTCGAGGTACTATTTGTTTCTATTACACCCTTGCAGCAGTTCTTATAGACACTCAAGGAAGTCACTCTTTCATAGCTGCTGCCCTTGTTCGGAGCTCGAAGATTCCGACAGAGCCGTTGGCTCGATCCTTACGGCTAGAGACTCCTACGGGAGCATACTCGACGATTACGCACTGGTGCCGGCAGTGTGAGCTCACTTTAGGAGGCGAGAGCTTCGGCTGGGATCTTCTTGTAGCAGCGTCGAGGCCTTACGACGTCATCTTGGGCATGTATTGGCTATCTACGGTCCATGTGCAGATTGACTATTTTAGGCGCAAGGTGTGATATGTACGTACCGACGGGAGTAGGTTCACCTTCACCGGCGACAAGGGAGCCTTAGCAGCCCAGGATGGACTTCCGCGGAGGAGAGGACAGCCCATTACTCATCAGTTAGCTAGCCTCATCCTTGGAGCAGTTGACGTGCGGAGTCCTGGATTTCCTGTAGTGGTGGATCAGTTTGCGGACGTGTTTCCTGATGACGTTCCAGGGCTACCAACTCGTAGAGAGGTAGACTTTTATTTTGACTTGTACCCCGGGACATCCCCGATATCCACTCCAGCATATTGGATGGCCCCCGCCGAGCTTCGAGAGCTACAGGTACAGTGGGAGGACTTGCAGGGCAAGGGGTTCATCCGACCCAGTGTTTCACCCTGGGCTTCCCCGATATTGTTCTCCAAGAAGGCGGACGGGAGCTTGCGACTTTGTGTTGACTATCTTCGCCTGAACAAGGTGACATTGAGGAACAAGTATCCGCTACAGAGGATTGATGACCTCTTTGATCAGCTCAAGGGAGCACGGTGGTTCTCGAAGATAGACCTCAGGTCAGGCTATCATCAGCTCAGAGTCAGAGACGAGGATGTGCAGAAGACAGCATTCAGATGTCGGTATGGCCACTATGAGTTCTTGGTAATTCTTTTCGGTGTAACCAATGCTCCAGCCATGTTCATGGCTCTCATGAACAGGATCTTTCATCCATACCCCGATCGGTTTGTCGTGGTCTTCATCGACGACATTTTGATTTACTCTATGACTGAGGAGGAGCACGCCTATCACTTGCGAGTTATACTAGACACACTCCGAGAGCACCAGCTTTATGGTAAGCTCTCGATGTGCCAGTTCTGGATACGTGAGGTCCACTTCTTGGGACACGTTATCTCTGAGGCAGGAGTTGTAGTGGATCCTGCGAAGATTGAGGCAGTGTTAGCATGGGAGCCACCCAAGAACGTGACTGAGGTTCAGAGTTTCTTGGGACTAGCTGGATACTATTAGATATTTGTGCCAGACTTCTCTAGAGTTGTGGCACCACTCACAGATTTGATGAAGAAGGGGAAACCCTTCGTGTGGTCAGACAGATGTCAGAAGAGCTTCTAGGAGCTGAGACAGAGATTGAGTAGCGCACCAATCTTTAGGTTTCCTGAGGAGGGAGTAGGGTACGTAGTCTACTGTGATGCATCAGGGACCGGACTTGGATGTTTTCTGATGCAGGAGCGGGCATTGATCGCCTATGGACCACGTCAGTTGAGACCGCATGAGCAGAACTACGCTACCCATGACCTGGAGTTAGCAGTAGTGGTCTTCGCTCTGAAGACATGGCGACACTATCTGATGGGTGAGCGCTTTATAGTCTTTTCTGATCATCAGAGTCTCAAGTATATCTTCTTGCAGAAGGACCTGAACCTGAGACAGTGGCGATGGATCGAGTTCCTCCAAGACTATGACTTTGAGATAGTCTATACTCCTAGGAAGGGGAACTTAGTAGTCGATGCCCTCAGCAGGAGGACGAGCATTCAGCTACATGAGGAGGCGACAGAGCAGCTAGCCTTTTTGCAGATATCCTTCGTGGATAGAGATGGAGCAGCCTTCCTTCAGTCTCTCACAGTCACTCCTCCACTACTGCAGCGAGTCCGGGAGGCACAGCATGGGGACGCTGACTGTGAGACACTGCGTGCACAGATATCCTCGGGACAGACATCTGATGGTTTCTCCCTTGGAGCAGAGCACGCCATCCTTTTCAGAGGACGTACCATGGTACCAGTCGCTTTGCGAGAGGAAGTGCTGAGAGAGTTTCACACTTCTCCTTTGACGGTACATCCTGGAGTGGCGAAGATGTACTAGGACCTCAGACAACAGCACTAGTGGTCGGGCATGAAGAAGGCAGTAGTAGAGTTCATTTCTCGATGCCTCACCTGCCAGCAGGTGAAGGCAGAGCATCAGGTACCAGCAGGCTTGGTACAGCCCTTGGAGGTTCCGGAATGGAAGTGGGACGGCATATCTATGGACTTCGTGACTGGACTTCCACGCACATCCTGAGGTCACGACTCCATCTGGGTGATTGTTGACCGACTAACCAAGTCGGCACACTTCTTACCCATCAGAGAGCAGGATTCAGTGGAGAGATTAGGACGTCTCTACGTTCAGGAGATTGTGCGGCTCCACGGTGTTCCATCACCTATCGTCTCCGATCGAGATGCTCGCTTTACTTCCCGGTTTTGGAAGGGGTTACAAGAGGCGTTCGGGACGCAGCTACGTCTGAGCACAGCCTTTCACCCTCAGACAAATGGTCAGACGGAGAGGACCATTCAGACCGTCAAGGAAATTCTCTGCGCATGTGTCCTCGACTTTGGTCGTAGCTGGGAGGACCACCTACCCTTGGTGGAGTTTGCGTACAACAACAGCTACCACTCCACCATCGGGATGGCACCGTACGAGGCATTGTACAGCCGACATTGTAGATCTCCTTTGTGCTGGACAGACCCTGGGGAGTCAGCACTTGTGGGACCGGAGATGGTCCAGGCCACGACAGAGAAGGTCCAGGTCATCCAGGAGCGGATGAGGACAGCTCAGAGCCGGCATAAGTCATACGCTGAAAGGAGGCGGAGGCCACTAGAGTTCGTGGATGGTGACCACGTATTTTTGCGGGTCTCACCTCGACGTGGTATTCGGAGATTTGGTCAAGGCGGAAAGTTATCTCCGCACTTCATCGGTCCCTTCCAGATCCTCAGCAGGATTGGCGAGGTGGCTTATCGCCTGGCTCTACCACCTCAGTTGCACTGGGTGCACAACGTCTTCCACGTTTCTCAGCTGAGGAGATACGTGCACGACCCGATGCACATTATTGACCATGGAAAGCTTGACGTTGACGATGGGGTGACTTTTATGGAGGTCCCGGTAGAGATAGAGGATCGACAAGAGCGGGTCCTACGTGGGCGATCGATTCCTCTTGTGCGCATCAGATGGCAGCACGAGAATCTCTAAGAGAGCACATGGGAGCGGGAGGCTCAGATGCGTGCTCAGTACCCTCATTGTTTCCCTAGTTTTTTATGTATCTTTACGGGGATGTAAAGCCCTGAGGTGGGAGTAATGTAAAGACCCGTAAAATTCAAGGGAATTTTTTTCTTAATTTTCTTTGGAATTTTACAAGAGCGCGGTTTCTGACGGCACCTGATTCCGAGGCCCGGAGTGCCCGAAATCAACTTCCGAAGTTTGGCTCGGGTACGTTCAGTGAACGAACGAGCGGGAATTTCATACTTTTGATCCGGTGCTCGGAATTGAAATCCGAGGACACTGATGAACTCGCAGCGCCGATATTCGCTTAAGGAGACCTTTTCCGAAGTTGCGTTTATTTCCGGACGAAAGTTAGTTTTTGGGAGATTTATAAGAAGTTAAATAAAGTTTGGAACACTTTTTATTTTTCTTCCTTGTTGGTTAACTCCTCTCAAAGGAAGTTAAAGGTGGGACCCACATCCACTTAACCTCCCTTGGGAGGATTAAGTGTGGTGGGGTCCACACGAAACACAACCTTCCATCTCCTCTCAAAACTCCTTTAACCCATCTTTAAATGACATGACATCTTGTTATTTAATTTTGGAGTTATTTTATTTGAATTTTAAACCTTTGAAATTCAATTTGTTAAGTTTGTGAATAAAATAAGACTCTATCTTATTTTGTTGCGTTAGAACTCTTTAGCCTTCATGAGAGGATTTTGGGAGCTTCTTCTTCTTCTTCAACCTTGACGAAGAACCCGAAGAACCATCAAGCTCCGACGAAGAATGCCGCTCCTCTCATCTTCGTAGCCTGTTGTTCCCAAAGATCGACGACGTCTTCCGTGTCAACAAAAGGGAACACCGCTTCCTCCTCGGACTTTCTTCATTGGCTTACGAAGATTCATCAATGACGTAACTCTTCGGACGTACCTCTTCGTCAACGGATTTGACGAACGATTACCGCGACGCCCGACCTCCGCGACGTTGTCTTCCGCGGGTCGTTGACAATCTTCAAACTTGAACCCAAGGTAGGGGTTGTTGTTATTTGTTTATTTATTCTTGTTCATGGTTCTAGCATGACTAACGTGAGGATATTTAGATTTTTGTTATCATTTAATGTGAGGGGTCCGGACCGCATAAACACGGCCGAACCCCCTCCTTTGTTCTTGTTGATTTATCTTGCAGTTGAAACAAGATGGTGTGGTGCCGTCGCACCACGCGGATATTCGCACGAATATACTGCGCGGCGCTGTCGCGCCGCGCCATTGAAGGATCATCAAGAACGTGACGTCGTCGCGCCGCGTCGAAGTGAATCAAAGGCGTGGCGGAGGGGCGCGGTGCCGTCGCACCGCGCCGGACGACGAACACTGCGGCCGGTTCTGGGCCGCGGCGGGACGAGAAGACCGGCAGCCGGGCCGCCGGCGGCGGAAGCCGGAAAGGGGACCGGTTTGCCGGTCCCGTTGGAGAAAAACCGGCCTGCCAGGTGGCCGGCCGGAAGGTCAAAGGCCGGGGGAATTTAATTCCCCCAGCCAGCACTAAACCCCCCCCCCCCATTTATGAGGGGGGGGGGTTTCCTTGAGGTGGGCAGGCGGCCCCCCGGTTCTTTTCAAAGCAGGCCCCCCACGAGGGGGGGGGGGGTTTCCAAAGGCGCGGCTAAAGCCGCGCCACCTATTTGATAGAGCGATGTCTTTGCCCCCCGCGCGTGGCGAAAAGCGGTGTCAGGCCGCGCCGCGCCGGACCACCGCCGGCCGGGCCGGGTCGGCCCGGACCCGGACCCCCCGTTTTCGAGACAACTTCGGTCTTTTGCTCATAACATGAGCCGCGGACCTCCGATTGATGAACCGTCTGTGGCAACACGATACTTGGATCGAGACGGTCGTTTTGGTATATTACACTCAGGGTTTCGGAATACTTTTGGTTCGGCCGGGTTGGTTCGTACACGAAACCAACCGGGCCTTCGGAGCGGAAACGCTCATATCTTGAACTACGAACGTCCGATTGATGTGCCGTCAGCTTTGTTGTGTTCCTCTTAGTGAGACGGATCATTTGGAATACTCCGCCTGAGGTTTGGACGCAGGTGGAGTACGGGCGGGTTGGTTTTTCCTTAAAAATCAACCGGGCCCTGGGGACGAAAATGCCAATAACTCTCAGACAGGGCGTCCGATCGACGCGCTGTCTATTGCGTTGAGTTCCTGTTGACGATACGGAACTTTTGGATACATCAACATTGGACTTTGTGACAGTTGATGTATCAGCCTCTCGGCTCGTGGAGCGGACCCTCCTGTATAAGCTTGCTGTGTGCGGGAACCCTAGTGCTGGCTGCGACTGCGACTGCGACTGCGACTGCGACTGTTACTGTGACTACTACTGCTACTACTGCTACTGTGACTGCGACGACGACAGTACAGAGATCCTGTGTGGATTCGACGACGACGACTACATCACTCAGCCATCCTATGTGGATCAGTGCTACAGGTCCTGTGTTGGCCCGATCCTGTGTGGGTCTGATCCTGTGTTGGTCCTTGTGCTCAGCGGTCCTGTGTGAACCAGCGCCTACAGGTCCTATGTGGGCCCGATCCTGGGTGGGTCTTTGCGGGGGTTAGTTACCTATCGATCCTTCGTGGGTCCGACGACTTAGATGGATCAGAGATCATCTTTATCATCCTTTGAAGAAATATACCTGTGTGAGCTGAATCCTATTTCTTTCATGTGTGGATTGTGTTGTGCTATCCTGTGTGGATTACGTTTTGCTTTCTTGTGTGGAATACGTTAACTTTCTTGTGTGGACTGAGTTGTACTTGGGCTCGGAGGTTGGAGCGTATTTGAAATTGATGACTTAGGTATATGTATGGGCATATACCTAAGCAGTGTCAGTTGTTACTTGTGTTTGTATCTTCCTTTGTGGATGATCCTTTGTGGATTTTGTGAGACCTTCGGGGGTCTCGGGGTCCCTACAGAGTAGCTTATACTCACCCCTGCATGGGCTATGCCCGCACTACGTTGTGCTGGTTGAAAACGACGGACAACGTTGATCTTGGCTGAGGCTTGCAGAGCAGCACGATACCTGGAGGTGGACCACTAAGCGGGACGTGTTTGGAGCGGACGACGGGACCCGTGGAGCAGTGGAGCTATCTGTACCCACCCTTCAGGTGGGATATCCAGTGGACAGTTCGGCGTAGCGGCTTTTACTTACAGTTTTTGTTTTCCCTTTCGAGTTGTACTTTACTTTCAGTTTGGGTTTGTATACTGGCCCATTGACTTTTCCGCACTTTCAGTTGTACTCTGTTTTTACTTAGTGTTTACTTTCTGCTTGCTTACTCTGTGGTGTTTGTTTACTTTACAAGGCAATGCCTTCCCTTTTTACCAGGATTTACGCCTTGGTTCTAGTCGCCAGCCCCTGGCCTATGGAAGGCGGGCTTGGGGTAGTCACGGCACGGGCCCCGAGGACAGGTCATGACACTTGGGCCATAAAACAACAACCTCATCCTAGAGACACCTCAGAAAGCTCAACAAATCACATCTCTAGGAAACATGGGAAGACATCGTGCTCGCATACACCTGGTCCTCATAATAACACAACAACCTACCAGAAGAGTCTAGGGCTATCAATCAATATAATAGGGAGTCAAGAAGATCCAATAACTAATCCTTTATCCTCCCACTAGGATGTGTGTAAAAGACACCCTCCCCCATAACAATGGGGGTGTTTATTATGTAGTTCTAACCAATGGGTTCGGTGCCTATAGAAATCATAAGGAATAAAATTCTATATATAGGTACCAAGAAAATAGATGATCCTCGGGGTTTCCCCAAGAAACTACCTAATACAAAAAACATTATTTACTGTTAACTATAAATGCAAAACCACACAAGCAGTCGTAAACCCAATTAATAAATCCAAACCAGTTCATTTAACATAATGTCGTTATTTATTTATCATACCATTTGTTCGCTTCATCCCTACACAAGAAACTACCCAACACAGCATATCAAACAAGCACATAGTCAACCATAACAAACTAGGAAGAAGGTCCAAGGTAAGACAACCCACTACACAATCCACTTCACTGAACACTCATCCAATGACATCCACCATCATTTTTAAAAGTCATGCTGCCATTTAGTTCCTGTCAACAATAAAACCCATGATACAGATCATCACAACTTGACTCGTTATCCCCATTCCATAAAAATGTGACACTGGGTATCATAAACATCGTAGAGCCCAAAACTATAGCCTTGCTGCCCAACCACTTACCAGATGTAGTCCCACTGCATAACAGGTTCATCCTTCCCCAAATAAATAAATATATCAACCTATGATACCGTCACACCACCACTACCATCTCATACACACAATCACACTCCCAGACACACCATCACTCAACCATCACAAACAAAAGTTCGAAAAGATCCATATACAACACACAGCTACACTAAACAACAAGGTGTATTCAGATTTGACAACCAAAATTCATTAATACCACTTTCATTATTCATAGGTGATCATAGGAAGATTATGATCATGGGGCATCAAAATATTTAACCGGGTATATGTTGTTAATCAATTTCATAATTTCTACAATTTGATAACGAAACAACAACAAATATTTACAATTCATATAGCTAGAAAAACAGAGGCCACCAAAATCCATGATTTTATGTAGGCATACAACCCTTACAAAAAAACATGTATATAGGATAACATTTTAAACAAATTTATCAGCGTAGTCAACTTCTCGACCACTCATTCATCACTAAATTAAATTTTAAGTCTTCGGTTTTTAATAAGATGACATCCTTACCCCCACCCTTTAAGATACACAATGTAAAAGATAGATTAAGTAAAACCCTCCCTAGAGCACTAAATGATCATAAAATCCACTTTTCACCAAGAATAGGGGTCACACATATAAAATGAGACTCTAAGAAAGTCTAAATTTGAAATCCATGACACAAAAGACGACTCCTTAGGGAATAATGGCTTAGGGACCACATAAAGGAAAAGAAAAAACACTACGAAGAGAAGATGTCATCATAGATGATCCATATCCAATACCAACAGATTATTTTGTTGTTTGACTATTTCAAGGTCCCATGACTCACTGAAAAGTGAGTCACTGGCATTAGTCACTGACAACAAGTCACCGATGCAACCCACAAACACCACTCCCTAACCCCTGACCTATAAATTTCTTAAGTCACTAACACCCTATCCTACTGATGCCCTATGTCACCGATGACCTAACCTATTGATTCGCTAAGGCCCCGACACCCTAATCTACAGATGCCCTAACCTAGTGACACCTTGACCTACAAACACCCTGACAAGATGACACCCTGATGTACCAACACCTTGACCTACTGAAATCCTAACCAGTTGACTCCCTAAAAAACCAACTCCCTATGACACTAATGTTGTGACCTACCGACGACCTTACCTACTGATGCCCATACCTATTGATGCCTTGAGTCACCGATGGAAAACTGGAATTTTAGAAAACTCTTGAAATGAGGAACTATTGCATACCAGAACACCCCAAACTCTATATTTTGAAAAATTAATTGACTGGGGAGGTCTGAGAAATTACATTTTATACCTCCCAATCTATTCTAACCCCTGATAATTCAAAACCAAACCTAATAGAAAGAGGGGTCCGAACTACCACCCCATAAGCTACCTCTCAAGGATATACATCCTTGTGTCGCTCAAAAGCTGTAGTGAAACCTCAATATCCAAGAACACATCATACCACATATACATACACATACATCCAAAAGATAACCCACCCATGAACCAACTATATGGACACATGAATTTGGGAATTCCATAATCCAAATCCAGATACTATCCACTCAGGGTGATAATGAGTCGTCTGCATGGGCTTAATCACATATCTATTAATGCATCCCGATTAAGAATCTAGTCTCCCCCTTTAACATATTAGGAAATAATAACACATTATAAAGAAAGGAACAACCCATCTCATAACAAAAAATGTTAATTTATTACATCAAAAAAGTAAGAACATCAAGAAAAACTCAAAACAACTCTAGGTAATTAGCATGCATCTGCATCTCCCTTTCGCCTGTGGTCTCTTATAAGACAACATGTCTCCATGATACAAAAACAAACGAATGTTTTCATCCATTCAAAACCATCTCTCAATGATCATGTATCTCCATAGGCCACTCCATGAACATTGGGTCATCCCTGATATCTATCTCCACATAGTCAATGAAATGGGAGTCATCGTGAAGATACTAACGATGATAGAAGTAATTAAAGATTTTGTAAATAATATCCAACTATACTGTAAATGAAAACTGGTATTCCGCATCACCAACTCACTCCAACACCTTGAAGGGTCCAAGGAACATAAGAGAAAGCATTATCCTTGACAAACCTTCGCTGCCCATGGTGAGGGGAAACCTTCGAGAACATGAGGACTCTAATCTGGAACTCCATGGGCCTAGTCTTGCGACCATCATATGAATTATTCTGGTATTGTGCTTTCTACATCCTTTAATAGAAATCCTGAAACTTTTCGTTCTTACTCTGCATCATGTGTGGACCATGAATAGCTGCCTCCCTAACTTTTTTCTAGCACCAAGGTGAACGATATGGTCTCCAATACAAGACATCAAACAGAGCCATAAAAATGTATGATTTATGGATATTGTTATAATAAAACTCTTCCATGGTCATGTGTCACACCCATGACCCACCAAAGATCAAGACTCATACTCAATGTATTTCCTCTAGTGTATGTATTGTCTATTTGGTATTCCCATATATTTTAGTGTGGAAATAAGTCATGATTCATTAATGAGTTCCAAAATAATGTTGAAACTCACTCTAGACTTGTGAGATAAAATTAATATACTGATCTGAGATAATGGATCTCATAACTCCATTCCAAAACACCAACGCATCCACAAACCTTACCACCAAGGCATATACTATGCATAACTCCTATATTGCTATGAATTGGGCCAATTTTATCATCTGATCCTCTACTACATAGATTTCATCACATCCTCTCTATGCCCTAGGTATCCTGTGATGAAATCCATTGAGATATCATCCCACTTCCACTTGGGGACATATAAGGGCAGCAAAATACCCACTGGGAACATGGTGGTCAGCCTTCACTTGTTGGAACACCAATCACTTAACCAAAAACTCCACCACATCCATATTTATCTCGAGCCACCAAAAGTACACTCTCAGAACATAGTACATCATGGAATATCCTTGTTGTACCACTAAGGGTGTGCTATGAATCTCATGGAGAACTCCCTCCCATATTGACTCTCATACAAACAGCTTTCCCTAGAACATAATCTCATTCCATTATTCCTACAAACACCCCTCCAGAGCATCACCCTAGTTAATGTGATCATGCATCACATCCATCGAAGAGTCTTCCTAATTAAAATTTTCCACCTTCTGCCTCACATATGACTATACTATTATATGAAATAGACAACCTCAACCACCATTTATTCTTGCATCTTAGTGCAAGGTAGTTAACTCCTCTATCACCCTCCAAACATCTATACATTCTCGAATGACCTCCTTCTACAATTTCTTACTCAATCCATTGGCCACAAAATCCCCATTTATTAATGTATATGAGATCTTGAATTCATAGTCCTTAATAAACTCAATACACCTCTACTACAACAAGTTTAGATCTTTTTAGGGAATAATGTACCTCAAGATGTTCTAATATATGAAGACAAAAAACGCACTCCCCAATGATGTAAGGTCGCCATAGATTCAGGGTGATCATAACCCCCACTTTCTCTAGATCATGGGTGGGATGGTTACATTCATGGGGACATAACTTCCTAGACCTATAATGGAGTACTCCCAATTGTTGCATTAGCATATTCCCAAGGCCTAGATGGAAAACATCAAAAAACAGAGTGAACATCACCCATTCCTCGTGAATCCAGAGCACTAGATAACTAACCAAATTCCCCATACAGTAGCTAAAATATTCATAACACTAATCACTCAACACAAAATCCTAGTCCTTTCTGGTTAGATCCATCAAAAAAGATGATACTCAGGATAAGTCTAGAAAAAAAATATCTAGTAATATCATTAGATAGAAAGAAAATACCAGTCCTATGCCTCATTCTTGGGTGATTCCCAAAAAATAAATACCTTGATCTTTGAAAGATCCCCTAATACACCCTACTGAGACACCACATATCCAATGAAGTGACCACTTGTGTCCAAAACATACACTTGGACATCTTCCCACATATTTGGTGGTATCAAAGGACTTCCAAGATAGTCCTGAGATATTTGGTATGCTTCAACTATAACTTTTATTAGATCATAATCCCATTGATGAACACCATGATGAACCGATCTAGGAACTCTTAAAATATAGTGTTCATAAGTCACATGAACACGAATGATGTGTTCATAACACTAAATGACATAAACAGAAACTCCAAGTGCTCATACCTACATCTAAATGTAGCCTTTGGGATTTCACCCTCATTCACCCTCAACTGTTCATACCTAGACCATAGACCGATATTAGAAAACCAACATGCTCCCCTTTGAAAGTCTAAATGGTCATCTATATGTTGAAGAGGTTAATAGTTCTTCGCTGCTACCTGATTTAACTTCCAATAGTCTATACACAGCCTCATTCCACCATATTCCTCCATCAGAAACAATATCAGAGAACCTCATAGTGTCACACTAGACTAGATAAATCCTTTCTTCATCAGATCGTCAATCTGAATCTTTAGCTCGCTCACCAAAAAATGTTCCATCAGAAAAGGATCCATTAAAATCAGAGAATCACTGGGTTGCAAGTCTATCTTGAACTCAACATCTTGTTAAGGGGTAGAGTCTCATCCTCCTCATAAAAAACATCAAAGAACAACGTACCAACTCTTGGAAACCCCACCATCTTATCATCCACCAATTCCAATAAATGTTTTTCAACAAGGAAAGGAGGGGATTTGAAAGATGACTACATATCAGAAAAATCCACTCACCAATGAAAGCCACACATTGTCTATCCACATATGAAAACATGACTATCCTATAGAATTAGTTGATGATTGATTGGATGGAAAACCACTAGTAAATTCTAAGGATGAAATTGTATGGCTACAACCGTTGAAATAGGAGATCCCCACTGGACTAATGTGGCCCCAACATCAGTCTACATCCCTGAAAAACATCAAACAAACTAGTATGACCTCTGATCGGTGTACTCAAAACCAGGGCATAGAAAGTCTTTATATGTCTAATTCTAGATCATGGGATAGACTAGGTGAAATAATGTATTTTGAAGCTTCTGAATTAATAAAATCACAAGCACAAGTACTGATCACAATGATTGTACCTCGAACGATCTCTAGACCTAATAGATCTGCTGCAACTCTAGCGTGAAACAGTCCATTTCCAACACCTCTTCCCCACTTCTACTGACTTCCTTTTTTGACCATCTTCATGTCGAAGTTCTTGTGAAATACCCTAATGTCGGCCTCCTCCTACTCGGTCTCCCCTCGGGGGAGTAGGATCCTGGTTTCCCTATTGCTGAAATAACCTGGTCAGAAATTGCTATGGAGGTGGGTGCTGAACCTTCCCACCTCCACCATACTGAGCACTATCTAGGCACTGAATCTTAAGGTGCATGTGTCCTCCACAAGTGAAACACCTCGATCCCAAGCCTATGGGAACAGAATGAAGACCAGAAGGCTGAAACTAAAACTACTGAGGTCAACTCTATCCTAGCATAAACCTCGAAGGTTCATGAACTTGAGACCTCATGTCAGATGTCTTTCCCTTCATATAATCCTATTAGCTCCCCTACCATTGTATACCTCTTCAGGAGTGCATCCTCTCATCCACTTCAACCTTCTTATGGACTTCAAGGAATGTCGACATGTTGAAGGGAGTAACGTATTACTAGCGGGGAGGATGTAGAGCCTCTTATTAGCATCACACCCAACACACATCATATGGAATGATATATTGAGTAAAATGAAGAAGATACTTGATCATGATCCCCATATATCATAATGACACACTACCCAGCTAAATAGAGAGTAGATATAGCCTCTTCTAAACCTTTATGGTCAAGGAATGGAATTCTTCTTGGAACGACTTCTCAAATTCATACCACATGCGATTGATAATTGGGATCCACATGTGAAAAGTAAATAGGGAACTCCTAATCTCGTGTTGTATGGAATTTATTTTGGATTCATTTTAACTCATTGTTTTATTTAATTTCCCTAGAACTCCCAAAATAGACAAGAACACATGTCATCATGATGCATGTACCATTCCAATGGTTTCTAACACACAAACAGTGTAGTCTCACTCTGTCGTTGGGTGTTACCAGAGTCCTTACATCAGATCACGGGGGCCCCGTAAAATTTAGTATGCTTTCGAGTCTTCCTTGGCCTTTTTCATTCTCCAAGATCAGAAAATATTTTTTCCCTACCATCCCATGAAATACTTTCTATTCATTACTCCAAAATCCATCCTATCTCTCAACCATCATCCTCTGATACCTTTCTGTTATGACCCTCCTTCATCAAGAGGGGGTAAGGGATACTAAATTGTCAAGGCCTTCATTCTTCAATATGATGTAGAGATAATGTCCCATGATTCCCACCTCTAGTGGTCCATGGGTTGGATACCCACACCAATGAAATAAAAATATCAAAAAATGGGAGGCAATACCTTTTTTTATAACCATGATAAGGAGATAATATGTATCAACCTCAAAATAACTCCAAGACATATATAGAAAAAAAACCAAAACCCATCCAATGTGAATTTTTAAAGTAAAAAATGCTAAAAATAAAATTAAAATACCACGAAAATACCAAAAACAACAATGCTTTCTTGAGATACATAAACTATCCTAACACATGAGTTAGTAGGGTTCATCTTGGTCCATGTAATCTCCCTGGAAACTTGAAAATAGTTTTATAATCATAGGGTGAGCATACATGTATACTCATTAGAAAAAGCCAAAGTCACTTGTGCATAATTGGTAAAAGCATACTAATACTCCTTTGAGAAAATAATAGGAAATCAAAAGCACCTAATAATGTATACTATAAAACTCAACCTCATCTTGAAATACTCTCCAAATAACTGAAGTCATGTAATGTATGGTATTAATTAAATCAAAGATAGGGTACCCTGCACCGCTTCACACTAGTTAACTGCTCATACCTAACGGTGAATGTCCTAACGGTACCATTCCCTTTTAGAAGGCCCACTATCATAACCTTCCCGCACACACCTGGGCTACATACCACATCCCTACTATAAAAACCTGGGCCAAAATCACATCACATCCCACCCACATACACCTGGGCCAAAAAACCACAACCACATCCCATAGAAACCTGCGAAATCACAACATATCTCGTCCAGAAGACAATTGGGAAACACACCTCTCCCACAGACATCTGGACCTCAAAACTGCACCGAAACCTGTCTAATGAGTATAGGGATACCAATTCATAGATGAAGGAGTAAATAATATCCAATAAACATCCATCCATCCAACAACCATGATTTTTAGAAAGGACACCCTCCCCTATAACAATGGGGGTGTTCAGCACATTGTGCTAAACACTGTTGGGGTGTGTATAAAAATCACAATAAACATAAATTATATATATAGGTACCAAAAACACATCCCAAATAATGAATTTTCCAAAAATAAAACCACCCCACAAAAACCAACCTTTGTTACTAATTCTAAATGCACAACCAATGAAACAGTCATAAACCCAATTCATAAACCCAACCCAATTCACAAAACCAAATGTTGTTCATTATTTAACAAACCATCTCTTCATTCCATACCTACCCAAAAAACTACCAAATACAACATATGAAATATCCACATAGTCAGCCATAACACACCATGAATAACTGCTAAGGAAAAACAACCCAATATAGACTTACATTTCTTAAACACCCATCCAATCATTGGCACTGTCATTTTTTAAAATCATGTCTCCATATCCTTACTAACAACAAGAAAACCCATAACACCTCACAAAAACCACACTCTGCATCCCCACTAAATAACAACACCACACCCAATAACATAAACATAGAATAACCCAAAACAGTTGTCGCACTTCCCATCCACTACCCAGATGTTGTCCAACTACATAACAGGTTCATCTATTCCATAGTCAATCAATCTCTCAACCTGAGATACTATCACCCAACCCGTACAACCACATACACACATCCACACTCCCAGCCAAAACATCACATGAACAACGCAAACCCAAGGTTGAACAGAACCATGCATAGCACATAGACACACCAAACAGAAATGTGTATCCATAATTACTAACCCACATTCTTTTATCAAACTTTAATTATATAGGGGTGATCACATAAAAGGTTTGATCCTAGGGAATACATATATCTAGCAGAGTGTACATGACTAATTAATTTCGTAAATTCATCCATTTGACAAGGATATAACCAAAAATATTACAATGTATTATAGGTACACAATCGGTGGCCACCAACAACCCTGATTTTTAGAAGGAATACATCTCTTAAAAAATATAGCATGGATCAAGGATAACAAATAAAACAAAGAAATCATTACCTATATATTCCAAGTCCCTCATTTATTACATTGTTAAATTTGGAATCAACCATTTTAAACAAGGTATCATTACACCCACCCCACAACAGAGACAATGTAATTGAGAGACAAAAGAAATACCCACTGGGAACAACACATTATTAGAAAATACTCCTCGCACCAAGAATAGGGGTCGCACAAATAGCTGAAGTCTCCATGGAAGACTGAATCCAAAGGCCAGAACACAACACACAACACTTTAGGGAAGAAAAGCTTAGGGGACACTATGATAAAAAAGAACCACACTATGAATATAATATCTTGGCATAGAATTACCATATCCAAATTAAACATAAGGGAGTGGTTTCACGGGCCATTAAAGTCTTATCATAATCAAGATAATGTGGTTTGGATGTTTCAATGTCCCAGAAGTGTTAGGATATTAATGGTTTAATTAATATCTTTTGAAAACCCTTTAGAAATTCTCAATAAATGTTTCAAACTCAATTTACATCATATAATATATAAGAGAATGAAATTGGAAAATTCAAGAAATGACTCTCGGATGGGTGAGCCACCAATGCATGTCACCAACATCGAGTAACTGATGTGACCCACTAACACCACTAAACAAATCTCAACCTAAAAACACCATTATTTACTGATTCCATAGCCTACCGACACTCTGATTCATCGACACCCTGACCTAACCAACCCCTAATTCACCGAGGCACTGACCTACTGACGTCCTGTGTCACTAACGCCCTGACTTACAGACACGCTGACCTACAGACGCCCAGACCTACCAATGCCCTGACCTACTGATTCCCTAATTCACTTATTCCCTAAACAACTGATTCCCTAACATTCCACTACCCTAACCTACTGATAACATAACCTACTGATGCCCTGACCTACTGACACCCTGACCTACCTATGACATGAGTCACCAATGCCCTTACCTACCAATGCCCTTACCTACTGACACCCTAACCCACGGACCCCTTGACCAAATAACTCCCTGAGTCCCTAATTAACTAAACTTCAAATGTGGTGACTTAATAATGACTTGATTCATCAATTCCATAACCGACCATTGCCTAGACCAACTAACTCCCGGATTCATTGATAGAAAACTAGAATTTCAGAAAATTCTTGAAATAAGCTACTATTGATTTCTAGATTACCCCAATCACTGGATTTTTACAGACTAATAGACTAGATATGACCATGATATTATAATATGATATTAAAATGATCCCACTATTATTACTCATTGTCGAACTTCATTTCATTCTATTTTTAAAAAAATTTAAATTGCATTAATTTGTATGTACGACCTACCATCTCCATTAATTAGGAAATTTATTTTTCTATATCTATATATTATAGAAGAATGTTTATATAAATATATATAATGAATATATATGATAAATATATAATGGTTAAAAATATACATATGATGGAACCATTAACAAATTATACATATTTAAACTACGAAACATAAATTTTCTTAAAAATTGATAAGATAACATCAAAAAATGGTGAATTTAATAATAATTTGTTAATAATTTGTTATTGAGATTGTATTAGTTAATAATACATTGTATTATAATTATGAAAATTAGTTTTTTTGGAATTATAATAAATTGAAATTTTCCATTCTTGAGTTAGGGCACATTAGAAGAACGTCGAACATATTTTATGGGATATTCATCCCACTTTTACTTTTTTGTGACACATATCATATTTAACACTTGTTTTTTATATGCTGTATATAGTAACAACGAATGTATGATTTTTATCATGATAATTTTGGTGATATACATATGCATTAAAGGATATCTCTTTCATTGGGTTTTGATTCTAAAGTTACCAAAGTGGTAAAAGATTAATGTTACAATCTTATTGTTTATCAAGATTGTTTATGATTATCTTCCCAATGGAATAATTTCATGATCTTTCAATTAAATCATGAATTTTATTATCCACTAGTTATTTAATTATAAATAATGTTTTTATTTAACATTATTTAATTTATGTTCTCAAAAAACATATGATCATTTTAAAAAAACCAACATCATTTCTCTTTTTATTTGATAAATCAATTTTTTAAAGCCCATATTTTATAAAAAGGTATATAATGTTATAATATCATTGTTAAATTTTTTTTTTAAATTATATTATGAATTTTATATGATATTCTGACATCTATTTTATTGATTTATGATTAAGTGTTGGTTTCTTCTATTATATACCACCAATGAATTGGGTGAAGTGATATTGATATCTCATGAGATGGTGATTATAATCATGGACATGATTGAACAAAGATTTGTTCTTATATTTAATCATGAGTTTGATAACCACATAGAAATGAACTGAATTTATAGTTTATGAACTAAATTTTTTTAGTTTGAATATTTTATGATTATAGCACGGTATTGAAAATTTTATAATAATATTATGATCATATTATCAAATAATGATTAATGTAGACCATCTATACTAGTAATGTGCATCTATGATCACATTTTCTTATATTTTTTCTTCTATAGGTTTTGATGGAAGATTCTTAGCAGGTTTTGTCTAAGAAGAGTATTATATTGGAAGATCATTATGTGAGATATTAAATCTCTTTCATGAAAGAAGAATATTTTTAATCTAATCTCCAAAGAAAGTGATACTATATAGTTCTAGTGTGGATCAAAATGTTATCAATATAATATTCATATATTAAGATATAAAATTTATGTATTAGTATTATGGGTCTCTATATTTCATATAAAAGAATTTTTTAGTTCCATTTTGAATCATGGATGTGAAATATTTAGTAGTAACCCTAAATATAATACTACGAATACGATAACACCCTATGTTATGGTAAAGAAAAGACAGTGGTTTTCCTAGAAAAATATATCGTTCAAGATTCTACAAGTTGATGTGGTCTGGGAATAGATGCATCTAGGGGTAATAACCATAAAATTATTTGTTCTAATATTTGATTAACATCATTATTGTGCATAATAAGTGTTCATTTACTTCTTATATTGATTGAAACACTAGGTGGATATGATTTTGGTAATTAATATTTTCTTTATATTATATAATATTAGAATTTAATAGATGATGAAAATCAATGAAACAGGTTAAACCTAAGGTATTATAGGTTAAAATATTCTTTCATGATTTAGGAATCCCATTAATGGGTTTTCATGAATATATGATTCCTCACTGTAGAAATTTTTATCAAATGGTACTTTTATATTTTTAGTAAATGGATGAAACTAGGGGATTTTGGTTAATGGAGAATTTGATGGATAATGGAATGATTTTCCTCAAAAGAAACCCAATTAAACTAATGATGGACGTTTAAACCTTATGATTATGCATAATAAACGACCACATTATATAAGAAATAATCTCAACATGGGAGAATTTCTATACCAAAAAATAAGAGAAAATAGTTTTTCATGAATATCATAAATGAAGGAATATTTATCTCCAATCATTTCAAGAATGTGGGAATAATCATTAAAGGTAATGTCTCAAAGGAATGTGAAGATTTTTTATTTATGGAAATGAAGGGAATATATAAACTAATATACATTGGAAAATGATTATTTTGATGGAGTAAAATGAATTTCATACTTATGTTCCATTTATAGTTTAATGTCTTATGTGTTAGTAATATTAGAATTATCTAAGAAAATGCAAAAAACCAAGGGTAAAATCCTAGAGAATTGAATGAACTATGTTATTCAAATAATTTAAGTATAAATGTTGAAGTGTTTATATATTGGTATTTGAGATTTATATTGTATAATTTCAATATCATTTATAGTATAGATATAAGAATCATGTGACATCTAATAATAGTTCCAAAAGAGATTGTCTATATGGATTTGAAAACATATGTTAAAAGGAACTCCAAACCACGAAAACTGAATTATTTGTAATATGATTCAATTTAATCAGGATAAATAGTTAATTGACATTGATGAATTAAATTTTATGGTATTTGTGACATTGAAATTGGTTAGTGGTTTTATTTCTATGTGACTTAGGTTATATTTTATCAATTTTTTTTCATTATGTGGTTTATGGAATAGTCTATTATTTTAATTGAGGATTGAGGATTAGGATAATTTTTTAAGAATGTATTTTATTATATGTAGAAAACATAGGATTTATGAATAACATCATGCATTTATAATTTTGAGGCCGATCATAAGTTTGGAACCATGTACACCCATATTAATGTTTTATGTGATGAGATTTTGAGGTAATTTTAAACGTTTATTGAGTATTAGGAAGAACTCTCTATTGAGGTTTAAATAAACATATATGTTATTATATGATATGAGTTTGATTTAATTATGGTATTTCTGATAGTGGGATATAGATAACCATGATGAATAAAAAGTGATTCATTTATAAGGAAATTTTTTCAATGATATTCAGAGCCAAGTTATGGATGACCATTAATGTTAGAATATAAATTTGATTCATCTTATATTGGTGATTTTATCAACATTATAAGTGTTATCATGGTGATTAATATATGTCCCAACTTTATAAATTATATAATATAGAGTTAAGTCGAGAATCTTTATTTATATCGAATTAAGAATATTTTTAGGCTTTTAGTTTTAGATAATTATCCCATAACTCATACGTAATAAATTAAAAAGTGGAAAATTTTCATCAATATTCATTTTCACAATAATATAAGACTTTTAAAATAAAGCATAAATTATTTTCTTGTAAATCTCTATGACTTATATACTATCTTCTATCTTTCCCTTACCAATAATTAATCCTTGTGAAAACACATTAAAAAAATGGGATGAGCACAAATGCTTGATAAGGGATATAAAAAGAAACGAAACTATTATTTTTCTATAATCAATAAAACTCATATAAATCTTTCAATTATATTCAAATTTATCAGGTAATATTAAATAAAACATTCTCAAATTAATAAAATATGCATGATTTTCACATATAAAATCATTAAAATCTATAAAAATAAATTAAAATACATTAGGAGACATAGGGAATTGTATTTATGAATCCCTCTAAAACTCCTTTCAATTTGATTATTTATGTGGCCGACCTCAAATATTATCATTACCCAATGCATTGGAGAGCTATAACGGACTAAACCAGTGTCATCTGGGTCAAGCCATGTTAAGCTATAACAATATTACCCTGTGTTATTTGGACCACCCTATGCTAAGTTGTAATGATCCTTCTATGTGTTATCTGGGCCACCCTACATTAATTTGTAACATGACTTCCTGGAACTATCATGGACACCCCATATTATGGTATAATGGCCTTTCTTGATGCTAAATGTGTTACCCCACCATTTAAAGATCATGTAACACTACATGAATAAAAATACTTATTCATAAAACCCTGTGAAAAACTCTATTATACTCATATGAAAACAACTTTTATCAAAAAATAAACTTATCTTAAGAACTCATTTTCAAAACCCAAAAAACATTTATTTTAAAAAAAAATCAATACCTAAATTCCTAAAATCAACATATGTTTTTTTATTAAATTAAAATGAAATCCAGAAATGGAAGTCAAAAATAAAAATTAATAACCATTGTGGTGGACAATTCATTGCTGTCATGTATGTTAATAATGGAACATTAATTTTTTATTTGTCAAAGCTTTCCTTATAAAACACATAAATTTTTCCTTTTTTAAAATTATTTAATGAAATTAAAAATAGACAATAAATTTAGCTTATAACCCTTTTATATCCATATAAATAATTGTGTTAAATAATATAATAATTTTTTATATGTAGAAATATATTTTGAAATTAAATCATTAAACATTAAATGTTTTCCATACAACATTTAAAAATTAAATCATAAGTCTAATGAACAAATAAATATTAAACGTAAATTCAATAAAATTTAATATATATTAAATATGGATATAATTTTTCAAATTTCATATATATACACATTATAATAGAATAAATTGGAATATCTTCAAAAAATGCCTCAATGAAAGTATATTGAGATGATATCCCTTTCAACTATGGTAACATATGAATTAGAAACCCCCAAAGTAATAATCATAAAATGAAACATTTAAATTCTATTAGGATTATATAAATAATGATATATTATTTCAAAAGTGGAAGTATATACACCACACAAATAAAGTGCTAATTATGATGTTTAACACATAGATTTAAAAAGTAGGAATAAAATTCATTACCTTGAGTTTGACTTGTCACATGTGTCATTATTTGATTGAATATTTAAATTGTGTTAATTATTTAAATGATTAAATACTTTTTAAAAATTTAGTTTAAATTTTATTTCAATTATTTTAATGTTTTATACAACTGTGTAATCAATTAAGATTTTTCCGGGTGTTTAGACCATATTTAGTTTATGATTAAAAATAACTATGGATGGATTTTTATGGTGAAGGGACATTAAATAAACATCTAAAGAATAATAATAATGACTTCATTATAATATTTATACATCAATTACACTTTTAAAACATATCATGAATGAGGGTTTTAGATAATTAACCAATGTTACAATCAGGTAGACGGTGCGTCGTATGTACTGATGAGTCACGTTCCCATTTTTCTATGATCTTTATAAAAAAATTTAAGTAAAATTACTCTTTACAGGATGATCATTATATAATAAATTCTATATTATTTAATCGTATATATATATATATATAATAGTTGTAATGTAAAAGGAATCATATTACATCGAGGAGGTGGTAGTCCACACGTCCAAAAACAATATTATCTCTTTTTTAGTGTGTTAATGTGTGATAAAAATATATATATTATAATTAAATAACTATAATTATTTAATGAATATAATATATATCTTAGTGTTTTCACATATTTTTATTTAAACCAATATTTAATACATATCATGTACTGTGCAAACATATCACTTTGCTTTGACGAGGAGGCAGTCCACACTTCTACAGACGATATTAATATATTTACACAAAATGGAAAGCATGAAGGTATGTGTAATGCAAAAATTTTTGAAGTAATAATACCACATTTATATCATATATATATATATCATATAATAGCACTATTTCTATCATAATACCTTATAAGAAGATGTGGTGATGGAAAAAACGAATGATATTATTCTGTGAGGCGGTAGTTTGCCAAACATGAACGGTAATTTTGTAACACATTTGATGGAAGTGTGTGAAGGTGTAGGTATAAAACTTAATATAAAAGATTAATTATGTTTATGTCACGATCCGACCCTACCCGGGCTCGAGCCGCAACTACCCCATGCCCGCCTCCATAGGATAGGGGCTGGCGACCAGCGCCGAAGGCACAACAACTCGGCGAGGCCATTGCCCAAGAACCTGTACACACCCACACACAGAACACTCAATGCAAAATTGCAGAGTTAAAAGAAGAGTAAAAGGGAAACTTATATAAATAAACCACAAGAGTGCATCGACCTTTAAACAGTACTGGGTACAAGCTGAAAAAAAGGGGAAAACACGCGCCCAACTAAAAAGTGCCATAACTCGGCAACAGGTAAACAAAAAGAAACAGCTGACGGGTCTCCCACCTGGATCCCGGCCACGACCATCGCACGCGGTCTAAGCTCCCAAGCTCTTACACTACACTGAAGTCACGCTCCACCTGTCCGTCGTCTGCAAGGGAACACCAAGTGCGGGCAAAGCCCAAGCAGGGGTGAGTACAAAAATACTCAGTAGGTTACCCCAAAGGCTCGAGGGAGCAACAAAGGAGGTCCAAAGGGTGAGAAGTAGAGTGAATAGGGAGTAGAACATAAATACAAAAGAGAGTACAGTAAAGAGTCCAGCTTAACCCAACAAGAGAAAGAAAGTAGACTCGTCCAGGCACAAGGAGATGGAAACGGTGAGAAGATGAACTTCTCATTGAGTCTTCGCTACCTGTAGTCGGAGATTAGACTCATCCAACCATGAGAAGCTAGACACGGAAATCACGTGGCATACTCTGTGCGTCTTCGCCTCTCCTGGAGGGAGAGTATCCATGCCCAAGAAGTGGGTACTCGAAAAATGTATATACAAGTCCATATGCTCAACAAGAAACCCGAACAAGGTCGTAAGGGGATCTCCATCCCTTAGCTCATCCCAAGGAATAGTAGCCAACATTCCTGGAAGAAACTCCATCGATGCCTAGTATCCCGCACATCTACCCTGAATTGCAAGCCAAAAGGGCTCAATCACCACACCTCAACAGTATCCGCTATGGGCGGCACTGACTCGCCCGCACGGTTTTAGATCGCGTCACAAGAACGCGTCTCGGTGGGGAATGCACCCCTCGTACTGGAGAGTTCTATGGAAAGTAAAACCCCACCTTGTCACTGCCCTACAGTCGAGAGGTCTCCTCATAGTCCAAGCCGTCCCATCACCGACCTGTACTACCAAGGGTCCCGCTCCGGTAATCACGGAGGTATGCCACATACTAGCTAGTCGAGAGGACTGAGTCTGGAATGCTAATAGGTGTCCCACTGCATAGTCCCACTGGAGGGTAATTCATAACCAAATATCAGGTGACCCACTGCCCAGCCCTGCTGGAGGGTAAACCCTAATACATCAACCGGCGACCCACTGCCCAGCCCCGCTGGAGGGTAGACCATAAGACGTCATCAGGCGACCCACTACCCAACCCCGCTGAAGGGTAGACCATAACACATCATCAGGCGACCCACTGCCCATCCCCGCTAGAGGGTAGACCTAGAATAAGTCGACAGGCGACCCACTACCCAGTCGTGCTGGAGGGTAGACCTGGAACTAGATGACGGGCGACCCACTGCCCAGCCCCACTGGAGGGTAGACCCTAAGAGGTCATCGATTGAACCACTGCCTAGTCTCTGCTGGAGGGTAGACCCTAGTAGCGTCGGGTGACCCACTGTCCAGTCTCTGCTAGAGGGTAAACCCTAGTAGCGTCGGGTGACCCACTGCCCAGTCTCTGCTGGAGGGTAGACCCTAGAAGTCGATGAGTAACCCACTGCCCAGCCCCACTGGAGTGTAGAACTCAAAATTTCTCTAGCCATCTCCACCGTAGGGCACAACACTGGCCAACCGAACACAGAGTAGGTATCACACAACCACCCAACTCCAGAACAGCTCACCCAAAGGGGTTCAATGCCTGTTCCATCACGGGGTTCCACTAGCACCGCTACTGGATGATCCATCGAGAACGAAACCAGGGGGAGACCACTCAACCCTGCTGGTCAACAAACGAGCACCGAGCGAGGGGAAAACTCCACCCTGCTGGTCAAACAAACACACCGAGGGACCCTCTACGACGCGAGAGGTCAAAGTAGGCAAAGAGGAAGACGACATGCACATGGGGCCCACACGACGTGTGGCCCCAAGTCAACCCCAACTGAGCCCACAAACATCCTCAGGTACAAGAGGCCACATGTACCTCCAAGTGCTCCCGTACACTCCCAGAGTATACCTCGTTCTAGTCCAAAGGCTATTATGAACACGTCACCCGGTGTCAACGTGAAGGTGTGACGTAACAATTCCACCTAAAAGGCCCAGGCACGGCCAACCACATCTTAAGAACCATTTACGTCACTCTCCCAAGAGTGCGCGATCGCACGCCAAGGGTCCTCTACAAACAAGGTAGGGCGAACCACCACTGGAGCACCTTCCATGCTTCCACATTTTACAAGATCACGCAAGAGGCTCCGCACAGCCAAACAGATCTCACCGTTGTAATCCTTGCGGAAAAAACACACGAGTTAGACTACTCACTCGCCCGAAACAGTCAACCGGTGAAAATGGTACTATTCACCATGATCAAACCCTTGTGGGGCCCACCCTAAGATCCTGAAACTGGACCAACTAATCACGCCACTGCGATCCCCTTGGAAAAAACACATGAGATTGAGTACTCAATCGCCCAAAATGGACACACGGTGAAAAATGTACAATTCACCGTAGCCAGGTCGGGTGGGTCCCACACCACGTCCCTGAAAAAGATCAGGCAGACTGCGCCATCACAAAGCTGTCGGAAAAGCACGTCAAATTGACTACTTACTTTTGTGGAACGGGTACCCGGAGAAAAAGATGCGTTCTGGCACACCGCACATGAGCGGTGTCACGTGGGACCCGCATCCCGATCCTGAAACTCAATGAACGGATCACACCATTGCGATCCTCTCGAAAAAAGCACACAAGATGGACTATTCACTTGTCCAAAATGGTTTCCTGGTGATAAAGCTGGAAAATCACCGTCGACGCCCAAACACCCCTCATGGGCCTCGCACCATCGTGCGTAATTACAGCATGCGGACTATGACAACGCGATGACCTCGGAAAAACAGCCAACATTGACTGCTCGCACAACCCGAACGGACGTCCGAGGAAAAATCCACTAAAAGCTGCACGCAGCTCAAAAGACGGGCCATGGGGCCCGTGCCTCAACTTTGGCCTCAACACCTGGAACCGCCCTGGAAAGCTCCACCTCGGTGCCAGGGTTCCAACGTCGTTGACGGCGCTTAAATCGGACGTCGGACGCGTCCGCGCCGTCCAAAACAAGTTTCCCGGATAAACGCCAATTCGCTTAAAGACGTGTCGCGCCTCCGAGGCCCCTCGTTTCGGGAATTAAAAATTCCCGAAACCATCTCAAAAAGTCTGCCTTGAAACGGGCTCCGCGCTTCCACAGACGGCGCACAATATGGACACCCCGCAGATGATTTAACATTTTCCATAATAATAATAATAATAATATTATTCTTACTATTATAAAACATTTTTCTTTTTCTTTTTTTATTCTTTTTTTTAAACAAGACCAGACGAGAGGCCGGTCTTCTTCTCCAACAGGACCCGCAAAAGGCGGGTCCTGGTGGGCCAGCCGGGGTCCGACGACCCCGGTCCTCCCTCAGGCGCGGCGCCTCCCCTGCTCGTTGCCGCCCTCCGCAGCCTCGTCGCCGGGCTCTGCCGAGGCTGCTGCGCCGCACGTCTCCTCCGCCGGTTCGACCTCCACCGGCTGTCGCGGCCGCCTGCCGTTCGAGCTCCCGCCGCCGTCCGGCTCACCGCGCCGCCGCCTGGCTCGCCCGGCCGACGGCCCTGCGCCCTCTGCCGCTCTATGCCGGCACCGCTCGACCGAAGCCCGTCGCCACGGCCTACCGCCGCATCGCCAGCCTGAAGAAGCCGCCACCACCAGCCGAAACCCCTACCGCCGCCGTAAAACACCCCGAAAACCTCTAATTCCTGCAACCTTCGGCGATCCACTGTAGGCTTCTCCGAACTCGAATTTCAAATCCGAGACAAGCGTTGGAAAGGGGATAAAATCTACTACGCGTTCATCGGATTCGCTCGACGTTTAAGCTGCAATTTGACGCATCAAATTGGAAACAAATTAGGTTCGTGGATTAAAACGAAGCGTAAGATCCTACCTGCAGGGGCGTTGCCCGAAGCATCGCCGCGAGGAATCTACCGCCGCACCGCTGCCCTGCCGGAGTTGCCTTGCCAGAGGAGGAGGAGGAGAGGGGGAGGTGGGGCTGCCTGCGCCAGGGAGTGGACAAGGGAGAGGGGTAGGGGATGAGGGTTTAAATAAATTAAAAAGAATTTTAATTAATTAAACCCATAATTTTCCCCGCATCTGAATCCTTTGGCGAGGACAAAATTAAACTTCCCCTAGGGTAAACACCACCTCTCGAGCACAATGGCGGTATCAGAATTTTAATCTGAGACCTCGTTCAAACGTTATAAAATTTAACGTCCGAAGCTGCTAAATTACGAAAATGCCCCTGGGGCCATTTTTCACAAACGACCCGCGCCCGCGAAACTTATACCCCTCCTAGGGTAAACGGAATGCTCCAAACTCAATGGTGCCCTAAATTTTCCAATCCGAGCCACCGTTTAAGATATACTAGCGTTTCGCCTATAAACGAATAAATTAATTAATTAATGTATCTGTTTAACATTCCAGAAGCGGGCGAGGGGTCCAAACGTCCCGCACCGACAAGTTTTATGATGTTCATAGGCTAAAAACCCCATTCCGGACCCATCCGTACACTCAGATCTCGGATCCAGAACTCCGTTTAGGAGTTATCCCATTTATTTGGCGTTTCCAGTGTGAACGCACTGAAAAATTAATTCCGGCCACTCAAGGGCTCGGAATTGCACGTCGTCTGAAGGGGCTGCCCGGGAATATCATCAAGAATATTACAAAGTATTTCGTAGCAAAAACCAGGTTCTTAAATCATTCTATCCTTCAATATTTTCATCCCCGAAAAGCAAAACTAGGGAGCAACATAGGGTACTAATCCCACACCTGGCTTCCTCATACCCAGAAGAACCCACGCACAGCTCCGCGTCACCGCACACAGACCAATGGATTGATCTATTCACGATAGGTCGGCCCTTGCCGATGTCGTGCACCCACTCCAGACTTTGGGTTTAGGGCAAGGCGGTAGGGTACCTCGTCATCCCTTCGCACAGTTTCAAACAGCCCGAAGGCTCTCGGGGGTAGCTCACCTCCCCGACTAGGCCTCCACGTCGCATGTCGCGAATGGAATCACCGTCCGCACCTGGAACAGGGCTCAGTGATTCCCTCCTTCAGAATATCCATATGGTGACCAAGGATATCTGGTCACACAAGATTTCACAGTCGACGTCTCTCAACCAAGACATTCTTACACGCTCGGAAGCGAAGGAGACAACACCATCGACTAAATGAAAAGGTCTAACGCCTTTTTCCTTACCAACACAGGGTTACACCTGATGCCCTGCATCACCCTGGTAACACCTCAAACAAGGAGCAGGGAGGAAAGAAGTTCACACAAAGAGTGAAACAATTCTACTACAAAAAGTAGAAGAGTCGCAAGGGGTACCTCTCACCATCCCATGCTCTGCAGGATCGTAGACATCCAAAGCTTGCGGCTACCCGCGGTCCCAACCGTCAGCTCCCGGAGCCTGGCGTGGACTGCCTAGTGGTGATGGGTAGATATCTCAATGTCATCCCCCACCTCCAGCTCCTCCCGCTCCTCTGCTAGCACCACCTCTCTAGCCACTACTCCGATCACGGCGCTACCTCTGTCGTGGTGGTGCGCCTACTGCCTGCCCGAAGCTATCAGCAACTTGGGTCTGGAAGTCTCGTACCATGTGACCTCGCCCATCACAAGCATAGCACTGACGCTCTCCGGGCTGCCCTGGTTCCCTCCGGCGCCACTGTGGTGTACGACCATGGCTCGGGATCCACTCACGGAAGGGCATCCTCCGCTGAGGCCCTGCGCCTTTTCACCACAGTGGTCTACGACCATGTCTTCGAAACCGGCAGTGGGAAGGCCACCTGCATTGAGGTCCAATCCTCCGGCGCCAGTTAGCTACGGCAGACGTCCCGGCTCCGTCATGCCCACTGCCACTACCAACCGAAAAACATGACAGGAAGCCCTATGTCACCAGCGCCTCCTCTAGCACCCCGGCATATGTGGAAATGCCCAAGGGTACTCGGACAACACGAATCTCTCGGCGGAGACCGTGCTAAAACTTCCGCACTCGGAAGTTGTCGTCATGGACCAAGTCCAGGTAAATGTGTGAACGGTCTGCAAAACTAGCCGCGTACTCGGCCACCGTCATCCCTCCCTGCTGAAACTGCAGGAGCTCCTGAATCCGAAAGGAGCGCAAGCAGGAGGGGAAAAACTCCTCATGGAACAACAACTGAAAGTCGTCAAACGAAAGCGACGACTCGTTAAGAAACAAAGTCATCAGACTCCACTAATGCCAAGCTACCCCACGAAAAAGGGCAGATACCTATGCCACTCTCTGATCTATCGGCGTCTGCACAAGCCTGAAAAGGCAAACCACTGTCTCTAGCGAAACCTCTGTTGCCTGAGGGTCTGGCTCACCACTGAACCTCAGCGGTCTCTGCCATTGGAACTCACGGAGCGCGCTCAATCTGCGCTCAAGCTCAGCCTGCTCTGCTGAAATTGCATGCTACTCAACAGGTGGGGGTGCTGCTACCAGCCCACTTAGAGAAAGGGCTCGCATGATGGGTCCTAGACCGTGGCCTCATAGCTCATAGGGTTGTCGTCAGGCACCAAAGCGGGTATCCTGGCTGGGTGTCCTCGCGGAGACATCCTGAATATTATCAAGGAGTACCACGTTTAGATGAGAATATATGTATATACCAATAGCAACGATGGGGAGCTGACTCAATAAGGACAATCAAATACCCAATCCTATGTGATGCACAAACAAATTTTCCCTGCAACAAGTGTCTCAGCATGGCGAGTCGACAAGCGGGTTATCAGGGTCCTGGTGAATGGATACGTCGGTCATCGCACCATCACTGGACTCCTTGGCCTGAGAGCCGCTCTCAAGACACATTAACACGGTTGCCTTAAATCCCAACCAATTCCTCTTTTAGGGAAATCCGCACAACATCCCAAGGAACAAACCACCTTTGATACCACTTTGTCATGACCCGACCCTACCCGGGCTCGATCTGCAACTACCCCAAGCCCACCTCCATAGGCCAGGGGTTAGCGACCAGCGCCGAAGGCACAACAACTCAGGGAGGCCTCTGCCTAAGCACATGTACACACCCACACACAGCACACTCAATGCAAAAGTCCAGAGTAAAAAGAAGAGTAAAAGGGAAACAACTATAAACAAACCACAAGAGTGCATAGACCTCTAGACAGTACAGGGTACAAGATGAAAATAAAAGGGTCAAAACACGCGCCCAACCAAAAAGTCCCACAACCCAGCAACAGGTAAACAAAAAGAAACAGCTGACGGGTCTCCCACCTGGATCCCAGCCACGACCATCGCACACGGTCCAAGCTCCCAAGCTCCTATGCTCTACTGAAGTCACCCTCCACCTGTCCGTCGTCTGCAAGGGCACACCAAGTGCGGGCAAAGCCCAAACAAGGGTGAGTACAAAAATACTTAGTAGGATACCCCGAAGGATCAGGGAGCAACAAAGGAGTTACCGAAGGGTGAGCAGTAGAGCGAACAGGGAGTAGAACAGATGTACAACAGAGAGTACAGTAAAGAGTCCAGCTCATCCCAACAAGAGAAAGGAAGTAGACTCATCCAGGCACAAGGAGCTGGAAACGGTGAGAAGATGAACTTCTCGTCGAGTCCTCGCTACCTATAGCAGGAGAGTAGACTCATCCAACCACGAGAAGCTAGACACGGAAAGCACGTGGCATACCCCGCGCATCTTCACCTATCCTAGAGGCAGAGTATCCACGCCCAAGAAGTGGGTACTCGAACAAGGTATATACAAGTCCATATGCTCAACAAGAAGCCCGAACAAGGTCGTAAGGGGATGTCCATCCTGTAGCTCAGCCCAAGGAAGAGTAGCTGACAGTCCTGGAAGAATCTCCATCGATGCCCAGTATCCACACGTCTACCCCGAACTGTAAGCCAAAGGGCTCAATCATCGCACCTCGACACTATCCGCTTTGGGTGACACTGACTCGCCCGCACAGTTTTAGATTGCGTCACAAGAACGCGTCTCAGTGGGGAATGCTCCCCTCGTACTTGAGAGTTCTAGGGAAAGTTAAACCCCACCTCGTCACTGCTCTGTAGTCGAGAGGTCTCCTCAAAGTCCAAGTCGTTCCATCAACGACCCGTACAACCAAGGGTCCCGCTCCGGTAATCACGGAGGTAAGCCACACACTAGCCTAGTCGAGAGGACTGAGTCTAGAATGCTTACAGGTGTCCCACTACCCAGCCCCGTTGGAGGGTATTTCATAAACAAATATCAGGTGAACCATTGCCCAGCCCTGCTGGAGGGTAAACCCTAATACATCAAACGACGACCCACTGCCCAGCCCCGCTGAAGGGTAGACCATAAGACGTCAGCAGGCGACCCACTGCCCATCCCCGCTGGAGGGTAGACCATAACACCTCATCAGGCGACCCACTGCCCAGCCCCGCTGGAGGGTAGACATGGAATAAGTCGACAGGCGACCCAATGCCTAGCCGTGATGGATGGTAGACCTGGAACTAGATGACGGGCGACCCACTGCACAGCCCCGCTAGAGGGTAGACCCTAAGAGGTCGTCGGGTGACCCACTGCCCAGTCTCTACTGGAGGGTAGACCCTAGTAGCATCGGGTGACCCACTGCCCAGTCTCTGTTGGAGGGTAGACCCTAGTAGCGTCGGGTGACCTACTACCCAGTCTCTGCTGGAGGGTAAACCCTAGAAGTCGATGAGTAACCCACTGCCCAGACCCGGTGGAGGGTAGAACTCAAAACTTCTCTAGCCATCTTCATCGGAGGGCACAACACTGGCCAACCGAACACAGAGAAGGTATCACACAAACACCCAACTCCAGCACAGCTCACCCAAAGGGGTTCAACGCATGTTCCATCACGGGGTTCCACTAGCACCGCTACTGGCCGATCCATCGAGAACGAAACCAGGGGGAGACCACTCAACCCTGTTGGTCAACAAACGAGCACCGAGCCAGGGGAAAACTCCACCCTGCTGGTCAAACAAACACATCGAGGGACCCTATACGTCGCGAGAGGTCAATGTACGCAAAGCGGAACACAACACGCACATGGGTCCCACACGACGTGTGGCCCCAAGTCAAACCCAACTGAGCGTACAATCATCCTCACATAGAAGCAACCATACGTAACTCCAAGCGCTCCCATACACTCCCAGAGTATAACTCGTTCTAGTCCAAAGGCTATCGTGCACACGACACCCAACGTCAACACAAAGGCGTGACGTAACAACTCCACCTCAAAGGCCCAGGCACGACCAACAACATCTTACGAACCATTTACGTCACTCTCCCAAGAGTGCGCGATCGCACGCCAAGGGTCCGCTACAAACAAGGAAGGGCGAACCACCACTGGAGCATCTTCCATGCTTCCACATTTAACTAGATCACGCAAGAGGCTCTGCACATCCAAACAGATCACACCATTGTAATCCTTCTGGAAAAAACACACGAGTTAGACTACTCACTCACCCGAAACAGTCAATCGGTGAAAAAGGTACTATTCACCATGACCAAACCCGTGTGGGGCCCACCCCAAGATCCCAAAACTGGACCAACGAATCATGCCACTAAGATCCCCTTGGAAAAACAAACGAGATTGAGTACTCAATCGCCCAAAATTGTCACCCGGTGAAAAAGGTACTATTCACCGTAGCCAAGTCAGGTGGGTCCCACACCACGTCCCCGAATATGGTCGGGCGGACTACGCCATCACAAAGCTCTCGGAAAATCATGTCAAATTGACTACTTACTTGTGTGGAATAGGTACCTGGAGAAAAAGATGTGTTCTGGAACACCGCACACGAGCGGTGTCACGTGGGACCTGCATCCTTGTCCCGAAACTCAATGAACGGATTACACAGTTGCGATCCTCTCGAAAAAGCACACAAGATGGACTATTCATCTAACACCCCAAGCTTCCACGGTACGTTTCACTTCGAATAATGCAATAGCGTGTGTTGTACGCAACCTCGAGCTCTAACACACACCACAACGAATTAAACTAGCCTTGTGAATAGTAATACCTACTTTTTGAAAATTTATAAATTTTATTTATCAAAATGGACTTCATTTTTGGATTCGGAATATCAAAATTAGCCTATGTTGAATTTTTGGTATTTTTCTGAGAACTTCTATTTTTTATGAATAGTGAAAAATACTTAAAACAACTTTTTTAATAAAAATAATTTATTGTGATAAATTATACTATTTAGTGGTTTTAAAGTATAATTATAATATATTTTTACCATTTTATCCAATGGTGGTCATTAGAATTAATTTAACATTGAAATTGGACATAAACCATTGCCAATCTTTTGATATAAATTGTTTCTTAAAAACACGCTATTTGTTGTGACAGCGGGAATTAATTATAAAATTAATTAATGCAACTTATATGTTTGGAATTTTCTAAAATAGACATCATTTTTGAATTCAGAATATCAATTATAGCTTAGGGTGAAATATTGGCCTTATTCTGAAAAACTTCAATTTTTGATGAATAGTGAAACCACTAAGTGGTAATCAAGCAAACTGATTTTTCAGTTAAATGAAAGTTTACCACTAATGTGTATTGAATTTTTAAAATCCGACATACATGGTTGTAATTAGTATGTAAAATGTGGTTCAATGAGATTATAATAATTTTTTGGTGAATAGTAACTTATTAAGTTCTTAATCGCGATTAGTGGTAATTAGGGTAGTTTAAGGTATAAATAATACGTTAATAATATTAAATGACCTAGACACATGTCCCAACCTCATTGGTTGTGTCATGGCCGACCATGAAAAGCCATGGGTCAACTTGGGGACCCCATGGATCCACTTTTGTTGGGAAATGACATAAATTAGTTTTTATTTAATGTTAAAGTGAAAATGACACTAACATAAATTGTTTTACTAAAACAATTTTTAAGTGGGGTTATACAAGTCCAAATTTTGATTATAAATAGTCATTGGAAATAGAAAAAGATTTCCTACATCATAGTATTTTTTGTATTATTTTTAGACATTAAATAAATTAAAGTATTTATGACATAATAATGATGCAGCGATGACATCATTATTTGACGATTTAAATAAAATGGAATGATAATGAAAAATCTAAAAATTACACATGTCCAAAACCAATTGGATGAGTGGATTTCGAAGCCTTATCACCTTATCCACGAATTATATCAATGTGGGACCTTTTAAAACCGAAACACATTTTCAAATAAAGTAATATTTCTTTACTTTCCAAAAGTGCCCCTCCTCTCCTCTTATAAAAGGCCTCCACCTCTACCTCATTTCACACACTTCTAAAGCCATTGGATCTGGAAAACCCTGCCCACTTACTCTCTCCACATCCCTATCCTCATCCTAGAGTATTCCCTTTGGGCATAATCCTTTCAAAGGAAGCCTTTAGGCTCAAACTGAAAAGAGTTACACTTTTAAAGGTAATTCATTCTCTCTTGTTCATTTGTTTTATTTTGCTTCTCCAACCCCATAAACTCTTTTTATTTACTTCTTTTGTAACAACACCAGTATCTTAAATATACTAGGATGTTGTTATAAGATTTATTTGAGCTACACTCTCACACAAATACATCAAATGGTTAAAGAACATACGGTTTCCGTGGATGGCGAAATTCTGCCTCCCGAAATGATGATTGTTCAAATTCTTTTAACACCTATAATGGTGGCCATTTTGATGACACTAATTTCATATATGATATATATTTTATGTTTATGTTTTCCATATGCTTCTGTATTACTCATTTATGGCATACTTTATGATTTCCATTATGGGTAAACGCGATAATTTCATTTTAGGAAGTGCGGACTACCGCCCCCTCAAAGTGATGTGAATCGTTAATGCCATATGTGGGATGTATAAAGGATGGAGTAAATGATATTATATATGATATTATACTGGAACTATATTATACGTTTATATGATTATGATTTCAATCCATTAAATATGAAATAGAAATGAAAGTAGCGTTCATGCGTACGTACGGCTTACCGTCTCCATGAACAGTGCATTTCATTTCTTACCTTTAAATGTTACATAATATTATGAATGAATGTATATACTGGATATATATGATATATATGACATATAAATAATGAATATAATTCTGGATATAATGGATATTTTACCACATGAACAACTTGTAATTATAAGAAGTTTATTGTTGACTAAAGTACCAAAGATCGACAAAACGACCGTTATTAACTTAAATAATTACATAATGTTCATAACATGGTAATAAGTGATATAAAAGGGATAATGAACATAAAAAAGGTTCTTAAGTAAATATAAATTAACTCTAGTTTATTATTCAGGAGGTTAAAGAACGGTCAAGTCAGGACAAGATGCAAGGTAAGGGAACTTCTTAACCCAATTTCCATTCTTTGGGTTAATCTCCTACTTTCAAATTATGTCATGATATTATTATGTCTTATTTTGTATTCTTTATGTGTACCTATAGTGAATACACATAATAGATCTATTTTATTTTAAAAATGTTCTTTTTAAGGACTTCTTCTCAATCTCCTTTCATTGAGACATATTTGGTTTAATACACAACTTCCTTTTATAAGGTGTATAAACCCCTTTGACTTTTACGTTTATTCAAAAGGAATCTATTCTATACGAAGCATTTTACTAAACGACAAAAAGGGAATGTTTTTCTTTCCGTACATATGCGGCGACAACGACTTCTCCGCCGCCGTGACCATTATTTGAGTTTCGGCTTCCTCTATAAGCCATCTTTTTTTTATGAAAAATAAATAAAAAGTTTTAACTTTCTTTTATTTTGGTATTGAAAATGGTTTTTAAAGAGTTTTTATTATATCAATGTGTTGTATTGATATCTTTTGATTGAAATGTTGAAATGTTATGTTTCCTTTATGCATGTTTTATGTGATACGATTATGTTATGGTTTATGATATGTTTAAACCTATTCATATGAGGAATGTATTGGACTTAATAAGTGACGGGTGGATCCCGCTATAGCTCCTCGATGCATCGGTAGGTCTCATGAGACAAATAGACATGGAATTGGCCGAGGCCCTTTCTCAATATGATTTATGGTTTTGGCCGAGGCCTTAATCATTTTAGACGACTTGGCCGAGGCCTTGACCAAATGTTTCAGAATGTCCGGCATTATACATTCCCTCATTATGAAAGTGGTTATTGATATTGCATGTGAGTATTTGACCAGTAGAATATCCATGTGAAGAAGTGAATTGAATTATCTCATTTTACTTTCGCCATATTATGTTGATGTTCAAGTTTAAAAGGCTTTTGTTTTAGTTATACATTGCCTTAAATGTTTATGTTTACTTATGAAAGCTTCCGCAATATTGTTATCCTTACTGAGCATCGGAGCTCACCCCTTTCAATGTTTTAATATTTTCCAGGATGTGAAGAAGTATTTTATGAATGACCTTCAGGGGTAGTCAGAAAGGGATATGAGTGTGGACTATGAAGACCATGTTATTGTAGTTTGTTTACTTATTGATGTAATGAAAGACTTATGAATGTATCTAGTGTTTCCAAGGCTACTAAACTAATCGGTCTTTCGAGACTTGATCTTTTGTGATCATGCCAATTTTACGAAGTAATGCACCGACTCTGGGTAGCTGGGGTCGGGGCGTTAAAGTTGGTATCAGAGGCAGTTTAGTACAAACCTTGGAAGCTAGATTTAGATAAACTCTGATTAGAGCACGTAGACCTAAGATGAACTCTGAGGATTAGTATAGAAGAACTTCCTAGAATTTTGGTATTATAGAGATGTTATGAGTTTTCCGAGCAATACATCCCTGTCTGGATACGAGCATGTAGAGGCGGCTCTGGCACAGATGTACCTAGGGGTAAAACCTGAAAACACCGCTTTGAGCTAGACTCGAACGGGAACTGGTGCACGACAACGGGCCTTGCTGCACTCTTGGTTACAACACTCCCAAGGGATATGCTTAGGATAATCCTCATTTTATTTAGAAACCTCTATGAAGGGTTATGAGTATATACTTCCTCAAAGAAAACATTTCTTTTTATGATTATGGATTATATCCATAAATAGTTCAATTTATGTAAAGTGTTTTACAAGTATGGAATTATGTATTTTGATTCATAAACTAATCTAGTTTATGACATTGTTTAGAAATGGCGCCTAGTGGAAGGAATGGAAACTGTATCAATGCACGAACTCCGTGTAGGGATTGCCCTCCTGCTCAAGATAATTATTGTGGATCTGGAGATACAACTGGTGCTGATCAACTTATTACCATACTGGGACAACACACTCAGGTTATGAATAATAACCTTACTCGTATGGAGCACCCTGATCCGCAACGTGGAGGATCAATGCTAGGCCGTTTCATGAGGCAACAACCCCCAACATTCAATGGGAGTACAAATCCTATAGTAGCTGAGCAATGGATAAATTCCATAGAGAAAATATTCCATGCCTTGGGGAGTAGTGACAAGGAGAAAGTTATCATGGCAGTTTACCGCCTCACTGGAGATGCTGATCCGTGGTGGTCGCTGATTCAAAACACAAAGGAAGATGATGACGTATCGAATATGGAATGGAGGGAGTTCAAAGAGCTTTTCTTAGAAAAATACTTTCCTCGTGACCATCGAGCAGATATGGAAAGGCAATTTCTGAGTCTGAGGCAGAAGGAGGATGAGAATGTCGCAAAGTATGAGGCTAACTTTACAAGGTTAGCGAGGCATGCTGCCGATTATATACGTAACCCAAGGAGTAAGATTGATCGTTTCTTTGATGGGTTAAAACAATTTCTCCGTCGAGCTCTAGTATCACAATCCTTCTCATCATACGAAGATATTGTCTCGTGTGCTATAAAGACAGAAAAGGAATTCTCTAAGTCTTATGACAACAAAGTAAAGCAAGAGAAGAAGAGAACGGGGGAACAAGAGACAGATAAAGGGAAAAAGGGAAAGAAGGATTTTCCATTATGTGATAATTGTGGGAAGAATCACCCTGGTACATGCCTAAAAAGAATTGGAGTTTGTTATAAATGTGGAGAAAAGGGTCATCAGGCTCGTGATTGCAGGGGAAAGAAAGAGGATGTCAAAGTTGAATGCTACAATTTTAGGGAAATGGGGCATTATGAAAATGAATGTCCTAAGCGTCAAGGAAACTTACCTCAGAAAAGGCCAAGGGATCAAGGCCAATCTTATGTTGTGAATACAGTTGAAGAGGAATAATTAATGTATTGGTGCTTTTGGACTCAAGGATTATGTTCTGGTTATAAGAATAATGTGATATATATAAAGATTGTACTGCAGTACTTTTTGATTTCAGAAAGGTTTTAATATGATTAAAGTAATCATATTTTTAGTATGTGACAATAAGAGAAACATTACTTTGTTTGGGGAATCTGATAAATTGATTTTGGAATTAAGAGACCTTTTAGAGAAAGTCTGGAAGGAGGTATTTTGGAAAACTATAAGGTTGGAATGGATTAAGTTGAACCATGGATAGTATTGTTTAAGTTTAAAGCATTTCTGAATATTATTTTTGGAATATTATAATACTATAGTTTTAGGAAAAGGACAACCTGCAGGGTGGGGAATAACCTGTCGCGTCGGACAAAGCTGTAGGAATCGAACCCACAACCATAGTGCGACAAGCCTTTATTTCCTACCACCAGCCTACAGGAAGTACCTGGTTATTACAAAATAGTTTTACTAATCTAAATGGTTTGTGTTAATATTTGGAACCTTATACAATTAGGATAAAATGAATATTTTTGAGTTCCGTTACCATTTGGAGTAAAAGATGGGATTGTGGAAAATGTTTATTAATGAATGAAAGTATACATAACAAGTATGTATATTCCCTTACGTTCTTAGTAAATCTCCGAAATAAATTCCTCAACATTATAAAAGGTATCTTAAAACGAAAATGTTGTCGGTTAACTTTTCCAACTGGGGATTCAATGACCGTTTAACCAATCACAAGTTTGTGATTTTCTTGTAGTTAAACTTTCTCCTAATCATGTTTTCTATAACTCTCCATCAGACCTTGATGGTTTGTTTCTCCTCCATATCCATATTTTCATAGAATCCTAGAATTGGCTATATCGGGTGACCTTTGTACTTATTTTTCATTCTTTTAATGTTATATATTTATTAACCTTATTTCCGATGTGGGTTTTCCTCAAAGGTATTTTCTCTTTTCAACCTTTTATTTTCAAAGAAAATTTTCAAATTTCTAGGACGCAATTTATTGAAGGAGGGGAGAATGTAACACCCCAAGCTTCCACGGTACGTTTCACTTCGAATAATGCAATAGCGTGTGTTGTACGCAACCTCGAGCTCTAACACACACCACAACGAATTAAACTAGCCGTTGTGAATAGTAATACCTACTTTTTGAAATTTTATAAATTTTATTTATCAAAATGGACTTCATTTTTGGATTCGGAATATCGAAATTAGCCTATGTTGAATTTTTGGTATTTTTCTGAGAACTTCTATTTTTTATGAATAGTGAAAATACTTAAAACAACTTTTTTAATAAAAATAATTTATTGTGATAAATTATAATATTTAGTGGTTTTAAAGTATAATTAGAATATATTTTTACCATTTTATCCAATGGTGTTCATTAGAATTAATTTAACATTGAAATTGGACATAAACAATTGCCAATCTTTTGATATAAATTGTTTCTTAAAAACACGCTATTTGTTGTGACAGCGGGAATTAATTTTATAATTAATTAATGCAACTTATAAGTTTGGAATTTTCTAAAATAGACATCATTTTTGAATTTGGAATATCAATTATAGCTTAGGGTGAAATTTTGGCCTTATTCTGAAAAACTTCAATTTTTGATGAATAGTGAAACCACTAAGTGGTAATCAAGCAAACTGATTTTTCAGTTAAATGAATGTTTACCACTAATGTGTATTGAATTTTGAAAATCCTACATACATGGTTGTAATTATTATCTAAAATTTGGTTCAATGAGATTATAATAATTTTTTGGTGAATAGTAACTTATTAAGTTCTTAATCGCGATTAGTGGTAATTAGGGTAGTTTAAGGTATAAATAATACGTTAATAATATTAAATGACCTAGACACATGTCCCAACCTCATTGGTTGTGTCATGGACGACCATGAAAAGCCATGGGTCAACATGGGGACCCCATGGATCCACTTTTGTTGGGAAATGACATAAATTAGTTTTTATTTAATGTTAAAGTGAAAATGACACTAACATAAATTGTTTTACTAAAACAATTTTTAAGTGGGGTTATACAAGTCCAAATTTTGATTATAAATAGTCATTGGAAATGTAAAAATATTTCCTACATCATAGTATTTTTTGTATTATTTTTAGACATTAAATAAATTAATGTATTTATGACATAATAATGATGCAGCGATGACATCATTATTTGACGATTTAAATAAAATGGAATGATAATGAAAAATCTAAGACTTACACATGGCCAAAACCAATTGTATGAGTGGATTTCTAAGCCTTATCACCTTATCCACGAATTATATCAATGTGGGACCTTTTAAAACCGAAACACATTTTCAAATAATGTAATATTTCTTTACTTTCCAAAAGTGCCCCTCCTCTCCTCTTATAAAAGGCCTCCACCTCTACCTCATTTCACACACTTCAAAAGCCATTGGCTCGGCCAAACCCTGCCCACTTACTCTGTCCACATCCGTCTCCTCATCCTATAGGTTTCCCTTTGGGCAGAATCTTTTCAAAGGAAGCCTTTAGGCTCAAACCAAAAAGAGTTACACTTTTAATGGTTATTCATTCTCTCTTGTTCATTTGTTTTATTTTGCTTCTCCAACCCCATAAACTCTTTTTATTTACTTCTTTTGTAACAACAACAGTATCTTCATTATACTAGGATGTTGCTATAAGATTTATTTGAGCTACACTCTCACACAAATACATCAAATGGTTAAAGAACATACGGTTTCCGTGGATGGTGAAATTCCGCCTCCCGAAACGATGATTGTTCAAATTCTTTTAACACCTATAATGGTGGCCATTTTGATGACACTACTTTCATATATGATATATATATTATGTTTATGTTTTCCTTATGCTTCTGTATTTCTCATTTATGGCATACTTTATGATTTCCATTATGGGTAAACGCGATAATTTCATTTTAGGAAGTGCGGACTACCGCCCCCTCAAAGTGATGTGAATCGTTAATGCCATATGTGGGATGTATAAAGGATGGAGTAAATGATATTATATATGATATTATAATGGAACTGTATTATACCTTTATTTTATTATGATTTCATTCCATTAACTATGAAATATAAATGAAAGTAGCGTTCATGCGTACGTACGGCTTACCGTCTCCATGAATGGTGCATTTCATTTCTTACCTCTAAATGTTACATAATATTATGAATGAATGTATATACTGGATATATATGATATATATGACATCTAAATCATGAATATAATTCTGGATATAATGGATATTTTACCACATGAACAACTTGTAATTATAAGAAGTTTATTGTTGACTCAAGTACCAAAGATCGACAAAACGACCGTTATTAACATAAATAATTACATAATGTTCATAACATGGTAATAAGTGATATAAAAGGGATAATGAACATAAAAAAGGTTCTTAAGTAAATATAAATTATCTCTAGTTTATTATTCAGGAGGGTAAAGAACGGTCGAGTCAGGACAAGACGCAAGGTAAGGGAACTTCTTAACCCAATTTCCATTCTTTGGGTTAATCTCCTACTTTCAAATTATATTATGATATTATTATGTCTTATTTTGTATTCTTTATATGTACCTATAGTGAATACACATAATAGATCTATTTTATTTTAAAAATGATCTTTTTAAGGACTTTGTCTCAATCTCCTTTCATTGAGACATATTTGGTTTAATACACAACTTCCTTTTATAAGGTGTATAAACCCCTTTGACTTTTACGTTTATTCAAAAGGAATCTTTTTTATATGAAGCATTTTACTAAACGACAAAAAGGGAATGTTTTTCTTTCCGTACATATGTGGCGACAACGACTTATCCGCCGCCGTGACCATTATTTGAGTTTCGGATTCCTCTACAAGCCATCTTTTTTTTTATGAAAAATAAATATAATGTTTTATCTTTCTTTTATTTTGGTATTGAAAATGGTTTTTAAAGAGTTTTTATTATATCAATGTGTTGTATTGATATCTTGTGATTGAAATGTGGAAATGTTATGTTTCCTTTATGCATGTTTTATGTGATACGATTATGTTATGGTTTATGATATGTTTAAACCTATTCATATGAGGAATGTATTGGACATAATAAGTGATGGGTGGAGCCCGCTATAGCTCTTCGATGCATCGGTAGGTCTCATGAGACAACTAGACGTGGAATTGGCCGAGGCCCTTTCCCAATATGATTTATGGTTTTGGCCGAGGCCTTAATCATTTTAGACGTCTTGGCCGAGGCCTTGACAAAATGTTTCAGAATGTCCGGCATTATACATTCCCTCATTATGAAAGTGGTTATTGATATTGCATGTGATTATTCGACCAGTAGAATATCCATGTGAAGAAGTGAATGGCATTATCTCATTTTACTTTTTCCATATTATGTTGATGTTCAAGTCTAAAAGGCTTTTGTTTTAGTTATACATTGCCTTAAATGTTTATTTTATTTATGAAAGCTTCCGCAATATTGTTATCCTTACTGAGAATCTGAGATCACCCCTTTCAATGTTTTAATATTTTCCAAAATGTGAAGAAGTATTTTATGAATGACCTGCAGGGGTAGTCAGAAAGGGATATGAGTGTGGACTATGAAGACCATGTTATTGTAGTTTGTTTACTTTTTGATGTAATGAAAGACTTATGAATGTATCTAGTGTTTACAAGGCTACTAAACTAATCGGTCTTTCGAGACATGATCTTTTGTGATCATGCCAATGTTATGAAGTAATGCACCGACTCTGGGTAGCTGGGGTCGGGGCGTTACAATTCACTTGTCCAAAACGGTTGTCCGGTGATAAAGCTGGAAAATCACCATCGACGCCCAAATAGCCCTCATGGGCCCCGCACCATCGTGCGGAATTACACCGAGCAGACTATACCAACGCGATGCCCTCGGAAAAACACCCAACATTGACTGCTCGCACGCCCCGAACGGACATCTGAGGAAAAATCCGCTAAAAGCTGCACACAGCTCAAAAGACGGGTCGTGGGGCCCATGCCTCAACTTCGGCCTCAATGCCTGGAACTGCCCTGGAAAGCTCCACCTCGGTGCCAGGGTTCCAACGCTGCTGATGGCGCTTAAATCGGACGTCGGACGCATCCGCGTCGTCCAAAACAAGATTCCCGGATAAATGCCAATTTGCTTAAAGACGTGTCACGCCACCGAGGCCCCTCATTTCGGGAAATACAAATTCATGAAACCATATCAAAAAGTCCACCTTGAAACAGGCTCCACGCTGCCACAGACGGCGCGCAATACAGACACCCCGCTGATGATTTAACATTTTCCATAACAATAACAATAATAATAATATTTTTATTATAAAACATTTTTCTTTTCCATTTTATGTCTTTTTTTTTCAACAAGACCGGCCGAGAGGCCTGTCTTCCTCTCCAACAGGACCCACAAAAGGCGGGTCATGGTCGGCCAGCCAGGGTCCGACGACCCCGGTCCTCCCTCAAGCGCGGCCCCTCCCCTGCTCGCTGTCGCACTCCGCAGCCTCACCGTTGGGCTACGCCGAGGTCGCCGCGCTGCACGTCTCCTCCGCCGGCTCGACCTCCACCGGCTGCCATGGCCGCCTGCCGCTCGAGCTCCTGCCGCCGTCCGGCTCACAGCGCCGCTGCCTGGCTCGCCCAACCAAAGCCCCTACACCCTATGACGCTCTACGCCGATGCTGCCCGACTGAAGCCCGTCACCACGGCCTGCCGCCGCGTCACCCGCCTGAAGAAGCCGCCGCCACCAGCCGAAGCCCCTGCCGCCGCCGGAAAACACCCCGAAAACCTCTAATTCCCGCAACCTTCGGCGATCCACTGCAGGCTTCTCCGAACTCGGATTTCAAATCCGAGGCAAGCATTGGAAAGGGGATAAAATCTACAACGCATTCATCAGATTCGCTCGACGGTTAACCAGCAATTCGACACATCAAATTGGAAACAAAGTAGGTTTGGGGATTAAAACAAAGTGCAGGATCCTACCTGCAGGGGTGTTGCTCAAAGCTTTGCCGCAAGGGATCTGCCACCGCGCCGCTGCCTTGCCGGAGTTGCCTCGCCAGAGGAGGTGGAGGAGAGGGGAGGAGGGGCTGCCTGTGCCAGGGAGTGGACAAGGGAGAGGGGTAGGGGAGAAGGTTTAAATAAATTAAAAACAATTTTAATTAATTAAACCCATAATTTTCCCGGCATCCGAAATCTTTGGCGAGGTCAAAATTAAACTTCCCCTAGGTTAAACACTACCTCCCGAGCACAACGGCGGTCTCAGAATTTTAATCCGAGACCTCGTTCAAATGTTATAAAATTTAACGTCTGAAGCCGCTAAATTACGAAAACACCCCTAGGGCCATTTTTCACTAACGGCCCGCGCCCGCGAAACTTATACCCCTCCTCGGGTAAACGGCATGCTCCGAACTCAACGGTGCCCTCATTTTTCCAATCCGAGCCACCGTCTAAGAGATACTAGCATTTCTCCATTAAAAGAATAAATAAATTAATTAATTTATTCGTTTAACATTCCAGAAGCAGGCGAGGGGTCCAAATGTCCCGCGCCGACTAGTTTTATGTCGTTCTTAGGGTAAACACCCCATTTCGAACCCATCTGTACACTCCGATAACTGATCCGGAACTCCGTTTAGGAGTTATCCCATTTATTTGGCGTTTCCTGTTTGAACGTACTGAAAAATTAATTCCGGCCACTCCGGGGCTTGGAATTGCACGCCGTCTGACGGCGCTGCTCTGGAATATCATTAAAGAATATTCCAAAGTCTTTCGTAGAAAAAACTGGGTTCTTACAGTTTATGTTACATATGTTTTTATATCATAATTCAATAATATGAAATGAATGGTTTCATAAATAAATAATACATAATTACACATTGACTAATATTACCTCTGTTTCATGTAACTCATATTGGTTCACACCAATGAGATTCCATAGTTGGGTTTATTCACAAGAATAGGCCTATCAGGTTAATATTGGGGTTTTGTTAGATTATTTCATATGGTTTTGTATAATAAAATGGTATATATATGTGTGAATAAGTGAAGTGGGTGAATTCCATTTTATAGTGGAGGGGGGGTGAGATTTTTGTAAATAAAAAATTGATAACACTATAGAGAGGTCTCCCTTACATAATATTCCTTCAATAATGATACCAATTCAATATAAGAGGATATATGGTCCAATAATATAAATAAAATTGGTTTTTATAAGTTTCTATGTTATTTAGACTTTTAATATTAATGTTTAATGACTAAGTAACAACATTTTTACCTGAATAATTGTAATTAATTTTAATTACATTCATCAATATTTTTGGTTGAAAACAAATATTACCATATTATAAACTGTAAATTATGATTATTCAAATTAATTAATCCATTATCCATATTTTAATAACATAATTTTATGAAATTCATTTAAAATTAATCTTGATGATGGGATGAGAAAATGTATTTTTTAAATAAAAATGTTCCAATGTTTCCTAAATTTTTTATATCGAAATTCATTGTAATGTTTATTCCAATGAACCATATTGGTTGTATATAGTATAAAATTGATCTAGTTATTTGTTAAATCAAATAAAAAACATTATTTAACTTTATAAATTTATTAGACAATAATGCAGCTTTGAAATAAAATTTAGTATTATTCACCATTCATCAAAATAGGACAGTTCACAGAAAAATACCAAATAAATCACCAAAGTAAATTTGGATATATTTATTACAAAATATAAATATATTTTTTAATGTAAAAATTATAAAAATATGAAAATTTATATTTCATATATGTGAGTCATTAAAAGTTTTAAATAAATACATATTAAATAATAATATTAATAGTGTATTATTTTCCAGTATGACTCAGTCTTCTGTGCGATGTAATGTTTAAGAGAAAATCATTGTTTGGTTTCTAGTATTATATTGTTTGTAACATCTCTTTTGAGAAAATAATACTATCTAATTTATAAATAATTATTAATATAAAAAAGTTTTATTCTATCATTACCTCAGATGTTACATCATTCCACCTTTTTTAAATTACATCCTATTAATTTTATTCTGATATCGAATAAGTGGGTATATATTTACATGTATAATTTTCTAATTCCAATGTTTCCTCTTCAGCCATATTGTTTTCCTTTAAACCATAAACTGATGAAACACGTAATTCCATGAAACATGCTCTTTGCAGTCAAGAACCTAAAATTATTGCTCCTCATAAGAAATATTATATTCTAGCTGATCTAAATTATGGATAAAAACATAATATTAATCTTGTACATATTTCATTAACATTGAAAAATTAAATATGGCGTGTTTGTTGAAAAAATTAAAGGTAAACACACTTAGTAGGAAACTAATCCAACTTTATGTTAGATTGCATATAGTATAATAAACTATGTACTCAGCTTCTGATTCCCACTAAAACACATCAGGCATTCCATGAGGAACATTTAAAAATACATAATAAACTACACAAAAATAAAGATCCTTTAACCAGTAATCCTCACAACTTCTATAATTTCTCTATGTTGTCCTCATGTGTGTATGAATAATCTTATATTTCCCTATCATTTCATCTTCCATTTATGGTCCCATCAACTTATTTTATCCTACATTATCCTAAAATGATGGTGTTCGAAACCACATTCTTATAATGGCTCAAATGGTGCCATCTATACACTATAATGAAAGTTACTATTACAAGAATACTCAGTGAAATAAATATGTTGAACCCAACTTCCCTGGTAATCCATTAACAAATAACAAATCTTATATTCTAATGTATGAATCATCTGTTCAAAATATCTAATGGATTGAGGATAAAAATATTTACTAAAATATAGGATAGTACACATAAATTTTTGGAGTCCATCCCAAAAATTGGATGTAAATATGGGATCATTGTCTAATACAAAATAGATAGTAACTCCATGTAACATGATAATCACTTTCACATATATTCTTGAAACCTTCTCTAAATACAACATATCTGAATGGGAATAATTTTTTTTATTTAGTTAATCGATCAGCAAAAAAATCACATAATTACTTTGAGAATTATTTAAAAATTCAACAATTAAGTTCATTGATATATTATTTAATTTCAAATATTTCACTATAAATGGTTGATGTAACCTCTTTAGTAACTATAATTCCATTTTAACATACTACAAATTGAAACACATTATGGTAGTGTTTGTAATGTTCATTTTTATTCCATCCGACTAGTAATGACTATGAAAGTATGTACATATTAGTACATACCTAATGAATGTGAAAAAGATAACTATTATATTCAATCAATAATTATTTCTTAAACATTGAATCACAATGAACAAATAATATGTTTCCAAATAATAAAAAACCACCTTTTTCAATATTAATATTGAAAAACATATCATTCATAATGTACTTTTTATTTTACTGTAATCTTTAGTACATCATATGTGAACTCTTAATTATTTCTAACATCATTGACTATACTGAAACATGAAAAAAAAGAGGATTTCTAGGAATCCATAACTTATTGGAAAAATTAATCAAATTATTAACTAAAGGGTCACATTTTAAATATAACATTGTTAATGTAACATTACTTTTTAAACTCAAAGCAATGTCAACCTTGTTTTTTCCACTGTTATATTTAGTCATTTAATGATAATATTAAATTAGATCTCACCAACATCTCTATAACATATTCAATTAATTATGAGTGAATATATACTTAAACCATTTTTTATCACTCTATATTTCAAAATTTTCTCCAAAAAAATTATTCCTGGTAATGTTAAAATTAAAAAAAGAGAAAATAATTCCAAATCATGCATCGAGTAATTCAACTCCTGAGGTTTCAACTAATGTGGATCTAAATAATTTTCTTGAACATTTTGTATTAGGACACAACCAAGTTCTTTCAAAAAGTCATCACTGTAGTAGGTCAATTCAGTTTTTCTAAATGAAAAGGAAAAATAGGATCTTTTACCAATATTATGTTGATTTCCTGAAAACAATCATAAAATTATTTTTTCAAGATAAACTGAACACTTTTTTGAGTAGACATAGTCTGTTGGATAGATAGCCAAGAATAGTTTTCATTAAACCACTAGTAGTAACCTATTAATACAAGAAAAATATGAATCTTGGTGATATATATGGATATTTTCCATTTTTTAACCACCTTTTTTAGTAGAATCAATAAGTATTCAATCATTAGAGATAATATAATAATGGAATGAATTTTTTTGCAACCAAAAATCACTCTTATGAGAAATTATGTATTGTTTTTTTCATTTATGTTTTTCCAAATAAATCCTCAATTTACCTTTATGTTCCTATACAAAATTAAAATATAATAAAATATAATCTACAAATAAGTCCATAAACTTATCCAATTATTGTTTTACTATCCTAATATGAACACACTTAAGAAAAAATTTCTAAAAGGAAAATTTTCGAATTCATCCTCATCTAGGGTATCAATCTCCATACATTACGTTATATTATAAAGCATTGGCCACTACTAATTATCTTAATCAAAAAAGATTAAATAAGAAGTGTATCGTTTTAATGATCCATAAACAAATATCTTTGAATAACATTTCTAATGATTTAATCCATCCATCAGCTAGTAGAGGGTCATATGATCCTCTAAATGGTGGGGGATGTTTCCTCATTTAACACTACACTTTCATCATTATCATCTATAGTAATTCGTTTTTCTCTCAATAATAGACACAAACACCATTAATAGTCTGTTCATACTTATCCATTACAACAAAAATCCATTCTGTTTAAATTCTAACCATCTGAAGATGCAAATTCTGAAGGAAATTTTTATTTTTCAATAATTCAAAATTCCAATTCCATATTTTCTATATAGGAAAACATAATTAAAAAAAATTTAAAGGCATAAACATGGTGATATTTAAATTATATATCATTCTAACATAACTATAAAAAAAATTTAAGGGCATGCTATTTTTGTCACCCTAACCTCTAATGTTATTTAAACTAACATATGATACCAAATATAAGTCCCCAACCTTAAAAATTATATAATATTTTGTTTTTTTAAGAATTATACTTTTTATCACATTTATTATCTTTTTAGATATAGAGTTGTATATAATTAAACCATAACTCCAACATAAAAAACATAAGTTAAAAAGTGGACACTGTCAATCTGTATCTATTTTTCCAATAATATAAAACATCTAAAATAAAGCCTGAAATATTATAATTGTAAATATTCACGACTTCTTGCATGAAATATTCATTTCCCTTAACCATTATTAATCGCTATGAAAAAAATTTAATTTTTCTTATCATCATAATATCCTAATAAGGGATATAAAAACGAAACTATTAGTTCAGTAAAATCATGAAAGCTCATACAATATTTAACATTTTCTTCTTTTTTCAATGTAAATTTGAATGAACAATATTCAAATGAATAAGAAAACAATTTTCTCAACAAAAATCACTAAAACCCATAATAAGAAATTAAAAATACTTTAGGTGACTTAAAATATAATATTCATAAAACCCATTCAATTGGAATATCCATAAGACCAACATACAATATTATCATTACCCAATGCATTGAAATGTTATAATAGGCTCACCCAGTACTATATGGTCCACCTCATGTTACGATGTAATGGTATTTCATAGTGTTACCCCCCTGTTAAGCTATAATGGGATTTCCTGGTGTTATCTGGTCTACCCCATGTTAAGCTATGAAGATATTTCTTGGCACTATCTAGGACACCCAATGATAAGCTATAACAGGATTTCAATGAGCAATCTAGGTCACCCCATCAGGTAATTCTCAATTAACACTTTATTAATAAAATAATATATTTATAGAAATCTTTGAAATAAACGTTGAAACCCATAAATTGTTTTTGATAAAAATACCATTTTCTTCAGGGAACCCATTTTCCATACAAAAAAACCATTTTCCTTTAAAAAAATAGTACCAAAATACCAAAAATAAAAAATCTGTTTTTTCATTTAGGGAATAGAAAATATTTCAAATATATAAAATAATAAAATTGATGGTCATGGAAATAGAAATTTCATTATCATCGTGAATGTTAAGAGTGGCACATTCCTTTTTTGCGAAACATTCCTTATAAAACATGTAAAAGATTCATTTTGTAAACAATGGAATGAAATTAAAATTTAATAAAAATGTCCATTATAACCCTTTAATATTATTATAAATAAATATTTCAAATAATATTATGAATATTGACATGGAAAAAATATTTTGAAATTAAATATTCAAACATTCAATGTGTCACATACTACATTGAAAATTTATATCCTAATACATATGAATGAATAAAATTTAAAACAACATTAAATATCCTGATAATAGATAATATATGGATATATAATTTCAAAGGGGATGTATATAGACCTTATAAAATAATACAGCTACGTATCATTAAGAAATGCATCAATGAAATAAGATTGAGATGAAATCCCTTACAATTATGGAAATAGATGAACTTGAGACCCTAAAAGTAATTATCGTAAAATGAAATATTTATATACCTTGATGAGAAAATAATTTATGATATAACATTTCAAAATTATTATTAAAAACACCACATAAAATTAGTAAGTGGTGATTATGATATTTATCTCATAGATGTAAAAATTGAGATGATAGTCCCTTACCTAGAGTCTAACTAGTCATGTGTGTTATTATCTTCCAAAATAATAAACTTAAGAAAATTATTTATTTTCTTCTTAAATATTTTCATTCTTATAATTAATTATATTTCTATTTTTTGTATTTTTTAAACGACTACATAATATGTTAATTTTACATCATATATTTTGAATATATTCAGTTTATGTGTTAAAATGACTATGGTTAGTTATCTATGGTCAAGGGGTCATTATATAAACATCTCCAAAATAATAATCATGGAATAATTATAATATTTATTCACCAATTTTAATTTTAAAACAATTCATGGATGATGGTTAATTTTTTTTACCAACAATACTACCATTGAGACTTTAGGTTGTCTATACGTATGAGTAACGTTCCCATTATTAAGGTATCACTATAAAAATAAGGTAATTTCATGAAGTATTTTTAAAATGATAATTATATCGTAAGTACCATATTATTTAATCAAATATAATTATATACAATTCAAGTAATTTAGCATGAATCACATCGCATTGAGGAGGCAGTAGTCAACATGACTATGAATAGCATGACCAGTTTTTTAGTGTAGAAAGGTTAATAAAGAAAATGAAGTGTTGTATTTAAAGAAAGGAAATTATTTCATGAATATATTATAAATTTTATTTAAGATACATATTTATAATGAAATATATAATTAATACATTCCATTTAATGTGTAAATGTATCACATCGCTTTGAGGAGGTGGTAGTCCACACATCAATAAATGATGTTATAATATTTACAAAAATTTGATTGAATAAACGTACGTGTTATATATAAATTTTAAAGTTATTAATAAAAAAATAAATATCTTATATTATCATATAAAAATATTTTTTTTTTCATAAATCCCAACCATAGTTGGTGGTAAAGGAAAAATGTACGACATTGTTTCATGAGGAGGTAGTTCTCTATACACGAATGGTAATTTCCATAAACATTTGATGAAAGTGAGTATAGGTTTAGTTAAAACCCATAAAATAAAAACATATCAGTATATTTAGGGTTCATATTTTATTATATAATAATTTAATTAAAATAAATTATGGGGTGTGAAATAAATAAAACATTAATTCATATTGAAACATGTTACCCCTTTTCCAGGTAACTCATTTTGGTTTGCAACAAAGGAATTATTTGATTGGATCTCTACCAATAATGAGGAAACTCGGGCGAGGGTATGAATTTTTTGAACTTATATGAGATTTATTTATGATATAAATGGACTTGAGAGGTGTGATGAAGTAGGGATGGTAAATTTATTTTTATATTAGAGGAGTGACATTCTTGTAAATATAAAAAGTTAATCACTATTGAGAGGTCACCCTAACATCAGGTGCCCCCAATAATGATATGAATTAGATCCATGATTTTATAAGGGAGACTAATTTATAGAAATTTTGTTTTGGATATGTTTATAGATCAATTAAACTCTTAATATTAAATATTAAGCATTAAGTCACCACATTTCAACCTTAATTGATGTTATTATTTTTATTTACATTGACTTATATTATTTGTAAAAAACTATGGTCACCTTATTAGACATTATATATTAATATTATTCCATATATTATATCAATTTTTTCAAATTCAAATTTCACAAGTGAATGAAATAAATTTAAAATTAATCACATATACAGGACGAGGAGGTATGTTTTTTAAATTACAAATGTTTAAATATTTGCTATGTTTTTATATCAAATTCAATGTCAAATTGTTTCAAAAAACTAAATTGGTTTATAGAATATAAATATGATATAATTATACATTAAAAAATTATAAATATTATTTAAATATATTAATAAATTGGGTGAAAACATAGTTTTGAACTATGTTTTATTATTACACACTCTTCATAAAAATAAGAAGGTTCTCAGATAAAAGGCCAAAAATCCCACAAAGTAAATTTTTATATTTTTTTCTCAAAAGAAAATTATTTGTTCATAAAGAATTATAAAATTTTCAAAATGTATTTTCATAATTATTTCCTCCATTAAAAATGTAAAAATACGAATATTAAATAATAATATTTACTTTATTTTTTTCTTTATAACTCAGTTTTGCATGAAACACAAGATTTCATAGAACATAATTTTTTTATTTCGTGAATTATATTGAATATATTATAAAATTTAGGGTAAAATTAAAATATAATTAAAAAAGATTAATAAATTTGAAAAAATTATTATTCTATCATTACATGGGATGTTACAGTTAAAGATATTTTTGGAGGACATTCATTGGGTTCAGGTATATGTAAAACTCGGGTTTACCTTGTAGTTTAACAATAAATATTATTTTTAAAGAACATAATTTAAATTTATGCGTTTTAAGTTTAATTGTTTGAGATCACATATGATGTTAAAATATTCTCTAATGTTTTTATTGAGATTATTTTGGATGTATGGTTGTTTATTAAATGATCTATGTGAAACATTTATTGTTATTATTGTGACAATTTTTGAGTTAAATAGGATGTTTCATACAAAAGGGATATTATCTTACGTTGTTCTGACAATAATGTTTCTTTTAATATTTAAATATAGGAGAAATATATAATATCATTTTTGTATTATGAATTTTATTTTAATTCTTTGGGAATGAACAATTAATCATTAAATCTCATTTTTGGGAAAAAATAGTAGAATGTGCTGAATTTCAATTCATAGATGAAATTATTCAAGTCAAGTAAAAATATTTCCTTGTTTTATTAATCTATATGGAAAAGAAATTCATCAACTCTAAAAAATTAAAATAAAAAATTCATATTACATTTATTTTCAATGAATCGACGATATTTTTCACACTATACTGATTAATGATTTTTTGGTCATTAACTTTCTGAGGATCATTGACTTTTTTGTGATCATTGTTCTCTATAACTCTACAAAATTATTGGGAAATTACAATTCCTCTATTTAAATATTTTTAAATCCTTCTAATGTTATCTTATTTGGAAACTAGTTTTCTATTATTCCAGATGACCATCGTATTACGTTTTCCCTCTTTTTAATAGGATGTTTTTTAACCCTTTTTATGTTATTGGTATTCAATAAAGGAATGTTCAAATTTAAAAACATTGACTATTGAGAATAGTTTAAATTATTAGGATTAAATTTCTAAAATGGGGGAATAATTTAACCCCCTAGATTTTTAACATAAGAGCATTATGTTCCATAGTGTATATTGCATGCAACAACAAGCTTAAAATAACCATGGAATACTATTTTTAAAATATTAAAATTATATCCTTGTAGATGAATTCTGGTGTATAATAGGAAATAACAAAATTATTAAATATATATAAATTTTCAACAAAATAAAAATTTATTTTTTAATTCCTTGGAAATAATCGTTAAAATTTTAGTAAAGATGTATTATTCATAAAGAACATGTTTTATTGAAAAAATTAATATTTTTAAAATAATATCATTTCTTGTAATTAATTCAATCAATTTAAAAATATTATTATATTATGGATTTTAATTAAGTTGATATATGATCCATTTTATTCAGAATATATAATTAATTTTATTTCAATCATATATATTAATTATTTTGATATAAGTTAAATTCTATGATTAAAACTCTTTTTTTCTAAAAATTAATTTTTGTTTAGTTTTTCACATTTATATTAAAATTATTTCTTCTACATAAATGAAATTTTATATTGAAAAATTAATTCCATATTTCAAATTTTTAGAATCACATTTGAAAAATATATTACCTTTATTTTTCATTATTATAAATAAAGAACATGGAAATTATTTTTGACCATATGAAAGTCAAAAATGCATAAAATATAGTTAAAACCATGAGAAAATGTCCCAAAAGTTTCCTAAAAGATTCATTTAAAATATTTGATGAGTGTATTTAATAAATTTCCATCCATTTCATTACTATGTCACCATTATGATCAATATTTCACGAAAAAATACATTAATATTAACTTATTTGGGGAAAATTAAAAAAATTCACTCTCTAGACTTTAATATCTCAAAAAAGTTACAAAAGGATAAAACGAGGATATATGAATCTATTATTGTTTATTTTAAATATATATATATAAATAATTTTTTTCTATATAGGTATATTTTTATTTTTTAGTGACTGAATTACATAAAATGCATACACATCTTGGAAATAATATTTATTCAAATAATAAAAAAATTAAATAATTGATTTTAAAATATTAAAAGTAATACAATTTGGAAGAATTATAGTCATTAATTAATTTTATATATTAAAATAATATATTTTATATTTTTTAACTTTTTATATTCTAATTCAATTACATTCATGTTGTTTTCAAATTCAATTTATGTGAATAGTTCTTAAAATAACATTAATAGTAATTTATTAAAAACTTGTTTTATTATGTTATAAATTAATAAAAAAAATTAAAATAAAAATATTATGCAGATAAATGGAATTAATTTTTTTCCATGGTAATTTATGATCGAATTTTTTATTGATAAGTAAAATTAAAACCCATCATTATTAAAAAATTAATCGACATGGTTGAGATTAAAATCGGTTCCACAAGAATATAAACAATAAGATAATGTTTAAAATGACAAAAAAATCTATCTAAATATCATTTTGTGATGATATTTTTAACTTATTGTATTTTTAATCAAACATATAGTCATTTTGAAGCATTTGAATTTGGAATGTCTAAATTCTATTTTAACCATTTTATTTGTAGCAAGTGGCTTATTTCCATCCCTTATAAATGGACGGCCTGTCTCTTTTCATTACACCACATTGAGACATCCAACTCAACAAATCCTACCCTAATATATTATAAACTTCTCTATAAATTAATTATAGGTTCTTTCAATCTTATAATACCATTCCATGGGTCCTTAATAAATGATCTAAATGAGTCATATCGAAGAATAAGTAATCATTTTACCCTAACTCTATAAATTTATTTCCTATTCTACCTCTGGTAAGTCTATTATATTCATCATTAAATAAATACATATATATAATAAATATACGGAAATTCAATAAATAATATTTAACCACTAATAAACACTGTGTATTCCATCCAATGGGATATGAACGTATCACATGTGGATACATGTGGTGTGCCACCTTCACATGTTGATACAATTCATTTTCCATAACTATTTTATGCGTATGATTATGATTTTGGATTTAAAGTTCATATTTTTTATTTATGACATAAGTTTAATTCTATAATCAAAAATTAATATCAATATTCATAATTTCTAGTCTATTAGAAAACAATAACATCACTTGTGTGTACGTGTTAAATACATCCTCCAGTCAGTGATGTGGTTAATTTGAAATTTCCACTTTACGAGGATCGTAAAAAAGGAATTTTTAATAAGTTTGTATGATATATATTATATAGTGATTATTTTTTGAATATGAATTATTATATAACTTTATATTTTATCATCAAAAAAAAAACTGAAAACAATATTCACACGAACGTATGATCTACAGTATCTGTGAACGGTGTAATTCATTTTTCTATCTATATCTTTTATGGATGAATATATATATATATATATATAATAAATATATATATAACATCTATATCATCGTTTTCATTATTTATATGATGGAACCGTTATCTATGTATAAATACCCAGCCTTAAACCTTTCTTAATGTTGAATTAATTGAATAATTCACATTGAGGATCATTTTAGGTTTAGAGTTTTAGAGAGTTAGGCCATAACTATAACATTTCAAAATATTACAAAGTAGACACTTCTACTCAGTTTCCATTTTTTACAAAACATGAACTCTTAAAAAAAGTGTCATGTCTAGTTCCATGTTTTAGATGGCATGGATTTTCCTTGATCCCATCCTTGACCGTATTCCACATTCTGTCATGTGAAAAACATTTCAAAAACATGGGACGAGCATAAAAAGCTCAGTAAGGGATACACAAAGAAGGAACACTTTTAGATTTTCTAAACAAAAAATAAAAAATGAATACTTTATCATAAGTAATACTTTTCACCTTTTTTGAAGAAGTAAATACTCTACACTATATAAAAGATCATTACTTACCCTTTTGTAATCAAAATATTACCATAACACCCATATAAAGAACACATAACATATAAAGGTAACATGGGACATAAACATACTTAAATGGAATAACCATACGGTCGACTTCCACACATATCACTAAATGGAATAGCTTTACAGCTGACGTCCATACCCAATGAAATGGAGGTTATAACGTAACCAACCATCTTGGTAATCACGGCACCACCCGTCATTTGGTTTATCACTTAACCACCCGTCAAATGTCCAAGTACCAATACAAAATCATTTCATATAAAACAAATATATAAGAAAGAAAACATTTACATATTTCAATCACCATATATCAGTTAAATATATTGACATAAAAAATCCATTTTCAAAACCATTTTCAATACCAAAAATACGTAAAAGAGTATAAGGTATTTAGTTTCTTTTAAAAATGTTACGGCTTGTTGAGGAAGCCGAAGATCAAATAATAATCGCGGTGGTGGAAAAGGTTGTTGTCACCGCGTACATTAAAAGAAACATTCTTTTTTTTCATTTAGTAAAATACTTTGTAGATAAATATTCCCTTTGAAAATTCAAGGGTTTTTATACAGCGTATAAAATAACGTTGTGTATTAAAACAAAATATGCCTTAATTAAAGGAGATAGAGACGAAGTCCCTTACCTCATGTCTGACCTGACCCGTTCGTTATTTAATATCCTGAATAATAAACTGAATATAATTTATACTTGCTTAAGAACCTTTTTCATGTTTATTATTCCTTTTATATCACTTATTACCGTGTTATATATATTATGTATTCATTTAAGTTAATAACGTTCATTTTGTCGATATTTGGTACTTGAGTCAATAATGAACACCTTATATTTAAAATATGTCCATGTGGTCAATAGTTCTTTATATCCAGAATAAATTCACCATTTAGATATCATATATAGAATATATATTCAGAATATACATGTATATATAATAGTACATAACATTCGGAGGTAAGAAATGAAATGCACCGTTCATGGAGACGGTAAGTCGTACGTATGAATGAATGCTACTTTCATTTCTATTTCTTATTTTAATTGAAATAAAACATAATTATACGTAGGTTTATTATAATTAAAGTATATTATCATATATAATATGATTAACTCCATCCTTTATACATCCCACATAAGTAATTAACGAATCACATCACTTTGAGGGGGCGGTAGTCTGCACATCCTCAAATGAGATTTTCGTATTTACCCACTATGGAAACCATAAATGTTTGATATAATCGGAAATTAAAGAATAATAAAGAAACAATAAACATAATATGTATTCAATATAAATATAGTTCCATCATAATAGCCACCATGAGAGGTGGTAAGATGTAATTGAACAATCATCATTTCGTGAGGCATTAGTTTTCCATCCACAAAACCATAATGTTCTTCATCCATTGGATAGAGGTGTGGGTATGTGTTGCTATAATACTTCTTATAAAAACATCCTAGTATATTTATGATACTTTTGTTGTTACAAAAGAAAATAAATAAAAAGATTTTAGGGTTTGGAGAAGTAAAATAAAAGAAAACAATTTAGAAGAAATTGTTACCTTTAATTTTGGTAACTTCCTTTGGTTTGAACCAAAAGGACTCCTTGAAGTTCCTTCGTCCTAAATTATGGATTTTAAGAGGAGGGGAGGGATGTAGGGAGCCTAATTTTGCAGATTTTGGATGAGGAAAATTGCATCAGTGATGTGAGGAATTGCATAGAAGTGGTCTCCTTTTATAAGGGAGAGGAGGGGCTCTTTAGGAAATTGTGAAAACATTATTTTATTATAAACATATCTTCAGTTTCAAAAGGTCCAAAACACATTAATGTCAAAGATAAGATAACTCATAACCGAAATAAAATCATCCAATCAAAATTAGACTTGTTTTGGATAATATTTTAGTGATTATAATCTTATTTATTTTAATCATTTATTAATGAGGTAAATACTGCATCATTATTGTATCATAAATAATTTAATTTATTCGATATATGAAAAATACAAAAAAATACTATCATGTAGGAAAAAATTTTATATTTATAATTAATAATTATAGTAGAAAATAAGACTTATATATCACCATATAAAAATTAATTACTAAATTATTTTTTAATGTCAATTTTGCATTTACATTAAATTAATTAATCTAAATTTTCATTTTCACTCCCAAGTTGATCAATGGGGTCCAATAATCAACCCAAAGATGCCCATGGTCGTTAATGACTCAACCAATAAGTTTTGGACAAGTTTTATGGTAATTTTGAATTATTATAATATTCTTTTAACCTTGAATTACCCTATTTCCCTTTAATCGCGGTAAATAAAAGTCAAAAGTTACTATTCAACAAAAATTATTTTCATATTATTGAACAACATTTTAATCCTTGATAACAACCATGTATGTCAGATTTTGGATATTCAATTCACAGAAGTGGTAAAATATCATTTAAATGAAAAGTTCATTTTTTTAACTACTACTAAGTGGTGTCACTATTCATCAAAAATTGAAGGTTTTAAGAAAAATTCAAAAAATTCAGCCAAAGCTATATTTGATTTTATGAATTCAGAATTGATGTCTATTTTTACAAATTCATAACATAGTAGTGTAATTAATTAATTTTAAAATTAATTCCTGCTGTTAAAACAGATAGCGTGTTTTTAAGAAATAATAACTATCAAAAGATTGATATTTGTTTGTGTGCAATTTCAAAGTGAAATTAATTCCAATGTGAAATTAATTCCAATGACAAATATTGTATTAAATGGTAAAAATATATTTTTATATCACTTTAATACCAACTATAAAGATAATCTATCCATGTAAATAAATTAGATTAAAAGGCACTTTTGAATTAAAGTACAATAATTTTCACTATTCATTAAAAAATGAACTTTATCAAAAAAATACAAAAAAATTACCCAAAGTAAAATTTGATCTCCCAATTCTAAAGAATAATATTATTTTGTCCAATATAACATATAAAAGTGACAAAAAAATAGATTTAAAGAGGGTTATCCATTAAAAGGTGGTAAATCGTCCATTTAATGTAAATTATGCTTAAAATTATATTCATTCACATTTTAAGCCTCTTACTTTTATCGGATAAAAGTAAATACATCTAAAAAACATGTATAATCATATCTTAGTTAGTTTCGTTCATTCCATCCACTACAACGGCTAGGAGATAACTACATTTTAATAAAATTATATTATATTACTAGTGTGCAATGTAAGATTTCAATGAAACCCGTTGTTGCGTATCATGTACGCTATCGAACATAGAAACCCCTTTAAAGTAAGATTAATATTTATTTGAAAAATATTAATAAATATAAAATATGTCTTATTCTTCATTTACCTGGGATGTTACATCCTTCCCCCCCCCCTTTTAGGAATTGTGTCCTCGTAATTTTTATCCACTTATCAAAGTAAGTGTGGGTATTTGTCCCCCATAGAATTTTAAGATTCCCACGTAGCTTCTTCATCCATATGGTTTTTCCATAAAACATTTACCTGGTGAATTACCTTATTCCGAAACACTTGCTCTCTACGGTCAAGAATATGGACTGGTTGTTCTTCATAAGATAGATTCTCTTCCAACTGGACAACGTATGGGCTCAAAACATGAGATGGATCTAGAAAATACTTTCTCAACATCGAAACATGAAACAAATTGTGTACCGTTGATAAAAATGTAGGTAAAGAAAATCTATACACAACTGATCGAACTTTCTCAAAAATTTTATAAGGTCCAATGAACCTTGGACACAACTTTCCATTCTTACCAAAATGCTTCACAATTTTCCATGGAGAAAATTTGAGAAATACATGATCACCTACCTCAAAAGAAGGATCCTTCCTCTAATTATATGCATAAATTTTCTGTCTTCTCTAAGCTGTTCTCATGTGCTTCTGAATCAATTGAACTTTCTCCACCATCTCTTCTACCAATTCTGGTCCCATTAGCTTACTTTCACCTACTTCATCCCAAAAAGATTAAGTTCGACAATGCTTTCCATATAATGCTTCAAATGGAGCCATCTTTATACAGGAATGAAAACTGTTATTATATGAAAATTAAACCAAAGAAAGGTGTTGGTCCAAACATTCCTGATAATCCATCGAACAAGCACGTAGCATATCCTCCGAGGAAATAATTGTTCGTTCTGACTACCCATCAGATTGAGGATGAAATGTTGTACTACAATTTAATTCAGTACCCAAGGACTTCTGAAGGCCTTTCCAATTGTTAAAAGTAAACCTATGATCACGATCAGATACAATAGAGAGGGAACTCCATGCAACCTGACTATCTCTTTAACATATAATTGAGCAAGTTGATCTAGAGACAAAGTATCTCTAATAGAAAGGAAATGAGCAGATTTAGTCAATCGGTCAACAATAACCCAGATTTCATTATTAACTTGAGATGTCTTTGGTAATCCCACAACGAATTCCATGGATATATTTTCCCATTTCCACTCTGGTACCGGTAAAGGATGAAGCATCCCTTTCGGTAACTACCACTCTGCTTTAACCTGCTGACAAGTCAAACACATCACAGTAAAATCAACAATATCTCTTTTCATTCAATCCCACCTGTAATACTCTCGAAGATCTCTGTACATCTTAGTACTTCCATGATGAACTGAAAATGAATTACTATGAGCTTCACATAACAACTCATTCTTCAACTGTGAATCACAAGGTACACATAATCTCTTCCCAAATCTCAATACACAATCATTATCAATGTTAAATTCAGGAAACATACCCTTCTGAACCAACTCTACCTTTTTCTGAAACTCACTATCTTTTTTCTGCCCTTGCTTAATTCTGTCTGATAGATATGATTTCACTGACACCTGAATCAAAATAGAAGAATTTTTTCCAACAACAACTTCTATGCCAAAGTTCTTCAAATCAAAAACCAAAGGATCTTGTTATAAACGTAACATGGTTAATGAATAATTACTTTTTTGACTCAAAGCATCAGCCAATTTATTTTATTTTCCCGGATGTTAAAGGATCATGCAATCATAGTCTCTAATTAATTCCCTCCATCTCCTTTGTCTCAAGTTCAATTATTTCTGTGTGAATATATACTTTAAAATTTTGTGATCAGTATATATTTCACACTTCACTCCATACAAATGATGCCTCCAAAATTTGAAATCAAAAACAACACCAGCTAATTCCACATCATTTGTAGGGTAATTTAACTCATGTGGTTTCAACTGACGTGAAGCATAAGCAATTACCAGATCATTTTGGATTAGGACACAACCAATTCATTTCAATTAAGCATCACTCTAGATAACAAAATCACCATTTCTGGATGGCAGTGCCAAAACTGGAGCATTAACCAATATTTTTTTCAATTCCTGAAAACAATAATCACATTCTTTTGTCCATATGAACTTAACACCATTTCGAGTTAACATAGTCATTTGACTATATTACTATGCAAGGATTTCAAAAAACCTCCAGTAATAACCTTCCAAACCAAGAAAACTATGAATCTCGGTTATATTTCTTGGTCTTGGCCATTCATCAACAACATTCATTTTAGCAGGATCAACTGTTATACCATTTTTTGAAACAATGTGACCAAGGAATGAAATTTTTTGTAACCAAAACTCACACTTTCTGAATTTTCCATAATGTTTCTTTTCTTTTAAGGTTTGAAAGACAACCCTTAAATGACTTTTATGTTCCCCCTTACTTTTTGAATAAACTAATATATCATCAATTAAGAAAACCAAAATCTTATCCAAGAACTCACGGAAAATTCTATTAATAAGATCCATGAATATAGAAGGTGCAATAGTTAAAGAAAAAGGCCTAACTACAAATTCATAATGGCCATATCTATTATGAATAGCTGTCTTCTGAACGTCGGCTTCTTTTACTTTCAACTGATGGTACCCCGACCTCAAGTCAATCTTCGAAAAATACTGATCTCCTTGGAGCTGATCAAACAAATCATCGATATGAGGAAAATGATACTTGTTATTAACAGTAATGTTATTCAATTCTCTATAATCAATGCAAAGTCTCATTGAACCATCTTTATTTTTAACAAAAAAGATAGGAGCACCCCATGGTGATGTGCTAGGTCGAATGAAACATTTATCTAATAACTCCTGCAATTTCGTCTTTTAATCTAAAAGTTCTATTTGATCCATTCGATAAGGGGGTTTTTTAAATTGGATTAGCATCAGGAACTAAGTCCACAGTAAATTCAACTTCCCGATCAGGTATAATACTAAGAAACTCATCAGGATAAACATCAAGGTACTCATTTACCACCGGAACATCATTAATATGAACGGTTCCTTTGTTTTCAACAAAATGTTCAAGGTAAAATTCATTTCCATCTTTTACTAGTTTCTCAGCTTCTTGATATGTTATAAAAAACAAGGGTTCATTCTTGTACACAAAATGAAAATATTTCTGAAAAGAAACCACTTTAGATCTGCAGTCAATCTTAGCTTGATAAACAGAAAGCCAATCCATGCCCAAAATAACATAAAACTATACTAGAGGCAAAAAAATAAGGTATGTAGGTAGATTCTTTCCACACACAATGACATGAATGTTCTTATGTTTTCTTTTTGTTTCTATATTACCTCCATGTGTTTTTACCAAAAGTTCAGTATTCATATCATGAGATGGAATTTTCAAATTTCTAGAAAACTTCTCAGAAATGAAAGAGTGTGTAGACCCTGAATCAAACAACACATTTTCGGAATTTGAAAAGACAAACGGTGTACCTCATACTACTTCATTCGATTTCCCAACATCTGCTAAAGTAGTTGAAAAGGATTTCACCACCCATTTCTTCTTGTATTTTGTATTCTTTCCCTCAGTTGAGTTCTTCCCTAGACCCTCATTTGCATATTGAACCATTTCATTACACTTAAAAAATATTATCGATGGTTTTCATTGTCTGCTTGTTCAACTTCCTTACCGTTACGAGCAATATGACCAGACTTAACACATCAGAATCACTTTCCAGACTTTGATAAACATTCTCCAGGATGCTTTTTACCACCCTTCTCAAAAGTTGGGTATTTATTTTTCTTACCTACAGGCTTCTTTGATGATTTCTTCCCCTTTTCTTGCCAACTAGACCTCTTATTCTGTTGTTTGTCAAAGAACACTTGTTCATCGGAAAACTCCATTTCCACCTTCTCTGCACATCGAACATGTTTTTCATAACTTTTGAACACACGAGAGGTTGATGCTCTTTGATATCGTGAATTTAGTCCTGAGTAAAATCGATTTATCTTACTATCAGGATCTCAGATAAAATGTGGTGCATACCTTGCTAGTCGAGTGAATTTTTCTTCATAAGCATCCACTGACTCATCCTCCTACCTCAATTAGAGGAATTGTTTTTCAATCCTAAGAAAAAGAACCTTAGGAAAATATTTTTCAAGAAACATACCTTTGAATTCATCCTAATCGAGAGCATAAATCTCCCCATTATCCCTGATATTTTTCACCATCGACCACCACTGATCAACTTCACCTTCAAAATGGTAAAATGACAGACTAAACTTTTAATGTTCTAAACAACCCATGACATCTAAAATCTTCTCTAGTGATTTATTACTCCCTTCTACTAGCACCAGATCAGATGATCCTCTGAATGATGGGGGATGTTTCCTCATGAAATGTTCCACTACTGACATGTTCCTCTGTTAGATTTTTAAAACAACAAATAAACCATGAATACATTATCATAAGTAATAATTTTCACCTTTTTTAATGAATTAAATACTATTCACTATATAAAAGATCATTACTTACCATTTTGTAACCAAAAGCTTACCATAAAACCCATATAAGGAACACATAACATATAAAGGTAAGTTGGGGCATAAACATACTTAAATGGAAGAACCATACGGTCGACCTCCACATATATCACTAAATGGAATAGCCATACGGCCGACTTCCATACCCAATGCATTGGAGGTTATAAAGTAACCACCCATCCTGGTATTCATGGCACCAACCATCATTTGGTTTATCACATAACCACCTGTCAAATGTCCAAGTACCAATACAAAATCGTTTCACATACAACAAATATTAAAGAAAGAAAACATTTCAACATTTCAATCACTATATATCACTTAAATATATTGACAAAAAAAATCCATTTTCAAAACCATTTTCAATACCAAAAATACGTAAAAGGGTATAAGGTATTTATTTTCTTTTAAAAACATTATGGTTTGTTGAGAAAGCCAAATATCAAATAATACTCGCGGCGGTGGAAAAGGTCGTTGTCACCGCGTATGTTAAAAGAAACATTCCTTTTTTTCATTTAATAAAATTCTTTGATGAAAAAGATTCCATTTGAAAATTCAATGGTATTTATACAGCGTATAAAATAATGTCGTTAATTAAAACAAAATATGCCTCAATGAATGGAGATTGAGATGAAGTCCCTTACCTCGTGTCCGACTTCACCCGTTAATTCTTTAATATCCTGAATAATAAACTAAAGATAATTTCTACTTTATTAAGAACCTTTTTCAAGTTTATTATTCCTTTTATATCATTTATTACCATTATATATATATATTATTTAATCATTGAAGTTAATAACATTCATTTTGATGATATTTGGTACTTGAGTAAAAAATGAACACCTTATATTTTAATGTTTTCCATGTGGTTAATAGTTTTTTATATCCAGAATAAATTAATCATTTAGATATCATATATATAATATATATCCAGTATATACATGTATATATAATAGTACATAACATTTGGAGGTAAGAAATGAAATGCACCGTTCATGGAGACGGTAAGTCATACTTACGCATGAACATGACTTTCATTTCTATTTCTTATTTTAATTAAAATAAAATATAATGATACATAGGTTTATTATAATTCCAGTATAATATTTTATATAATATCATTAACTCCATCCTTTATACATCCCACATAAGGCATTAACGAATCACATCACTTTGATGGGGTGGTAGTCCGCACTTTCTCAAATTAGATTATCGTATTCACCCACTATGGAAACCATAAAGGTTTGATATAACTGGGAAGTACAGAAGCATAAAGAAATAAAAAATATATATATCATATATAAATATAGTTCCATTGTTATGGCCACCATGAGAGGCGGTAAGATGTAATTGAACAATCATCGTTTCGTGAGGCGTTAGTTTTCCATCCACAGAAAAATTTTGTTCGTCATCCATTAGATGGAGGTGTGTGTAAGTGTAGATTGAATCCTTCTTATAAAAAATTCCTAGTATATTGAGGATAATGGTTTTGTAACAAAATAAAGTAAATAAAAATAGTTTAGGGGTTGGATAAGTAAAATAAAAGAAAACAATTTAAGAGAAACTACTACCTTTAATTTTGGTAAATTCTTTTGGTTTGAACCAAAAGGACACCTTGAAGTTCCTTCTGCCTAACTTTAGGCTTTTAGAAAATGTATAGGGATGTATGGAGCCTAATTGGAACTATTTTGGATGAGAAAAATTTCTTGAGAGGTTTGAGGAATTCCCTAGAAGTGGTCTTCTTTTATAAGGGAGAGGAGGGGCTCTTTAGGCATGTGTGAAAACATTATTTTATTATAAACTTATCTTCGGTTTAAAAAAGTTAAAAACACATTAATGTCGAATATAAGATGACTCGTAACCGAAATAAAATCATTAAATCATAATTGGATATGTTTTGGATAATATTTTAGTCATTATAATCTTATTTATTTTAATCATTTATTAATGAGGTAAATACTACATCATTATTGTGTCATAAATAATTTAATTTATTCGAAGTCTAAAAATTATAAAAAAAAATACTATCATATAGGAAATATTTTTAGATTTCCAATAAATATTTATAGTAGAAAATAAGACTTATATATCACCAAATAAATATTAATTAATAAAAGATTATTGTTAATGTCAATTTTTCCTTTACATTAAATTAATTAATCTAATTTGTCGTTTACACTCCCAAGTGGATCAATGAGGTCCCAAAATTAACTGAAAGATGCCCATGGTCGTTGATGACTAAACCAATATGGTTTGAACAAGTGTTAAGGTAATTTTAAATTATTATAATATTATTTTAACCTTGAATTACCCAATTTACCTTTAATTGCGGTAAATAAAAGTCCAAAGTTACTATTCACCAAAAATTAGTTTCATCCTATTAAACCACATTTTACTCCTTTATTACAACCATGTATGCCATATTTTTGAAATTAAATTCACAGAAGTGGTAAATTTTCATTTAAATGAAAATCTCAGTTTTTTTAACTACCACTAAGTGGTGTCACTATTCATCAAAAGTTGACGTTTTTTAGAAAAATACCAAATATTCATCCTAAGATATATTTGATATTCTGAATTTAAAATTGCTTTCAATTTTTCCAAATTCAAAACACAGAAGTCGCATTAATTAATTTAAATATTATTTCCCACTGTTAAAACAAATAGCGTGTTTTTAAGAAACAATAACTATCAAAAGATTGATACTTGATTATGTACAATTTCAAAGTGAAATGAATTTCAATGATAAAAATTATATTAAATGGTAAAAATATATTTTAATTTTACTTTAAAAACAACAAAAAAGATAATATAACCATATAAATAAATTCGATTAAAAGGCAATTTTGAATTTAAATACAATATTTTTCACTATTCATTAAAAATGAACTTTATCAGAAAAATACCAAAAAATTACCCAAAGTAAAATTTTATGTCCCCATTCTAAAGAATAATATTATTTTGTCACATATAACATATGAAAGTGACAAAAACTAGATTTAAATAGGGTTCTCCGTCAAAAGCAGGTAAATCGTCCTTTTAATGTAAATTATGGTTAAAATTAGATTCATTCACATTTTAAGCCTCTAACTTTTATCGGATAAAAGTAAATACATATAACAAACATGAATAATCATATTTTATTTAGTTTCGTTCATTCCTGCCACTACAACGTCTAGTAGTAAACTACCTTTTAGAATAATAATATTATATTACTAGCGTGCAACGTAAAATTCCAAAGAAACACGTTGTTGCGTATGAGGTACGCTATCGAACACAACAACCCCTTTAAAGTAAGATTGACATTTAATTCACAAATATTAATAAATATGAAATATGTACGATTCTTCATTTATCTGGGATGTTACACTATGTATGAGGATTGGAATTACCGAACAACAATGTTAAGTCAAAAGTCTTCTTTTGACTTCTATATCATGTTTTGGAAATCACAAATGCATTCTATCATATTTTAGAAATTACAATTGTCTTTTATCATGTCTATCGTATCGTACAATATTGATCATACCGACCATATCATATCATACTGAATCTGTCAATCGTACCAAAATGACTCTGTCAATCGTACCATACTGACTCTGTCAATCGTATCGTACTGACTCTGTCAATTGTATCATACTGACTCTGCTATTCAGATGATCATTATTTGATTTGGTACTTAGTAAAAAACACTCACTACATATGAATTGTACTCATGCTTTTCATTTCTATATATCTCTTGTCCTAACAAAACGATGTCGTTGAGTTAGTTACAAACTAATCAAAACGATGTCGTGCTTTCTGTTTCAATATGACCATTGGAGGCAATATGACCGTTTGAACCCAAGGCCTATAAATAGGAGGTCATATGAAGCTGAGACAACAACGATGAACGAAGAGAACGAATGAAGAGACTCTGTGAACTACCAAGATTCTAGAGAGAGACACTGTGACTTCTCTCATCTGCCTTGTGCGTCCGATCATAGTATCGAGGGATTTCAAGTAATTGAAAGACCGAGGTGCCGATTACCTACAAAATCGAGGGCTGCCGGGGATAGGAAGACAGACGTACCAATCATCGTATCGAGGGCTGCCGGAGATAGGCGGACAGACGTGCCGATCAACGTATCGAGGGCTGCCGGGGATAGGCAGACAGACAATCCGATTATCGTATCAAGGGCTCACCAAGGAGTTGGTGAGACAGACCTTTTATCCTAGGTGAAAGGATAACCCTTCTCTTTGGGTTAAAAGAATTGTAATACTTTTATAATTCCACTTTTACTTGTATTAGAAAGGGATTTGTATTGTTTCCTTTCTTCTTTACATATTCAATTGTAATTGTTTCAATTACAATCATTCTATTACTTTTTGTATTGATTGAATCAATACGCTTTAAGGTAGAATCATTCATCTTTGTATTACTCTGATTATTGTGTTCACCTTGAATACAATTGTTTTACATTACATTAGTATTACAATACATCATACCTTTTATATTCAATACAATTGTGGGTGTTTTTATTTGAATTAGTTTAAGATCATTTAAACTAATCTCTTTGTTGCTAAAACTCAAAGGTTTTTAAACCTAAAATTCACCCCCCATCTTGTATTGTTCCATCTAATAGACTTATATCTACATTTGCGATCCAAAAATTTGTATCAGAGGAGGTTTTCCACTGATTTGTATTACTAGCTTTATTTCTTATTACTATCTTGAATACTTACTACACTAAAGTGTGGAGTGGAAAAAGTTTTTTTTAGATGGCAGGAATGAATATTGGATCAATAGACAATCTAAATCCTTCTAGACCACCAATCTTTGATGGGAATTATTATGAGTATTGGAGACATCGTATGAAGAATTTTGTTATCAATACTGGTGTAGACAATTTTATTATGCATACTGGGGGTTACAAAATTCCTGACAAAGAAGTTAGTACTTTCACCAACCAAGAGAAGCAAGAATATCAACTGAATTACAAGGTACGCAATAATTTATTATGCTCTATGACTAGGAATATAAATAGTCAGATATCTTCATGTGATGCAGCCAACTGTATTTGGAAGAAGTTAGAAGTTACTCATTTTGGTACATCCAAGGTTATCGAAACAAGAAGAGCAATGCATCGAGCAGAGTGTCATGGATTTGTTTTTCCTTATGGAGAGCCAGTATGTAAAGTGCAATAAAGGTTTATGTCAATTGTAAACATCTTACAATCTATGGGAGAAAAAGGTCATGATGATGAAGCTCTTATTGATTAGATTATAGATATTATGCCAAATGAATGGGAGTCAAAAAGGACAGCTATTGATGAAAATAGAAAAGTCTCCCAGATTACTCTTAATGAACTCTTTGGAACTCTTCTACAGCATGAGACAAGAATGAAGAGAGATGCCGATTTCAATAAAAAGAGGAATGGGAATGGAAGTGTAGCTTTTGCATCTAAAGCTAAAACACAAGAAAGGATTACAAAGTCTAAATCCAAGAAAGTTGTTATATCTGATTCAAGATACTGTAATCTTCCAGATAATGAGTTAGCCAATCCTGCTCGAAGGATGAAAAAGATTATGGGAATGAAATATTTTCAATATAGATTCAAAAAGAAAGATAGGAAAGATTCAGAGGTAACTTGTTATGAATACAAGAAAGCAGGATATATAAGGCCTGATTGTCCTTTACTGAAGAAGAAAGATAGAAAAGATAAACACTCTGAAAGAAACGAGAAAAGGTTTTATAAGACAAAGAAAGGCTTGAAAGAAAATGATACATGGAGTGCAAGTGGTAGTGATTCCTCAAATGATTCTTCAAGATATGAGACATCAGGACAAAGAAATATTGGACTTCTAGCCAGACTACCAATTGAAGATCATTGTCTCATGGCTAAGGTACATAATGCTGAAGCAATTACAAATGTATCATTAAATGAAAATTATATTGATAATAGATATTATGAATCTTCAAATGATGAATCCTCATCATCAGAGGATGTTATATTACCTTCTTTTGAAGAGGTCTCTAGATTTGCTAAGTTACTTGAAAATGAAAATTCTAAACTCAAAAAGAGATTTGAAAAAGCAAATTCTAGAATTTCTATTTTGACTAAAGAAGTATCAGATCTTTCTAAAGATCTTGATGTAAAAACTTCTGATTTTGAAAGTATTTTAAAAACCCTTGAGAATGTTAAATCTGATAAGGATAAACTTTCTAAGGATCTTGAAACTGTAATTTCAAAGAAAAATATTTTAGAGTCTAACTCTAGTTCAAATTCAAATGTTTTAGAAAACAAGAATTTGGTTTTAAAAATAAAGTCAGAGATTTTATCTTTGAAAAAGTGTTTGTCAAACTTTACTCATGGAAAAGAAAACATTGATAGGATGTATTCTCAAATTAGACCTTTGAGAAATCATTCTGGTCTTGGTTATACTTATTCCAAACCTATTTTTAGCAATAACTATTTTGTTCCTCAAAAAACCATTTTCTGTTCTAAGTGTCAATGTGGTGGACACTAGAGAAGAGATTGTTCTCTTAACAAAACTCAATCTTTAGGATTTCGTAAAGCTCATTTTTCAAAACAAATGTGGACTCCTAAAATTCTTTTTTCTAACCCTTCTGGATCCAAACAAGTTTGGATTCCGAAAATCTAATCATTTCTTTTTCAGGAAAACGAGAAGTGTACCAACAAGAACATTTGGTACATGGATAGTGGTTGTTCTCGACATATGACTGGAAACAAAAATCTCTTTGAAAAGTTTATCAAAACAAAAGGTGGAAAGGTTACATTCAGAGATAATGCTCAAAAATGATTGTTGGTATATGTAATATTGTTTCAAAAGTTTTTTAAAAGGAGATATTATTTTACAATTCATCGGAACAAAAGAACAACTTGCTGATATTTTTACAAAACCTTTACCTTCCGATAGATTTCAATGTATAAAACAAAAGCTAGGAATGATTACATTAAAATAATCATTCATATCTACTTGTTGTTATACATCTCTCCTAATAGTAAGTAACTCCTCGTAGAAATGGGGAGGACATTCCTTTCTATATCTTTATGTTTCTTTTTATCTTATGATCGTTATCTATTTACTCTTTGGATTGTTTTTTTTCAGTTTACCGTATTGACAGTTTTTATCGTATCATTCATTTTTCCTTTCTATTTATCGTATTGACAGTTTTATCTTTTTGTTTATTTTTCTTGTTTATCGTATTGACAGTTTTATAGTATCATTAATTATCGACCGATGATGGTAATCAAATTCTTTTCCATCATATCGACCGATGATGGTATTGAATTTCTTTTCCATAGTACCAATCAATCAATAGTATTGAATCTACCGATGATGGTATTGAATTTCTTTTCCATCGTATCAATAGTATTGTATCGACCGATGATGGTAATGTTTTTATTTCTATTGAATCGATCGATGATGGTATTGAGATTGTTTTCCCTCATACTGTCAGTTCATGGTAACAAGATTGTTTTCCATTGTATTATCAGTTCATGGTAACAAGATTGTTTTTTATCATACGGTCAGTTCATAGTAATGACTTTTTTTTCCATCGGCATGATGATATTTTTTTTGTTTCCTTACGATTGTATTTTCTTTTGATCGAAACCAATAATTACCCTACGTTCTCCGACAGGTTCTTTTCATTTTTTTTAAAAAAAGTTTATTTTCATTGTTTTAATCCTAACCATTAATCTGGTTTTCTCTAATCCTGACCATAGAATATCAACGGTCACTCTTTTTCGACCGTAGAAGATCAACGATCACCCCTTTATCGCCTATAAATAGCCCCCTCCCCTCCCCAAACCCACATTGGTTTTTTAGGATTTCAGGCAAAGCTCTGCTCCACCAGCTATAAATCATCGTACGATCTTCTCATCGTCATCACCTTTATGTCTCAATCTTCTGCTAATACTCCTGCCGAAATGTCTTCAAAGACTTTTACAGAGAAAGACTTTAATAGAGAAAGGTTTGTATCTAGAGATTTTTTCGATACGTACAATTCTACAATCATGAGGATCATTTTGATTCAAGGATGGGAACATCTGTGTGTTGAAAAGCCTGATTCTCAAGATCCGGTTCTTTTTGATGATGTTTGTCAGTTTTACCAAACCGTTTATTTCGACAAAGACATGACCATAAACTTTGCTGTGTATGATAGAAAATTTTCTATGTCTGTGAAAAAAGCGGCACATTTTCTGAATGTTTCTGTAGAAGGGGATTCTTTCTGTCCATCGCACAAACTACCAGAGGAAGTTGGTACGTTTAATAGAGAAAGTGCTGAAAAGACTTTGTTTGTTATTAATGAAGAAAAGAGAAAAGTATCTCATCTTTCTCCGGACAATCGTTTTGTAACATTATGGATGCAAGGTTTTCTTCTCCCAAGGAAAGGGGATAGAGAAACTCTAAAAGTTTCTGATATCTTTATGCTCGACTATCTTGTGAATATGAGAAAAGTAAATCTCATGGGATATGTTTTTGAAACCATTAAGAATGTCAAGACAGGAGGGATTAATTTCCAAATTATTATGTATCTAGCTATCCTTACGAATTTCATTCATGAGGGTATGAAGTTTTGTAACATTACTTTGAAAGGAAAACCCATGGATTTGAGGCCATCATGGATTAGTAAGAGTACAATGAAAAAGCTGAATGTTTGTTTTAATCCGAATTCAAAACTTTTTGTTAGAGATGTAGAGGCCGAATTGGCTCAGAATAAATCGGCACCTCTTCCTGCCAAAGACATTCAATCTACCGGTGTTACTCAAAAGTCTGATCCGCAAACCAGTTCAAAGCCAAAGAAGAAGCCAAGGTACAGTAAGGAGGTTGTAGAAAAATGGAGAAAGGATAAGGAACAGAGAAAAGAAGGTGATCCGAAGTTTGGTCTTGACCCTGCTGAGGCTTTTGCAGAAAGAGTAAGGGTAGAAGAAACCCTTCAGGCTAAAAAGAAGAAGAAAGTTCTTTTGAAAAGAACGGCTCAGGACTTTGATGTCTCTAAAGTCTTGAAAGCGGTTGAGGATGCTAGTGCCCAACTAACAGAAGAAGTGCACCAAGAGCACATCGTACAGATTCTCCCTGAGGAAGGAAAACAAAAACAAGTGATGGAAGATATAGAAGAAGTGGAAGAAGAAGAAGGGGACTTTCTTTTAGAATTTCTTCAAATTTCAAAGAAGAGTAGAGAAGAATCGTTTCAAAAGCTGAGTGAAGGTGTTCAAAAAACTCCTCATGCCGATCAGGCACGATCTCCGGACAGAATGTCATCTCAAGAAAAGCAAGCTGCTCAATCTTCTCATTCTGATAAAGTTGTTGTCATTAGTGACAAAGTAGAATAATAAAGAAAGAAGAAAGAAAATGCAAAAGAAAAATAGCCAGTTGCTGACTCAAGCAGATCATATGAACTAGCATCGTACGATGAAGATACAGATTCAGAACATAAAATCTCGCTCAAGAAGAGTGATTACATTGTTCATGTTTTAAGAAGGGTTGAGAAGACCATTCCTTATTTCCCAAGACTGGAAGGGAAGATTGATTTTATTACTGACAATCAAAAGAAGAAGTTTGGCTCTGTGAAAGAGTTGAGGAAGAAAGTTTTGTCAGTTGAAGCCGATTTGAATGTTCTTTCAGAAAGTTCGGTTGCTCATAAGAAGGCATGCAATAAAATGACCAAGTGGTCATACAAAACAGAGAGCTCAATCAATGATCATGAAATTGCAATTGAAGATATAAGAAGGTTATCAAATGAGATTTCAATTGCTTTCAACAAGCTTGACAGAGAAACGGTTGAAAGGTTGAATCTTTTGTCTTCCCAAAGAGCTGATGTTCCTTCAGTGAAAGATTTGCAAGAGAGAATGAATGTTTTTCAATCAGGATTCTCGAAGGTTTCATCCTTCAAAGATGAAATGGTTTTGCTGAAGAATCAAAATTCTGTGTAGAATTTTCAAAACAGAATTGATACACTTGAAGAAGTAATCAGAGTCAAGGAGGAGACTATCAGAAATCAAGATCATATTTTTGCGGACCAACAAGAGATTCTCAAAACTCAGGGAGAATCAATTTATGAAGACAAGAAGGAGATCAAGAAGATGAAAGTTGTTCTTCATGAGCTTATAAATAAGGAGAAGGAAAGAGAAAACAAATGATTGTGGTATTTGTTTTCTTTTGGAACTTCTATTTGTTTTGTAATGACTCTTATGATCCTTTTCTTTTATCCGTTGTCTTTTATTGCTTTACTAACTCTTTCAGACAATTCAAGATTACTCCTTTCTTTTTGTAAATCACAAAGGGGGAGAATGTTTACAAAGGGGAGAATGTTTTACAAAGGGGGAGAATGCTTTATAATGCTCTTAAAGAAAATCTACGAATACAATCCTTAGGAAAGTCCATACCTAATGGGGAGTTAGTTGTATTCGATTTCTTATTCAGAAGAGTTTTTCAATAACTCAGGGGGAGATAATTATTTGTTGTTACATTTACTTTGTGTGTTGTGCTTTCAAAAAAGGGGGAGATTGTTAAGTCAAAAGTCTTCTTTTGACTTCTATATCATGTTTTGAAAATCACAAATGCATTCTATCATATTTTAGAAATTACAATTGTCTTTTATCATGTATATCGTATCGTACTATGTTGATCGTACCGACCATATCGTATCGTACTGACTCTGTCAATCGTACCATACTGACTCTGTCAATCGTACCATACTGACTCTGTCAATCGTATCGTACTGACTCTGTCAATCGTATCGTACTGACTCTGCTATTCAGATGATCATTATTTGATTTGGTACTTAGTCAAAAACACTCACTACATATGAATCGTACTCATGTTTTTCATTTCTATATATCTCTTGTCCTAACAAAATGATGTCGTTGAGTTAGTTAAAAACTAATAAAAACGATGTCGTGTTTTCGGTTTCAATATGACCGTCGGAGGAAATATGACCGTTGGAACCCAAGGCCTATAAATAGGAGGTCATTTGAAGCAGAGACAATAACGATGAACGAAGAGAACGAATGAAGAGACTCTGTGAACTACCAAGATTCTAAAGAGAGACATTGTGACTTCTCTCATCTGCCTTGTGCGTCCGATTATCGTATCGAGGGCTTTCAAGTAATTGAAAGACAGAGGTGTCGATTACCTACAAAATCGAGGGCTGCCGGGGATAGGCAGACAGACGTACCGATCATCATATCGAGGGCTGCTGGGGATAGGCAGACAGACGTGCCGATCTTCGTATCGAGGGCTGCCAGGGATATGCAGACAGACAGTCCGATCATCGTATCGAGGGCTCACCAAGGTGTTGGTGAGATAGACCTTTTATCCTAGGTGACAGGATAACCCTTCTCTTTGGGTTAAAAGAATTGTAATACTTTTACATTTCCGCTGTTACTTGTATTAGAAAGGGATTTTTATTTTTTCCTTTCTTCTTTACATATTCAATTGTAATTGTTTCAATTACAATCATTCTATTACTTTTTGTATTAATTGATTCTATACGCTTTAAGGTAGAATCATTCATCTTTGTATTACTCTGATTATTGTGTTCACCTTGAATACAATTGTTTTACATTACATTAGTATTACAATACATCATACCTTTTATATTCAATACAATTGTGGGTGTTTGTATTTGTATTATTTTAAGATCATTTAAACTAATCTCTTTGTTGCTAAAACTCAAAGGATTTTAAACCTACAATTCATCCCCTCTTGTATTGTTCCATCTAATAGACTTATATCTACATTTTCGATCCAACAAACAAATCACATGACAAATGAAATAGTAAACACCCAAAAACAATGATTTTATGGAGTTATTAATATGTTGGTGTTAAAATATATTTATGTTACCCATGTACTGTATTATAAGTATTTTGATGATACTAGTATTTAATAATAATAGATTAAAAATTTTGATATAGTAGGTTAAACTTCTTTTAATGATATTCTAACATGAGATAATGTATATTTGTCTAAATTTTATTTTTGTGAGACACATGTCAAATTCACCACTTATTTCATTTATGTGGTGTATATACATCCCTTGAATTAATTTATGTTTCTTCTCATAAAAAATATTGGTATTTACATACCAATTTATTTTTCTTAATTTAATGATATTTTTACTCTAATGTTACCAAAGTGGTAGGGGATTTATGTTATAATCCCATTATTTATCGATATTGTTTATCAATAAGTTTTAGAGCAAAAAAATTTAGGTATAACCTATCATCAAACTATATAATTATCTTCTCCGCAATTTAATTCAATATATTACATTTTTCCCTTTATTTTTCGTCACTTTAATTAATTAATATATTGAAACAACATTTTTAATGAAAATCAGCTTTATTTCCCAAATTCTTCGATAATCCATTTCATTCAATGCCCATGTTTTGTAAAAATGTTTTCAAGAATGTTTTTAATATTTTCTTATATTTTTTTGAAGTAATTTTTATATATAATATGATTAATTATTTATGATATTTAGACATTAATTTAAATTAATTTTCATTATGGGATTATTGGGTCCATTATATCCCTCCAATGAATAAGGTAATCTTATACTGATATCCCATGAGATGATAATGATAAGTGATAAAATTATTGTGTTTATATTTTTTCACATATTAATGTGTGAGTATGATAACATTCTATATATGATCAAAATAAAATCAATAAACATGATTACTAATAGATTTTTCACATTTATATGTGTGAGTATGATCTATTTCTTGACATGTTGATAAGATTATGTGTGAACAAGCTTTTATTTAGCTTTGTTCACAAGATGTTGATTTATTATGGTTATAATAAAACATTACCCTATTTTTTCTATTGAATGGTGTTTATTACTTAGACATTCTTATTTATAATTTGTCTAGAAATGAAATAAATTTAGATCTTATGATCTATGCTTTAATTGTTGTGAATATTTTACATTTACATCACACATATGAACATGTTATGAAACCCATATGATCAACATATATGATAATGATTGATATCTACCATGTTTACCTGTATTGAGTATATGAGCTGAGTATTTATTATATTTTCTTCCGCATATTTTGAATGAAGGTATTGAGTAGGATATGTCTAATAAGAGTACGATTTTGGAAGATAATTTTACAACATGTAGAATATCATTCATGAAATAATAATATTTTATATCTAGTATCCAAGGACATTGAACCTATATGATTTTTCAATGGATTATAATATTATTCAATTAATATTCGAAAAATAATATGTAATATATATGTTTACAATGTATGTGTTTCAATAGTTTTTATTACTTTTGTATCAGTTATTATATTGTTTCAAAATTTTATATAATATGAATAGTTCATGAATTTGTCATATTCAATGAATCGTTCTTAATATAATTTATTTAAAAGACCAAACATATCCATACTAGTTTAATTTTAATGACACTATTATTATTCTAATTTCATTATTTTATGATCATAAATATAAATTAAATTCAATATTAATTTAAATTTCAATTATAAAAATCCTTTTAAAATCATACCTAAAAGAAATAGGTTTATTAAGACAACAATATTTACATAAGTAGAATAATACTATTATGGTGGGAAATTCTTTTCAAAAGTGTTTTAAAAGAATAAATACCCTTGTAAATATTTTGTTCTCATAAAAAAATTAGATTCAATTTAATTTATCATTTTATATCTAATTCAAATGACTATATATGCTTTTAAAAAAGTAACCAATGAATTTAAATGTAAAAATATAGTTCTAAAAATACCCATATTTTAACATTTTAATGGAATATTTGATGATCTTTGTGATAGGTAATAGAAAATTTTTCATAATTTATAAATAAATAATGTTCAAATGGCATAATAATATAATCACGAATGTAATATAAGAGATTTATTAAAATATATTTTCAACAATGTATTATAAATATGAAATATGAAGTTCTCTTAAAACCCATTACCTAGCTCCTCCAACAATATTTTTTTTGATTGTGTCAGAATCCCTTCGGTAATGTACATTTTGAAAGAATATAGTATTTTGAATTTGTAAATTTTTATTTATGTAGGGATTAGGGTAAAATAATTATTCAAACCCAAACATGGAATATGGTTTGAGAAGAGTATTAGGAGTCTCTTTTAGAGGGAAAAAATATAGACAATTTTATTGATAAACAATCTTGTAGGGAAAAAAATTAAAATTTAAAATTTCCATGTGGATCATTAATGGGAAAAATAATTTTTTTTAACCATTTAACAAACTAATTGTCATATTATATTATTTTTTATATTTTTTAAAAAATTAATAAAATATTGTTTAAATTTAAATATCCTTAATGTCATATTGAATAATATTCACGTAATTAGATTTCTAAAACTATCTATGTGAATATTAGATTATAATATAATTTTTTTTAATTGTTAAATTAATAGATTTTTAATCCTTAATGTTCATATAATCTCGTATTTTATTCAAAATTTATCAAATTTTCCATTTTTAGAACCATTACTGTGAATTCTATGTTGTATTAAAAAGGATGGAATTGTTGTTGTATAACTATTCGAGACAATAATAATATTATATAAAATTTAATAAAAATTTATAAAATAAATATACTTTCAAAAACATAGTAATATACGTCTATATTAATTATTAATGTATATTAACTCTCATAAGTACCAAGGAATATTATTTAATATGTTATTTATTTTTTTCTCACCATGGATAAGCACTGCACAAGCATTTAGATATGTTACTTGTTATATAAATATAATAATAATTAATGTCTAAAAAAATTAAAAATAAATCATATCTATTAATCATGTTTATCATAGTATTTTCTCTTTTCAAATTTAATCACAAATAGTAATTTTTTTTACTATTCTGGGTTTATGTAATCATTGTGGCAATACTGATAGTGATATTCATATTTTTCATGGAATAAATTTTAATCTGTTTGAGTATAATAATTTTTTATGATATTTTAAGAATATATTCATTTATGATTATTTACTTGTTTTTGAAATATCATAATCCATAATTATATCAAAGTAATATCATAAAGTATAACGTTTTCATAAAAATCCTATATTTATTCTATTTTGATAAAATGAACTTGCTCTAAAAAACCAAGAAATTCATTTAAATGTTAAATTTTGAAATTGTAAAAAAAATATTATTTTGTTTTATGTAATTCAAATTATATAAATCTTAAATTTAACATTTAATTAAAATTATATAATTTATTGTTAAATTTATTAGTTATATTAAAAAAATATTTATTTTTGAAGGAAACTAATATTTTATCAACAAAAATTGTTAGGAAAAATAATTATAATATCAATAAAATTTTTTCAAATAAATATTAATATATAAAATATTTTATAATAAACCATTTTAAGAAAATATATTTAACTATTAAATAAATCTCATTTTATATCTCAATGGAAACACGACAATTTTAAATATTTAATTATTATTTTTTGATTATATTATATCATTTAATACGTCATATAAAAATATTTATGTTTGTAAATTTTATGTAAATCCATAATCTAGGTATCAATAAAGCATTAAATGAATATATTACAAATAATTCCTAGGATATTATGGTAACATTCTCACAATTGGGTATATGCATTTAAAAATACGATGTGTCGATCTCTTATTTACATTTATTCATTTCATGTGGTTGTCACCAATTTGGTAGAGATTTGAAAATAAATTTATATCCTTGTAGATATTCGGGTATTAATTACAATATTGGATAATTTAAAATAATATTTTTAGTTTGTAAAAAAATTTCCACACATGATTCTCTCCCTCCTAGGTATGTTTTCACAGTCCACTAGAAACTACAAAAACATTAAGGATATGATTAAATATATGGAAAACAAACTAAAACAATGTAAAAGTATATATATTATAGAATAAATGAAATTAAATCATTTCTTGGATAAAAATAATTGTATGTTGTCTTTTTTTATGGATATATTGGTAAAAATTATTGTAACAATTTGGTTGGGTGTTAACATGATCTCCACTAGATGCATAGATATTGTGTATGACTGTAAAGATAGTTTTAAACTCATGAAGGATACATTTGGGTTGATTCAAATGTGTTTTATAATAAATTGTGGAATATTTTAAAACATTTTTATTGTATGATATAAGAAATGATGAGGAAATAGATAATGGAAAACCTCAATTGAAACATATAAATACATATGTTACTGTACATATGCCATTTATGATTTATTAAATAATAATAATAATTTACCATTTTATATACTTATTGAATTAAGTATTCACAGACGTAATATTACCTTATTTTATTATAATTGAAGGAAATAGGTGGAACCAAATTAACAATGAGTGAGATGTACATGAAAATTATTATCTCAAAGAAAAAATAGTTGAATGGTAGTTGGAATAAAAATTATCATAGAAATTATAACCCAAATAACTCATCAAATGAATTGTATTGCGAAAAATGTTGGGCTCACAAACAAACCAATGAAAGAGAGAATTTCTATGAAGTATTTAATGTGACTATTTACACCCACCATTGGTTGGTATCTCTAACCACTAATTAGTACAAAGTGAATCGATTCAATAAATATTATATTTTACATTATTATGTTCTTAAACAATGTGATGGTTTTCTTAAATTTGTATCATTTGGTGGGTGAGGATAAGTAGTTATTGACCATCATCCATAACATCACACAAAAAGAAACAAAATTGAATCAGTGATATATAACTTTTTCTAGTTTATATTCACCACCAAATATTTTCCCAACACTATTGGAATTCAAATAGAGTATGAATTTATATAGTTAAAATAAATGTAGGATGTATCTATTGGTACCTACGATGCAACCTTCACATGCATCATATGATATTCGTTTATATTATTTTATAACATTAGGAGAAAAATATTATTGTTCTTTAATGGGTTAAAAATATGTCGTTGAAATAAATTTTATAAAAGATACTTTGGTAGCTTCTTGGAAATGTTTCTATGTTCACTTAAGGGGGAAATTTATAATGAGGACTCTCGTTATTCTCTTAGATTCAATTATAATAAATTGAAAATTAATTTTCAACAAAAAACAATGAAATTTTATTGAGGGAAAATTTTAAGCCACCGTCATGCCAAAAATATTAGAATAAGTTCCTGATAGATTTCTTCATGTTATAAAGAATTTATTTAACATGTGAAATAAACTGAACTAAGAACACAAATGTTTGATAAATTTGAAGTAGATAATTAAAAATAATAATTCTATGTAGTCCACAACTAATGATAGAACTACATTGTATTTCTACAAATTCATGTTGTTTTTTGGATTATACAAATTAATAACACAATCTATAGTAAGACAAGGAGAATAAGTATTAAAAATTCCTAAACTATTAAAATAATAAAGGTCATATTTATCCCTACTAATAAGTGGAAAATTGAAATTATGTTGTTAATGTTAGATGTATTGTCCAAATAATATCTATAATTGACTTATTTTATAATATTTTATCAAATTTACCTAAATAATAAAATCATTAATTAATAATATTGTATTAAATAAATGTTAATTTTTTATTATTGATTAATTGTTCAACCTTTAATAATTTTATATAATATTATTAAAATTTTAAAGATATATTTTTTAAATAATTACATTTTTATTTATATTAAGTATAGTTTCTAAATAAAAAAAATTAACCATTTTAGATGATATTTTCAAACATTTCAGTAATAATATATATATATAATTAATTTCAATTTGTAATTAAAATATAATAATATATAACACATAATGAAATTTAAAAAAACCTATCTATTAATGTTTATTTTACCATGTAAAATATTTTTGGATTTAAAATTGAAGGATATCTTATTTATGAGATTATTTTAATAAAATGATTGTGATTTCTGGGATAGAAACATCATTATTGTGTAATTTGTTTAGTTTTATTTATTATAATAAAATTTTACTATGGGAAAAAATTATATACCACAGTTAAAGTGAATTGTGTAAGTTAAACGAATAATTTGAAATGGATGAAAATATCTAAATTCATATCCATTATTTGTTTGGATGAGAGGTGTGTCAACCAAAAAATACCCCCTCTCTATTATTTTTAAATTTTTATCTACTTGACTATGAAATATATATGTAATATCCCCAACCCAATTAACTATAATTGGTTTCTATATTCGGTTATTATGTGACCACAAGAACGTCCCCCCTTGTAAAAGATGTTGCGACGAGTATCATGGGTCTAAGACATGATATTGGAGAAATGATAGACTCAGGTTTGTGTAAAAAATAATAGTAAAATCTAAATATCCTTAATATTGATAAATAAAAAACATACTAAGTCGATTAAATAAATAAACAAAACCCATAAATAATAAATATTGAAATTTCTTTTATAATCATACCATAAATCGGTCACTAACCAAACATCCACAAATGAATTTTAAAGAAAGAAATAAAATACACTAAGTAGACACTACTTCCCTAAGCCACACATCATCCTATTCTATTGTCATATGTTATCAATCATTCTAAATCAATCAAATTATAGGGTTCTTCACCACCTGAACCTAAGTATAGTGAAATATTCTTGGGTACCCAAGTTAAATGTCCACCAGAGAAGGGTTTGAGAACATGACCCTCTATGGAACCACTAAAGTGCACTTATAAATAGAAAGTAAAAACAATAATATGTACTTGTAAAAAAATCAGTAGAATAAATAAATAATTTCATGTATGTACCTAATGAAATACCATATTCAATCCATAGAGCCTAATTTGACACAAGAGATCAACTATACCAGCTTTGGAATGTGTTAGATGTCTTTGTCCATAGTACAATTTCCATATATATAAATATATAATCATGGTAGATATAATCCCTAAGAATATGATTGTCCATCTGTATAATAATGGGAACACCAAATCATTGATACAATGTCCAAGGTCCACTAAAAATATAATAATAATAAATATTAGGAAAATATATATTTAAAAATCCTCATAGACCTCCAATATTATATAATAATAATAATGGGAACAACAGATCCTTGGAGACCCCTCATGGTCCCCCAAAAGTTTATAATAATTGTTGTAAAACTAAATCCTTGGAATAAAATCAATGTAACACAATAGTATATAATCATGAATGGCACACCAGATCATTATAAATACCTCAAGGTCCCCCAACAATATATAACAATAATATGAAAACAATATCCTTGGACTCACATCAAAATCCAACAACAATATATAATAATAATAATGGGAACACAAAATCCTTGAAAACTTTCCAATGTCCCCCAATAATATAATTAATTATGGGCATAAAAAATCATTTGACACACATCAAGTCCCCCCAATAGAATATACTAATAATGGAAACACCAAATCCTTTGAATAACATCAAGGTCCCAAAAAAACTTCTGATAATTATAGGAACATCATATCCTTGGAATCACATCATGTTCCCCCAACAATATATATTAATTATGGTCAAACCAAACCCTTGGGATCACCTCAAGTTCACCAACTATAAGAAATAATAAAAATGATTTAATCAATATTCCATATAAATAAAACATTCAATAAATATGTCATATAAATAAATAATTTTCATAATATATTTCATTTATAAAACACATAGAAAAATTCATTAACAAGGATTTATTCATTTTTAAAATGCATAAGACCTAATTTTATATTCTAAAAATACTTAGTAAATCAATCAATAATTAACCAACTCAATTCAATGGGAAATTCCATTCAATTAGAGGTAAAATAAAAAATGAGATGCCCATTTAATTCATCTAGTTTAATTAATTTTAGGATCATTTCATCTAGACCTTAGAATTTAATGACCCTCATAACTTCATAAGGATAACATTCGAAAATTACTCAAATTCATAACTCATCCTACTCAAGGGGACATTGGGATTCTATCAGGTTCACTATGACCATTTAATTATTAGTTTTATACATATCATGGTATGCATTAATATAAGTTATATGTTTATAATTATGCACTCTTCCTTCTATAGTGGTGGTGTATATCCAGTGTACAAGGGTCCATTGTGGAATTTGACATATTGTGAATTCCATTTATGGGCATTCAATTTAGTTTAGGATGAACTCATTATTTGTAAAACAATTCATTTATCCAGGGTTCAATCTGCTTAGTTGAAAGACCATATATCACATGTCATGAAAAAATCATAAGTAAGAATCATAAACTAATGAAAAATATTAGGTACCACCAACATGAGACACATGTAATTTCCAAATACTACACAATATCCATGAATTGAAGGAATGATTCTCTAACATATTATTAATACACGTAAAACAAAAACCCCACATTAAAAAAAATAATCTATCAACACATAGTATTACATAAACATTAGGTTGAAATATCATAGTGAAAAATTAAGGGTTGAATAATAAAATCACACAATTAAAAAACCCTTGAAGACCATGAATTTGACTTCCCCCCAAAAAAAGTAAGATGAAGAGGTTAAAATATCAATGGGATCATTACTAATGATATAAGGAACCCAAGAACATATGATGGTACTATATGGATATATAAAATCAATAAAAAGTCGAACAAAAGTGGGGTTTCTAGGAAAAATTGATTCATGGACATACTAAAAACCCCCTTATTAAATATCACACTCACCGTCATCAGAAGAAAGTAACTTCTCCAAAATAGCAGTGGCAAATTAATCCATTTTAAAAAATTCAAATAGCCATCAGCACAACATGGTGATGTCCACCATGGCTATGGTGTTCTTGATCAATCCATGACTTATAGGCCAACTATGGGGACTCAACATGGTATAGAAGAAAACACTTTCTATTTTAGACCCAATATTCTTCTAACCATGGTGTTGTGATTCCATCATAGTCATGATCCATAAAGAGACTCCCTACACTATACCCTCTTGAATATTCCCATCATGGGTGTGTTTGTCTCCCTATTTTACCGAAGTCAACTCCAAGAACAACATGGATTCAAGCATGGGGTGGTCCTATGCATATTAAATCTAAACACCGAAAAAACACATATAATATAAATTAGATATAATTATCTCAAAACTGCCCTTACACTAAATTAAAAATTAAAATTCCATATTAATATTAATTTTTTTGGGACATGGGGTGTTACAATCTCTCCACCATAAGACTTATCATACTTGGTATGTATCATTTTTCATTCAACCATAATTACTAACCTATAAAATTAATTATTTTTATCCCACTTTGAAATGTTATGTATCTAAATTACAAATGTGAATCATTTTCACTATCAATAACTTATGAAATACAATTTCTAAATCCTAATCCACCACTCATTACTATCATCAAATAACTAATACAACATTCACCGACAATTTTCAGTTCTGAGACAACCTAATGTTCTTCATTAAATCATAATTAAAACATGGATTATTCCAACCCTAGGGTATTTCTCTTATGGATAATTTGGATTCATGACATTCCTCACCATTTGAATCACAAATCAACACATTTTTGTTTTCTAATCACAAACTCGATGTGGTACCTTCAATCCCAAACTAAAACACACCAAGAATGATTGGATTGTATATAATCCTACTATTCATATTGATTCTATAAAAATAATATTATCAAACAACTTCAATGAAAAAGATTTTATTATTGAATTTTCATAAAAAATCCTAGTCAATTCTTATATAACATTTTCCATATCAAATTCTATGAACCAGAAATAGGTTCCAATAGGAATTATACAGGTATATGAAAAAAAATGATAGAACTACACTGGATAACCACTATAAAAAATATTTTCAATAAAATTTGATTTGTAATCAATCCACGAGATCCTGATTCATTTCCCCTTTGGAAACCATTGTTTATTCAATTATCATACTTATGTTTTATCATAACATCTAGTGAACATATATTGTGGAAATGCCACAATCTATGACTGCTTCCATACTCTTATTTAAGGATTTGAGACACTATAAATCACATGAAATAACTATTCACATCAAATTATCCTAATCCCGAATCACATATTCAAACTCCATACATCATGCATTCAAATCTATAATCTTTTTTTACACATGGAATGATTTGTCAGTTTAGCCTACATACTGCCATACAAAGGATGTATCAACCATACATTGTCTAGACATATTAGATAAAACCCCCATAAAGAATGATTTTAATTCTTATAAAAATATATAATACTTCCTACTGTTGTATTATATATATATATATATATTATTTCTCTATATAATTTGTTACCCAATCACAATTATCCATTCTCAACCTATTACAAAATATAAAGACAATACGTGTCCACCTCTCTCATAACTGAGCATCGATATAAAATATTGTTTAATTTCTATTTATATTATAAAAATTTTATATTAAAAATTTAATGAAAATTTATCTATTACTGGGTTTGTTCCCTTAAGAAACCAATGGTTGAATTCCCACATCAATGGAATTTACATATATTACTCCCTAAATAAAACCTTATCTAGTTTAATCGATACATGCATGTCACTCCTCTTTATCCATGATTATTCCTTATCATTTCATGACCCCATTTTATCCATAGTGTCATAATCATTTGGGAGGAGAAACTACTCCTTATCATCATATACATAATCTGCTTCCAAATATATCCATTACTTCTTGGACCTTTTTATTTCAATCAAGGATCTCTTAGGAAATCATGCCTCTGGGCATAGAACTATTTCCACAAGTCCTCATAAAATATTTCTCTCATCTAATCAGAACTAAACTAGTTACACAAGTAAATAATGAACTCTATTTGAATATTATCTAAACCCATGGATTGTATTTTTTTGTACCACTATGTAACATCAACTAACTCATGCAACCCTGACTCAAATGTAACAAACCAAGGATGAAGACACTAGTTCACCAATCATGCCCCATGGCTTGGAAATATCATAAATTTCCTAGAACTCAAACACTACCATTAAAAATTAATACATTAAATTATTCCTTGTCTTTCATTAGACAACCCATTGGTAAGGTAATTGAATAAAAAACTATAAGCATGTACCGGTGATTTTAACATGCTTCTGTAGACACATCCAATGTACGGTGGTTTAGTTATTCTAATGATACAATTAAATAACACTAAATGAAATATTAATTACCATGAACACAATTATATTGAAGATATAAAATATCAATTGGGTTATATAGACATATCATAGAAGAATATATGTGTATCAAATCAACCATGTCTCAATGAAACAAAAATTGAGATAAAAACCACTTAAGACCACATTAAATTTTGAATAGAAAGTAATTGGCAGCTTCAAAAACATATATTTTTGTAAATAACAATAATTCAATAATTTATTATCCCAAAATACAATATTTTTAATAATATACACAGTATAATTGATAAATTATCTCATAACATTAAAACATTTTTCAATGAAGAGATTTTGATATAAAACCCTTACCTTAGGTCCATCATTCGTTGTAATCTGTCGACATATTTATATAATAAATTTAAAATTATTATAATTATATAATTGAAACATATTAATATATCAAATATCATATATGATCCTCTTATATAATTTCAATACCAATTTTAATTGATTTTATATTCAATTCTTTATTTCATTTGTTAATTGCTTTGTCATCATTGTATGTCTTAGATTGATAATAATGATCCTTTATTTTTGATTAAGGATACTCTGTATTCATAATTGTTTTCATAATATAAATATAATTTATATAATTTATACACATTATTAAATCTATTAATGTAATGTAGTGATGAAAAATGAATTGCATCACTTTGTAGAGATGAAAGTTTATATATATGCTAGAGTGATGTTTCCGTTAATTTGATGGGTGAAATGAATAAATGATTAATGATATATAACCATTACAATATCATTATTATATCGTAAATATAATATAATCTCATTAAATATATATTTTTAATTTCTGTGTCAATTTTAAATGATAAAAATTACATCACATCATGGAGGTTCTATTCCTCGCATTCAACCGTGCAACGTTATCATTTACCTATTTATAAAAACATAATAATGATGACAAGATGTTATAATTATAGAAGAAATATTATTTTATAAATATAATACATAAACCTTAAATCCATCATTATAATCATACCTTAATGTTGGTGATGGAAAATGAATCGCATCTCTACATGAAGGTGACAGTCCTCGTAAATACATGAATAATAATTTTATTTACAATTTAATATATAAGTAATGGATAATGGTTGTGAAATAATAATAATGACATATAAATATTATTATAATACTAGATTAATTATGTTTTTATCGAAATAAATTATAATATAATGTCAAATATGAATTAAAATTTCATGATTATGGTTAATATTTCTACCTATTCTTTAAGATATCCCATTTTTCTTACACCTTAATACATAAAGGGTGGGTTTTAAGAGAATAATAAAGAATCTAGAATGAAGGGAAGGAGTATAAAATATATTTTCATCTGGTATTTTCCACGATATTATGCTCAAAATTTTTTAATAAGGGAGGATGAAAGGTTCCCTTTTATAAGCGAGGGGATGGACACCCATAGAATTTCAAAAAATATTTCAATAATATAATGTAACATTAATGTAAAAATGGTTCCAAATGGTTTTTTATTCCCAGTAACCATAAGAAGGTGTTGAAATATATGCTAACATATTAAAAAATATTAGTTTACATGCAAATCCCACCCTTATCTTTTTATTCAAACCACTTGTAAACCTGTTTTAACCTTAATTGTGGCAATTTTGTTACATTATTTACAATCCACTCTGTACAAAATTACATTGACCCTAGTTTATTGTTTTACAATTTATGATTATAAATTTTGAATCAATTTTACGATATTTAATTTCCAGAATTGGTAGAATTTAATATTACATAATTGCACAATGCAAAATGAAAACTATTTTTACATGAAAGAATCATTAAGAATTAAAAAACAATTTCATTATATTACCTTCCATGTAAATAATCAAATGAATGATAAAATGAATGATTGAATATAAATTTAATAAATTTCAATAAGTCCATTATTAAATATATATTTATTTTAATTGATAATATAAAAACTTGTTTCTTGTGTAAAAATATTATTTATAAAAATTTGTTTTTAAGTCCAAAAATGAACTTATTTGACAACAATGTATAATGATGATTGTTTTGTAATTAGATATATTATTTATAAGAAAATTATACTGGTGTTAAATTAATATGAAGTTCAAAACACGATTGGATTTTTTCTTGAAATCAAATGAACATTTTATAAATATAATATTTTTCACATTCCTTTGAAAATAAATATATTTTGAACATTTGTAAAAAAATCACGCTAAAAATATTTTCCAAGAGACTTCAAAAATGATAATTATTTTTTCATATAAAATTTATAAAAATGGAATATATAAATTATAATTTCTATATTTGTATAATTCAATTAAACAAATTTTTTTAATAAAATATCATTATGAAACATTAAAATCTTCATAGAAAACTGAGAACTAATATATTAATAATTAATAAATAACATTTCTTTATAAAAAAATTTTATAAATAATTTATATAATGTGGTTACTCTTATTCATAAAAACAATTTAACTGCTATGTTATCATATATCATTTTTTTTGTGCATTATGTTGTTTGTAATGTAAGATATCAAACAACTATATTTTATTTAAAGAAAAATTTATTCTAAAATATATGGTTGTTAGTATTGGGACCAAGATGTTTGGAGGAGTTTTGAAGAAGTTAGATGTTGTATAATGAATGATTGTTTTTCTTGATTAAGGTGTGCTCTATATGTTAAATTTTTCCTAACATAAATCACCATAATTTTCTCTGAATTCAATGAAAGTAGTTCATACCAAAATTGTTGAATGATTTACTACATTAAATCCATTGGATGATAGATACCATAAAAATCATTCTTAGTATGAGAAAATTAATTTATATTTATTTTATCATGCCCAAAAGTTCTATAATGAAGAGTTCTTGATAGAAAAATTTGGTGATGCTTTTTTGTTTTTATAATTTATAACATCATGTGTATATAATGATCTTGTGATACATGAATTCATATAAAGGGGTAGATATTTCTTTGAATTTAGATCATCCTATGAATATTTGAGGAATATCCTTAAAAAAAATTAGATCAATTGAATTTATAAACTGAGTAAGGGTTGAGGAGCATGATGTAATACCGTATATAAACACACTATCTGAGAATAACACTCTATTTATATATACAATATAATGTAACATGAAATGATATGAATTATTTATGTCTACACATTTTTTCAATATAAATAAATTTTAGAGGAAGCTACGAAGGAATGTTATTAGGTAAAGACAATTAGATTATTTGTTTCAATATCATTAGTATAATAATATCAGTAAAACATTATTTCAAATTTCTATCAGATGATGCTGTATGATGTTGTGCAGTTGAATTTTATGAAAAATTATTATATCGATGTCTCTGAGTTAAATAATGTTTTTATATTTGGTTGAGAAAATCATAAATATGATTTTATATAAATATAATCTCATAGAGAATTGCATATGATGGAAATAGAAAAAGAGTTATTATTTAAGTAATTAAATAGTTGAAGTTTCAAGGGAAATAATTTTTCAGTATTTCTATTATTTGTTGATGGAATGCCTAATAGAGACTCATCGGATGGAAGTGTTTCTACAGTGATTCAGCATATGAATGTTTCGTCTAATGATTTACTAGTTCAAAGGTATTTAAAAATCATATGTAAATATATTAAATGTGAAGATGAAAATCTTATAGTTAAATGATAATAATATAATCGATGTAATATCTATGATTTTAAATGAGTTGGAAGGCAGTTTATTCATTGTAGGTTTGAGGGGGTGGGTGGTTCATGTTCTGAGCGGAAGGCAAGTATCAATCTCCTAGCATCAGGATGTTGGAGAATATGGTCATCAAGTAATGATGTGAGGCATAAGGAATTCAGAATCTAACATAGGTATAATCCTCAAAACAGGGAGCATCATTTTGGATCTAAATCGACATTGTAGGTGCTAGGAGGACTCCCAATGCCTTAGTTCTTTTCTGGCTTCATCTTCCATCCAGTATTTGGCCACCAACATGGTACATGGATGATGTGTGTAGTGGTATCCTCCTCTTCAAGGTCTCAAACATATTGTTGACGGGTCCAATCTTATGGGGATAATGTGTGATCTAGAAGTGAAAACGGACCAATATGGCTATGTCATTATGGGGGTTTCAGCTTATTTTGGTGGGGTGACTCTCTCCAAGACGAATCACTTAAAATGCATGCGAGGTTTCGGCTATGCGATCAAAGAGTTTACCTATTGAGGTAGTTGAGACTGACTCACTAATCATTTAAATTGTGTTTATTTGTATTGAAACCATCCCATGGTCCATAGAATACTTAATTAGAAGATTCAATGGACTAGTGAACAATCATACAATCATTATACATACTTTTCATGAAGATAATACTGTTGATGATTTGTTGTCTTCTAAATAGATCATTAGTGAGTGGATCTCCATCTTCTCTATCCTCAGGTCTTTTCTATTCGAAGTGGTTCACTTCGTAAAATCATATGCTATAATTATTCATTACTATATTACTCTCTGAGTCCCCTCCCCCCCGCGACCCACTTTTTTAGTTCTGTCTATTTTTTCTATACATTTAAATAAAATATTTCTCGATTAAAAAACAATGAAGTGTGGAAAATCAAAATAAAATATGAAACTGGATCTAAAATCTACTATAAAGAATCAATGGATAGAAATACACTAGATAGAGATTACACATTAATTTTAATTAATCATATGATGTGAAAATATGATGATATAATGATATTGAAGATATATTTTTTGACTTGTTATAAGTTACATCAGTCAAAGGATACTATAATGAGTTTTATTATTAGGTTGTATCTGATGGATAGAATTCTATTCCAAGAGGATAAATAGCTGTTCATAAGGATTCAATCTACTTATAAGAATTAGATGGATTATACCATATAAATACAAAATTTAGTATACTTTATGATCCAATCAGATATATAGTGGACTAAAAATTTCATGCATACTATTGGACACGATATTAAATAATAAATACATCAAATAAGAGAATGTGGGAATAATTTCAATTATCATAGTGAAATGAAAAATGAATCATATAATGAGTATTTATAATAGTTATTAAGAAATAATTTTTCATGATATTTCTATTAGATTAAATTGTAAAACAATTGTATAGATATTCCCTTTTTTACTATAACCACATAAAAAGGATTATTTTCATGTTAATTTCATCGTATTAGATTATTTTAAAACCATTCCAAGGATTATTTATTCTTTTTGAAAATTTAACACCATAAATACGAGTGTCCATATGGTTATTTTCTATGTTTATGTTTACCAAACTAATATTTCATTAATCGGAGATGATGTTTGTTTTATAGTTAAAAAATATAATGTGATAATATAACTAAATAACCCACTCACCCAGTTAGTGATCAATCATATTCCAAGTGTTTCATTCTTGTGGTATCAAAGGTAAGATTCACTTCTTTTAAAATGTTGGGAAGTTTTATAAAAAGATTAGTTTTTATCGATGTTCATAATTCTATGAATTGAAATGGTATTCTTATTTTTACAAGGTAAAAACAATCATATTGGGATGTATTGAACGATTACACACATTATTTCCGTTGGTTATGATATTATTGAGGATTGCACAGATGGTGTCCCACTTTATACAAAGGATCACCTTAAAACCACTAATAAGAATATTTTGGAGAATTATAGGAAGGCCGTAAATTCTATTCATTCCTTACACTCTAAAAATGTATTTATTAGAGTCGAAGTATTTTGAAAAGGTAGTGGCATCTGAGAAAAGTTGAAAATAATCTATAGGGGAAATATAATTGTAAATAATGTAATATTACAAATTTTTAGAATAAATTATAGTGATAATATAATGTGTGAATAAAAATATAATAGTAATATCTTTACAAGGGTGAATGACATTGTATGCACCATAAGATTTCTTAGTGAGAAGTGTGAATATTCAACCATTATTAAAATTATATTATTAATTTATATTAATAGATTCTATGAAAATGTATTATTATTAATAAAAAGATATCATGAAACCCGGTATCTGGATAATCAATGAATCACTCTAATCACTTATGGAATCCAAATAGAAAAGGAAATAATAAACAAATATAAGACAAATTGAGAAATTTACTTCAAATATTCCATTAAAAGAATGTTGAATAATATTGTAAAAGAAGAAGATATTTAATATTACCATAAATATCAAGTTAGTAAATATTTTAATTAATTTATGTCTTTTTTTTGAAAACATCTAATTAGGCACAAGAAATTACAAAAGAAAATTATCGCAAAAATTCAATCCCTATGGAGCTATTTCACTTTTTACTGTAAATTTTTTCTGATTAATAGAAGATAAATATTGTGATAAAAATGATAAAAAATTTAAACTTTCATAATAATAAGGGAGTTGAATCTAAGTAATATTATAAAAAAATTATAATAATTTGTTTAAAAATAAAAGTATAAACTAATTGTCCATGAATGAGGAATATGATGAATGAATAATATAAGTTGATAAAATCAGTTATAGAACTATTAGAAAAATTATTATTTTGTAATTAAATATTATAAAATTTACTAGTTAAAAATGAAAATGACTAGAAATGAAGAATGATATGAGAATCATGTGATTTTTTTGTTCAAAGGTGAATTGAAATAGTGTCTTTAAATTATTTTCATACATGAAATAGAGAAAAAGTAGATAAAGAAATGTAATATTTCCAAAAATAATCAATAAATTTTTCATGAAGAAAAATCCATGTTTCTTAAATATATTTATTCTCTAAAAAATTCTCCTAATTTATAGAAGTATCTGAACATCAATACTGATGAGATGATATAATTTAAGTATGAAGAATTGTATCTTGTCCAAAAACATGATAAATATATTAATAAAGTTAAAATTTTACAAAATATATTTATAAGACTTGGAGAATGTTCTGATAAGTGTAAAACTAAGAGGGATCTAAAAAATTTAGCCTCAAAGGTTAATAAGAATAATGAATATGGTATGGAGGAAATAGAACCTAATAAAACCATGTATATACCTAAAACAATAGGAGGTAAAGAACATAAATTTCTTATGGATTAAATTTAAAAACCAAAATATGCTACTATGGGAGATTTGTTTATGGGTGATAAGAAATCTATGTTGTAGAAGAAAATATCTTTAGGATAACAAGTCTTTGATTTGACAAAAGGTAGTAGTGGAAGGTATGCCATTTGATAAAAATATTGTTCAAAATTATGAATTACATGTAATTTACAAAATAAATTATTATATCAAGGGTTAATAGTAAATTTTTTTTTGTATTTGGGGATACAAAAAATAATTTTCAGTTTAATCATAATGTTTACATTGAATAATAGAGGAAATATAGGAATGAATTTATGCGGATTTAACCCACTAAAAAAAACAACCGGATAATTATTGTTCGAATATTGAAAATTGATTCAAAATCATGGAAACAAATTTTCAAAAAGGTGATAATCCTGGAAATATTTAAAATATATTATTTTTCATAATACGAATAGAACATGGAATATAAAAATATTTCAAAATACACAAATGAATAAAGAAAATGTTAATGAAAATTCCATAGTTGTTGAATCAACTCCCAAAGCTACAAAAATTCAATGGTCTATGATATTTTATATAGGTTTTTATTCAAATGATACCTGATATTTCATGTTCTTTAAGTTATTGAATGATTTTAATGAAGGTGCGATGAATTTTTTCAATAGTGAGTGAGTCAAAATTAATGGCAATAGATCTATTATTATGGGGGAAGAAATGTTCCTTTTTTATTAAAGGGAAAACACAATTTGTTACGTATTTCATAACACTGGGATGATGTTAACAATTTTTTTTAAAATTATGGTTTTTTTGGATAATAGAAATTGGGAAAGTTGTCACATATGGCCAATGAAAAAAAGAAACATGTTTCAAGTTAGTTATTTAGAAAGTTCATGTTATCTAAGAATGAAAACACAAAACAAAATATTGAATAAAAAATTGGACTATATGGGTCATAGGAATATGATTAATATAATGAATGTATAAAATAATCACAATATTTATAACATTATTGGAAGAATATATTGGTGTTTCTACATTTTCCAAAATGGGTTTATTACAATTTTAGATTATAATAATGTTTAGATATATTCAACTCATCCCTTGGAGCTGAGGAATTATATTTTGTGTGAGACCTTGAGTAACTAATGAAAAAATAAAGATAATTAATTATTTTCTCTTAAATATGCCTTTACATTCTTTACATGTAATATGTATTAAACCAATAAATCATAGGTCCATAATATGGGAATGAGTTTAAAGAGAATTTAATTAGGAGAGTGTGGATATTTTTCGAATAATTATTCAACAACAAATTGTGGTAAAAATGTAAATGGTATATTTATATACTATCTTTAAATGAATAGAATTATAAATGACTGTATTACACCATATACACCACAGTATAATTTTGTTTTTGAAAGAAGATATAAATGTCTGGTTGAAATGGAGAGAATAATGTTAATAAAACAAAATACTTCAAAAAAAATTAGAGTGAATCTATTGATGAATAAATTAATCCATAGAATTGATGTTTCATCTTGAATAAATAAAATATTAATCCTTATGGGAATTATTATAATGAAAACCAACATTTTAAGCATCAATGTGTGTTTAAAAATATATTCATCATAAATTTAATGAGTTGTAATCTTGTGAAATTTGATCATAGAGGTATTGGTGGAATCTATCCTGTATAACATCATAATAGTAAATGATACGTGTTTTATAAAAAATAGATTGGAAATATTTTTTAATTTTCAGATGTGAATTTGAATTAATGGTATGATAGTAATATTTCACATACAGTTATTTAAATGTAATATTAGGAAGATGAGTTTTATGTAGTTAAACATTAATAAAAAAATATTATTGATATTAACAATGTTAAATCTTGTCAAGATGAAAATTCTAACTCAGCCATCTCAACTGATGAGGAACAAACTTATTCATCTCATCATATAATGGAGAATCTATTTGAAGTCCTTTAAATCATTAGAGATCAATGAAAACCATTTGAAACTAGAGGAAAAACTACTTTAGATTCACTTACTTCTTTATATTTAATATTTTTTCCAATAGTGGTTGGTGAATTTATGGAACATCAAATGTGTATTGATTCCATTAGTTAACAATTGGATCAGATTTGAAAAACTTGTATATGTTAACTTTTTCCCAAACCATGTTATAATAATTTGATTGGTATAATGGTTATTCTAAAATATTTTTATATGGATGGAGAAGTGATAAAAATGGAAGAGTTCATTTTATTGGATACTTCTAGATAGAAGGCAACAAATTTGATGAAAATGATACTCTATTGGCATGTAATATTTTTAAAATATAGTTAATGACAAAGAATTTTATATTTAACAACCATATAACTTTTTTCTTTGGAAAAGAGATAATTATTTGTGAACGTTAAAAAAGAATTTTAATGGTATAAAACAATCTTTGTGTTCATGGAATTATAAATTTGATATTTTCTTAAGGAATTTTGACTTCAGTAATGGATTAATTGATAGTAAACACTACAATAACTAAAATAAAATGGTTTATCTCATGTAATATATTATGTTGATGATATCATATTTTAAGGGAATGATAATGAAATATGTAAAATATGTAAGGATAATATGAAAAAGTTATTTTAAATTTAAAAACTGCAAGAAATAAACTATATCCTTACCTTGCAAATATCTCCAAAATTAGAATTTTAATTTCATATCTCAAGAGAATTTTATTACGGAACATAAAATATTTTTTGTCTTGGTATATTCAAATTGATTTTACACAATAATTTTATTTAGAGATAATTTTTATAAAGATAAAAAAATAAATGAGGTTTATCGTAATGATTCTAGGAATTTATTTGATATTTTGGTTATCGAATAGTTTAATGTAATGATACTATTTACATTGTGACAATGTGTTCAAGGAATCAATATTCTCCAAAATAATCTCATCTTATGATTGAAAACATAATTCATAGATATATCATTTTAACAACTGATTTTAGAGGGAAATATGATATATCATAAAGGATTAAATATTTTTTTATAGAAATTTAGACTGGGTAGTTAAGGAATGTAGACCCACTTCTTTTGTAATTCTCATTTTGGGTGAATTTTTTTTTTTATATGGAATATAAATAAGATATATTCAATAACTCTTCCCATGGTTGAACCTACTTATTTTTCTACCACTCCGGACACAACACAATGTATATGGATGAAGGCATCATTATATGATTTTTTAGTTAATGTGATGTAAACCATATCATGGGATGTGATAATCAACGTGACATAAATATCACAATATATTTAGTCCATCGTTCTCATTCCTAGAAAATTGATAAAAAAAATCATTTTTTCCAAATGAATTTATAGAAGAATTAAATGATATTGGAGTTTTTTATACTATGGAAAAAGTTCCTAACTCTTTCTTAAAACCAACTCCTATAAAAAAATCATATGTTTAGGCGTACAATGGGTCATTATCCTCCATCTATTCATGATTAATTTTCATCATTTCCATCCCAACTCTCATCTTATTTTTGTAATGTATTTTAAGTAGGAAATTATTTAACATAAATCTATCCAATGGTATATGATTTACCTTTCAAGGGAACCCATTTTTTTATAGAAATATCATGAAATTCCAAAGATATGATTCCACATGTGTGAAATATTTTAACAGTTTATTGAAGTCTATTTAGGAAATGTTGTTCTTATATTATGATGTGGATTTTACTAATGAAAATTCCCAGTTAATGAAGAAGTTCATTAGATGGTGTATGAAAAATTTCCATAAGTTATTATTTATGGATAATATGGTATTGTTATTAAATAATTCTTATTTCTTACAATGATTTTACTCATATAGTCTTAATATATCATCCCACCTTTTTATAACATAAACTTTCATTACATTACACAAAACTGAGTATCTTTAAGGTTTAGTGTCTTGGAAACCATGAACTTAAAACATGAAAACATAAAACATTCTTCTTAAACACTTGAAATGATTCTTCTCATGTTCATCCTAGGTTCATTACTGCATCTCATAACCTGGGGACATATATCAAAAGAAAGGGTGAGCAGAAGGCCCAGTAAGGGAAACAAGAGAAACATTTTACATGTGAACTTGATATACTTCAATAAGGTCATGAAAAGAACTTTAAGGCATGAAAATGAAAACATGAGGCATATCATAATAAAAATAAATTTTTTCATAGCTTGAAGATGTGGCTACAACATTTAATATTGGCAATCGTTTCGTTTCACCAACGTCCATCCCCAAGGTGTCGTTAAAAATTACCAAGGTTATTCAACAAGGCGTCGTTAAAAATGGTCATCTCTAAGGATTAAGTCTTTACCCAATGCATTGGAGCGCTATCAGGGCGCACCCTTAAATTTTCCTTTATTATCATGTGATCCACATATATCATCATCAAACATTTCATAAATAACCCATATAACATAAAATAAATGGGTTTCATTTCATAATCACAACGTTTTGAAAACTTCTTTAATGACATGATCATTACGTCACTTTAAAACCCATAGAAAAGGAAGGTGGGTCTCATTTATGTAAATACCAAAATTTAAAATATAACATTTTGGTATATATGTGAATACACCTTTACAAGAAAGAGCTTTGAGTATTCACATAATAATATAAAATAACTTTATAAAAAGAGAGAGACATTTTGAGACCGAAATTCTACAGCATAACGGCTATGTTACGAGGTTTTAGAAGACATTAAAAAGAGAGGGAAAATGGGTCAATCATTCATAAATGACACATAAAACAGTAGATGGACAGAATAAGAAGGATACATGATCATGGTAATGAAATTTCAAGAACATACAATTTGAAATGAAAAACATGGAAGGAAGACAAAAATTAGATTTCTCTTATGAAAGTTCGGCAGCCTAACGGCATTACTTAAAAATCAACAAAAATGATTTGAAAAGATCTAATTGGGTCTCTCATCATGTGAACATAAGAGTTCTGTATGATAGATATAGAGATAATTCCCCAACATAATTAAAAAGTAACTTGAAAGACTTGACATGAAAGTAGAACTTTGAAAAGAATGAGAAGGGTGAAAGAACCACTTAAAAACTCGGCAGCCTAACGACGCCACTTAAAACTTAAAAATACTGAATTGAAGAGATCAAATAGGGTATCTCATCATATGAACGTAACGGTCTAGTATGATAGATATAGAGTTCATACCCAAAAAAAAAAGGAACTTGAAAGAAGTGACCTGAAAGTAGGACTTCAAAATGAGAAGGGTGAAGAACCACTTAAAAATTCGGTAGCCTAACGGCGCCACTTAAAACTTCCAAATACTGAATTGATGAGATAAAATGGGGTGTCTCATCATATGAACATATGAGTCCTATATGATAGATATAAAGATCATACCCCAATATAACAAAAAGTAACTTGAAATACTTTACATGAAAATAGATCTTGAAAAATGAGAAGGGAGAAAAAATCTGTTACAAAAATTTCGGCAGCCTAACGGCGCCACTTAAAACTTCATAAAACGAAATAATGAGAGTAAGATGGGATATCTAATTATATTAACATAAAAAGGGAAGTACGAGGAGTATAAAGGAACATCCTCCAACATAAGAACATGGAGTATAAAAAGAATGACATAAAAGAGATTACTTGAAATGAAAGAGAGAGGCCAGATCCCTTACCTTAAAATGTTAATCTTAAAACTCAAAGGATGGGACCTTGAGGGCTTAGGGGCACCTTGGGAGGACTCCTTGGGAGGTAATGAGACCAGAACCTCGTTGGGGAAGAGTGGGGAGTCGAATGGATGAGAGGATGGCTTGGTATTTATAGGGAAAGTGATGGGACACGACATTAATGGCCAAGGGACACCTCATTAGTGGTTTTGGCAAAACCATGGGTTGCCCATGGTATTTGACCATGGTATTGTCCACATGGGACAACTCATAACTTATCGTAATATTAATAATTCGAACATATTGATTACATACCTAATACATCATTTAATGATGTCATTAAACACTCGAAACTTAAAAACTGTATTTTCACTATTCATCAAAATTTCAACTTTCTCAGAATAATCCCAAAATTTCACCTTAACCAAATATCAATTATTTTATTTCAAAAATGAACTCTATTTTATAAATATAATTTTCTAATTACTTTTAATTTATTTTTTAAATAAATACACTATTCACCGAAAATTCATTTTTTCACAAAAAAACCCCAAAAATTACCATAACATAATATCGGTGATCTGAGTTCAAAAATGAAATCCATTTTATAAGAATAAATTTCTTAAATATTTTTAATTTATTTTTTAATTAAAAAACAATATTCACTCGAAAAAACTAATACTTGAATAATAATTTATGAAACCGTTATTTAACCATTTTATTGAATCACATTACTTAATCAAGGTGCCTAGATTATATTAATACTTTCTTTAAGTGAGAATACTAATCCATTTGGACACATTATTAATCCTAATCATAAAATCACTATTCATAATTTACTATTCATCAAAAATTAAGTTGATCTTATTAGACTCTAAATTTCATACTGAACATAATTATAGAAGACAATTTTTTGAAAATCATTACACTTTTTTAAAATATCCTTTTTCTAAAATTCATCAAAAATATGCATACTATATTTATACGGTCATTTGAAAAGTCATAAACATCATCATAGGATGAAATCCCAATTTTTATTTAAAACAAAGGATTACATAAGGCAGTTATGGTCTCCTTACATAGCCTATTATCACACCAGCATATGAACTAAGTGTAAGGTGTGCTAAGGTGAGAGAATCTGAGGGAGGCTCGGCCAACATCGCACGAGTAGTAATTTCTATCAGTTTGAACTTCTCGCAAAGGTGATTCCGTTCTAGCTTCACACAATGAAGTTCGGATTGGGTTTTGTCCAGAGCAAAGCCCAGTGGTGCTACCTCCTTCCCAAGTTCTGTTAGATGGGCTTCGATCGGTCCAAGACTACTGGGTGAGGCCATCATATCTTCTTTCTATAATAATTAACCAAGATTACTTGTATTTAGAGACAATAATCAAAACGTTTAGTTTCCATGGGTCATATTGACCAATGGTCATATAATAGTCAAAACAAAATGGTCTCATTTTATTTATACTCATGTTATTAAATGAAACATTTTTGTTGAGTATAAAAATAAAATAAGACATAAAATTAGGAAATAAGATTTATTCAAAATTTCGGGTCGTTACAATCATCCCCCCTTAAGAAATTGCGTCCTCACAATTTTTAAAATAGGGTTCTGAAATTTCATTGAAAGTCCCACATCGGAAAAGGAGTCAGTAAAACAATTACTTCAAAATAAATAAAGGGAAGTACAAAGGTCACCCGAGTTAGCCCACACTAGGATTCCATGTAGAAAAACATGGATATGGAGGAGAAAACAAAGGGTCAAGTTCTGAGGGAGAGTGATAGAAAACATTATTAGGAGAAAGTTAACCATAAGAAAATCCCAAACTTATGATGTGTGTAAACAGTCTTTGATTACCTGGTAGGAAACGTAAACCAACAACATTTTTGTTTTACATTCCTTTTCATAATTTTGAGGAATTCATTTACTAAATAGAACAAAAACATAAGAAAATATACCTACCTTCATATAGAGCTTCATCCTTTAATAAGTTTCTACCAAAACTAATCTTTTCTCCAAACGATGAGCATTCAAAACTACTTGGTCTCATCAAAACAAAAGAATCATCCTCTAGAGAATCACATAATCCACAAAAGATTAACTATCTATTTCATCTATCGTTAAACATTATCCTAAAAACAGAAAGGGTAAAGTAAAAAAACTCTTAAAAAAAAGAATCCCATAGGAATGGAAACTACTTTTAAATCTTCAATGTTCCATGGTACTACCCAAAGTTCATCATAGACCATTCCATAAATAACAGTCCTTAAAATTCCTCAAAATAAACCAAACTAAGATTGAAACCCAAATACAAGAGGGATTTGATAACATAGTCTTCCAAAATAAACTTCAGTGTTCATCTCCAAACAACATCAATCACTCCTAAAATCTTATAACAAAAGTAGATAACCTAAACATATTTTACCCAAGATAGTTTAATCATTCCCATAAGTAACCTAAATTACTATAAGTCCACCTTAAATTCATCGATTCTTCAAAATATAAGTCAACCATACTCTTCAATGAAAATACCGTAGTAATCTATTTACCTCGATCATATAGGGTCCTAAAAAAAGTGAACCTCCTCCAAAATAATAATCATATTTTAATCCTCTAATCATCCCTGTCATATTAATACGACAATCGTCGCATTTCCTATAACATTGGTTGTTGGGACATGTTATTCCATTTCCCACCATTAACTAAGAAGAGAAAGCATAATTAGGGGCTTAAGTACATAGCCAATAATCATGAAAAGGAACTGAAAGCATATAAGGATAACTTGTAGAAGAAAATTATACCCTAACTTGTGATCCCCTAGGTTCTCATCTGGGTTATCCATGATCATATATTCTAATGTGAATCTTTATTTTATTTTTATCTTTGTTCCTTTAACAATGGTTCATACGAAGCTTATGAATTAACCAAAGCATATCCCCTGGGAGTGTCATAACCAAGAGTGCAGCAAGGTCCATTGTCGTGTACCAGTTCCTGTTCGAGTCTAGTTCAAAGCAGTGTTTTCGGGTTTTACCCCTATGTACATATGTGCCAGATCCACCTCTACCTGCTCGTATCCAGATAGAGATGTACTTGCTTGGAAACCCATTACTCAATACTCACCAAAATACCTGGAATATTTCCTATATATAAACTTTTCTATAGGCTTCTTCCTAAAGTTTTCATATCCTAATTTCCACAAATAACTAAACCATCTTTTGATACCAACTATAGCATCCCACATTTTTATAACATAAACTTTCATTACATTACACAAAACTGAGGATCTTTAAGGTTTAGTGTCTTGGAAACCAGGAACTTAAAACATGAAAACATAAAACATTTTTTTTAAACACTAGAAATGTTTCTCCTCATGTTCATCCTAGGTTCATTACTGCATCTCATAACCTGGGGACATACATCAAAAGAAAGGGTGAGCAGAAGGCCCAGTAAGGGAAACAAGAGAAACATTTTACATGTGAACTTGAGATACTTCAATAAGGTCATGAAAATAACTTTAAGGCATGAAAATGAAATCATGAGGCATATCATAATAAAAATAAAATTTGTCATAACTTGAAGATGTGGCTAAAAAATTTTATATTGACAATCGTTTCATTTCAGCAAGGTCTGTCCCCGTGGTGTCGTTAAAAATTACCAAGGCTATTCACCAAGGTGTCGTTAAAAATGGTCATCTCTAGAGATTAAATCTTTACCCAATGCATTGGAGCGCTATCAGGGTGCTACCTTAAATTTTCCATTATAATCATGTGAGCCACATATATCATCATCAATCATTTCATAAATAACCCATATTGCATAAAATAAATGGGTTTCATTTCATTATCACAACGTTTTAAAAACTGCTTTAATAACATGATCTTTACGTCACTTTAAAACCCACCGAAAAGGAAGGTGGGTCTCATGTATGTAAATCCCAGAATTTAAAATAGAACATTTTGGTATATATGTGAATACCCCTTTAGAAGAAATAGCTTTGAGTATTCACTTAATAATATAAAATAACTTTAGAAAAAGGGAGAGACATTTTGAGACGGAAATTCTGCAGCATAATGGCTATGTTACGAGGTTTTAGAAGGCATTATAAAGAGAGGGAAAATGGGTCAAGCATTCATAAATGACACATAAAACAGTAGATGGACAGAATAATAAGGATACATGATCATGGTAATGAAATTTCAAGGACATAACATTTGAAATGAAAAACATGGAAGGAAGACACAAATTAGATTTCTCTTATGAAAGTTCGGCAGCCTAACAGCGTTACTTAAACATCAACAAAAATGATTTGAAAAGATCAAATAGGGTCTCTCATCATGTTAAAATAAGAGTTCAGTATGATAGATATAGAGATAATTCCCAAACATAATTAATAAGTAACATGAAAGACATGACATGAAAGTAGAACTTTGAAAAGAATGAGAAGGGTGAAAGAACCACTTAAAAATTCGGCAGCCTAACGACGCCACTTAAAACATCAAAATACTGAATTGAAGAGATCAAATGGGGTCTCTCATCATATGAACATAAGAGTCCAGAATGATAGATATAGAGATCATACCCCAACATAACAAAAAGTAACTTGGAATACTTTACATGAAAATAGATCTAGAAAAATGAGAAGGGAGAAAGAATCCGTTACAAATATTTCGGCAGCCTAACGGCGCCACTTAAAAATTCATAAAATGAAATAATGAGAGTAAGAGGGGATCTATCATTATATGAACATAAAAAGGGCAGTAAGAGTATTATAAAGGAACATCCTCCAATATAAGAACATAAAGCATAAAAGGAATGACAAAGAAGAGATTACTTGAAATGAAAGAGACAGGTCAGATCCCTTACCTTAAAATGTAACTCTTAAAACTCAATGGTTGGGACCTTGAGGGCTTGGGGGTACCTTGGGAGGACTACTTGGGAGGTAATGAGACCATAACTTTGTTGGGGAAGAGTGGTGAGTCGAATGGATGAGAGGAAGGCTTGGTATTTATAGGGAAAGTGAGGGGACACGACATTAATGGCCAAGGGACACCTCATTAGTGGTTTTGGCAAAACCATGGGATTGCCCATGGTATTTGCCCATGGTATTGGCCACTTGGGACACCTCATACCTTATATTACTATTCATAAGTCTACCATATTGATTACATATTTAATACATCATTTAATAATGTCATTAAACACCCGTAACATAAAAACTGTATTTTCACTATTCATCAAAATTTCCACATTCTCAGAATAATCCCAAAATTTCACCTTAACCAAATATCAATGCTTTGATTTCAAAAATAAACTTTATTTATAAATATAATTTTCTAAATATTTTTAATTTATTTTTTAAATAAATTCACTATTCACCGAAAAGTCAAATTTTCAGAAAAAACCCCAAAAATTACCAAAACATATTATCGGTGCTCTGAGTTCAAAAATGAAATCCATTTTATAAAAATAATTTTTTTAAATATTTTTAATTTAATTATTAATTAAAAAAACACTATTCACTCGAAAAATCTAATACTTGAATAATAATTTATGAAACTGTTATTTAACCATTTTATTGAATCACATTACTTAATCAAGGTGCCTAGATTATATTAATACTTTCTTTAAGTGCGATTACTAATCCATTTTGACACATTACTAATCCTAATCATAAAATCACTATTCATAATTTATTATTCATCAAAAATTAAGTTGATCTTACTAGACTCTAAATTTCGTACTGAATATAATTGTAGAAGACAATTTTTTGAAAATCATTACACATTTTTAATTATTTAAGGTTTACATAAACATTTTTAAAATATCCTTTTTATAAAATTCATCAAAAATATGCATACTATATTTATACGGTCATTTGAAAAGTCATAAACATCATCATAGGAAGAAATCCCAATTTTTATTTAAAACAAAGGATTACTTAAGGTAGTTACTGTCTCCTTACATAGCCTCTTATCACACCAGCATAGGACCTAAGTGTAAGGTATGATAAGGTGAGAGAATCCGAGGGAGGCTCGACCAACATCGCACGAGTAGTAATTTCTATCAGTTTGAACTTCTCGCTAAGGAGATTCAATTCTAGCTTCACAAGATGAAGTTCGGCTTGGGTTTGGTCCAGAGAAAAACCCAGTGGTGATACCTCCTTCCCAAGTTCTGTTAGATGGGCTTCAATCGGTCCAAGACTACTTGGTGAGGCCATCATATCTTCTTTCTATAATAATTAACCAAGATTACTTGTATTTAGATACAATAATCAAAACGTTTAGTTTCCAGGGGTCATATTGACCAATGGTCATATAACAGTCAAAACCCAATGGTCTCATTTTAATTATACTCATGTTATTAAATGAAACATTTTTGTTGATTATAAAAATAAAATAACACATAAAATTAGGAAACAAGATTTATTCAAAATTTCGAGTCATTACACTTAATATTTCTGGATATGTAATTCATTTCATGATTTAAAAATTTTTAGTTAATTTTTTTACAATAACATCTATGTGGGGGATTGTTGAGAGTTATATGATTGGATGTCTTTAGAAGAAGCTAAATGTTTTTTCGAAGAAGTTTTTATTCTTGAAGAAGGTGCAATCCAAATTCAGTATTGTATTGTCTAACATGAAATCAACTTAGATTATTATGCATTCATATAAACGAAGTCAAATGAAGATGGTTGGAAAATTTACCATGCCTAGTCCTTCAGATGTAGGCTACCAGAAAAATGATTCTCAATATGAGAAATGTGTTGAATGTTTATCTTATAATGATTACATGTATTATTAGATATAATGACTAATAAATAAATATAGGAATGGATTTTTGTTATTAATCATTTTAAAATAATATTTTTGAATGATATAATGATCAAAAAATAATTTTAAAGGAGGGAAGTTCATTTCTATATTCAAATTTCAAACTATAATTTTATAACTAGGTTCACTAGAAATAAGATACCGGTAAAAGATAGTTATTGTATATGGGTGTCTAAGAATTTTGAATAAGGTTTGATGAGAACACTACAAAATGATGGCACTCAATTTCCATATACTAGGAAATGTTCCATAGAATTATATGAAGTTTTAATTCTATGTTTCTAATGTTTGTGATCAAAAAATGATAAAATGAGGCTATTAGAAAATTTTATCAAATAAATAACATCAGATGATTATTTTTCAATATCATATGTATGTGTATATCATATAAACCTTATATAAAATAAATATGAGAAGAAAAGGTATGATTTCTCAAATATTATGTTTCTACAAAATGATCATATGGAAGTCTTCCATTTATCAGATGAAATATTTTTTGTTGAAAACATCTAAAAAATCTCTCTATATAAAGGACATCAGATAAAGTTTGTAATATGAATTCAATTATCAAAGATTTATAATGGAATACATTATAAGGTATAAGAGTATAGGAAACATGTTTTGAAACTTTCCTACACTGTTTTAAGTAACATCATATAGAGACTCATCATATGGAAGTGTAAAAATAATGTTTAACCAAAAAAATATTGGAATAAAAATATACCATTTTGAATAACATTACAAAACTGCCATAAGGAAATAATATTGGATGATTCAATGATGATAATTCACTATTATCTATATCAGCAATAGATGATGTCATATTCATGCCACATTAAGAGATAGGTTTCTACTCATATAAGATTATATAGTTTAAATGGAGCTTTAAGAATATTCTACATGTTTTGAGAAGCATATAATACTTTTTATATGATTATGAGTTTTAGTATTTAATAATTTATTTAGTGGGAAAGTAAAATTAGATTCCTCATGTTTCACCTTCAAGTGAAACAATATAATGGTGTTTTTAATACAAAAAAAATTTAAGACAATGTAAAAACATGAATAAGGGAGGAAATGCATTGTAAAATAGGAAAGCATGTCATCTACTCATTTGTAAAGAATCATTATAAAGAAATATACCATATGATAATTTCACATTAATTTATATCTATCATAAGATGTTTATAAATAATAAAATGAAGAAGATTTAAAATTTATTGTCAATTTTTTGGATGTAAGATTGTTCAAAGGATACTGAAAAGAGTTTTCTTATCAAATATTTTAGGATAGAATGATTTCTATTTTTATGGGAGGAGGTGTTTGTTATAAGGATTATTTCTATATAATAGAACTAGATATATTATAATAAGTAGACACTATATTGAGTGTACCAGACAAGCCTATTATATGGAAAACCAATATACTGAAGAATTTCTGTGTCTTGTAATGGGAAATAACATAAATAATAATATATTAAAAGAAGATAAATTGTGATGAAAATAAAGAAAGTTAGTAAAAATATATTTATTCATTTTGGTGTAGGTTTTTAATATCTTTTATATAAATATTGTATACATATTACTTGTGTATGGATAACACATGCACTATTGATTTATTAGAGTTCAATGTAAGTTAAAGTATATTACCTTTTGGTATCCATATGCAATTTACTTTATTCAAGTAGATTTTATTGAATTAGATTATTTACAAACAATGTTATGTACTAGATACACCTATTGAGTTTTTAACCATGTAATTAATTTTTTTCTTATGGTTTATATTTTGTATTTAAGTTAATTTATTACATATCCCTTTAAAACGATGTTAAGGTAGATACATAAGTATGAAAATATAAAAATTTATGGTTTTTACTTACCCCATACCCATCTCAATGAACATATAAACCTAGATTGGTTTTTTAGTTAAATTATCCTCATTATATAAATTTCACCATTTATTTTTATTATTAGTAATAAAATTTCAATATTTGAAAATAACATTTCTGAAAAATATTATTTTTCAAAGGAATGATTAAACTTTATTTGAAAATAATAAGTTCAAATCATTAATATTAATAAAAATAACACATAATAGTTTTCCCAAATAAGAATAATATTAGTTGGAATTAAAAATATTTTTATGATGGAGAAATATAATGTCCAAATAATAATAGAGAGTAATGTATTTCATAGTAATGATAAATTAAATGACCATAAAACTATAAATCACTGAGGGGTGAAAATGACAATAAAATCATCATAATCAATTATAAAAAAGAAATCGTTTCCATTTTCAATATCATTTTTCTATGAGTTAACAAGTTATTTTAACAAGGTATATGAGAAATATAGAAATATTGTTTATTCAAATCCATTAACATTATTTCATACATTTGTTTTCTATTTTGATTAGATTCCACATAATTTCATCCATATTAGAATAATATGAGTTTTTCATAGCTGACGAACTACAATTACATATAAGTTGATCAAATTATCTGTATTAGAATGGAAATTCATTCAATAAGACTATAAATATTTACAAAAAAATTTTTACCACAAGATATCTAATATGGGTAAATTTTCAAATTATGAAATTGTATATTAATCTATAAAACATTAATCCAAACACCAAATGTTTAATATAAACCATTCCATAAATATTTAACCTTATGACTCCTCCATTTTTTGATTAAATTCAAAACCTAAAAATTTATAAATAGGTCTAAAATTTTTAAAAAATAAACATAACATTACGACCCAAATTAAATTACGGTTACTTTTAATGTCATATAAAATACATGTGAATAACAAGAACATATATTCTCCTAAAACCTGATATTTCTTTCCAAAAATAACTTTAATCATCATAAATCCAAATTGAAAAAATTATAATTCTAAAATATTAACACCATCATTATTCCTTAAAAAAATCATAGACTATTGAATATATTCCACAAATCCAAAAAATGTGACCTTAATCAAGGATACCATAAATAACATTTTTGAAAAATAACCAATAACTTTTATTGTGTACAATACCACTAAATTTAAATTATTTATATAAATTTTTAATTTATCCCTACGAAGCATTAATATATCAAAATTAGGAATATATAAAGGGTTATTTATCACTCAATTGCATGTTTTCCAAAAATATCACGTCACCACAAAATCACTTTTCTTGGTTTTTGGTATCATTCAATATATTCATCAAAATCCATAATTAGAAAATTCTATACAACAATCCTTATATGTTTTTTATTTCATATTACTAGAATACAATTGATAAAAAACTTCTATAGAATAAATATAAAATATAAATAAATCAATTAATAAATAATTTCATATCCTTGATAAACCACTATCAATGGTTCTTCATCTTATTCTACAATACGTCCTTCTAATAATATGAAAGATGAATCATGTCTTAAGACTAATCAACCACAATTTAATAATTCATCTTGATTTTAACATAAGTAATATTGTTCAAATAATCCATACCTTTCATATATCATTATTAGTGACTTCATAATCAATAGTTAATACATTAATCATATAACCTTTTAGATATAGTTATTGAGCTTTCTCCATAGGAAATAAATTTTCATAATTACCATACTTTACACATTTCAATCATTTATACTCAACAAATATATTATAGAAACCATTATTCCATTATATTATATTAACAGGAATTTTCATTTTTCCATGGTAGTAAATTACTCAATTTTCTTTTCAACACCTAAAACATCTTCTCTTTCCTCTGATATATTTCTATGTGTGCTTCTTCTATCATTATTGTAAATAGGAAGATGAAGATTTTTTCCTCAATGATCATCATGAAACAAAAATTTTATCATATTATTTTTATTTTCAAACTCTCCTATTTTTTGGTTGTTAATAATATATCATGTTAAAAGGATATGTATATTCAAAATATTTCACAATCCATATTCCATAGAAATTTGGTAACCTATATGTTCAATAATTTCATAATTCAATAGATTCTTCATTAACATGATTCCACATGGTTACAAAAATTAACGAAACACAAAATCATGGTGTGATAAAATATAATGAATAATCACATAATCGTGAAAAATAATTCTTATGATTTTCTAACCATAAATAAATATTTTCGACCTATGAAACCTTATCGTTAACCAAGGATATCAATGGTAATTATCTATTATAACACTTCATAATGGATCATAATGAAAAAATAAATTAACTTAATCTTATACCCTGTGAGTTTAAAACATTGTCCAAAGTAGGGCCCACCACATACACCAAATTGAAGAGTATGATATTACCAACCAACCATATTCTGAGTTGTTACCCCTATATGAATAATTTTCAAAACCACATCCACTTTTAGTATCTTGATATGTATGTGCATACATAGTGAAACAACAGTCATATCTTTAACATTGATTAGGTTCATCTTCTATACATATACTTATCCTAAGGATTCTCACTAAATCATCTCTATAATAATTTCTAGAACATAATAAATATTTCTATTGATACCACCTATAGAAAATTATAATTTTCATACAGAAATATTATATCATTTTACATGAATATTTAAAGCATTTCAAAATAGTACTTTGACGGGAACCAAAGTGTTTTATTGTAGATGAAAAATTGGATAAATAAAATAATGGTAAATAACAGTTTTAAATCATTTTCAATTATTTTCTTAACAACTAGGATTTTTCTTAGACATTATATACTTATATCATTTATCAATAACCTGAGGATGGGAAACATAAAAAAGTGTGGCCTAAAGTGTTGAGCAAGGGTAAATAAAAGAGATGTGAATAAAATATCATATTTGGGTATAAATTAAAAAAAGGGTTTTAGAAAATATGATAAAAATGAAAAACCATTTACATATATTCACATATCATAATAATGAAACATGGAATAAGATTTTATCAATAAAAATAAAAAGTATAGAAGAGTTCATCATCATCAATAATCAATCATGAACCATGAAAATTTTTCATAATAAGAGTACATATGTTATTGGAATTCACATAAACATATAAAATCATTTAATTGTTAAAGGATATCATCTAATACGATCAAAGGAGATTTGGTTTAATCACTAGTAATTGTTTTATTTTGTCAAGTTTCTCTCTAAAGATAATATTATTGGGGAAATTCACTTACTGGACTGGATTAAAAAACTATTTCAGTCCTTATTATCTCACAAGATATCCTTATTTACCAAAATTATTGAAGGGATATAAAGAATCCACCAAAACATCAATTATTATATAACATCTGATACTTTTTTTAATGGAACTACCCGTCATATAATGAAAACCATGCATATATTTTCCACAAGATCATAAAACAATCATAATATATTCATGTCCTAACCCATGGAAATAATAACTATTATTTAAATATTTCGTAGGTACAATCAAGAACCATCCAAATAATGAATAAAAATAGTAACATATAACTATATAAGTTATAAATTTTATGAAATATGGAATGATTTTATTATAGTTTAAAATTAATTTAAATTATTGTGATAGAATTTATTTAGAAAAATACTTTTTTATTTTAAAATGACTTACACAAAATAGAATTTATTTTTAAATTATGATGTAAATATTTATACTTGAAAAACATAGGAAAATTATTGGGGTGTATTGAATGAAAATATTATTCTTTCTGATAGGTAAAGTAGTTCATGTAGTGCTTGTTAAAATAAAATGTTATTTCACATTTTTGGAAAAATATCAAAAGAAACCAATTTGAAAAATTCCAAGTAATTACTTCTAATACTTAGGGAATAAAATAAAATATAGTTAAAATTAACCTCAAATATAAATTTATTATAGTTAAAAATTTATTATAATAATTTTAATGAAAATATATATGTGAATGAAAATATTCTTGAATAAATGGTGCATGTTTCTCTTAAAGGTATCGTTTCTGTATTCTAATTAATTTTTCAGTGGAAAATGGAAGAAAAACCGTTATTAAATATATATATATTGAGAAATAGAAAATTAATAGAAATCAGGAGATATATATCAAAAAAATTATCATTTTATTATTTAGGAATAAATAATCTCCGCAAAAATGTGGTTATAACATTAAACTAGTACCAATGAGTTAAATTTTTAATATTAACCCCAATGAATAAATTAACATAAATTAAAACATTAAATACTATATATATTATGATATTAATGATACAAAAAATAAATATTTTAGTAGATATACCCAATTAAATAATATATATTTATAACATCAACAATCTAGTAATGAAACTAAATTGAGATGAAAAACACTTTTAGATTTAGTAATTTTTGAATCGAATGTTATTGGAACCAAGAAAGTTATAATTTTTTAGAAAATACATTAATTAAATAATTAATTTTACCAAAATAAGTTATTTGGAATTATATACACTAAATAAATTTGAAATTGGTGCATAACATTAAAACATGTCTCCATGATGAGAAATTTATATGAAACCCTTACATCAGGACCATCATGTTTCCAAATAGTTCTATACTCATGTATAATAAATTTAAATTTATTATAGTTATATGAAATAAACATATTAATATATATATAATATCTTATATGATAAATTTATGTTATTTAAATAATTACTTATTAAAAATATATACTAAATATTCCATTTCGAGTATTAACTAAATCACATTTCATGTTTGTTTTATTTCAGAAGTTATGGTCCTTTAACATTGATCTTGGTTCCTATATTTACAAAATGTTAATAAAAATATGAATTTATTATAAAAAAAATACTATAATAAATTATAACCATTGGTATAAATTGATTTTGAATCATAAATTACTCTGCTATGTGGATACGACAGTCCGTATAGATGCATAAGTGATGTTTCCATTTTTATGGATGGAAAAAAAGAAATTAAAATCATCATTAAAGATTATAAAATAATTATTATATCAAAAATATATATTTTTTCATTTATTAAATATTTATTACAAGCTAATTGAAGATGAAATGATATAAAACTCACATCACTTTGTGAAGGTGTCAATCTATATGTACCCACAGGTGATATTATGATTTACAAATGAATCATAATCAAAGAAATTATAAAAGTTTTTATAATTAAATAATAATAATAATTTTATAAATATCATATATAAACATTAAATCCATCATTATAACCACCCATTAAATATGGTCATGTAAGATGGATCATATCACTATGTGGATGTGGTAGTACATATGTGCTCATGAGAAATACTTGCAGTTCCCATTTGATGGAGGATGGTGGATATTTGTTGTCCCATAATCATTAGAAAATCATGATATATTTATGATATATAAATCATTATTATTTTATAGGAATTTTTTATAGAATGTAGAATAATAAATAAAATTGGATGAGTATGGTTATGGTTTATACCTCTTCTTTGAGACACAACCATTGTATTCAAGCTAAATCATTAATGTATTCATCTTAAATGAAATCTATATTATATATAATTTAGTTAATCATTCTAGGAATCAATTTATTTAGGGATTTAAAATATAAATGGATTAAATGTTGTTATTACCGGAGGTGAGGTTCATTTTTCTACGTGAGGGGAGGGACATACATCAAATTTCATAAAAGATTTTAATTTTATATGATCAATTTCAATGGAATGTGGCTCAAAATATAATAGTATTATAATATAGAATAATATAAGGTTAAATTAACTTATAAAAAATAATTATATAGTTATGGGTGGTAATCCCCCCCTTATCAATTTTAATAACCCCTATAAACCTATTTTAACCTTAACCATCATAACATTTTTTTCTATTTTTTCTATTAACTATGGAAATAAGTTAAGAGAAACCTATTAAAATATATTAATTATAATTAGTAGAAAATATTAATTGATTTTGAGAGATTCAATTTCTAAATGTGCAAAAATATAGTTTTAAATAACCATACAACCAGATAAAAAGATCCATTTTAAAATAATTAATCATAAAGTATAAATCAAAATTAAATTACATAATATTCCTTATAAAAAAACATAAATAATTGTAAAATATATCATATCATATAAAACATATACATTTCATTAAAAAATTAATAAATCATAGATTATTTTAATTTAAATAGATAACATTATATTATGTGTGTGAATTGCGTTTTAAAAGAATATGTTTTGTGCCCAAAAATTAACAAATATCAGAATCAAGTATAATGAACATTATATTGGGATTAACTTTATTATTTATAATTAAATTATACATATTTTACTTTATGGTTATATTCAAATACTAATTCAATTTTTATATGATTAGAAGTTAATTTTTTTTACAAAAATCTATTTTTTCTATATATACTGAAAAAGAAATATTTATTGAAAAACACTAAAAATATTCCTAATATAATAGTGACATGATTATTTAAAAAATTGTATTAATTTCAAAAATAAGAAAATTTATAAAAATGGTATATTTAAATTTCATTTCTTTTGTTTGAAAAAATTTGTAATTTTTTTGAAAACCTATTTTTGAAGAATAAAATGACATTAATAAAAAATGAGTACATATATACTAAGAATTAACAAATAAATTTGAATTATATAAAATATTTATAAATATTTTTCATAATTTGTTTAATCATATTCATACCTCTTATTTAAGATTTGGGTAATAATATATCATGGATTATTTAAAGATTTTTGTTTCCTGTAATGAATTCTACTAAACACAAAACTTTTTTTATTAAAAATATATTCTAAAATCATATCATGTTACCAAAACTCATTGTAAAACTATATACTCAAAGGATTCATGTATTGTTAATTCATCGGGCATCACATGCCAAGTCATCAACCTACTCATGACACTGATTTTCATCGGGCATCCACATACGAGACAACCTCCTTGAGAAATGAAAAATTAATCATCCATAACATATAAATAAGAGCATAATAAAAAATAACCCTTCTTGATTAACCACATTCATATATCCCAACGGATATATTATTTATGATTCCAGTATTAAAAATTAAATTTTACTCTTTATAGATTCATCACTAGGGCACATAGTACCTACATTGACTTTTCAAGGGTCTCTATGAATCTATACAGTAAGGAAATATCTGGTCATCATCAGTGAGAAAATCACAATAGAAATAATATGACCTATCATTAAAATAAAAAAAATGTTTAAAATAAAAAAAGAGCATGCATCATGTGAATCTTATGTGCCAACATGATTTATGAGACTTGTCCTTCCAACAACCCAAGAGTAAAAATTAAAATAACTATTATCTTTCTAATGGGAAATACTCAAAAATATATATTAAATAATAAATATTAACACCATGTTCATCACCCAAGGTGAAATCGGCCAACTATAACAAAAATATATATAACATAAATCAAACACCCTAGTAAGCTAGACATCATACTGAGAATGGTCTTCATGATGCACTAACCTAGTATACATCACAAGAATTGACATAATTCATTTTTTATCTATAAAATTTCTCAAATAATAATATATGAAAATTATTCATCAAATTTATATTTTTAATATAGGTACATTATTTTATAAAAAGTATTAGCCTAACTGGGTCATTATGTGACCTTAGCCACACCTCCCTATATGACTATTGTTTCGGACTGTCAGTTATGATCTATGATATGATAGCTGGTAGACTATATAGACATATCAAAGTATAAATAATTGTGGATATTAAAAATGATCATCCACAAGGGAAAATAAAAAATAAATTATGAATAAGAAATATATAAATAGATACCATCAATAATAAATAATAAAATGCATAACGTAGACATTTTAATAACCAATCACCCATTGAACCTGTCTCAATTTCATGTAAAGGAATGTACTAAAACTCATAGAGGATCTAATATATTACCAAGACAAACATTATCCTAGTATTCTATCTCATCCTAACTATCCCACATGATCAATCCAATCCAAGGCCTCTTCCCTATGTGAACCTACAAACAATGAAAGCTGATCTAGTACCCAACTATAATGGTTTCTTAATAAGGTTGTGAGTACATAACCTAGAAGGGAACCACCAATATAGACTCAAAAATTGAAAATTTGTTTGGTAATATATGAATTTGATATAAATAACATATTAAATGAATAAAAAACCAAATACACAAAAAATATATCACCATTGATCCTCGTACTGAAACAAGACACTGGACACCAACCACACATACTTCAACAAATGATGGAAGACTTTATCCACAGTACAATAGTCTTGAATATAAATATATATGGCCTCAATATATCAAAGTACTAATTCTAAGGACCCTAAAACGTATAATAATGGTTTCACCAGATCTATGTAAAAACATACAAGGTCCCCCAACAATATGTTAATAAAAATAAAAATAATCATAATTATGGGTGCACTAGCTATTTGGAAACACCTCATGGTCCCCCATGGTAATATAATATCAATAATGGTAAGATTAGTTACAGGGGGACATCTTATGTTTCCCCAAATATATGTAATAAATATCAGAATTCTATATCTTTGCAATCACATCAAGGTCTACCAATAATGTATAAAATAATGAAGGGCACACCAGATCAGTGGAAACACCTCCACTTACCCCAAAAATATATAATTATTTTTGACATACCATATCATTAGAATCATATTAATTTCCCTAAATAGTATATAAACATGAAAATAGGAACACCAAATCCATGTAAAAACCTAAAGGTACCTAAAAATATATAATAATAATAGCCCAACCATGTCCTTGGAAATGCCTCACGGCCCCTCCACATTGTATTATATAAATGGGAACAATGGATCACTTCAATTACATCATGTTCACCCAAAAATATATATTAATTATTCACACACCAAACCCTTGTTATCACACATAGGTTCTATAACAGTATATTATAATAATAACCACACAAAATCATTGGAAAAACCATAAGGACCATCAATATTATATAATAATAATATTAATTTAATAAAAATTACACATGAATAACACTTTTAATAAATATTATGTTTGAAGAAAGAATTTAAACAATATATTTCATTAATAATCAATTTAATCACATTCAATAATCTAGGGTTATTTATTTATCATTTTCATTAGATATTATGGATTTTTCTATGAAACCTTGTTAAATTAATTAATAATTAACCAACACATTTTCATGGGAAACACCCTTCACTTATGGTTAAAATAAAAATACCAAGGCACCTATTTAGTTCTTATATACCTCTTCATTTTAGTCTTGTTTCATATAGCCAAGTGGATTTAAGGAGTCTCACCATTATATATGGAGAACTCGGTTTAAATATCCTAATCCATAACTTATCATACTCAGGGGTTCCATGGGAAAATATTAGGTCTATGATTATTATCTAATGATTTATTTGTTACCCCTCATAATTTCACTTAACCCATGGTATACGGTTACAATTATACTTTTTGTTTTCAGTGACATAGATTTCTTTCCAGTTTATAAGTGTCCACTATATCCCATAACACATTGTGAATTCCAAGTATGGGTATTCTATTTAGTTCAATACAAATCCATTCGTATTAAAACAATTTATTAATCAATGCCCACACCACCCATGGTGGTGAGAACATGTATCACATTTTATGTCAAAAAAAAACTACATATACCATGGGAAAAGAATAGGGACCACATACTTCAAAAAAGTTTAATTTTCAATAGTTAAAAAATATACTCATATTGAAGTTAATAGGATCGAATGAATAAATGATACACCCTACACCAAAATTAACACATAATCAAAATATTATTGAATGAATCATTCATTATATACCCATTGCGTGGAATGTAACATGAAGAATATAGATTAAAATCAATAGATAATTAATAAAAACAGATAATATAAAAGCATTGAAGATATGGGATGAGTATGAAGTAAAAATGAATCATGTTAGAGTAAATATAACTTTTAGGGCATCATTTTTAATGACTATGGGTTATCCATAATTGATCCAATTTTTTTGGATATATAAAATTATTGTACAGTCGAATGATAAAGGGTATCGAAGGTGAATTTGATTCATGGAAGCACTAAAAATATTTATTTAAGATCCCATATGCATTCACAAAAAGGGTAATACTAGGATACTGATTCTTCAATTTTGAAAATTAAAATAGTTTTCACCATGGTGTAGTGATTTCAACCATTAGTATGGTTGTCTCAACAACACCATGCCCAGAACACTGATCCGGGGGACTCAAAATGATGTAGGGGAAAATTATTCACTATTTCAGACCCAAAACACTTTAGAACATTTAGTTATAAGGAAATATTTATCACAGTACAGTGGGAGACATACAACATTCCATGCTCAGGAGGATTCTTGATTGTGAAATATTTGTCTCACCATTTTACTCAGGTGGACTACAGGAACTGCACCACTTCTTCTACTGTAAGGCCATTTAAAAATTACACCTTCTGACATCCAAAAACTCATAATATTCTTATGATAATCTATTCTAATGAAATCATCAAATAAATAATAAAATCTAATTAAAAATGAATTTTATCATATTTTCTAGACAGTAGGTGTTACAACATTCTTTTAATATAATTTAATGTGAAGTTAAAAAAGTGACTCCCTATCACTTATAAATGTATCCATTCACAACATAACTGAACATAATATATAATGAATCTTAGATAAATAAAAAACATCCAAATCACCTTGAAATATTTCATTACTATATTCTAAATGTTTTTCTCTCTCCAAAAATCATATATAAGAAAGATAATGGTGTTTTCCAAATGATAAAATTATGGACTTCTAATCACTCCTCTTATATTTCCATTCCTTTCATTATTTTCCCACCTCCCCCAAATATATAATTCCCATTCTAGCATAATTTAATCAAACAAATTTGTATATAAATACATTATTATATTTATTGAATAACCATTTTTTACCTTCCTCTCATATATTTTAGAAATTAAATCATCACCCATGTTATGTATATATCACCAGCTCTAGGAATGATGTATTTTATCTTTCATCACCACATTACCAAATTGGTTTTTAAAATTAATTTAATGAAAACATATGATATTGATATATATATAATTTTTATCTTTATTTCATGATTTGTTATTGTAATATTTTACTAACTATTAATATAGAACTATTAGTTCATTAATAAACATATCAAAAAAATTATGTTATTGGATTTTTTTGTAATAACTATACCTTAAATTATAATTGAACGAATTTCTAATTTCAAAAAAAAATATTATAATCTAGTACCTTAAAAAATATTTCCCGTTATGAAACCATTTTATATCATCATTATATATCTATTAATGGTATTATATGTTTCATTCATGTTTTATCTTTTTAATATAATATAATTTAATGTTAAAAAATTCTTAAGGGTGTTGTACACTGAATTATCATCATGTTGGATCACAAACATTATCCTTTTATTATAAAAAAATATTTCTATTATAATCTAAAACACAGTATTTTATAATAAATTTTATGTATCTATCTTGTAAATTTACATTTTAACCTCATAATATTTTACTTTAATAACACTTCATAAATTTATATGATGTCTCTAAGAATAATCACAAATATTTCTTACCGCTCTTTCCCCTCAATTTCAATATTATTTTTATCCAAATTTTCTTATTTATTTTGAAACAAAAATATGTATTATCTCTAATAATATTAATAGATATCATTGAATATTTATTAAAATAATAATTATTACTCTTTTCATGATTTGGGTTTCAATAATGTTATTTGAAAAATCACAAAGGTGCTTACTTTTAAGTTCATATTTTTGATCAACCATAAAAAATTCATTTTATTAAATTTTAATTACTATAAAATATTCATTATTATGTTTTTTAAATGTATTTTTTTGACATTATTGTACATTTTTTCAGTTGAAATGGACTCATAATCTTGATTTTTTTTGGAAATGATATTTTTTTGGAAAAGTGATTTAGTGATTCCACATCCATTTTTTTCAATATCAATAGTTGTATATTTTATGGATTATTGGTAGTGCTCATTACCTAAGATATATTATTATGTAATTATTTTTGGAGATTGAATCATAGTAATTAACTGATATATTATTGATGAAAAGTTATATGATAATATTTGAAAATTTTTTGCATGGTTTTTTGATATGATAAATGATTGACTTCAGCTGGAACATTAATATATGGTATATAATTGTATAATAATTGGGGTCCTATATATCCCTCCAATTAATTGGTTATATTTTTATTCCCAGTGATAAAATATAATTAATGTGTTGGTGTAATAGGGTATTCCCGCATCATAATTCTAGAACCCTAAGTTTAAGGTTTGTAACCGTTTTTATTCCTTTTATGTGGTTAATGTAGTTGGTTAATGATTGGAAGAATTTTTATTTGATTTGGAAATGTTTTGAGGCTTTTCTTGGGGAGCACGGTTTGAGCACAGTTTGGGGAAACCATATAAGATCTCTAGATTATGGTGTAATTGGAGGTATTGGGCTTCACATAGTTTACACGCGATTTCTCTAACAGTGAGAGAAACCCGCGTGGGGTACTTTTTTAGGAAGTATAATGTGCAATGTTTGAGAATAGATTTCATAGCCATATGAGGTTACTGGGTGTGGCATTAAAACGTGGATTTAAAAAAATGGGAGAACTCAGGATTTTCCATAAACTCCTCAACTCTTCTCCAATATGAACCCTACTCAGGATTTGTTTTTATCAAGGGTTGGTGGGGCTCACCCACTCATTTTTGAAGTAATTAAAAGGGTTTTTAGGTGCGATAAATGTAATTATCTTCCGATAAACCCTCTCTCTTGGATCATTCATTTGTTTCCTTAAATATTGTTCTTTATCTCTCTATATCTCATGGTTTTAAGGATCTACACTGGTCTCATGTTGATCTACGATTGTTGTTACCCAAAATGTTGATATTTGTGTTTATTTATGTTTGGTAATGGCATTTATCGAGATTTTTTGAAGGTTTCAAACAAATGTTGTGTGTGGATGTGGGTTGGTCGATTTCACTGAAACCGTTATATAGGTGGATTCTCTCTCGAATACATTTTGTTAGCACTAAAATCCTTATTTTCAATTAATTGGTTTTTCTTATTATAAATTGGGATTATGATGTGAAAAGATTTATTGAAATTACCTTTTCACATAAAGGAAATGCTAGTATATGGAGAAAATAGTTTGAAATTAAGATATTTTAAACATTGTATCTTTTTTATAATACTTTTTTCATAAATTTTACACTTGGATAATAAAATATTAAATTATAACCATAATCAGTTGAATTTTACAATATAATAGAGAGTTTCTTAAAAATAGTGTAATAGATTATGGGGATTTATTAGACAATTTCCAAACCACTAATGTAATACGATATTCGACATGGATACTTTTAAAAATAACCTCACACCTTACCACTAAAAATTAGTAGACCAATCTATTGAGGGATATTTTCATGATAGAACAACTAGGGAATTGAAATAAACCTTCAATTTATGGAAAAAAATTCACAAGGAAAATTTTAAAGCAGAATAAATATTGTTAGGGAAAAAAAATAACCCCCTTTCCCATGATCAAGAAAAATCGATTGGATTTTACAGTGAACCCCATCAAAAAAAACTTTTTGGGAGAATTCAACAACTATAGTATGTTTGTGAATTCATAATCCATCTTCCCTAATATTGATATTCTTACCCAAGATCTAGTATGTGTATGTTTTAATGGTATAGTACTAGGATGTATCCATCAAAGATCCCATTCTCAAATACAAATAATAAAGGGTTTATAAACCATGGTACCATTTTTTAAAAGTAATGAAGAGTTTTTATACCTCTTTCTCCGTATGAAGCTAAATGATATCATATATAACCATTTCCCAACCAATTGAAGGAAAAATAATATAATTTTATAGGGGAGAAAATGGCTATGTTTCCAAATACTATTAGTAGTTTTTATGAAAATAAAGCCAAATATTATTATGATAAATTTCAAATATAAGTGAGGATCAAAATATTTTATTTAAAATTTATGTATTTTTTCTATAGAAATTTGTCATATAGACAAGGGTATTATACAAAAACAATTCACTAAAGTGAATCCAAGAGTAAATAACATGGTTTTGAAAACCATATGTAGTATCTAACACCATAAGAAGTTTGTCATGAACCCTAACCTGATCAACATGAATAAATGTACTAAATAGTAAATTAAAATTACCAAAATGACTGAAACTAGAATTCTGGAAAACAGTATAGAAAACACTTTGAACCCTACTATTCTAAATGAAAAATAATAATAAAGAGGCTTTAAAAATTAAGGAGAAAACAAAACACGAATAGGAATCTGAATAGATGTATAAAATTATGAGGAATTTTTCACTAACCAATCCTTTTCTATAGATAATGAGAAAATAAAATTAGGATACTTGACTAATTAAAATTTCTCATAGTTTTAAATAAATTGATCACTAAAATTCCTTTAATTATGGAATTATTTCAAACCCTATATTATCTAAATCTAAATATTAAAATATAGTCAACAAAGAAACTCATGGAATAATTTTTTACATATAATGTCACATAATAATGTAGACCGAAATTGTAGAATATGATACCTTCTAAACATCACTCATCCCATAAAAAATAGAGATAAAAATGTCATATTTAATTTTATATGTGATCTTTGAGAAATAATGAATTCAAATCCACCATCTCTATGCTAGAACATGATACTAGGACATCCACAACCCCTAACTATTATTTTAAAACTTAAAAATCAATCCATCACACACCTAGTTTATATGGTGGATGAAATTTTAGTGGGTGTAGGAAAGCTCTTTTTTCCTACTAATTTTCTAATTTTGGATATCTAATATTAAAAATAGGTACTTATAATTCTTTTTAGGAGCATTATATCCATAAGTGAAGTATTCAAAAATGACTCAACGGTTAAATTGTTTATTAATTTTGGTAAACAAGAATATTAATTAATTGTTTATTAAAATATTTAATGAATTTCATGAAGGAAAAATATTAATCTAGAAATGAATATTTAGTAGTTCAAAATTATATTATTGGGATTGTTTTAGTGATTTTTATTACATCATTTATGTATCAATTTGATTGGGTAAAACTATTAATAACTTTTAGATATTAAATTTTCAAAAACATTGAGTATTTGTGAAAAATTATATTAATAAAAATTCATATAATTATATTTAGTCATTTTGAATATTAAACTAAAAATTGAGTCAAGATTAAGATGTTGGGATATTAGTAATACCTAATAAGTTGATCATAGTGTTATTTTGATTTTATCAATTTGTGATTTAGTGTGTTCTAAGGCGGAACAACTGTGTGAATCATCTAATTACTTGGTGACTATCACACATGTTGGTTATCCTATTTAAATTATTTCAAGTGTTTAAAAACTATTTTAAGACCAGCAATTTTTTCATTTATATTCTACTATTACATTTTTTCTTGTTTTTTAGTTTTATTTTTTCTCTTATCCATATAAACACTTATTATGAGTTTTTCCTCATGTATAAACCTTTTATCACCACTAAAATAGTCTTACGTTGGGTTATAAATAATTTATTTAACCCATGCCTAGACAAGGTCCAAGGTCTCCAAATTTAGTCATCTCAATAGTGATCTATGATATATGACCTTAAAATAATTTCACCCTTACATGGGATTAATTGAACTATAATTTAGATCACTATTCATGGTAATTTTTCGTTCCCTATAAATATATACTATGTCACAATTTGGTTGAATCTATTTTAACATAACAGTTAACCACATTTTTTTGATAACTATGAACTTAAACTACCTAAACATGTATATATGGTGTTATATGATGGGATTAGGTTCTAATTCATCTTTTTTCCTCGCACATGATGCATTGTAGATGATATCACTTTTACTAGTCGAATCCATATCACCATAAATTCCAACTGCAATGGTATAACATAATTGAACATACACTATTTAATAAAAGAGAAATAAAAATTTATATGTTAAAAACACAAAAAAAGGTAGCTTAGGAATAATTAGAGTCTTCTCTTATAGGTCATTCACCTCAACTTTCATTGGAAAAATTGAATGTGTTGTATATGAAAAGTAAAAAAACACAAATATTTTCCTATTTAAAAACTATAATGATAAATATGAGTAAAATTTTAGTTCCAATTTCACTAATACACTTACCATCCAATGGATTAGGAAATTTAATGGAAAATATTAAATTATATAGAGTTCATGTAGACAAAAATTTGTCTATATAAATAATTGAGCTATGATTTTTATGATTGAAGACTTAGAAAAATGATGTAACACCATTCTATTCCTAAAATAAATCGGTTTATATACACAGTATTATGACATATGATCCATTTTATAAGAATATAAACTAATCTTATTGGTATGTTAAATTTTTCCATATTCACTTATGTATGATCTAAATCAATAAAATAGCTACTAAATGTATGGGGTTACCAGTTCATATTAGATTTTCAAAAACTAATCTAATCAAGAATGTTATTGGTGTCTTATCTCTTCCGAAAGAGCTTGATATGTACAAATAACCCCCTAATATTGATTTATGTGTGGATTTTTTCTTACTTTAATAGGATATATATAGACAATTAGATCTTGTATCTGGGATTCATATAACATCCCAATTTTCCAACTAAATTATTGTGATTTATATAATAATATTTTCAGATCCAGACATTGAGCCGATGTGAGATTCTGAGGCCCAAATATGTTTAGTATTTATATTATATAAATTTAACATATATTAATATTATTGGAGCACATTCTTTCAAAATCATTTTATTAAATCCCAAACAGGGACTTAGATAAGAAATAAGAGGCAACTTTTTAGACTATATTTTGGGTATTACCCTTGTTTATACATAATTTTTTTTATTAGGTGTATTGATAAATTGATTTTCGGGAAATAAATAAATAAATAAAAAATTATATTAATGTATTATTTTAGGTTTAAATATAGTGATCTACTATACTCAATAAATATATAGATTTATCTAATTCACTAGGTTGGTTTCATTACCCTAGGATAGTGAGGATCCATTGGTGGAGAACTTGGAAAATGAAAATGGATCAATGAACATTTACACCAATTGTATTCGAGGATCTCACCAATGAATACAATATAGTTTCATTTTTTAGTATCAGTCGATCTAATCTAAAGTAGGCCATTTTTTTGTTCATTATTTCCAAATAATATTTTTCTAATGATGAATGAAAATTGAATCCAATAATAGATTAATTCATGAGTTGATCATGATGTGGGTGTGAATTTATTTGAAATAGTTTTAGGGATATTTTTATTATTGTTTATCATTGATCTTAATTCAATATTATAACTATAATGAATTTATGCTATGTGGAATAAAGGATGAGTTTCATTCCTCATCTTTTTTCTTCATTTCTCCACTATTTTATTAAAAATTATTTGTTTATTGGTTGGTGGATTAATGAATACATGGTATTTTATCATTATGTGACCATTATTCATCAAAATGGATCGAAGGAGTGATAAATAATGATGATGGTGGAAATTTTGTGGGGGAACAAAACCATATTGGATATTCTCATTTATCGTTTTTGAACCACAATGATGGAATAGTGTGATGTTAGTTTTTATTTGAGTTGATCAATGGATGGATTACAGTGAGCAGTGATGGTGAGGCCCTATAAAATCTAGATACTTTTTTTCTAGCATGATTGATAACTAGATTGATAGTTTTTTATGTTAATCTACATGAAAAATAAAGATCAATGGGTATTTGGAGAATCCCATATTACATGGTGTATAGTCTGAATAATAAACATGGTGTGGGGTCCCAAGATACGATGATAGGGTTTACACATAAAATGAAAAATTAAACAATTTGTGACACATGTTAAGCATGTGAAGCATCGTGTGACCTAGTGAGGAAATATCATCATGTACCCTAAATGGTACCTAGGAATATACAAGACTATGAAAACAAGTAGGGGTAGAGTACTATGGAATAACTCTTTTCTTGGACATGAACTGGTACACAATCATGAACATTGTATATGGGCATGGCCAAATATACATTGGCATAATAAAGAGGTAATCTAGTTCCTTCTTGACCTATAATAATTATGTATTGCAAGGAAACATCATGTATATTGAGGTGTATATTTTTTGAGGGAAGTGGAGACATGTCGAAACCCATGGAATATATGACATGTCGTGTACTACCTATACACACTATGTGCATCATTAAAGAAAAGTTAGAGTAATCTATCTCTTTATTATATACTAGGTTTAGTTTATTATGATCCCTTAGTCTATCCCCGTGAGTTTATAGAGTGGAATTACTTCCACAGTATAAGATTATGAAAACCTCTATGAGTTATCTTTCAATTAGATTTTTTTTAACCCTCCATGGTTATAGGGGTGATATACACTATCATATATTCTATCCTAGGTTTGTGTGTGGTATTTGAATGACCAACATGTATAGGGAATCAATCTCATCTCATGAAGATTGATCATGGTGGGTTGGTGGAATACCTTAGTGGTCTTCGGGGTAAATATCTATCTATGAAATGAGATCATCAAAGAAACAATGAGTACATATTTAGTGAGACCTAATGAGCATGACCTCTCAGATGAGTTCCATTAGTGATTTCATGGTTCATCGAGTGGATTATACTGGATTAGCATTACCTTAGTTTCTCAACTATAATCATTTACTTGAAATATTGGTGGATAGATATCTTAATAATTATTATCCATTATGAGTATGTTTGGGGTGTTTGTGGTTAATGTTATGTCTCAAATCTTGATTGAAATACCATTGTATTGATGATATGACTACTCCTAATGATTTATGTTTGGTTATTTCATGGATAAAACTAGGTATTTATTTAGTCATCTTTATATGGGATCTTCTATCAAATATCATGTTGTTTGTAAATGATGGACCTTTTGATGGAGTCCTAAGAGGAAGTGGAATATGAAGATCATAGTTATGTTCTAGGAATACTGAGGTTCATACCAATGTTACATTCAATAATAGTCTTTTTTTTAATATCATGATGGTATTGGTTTCCAATTTGGGTGAGATTTTATTTTTCCCCTTATTCATTTAAATACTTTTCAATACTCTTACTATAGGATTTAGATGTATGTGTGAATTAGTATCAATTGTATATTTTTTCATAATTGCATGGTCTTAGATATGTATGTGTGTGTGTCTTAATAAATTTCTTTATATAAATTCATCTTATACGTTTGATATTCACAATAGACATTGGTTTCATATCATTTGCCTATTTCAGGTGAGCATGGGATTTACACCCTCAGATTACAGCCAGCCAGGTGGGCCTCAGTGGGTTAGGTCATGAAACAATTGTATTAGAGTAGTCGATTCTACCTTAGGACCAATGGTTTGAGTTTTTTATAATTGTGAATATATTCTTATAATTTAGGGTGACAATGATAAAGTGTTTCATGTTTATATTTTTGTATAGGAACTCCTGTGTTTCACTAGAAGCCGATGTATCCACTCAATAGGACTTTTATAACCTTATTTTTGGTTCTCTAAATGTAGGAATTGGATGTAGGTTAAACATTGGTATATGGATCATATACTTCTGGGTTGTGGTTCTCATGTCCTTCTAGAGTTAGATCTCCATATACACTCATTGTCTGTTGTCCATCTTATTTATATCTAGATACCTCTACAAAGAAAACCATCCATGATTCCACTACTGTATAATTAGAATAATCCACTGAGTAATGAGGGTTCACTACAAGGTCCATTATGTGAGGTTTTAACAATATGTGTTTTTCTATTTATACTACCACCCATTAAGTAGTAGTTTGTGTTGACAGTACCAACTATGGATGTGTATAGGATGAGTACACACTATGTGTTTAATAGGTTGAATCATCCCATGTTTTGGTTATACTAGACCACTTGGTATTTGAGAACGCGATTTAGGTTGACACATAAGTTCTAAACCCTGTGAGGACACATAAAGATCATATGGTGGTCAATAAATTATTTTTAAGGGCATCAATAGGATAGGTTAGAGTCTGGGGACACAGTCACAAGATTTACTACCCTCTTCTTTTCATATTTCCGTCATCTCTTAAGGGAGAAGTTCAATATATACATGTTGTTATTGTTGTCCATTAAAGAAATTATATATTTTCATCTTAGTATGATGATCATGGGAGATTATTTAGTGAGGTTCATTGACCTCTCACAATAATCTATGGATATCATTCAAGATTTGTTCTTTAGTGTACAGACTTTTGAGTGGGGCTTACTGTGAGATATTATGGTTGATATGATATAACTTTTAATTATCAACAATGATGGATTTTACTAGAGATCCTTAGTTGTGGTGGTATTTATGTAATAGAAAACAATTGTACTTGATGATTGTAGTAAGAACACATGAGTCGAGGAAATGAAATCTGGTAGTGAATGACATTCACAATGAACTATGACTAAAAAACACTATAGTTTGTGATCCATTGATAAAGGTTCTAATGCTAAAGGATATCATGATGGGTCGATCCATCCTGGAGAGAAAAAATAATTATTTTTTTGATATCCATAGACATCTTTCAATGGATTGTATAACTCATTAGGCTGTAGATAGAGTGATGTTCTATAGACCTCATAGATAGAGACAATGGAAGGAGCAGAGAGGTCCACATGGTGGAAGATGTATAATATAAGAGGGAAGAGTAGAATGAGGTGTAATTTGGTTCCACCTATTTCCACAACCCCCCATGTGGTCCACGCCTGGAAAATGGAGCTAATAGTCAAAGACATGGACAATTGTATGAATGTAAGGCCTATAACACTGAGGATCCAAGGATGATTGGATTTATGATCCATGTCTTCTATACATTATCTATTGTTCTAATAGAAATGATTTATATATGCACATTTCAATCACTTATCTTGAATAAGAATTAAAGATTCTATTTGAGAATATATTTCAACCCTAATGCTTGGAGACTCCTACCAGGCGTGACTCTGTGATCACACACTTCTACTGACAATGTGACCTGACTCAGGGATTTGAGATATACTTATGGGACTCATCGATCACACACTTCTGCAATGAGGAATTATGACCTTATCTTGGGTATAGATTGGATACACATTTTTCAATCCCATATTGACTATTTTAGGTTTCATATTTGGTGTATCTATGATGATGGATTGAGTTTTTTTAGTGGTTAAGAAGGAAAAATAGAAAAAACATACATAATAGGATAAAACTAATTAATCACCAGTTGGATGGTAATATCCTTAGAGTAGTGGATTCTATGGGCATATATCATCCTATAGTGGTGGTGTTTTATAAATAATTCATTCGTGAGGATCCTCCATGAATACCTCCCCATCGAGAGATAGACTTATTCATTGACATGAACCCAAGTATTGGCCTAATATCTACACTATTATATTGGATATCTCACATAGATATCCAAGATATGAATGATCATTTGGACAACTATCAAAGTAATGGATTTGTTAGACTCAGTGTTCCACCCAAGGTATCCCTACTGTTGTTTTCCAAGAAGGTGGATGTGAACTAGAGGTTATGTGTTGATTACCATCACTTGAACTAGGTGGTCATTAATTATATGTTTCAAATACCATAGAATAATGTAATATATGACCCATTGAGAGGCTGAAGATGGTTCCCAAAGATCAAACTCAGATCAAGTTACCTGTAGCTTTGGTTATGGGATGTTGATATACCAATGACGGGATTATAATTTCTCTACGCTCACTATGGTTACTTTTCGATTTATTTATGAATGAAGAAAAATTCAAAATTGATCATGTGACTCATGTTCTGGATCAATAATCAATTATTAGAATAGTTTGTAGTGGAATTCATCAAAGACACTCTAATATAATCGATGTCCAAGGGGGAGCATGTGATAAACATCAGGATGGACATGGGGATACTTTGAGTGTACCAAATTCATGTTAATCTCTAAATGTGATAGTTTTAGAGTAAGGATATCGAATTTTGGGGCATTTTATCTCATTAGTGTGTGTAATATTAGACTAAAAAATGGTTGAGATAGTGTTATCTTATATGATACCCATTAGCATGATGGAGTAGTGAAACATCCTTGAGTTAGTAGGGTAATATATGATATTAAGGCCTGATTTCTATTTGATATCGACACAATTGAATACTTTGACATTTAAGGGGGAACCATTCATTAGTATGGATAGGTTTTAGTTGGATTTTCTAGAGTTGCAGAAGAGGTTTATGAGAACTCCCATTTTTTTATTTCCAAAGGAGGGTATCGAGTACTTAGTGTTACATAATGCCTCATGGAAGGGGCATAGATGTGTCCTGGTGTAGATGAAGGAATAAATTTTTTAGGGATCTCATTAGTTAATACCACATTATTAGAATTACATGACCCATGATCATTAGATGGAATTTGGGGTCTTTTCACTAAATATGTCGTGGCAGTGCCTATGAGTAAGTGATTTATCATCACTTTTTACTCTAACGATCTAATGTATATAGAATCTCAGATTAATCCTAAATTGAGATAGAATATTTTGCTAGATTATTTCATGATTTCATCTTTGAAATAGTTTATAATAAAAATATATAAAATTGATGGAATATTCCCATCAGTGTGAGATCTTGTTCATAGGTTTTTACCAAGATTTCAGAGTATTTATCCTTATTGCAGTTGTCTTTAATGGATGAGAATTGTGTAGCTTCTTGTACTTGATGTTTGTTACCTCACTAATTCTATATAATTTTAGGAAATATCTTCATGGACATACCTACTATTAGACCTTTCAAATTTATATATTCACATTATATGATTCTAATGTATTTTTTTTAATATGGGGAGCATGTCATTCCTTTCATAGGACGGACTATTGTAATTATAAAATTATGGTAGGTTGTCTTGAGGGAGGTTCATACCTCCCCCATTGAAGTACATACCGGTGTGTTGAATATGTACTAGGACCTTTGATTTTATTTTGGGTGATCATGTATGGTAAATTTTGTTGAAGTGTATGTCTTACATTTTCTCATCTTTCTGAATGTGAAGGATGAGCACCAGGTTCTAGTGGGATTAGCTCAACCCCATGTGGCGCCAGAGTGGAAGTGGAATGGTATATATATATATATACATCATGATGACGTTACCATAGACGTATATAGTTTATGATATAATTCTGGTTATTTTAGACTGACTCACCAAGTCTTCCTATTTCCTAGGTATTTGAGAACATACTTCCTAAGAGTTCGTAGGATGTCTCTACATATAAGCAATATTCTAGCTTCATGGGGTTCCCTAGATGATTATTTAAGGACATGATTTGTGATTTAATTCACAATAATGGAGAGTATTAGAAGATGCCTTTGGAGTTATATTATGTTTGACCCCCCACCACAGAAAAATGTATAGACTACATGGACTATTTAGGTTATAGAGGAAATGTTTCTAGCTTACATGATGGATTTGGAAATATTTTAGAGGATAAACTATCCTTGGATGACTTTATATCGAAAAATAGTTACCATTCCTCTATTAATATATTACCATTTGAGGCCTTTAATGGTTGACTATGATGGAAACCATTATATTGGTTTGATCCATGTGAGTCGGCACTTATGGAAAGATATTTGGTGTGATATATAATAGAGAGGGTGGAGATAATCTTGTATAATTTGAGGACTAACCAAATCCTTCATATGTTTTATTCATACTAACAGTTGAGGAATTTGGAGTTTGAGTAGGGAATAATGTGTTCCTAATAGTCACATGTTGATGTTGATTATGGATATTTGGTAAGATTGGAAATTTATCTCTATGATCCATTATACATTTCTATATACATACTAGGTTCATAGAGGTGGTTTATCAGTTGGGCCTACCAAAATAGTTAGAGCAGCAACAGAATAACTTCAATGTGTCATGGATGAAGAGGTATGTGTGTGACCCATCAAATGATATATAAGGGGGTGCAAAGAGTATCAAGGCTGAATCTACCATTTCAGAATACCCAGTGGAGATCAAGGATAAGTATTAGAATATATTCCTTGGATGATTGATTTCCTTAGTGTATGTCTAGTGGAATTATGAAAATCATAAGGTGGTCACCTAGGAATTGGAGACCTAGATTCATGTTTAGTCCCCACACCTTTTTTAGTAAACTTTTATTCTATTTAGTTTGAAAATACATATGGTGGAGAGAAAATAATGTCTTTAAAATTTATATTTAATGCTTTAGAATAAATGTAATTGTATTTTTGAGCCATGTGTTAATATGAAATGAGAATATGAGGCCCTAAGAGGCTTGGTATTTTTATTATATAAATATTAAAAATATAAATATGATATGCATTGATTTCATGAAATAGTGTAATAACTATCAATCATGTTCTTGGATGGGATATTTGAGATTAGTGATGAATATAGAATATTAGTTTTACCCAATGTGAGGCAAAACCATTTTTTATGTCCGATGTTTTGATAATGTGTAGTCACAATCACAAATCATATAATTAAATTATTCATTAATTTAATTAGTTATTTTGAAATTGAGTGACCTTGTATCCTCTATAATTTTTTAGTTATGGACAATATTTTTGCTTCACTACATAACATTGTGGCTGACAGGATCTGTTCGATGAGAGCTTAGAATGACACAATGGATCAAAGATCATTTTTTCAAATGGTATTTGATGTTCTCACCAATGAAAATAGTGTGGGTTCATTCATCAACAATATATCCAACTTGATGTAGGGAATTCGTTTCATGGTTTATTTTTCAATTATTTTTTTCTATGAAGAACATGAATAGAATTAACTTACAGATTTATTCATGGATCAATTGTGTTTTTATTGTGTGTTTAATTACCATGTATTTTGGTAAATTATTATTATTTTTTATCATTTCTCTTCATTCATTGGTATAACATAAAATAATTGAATAATTCCCAAAAAACATCCAATTTTTATTCATCATCTTGTGATTACTAAATTTCATCCATGTCTCTTTTCACATTTATCGGCATCGATTTATTTGGTTGGTGGTTCGATGAATAGTTGTTATTTGATCATTGAATTACCTTTATTCAGTGAAATGGATTAATATCATAGATATGATTCATGATCAATAGAGATATCAATGTGTGAATATGTTGTTAGAAATAAAATTAAGAAGGAGATTAGATTGGAGATCCTAGTCCATCTGGTTTGACATACAGAGATGGCATGGTGCGATTATAGTTGTTATTTGAGCAGATAGAAGGCGGAATTCTGGTGAGATGTGATGATGATGGCCATTCAAATCCATATTAATATTCTTTTCATGAATGGTTGGATTTATAATTATGGATATAATAGATTACTCATAAAGGATCTATATGTGTCTATAAAATCCTATAATACATGCACAAGTAGTCTGAAGAAAACATTATGTGTGGGGTCCCTGGATATAGTGGTAGGGTTTACACATAAAACAAAATATCAACTTAACCACGATATATGACACAAGTATTGTGACCTAGTGATATTAGAATAGTTTATACACTAGATAGTATACATTAATGGGTAGAGTATATAGACACAGTTTGGTACTAAGATAGGGTCATGTAGAAGGGCACAACTAAGTACATGGGAAAGGCCAGATGTACACAGTCATGAGAAGGAAACACACAATGTTACTTCATACACTATAGATTCCACGTTTTAATAATGTAAACTCCATGTATAGGGATATTTAAATTACATGTGGGGTGTGGACATACAATCACACCAAGGGACGATGAGTCTAACCATGTACCATCGGTACATGAAATTTACTTCTTTTAAGACATGTTTAGGTCCTATATGTCTTTATTATAGAAAAGGTACAGTTTAATTTGATCCCTTGGTCCATCCCTATGAGGGTAATATATGTAATTATCTATTCGACATAGGATTTTGATCCCCTCTACAGTTTCTCTTTCCGTTGGAGTTCTTAGAATCTCACTATGTGATTTGTTGTGTGATTATTTATCACAACAGCATTCATAAGTGGGGTTTGTATTATCATCTTGGCCACCATGAATAGGGTGTCGATACTCTATCATGAATTTTGATATATTAGGTTTTCTGGTATCCCCACTTAATCTTTGGTGTGATCCCCTATTTTGGAAATGAGATCTTTGGAGATTCATTGAGTAGTTATTTTGCGATACCAAATGAGATTGACCTCTTGGATGAACTCTATTGGTAACTACATGTCTTGAAGAGTGGATTCTTTGGAAAAAAACTAAAATTTTCCTTCATGAAAAATACTATGCATATCAGTATTGGTTGAGACAAATGAATAATATTTCTTTGTTATGGTAATATATGGATTGTTTTTTATTATCGTTATTTCTTATATATTGATTGGCATCCATGATTGTTGATGAGATTACTACTCTAGATGTATTATGTTTTTTATATTGGTGTTTTCTACTATTTATTGTCATAATCACCCCTTAAATAAAATTTCCCACACCTCTCATGTCTTATGTAGACTATAGACCTTTTGACAGAGTACTGGGAGGCCAATTTTTAGGGAGAGTATAGTTTTGGGATTTATAGATTGAGGTTCATATCAGTGTTTCATTTGAAAATAGTCCCCTAATTCGGAGTAGTTTGGACATTATTTTCAATTTTTGTGTGATTTTATGTGGACCATATTATTTCTAATACATTTTAATATTTTGGTTGTTGGTTATATATATATACACTCATTACTATCAGATTTACATTACTTTCAACCACGTATGGTCTTATATGTGATTTTGAGTGTATATTTGCATAGATAGATAAGACTAATGCATTTCATATGTGCGATATGTCTACTCAAACCTAGTATCCATGACCAGTCCTATTAGAGGTGGTCTTAGGGTTTTCAAACTCATTTTACCACCATCTTGGAATTCCATACTGGGTCGGGTCATTGAAAATTAGGTGAAAATTACGCTTTCATTCCATTTCTAATACCACCCTAGTATTTAGACCCCTATATTCAAGTTATGTTTTTTTTAAATTATCAATATTATAAGATACCCATGTACATGAGTTAATTACTCTACATGGAAACCCAATGACCATGATTTGATACTCTCCTCTTGATAAACATTCCAACACTATGGATTTTTCTCACAATAATATCATAAGTTTAACAAATGTCGAAAATATTCCTATGTCACATTTTCATTCCAAATTATTTTGATTCTAACAAAGTGTATTTTCTCAATTGAAAAATTGGTGACACAGACATTATTGTGTAATACACTATATTATCTTCATATAGATGAGATGGGTCCAATTTGAAGATAAATTTTCCTCCATGCTTGAAGATAATAAAATTGTAATATCATGTTCAATATTATTACTCACACACTAATGGATATAGATTCAACAAAATTATGTCAACATAGTGACATTGTGGAAAGAACATCATATTCGTAGTAGTCTGTGAACATAATCAATTACTGGAAAAAAGGGGTGTAAAAAACATAATTTAAATTTTTAAGGATTTTTTGGATGGTCTTTATGCTATTAAAATAACTAAAATTGGTAAAACTAATATTCAAGTTCATAGTTTATTATAAATTCTTTGATTCAACTGGTTGTGGATTCCAAATGGTCTTATGGATAAATCAATATGTCCAATTCAATTTGGAATCAATTTTCATCAAATTATTGTTTGGAAGAATGGTGAAACCAACATGTGTGTAGTGTTATCATGTGTAGATCTTCTCTATGTTATTGTCTCCATTACTTTGTCTATCTATATAATCACACTTCACTCATTTCATATATCCACTAGTGATCTCTTGTTGTGAATGTAGCTCCATTTCCATAAACATTAATCTCTAGTCAGCCTCAGTCATTAAATAGATGCCATTTCCTCCAATCATGGGGACATATATGTGATTATTTTGGAATAAAAAATGAAGTATGTGATAAATTATTCCAACTTATTTTGTACACCATTTTATAGGGCTACATAAACCTTATTTATCCAAGGAATTGAATATTATGGCTTCATAAGCCTAATTAATCCTTCAACATTCCAACTGAAGCATGACTATATCCATGTCTCTCTCATAAGATGTAATTCTCCACATACTAATACATGTGATATACATTACATAGGTATCCTTATTATGTATGACTGTGACTAAGCCTACATGATGATGAATTTTCTTAAGTCACTTACCTTAGCACAACTTCACCAAGCTCTCCTTCCCGAGAGTTACTTAACTTTTCTCTGTTACTTAAGTACAACTTCACCTAATTCACCTATTTAAGATAAATTTAACCAATGAATTTTGCTTGATAATGACTTCACATAGTTCTCTAATACATGGGGGTCCCTTATCCCACATACTCACGTTATGCTAAAACATTTACCTGGTACCCGATTAGGGTGATCCTTTTCACAGGTAACCATGGTATGGTATCCTTTCTCCCATGCCTCCGATAAAATGGAGATCATTTACCAATTATTATCTTACCTAATAGTGACATAACATAGCCCTAATATACGTGGGAGATTCTTCACCCACATTCCCATGTTATGGTATCACTTCCCAAAGGTATCATAATCAGTAGATCGTTTTCCAAGGCACCCACATTAGGTTTTATAACAACCCTGAATTTTATTTCATATATAATCATGATTTCTAACATCAATATTAAATTAAAACAACATAAAGGATCAAGATTTCTAGTCTCGCGCAAAATTAGGAACACTACATAACAACATCACACATTAAATAAAACATATTTATTGAAAACATCATTTACATTACCATAAAATTCATTCATACATTACACTGTATGGGATAGCTTGAGGACATACAAAAGAAAGGGGTGATCTATAAACCCAATATGGGAAACAAATTGCATAAAATGAGGAATAAAGTACATGTTAGAGAATAGGAATATTAATTGATCCTAAAAAGAAAATAAATAATAAGTCCTGATATTTCATGATAATCAATACATAGAAATGTCGAAAAAACTTAAAACATTGAATCATATACATAATTAGAAGCCAAATCAGATGGATGCTTTGTCTTCTCTCCCTCCTTCCCTGGGCATGGTGGTTCCCCTTTGGCCTAGTTCTCTGAATGTGTGATGGGAGTGTGACAAGGTTGTTTCTTCTGCTATTGAAGGGTCTTTGGATTTACCAAAATCTCTATGTAGAGTAGTGGAATATTCCGAGGGGAGGATGGTTTCAAATTCTTTCAAAGATGTGTTTGATGGTGTGAAGGCTATTTCATCAAGCTTCCCAGTAATCCTCTAGTAGAGGTGTCCTGGGGTGTGTGGATCATGTGTAAGTAATTCCTATGTTTGAATTTTTGTCCAAAGAACTGAGGGAGGTAGGGGATTTCCATTAATGGCCTCTGGTGGCTTCTTTTGTGTTGGAAAAACACTCGTTGGTATTTTTTTGATCATTTGTGGACTCTTGGGATTTCTAGCTTGTCATGGCAGTTCTAGTTCTCTCTAGTGTAGCCTTTTGTATTCCACATTTTTTTCATGAAGACTTCATGAAATTATTGACTAGGTAGGGACGACGCTATGGTTCTTAGACATACTCATTATCCCACAGGTCATGGGATATGAATCAAGGGCAGGAATTCATTATGGTGTCAATCTGGTTGAGGCTTCCGGGGTTACCCCCACCTCTCCAAAACCATTCTTTCTAGTAGTCAATGTGTAAGTCATTGGGTTTCATCCTATTCCTTTATGATTATACAAACTACTTTCAATTGATTTAATTCCCTAAGATCTGTGTCCAAATGTATTTTTCTAAGCCTTTTATGGACCAGGTTCTGATCTTGGGTGGTGATGACTTTGTTTGGTGTCCATGGATTATATATCATGCAGTTTCATGGTCATATTCTTTGTGATGTCGCAAAAGGGCTTATTTGGATTTCTACAGGAGGTTTTGTTTAACTTGGTGTTATGCCAATGATCTACTGATCCCAAATCTAGATGTCAATGATTATTCACATTAGGTGACATTGGGGAAGGGGGTGACCTCTAAGGCTATAAATGATGAGTCACATCCATATTCACAAAATATCTCCCTAGTTTAGTATCTGATGGAAAGGGATGAGGAAGAATGTTACTTTGGTGGGAATATATATAATCATATTGTTACAAATGATTCGAACATGCCTCACATGACTGACTTGAAACAATTTTTTTTTCAAGGAGGTGTTAGAGGTGGACCAGGGTTCTGCTATGAATCGTTGGTGGGATCTGTCCCCTAAGCTTTCAGTTGCGGGGTTCTTATCTCTAGAGTATTAAGTGTAAGAGGTAATTTTTTCCTCATCCTATTTTCCTCATGTTAGTGTTTTCAAAGTAGGGAAGGTTCTTGTAGCTTCAAGTCTGAAGTAGAAGATTCCACTATAGGCTTTGGGATGCGGTGGTTCTGATGTTTCGCTGGCACCTGTTGTTAATGGTATTGTCACTAATGAATTCTCAATGTTTTTTCACTTACTCATATCCTATTGGATTTGTTCTCTAAAACCCTATGAATTTTAAGAAACCTTCTAAGGAGGGATGTGTTTTTTCAGTGCTCTCACTGAACAGTTTTACAGTTTTGGGGGCTCCATGTGGTGTTGATGAGTTTCGAGAACTGCTTAGACCTGAGGCGGAATTTTTAAGAAGCTATCCCTTTTATATTTATAGTCTCTTTACACATTACATATCTCGCTCTCACCCTTGATCTAACAATTATTAGTTTATTTCCTCTAATGAGTATATGATCTCTGTTTTGGGATGCATTCCCGCCTATTCCCATCTCTAATGACTTTAGTAATGGTATGGAATGAGAGGGGTGTAGGGGAGAAAGCCATAAGTTACTTCATTCGTAATGAATAATATAATTTAAAATATTCTTCAATTACTCATATATAATCAAAAAATTCTTTAGATCTCCTAAAATTCATGTCTAGTTGGATGCGGTTCCAAGAAACTCTACTTGCTTAATAATGCAATCAGTAAATATAGATCCTCTGGATGCATAATGTTGAGGTGCATCAGGATGAAGTCTCACCTCATCAAATTTCTGTTAAGGTGAATATGGGTGTAGTGGAATTCATTGTGTCTTTCATCTATGATATCTATGAGGTGATTTGAAGGAGGTAGTTGTGGCAGAACATATCCTTATTTTGTACTTGTAATCTATCCAACTATATGGTTGGGGACTTCAACACTATTGAGGATGCTCAGAATAAGAAATGGGGTTTTGATCTCTCTAGTACCACCATTAAAAAGTTCAATTATTTCATAGACACCAATGGGATTCTTGATATGGGGTTCTGAGGTGGTCGTTATACGTGGTGTCACAATAGGAAGGGAAGTATGAGAATTTAGAGTAGAATTGATCAATGCCTTGGTAATATCTAGTGCTGAGATTAATTTCAACATAAATAGGTTAACCATATCCATTGTAATTTATCTGATCATTCCCATATACCGATAAATCTTATTTGTGAGAAAATTGGTTCAGAGCGCTTTATCTACATAAGAAACTAGGTAAATGTTGATGGTTTCAAGCAAATGGCCCAAAACTCTTAGTTGCAATAGACAGACGGGAGTTCCTGGGTCAGTTTAATAAAAAGGATCAAGTGGATTAGGATTAACATTATTGAATGGAATAGAGGAAAAAATAATCAAGACTCCTCCTTGGTGATGTTTCATGTGGATATATTCAGACTTGAACAACATTTTCAACATAACTAGGACTATGATATTTTTACAGTTCTCAATGACATGAAATGCCTTCTTGTTAATAAACTAATGGAGATCAAAAAAAAATGTATAGATAAGAATATTGATCTACCAAGAAAAAGGAGGGTGATCACAATACATCATATTTCTAGTCTGTTTTCATATATAAATAGGTGTTATAGGAGGTGAATATTTGACTTCCAGATGAGAACATTACTAATGATGTTGATACCATTAGCAATATGGCTTTGGAGTTTTTCAAGAACATACTAGTTGAGCAGGATATCAAGGCCAAGGGGAGGGTGGAATCTAATGAGAGAGTTGAACATTTTTGGAAGTGCATTCCCATGATAGCTGTGGAAAGGGATAATGAATTATTTCAGGAACTTCCAGTGGTGGAGGAAATTAACAATGTTGTGGTTAACATGAAAGTGGATTGTGCTCCAAGTTCAGATTGCTTCATGGGTTCTTTCTATGTGGATTTCTATTATATCATTGGGAATCAAGTGAATGAATAAATGTGGTATTTCATTAATGGGGTGCCCTTATGAGGTCTTCATATTACTTGAGAGTTGTTTTGGTTCCAAAAATCAAGTAACTCGAATATATAACCCAGTTTTGTCCTATTTGCCTAAGTAATTGTGTGTATAGAATCCTTTCCATCATTATTATAAAGAGGCTAAAAATATTCATTAAAAGGATTGTATTCATGTAACAACATGCACTAACACAAAAATAGGCCTTAGCGGGGGTCTATTAGTGACGATTTAGTAAACTTCCACAATGTTCTTATCAGAAGGGTTTAGCGGTGGTTTTTTATAAACTACCACTAAACCATGCTTTTTTATAGTGCTGACACTTCCCCCTACCCCCAGACCCTCGTGACCCATGAAGACCTAGCCCATTGCCCCTGATCACGTCTCAACATTCTTGAACCATGCTTGCCACCCCTCAATGCACCTTTAATACCATCAGCGCACCTCGCTAGTCGTAACCTATGCTCTCCACCCCTCACCGCACTTCATCACCCCTCAACGCGCCTTACCTCCCCTATTGGTAATGTTTATTGTTACCTATTTATTTTCTAATATATTATTATTCATATTAAACATTTTTCATGTGATGTATTGGGTAGGATCCTACTGAATCAAAATGTATTCATAACCACTATATATATATATATATCACATTTTTATATTTCAGAAAGTGGGAGTTAGTGATTAGGTTGGGTGTTACAAGAACATTACATGGATCTTGTTGGTGTTTAAAGAATCCTTTTCATAAAAGATGTTTCATGGTATTTTATTTAATGATGTTCATTTATGTATGGAATTATAATCATCATGTAATTGAATTATTAATATTATATGGAGTATATTTTGGTTTCTTAACATATACTCCAAGGATATATGCCAGTAATACCTACCATATGTATGGTTTACACATTTGATTCTTTTTTCCACCTTGCTACCTATTAGAAGTGGGATTCAGTCCTATCACTTGTCTTTAATCTCAATCAAATAGGGGTTCCAATGGGGGTAGATTGTGACATTATCCACAAAATGGGGTCTCACAACACATATAGTGGCCCCTTGAAATCAAAACAAAACAACAGATTTTTCTGAATCATGGGTGGGGAATGAAAAATCAAGTTCATATGAGGAGTGACTTTGAAATATTGTAGGGGTGTAACATAGTTATTCCCTCAATAATGATACTCACCATGGGATATCATAGAACATGTGATATCTTTATAGTATCTGAATAATAATTTTGAATAATCTAAATCATATAAGGCCCTTGAAGATATTTTCATTCTTATCATCTGAATAATATGGATGATTCCATGTCATTGGGTGTCATTACACATGTACCCCTACACATATTTTGTTATAATCCCTTGGGGATAATAATCATACATACATATTAAATCACATCACCATCAGGATAAACAATAAATATTCACATTGTGTCACTCCACCCAACGTGACTATCATGTAGAATGTCCCATGAATCAAATGTATCTCAATGTATGTTTCTCTAATTTTTATCTCAAGAACAAACTCACTACCCATAATAATCACTTCTAAAATGTTTCCAAGTCATTTTTCATTACACATTGTTTCACATACGAACTCTCAATACTGCTAATTCTAAATGGTTAATTAATCATCGTACCCTTTATAGCTCATCTTATCAGATCACAAAGGACCACATCTGATATATTTTTCAATGTTCACTCACCTATAAGGTTATTTCATATCCCTTAATACTTATTCATTTTATTTCTACACACTAATCCAATTAGGTGAACCATTAATAAGTTGTAAACCCATTAGATCAGTTTTCATGAATTTTCTATCCCACAAGAGGTATCACATAATTTACCTCCAGCCAATATTAAAAATGAACATTAAGGTAAAACCATTTTTCAAGGACTAAATCTTATCTAGTTTTTAACTATCAACCAACAAGGTAATCCCACCATCAAATAATAATTTCTTAATTATACACTTAGTAAATTTTTTAACAAAAATAAAACTGACCATCCAATGTCCCTAGCATTTTATCTCATGCTCAGGCACCCATTTAGAGTCCATCACACAAACTAGAAAATGATTCACCAGGAAATGTGATCGTATAATGATCTTAAAATAATCCCACCGTGTATGGAATGCAAATTTCCTTCCTAACAGCCTCTAAATATTTTACAACAAAATTTAAACAGCTTTTAGTCCACGTTTGAGTTTCCCTAACTCGACTACCAATATCTATATGCCACAAAAAATCGAACACAAATTATTCGTGGAGAAAACATTTAACTATCACCTACTAATTATCATTAGATGTTAACCCCTAAATTATAGTAATTTTATTTATCCTCAATCAATAGATATCTCAAAACCTATCAAAATACCAACGTTAGATATTTGGAGTGATATTCCATTAATCAAAAAAAAAGATAATAAATATTTAGGCATTAATGAAGATATCCTACCTTCTAAGAGTCCAAATCAATTAATTACTCATCAACATGACATGAAACAAGATTTTATAAATTTAAAGAATGGGTGTAAAGAAATATTCCCAAAAGAATCACCTTTATTTTTTCCTAGTAATCTAACTAGAAAAGGAAGAGTATTTTCAGAAATCCAAAGTAAAACATAAACAATTTCCATGAATGAATGTGGTGGTAGGAGAAATTGGACCCCCTTCTAGACTATAGTGGATTACCATGTATATTCCATGATCCACCCTAGTGCTCTAAATTATGTTTCAACCCCCATTGATGTTCTGTGATCCACCCCAGATCAGAAAATTTTAATCACATGTTGGGTCACAACATGTTGTTACCCATAACACAACACCATGATACCCCACATGTTCTAAAATTATAAACCCGAGACCATACCCAACTCTTTGAATCCTAATTCGAGGCCACCAATAACCTAAAAAGAAGGAAAAAATTATTAATATACACATTATTTTTATACTACCCCTACTGTATGTTTTTTGGGATTGAATATTTTATATGAATTCAATAATACTGTGGATTTAATAGGTTTTCCCACTTTCTATAATTAAAAGAAAAAATAAATAGATATTGAAATGGTATATTGGAATAAATATTTTTTAGTGTTATTTTAGGATCTATTTTAGGAAATTTAATACACATTATTTCCTTTATATTTGGAATTTAATATTTCATGTGAGTCTGGAAAAATTAATACCTTACTTATAAGCCTTGGATTCATTTACCCTAGCCATGAATCCTTTTATTGGATGATTCCTATCATGTTCTACATCTTGGTTCCCTATGTATTTTCTTATGTAGTGAGTCATGTTTAAGGTAAGAGTTTGATTCATTCTTCTATTTCTAACTTATATTCAATTATTATATGACTTATCAAGAACTTACCTTAGTGATATCAAAGATATGACATCATCAGTTTGGCCATATTTTTTGGTGTAGAACGACATACAAAAAACTACAGGGATGAGATCCTTGTTCTCATCTACTTTTATGGGTCATTTTTTTCATGATTTGTTATTCTAGTGGGTGGTATTATTATATAACATATTTATTTATATAGGAAAACCTTATTTACCATATTTAAATAGATTTTCAACTATTATATATGAATTTTATTCCCTATTTAGTAATAGTTATGTGTTTTAACTTTTTTAATGTTATGTAGGAACATTGTGATAGACATGGATAAAAGAAGGATCACATTACCGAGCAACACTTCTAAGTATGTTAACTGTTTGAATTAGTTTTTAGATTTTGTAATTTTCAATCAATCTGATGAAGTGAAAATAATATGAACTTGTCCTGAATGTAAATTTAGAATATGGTTGAAGAGAGATGAATTTTATGAATACTTAATATTGAAGCAATTCCCCACTAAATATTTGTGTTGGATTTGGCAAGTAGATTTGAACATTACCGAAAGCATGAGCACTGTTTCCAATCCACAAAATGTCCTCCAAACATGATCCACAATGGAAAATGAAATTCAAAACCATCTAAATGATGTATTAGACACTACAAGGGACCACCATCAACATCAAAACATGTTAGATCGTGATTTTAACATATCATGGGATCCTCCTCTTGATTCTGTGGATACTAATGTAAGTGAAAAATTCACTAAAAAAAATTTGATTCATGATTTAGTTGATGATGGAAATCTAGATTTGTATAGTGGATTTTTGAAATACTCAATTTTTTTTATGATGAATTTGTAGCACATCAAATGTCTTTGATAAATTATAAATAAGGTAATGTCCATGATATTGGAATTGTTGTGTCATGTATTTCCTGAAGAAAACATCCCTGAGTAATTTTATGATATGAAAAAAGTTGCTAACATGCTTGTTCTGATTTATAAAAAAAATACATGTATTGTCCAATGATTGTATACTTTATAGGAGAGATGATTCAACTAGGTAGGATTGTAAAAAATGTTCTCCTTCTAGATGGTTACAACATGATCTAGGAATATATATTTCATACAGTCGATCGAGATGTGGGATTGAAAACAAAGAATAGGGGTATATTTTCATTTTCTGAAGTGGCATACTATGGAAAGCTGACTAATATTATTTATTTAAAATACCATGGGATTTTTTCAATTGTTTTATTCAAATGAAACTAGGTTTAAATTACAATATGTGTTATAAGATATTCTATGAAATTTATTTCTATGAACATCTCTCTCCTGATGGATGTTGGTGATCATGAACTACATGATCCTTATATCTTATCATCACAAGAAAAAATGGTATATTATGTAAATGATAATGTGGATAAAGGGTGTGGTATAGTTGCTCACGTAAAACAATGAGATTTGTATGATATGGGAGATGTGGTAGAAGATTTGACCTCTAAAATAGAATCTCTTCAATAATAAGAAGAAGAAATATTTTTCCATAATGATATTGAAAATATTATTTTATTAAGGATGAATAAATTAGATAAAGTAACAAAGAAAAATCCTTACATGATTGAAGGGGAAAATCATTGTATTTACAGTTTCACATTTATTTTTGCATTCAATTATTTCAAAAAAATTATACAGAAAAAAATCATAAATGATAATAGATGCTTAGTACTAACAAAAAATATACATAACAATGATAATGAATGACTACACAAATGAAATAATTTAATGTGAAAATAAATGTGCAACTGTACATACACAGATTTTCCCCTTCAATCATGTTGGTTTCTTGCTCTGTTACATTATCCACTATATTCATCCTTACTAAAATAATATTTTCAATATCATAATGGACAAATAATTATTCTTCTTATTGTTGATGAGATTCAATTTTAGGGGTCAAATCTTCCACTTCATCACTCATATCATTCAAATCACATTGTATTATGTTAGAATCTATTCCACAACCATCATCCACAACATCATTCACATAATATACCATTTTTTCTAGTGATGATAAGATATATGGATCATGATGTTCATGACCACCAACATCCATCAAGAGAGAGAAGTTCATAGAAGTAAATTTCTAGGAATCTATTTTAACACATCTGATAATATCAACCTAGTTGTGTTTGAATGAAAAAACTGAAAAATGTTCATGGTAGTTTATTTCAATAATCTCAATCAGATTTCCATAGTATGTAACTTTAGAATATTTAAAAATACCTCTATTATTTGATTTCAATCCCTCTTATCGATCAACTCTATGAAATCTAAATCCATTAACATTGTAAGCATCAAACTATCTAACTTTTTTTAGAGGACCTCAAGAAATAATCTTTAAACATTTAGACAACTCTAATCGAGTATTAGTATTAATGATCTAAAAAAGAAATATAAATTATTATATTTACAAAATATATGTTTTAACCTTATATATGTATTTATTAAAATATTTAGGAACATAAACAGCGTGAAAACCATTCTACAACCTCTTGATTAACTACTCTTGTTATATCTTTCTCATTTCGTGTTTGTCCTCTCATTATTCTCATTATTTGTATCCTCAACTCTCAATAAATGGAGCTGTAATTTCACTATTCAGAAAAACATATCTATGTGATGGTAATAATTCCATTTCTGTCAGTGTCACATTAGAGTTCCTCCAAACTAATCGTCCAATAGTAGAAAACATATTTTATTTCTCATGTATTTAATATTCATTTGATGTGTCATCAACACGTAAAACTTGATTAAATCATTTCTCAATATCATCCAAGTGTCTAGGAGAAAAGGTAAGACACCTCTTAGCAAAATACACTTCAGCAATAGAGCCTTCAGTTTGAGCTGTATTTATCACATATGATTTCATATTCCAAAGATATATGTTAAATAAAATAAAAAAAACATAGTTATGAATATATTTAAGTTCCCAAAATTGTTTACATAACTAAAAAAACATATAAATAATGTACCACCCAATTGGATACATCCATCGATATTGAACGGGGCCTCCAAATTTAGCTTCCTCTACCAAATGCACAGTTAAATGCATCATGATAGTGAAAAATGATGGAGGAATGATCATCTCCATTGAAAACAATTGTCAATAAAAACCCCTCCTGAAGGTTGTCAAACTGAAATGGATGTATATATTTCTCAATAATGGTCATCATTAAAGAAACATGCATTTTGAATATTGTTTTAGAATAAGAATCAAATGTATCAACACAATTACTGCAATATTCCTCTAATTATTCAATTAAAGGCTGCAAGTATACATCAATATCATTTCCAGGCATTTGGTTTCCACTAATAATCATAGAAATGATAAAATACATTTTTTCATACACATCCATGGAGGCAGATTGTAAGGGATCAAAACAACTGACCAAATGCTATAACAGGTACTCAAAGTCCCAAATGGGTTGAATCCATCGGTAGCCAATCCCAATCGAAAATTACTTGGATCAGCTGAGAAATATGGATGTAATGAATCGAATTTTGTCCCTGGTTGTGAGTCTCAAGGATGTCTTATTAACCCATCATTGTTATTATCTACATAATGCCACATCATGTCCTCTAAAATAAGTTAGAAAGTTCAATGCTTAAAACGTGAATGTATTTAGAATTCGTATAGTCGACTGAGAAAAGGGTTTGAAAACAAATAATAGTGGAATATTTAAATTTTTTAAGATGAATACTATGGAATAATAATTGATATTATTGAATTAAACTACCACATGATTTTTTTCAGTTGATTTATTCAAATGAAACAAGGTCGATATTATCATATATGTAAAAATAGATTTCTTGAAAATTACATCTATGAAATTCTCTCACTTGGTGGATTTTGGTGATAAGGAACTACATAACCGATATATCTTATCAATAAAATTAAAAAATGGTATATTATGTGAATGACGTTGTGGATGAAGGGTGTGGTATAGTTTCTCACTTAAAAATAAGAGATTTGTATGATATGGGTGATGAAGTGAAAGATTTGACCTCTAAAATTGAATATCACCAACAATAAGAAGAAGAATTATTTTTTCCTTCGTGATATTGAAAATATTATTATAGTAAGGATTAATAATGTGGGAAAAGTAACAGAGTAGGAAACTGACCTAATTGAAGCGGAAAATCATTTGATGTACAGTTACGCATTTATTTTCAAATTCACTTATTTCATTTGTGTAGTCATTCATTATCATTGTAATGAATATATTTTTTTAGTACTATACATCTATTATCATTTTAATTTTTTTTTAATGTTTTTGAAATATATGTTCTAAACTTAATTTTATTTTATTACATTATAGTAATGCGAAGGAGGAAGTGATAAATTATTTCATTTACCGCTATAACAGATGATGATCCATCTGTCTTCCTCTCTACGGAATCTAAACCACCATACACTCACCCCCCAGTACCATCTCTCACACCCTCTATGAGCATCCCTTTAGAATCTCAGTCGTCGACTCCCCCTTCATAAGCCTCAACAGTTGGGTGTGCAACATCGAGTTCTTCACGAGTATACTAGACGGTGGCAGTTATAGGTACATATTTTAATATGAATATATTTACTGAACATTTTTTATACTAACTGTTTTTCCATTAATGATGAAAACAATAAAAGTTTGGAGGAAAATATAAAAAGATCTGATGTATGTAATATGACCATAGAGAGGATCATTGTCTCATTTAATTCATATGGGGTCCCCACGGATAACGCCAAAGGATTACATGGAAAAATTCTAAGACAGATAGCTACAGAGAACATTACCCTTCCTATTTCGTGTGATGATTGGAGAGATATTCCTTCAAGTTGGAAAAATGATGTTTTTATTCCAAAATAAAGGAAATTTTAATATATTATGGTGCATCTAAATTTCCTGTTATTATATTTTTAAAATGGGTTTCTGTGTATTGATGTTTTTACACTTTACGTTTGCTGATGTGATAGCACGGAAGTGGAAATTGAAAAATCTGGGTAATAAAGGGAAAGACATTAAATTGAGATTGCGGAGTGATGTCAATGATACTTCCTTGACCATCCAACAGATGTGTGACAAGATTCCCTATGGGGTACCCAAATAGAAATGGAATGTTTTTGTTGATATACATCATGATGGGAATAATATGTTATTTAAATATATATTATTATATTAATCACATTTTACATTTATACGTGTATATTAATGGAATAGGAAATTGAATAAATTAATATAAAATTTCATTTTATTTATTTTAGGTTCTTTCAAGAAAGAATTCATCAAGACATGCTATGAAAGTTATCCCACACACTACAAGATGGAAAATCTTTTCTAGAAGTCGATCGACTCTGTTAATCTTTTCATTGGTTTTAATATTTATAAGACAATATTATCAACTTAATATATTAAAACATTTAATTTATTTTTGTTCAATTTAGTCATATATTTTAGGGTATGAATCATCCCAAATTGAAGTGTGGTTGGATGTTCACAAAAAATTTGATGGAAGTTTTGTTAATTAGCCTACCAATGATGTTGGTGTATGGACTCATTTCTTCATTATAATAACTTATTATTAATTGTTACTATTTTAATATATATTGTTTCTAATATATATGATATTATATTTATATATAAAACTTAATGAATGATGGGATGTCAATCTCTCGCAATCCTACTCAGTCTCCCAGGATGACCTGATTTGCTGATATCATTGGGAAGGAGCCTATAAGTATAGTTCGGAGGATGGGTTTGAGACTCGTACTATCTGAGGTCTTTGATAGGACACCGGGGATTGCGTCTGCATATACACATGGTTGTAGTCATCCAATGCCCAGAGATTCTCGGAGAGATATTTCTTCTCTACAAAACAAAGTTCAAGACCATGGGGCTCAGATTTCCGCTTTGCAAAAAGAGTTGATTGATTTATATAAAAAGATTACCAGATCTACCCCCGGTGCTGTTGCATCGACTGGTGGTGAGTAGGTAAGTCACAAAAATTCAAAATCATTTTGTATTCAAACTTTTATTGGTTTTTAGTTTAAATATAAAAATAAAACACTATTAAATTTTCAATATAATGATCTTAAAAGTGGTAGTCGGAAGTAGAGATGGATGTGGAGAGGGTGATGAGTTGTGTTCATCATCGAGCCATGATAGGTTTTATTGATGATATGTTGGAAAAATATGGTAATAGTTGGTTTGTATATGTATTATGTGTGGAACATGGTTTCCACCAAACATTTTCATGACCTTATATTTTCTTGATTGCTCATGTTTCTTTTTATGTATTTTATTAAGGTTAGTATGGAGGAATCGAGAGGTAAGATACAACAATGACTCATATGAATTGATATCATAGAGGTTATACCCATTTTATCATGTATTTGGTGTCTCTTCTTGATTTTTCCATGCAGTGTTGGAGTAGTTTTTTTAGTGTTTCTCTTTATTTTGGAGTTATTCTGTTTTTGAGCTAAATCATTGTGTGGTTTGCATCATAAAGATAATATAAATCTAATATGGATTTTTTTATGTATCATGTACCTTCTCCAATATTATAGAATCTATATGGTAGAACGCACTATGTTGTTTTGGAAATAGTCTTTAATAGCACGTTATAATGTAGAGCTATTCATACATCCATGGTTTTTCATGTTTCATCATCATTACATTGTGTTATAAGGTGTGACACCATAACATAGTAATTCTGATCCTTCATATAAATTTCTAAACCATGTTTGTATAATTTATTTATCAGAAATATCTCAAAATACATGGGTGACATGTATTCTATTTTAAGAGGTATTTCACACCAATAATTTAGGTTCTTGATCCTGAACATCTATATATATATAATCTCTAATTTTAAGTGATTTTACATTTATCTCCTATGTTTTCATTCCATGTTCTTCATTGTAGGGATGTAGTGGCTAAGGATATCGATGGTTTGGTTATTTTTAAAGATATATATTGATATGGTCACTATTTTAGTGGTTTGTCGATTTGAAAACATGAATTATAGTTCTTAGCGGTGGTTTTCCACTTGCCTCATCTTCACAAAAAAATGGAATTATTTGTTTGAGATAGGGTATCCTAGTTTATTTCTTTGAATGTGAATATATTGGAACATCATGATTTTATTATACATTTTACAAATAGTATGGGTTTTCATAAGAAGATAAATAATTGGTTTTACAGGATCATTTCAAAACAGGGGGAAATAATAGGTTTTTACTATATTCATGAAATTATATATTATGGTACTTATTATCGTTGTTTCTAAAAAGTGATGTTTCTTGGGGACATTTTTCACTTTGAATTTGCTGATTTTTTAGCGTATTGTTTTGATTGTGTGATTGAGATAACCATTTGGGAAAAATTATTGTAATTTAAATTTAATCAATGAACTTGTTTCTAAGAGAAATAATAAATTTATTGATAATACCCATGATAAAAATATTTGTTATTTTGAAATCCCTAAAATAGAAATTTTGGTAATTTTGGAAACTGCTATATGTTGATCTGTGATGATTGGATTGTTTCATTATCTTTTGTTATGTGTGTGGAATATTATATGGAATTTAAAACTAATGAGGGTGATCATATTAAATGTATAATGTGCTAGTAGTTATGCTATGGTGAGTTAATAAGGGTTGTGATGAGGGAAGTTGTATACTAAATTTCATGAGGATGTTATTGTGTGGTTATTGTTATGAGGTGGTGATAGTGAAATTCATGGTTTTTGGAGAGGTAATTCCATTTGGTTTTTTCATTTAGGTTAATTATGGGATAGATTTTTTTTTCTTTTGGAAAGGCTGTTTTAGTTTCCTAGTCCTCTAGAGAATGGATTTTAAATGTCGAAAATGAAATTTCATGTGTAAAATCTTCTATTTTTTTTAGGTCACTGATACAGGGGCTGTAGAATATACCATTTTTTATAAAGTTGTCTTTTGCGGTGGTTAAGACCACTACAAAATATCTTTCTTTTTCTATCCTTGGCATCAAAAATCGCCACTAGAGACAATAATTTAGTGGTGTTTTTAACCGCATCCATATAGTTTTCATCTCCCATTATCATCTCTCGGTGGTTATTTTGTTTTCAGCAGCAGTTTTCTTTGTATAAAAATATTTATTTTTTAGACGCAGTTTAAACCGCTGCCAAAAAAATATGCCCAACTAAGATAAACCACCGAAAAACAAAGGAAAACTACATCAAAATACATCCACTATGATGATTACCATAAACCACAATATAATCAATGAAACTTCCATTAAATGTTTGCTGACACACAATTTATCAGATGTTTTTTGAAACCGCCATATAAGCTTAGAGCAGTGGTTTAAACCACTATCAAACATCTGTTTTCATATATTAGTGGTTTCATTCTCGGAATGGGAATTTAATGTGATGTGGGGATTTCCCTGTAAATGGTGGAGGAAATCAATAAAATGTTTTTGGAATCCAATATCATTATTAAATAGTACATGGTAAATGATTATGAAAAACTCAATTGGGGATACATGGTGCTTTGGTTATTGGGATTGAGCATGTGATTTGGTCTTTATGTGCTTTGCCTCTCTGTGGATATCCATTTGCTTAATTGGAAACAATTTTGGTATCTTCAAAATAGTTCTAGGCCTAAGGTAGGGAGATCCTCTTTCCCATAATATTTTCATTATGGAAGAGGATTTGCTCTTGAGGAATATGAAGTAGCCTATAGAGGTGGGTCATATCATTCACTTCAAGAATAGTGATGGTGACAACATCTATTACCACATTATGGTCACTGAAGATATGTTTTTTTTTCATTAATTGAAGTAAGGGATCTATTAAATCTATGGAAGAATGTGATGGGTTTCTACAGTAATTTAAGTGGTCTACATATTAACTTGTCCACCAGTAAAGTTTACATCTCAAATAAGTGTGATTCTCATTTGTTCAAGGACATCCAATGCAATATGATAATGAATGAAATGAATATTCACTGCTATATTATTTTGGGGGGGGGGGGGGGTAATTTCCAATGGAAGAATCAATTATATCATATTTGATGAGTTATTGGGTAGAATCACAGGTTTCATTTGTGACTTGAAAAAACAACTTCTTATCCTTCGATGGTCATATCATGTAGATCAATAGTGTTTTATCCTCTATTGCAACACATTTACTCTTTATCATCAAAGACCAAAAATGTATAATTGACTTTATTGAAAAAATCATGACTAAGTTCATTTGTGATACTAATTTTATAGCAAAATGTCACTGGGCGCGGTAGAAAAGACTAGAAAAATCAGTGGAAGAAGTGGAAGTTGGTATTTATGATATTTATGATACCATGAAGGCTATAAAAGCACTAGTTTCATGGAATATTGTTTAAGGGAAGTCACATTGGGAAATTTTTATGAAGATAAGGTCGGGGTATAGTTGGAATGGGTGGTCTTCTACTAATAAGAAGTTATCGAAGCTGGATAGACTTATGGTTCATCTATTGGGAACTATGGAAGATAGTGTATGTTGGGTAATGGGGTGTGGTGAGATATGTTACTGGAAGGACAACTAGAGAATCTCCATTATATTTTTTCCCATATGTCCTAAATTGAGTATTTATTTCAATGAAGCCTGTACCTTACTGGTTTTTCTCTAGTAGACTCTGAGTGACTAGAAACGAAATATGTTCAACTATTTTTTGATGTATGAAGATCATTATAGATGCTTGAAGTTCTTTTTAAAATTGGGGAGCATCAATGAAATGAAGGTTTTTGAATTTCTACATGTTAGTTCCAGTTCTATTTACTAGGATTCTATCCTCTGGTGAATATGTATTTTAGCGACACATAATTTCCTTGTTTGTAATTTACATAACAACGCATTACTGATAGATGAGAACTTCCAAAACAAGGGGATTGCACAACTATCTCAATGCTAGTGTTGCGCCAGTCCAAAACAAGAATCATTATTGAATATCTTTTTCAAAAGTGACATTGTGATAATGATATAGACATGAAAGGCTATCAATATTGGATTCTCTAGAGGGGTATATTCAATTGTATATTTTTTATCTATCAGGTTTTAGGTATTAGAAACATGTGGAACTGATACCAGGGTCCAAAGCTAGTTCTTTTCAGTAGTGTGTTCAGTCATTTGGGAGGATCATAATAAAGAAAGAGAAGTTAATGCCTACTCGAGTTCCTTTATTCATGTGAGGGTTAGATCACTAGTGGTTGATCTAGGCGGTATCCTATGTTTGGGGTATGTCTCCTCCTAAATTGGGAAAATTATCCCAAGTGAGGTCTTTATAGCGGAAAGAAATACAACAAACACTAGGGGTTGTGGATTGTTATGAATCCACAAGAATATGAGTTGTAAATTAACGTGGATGGGTCCTATGTACCTTGTCACATAAGAGGAGGGGGCATGTCAGTAGTGGAAGAAGATCAGTTCTGCTAGGGTTTAGTATGTACTATGGGCTAGGTAATTCTCTCCGAGCGAATGTTAGGGTGATACTAAGTGGTCTACAATTGTGCATGTTGTATAACATCAGTAAGAGGGAAGTGGAAACTAATTCTAATGTTGTAGTTGGGATGATGTATTGAAGGTAGAATATTTCTTGGGGGTTGGGTAATATGATCAAGAAAGGGAGGAATCTTCTGGATTGGGGTATGAGGTTTTGGCACATATAGAGAGAAAGAAATTTTGATACTGATACTTTAACCAAAGATTCTAGTCATGATGATTAATTCAAACAATATTTCTATTTTCTATCTTTACCAATGGACTAAAATTCAATTTTTATAGGTGATTCCCTTGTCCTATAGCATTTTAGGACACCTAGACATTTATCCCCCATACTTATTTTAATAAAAATTCCAACATTTAGTAGAAGATAAACATCCAAGACTTCATGGTGGACAAGACACCCTTAAATGAATCAGGTAAACCTCTATCCAACATAATGTATCATGATACTAGATATTACCTATTTAATTGGAGCACTATCACGGTGCAACCTTCATAATCATTTCAATATCATGCTTAAGTGTTCTACATAGATCATATAACATTGATTCATTCAACATAATAATTTATTCAATGATCAAAAAATGTGGAATATATACATTTAAGTACCCAATAAAAAATTATTTTTGGGTAAAGTTGAATACCCTTGATAGAGAAATGGGTAGGTTATTAACTACATGATGATTTTTGCAAGGTAAATCACGGTGAAATATTGACAGCATAAAGACATCATGTATAAATCCATAAAATAGGTTGATGAGAGAGAAATGGGTCTCTCATAAAATGGAAATTAAAAGGGACCTGGAAGGACATTCCCTAACATATGTAATTTTAAATATAAGGTGTAACATAATAAAGAGTCTTGTAGTAATATGAGAAAGTAAAATAACCATTACAAAATTTTGACATGGTAATAGGGGTATGTAAAGGATCGTAGGAGAGTTAAATGAGAGTGAAAGGGGCCCCCATAATTTATAATAATAATTCAATAATTGTTATAGGTTGGAATGTATCCCAATATAATAAAATATAATTTAAAAAGGTATATCATAAATGATATTCTTCATTTAAAGAGGAGAGAGATAATCCCTTATAGAATTTCGGCATAGTAATGGGTGTACATATGGGATTATAAGGGGACATAATGAGAGTGAAAGGTATATATAATCATTTAGACATATAACTAAAAGTAATCGTTTCATGGAACATAATATCCCCATATATGAAAACATAATGTGGGAATCAAAATATAAAATAATTGCTAGAATGGAAATGAGAAGAGAAAAGTCCCTTACAGAATTTTGGGAATTTAATGTCTTAGGTAAGGGCCCAAATTCGAGAAGAATAAAATATACATCATAAAAATAACCTCCATTATATAGTAAGTTAATTATTAAAAATTAGTGTAAACTCAATAAATTGGAATTAAATGGACTAATCTAAATTAAGGTGCTTGAATTCAAAAGAGATACATGGAATCCATTAATTGAATGTTTGAATCCAAAGGCTTTGGAGAGGATTATTAGGAGCATGGGGAACCATTTGAGACATCTAGGGAGTATATGGATGATTTTTGATGATATTAGAGGAGTTATAGTGAAGATAAATTGGAGCTTGGGTGGGTTTATATAGGAAATGAGGGTCATTTATTTGTTTATTTTTGACACTACATAAGAAAATATTAAAAACCACAAACCATACCAAGGATTTTTCAAATGTTTTATTAAAAAAAGGAGTGGAATATATTATTTTATGAGTAAAATGTCCTAATATAATAAAATATGACCTTTTCATATGTGGAGGTGAGTCACACATTCAAGGAAATGAATTTAAAATTATAAAATATATTTTATTTATTGGAGGATTAATAATAGACTTGAAAAATAAATAAAATATACTTTGAGCCACATTATTTCAAATATAAAAAATATATATGGCATAAAAGAATTTTTATTTTATAAATTAGATAATTATTTATCCATTATGATGTCATAAAACACACCGTATATTTATATGGTATTTAATTTTTTCCCTAATATTATAAAATTTCAGGAAATTATGAAAAATTACCCACTAGATAATTTTTCTATCATTATTCCAAAAATAATATTCATTTTACCTAAATAATATTCTAAAAATTTGAATTTTCACTTTTAATATAAAAATTGTCTTTTATTTAAAATTGAAGTGTTTTGACAAAAATTATTTTCAAACAATAATACAAATTATGTTTGACTTCATAAAACATCTATGATAATTTTTATATAATAAATCTAATTTAACAATAATATTTTAATAAAATATCATTTATTTCAATAAACATTAATTTAACAAAATATATTTGATAATTGAATTGGAATATTATCCAAAAATAATACTTACGCTTTAAATGAATTTACAAAGTAAAAATAATTTAAGGAACATATATTCATTATTCAATACAAAAAATAATGTATATATTTTTAATTCTAGGGTCTCGATACATATCCATTTATTACACTGGGAAACACACTTGGATTAATGTGTTTGACATTAGGGCTTTGATGGGGCCGTTTGGGGAACATAGTTTGGGCCATGATCTCGGTGAGCTTGAAATTATCTTGTAAATAGTTTCACTAATGCTTAAGTTGGTTGATATCATCTTGGTCATGGTCTAGGAAAATTTCCAGAAATACTATCTCCCTCGAGAGCCCTGATAAATGGGCTTTATAGGGTAAAATCCTTCTGGTAGAGGCCAGCACATTCTTTGTCTATTTCAAAAGGATTTGTTAAAACCATATATTTATAATATACATGTGATCGATGTTCAACAGCTATATTATCAATGGTAAATATACAAAATGATCATTCAAAATATAATTGGATATAATTAAACAAGTTCCACTATTTTCAATAATGATAAGACCTTTAATTAAATAAAATGAAAAAGTAATTTTATTCCTAAATTTTAATGTCAATAAAACATTCCCCCATTAAGAAAATTTACTCTCAGAATTTCTATTTTACAAACTAATACAAATGATGGTAACTCTACATCATCGACTCCTTTGGTTCCCATATTTATTCTTCAGACTTTTAGTTTTTACACAACACCTTATCGAGGGTAATTTTCATATTTTGTAGAACTTTTTTATCTATGATCTAAGATATTAAATTGATGATGATCAATAAAAATTTCATTCTATAATGGTACCACCTCTGGATTGAGTACATGTGATAGGTATAGTATATACTTTCCCAATAGTGCTATATATAATACATCATGTACTTTATATAGGTTTGGTGGGAGTTCTAGTCGATCGGCCAGAACTCCAATGCGACCAACAATATAAAAAGTAGTGATATACATTGGACTATGTTTTCCCTTATTCCCAAAACTCATCACTCTCTTCAATGTTGATATGTAGAGGAATACCAAGTCTCTAACGTTCAAATCTAGGTCACATATATTATTGTCTACAAAGATCTTTTATCAACTCTAAGAAACTTTGATGTGCTACTGGATGGTCTTAACCTTCTCTACTATTTCTTCATCCCATTTATGTACCTATAAGTTTTCATTCCCCAACTTAATCCCAACATGACGACATTTTACACCTATTCCCATAAAGGGATTCATAAGGGGCCATTTGGATGCTTGGGAGCAAAATGTTGATGTAAGAGAACTCCTCTAAAGGAAGATATTGGTCCAATCCACCAATGAATTCCATTGAGCTAACTGTAAACATGTCCTCATGTGTTTTAGATGGTCCCCTTAGATTTTCCATTATTCTGAGGGTGATAATCCATATTGAAATCCAACTCATTTTTTGAGCATACTAGAGAATTTTCCATAAACATATAGTAGAATCATGGATCTTGATCAGGCACAACTGATAGTGGTAATCCATGTAGCCTTACCACTTTTTTGATGTATGTCAATGCTAGTTGATCCAGTGATAAATCATGTTGAATTTTAAAAAAGTGTGTTGTAATTATAAGATGATCCACACTAACCTAAATAACATTATTTCCTTTGGATATATTTGGTTTTTTGATGACAAATTCCATGGATTTGTCTTCCCATTTCTGTATTGGTATGGGTAATGGTTGCATAATTCCCTTAGAGTTATTCCTTTCATACTCTACATACTTACATAACAGTCAAATTGATGTACATTTTTCTATCTCCATATTTATGTTATCTCATAAATAGTTCTCTCGTAGTTCCCGATACATCATTTTGTTTCCTAGGTGAATAGAGAATGTCAAACTATGTGTATCATCAAGAATTTATTTATTTAACTATGTATTTGATGGAAGAAATAGTCTTGACCCAAATATCACAATTATATATTCAATAACATTAAACTCCAAGTATATCCCTTTTTTAATATTTTCCACTTTCATCTATATTCTCACATCATATATTTGGCCGTCCTTTATCCTTTCTAAAAAGAGATGGTTTAAAAATCATTTGTGAAAGGATTTATGATGTTCCTTTATTTATGATTCCCCATTTCATGTTCTTCATGTATAATAAGATTGGATACTTCTCAATTATAATAAATGATATAATTTTTGGGTCCTTTATATGTAGATCATATTCCATATTTCTCTCTTTTATATGATTGTAGTGGATTGAGTAGACATAATCCTTGATGAGATTTAACCATCTAAATTTGTGAATATTTATCTCGCTATTTGTGAACATATATTTGTGAATTTTTGGATCCGTATATATTTCACACATATCCCCAAAGAGATAATGTGGTCAAATATTAAATTAAAAGATCACTTATATCAAATATAGATCTAGTGTGGGATAGTTTTACTCAAATAATTTTAACTTTCTGGGGGCAAGGGCAATGACTTTGTCATTTTTCATCAATACACATCTTAATCCCTTCTTTGAAGCATCACTGAAAATTATAATAAATTACCCACTTGTGGGTAATGTGGTCACAAGGACAATGATAATACTGAATTTCAACTCCATGAATAATTTTTAACATTCATCATTCTGAGAAAATTTTACTTCGTTATATGTTAGATTGTTTAGAGGGTTTGACAATCATGAGAAATTTCTCACAAATCGATGATAATATCTTGCTAACCTAAGGAAGCTACAGATATCTTCCATATATGTTGGGCTTGGACATCCCTCATTTTATTTTTTCTTATAATGATCCATAGATATTTCAAATCTTGTGATGATTTTCCCAATGAATGATACTTCGTTCAACTAGATCTCACACTTGTTGTACTTTTCATAGAGATTCTCCATTCGAAAGTTATTAAGAACACTGCTTGGATACTCCTCATTCTCCTCTTAGGTTTTGGAGTATATTTGAATATAATATATAAATACTACCATAAATTTGTCAAGTTAATCTCTAATGAATCTATTCATTATGTCTACAGGAAATAGTTGTATCATTTGTGAGTCTAAGTGAAATCACTATGAACTCTTAATTATTATACCTTGTATAAAATTTTGTCGTGTGGATATTCTCCTTCATCTCCCTTATATGGTATATCTTGACTATATATCCACCATGGAAAAGAATTGTTCTCCATGTAATATATCAAAAAAGTCATCAATCTGTGGAAAATGATTCTTGTTCTTTATAATGATCTTTTTTAGCTCATGGAAATCAGTGAAAAGGTTCATTGACCTGTCCTTCTTCATGCAGAAGAGGACTGGTACACCCCATGGTGAAGCACTTATGTATATAAAAAATTTATACATATTCTCCTGTAGTAATTTCATTATCTCCCAATGTTCTAGAGTAACTATTCTATATGGAGTATTGGATATTATAAATTCCCTAGTTATAAGTTCAATAAAAAACCTGACCACTCATCTACGAGAAAGACCAGGACATTCCTTGGGAAACACATTAGTGTATTCCCTCACAATAGGCAATTATTTAATGATTTTTATTTCCTTATACTCGATCATTTTAGCTAAATATAATTTTCCATATGGAAGGGATATCCATGCTTGAGATGATGGTGCTAAAGAATATTCATCATCCTCCATGAACTTGTATAAAAGCGGAGGTCTATTCTTTATTTTGAGAGTGATTTCCCTATCATGTAAATTTATATTGGTTCTATATAAGGAAAGACAATCCATGCCAAAAATTGCATCAAATTACTCCAAGGGAAGTATGATAGGGTTCATCAGGAAGTTCAATACAAGAATTATTATAAAAGATGAGTTATTTACTTCTAATGAAATAATTTAACCATTTTCATCTTTTTACCAACATCTATACTTCCATGATTTGTGGTGGTTTTTGAATAGTTCTACAAATTTTTCATGATATAAAAGAATTTGTAGAATAATGGATAATAACACTACATTTCACTTTTTGATTCATGTTATAATTTATCCAATATAGACTTAGGGATGTGTATTATTTTACAATTAAACATGTATAGGGGAATCCAATGAGAATAAAGTGATAACAAATAAATTAAATTGTTCTCTTTAACTTATGAGTTTTTAGGCTTAAATCCATGTTATCCATGATCTACTTCATAACATATATTATTATGGATATTCTTTCCTTTAATAATGGATTTTAATGAGATTATGAATTTACTAAAGTATATCCCCCAAGAGTGTCAAACTAGGTGCACATTAAGGCCCATTGTTGTGTAATACATTACCCTGAGTCAAGCCCAGAACACCATGTTGGAGTTATTACTCCAGGGTACATCTATGCTAGAATGATTTCCAATTATAGTATCTAGATAGAAATATATTTTATTTATAATCCACTTTCTGTATACTCACAAACAATTTGGGATTTTTTTTTCACATAGTCTTATCATTAAAGGGTTTTACATGGTTTTTCAAATCCTAAACCCAAAAAATAGCTAAACATGTCCTCTAATACCAACTATAACAACCCTTATCTGTATTTCATATTTAATCAGGATTTATTGCATAGATTTTCAATTAAAAAAAATTTGAAGATCGCGAGGTCTAGTGTCTTGGGAAATTAGGAATAGTATAAAACAACTTAAAACTAGAAGTACAACATATTAATTGAATACTTCTTTTACATTACCATGACATTCCTTCATAACTAACAAAATATGGGTAAAACATAGAACATATATAAGAAATGGGTCAGCTATAAAGCCCAATAAGGGAATAAACAAGTCATAACATGATGAATACAATACATGTTAGAAAATAGTAATGCTAATGGATCAAAAAAACAACCTGAATAATGAGGATTGATATATAATGATAATCAAAATATAGAATTTTGGAATCATCCAAAAACATTAAATCATAAACACAGGTCAAAGCTAAGACACCAACACTTCATGGTGAACTAAATTTCCAAAAATGAATTAGGTTAAACTCTATCCCAACATGATGTATCATGATACTCAACATTATCCAATGCATTGGAGCACTATCAGGGTGTACCCTTCATAAACATTTTCATGTCATGTTTAAGTGTTCCACATAGATAATATAACATGGATTCATTCAACATCAATATTTATTCCATGATAAATCAATATGGAATAAATATAAGTAAGTCCAAAATCAATAATTAATGTTCATTAAGGAGAATAACCTTGATAGAGAAATGTGCAGTGAATTCACTGCGCAATGATTTTGGTATTGAAAATTATGGCGCAAAATCTGTAGCATAACGAAATCATGTAGAAATCCCTAAAATTGGTTGATGAGATCGAAAGGGGTATATAATGAAATTTAAAGAAATAAGTAAATATATGTACATTAACAAACATAATTAATTGGAAATATAATTTATATGATGATAAATATTCATAAAGTAAGAGAAGTAAAATAAAGAACCCTTATAAAATTTTTGAATGGTAAGGGGTGTACGTAAAATTTATTTGGAGAGTTAAATGAGTGTGAAATGGTATATAATCATTTATAAAACTATTTTATAATATTTTTGATAGTTTTTATTGTATCCCAACATAATAAAATATAAATTCAAAAGGAATGTCATCAATGAAGTGCTTGATTAATAGAGGAGAGAGAGAATCCCTTACTAGATTTTGGGATAGTAACGGGTGTACATGAATGATAATAGGGGGATTAATGAGAGTTAAAGGAAGATATAATAGTTTATAATTCAAATTAATTTTAACGACATCATGTAAATTTATTTCAAAATATATGATAATGGAATTTAAGAAGAATAATATAAAATAAGTTCTTGAATGGGAGTGAGAAGAGATAAATCCATTAGAGAATTTTGGCATGGTCACATCTAAGGTAAGGGTACAAATGAGGTTGTAATAAATGAAAAATTGTAAAAATAACATCCATTTTAATGTAATTTTATTCATAAAAATTAATGGAAGTACATGAAATTGTAATTAATGGGACTAATCTCAAAGAAGGTGATTGAATTCAAAAGAGAGGAGAAGAATCCCTTGACATGGATGTGTGACTCCAAAGGATTAGTATATAATTATAGGGAGTTTGGGGAATCCTTGGGAGGAATCTAGGGATTATATGTCAGATTTTGTATGATTTTAAATGAGTTTTATTGAAGAGAAATAGAATCTTGGGTGGTATTAAATTGGAAAGGAAGAGGATTTCATTATTATTTTGGTTTTGGACACTACATAATAAAATATTCCGAACCAAAATACATCCCATTTTATTTCCCAGGATTTCTAGAAAAGGGGAGTGGTAAAAAGTATTTTATAAGGCCAAGGGCTGAAGATAAAAAAATATCTCCCTTACTTATGTGGAGGTGAGTCAATCTTTCAATGAAATGAATTTAAAATCATAAAAATATAAAATATGTCTTAGTGGTTTCATAACTGATTTAAAAATTTAATAAAATAAACTTATAACCATATTATTTTAAGTATAAAACATATATTTTGCTGAATATTCTTTTTATTTAATTTATTATATCATTATTTTTCCATTATGATGTCATAAACACACAGTATATTTATACGATATTTAATTTTTACCCAAAAATTTGACAGTTTTAGAAAATTATGACATATTCATGGTACGATATTTATGACATCCAGATTCCAAAAATAATATTTATTTTATATAAATAATTTTTTTAATATTCTATTTTTTATTTTAAAAATAAATACTGAATTTTATTAAAAATTGTCGTGTTTTGACAATAAGAGTTCTCAAACCTTAATAAAAATTCTGTTTAACTTATTAAAAATTATATGATCCTTTATATTTAATAGAACTAATTTACCAACAATAATTTTTTAAAATATTATTTATTTCAAAAAGAAATTAATTCATAAAAAAATTATTTCTTAATTATATTTGAATATTAACCACAAATACGACATGTTATTTAAAAATCATTTACAAAGTTACAATAATATGATTAAAATATATTCATTATTGTATACCAAAAATATATAATTTATTCCTAGTGTTAGGTTCATGATAAATATACCTATATTATAGCAGAATACACCCTAAGAGTAAGGTGTGCTTTGTTAGGGCTTTCATGGGGCCGTTTATTGAACATGGTTTGGGTCGTGATAATGATGAGCATAAACTTCTCCCATAAATTGTAAAACCACAATATTGTATGAGATAGATTCATTTTAATTTCATTGATTTCTTTTGTTGTATGATAAAATAATATTTACATGTGATATATGAAACACTATATTAACTTGTAGTATATGTGACACTAATCATGGCTTGTATTACACATAAGAGTGACCTTGCTCGATAGTTTTCGTTGTATACAATACTGAGTTTCACTAGACAATGATATATTATAAAAATATTATAATTTAATGATATATAAACTAGAATTTATGAATATTATTCACCACATTTTTAATTTTATATAACATTAAAATTCTTCTTATGTATTTTCTAGACATGACATAAGAACAAATTCAATTTTTTGGATAAAAGATGTATTTTTAAAAAAATGTAGTTTTCCACCTTTTGATGGCGCACCCATTTAAAATTTAATTTTTAACACTTTTATATATTTTATTTAAAATATAAACATCCTATTTGTAAACAAGAAATAAAAATTCAATTTTCTATAATTTTTTGTATTTTTCTAATAAAATTCATATTTTAATAAATAGTGAAAAATATTGGATTTTATTTCAAAACATCCTTTTCATCTAATTTATTTATATAGTCAGATTATATATTTAATTGGTTTTAAAATTTAATTGGATTATTTCATTATAATTTCATCTAATTTTATTCATTTAATGTAATTTCACATTTAAATTTTGTATAAACACATTACAATATTTTTGATAACTTTTTACTTCTTAAAAACACACTTTTTAATTTTACCAACATGAATTAATTTTAAATTAATTTTTACCAACTATTTAGTTTGATTTATTAAATATGTATTCCGTATATGTAATAAAAGGATCAAAATTATGTTTATAGGATTATTTTTTTGATATTATAATTAGTAACTACGAAATTTTTTATTGAATGCGGTTAAATGTAAATATGGCAAATTACTGTAACAAATAATATGATATGGTGACTAAAATGATCCTAAAACTGACCCAAATACTTTTGGATGAAACCAAATATACAATTGGAATATTTCATTCTAAACATAGTCACTTTAGTGCCACATGAAAATGAAAATGGCATAGATATTAATAAAACCAATGAAAGTGACAAAATGTTAAAGTCCCATTTCTTATAATTTTAACAATATTAATATTAGAATAAACAGGTGATTTATTAGAGAATAAAAATTCCATGAAAAGGTATGAGACTTACATACATCATGTAAATTTTTTTATATTTCTGAAAATTAATAATTACCTTAAATTCTTGTACTTTGATGATGTAAAAATTCATTAATTGATGAGAAATCCATAAAACAATTTTTATTAAAATACAAATTACTATAAAAAGGCCTAAACACATGAACAAATAATATTGGTCGAGTTCACATCTAACATATGTATCCCAGTACAAGGGAAGTGACCATTTGGAGCTTTATAGAAGAGATTATGACATTTATTTTATTTTTGTATTGTGATGTTAATGTTGTCACATTCATACATTAATAAGTATAAAATTTTTAATGTTGGATTTCTAGAAGATAGATTTCACTACATATATTATTATTAGAACTAAAAAATTTAACTTCATCATAGTGTTTCATTTCTATTTTTTATTCCACAAATGAGTATATTAAATAATTACACAATATTGATGTAGTGATTATTTTAATAATGTAGATATCAAATAAATGTTATTAAAAATATTAAAATAATTATAATTTGGGTTAATTAATTTTCTTAAAGAATTTTTTAGATGACCATTACCGATTAGAGATATAATAAGATATTTTTTTGAGGATAACATCTTATCTTGATATTTCTAAAAATCATTGAAATGAATAGTGTCAAAATTGATACAATTGATATTTTGTTAAAAACATCTTTTATAAATTATTTTAAAAACAATAAACAATTTTGAAAATATAGAATATATATCATATAGACTAATTTTTTATGAATTATTAATTTATGGTATAATTTAAATCAAATAAATAAATATTTCACCCTTTTAATATTGAAACATATGATATCTTAATTAAAATAAAATAGAACAACTAATTGTCAATTAAAATTTTAATATTTAAATTGACACAAAACCTTATATAAATTTAATTTGATGATTATATTTAAATATTATAATATATATCATTTTTAGGTATTTATATTGATTTTAAATTATTATTATTTAACATTTTTGAGGATTCCAAAAGTGGCCCTCAACTCAATTATAAAAGGGAACTTCCTCCCTCAACTATTCACTTAATTTTGAGCCTTCATGATCGACCATACTATGCTCATTTCCCTTCTCAACTTCACTAGAAAAATTTTATAGCTTCTGGTATTCTTTAAATAAAATTTCTAGTGATCTACAAGTAGATTTAGGGGAGTCATGTCGAAGAAGAGGTATTATCATTTACCAATTCTTTCAAAATTATTTCATCATATACTTCCACCTCATGAGTAGTTTCATTATAAATTAATAACTACAGAAATAATTATATACTGATTTGTTCGTAGGATTATGAAACTACAATATTCAACCTTTTACCGTCCTATTAAAAATGAAATTACCACATTTCTGTATGTACGACTTATTGTCCCCACCATGTGGTGTGATATATTTTTCACCGCCACCATACATTGATGGGTATAAAAATGGAAATAATAAATATATACAGGAATAATATAAAATTATATTTATTCTAATATTCTATACTCCATCAACTTCAATACCATTCAACAATTATGGAAATGATATCGTCACTCATGTGTACGTACGACGTACCATATCTACGGTGTGATGTGATTTGTTCTGCATAATATTCATTAAATTATGATTATATAAATGAATTGAATGAATAAATATTATATATATTATACTAATACCGTGACATAAATTATATAACTATCAAATAAATAGAGGAATAATAACTTATCTGGAAAAACATGCCTAAGAACGTAAAGCAGTTAGTACCCGAATAAAGAGTAACAATGAAATGTTACTAACAAATTGATGAAAATATGAACATAAATGTTACCATAAATATAATTATGATTTTTTAATAAATAAATAACATTATTTAAATAATTATATAGAAGTTTCAGATATATACGAAGCATATCCGACATATGGTAATGGATAATTTTTCAAACTCATTTTAATCAATGATTGTTTATACGTATGTATTTAGAGGGGATAAATTTATCATCAATGTCCATGTTTTTTAGAAAAAAATCATAATAATTTTACTATTTTCCCATGTAGTTTGTAATTCATTTTTTCCCATTTTTAAATTTTACTACATGGTATGGAAGGAATCTTTCTGTTTTTTACCATATAAAGTACTTTTCGACTTTTCTAGAAAAAGAATGAGGAAAATGTTTCTTTAAATTATACGTCATGAATGGGTTTTGGAATACTCATAATTCATTATTTTAATGAGGCTTCCTCTTCACCTTGTGATGTGTATTTTTAAATAAATTATTTTATTTTAAAATTGCATAGTATTTTGTGAAAATAAAACATTTTTTAAGAAGAAAATATATTTTCATAAAGAAATAAGTTTATGTGCTTTGTCAAAAATATTTTCAATCTAAAATGAAATAAGGTTATTCTTATATCCATACTATTATTTTTTTTATTTTTTTTACTATGTAATTATTTTTATGAAATCCATTTATTTTATGTGGATTATGTTATGATGAAATGTTTTTTATGAAATCCATTTTCATTAATGGGTTATGCTACGATGAATGATTTAGTCTTTTTTGTGGCACATGTAATAATGATTTCCTTTTGATATTTATGGGACTTATATGTCCCTAAAATTCATTAGTTAATGATTTATATCTCATGATATAGACATGAACAGAACGACAATTAAATCTGCATCAGTAATGAATTGCTGAAATGGTATGTAAACTCAGTTCATTAATGGGAATTGTCCACTTTATTGTTCCTTGCAGCAATGAATTGTATACTATAGAAATCATATTATGTGCTTATTTGTTTTCTATAAATCAATTTTTATGTCAATGTTATTTTATCAAGGTTAATGTTCCTTTATGATCAATTCCTTATGTACAACCAAGATTTATTTCATAACTCAAGATTTTGATATTTAAACATTGTGTTCATGTTTTTACATTGTTATGTTTATGGTTAGTTTTACGTTATCAGTGTTTTCCATTAATATTAATTTGAGCTCACCCTTTTTATGTTTTCATTTCCAAAGGATATAATGAAAGTTTTTAGGTAGGAAAACAAAAAGGAAATATATTTTTGGTAGATATTAAAGATCTTTAACCAATTTAAAATATTATGTTCCATGTTTCAAAAAGAGATAAAATAATATAGTAATTGGGAATATTTTTTTGTCATGTTTAATTATTCCTAAAAATTAATGTAATTTCCATGTACGCCAAGATTGGGTCTCAATATTTTGTTTCAAATCGATGGTTTAGTTAAAATTTTGAAACTAGGATGAAAAAACATTATTGAGATCCCAATAGATATTTCTAAAGATATGTCTAGGGATTTACTAAGGATAAATCAAGTATATGTTACAATCCTAGGGTTTTCGTGAAATGAATGAAAAACATTGGTTTACTTGAAGATATCATAGATTGAAATAATATAATTAATTTACCTAAATTTTGTGCTTCCAATTTCTAATATGTATTTATCACAATTTTATTTCTAGTCATTGTAAATATCTAGATCAACATAGGACATAGTTAACCATTAAATTTTTTACATGTGGAATATATTTGAGTTATGAATATCTATTTCCTAAGTGGATATATCATGAAGAGAGTTATGATGATGGTACAAGTATTGGTCATAATGCTGAGGATAAAGAGATTGTAAACCAAATGTAGAAGTTATGTGATGTTCTTATAATAATTTTTAAATTAAAACCAAGAATCTTGAGGTTATGAAACCTTAATACATGTTTCATATTTTAGAAAATACAGAGAGGATGAGTCCTAAGTAATGGATTAATAATAAAGTCGGATCCATGAGGTGTATATGTTTAGGAATTGAATGATTAAATTATTAGAATCTTGAAATATATATGCAATTTTAGTATAAGTTTTTAATTAAGGAGTGGAGAGGTTATGTTAAATAGTTATATGGCGCCAAAAAATGATATTTAAGGTTAATGTGATATACATGGAGAACACATGATTATGGGAATGATTACCCTTAATATTTCCTTTATTTTTAGATAATGATATTTGATAAAGATATTATGGATTTGAATAAATAAATGGGATTATGCTAGTTTATTAGGATCTAATTATAAATTTATTAACAAGTAGGTAATGATTCTATGGATAATGTATATTACTATTTGGGACATAACGAATATATCCAATAAATTTTGGAATAAAGAATCATGCAGGTTTATAATAAGTATATTTGGAAATTTAGATTATTACAGTGACTCATGATTATTCATGATGAATCCATTCAAATTATTGGAATGTGGCCAGAAATATATATCATATGGTATATTGGGGATAAATGAAGGTATTAACATGCTTGTTATATGACATTTCTGGTAATTGTTATTTGTATGGTGAGTTTAGATAGAAGAATTTTGGATAATCCTAATTATTGGAATGGATTAAGTTGGACATCAGATAGTATTTTTTAAGGAAAAATATATTTTTAAATATTATTTTTGGAATATTTTAATATTATAGTTTTTGAAAAAAAATGTTGGATGGGTGACAACCCGTTGGTTCGGAAAAATGATGCGGGAATCGAACCCACAACGGAAGTGCAACACGACATTATCTCATACCACTGGCCTATGGGAAGACCCTAGTTATTATAAATTAGGTTTAATTGGTTTAATAGGTTATATGGATGATTTATAAGTCCATTTATTGAACCATATGTGATTAATATCACCATATATAGAATTGTGTATATTTGATAACTTGTGACGAACTTTTTTCATAAAAAGGATGGAATGACCTACCATTCTATTTATGGATCACATGATCTTATAAAACTTTAGGAATGAAAAATTCAACTTCATTTATTTGAATAAGAGTCGATGGTTAAATAGTTCATGTCATGCCCAATGATGAGATTGTACTGAAATCAAGTAATTATTTCATCTCGTGTTCTTCAACATTAGGGAAAGGATCTGGAAAACAAAATGTTATCTGAGTACCTTCTTATCTGATGAATCAAATGTCTCCTTAAATCATCATACATTTATTTATTTCTAGTATTTATCTTTTTTCCATAACTTATTCTCTATCATTATCCATCATATCTTTATGGTTAGATTTCTCTTCTATATCCAAGTTTTCACTCCCCACCTATATACTATAATGTGGAAACTAGTTGATGAGTTACATTGGGTAACCATTATGTTTATAACATTACTTTTTAAAATATATTTTTAGTATTCCTTTTTACGATGATGGTTTTATGAAAGAAACTTTCTAGTTTTAATCCTTTTAATAACCTGAATAATTTCGAGAGAGATTTTCCTTTTAAAGGGGGAAGAATGTAACACTCCAAGACTTTATGAGATAGATTCTCTTTAGTTTCATTGATGTCTTATGTTATGTTATACACTATTATAAACTTCCTATATATGAAATTCCATATTATCTTGTAGTATATGAAACAATATTCTCAGCTTATTTTACACGCAAGAGCGACCTTCCTTGTTAGATTGTGGTTTCTACAATATCGAGATTTACTAGACAATGATATATTATTAAAATATTAATATTTAATGGGATATAAACTAGATGTTAAGAATAGTATTAACCACATTTTTAATTTTATATAACATTTACATTAATAATATGTATTTTATAGACATGATATAAGAATAAATTTAATTTTTCGAATAAAAGAATTATTTTTCCAAAAAAACACAGTTTTGCCGCTTTCTGATGGTGCACCAATTTTAAATTCCGTTTTAAAAACTTTTATTTATTATATTTTTAAAAAAAATCTTATTATTAGTATGAGGATAATAAAAAATTTCTTTTTTTGATTTTTTGGTATTTTTCTGATAAAATTCATAATTTAAAGAATACTGAAAAATACTGAATTTTAATTCAAAACTATCATTTAATCTAGATTATTTATCTAGTTAAATTATATTTTTAATTAGTTTTAAATTTTATTTGCACTAATTTTTTTTCATTTAATTCAACTATTTTTATTGTATAAAATTTCACATTTAAATTGTACACAAACACATTACTATCTTTTGATATGTTTTTTACTTCTTAAAAACATGCATTTTAGTTTTAAAAACAGGAATTAATTTCAAACTAAATTCATCATGTTGTATTTTTTGAATTTTGAAAAATGTAATCCATGTTTTTAATACATGTCTCCAAATCATGTTAGTAAGTTACTTATATTTTTTTTATATTATTAATAGTAACTACTATAATTTTTATTTAACGCGGTTAAAGGTAAATCCGGAAAATTTGTGTAACAAATATTATGAGAAGGACAATAAAATGTCCCTAAAATCTACCAAAATCCTTTTGTATGAATAAAATTCTACCCTTGGGATCATTGGTTCGAAACATACTCATTGAAGTACCACATCACAATGAAAATTACAAAGATATTAACAAAACCAATAAAGATGAAAAATGTAAAACTCACATTTCTTATAAGTATAATAATTTTTATATAGGGGTAACCAGATGATATCTTTAATAATTAATATTACATGTAAATATAAAAGGAATTCCTACATATTTGAATTTTTTTTTAAATTTTTAATAAAACATTATTTACCTTAATGTCTAATATTTTGAGGATGTAAAAATTAATTACTCAATGTGAAATCCATAAAACAATTTTTATTAGGATACTAATAACCATAAAAAGTCTTAAAAACAATACCACATCATATTGGTTGAGTTTATCTCAACCACTAGAATCCATATTCCATGTAAATGACCATTTGGAGCATTATAGAATATATTGTGACATTTATTTTATTCTATTTAAAGTGATGTTAATGTTGTCACATTCATACTTTAATAAGTATAAAATTTTTAATGTGGGATTTTCTAGAAGATAAATTTGACTATATTTAATCTTATGAAATATATTAAATTTTTGTTCGTTATAGTATTTTATTTACAATTATCATTATATATATATTAATATTAAATAATTACACAATATTGATATAGTGAATACTTTAATAATGGTGATATCAAAAAAAATTATTAAAAATGTTAAAATAAATATAATTTGGGTGAAATAAACATTTTACTAAATTTTATAGATTAAATTGATCCATTTGGGATATAATAAAAAAATTCTTGGATTACACCTTATTTTGATATTTCTATAAATTCATAAAATGAATAGTGTCAAATTTGAGATAATTGATATTTTGTTAAAATATTTTTTTATAAAATTTTTCAAAAAACATAAAACAATATTAGAAAATATAGAATAATTTTGATATGATCAAATTTGTTATAAATTATTAATTTATAGTATAATTAAAATCAAATATGAAAATATTTCACCATTTTAATGTTGAAATACTTGTTATCTTAATTATCATTAAATAGAATAACTAATTATCAATTAAAATGATAATGTTTAAATTGACATAAAAACATGTCTAAATATTATTTGTTGATTAGATTTAAATATTATAAAATATTAGAGTTTAAAATATTACTTTTTTAGTAATTTTTATTGATATTAAAATTATTATAAATTAAATTTTTTTTTATGTTTCTAAATGTTCCCCTAGCCGCCATTATAAAATGGAACTTCCTCCCTCAACTCTTCAGTTCATTTTAAGCCATATAGATCAAACAATACCCTAAAATTTACATTATAAAAATACCTATAAAAATTATATAGGTCTTATTATTCTTAATGGACAAAATATAGTTCTCTATTAGGAGATTTATATGAGGCACATTGAAGAAGAGGTAAAATCATTTACCAATTAATTCGAACTTATTTCTTCTTCTATGTACACCTAAAGAGTGATTTCATTATAAAGTAATATATATAGTATTACTTATATAATTATGGGTTATTATGATTATGAAATAACCATTTTCCACCTTCTATCTTTCCTATGAAAAATTAAATCACCACGCGTGCGTACATATGCCTTACCGTTTGCACACCGTTGTGTAATATGTTTTTCAACAACACCATACATGGATGTGTATAATGATGGAATTAATTAAAATATACATTATTAATATAAAATTATATTTATTCTGTGATAATAAAGATCATAAACATCAATACCATTCTACAATTAAGGGAATGATATCGTTGCTCATGCGTATGTACGACTTACCATCTCCACATTGCGATGTGATTTGTTCTACATAATATTCTTTAATTCATGATTTTATAAATTAATTGAATGAATTAATGTGATATATATTATACTAATACCATTATATAATTTATGTAACTATAACCAACAAATATTAATAATAACTTATCTGTAAAAACATGCATAAGAACATAAAGAAGTTAATACCTGAATAACAAGTAACAATGGAGTGTTAGTTACAAATGGATAAAAATAAGGACATTCATTTTATCATAAAAATTATTATTATTATTTAATAATTCAGTAACATTATTTAAATAGTTATATAGAAGGTTTGGATACATATGAAGCATATCACACCTAATGTAAGTGGTCATTTTTCAATCTCATTTTTATATTAAATTGATTATACGTAAGTATTTATTAGGGATATATTTATCATCCATATCCATATTTTCTAAAAAAAATTCAAAAATTTTATTTTCTCCTCTATGTATGTTAAAAGTCGTTATTACCTATTTTTGACTTTTACAAAATGGTATGGAAGGAATCATTCTTTTCCTTACAGTATGAGGTACTTTTTGATTTTTTCGGTAAAAGTACAAGGAGCATGTTTTTTAACTTATATATCCAAAACGGATTTTTACATCTTCATAATTCATTATTTCCATGAATCTACATCTACAGGTTTTCATGTTTATATTCATCTAAATTAATTTATTCTTAAATTTTAACGTATTTTGAGACAAAAAACAATATTTGAAGAAGAAAAGATATTTTCCTCAAGAATAAAGATCACATGTTTTATCGAAATTATTTTCAATCTAAGGAAACATAGGATTGTGTTTCTATCACTATTTTTAATTTTATTTGATTATGTTTATGAAGGAATTATTTTTATGCAATTTATTTATTTTATATGCATTATGTTATGATGGATGATGTTAATGAAACCAATTATACATCCTTGGTAATGCTATGATGAATGATTTTTGATTTTTTGTGGAACATGTAAGAATTATTTCATTATGAGATTGATGTGACCTATATCTCCCTCCATTGCATTGGGTAAAGAATTATATCTCATGATAGAGACATGATTGGAAAGGAAAGTTACTTTTGTTTAGTAATACAGGGCTGGAAAGACAAGTTAATATGGTTCAGTAATGCATGGCTAGAATGAAATGTAATCAAGATTCAGTAATTGACTTTGTCCACTATGATGGTCTTGGCAGCAATGCCTTGGCTATTGTGTAAATCATATTATATGCTTATTTTTTCCACAATTCCATGTTTTACACCAAGACTATTTTATCATTGTTAATTTTCCTTTTTATGTCATATATACATCCATGATTTATATCATGACTCAATATTTTTATATTTAATCATTGTGTTCTTGCTTTTACATTATTATATTTCTGGTTTGTTTTATGTTCTCAATGGTAACCCTTAAAGTGCATTTGAGCTCACCATTTTTATTTTTTCATTACCCTAGAATATAATGAAAGGTTTTAAGTAGGATAAAAAGGAGGGATATCTTTATGGGAGATGTTGAAGACATTTCATTAATTTATAAGATTATGTTACATGTTTCCAAAGCCGTTAAACAAATATGGTATTTGGAAATCTATTTGTGTCATGTATAAGTATTCCAAAAAAGTAATTTAATGTCCATGTATGTGAAGACTAAGTCACTACATAAGTGGTTTCGCTCATGCTTGACATCTTGGATCTCGGCTTGGGATTGGTCTAGGGAAAATAACATAAATGTTATCTCACTTAGATGCTCCAAAAAATAGGGTTCAGAGGGAATTATCCTACTAGTTGAGGTTATCACTTCCATTATCCTTTCCAAAATAATTTTTTAAACCACTAGTTTTATATTAGTCATGTGATCACTGTTGAAAGAATATATTATCAACAATAATTATAATTAAAATTCCTTTAAAATCCATTTTTATATAATAAAATATGGTCATGTTTTTTCAATAACAGTAATCCATTTAATTAAATCAAAATAAAAAGAATTTTATTCATAAGAATTCTGGTTGTTGTAGGTTGACAATTTGGTATGGACTCTGAAAAAAAGGAAAACACTTTTCCATGATTCTCCTACCAAAGAGCAACTTAGCTGAAGTAATCAATTGGGTATTCATCCATCTGGTGATAGAAAACCTATGTGACCATCATGAAACTTGGTTGTAACATCTCCCTAGCCATATAACTAGAAAACAGATTTACCTATGTCTTGTACTTGGTATCAAATTCACTCATAGATTCTACTCATAATCTAATACACATGTTCCCTATAACTAGTCTCCAATTTATTAATGTACTATGTACTAGGATAAAATTAAATCATTTCCCTCTACCTAGGCTACAATTCACCTCCATCCCTACACATAGGCTCCAATTCACCCAGGTCCCAATACATATTCTCTATTTTTCTCAGGACCATATTCATAGGATCTAATTCACATAGTGATCAAAAAAATAACCACTTCAACAATTATATATTATTGGGAGCCATTCCTTTATATATATTAGTTGATCCAAGGTAATCCTATTAGATTTAAAATAATCCTCAAGTCAATACACTCCTCTTGGTTTCCAAAATGACTCTATTTTAGTAACATATCTTTGTTTTATAAAATTATATTAGTTGAGATAGTATTTTTAGAACACAAATATACCTTTATCTAGCTCACTTATTATATTGAACATATATAGGCCTCAAATAAGTTGTAATAGTTGATTTTTCAAGTCCTCCTAACTCTTCTATATACCGAAAAATATATGATGGGCATCATACATGGGCCTCTTATCATGTGTAATGGATAACTATAACTTACATAATCTAATCACTAATGGACATGTTGAATCATAAATTTTAGCTCATATGTAAAACCTAATTAGTCTCATCATGTCTCCCCATATATGATATATATTTATTATTAGGGCCTCACACCTTTGGTAATCTAATACATTACTAATTCTTCATTACCCATTTAGCTACCAATAAACAGGGAAAATATTTATATATATGGGCCTCCAATATAGCATCCCGTTCCTTTACACGGAACTGAGGATCTTTAAGGTTTAGTGTCTTGGAAACAAGGAACATAATACATGAAAAGAACATAAAACATTCTTCTTAAACACTTGAAATGCTTCTCCTCATGTTTATACTAGGTTCATTACTACATCTCATAACCTGGGGACATACATCAAAAGAAAGGGTGAGCAGAAGGCCCAGTAAGGGAAACAACAGAAACATTTTACATGTGAACGTGAGATACCTCAATAAGGTCATGAAAAGAACTTTAGGGCATGAAAATGAAACCATGAGGCATATCATAATAAAAATAACATTTTTCATAACATGAAGATGTGGATACAACATTTAATATTGACAATCGTTTCGTTTCACCAAGGTCCATCCCCAAGGTGTCGTTAAAAATTACCAAGGTTATTCACCAAGGCGTCGTTAAAAATGGTCATCTCTAGAGATAAAGTCTTTACCCAATGCATTGGAGTGCTATCAGGGCGCACCCTTAAATTTGCCTTTATTATCATGTGAGCCACATATATCATCATAAATCATTTCATAAACAACCCATATAGCATAAATGAAATGGGTTTCATTTCATAATCACAACGTTTTAAAAACTGCTTTAAAGACATGATCTTTATGTCACTTTAAACCCAAAGAAAGGGAAAGCAGGTTTCATGTATGTAAATACCAGAATTTAAAATAGAAAATTTTGATATATTTTTGAATACCCTTGTAGAAATAAGAGATTTGAGTATTCACTTTATAACATAAAATAATTTTTAGAAAAGAGAGAGGCATTTTGAGACGAAAATTCTGCAGCATAACAGCTATGTTACATGGTTTTACAAAACATTGAAAAGAGAGGGGACATGGGTATCCCACTCATAAATGATCCATAGAACAGTAGACGGACAGAATATAAGAGATTTAAGAACATGGTAATGAAATTTGAAAATATACCATATGAAATGAAGAACAAGAAAGGAAGACAAAAATAAGATTTCTCTTATGAAAATTCGGCAGCCTAACAGCGTTACATAAACTTCAACCAAAAATGAATTGATGATGTCAAATAGGGTCTCCTATAATATGAACATAAAATATCAGTATGATAGATATAGATATCATACCCCAACATAATAAAAAGGAACATTCAAGACTTGTCATGGAATTAGAACTTTGAAAAGGAGACAGGTGAAAGAATCCCTTAAAAATTCGGCAGCCTAACGGCGTCACTTAAACATCAACAAAAAATGAATTGATGAGATCAAATGGGGTCTCTAATCATATGAACATAAGAGTCCAGTATGATAGATATATATATCATACCCCAACATGAAAAAAAGGAACTTGAAAGAACTGACCTGAAAGTAGAACTTCAAAACAAGAAGGGTGAAGAACCACTTAAAAATTCGGCAGTCTAACAGCGCCACTTAAAACTTCAAAATACTAAATTGAAGAGATCAAATGGGGTCTCTCAATGTATGATCATAAAAGATCAGTATGATAAATTTAGAGATCATACCCCAACATAATAAAAATGAACTTGAAATACTTTACATGGAAAATAGTTCTTGAAAAAAATGAGAAGGGAGAAAGAATCCGTTACAAAAATTTCGGAAGCCTAACGACGCCACTTAAATCTTCATAAAACGAAATAATGAGAGTAATAGGGGATCTCTCATTATGTGAAAATGAAAAGGGGAGTAATAGGAATATAAAATAACACCCTTTAACATAAGAACATGGAGCATAAAAGAAATTACATAAAAGAGATTTCTTGAAAAGAAAGAGAGAGATCAGATCCCTTACCTTAAAACGTAACCCTTAAAACTCAATGGTTGGGACCTTGAGGGCTTGGGGGCACCTTGAAAGGACTATCTGGGATGTAATGAGACCATAACTTCGTTGGGGAAGTGTGGGGAGTCTAATGGATGAGAGGATGTCTTGGTATTTATAGGGAAAGTGAGGGGACATGGCATTAATGGCCAAGGGACACCTCATTAGTGGTTTTGGAAAAACCATGGGCTTGCCCATGGTATTGGCCACATGGGACACCTCATACCTTATCTTACTATTCATAAGTCGAACATATTGATTAAATACTTAATACATCATTTAATGATGTCATTAAACACCCGTAACTTAAAAACTGTATTTTCACTATTCATCGAAATTTCATCTTTCTCAGAATAATCCCAAAATTTCACCTTAACCAAATATCAATGATCTGATTTCAAAAATGAACTCCATTTTATAAAAATAATATTCTAAATATTTTTAATTTATTTTTTAAATAAATACACTATTCACCGAAAATTCATTTTTTCAGAAAAAACCCCAAAAATTACCATAACATAATATCGATGCTCTGAGTTCAAAAATGAAATCCATTTTATAAAAAGAAATTTTTTTAATTTTTTTAATTTAATTTTTAATTAAAAAACACTATTCACACAAAAAAACTAATACTTGAATAATAATTTATGAATTCGTTATTTAACCATTTTATTGAATCACATTACTTAATCAAGGTGCCTAGATTATATTAATACTTTCTTTAAGTGAGATTACTAATCCATTTTGACACATTACTAATCCTAATCATAAAATCACTATTCATAATTTACTATTCATCAAAAATTAAGTTGATCTTATTAGACTCTAAATTTCTTACTGAACATAATTGTAGAAGATCATTTTTTGAAAATCATTATACATTTTTAATTATTTAAGGTTTACATAAACATTTGTAAAATATCCATTTTCTAAAATTCATTAAAAATATGTATACTGTATTTATCTAGAAATTAGAAAATTCATAAACATCATCATAAAAAGAAATCCCAATTTTTATTTAATACAAAGGATTACACAAGGCAGTTATAGTATCCTTACATATCCCCTTATCAAACCAGCATAGGACCTAAGTGTAAGGTGTGCTATGGTGAGAGAATTTGATGGAGGCTTGGACAACATCGCATGAGTAGTAATTTCTATCAGTTTGAACATCTCGCAAAGGCGATTCTGTTCTAGCTTCACACGTTGAAGTTCAGCTTGGGTTTGGTCCAGAGTAAAGCCCAATGGTGCTACCTCCTTCCCAAGTTCTGTTAGATGGGCTTCGATCGGTCCAAGACTACTGGGTGAGGCCATCAAATCTTCTTTCTATATTAATTAACCAAGATTTCTTGTATTTAGAGACAATAATCAAAACGTTTAGTTTCCAGGGGTCATATTGACCAATGTTCATATAACAGTCAAAACCCAATGGTCTCATTTTAATTATACTCATGTTATTAAATGAAACATTTTTGTTGAGTATAAAAATAAAATAACACATAAAATTAGGAAACAAGATTTATTCAAAATTTCGGGTCGTTACATCCAAGAATGTATAAGGCCCCACCACATTTTCATTGATGATATAATTAAAATAAATTATCTATACATGATCTTGATATTATGGTATGTCCTAATAAAACAAATCATACGTAGTCACAAAAAAATAATGAACTATAAAGGGCCACCCAATGTGTAATCACCCCTCAAACCCATGTATTTCAAGATCATGAAATACAATTGATCCTATATTATCAATTATTTGTCTCACAAAAAATGAATCTCATGGGAATATTTTGTATTTGATGATTTAATTATTATAATTATCATGCGTTATAAGATAAGGTAGGGAGAAAACATTAAACTTGTTTTCTTGGAATTAAAGTGAAAATTAGTTTTCAATATAATATGAAATTAACCTTTATGTTATGATATAGTCATGTGACAGTAAACTCTTAAACACGAACTTATAGGATTTTACTCTTATTAATGATTATATATATGAAAACTATATGTGGTTCAATCCTATCACTGAATTGGTCTTATAAACATGACCTTAATAGGAAATTTATTTATTCATATATACAAAACCGTAAAAGGAACCATTATTTTTTGGTCATAGGTCCATAATTGTTATGATGTGTCCTATTAAGATTCTTTCAACTTCCTGGGTTCAAATCACCTTATAGGGATACATATAAATCCACCTTAATGGGCATGATCCCAAATTACAACACTCATTATCTCCCTATATAGTGATAAACTCTTGCGTTTGAATGTATGTTTCTTTAAATTAGAAAATCACTAAATATAACATAAACATGTTGAATTAATTAAATATATTGATTTTAAACTCATTTCATGGATTTAGTTGAAATATGACAATATAGTAATCAGTCCAACATTAGTACTTGTTATGGATTCCTAAATATGTCCTATATCTATAAGACAGCCCCAAATTTGGGAATAATTCTACTTAAAATGGTGAGATGAGAACAACCTCACATCCTATTATCCAATGCACATTCATAATAATTGTTGTTAATTCCCTATTGAACATCTTCCTTGATAAATTTGGTTCTATATTTCTACAAAATTTCACAAGAATAGAATCCATCAGAAATAATAATATAATTCCTTTGACATGATATCTCATCGTGAAATTTTTAAACATTTTTTGTCAACCAATATACCTTATTAACTATATTTTTCTACATAAATTAAACTCATTAATGAAGATTTGTGGTAATTGATTTAATATTATTGATATATTATAATCAATGATCTAGTGGTATTATCTTCTGTTATTATATAAGGTACAAATCTTTTCAATTCATATTCATTTCATTCATGTCACTTTTGATTCACCTCGGGTATGCTGCTTCATAGTGATAATAGTTCATCATTATTTTTACAAAAATATTAAATTATTTTATTAATGATATAAATTACAAACAATTTCATGTTTTAGTGTTTAACACATATAGTTGTGTTTTATTTTTGATAATATAGATTATCTAATTTATATACGTTAATTTTTATGGTAATTTAATGTGATGAAGTCGCATAAGGTTACTTCATTATATTATTTCATAGATTAATTTTTTTTGTAATAAATATTGGTCATTAATGTAGTGTTTAATAATTGATTAATAAATTGATATCATTATAGGATATTTTTTCAAGCATGGATGCTGATGAAGACTGTTTGATATTTGTATAGATACTGATGAAAATATTTGATATTATTTAAGGTTGATGTTTTGGATATTGAAGATGTTAAATAGGTTTCAGTGGAGTAGCTTGTTGAATGTGTTTTTTCCGTTGTTCTTCATTGTGCACATGGATGTTTTATAATATATGTGAAAGATTTTGTGTAATATTAATGTTTAATACATAGAATAAAATTTAATTAATTTGAAAAAATTATGTTGATGATGTTAGTGTTTTATGTAATTATTTAGGGAGAACATAATAAAAGTCTTGTAAAATTTTAAATTCTATTAATATGGGTATATTGTTAATATAAATATTTTGTTTTGTTTTCAATAGTAATAGGTGTAAAAAATAGAGATAGGGAAGTTATATTCACAATAAATTATTCAATTTATTTGGTGGTGATGGAAGCTCAATCTTGAGATTGTTGAAATTTTTTTCTATACAGTACTAATGGGTACACAGTAATATTGTCCAAGAGGATTTAGGTATTCTTGGAAATTTAGAGATGTCCAAGACACTGACTATGGATATACATCAACATAACTGTTCATCATTTCTTCACACTACTAAATTAGTTTTCACTATAGAAGGTGTGACATTAATTAATATAAGGATATCAAATGGTTTTTTTATTACACAATATATTTTTTCGTGTCTATTATGTTGTTAATATCTATTCTATAGTTAAGAAAATGAAGAATCCTTTTAGACCATAGATAGTGGTTACACCATGTAGTGTCTAAAATCAGAATAAAACAGGGGGTTATTAATTTTTTTTACCTGTGCACACATTGTGTAGAATACAGTTGTACTACAAGGAATTAATGTCTCGTAATATTAGGGGTAATAGAATACAGTGGAATATACTACAATGTAAAGGATGAAAACTGGTAATTTTATATAAATGAAAAATCAAGGCGATTCATTCCATTGTACTTGGCCTATACCAATAATCATCATTTATATTAAGAATAAATACTAGAAACCACCAGGGTATTTTGTGATATATGGTTAGAAACCAAAAAACCTATATATATGGTTATTCAATAATCATTACTAACCCAGAATTACCTGGTGAGTTTAGTAGTTATTCTATGTTTTCAAAACGATCATTATGAATTTAAATTGTTAAAATAAAATGGTGGGTAATCATATGGTTGGTATTGAAGATATATAATTTAGGTGATGTTTAAATTTATAATTTTATTTTCAAAAAGATTTATGCAAATACCAAAATATTCTATATGATTTTCTAAATATATTACAGAATAGAGAGAAAAATCTAGACTGAAGAAGAACTGTGTGTTCAAGGAGATAGATTGGAACTCTATGGTCAAACATGAATTAGAGATAAATAACGATATAATTGAAGATATTCTATAGATGATTTTAGTGTCTCTACTCCTTTTTTACATTGAAGTTATAGTTTTATAGAGATGAAGAAGGGTGCAATGTGAATATCTAGAATAATCAAATTGGGATTTTTTGGGAATATTATTGAATACTAGGTTTGGTAGAGTTAAATTAGATGATGTACTTACCATTTTTGATTAAGGGAATGTAAATTAGAGTCTTGGATTTTTTCTATGTAAAGTATTTCTTCTTTATAAAGTCATATATAAGATATAAGTATCAAATCACATGAGAAGAGTATTTTATAGATGGAAGAGGAATATAGGTAGAAGCATTTGGAATAAATTAATGAATAATTAATATTATTCTATGATTTAGATTTTAAGAAAAATTCCTTCATGTAAATTCATGTCCTTTAAATTGTAAGAGGAATATATGTATATAAATTGATTCCTTTAATAATGTAATGAGAAGAAAAATGGAATATGGATTAACCCTTTAGATGATGTGATCTACCCATAAATATTGAAAAATAAGAGACCCTTGGAATCCAATGATCTTGTCCCTAAAACCATTATAGGTTTTGTCCCATAGTGATTAGTAAACATGACTAAAAATTATATCTACATAGATATTATGTTATAATGGACGCATATACACCTTCCTAATATTGAGTTATTCTACTTGTATTATCCTTTGAAAAGTAATAAGTGTAAAATAACCCTGTGCTTGGAATTTAAATTTCATTAAATATGATTTTCTGTTTGAATATGAAGTCAATGGTCAAATATTTTTCCTTATGATGAGGTAATTTCATCCTGATGTTATAGGTATGAATGGGAAACTTCTAAAATAAGTTAAATTCTTCTATCACCCTTATTCAGCCACCCCTCATTGTGTCCCAAGTCCCATAAAGTTAAATCAGAGCCTAAATAATCTATTAAGGATTCAACCATATATATTCATTAATTAAATTGAAATCAATATATGTGATATTTTATGAAGGCCACAATATTTTTTGGAAGTTAGTTGACAATTGTCATGGAAGAGTTCATGACATATTTCAAAGAACATGTTGGAATCATTGATAATATTTTGGTTAATGGGTCTATTTTGATAAGTATACATGGTATTATATAAGATTTAGATGAAATTAAAATAGTTTTTTTTATTTTCATAATAAAATATAATAATTATATGGGAGAATATTTATTTTATATTATAGCTTATTGTAGTACATATAAATAAATGTGGTTAATATTTGAAGAGTTGTATGGTGATGAATCTATTTTAATGGAAGAGAAATGTATTTATTTCAAATATGTTGAATATAAACCATTTTAGAGACTATAAATTATTTTTTATGAGGAGGGTCACATATCCATTTGAAATAATAGTAGTAATATTAATAATAAGGTATCCAAAAATAATGGCATTATCATAAAGGAAAATAATAAAAATATATTTTGTATATTTGAATCTAAAACTTGTAAATAAATTCCTTGTAAATATGATGTTTCATATTTCAAGTCACTTCAAAACATAGACTATGGAATAGGGAAGTGGATACCACATCATATTGTAAATCTGAAGACTATTTGTTTGGAAAACAAAAGGGGCATCTGGACGTAATAAGTGAAGTCAAATTCTTGGATGAAATTGAGAAGAATTAAAATTAGATATTATATTTTGAGGATACTAGTAGAATTATTCTTGAAAAATATATGTAATCATTGGAGTTCACTGAGAATGAACAAGAAAATGAAAGAAAAATTTACATGAATGGAGAACTTGTTCAATATATCAAATTAACTATGAAGAAATATAAATTGTATACAACAACAATGTCTATATACCATAAGAAAATATTGTGGGGATAAAGTGAAGATAGTGTATGAATAAAATAATTTGAACATTGCGACTTTTTATTTCAAATTACAGTAGAATAATATAAATATTTAGAATCTTTAGGAATAGAATCAGGTTTTTAATATTACTGAAGATATTATTATGAAAACTTAATTCTGTAGCAAGAAGAACAATTGTCTGGAATATATAGAGAATAAAAAGGTAAATATCAAATATAGAAAAGGAAAAATCTGAAAGGGGATGATAATGAAGTTCTCTATATATAGTATAATTTGATACTTAGTGGATATGATTTGAATATCCTACCTGATGAGAATTTGAAATGACCATGGTTGAGAACTCTCACCACGCACCGCCCCTTTTCAATTTTTTTTCGACTGTTGCCCCTCCTCCCGGCAGCTCTCTTCCTTCACTGCTCGTTCCGTCGGTCTCAGATCCGGTCTTCCCTGTTCCAGGATCGTCGGCTGATCCTAGCTCCTCATGCGGTGTCCCCTCCGACGGTCTTTCCTATAAAGATGCTCTCCACTCTTCAGGCAGGTCTCTTTCTGTGGAGGTCCCAGCGACTGCCTTTGAGGAAGCAGAGGCCTGCCTCAAGTGGACGATGGTGGCTCGGTTTGGCTCCGAGAAACCCCCTCCCTCGGCCTTTCAGTTGTTTGTTCATTCGTGGGGCTTGCTCCCTCAGGTGAAAATCTCGTCGATCCACCGTAATTCCTTTTGTGTTGTCCTCTGATCAAAATCAGAATTTGTCCAGGCCTGGTGCAGAGCCCCTCGTTCCATATGCCGTTGGAACTTTAACCTCTCTCGTTGGTCGCCAGATGTCCATAGGGTGATGGAATGCCCCTCGGCTATGGTTTGGGTCTGCCTTCCCGGCCTCCCTCTTCCCTTTTAGAATGCGGGTTTCTTGAAGATCATCAGGGATGATTTGGGAGTTTTCCTTTGTTCTGACAAGCACACCCGGAGCTGCTCTGGTGCGTTGGTGGCACAGATCTATGTGGAAATGGACCTCTCGAGCACCCACCCTGAATCCATTTCCCTACGCCTAATGGACTCCTTCTCCTGGCTGCAACCCATTTCCTATCCGGTGTTTCTAAGGTTTTTCTTCTCCTGTTGTCCCCAAGGTCACTCCTCAAAAGTGGGAAGGAGTCATCTCCATGGCAGCCTTCATGGTTCCATATCCGAGGGGCAGGTCCGTGCTTCGTCTTCTGGTCCTCGGCTGCTTTGTGGTGTCTCCCCTGCTTCCCCTTCGAGCAGGCCGCCGTTCCCTATTCCTGAAACTCTTCCAGCTTCCCTGCAGGCTGCTTCCCCTCCGAGGCCCTCCCTGAGTGTGGTTTCGTCTCATTCCCCCTCTTGGACTTCCCACCATTCCCGTACAAGCGGCCTTGGCCCTCTCTTATTGAGGAGGATACTCGATCCCGAGTTGGCTTTCAGCCTTATTTTTCCTCTATGTCCTCCTCCAATTCATCTGGGTGGCCTCCCTTCTCTTCCTCTCTTCCCCACTCTTCCCTGTTGCTTCCTTCTTTCCCTATCCCTCTCCACCTATCACTCTGCCTCCCCTTCCTTCACTCCCGGAGCCCCTCGCCTGAGAGTTGGATCTTATTTTCTCTTGTTCCTCTTCCCCTCATCGAGGCCAGGATTCTAGAGCATCTTGTGCTACTATCTCCCCAACTCCCCATTGCAGTGGAGGAATATGCACGAGAGCTCAAGCCAAGAATCTACTGAGCATCTCCCACGCTAGCTCCTCGAAGGCCAAAAGTCCCATGGCCAATTCTGGGACACTCTTTGTGTAATAATTCCTGTAATCTTTTTGAATGCCCGCAACCTTGGGACTCAAGCGAAAATATAATTCCTCTCATCATCTGTTCGTAAACTCAAAGATAGTATCATTACTGTTATTGACCACAAGAAAAGTAGCTCTCGTATTGGTGACTTCTCTAAAAGACTCTCAATTCAAGAGTACATGCATGCTGAAATAGACAATAAACATATATGGATCTTCTAGAATTGAGACATCTCAGTTGATCTCGTTATCTCTGGTGACCAGCATGTTACTACGGAGGTCACTCATGAAAAAGGTGAATTTTTTGATTCTTTCATCTACGGGAGTTGTGATGCTCGTCAACGAGAGGTTCTCTGGCAAGATCTTTCTCACTTCCATCCAGGAAGCTACCCTGGTTCCTTTGAGGCGAATTTAATGTCGTCTTGACTCCAGAGGAAAATAAAGGGAGGGGACCCTTTCATAGGAATGATAGCACTGCCTTTGCTAGATTTATAGCTGACAACGATCTCTCCGACCTTGGATTCAGCGGTGACAGTTTCACGTGGTGCAATAACTAGTGAGGCCTTTGCCACTCATGGAGCCGTATTGACCGGTGCTTGGCCAACATTCACGCCATCTCTCTCTTCCCAGATACCCAAGTCACTCACATGGTGCGCAGACTCTCTGATCACTCCCCGATTCTCATAAACATTTCAGCATGTCTGGCGAGGCAAGAACACTTCCGCTACCTTCAGCATTGGGCCAGCCCTCTAGGTTTTCTCAAAGTGGTCAGAGAGTCATGGAGCGTGCCTGCTCGAGGGAGGTTATGGGTGGCCTTTCACAACAATCTTAGGAATCTCAAATCTAATCTCAGTGATTGGTCCAACCTACTCCCTCTGTTGGACAACGAGGCAGCTGTCATCATGCATGAAATCAATCACCTTGAAAAAAATTTGGAGGGCTCATGGGATGACCGGTCCTTCGAGGAGCATGGCAGAAAAAATGATTCTCTCGCTGATTTAATCCTTCACCAGGAGAGGCTCTTCAGGGAGAGGGCGAGGATCAGATGGCTAGAGGAATGGGACCGAAACACTTCTTTCTTCCACACATGAATCATTGAAAGGAAACATCGGGGTCTCCCCTATATCTTGATGTCTTATGGGTCATTCTCGAATGACAGAGATGCGGTGGGGAGTCTTGCTCACTCTAAATTCAAAGATATTATTTCAAGCCTGAATCCTTACATGCCTGCCAGCTACCCAGGTAGAGAAGTGGGATTCCTGGCTACCATTGCTGCCCAAGTTTCTCCCCAGACTAGTGCCGAAATGGCAGCCCTCCCGAACGAAGTAGAATTCTATGAGGAAATTATGCAGCTCAAAGATGATAGCGCTCCGGGCCCTGACAGTTTCTCGGGCTCCATCTACATAGATTCTTGGGAGGTCATTTATTAGGACCTCACCGTGATCATTCGGGACTTCTTCTGGGGCAGATGTCTCCCAAGAGTGGCGTGTGCAACGTCCCTGGTCCTTCTTCCAAAAATGAATCACCCCTCCTCTATTCATCTCTATCGGCATGTGAGCCTCTGTAACATCCCCTAAAAGGTCCTGGTGAGCATCCTTAAAACCAGACTCAAGGTGCACTTGCCCCACTGGATCTCTTTGGAACAACATGGATTCGTTAGAGGCCGCACGATACAGGGTGTTGTTTCCATAGTGCAAGAAATGATACACGACATCAATACCAAGGCACATGGCTCCACCCTTGTTGTAAATATTGATATGAACAAAGCCTTCAATCATGTTGAATGGAGTTTCATTAATAAGATCCTCTCAGGTATGGGATTCTCCACCCAGGATACTGATATTCTCTTCTGGTGTTTCAGCTATGCATGGCTGGCCGTTCACTTCATGGGAAAATCCCATGGCTTCATCAAAGCTACAAGAGGTTTAAGGAAAGGGGACCCTCTCTTTCTCACCTTGTTTATCCTCTCCCATGAAATAATCAGCCGGCTCATTCACCAGAGCCTGTCCAGTGGCATGATTCTCTCGTACAGATGAAAAGAAAGATCCCCATCCATCTCCCACCTCATGTTCACTAACGATACCCTCATATTCTTGAATGCCTCTAGGAAATCCATCTGAGGACTGACCCACATCTTGGATGAGTACTGCCGCTGGAGCGGTCAATTCATCGACAAACACAAAAGCAACCTCTTCTTATCACAGGGATGCACCTCCTCCTGTGCTTCCTCCATTTACAGGATTCTCAAAATCCAAAAGGGTGCTGGCCAATGAGTTATCTGGGAGCCCCTATCTCTCCCCACATGTTTCATATCCAAGACTTTGAATTCATTGTCTGCGGATCTCCGAGATAATCCTCAACAGGAAAAACATATACCTCTCATTTAGAGGTCGTATTTCCCAGGTTAATTGAGTTATTCTCGGTGTCTCTGTTCATGATATCTCCTGTGTTAAAGCACCAAAAGGTGTCATTTCAAAAATTGACAAGATTCATGCCCAATTTATCTGGGATGCCCGGGACGAGGGAAAACATGCCTATGTGTCTTGGAAGAAAATGGCAATGCCCATCCAAGAAAGAGGGATCAGTGTTCAGAGTCTTGATGATACCCTCCTCTGCCTCCATTCTAAAATGGACTAGGAGCTTCACGAACGCCGGACACTAAAAGGTATGACAATGGGTATCTCCTGGACGGACTCCACGCTGAGTACTACGACATTCAGGTCCCCCTTTATTTCAATCATCCATCACCTCTTCTCTGCCATTAGTCTGCACGCCATATGGATCAATGGGGAAGGAAAAATATCCTTCTTGAACGACAACTGGCTGGGCGATCTCCTTGGATTTCCCAGATGTCCAGTGCCCAACATCACGTACGAGGAGGCCAACAGATTCCTTACATTCATCGAGGCAGTTCTCAACAAAGACCAACTGAATTATTCTCGCAACATTGATATCTCAGTGGAGCCTGAAAAGTGCATCTTCTCTCCCTCTCATGCAGGCACCTTCTCCTCCACGGACTATCGTCGTGCTCTTATGCCTCAACCCTAAGACAGCCAATGGAAGTTCATTCTCTGGAAAAAGGAAATCACTTCGAAATATTACTTTCTTACCTGGAGGATTAGACATAATGTCGTCGCAACGGATGAAAACATCCAAAAATGTTCTATCCCATTTCCTTCCAAGAGAATGTGCTACAAAGACTCCAGCATCGAGATCAGTGAACATCTGTTCTTCCAAAGCGACTGGGCCCATGAAGTCTGGTATTCTCTTGGTGTATTTACCTCTGTTTGCATTCATCCCCCGTTGGATTCCCCCTTTCTTGCTAGTTGGTTTATTGGCTCAGGTGATAAGGGGGTGGAACGCACTGCAAGATCTTTTATTCTTCATTATGGAGTGTGGAGTATTTGGAATGCCAGAAATAAGGCCATGTTTGAGGGTATTGGCTCATCTGGCAAAGCTATCATTGCATGTGCCCGCAACATTCTTCTTGATCTTACCAGATGCCTGGACAATTGGCAGGACGCTCCCTCTCTTCAAATTCTCTTCCCCTGTTCTCAAGTCAGCCTCCCGGACGGCTGTCCTCATGGACACTGGGTTAGATGGAAGCCTCCTCACTCTAGTCTGATGCTCAATACGGATGGCTCCTGCATAGAAGGTCTCATGAGAGGCGGTGGTGTGGTTTGTGACTCCTGGGGCCACATGGTCTTGGCCTTCACGGACTTAATAGGTCGTTGCACATCTCTTTAATCGGAATCCCTTGCGTTTCTATCTGGACTCACTCTTTCCGGAAAAGGTGGTATCTCCATTAAAGAAGCATAGACATACTCCTTGACTCTTTTCAACTCTTTTGATGGAAATGGCACTTCCCCATGGTCAATCTCTTACCCCATCAGGAAGTGTCACTCCCTCCTCTCTAGCAACACCTGACTGATGAGCACATGGCATGAGGGAAACAAGGAGGCAAACCACTTAGCCAAGCTTGAGGTGCAGGGTTCGGGCACCGACTCCTTTTACAACCCCCTTCAGTTGAACCCTGAATATGTTTTTCTTATTAGAGGGGATTCCCTTGGTCTTCATTATTTCCGACCCCCTTAGGCCTTCCTCTTTGTTGTATTCCCTGCTTTTTCTCCCTTATTCTTCAACAAATAAAGAATGTGATGAATGGATGTGTGAAAAGGGATCATGGAGATGTGAAATCAAAGCAAACATAATGATACATCACAGCCATTAAAATCTATTATAGGGTATGGATATTTTATTACTATATTTTATATTCTTTCTTTATTTGATTAAATTGTAAGTTAGTATCAATACACAAGGTAAAAATCAAACATGATGATATTACCCACATCTAAGAAAATAATGAGTTAAGAAAAGAATAATGATAAATTTTTTCCTGTAAAAAATATAATTATGAAATTAGATGATGTTTGGACTAGGAATTTTGGTGGTGTTTTTGATGATGCAAGTAGATGATTTGAAAAATGCTAAGTAATATTGCCTTTTTTTCAAAAAAAATCATCAAATGTTTTAAAGATATCCAAAAATTTGAAAATTAAAAAACATATAAGGAAAAATTAGACCATGAAGAACATTCTAGATGAATATTTCATGGATTTTGAAATATGTTGTATTTTTTTCTTCAATGAATCATTATAAGTTAAAAAAATTATTTTTATGAAACAAAATCTATAAATGCTTTTCGATTTTGAATATTTCCAACAACATGAGATAATAATTATTTCATTATCCAAGAGTAAGTAGAAAGGTTTTGAAATTAGTTTTTATGTAAAAAAGGAATAATATGATATTCTGTGTGGATTTCTAGATAGAATATATTAGACAAAGAATTATTTGAGTAGAGTTAGTGTTTATATTTGTTGAATCACAAAAAAAGGCTGTTGGCATATTTAATAAAATAAAAATATTATTTTGTATGATATTTTGGGATATTTTTAATGTTCAATAAACAAAATAATATTATTTAATTGTAAAAAAAAGATGTAGTGGAATGATATTTAATGATGTCTAAATTATATAATGTCTATTCTGAAAAATTCATTAAAAATTTATTTGAAATATGTTCAACTAATTAACATTATATAAAATGTATATTAGATATTCATATTCAAAGTTTTGAGGTAGAATTTTCCAAAAGATGATCATACATCCTTTTCGGTATATCTATCACTGGGAATTGATTACCAATTGAAGGAAATAAAATTAGATAATTAATTCATGTAGTCGAATAGGGAAAGATTTTTTGAAATTACGTTGATAATTTACTATTTTAATTTTAAAGGGATAATCAGATGAATATTTTTCAAATTAATTATTTTTTACAAATGTTTACTTGAAAATATTTTAGATGTATAATGTTTTACCGATTCACTGTTTTTTATGAAATTTATATAAATATATCACGAGTGATAACTGAATGATGGTATTAAATTGTTCTAAAAATCATGGGAGTAAATTTTTTTATACTCTATGTTTTATAATCAATTATACTAAAGGGTATGGTTATTCAAATATTTGATAAGATTCAATAATATTTTAGAATCCTTGAGAAGCATCCAAGAGAATTATATTAAGAATAGTTTCAAATTCCATGTTTTCATTGATCTGGAATATAAATTGGGGGTCCAAAATTTTCTCATAATATGTAATCTATAAATAGGATTAATGTATAGTATATAGTACAATACTATTCAAATATGAAAAAATAAAGATCTATTGAATTAGTTTTAGACAGTAATATTATAAAATATTTGTAAGATATAGTTTGTATAGGGAATCCTCCCTCCTTGGAATCTCATGGATGAAGAAAAGAATTTAGAAACTAATAGAGAAGTTTTGATTAAATTAAACATACATAAATCACAAAAAAAAACTTCTATATTAGGAAGAATTAGATGAAAAATGCGGGGGGGGGGTGTTTTGTTGATTATCATAAGGATCCTTATGGAATTTTCTAGACAGACAAGTCAGATAGAAAAATAAGACAACTATTGTGTGGATGAAGGTTTTGTATTGAAGTCTAAATAAGAATTTCATTCAATATTTTGGTAGTTAAAGTGAAGAATAGGTGTTTTCATGAATATAAAATTTAACAATGTAAAATTAACATAGTTAAAAAAATGTTATTGATAATAAATTGTTCATAAAGTTTTATTGAAATTTATTCTACATGACAACCATAAGGTTAGATATATTGTATGTTTTTATAAATTAATTAGGATAAAAAGTGATCCTAAATAATATCATCTCATGGATTAAAAAAATTCATAGATATTTGAAATGAATTAGTAAATATAGTTTAAAATAATACAATGTATGAAATATTTATTTTTTTCTAAATACAAATATAGATTGTGTAAGAAGTGTTGATAATAAAAAATAACAATTTGGTAGTGTATTTATCTTGAGATAATGATGTGTTATTTGGCATATAGATATAGATAATTTATTAACTCTTAGCCCAATGGAAGAAGGTTATGTTTTTCCACTCAAGATATAACACAACTTATGTTGATGAAGACATTTTTGTAAGACATTTTTAATGATATGATTCTCCCATTATGTCGGGTTGTGATTGTTAGAGTTATAAAATTCTCACTAAAAATCCACTTCAACATTTTCATTAAAAGAAAAATTATAGAAAATATCACTTTGTTAAGAAGTATGTATATAATAATTAACTATATATTTATTTACTTCCAATAATGAATAATGTTGATTATATATTTTTAAAACAACAACCCAAGGAAAAATTTCTTAAACTAAGGTTGATAATTGGAGTTCAACCTCCATCTCATTAAGGACAAGTTATTTAATATATATCCCCTTTGGATCTTATATTTGTATTGTTTTTTCAACATGGATAAAAATATTTGTATCCTAAATCTATTCATTGTTATGGGCTTAACCTTATAAGGATGGGAATTTGTTTTTGAGGAGTTATTCAATGGGTATTTTTTGATTTTAGAAAGTCTTAGTGTGAACTATTCAAATAGTTTTTTTGTAACGGATATGTGATAAATTTTATTAATGGTTGAGGAAGGGTTTGGGATGTATGTTCTATGTGGAATTATAGGTTTCTTATGAGGTACATATAAAACGTTTCTTAAGACACTTCTCTTGGATTGTATGGTATTACGGTCAAAATATTCTTCTTTCATACAATGATTTCACTCATATAGGATTACAATTTTTGGATATATAATAAATTATATTAGTTACAATGATTTAGTGAATTTTGATCATTGGTTCAAAAAAATAAAAATGGGGATATTATTGGGACTATAAAGTTTAGAGGTATTCTTAATGATTCTTCATGTTTCTATGAAAAATGTTGCAAAATTTTTACCATTATCTATTCAAATATAAATCATCAATGTTTTTTCATACATCTAGAATATGGATAATAGAAATAAATACTATAGAAAAATTTATATGGTGTAAAATTCTAGATAAAAATTTATTGTTTTTTGAAATATGTTAAATGATTGTCTTATATGTCTATTTCCAAACCATTAGGATAATTTTTTGGTGAAAATAATTAGGCTATTCATTGATGTAATAAATATTTCCAAAAGATAATATATGAAATATCTCCTGATCAAATTATAATATGTAAGATTGAGAAATCATTATATATATATGAAAGTCATAAAATGATTCTATGTAGATCTCTCCAGATATAAATTATTCATCAATGAATTTTTTGAGGATAGTTAGTGTTCCTAACTATTGATTCACTAAAAAAAGAATTATCAGAATATTTCAAAAAAGTAAAATATTATCTTCATTGAAGGATTTTATGGATATTCTTTATGTTTGGTAAATAGAGTAAAGATGTTGATGCATAAAGGAAAGATTCTATGTAATGAAATCGAACAAAGTTTCATAAAAAATCATTAAATAGAATTCATCATATGAAAATTATATACAATTTCTATCAAACAAACATATTCAAAGTATTGACCAAAAATTTCTATAAGATTATCAAACATAAATTTTTTAAAAATGATCAATGAATAGGTGTTGAAAATTGAACGTAATGAAAATATAATTCTAATGTAGGTCCTCAAAGAGAGAAAGGTTTCATGAAACTCTTTTAAGATGATCCTATAATGCTTATTAAGGACCAATCCTATAAATATTCTCCAAATGAATGATTTAAAAATACAATTAATATAAAAACAATCAATCGTATAAATTTCTCCAAGTTCAAAGTTCTTTATCAAATTTGGTTAATGATATTTGATGTAATGATTCAAATATTATCCTTAACTATTATAATAATCATTGGAAGAAAGTCTCTAACAATCACCATTTTTATGGAAGTATGTTGAAGGATGTTTTTATTTGAATATATAGATGATTCAGGAATAGTCTATAATCCACAAGAAGTTTCCAAGAGAATTATGTAGAACATGAGTTTTTAATTTCATGTTTTTATTCTATGGGAAATTAAATAGGAAATCCCTCCTTTTATCCTCCTCATTCATCTATTAATAGAAAGAGAGTAAATTATTTTGTAGTCTACTATTAATGTGTGAAGAAAATAATGATCTAGAGAATATGTTTTGAATATAGATTATAGAATTACAATTTAATGTTAGATTTTGAGTAGGGACGTTTCCAGCCAAGGAATATCTTGGGTGAAGATAAGGAAGTTGAAGACATAAAAAGATGTTCTGATAACAAAAAATAGATAGTCTTCACCATAAAAAATTTATATCAAATGAAATCAAATGAACATTTTGGAAGTATATTATGTCGATTATTAGAAGGCACCTGATAGACTATTCTAGATCAATAAATCAGGCAGAGAAAACATATAAATAGTTAAAGATAGCCATCTAATACTAAATTCCCCGAATAAATTTTTTCCATGTTCTAGGAGTATAATGTGAATTATAATTTTTTTCAAGAGGATAAAAATTGTATATGTACAAGATGAATAGTTAAAATAATATGAGATTATTAGGAAGGAATCTAAAAGTTATTATAAAATATTTGTTTGATCTTATTTTTGAGGAGATCACATGAACTATGGTTTTATTAATTGAAACACCACAGGTAAATAAAAAATATGTCATTTTAATATTTATCCATATTTGTGAATAAAATATTAATATTACTTTAAAGGGGACGCTATGCTCGATGGCGTACCTAATACGCAACAAAAAGTTTCTTGGGAATCTTACGTTGAACTCTAATAATAAAATAATATTATTTTAAATGGTAGTTAACGCCTATCCATTATAATGGCGGGAATGAACAGAACTAACTAACAAAATGATTATATATTGTTGCCAAATATTTTTACTTTTTATAATAAATGTTAGAGGATTAAAAATGCGAATGAGTCCAATTTTTAAGCATAAACATTCTTATATTCTTTAAAAGGTCGATTAACCCATTTCGATAGAGAACCTCTTTTAAATCGACTTTTTAACAATTTTATGTGTTGTATTTGACAAAATAAAATTCTTATTTAGAATTGGGACATCAAAATTTACTTTGTGTAAATTTTTTATATTTTTCCGATAAAGTTCATTTTTTTAATGAATAGTCAAAATGTTGTATTTTAATTCAAAACCACTTTTTAATCTAATTTATTTATATGATTATATTATCTTTTGAATTGGTTATAAAGTGAAATTAGAATATATTTTTACAATTTAATCCAATAGTGGTCGTTAGATTTAATTTCACTTTGAAATCGGACTAAAACTAGTGTCAATCTTTTGATAAATTTTGTTTCATAAAAACACGCTATTTGTTTTGACAGCGGGAATTAATTATTAAATTAATTAATTAAACTTATATGTTTTAAATTTTGTAAAATAGACATCATTTTTGAATTCAGAATATAAAATATAGCTTAGTGTGAATTTTTGGAAATTTTCTGAAAAACGTCAATTTTTGATGAATAGTGAAACCACTAAGTGGTACTTATAAAAACTGATTTTCCGTTTAAATGAAAATTTTCATATTTGTGTTTTTAATTTCAAAAATCCAACATACATGGTTGTCATTATGAAGTAAAATGTGGTTCAATGGGATTAAAATAATTTTTTTGTGAATAGTAACTTATTAAGTTTTTTATCGTGATTAGAGGTAATTAGTGTAGTTTAAGGTAAGAATAATGTTTTAATAAAATGAAATGACCTAGACACATGTCCTACCCTCATTGGATGAGTCATGACCTACAAATAAAATCCATGGGTCAACTTGGGGACCCCATGGAGCCACTTTGGTTGGGAAATGACATAAATAACTTTTTATTTAATGTTAAAGTAAAAATGACACAAACATGAGATGTTTTACGAAGACAATTGTTACATGGGGTTATAAAATTCCGATTTTTGACTATAAATATTAATTAGAAAGCTGAAACTATTTCCTACATCATGATTTTTTTTAATAATTTTTAGACATTAAATAAATTCAATTATTTATGACATCATGAGGATGCAGTGATGACCTCATTATTTAACGATTTAAATAAAATGGAAAGATAAGGTAAAATATAAGACCTACACATGTAAAAAAACTATTGGATGGGTGGATTTAGAACTCTTATCACATTATCCTCGAAAAAAATTAATGTGGGACCATTAATATCCGAAACTCATTCTAAAATAATGTAACATTTCCTTACTTTCCAAGAGTTCCCCTCCTCTCCTCTTATAAAAGGCCCCCACCTCTACCTCCTTACCCACACTTCCAAAGCCTTTGACTCAGCCAACCCCTGACCATATTGTCTCTCCAAATCCCTCTCTAACTCCTTGAAGCCTCACTTCGGGCATAAGTATTCCCAAGGAAGCCTTTGAGCTCAAACCAAAGGGAGTTACCCGATTTTTAAGGTAATGTCTTCACTTGTGTCCTTTTGTTTTATTTTGCTTCTCCAACCACCTAAACTCTTTTTATTTATTTATTTTGTAACAAATACAGTATCTAAAATATACTAGGATGTTTTTATAAGAAGTATTAGAGCTAAACATACACACACCTACATCTAATGGTTAATGAACATACTGTTTCTGTGGATGGTGAATTTCTGCCTCACGAAACGATGATTGTTCAACATTCTTCTAACACCTTCAAAGGTGGCCATTAAGATGAAACTATATTTATATATGATATATAATATTTTAATGTTTTATTTAAGCTTATGTATTTTTCATTTATGGCATACCTTTATGGATTCCATTATGGGTAAACGCGATATCGTCATTTAAGGAAGTGCGGACTACCGCCCCCTCAAAGTGATTTGATTTGTTAATACCATATGTGGTACGTATAAAGGATATATTTAATGATATTATATATGATACCATACTGGAATTAAAATAATATTATGTATCATTATGTTTTATTTCCATTAAACATGAAATAGAAATTGATGTAGCGTTCATGCGTACATACAGCTTACCGTCTCCATGAACGGTACATTACATTTCTTATCTCAAAATGTTATGTACTATTATAAGTACATATATATAATGGATATATATGAAATATTTTACATCTAAATTATGTATATCATTATGGAATTATAACATATATATATATATATATCTCTCTCATTTTGTTTTAATTCCATTAATATGACAAAAATGAAAGTAGCGTTAATGCGTACGTACGACCTACCGTCTCCATGAACGGTGCTTTTAATTTTTATCTCCAAATTATATGGAATAGTATAAAATGAATATATACTGGATATATATGACATTTAAAACATAAATACTATACTGGATATGATGTACCTATAACTACATGGAAAATTATTTTCCAACAAGTTCAATTTTTGACTCACGTACCAAACATCGACAAAAACGTCTGATATGAACTCATATTATTAACCAATTATTATAACATTGAAATATGTTATATGAACTGAATAATAATCTTTATAGGAGTTACTTAAGAAATTATAAATTGACTGAAGTTTATTATTCATGAATCTAAAGAAACGAACAAGACAAGTTGTACTTGAGGTAAGGGACCCTACACCTCTCTTTCTTTTTAAGTACACTCTTTTATGTCATTCCTTTTAAGCTCATCTATTTTGTGATCGGGATGTTCTTTTATATTAATACTACTGTAATTTCTATTTTCATATTATGAGAGACCCTATTCTCTCTCATCAATCAATTTTGGAAGTTTAGAGTGGCGCCGTTAGGCTACCGAATTTTCGTAAGAGACCTAACCTCTCTCTTTCTTTTTAAGTACTCTCCTTTATATCACTTATTTTAAGCTCCAATTTGTTATGTTGGGGGATGTTATTTTATATTACTCTTTCTTTAAACATTATTTTAATATGATGAGAGACCCTATTTGATCTCTTCGGTCCATTTTTGAATGTTTTATGTGGCGTCGTTAGGCTGCCGAGTTTCCGTAAGGGATTTTTCATCTCACTTTTATTCCCGTGAGATTTATGCTAAATTTTACACAATTTACTTTGTGTGGTGTATTTACTGCCCATTATTTTACTCATTGTGTAATATACTTTCATTTATGAGTATTTACATTAATGTTGTATTGTCCTTCTTTTACGGGGTGCATGTCTTGAAAGATACCCATGTCGGTACGGAAACCTTTCACCCTCTTCTTTTTAAAATACATCTTTTGTTATGTCATTTAATTCACATAATATTATGTTGGGATATGTTATTATATATCCTTATTGATTTAAATTTTATGTTCATGTGATGAGATACCCTTTTTATCTATCAATTTTGTTATGACGCCGTTAGGCTGTCAAATTTTTGCAAGGGAACTTCTTAACCCAAATTCGATTCTTTGGGATAAACATATACTCTTTGAATATGTCATCCTATGAATATGTGTGAATAACCTCTGATTTTTTACACTTAATATCCACTTATATTTCATGTATTCATTTGTCACACATAATTATGTAATTGATTTATCCTTAATCCAAGGATATCGTCTTTGTATGGGACTTCGTCTCAATCTCCTTTCATTGAGGCATATTTTGTTTTATACAAAACCTTCTTTTATACGGTGTATAAACCCATTTGACATTTAAGTTTATTAAAAATGAATCTTTTTTATACGAAGAATTTACTAAACGACAAAAGGGAATGTTTTTGTCGTACATATGCAGCGACAACGACTTCTCCACCGCCGTGACCATTATTTGAGTTTCGGCTTCCTCTACAAGCCATACCTTTTTTTTAAAGAAAAATAAATACCATGTTTTTCTTTTCTTTTATTTTGGTATTGAAAATGGTTTTCATAATGTTTTTATATCAATTTTTTGTATTGATATCATGTTATTGAATGGTGGAAATGTTATGTTTCCTTTATGCATGTTTTATGTGATAAGAGTATGTTATGGTTCTTTGGCATTATTATGAAGACAGGTGGTTCCGTGATAAACTAAGGGTGGGTGAGCCCGATATAGCTCGCCAATGCATTGGGTAACGCGAAGGAGTGATACATTATGGTTTCTGCAAAGAGATTTAGGGAATATACTGTAGTTGGTATTCCAAACGTAACCAAGAGGGTTACTCCGTACGTAAGAATGTTATGAATGCCTCAAGTTACCTTTTATGTATTATGATTTCTATGATTTATTAATGATTTGATGAGGTATGTTAAAGTGCCTATTTTTTATGGGTAAAGTATGATTTCATTCTTATGTATATATGAACCCATGTTTCCTTTCTATTTTTTTATTACCCTTACTGAGATTTTTATGCTCATCCCAAGTTTTTTGAAATGTTTTTCATAGGTCAAGGGAAAGGTACATGATATGATGATAGCTTCAAGGAAGTGTCAAGAAAGAATACATGTTTTATTTTAAATATGTTTCCATTGATGGGAAAAAATGAATACTAACTTTATGTAACCAATTTGTTTAAATGTGGATTGTAATGCAAGTTTTATGATCTAATTCTCTAAAACTCTAAACCTGAAAAGATCCTCAATGTCTAATCTTGTAATAACTCAAGATTAAGTAAGGTTTAAGGCTGGGGACTTATATTAAGGTATCTAAGGTCTGTTTAGATAACTTTAGAGGTTAGGGTATTCTCTAAGCAGAAGTGACATTACCATAATGGCTAGGATTTCAGAAAGAGTCCTTGTTTTAGATAAAGTGAATGAGTAAGTATATCTCGGTGTTTACCTTCCTCATTACTACATGATGGTTTTGTTGATATACTCACACTTAAATTTCTATTTTTAGTGAATGGATGGATCTAACAGGCACCAAGAGACAACAGGTTTGAAGGAAACTATGGTGGTTCCTTGATTAAGATACTAGATAAAATGTGGGATTTAATGAGGAAACTCATGGTTGTTCTAAACCAACTATCAAGAAATCATGATCAACCACTTGAACCTTGGTATGATCTGTAATGCATCATGTATGAGATGACCAATCGATGTGGATGTTTAGGTAATATTTATAAAGGTAACCATTAGAGTTTATATGATCCTTACTTTTGAGGTAATTATGGGTTATTATATTTTATGATGGAAAATGAAAGGCATGAGATAAACTTGAGGTTAAAATATGTTATGATCATTTTTTAAGATTTTATCTCATTTTGGGGAATGTTTTAAGAAATTATATAGTTTTGGAAAAAGGACAACACACAGACCGTGTGACAACCTTTCGCATCAGACAAAGGTGCGGGAATCAAACCCACAACCAAAGTGCGACTGGTATTTATCGCCTACCACTGGACTATGTAATGTCCCTAGTTAGTTTGACTAATTCTTTTTAGTTAGATGATTTTAGGGATCAAGAGTAAGTTTAATTTGGGTATTCTATGGAAATGATTAACCAATCTTCGAGGATATGTGATTAGGTTAATTACTTTTCAATATGATAATTTAAGAGCAACTGATGTTGTTTGGAGATAAATGTTACGATTTAACATGGAAGACTATGTGACTAAATCCTTCAAATATTTGGGTTTCAATCTTAGTTTGGTTTTCTTTGAATTATTTTGTGGACAATTTGTTTATTGAATGGTCTTTGTTGAAGTTTGGGTATTGTTTGATAAATTTTGGAGATTAAGAATAGATTTGTTTTTTTAGGATTATCGTTTTTAGGTAATATCTGATCTTGTACTATCCTTTTTGGTTTTGGTTTTGGTTAAGGTCTAAAGATATAGGAAGTATATAGTTCTCTTTTGTGTATTAGGTGATCCTATAGAAGTTGATTATAGTACTCTTAACGTGAACAAGTCTTCCTAAATACTCGTCTTTTGGGGAAAGTATGAGTTTTTGTAAGAAATATAATAAAAGTTGAAAGTCAACATGATAAGTAATTATGTTTCCTTATGAATAAATTCCTCATTAAAAAGTAACTTAAAAAAAATGTTGTCTGTTAACTTTTCCTACTAGGGAATCGAATACCGTTTAACCCATCACAAGTTTGTGATTCTCTTATGGTTAACTTTCTCCTAGACAGGATTACTATCACTCTCCATCAGAACATGACCCTTTGTTTTTTTCCTCCATGTCCATATTTTCATACTTGGAATCCTAGTATGGGTTATCTCGGGTGACCTTTTTACTTATCTTTATTTATTTTAAAGTGATTGTTTTACTGACTCTTGTTCTGATGTGGGATTTTCAATGAAGTTTCGAAGCACAATTTTAAAATTCTGAGGACGCAATTTTCAAAAGGGGGGAAGGATGTAACACCCCAGGTAAATAAAGAATATGAAATTTTTATATTTCTCCATATTTGTGAATAAAATATTAATATTATTTTAAAGGGGATTCTATGCTCGATGGCATACCCAATACGCAACAATGTGTTTCTTGGGATTCTTATGTTGCACTCTAATAATAACATAATATTATTTTAAATGGTAGTTAACGCCTTTCCGTTGTAATGGCAGGAATGAACAGAACTAACTAAAAAGTTATTATATATGTTTTTCAAATATTTTTACTTTTTACAATAAATTTTAGAGGAATAAAAATGCGAATGAGTCCAATTTTTAAGCATAAACATTCTAATATTCTTTAAAAGGTCGATTAACCGCCTTTCGATGGCAAGCCTCTTTTAAATCCAATTTTTAACAATTTTATGTGATTTATTTGACAAAATAAAATTCTTCTATAGAATCGGGACATCAAAATTTACTTGGGCAATTTTTTGGTATTTTTCCGATAAAGTTCATTTTTTTAATGAATAGTCAAAATGTCGTATTTTAATTCGAAACCACTTTTTAATCTAATTTATTTATATGATTATATTATCTTTTGAAATGGTTTTAAAGTGAAATTAGAATATATTTTCACCATTTAATCCAATAGTGGTCGTTGGATTTAATTTCACTTTGAAATCAGACAAAAACTAGTGTCAATCTTTTGATAAATTTTGTTTCATAAAAACACGCTATTTGTTTTGACAGCGGAAATTAATTATTAAAATAATTAATGTAACTTATATGTTTTGAATTTTTTAAAATATACATCATTTTTGAATTCGGAATATCAAATATATCTTATGGTGAATTTTTGGAAATTTTCTGAAAAACTTAAATTTTTTATTAATAGTGAAACCACTAAGTGGTACTTATAAAAACTGATTTTCCATATAAATGAAATTTTTTCATATTTTTGTTTTGAATTTCAAAAATCCGGCATACATGGTTGTCATTAAGATGTAAAATGTGGATCAATGGGATTAAAATAATTTTTTGGTGAATAGTAACTTATTAAGTTTTTAATCGCAATTAGAGGTAATTAGTGTAGTTTAAGGTATGAATAATGTTTTAATAAAATGAAATGACCAAGACACATGTCCTACCCTAACTGGATGATTCATGGGCGACCAAGACAATCCATGGGTCAACATGGGGACCCCATGGAGCCACTTTGGTTGGGAAATGACATAAATAACTTTATTATTTAATGTTAACTTAAAAATGACACAAACATGAGATATTTTACTAAAACAATTATTACATGGGGTTATACAATTCATATTTTTGACTATAAATATTCATTATAAATATAAAAAGATTTCAAACATCATGATTGTTTTTTTATAATTTTTAGACATTAAATAAATTAATTATTTATGACATCATGATGATGCATCGATGACCTCATTATTTAACGATTTAAATAAAATGGAAAGATAAGGTAAAATATAAGACATACACATGTAAAAAAACTATTGGATGGGTGGATTTAGAACTCTTATCACCTTATCCTCGAAACACATCAATTTGGGATCATTAATATCTGAAACTCATTCTAAAATAATGTAACATTTCCTTACTTTCCAAGAGTGCCCCTCCTCTCCTCTTATAAAAGGCCCCCACCTCTACCTCCTTACCCACACTTCCAAAGCCTTTTGGCTCAGCCAACCCCTGTCCATTTTGTCTCTCCACATCCCTCCTTAAATCTTTGAAGCCTCACTTTGGGAAGAAGTCTTCACAAGAAAGCCATTGAGCTCAAACCAAAGGGAGTTACCCGATTTTTAAGGCATTGTCTTCACTTTTGTCCTTTTGTTTTATTATGCTTCTCCAACCCCCTAAACTCTTTTTATTAATTTATTTTGTAACAAATAAAGTATCTTCAATATACTAGGATGTTTTTATAAGAATTATTTGAGCTAAAATTACACACACCTACATATAATTGTTAAAGAACATACTCTTTCTGTGGATGACGAATTTCTGCCTCACGAAACGATGATTGTTCAACATTCGTCTAACACCTTCAAAGGTGGCCATTAAGATGACACTATATTTATATATGATATATAATATGTTTATGTTTTACTTAAGATTCTGTATTTTTCATTTATGGCATACCTTTATGGTTTCCATTATGGGTAAACATGATATCTTCATTTAAGGAAGTGCGGACTACCGCCCCCTCAAAGTGATTTGATTCGTTAATACCATATGTGGTACATATAAAGGATATATTTAATGATATTATATATGATTACATACTGGAATTAAATTACTATTATGTATCATTATTTTTTATTTCCATTAAATATTAAATATAAATGGAAGTAGCGTTCATGTGTACGTACGGCTTACCGTCTCCATGAACGGTACATTTCATTTCTTATCTCAAAATGTTATGTACTATTATAAGTACATATATATAATGGATATATATGAAATATATTACATCTAAATTATGGATATAATTCTGTAATTATAACATATATATATATATATCATTTTGTTTTAATTCCATTAATATGACAAAAAATGAAAGTAGCATTCATGCGTACGTACGGCCTACCGTCTCCATGAACGATGCTTTTAATTTTTATCTCCAAATGATATGGAATAGTATAAAATGAATATATACTGGATATATATGATATTTAAAACATAAATACTATACATTATATGATGTACTTATAACTACATGGAAAATTATTTTCCAACAAATTCAATTTTTGACTCACATACCAAACATCGACAAAAACGTCTGATATGAACTCATATTATTAACCAATTATTATAACATTAAAAATGTGATATGAACTGAATAATAATCTTTATATGAGGTACTTAAGCAATTATAAATTGACCAATGATTATTATTCAGGAATACAAAGAAATGAACAAGACAAGTTGGACTTGAGGTAAGGGACCCTACCCCTCTCTTTCTTTTTAAGTACACTCTTTGTAACACCCCATGATTTCATAGTGTGTTATTAAATAACTTGCACTACACGCAACACTAAGTTCAATTGCACCATGACATACCAAAAAAAAGCCATTAAAAGAGGTCATGAATAGTATTAACTAAATTTTAAACTTTATATAATCCTTATAATTTTAGAATCCATATTATGAGTTTCTTAGTCATAATGCAAGAACAAATTCATTTTCAGTACTGCACTTTTATCAACTTTTGATAGTGAAACCTTTTTAAATACAATATTTTAAACTTTTTGACTAAATGGAGACATCAAAAAATTTAAAATGAAACATCCCAAGCTTCCACGGTACGCTTTCCTTTGAATAAAACAGTAGCGTGTGTTGTACGCAACTTCGAGTTCTAACACACCGTAACCAATCAAACTAGCTGTTATGAATAGTAATACCTACTTTTTGAAGTTATATATATTTTATATTTTAAAATGGACTTCATTTTTGGATTCGGAATATCAAATTTAGCCTAAGGTGAAATTTTGGTACTTTTCGGATAACTTTCATATTTTGATGAATATTGAAAATTACTAAATTTTAATTAAAAACAACTTTTTTAATCAAAATAATTAATAGTGATAAATTGTGAATTTGAGTGGTTTTAAAATATATTTAGAATATATTTTTACTATTTAATATAATGTTGGTCATTGGACATAATTTTACAATTAGACCGAACATAAACAAGTGTCAATCTTTTGATAGTTATTATCTCTTAAAAACACGCTTTTCGTTTTGACAGCGGGAATTAATTTTAAATTAATTTCTGCCACTTCTGTGTTTTGAATTTAGGAAAATGGATTCCATATTTGGAATCAGGATTTTCAAATTGTGTAAATAGGTAACTTTTATTTTTAGACATTTTGAATAATTACCGCGGTAAATATTTTATTTACCATGGTTAAGGGTAAATCCGGTAAATAAGGGTTAAAAAATAATATTATAATAATACTAAATTATCCTAAAACGTGTCTTAAACCTATTGGTTGATACATGGTCGACCATGGGAATATTTGGCTCTATTTTGGGACCCCATGGATCCACTTGTAAGTGATAATGACACTTTATTTTAATTAAGTTAAAATGAATACACAAGCATATATCTTTTAGAAAAACAATTGTTACATAGGGTTATATATGTTGGATTTTTGATTATAAATATTCATTAGAAAGCTAAAACGATTTTCTACATAATTATATTTTATTTATAATTTTTAGGCATTAAATAATTTATTTTATTTATGACACAATGATGATGCATTAATTACTATATTAGTGAAAAATTAAAATAATTGATATTATAAATACCCAAATAAATATAATATGAAACTTTTAATGAATTAAAATAATTTTTTAGGATAATATGATATATTCGGATTGATTTAATTGACTTTGTTCGAGGTAATCAATCTGTTGTGAGTTTCACAAAAATCAACTATTGAATAGTGTCAAAATTGACATAAAAGAGTTCTTAAAACAAATATTATATTATTAATTGATATTAAATTCCTAAAAATCTAAGGTTCGGCCAAGAGACTTATATCAGGATAGGTTAATCATTAATGTACCACTTGGGGGTCTCTTGGATGTATATAGTAAGTTTATTAACCATATTATATAAAAATACAAAGAGACATTGTAAAAGTGAAACTTATTAACTTAGAGTTAATACTTAAAGATAAGGTTAATATAAGTACCCAAACCTGTCTAAATTTCATTTGTTGAGTGGTTTTCGACCTATCCCCACCTTATCGTTTTAATAGTCAACTTTGGAGCCATTGGAAACCGAATATGAATTTATTATATATTAATATTTCTAGCTTTTCCAAAGGTGCCCCTCACCCCTCTTATAAAAGGGCACTCCTCCTTCTCATTTCTTCACACCTTCAAAGCATTTTGGTTCAGCCAAACTCTGCCCAAATACTCTCCCAACATCCCTAACTACAACCTAGAGGCCTTAGTTTGATCAAAAAGCCAACCTAAGGAGCCCTTTTGATCAAATCAAAAGGAAGAACCCGAAGAAGAGGTAATGATTTCACCACCCTTTTCTAAGTTCATTTCTTCTTCCACTTCTTCTTCCTTTGTTCTTACAATTCTAAAATAATAACTACAGTATCTCACAAATACTGTGATGTTATTATAAGTATGGTACAACCATATTCAGTATTATATCCACCCTTTGAATAACATGTCACCATACGTGCGTACGTACGGCTTACCGTCTCCACGTCGTGGTGTAATTGTTATTCAATATAATATTATTTGGATGGGTATAATAATGATGTGTAACTCATGTAAATAATAAATATAACATGTTAATGATTCTGTATATATGATATACCATTCATTTATATATTATTTTAATATCAAAAGAATGATATTGTCGCTCGTGCGTACGTACGGACTACCGTCTCCACAAACGCGATGAGATTCATTCTCCATCGTAACCATTCAAGTATAATTATCATTTGATGATTTAAAAATGATTTTTAAGGACTAGATATCATTCTAGATAAGAATAAGATACAACAACCATGGCTTATGTAACAAAACATATAAATAAAATGAGTAAGTTAACACCCGAAACGACGATAATTCTAAGATATTATTAACAATCAATGTTAAAAGATAATATATGATATCATGTTATTATATATGATTCTTTTATAATTTAATAACAACTATTTCACCATTATACAGGAGGTTAACCTACCCCAACCAAGGAAAAGTACAAGGTAAGGGTTTACTTTACAACCTCTTCATTATCCAAGGATGTTTATACGTAATAATCTACTGGGATCTCTTTATCATCCACATCCATGTTTCTTAAAAATGTATTTCAAAACATTTTTACTATTACAAGAATATGGGTTAAAGTCATTTATACCCTTGTTTGACTTTTTATAAGAGGTTTATAAAGGAATCTTTCCGTCGTTTTCAAAACAAGGTCCTTTTTAACCTTTTCGATAGAATTGAGGTAAGAATGTTTTTTTAACTTATACGGCGGGTGCGGTTATTTTACGCCGTTATAAAATCTTCAAAGCTTTTCTTACAAGCTTATAAGAATATTTTCAAAGAAAATGTTTTATTTTATATGGATCTTAAATTATTTCAAAATAAAAATAGATATTTCTTTAAAAAGAATTTTGATTTCATCTATGTCAACATCCTTTGATGGATTTTACGCTTTTTTGAAGTTGATTTATTGTAATACAAAGCTTCTATATTGTATTGAAAGTTTTGTGATATGTTTGACTGTGGATGTGCTATTTTTATAACATTCATAGTTTATGGTGAAAGTATTGACATTTCGTATGCTAGTTCCAATAAGAATGTCTATGTTATATTTCAATATTTACTTCATATGAATGTGTTGGACAAGTATGTTCCAGGTTGGGGACTGGTTAAAGTAAGCCCTCCAGGTTGGGGACTGGTAAAAGTAAGCCCTCCAGGTTAGGGACTGGTAAAAGTAAGCCCTCCGGGTTGGTGTCCGGTTATTAGAGGCACTCCGGGTTGGTGTCCGGTTATTAGAGGCACTCCGGGTTGGTGTCCGGTTATTAGAGGCACTCCGGGTTGGTGTCCGGTTATTAGAGGCACTCCGGGATGGGTTCCGGTTACAGTTAGCCCCAAGGTCTTGGGACGAGGCCTTGAAAAGTAATTAAAGTTTAGAATTATGCATTCCAACATTATGAAAGTGGTTATTGATTTTTGCATGTGATTATTCGATTAGTAGAATATCCATGTGAATAAGTAAATGGCATTATTTCATTTTATTTATGCCATACCATGTTGAAAGTTCATGTTTAAAAGGCTTTTGTTTTAGTTATACATTGCCTTAAATGTTTATTCTTATTGATGAAAGTTTCCGCTATACTGTTATCCTTACTGGGCATTTGAGCTCACCCCTTTTCTATGTTTTATTTTTCCCAGGAAGTGAAGATGTAAGTTATGAATGACCTGCGGGGATATTATGAGGGGATTATAGTGTGGACTGTGGAAACATTATGTTGTTGTAGTAGTTTTTCATTTTATGATGAAATGTAAAACTTATGAATATATCTAGTGTTTCCAAGACTACTAAACCAATCGGTCTTTCGAGATTTGATCTTTCTTGTGATCATGCCAATGTTATGTAATAATGCACCGACTCTAGGTAACTAGGGTCAGGGCGTTACAGTTGGTATCAGAGGAGGTTTAGTACAAACCTTGGAAACTAGATTTAGATAAACTCTGATTAGAGCACGTAGACCTAAGATGAACTTTGAGGATTAGTATAGAAGAACTTCCTAGAATTTTGGTATTGTAGAGATTTTGTGAGTTTTCCGAGCAATACATCCCTGTCTGGATACGAGCAGGTAGAGGCGGCTCTGGCACAGATGTACCTAGAGGTAAAACCCGAAAACACCGCTTTGAGCTAGACTCGAACGGGAACTGGTTCACGACAACGGGGCTTGCTGCACTCTTGGTTACGACACTCCCGGGGGATATGCTTAGGATAACTCTCATTTTCTTTACATATCATTTTGAAGGGATTATGAGTATATACATCCTCAAAGAAAACATTCTTATGATTATGGATTATATCCATAAATAGTTCAATTTATGTTAAGTGTTTTATAAGTATGGGATTATGTGTTTTGATTCATAAACTGATCTAGTTTATGCCATGGTATAGAAATGGATTCCAGTAGAAGGAATGAGAACTCCAGAAATACACATGATTCAAAGAGAAGGAAGGATCATATCTTTCATGGTCTTAAGCTAGAATTTATAAGAGAAATAGTCTCCCATGTATTATCATCATATGAAGAAATAATATCATGTGTTGATAAGATATGTAAAGAGTTTACTGAGTCCTATGGCTTTGAAGGGAAGCAAGAGAAGAAAAGGATGGAAGAGAGAAAGATGGATAAAGGGAAGAGGGAAAAGAAGAATTTTCCCATATGTGGTAACTGTGGAAAGAAACATCCTGGAACTTGCCTGAAAGGAATGGGAGTTTGTTATAAGTGTGGAGGAAAAGGGCACAAAGTACGTGACTGCAAGGGTAAGAAAATGGTTTTAAATGTACAATGCTTCATTTGCAAGGAGTTTGGACACTACGCGAACCTATGTCCCAGTCATCAGACTATGCTGCAAATGATGTTATTGGATAATAACCAAGTTATGATACTACCACAGATGAAGAGGAATGATTAGAGTTCTTATGTTGATTATGTCAATTGAGTTTTGTATCAACAATGTACTTGTTATAATAATTATGGAGTATATAAGGATTGTACTGCAGTACTATTTCATGAAGGACTTGAGATTATGTGGAACAAAGAAAAGTGACTCAATAGCAGGATAAATTTTTGGAAAATATATGGTTGAGAGAATGATAAATCATAATATAGTTCTGATACTGAGGTAGTGATTTTGGAATAATATGTGATTGTTTTGGATAAATTATATTGGATATTCTTGACTACCTTGGAACTGATTAATGATTTGTATATTCCATCATTGTTGGGGTTTAAAACATTTTTGGATTAATGAAGTATATCCAGCATTCTATATGGAATAAGGGAGCATGAATGTAATCAATAAGGAATATGGTAATACATGATGAAGGTATTCATATGCTATTACGGGGTAAAAAGGATCTATATTATGTTTACCTTCCTTATAAATGTTGGACTGTGAGTTTGGACAGAAGTATTTTGGATAGTTCTAGTTTGGATTATTTTGGATTGCCATAAAAGGACAACCCAGAGGTCGGGCGGCAACTCGTCGCGTCCGGAAAGGCTGCGAGACTTGAACCCGCAACCGAAGGGCGACAAGGGTGTATCACCTACCACTGGCCCAAGAGATGTCCTGGATTAAATAATGTAGTTTTTTTAAAAGATCTGGTAGATGAATTATAAATTCGTTTATTTTGGAACCCTATACGAATAGTATAAATATAATTTTTTTACCAGTGAAAGATTAGTTTATGGTAGAAACATATTAATGGATAAAACTCTGATTATAAAGTAAGTATATCTCCTTATGATCTTAGCCAATCTCATAAATAAATTCCTCTACATTAATAAAAGGATCTTAGAACAAAAATGTTTCCCTAGATGGTACCCTAAATCATCACTAATTTATGGCTTTGGGATTGTTGGCCTTTTCATAGCCATGTTCTCTACCACTCTCCATCAGATAATTGATGGTTAGATTTCTCTTCCATATCCATATTTTCCTACATGGAACCCTAGTATGTGTTATTTTCGGTAATCTTCATACATTCCACTCTTTATTTTAAATAGAGGCCTCATTAATTCATTTTTCGATGTGGGATTTCAACTAAGATATTTCGAAACGTCAAAAATGTGTTATCCCAATACCCTATATTTTGTTGAACCGATGGTACTTCAAATCATCATAGATTGATGAGTTTAAGGACCACAATTTTATACTTTTTGTGATTGATGACCTCAATCACTACCTATAAATATTTACGTTTTTCCTCCAATTATATGTCTCTAATTGCCACCAATTTTCTCCTAATCAAGATCATAATTTGGTGGTGACCCTTTGATTTCTCTTTTCCTCATATTAAGACTAAATTTTAGTAAACCAATTTCCGATGTGGGTTTTCCCAAAAATATATTTTCTACTTTCAACCTTTTATTTTTGAAGAACAATTGCAAATTGCGAGGACGCAATTTATTGAAGGAGGGGAGAATGTAACACCCCAAGATTTCATAGTGTGTTATACAATAACTTGCACTACACGCAACACTGAGTTCAATTGCACCATGACTTACCAAAAAAAAGCCATTAAAAGAGGTCATGAATAGTATTAACTAAATTTTAAACTTTATATAATCCTTATAATTTTAGAATCCATATTATGAGTTTCTTAGTCATAATGCAAGAACAGATTCATATTCAGTACTGCACTTTTATCAACTTTTGATAGTGAAACCTTTTTAAATACAATATTTTAAACTTTTTGACTAAATGGAGACATAAAAAAAATTAAAATGAAACATCCCAGGCTTCCACGGTACGCTTTCCTTTGAATAAAATAGTAGCGTGTGTTGTACGCAACTTCGAGTTCTAACACAACGTAACCAATCAAACTAGCTGTTATGAATAGTAATACCTACTTTTTGAAGTTATATATATTTTATATTTTAAAATGGACTTCATTTTTGGATTCGGAATATCAAATTTAGCCTAAGGTGAAATTTTGGTACTTTTCGGATAACTTTCATATTTTGATGAATATTGAAAATTACTAAATTTTAATTAAAAACAACTTTTTTAATCAAAATAATTAATAGTGATAAATTTTGAATTTGAGTGGTTTTAAAATATATTTAGAATATATTTTTACTATTTAATATAATGTTGGTCATTGGACATAATTTTACAATTAAACCGAACATAAACAAGTGTCAATCTTTTGATAGTTATTATCTCTTAAAAACACGCTTTTTGTTTTGACAGCGGGAATTAATTTTAAATTAATTTCTGCCACTTCTGTGTTTTGAATTTAGGAAAATGGATTCCATATTTGGAATCAGGATTTTCAAATTGTGTAAATAGGTAACTTTTATTTTTAGACATTTTGAATAATTACTGCGGTAAATATTTTATTTACCATGGTTAAGGGTAAATCCAGTAAATAAGGGTTAAAAAATAATATTATAATAATACTAAATTACCCTAAAACGTGTCTTAAACCTATTGGTTGATACATGGTCGACCATGGGAATCTTTGGGTCTATTTTGGGACCCCATGGATCCACTTGTAAGTGATAATGACACTTTATTTTAATTAAGTTAAAATGAATAAACAAGCATATATCTTTTAGAAAAACAATTATTACATAGGGTTATATATGTTGGCTTTTTGATTATAATGATTCATTAGAAAGCTAAAACGATTCCCTACATAATGATATTTTATTTATAATTTTTATGCATTAAATAATTTATTTTATTTATGACACAATGATGATGCAGTAATTACTATAATAGTGAAAAATTAAAATAATTGATATTATAAATACCCAAATAAATATAATATGAAACTTTTAATGAATTAAACTAATTTTCTAGGATAATATGATATATTCGGATTGATTTAATTGACTTTGTTCAAAGTAATCAATCTGTTATGAGTTTCACAAAAATCAACTATTGAATAGTGTCAAAATTGACATAAAAGAGTTCTTAAAACAAATATTATATTATTAATTGATATTAAATTCCTAAAAATCTAAGGTTCGGCCAAGAGACTTATATCAGGATAGGTTCATCATTAATGTACCACTTGGGGGTCTCTTGGATGTATATAGTATGTTTATTAACCATATTATATAAAAATACAAAGAGACATTGTAAAAGTGAAACTTATTAACTTAGAGTTAATACTTAATGATAAGGTTAATATAAGTACCCAAACCTGTCTAAATTCTATTGGTAGAGTGGTTTTCGACCTATCCCCACCTTAGCATTTTAATAGTCAACTTTGGAGGCATTGGAAACCGAATATGAATTTATTATAAATTAATATTTCTAGCTTTTCCAAAGGTGCCCCTCACCCCTCTTATAAAAGGGCACTCCTCCTTCTCATTTCTTCACACCTTCAAAGCATTTTGATTCAGACAAACTCTGCCCAAATACTCTCCCAACATCCCTCACTACAACCTAGAGGCATTAGTTTGATCAAAAAGCCAACCTAAGGAGCCCTTTTGATCAAATCAAAAGGAAGAACCCGAAGAAGAGGTAATGATTTCACCACCCTTTTCTAAGTTCATTTCTTCTTCCACTTCTTCTTCCTTTGTTCTTACAATTCTAAAATAATAACTCCAGTATCGCACAAATACTGTGATGTTATTATAAGTATTGTACAACCATATTCAGTATTCTATCCACCCTTTGAATAACATGTCACCATACGTGCGTACGTACAGCTTACCGTCTCCACGTCGTGGTGTAATTGTTATTCAATATAATATTATTTGGATGGGTATAATAATGATGTGTAACTCATGTAAATAATAAATATAACATGTTAATGATTCTGTATATATGATATACCATTCATTTATATATTATTTTAATATCAAAATAATGATATTGTCACTCGTGCGTACGTACGGACTACCGTCTCCACAAACGCAATGAGATTCATTCTCCATCGTAACCATTCAAGTATAATTATCATTTGATGATTTAAAATGATGTTTAAGAACTAGATATCATTCTGGATAAGAATAAGATACAACAACCATGGCTTATGTAACAAAACATATAAATAAAATGAGTAAGTTAACACCCGAAACGACGATAATTCTAAGATATTATTAACAATCAATGTTAAAAGATAATATATGATAACATATTATTATATATGATTCTTGTATAATTTAATAACAACTATTTCACCATTATACAGGAGGTTAACCTACCCCAACCAAGGAAAAGTACAAGGTAAGGGTTTACTTTACAACCTCTTCATTATCCAAGGATGTTTATACGTAATAATCTACTGGGATCTCTTTATCATCCACATCCATGTTTCTTAAAAATGTATTTCAAAACATTTTTACTATTACAAGAATATGGGTTAAAGTCATTTATACCCTTGTTTGACTTTTTATAAGAGGTTTATAAAGGAATCTTTCCGTCGTTTTCAAAACAAGGTCCTTTTTAACCTTTTCGACAGAATTGAGGTAAGAATGTTTTTTTAACTTATACGGCGGGTGCGGTTATTTTACGCCATTATAAAATCTTCAAAGCTTTCCTTACAAGATTATAAGAATATTTTCAATGAAAATGTTTTATTTTATATGGATCTTAAATGATTTCAAAATAAAAATAGATATTTCTTTAAAAAGAATTTTGATTTCATCTATGTCAACATCCTTTGATGGATTTTACGCTTATTTGAAGTTGATTTATTGTAATACAAAGCTTCTATATTGTATTGAAAGTTTTGTGATATGTTTGACTGTGGATGTTCTATTTTTATACCATTCATAGTTTATGGTGAAAGTATTGACATTTCGTATGCTAGTTCCAATAAGAATGTCTATGTTATATTTCAATCTTTACTTCATATGAATGTGTTGGACAAGTATGTTCCAGGTTGGGGACTGGTTAAAGTAAGCCCTCCAGGTTGGGGAATGGTAAAAGTAAGCCCTCCAGGTTAGGGACTGGTAAAAGTAAGCCCTCCGGGTTGGTGTCCGGTTATTAGAGGCACTCCGGGTTGGTGTCCGGTTATTAGAGGCACTCCGGGTTGGGTTCCGGTTACAGTTAGCCCCAAGGTCTTGGGACGAGGCCTTGAAAAGTAATTAAAGTTTAGCATTATGCATTCCAACATTATGAAAGTGGTTATTGATTTTTGCATGTGATTATTCGATTAGTAGAATATCCATGTGAATAAGTAAATGGCATTATTTCATTTTATTTATGCCATACCATGTTGAAAGTTCATGTTTAAAAGGCTTTTGTTTTAGTTATACATTTCCTTAAATGTTTATTCTTATTTATGAAAGTTTCCGCTATATTGTTATCCTTACTGGGCATTTGAGCTCACCCCTTTTCTATGTTTTATTTTTCCCAGGAAGTGAAGATGTAAGTTATGAATGACCTGCAGGGATATTATGAGGGGATTATAGTGTGGACTGTGGAAACATTATGTTGTTGTAGTAGTTTTTCATTTTATGATGAAATGTAAAACTTATGAATATATCTAGTGTTTCCAAGACTACTAAACCAATCGGTCTTTCGAGATTTGATCTTTCTTGTGATCATGCCAATGTTATGTAATAATGCACCGACTCTAGGCAACTAGGGTCAGGGCGTTACACTCTTTTATGTCATTCCTTTTAAGCTCATATTTTTTGTGATCGGGATGTTCTTTTATATTACTAATACTGTAATTTTTATGTTCATCTTATGAGAGACCCTATTCTTTCTCATCAATCCATTTTGGAAGTTTTGAGTGGCGCCGTTACGCTACCGAATTATCGTAAGAGATCTAACCTCTCTCTTTCTTTTTAAGTACTCTCCTTTATGTCAGTTATTTTAAGCTAATCTTTGTTATATTGGGGGATGTTATTTTATATTCCTCTTTCTTTAAACATTATTTTAATATGATGATAGACCCTATTTGATCTCATCAATTCATTTTTCTAAGTTTTATGTGGCGACGTTAGGCTGCGGAGTTTTCGTAAGGGATTTTTCATCTCAAATTTATTCCCGTGAGTTTTATTCTACATTTTCCACAATTTCCATTGAGTGGTGTATGTACTGCCCATTATTTTACTCATTTTGTAATATAATTTCATTTATGAGTATTTACATCAACGTTGTATTGTCCTTCTTTCACGGGGTGCATGTCTTGAAAGATACCCATGTCGGTAAGGGAACCTTTCACCCTCCTCTTTTTAAAATACTTTTTTTGTTATGTCTTTTAATTGATATAATATTATGTTGGGATATGTTCTTCTATGTCCTTATTCATTTAAATTTTATTTCCATGTGATGAGATACCCTTTTTATCTCTCAATTTTGTAGTGACGCCGTTAGGCTGTCAAATTTTTGCAAGGGAACTTCTTAACCCAAATTTGATTCTTTGGGATAAACTTGTACTCCTTGAATATGTCGTCCTATGAATATGTGTGAATAAACTCTGATTCTTTTACAATTAATATCCAATTATATTTCTTGTATTCATTTTTCACACATAATTATGTAATTTATTTATCCTTAATCCAAGGATACCATCTCTGTATGGGACTTCGTCTCAATCTCCTTTCATTGAGGCATATTTTGTTATATACACAACCTTCTTTTATACGATGTATAAACCCCTTTGACTTTTAAGTTTATTCAAAAGGATTCTTATTTATACGAAGAATTTACTAAATGAAAAAAGGGAATGTTTTTGTTTTACGTATGCGGCGACAACGACTTCTCCGCCGCTGTGACCATTATTTGAGTTTCGGCTTCCACTACAAGCCATACCTTTTTTTAAAGAAAAATAAATACCATGTTTTAGTTTTCATTTATTTTGGTATTGAAAATGGTTTTCATAATGTTTTTATATCAATGTGTTGTATTGATATCATGTTATTGAAAGTTGGAAATGTTATGTTTCCTTTATGCATGTTTTATGTGATAAGATTATTTTATGGTTCATGGGAATTATTATGAAGACGGGTGGTTCCGTGATAAACTAATGGTGGGTGAGCCCGATATAGCTCTCCAATGCATTGGGTAACACAAAGGAGTGATACATTATGGTTTCTCTGATGATATTTAGGGAATATACTATGGTGGGTATTCCAAACGTTACCAAGAGGGTTACTCCCTACGTAAGAATGTTATGAATTCCTCAAGTTACCTTTTATGTCTTTTGATTTCTATGATTTATTCATGATTTGATGAGGTATGTTAAAGTGCCTATGTTTTATGGGTAAAGTATGATTTCATTGTTATGTATATATGAACTCATGTTTCCTTTCCATTTTTGTTATAAACCTTATTGAAATTTTTATGCTCATCCCACGTTTTTTGAAATGTTTTTCATGGGTCAATGGAAAGGTACATGATATGATGATAGTGTCAAGGAAGTGTTAAGAAAGAATTCATGTTTTATTTTTAATATGTTTCCATTGATGGGAAAAAATAAATACTATATTTATGTAACCACTTTGTTTAAATATGGAATGTAATGCAAGTTTTATGATCTAATTCTCTAAAACTATAAACCTGAAAAGATCCTCAATATGTAATAATGTAATAACTCAAGATTAAGTAAGGTTTAAGGCTGGGGCCTTATATTAATAGTTCAACAAGAGTTTAAGGATAGTCCCAACTTATTGTAACCACATAAAAATAAATTTTTTCAATTTTATTACATAGTAATTGACTATTTTAAAAATATTATAAGGACTATCTGATCATAATATATTGTGAACTATGGAAAATCTTTTGTTACTCTGGAATGGTGTTTTGTGATTGATTATATAAAAGTAAAATTTTTATTAGGATAAAAAGGTTTTTTCATAATAAATTAATTATAAAAAATAAATCATCAATGATTCTCCCATCCACCTCTCAGTGATCGCATAAATATATTTGGTTCTATTCATATTTTTGTGTGTTGGAATGGAAAATAAAAATTCCACATGTGTATTTATAAGGTCCCATCCTTAAACCTTACTTAATCATGAGTTATTACAAGATTACAAATTGAGGATCTTTTCGGGTTTAGAGTTTTAGAGAATTAGATCATAAAACTTGCATTACATTCCACATATAAAAAAAGTGGTTACATAAATATAGTATTCTTATTTACCTTCTATGTAAACATATTTAAAATAATACATGGATTCATTCTTGACACTTCCTTGACATTATCATCATATCATGTACCTTTCCCTTGACCTGTGAAAAAAATTTCAAAAAAACTTGGGATGAGCATAAAAAGCTCAGTAAGGGATATAAAAATATGGAAAGGAAACATGGGTACATATATACATAAGAATGAAATCATACATTACCCATAAAACATATGCACTTTAACATACCTCATCAAATCATGAATAAATCATAGAAATCATAAGACATAAATGTAACTTGAGGCATTCATAACATTCTTACGTAGGGAGTAACGCTCTTTTTTATTTTTGGAATACGCATCATAGTATATTCCCAAAATCTCTTCCGAGAAACCTTAATGTTTCACTCCTTCGCGTTACCCAATGCATTGGAGAGCTATATCGGGCTCACCTGCCCTTAGTCTATCACGGAACCACCCGTCTTCATAATAATTCCCAAGAACCTCAATATAATCGTATCACATAAATCATGCATAAAGGAAACATTACACCATTCAATCACAATATATCAATACAAAAAATTGATATAAAAACATTATGAAAACAATTTTCAATACTAAAATAATAGAAAAGTAAAACATGGTATTTATTTTTCTTTTAAAAAAAGGTATGGCTTGTAGAGGAAGCCGAAACTCAAATAATGGTCACAGAGGCGGAGAAGTCATTATCGCCACATACGTATGACAAAAAACATTCCCTTTTTTCATTTAGTAAAATGATTCGTATAAGAAATATTCCTTTTGGATATACGTAAAAGTCAAAGGGGGTTGTACACCATATAAAAGAAGGTTGTGTATAAAACAAAATATGCCTCAATGAAATGAGATTGAGACGAAGTCCCATACCTCGGGTCTGACTTGACTCGATCGTTCTTTAATGTCCTGAATAATAAACTTGATTTAATTTATACTTTCTTAAGAACCTTTTTCAAGTTCATTATTCCTTTTATATCACTTATTACCATGTCATGAACACTATGTAATTATTTAAGTTAATAACAGTCATTTTAACGATCATTGGTACTTGACTCAAAAATAAACCCTTTATAATTACATGTTGTTCATGTATCCATTATATCCAGAATGGTATTCATGATGTATATATCATATATGTCATATATATCAACTACATGCATGCATTTATAATATTACATAATCATTTTGAGGTAATAAATGAAATGCACCGTTCATGGAGACGGTAAGCCGTACGTACGCTTGAACGCTACTTTCATTTCTATTTCGTATTTTATAGAATGGAATCATAATGATATAAAAGTATATTATAATTCCAGTATAATATCATATATAATATCATATTTCAATCCTTTATATGTCCCACATATGGTATTTAACGAATCAAATCACTTTGAGGGGGCGGTAGTCCGCACTTCCTTAAATGAAGATATCGCATTTACCCATAATGGAAACCATAATGGTATGCCCATAATGAAAAATACAGAAGCTTAAGGAAAATATAATCATATTATATATCATATATAAATATAGTGACATATTAATTGCCACCTTTTGAGGTGTTAAAAGAATGTTGAACAATCATCGTTTTGGGAGGCATAAATTCTCCATCCACGGAAACAGTATGTTCGTTAACCATTAGATGTAGGTGTGTATAAGTGTAGCTCTAATCCTTCTTATAAAAACATCCTAGTATATTGAAGATACTGGAGTTTTTACAAAAGAAAATAATAAAAAGAGTTTAGGGGGTTGGAGAAGCAAAATCAAAAAAAGGACTCAAAAGAAGACATTACCTTAAAATCGGGTAACTCTCTTAGATTTGAGCTCAAAGGCTTCCTTGGGAAGACTTCTTCCCAAAGTGAGGCTTCTAGGAGTAAGAGAGAGATGTGGAGAGCCAAAATGGGCAGGGGTTGGCCGAGCCAAAGGCTTTGGGAGTGTGGGTAATGAGGTAGAGGTGGGGGCCTTTTATAAGAGGAGAGGAGGGGCACTCTTGGAAAGTAAAGATAAGTTACTTTATTTTAAAATGAGTTTCGGATTCAAAAGGTCCAGAATTGATATAATTCAAAGATAATGTAATAAGGGTTCTAAATCCATGCATCTAATTGGTTTTGGACATGTTTAGGTCTTAGATTTTACATTATCATTCTATTTTATTTAAATCGTAAAATTATGATGTCATCGGTGCATCATCATGATGTCATAAATAATTTAATTTATTTAATTTCTAAAAATTATATAAAAATACAATGATATAGGAATGATTTTTATCTTTCTAATTAATATTTATAGTAAAAAAATATGACTTGTATAACCCAATGTAACAATTGTTTTAGTAAAATAACTTATGTTTCTGTCATTTTTAATTTAACATAAAATAAAAAGTTATTTATGTCATTTCCCAACGAAAGTGGATCCATGGGGTCTCCAAGTTGACACATTGCTTGTCTTGGTCTGCCATGACACATAAAGTAAGGGTTGTACATGTGTCTAGGTCATTTCATTTTATTAAAACATTATTCTTACCTTAAACTACACTAATTACCTCTAATCGCGATAAAAAAACTTAATAAGTTAATATTCACCAAAAAATTATCATAATCTCATTGAACCACATTTTACTTCTTAATGACGACCATGTATGTTGGATTTTTTGAAATTCAAAACACAAAGATGGAAAAATTTCAGTTAAATGAAAAATCAGTTTTTATAAGTACCACTTAGTGGTTTCACTATTCATAAAAAATTGATGTTTTTTAGAAAATTACCAAAAATTCACCCTAAGCTATATTTGATATTCTGAATACAAAAATGATGTCTATTTTACAAAATTAAAAACATATAAGCCACATTAATTAATTTAATAATTAATTCCCGCTGTCATGACAAAAAGCGTGTTTTCATGAAACAATAAGAATCAAGAAATTGACACCAGTTTAAGTCCAATTTCAAAGTGAAATTGATTCCAATGACCACCATTGGATTAAAAGGTAAAAATATATTCTAATTTAACTTTAAAAACAATTAAAATGATAATCTATTCATATAAATAAATTATATTAAAAAGCAGTTTTGATGTAAAATGCAGTATTTTTCACTATTCATTAAAAAATGAACATTGTCTGAAAAATACCAAAAATTCACACAAAGTAAATTTTGATGTCCAAATAATAAAGTATAAGTTTATTTTGACAAACATAGATTATAAAATTGTCAAAAGATTGATTTAAAAAGGGTTTTCCTTTAAAAGGCAGTAAAACAATTTTTTATGAATATTAGTGTATTCCATGCATAAGATTGTATTTATTTTCATTTTAAGACTCTAAAACACTATCTTAATCATTAATAGAAATAGATAAAAATATCTATTATTCATTACTTACTTGGGATGTTACATCCTTCCCCCCTTTTAAAAATTGAGTCCCCGCAATTTATTTACTTATCGAATAAATGGGGGTACTTATCCCTCATTGCATTTTCAGATTCCAATGTTGCCACTTCAATCATGTGGTTTTTCCAAAAAACCATTACCTGATTAATCACCTTATTCCGTAACACTTGCTCTTTTGGTCAAGAATCTGGACCGGTTGTTCCTCATAAGATAGGTTCTCTTCCAGTTTAACTACCTCTGGACTCAAAACATGAGATGGATTTGGCATATACTTTCTCAACATCTAAACGTGAAAAACATTGTGTACCTGAGATAAACTCCGAGGTAAAGCCACCTGGTATGCAACTTATACAACATTCTCCAGAATTTCATATGGTCCAATGAACCTAGGACTCAACGTTCCTTTCTTACCAAATCGCATCACACTTTTCCATAGTGAGACTTTGAGAAAAACATGATCACCTACCTCAAAAGAGAGATCCTTCCTCCTGTTGTTTGCATAACTCTTCTGCCTACTCTGAGCTATTCTCATGGGTTTCTGAATCAGCTGAACTTTTTTTGCCATCTCTTCTACCAATTATGGTCCCATCAGCTTCCTTTCTCCCACTTCATCCCTGAAAGCTGGAGTTCGACACCGCTTCCCATATAATGCCTGAAATGGTGGAATTTGTATACTGGAATGAAAACTGTTATTATATAAAAATTCAACCAAAGAAAGATGTTGGTCCCCACATCCCTGATAATCCATAGAACAAGGTCATAGCATATCCTCCAAGGTCTGAATTTTTCGTTCTTACTGCCCATCTGATTGAGGATGAAAATCTGTACTAAAATTTAATTCAGTACCCAACGACTTCTAAAGGCCTTTCCAAAAGTTAGAAGTGAACCTGAGATCATGGTCAGATACAATGGTGAGATGAACTCCATGTAACCTTACTATATTTTTAAGATTCAAACGGGAAATTTGATCTAGGGAAAAACTATATCGTATAGCAAGGAAATGAGCAGATTTGGTCAAGCGATCAATAATAACCCAGATAGCATTATTACCTCGATATGTCCTCGGTAATCCCACAAAAATGTCCATGGATATGTTTTCCCATTTCCACTTTGGCACTGGTAAAGACTGAAGCATCCCTTTCTGTAACTGCCGCTCTGCTTTAACCTGTTGACATGTCAAACACTTCACAGTAAAATCAGCAATATCTCTTTTCATTCCATCCCACCAGTAATATTCCCGCAGATCTCTGTACATCTTAGTATTTCCAGGATGAACTGAAAATAGATAACTATGAGCTTTACATAACAACTCTCTCTTCAACTGTGAATCACAAGGCACACACAATCTCTTCCCAAATCTCAAAACACAATCACTATCAATGTTGAATTCAGGCAACTTACCTTTTTGAACCAGCCCTACCTTTTTCTACAACTCACTCTCTTGCTTCTATGCTTGCTTGATTCTATCTGATATAGATGATCTCACTGATACATGAAAGAAAACAAAAGAACTTCCTGCACCAACAACTTCTATGCCAAAGTTCATCAAATCCTTAAACAAAGGATCATGTTCCAAATGCAACATTTCTAATGGAGCATTATTTTTTCGACTCAAAGCATCAGCCACATTATTTTCTTTTCCCGGATAGTAATGAATTGTACAATCATAATCCTCGATTAATTCCATCCATCTCCTCTGTCTCATGTTCAATTATTTCTGAGTGAATATATACTTTAAAATTTTGATCAGTATATATTTCACACTTTACTCCATACAAATGATGCCTCCAAATTTTTAAAGCAAAAACAATAGCATCTAATTCCAAATCATGTGTAGGGTAATTTACCTCATGAGTTTTCAACTGTCGTGAAGCATAAGCAATTACCTGATCATTCTGCATTAGGACACAACCATGTCCTTTCAATGAAGCATCATTGTAGATAAAAAACTCACCATTCCTGGAAGGTAGTGCCAAAACTTGAGCATTCCCCAATCTTCTTTTCAATTCCTGAAAACAATCATTACATTCTTTTGTCCAGACAAACTTAACACCCTTCTGAGTTAGCTTAGTCATTGGACTAGATAACCGTGAAAAATTTCTAACAAACCTTCTATAATATCCTGCAAAACCAAGGAAGCTACGAATCTCAGTTACATTTTTGGGTCTTGGCCAGTCTTCCACAACTTTTGTTTTTGCAGGATCAACAGTTATCCCATCTTTAGAAACAATGTGACCAAGGAATGAAATTTGTTGCAACCAAAACTCACACTTGCTGAATTTTCCATACAGTTTCATTTCTTTTAAGGTTTTCATTATAACCCTTAAATGACTTTTATGCTCCTCTTTACATTTAGAAAACACCAAAATATCATCAATGAAAACCACCACAAACTTATCCAAGAACTCATGGAAAATTCTATTCCTTAAGTCCATGAATACAGTAGGTGCATTGTTTAGCCCAAAAGGCATTACTACAAATTCATAAAGGCCATATATTTTATGAAATGCAGTCTTCGGAACATCTGATTCCTTTACCTTCAGTTGATGGTACCCAATCTCAGGTCAATATTTGAAAAATATTGAGCTCCCTGGAGCTGATCAAACAAATCATCGATATGAGGCAACAAATATTTGTTCTTAATAGAGATATTATTCAAGGCTCTATAATCAATGCATAGTCTCATAGAACCATCTTTTTTTAACAAATAAAACAGGAGCACCCCATGGTGATGTTCTAGGTCGAATGAAACCTTTCTCTAATAAATATTGCAATTTCTCCATCAAATATAAAAGTTCAATTTGAGCCATTCGATAAGGGGGGTTTTGAAATTGGCTTAGCATCAGGAACTAAGTCAACAGTAAATTCAACTTCCCGATCTGGTATTATTCCAGGCAACTCGTCAGGAAAAACATCAGGATACTCATTTACCACTGGCACATCATTAATCTGAACAATTCCTTTATTTTCCACGATGTGTGCAAGGTAACATTCATTTCCATCTTTTACCAGTTTCTCACCCTTTTGATAAGTTATTAACAGTAAGGGTTCATTCTTGTACACAAACTTAAAGACGTTCTGATAAGAAACTTCTTTAGCTCTACAGTCAATCTTATCATGGTAAAGAGAGAGTCAATCCATACCCAGGATAACATCAAACTATACTAGAGGTAGAACAATAAGGTTTGCATGTAGGTTCTTTCCACACATAAGGATAGGAAGATTCTTTTAAATTCTTTTTGCCTCAACATTTCCCCCAGGTTTCTTTACCACAAGTTCATGAGTCATTTCTTGAGATGGTATTACCATTTTACTAGAAAAGGTTTCAGAGATGAAAGAATGTGTAGACCCCGAATCAAACAACACACTGGCATAATCTGAAAAAACAAACAAAGTACCTGATACAACATCATTTGATGGCACGACATCTGCTGAAGTAGTTGCAAAGGATTTCACCACCACTTTCTGCTTGTAGTCTAACTGCTTCCCATCACTCAAGCTCTTTGTCGGACACTCGTTTTCATAGTGACCCATCTCATTGCACTTATAGCATTTCACTAACTGTAAATAAAATTTGGTCTTACCTTCACCATGATCCTTTTCAGTTCAATCACGAGCGTTATGTCCCATCTTACCACATCGGTAGCACATTCCAGAATTCAAAAGACATTCCCCAGCATTCCTTTTGCCACATTTATCACAAACTGGAAACTTAGTTTTCTTACCATCAGACTTTTTTGAAGAATTCTTACCTTTCTCCTGCCACCTAGGTCTCTTCTTCTGTTGGTTGTTATAGAACATTTGATCATCGGCAAACTCCATTTCCACCTTCTAAGCACATCGAACAAGCTTTTCATAACTTTTAAACTCACGAGAAGCTAATTCCCTTCGATATTTTGGCTTTAATCCTGAGTAAAAACGATTGATTTTACTATCATTGTCTCGGATAAAATTTGGAGCATACCATGCCAATTGAGTGAACCTTTCTTCAAAGGTAGCCACTGAGTCTTCCTCTTGCCTCAATTCCAAGAATTGCTTTTCCATCTTAAGTCAAACAGCCTTAGAAAAATACTTCTCAATAAACATACCTTTTAATTCATCCCAGTCGAGAGCATCAATCTCATCAGCGTCCCTGATATTTTTAACCATTGACCACCACAGATCTGCTTCACCCTCCAAACGATAAATAGCAAGACTAACCTTTTGATTGTCTGAACACCCCATGACATAAAAAATCATCTCCAGTGCTTTAATTCACCCTTCAAATACATAGGGTCAGATGATCCTCTGAATGATGGAGGATGTTGCCTCATGAAATGTTCCACCACTAACATGTTCCTCTGCGGTTGATCTGGCTCATCTCGTGTATGGATACCACCGCCATTTATCACTTGAGTCAACTGCGCCATTACTGCAACAAACTGTTCAGTTCCAATTCCGACCATCTCTGGATGCTGATTCGGAAGGTTATTTCCTTCTGCATGCCTTCCTAGCACTGCTTCCCTATTTCCTCTGCGGAAAACCATTCTGAACAAACATGTCTTAGATCAAGCAACATGGTAATATTCAGATGCTACATCACATCAAAAAAAAATTTGGATAATAATTTAATAGAATTATAACTCCTAAATTTATCTAAACCGACCTTTGATACCATCTATATGGCCCCAGCCATAAACATTACTTAATCTTGAGTTATTACAAGATTACACATTGAGGATCTTTTCTGGTTTAGAGTTTTAGAGAATTAGATCATAAAACTTGCATTTCATTCCACATATAAACAAAGTGGTTACATAAAGATAGTATTCTTCTTTCCCTTCAATAGAAACATATTTAAAATAAAACATGGATTCATTATTGACACTTCCTTGACACTATCATCATATCATGTACCTTTCCCTTGATCTGTGAAAAACATTTCAAAAAACATGGGATGAGCATAAAAGGCTCAGTAAGGGATATAAAAATATGGAAAGGAAACATGGGTACATATATACATAAGAATGAAATCATACTTTACCCATAAAACATAAGCACTTTAACATACCTCCTCAAATCATGAATAAATCATAGAAATCATTAGACATAAAGGTAACTTGAGGAATTCTTAACATTCTTACATAGGGAGTAATCCTCTTGGTAATGTTTGGAATACCCATCATAGTATATTCCCTAAATCTCTTAGGAGAAACCTTAACGTTTCACTACTTCGCGTTACCCAATGCATTGGAGAGCTATATCGGGCTCACCCGCCCTTAGTCTATCACGGAACCACCCGTCTTCATAATAATTCCCAAGAACCTCAACATAATCATATCACATAAATCATTCATAAAGGAAACATAACATTTCCACCTTTCAATAAAAATATATCAATACAACACATTGATATAAAAACATTATGAGGAAAATTTCCAATACCAAAACAAAAGAAAAGTAAAACATGGTATTTATTTTTCTTTTTTAAACATGTTATGTCTTGTAGAGGAAGCCGAAACACAAATAAAGGTCACGGCGGTGGAGATGTCATTGTCACCGCATACGTACGACAAAAAAACATTCCCTTTTGTCGTTTAGTAAAACGCTTCGTATAAAAAAGATTCCTTTTGGATAAATGTAAAATTCAAAGGGGTTTATACATCGTATAAAATAAGGTTGTGTATAAAATAAAATATGCCTCAATGAAAGGAGATTGAGACGAAGACCCATACCTCGGGTCAGACTTGAATCGATCGTTCTTTAATGTCTTGAATAATAAACTTGAGTTAATTTCTACTTGCTTAAGAACCTTTTTCAAGTTCATTATTCCTTTTATATCACTTATTACCATGTCATGAACACTATGTAATTACTTAAGTTAATAACGGTCATTTTAACGATCATTGGTACTTGAGTCAAAAATAAATCCTTTATAATTACAAGTTTTTCATGTATCCATAATATAGAGAATGGTATTAATGATGTATATATCATATATTTCATATATATCTAGTACATTCATGCATTTATAATATTACATAATCATTTAGAGGTAAGAAATGAAATGCACCGTTCATAGAGACAGTAAGCCGTACGTACGCATGAACACTATTTTCATTTCTATTTCGTATTTTATAGAATGGAATCGTAATTATATAAAGGTATATTATAATTCCAGTATAATATAATATATAATATCATTGTTCCATCCTTTATACGACCCACATATGGTATTTAATGAATCAAATCACTTTGAGGGGGCGGTAGTCCACACTTCCTTAAATGAAGATATCGCTTTTACCCATAATGGAAACCCTAAAGGTATGCCCAAAATGAAAAATACAGAATCTTAAGGAAAACATACACATATTATATATCATATATAAATATAGTGACATCTTAATGTCCACCTTTGAAGGTGTTAAAAGAATGTTGAACAATCATCGTTTCGGGAGGCATAAATTCGCCATCCACGGAAACAGTATGTTCGTTAACCATTAGATGTAGGTGTGTGTAAGTGTAGCTCGAATCCTTCATATAACAACATCCTAGTATATTGAAGATACTGTAGTTGTTACAAAAGAAATTAATAAAAAGAGTTTAGGGGGTTGGAGAAGAAAAATCAAACAAAAGGACTCAAAAGAAGACATTACCTTAAAATCGGGTAACTCTCTTAGAATTGAGCTCAAAGGCTTCCTTGGGAAGACTTCTGCCCAAAGTGAGGCTTCAAGGAGTAAGAGAGGGATGTGGAGAGCCAAAATGGGAAGGGGTTGGCCGAGCCAAAGGCTTTGGGAGTGTGGGTAATGAGGTATAGGAGGGGGCCTTTTATAAGAGGAGAGGAGGGGCACTCTTGGAAAGTAAAGATAAGTTACTTTATTTTAAAATGAGTTACATATTAAAAAGGTCCCAAATTGATATAATTATAGTATACGGTGAGAAGGGTTCGAAATAAACCCATCCAATTGGTTTTGGCCATGTGTAGGTCTTAGATGATACATTATCTTTCTATTTAATTTAAATCGTTAAATAATGAGGTCATCGCGGCATCATCATGATGTAATAAATAATTTAATTTATTTAATGTATAAAAATTAAAAAAAAATACTATGATGTAGGAAATATTTTCATCTTTATAATTAATATTTATAGTAAAAAAATATGACTTGTATAACCCCATGTAAAAATTGTTTTAGTAAAATAACTTATGTTTGAGTCATTTTTACTTTAACATTAAATAAAAAGTTATTTATGTCATTTCCCAAACAAAGTGGCTCCATGGGGTCCCCAAGTTGACCCATGGCTTTTCTTGGTCGGCCATGACACGTCCAATAAGGGTAGGACATGTGTCTAGGTAATTTCATTTTATTAAAACATTATTCTTACCTTAAACTACACTAATTACCTCTAATCGCAATTAAAAACATAATAAGTTACTATTCACCAAAAAATTATCACAAACTTATTGAACCAAATTTTACATCTTAATGAAAACCATGTATGTCGGATTTATGAAATTAGAAACCCAAATATGGAAAAATTTCATTTAAACGAAAAATCAGTTTTTATAAGTACCACTTAGTGGTTTCACTATTCATCAAAAATTGAAGTTTTTCAGAAAATTACCAAAAATACACCCTAAGCAATATTTGATATTCCGAATTCAAAAATGAATTATATTTTACAAAAATCAAAACATATAAGTCACATTAATTAGATTAATAATTACTTCCCGCTGTCATGACAAGAAGCATGTTTTCATGAAACAATAAGTATCAAGAGATTGACACTAGTTTAAGTCCAATTTCAAAGTGAAACTGATTCCAATGACCACCATTGGATTAAATGGTAAAAATTTATTCTAATTTAACTTTAAAACCAATTCAAAAGATAATATAATGATATAAATAAATTAGATTAAAAATTAGTTTTGATGTAAAATGGAGTATTTTTTACTATTCATTAAAATAATGAACATTGTCTGAAAAATATCAAAAATTAACACAAAGTAAATTTCGATGTCCCAATAATAAAGAATAAGTTTATTTTGACAAACATAGATTATAAAATTGTCAAAAGTTTGATTTAAAAAAGGTTTTCCATCAAAAGGCAGTAAAACAATATTTTAAGAATATTAGTGTATTCCATGCATAAGATTGTATTTATTTTCATTTTAAGCCTCTAGAACACTATCTTAATCCTTAATAGACATAGATAAAAATATCTATTATTAATTACTTACTTGGGATGTTACATTATTTGTTTAATTTTTCATAGTATCCATCATGGAATGATAAGTATAATGTGGTAAAGAATAAAAGGGAAATGATTATTAGAATATTAGATATTCTCAATATGGTATTAAGGTTCATATTTAATTTTTTTAATTTAATCATAAGAGTATGAAGGATATAATATGTATATTATCCAAGTAATGTGTATCAGAACTCAATGGTCTTTTTGAGACAACATCCTACATGGAATATGTAGAGGTGAGTATGGAGAGAAAATAAGAAAGGGGATATTTATCTATTGGTAATCAAGGAATATATAATAGAAGTATGCTTATTTGGATTCATCCATACCACAAAAAATCATGATAAAATGATTGGTGAACCTTCGCATGCATTAGAAAGGAAGTCTAAAAAATGAACAAATAGTGTATTGTGTGAGGAAGCTTATACTATTTAAATATTTGAAAAGATTACCAAGTAATGAGTATTTATAAATAAAAAGGTGAAGATGTCTTGGAATGACCATATTTATGATTAATAGTGGTGTAGTGGTTTTTTAAAATGAATTAACTCTATGATGGAATACAATATATATGGGAGATATGTTTTGTCTTATCATAGTGAATAAAAATCCTTAAATTGAGGTTAATGGATATATCCCTTCACCCGAAGTGGTATAATATTTTCACTAGTATATGATTAAGGGGTAAACATGATCCATATGGTAATGTATTAAAAATAAGATGAGTACAGTAAAAATATTTTAATGTACTCTATTTTTATTTATTGATGGAGTTATTACACATTTTGTTCATTAAATGATGATTTTTGAATTTGATTTCATGAAACTTTATGATTCATAATTTGTATCAATCATGATCTACATATGGACTCAAATGGATTGTCCTAGAATATTTAACTAAGGATAGAGTTAAAGCTTGATTTGGAGTGAAATTGTTGTCAAAACCATATCTACAATTTCCCAATTGAAAATATAAGACTTTTGTGGATGAAATTATTATAATAAAAAAATTTATCTCTATTTTTTGAGATTAAATAATCAATCGGTAAATGCCTATTGGTAAATAAATGAAGTGGTCATTTATGATGATCATTTAAAATATGTTGATCTATATCTTAGATGGTTATCCGAATAAGTTATTAAGATAAAAAACATCAATTTGTATCAATTTATTACACATTGTATCAATTGATTCTATATCTACTATATCATAGAATGAAGTTCTTAACTATTTTTCACCAAATATTCTGTGTGTTATGATTAAGATCGTAGTAATAATATATTCAATATTTTAAAAAAGTTTATGTTACAAGTATTGTATTATATGTTTTATATGATGTGGATATCATCGATATTATTAACAAACAATCTTTTTTTCATTAGTGATATCTAACTCAATATGATTTGTGAATTTATTGATGACTCATTACCATGTGGTAAATTAATTCACTATAATTGTTTAGAGAAATTTAACTATCCGTAAAAGTGATTTGACAATATATTTATAAGTGGTGTTCCATGTGTTGAGAAGGATTAAATTTAAAATATTGATATTTATCTCTCTTAATATATAATTTTTATAGGAATTACTAGATATTTATTTCACTAGGAAATAAAAGTGTTTTAAAAGGTATGATATGATGATTAGTTCTCTTGAGAATATGTTTCAATATGTTTGATGATCAAGTATTGTAATATGTTGTGATCATAGTCCTATATAATTTAGGGTGATATGTATTTATTATTTAGATCCTAATAAATACAATGGAATGTAAATAAATGGATGTGAGGAGGATCATTTTATTTTATTAAAAATGGTGAGAGAGGTTGAGAATGAGACACTATCAATAAAAATCCAAAGGGGAGGTGGTTCACTAATATATATGTTTTATATTTTTTGACACTATGGATTAATGAATGATAGTATGTTTAATGAATTTATGGTACTCTATGGTGAATATATTTCATGAAGTTTCATGATGTTTTTCATGGATTTGATGATATTGGTGTAAAAGAAATTGATTTAATTCTCAATGTGTGTATGAATTGTGTAACAATTTTGTTCCATGTTTAGAGACTGGTTCAAAGTGTGGATGTTGATGATGGATGTTTGATATTGTTGATGTATGTATACTATTATTTTCATTATAAAGAAATAAAAAAATTATACTCATAGCTTAATTCAAGAATTAGATTAAACCCTAAATTGGAAAATTTTAAAAAATTAATTTTCTTAAAATAATTTTATTTTTATAAATCATCAAAACAAAATTAGATTAGGGTGAAATTTTGACAATAAAATCCAACACATTGGTTTCTCAATTAATAGAGAAGAATATTGATTCTTTTAAAACTAGTATTTATTTTCATTGAAAAAGATTCATAATATTTTTAATGTTTTCTTAAATATAAAATATACACCTTTACTTATATATAATCTAATTAATTACATATGAGTTAATGTTATAATTGATATTAGTATAAAAATACATTTAAAAATCAGAAGCCTATTTTTTATAAATTTGTTGTCATGCTTCATAGGTTTATCATAAAATTAACGTCATCTAATTATAAGGAATGAATTTTGTAAAATGGATTCCATATTTAGAATTAAAATAATTAATATTATTTTATAAGGTCAAGATAATTTTATTCAATATGAATAGTAATAATTATAAACATTTGTCACTATGACAGAATGGTATATCAAGATAACCTATGATAAAAAGGTGTTAAGGACTCCATTTTTCATATTATTTATTATTTTATTACGTGATTTCACCCCTTATCACTTTAATCATGTGAATAACTTATTTTGTGCCACTTGTCCCTGAATATTTCATATAAAATATTTTAGTTAATAAAAAATTAAAAATTTCACTCTGTAGTTTTTAAAATTATCTTACATGTTCATATAGGGATAAAAATAAGTTGTGACTGAAAATTATTTGTTTTTTAAAATAAATGAAATTATTTAAATTATGGTAATTTATTTATAATTTCAATTGATTTTATAATTTCCCTAAATTCTTATGCAATGCACACATAGTATTTATTCAGTTAATGGAAAAAATAAATGATATTTATATATTAAAATTAATAAAATTAGGAAATATTATTATTTCCCATGAATTTTATAGATTAATATAAAATATTTGGTATTTTTCAATTGTTTATATTTAAATTACATAATTTTTTTGATGTCTATAAATTCAATGTAAATGAATAGTTCAAGAAATGATATTAGTTATTTTTCATAATAACCAATATATTATAAAATGATATAAATTTTTAAAAAACTCATCTTTAGACAAGTGAATCGTTTATGGTAAAACATATCATTAATAATACATTTATTCTTCACTTTTCCTTTTATGGTAACATTTTTTACCCTTAATGAGTAAATCAATTTGATTTTGTTGCAAATGTCAAATGGGTTCATTGTGGGTTAAAACTAAGACATATAGGTTAAAATTACATAAAAATATCATAATCATCATTGGATGACTATAAATTGAACATTTCCTTATCATATTTTAATTTGAGTCATTTAGACCCATTTTTGTTAAAAAAATTAACTTATTAATAATTTAAAAGTCGAAAATATTATAAGTGTGAAACTCACTACAATTAAAAAAGAGAACCTATTCATATATCTTATTCTAGCCTCTTGTTCTATATAGCTTGACCAAACCCTAAAAAAATTTATCACCAATATCCTTATCAACATTAAATAGGTTCCCGCCTTCTAAAAATACCTACCATTTGATCGTTAATAAGATATCTAAAGGTGACCACTCTAAGAGAAGTTATTTGTTTTTAAAACTCCTTCAAATATATATCTTCTTATAATTTATGTAAATCTATTTAAACCATAAAAAAAATATTCTCTACTATCACTAATATATTTATATGTTATTATTTTTATGGTACAACCGTTTTCCATAAAATTTTCAAACTATGAAAAGTGAAACACATCATTCATTCGTACATACGAATTATCATCGCTACATAATAGTGTCATTCATTTATCATTTCCACTTTGAATGGATGGTTAGAAAAATAGAACTAATGAATATATATGAACTTTTTGAAATAACTATTATTATTCAAATTTAATATATCATGTCCCTTCGTAACCTTATACTAGTAAACAATGATAATGTCGCTCATGCATATGTATGGAAAACCACCTCTAAAGAACGATGTGATTCATTTATCCATGTCCACATTTTAAGGATTATTAAAAATATATATGTTTCAAAAATATTTTTAATATTAATCTATGATATCTCAAATAAATTTTTATATGTAATTTAACTTTTATTAAAAGTTTTAAAATTAATCCTTGTTTCATTTTCTAATCAAGGTGCATTTAATTTTTAATGAAAAAGTGATAGTAATAATTATTTTATTGTATATGGTATGAATTGGATTTCATTCCAACACGATAACACAATGATTTTAAGATTCCCCTAGAGATTTAAAATTTTATATTCAATGAAAATTATTTCCATAATATTTTCAAACCATTTATATTTTCACTTATGTTATTTCAAAATAAAATAGGGAATTTTTTCCATGAAATATTCCAGTTATATTTTTAGTAAATTTTCATCTAATTAAACATTATTTAGTGAATATTATGCTTTATAAGGGAAATAATCTTTTGATAAGATCTCCCATTTTACTATAGATGTCTTATGATCATGTTATATTCATTTATTAGGGAAAATTATTAACATTTAGAATGTTATTTTATCAATATGAATTTTTATGTAAACTATTTATTGAATTTTTATTCAATACTTTCATATTATGTATGCATTAGAATTTGTATGTGAAAGGTGGGGCCTCTTATAATCCCTCTATGCGTCTGTAGGTCTGATGAGACAAACTATTTTGAGTATTTGGCATACACCATACCTATTTATGTATGTTGTTTGGGAACAATCCCTTCATATTAAGATTATAATATCCAACAATATTTATTCAATAGGTATGAAACTAGTTATTGTTTTTCATGTGATTATTTATATGGGTGTATTTTCCATGGATTTTTTTCCCATTTATGGTATCAGTTATATAAATTATATCATATGTTTATTATATCATCCACATTATTCATAATTTATTTGATTATTTACAATTTCATATATTGAATTCATTCCCACACTGTGTTTATAATGTCACACATTATTATTTTTTCTATTTCCCTTGATATGAATAAGGGATATTAAATGAAATGATAGATTTACTAGATGATATAATTTATTAATCACAAGAATGATTATATTATATTTCATTCTTTCAAATGTAATGTGAGAATAATGTATGTATCTTGACTCCAAATAATACTAATATATTTGATCATATGGGGTGTGATCATTTTAATTTTTGGAAATGTTGTAGAATAACTATTGTATATGGGCTACAATATTCAATGAGATATATTTTGTATTTGAGAAAATTTAGAAAAAATCAAGGGAACTATATTAAATAAAACATATATTAGGTAGAATAACCTTATAAAAACCTATTAGAATATGTCCAATTTTAATATAATTTCATAATGTTAATATTAATGTGGATATTATGTAGTATTCCTTGAAATAAGACCTCAAATGGATTCTACAAGGGGACAAGGTTTTATAGAAGTTTTATCTAAGGTAGTAAACATAAAAAATTATTGGTCAAATATATCACATTTATTATTCCGTAGGATGATGATTGGGACCTTAGTGCACATTTTTTTTGACACCCCATAGAGATATTATTGGGTTAACTAACATTTTATTTAGAACCTATTATTAATAATTTGAAAATATTTTTATTCACAATAATATTAATCCTAGGATTTTAATATTATATATGAATACAATTTCATGTATTGTCATGTGTGGATATTGTTTTTAAATTTTACATTATGTCCATAATTTCATAATTTAATATATTAAATTTATTGTTTACAAATGGAACCTAGTTTAATTAATGTAAATCATATGAATGTGCTTGATCTATTCATGTATTTCCCTCCTGGTCAATACAATGGATTAGGATCTAGAGCTGAACAGATTAAAATAATATTTCTGTAATTATATCAGGATAAGAAAAAATCAACACTTTTATTCAGTAGCATATTAATTGACAACATGTTTCAAAAATGTTTTACTATTTCATTTTTCAACATCCGCCATCAATAAATGAGACTACTAGTCCATTTGTATTTGAGTAATTAATATGTTTTTTAGGGAATATATTTTATTCATTAGGAAGTAACGAAAATGTGATTTTTATCCTGTAGGTTTATAATTTTATGGATTATGTGGATTAATGGTTGTCATTGATTCAATATAATAAGGATGCAGAGGAAATAGAAAACAAGGAGTGAAAGAATTTTATGTTACTTTTCCTAGAAAAATATTCTCCTCCCCAACAACGAAAGGATATCAATAGACAATTATCGAGTCTATGAGAAATGGAATATGAATATTATGTGAGGTATGAAGCCAATATTAAATGGTTTTAAAGATAAACTACATACTACATATGTTATACAATGAGTAAGATTGACAATTTAATTTATGGGATCATTCCATTCATTAAAGGGAACTACTCTCCTAAACAATCTCATCATATAATGATATCAAATCATGTTTTATCAAGAGAGATAATAAATTTTACATGTATTATTACATCAACTGAAATAAAATTATGATTACATATGTTGAGAACTATTGAACATAAAATATTTCAAAACGGAATAAGTTAATGATGGTATTTATAACCTATAATAAATGTGGACAAAAACCCATGTAAAATGCTTGATAGGAATGGGATTTTCCATTATTTGTGGAGAGAAATGTCATCAGTTTCATTATTAAATTGGGAATAATAAATCCTCTAATGTTAAATTCATTAACTATAAGTCTATAGGGAACAATGTAATTTAATGTCCCATATTTCAAGGAAATTCTACACTGAAAAAAGGATACAAATATAAGATTATATGGTAACTACAACAAAGGTCAAAGTCAATAAATATGTTGGGACCTGTACTTATATTATAACATCAAATTTTACTAAATATTTACTTTAATATGGATCTTTACACTCTTTTGTATTATCCATGTTTTCGAATAAAATTAATTATTTCCCTATAACCTTAATAAGTGAGTTTTTAATCATGACTCATAGTGGAAATCCCACAACAATAAGGATGTCTTAGTCAGTTCCCATTATGAGACATAAAAATTCCCTATTTGAAGATTTTTCACTTATAAGATTGGTTAAATTTGATATAATACATGGTCTGTACTAAGATTTCAAAATATAATTCAAAACAACATTTCCATGAGATAAAATGCATGAATCTTGATGAAGATATGAAATTCCTTATCTTTATAGAGTAGAGTTCATCAACATTTTCAGGTGTAGATCCACCTTTATTAGAACATATAAATGAGATTATTGGGGAAGGAAATCATGCATAATCTATGTATGAAAATGGAAATATTCAAATTTAGAATGTTCCGATTTTCTAGGAATACTTTGATTTATTTCATATGGAAATAATTAGATATCAAAAGGAATGTGAATTAAATATTTACATTGAATTAATCATTGATTACATATCTATATCAAGGAATCTCTATAGAATTAACACTATGGAATTGGTGGATCTGAAGAGATTTCTACAAGTGTTGTTTGAAAAAGGATTTATAAAACCTTTTTTTCATCATGGAGACTACATGTTCTTTCCATTAAGAATAATGATTGATCTATGAGGTTCTGCATTTATTATAGGTAAATCAATTTTATCTCTAAAAATAAATTGTATGCTCTACATCGACTTGATGAATTTTTCGATAAAGTATTCATAAGTAAATATCTTTCAAATATTGACCATTGTTTTGGGTATTATAAATTAAAAGTAAATAATGAATATATTCTGAAGAAATCAATTCATATGAGGTATTGGCATTATTAATTTGCAATATTATCTTTGTATTTTTCAAATTTACCATCTAATTTATGGATATAATAAACAAAGTGTTGAAGAAATAACTTAAAAAAAAATTGGAACTTAATGATGATATCTTTCTATATTATAAATTATATCAGTATAAATAAAACACATTCATATCATTTTTTGAGACTCCTAAATTAAAATAGTTATATGTAATATTTATAAAATCGGAATTCTAGGTTTATAAAGATACTTATCTTATCAATATTATCATAGGGGATAAAAAATCAGTTGATCCTGTGAAGATAACGGTAGTAAAATAATGGAATCAATATAATGACCCAATGTTTTATCAATGGAAATTTATTTCTTATAAGTATGTCATATAATCACATGAAATCACAACACAATGAACTATTAGGTACTATGTGTCCTTTATATATATGTTTGTCACTTATGATATTTGAATTTCACAAATCTAATATACATGGTTTTGATTATTAAATTATTTGGAGTCTAATATGAAAAACATATTTTTTGGTGAATTTTTACCTACCCCAATGAATAGTAATGTTACCCTTATGAATAGTGATATACCCAAATGATTATTAACCATACATATGATAGTATATAAATAATATTCAATTGCAAGTGTGATATACCTATATTTGGGAAAAAGATAATAAATGCATTAAATTTATTATTATTTGAGTAAATTATGATTTTAAAAATAAATTAAATTAATCATATTTAAAAAAATATTTTTTAAAAAATGGATTTCATTTTTGATTCTACACATTTAAAATTTTTTAGGGTTAATTTTTTGTAATTTTTAAAAATATTTTCATTTTTAATGAATAGTAAAATATGACAGTTTATTATAAATGATAAATAATAGATTCATTGAATCATTGATGATGATATAGTGATGTAATACCAATTAATTTGAACTCACATGCACATTTTACTATTTATGGTCAATAAATCATCACTTTTTCTGGTCTGGAGGGAAAATAATAATATATGGGATTAAATATTCTGAAAACACTCCTCTCTATTATAAATATCACCCCTCCTTACCTCTTCTCTTGAATCCTCTCAACCCCTATTCCTTTCTTATAATCTACCCCAATAACTTATAAATTTCCTCCCCCATGGCCAACATCCTTTATTATCAACAAAATATTAAATACTCTCCACTTAAGAAGCTCTCAAGGAAGGTTGCTTCAAGAGGTAAAATTCCTCCACTTTTCTTTCTTTTTTATATTCCACTGTTCTCTATTCATTCCTTACTTATACTTATACAAATGGTATGAAAACACATATAAAATACATGTATTGTAATTTTTTTTATTATAATGGGATAATTCATTATCATCTCTCTTTTACCATCGTGTTATTTTAAAGGAATGAATACATCATATGAGATGTGTAAATTTATAACATTCAAATACAATGGGTTATCAATTTCAATTACTACATTTAATTCTGGTCATGAAAACATTTTTATGGTCGAACTAGACTATTATATATTCATTTTATCTTATTTAATGTTTTGTAATATTTATTCACTAATGATGTAACATAACAATACAAAAAATGTTAATTTTGAGGAACATTGCAAAAAATATTTCCAATATAAATCAATAATGTTTTATATTTTGATTCACCTTCACTCCAAATAACCAAATTAATTTTATTACCATGTAATATAATTATTTTTCTCTAACAATATATAACTTTAATTATGGACATGATTCTCATTTTATATGATTCTCCATTCATGAACATAAGTAAACCAATTGTAAGAACTATGAAAATGAATGAACCCCAACAATGAAATTGAACTATTAATCCATTAAAATGGTCATGAATGAAATTAAAAGGTTTATAAAAAATCAATAACATTTATAAGAGGTTTGTGAATTATTATTTAATAAACCTAATGTGTTAATTCAGGTCCTTAATAACAAGGGATGAATACATTCGAACGTAAGGTAAGGGATCCTCTCTATTTCAGTTTTATTCAAGAATGTCCTCTATGCTATTCCATTTTATGTGTAATATATAAAGATAGGTTATGCTTTAGAAACTCCCTCATACTACCCTAATGATGTATAATTTATTATAAACCCCTTTATCTCTCTTGAATCCCTCTTAAGTACACCTGATACCATGAAAATAATCATTAAGGAATTCTACCTACATCTCAATTATTCCTTTGAGTTTCCTTATCATTATTTATACAAAAATGATGTTATATTATATATTTATGTGCATATTATAAATTTTTTTTATGTGTGAAAATTTCTTTTATAAATACCTTTACATCATTATCTTTTTAGGATAAACATGTTTTTAAGTGATTCCCTCCACAATACTTCCCGATAAGTAAACCCATTTTAAGGGAACATCCCAAATTCATAACCAATTTCATGTTCACTCCATATCCTGTATTAATCCACCATTTTCTTTTTATATTCACTATTTTTAATTATTAACATCTTCTTGGTTTACATATTGTTTTATATAAATTATTTTTCTCTTTTATATTTTAAAGGCTCTATAGTATTTTCCTTAAAACAGTACAAAAATGTTTTAATGATAAAGAGTCTTAAATACTATTTTCACATTTTTTAACTTCTATTTGACATCACATACCATTATAGATTTAAATATTTATATATTACCATATTAATGTCCATGTATGTTCTAATACCTTTATTTCATGGAAATTTTATTATACACCCATTTATTAGGCATTGTGACAAGATTGTAGTACACAATTCATTCCATGGGTAACCCTTCTGTTTATGTAAGGTTGATTATTTTTGAATATTTATATTGATAACATAATCATGAAAAGTTAAGAAGGGTTTACCTAGATATCATTCTAATTAATTGGGTAATGATGAGCCCTATGAGATGTTACGTGCGATGGTCTAGGCGGTTAGACTTGGCTTGTGCTACTATGTTCAATGGTGTGAGCGATTAGCCATGGATTGTGCTGCTATAGGATAAGGTCTTAGAAGTTATCCTTGACTTATAATAAATTCCTGTTTTATGTCTCTAAGACATTACTATGACTCCATGTTTATATGATTCTTTATTTATATGTTATTATTCCATATGTTAAATTCATTTTGAAATCAATATGACATGCCTTCTATCCCATGTTCTAATGATTTTTAATTATGGTTATTCCCTTACTGGGATTTTAGATCACCCCCTTGTTCGTGTTATCCTTATGTTATCCTATGCATATGTATGAGAACAATGGAATACAGTATATCATTATGGAGTTTAAATAAAATGTTATTTTCTATAATATTTGATTATATACCTACTCTTCCAATATATTGGACTTTATGATCCTTGGATTGTACTATGATGTATAATTATGCTTAAAATCATGTAATTTTATGTATAAAAGGCTAGACTCATTATATTTGGTATCATATGATGGTATAGTTATTTTTGGATATTAGGAATAGATCACGGTAGTGAGAACCTTAAAGATGAGACTATGTATTGTAGAAAATTACTAAATTTTGTTAAGCATTGAGTAAGTGAATTATCAAGAATATAGATCCATGTCTGGATACAAATAGGTAGAGGAGGATTAGGAATAGATGTACCTAGGAGTGAGAAATCCGATAAGGATTTTCATGCCTAAACCAGGGTATTCTGGAACACGAAAATCGTTCATTCTACACTCTTGGTTTGACACTCCTATGGGATACGATTTGGTATATTTATGAGCTATGTATAAACCATTGTTTAAGGAATAAAAAAAATTCCGTAATAATATATGATGAGAAATAGATTGAGGAAAACCTAGAAATAAAACTATGTAATTACATGTTGGTATATAATTCTTCATTACGTGTTTATCAATTTAGGTTAAAAATTATCCTTTTTTATGTTCAATAACAATTTATTCAAGCCTATAATTGTACGTTATTTTCCTTAGTAAATGAAAGAAAAAGGAAGAACATGTTTCAATAAACAATTTTATAGGAAATGTGAATATTTCCCAAATAATATGATTGATTTGATGGTAATGTGTGCTCAAAACATCGTGACAATACTTGAACAGATGTCTAAAGTTATGAATAATAAATTGAATCATGTAGAACTCCCTCTTCCTCCATGTAACGATCATGTTTCCATGGAATAATTCATACATCAAAGGTCTCATAGGTTTAGAAGATCATATGATCCCTTTCTCCTGAAATAGTGGATTTACACCATGTAAAAGATATTCTCCATCCTCTAGTTCTCATAATTAGAGAAAGTCATACTGGTGGACTATCATTTTGATGCGTAAGCTGATTAGTGGTGGATACTAATCAAGAATACAATTCCCTATGAAAAAATTGATTCAATGAATTTGAAGGAATTATAGATGATGTTTTTCAATAACTATTTTCATTGAACCCTATATCAGATGATATAATGTGAGTTCCTTGGTCTCTAGTAAAAGGAAGGTGAGTCCACTGGGACATATGAAAAATACAATACAAGTAATTCAAGGCATGCATCTGGCTTTGTCATGAACCCCAAAATCAAGGGGGATCACTTCATTAGTGGAATAAAGCTTGGTCTACAATTTATGTTGGAAATATGAGTCATCGAATGTTATGAGGAGATTTTTCATTTTGTCCTCAAGGTTGAAATGGAGATTAGACACTCTTAGTGGTCCATTGGGTCATATGTCAAGAAGAGGAAAATTGAGAACAACTTGGGTGGTTCAAAAAAAAATCCCATGATGTAAAGAAGCCCGGATATCCCACTTGTAAAAGTTATGGGAAGTAGCATCATGGGAACTCTCTCAAGGTAACAAAGAATTGATTCAAATGTGTAAGAATGGGGCATTTGTACAATAGATACCGAAGGGATATGAATAATCCCAATAATGTGGAATAAGAAATGACGTTTTTAATCAATGCTCAACTACTGGTGTAGTGATACAACTACAAGGAACATGGTCGAATTGAAAAATATTTCCTTAAGCCAAGGGTTGTCAGAGAAAATAAAAAAAACCTATAAGGAAAAAAGGAACGTCTTATGCTATCACTATTATTGAGGTGGTGTTGGAAATAGATGTGATGATAGGTACGTTAGTTATTAATTAAAGAATAGTGAATGTAATATTTTGTTCTTGTTCTAAAAATTCTTTTATATCATAAGATTTTCGTATAAATATTTACAAACCACCTTAAATTTTGAAGGATAAGTTATTTGTGAAAACAGTGAATGGGGAAAATATTGCATCCATGGTTTTTAACTCCTCCTAGAATAATTATTGTGGATCGAACCTTCAAATGATTGCATAAAAACCCTGCCTTAACATGGTCGTTGGGTCCCAACCCCCTAGGTACAACCATTGGACTTGTAGACACGTTGTCCCCCCTTGGGGCCCACCCACATTCCGGAATGGGCCATCTAACTAATAGAAGTCCCCAAAGGCCAACACATTCCCTTTCTAGTTTTTCTTCCTCACTCACAAACACACATGGAAACATCCCACAAGTTCAACCAACATAATGACTAATCCAGGTCAAACACTCATAACTAAAGATTTCTAATTAGGCTGACTCCTGTAGAAGAAGGTACACCTTATTGACATGAGTCGAATCATTTAGTCATTTAACCCTTTTACATTTTGGTGTCTTACATTGGAAGAATATTGAGTTCCTTATAATTGATAGAACAAATTTTCAATATGGGGAAGAGGATAAATATTCTTCGATATGATTTGATAAAGTTCTATATAGTCAACACATAGTAAAATTGATCCATATTTCTTCTGAACAAGAATACTCTATGCACCCCATAAGGAAAAACATGGATGAATGAATCCATTTTCAAAATTCTCCAAGATTATCTTCCTTAATTCCTTAAATTTAATCAAGTCTATTCAATATAGAGTCTTTGTAATAGTTGTACCACTTTGTAAGAGTTAAACATTATAATCAATATAATGATTTAGAATAAAACTAGAAAATTATTCCAAAAACATCAAAAATTATTTTACAATAGGCATATCATTGATGTCGAATTTTTTCCCAACCATTTGAGATAAACATCCCTTTTTATTGAATTTAAGACCCATAAAATGGATGCAATTTCAATCAAATTTTCATATTTATCATCACACTAAAATCTAATCATAGGTTTGTTCAAAATATCAAAAATACATCCCTTCTCCCAAAATTGATTTGGGATTTATGTAAAGAAATATAATCTATGCCTTTGAAAATTTCAAATTCAACTACATGGATAATAATGAGGTTTTCTAAAAGCACATTAAAAAAAATCAATCATTGAAGAATCATAGAATTGAGATGAAATCCTCATAAAAATTTTAATTTTCAATTAAAATTTAACATTTAATAATTGTGGAAGAATTTTGATACCCTTCAAAAAGAATGAGATACAAATGACTAGATAAATCAAGAATAAAATATGACATTAGTAGTTCTTGAGTGAATGGTATGATTTACTTTCATTACATTGTTTTCATACTATACATCGATAATAGTTATCATGTGATATTTTCCTTTGTCTATAGGATTAAGAAGGTATTTAAATTGATCATCATAATTAACCAATGTATTGGAACACTGGTTAAAATAATTCTCAAACTCCTTTCATTTGAAATACTAGAGTGTTTATTGTTCATTATATATATAGTTATTATGTATCTATATTCATCTCTCCTCTATTACTATAAATACCATGAGAGTGATGGGTAACATGAATATGTATTACCATCATGATATTACATCAAATGATTTATCCATAGCTACAAAATTACCTTATATCAACCACTCTTTGTAAACAAAATTTAATCTAGTAAAGAATTATTAATCCTTATATTTGGAATGAGTGATAATACAAAAATCATACCTCACAATCCATGTAAAATTTACCTCAAAGGTACTAATGGATTCATTATCCTTTTTTATAAGCACAAAAATTAATTATCTATTTTATTGAACAATTAAAAGAAAGTACATCTTGAAAAATAATCTTTTAAATTACTCCCAAAAATGGATCCAATTTCTTCACATTTCCTTGTGTCCTTTAAGGGATTCTACCATTAATCTCTATCTCCTTTCAAATGATATATTGTTTAAATAACATTTTATGTTCTACAAGGTGGAGTATTGAAAAATATTTTCAATTGTATAGATCTATTTCTCACTAATTAGTTCATCAATAGAAATATTCAAATACATTTTTTTCATCATGATGGAATCAATATAGAGGTGTTCCCTCCTTTACTATGTTGTATGATCACCATGATTCATATATTGTGAAATTTGTTAGGCATAAAAACATTATTTTTCATTCCATATCAAATAACATTTAGTTTCTTAGGGGAATAATCATAGAATTGTCTCTCACATTCATCATTAACACATTTACTTTGGGTTCCATACATTGACATAAAATGAAATGAATAGTGTGATGAATCATAATAATATTTAGAAACCACATAATAATAAAAAATCATATTTAGGATGTATAATTTGGTAGGTAAAAACAATCCAAAGATACATAATAGGGGGTGTAAGTTGTATATTTTCTATAATCATGATAGATTATTTTATATGAAACTCTTTACAATTTATGGTGACATATAACATTCTCTTATGTATGTAAATTGAGTAGTGAAAAAATAATAAAAAAGAATACAGTAAAATTTATACTGTTATGGGGCACAAAGATCTTATTTCCCACTCCAAAAATTCACTCTCTCGGAGGTTGGTGATTTTCATTAGAATGGTCCTCTTATCATAAGGCATTAACTAAAAAGTGCAGTAAGTAGGAAAAGTTTACAACAAGACATTATAGAGCCTTCTGGTTCTTCTAAACGGAATTTGTTTCTGCACATCTTAGTCTATGAAGATGATAATCTTCCATGACTATGTTAGTACAGTCGAAACATCAATAAATCAAAATTGTTTTATTTGATTGAATTGGCATGTTATTGATCATAGTTCTAGTAAAAACTAACAGAATATGGAAATTTTTATTTCAGTATGAAAATTTTAAATTAATAATAGCTTCAAAGATATCCTGGATTAAAATGAAATTCAATACAAATAGAAAATAATTATAATAATAGATACACAAATATATATTCACAGATATGTACTCCTATATTACATATATAAAATGATATATATCTTTCCATATATATACAATATAAAATTATCTTTTGGATGAGTAGATCCAAGAATTTATACTGATAGATAATAGTTATTCAAATATAAATCATTTTTAATATCCGTAACTTCCCTTAGAAATATGACTTATTAATTTCATTGAATACAGGCTTATTAATTAGTCATGAACGTGCCTTGAATAATTATTTTTCACATTCTACACCATTGTAGAAATCATGGACAAAATCTTATATATTTAAAACTCCACAATTGAATAGTAAAATGTATGATCCCTTCATATGATGTAAAAAATGAAATGTATGTTTGAAAACATATAGTTGATTACAAAAGTAGGTCTAATGTACCATACTTTTGTTTCCTCAAATGTATTTTTGATTTACCATATGTTTTTTACTCAAACATAGTGTTGATGTACCGTACATTAGTTTCCTCAAGTATATGTTTTTATACCATCATATGGTTTATTAACTATACTTTCCTGATAGTTTTGAGTATATGATTCCTTTATGTTATTCCAAATATTGGGTTGATTCCATTAATTACATTTTTATATGTAGGTAATGAACAGTGTTTCAAGAATTTTCATAAAGCACATCCTACGTATGTTATAAAATATTTCATGTGAATCAACGTCTTGAATATAATTCCAAAAATTACTATTTCAATCAATATTAATATCCCAAAATTCACTTAATGTAATTTCATTAGTAAAACAAACAAGGGTATTTGTGAGAATTAAATTCATTAATATTTATAGAGAATTGTAGATAAAATACATACCCAACAATCACCCACATTTTTATGATAAAAAACCCCATAACATATCATATATAAAATAGAGAAATGTAAAAACAAAATAAATAATATTTTTAAAATATATAGGGATTAATTGTTTTTTATTTTTTACAATAATATTTTGTTGTATTTGTAGTTGTTTTTATTGAATTTTAAGTGATAATGTTTTTTCCCAATTCTCTCCCCCTTTTTTATTTAAATATTAAATTAAATGAAAAGGGATAAAAACACTATCAATATAGCAAATAACTCTAAATAAAGGTAAACTTATGCATAAGATAAAAATATATTTGTATTCCGGTAGTAGAGATAAATAAAAATAAGATAAACATAAATATAATAAGATAAAATAATTTGTAAGAAAATATTTATGACTAAAAGTTTAATGTTTTTTGGTAATTGATTAAATAAAAGGGATGGCTAAAGGTGAAATGGTTGGTTCAGAAGAGGTGTCAGTTTCAAGTGATACTTGAGTATCCTCAACAACATCTTTCAATTATATCATCAGTCCTCTTAAATTTTTAGTGAGACGATCAAATAACTATCTCATCCAAATATTTGATTCTTGACCAAACTTCAAACATTAAACTAAATTAACTTTTATAAATTCATGAATTATTTTTTTAAAGTGAACAAATTTAGATAACAATGATCAAAACTGGTTGAGTAGAGTTCTAATTCATGGCTCTCTTAAGGTTAGCTTCTCAAGAAGATATCCTTGGTTATCCATATGCACATTAATAGGTTCACTGAAACATTATAGAGTATGAATCCTATCATTGAAACTAGTCCTAAAAATATTGATTACTTCAAATATTTTTGTTAAATATAAGGTGGTTTGTGGTTATAGTGTAGACGTCCTAGATTAATGTGCACTACTTCTGATAGAATTAAACTGACATTACAAATATTGTTTTAAATATACAAAATCTATTTTGTATACAGATTCCACTTGAATCTTTCCAACCTAATATAACATTTATCTAGGAAAAACATCAAAATCTATTCTTGAAATAGAACTTTCTATGATATTATTCTCTTGAGTCTGAATAGTTTTTAATTCCTCTCAGGGAATAATTTAAATTTTTTAATCTTAAAAATATTTTCTTGCCGCCTATATATCTAATTACAAATATTGATTTTCTTCTCTTATTCTATTCAATTTATCAAAGAAAAACTATCTTAAATTTCACAAAGAATCAGTATATATTTATTCACTAACTTGAGATGGTTGTCCTCTATCAACCAGGGATAAAGGATATTCTTTAATGGTCTCACTAATAGTTGAAAATTCAACCTCAAGAACCTATTGGATATCAAAAATTTCAATGGTTTCCTTGTCCAATGAATAAATTATAATCGATAATTATTTCTTCTAAATTAACGTTCTAGTGGTAGACACTACATTTTGACATTTTTCATTTCATTGAGAATTTTATTGGAATTATTATTCAGCTTGAGTTTTTGAATATGATTTTCTTCATGAGTTGGAGTCTCTTGATCATATATGTTAACTATTTGATTTTGTAGTGGGGGAACTTCACTAGTATTAACAACCTATAATTAATCTTCTTGAATTTCAGTTTCTTGAATAAAAGGTTCATCCCTATTTCTAGGCCAAATTAAAAGGCAATCATTGATTGGTTCTGCCAAATTTTATTTATGGGATTGAGGGATATATCTTATAGCTATTGGGTAAGAGAAATTATATATGATTCATCATCTCTTTGTTTGAATGTAATCAACTTTATTTTATTCTAAAATTTCATCACCATGAATTTTAATTATAGTAGTTGATCCCAAAATCATTTTTTCCCTGAGAAATAAGACAAGGTACTAGTTGGTATTCTTTAGAAAAATGTAATGTATTTCTTTATCCTGTACTCCTAAAGTCACCAATCATTCTAAGCGTTTTACCTTTGAGAATTTTTATGTTTTTAAATTATTAGTTTATCATTATATCTCTAATTATAACTTTTTGATGTATTATAATTCAATTTATCCTTCCATAATGATAAAAATATATCTTCTCCTCCTATGGGAAATAATTATTCATATTCCTTAACATATACCTTTGGAAATTAATATTAACATAACCCAACATTCGAAAAATCATATACATCTCTAGATAATAGATATTTTCATGTTCAATAATTATAGAATTATAAATGAGTAAATAAAATTGACTAGCACCCTCTAGTATGTGTCAAGATCCTCAAAAGGTATTATTTGGTTAGAATCATAGAAAATGACATAATAAACTCTGATTTATGATCACAGTTTCCTATTAATCGAAAATAAAAATGAAAACCCCCCATTATGAGGACACTTAAAATCATTGGCTATTTCCATCAATGTGATTGAAAAATCAGTACGATATATTTTAGATGTGATGACATCAAATGTGTCACCTAAACTATAATGATATTTTCTTAAGAACTATTTTACTTATATATCAAAAAAATAACATTTTCCATCAATAGAAATAGTATCGAGTCCATGAAAATAAATGTAATTCTTTAGCGGAATATTTTTCACATTGATCCAAATGATGTCAATGACAATTACATGAAGAATATTTCTATAGGTAATTTGTTATGTCATTCTTATTTTTCTTCCTTCTTCCATCATAATCATTTTTAAGAATCTAATAGTTGAAGGTTTTAGGATATAGAGTTTCAAAAGATAAACAAGAGCTCTAAAAGTATAAAGGGTTCAATATATTAGAGAAAATAAAATCACATAGAGATGATTTTTTTCATAGTTTTGTTAAAAAAATATATTTTCATGAGTTATTTAAGAAGTGTAATTATTAATTATATATATTGAAATTAAGCTATTTTTTTAAATGAAATATTTTATTAAAATAATTATAATTTAATGAATAATAATTAATTAAAGAAAAATATTAATGGATAAATTAATGAAATAAATTAATAAAATTTTATTTAAAATTAAATATTCCTTACTTAAACTAATAGAATCAAAACGTGTAGTGGGATGTAGTTTAGTAAAAATAACAACAAGTTGATATTTAGTGTTTACATATTCTAATGAAATATCTTTTTTAAGAACATTATCTTTTATAAAATGATGCCTTATATCAATATTCTCGTCCTTGAATGGATATATGATTTTTATAAGTATCATTTTATCTATAATTATCAGATAAAATAGTTATATTAAAAAATTAAGGCCAAATTCGAGTAGGTTTTGTTTTATCCAGAACAATTCTTCACAATTTTTTTTTTCAGATATAAGTTATTCCTTGGTTGTTGAAATAGAAGATAATGGTTTTTTATTACATGACAATGAAAATGAATTTTTTTTATAAAGTGGTAGATTCCTAATTTTCCATTCTAATCTAATCTAAATCATCCAAAATCAGAATTTGAATATGAAATTAAAATAAAAGAAGAGTTTTGGGGGTAAATTAGAGATTGAAAAATTGTTCCTTTTAAATATATATTAATTACATTTACAATAGTAAGGTGAGATTATTTTTGGTTTTACATAAATCTTCCACAAAGACACATAAAAAACAATATGTCTAGTATTATTGTATTGTGTTATAATAAACTACCAATCATAACTCTATATAACTTATTTTCGACTGGTTTTTCAGCTTCATCCAAATCAAGATTTATATTAGTACACAAGGGAGTTAAGCATGTCTTACTATTTTATATAGAAAATATTTCAAATAAATCAATAATGAACATGATTTCATTTAAAACATTTCCATAATACTTTTGAAAAATTTGAAATTAAAAAAAAATTAATTCTCCAATCATACTCATTTCAAATTATTTCATTATAAGATTTGAAAAATAATTACAATGATTTTTAATTTTCATCTGAATATAACATCATAAATATAATTTTTTTTAATAAAATAACAGAGATAAACGTTTTCATAAAAATTTAGGATCTTCCAATCCCACAATAAATCCTTCTTCCAATAATAATGAGGTTAATATTTCATTCAAATAATTTTTTAATTTTTCACGCCCATAAATATATTTAGAAACATTAAACACTTAATTTGGTACATGAGGTTTTTCAAAAACTAATGTTATTAGATATAAAATTCTCTCATTAAATATCCATTTAAAAAGAAGTATTTTATATCAATATGATATTATTTATAATTTATAAAAGATGAATAAGAAAGAGGGATTCTAATTCCCTACAATATAGCAACAGGTTCAAAGGTTTCATCATAGTCTACCCTTATTCCTAATTTTTTCCCTTTTCTTCTAATATTTGTTTATTTCTAGTTGTTATTCCTTGATCATCATGTTTATTTTAAAAAACACATTTGATTATTATTATTGAATAATTGGTTTGTATGTCTACTAATTCTAAAATATTATTTATACTGAATTGGTTAAGTTATTATTTCATGGGCAATAACTAACTCTCTTCATTTTAAGATTATCCTATTTTGTTAGGTTCTAATTGTGATCGGAATGAAGGAAATTGAGCTATGATTCCAATATTTCATATTGATCTTACTCCTATATCTATATATATTATTAAAATTTCTAAATCACAATCATTTGAATTTATATACTATCTATATAAGATAATTTTAGGTTATTAAATATCATGTTCTTCTAGAATGTAAGAAATTTCTTATTGTTTAATTTAAAAATCACTTTTTGGTGATTTTATCCTCATTTAGTATAAAGAGTCAATAATTATATCTATTTATTATTTTATTTTACCGATGCAGTCACATTCATAAAACATCACATGAACTAATTCTGCAAAAATTCTTGACTTTTAATTATATACTCCAAAGTATTTATACACAGCATCATAGTCTTTAAATTTTCCTTCATCAGCCTTTGGATCGAATTTTCCATGTATTTCCTAACTATTCACGATACACATCTTACATACAAATACTTTAAATTACATTAATTTAGGATTTCTATTATTCCAAAGCTCATAGGGTGTCTTTTTAATAAGTGGACTTATAAAAAAACTATTCATGGCATTGAAATATTTATCTATTGCTTAAAAAAAGGGTTATAAGGCTGTATTCATTTAACATAGTCCTTTCCATTTTGGAATATATTTATTTATTCTTTCTACAATTCCATTTTTTGGAGGTGTTCATGGTGTAGTGACGATTTTTTTAATACCTATGATTTAGAAAAATGAATTTAATTATTTGTTCTCAAATTCTCCACCATTATGACTTCTTAATGAAAATATTTTAATATATTTTCATTTTTAACATTTTTTTAGAAGCTTTCAAAAATATTTAACATATAAAATTTAAATTTTAGAATATAAACCTATTTATATCTTGAAAAATAATCAACTAAAACATAAAAATATAGTTTTCTTTACAAACGATCTACCCTTGATGGTCCAAAAAATCTATGTGGATATTTTAGAGTGGTTTAGATGCTGAAAAATGGCTAAATGATTTGAAATATTATTTGTGTTGTTTGAAAATTTTTCATGCATCACAAAATCTATCGTTGGAAATTTTAACACTAGGAAATTAGAAACAAAGTGTTTCTTAGAAAATTTATATAATGAAAATATATTATAGTGTTCATATTTTCTATTCTTGGTGCATGAATCATTTTCCTCATCATTTAATCAAATAACAATTTTTTAATCAAGTAATTATGATCCAAACTATAAAAATTTATTTTTCTAGGTGATCAAAATGTAAGTAGTTTATATTTGAAAACCGAGTAAGAATTTATGGAGAAATCAAAATAAAATAAATCATCCAAAGTTGAAAAATATATATTGTGTTTTGTTTTATCCCTTATAAAAGTAGTGCCTTATAGATTGAGATTGAATTTGGATCTCCAACTAATACAAATCTCACTATATTCCCATTAGAATTGTCTCTATATGGGAATAGTTTGCTATCCATTTTTTCTAGGGTGTTGAAATTGGGAATGTACCCACTCATGTGTCATGAGCATACACTATCCACATACCGTATTTAATTTTTTTCATTTGTTATTTTTCTTGCAAATTAATTTTAACAAATGTTTTTTGCTACCCATATTTTTTTGGGACTACCTATGTCAATATGAAAATATCTAGTAATACATTATTTCCTTATTGTATCCAATTTTTATATTACTTGTTTCAAAAAAATGGAAATAATTTTTTTTCAATATTTACTATATTGGGGTTTATTAAATAATATTTGTTAGAATAATTTCCATTTATTCTGCAATAGAAAAAGGTAGCATTTTTAGAACTATTTACTAAATAGTTTCTGTATAACTTTTATTTTTCTCCCTTGATTCCTATTACATATTTTTATCCATTAATAATATTTTTTCCATGAATATAATTTAGAGTTTTTTGTTCATTAGTTATAATACTAACAAAACTTTTAAATGATTTTACTTCATCCTATAATTCTTTTATTCTTTTTTATGAATAATACAGTTTGATGTAGATGAATTACATTTTCCTTTAAAATCGTGATTTTGTTATCCTTAAATATTTTTCATTTAAAATTGCCTAGTGAAATATTTTTATGTGAATTCTGATTTATTATTTTTATAATCTTATATTAATTAAACCATTTAGAAGTATGGAGCTAATTTTCTATTTGAACAACTATCAACGTTAGAAGCAGATGAGTAATAGGTTTGTACCTCTTCTTATTTATCCATAATGAACATATTCACTTTCAAATTTTGTGGAACGTTTTTTAATCATATTTTCAAGATCAATTATGGTCTTTAGACACACTCTAAGTAGAAATTATATCACTTTTACCTTTACTGTCATAATCAGTTTTCATTGGGTTTTTGTTTTTGACATTTCTTCTTTATTCTTTCTGCTGACGTAAATGAGTTCTAATATGGACCATATAATTTAATTCATTTAATATTACATCTTTTTATCCTTTATCATATTTCTTGAAGTAATTTTTTATGCCTCTTTATTTCTTATAGAAATTTAAATTTTTTTGGACAACTAAGATAGTTAAATTTCAGTGTATGGGAAATCAAAAACCTTTGATATTTTAACATCCTCTCTAAATTTCATTTCATTATTCTATGATGTAACTTTTAGTAATTTTTTTCCATTTTTACTATCTTAATATCATTAGCTTCACAATTCATTTCTAATTAATACATCATCAATGTTCAAATAAATTCTTTTGGGTTATTCTTTCCCGATCGTACATCCAAAATGTGTCAAACATTAGTTTTGTGGTGACATACATCATTTTTCTAACATTATCAATTCCATCATATGAAACAATTATTGTCTTCCACAATTAATAAGTATTAATAAATTTTGATACTTTATTGAATTTGTTAAGACCATGTCCATATATAATAACATTCATTTATTTTGAGTTGATGTCACACACACCTTCTTTTACAGCATGACAAGTTTCTAACTTCTCAGATATTTCATATTGAGTTATAATTTTATATAAAAATAAAATCCAATATACTTAAGATAAAAAATCATATGATATTTCCAACATCCATAATTATCATCATTCAAGTGTGAATTATAAATCATAAACATGATTTCTATATGATTATATATTAACACCTAATTTGTATGGACCTTATATTTCTATTCCTTCTTGAGTTTCATTTGATTTATCAAAAAATCACACTATTAATACCAATTGTTTAGTAAAAATAATAAAATGATACAAAATAGTGGGGGTGAATTTTTTCCTTTCAAAAATATTTATAGATTATAAATTTTCAAACTCTATGAAATTTATGAAAATATTATGCATTGTCTTCAATAATTAAATTGAGTAGCAGGAAGATAGAAAAAAAGAACATGATAATATTCCTAGTGGTTTGGAGCAAAAAAACCCCTAGTTTACTCCACCAATTATTTCTCTATGATCATGGGGATTTTCACAAGAATATTCCTTTTATCATAATACCATCATAATTGAGTGAAATAAGTTGACACATTTTATAGTGAGGCTTTATAGAGCCTTCAGATAATTTTATAGTGAACGAGTTTTCTCATAGCTTATTTTGAGAATTTGATACTCTTACACAACTGATTTTGAGAAGAAGAAAATAAAATAAATCAAAATGGTTATATTTTAATGAATTAACCAGTCTCGGATCATAGTTGTAGGACCAAATAACATAATATAGATCTTATAATTCAAATATGAATGTCTTCAAATTATAATAGCTTTAAATAGATTTTAGTCATAAATGATATTCAATAAGAATGGAAACAATCAAACTGTTGTAGTTACATAGTATTATGAGGTTGAAATATGTATATCTTCAAATTGTAACGTCTTTATAAATTATTAGAGTCCCTCAATCTTATTTGTAGCGGTTCTGTATTCAAAAATATATTCAAAAATAAGATGTCGTATATCACATATATAAAATAGAAATCCTCTTTCTATAAATATATAATACCCATATTTCTTTGGATTGAGTAGTTCCAAGAATTTAGCCTGATAGATCTAAGTCATTAAAATTTAGTTCATTCAATAGGGCCATAAATTCGCTTATAAATATGAATGACTTATTCTATTAAATATGGGCGTTTGAATCAATCATGAAACAACTTTGAATCAATCCTTATCTCGGTAGAGATTATTGTCAGAATCACAGATAAAATCATATATTTAAAACATCATTATTATATAGTAAAATGTAGGGTTCCGTTATCTGATTCCAAAACACCATACATAGGGTTGAAAACATAGTATTGATTAAAAAATTAGAGTTGATGTATCATATACATTTTCCTCAAACATAGGTTTTATGTAACATATGTTTGTATCCTCAAATGTTGGGTTGATGTACCTTATGTTTGGTCCCAAAAATTTAGTGTTTCATACAAATTTAGGGTTTATTAATCACACTTTAAATACATCATAGTGTAAATGATTTATCTGTATTATTCAAAACAACAATATAATTCCTTACGTTACACTTGAACATGATTTTTATGAATAGTCTTTCCAGAATATGCTAAAAAAATCCCAAATACTTAGACAAATATTTATCATCAATCAATGTCTTGAATATAATTTCAGAATAATTATTTCAATGAATATTAATTTATTGAAATTTATATAAAGTAATTTCATTGGTAAAACAAACAAGGGTATTTTTTTCATCAAAGTTATCAATTTTTATAGAGTATTGCTGATAAAATACATGCTCAGCATAAATCATAATACTTTACTTTTAATCTATAACACCTTAGGTGTAACCTAGGATATCTAAGATCATAATATAATAAATACATTCAAATTGTTATTAATAAGAATGTGAAAAAAACACAAAAATGTACAAAGAGTGTGTCTAAATTGATGTAAAGTAATGACATGACAACAATGAACAAGAATGATGATTGTTATATACTCATTTAACTATATTAAGTGTTATTCCCCATGGAGTATTCATTTCCAAAACCAAATCAATATATTTTATCTAGACATTGATGTTTCTCAAGGAAAAAAAACTACATTCTTTTCCATTACATTGAATGTTCTTCTATACTTCATATTTTCCAAAGTGTTCTCACTATAAATTTCTCAAATAAGATTCCAATAGTTACTAAATCTTACTCTGATAAAATCTATAGTAGTCAATACCTTTCATATAGAGATATTACATCCCAATATATGAATTTTCATCACATTACATTATGATCCATACTAGAATCATATAGAATTAGTTACTTTTAAAACATGGATATATAATGAAATAGTTCATAAATTGTATATATAATAACCCACTAAGTTCATAATAACTATTAACCATCATAGAAGTATAATATTAAAATAATTTTTTCTTAACCTGGCGAATGGAAACATAAGAAAGGGTGGACTTAGATTCTCATTAATGGTTATCATGAGATATATCAATGTTTACATAAACATAATATGATTATAATGGTATGGTAAAATGAGAATAAATTTTGAAAACCATATCATATACATTATAGATTATAATCATGTGTTCTTAAATATAACTTTACAGTTTATAAGACATGAATCATAAATGAATAAAAGAACGTGAGCCATATATAATAACAATGGTAGAAGAAATAAGGATTTTTCATATGAATAAGCATAGAAAATAATTTCGTTAGTAAAGGATCACTTCTAATACTATAATAATATAATTGGTTAACTCGCAATTCCTTTATATCCTTAGTCACAGTTCACTCCCAATTCTATCATAGTGGAAATATTCCCTTACAAAACTAGTTTCACTCCCCATTATTGTGAATATTATCTCATGAGATATCTATCTTTACATAATTCATTAAAGGGATATATATTTTGGGGCCCATACATCATAAAATCAATATCATACATATGTCTAACACAAGACTATAAAACATTCATCAAATAAAAACCTAAGGAAATGAAATGAGTTTTATTAAAATTTTATCATTTAATCATAGAATTTCCCAAGGAAAGGAAATATGTATCATTAAGGTTTCATCATACCACAATTAAGCCATGAGAATGAAATAGGTTTCACAGACTCATACTTAATTTATTAAACCCATAAGTATGAGGCCCCAACCTTAAATGTTACATAATGTTAAGTTAAGTCAACAAATTGACATTAATTCAAATCAATGATATTTTTCGGTTTATAACTTTAAAGAATTAAGTCATAAATGATACATAACAAATTTAATATTACAAGTAGACACTTTTACTCACTATCCATTTTTTATAAAATAAAAACACTTTAAAAATAATCCTGACATTGTTCCATGTTTTAAAATCATATCTTTTCCATGATCCCATCATTGACTGTATTCTTATTTATATCTTGTGAAAAACATTACAAAACATGGGATGAGAATAAATAGATCAGTAATGGATACATAATGAATGAAAAATTTTAGTCTTCAAAAAATGTGTAAACCATGAAAACATTATCATAAAGTAATAAATTTCTCCTTTAAGAAATATAAAAAACACATCAGAGAATATATTCTTATTGATCTCCATTTTTGTAACCCAACTTTTACCATAAATCCTATAGAAATCAATAAATAACATATTATGGTAACATGAGACATAAACATAATTAAATGGAATAACAATACCATCAACTTCAACACATATCACTAAATAGAATTTCCATACGACCAACTTCCAAACCAATTAAATTGGAGGTTATAACATAACCACCCGTCCTTGGTTCATCATGGAACCAACCATTATTTGGTTTATCACATAGCTACCAGTCATTGGTTTATCACATAAAAACCCATAAATTGTTCAAGTACCATTATATAATATTATGATATAAAATATATTAAATATCAACATTTCTCTAAATACATTTCAATTGAAGTCAGAAGAAATCCTTTCAAGATATTGAAATATTCAATCAATTTCAAATCCCATTTTCAATACCAAAATAACCAAAATGGTATAAGTGATTTATTTTCCTTTTGAAAACATTTTAGGCTAATAGTGGATTCCAAATATGAAATAACAATTACAATGATAAAGTGGTCTTTTTCCCCACATATGTTGAAAACAAAACTTTTTTCTTTTATTAAAACGCTTTGTAGAAAAATGATTCCATTTGAATGAAATTCAAATTCAAATGGTTTCATTATACACTGTATATAAGAAGGACGTGTATATTATAAAAATATGCCTCAATGAAGGGATATTGAGATGAAGTCCCTTACCTTGAGTCCAAATTGTATCATTTTTAATTTATATTCCTAAATAATAAACATAGGAGAATTTATACTTTCTTCAAAACATTTTTTCAACATATTTTATATCACTTTTTACCACATTATAAAAATTAAAAAATTATGTATGTTAATATCGGTCATTTTGTCGATATTTGGCACTTTAGTAGAAAATAAACTTGTTTTGATATTAATATTCCATGTACTCAAATGTAAATCATCTCCACAATGATATTCATGATTTAAATATCATATATATCTAGTATATATGTGTTTATAAGAGTCCATAACATTTGGAGATAAGAAATGAAATGCACCATTCACGGAGACGGTAGGTCATACGTATGCATGAACGCTACCTTCATTTCTTGGTCATATTAATATAATATTAAAATTATATTAAAAAACCAATATTATATTTATTTAATTTATATCTCATTGGTTTAATAAAACAATCATTTATATATACAATGTAATGCATGAAGGAGTCATATCACTTTGATTGGGCAGTAGTCCACACTTCTTTAAATGAAATTATTGCTTTTACACATCATGGGAATCATTAAGGTATGTTGTAAATTAAAATAATACAAGCATAGAGACAATATAAATATAATATATATATCATATATGAATACAGTTCCATTATAATGGCCACCATGAGAGGTGTTAGTGGAAAATTGAACAATCATCATTTTGTGAGGCAATATTTCGTCGTACATAGAAACCGTATGTTCGTATCCATTAAATCAATGTGTGGGTAAGTGTAGTTCAAATAATTCTTATAAAATAATAGTATATTGAGGATACTGGTGTTTTTATGTAATTAAATAATAAGAATATAATAATGAGTGGATATGGAAAAAATTAAATGAACTTGAGTGAAGATGTTACCTCTAAATCGGGTAACTTATTTTGATTAGATCCCAAAAGAATTATTGAATTACCTTATTACCAAGTTAAGGATCGTAAGATAATGAGAGGTATTTTTGGAGATTATTTGAGTCTAATTTTTATGATACAAGGGGCTTCAGATGTTTGAGTATGTGGGTAGAGGTGGTGGCATTTTATTAGAGGGAGGAGGGGAAAATTAGAAAGGTCTTTCAAATATTAATTTAGTATAAATTAAATTTCTACTAAAAATGGACCAAAACTAATTTTATTAGAATATAATATTATTATGGTCTGAATACCCATAATCCAAAAAATTTTAGACATGTTTTGAATATTTTGGTGTCCATATCATTTTGGATTAACACTTACTATACCCTTTTTAATCTTAGAGTGATATATTATTATTCAAAAATTATGGGTTAATATAATTAACATATCATTTCAAACGACCCCAAAAAAGTTATTTATGAAATATTTTGACTTATCATAACCATTTTTTCGAATCTATTATTTTTTAGGAATTTAATTTCATTTAATAAACTATGTTATGTCTTACGTTATGAATTATGTCAAATTTTGGACCCTATTCATACATGTATTTTTTACATATTCCAAACCCGATTCATTCCCAAAAAAAGAAGTAAATACAATATACTATTTCGATATCATCCATAAAATTCGTGGATGGCATCAAAAAAATCTAATTAATTTTATTTTAATATTTATAATATGATTTATTTGAATCATTTATTAAAGAATCATTCCCTGCATCATCATTGTGTCAAAATAAAATTTTTTATTTTATGTCTAAAAATTATAAATAAAATATCATGATTTTGGAAATAATTTTATATTTATAAATACTACTTATAGTCATAGTGATCAGTTATATATAACAATATAAAAATTTCGTTAGTAAAATATACATGTTTGTGATATATTTTTCATTACTTTAAATTAATTCTTACAAAATGTAATTTTCAAACCCATGTGGCTCAATGTGATTGTAAAATCTACCCATGGATTCCCATGGGTGTAAATATCTCGTAAAATAAGATTATTACACGTGTTAGGGAAGTTTAATTTTATTATAATATTATTTTTTCTCTACTTTATCAGATGTTCTATTTAACCATGGTAAATAAAAATAATTACCAATGTTACTATTCATAATGTCCACAAATTAAAGGTGACTATTCATACAATTTGAACTTATGGTTCAAATTTTTGCATCCATTTTTCGAAATTCAAAACACATAATTTTATGAAGTTATTTCAAAATTAAATCTTGTTGTCATAGCTAAAAATAAGGTTTTTAAGATATAAAATCTATCAAAAGATTGACATGTGTTTATATCCAATTTAAATTTGAAATTACTTCCAATGCCAAAAATTAGAATAAATGATAAAAAACTAATTTATTTAAACATTAAAAACTATGAAAATGACAATCTAACTATATATATTAAATAGATGAAAAAGTAGTTTTGAATTAAAATGCAGTATTTTTATTATTCATTAAAAAAAAGAACATTATCATAAAATTACCAAAAAATTATCCAAAATATTTTTTAATGCCCCAATTCTATAAAATAAGTTTATTTTGTTAAATAGACTTATAAAAGTGACAAAACTATATTTAAAAATGGTTCTCCCTCAAAAGGCGATAAAACATTATTTTTAGAAGAAATACTTCTTTTATCAGAAAAATTGAATCTGTTCTTATATCATATCTATAAAACATATAATATAGATTTAAAACATTAAATTTAATATCCATCATATATTTTTCATTAAATAAACATCTATTAAGTGTGATATGATTTTATAAACACAATTATTCTCTTTTTAAATAGGTTTTCCTAAAAACACGTCATTTATATTCAATTGGTTTTTTTTCATTTCTAATATATTCAGTAACAAATGAATTCTTATTTAAACATGTGTAAAACATATTAAAAATTTTAGTTGATACAATTCATTAATGTCATTCCAATGTCTAGGTGTTAATTTCCATTTAAAATAATAATAATAATATTGTATTACTATTTGATATAAAATAATGTTGTGTGCAACATAAGATTCTTGAGAAACTAGTAATTTTGTGTCAAGTATGCTATTGGAAAAATAATCTCATTTAGCATAAAAATTAATATCTTATTCATAAATATGAATAGAAATGAAAAAGTATTACTCTATAAATACCTAGGTCATTACAATAAGCATCCCCAATAATAAAATAATATAAATAATTGGATATTAAAACCATTAATGAATAAGTAACATCAAATGATTTTATTTCAGAAGAAAAAATCTTTTAAAATACCTCTAAAACGTTTTTTAGGAACATATACTTTTCACATTGAAATCACTTATTTAAAATATAAAATTTTACAAATATTAAAGAAATTAATTTCATTTAATAATGTATGGAATCCTATATAAGTATAATTAAATAAATTAGTTTCTATGATATTTGGAAATTCCATTCATGTCATGTATGTGATAAAATGAAATATATTCACATTTTAGGTAAAATGTTAAAAGTACTACATTCATAAAATTATGAGAAGAATCATTTTAAAATAATTTTTAAAAAATTAAATAATTTGTAAAATTATTTTAATAAATAATTTAATAATAGTGAAAGCATCCTTGAGAATATTTTTAGAATACATGGATATGGAAGAAAATAGATTTTCAATTAATGGGAGAAATAATATCATTTTTCTATAAAAACATTAATTTGGCCTATTGAGATCATAAAAGGAGAAAAATATAACGAAATGTTTTGATAACTATATATATCAATATTATAGGGAACATAAAGGTATTTATTGAAGATGGGTTATAAAATATCATCATCTGAAATATAATGATAGATAATCTTGATAGATTATAAAATTGTAACATAAATCCATTATATCTTGTTCGAATTTGTTTACAAATAACTATAACATCATTTCTAAGATATTTAAATTTATTATAAATATATTAAAGTGTATTTTATATGTATATAATATCATATATGATCAAATAATAACATTTTAACACCCTTTAATTATTAATTCGTAATTAAAATCCTTATATTTTGGTTTTAATTGAATCATTTTCATGATAATTACTGTTTGGTAGTACTGGTTCTTGTACATTAATCACGGTTAATTAATCTATATAATGTTATTAATGATATAAATATCACATATATTCACTATATTTGTATATTTACAGTCATCCATAAAGGATGTAAATTGAAAATTGAATTGCACTCCTCTTCGAGCTGATAAGCCTTACGTCAGTGTGAGTGCTATTTTGAAATTTCTATTGATTGAATGAATGAATGTAAAATAATAATTCACCATTATAGAATATATATATTGTAATATATAATATAAATTATATAAATCTAATATTATTACCAACCCAGTATAGAAAAATAGAAAAATTGAATCGCATCGCTTCGTGAGGGTGGTGGTCCACACGTACGCACGAGTGATGTTATCATTTTAAAATGGATGAAAAGAAATAATATAGATATTATATTATAATTAAATAAGAAAAATTAGATTATAAATATCATATATAAACATTAAGACCATCATAATAACCATCGATGAAATATGGTGATTGAAAATTAATTGTATCGCTATGTGGAGGGGTATTCCATACGTAAGCACGAGTGATACTTTCACTTCCCATTTGATGGGAATGATGGTGTATAATTATGTGTAAATATTTATAATAAAATTTTAGGTTCTTTTTTATTAATAATTTTTTATATTCTAAGAAATACCATATATTTATAAGAGTTATTACGATAAATAAGTTGAAATAGGTTGGTTCCATTTAAATAAAACCATTTAAACATAAAACATGAATGATTATTATTTCATGCCTAAAAAAATATTTAAGTGAATATTAAAAATATATATTGTTTATGAATTCGTTTCACTTGAATAAAATAATTAATCAATAGAAATTAATCTTGTTTTATTAATCAAATACACGTTGTGCGCGTAAAAACTGTTTTTTATAAAATCAACTATATTTACATTTAAAGGATTTTATATACATTTCTAACAACACTAAAACAGTATTCGCATTTAGAGTAAGTTTCTTAACGATGGATATAAAAAATCGTCGATAAACATGTTTTTTTTACAATCACAGCCCTTCTCCCCCACCCATCTCAACCGAATCCCCCGACACCCCCAACCCCCAACCCCCTAACACCCGCAACCCTAGGAACGACCATGGTAACCTTGGCAACCCCCAGCGACCCACGTGACCCCGAAGACCCCATGAACCTATCACGACTACGACGAATTCAATACTCCCTAGGATCCCTTGACCCCAGTGAGGCCTGCGACCCCGGTCAACCCCACGACCCTGGCGACCCTATAGACCACGGCGACCCCCACGACCCCCCCCCTAAAAGAACTCGATGAATCTCACCACCTCTCACCACACATTGCCTCCCAAATAAGGTTATATTTACCGTGGATATATAGTTTTCATTGGAATGGTTGTGGGATATTCATTGTGAAATTCTATAATGTTGTTGATAAAGGTTATAATTACCATGGTTTTATGTTTGTGGTTGAAATATTCATAAGGCACAATCAATGGTATTCTAGATTAGATATGAAGTCGGTTGTTCTTTTATTTTTAATAATTATTATACTAATTAATAAACATGTTGATCTCCTTATTTCAATGAAGTCTTATCCATATTGTTTTTATTGACATGGTGGTGTCGACCTATTGAGTTATAGTCATGCCTTATTGTCACAGTCGATTAGTACTCAAGTAGATTACATTGATGAATGTTTCACAGGGGTATGGGACAATATTTTTTATTGATTTATTTCATTATGGAATGGAGTTTACAGGGGGATGAAAATAGGGTTTGTGATTGGGTTCATTTGACTCATTATATGAGTATGTTATTCTTTTACTTGTATTTTTTATATCAGGACATTTAGATACATTCCATCACATCATCACATTATTCTATTAATTTTTTTATTAATCATTTGTGTTTTATTATTTTGTTTCTATATGTTTAGAATTGAATTTAATTATTTGATATAGATTATTTATAATCATATGACACTTCATACTAGGAGGTAACTCTCCCATATATACATTTAACACCCCTATTGTATGTTGATAGCCTCTATCATGCAGGGGGCATGCATGATGTCTCATAACTAACCATTTTTGTCCATGTGATAGAGTTTTAGAGTAGTGGATGTTATATCCCTACACCATATTGTGAGAGTGAGGGATGGATGTAGTGGGGGTGAAATTTATGACACCAAAAAACCCCATTAGAATGCCTACCTCTAGAATATAAACTCAAATAATATTTATAACACTCCTAGGTAAAACAAATGATTTTGGACACAATAAGAAATATATATATATATATATTTTTAGTCATTGTAAAAGATATGAACATTTTAAATGGGCCATCATAATTATATAATGTTTCTGTAATCTTACACTATAGTATATGTTTTTTCATTTGAGAATACATGTCTTTCTTTCATGACATGGGATAAACTCTCATGAATCCATGCCATTTTTAATAAGTTATTTATTATATCCTCATGTTTACCATAATCATATGATCTAACCATTAATGGTATATTGATATGTTTTGGGGATTTAATATTTTATTTTAATTCAATAAAACAATGGATTTAATAGGTTATTCTACATTCTATAAATGAAACAAAATTGAATGGAAATTGAAAAGGTATATTAACAACAATAATTTGCAGTGTTATTCCATGATCTATTTTGGGAATTTTAATTTAAATGATTTCATTTATCTTAATAATTTCATGTTTCCTTTGAGTTTGGAAAAACAAACACCTTACTCATAAGCCTTGTATTCATCTACCGTATCCATTAATTCTTTCACCTGACGATTCCTGGAATGTTCTACATCTTGGATCCCCTTGTATTTTCTAATGTAGTGAGACATGTTTAAGGTAGGAGTTTGTTTACATTACATATTCCTAATATCTATTCAATTATTATATGATTTATTTAGCCTTTAACTTAGTAATATCAATGTTATGGCATCAATAGTTTGTCAATATGTTTTATTGTAGAATTACATACAAAAAAATACAGGGATGGGATCCTTTTCCCCCACTTCTTTTATATATCTTTTTAATATTCATGCTTTGGTTTTCTAGTCGGTGGGTTCATTATTTACCATATTATTTTATATTGTAAACCATTCATTAACATATATTTTTTTCAACTAGTATATATTAATCTTTTTCCCTATTTAGTAACAGATATGTTTTTATTTTTTTTAATTTTATGTAGGCATGTTGTGATATACATGGATAAAAGCTGGATCACATTACTGAGGAACACACCTCAGTATTCTAAGGGTTTGTAAGAGTGTTTAGATTTTTCAATTTCCACTCGATCCGTTGAAGGGAGAATAAGATTTCTATGTCATAATTATAAAACTAGAATATGGTTGAAGAGATATGAAGTTTATGAACATTTAATTTTTAATCAATTAAATGCTCAATATTTGTGTTGGATTTGGTAGGGAGAATCGAATGTTAAAAAATAGTTGAGCACTAATTTCAGTCCACATAAAGAGATCCCAAATTAGTAGACAATGGAAAAGGAAGTGTATAGCCTTATAAATTAATCATTGGGAATTTCAAGACACAAGCGTCAACATCAAAATATATCAGAATAACCAGATGAGGGTGATACAAAAACAATCCTGAAAAGTGATATTTTTCAGACTATAGGACAACCAGATCATGATTGTAACATGTCATTGTATCCCCCTCTTGATTTTTTTGAGAATAATGTAATATAAAACATCACTATGGAAAATATGTTTCATTTTTTATTCGACGATGGAAATCTTGAGTTATATAGAAAATGTTTGAAATATTCAAAACATTATTTTATGTTTATTTTGTTCTATATCAAATGCCTATATGGAATTACAAATACTGAAATGTACATGATATTAGAATTTTTGCGTGACACATTTCCTGAAAACAAAACCTCCTTAGGTCATTTTATGATATGAAAAATGTTTTTGACAGGCTTGGTCAGAATTATACAAAAATACATGAATGTCCCAATGATTGTATGCTTTATTAGTGAGAGTATTCAAGTAGATAGGATTCTAAAAAATGTTATTCTTCTATATGGAAGTCAATGGGTGATGTTGGAAGTCTAAGTCAACATACTACCATTAAGAAGAAGAAAATTAACACACCTTCAATGGTTTTTTATTATGTTCCTTTATATCATATATTGCAAGGATTATTTGGATGAGGTGTTTCCTGCCTTTTGTTATGGAAATTTGGATTATATTGAGACAATATTTAATCGAGTTGGACGTGTTGACTACAAATCGAACGAATCTCAAATACATGGGAAATAAAAAATATTTCCTACTATTGGTCGATTAGATGGGAGGGCATCAAATGTTACTAAAAGAAATTTAATTACTATAGGAACATAGAAATGTGATGCTGAATATTGAAATTGAAAATCCATTTTTTGAAGAGTTGAGGATAGAAACAAATAGACTAATAAGAGGCCGAACACAAAATTTGAAATATATAAAGAAGGCTATTAATAAAGATATTGTTGAATGGTTTTCACTATGTTTAAGCTCTTAAATATTTCAATAAATACCTCTTTTAGGTTGAAATAGATATTTTTCATGTCTAATAATGTTTTCATTTTTTAGATAATGAATACTAATAGTAGAGTAGAGTTGTCATAATATTTGAAGATTTTTACTTCAGGTACTCTAAAACAAGTTTGACTGTTCGATTCTTACAATGTGAATGGATTTATATTTTATACAGGTGATTGAGAAGAGGGTTTAGAAACATATAATAGTGGTATATATAAAATTTATGAAGATGAGTACAATGTAAAGGTGAATAATATTATTGAATTAAACTAAAATGGGTATTTTTTATTTTTTTTATTCAAATGAAATTGGGTTTATATTATCAGTGGAGTGAAAATAAATTCATTGAAATTTACTTATGTGAGATTCTCTCACATTATGAATGTTTGTGATCATGAACTACATGATCTGTATATCTTATCATCACAAGAGAAAATGGTATATTCTGAATGATGTTTTGGATTATGGATGGGGTGTAGTTACTCACGTAAAACAATGATATTTGAATAATATGGGTGATTATGTGTAATATTTTACCTATTACATAGAATATCATTGTAACACACCAAGATTCTATGGTACATTTCCCTTTATATAATGAAATAGTGTGTGTTGTACGCAACATCGAGTTCTAACACACCACAACCAATCAAATTGGCCATTATGAACATTAATACCCACTTGATAAAATTTTATAAATTTAATTTTAAAAAATGGACTACATTTTTTGATTTAGAAAATCAAAATTATCATAGGGTGAATTTGTGATAATTTTTTGAAAACTTCCTTTTTTATTAATAGTGAAAAACACTAAGTTATAGTTTAAACCCAAATTTTTAATAAAATAATTACTTATTTTATTTAAATTTATTTTAGGTCAAAATAGATACATATTACCTATATATGATCAATGTAATATATTGGAGTCTGTTTAAAATAATTTTAGATATATAAAAATTTTATTGATCTTTTTAACGTCTTTTACCCACCTCCCAGGAGCATTCGAAAATTTACATAAAACATAATTTTACTACTTCTATGAATTGAATTTCAAAAATCCAAGAGACAATGTTGATATTAGTAATTAAAATTTGGATCAATGAGATGAAAATAATTTTTGTGTGAATAATAACTTCTGACTTTTATTTTACATGATGAAAAGTAAATATGATAATCAATGGTAAAAATGAAAATATAGTTATCCTAAAACAAGTACTAATTCAATTTTATAAGTGGTATTCGACCAAAAACAACGTTAGTAATAAAATATGATCCTTTAGGTTCACATGGATTAGATTGTGACATTTATTATTATTTGATTCAAAGAAGAGTTAAAAGTGTTAAATTCAAGTATTCATAACTAAAACAGTCATCATATAGGGTTAAAAAAATATAAATTCAACTATAAATATTAATAAGAAATAAAAAAAGATTCACTACATAATGGTATTTTATTTTTAATTTTTATAATTTACATAATTTTATTTATTTTTGACACAATGATGATGTAGTAATTACCTTATTAATGAAATATTAAAATAATGTATATTATAAATACCCAAATACGTGTAATTTGTGAATTTTTATGAATTACAATAAATTTCGTGGTTAATATGACATGTTAGGGTTGATTAAATAAATTTTGATCGAATTAATAATGCTATTATGAATTTTGAAAAAAGAAAATACAAAATAGTGTCAAAATTGACATTAAAGTGTTTTTTTATAAAATATTATATTATTAATTGATATAATATTTTAAAAAATCTATGGTTCCACCAAATGACTTATATATGGTCATATATATTAATTATTAACAACTTTGGTTCCTCTTGGATGTTTATAGTATGTTTATTAACCAAATAATAAAAAAATACTAAGAGACAGGGTAAATGTCAAACTAATTAACTAAGAGTTAAATCTAAAAGATAAGGTTAATATATGACCAAAACCTATATAAAACCTATTGGTTGAGTGTATTTCTACCCATTCTAACTTTTTATTTGAAAAAAATTCAATTTGGATCCATTAAAAACAGGAAAATATTTTATTATAAAATAATATTTCTAACTTATCCTAAATTGACCCCCACCTCTCTTATAACAGGACACATCCCCTTATCTCCAATTCACACCTTTAAATCCATTTGTATTAGCCAAAACCTACACAAATATCCTCTAAAATGTCCTCCCTTCGTCCTAGAGGCCTTCCTTTAGTCATAAAGCCAACCTATGTACCCCTTTTGATCAAATCAAAAGGACGAACCCGATAAAGAGGTAAATATATCGCCACCTCTTTCATGTATTATCTTCTTCCAGTTCTTCATTCCATGTTTTTAACATTATAAAATAATTACTCCATTATATTCTATATAGTATGATTTTATTAGAAATATTGTACAACTATATTCATTATTCTATCCATCCTTTGAATGACATGTCACCATAAATGCGTACATACAGCTTGTCATCTCCACGTCGTGGTGTAGTTTTTATTCAATACATTATTATGTGGATGGTTATAATAAAGATGTATAAATGATGTAAATAATAAATATAACATGATAATTATTCTGTAAATATGATATACCATCCAATTATATATTATTTAATATCCTGAGAATGATATTATCACTCGTGCATACGTATGGATTACCGTCTCCACGAACACGATGAGATTCATTCCCTATCGTATCCATTCAAGAATAATTTTCATTTGATGATTAAAAATAATGTTTAAAGGATTAATATAATTCTGAATATGAATAAGATACATCCTATCTATAACAAACATTACTTATGTAACAAATCATATAAAGGAAAACAAATCAGTTAACACCCGAAACGATGATAATACTAAAATATTATTAACAAATCAATATTAAAAGATCATATATGATATCATATTAATGTATATGGTTCATGTATAATTTAATAAAAATTATATCACTCTTATACAAAAGGTTAACCAACCCTATCCCAAGAAAATTATAAGGTAAGGGTTAATTCCCCAACATCTTCATCATTCAAAATTGTTTATATGTAATTATCTACTAGGAACCTCTTTATCATCCACATCTATGTTTTACTAAAAAATTATTTCAAAAAAAAATTAATTGTTAATAGATTTTGGGGTAAATTAATTTATACCTATATTTGACCTTATATTTTTTTAAATAAATATTTTCATTATCTTCCAAACAAGTTACTCTATGACCTCTTTGACAAAATTAAAGTAAGAATTTTTTTAACTTATAAAGCGGGTGTGGCTATATTCCGCCATTATAACATCAGCAATGCTTCCCGTAAAATATTATGGAAATATTTTCAAAATAAGGTTTTATATTATAATTACATGACTTCTAAATGATTTCAAAATAGAAATAAATATTTCTCTCAATCAGTTATGATTTCATCTATGTTAGCATCCTTTGATAGATTTTTACCTTATTTGAAGTTGATTCATTATGATACAAAACATCCATATTATATTTAATGTTTTGTGTTATGTTTGACTATGGATGTGTTATTTTTATTCCATTCATGATTTATGAATAAGGTATTGAAATTTTTTATGCTTGTTTTAATACTAATGTTTATGTTATGTTTAAACCTTTTCATATAAATAATGCATTGGACTTAGTAAGTGACGGGTGGAGCCTTCTATAGCTCCTCAATGGATCCTTAGGTATCATGAGATAAACTAGTGTCCTAGAATAGGGCCTTCAAAATAATCTTATTTTTAGTCTTGGCACAAGGCCTTGACTATGTAATTATAATGTCTGACATTATGCATTACTACATTATGAAAGTGGCTATTGATATTTCATGTGATTATCCGACTAGTAGAATATCCATTTGAGTAATAAATGGCATTAATTTTATTTATATTTTCCATATTAGGATGATTTTTATGTTGAAAAGGCTTTTGTTTTAGGTTTATACATTTCATTAAATGATTATGCTTATTTATGAATGTTTTCTCTATATTGGTATCCAAACTGAGAATCTGAGATCACCACTTTTTATGTTTTATTTTTCCCAGGATGCGAAGAAGTATATTATGAATCTCTTTTAAGGATAGTGTATGGGATATAAATATTGTCTTTGGAAATAATGTTGTTGTATTTTTCCATTTTATGATGTAATGTAATATTTATGAATTTATCTATTACTTCCAACGCTACTAGACTAATTGGTCTTTCGATACTTGATATTTTGTGATCATACCAATGTTATTTAATAATGTACCAACTCTTGGCTTCTGGGGTTGGGGTGATACACTGATAAACTTAAAAAAGAAGACTTATTTGTCTAATTTGATCTTCAAATTATTACTATAGAAAATATGGATGAAGTGGATGAACTAATGGAGTAGGGAGCCAACACAATTGAATGTGAAAATGATTGTATGTATTGTTATGAATTCACTGAGAAACCAGTAATTTCATTTGTGAAATCATTCATTCCCATTTTCATGTATATTTTTCTGGATAGTACCATGTATCTATTATGATCATCAATTTTTTTCTGCATAATTTTTTTAAAATATATGTTCTGAACAAAATTTAATTTGATTAAATGATTGGAATTTAAATGAGGAAGTGTCAGACTATTACATCGACCACACTGACAGATGACGATCTATCTGTCTCCCCTCTATGACATCTCAGACACCATCTTCTTGCCCCTCTACACCATACCCCCTGCACAATCTCTTACATCCTCTGTGAGTTTGCCTTCAGAATATGTGTGGTCACATACCCCTTCAATAGCCTCAATAGTAAGGGAGTAGTGTTCCACTTCTAGTTTTTCCCTGGGATACTAGAATGTGACTGTCCTAGGTACACTTCTTAATATGAATAAATATATTACCCATTTTTTATACTAACTATTTTTTCATCAATGATGGAAACAATAGAACAATAAATAAAAATATAATAAGTAAATATTCATGGAATCTGAACAGAGAGAATATCGTTGTCCCATTTTATTCACATGGGGTCCCTACGGATGACACTGCATGATTTCTTGGCCAGATTCTTGACTAGCTTGCTACAGAGCCGGTTTCCCTTCTTATTTCATATGATGATTGGTGGAAAATGACTTAAACTTGATAAAATAGAGATTTTGATTCCCAAATAAAGTTAAATTTAATACATTACTGTATAATTGATTTTCATTATGTTATTAAATTATATTATTTTCATAATCTATTTCTATGTACAGATTTTTTTCCACTTTGCAGTTGCTGATGTGCTAGCACGAATTTGGACATTGAAAAATATGGGCAAGAAATAGGAAGGCTTAAATGGATATTGTGGATCGATGTCAACGATAGTTATTTGATTTCCCAATAGATGTCCGACATGCTACCCAATGAGGTACCCAAAGAGTAATGGATAGTTTTCTTGATAGACATCTGGATGAGAAGTATAATGTATTTAAATATATATTATTATATTATTCTTATTATACATTAATAGAAGTATATGAAGTAGAAATGACATTGAATACATTACTATTAAATTTTATTTTATTTATTTCATGATCTTTTAAAGAAGAACGTATCAAGTCAGGATAAGAAAGTCATCCCTCATAATATGGGGTCAATGAGTTTTTCTCGAATGTGATCATCTCTAGTAATCATTTCAGTAGTTTAAATATTTATAATACAATGTTATCTTTTTAATGAATTTAATTACTGAATTATCTATTTTTAATGGAATCACAGATATTTGGACACCCAACATATCGAATAGAAGTGTGGTTGAATGTTGAAAAAAAAATTGATGGATGTTTTGTTAACGAGTCTACCAAAGAAGTTAGGGTATGAATTCATTTTTCATTAAAATGACTTAGTATCAGTTTCCTCTATGTTAAAATATATTTCTTATAATATGACTAATAATATTTTTATTGTTTAACATTTATGAACTATTGGATAACAATCCTACACAGTCTTACTCAGTCTCACAGGATGACCCAATTGCTAATGGTCTTGGGAAGGAGCCTCATGGTCGAGTGCATGGGTTGAATTTGGGACATGTGCCATCTAAGGTCTTCGGTAGGCCATTGTGGATTTCAGATGCATCTAATACTATTTTTTAGTAATTCCATATCCCAAGATACATAGAGATATATTATTTCTCTGTGAAACATAGTTCACAAAAAAGGGGACTCAGATATCATATTTGTTGAAATTATTGATTGATTTATATCAAAAGATGACTAGATTTTCCCCCAGTGGTATTGCATCCACTGGTGGTGAGTAGGTAAATAACAAAAAATAAATTATTTATTTTTAAAACAATTCATGGTTTTAATTTTAAATATATATATACAAAAATATTTAATTTTCAATATATTATTCTTATAGGTGATTGTGATAAGTAGATATGGATGGGGATAGGGTGATGAGTTGTGTTTATCATCGTACAATGATTAATTGTGTTTTTGATACGTTAGAGAAATATTATAATAGTCGGTTTCCATACATATCATGTGTGGCACAAAGTCATCACCTAACATTTTCATGACCTTACATTTTATTGATTTCTCATGTTTCCTTTTATGTATTATGAACCCAATCCTCCAGAGAAACTAGGAATTTACTATCCTGATGTTGTATTGATTAATATTTATATTTATGAATCATATGCTCAAGAACTGATATAACTCTCTCTTCCAATACAGCCATCTATGGATGATAATACATACTCAATTTTATCCTAGAACCCTTCACCTCCTACAAACATATACAAACCCTAGATGTGAACATTGTGTCTCTATTAAAAAATCATAAATGGAAACCCAAAATATCTCACAATATCTCAGTTATAAAAGTCATTGAGGTGCCCCACATGTATAATTTTCTTGATAGTTAAGAAATGAATCGATTTTTTAAGATGATCAATGATCACCCAAATCACATCCTCCCCACTAGGATTATGTGGAAAAAATAATGAGGTATACAGAAATATCATCCCAATTTGATATTGGAATGGGTAATGGTTGAAACGAATCAGTTTATCTCTAGTGTTCTAGCTTAATTTTTTAAAAACTAATACACCATGAGATAAAATCTACAATTGGCCACCACATCCATCCATACCAATGCTTACATATCTTATTGTGGCACATATAGGTACCTCCAGGGTGTAAATACCAACAAGATCAATGTCCATTTTCCATATACACTTACCTAAAATATTATGGAATAACTAACCTATCCTGGAATCAAAAAGCTCTACTGGGAGACCATGACCACTCACCTGAGGTCTCCCCACGATAAAGGATTTTACTAAAGTATTCTAACTCTGTGTTTTTCCCCTATTATTATCAAACCGACTCATCAAATGATGATTCAGAATTCATCAAATCCAAGAACACCGTACCACCAATTTCTGACACTCCCAATATCATATTAGTAAACAAACTCATAAAAGACCACTCCATAAATGATTCATTCATGGTATGTGTTAGTAATTTTATGCTCAATGATCGAAAACCACATTCCCTTTTAATAATCCACAAAACTTTATCATACTTTTTCCATTCTTCTTAGATAGAGAATAGGCAAAGACCATAGTGACATGATAGGATTAATAAATCATTTCACCTTAAGGTATACAAGATTATCTTTATGTTCCAACAATACATTAGGTGTAATTTTATAATATGGAATATAAATTTACATCATACTAGGGATAATATCATTAGAAAATTTGACATATCTATGTGGTGGAAAACCAGAAAAATAAACCTAAAAGTCTTTTCCGGTATGCACACACCATAGTAGGAATTTAACATCCCAAACAAGGATCATTGGCATCAAGAAAAATCTTCGGAAACTATCATGATATTACCCAATTATAATGAACAAAAAGCCCCACCCTTTATGATCAAGCATCCCACTCAGACTGAAATTCATTAGTGAACCCATTGGAAGATAAAAATTGTACTGAATGAATATAAAAGCATATGTGGGCTTTAATGTTGATCATTTAATCCATTCCAAGTGTTTTTTTGAAGATTTCAACATTAAGAACAAAAAATTCACAGACCATCTCAAAGTCATCTATAATCACCTGACATGTAGGAAATATGAAACCATCTTTGGAACTCTTTTACAAAGGCATGAAAAGATAAATTAAAAACGAAATAAGTTATAAAATTAATTCAAACATGTCAAATAACTTTTATAATATAATGGAATGAATAACACATATATCAAAAAAATCTAGAACAAAAAAAGATTAAATAGACATTGTACCTATTATAGTAGATATACCTTCTTCATATTCATATATCACATACTCTTCCACATAAATCCATAAAGTATTAGCCAAATAAATATCCCCCTTATAATTAGGATTAGACCCTCCACCCTTGGACTCATCATTATTAACCTTTGAAGCCATGGTGAAATTGGATCCTTCCTTACTTCCCTAGTATATCAATTCAAGAAATACACATTAGATGAACAAACTGTCCATAATGATGAAAAGTATTAGGATCCTCCCCACAATTAGGCTTTATAATAACACACCTTCCACACTGTTATAAGAAGTCTTTTTGCTACCCTGAAGAAGCCATAAAAAAATCCTAAATGAAACTGATCCACTTTACGTATTCATGTCTGGCCAAAAAATACACCATGTGTAACAACCCCTCCAACTAAAGCTCCACCCAAACCCATATTTTTAGATATATCTTCCTATTTTAGACCTTATTTTAAGAATATCTCTTTGAATTTCAAAATTCACGTGATTATAAATATTTATTGAATATCTGGACTCAATCCTAACTCAAACCACTAATCCTTTAGCAACTCATTGGTGACTATCTCCGGTGCAAGATGCAACAACTCGGCAGAATGGGGGGAATACTCCATAATGGTACACTTAACCTTCTCTAAGGTTAGAAAATAATGATAATTTCTAAACTTCATTCCTTAGGGTAAGACTATTGGTTGAATATTTTTTTGAAAGAAGTCCAGGTAATTTTCCCGTGAAACTTAGCTTTCATGAGTGAGTCCCACCATCTCCTACCTGGTCCTTCAATAATATACATGGAGAAAATCATCGTGAAGTCCTTATGAGTAATCAATAAATTGAGTATCCTATCAATCTGATCAATCTATTCCTCAGATTCATAGGTTTCCATTCCCCTCGGAAGACGATTGGATTATTTTTAATAAATTCTGATTCATGATCCACTTCTTGTCCTGATTTCCCGAAACCCACTTGATCCAGTGTTTGAATTGTATAGATTACATATTAAACCAGATAAGGTTACACTAAAGGATTCAACAATATATTATATATCAAATTTTACTCTATCATCAGTCACCATTCTTGTTGGTGGGTGGAATGGGTGGAACATGAATGTTTCTCTTAACCTAGCCATTTCATGCACATCCATAGGGTCTGAAATGAGTGGGAAGCTTCAGGTGATGTTCTGAATAGTTTGATGTAAATTGGTGTACAGTAGAGAGATGTTGCCACATTAATCATAACCCCCAATTCATGATACTACATTGAAATATAATAAGTGAAAGGGCCTTCATACATAGATCAGATTCTACTCTTGTCTGATCTAATATAGCATATTGTATAACTCCTCCAATATTGGAACATATAGACTTATAGGCTACCCCAAATCAAACAATAACACCTTAATGATGATCCTTGAACACACACTAATGTGTTAATCTCTGAAAAGAAGAATACATCTATAGATCATCGTGTAAATTCACCTCGTAAGCCTAAAAATGGGCGATTTAGGCATTATTTTATATCCCCACAACATCTAATATAACTTTAGTAGAATATTTATGTACATTTCTCCTAACCCATTAGAATACACAATAGATTGTATTCTAACTCCCTAATAGATTTTTATCTAGCTCATTCAGGAAGTAGTTTAAATACTTCGTGAATGGGATATCCTTTTCTCATAGCTTATTGCATTGGTCCCTATCACCAATCATGGAAATGGAAACAAAAGAGTTGGAAATTTCACTCAGTCCTCCCACACATTCTCTAAATGTTGGAACTAATCATATATCACACCTTGAATCAGTACATGTCCTTTATGACTGTATGATTGAAATGGAATGGTAACTCCCTTCATGGAATGGGAGTATTCTTTAAGAACTCTTGAAGTTCAATATTTTAACCATGATGTGGTATCCTATAATATCATATTTCATTACGCAGGCATATTTTTTATCACTGTTATGTGTTTCCATATTGAATAATTGTGTGTATTTAAAGTGTTTTTTCTTATGAAAATGTTATTTTTCTTGTAAAATTTTTGATATAGGATATATGTGAATGTAAAATTTAAATTTTTTTTCCGGGAACTAGTACTAGGGATGAAAAAGTGGCACATTTTTTTTATAAATCTACCTTCAGCGGTGGTTTAAACTACTGTGATGTAAATGGATTATTTTTAGCCGCTGTTTTAACAACCACTATACTTTGGAATCTTACTACGAGTAGTGGTTAAAACACCCACTGAATAAAAAAATTTAGCTGTGATTAAAAAAACAACAATATAGTTATTATTTTCCATTACAATTTCAGAGCGGTCGGTCATGGCTTTAGAGGCAGTTTTCCTGGACAAAAGGATCTTTTTTCGTAGCGGTTTAAACTACAGTGAAAAAAAATTTGTTCATGAAAACCACTACTAAACCCTTAACTAACCACATCAAAATGAGATCTCTCTGAAAATTACAAGAAACCACCTCAAAATTGAAGAAAATAACGTGTATTTTATGCCGACACACAATTTAGAATTGGTTTTTGGAAAACATCATAAAACAATATGGCAACAGTTTTTACTGCTGCCATATCCAAAAAAACTGACATTATGAGGAAATTTTCTTGTAGTTCCATTTAATAAGCAATGTATTTATTTTATAAAAATGTAAAAAAAAAATTTCCCCATAATTAATTTATCCATATTTTATACCTCTAGTAAAATGTCTAGCCTATAATTATCACCTTAAAAATATTATTTATTTAGTATATTGTGGTATTTTTTAACTCAATGTTTCATATATAGCAAGGTATAAACAAAACACAAATTATTTGAAGAGAATTATGTCACAAAATATCAATGGGTTAAATTTTAAGCCCCATAAAATGAATTTCTCCCTTGAAATTCCATCAATCTAATATAAAAAATGAGGATATCTATAGGATATCACATCCTCAGGTTTCGATTTAGCTTCTTTGAATTTCTGATTCCAATAATGATTTTAACCAAGTGGGTAGTCTATTTCCATATAAATTTATCTATATTATCCAATATTTATATAGATTGATCATTTTGGATATATAATTGTCTAATTTTATAATAATTGATTTCATTTCTTCTAAAGGATCATGTATATGCTTCTTCAAGAGAGATTCCTGTAACACATAATGAAGTTGAGAGAGGTTCAATGGAAGCTCTATGAGATAATCTATCATCCTTACTTAATCAAGAATATGAAAGTGTGAAGTATACCTAGATATCAAATTTCGCTTCTTTATGAATCTCATTACCTTTTTTCATAGATAAATTCATATTATTACCTTCTCAAAAACATAAAATTCCATATTTTACCAAAGATTGTCAGTATAACACTTCTATGAACTATAATCCTACTTGATTTAATGATGATTATTTTTTTACTTTGTATCATATTTCCTCAACTATATTATCTCCCAATATCTTTACCAATCTACTTTTATCCCATCATATTTTTGTTTACACTTATTTCTATAGTGGGATTCATAAAGATCCATCTAAATTATTTAGTGAATGTTGTATTTGTATGAAAAGATGACTAGAGGAAGATGTTGATCCTGACAACCATTGAGATCCATTGAACAAGATCATAGTATATCCTCTAGTTATTAAATGGTTCCATCAGATTGAACATCTGTATGAAGATAATAATAAATATAGATACTTAATTCTATATCTAGAGGATACAAAATACATCATCATATATTTGAGGTAAACATATGATCCTGATCATATGAAATAGAATGTTACACTCCATATCTTATTACCACTTCTTTAATATTTATTCAATAAATCTTATTAGGATAGATATATTTTTTATACCAATAAATTGTACTAACTCAATAAGGTGATCATCTAAAACACAAATATAATTGTTTCCTTCAGATGTTTAGGTGATTCTTGTGAAAAAATAAATGGTGATTGTTTCCCATCTTCATTTTTTATGTTTAAATGTTGTTAAATCCCCTTATAGTTTTATCTATAATCCATAACTAGATGAAATTACATGAACTAAGATATATATTCTGAAATATCTCTTTTTATGTTTTCCAATCAGTAATACTATTTTATATCTCTACGCATCATCTACTTTAATGATGAATAGAGAATATTAAATTATGAGCTTCATTCAAAATCCCCTTCTTAAAATCTCTTATGGATGGGACACATAATCATTTCCAAAACAGTATTATACCATCACAATAAAGGATGAACTCATGAATATTTCATACCTTTTTTTACAACTCTAAATTTTCCATTTATGACATTTTAATCATTATGTGGAAATAGGGTCGAACACACATTTGAAAAAAGATAATATTTCACCCCTTCCAAATTTCTTTATCTATATTTTTCAAATACAAAAATATTACATTTTTTGTGATCCTAATCATATGGAATAATTCATGATCCTTTTGACTGAGTAGATCTTCCACCTTGTCTGATTTCCAAGGGATTTAATATGTTGAACCATCATAATCATTAATCAACAATAACTATATTCTGAAGCACATATTCACCCCATTATAATGGAATATATACTTAAAACTATAAAGTTCAATATTTATATTGATTTCTTACCTAAATACATTTCCACTATATCATGAAAGAAAAAACTACCGCAACTGATTACAAATCATGAGTCGGGTAATTTTTATCAAGAACTATTAAATATCATAAGGCATAATCCACAACCATATCATTATACAAGATAATCATCTCAGTACATTTTTCAATGAATCACTTTAGATCACAAACCCTTCTATACTAATGGGTACTCTAAGCATAAGTCCATTGAAAAACATTCTCTTCAATTCCTTTATATTTTCCTCATATTCATCTATCCAATGGATCTTCTCTCCATATTAATGTTACAAGTTAATTACAACAGATATTCATGGGAAATTATCAATAAATAATTGATAATATCATGCAAAATAATGAAATCTATGTTTCTCATTCGTAGTGGTTTGTATGGGGTAACATTAGATAACGTTTATTTTGATGAATCCACTGATATACCTATACTTGATATTAAATAACCAAAAATGAAAATTTTTGTAGAAACAAATCAAACATGGTAACTTATGTATACAAATTATCTTTTTTATGTTCTTAAATACAATTCTCAAGTGATCTTCATGCTCTTACTTATGTTTAGAATATGTATATATTAATTCTATATAGTCTAACACAAACTTGTAAATGTAATTTTTATAGAATATATTGACTAAATGATTGAAGATATTAATTGAATATGTATGAAAAAATGGAAAAACTATAATTTCATAGTGTCAACACCATGTAATAAGGTTATCTTGAGTATGTATTCACTTTTTACCCATAATTGAAAGTATCAATACCAAAGATCAATCATGGAAGAATATTTATCTGTTCATTATTTAATGAAAACTATGATCAATATTTTTAATAGGAAACATATTATTTATTGGGAACTTATTATGTTCCATATAATCAATGACGAGTCGCATTGATTCATCATTATTCTTAACAAAAATAACATTTTCAACCCAATCTGTTTCACTTGGTTGAATAATACCATTTCAAGATTCCCATTGAGTGGTTTTTTCAATTCCTAAAACTCAATCAAGTCTATAATATATGGAGTCATTAAAAGAGGCTTAGCCCTATGTATGAGTTCTATTGAAACTCAAATTCATGATTTGGAGGAAAACTAATAAATTATTCTAGAAAAACACTAAAAACATTTAAAATAGGAATTTATTTAATGTTGACATTCTCCCCATCAATTTTAGATATAATGTCATGTTCAAAATGAATCATAACGCATACAATGGATGGAATTTATATTGTATGTTCATGTTTATCATCACAATAATAGAAGATTATAGGTTCATTATTAATTTTTAATGTGATTTCCCTTACTCCTAAATTGATATGGTATTTATGTAACAAATTCTAATTTATGAAAAACATAACATAAAATTCAACTAGAGTATGTATAATGGTATTTTCAAGAAGAACATTCCCATAATCATTAATTGGATAATAATCATAGACCTGGGATATGATAATAATACTAGAAGGATTTTTAATTTGATAATTTAACTTATAACCATTGGGATGGAATTGTAAAACCCTTACCAAATTCATTATATATATGTAAGTGTGTAAATTGAGAATAAAATAAGTTATTAAGAGTTCTATAGGGAATGGTAAGTGTACATTTCATCACCTCTATATCATACTCTAAAATGGTAATGGTTATCGCATCATGTTTCTCTTTGTCTCTTAGATTAAGAAGTTACCACTTATGGTCATCACCATTAACATTCATATTTTATCATTGGTATGCATAATTACCAAACTCCATGCATTTGAAGCACTGAAGTGTGGGTGGTGAATTAAGTGGTTATTTATATCCATAATTGTCTATCTTCCAATTCCAATCACATTGTAATTACATTTTCCAACAACCATCATTTCCACCCATAAAACATTTACACGCCCCCTTAGAAAAATTTCCTCCTTGTTTCCTTCCACACTTCATGAATAAATGAAATATAATATTTTTTATCCATGGTTTTTATATTTTTCTAATTAAATATTTATTTTCCTCAATGACCATGGGATTAATTTTAAACACTAATGTATGATTCATCATTTATACCACATGAAATTATTTCATCATAGCTACTGAAGTACCTTATGGATAATGAGTTTCAGATTCTTGGTTATAAGAAATTGAATAATTTATCATCCTTATATTGAGGTTGAATGATAATTCCATAAGATTACATTTTTAAGTATTATAAAACTTTCATCAAATGTGCTTATTGATTCATCATCCTTCTAATTTTTCTTACATAATTCCTCAATAATTTTAATTCAAAGAATATAAAGAAATCAATTATTGAAAATTATGATTCTAAACTCATCCTAACCCATAGAGTCAATTTCAACCCATTTCATATTGTTCTTAATAAGATTTCACTATTCTTCTAATTGTCATTCCGAATGATAAATAAATAAAATTTTTTCGAATTCTAAACACTAGATATAATAAAATATTTGTTCAGTGGTACTGATCTATTTCTCAGTCACTAGTGGATCAATAGATCTACAAAAACAAGGTGTATGTTACCTCATGAAGGACTCAACAGAAAGTTTTCCCCTTTATTACTGATTTATAATATCATAATGATTAATATAATGAGAAATTTTCATAAGAATAATGATAATATTTTCCTTTCCAACTGCCATAACAATTGGTTTCACAAGATTAATATCAATTCATTCCCTACCACATTCAGCATTAACATATATCCTTCATGTTACGGCCATTGAGTATAACCAAAATCCATTATGTGGGAAAAAATAACCATTGTGGAAAAAAAATCACAATAAATAATTAATTGGATGTCTAAATAATTTCACATTATTTTTAATCTATGATACTATTTGTTTAACCTATGTTATCCATGATCTATTAAAATAATTCATAATGGTTCATAATGATGGTATAAATTAACCTATTTATATACCATGAGAGTGTCAAACCAGGTAAACCATAATGGAACAATAATCATGCAACTGAATGATAACTGAGATATAATTTACCAACACTTTTTGATGTTATTACTCATAGTTACATCAACACCAAAATCACACCCACTTGTAGTATCTAGATATAGATATTTTTCTATGAAAGAAAATCTCATTTATTTACTATAACAGAGGATATTATCCAATGAATAATATTATCCTAAGGGTTTTCGTATAATGTTTCTCATCTAGGATTCAAATAGTTACTAAACCATTCTTTTATACATAATATATTTCTCTATACCTTTTATATATAGATATTGCATCTTAATATATGAATATTTATTACATAACCTTATGAGAAATTGTATAATCATATAGTTTTAGTGAATTTAGAAATTTGGATACATCAATAACTTGTTCATAATGTATCTACACTATATTCGATAAATTTCATCATAACTAGTACACCTTGTAGAAAAATAATACATAATCCCATTTTTCCTAACATGTGGAAATAAAACCGAAGAATGTGTTGGGCCAGATTCCCAATAAGGGAAAATAATGGAGATATAAATGATAATGTAAATATAAAAATTTTATAATGTTTTGGGAACATGATATTTACATTGGAAAACCATATCCTTTATATTGTAAATCATAATCATGTATCATGTCATAAATCATGATAGTTCCTAAGGCATGAAACATAAAGGAATCAAAGAATGTAAGCCATGAAAAAATAAAAATCAAAAAATGGATAAGTTTTTTGTATACCCATAATAAATGATATCATTAATTCATTCAAGGAACACAACAAATAATTTCATTGTGGATTTGTTTCATTGCATATCCAATTATATCTATAGTCAAGGTTCACACCCAAGACTATCACAGTTGAAAAAATATCTTACTGAATTGGGTTCACTTCCAATGGACGTAGATATTATCTCTTGGGATATCCATCTTTACCTAATTAATTACAGGGACATATAATTCCCTCCCCACCCTTAACATAATGAAAATCACATATATGTTTTTATATAAGATAATAAACCATTCATTAACGCATAACTCATGGAATAGAAAATTAGATTTGTAGATATTTCATCATTTCCATATACCATAAAATAAGGAAAAGAAACGAGTATCATAATGTTTTATTTATTACATAATTATTCAATGGTAAAAATAAAATAAAACCATGATAATTTACAATATATTTATTTTTAAATAAATTCAATCGATTCGATAGATTGTGATACACGAAAACCTATGTCTAATAGAAACATAAAATAGTATAATGTTATAACAAAGAAATCATATAGGTGGTTATGAATAAGAATTACTCAATTATGAAAATTTTATTGTTAATAAATTTATTTGATTAAAATTGAGTAGAAATAATAAGGAAAAAACATAGTTGAATGATAAAAAAGAAATCGTTTTCTCTAAAACTGTATTTTTTCGGAATAACTGTTTTTTTCACATTTTGTCACACATTTTAAAATTAATTATTATTAATTTGAGTAAAATTATAACAAAAAATGATATTAATATTTTTAATTATAAATTATAAATTATCTTATACATATTGTTTGATATTTTTTTTGGAAAGATTGATATTTTTTATAAATTAAAAAATAATTATTTTTTAAAAAACTGTGTTTTTAATTAAAGAATTTAAAAGATGAATGATGTATCAATTTTTTTTAAAAGTAAAATTAGTACAATAATATTAAAATTAATCTAATTTTATGTCACTGGAATATATTAATTATTAAATATTGACATAATAACTCTTTATACTTTTGAAACAATTTCATTTCAAAAATTATTTTTCCATGAACATTGTGGGTTTAATCCTAAATTATTTTATATAAATTATATAAATTGAATATTGTTAAATTTATTATATATTTGGAATCAAAATAGTTAATTTTATATAATTACTTCAACTTAAATTTTTGACATAATGAATAGTAAATCTAGTAAAAATTAATTACCACTTTTAAGGTTAAAACCAATTTATATAGGTTAAATTATAAAGATAAGGGTAAAATGACCTAATAAATTGTATAATTAATACTGTGTGGAAATATTTTGAACTTATATCATCTAATGTTTTATAATAAACTGTTTCATATACTTGTGGATATGAAAGTGACATGGAATTATTGGGAAACATATAAAATTTACAAGTATACTACTCGCCTTAATTATAAAAGGGAACCCATTATACTCTGTTATTAACACATACATAGCCAATTTGTTTGGTAAAAACCAACCTAAAACCTCTATTTAAAATCATTAAAGAAAACTAGTGTCCCTTTTGTATTATAAAACCATTCTAGTAAGGCCATAAGCTTAAACGTAAAGACATTCTTCGAGGAAGTGGTTTGGTTCATAACATTACTTCTTCATTTTATTTCTTTCTATATCACATAAAAATATTCTATAACTATTCTAAAATAATATATAAATTACCTTAAAATTAATTAGCTATTACTATTTAAATTTAATATCTTAAAATCATCTCTAATTCTATCAATTGGGAAACAAAACTATAAATCATGTATAAGGAAGACTACATCGACATAAAACAGTGTAATTTTTTTCCCATCACCATCTCTCAACGATGGATATAATAGTGGATTTAATGAATATATATTATATTTATGAATTTATTATACTTTAAGAATTTTTGTTTAGCATATAACTTATTATCTTCCAATCCTTTTGAAAATGATAACATTGATTATGTAAATGTCTGGACGACCACCCCCATGAACCAATGCGAAACATTTTTCATTTTATTTTTAAATGGATAATATTTAGGATGGTTTTCATTAGAATATATTATTTATATTATATAATATTTATTCCAAAAAGATGAATTATTATTTAACATTATTTTTTATACATCAAAAAAGATGAAAACAATGTGCATGCATATGTAAGGCCAACCATCTCTACGAATGGTGTACCTCATTTTTCTATCTATAACATTTATGGTAAGTTATAAATTTATATATAGTGAATATATATTATATTTTTTATATTTTTTATAATTATTGATTTGATTTAACAATGATATAATTACACGAAAAGAAACTACCAAACCTAAATATACATGAAAACAATGTTCTAATCACCCTGAATTTTAGTTTAAAAAATTGTTAATAAAAGGGTGATAAATATTTATCATTAAATCATATATGGTATGATATATATTATTATATTTAAATAATATATTTATAATAAAAATATATTTATTATTATATAGTTACATACATATATGCAAGAAATCGATCATGTGGAAAGGGTTTCTTGGGTCACTGTTACTTCCATGACACATATGAGATATTCACCACCAATTACTTTTTTATAGTATATATAATGACAATTTAATATTTTATATAATTAATTTCATTATATTAATGGAATTTAATGTTACATTTTTAGTTATTTCATACATGAGTCTTATAATTCAATAGATACCAATGTTGTAAGGGTTTATTTCATAATCTCATCATTATTTGGGATTGTTTTTGTTTATGTCCCCCTTGTGGGAATTATTTGATATTTCAATCTTAAATGTAGTATATTTTTCCCTTATCTAGTTGTAATAAAAAATTTCATGTCATAGTACAAATTTTATCTGTTTTTTATTAAAATCATTGATATATTCTAAGAAAATATTTCTTTATTTTTATCTTCAGTAGAAAATTAATTTTCTTCCATATCCATGATTCCTAAAAAATATAAATATTTTTTTTAACATTTTATAAATGATTTATTATAAAATTTTCTATATGTGTTTTGAATTTTTACAATATTATTTTAATATAATATTCTTTTAATTTTCAAAATAAAGTCCTTTTTAATGTTATTAAAATAATGTGAAATAAAATTTTTAACTTATACATGATTTATAGAATTTCCCATTTCAAGGAACACTAAATTTTTTTTACAACCATTATAAATATACAAGTTTCAATTTTACGAAAATATTTCCCTAATATTTTTAAATTTTTTAGTTTTTATATTTTATTATTCAAATTTAGACAAATGTTATTAAGGAAATATTTATGGGTTTTATATTTTTCTATTATAAAAACCCTTATTTTAGTTATGATTCTATTGGAATATATTGTAATGATACCATACATAATATTAATCTTTATTGTTTATTATTATTAATATTTAAGAAGGAATAATTTGATACCATTGACATTTTTTTTCTAGATGGTTTATGATTTTTGATTATTGATTGAGGAATGTATTATCATTTTGAATGTTAGATTTTCAATCCAAATGATTATGTTGGTTTATTTTATGGATTGGGGAATGTATTAACATTTTATATACTAATTATTCAATTTGAATTTGTTACATTGATTTTGATTCATCCATTTCATATGAGGAGTCCATTATTTTTAGTATGTGATGGGAATGGCCCATTATATCCCCTAAATTCATTGGTAGGTATCATGATACAAACTAGCTTGAGTATTTAGTCATTGCCTTACTCATTTGTGTAATATTTCTTGGCACGTGTCTTTTATTTTATTATTATGATTCTCGACATTATTATTTCCCTCATTATGAGATTATTTATTAATGTCCATGTAAAAATTAGATTAGTTAGAATATTCATAGACATGTTACATGCTCGTATTATTATTTATATAGATCATTTGGTCATAATTTATTCCTAACATGTTATTAGATATCTTTAAGTAATTGGTTAAATGGACATAGTTTCAATTATTTACCATTCTATATTGATTATTCATTTTATGAGGATTATTTTCATTGAAATCATACCCTTATCAAGAATTTGAGATTAATTATTTCTTATGTTTTATTTCCAAAGGATTCTCTAATGTGTAATATGATTAATATATAGGGATATGCTAAAGGTAATTATGGTGTTCTCATAAAAAATATTGTTTTGTATGATATGTTTTCCTTTATAACATGTGATTAAAGTATATATATTGTTTATCAAAACTATTAATCTATTCAGTCCTTTTGGATGTGATTACTTTAATGAATTTTCCATGTAATAATGTATCCACCGACTCTATGAAACTATGCTTGAGGAATTTATAGTTGGTATCAAATGAAGTCTAGTAGAATCCTTGGGAACTATATTTAGTAAATCATTTATTTTAGAACATAATATTATGACTGACATTGAGGATATTTCAAATAGTATAATAATACCTAAATATTTTGTGAAGGTAGATAGTATATGATTTTTCTTAGTAAAAAATCCATGTATTGATACTATATGTGGACTTTGTTTTGGAATAGTAGTACCTAGGGGTAATAACTCTAAAAAGATCGTATTGTTCTTTGATTTGATCACCACCTCATGTGGGGAAATGGGCATTGATGCACACATAGTTTGACAATACACGGGTGTAACACCACAATATTTTGGGAAGTTTTTTTCAATTAATTTAATATTATGGATGTTTTTCATTTCACACAACACAGAAATTAGATTATTTTATATTAAAGAAATATATTTGGATTCTATTCTATGAAACACCATCTTATCATGCACTACATAAAACATCATTATTAATATTCTTTACACAAAACATCGAGGTTATCATACATTAAACACGAGATTAACTTTCTTCAATAGATTATGTTACAATTAAGATTGAGTGTTACAAAACTATACTATATTATTAAAAATAATATTATTTAATTTAATAAGATATAACTGAGATGTTAAGTTGATTGTTATGAATATTAATAACAAACGTATGAAAATACATAGTTGAATTCATTAGTTTCAAGTGAATTATAAATGAATATATAAATAAATGTAATATAAAGGGAATGTTTTTATCAAAAACTATTTTTATGATCACAAAGCTATTTTTTCCCAATAATTTAAATTAATTACAATTGAGGTAATTTTATAACCTCTTAATGGAAAACCTATTTTAAATCCAATTTACGAAACTTTTATAAATATTATACTTCTCAATGAAGATAATTTTTTTAGGGGAACATAAAAATTAGTTTAGGGTGAGTTTCTGTTATTTTTCTATGAGGTTTCTTTTTTGATGAATAGTGAAAAATACTGAATTTTAAATCAAAACTTCTTTTACATCTATATTATTTATATGGATAAACTATATTATTAATTGGATTTAAATTTTAATTGGATTAAATTTTTATTAAATTGTCCAATTTAGTTCAAGATATACGGTTTCATATTAAAAGTCAATATAAAAACATAGTAACCTTCTGTTGTTTTTACTTTAAAACTCTGCATTGTCATCCCATCTGTGGAATTATTTTAAAACAAATTTTCACCACTTTTGTGTTTGAAAATTGGAAAAATGGGTCTATATTACAAATGATAATAATTTATAATGTCTTATATGTTCAAATTATTTTTTTACACAAAATATAAATTAAGTTAATTAAAATTAATTACAACAATAAATGAAAAATTAAGCTTATTAAGGGACTAAACCTTCATCGTAAGGGACCAAATGAAATATAAAATTTTCCAAAAGACATTTTATGGCCATATATCGACCTTATAATACCTTTAATAGGATTTTTTGTAATTATTTGATCCATTTTACATGTGAAAATGTGGGTTGAATTCCATTTCCCAAAATTTATAATAGTGTTACTCGTCCTCCACTATTAAAATGTATCCACTACTCAAACATTTTCGAACATCTAGAAACTCGTAGTTTTGGAAAATATATATAAAATACACATCCCTAAGTACCTACCATACTATTTTATGCCTAAATTTTGGAATAATGGAATCCATGTAATTCCTTTATTTAAAACTAAAGGGAGTTTCCCAATGAAGAGGTAACATCCTACCTCAAGCTCCTTCAAATAATTTTTATTCTCCACCCCTGACACTATAAATTTAAAATTAATATAAAAAATACCAATATCAGAAATATACTATGATTTTTATTCTATGGTTTTTACCTATACTTACACGCACTTCCATATAATGGGTTGAACACTAATTGTTTATGTGTAGAGTAAACTATCGCCACATGAAACAGGGATTGTTTGTTTGTTTTTCCTTTACCACCATTAATGTTTGGAAATTATTATGGAAAAAAAATTTATATATGAGATAATATATATATTATGTATTTGGGATTTTTTAATTATTTTATATCACAGATATTTACACATTCCATTTTTTGTAAATATGATAATTTCTTTTGAGAATGTGTGGATTACCGCCCCCTCAATGCAAAGTGATTCATTCACACACTAAATGGAATGTATTCATGATTTTTAAGAGAAATTATATGATGTATATTAAAATTTAATTATAAATTAATTATATTATATACATATGTACATATATTTCATTTTATTTCTTTATTTCAATATGACAACATAAACAGAAACAACATTCATTCATATGTATGGCCTAATATCTCCATGAATGATGTATTCCATTGCATAGTTGTATGTTATATATATTGTTATAATACACATATAGTAAATATAAATTATATATATAATGGTTTAAATTTTGGTAAAAATTATATATGTATAAAGGCCAAATAAATAAAAAAATAAGAGAGATGCTATAAATTAATCACATATTACCCAAACTGAAACCTTAAAAATAGAAATGTTGATATGAAGGTAATATAATGTCATTTTAAAACTATATATAGTATCTTATATAAAAATATTCTTATTTAAAATATTTATATTAAATATACATTTATTATATGGGAATCGTTTATGATTAATAATAGTTTCAAGACATAATTTAATGGAATTTCATCTCACATTTTATTTTATTGATATTCATGCCTTATTCACTGCTACTTTCATTTTTTGTGGTGTATATACATCCCAAAAATCAATTAAAAGAAAATAATTATTAAATATATTTGTATTTAAATATCCACTCTATGATTTTTCATTCAGGGGGTTAATCTTTCAAAATTTACCAAATCAGTAAGAGAGTTTTGTAACAATTTTCCATTTTTGAGACACATATTTTTGTTATGCACCAATATAATTTTTCGAGGTGTATATACATCCATTTGGAATGTTATATCATGAATATCTTTATTTTAATGATATTTTTAACATCATGTTGTTTCATTTTCTTATATGGGGATTATTATTGAATGTTTCCAAGTGGTAACAGTTTATTGAAAAAAATCTCACAGTTTATCGAGATTGCTTGTCTTTATGATTCAATTGATGAAATCATATGATCAATATATAAATAACTCCCATGACTATTATATCTAGTTACTAATATTATATTCATGTAATGGTTCCATTTTTAACACTCTTTTTTATATACTATGATTTAGAAATTGTTTTTAAGAAAGTATGACATTAAATCACTCTTCGATCAGAAATCTGTGATCTTCCAAAACCATGTCTTCAAAAATGATTCCAGAAATTATTCTAATTTTCTCATATGCTCTTTAAAATACATTTCTACCCATGTTTTACCTTTTAAACAATATGTTTTTTAAAAAATAATCTTCTTTTCATTTTCTAGTCCAGGAACTTTTCTAATCCTTTTACGTTGAAAAAGAAATGTTTGACACGTACATATTTACCCACTATCATGACCATCATTATCTTTATGATACTTTTTCAAGATTAATCATTTATTTTTTTATTAAATTTCTTCCTAATATTATATAAATTAAATTTTAATAAGTGGATTTAGAAGAAATAGATTTTTAAGGAGTTTTTAAGCTTTTTTTATATGTTTTCAAGGAAAAACGTTTTCTATAAGGTTTCAAAAGTTCATTAAATTTTTTCAATTTAATTTAATTTAAAATAGTTTTAAAGAGGTTTAATGTTTTAATATTCCTTTCTTAATGAAGAAAAGATATTTTACTCAATAATTTTTTATAGATGAAATTTCAAAATTGTTTTTCATCTAAGATGATATCCATTAATGATACTCATACCCTTTTAAGAAATGATCCAAAGGATCCATTCATATACTTTCTTGAGTAGTTTATATTTTAATGTAATGACTCTTATAACACAAGTTTCTCTTTGACAGATTATATGATATTGAATCCCACTTACTTTCATGTGATATGATTTAATTAAATGATTATAAATCCTATTTTCTTTCCATAGGTCAGGATATGATGAAAAGATAATTATTCCCATTTCATTTGACGGATTAAATTTTTTTTATGAAACACATCTATTTTTATGGGTCATGATATGATGAATGCTTTATTATCTACTGGGATCTGTTTGTATGATTTTTTTGTAATCGGTGGGACCTATATCTCCCTATAATTCATTTCAAAATGATAAATTTTATATTATCTCAAAGGGTACATGGTACAGGGGTTGTAGCCCAAGCACGATAACAGGAAAGTACATTATTTATATCATAAGACTAAAAATAATTAGGTTCAAGGGTTGTAGTCCATGCTTGAAAGTAAGAGGGTACAAAGGTTATAAGGCCACAACATTAAACAATACATAATATTGTGTTATTACAAGATTTTAGATTGAGGATCTTTTCAGGTTTAGAGTTATAGAGAAATAGATCATAAAACATGCATTACATTCCACTTGTAAATAAGGTTGTTAAAAAAGGAAACATTCACTCTTCTTATTAAAGGGAAAATATTTAAAATAAAACATGGATTCTTTCTTGACACTTCTTTGACACAATCATCACATCATGTACATTTCCCATAACCTATGAAAAACATTTCAAAAACTTGGGATGGGCATAAAAAGCTCAGTAAGGGATATAAAAGTACGGAATGAAAATATTAGTCCTTGTTTACATAAGAATTAATGAAATCATACTTTACTCGGAATACATAAGAACTTTATCATACCTCATGAAATCATATGATTTATGAATAACTCATAGAAAACATAAGACATAATGTTAACTTGAGGCATTCATAACATTATTACGTAGGAAGTAACCCTCATGGTTACATTTGGAATACCCATCACAGTATATTCCCAAAATATCATCGATGAAACCTTAGAATTTAACTCCTTTGCATTACCCAATGTATTGGAGAGCTATATCGGGCTCACCCGCTCTTTGTTTATCACGGAACCACTCGTCTTTATAAACAATTTCCATGAACTATAACGTAATAATATCACATAAAACATGCATAAAGGAAACATAAAATTTCCACATTTCAATAACTAGATATCAATAAAACACATTGATATAATAAAAACATTATAAAAACCATTTTTAATACCAAAATAAAAGAAAGGTAAAACATGGTATTTATTATTCTTTTAAAAAAATGTTATGGCTTGTAGAGGAAGCCGAAACTCTATTAATGGTCATGGCGATAGAGAAGTCGTTGTCACCGCATACGTACGACAAAAAACTTCTCTTTTGTCATTTAGTAAAACGCATCAGATAAAAAAGATTCCTTTTGAATAATTGTAAAATTCAAAGGGGTTTATACACCGTATAAAACAAAGTTGTGTGTAAAACCAATCATGCCTCAATGAAAGGAGATTGAGACGAAGTCCCTTACCTCGTGTCCGACATGACTTGATCATTCTTTAATATCCTAAATAATAAACTTGAGTTCATTTCTACTTTCTTAAGAACATTTTTTCATGTTCATTATTCCTTTTATATCACTTATTACCATATTGTGAACATTATTTATGTATTTAAGTTAATAACGATGGTTTTTTCGATCATTGGTACTTGAGTCAAAATAAAACTCGTTATAATTACAAGTTGTTCATGTGGTAAAATATCCATTATATCTAGAATTATATTAATGATTGAGATATCATATATATAATATATCTCGCGTATATACATGCATTTATAATATTACTTTACATTTAGAGGTATGAAATGAAATGCACTGTTCATGGAGACGGTAAGTCATACGTACGCATGAACTCTACATTCATTTATATTTCATATTTAATGGAATTAAATCCTAATGATATAGAGGTATATTATAATTCCTGTATAATATCATACATAATATAATTAACTCCATCCTTTATACGTCCCATATACGGCATTAATGAATCAAATCACTTTGAGGGGGCGATAGTCCACACTTCCTAAAATGAAGATATCACATTTAATCATAATGGAAACCATAAAGGTATGAAATAAATGAGAAATAATGAATCATAATGAAGAGATTAACACATTATATATATCATATATAAATATAGTGACATCTTAATGGCCACATTTAAAGGTGTTAAAAGAATATTGAACAATCATCGTTTCGTGAGGTAGAAATTCACCATCCACAGAAATAGTTTGTTCATCAACCATTATACGGAGGTGTATGTAAGTTTAGCTCTAATAATTCTCATAAAAACATACTAGTATATTTAAGATTATTGTGTTGTTACAAAATAATGGAATAAAAAGAGTTTAGGGGGTTGGAGAAGCAAAATAAAAATAAAAGAACACAAGTGAAGACATAAACTTTAAATTGAGTAACTCCCTTGGATTGAACCAAAATGGTTTCTTGAAGAGAATACTGCTTAAGTAAAGGCTTATATGATGAATAGAGGGATGTTAAGGGACAAAATGATCAGATTTTGGCCTATTCGATGGCTTTAGAGTTGTGGGTGAGGAGGTAGAGGTTGGGGATTTTATAAGAGGGAAGAGAGGCACTCTTGGAAAGTCAAGAAATGTTACATTATATTAAAATGTTTATAGGATATTAAAGGTCCCAAATTGATATATTTAGAGGATAAGGTGATAAGGGTTCTAAAATATACTCATCCAATAGGATTTTGACACGTATAAGTCTTAGATTTTACATTATCTTTTCATTTTATTTAAATCGTTCATTAATGAGGTAATCGTTGCATCATCATGGTGTCATCAATAATTTAATTTATTTAGTGTCTAAAAATTAAAAACAAAATACTATAATGTAGGAAATATTTTTAGATTTCCAATTACTATTTATAGTCCAAGAGATCATTTATGTAGACAAAATTAAAATGGTTTTACCTAGGTGTTACATACTTTGTTATATTTAACTTTATTTAAAAATAAAAAGATAAATAGTCACTATCACACAAAAGTGATTCCATGGGGTCCCTAAGTTTGGAAAAAGACATCCCATGTTCGGCCATGACACAAAAAGTTGTATTAAGACACATTTTTGGGTAATTTGTTATTATAATGATATTATGTTATTATCCTTAACTACCTGATAACTAATTAATCACGATAATTAAAGATAACTACCGTCATTACTATTCATAATGTCAAAAAAGAGAGTCTTAATTACATAATTCGGAAATTCTGATTCCAAATATGGTATCCATTTTACCAAATTACAAACACAGAAATTGAAATAATTTATTTAAAAATAATTCCTGTTGTAAAAACGAATAGCGGATTTTTTAGAAACAATTTCTATCAAAAGTTTGACAATTGTTTATAACAAATTTAAATATGAAACTAACTCTAATGACCACCATTGGACTAACTGATAACAATGTATTATAATTAAACTTTAAAACCTGTTATAAATATATTCTAACCATATAATTAAATTAAATAAAAAAGTAGTTTTAAAGTAAAATTAAGTATATTTCACTATTCATTAAAAAAATTAACAATGTCCGCAAAATACCAAAAAATTATCCAAAGTAAATTTCAATGTCCCATTTATAATGAATATGTTTATTTTAAAAAATAGATATTATAAAATTGTCAAAATATATAATTAAAAATGGTTTTCCATTAAAAGTCCGTAAACGATCATTTAATGATATTAGAGAATTCTATGCTTAAGAATGGATTTATTATTATTTTATGTCTTTAAAACACTATATAATTTATAAATAGACATAGATTAGAAAATATATTATTCATTACTTACTTATGACGTTACATCCTTCCCCCCTTTAGAAAATTGTGTCCCCTCAATTTATTAACTTATCAAATATGTGGGGGTATTTATCACTCATTGAATTTTCAGATTCCCATGTTGCCTCTTCAATCATGTGGGTTTTCCACAAAACCATTACATGATGAATCAACTTATTCCGCAATACTAGCTCCCGGTGGTCAAGAATCAAAACAGGTTGTTCCTCATAAGATATATTCTCTTGCAACTGAACTACCTCTAGACTAAAAACATGAGATGGATCTGGAATGTACTTCCTTAATATTGAAACATGAAAAACATTGTGTACCTGAGATAAACTCGTAGGTAAAGCCACTCGGTATGCAACTGATCTAACTCTCTCTAGAATTTCATATGGTCCAATGAACCTTGGACTTAGCTTTCCTTTCTTACCAAATCCCATCACACTTTTCCATGGTGAATCTTTGAGGTAGACATGATCACCTACCTCAAAAGGGAGATCCTTCTTCCTGTTGTCCACATAACTTTTCTACCTGCTCTGAGCTGTTCTCACGTGTTTATGTATAAGATGAACATTTTCTTCAAATTATTCTACCAATTCTGGTCCCATTAACTTCCTTTCACCCACCTCATCCCAAAAGCAGGAGTTTGACACCGCTTCCCATATAATGCCTCAAATGGTGCCATCTGTATACTGGAATGAAAACTATTATTATATGAAAACTCAACCAAAGGAAGATGTTGGTCCCAACTTCCCTGATAATCCATCGAAAATGCATGTATCATATCCTCCAAAGTCTGAATTTCTCATTCTGATAGCCAATCTGATTGAGGATGAAAATCTGTACTAAAATTTAATTCATTACCCAATGACTTCTGAAGGCCCTTCCAAAAGTTAGAAGTAAACCTGAGATCATGATCAGAAACAATGGAGAGGGGAACTCTATGTAACCTGAAGATCTCTTTAAGATACAAACAAGAACGTTGATCTAGAGAGAAAGTATATTGTATAGCAAGGAAATGAGAAGATTTAGTCAAGTGATCATCAATAACCCAGATTGCATTTTTACCTCGTGGTGTCTTCGGCAATCCCACAACGAAGTCCATTGATATATTCTCCCATTTCCACTCTTGTACTGGTAAAGGCTGAAGAATCCAATTTGTTAACTTCCTCTCTGCATTAACCTGTTTACAAGTCAAACACATCACAGTAAAATCAGAAATGTCTCTTTTCATTCCATCCCACTAGTAATACTACCGAAGATCTCAATACATCTTAGTACTTCCACGATGAACTGAAAATAGAGAACTATGAGCTTCACATAACAACTCTCTATTCAACTGTGAATCACAAGGCACACACAAACTCTTCCCAAATATTAGAACACAATCATTATCTATGTTGAATTGAAGAAACATACCCTTCTGAAGCAGCTTTACCTTTTTCTACAACTCACTATCTTGCTTCTGTGATTGCTTAATTCTATCTGATAGAGAAGATTTCACTGATAACTGAAACAAAACAGAAGAACATCCTACACCAATAACTTCTATTCCAAAATTTCATCAAATCCTTATCCAAATGATCACGTTCCAAACGTAACAGGGTTAATGAGGCATTACTTTTTCAACTCAAAGCATCATCCACTTTATTTACTTTTCCTAAATGGTAATGAATTGTACAATCATAATCCTTGATTAAGTCTAGACATATCCTCTATCTCATGTTCAATTCATTCTGAGTGAATATATAATTTAAAATTTTGTGATCAGTATATATTTCACAATTTAAACCATACAAATGATGCCTCCAAATTTTTAAAGAGAAAACAATAGCAGCTAATTCCAAATTATGTGTAGGTTTATTTACCTCATGAGTTTTCAACTGTCGTGATGCTTAAGAAATTTCCTGATCATTCTGCATTAGGACACAACCATGTCCTTTCAATGAAGCATCATTGTAGATAACAAACACACCATTCGTGGACAGTAGTGCCAAAACCAGAGAATTCACCAATCTTCTTTTCAATTCATGAAAACAATTATCACATTATTTTGTCCAGAAAAACATAACACCCTTCCGAGTTATCTTAGTTATCGGAATAGATAACCGTGAATAATTCATAACAAACCTTTGGTAATAGCCTACCAAACTAAGAAAACTATGAAACTCGGTTACATTTTTTTGTCTTGGCCATTCTTCAACAACCTTTGTTTTTGCAGGATCAATAATTATCCCATCTTTAGAAACAATGTGACCAAGGAAAGAAATTTTTTGCAACGAAAACTCACACTTGCTGAATTTCCCTTACAATTTCTTTTCTTTTAAGTTTTGAAAAATAACCCTTAAATTTCTTTCATGCTCTTCTTTACTTTTAGAAAACACCAAAATATCATCAATGAAAACAACCCCAAACTTATCCAAGAACTCATGGAAAATTCTATTCATAAGGTCCATGAATAAATCAGATGCATTGGTTATCCCAAAAGGCATAAAAAAAATTCATAATGGCCATATCTGGTACTAAAAGCGGTATTTGGAATATCTGATTTTTTTTACCTTCAACCGATGGTCCCCCGATATCCTGTCAATCATTGAATGATATTGAGCTCCCTGGAGCTGATCAAACAAATCATCGACATGAGGAAAAGGATATTTTCTCTTACCAATGATGTTATTCAAGGCTCTATAATCAATAAAAAGTCTCATATAACCATCATTATATTTAACAAATAAGACTTGAGCACCCCATGGTGATGTGATAGGTCGAATGAAAAGTTTCTCTAATAAATCGTGCAATTTCTCCTTAAACTCTAAAAATTCAATTTGAGCCATTCGATAAGGGGGTTTTGAAATTGTCATAGCATTAGGAACTAATTAAACAGTAAATTCAACTTCTCGATCTGGAATTATTCCAATCAACTCATCAGGAAAAACCACAGGATACTAATTTACTACTGGCACATCATTAATCTGAACGGTTCCATTGTTTTCAACAATATGTGCAAGGTAACATTCATTTCCATCTTTTACAAGTTTCTCAGCCTCTTGATATGTTATAAAAAATAAGGGTTCATTCCAGTACACAAACTGAAATCCTTTCTGAAAAGAAACTTCTTTATATCTACAATCTTTCTTAGCATGGTAAACAGAGAGCCAATCCATACCCAGGATAACATCAAACTCTACTAGAGTTAAAAAAATATGGTTTGCAAGTAGGTTCTTTCCATGGATAAGGATATGAATAATCTTATAAATTCTTTTTGCATCAACATTTCCCCCAGGTGTTTTTACCACAAGCTCAGGAGTCATTTCTTGAGATGGAATTCCAAATTTACTAGAAAACTTTTTAGAGATGAAAGAATGTGTAGGCCTCGAATCAAAGAACACATTAGCATAACATGTGAAATAAAATTACCCGATGCCACTTCATTTGATGGACCAACATCTGCTGATGTAGTTGAAATGGATTTCACCACCACTTTCTACTTGTAGTTTGAATGCTTCCCATCACTCGAGCTCTTTGTCGGACACTCGTTTGCATAATGACCCATCTCATTGCACTAGAAACACTTCACTAACTGTAAATCAAATTTGGTTTTACCATCACCCTGATCTATTCCAGTGCAATCATGAGCCTTATGTCCCATCTTAACACATCAGTAGCACATTCAGGAATTCAAAAGACATTCACCAGCATACCTTTTACCACATTTATCACAAACTGAAAACTTTCTTTTTCTGACTATCAGACCACTTTGAAGGATTATTCACTTTCTCCTACTAGCTTAGTCTCTTCTTCTATTGGTTGTCATAGAACACTTGATCAACATAAAACTCCATTTCCTCCTTCTCAGCACATCAAAAAATCTTTTCATAACTCCTGAACTCGTGAGAAGCTAAAGCCCTTCGATATTTTGGCTTTATTCCTGAGTAAAAATGATTGATTTTACTATCTAGGTCTCAGATAAAATTTGGATCATACCTTGCCAATCGAGTGAACCATTCTTCATAAGAAGACATTGATTCGTCCTCTTGCCTCAATTACAAGAATTTTTTTTACATCCTAAGTCGAACATCCTTAGGAAAATAATTCTCGAGAAACATACCTTTGAATTCATCCCAGGCAAGAACATCAATCTCATCAGTTTCCCGGATATATTTATCTATCGACCACCACTGATCTGATTCACCCTCCGAACGGTAAATTTCATGACTAACCTATTTATTTTCTGAACACCCCATGACATCAAAAATATTCTCCAATGCATTAATCCACCCTTCAGCTAGAATAGGGTCAGATGATCCTCTAAGTGATGGGGGATATTTCCTCATGAAATGGTCCACCACTGACATGTTCCTTTGCGGCTGATATGGCTGATCTCTTGCATGGATAACAACACCATATATCGCTTGATTCAACTGCACCATTACTGCAACAAACTATTCAATTCCTATTCTGACCATTTCAGGATTCTAATTCAGAAGGTCATTTCTTTCGGTATTCATTCCATGTGCTGGTTCCCTATTTCCTATGTGGAAACCCATTTTGAACAAACATGTCTCAGATGAATCAACATGTTAATCTTAAAATTCTATATCATTTCAATTTGACCATAAAAAAATATTTTTAAATAATCATTTAATAGAATTATAACTCCAATGGTTATCTAAACCGACCTCTGATACCAACTATAAGGCCCCAGACTTAAACATTACTTAATCTTGACTTATTACAAGATTACACATTGAATATATTTTCAGGTTTATAGTTTTAGAGAATTAGATCATAAAACATGCATTACATTCCACTTGTAAACAAGGTGGTTACAACCAAGACAAAATTCACTCTTCTTATTGAAGTAATCATATTTAAAATAAAACAAGGATTCTTTACTGACACTTCCTTGACACTATCATCACATAATTTAATTTTCCAAGACATGTGAATAACATTTCAAAAACATGGGATGAGCATAAAAATCTCAGTACGGGATATAAATGTACGGAATGAAAACATTAGTACATGTATACATAAGAATTTATGAAATCATACTTAAATCATAAAACATAACCACATTTTCATACCTCATGAAATAATAAGATTTATGAATAACTAATATAAATCATAAGAAATAAAGGTAACTTGAGGCCTTCATATCATTCTTACGTATGGAGTAACCCTAATGGTTACGTTTGGAATACCTGTCACTATATATTCCATAAATATCATCAGAGAAACATTAGAGTTTAACTCCTTCCATTTAACAATTTCATTGGATAGCTATATAGGTCTCACCCGCCATTAGTTTATCATGGAACCACCCGTCTTCATAAATAATTCCCAAGAACCATAACATAATCATATCACATAAAACATGCATAAAGGAAACATTACATTTCATCATTTCAATCAAATGATATCAATACAACACATTTATATAATAAAAACATTATCAAAACCATTTTCAATACCAAAACATTACCTTTTGCTGTTTAGTAAAACGCTTCATATAAAAAAGACTCCTTTTGAATAAACATAAATTTCAATGGGGTTTATACACCGTATAAAACAAAGTTGTTTATAAAACAAAATATGCCTCAATGAAAGGAGATTGAGACGAAGTCCCTTACCTCGTGTCTGACATTACTCGGTCGTTCTTTCATCTCATGAATAATAAACTTGAGTTAATTTATACTTGATTAAGAACCTTTTTCAGGTTCATTATTCCTTTTATAACACTTATTAACATATTATGAACATTATGTAACTATTTATGTTAATAACGGTCATTTTTTTGATCATTGGTACTTGAGTCAAAATAAAACTCATTTTAATTACAAGTTGTTCATGTGGTAAAATAACCATTATATCCAGAATTATATTCATTATTTAGATATCATATATATCACATATATCCATTATATAGATGCATTTATAATATTAAAGTACATTTAGAGATATGAAATGAAATGGGCCGTTCATGGAGACGGTAAGCCGTACGTACGCATGAACGCTACTTTCATTTATATTTCATATTTAATGGAATGAAATAATAATTATATAGAGGTATATTATAATTCTAGTATAATATCATATATAACATCATTTACTCTATCCTTTATAAGTCCCACATATGGCATTAACGAATCAAATTACTTTGAGGGGGCGGTATTCTGCACTTCCTAAAATGATGATATCGCATTTAACCACAATGGAAACTATAAAGGTATTGCATAAATGAAAAATACAGAATCATAAGGAAGACATAAACATATTATATATATTATATATAAATATAATGACATCTTAATGACCTCATTTAAATGTGTTAAAATAATATTGAACAATCATCGTTTCGTGAGGTAGAAATTCTCCATCCACAGAAAAAGTTTATTCTTTAAGCATTAGAAGGAGGTGTGGGTAGGTGTAGCTATAATCCATCTCATAACAAAATCCTAGTATATTAAATATACTGGTGTTGTTACAAAAGAAAGTAATAAAAAGAGTTAAGGGGTTGGAGAAGTAAAATAAAATAAAAGAACACAAGTGAAGACATTACCTTTTAATCGGGTAACTCCTCTTGGATTGAACAAAAATGGTTTCTTGAAGTGATTTCTGCTTAAAGTAAGGATTATATGATTAAGAGAAGGATTTGGAGACACAAAATGTGCAGATATTGGCGAAGCCAATGGCTTGAGAGGTGTGTTAAAGGATATAGAGGTGGGGGCCTTTTCTAAGAGGGAGGAGGGGCACTCTTGGAATGTCTAGAATTGTTACTTTATATAAAAATGATTTTCAGATTTTTAAGGTCCTACATTGGTATATTTCTAGAATAAGGTGGTAAGGGTTCGAAATATACTCATACAATAGGTTTTTGACAAGTGTATGTCTTAGATTTAACATTATCTTTTCATTTTATTTTAATCGTTCATTAATGAGGTAATCGCTGCATCATCATGGTGTCGTAAATAATTTAATTTATTTAGTGTATAAAAATTATAAAAATTTACTATGATGTAGTAAATATTTTTATATTTCAAATGAATATTTTTAGTCCAAGAGATCATTTATGTTGACAATATTGAAATTGTTTTACTTAGGTGTTACATACTTTGTTATATTTAACTTTTTTTAAAAATAAAAAGATAAAAAGTCACTATCACACAAAAGTGATTCCATGGGGTCCCAAAGATTGGCACAAGGCATTCCATGGTCGGCCATGACAAAAAAAATAGAATTAGGACACATTTTTGGGTCATTTGTTATTATAATGATATAATGTTATTATCCTTAACTACCCGATTACTAATTAATTACGATAATTAAAGATAATTATCGTCGTTACAGTTCATAATGTCTAAAAACAAAAGAGACTTAATTTCATAATTTGGACCTTCTGATTCCAAATATGGAATCCATTTCACAAAATTCCACTCAAATAAATTTCAATAATTAATTTAATAATAATTCTCGTTGTAAAAACAAATAGCGGGTTTTTTAGAAACAATTTCTATCAAAAGATTGACAATTGTTTATGTCCAATTTCAAAGTGAAACTATTTATAATGACCACCATTTGATTAAATGGTAAAAATATATTCTAATTACACTTTAAAAAAAATTATAAAGATAATATAACCATATAATTAAACTAGATGAAAAATCCGTTTTAAAGTAAAATGCAGTATTTTTTACTAATCATTAAAAATGAACATTGTCCGAAAAATACAAACAAATTATCCAAATTAAATTTAAATGTCCCAATTATAATGAATAATTTTATTTTGACAATTAAAACATATAAAATTTTCAAAATATAGATTTATAAATGGTTCGCCATCAAAGGCCAAAAAACAATCATTTAAAGATATTAGAGAATTCTATGCTTAAGATTGGATTTATTCTCATTTTAAGTCTTTAAAACACTATCTAATTTATAAATAGACATAGATGAGGAAATATATTATTCATTACTTACATGGTATGTTACATAGGTTGTAGCCCAATCCTAAACATAATAGTGTACATGAGTTGTTAACTCAAGACCAAAGCTAGTGCAGGGGTCATAGACCAAGCCTATCATGTTATGAAGTTCATGGTAGGTAGCCTTGGGATATGATTTTTTATGATTACTTTTATTCCATAATTACATGCCTTACTCCAATATTATATTATCATGGCATTTTCTCATGATTACCTTATAATTCATTTCTTATGAACTTTAGATCTTTATTCCATGATGCTTATGATATTTCATATGCATGGTATGTTCTTCTAAATTTTTGATCACATTATCATATCCTTATGATCATGTGTTTAATTAAATGTCTCCCTTGTTTACCCTTACTGAGAATATACTCTCACCCCTATTTATGTTTCCTTACCCGTGTTATGAAGATCTATTTTATGTATGATATGTCTAAGAGGGGTTTTAGTCTTAGAGAACCAACTGGTAGATAATGTAGCTCACTCATATACTAATTATTATATTTCAGTGTTTCCAAATGAACTAAACTAATACGGTCATTGGGTGTTCATATGTATAATGGTTTTAATATTCCACAAAAGTTATGTAATGTTAATTAATGAAATGTGTTGGTCACTATAGATGGTACAATATTGAAGGTTTAGTCAACCATTTGAAACTAATATGTCAAAATTTTAGTGAGATCCCTATGAATATTTATAAGTATATTTCTAGGGATATATGTAAGTATATGTATAAGGATGAGTTAATGTTCATGAAAATGTCCTAGGATTTTCATAAAGGAAAGGGTGAGTCGTGTCCTAGAAATAGATCCATTTCTATATACTATAAGTGTATGTGGATCTAGCATAGAAGTACCTAGGGGTATGAAATATGACAAGGTGTGTCAGGACTAACTCAGTGTAACCTGGTACATAAAAACGGGTCTTAATGCACACATAGTTTTACACTCATGAGGGATATGCTTTAGAAATTCACCTACTCTTTACAAACCATCATGAAATATTTGAGTAGGAGATGACTATGAATAACCTATTACTAACCTTGGTGGTCATGTATTAAGGATGGTGTCATAATTTTGATATGATTTTAGTGGTGTTTCATAATTACGTGGTTCCCCACGATGATAAATGGTTCATACTCTATAATTTTTGTAGTCAATTGTTAGAACCAAAATAAACCATGTTAATGGTGAATAAAATGGACAATGAAATTATTTTACTACTAAAAATAAAAATGTTGTGGGAGATGGAATTCAAAGCCTTCTTATTATGCTGACATAGATTTCTCATGCAATGAATCATAATGATCTTCCAAACGAAGAAAAGAGGGAACAACATTCTGATGAGTCCTTCATGAGAAACATCCAACTTCTTTAAGAGGGTTTGTTGAACAATTTTTTTTACATTAGATTAGTACATGTTAAAATGTATTCTCTGTTCTCCATTTTTTTTATCATGATATAGTCATTACGGTTATTTATGGGTTAGAAGGTGAAAAAGACTTGTGGTGGTCTCTAATCAAAAAGTCTAGGAAGAAAATTGAAATTAAATCCATGGATTTTGATGATTTCAAGAACATATTCATCAATAATTACTTTCCTTTTGTTCTACATACAAATATTTATAAGAATCCATTGAGTTAATGTAAAAGGATGATGAATATGTTTGTGACTATGAGGATAATTTCCGATGAATTTCAAGGTACACTTCTGTAATTATCACCCAAATAGAAGGTATGTTTGATAGGTTCTTTAGTGTCTTAAAGCCATGTCCAAGATAGGAATTTGACCTTATATACTTTAGTAGCTACAAAGAGATTTTAAATTGTGGAATCAAATTTTAAATCGGTGTTGGTGTTATGCATCAATCACATGGTTTTAATAGGAAGAGTTATATGGATCTAAAATGATAATAGAAAACCATAGAGATAAGACGATGATCCTTCATGTATGCTCTATGTGTGGATAGAAGAATGTAGGGAATTTTTTGATTATAACTACTAAATGTTATAATTTTGGAAAGGAAATTTTTTGATAGAATAAATTATGAGGTGATTGGAATAAAATATTTAATGATTGAATAATGAGAAAACTGTATAGAATGCACCTCCCAAACATCGGTGTTTAAATTGCAAGGAGTTTGGCCACATTTCCAAAAATTTACCGAATCCAAGGGTTAAAAATTTTGTTCCTCACCAACAAACTATAAAGACATTGGATAAGGAGAAATATTTTGAAATCACAATGAATAAAGTAAAAAATGAAAATTAAAGAACTTTGTATTGGTGAATTTCATGTGGGATTTTATAAAATTTGGATCTTTGAAATTATTGTTTTTTATACTTTTGTGAAACATTAAATTTCTTTAATCATTGATTATCACTCTATATATGAATTTTGGATTAATGAAATCACATTTATATTCAATATCTAGAATGATGAACCCATGATTTAAATACATATGTTTTTTCATTTAAGAAATATTGGGTGGATTTTCATTTAGAAGCATATATACTTTCAATTAAGAGTTGTGATAATTCAGGGCACTACCATGTTTCATGATAATATAAGATGATGATATTAAAATGATAATAATTTAATAACCAAGAGATAATTTTTGATATATAGTGGCATCAATGATAAGTTGATTTAGTGTCTTTGTTTCTAAATTTTTTAATTTTCATCATTTAGAAGGGTTATAAGGTCAACCATATATATGATATTTATTCTAAAATTCAAATAAATTTTGTGATATTGTAGTATAATCTCACCACATGATAATTTATGAAGATTGTATTACTATATATGTCAATTTGATTAAGGGTAAATGAAGATTGATGCGGTGACATATCATAGATCTCATGATCTGTTAGTTCTTTGGAAAAAAAAATTCCTTTTCAGAGAAATGGGAGAAGTGGAAATTGATCAATATAAGAACAAAGGGTGAGATTTTACTTATTAAATGGAATAAAATAGATAAGTATGACTTATTAATAAAATTATTCAACCTTAGAGTGAGGATCTTGAAACTGAAAAGGTTATCATATTACCTTATTTTATGATTAATAAAATAGTCCATTAGATAATCATAGATTTATAGATTTATGATTATTAACATTATCCTAACCAAGTTCTCCATCACTCTCCTACAAAACATAATAGTTATATTTCCCTTCCATTTCAGTTTTCACTTCCCTCTTATGTTCTCTTATGTGGGAAGCTAGTTATAAGATACATTGGATGACTGTTACAATTCATTCATTCATTTTTAAGATAGTTTTAGTGTTTATTTTAATAATGTGGGTTTTTATGAAATTAATTGTCAAATATTTAACCCATGATATCCCAAATGATTTTTGTGGTCAAATTCATTTTATGGGAGGTAGAATATAATACCCTAAGATTTTGGGAATTATTTTTTTTCAAATAAATTTAATATTTTTGAGATGTTTCATTTCATAAAATACTAAAAATATTTTATTTTATATTAAATCCCTTTGAATGGATTTCATTGTATACAACACTATGTTACCATCAGATACACACAACATAATATTTAACATGCTCTACAGAAGAAAACAAATGTTTTCATATATTACATGCAAGATTGACTTTCCTATTTATATTGTGTAACATTCAAGACTGAGTGTTACCATACTATAATATAGTATTATAAATATTATTATTTAATATAATAATATATAACCTAGAATTTAAGATTCTGGTTATTAATTAGAATAACTAAATTATTAAAATACAGAATTTAATTCATTACTTAAAAATTAAGTCGAAATGAATATAAGAAGAAATTAAATTTAAAGGTATTTATTTTATAGAAAAATATTTTTATGATCACAAAGATATTCTATCCAAATTAATTACAATTTATTTGTTGTATTAATTTAATATATTTATTATATATCCAATCAAATGATTTTTATAATTCACCAAATACAAATGATAAACATAATATGGGAACAAACCCAATTTCATACATAAAAACCTATATTTTTAAGTAACTTTTATTATCATTATATGGAAAACATAAATTGGAACATAAAAAGTGTGTTAGAGCGATTATTTTTATTTTTCTGGGAAGTTTCAAATTTTGAAAAATCATGAAAATGTGGAATTTCAAATCAATACTATTTTTTCATATAATTTATTTTTATGGATAGATTATATTTTTAATTTTCATTAGTGTTTAAATATATTAAATTTTTATAAAATAATCCAATTTAGGTCATTGTAATCAATTTGTAATTAAAATTGAATATAAAAACATATGAAACATTTGGATTTTGTTTACATTAAAAACAAACATTTTCATCTCATCTGTAGGATTAAATTTATATTAGTTGCTACCACTTATTTGATTTGATTTAAAAAAAATATATTACATATTTGGAATAAGAATAATTTATAGTTTATAATAAGTTAAACATGTTATTTTCCCAAAAAAATTAATGAAGCTAATTAAAATTAATTACAATGATTAAGGTAATATTATGCTTAGTAACAGACTAAACCATAATTTTAAAGGACAAATTAACCTATGAATTTTTCCAATATAACTTTTCTGTACATATTTTTTACTCTATCCTATCTTGGATAGGATTTCATTCATTATTGTATGCACATGACATGGGAAAAATGTGGGTTGAATTCCTTTTCATATCATTTACAATAGTGCCACTCCTCCTCCACTATAAAAGGCCTCTACTTCTCCTACTTCATAACAACTCTAAAACCAATTATTTTTGTTCTTTATCTGAAAAATAAACATTCCAAAATCCATTATATTATCCTTAATTACTGTCGTTGGGAATAAATCAATTCAAGGAATCCCTTTGGTGAAAACCAATGAGAGTTACCCAAAGAAGAGGTAGCATCCTCTCTCATGCTCCTTTATCTTATTTATATTCTCCACACACAAAAATATATTTATCTAATTATTATAAAATAAAACATTTAATCTAAATATACTAATATTTTTTTAAGATTTGTTTATGACCTATAGTTACACACAATTCCATCTAATGGGTAACAAACATATTGTGTGTGTGTGTAAGTTGAATTACCACCTCATGAACGATGATTGTTCGTTTTTCCATTACCACCTTTCATGGTTGGACATTATGATGGAAAATATATTTATATATGATATATATGGTATATAATATGTCTTTAATAATCATTAGTTCTTTTAAATCACACATCTTTACACATTACATTTTGTGTAAATCCGATAATTTCATTTGAGGAACTGAGGAATACCGCCCCTCAAGGTGATTTGATTCATTTAAACACTAAATGGATTTTATTAAGAATGTATTTAGTGAAATTTTATTATAATTATAAAATTATTATTCTATTTTAACTATATTATATATATATGTACATATATTTCATTTTTCATTTCTTCTGATATGAAAATAAAAACGGAAAGAGCGTTCATACATACGTAGGGCCTACTGTCTCCATGAATAGTGTATTTCATTTAATAGTTATATATTATGAAGATTATTATAAAAAAATATGATGAATATAAATGATATATATCATTTTTTACAATATGTAAATTATGATATATGTATAAGGACCAAATACATAACAAATTAAGACACATGCAAAAAATGAAGTATATATTACTCGATGTGAAACATTAACAAAGAATTAGTAATAATGTGGTAATATAAAATCATAAAAATACGATATATTTAATTAGATATAAAAATATTATTAAAATATATATATATAATAAACTTACATTTATTATATAGGAAGATTATATGAGTAATAAGAGATTCAGGGAATAAGGTAATGGAATTTAATCTCACTTTTCATTTTCATGAGATTCATTCCTTATTGACCACTCATTTAATTTGTGTGTTGCATATACATTCCTATAATGTACTATATTAATATTATTATAGAATATATGTGTATTTATAAATATATTTTATGATCTTTCTTTCACGGGTTATTGTTTCAAATGTTACCACATTGGTAACACAATGTTTTTTTTCAATTTTCCTTATTTGAGACACATGTTTTGTTACACACAATTATTAATTTAGGAGGTGTATATAATTCAATTTTACATGATATATCATTAATATCCTTATTTTAATGATATTTTAATCATCTTTTAATTTTTTTTTCTTGCATGGGGAGCATGATTCAATGTTCCCAAGTTGTAATAACTTATTGAAACAATCTCATTATTTATAGAGATTTCATATGAGTATGCTTTAATTGATGAAATAATATGATATATATCTATATAACTCCCATAAATTTTCTTACACCATTACTATTAATGTCATATCCATGTAATGTACTATTTTTCCACTCTTTGGTATATAGTATGATTTAGAAATGTTTTAAGAATGTCTCATTTTACCTCTCTCATCGATCAGAAATCCATTTTTCTTCAAATCCTTGTCTTCAAAAATGTTTCCAAAAATATTATATTATTATCATATGTTATTTAAAATAATTTTTTATCCATGTTTTAAAATTTAAACAATAATGTTTTTAAAATTGATTCTTCTTTCAATTTTCCAGTCTAGTTACTTTGGTAATATGTTTTCTTTGCCAACGAAATGTTCAGAATGTATGGATTTACTCACCAACATGAAAATCATTACCATGAATCTTTTTCTTAAGAGATATCAAAGTAATTTTTTATGGAAATGGTTTTCCTAATATTTTGGATTTTTTTTAAAAATGATTTTCAAATGAAATTGTTTTCAATGTTCATTTAATATTCTTTTATAATTCTCCAAGGAAAAATGTTTTCTAATTGATTTTAAGAATTATTTATAAGTTTTAAAGTAACTTATAAGAAAATTGTTTTAAAAATGTTTTATGTTTTAAAGTACATTTTTTAAGGAGAAAAGTGTATTTTTCTCAAGAAAAATCATTTATAGATATTTCAAAATTATTTTCAATCTAAGATGATGTCCATGATGATTGTCATGCTATTCTAAAAAACGATCCCAATGGTCCATTCATATTATTTATTAAATGGTTTATGTTTTGATGGAATGATTATTATGACAATAATTACTCTTAAATGGGTTATATTATTTTTAATCCCACTTCTTTTCAGAGGTTATGCATTAATTAAATGATTATGAAACCAATATATTTTACATAGGTTATCATGTGATAAAATGTTAATGATACACATTTCATTTCACGCGTTATTATTGTTGTTTATGAAATTAATATCCTTTTCTAGGCCATGACTTGATTGATGTTTTATTATCCTATACCACATATATGTATGATTTTGTTCTATGATGGGTGGGACTTATATCTCCATAAAATTTATTAGGTGATGATACATTATATATTAGCTCTCAGGGTACACATGATGTATACCAAGCCCATGAAAAGAAGTTTCAAGGAATGTAGCACATGACTAAAAACAAAAAGGTATGTGGGTTGTACCGCAAGCATGAAAATAAGAAGGTACAAATGTTGTATCACAATCCTTAAAGAAAGTGGGTACACTAGTCATATCTCATTCCTAAAAATAAGAGGGTACATGGGTTATTATCCCAAGCCTGAAGAAAGTACATGGGTTATAGCCCAAGCCTAGCATGTTTTGAAGGTCATGGTAAGTATCCTTGAAATAGTATTTTCTATGTTTATGTGTATGCCACATTTACATGTCTTACCCCTACGTTATTCTTTCATAAACTATGGTCTTGATTACCTTGGGATTCATGTCTTATGAATTGTCAATCTTTATGTTATGAGTTATGTTTTTGATCATTAATATATAGGGTGTGATCTTCTGATGTTATGATAATGTTCTTATACCCTTATGTTCATGTTTTTTCTTTCATATATACCTTTTTTTACCCTTACTAAACATCTGATGTATCCCCTTTTAATGTTTCTCCCTTAGGATATAAAGATATATATTATGTGTGATTTGTCTAATAGGGGTTATTGTTTTGTTGAACCTAGTGAGATATAATGTAGCTCACAATATACTATTGTTTATGTTTCTTTGTTTCTGAAAAAAACTAAACTAATACGGTCTTTGGAAATCCATTTTTATAAAATTTTATGTATTCAACAAAATCTATTTAATGTTAATATAAGGAAATGGTGAATTTCCATATAGGGGATAGACTTATGACAATTGTTTTTTGAAATCTCATTAAGAATGATTTGAAAATATTTTATATGATATGAAACCTTTCTCAAATAAACTGTGCTTATGATTATGAGAATAGATAATCATATATTTTTCTATTTGTGATATTTTTTTCATAGGTTTTTCTTTTAATTTTTGATACATAATTTTATAATAAAATATAGTGTATGATAATTCAAGAAATGGATCCTAGTGGAACGAATGAAAACCATATCAATTCCTGTAAAACATGTAGGGATTCCCCCCCAGGTCCATATATTGAAGCTGGAGCTAGAGTTGTTGCTAGAAATGATCAAATTAATAGTATGTTGGGTTAGATGACTTGGGTTATTATTAGTAAAACATCCTATATGTATCAGTCTATTAATCTGTAACATGGTTTATCAAATTTTGAACACTTTATGTGTTAACATCCTCCATCATTTAATGGGACTATAAAACCATTTGTTGATACGAAATGTATAAGTTTTTTAAAGATGATATTTCATGCTTTGGGAACTAATGAATGCGATAAGGTATCCATGAATGTTTATCATATCTCGGTTTATGTGGATTAATGGTGTTAATTGATATAAAGAACTAAGGATAATGAATAAATTGTAATCCTGGATTATATTTATTTTAATGTACTCTTCTATAAAAATATATTCCTTATGAGAAATCAATGGATTTGGAGAGAAAATTATAATGCCTAAAAAAGAGGAAGATAAAAATGATACTATGATTAAATCGACCTTTACCAAGTTGTCATGGATTTCATTGTACTACTAACATAATCAAAATAGAAATATTGATCATTCCTTTTAACTGATTAATCAAATTATTCTAAGTGAAATTGTATACAAAACATTCTCATCATGTGAGTACATAGTATCATGTTTTATCAATATAGATAATTTAATAGACAATTCATATGTATTTGAGGGAAATAAAAATAAAAATAAGTCTTATGAGAATGTTGTAAAGGAAAATAAGGAAAAATGGTCAAAAGTAAGAGAAGAATTTCCAGCTTGTAATAAATTTGTAAAGAAACACTCTAGAACATGCTTACTAAGAATAATTGTTTTATACATTTATAAAGAGAAAGGCCACCATGGTTTTTATTTCCATGGGAATAAAAGAGCTTGAAATGTGAAATGATTAAACTATAATTATATGGGACACTATGAAAATGATTGTCTTGGGCTTCAAAGGAATTTTAACCTAAATAATACGAGGGATAAAGTACAAGCTTATAAAATCACAAAAACATATGTTAAAGTCCCAAATGATATGGTGTTAGGTACTGAAATCATATCCTAAAATTTATCTAATTATTTATTTGATTCTTGATCTTACCACTAATAAATATATAATATGTTTTCTATGAAATTTTGTTTTATTTCCCTAGAACCATAATAAGGGAGTTATCAATAAGATGTACTAGTGGAAATCTTGATGAAACACAGATATTTAATTCATATCCCATCAAGAAACATTAATGTTTCCAATTTTTTGACTTTATTATTATACCTATAATTGATTTGATGTAATCCTTGGAATGTGATGGATTTTTAAAATGGTAAAAAAATTATTAAAAATAGAATGACGTTATGATTCATAATGAATATGTGGAATTAATTACATTTAAAGGAAATACTTCATTATCTAATTCATATCTACATCCACCCCTGGTAGATCTTTTAAATGATATTTTAGTGGTTGATGATATGAAATGGTCTTAGGATAAAATAGGTAATCTTTAAATTTATGATTTACCTTTTTTATATCAATAGATTGATGTATTTCATAAGGAATTACATAGGCATATTCATTATTGTGATGTTGAGTTGTATATTGACTTAATATAATATGAAATACCAATATCAAAGTCTCCCTACAGAATGTTCACTGATGAATTAGAGGAGTTTAAGAAAAAACTAAATGGGTTTTCTGATAAGGGATTTATATTTCTTAGTGTTTATCATTGAGGATCCCTAAATATTTTTCTAAGAATAAATATGGATATATGAGGATGTGAATTAATTTTAGGTAAATAAATTCTATTATGATAATGAAAAAGTATCATCTACCTTGTATTGATAACTCATATGATTAAATTCATAGATATAACTATTTTTCAAATATTGCCTTTCATATTGGGTATCATCAATTGTGAGTAAATAATGAATATATTACAAAGATAGAATTTCATATGATATATGGACATTACAAGTTCACAGAAATTCCATATGAATTGAATATTTCCCCTTAATTCTTTATGGATCTAATGAAAAATGTATTCATTGAATATCATGAAAAAAATTGTGTCATTTATTAACGATATCATGATGTACTATTAGAGAAATTGGGGATATGATAATAACTTGAGTATTATTCTTGAGACTATTAAAAGAAAATGGTTTTTTTTGGAAAATTTAGAAAGTGTACATTCCAGATTTAGAATGTTTCTATTCATGGACATATTTACTACAATTATGGAATTTAAGTTGATCCTTTAAATACAAAGTATGCCTAAGAATTCCCTACAGAAATGAACATAATCAAGGTATGTCATTTAATTGGTTTGAAAGCATATATTTGGTTATTTCTTAAAAAAATTCCCAATTAGATATCCCTTAACAAATATTACCCAAATGGGGGCTATGTTTGTATGAATAAAGGAATGTGAAGAATTTTTTGAAGAATGGAATAAGTGATTGGTCAGTGTTAGGATTTTGACTCTACAATATGGATATTATAGTTTTTAATATATAGTGATACAACTAATAAGGGGATTGGTTGTATCCTAATATATAATGATAATGTTATTCTACGGAATCATGATCGTTACATACTCATGGAGAAAACTATTCATCACATTATCTTGATTTGGCATCTTTAACCATTTCATTGATTATATTGAGGCATTATCTCTATGAAAAAAGATATAATATATTCACAGATCATAATATTTTAAAGTATGTATTTTCATATAAAGAGTATAACATAAGGTAAATGTGATGGAATGAGACTCTTAAGGAATATTATTTCTCAATACAATATCATTAACTGAATGATAATAAAATAGTAGAAGCATTGAGCTAGAAAGATTACAGAGTCCTATCCAAAATGAGGACCGATGAAGATCTTATTTTCATGGATCTAGTAAGGATGGATATGAGAATCCTCAATAAAGGCACGGAATAACTCATTTTTAATCTGATTGATAAAATATTTTTGTAATAAATAATAAAAATTTCATATAATGATGATGATAATTTTAAAAATAAAATTAATGTTTTGAATAAATGAAAATTTGCAGACTTCGATTGTGATGATGGTGTTCTGAAATTTGGAAATAAACTATGTGTTCCATCTATAACTATTTTGACGATATTATCTTGGATGATTCCCATATCTTTAATTTATCTATAGTGCCTGCTACATTACTACTACAGTACCCTAGAATTTTTCTTCCACCCAGATTTGATCTCGGGAATCTTGGATGCACCTACTGAGTCCACATTTTTTACATTGATAGTTTCTTATCTTCCATTGTAGTACAATTTGGTGCGGTTTTGATATAAATAATGTGGTCGAGCTGTATTTCATTTTGACATGCATCAAATAGTGAGTTGTTTGGTTATAGTTTGTTGGTTTAATCATTTTAGTTATTAAAGGTTAAATCATCACCCACTTGCATTACAAACCCTTTGGCATAAATTTCTAGTTGATGGCCTCCTAGGGACGTCTCTTAATTCCTAGTAATGATTCATTGTATTATCAGTCTAAAGAGATTAATTATGTCATTACAAATGGTATAAGTTTTCTTTCAATCCAAATTTTTCATTGAGATAATTTGTATTATATTATTACATTTCTCACGGAAAAATTATTCATAACTTTTCTTGGTATTTGAGTTGAAAATGGTTCTTTTTTATTCCTTGGGTTGTGATCTTGTATAGGAGTAAAATTTTTGGGACGTGAAATGTAGATCATACAAAATATGTAAAAAACCTTTTATCTTCAACTTCATGTTATTAAGGATTTGAGTACAGAAGTGTTTTGTAGACAATTATATGATATTGGAATCTCATTCCCAATGGGTTCATCCAATGAGGCAAGAATGAAATGCATTAAAAATTATTTACTTCCAACTAGGATTTTAAAATTTAATTTCAGTAATGATTTTTGATTCTGTGGGAAGGTGTAAATTTTGGAAAAATGTTACAATTGATTTCAAATGAAATATTTTGAATAGAGAATGGTTAATAAATTATGAAAATGGATTTGTTTTAAAATATAATAAGGAATTTTTAAAAATTGGAAAATCCTAGAAAATATTTTTCCTGAAAACAATTTTTATAGTTGATGTAATATAATTTGAAATGCAAGCCTGTAGTTACTAGAGGTGAGGCCTTATAGAGTTTTTTGTTTGATTAGAAAATAGAACTGATTATGAATTGTAGAAATCAGCTAGAAGAAGATACAGATAATTTGGTTTCACCTAAACCATAGGTGAACTAAGAGCTGGTTCATAGTATTGTCCCATCGTTTCAATCATTGGGAACATGGAACCAGAGGTATGATCCAAGGCATGTCGATCATTCTATCCAATTTATAAAGAAGAATCCTCCCATCTTCAAGGGTGATTTTAAAATTGAAAAGGCATAGGTGTGGCTGATTAGGATGAATCATATCTCTGATTTCATCAGAGCACAAGAATTGTTGAAGGTCAATCTGGCCATATATATTCTCAAGGATCATTCACACTATTGGTGGGATCTAGCGGTACCGACGAAACTGTATCATGGTCTTAGTTTAGATGATTTTGAGGGATTGTTTAATAAAAAAAATTCAATCCTCGTATGTTCTTGATCAATAGAATGATGATATTATTCATCCTAATGTAGTAAAATATCTCTATCACAGAATATGGGGATAAATTCATAAATTTAGTGTGCTACAAACCCAATGTTGCAATAGGTGCGGCCTTAAAGGCATGCATCTTAAAATCAAGGATAAGTTATTATATTTAAATTAAGATTGTGGTGCTCTGTATTACTAATTATACAAAGATGGTAAATTAAGTGAAATGGGAAGAATAAGATATCTCAGGATTTATGGGAGGAAAACTTGGTTTATACCTATGGGGAATGGTGAGAACTCGAATGCTGGGAGAAATTGGAAGAGGGAAACCTATTTCCAAGGAGAGATAGGGGATCAAAATCATACAATTAGATCTATAAACCTTCTTCCATGACCCTAGAGAAAAGTAGGCTATTTATAATGTGGTGCTATTAACTACATAAAGCAATAATGTACAAAAAAACCTATAGGATTTCAAAACTACAAACAGATGGGGAATCGTCAGTGCTATTGTCATAGTTCTCTAAGGTCAGGTGCTGAAGGAACTTCTCAGGTGTGGCATTCATCCTATGCTTAGATGATGCGAGGATAGAAAAATCAATCTTCTCTATAAAGAAGTTTTTCAATTGTCATTTTAGGAACACCAAGACTCCTCAACAAGGGATATCTGAGCAAGGAATCCAGGTGTTGAGTGTGGTGGTAAAGAAGATGTATGGAATCGTGTATACTGACTGAATGGCCCGAAGGTCTCATTTTTTAATATTTTTTGGATAGACCCCCTATTAATGATAAAGGGGGTATACCTAAAATGACTTCAAGGACGTATATACATAAACTAAATTTGATGTTCACAACCCATAACAAGACTATTTTTAAATACCCCTCCCTATCAACACAGTCCTAATAGAAAACCACCATCATGGCATGATTGTTCAGCAAGGTGGCCACTAAAAAAATTCACATCCCTAGTACCGATGGATGAGACATACCATCTCAAACTTTAAAATATGAATAGACATACACGGTGAAAGAACCTAATCTAATCATCTTTTGAGGAATTTCCTTATAAAATGAAATTGGGAAAATCCATATAAAAAACAATGTGATGTGATACCTTGCACCCTTCGGAAACAGATAACCAATTAAAAATATAGTTCCTCGTCAATTTCCTTACTCTTAAAATTAAGTCCATTGATTTTTATCCATATCATGGCGAAACCCCGAAAAATATCAAGACCTCCATCACCAAAAAAACCATCGAAGCTCACCACCGAAGACAATCCACCCAATCATAAACATCAATCGTAAGTCGTACAACATACACACCCAAAACTAGAACATAAAGAAAACATATTGAAAAATCCATGAGCTCGATCTAAATTATTATCCAAATCTACCATTCCTCCTCCGATCACTGCAATTCACATAGAACATTGTAGGAACATCACTGCAAAGACATAATTGCGTGCACCAAAAAGCATCCAAACCAAAACCGAATCAAAAATAAGAAACTAAAACACCTCACTGAATTAAAAACCCCCATGGGAGAATGGTGTCACTAAAAGAAGAACCACAATCTAGAAACCACCTTTAGACCACACTATAAGACCACCAAAGACCCCTGAACGCACCCATAGTCGATGTTGAAACGAGGCTGCAGCCCTCAGACTGCAACATTTGGTACCCGACCATTGGACCTTCACCATACAGCTGATGGATAACCTAGCTATATCAGAAGACAGGGAAAGAAAATGAGCCATAAATGGTGATCATCACCGAGTCGATGATCCCGCAAAGCTGAACTATGCCACCACTGAATGAGGTCTTTCACACCATGAGTGTTCTAAACATAAGCGCAAAGGAGAGGGTATGTTTCCAAACTGAGAAGGAGAAGATAAAGGGAGCGATAAGGGGAAACCCAAGGATGAATATCCCTTTATGGGATCATCGGTTCCTATAACCCTTATTATATGGAGTTGAGCATATGATTGTGGATGATTAATTTGGACCATCTACAGTGTGAGGTACAATTGTTTTGAATTGTACCTTTATGAAAGTGATGATTGATACTAGTGCATCTCATTCGTTCATTTCATTGGGTGCTATTTATTTTCTATGTTTATAACTCAAAATTATACCCTATATGTTATAACTTAAAAATCCTCTTAGGGAAAAACAATATAGTGACTTCTTATATAGAGCATGTTCTATAACCATTGGTGTAGTTGAGCTAAAGTGGGAATTATTAGTATTGGAGATTGATGTATTTGATGTAACATTTGGTATGGATTGGATGGAAATTTACAAGTCTCACATCAATTTTTATAATAAAATAGTCAGTTTCATAACTAACAATGCTGGAAAAGGCCTCTATACCCATGGTTTTGGGAAAAACCATGGGTATAGGGAACTGTTCCGAACCAATACCCAAGGATTTCTGGAAACCATGTGTATAGGTCTCAGTTTGATATCTATACTGATGATTCAAACAAAAAACAATCGGTATAGGTCTGGGAGAAGAACCCTATACCCACAGTTTGAGAGAACTGTGAGTATAGGTTGTCAGCGTGAATGCAGGGGAAAATTCCACAGGAACAAAAAACTGATGGTGGGAAAACCCTATACTGGCGGTTTTCCCTCTTATACCCATTTTAAGTTTAATATATTTTGGTAAATAATGGTATATATATACATATGTTATGTATCTAGAGTGGTGAGGCACTAGGTGTTAGAAGAGGAGGTCATAGGTTCGAAACCTATGGCCAAATTTTCTCTAAACCTATATCCACCTTTTTAAAACCATGGGTATAAGGCTATGACATAGTAGAGAAATCTTATACCCACGGTTTGAAAAACGATGGATATAGTCCATGGAGCTCTACTGACACCTCAATTATCCATGATTCCCAAAACCATGGGTATAGGCTATACACATGGATTTGGGGCTATACTAATGATTTTAAACACTGGGTATAAATAATTTTTTTAGTAGCGAGGATAGAATTGAGCATATCTTCAAAGGAAAAATGGTTGTAAAGACAGGTGCAATAGGATTCCTGGATCCACCAGTGGGAACAATCTCTTACTATTTGGTTTCATTGACTCTTTCATTGATTTAAGAGATAAATGGTACTTGTTTTCTAGTAGTTTTCCATCAATTTATAGATGTATTTCCCAATAACATCTCAAGGTTACCACCTATAATGGAAGTTGAGTTTGTGGTTAATCTCTTCATGTGTACTAGTACAATTTCCATTCCATCTTATTGGATGGAACCATACAAGTTACGGGAATTAAAATTTCATTTAGAAGAGATATAAATAAAGGGTTTTATTTAGCCAATCACGTCTCAGTGGGCATCACCAGTCTTGTTCGTAAAACAATATAACAGAAATCCAAGAGTGTGTATAGATTATCATAATCATAACCAAAAAAATATAAAGAATTAATATCCAATACCAAGAAATGATGACTTGTTCGATCAATTTATGGGAGATCAGTGGTTCTCTAAAATTGAATATCAATCATGATATCACTAATTTCATGTTTAGAAGGAGGATGTTCTAAAGAGAACTTTTAGAAGTATATTTTACCATTATGAATACATGGTAATGAGTTTTAATCTTATGAATTCACCAAAGGACTTTAAGTATTTGATGAATCATATATTTGAAATATATCAAGATTATTTTGTGGTGGTGTTTGTTGATGAAATATTGGAGTACTCAAGGATGATGGATGAGAATGAGCAACACTTGGTGATAGTGTTGGGAATTTTGAGATATCATCAGCCGTATTAAAAACTATCAGAGTGAGATTTTTGGATACAATTTATAGGATATCATGGCCATGAAATTTCATAAAATTGTTTTTTTGTAGATCTAGGGAAGATAGAGGATATTATCTCTTGGTAACCACAAAAAAATAGCTTGAGATATGAAGCATTCTTGGTTTTGCTAGTTATTATCGATATTTTTTTATGAATTCATAGGGCTATAATCGACTATGATGTATTTAAAATAGAATAATGTTCCATTCTGATGGAATGAAGAATTCTATATGTCTTTTCAATAGCTAAAGGTTCCTCGGACATCATAATCTATCTTGATTTTTCTAGAATCAGGAAAAGTGAATGTGTTGCATTGTGGTGGTTTAAGATCTATGATAGGATGTTTTCTCCTTTAAGGAGACCATGCGGTTTCTTATAGTTCAATTAATTTGAGATTTCATGATAAGAATTAACCAAAAAATGATTTGGACTTAGTTTTATTCTTCCATGCCTTGAATACTTGGCATCATTTTATCTTTGGTGATAAATTTACTGTGTCCATGGATCAAAGATATTGAAACATTTTTTCTCCAAGGAATATTTCTTTCTGAAGAAAATGAGATGGATAGAGTATCATAAAATGTTCTACTTTGACTTAATGTATACAACAGGTAAAGGTAATTAGGTGGAAAATGCATTAAGTGGAAAGTATTATACTCAGTTATAAAAATACGATTCAGATGAATGGAACATGATATCTGTTCTAGCATACATGCTTGTGGAATGTGAATTCGGAGGTGATGCGTCAGTTTTCCATTCAGCCATGCTTATTTCAAATTTGGTAAATATAGTCAAAGCATAACAAACTTTCGATGGAAAATTTCTAGTTATGAGTTCACAACTCAGTGGTGGAGAGAATATTTTGTTCTATAAGCATGATTGGAGTTTAACTTTATGTTTTAGAAATCAGATGGTTGTACTTGTGGCATGACAAGACAAAATTTTTCAGGAATACCACTATTCTGTATGGACAGTTCATTTGGGAATACATAAGATGTATAAGGCACACTTTTGGTGGAGTGACATGAAAAAGAATGTGGTAGAGTTCATTTCATGGTTTTTAACTTTTTATTATGTTAAGAAAGAACATTGAATATAAATAGGTATGTTACAGTACATGCTTACCCCAGTGTGAAATGGGAGTAGATAACAATGGATTTTTTTACAGGTCTCCCAAGAATAGTTCTAAAACATGATTCTCTCTAGATGATAGTGGATGGTCTCAAGAAATCATCCCATTTTATCCCAATTTGCGAAACTCATATGGTTGAGGTTGTGTCCAAAATATATAATGCCGATGTGGTTAAGATACATGGAATACCATTTTCAATCTTGTTAGATAGAGATCTTAGGTTTACATATTGTTTCTGAAAATCCTTACAGAATGCCATTGGGACTCAGTTGACTATGAGTATGGCGTATTTTCCTCAGATGGATGGGAATCAGAAAGGATTATACAAATGTTTTAAGACATTTTGCATGATTTTGTGATGTATTTTAGTGTCTCAAGGGATGATCATTTTATATTAGTAATGTACTCGTATAATAAAAACTATCAGGCTTCGATACATATGGATCTTATTTAATAATTGTTTAGGAATCCCTGTTTTGATCCACTTTATTGGGTGGAAATAGTTGAGACCTCACTAATTAGGAAAATAATTGTCCAAGAGACAATGGAGAATATTCAGTTTACCGGGAAACAAATGGAGATGGACCATTTTCATCATAAATCATATGTGTATCATCATCGATGACCGATGTCACTGGTGGTGAGTGATCATGTGTTCTTATGGATATCTCCAAGTCTTGGACATCCTCATTTCTGGGAGTCAGGGAAAGGTATATCCCTAATAAATTATCCCTTTCTAGAAGCTATAATAGGTTGGAGATGTGGAAAATTGGATGGTATTACAACAACAGTTTAGTTTAGTGCATAATATGTTCCACCTGTCTCAGTTGAAAAAGTTTGAGCCAGATCATGACCATGTGATCAAATGGGATAACATTGACATATATTCGGATGCTTCATTAGTCCATATCCTTGTTTGTATTGTAGATAGGCTGGATAATGTCTTGTGGGGACAAAGCATCAGTTCAATTTCATCTTTATGGTAACATGGTCAGATTCATGAAGAGACTTGGGAATGTGAGAAGGAAATAAAAGAGAAATAGCTGAAACTCTTTCAAGCAATGAATTGTTTTCTACTTTATAGATACTAAAATACCAATGGTGGGGATAATTTAGTACCCCCAGTTTCTGGTATGTATCCCTTTATTTATTTTATTGATTATTATTAATTATAAAGGTGATGTTTCAGAGAGTTTGGGGATATTTAAAAGTGTTTTGGGACTAAATGAGAAGTTCACAAGTGGTGCATGGTTTGTCAAATACATGTGGAATCCTAGGAGAAACCATGAATACTTGAAGATGTTAGATAGAATATTTGTCATTGTGGGCACATAGTTAATGAAATCATGTGAGGAGGTATTGTGAGGGTTTTCCCAACAAGTTGCTAACAAACAGTCAGTGCATGGTTTGTATAACCATGTGACTAAATCACGCATATGGTCAAAGTGTGATCCTAAAAAAGTGGATATCATGAATTCTTTGACTCTATAATATTCATATTTCACCAAAATAGGTCATAACACAATATTCAACTATCTTGATGGTTGTATAATATATCAATACTAAATTGAATCAATGAAGATCCTTAACATAGTGATTAGAAGCCATTTCCTTACAGTATGTCATCATTCTTCTTCGTCCTTATCACATTTTCTTACATATACACAGATCTACCTATCCTATCCTCTCGAATTCTAATATATATGCCCTTTATGCATATATATAAGATTATTTATGCCAAAAATTATGATTTTTTGTCTCTTTGTTGGTTGGAAAATAGATTTAAGGTGTATTTGTTGATTTATTACCGGTTGTATGAGTGTTCTTCATCCATCTTCAGTTTTCATAAAATTCCTAGAGGTAGGTGTCATCACTCTCGACTCCTCTTAGTAGAACATAATGTAATTCCTTTAAATTTATTACTTTTCATTGAGTAAATTTTGTATTTCCTATTATATGATTGATAGAAACCTTCTTGAGTGACGGTTTTTTAGATTATTGAAAATTGGTGTTCTTGAACAATTTTCGCTGATTCTTGATTTTAAAATAATGAATCTGAAACATGGTTTTTATATAATTTCGGTAAGTGGATTAGATTAATTTTTTTCTATTAAACTAATGATTTTATAGAAATGGAATGGTTTATAAGAATTGTTTTGTCTAATGGTTTTCAATAAACGATCTATTTTATTAAAATGGTCTAAAATAGTTATCTGAAATAGTTTTGATATACCTTGGGTTTTTTTGAGTTCATGTTCAATGATCCTTGAATAAGGGACATGTAACAATGGGTTACAGAGTATATGACCCTAGATTAAGGGCCTGTTGTAGTGGGACAAAATGTAATTGGATGAAAGGATTCATATGATAGTGGAAATGTGAAATAAGAATGAATTAATGGGTGTGTTGTGAACCATGGAATGGTTATTCCAAAATGATATTTTGAAATTTTTTTGAAGCCTTTTTTTGTTGTTTTTCTAGATATGTGACTTTCTGGAAAATTGGTTGAAAATATAACTTGTTTAATATTGGTTATTAATGGTTTTGGGAACATGTTTATATATAGTTTAAACCATATTGAAGAATATTTTTATATAAATGGTTTTATATAAATGTTATTAACTTATCTATCATAGTGTTGTGAGTAGGGAAGTCGTTTGGGAAAACCGAAAATGTTTTATCCTCACCCCTGATTTCGCACTTTGGTGCTTTTGTAGATGGTGTCTTCCGGGACTTGGTAAAAGATAAAGAATAACACATATTTAGCACCACATCATGATACTTTGGTTGTTTGGTTATTATACAATGGAGATTCTATATCAGGGAGTCTTTTTGTCATTTTTTAGTTGATTAGTTTTCTTTCAAATATTTACATTGATAGTTTCTTTTCTTTTCCTATAGTACACATTGGTGTAGTTTTGATATAAATTTAGTGGTTGAGTTGTATTTCATTTATTCATGGATCATATTGTGATTAGTTTGGTTATGGTTCTTTGGGTAAATCATTTTATTTATTAAAACTTAAATTGTCCCCCACTTTCTTTTGAAACACATTGAAATTTATTTCCAACATTTTGTGTCTTAGAGATGTCGATTGAGGCATAGTAATGATTCATTGTATTCTAAGTCCAATGAGATTAAGGGGGTCATTACACTAGTATAGTGTCTTTAGTGGATCTATATTAATGAAGTTATAATATTTCATGGTGCACTACATTCAATTGTGTCAGCACATGATCCATTCTCTATATCGAAAGTATTGAAAAGATTATATATGGCATTTTATGATGAAATTCATTATAGCATATCTTATCACCCAAAAATTTCTGTATAGTCTGAAAAGAAAAAATAAAACTTTATAAATGATACTAAATTAATTATTACATTACTTTAATGGAATGTTGGATAATTATTTACCTTTAATAGTGTTCACTAATAACAATAAATTCCATTCAAGTATTAAAATGGAATCATATTGAGCATTATAGTGTATCATATTCCATACTATAACATTCTATGATAAAGTTGGTGAAAGGAGGATTTTTGTCAAATAACTTTTGAAAGATAAAATCAAAAAATAAAATACTATTCAAATCCATATTAATGCATCTCAAATAAATAAAAAACATTTATACAGATAAATGAGGGAAATATTGGGAGTTTCAAGTGGTAGATCATATTTTCATTAATGTATCTCCTTCAAAGTGTGTTATAAGGTTTGGTATGAAATGGAAACTAATAACTATTTACATTTGACATTTTCATATACAAGAAATAATTTAAAATATGTATTTCCATTTATAAATTCCACCAAGTCTCTCTAAAGTACATTAACTATTCCATATATCATTGTTACAGAAGAACATGCCATCCCCATAACATTTTATAACCTATGAAGAAATAGAATTGGAACATGATATTTCATACAATAATGATTCTATCCAAATTCTATGCACTATATAACAATTTTTTAGATATTTGATGACTCACTTCATAGACATACTTTTTAGAAATATGAAGATAGAAGTGGTGGTGTGGGAACTCAAAAAAGTTCTGATGAAGAACTGTCCAAATATATTCATGAGGATATATTATAAAAATTTCAATGAATAATTTTTTTGAAAGTTGGAATAATGTAACAAACTGAGAAACTATATTTTTTTTTCTTTTAAAATAAATTCAATCTATTCGATAGCCTTTGATACATGCAACCCAATGTCTAAAAGAATCATAAAATAGTAAATCGTTATAACCTTACTATAAAATTGGAATGTCTGTATATGACTAATTATATTATGGAAATTCTATGGTATATAAATTTAATATTCATCAATTGAGTAAAAATATAAAAAAAGTAAACATTTAGAAGAAAAATAATTTTTTATCTAAAAAACTACATTTTTTCTAAAAATAGATATCTTGTGTTTTGAGCCCTTATGTTCAAAATAAATATTACTAATTTTAGAAAATTTATTTCAAAAAATGAAATAAATTTCATAAATAGGAATGTAAAAATTATTAGAGAGTGAATATTTGATTTTTTTTTTGAAAATATCAATTCTTCAATTAATAGTGAAAATGCAGGTTTTTTTGAAAACTACATTATTATTTAAGACATTTAAAAGTTATATTTTTATTTAAAATATTATTAAAAATAAATTATGTTAAATTTTATTCTAATTATCTAATTTTGGATATTTTAAATCAATTATGTATTAAATTTTGATTTAAAAACTTTTTGTACTTTTTAAAACATTTCCTTTGAAAACCAAATTTTCACCATATCTGTGACTATAATTTTAAATTATATTCTAAGACATATGTGAATTTATTTTAATAAAATTGATTCAATATTTTGAATCATAATAATTAATATTATATAATAAGGTCTACATAATTTTTTTTTCTTAATGAATTTTTGAAAAAGTAAAAAATAATTACAACCATTAAGGTTAAAATTGATTTATCGGGGTAAAACTAAGAAAATAAGGGTTAAAATGACATAAAAATTGTGAAATTCATATTTTATGGCCATATTTTCACCTTATATCGTTTTTGGTTATCTAAAAATCTACCAGTAGCTATGTGACTATAACTAACCGAGTATTTCATACTCAAATATTACATTTATTTATAAGAAATTTAAATTTAAAAGAACACAACATAAATTATAATAATAAATGTTTAGTGTCTTTAGAAATATTGAAATAAATATAACTAGTTCATAAAATATCCACATTTCCCAACACTAATTTTTTTCATTACTATAACCCTTTTATGGAATAGAATAGTTAATACCTTTATTCATAACATAGAAAATGTGAACACAAAAATGTGTGAGCTCATATTCTTAGTATGGGTAAAAAAGTGAGATCACAATGATTTCATAAGCATAATATGAGAATAAGGGTATAAGAATGTGTACAAAACATTTGGAAATTATAACCTTCATATTAAAGATCATAATATTTAATGATGGAATAAATCATGGTATTTCATAAGACGTGAATCCAAAAGAAATAAATTAACATTATCCCCGAGAGCATAACATTAGCATAAGACATGGAATTTGTCTCATAAACGTAATCATTGAAAATCATTTACTTGTTTCTCAAGATTAACTAAAAAGACCATAATATAAGAAAAAGTTTTATACTTAGCTAGGTTCATTCCCAATTCCATTTTTAACTTATTAAACTGGTTTCACTCCCCATTCTAGTCTTATCTTATTGAACCTAGTTCACTATGAATTTCATCCCAAGCTTACTAAACCAGGTTCACTCCCTACTCTAGTATTTTTTATCTCATGAGATATAAGTATTTACTCAACACATTGGAGGTAGATATAGGTCCCACTCACCACATAATAAAATCCATACATGCACATTCAAAAAATAACCACTCATCATATTAGAACCCATGTAAAGAAATGGGTTTCAAAAACATTTCTTCATTGCATAACTCAGGGAAAAGTTACAGGATTCATAAACATCATGACATCATACAAATAAACATATATATAAATAAAGATGATTTTATAAATGGATAATATCCCCAGTAAAGAATAAATAACATCAAATAATGTTTTCTTATAAGGGATATAATTTCAAAATATTATATGAAATAATTTTTGTGAAAAATATCATTTCTATTTTGAAAGAACTATTTTTAAAAGACATGAAATTAAAAATGAAAACATTTTACATAAAAATAATGTTATAATATTTTATATTAATCTTTAAATAATTAAGGCATCATGATAGAGGGAAAATCTACTCATGTTTTATATGTTAAAAAATATTCCTTCAGTATTTTTGTTGTTAAAGTCATAAATAACCTTTTTTGGAAAATAAGAAAAATATTCCACTCAACCCATTTTGTAAAAAGTATAACAACGGTAAAAATGGTTTTAAAAATTAATAAGATAATAGTAAAACCCATTTTGAAATTTATTTTAGAAACATTTACATGGATGATAAATATACCCCAGTAGAGAATTCAACATAAAAAATCTCGAATAATGATGAGATAGTGAAATAAACCATTACCATAAGTATCTCCTTTCTTTGTTCACATTCAAAATCAAAGTAAAATAAAAATTTATGGATTATAAATTAATTATATGACTATATATATCATATAATTTATGATTTATTTATATAATCTTATCAGACGTTTGTTAATAATTTCATTATTAAAATCATTATTCTTTGTGATAACTACTTCATTTTCCAATCTTGTTTCAATTCGGATGTCCTGATCCTTGTAATTTGATCATGTTACCATAGTTTACAAATTTTTAATAAATTTATAAAAATAATATACAATAATTATAATCATATTTATAATTAGTCATAGAAACTAGAGACAGAAAAATGAATTACAATGTCCATAGAGATGGTAAGTAGTTTATACGCTTAAATGTCATTTCGTATTTCGATTTACATAATAAATTAAAGTTAAATAGTAATTAATATTTTAATAATAATTATTATATCATATATATATAATATATATCTATTTAACCCATCATAATATAAATCCATAAAATATGGTGATGAAAAATGAATTGTAGCGCTATATGTAGAAGGTAAGTTGTACGTAATCACGAGTGATACTTTTGAAGTGCCCAGATCAGTGTGAATCACTGAGAGGGGGAGGGGGTGAATCAGTGATCCCTTAAAACTTTTTACTAATTGATTCTTTATCAATTAAACCTCTATGGCTGGTTAAAGCCTCGATCCACTCTTCTTGTATCTCTCAACCTTTCCCGGATAATGCAGTAATGAAAAGGCACAGGACACAAGGATTTACAAGGTTCGGCACCAAAGGCCTACATCCTTGCCATGCTCTCCAAGCATGGATTCTCCCATTATAACTTGTTAGAATTACAATGGTCGATACAGAGTCCCACTGTATCTCTCCTGAGTCCCACAGGAGGGTCTTTATACTGCGTCCCACAGTGTTACCAGAGTCCCACTGGCCTGCTCCAGAATCCCACTGAAGACTTCTTCTCCGTGAGTCCCACAGGGTCTTCTCCTGGCTCCTCGAGTCACACGAGTAGCTCTTCTTCTCTTTAAGTTCTTCAAGTATCCTCAGCAGCCTGGGATAAAGGCTGCTGGCCTTGCTCTGTACCTCTGATCACTTATGATGATCAGGTTTTCTCGTCTAGCTCAGGCTTTATCTCCTTCTTCAGGAAGACCTGGCTTCTCTCTTCAACTACTGAATACTCAGACAAATAATATCTTTAACTTCAGTCTGGTCCAGTCTCAGTTTCACTTCAACTTCATGCACTGAATGCATGGCATCACAATATCTTCAAGATCTTCTGGTCTTGGACTCCTCAGATGCACACCACTGATTTAGCACTGTTCACCTGTGCACGTGCATGCATGCATGCATGCACTGTCCTCTTTCTCTTCTTGGTGCAGTAGACCCACAAAGGGTGTAGTATCTTTAAGCACACACCACCTTCTCACTTCTTCACACACTTTATTCTCTTTTGATTACACACATAAATGTGTGTTATACACTAGTGTGAGTCTTCCACTTCTTTCTTCTTCTAAGTGTGTTTACTTTTAGTGCACACACCTAGGTTCGGCCTTCTTGTCTTTTTGCACACAAAACTTCTTCACTTTGGCACACACTTTGAGCTTGGCCTTCACACTTCTTGTTGCACACCCTTAAATGGCCGTAGGGTGTTCCTCTTCAATTTGCACACACACACACTCAAATGAGGTGTGGTCTTCAATTCACCCACACAAGGCTACGGCCTATTCAATTCTAACACACACACAACGTGTGGTCTTCCCTTGGTGCACACAAGGCACTAAGGCCTCGGCCTTCTATTCTTTTGCACACACACAAATGTGGTGGCCTTCCTCCTTATGCACACACACGGCCACAGCCTTCCTTCTCACTTTGCACACACACGGCCACGTGTGTTCTTTTATTCTTCTTTGCACACACACCCAAGCCTAGGCCTTCTCTTGCTCAGAGCCAAACACCAACCACAAAGGAGGCGCGCAAGTTCCTCCTACCGCGGGGCGCGCAAGTGCAACACCCGCGGAGTCTTCCTCCTGCCGCGCAAGGGTGCGGGCAGAGAGGGAACAAGCCTCGGGCGCGCAGAGTGTTGCGGCCTCGAGGTCTTCCTGCCGCGCAAAGGATTAGCGCGTAGGGAACTCCTTCGGGCCTCGGGTGGCACCGAGAACAACAGCCGCGCAAGTTCTTTGCGCGGGGCTTCAAACTCTTCGCGAGGCTCAAAGGCTTCTCACGGGTCTTCAAAACTTCAGCGCATCAGCAAGCGTAATGAGAGCTCGGGTTCTCTTTTTATAGGCGAAGCAGAGCCTCGGTTCATCCGCGTGGGATATCTTCAAATCCCCGAAGATTTCGGGATTTCAAGATTTCCTTAAATCTTGTTTTTCTTTTTATTTCACGCGGGTTTCTTCCTCTTTCTTTCCTCCTCGTGCATGCGACTCATAACACATGCACGGCCTTCGGTTAAGGTCCAAACCATGCAGAAAATAAATCACGTGGCCTCGCACCTCCGGTTGCTTCGGCCAACCTCGAAATCTCCCAAACATTGCATGCATGCCTACCTTTGTGCACGGTTGTGTTCAGTGTGATCAGACGATCACCATGATGTCTTCAGCTTCGAAAATTATGGCCGGATACTCACATTCTGTCGTCGGGGAGGCACTGGTTCAGCGGTAGCTTCGCGGGAGGCTTTGGCTGAGGTCGAGGTAGAAGATGGACGCCGGGCCGTTGGATGCGGCGATGGAGATGCATCGGGCGGCCTGGATTAGATCGCGGCGCTGCGGATCAGATGTGCGGCGCAGATCAAGCGCGCGATGAGACGGACGGCGGAGATTTTCTCCCGGGATTTTTTGCCCGTCCCACATCGAAACGCCGCGGGTTTTCGCCGCGGTTTATTACCCTGCCGCTGCCCGCAACTCCTCAGTTGCACTTCTCCCCTCCCGGTGCCGCCCCGCACCGGGTTCTTTCTGCGGGCGCGCTCTGCGCCCACTCATGCCTCCTGCGGGCGCGCCACTGGCGCCCACTATGCTCCCTGTGACACTCCGGGCGTGCCCCTGGCGCCCATGCGGTTGTCATGGGTGCGCCCCTGCCTCAAGGATATGCTGCCTTGGCCTGAGGATTCCCCATGGGCGTGGTGACCTCGAGTCCCACATGAGCCTTGGGTGATGACCCTCGGCTGGCCTTCCTTGGTGGCTATTTTTTGCTAGTGTAAAACACTAAGTGACTTTGTATAAAAACAAAGTACCAAGTGTAATATGCCAAATGCCACTTCTCCATTTCCTCTTCTCCATTATTCTTCTTCTTCTTAGGAATTACCCATCTCCTCCTCATGTTCTTAATAACTTTTCAACATTTCGCAACTTAGGAGGGAATTCTGAAGGGTCTTCCTTCAACCGAACTCCTAAATCACATAACTTCTTCAATTATCTTTGTTGATCTAATCAGAGATCAAATTGGGACTTCTTCAGATTCACATGCACTAAGTGATAGTGCATGGACTTCATTAGTGCACATCATCCACTTAGTAGTTGTGGATGGAACTCCTTTCAACTCCTCATGCATTGTGAAGACAATGCATGGTCTTCAATCAATGTTGTGACTTTGTACCCAGTTGATACAAGTTCTATGAACTTAAAGATCAGCTCAACAATCGTCAGATTTTCATGGAGAATGTTTCAACCATATTCTCCTATGTCACTTAGTGAATCTCCTAAGTGACATGCATCTTAGTACCATGGCCATTCTCCTTCATCGCCAACACCATCACATCCTTTGGCATTCACATCTTGACATTCCCTGACTTCCATTCATTCCAAGATAACTTCATGCCTCATTGACAACAAATGCAACACAATGCACTTCAATCTCCCCCTTTGTATTTATTGTCAATACACTTCTTCAGCACATATGAATGGGTCAATATGTGTTCCAATCTTTTCTCCCCCTTATTGGCAATCAAATGCAAAGGTGTGGTGGGGTTCTCTTTCGAAAATCTCTTCCTCCCTTTGAAAAGTATTTTCTTGAAAGACACTGAGAGAGGGATGATGTCACATGTTCACTTGAGCAATGAACCTTTAGTAAATCAGCTCTAAGTCTACTTGGGCTAGCCCGGTGTAGAAAACAAGAGTGATGTAACCAAGGGACTCAATGCTGTCCAACATTCACTATACATGTGAGATCATGCTTAGGGGTTTGAAATTTTTCAGATATAACAATGAATTGCTAAATCCTGCACATACTTCACAAGACTTATTAGAAAGTTCAGTGCTAAGATAAAGCTCCCCCTTTCATCTATTTGTCTTCAATCAATACTCCCCCTTAATTGTCATGATGAATGCAATTAAGAAACAAGGGATGAAAGTATGATTGGAATACCTTCACTTCTCTCAAGATGAAATTAAATCTTAGAATACCATCTTCTTCAGATTGGCTCCCCCTCAAGGGGTGCACTCCATTCTGTCCAAACCATCCTCCAGATGAGAATGATCATCATCTTCAATTCCCTACAATGTTAGCATATGTAAATACCAATAGTATAAGGGAATAAGATGGAACCTCCTTGGTTCATCAATGTGAACAACAAGGTTGAGAAGATTCTCTCAACCGAGATGTCCCATTTTCACCAGTCTTCACACTTGCACATTTGATCTTCAATGATGTTTGTGCTGGTGTGGATCTCAACACATCTTCATGTGAAATCTTCTTCTTCCCTTTTGCCTTAGCAATTGCCAGAACTTTATCTTCAGCTTTTTGCAAATCTTTGGCAAGTTGCAACTGATTTGGCCATATGACAAGTAAATTATTTGGAAGAGTGGCCTCAGTTTTGGAAGTTCCACATGGTTATTTTGATGCTGTCAAGCTACCTCTCTTAGGCAACTTGTTTTCAATCAATCCCTTCTTCTTCTGGATTGATTGTCTTCTGAAGTTCAGTCTGCTTCTATTTAGTTTCATGGCTTCTTTACAAAGGTCCATGATGTGTCCTTTCTTTCCACAGTAGAAGCATGTTTTCTTGGTGGTCCTTCTGGATGCATCACCCTTCTTGGATTTCAATTCCAAGGACTTCTCTTGATTCTTCAAACTCTTCTTGGGAGCATCTTTCACTTTCTTCTGCTTGCTTCCCAAGGAATCTCTCTTAGCCAGGTTCAGTGATCTTCTCTTCATTCCAGCTTCGGATACATTCAGAGATTGATATGTATCAACTCTTTGACCACTTTTGCAACCATCCCAGATGTTGTCAAGTAATCCAAATCTATTTGCAGTAAATAGATGTCTCTGGACCTGTGGATGTTGCTTCCTTCCTTCTGGCTTGCTCCCCCTTGGCATGGGCTTCCTCTGTGCTTTGGCATTCAGTGGATTGTACCAACAATCCTTTGCACAATGCCCATACTTGTTACAACACCAACACTGACCCACAAATCTAGACCTCTTCTGTCCTTTTGATTGTTGGGTACTTTTCTTGACTTGCTGTGTTGTTTCAGGAGAGCTCTGCTTCTTCATTTTCTTCATCCATACTTGTTTGGAATTATTTTTCCATCCTGCACTTTTTGTGGAAACACAATTAGAAGCATCAGTACATGATGGTATGGATGGTACCTTCTTTCTAGAAGATGTTGCACTTTTGTTAGAGGATGTCTTTCTCTTAGAATCATCCTGCTCAAAGCATACTTGAGTAGCAACATGTCTTCTTTCAGCTGACTGGGAGGCTTCAGCTTTGGGTGATTGCAGATTTTTCAATATCACCTCTAGTTCTAAGCATTTCATATTGAGGGAGTTCTTCTCATCCTCAACAGTTCTTAGCTTTCCTTCCCAACTTTCTTTCAGCTGATTCAACTGGTCATCATGCACCTTCTTCATTTCTTGCAATGAATTGTCAAGCTCCTTCACCAATTTGACTTTGTCTTCGAGTTGAGCATCTCTAACATTCATTGACACTTTGTGCCTCTTTTCCAGTGCATGGACAACATCTTTGACTATTATCATAAAGATGTCTTTCTCAGAAAGGCTCCTTTGCAATTCTTCAGCAGTATCTTCATATCTTTCATTGCAAAGGGAAATAGTTTCATCTTTGGCATTTACCAGCTTTCTGAGAGTGTTGGTTATGCCAACCCTTTTAGCCAGCTGATCTTCCATAGCATTGGCTTCTTCTTCTAACTGTGATTTTTCTTCTTGAAGATCAAGGATGCCTGTAGCTATACACATTGCCACTTCCTTGGGGACTGTCTTCTGAAGATATTTGAGTGCACTCTGAAGATCATTCACTGTTTCAACTTCATCACAGCTAGGACATGCTTTCTTCATTTTCTTGGCCTGTTTCTTCATTCTGTTTTTCTGAGTCTTGGCAGATATCTCCATTTGAGGCTGGTCATTCATTTCCTCAAATCTGCACTCCATAAAGACTCTCTTGGATCTTTTAGAGGTAACCTCGCTCTGATACCAATTGAAGTGCCCAGATCAGTGTGAATCACTGAGAGGGGGAGGGGGTGAATCAGTGATCCCTTAAAACTTTTTACTAATTGATTCTTTATCAATTAAACCTCTATGGCTGGTTAAAGCCTCGATCCACTCTTCTTGTATCTCTCAACCTTTCCCGGATAATGCAGTAATGAAAAGGCACAGGACACAAGGATTTACAAGGTTCGGCACCAAAGGCCTACATCCTTGCCATGCTCTCCAAGCATGGATTCTCCCATTATAACTTGTTAGAATTACAATGGTCGATACAGAGTCCCACTGTATCTCTCCTGAGTCCCACAGGAGGGTCTTTATACTGCGTCCCACAGTGTTACCAGAGTCCCACTGGCCTGCTCCAGAATCCCACTGAAGACTTCTTCTCCCTGAGTCCCACAGGGTCTTCTCCTGGCTCCTCGAGTCACACGAGTAGCTCTTCTTCTCTTTAAGTTCTTCAAGTATCCTCAGCAGCCTGGGATAAAGGCTGCTGGCCTTGCTCTGTACCTCTGATCACTTGTGATGATCAGGTTTTCTCGTCTAGCTCAGGCTTTATCTCCTTCTTCAGGAAGACCTGGCTTCTCTCTTCAACTACTGAATACTCAGACAAATAATATCTTTAACTTCAGTCTGGTCCAGTCTCAGTTTCACTTCAACTTCATGCACTGAATGCATGGCATCACAATATCTTCAAGATCTTCTGGTCTTGGACTCCTCAGATGCACACCACTGATTTAGCACTGTTCACGTGTGCACGTGCATGCATGCAGGCATGCACTGTCCTCTTTCTCTTCTTGGTGCAGTAGACCCACAAAGGGTGTAGTATCTTTAAGCACACACCACCTTCTCACTTCTTCACACACTTTATTCTCTTTTGATTACACACATAAATGTGTGTTATACACTAGTGTGAGTCTTCCACTTCTTTCTTCTTCTAAGTGTGTTTACTTTTAGTGCACACACCTAGGTTCGGCCTTCGTGTCTTTTTGCACACAAAACTTCTTCACTTTGGCACACACTTTGAGCTTGGCCTTCACACTTCTTGTTGCACACCCTTAAATGGCCGTAGGGTGTTCCTATTCAATTTGCACACACACACACACTCAAATGAGGTGTGGTCTTCAATTCACCCACACAAGGCTACGGCCTATTCAATTCTAACACACACACAACGTGTGGTCTTCCCTTGGTGCACACAAGGCACTAAGGCCTCGGCCTTCTATTCTTTTGCACACACACAAATGTGGTGGCCTTCCTCCTTATGCACACACACGGCCACGACCTTCCTTCTCACTTTGCACACACACGGCCACGTGTGTTCTTTTATTCTTCTTTGCACACACACCCAAGCCTCGGCTTACTTCTTCATTTTAGCAATTAAGGGGTGCAAGGGCTCGGGTCTTCCTGTTTAACACATAAGCACTAAGGCCCTAGGCCTTCTCTTGCTCACAGCCGAACACCAACCACAAAGGAGGCGCGCAAGTTCCTCCTACCGCGGGGCGCGCAAGTGCAACACCCGTGGAGTCTTCCTCCTGCCGCGCAAGGGTGCAGGCAGAGAGGGAACAAGCCTCGGGCGCGCAGAGTGTTGCGGCCTCGAGGTCTTCCTGCCGCGCAAAGGATTAGCGCGCAGGGAACTCCTTCGGGCCTCGGGTGGCATCGAGAACAACAGCCGCTCAAGTTCTTTGCGCGGGGCTTCAAACTCTTCGCGAGGCTCAAAGGCTTCTCACGGGTCTTCAAAACTTCAGCGCATCAGCAAGCGTAATGAGAGCTCGGGCTCTCTTTTTATAGGCGAAGCAGAGCCTTGGTTCATCCGCGTGGGATATCTTCAAATCCCCGAAGATTTCGGGATTTCAAGATTTCCTTAAATCTTGTTTTTCTTTTTATTTCACGCGGGTTTCTTCCTCTTTCTTTCCTCCTCGTGCATGCGACTCATAACGCATGCACGGCCTTCGGTTAAGGTCCAAACCATGCAGAAAATAAATCACGTGGCCTCGCACCTCCGGTTGCTTCGGCCAACCTCGAAATCTCCCAAACATTGCATGCATGCCTACTTTTTTGCACGGTTGTGTTCAGTGTGATCAGACGATCACCATGATGTCTTCGGCTTCGAAAATGATGGCCGGATACTCACATTCTGTCGTCGGGGAGGCACTGGTTCAGCGGCAGCTTCGCGGGAGGCTTCGGCTGAGCTCGAGGTAGAAGATGGACGCCGGGCCGTTGGATGCGGCGATGGAGATGCATCGGGCGGCCTGGATTAGATCGCGGCGCTGCGGATCAGATGTGCGGCGCAGATCAAGCGCGCGATGAGACGGACGGCGGAGATTTTCTCCCGGGATTTTTTGCCCGTCCCACATCGAAACGCCGCGGGTTTTCGCCGCGGTTTATTACCCTGCCGCTGCCCGCAACTCCTCAGTTGCACTTCTCCCCTCCCGGTGCCGCCCCGCACCGGGTTCTTTCTGCGGGCGCGCTCTGCGCCCACTCATGCCTCCTGCGGGCGCGCCACTGGCGCCCACTATGCTCCCTGTGACACTCCGGGCGTGCCCCTGGCGCCCATGCGGTTGTCTTGGGTGCGCCCCTGCCTCAAGGATATGCTGCCTTGGCCTGAGGATTCCCCATGGGCGTGGTGACCTCGAGTCCCACATGAGCCTTGGGTGATGACCCTCGGCTGGCCTTCCTTGGTGGCTATTTTTTGCTAGTGTAAAACACTAAGTGACTTTGTATAAAAACAAAGTACCAAGTGTAATATGCCAAATGCCACTTCTCCATTTCCTCTTCTCCATTATTCTTCTTCTTCTTAGGAATTACCCATCTCCTCCTCATGTTCTTAATAACTTTTCAACATTTCACAACTTAGGAGGGAATTCCGAAGGGTCTTCCTTCAACCGAACTCCTAAATCACATAACTTCTTCAATTATCTTTGTTGATCTAATCAGAGATCAAATTGGGACTTCTTCAGATTCACATGCACTAAGTGATAGTGCATGGACTTCATTAGTGCACATCATCCACTTAGTAGTTGTGGATGGAACTCCTTTCAACTCCTCATGCATTGTGAAGACAATGCATGGTCTTCAATCAATGTTGTGACTTTGTACCCAGTTGATACAAGTTCTATGAACTTAAAGATCAGCTCAACAATTGTCAGATTTTCATGGAGAATGTTTCAACCATATTCAACTATGTCACTTAGTGAATCTCCTAAGTGACATGCATCTTAGTACCATGGCCATTCTCCTTCATCACCAACACCATCACATCCTTTGGCATTCACATCTTGACATTCCCTGACTTCCATTCATTCCAAGACAACTTCATGCCTCATTGACAACAAATGCAACACAATGCACTTCAACTTTCACTTCTTGTTTTAAGGTAAATAGGTTGTATAATGGTGTTTTCAAATTCATAATAATATTTAGTAATATTTAGAATACTTTCATTATTATTTTATGATAAGAACCATATATTTAGATGAGTTAAGGAAGAGTATAAAAAGAAATTGATTTGTTAGAGTGATTACCTCTTCTTTAAAATGTTTCCTTTAGATATCCTATAAAAGGATTTAGGGATGGTATTTTGAGAATATTATCAAAAATATAATTTTTATAGGAAATTTAAAATCCAAATTATTACGTTAGGGAAGACATTGAAGGCTCCTAAGTGTTGTAAAGAAGTGATGGAGGAGGTTATTTTATATAATTTAGTTGAGGAGAAATTTTGTAATTTCTAGAAATATATAATTATAAAAATTTGATTTTCTATCAGAAGAACAAAAAATGGATTGAAATATAAGATAATGTTATTCCGTAGTGTCACAAAAATATATATTTGAAGAATGTTTTGGTGTTATTTTAAATCTTATCATTTTGATAAAACATTATTTAACCTGTTTTAATTTTAACTACAATAAAAAATGTTTCAATATTAAAAGGGTTTAATTTATAATTATATGGTCCTTATGAAGCCATAATTTTAGATTTTATGATATTTTATACCATATAATAACATAACTATACTATTATAATATTTTTATTAGTTTTAAATAATTTCACAAAAAAATGATAATATATCATTATTGTCAATTTTGACTCTATTCATTTAATTTGAATTAAAATAAGTAATAAAAAATGGGAAATTATAATATAATTTTTTCACACATCCATAATAGGTTATATAGATCTATAAATTTCTTTGTTCGAATGAAATAATACAAATAATATAAATTTGAATATTTTTAAAATCATTTATTATATTTTGTTATTAAATGAAAAAATATTGTATTAGTGTTGCATAAGAAATTAAGGCCATCATGTAATTACTAAAACATATAATAAATTTAAATTATGAAAGTAATTTTATTATATTCATGATAGAAATCTATATTAATTTATAACCTAATTTTGGTTCTTATGTGGACAAATAAGAGATATTAAAGACAATAAAAGTGACATTTTTTTTACTTTCGTTGATATAAATAATATATAATTCATTTTCATAAAAAAGTGTCAATTAAACATAACAATTTAAAATAACATCTGTTAATGGTTTAATTACTTTCATCTAATAAAAATCACAATGAATATTTATTTCCTAATAACTTATTTTTAATAGTTTATCATTTTTAATTTGATTTTTTCATTGATTGAATAATTACTACGTTAGCTTTGTGTAAACATTTAAGGAATTTTTTATTCATTATAATTTATAAATAAAATAACATGATGTAGATAAATAATTTATCTGGGAAAATACTATTTATAGTCTACAATAACCTTATAAAACTCCATATTTAAATTTTTTAGTTATTAATAACATGAATGTGACATCTTTGACATTTTTATATAAAATATTAAGACTGTAATAATCATATCTATGAGGACAAAAAAGGTCATAATTTATACCATTAGATGAATATGGTCAAATAATATTTATTTAATAAAATTGGAGAAAGTTCTAGGGTAATTATATAGTCCTTGTCATATTATTTCTACCCTTTATTATATTATTAACTCGTTAACATGGTAACAAAATTTACTAAGATTACTATTCATGTTAACCAAAAATAAAAGTGACCTATTTTATAAATTTGGTGTCCATTCTATCAAATCATTATTCAGTTTTTAAAAATTCAAAATATAAAAATTTCATAATTTATAAAAATAAAATTGGTAAAATTCAATGAAAAACAATTTTTTTGAAAATGACCTTTTAAAATATTAAATATTTTTATACTAAATTATATTGTAAAATACTATTAAAAATCCATAATTGGATTATTTTATATAAAAAATAAATAATTAAATTTTTTTAAAAAATAAAAATCATAACTTTAAATTATAAAAACATTAAAAAAATACTTGTTTTCATATAAATCATTATTTTTCACTATTCTTTAAAAAACGTTTTTTAAAATTCATTTAAAAAATTAAAATATTTTTTAAATAATGAATTATAAAATAAAATTTATTTTTTCAAATTCATTTTCTATAAATTATATAAATTAATATTCATTATATAAAAAAAGAAAAAATAATTTCGGAAAGAAACATTTTTTGAAGAATAAAATAAAATTACTATACATTGGTTAATTATGTTTTATGAACATAACAAAAAATTCATTATTACGTGGTATTTATTTCAAAAACTAATTTTTCCAATTCATTTTCACCAATTTAATGTAATGGTTATAACAAAAATATAATTGTTAGTAATATTCTATGGTTTTTCTAAAATTTTTATTATGTGTAATAAACGATATAAAAGAAATTAAAATATTTAAAAATATATTTCATAAAAATATTAGAGTATTAAAGTGACCATGAAATTGAAATGTAATTGTTGGAAAACATTAAAAAATACAAGTATATCACTCACTTCTATTATAAAAGAAACCCCATATCCTCTCATATTCACACTTCTAAAGAGGATTAGATTGACCAAGACATGCAATATAACATTTCATACATACATACAAATGACGTAGAGTCTCTAGATTAATCATAAAATCATTTTTGTAAGGATTTATGTATAAACATAAATAGGTATTCTGTTGAATATGTATAGTTATATACCATGAATATTCCTTCTTTTTTATATCTTATCCCATCAAAGTTTTCTCCAACTATGATAAAATAAAAAACAAGTACATGACATATACTAAGATTTTATTATGTCAATTAAATAATCTTAATCCTTTTACACATCCATCAAATTGTAAATGAAACTATTGATCATGCCTACGTTGGATAGACATCTCACAAACTAATTTAATTTTCTTCCATAACCTACTCGCAATGTATGATTTAATAATGGATATTATATTTATATATGATATTTATGAAATAACTAAAATTCAAGAATTATAATTTCAAATATACATTATTAACTTGTAATCTTTTGGAAAACGATAAGGCCTCTCATGTGTACATGTGGACTACCACATCCACATAGCGATGTGAAATATTTTTCATTTTGTTTTAACATAGATGGTAACGAGGATTGTTTTGATGATAATAATTGATTTCTATGATATAATAGTGGTTATTAAAAATTAAATTATTATTTATCATTTATTCATTTAATTATTGAAATATATTAAAATGGTTTCAGTGCATATGTACGGCTTATCGTCTCTAGAAATGGTGTAACTCTTTTTAATTATACCAAACATTTTTGGACTATTATAGATACTTATATAATGAATAAATATGATATTAATATAATGATTAACATTATTTAGAATACCAAACCATGATTTATGTACAAGTTCCAAAACTACCGAACTAAAAAATACATAAAAATGAAGCATTTATCAGCTGAAATTTTATTTTTAATAAATTTTTATTAATAAATAGGTCATAAAATGATATAAGTAAATCATATATGTTATGATTTATATTATTATGTTTATATAATTAATTTATAGAATATAAATATTTTTTAAACATGAGTTACAAACACGTATTAATGAAATAAAATATAAGGTAAGGGTTTATCATCTCACTTTTACTTTCATGAGACATATGCAGTATTCACCACATATTCATATTGGGTGGTATATGTATTTTCCCTTTTAAATATCATATCATGCATATATTTATCTTCATATTATTTAATGTTTCAAATTAATTTATTTATTTTATAGGATTTATGACTCAAAAGTTACCAAACAGGTATGTGTTTATTTTACAATCTCATCGTTATTTTCAATTGTTTATGTTTTAGAATCAATTTGGATAATTTTTTTTACATTAATATCATAAAACAAATGTTTTTATTCTCATCTATTTATTTTGTTTGTACTTGTTCTATTATCCTCTCTTTGGTACATATATTTATTTATTTTTTTATAAATAAAACATAACGTTATTTATCTCTTTAGTCAAAAAATCATTTTTCTTTCATATCCACGTCTTATAAAAGAATTCTAATATATTCAGAAAATATATAATGATTTATTAATGAAATTTTTACCCATTCATGATATTTTACAATTGTTTTTAAATTAATGTTCTTGTCATTTTATGATCAATGTAAATTTTAACATTTTCACAAGTGTGAAAATAATTTTTAACTTATACATCTTATGCATAATTACCCACCATCATGACCGGTTAGTTTTAATATTCCTATTTAGTTTTATATAGTTTTTAAAGAAACTTTTTCCTTAATATTCTAAAAATTATTGTCTTTAAATTTAATTTTTCAAATTGAAAAGAATATTTTCCTCAAGAATATTTGTAATGACATTTTAATTTTTTTTTCTATTTATCATTGACAACACCAGTTATTTAACATATGATCAAATAGAGATATTTTCTAATTAGATCATCCATATTATTTATATTAATAGTTTCTAATCATTTTGATTAAGGATTTTATAATTTGATACAATTCTAAATATTAATCCTTCTGTTCTATGATTATGTTTATTGATTGATAAATGTTTTAACATATTGTATGAAGAATCTTTAATAAAAAAATTTATGTTTATTATGTATTTTATTGGTTAAATTGTTAATATTTCTTACGATACTTTTTTATTAAAAGTGTTTACATTTATTATTTTTACCCAATTTATATGACTAATGAATTGGACTTTGTAAGTGATGGGAATGGCCCTCTATATACCATATATGAAACTATATGACCCATGAGAAAAAATTATCTTTTGTATTTAGATGATTCCTTACCCTTTTTTTGTAATATTTCAATGAATGGAGCCTTGATGATTTGGTTACATTGTCCATTATTATTCATTACCTCATTATGAGAATAATTTCTGACTTCTATGTGATTTTTCGATTCGTAATAATATCTATGGATAAGTTTCAAGATCATGTGATTTTTTATATTACATTATGTTATCATCATTTATTTCTACCATATTATTCTTCATGTTCAATTTAGTAGCTATTTTGAAAATGTTACAATAATTTACAATTCTATATTTATTGTGCCTTATTTATATAATATAACTTCCATTATACATATTCTTTTACTGATCACTATATCTCATGTTATTATAGTGTTTCTATTCCCCATGATTCTATGAAGTGTATTATGATTGATATGTAGAGACATGATAAAGTAAAATATGTTTTTCTCAAAGAAAGTAATATATTTCATTGTATGTTTTCAATTATAATGTGATTTTGAGATATGTCTGTAGTATACCAAAAATAAATTAATATATGGTCCATTAATATGTGATTACTTATATCTAGTGTTAATTTAATAATGTAAATACAACTCTGGGATACTAGTTCCAGGGTCTCTACAAAAAGGGTTTTTATAATATCATCCTAAAATCACCATCTTAATAACACATAAAATGAATTAACTTTGATTGTATTATTTGATCATAACAATATTATAGCATACATAACATTATAGGATGTTATAATAGATAAAAAATTACATTAAAAGACCAGAGCAATATTTCTTGAGAAAAATCACCTTTTCACATTAATATTACTTATTTAAAATCTAAAATTTTTCCCAAATATTAAGGAAAACATTTTATTTAATAATAATTTATAATTAATTTTTTGTAACCTTCAAATAATTGACAATTCATAATGGAATAAAATTTCATTAATACAAAGTGTATTTAAAAAATCCTTTCAGAGTTTCGGTTAAAAAATACAACGTATGTTATTTGAAAAATGAAAAGAACATTAATTTTAAACCATTTTATAAAAATATATAACATGGGTAAAAATTAATATAAAAATTTACTGTAGATAATAAAGAACATTCATGAAATCCTTTTAGAAAACATGAATATGAAATAAAATTATTTTCGACTGAAGAGAGAAATAAAGTTAGTTTTCCTAAAAAAATTATTCTACCCTCTTGAGTTATTAAATAGTGTAATATTAAATAATAAATTATAAAAAATTGAAGCAACCATATTTTAATAATATTTAACTTATTAATTTTATATGTGTCATAAAATTTCATCATTGTAAACATAATCATATAAAATCTCGATAAATAATGAGATTTTAACATAAATACATTACATTTAGTTTGACTTTCTTTTAAAGCTCTATGGCCTCCTGTATAATAAATATAATTATATTATAATTCTATATGAGAGTAATATAAATAATTATAATATCATATATCATCTACTTATAATATTTCGACACTCATTTATTAATAGATATTTTTTTAAATTATTCGTTTTGTAGTGATTACTATTTCATTTTTCATGAGAATTTTAGTTCAGTAGTTCTGGTCTTTATAAATTGATCATGGTTCCATGATATCCATAATTTTAATGATTATATACCTATTATATATATTAATTATATATATTTAGTCATCTATAAAAGATATATACAAAGATAAATGAATAAAACCATTCATGTAGGTGGTAAGACGTACGTATTCATTAACGCTATTTTCAGTTTTTAAAATACGAAACGAAAGAAATATTAAAAATTAATCACACTTAATGAATATTTGTTATATCATATATGTCTTAAATATTCATTAAATCCATCCTTATTACCATCCATGTAACTGATAAATAAAAAATGAATCACATCATTTCGTGGATGTGGTTGTCCACACTTACCCGTGAGGAACATTATCATTTTAAAGGGATGGGAAGGTAAAAATATATATATGATATTTTAATTATTGAAGAATTTTTATATTGTAAATATATTATTTAATAATTAATCCATCATAAAAACCAACCCTGATATATGGTGATAGAAAATGAATTATATCGCTGTCTAGAGGCAGTTGTACACACTTACAGATGATCAATATTTTTAATTCATATTTGGTGGAAAATTCATCAAAAATGGTGGCTAAATAATAACAATAACATTTTTGTAAATAAAGGAGATATAATTTTTGATTTTATAATTAATTATCTATATTTATTGTATTTGGGAGAGGAAATTAATTGAAAAAAGTCTAGTGGGTGATTACTTATTTTTTCTTATGCCTAAATTAAGGATCATTATAGTGCCATTTTAATAAGTAAAGAACATCTATCAAATGTCTAAGTATGTTTAGAAATAATTGGTCAGGGTTTTATTGAGATATGTATCTCAATTCAGAGTGAATAATATATGGAATTATTGTCCATTAAAAATATATGGAATGGAAAAAATTGGAATCAGAAAAATATTTAAATATAATTAATGTACTTATCAAGTATAATGCTTAAAAATAACCATTAATTCAATAAAAACATGTATATGGTATAAATATCATCATCCAATGAAATTTATATAAGTTTTTTTCTCATTTTAATCCTTATCTTTTGGTTTAACCCCTTCATTAACCAAGGTTAACCATAATTGTGGTAATGACTCTATTAATCATAAAGGGTTATAATTTTACTTATATGGTAAAAATTACTAATTAATGGAAAAGGAATTAATTTTATTTCCAATTATAATCATACTAATCTATTTTAAATATTTTTTATGATTTTTAAATAATTAGATATAATATTAATTTTCATAATATATCATCATTGTCATTTTTTACAATATTTATTTACTTTGACCTTAAAGTCATAATGATAATTATGTAATTAGAATATAAACCATTAACACATTCTTAATTTTTTATTTTTTTCTAAAAAAAATTAATCATACTAATTCAACAAAAACATATTACCTTTAATATTTCTAAATCCATTTATTTTATTTTTATAGTAATTGAATTAATATTATAATGAAATTGTATAATAATTTAATGTGATTATTTAATAAAATAAAATTATAACTTAAGTACCATGAAAAAATAAATTAATTCATATTTCATATAAATATTTATAACCGAACTTATCGTCTTTCTATCATTATAAAAAAATTGAGTTATAATTGTTAAAAAAGGGAAATTTTGTATTTATAATTTTCATTAAAAAATAGAGAAGTCATAATCATTGAAAATATTTTCCTTGAGAACATAGCTTTGAGAATTAGAAGATAATGGTTGAAATAAACACATAAAAAAATATTAAGAAATGTTTTATATAAATGTTAATTCTTAATTCATATGTTTTATCCATGTTTGACCAATTTTACCCTTAACAAGGTGACAAAAATTTACCCAAGTTACAATTCATAATAACAAAAAATAAATAAATAATTTGAAACTAAAAATTACAATTGTGGAACAATTTTTCAATATTAAATACCTTCATGTTGGAGAAAATAATTTTACAATAAGTCCCCAAAACAGAACAACACTATTTAAAAAAATATATATTTGAACAGAAAATGGGATTTATTATTATTCCATTCCTAGTAAACCCCATTAGATGAATATTAAATCATTTTATTGAATAAAATATCAATTTAATTATTTTAAAAATTCATAGAATGATATTAATATTATTTATTTTACTAAATACAAAATCGGAAAATAAAAACAATTTTTTTTGAAAAAAAAAATTTTCCTTGAAATACTTTTATTCTATTTTATATCCATTTTATAACTAATTATTTCATTTTATAAATATATAAAAATTATTTATTTATAATTTAGTTATACATATTCATATACAAATAATTAAATAAGTAGTTTATTAATACCACATTAAATAATTATATTTCAAAATTATATTATAGTTCCTCTAAACTCACTATTATATGTAAAGAAAAATATCAATCCAATATAATTTATTTTAAGTGATATATGTTATAAAATCATGATGTATTGAAAACCTATAGCATCATCTCAATCCCAGTCTCCATGTTTTTTACTCACATTCTGACTCATAATTGCCTTTCAAACACCTTCTCATTCAATGTGAGGTCGACTATATTATGACCAATACCTAATATATCAATCTAGAGTCTACCATCAACATATCACATTACATCACATATCGAACATGCCTTATCACCAAGGTGAGGTCAAATATTCCCTATGCCTCTCTCTTTCTCAGTATGAGGTTACCTATCACATCTACCTCTCCCTCACAGTCAAGAAATGGTCATGACCTTATCACTCATCTCTCTCAGGGTGGGTCTCACAAGCACCAGTTGACCAATATCCTCTCACATAGGGTGGTCTAGACTACTACCCTTTCACTCGAAAAAATTATACACCCCTATAACATTACCCTCAAACTAAGGATAGGTCCATATTCATACCTCCCTCTCAACTATCTTAGGTTGAGGTTCATGAACCACTCACACATGAAATCACATCAGACACACAACCCATATCATAAATTCATATATCACCAAAGGGGATAATAACATGGAACCTTGACCCTTTCCTCAAACACATCACATAGTCCATCCATAGTATGTAATTCCTCATGAAATTATATTCTCTCTAATTAGGGAGTCTACTTAGTTCCTTTAAACCTACATCATTTTCTATTTAATGTCACTAATCCATCTCTAACATGACACGATGTTCTCATACCCCATTCATACACCTACCCTAGATTGTAGGTCGTTGATATTCATCCTAATATAATTCATTCATTATATCTCTCACTCAGTTATACCACAAATAAATCTATAAATATCTCTCAAACCAGCAATCATTATAAGCATATCTCTTTCACACCATATCTATTCAAAAGTTCTCATCCATCTAGGACCACTCGTTGGGCCTCCAAACACCACTATGGGGTTATCACTGACCTGTTGTGAGACATAGGACTATATCACCCATCACCATTAGGTATAATAATTTCATTAATATAGATTTGATATATGAAATAAAGACTATTTACACTAATATCACCTAATATCCTAATACTACCTTAAGGTATCTCATCTACTCATCTAACACCCCATCTTCTTAAAAACATAGTCATCTAAAAATCCCAAAAACTCAATCTGATAAATAGAACATGTTTCAACTCTAGGTAGCTAATGGTAATAATATATCTTTCTCTTGGGATTTATTAGACCCTATCTGTTTACCTAGATCACTGAAATGTTCATAATGGAAACAAATAATGCATAAAAAGTCTTTGGAGTTTGAATTATAATGACAAACTACCTCTACATAGGAGTGACTATCTAAACCAATACCTTCATTCTCTCAACCAAGATCATCCATGCCTCATCCATGTTCGTACCAATATCCAATCTCTAATCTCATTCTAAACAGAAAAAATTGTTAATTAAAAATTAATAAGTAATTATTTTTCTATTCTTAAATGGTATATTCACTAAAAAACTCACTAAAAATTGTTGCATCCACAAAACCACACCCAATGGAATGTATTAAAAATTTTATGGACTTTTCTACCCACCAAACACTAAATCACCATGATCCTAATTAGCTTTTAGCATGATTCATTGGAATCTATTTCAAACCCTATCCAACATTTAAACCAAAATCAAGGGATAGTAATGTGGGACCAAAACAGATGAATGAAGTGGATAAAATTCCTATAATCACATCTGAATCAAAGTAAAAAAATTTCCCCCATCATGGTATATCGAAGGATGGTTATGTGGGGATGGTTTTCAAAGGTTGGTTCCCTATGCTCGACATTTTCTATAAACCATGATGTGGGTGAACCTAAATACATAGGTCAACCCCATATAGAAAAACCTCATAATAATTGAACATGATGTGACTAGGGTTTTCATATAGGGATACTCCCCATTTTATAAAATATTCATAAAATGATCTAGGATTTCACAAATGGCCTCATGTAGATAAGGATGGTCCACAATCCTTCCGTTTTGAAGACATGGCCTCTCAGGGTCATGGCATGATAACTCCAAGATAGGATGTCCCAACCCATGGCCAACACCGTCATAGCATGGCCCCTATGTGTTTCTATGTGAGATACATTATATTGTAAAAACTACCTTGGCCCTTATATTATGTTTTTCATCCCTCTAGACATTTTAACAAGGCTCCCACAGAGCAAGCTATCATAGTGTGCCTACGGGTTGAAACATGACATTCTCATATGGTAGAATTTCAGTATGGCCTTCAAGCCTAGCTCTTATTCACACATGAGAACTTGAAACAAAAATTTCGCCTCAAAAAACATCTACAAAATCTTCTTGGGTTGTTATTATTCGCATATTCCCTGGAATTACAATTTTTTAAAGGTTCCCTTATTAAGGATAACAAATTCAAACTTTTTTAGAACCCCATGACTATTGATGTCATAGGTTATTAGAATGTTGATAATGATGATTATTATGAGTATGATGACAGAAATAATAATAAAAATGAAAGAAATTTATGATAACTAAAAATGGTTTGAGGATATGAATATATAGGAAAAAACACTGAATAAATACATACAAATATGTGATTTAGAATGCTAAAATTCATGACCTCCCTAAGACTGTTAGATTAATTAGAAAAGATATATACCATGTGAAACAATAATAATAACAAAGGTGATAATGGTAATTAAAATGATGGTGGTTTTGGTGAGGATGGTGATGTAATTCGGGATGATAATGATTATAATGGTGATGATGATAATGTTATGGATAATAGTGATGATTCTTATGATTGTGATGGTGATAGTTATGGTAATGGTTATACTAATTGTCATGGTGGCGGTGGTGGAACAACAGTTGAGGTGGTGCAGGTGATTATAATTATATAGATTTTTCTTATATTGATATTAATTTCCACTATTACTTGAGTAAATCCACATAAATCCACACACACACACATGGTAAAAAACATAACTAATAAAGAACACACCTCAACTATATTAGACTTATATATTTTTTATAACATAGTTATAAATGTTTTAGTTGCCTACTAGACACCTTATTTTTTATGTTTCACCTTATAGTCCCAATGATTTAGAGGTATATAGTCAATTTTCCATATGTTTACTTAATTACTTTTGATAGTCTATAGAACATTTATATGTTCCACTTATTAATTTTAGTATGTAAAGTATCCATAATCCTATTATATGAACATTTAATGTGTGTGGTGGTTGATGCCTTCCTTTATATCATAACCATGTTATTAGGAATTATGAACTTATAATTGGGGATTAAACCAACACATACATATGAAAAACTCATGACACATTCCATTCCCAACTTAACCTTCTCCAAACATCGATAATTACATACACCATTACTCCAATAATGCCATAAACAATGCACATTCATTTACCAAACATGTATCCATGTCACTAACTCCTATAATGGATCCTTTAGAGATGAATATATTTCAATTCCCACCCTCACCAAAAACCTTCCCAAATATTCCAATAACTATATCACTTGAATAAATCCAACCCACCAGAATCATATTCCCCAACCAATGCCTCTCCTATAATAGGGTCTTATCAGATCCCATTTCATCGAACATCCCTCCCTTGATGGACTAAACACAGAATCCATTTATAACACCAAATAAAAAATAGATAACTTATCCCATATCAATTAATTTCTTAAGGAATAAAATTCTGAAGTAGGATTCATAATTTTATATAATGGGTAAAACCCTTACCTATAGCTTCTGAACAAGATCACAATATCAAATAGGAAATATTCTCAGCCACATAGTAAGAATAATAAAAAATATATTTATATTATTAGTATTATCACTATTATTATATTTAAGACAATAATAATAATCCAAAAATGGGAGTTTAAGTCACTTTAATGGAATATAAACCTAAAAAAATTAAATAAAAAAATGATATATAAGATTTTTATGAAAATTCCTTCAGAAATGTATGATAAATATGAATAGATTTCCTAAATCCAAATATTTTGAATTGTTAATGGATTATACCAAAACATTACCCTCCCTATATATTTGAGTAACTAAAAATTTAACAGTAGAGATAAAACCCCAAGTTTATATACATTTAAGTATAAACATAATTGAAAATGCTTAAACATTAATTTTAATTGTATATAACAGAGTACTAGGGTGACATGATATCCAATTTTTTCAACATATATATATATATATATATAATAAAATCTTATTATAGTGATAAAAACTCACATATCTAATTAATTACACATTCTTCCATATATAGTTCCTAAAATAATCTGATGAACATGGAATCTGAATCGTGAAAGAGACCACAAATTCTCGAGCCACATGGATTACCACAAGATTCCCTATTTTCATTTAGTATGATCTAGTTAAAGGTAGGTGAATTCAACAAAACCTATGTTCATCTCCTACATTGTTCAAAATTTAACACAATACATAATATTTTCAAGATAAATATATCATGCAATGGTTTCTCATCAATATCAATATATACTTGATTATCTTCTTTATAAAAAAACTAAAATTTGTTAGAGAGATACTTTAATAGTAACTAATGAATTTATATATTTCATTGAGTTTTGATTCCACCAAATAAACAAACTCATATTAGTAAATTAAATAATAAATATATAAAATATTTGAAAAAATATAGGTTTTTTATACATTTTAATTTGTTATCTATAAGATTAGATATAGGTGAAAATGTCAACACAATGACATTAATGTTAAATATCCATAAGCCTTTTGTAAATATATAGTATAATAAATATAATGAATGTTATTATCCATATATATGAATGAAATATTTATATAATCTATAATAAACAACATTCAATTTGTATTAATATAAGTTGATATATTGAAATGTGAAATTTTCCTGATAATTAATTTCAAACAAATCATGATATATAGTTTGTGAAATAAATTTTTTTGGCTTGTAGACTTAATTTACATTTGATTAAAATTTTTATAGAATACTTTACATGTAAGGTTCAAATAAATAAAGGATTACTTAAAAAATATTAGATGATTTAAATTCTTAATTTTTAATGATATAATTATTTATAGGATGCTAATTAGAATAAATATCTATATGAATATCTTCAATAGAAATTCATGGATAATATATTTGATAACAATCTTTCACTATTTGAAGAAGTGTAACTCCATTTAATTTTTTTCACAAAATCTATCTTCACATTTTCATGACACCAACCACTAGAAAAAAATCATAATGGAAGATAAATAATTTTTGAGCACGAAAAATTTATGAATCAATGTAATGAAGGAGAAAAAAATGGATTTTTTGAATGAATATTGCATTTAATAACAGACTATAGTCTTATATATCCATCAGGATCCATCAAATAAAATCTACATGTAGTTATTTATTATAAATCCATTGGTTATTACTACGGATACCACCAAAGTTAATAGGTTGAAAAAAAATAATTATAATGGGTTATAACAGGTTTCTATTCAAAGATGATACATGAATATATAATAAAATTTTAAAACATGTTACATTTATTGATGAGGGTAAATGGCACCATATAAACTATAAATGAGTATAACAATTTTGAGGTAAATAGATCATTCAAAATTAATATAAAATATTTCTTATTATATTATTTCTGTAGAGACCCAAAACTTAACATACATGGACATTACATTACTTTTTCGGAATACTTAATACATAACAAAAACGGACACACAAGGACCGTAATAGTTTAGTGTCTTTGGAAACTCGGAACGTAATCTTCTAATTGTGGTGAAAGATCTTCAACATCTCCCATAAATATTTTCCTTTTTTTCTACCTAAAACCTTTCTTTATATCCTGGGGAAAAGAAAACATAAAAGGGGTGAGCTCAAATGCTCAGTAAGGGTAAGAATGGATAAAATAAAACATACCATATACATTTGAACTTTAAAACATAAACATAATGTTTAAACATCAAAATCTTGAGCAACAACATAAAACATGGAAGTAAATAAGGCATAGATCATAATGGAACATAAACCATGATAAAATAGCATGGGAATAAAACATTTAATTTTGGAATCCATTAAGCACATGTAATTATTTCCATTGTAGCCAAGGCATTGCTGCCAAGACCATCTTAGTGGACAAATTCCCTTTCTGAATCGTGTTCACTCCTCGTTTCAGTCCTATTTTACTGAACCAGTTTAACCTACCGTTCCATCCATTTCTATCTCATGAGATATAAAATCTTTACCCAATGAATTGGAGGGAGATATAGGTCCCACCCATATCATAGTGAAATCATTCTTACTTTTGCCACAAAATAAACTTTAATCATTCATCATAACCCAAAGAATAAAATGGGTTTCATAAACATCATCCCATCATCTCAAAATCCATATACAACAAATGGACATTTCATAATAAGAAATGTGAAACCATTTAAATCATAGAGACATTAAACTGGAAACATACACATATGAAAGTAATATCATGTTAGATAGAAAATGGTTTTGATAAAACATGAAATGAATTCTTGAATAAAATATCCTTTTTTTTTCAAAATCATTTTCTTTTCACGAAATGTCATGAAATTTTAAAAGAAGAGGATTTTCATGAAAATAGTCATTAAATCTTTTGGAGGATGCTTCATGAATATATGGCTTTATGAAACCGTAAAAATCCGTTCGTTCCGTATAAGTTAAAAAAAAAATTCTTCTCGTACTTTTGCTGGAAAAGTCAAAAAAGTACCTCGTAACGTAAAAAAAAGAAAGATTCCTTACATACCATGTAGTAAAAGTAAAAATTGGGTAAAAAGGACTTTAAACATTCATGAAATCATTTTTATAAAATTTGGACATGGATGATAAATATAACCCCAATAAATACTTACGAATAAGAAATCTCGGATAAAAATGAGATTTGCAAAATTATCCCTTACCTTATGTCTGATATGCTTCGTATATATCCGAACCTCCTGTATAATGATTTAAATAACATCATTGACTTATTAAAGAATCATATTCATTGTTATGATATCATATATGGTTTTCTTATGACTTTTATATTACCCGTTCTTTTGTAAATTCCATGTTAAAGAGTGTTTTGGGTAAAATCGTTTCATTTGTCGTCCGTGTTTTGACTTGTAATTATTCATATGATTACTTAGATCACGATTACATAATTCCAGAATATAAAAAATGACTTATATATAATATATATTTAGAATATACAGATATATAAAAGATCGATAAATGGAAATAAATAAACCGTTCATGGATACGGTAGGTCATACGCACTCATGAACGCTGTTTTCGTTTCCTTATTGAGTTGAATGGAATTAAGTAGATGAAATACATATATACATAAATCCAGTAACTTTATAATTTCATATATTTCATTATTATTGCTTATATATACATTATAATCATTCTTAAATGGTTAACATGGAGAATGAATCTCATCGCGTCGTGGAGACGGTAGTCCGTACCTACGCACGAGCGATGATATCATTTCCAAAATTATTTAATTGAATTGGAGTGGATGATACAAAATATCAGAATCAGTATGATGTTATAATAACTATGTATATATATTCTTTATACCATTATACCCATCCATTTAAGGTGTTGGTGGAAAAACAGATTACACCACGGCGTGGAGACGGTATTCCCTACGTACGCACGCGCGGGGATTTTGTTTTCCGTAGGATGGATAGAAGGAGAAATGGGGTTGTTTCACATTTATAATAACAAATCAGTATATTACTGATACTTATGTTATTACTTTATAATGAAACAACTAAAGAAGAAGAATTTGAAGAAGAATAAAGTTTTAATGAATCGGGAGAAGAAATTACCTCTTCTTCGATACGCCTCTTTGAAACCTCCTCTTAGGGCACTAAGATTGGTCTTAAAAGTAGACCAGAACCTCTAGGATGTTTCTGGGGAAGGGGAGAAGATAATTTTGAAGGGTTTGTTCAAGCATGAAGGCTCAAATTGGTGTGAGGATGAGAGGGAGGAGGTTCCCTTTTATAAGGGAGGAGAGGGGCACCTTTGGGATTCTTAAAAATATTAGTTTATAATAAATCCAACCCCACTTAAAAACCTCCAAAAATGACTCATATTCGAATATTATATGATATAGGTTTGTAATCTCATCAACCAAGAAAATTTAGACATGTTTGGATCTTATTTTAAACCTTATCATTTTAATTTATCCTTATTTAATCTATTTAAGTTTATTTGTGGTAATAAAATTCTAAAGTTTAAATTATAAAAAATAATTACTTATTTTTTGTGAATTTTCCATAATTGTTTACTTTATAACATTATCGACCATATAAATTTAAATTTATAATTTTTAAATATTTTTGTGATTTTTAAACAATTTTATAATATGTTATTTTTATAAAATAACAATAGTGTCAATTTTGTCACTATTCATTTATTTGAATTTAAATAAAATATATATAGAATATATGTTCGAACTAAAAGCTTTAATAGATTCATAAAAGGTCATATGTATCCATAAAATTAGTGGATCACATTAAATAGTACATATAATATTTATTTTATTATTTTTAAAACCATTTATTTGGTTTATCTCTTAATAAAATAATTACTACAACATTTTTGTATAATTATTTAATATACTGATTTTTTACATAAAAATTCAAAATAAAATCATGTGATAAATATAAATCTATTACCTTTCATAGTAATACTTTTACTCGAATTTATCATCTTAAAATCACAATATTTAAATTGTTATATTTGTTAAATTATGAAGGTGACAACTTTGGCATCATTTAAAATAAAATAATATAAGTGTCATAATCACTTTAATAAGTATCCAAACGGTTATATATTAGGTCATTGGATGGTGAAGGTGTATATATACACTACCAATAAGTTTTATTCTGGTTTGTGGGCCTTTTAATGGATATTATTATTTCAATAAAAACTATATTACTTATTTTCCACTTAATAAATAATTTATGTATCATTAATGTATCACCATTAATGAAAATTATTTAATCCCTAAAAATTTTAAATAAAATATCATGATGTAGATAATTGTATTATATTTCTGTAGACTATTCACGTTCGAAGTTTTATGATGCTTATCACTAAATTAAAATTATTATACTTATAAGATTTAAGAGAGTGACATGTTGTCACTTTCTTTGGTTTTAATAATAATTAAATTATTTTCATGGTCAGAAGTCAATAAAATGAATATAATCCTACCCTTAGTTGATATGGGTTTATTTATATCCATACTATAGAATTTTGGCATGTGTTAGGGTAATTTTATAATATTATATTTACCCTTAATTACCCGATTTATCTTTAACTATGGTAAATAAAATTTACCGTAGTTACTATTCATAATTCCCAAAAATAAAAAGTAGCCTATTAACATAATTTAGACCAACTGATTCCAAATATGGAATCTAGTTTTTCAAATTCAATACACAGAAGTTGCAGAAATTAAATTAAAATTAATCTCATTGTCGAATGAAAACGAGTTTTTGTTTAAAACATCGCAAAAGATTGAATTGATTTAACCTACGAATTCAATGTAAAATCAATGGAAATGACATAAATTATATTAAATGGTAAAAATATATTCTATTTATAATTTAAAAACATTCAATATTATAATTTTACTATATAAATTATTACGATGAAAAAAGTTGTTTTTCATTAAAATATAGCGTGTTTTTACTATTCATCAAAATATGAAAGTTACCAGAATAATACGAAAAATTTATCCAAAGTAAATTTTTGTTTCTTGATTCCAAAGATGATTTTTATTTTGTAAAATTGAACTTATAAACATGTCAAAAACTATATTTAATGTGGGTGCTCCATCAAAAGGCGACAAAACTACATTTTTTGAAAAATACTTATTTTACCCGAAAAATTTATTTTGTTCTTATACCATGATCTAGAAAATGTGTAAGATGAATAATAATGTTATAAAATTCCAAATTTAGTTAATACTATTCATAACGGCTAGTTCATAATAATATTATAATAATATATCGTTGTTTAGTAAAATCCAGTATTGCGTACAACAGACGCTATCGAGGAAGGGCGTGGTTGCGTGTAATGCAAGCCAAGTCATGGTTGCGTGTTGTGAAAGAATCCTTCACTGTTTCATATAACAGAATCCAACCATATTTCATTTATACATTGAATATATATATATATATATACTCAATGTTGTGTAGAATAACTATTATCAAAATTTTGTGTAACACGATCCAAGAATAGTGTTGCGTATACTGCAAGCTAATACGGTGTTGTGTATAGCGCAAGGTAATCTTGGTGTAGCATACAACACAAGAAATTAATGAAATTAAAGGAATATTTTTCATAAACTCTTGGGGAGTTACATTCTACCACCCTTAAAATGAATTTCTCCCTCAAAATTCGTCAGGGTTATAAATGGATTACTACTCGAAAGATTGTTTAATAGAAACCCACATTGTAAAAAGGAATACCAAAACACGGATTTAAAAACTAAAGTATGAAATGTAACGGTTACCAAAATTAACTCATCATTGGGTTTCCACGTAGGAGAACATAGGTGAAAATATGGATATGGAAGAAAAATCTAACCATCAAGTTCTGATGGAGTGTGGTAGAGAACATGGCTATGAAAAAGCCAATAATCACAAAGCTATTGATTTCTTATGATCTAAGGTACCATATGATTCATCGGATATCAGGGAAATAGGACAAAATTTTTGGTTTTCAAGATCATTTCCCTATAGTTGACGAATTAAAAGAAATACTTGCATGATTTTGGTACAATCTCACTGTTGTCCGTGAATTGAACAATTTCCACTTCATCCCTTAAAGAAATGAAGTTGAATTTGTTATTCGTGATGTGTTAGCAGATCATGTGATAGAATGATGGGTCATTCCATATCTTTCAAACAAAAGTTTAGTAAAAGTTATAAGTCCGTCTTATGGTTAGATTAATCGTATATGGTTCCAAAAATGAACATATACTTCATATATCATACATCTTAATAAAATAAAACTAGTTTTTACTAACCAGGGACTTCCTGTAGGCCAGTGGTAGGTGATAAAGACCAGTCGCTCTTCGGTTGTGGGTTCGATTCCCACAACTCTATCCGACGTGATGGGTTGTCGCCCGTCCTGCAGGTTGTCCTTTTTCTAAAACTACATTACTATATCATCCCATAAATAATATCGAAAATGGTTCTATCCTTAAACAACACTAAATTATGTCTAACATAATCCATTCCAATATTTAGGCTTATCCATAATATTGCAGTCCATTTTCACATTATAGTGAAAACGATTATCAAAGATTACATATAAGAAACATGTTAATACCATCGTTGATCCCCATATATCATAACATATGTCTTGCTGGTCATATTACAAATGTTCAAAGGCCTTAATCATGTATTCTCTTGAAAAATGAATACACATTGAACCTTAGTGAAAACTTGAATGCAGTTAAATGTTAACACTTTCCACATACCAAAATCCTCAAAATCATATATACTCAAACCATGATATCACTTAGTCCTTATATCAATCATGAGCTCATGAATACAATCAAACATCTCATTATCTTCTTATTCCTTCATTATGCGCATATCATCTACTTTACAATAATATCTGAATAACATTCCATGGTTACTGGTACCATTCAACATATACATTCAAATACTTTTAGAAAAAACAATAGTGTAAAAATCCTTAGATGATTCTTTATTCCATAGCACCATTAACTATACAACATAACTCTTGATAAAAATACAATCATTCCTTTACCTTCTAAAACAATTGACTAATCTTCAACACTTCTTTCAAGTCATATATCATTTGTAGTCTCCTCATCATCATCCACATAAATACTACCCATATGACCATGCTGATTCACTTCATGAGATTTTCCATTAGGGAATTGGTTTTCATAATGCCCGTACATTCCACATTTAAAACATCTAATCATTGTTGATGTCGTAGCAATACCATTATCCTTGTCCTAGGTGTTAACTGAACCTTTTCCTTTGCACTTACTGGCTTTGAGTCCTTCTTTTCCACACCCAAAGCATCTTCCAGTTCCTTTGAAACAATCTCCCTGATGCCTCTTCCCACATGATTTACATGAGGGAAATTGAACTTTCTTTCCTCTATGATCATCATAAAACTCTATATTTCTCTTATTATTTGTGTGAGGAAACTTACCAAAGTTGAGACTATTGATCATATTACGAGATTGCTGATTAGGCATAATAACGATGTTTGAACTTCCAGATCCTGTTTCATTTGGCTTCTTATGAAGAAAATCATTCCATTGTCCGTTATATCCTCCATTATCATGAATCTTCCTGTTTACAGCCATTTTCTAAAACCCAAAAAGAATAATGTGAGAGGCAAAAATCATGCTAGGGAAAACAACATAGTAAAGGGGGGGCACCCTCAATATCTAACATCTTAGGTTAAATTCTAAGATCGTTACCGTACTTCTAGAACTATATCCTATACGTATTCTTATCCTTAGGTACATCCATAGACATACATTAGAAATATCTCTAGGGATCTCACTAACGTTTTCGCGTCCTAGTTTCCAATGTTTGACTAAACCGTTCCTCTGATACCAACTATAGAGACCCTAAGCTTGACGTACATGGAAATTACATTACTTGTGCGGAATACTTAATACATAACAAAAATAGACACACAGGAACCGTAATAGTTTAGTGTCTTTGGAATCTTGGAACGTAATCTTCTAATCGTGGTGAAAGATCTTCACCATCTCCCATAAAGATATTCCACATTTTGTTTCCGATCCTAAAACATTTCTTTTGATCCTAGGGGAAAATAAAACATTAAAAGGGTGAGCTCAAATTCTCAGTAAGGGTAAGCATGGATAAAATAAAACATAACAGAAACATTAGAACTTAAAAACATGAACATAATGTTTAAACATTAAAATCTTGAGCAACGACATAAAACATGGAAGTACACAAGGCATAGATAATAATGGAACATAAACCATGATAAAATAGCATGGGAATAAAACATGTAATTGTGGAATCCATTAATCACATGTAATGATTCCCATAGTAGCCAAGGCATTGCTTCCAAGACCATCTCAGTGGACAAAGTCCCATTCTGAATCGAGTTCACTCCTCGTTTCAGTCCTGTAACACTGAACCGGATTAACTTACCGTTCCAGACATATCTATCTCATGAGATATAAAATCATTACCCAATGCATTGGAGGGAGATATAGGTCCCACCCATCTCATAATGAAATCATTCTTACATGTGCCACAAAATAAACATAAATCCTTTATAATAACCCAATAAATCAAATGGGTTTCATAAACATCATCACATTATCACATAATCCATATAAAAGAAATGGATATCATTTTAATAATAAGAAAAGAGAAACCATGTAAATCATAGAGTCATTATACTGGAAACATACACATATGAAAATAATGTCATCTTAGATAGAAAATGGTTTTGATAAAACACTTGAAATGAATTCTTGAGTAAAATATCATTTTTTCTTCAAAATCATTTTCTTTTCACAAAATGTCCTGCAATTTTAAAAGAAGAGGATTTTGTTCAAAATAGTTATTAACTATTTTGGAGGGATCTTCATGAAAATATGGCTTTATAAAACCGTAAAATTCTGTTCATTCCGTATAAGTTAAAAAAAACATTCTTCTCGTACTTTTGCCGGAAAAGTCGAAAAAGTACCTTGTAACGTAAACAAAAGAAAGATTCCTTACATACCATGTAGTAAATGTCAAAAATGGGTAAAAAGGACATTAAACATTCATGATAACATTTTTATAAAATTTGGACAAGGATGATAAATATAACCCCAGTAAATACTTACAAATAAGCAATCTCGGATAAAAATGAGATTTGCAAAATTATCCCTTACCGTATGACTGATATGATTCCTATGTATCCGAACCTCCTGTATAATGATTTAGATAATGTCATTGACTTATTAAAAAATCATATTCATTGTTATGATATCATATATGGTTCTATTATGACTTTTATATTACCCGTTCTTTTGTAAATTCCATGTTAAAGAGTGTTTTGTGTAAAATCGTTTCATTTGTCGTCCGTTTTTTGACTTGTAATTATTCATATGATTAATTAGATCATGATTACATAATTCCAGAATATAAAACATGATTCATATATAATATATATTCCTAATATACATATATATAATAGATCTATAAATGGAAATAAATACACCGTTCATGGAGACGGTAGGCCATACGTACGCATGAACGCTGTTTTCGTTTCCTTATTGAGTTGAATGGAATTAAGTAGATGACATACATATATACATAAATCCAGTAGCTTTATAATCTCATATATTTCATTATTATTTCTTATATATACTTTATAATCATTCTTAAATGGTGAACATGGAGAATGAATCTCATCGCGTCGTGGAGACGGTAGTCCGTACGTACGCACGAGCGATGATATCGTTTCCATAATTATTGAATTGAATTGGAGTGGATGATACTATATATCAGAATCAGTATGATGTTATAATAACTATGTATAGTTATTCTTTACACCATCATACCCATCCATGTAAGGTGTTGGTGGAAAAACAGATTACACCACGGCTTGGAGACGGTATTCCGTACGTACGCACACGCAGTGATTTTGTTTTCCGTAGGATGGATAGAAGGTGAAATTGGGTTGTTTCATATTTATAATAACACATCAGTATATTAGTGATACTGATGTTATTACTTTATAATTAAACAAATAAATAATATTAATTTTAAGAAGAAATAAGCTTGAAAGAATCGGGAAAAGAAATTACCTCTTCTTCGATACGCCTCTTTGAAACCTCCTCTTAGGGCACTGAAATTGGTCTTTAAAGTAGAAAAGAACCTCTAAGATGTTTCTAGGGAAGGGGAAAAGATAATTTGTCAGGGTTTGGCCGATATTGAAGTCTCAAATTGGTGTTAGGAGAAGAGGGAGGAGGTGACCTTTTATAAGGGAGGAGATGGGCACATTTGGAATTCTTAAAAATATTAATTTATAATAAATCTAACCCCACTTAAAAACCTCCAAAAATGACTAATATTATAAGATTATATGAGATATGGTTTTATTCTCATCAAAAAATCACATTTATACATGATTGGATCTTATTTTAAACCTTATCATTTTTATTTATCCTTATTTAATCTATTTAAGTTTATTTGTGGTAATAAAATTCTAAATTTTAAATTATAACAAATAATTACTTATTTGTTGTGAATTTCCCATAATTGATTACATTATAAAATTATAGTCCATATAAATTTAAATTTTTAATTTTTAAATATTTTTGTGATTTTTAAACAATTTTATAATATGTTATTTTTATAAAATAACAATAGTGTCAATTTGGACACTATTCATTTATTTGAATTTAAATAAAATATATACCGAAGATATGTTCTAACTAAAAGATTTAATAGATTCATAAAAAGTCATATGTATCTATAAAATTAGTGGATCACATTAAATAGTTCATATAATATTTAATTTTTTATTTTTAAAACCATTTATTTTGTTTATCTCTTAATAAAAGTATAACTACAACATTTTTGTATAATTATTTAATGTACTGATTTGTAGAAAAAAAAATTTAAAATAAAATCTTATGATAAATATAAATATATTAACTTTCACATTAATACTTTTACTCGAATTTATAATCTTAAAATCACAATATTTAAATTGTTATATTTATTAAATTATGAAGGTGACAACTTTGGCATCATTTAAAATAAAATAATATAAGTGTCATAATCACTTTTATAAGGATCCAAACAGTTATATATTAGGTAATTGGATGCTGAAGGTGTATATATACACTATAAATAAGTTTTTTTCAGGTTTTTTGGACTTTTAATGGGTGTTAGTATTTCAATAAAAACTATATTACTTATTTTCCACTTAATAAATAATTTATGTATCCTTAATGTATCACCATTAATGACAATTATTTAATCCATAAAAATTCTAAATAAATTATCATGATGTAGATAATTTTATTATAGTTCTGGAGAATAATCATTTTCGAAGTTTTATGATGCTTATCACTAAATAAAAATTATTATACTTATCAGATTTAAGAGAGTGACATGTTGTCACTTTCTTTGGTTTTAATAATAATTAAATTATTTTCATTGTCAAAAGTCCATAAAATGAAAATAATCCGACTCTTAGTTGATATGGTTTTACTTTTATCAATCCAATAGAATTTTGGCATGTGTTAGGGTAATTTTATAATATTATATTTACCCTTAATTACTGAATTTACTTTTCACTATGGTAAATAAAATTTACTGTAGTTACTATTCATACTTCCCAAAAATAAAAAGTAGCCTTTTAACATAATTTGGACCCTCTGATTCCAAATATGGAATCCATTTTTTCATATTCAATACACATAAGTTTCAGAAATTAAATTAAAATTAATCCCCTTGTCGAATGAAAATGAGTTTTTGTTTAAAACGTTGCAAAAGATTGAATTGATTTAACCTAAGAATTCAATGTAAAATCAATACTAATCACATAAATTATATTAAATGGTAAAAATATATTCTATTTATACTTTAAAACCATTCAATATTATAATTTAACCATATAAATTATTACGATGACAAAATTTGTTTTTCATTAAAATATTGCGTGTTTTTACTATTAATCAAAATATGAAAGTTATCAGAATAATACGAAAAATTTATCCAAAGTAATTTTTTATTTCATGATTCAAAAAAAGAATTTTATTTTGTCAAATTGAACTTATAAACATGTCAAAAACTATATTTAAAGTGGGTGCTCCATCAAAAGGCGGCACAATTTCATTTTTTGAAAAATACTTATTTTACCCGGAAAATTTATTTTGTTCTTATACCATGTTATAGAAAATGTGTAAGATGAATAATAATGTTATAAAATTAAAAATTTAGTTAATAATATTCATAACGCCTAGTTCATAATAATATTATCATAATATATCATTTTTTAGTAAAACCAGGTAATGCGTACAACACACGCTATCGAGGAAGGTCGTGATTGCGTGTAATGCAAGCCAAGCCAGGGTTGCGTGTTGTGAAAGAATCCTTCGTTGTTTCGTATAACAGAATCCAACCATATTTCATTTATACATTGAATATATATATATATATATATATATATACTCAATGTTGTGTAGAATAACTATTATCAAAATTGTGTGTAACACGATCCAATAATAGTGTTGCGTATACTGCAAGCTAATACCGTGTTGCGTATAGCGCAAGGAAATCCTTGTGTAGCATACAACACAAGACATTAATGAAATTAATAGAATATTTTTCATAAAATCTCGGGGTGTTACAATTTCCTTTCAAAGTATTATTTTCATTTAAAACATAACTAAAAATCATGTCAATGTATAATGTTTTTGGATTACCCTAAAATATAGGTACATCTAAATATATTAATGGAATATACACCTCTAAATAATAAGGATAAAAGTGGTACTTATTTTCTATATTATCTAAAATCCTTAGGTAAATTAAAATATATTTCCTCTTATTGATCACCATTAAAAATTCCACATCGTAGTAATGAAAATGATATTTATTTCAACAAAAATATTCTTAGTTCTATAGATAAAAATTATAAGTTAATTTATATAGAATAGGTTTGAATAGTATTTCAAACCCCTATCTTCTTATACAAATAGACGAACACCATGATCCCACATTTTTGAAAATAATCTACTAAGGTATTCCTTAAAATTACTAAAAATGGGAGAGAGAAGTCCACCCTACATGAGAACATAATACAATGAGAAATAACCTTTATACTTTCCCTGAATTGATTGGTTTTAAGGGATTACCAGATGATCTTTGTATATAAAAACAAACCCATTAATAGGTCATTATATATTCAAATAGAAATATTTTAAACATATTTATATATTTCATGTGAATTCTTTTCCATATTCATTCGTTGATGGAATATGGTTGATGAATATTATTTAATCATATCTATTATTCCTACATTATCCTAAGGTGATACAATAGTATTTATAATTTAGATCAAATCTGGATGATTATCATTCATATAGAAGGGTGATAATGCATAAAATATTAGTGAATAAAAATTTTATCGTAAAGAATAAATCTTTTAATTCACTTATATGGAATGATAGTAACCAACATAATAAATCTATTTCTTTTATATAACCATCTCGATATTATTAATTTAACTAGGAGTGTCAATTATATAGGCTATATTGAGATCTATCTCATGTAACTGAATACATCCATTTAGAGTTTCATTAATTGAACTCATTCATTAAACATTCCAATCCTTGATAAATTATATAAAAATTATTTATAACTAAATTAATATGTGGGATATTTTTTTCATTCATGTGGTATCCATGATGTATATTTTATCGTACCATATTATAAACCTTGATAGATGCATACTATACAACATAATAATATATATATACTATATTAATTTATATTCATGTAATGACTATCATAGTTAGTGATATGGGTATATCATAGGCTATGATGTACACATTTCAAGATAACATCTAAAAACCTCCCCTAATAACATAAAATTACATTATATTTTTAATGAAATCCTCCATACACTTGTGAATCTTTTAACAAAATTTTGGATAAAATCTATATAACTCTCTTCAATTTGGAAGAAATTCACGTTCCAAAACATAATCTTTATCCATATACATAACTGTGTGACCCTATAGGACATAAAAACATTGAAAAAAATAAGAAATCCCCATTTATTAAATATTTTAAAATATTATCCTTTGAAAAATTTAAAATTCTACTCATGATAATAAGGGGTATAATGTGATCCTCTATAGACATACTCCTATCTTTTATGAGTATTTCTAACACAGGGTGTATACTATATGTTATATGTACACATTTATAATCCCATTTCCAAAAACATTAAATGAACACTAGAGATGGAGATATGTTAATTTAGTATTTTTCTTCCCATTTTTTTTATTATAAGAAAAAAATAACCTAATCTATGAATACTTCACATGTTATTCATCTAGTGGATGAGTACATCATATACCCCTCTTAAAAGTAGCTAAAAATATCTCATCTGAATCAAATAATAATTTCCATCTATTTTATTTGTCTAATTTTATCATGGGATGTATTACATTACTTTTAATATGTGAGGATAAGTCATATCTCAATCATTCTGTAACCAATGACATGATTATCAATATACTGAACCTACCCCTAATCATCTAAGTCACAGTGACTTATATAATAATGGTATCAATGTATGTAGGTTATCCTGATATGAATGTCACCAAAAACATATATGATGGATTTATTATAAGCATACAATTCTATGTATATTGGTGAATATTATAAATATCATGTGATAAATTTGGTGGGTTAGTCCAAATAATTAGTCTCTAATTATAATCTCATGAGGCCACTACTCCTGTTAATCTTGAAATATCATGAAAACCCATACTAATTCATTATTACTTTGAATTTTTATAACTAAAAATTCATATTTTAATGGGATATTAACAATACACCATTCATGAAAAATAAACTATTAAACACATGAATGCATAGTAATGGGAGATTTACTTTTATTATTGTTACATGATAAATTTTGAAACCACTAAATTAATCTCTTAATTAGCATATACAAAAAAATCTACATGAATATCATCATACTACAACACTAATGGTTTTTTTGGATCAATTATATTTTCATATGTATCCAACCAATATATCCTATCATCACCCCTCCTAATGATCTCTTGTATAAAATGGTATTTATGAATGATTTTTTTGGGAATTTCATTGAGACGTAGGTTTCATTTACCTAAAGATAGCTCTATTTGATTCACATTAAATCATAGTAACTTCCGTTATTTTATAAAACAAATACACTTTATAAATAAATTTTTTAATCACAAAATTTTCCTTTATAGAATCTGAGGCAGTGATGTAATCTTCCACAATTGTTTATTCCACTATACTGGATTATTTGGAACTTAAACAACTGACAGCTCCACCATTAAGAATTAACATGCAACTTCTTAAAAATTTCAAATCTTCTCTATAAAATTGGAATGTAACATACATGTATCCCATTACATAGATATCATTACTACCTTTAAACACCATGAATAGATCCCTAGTCCTTCTTATGTACATAAGGATGTTATTCATAGAAATCGTGTTACTCTCACTGGGATTGAAAGGGTATTTAAAGTAATTATAAGAGTAGGTATGGCGCCAATTCTTGTACACAACATGACATACATGATATGACCTATTGTAAAGGCACAAGGAATTATATATATCTTTTCTAACTTCATATAAGAATCCTGAATCTTCTTAATAATAAAGTCATATGACACCTATAAAGAGCCATTTTGATATCATCATGTGAGACTTATTTATCACTTTACTAATGAATGTATATTAATAGATTTAATAAATACTTTTATATATACCTCTGTGGATGTTCATACTTCATAACTATGTTTCTTCCCCCTTTTAATTCATAGAGAACCATTAAACCAACCACATTTTTATATAGTGATGTTTCTAGATTTTATTTTTGATAAGAAGTATATCAATGTCATTCAATATCAGAAAAAAAACTACTCTCCCACTAATAATTTTATACAATATAATCATACAATTTTTTTATTAAATAAATATCATTGATTGCATCATTCAACAAGACATTACAACTCTAAAGAAACTAATTTATATTTATAAATTTACCATTGTCACTTGTATACCTTATAAGTCTCATTTGGAACTTCAAAAATTATAGGTTATATCTTATATATGTCGTTGATAAGATTAATGTTAAAGAATGTGTGTTTCAAATCCATTTGAAAAATTAAATAATAAAAATGAGTAGGTACATTAATAAATTTCCATGTAGAATTTATCATAACAAAACGAGGTCCCTTAATCGTAAATATGTTGAGTTTTCTTATAACTTTTTTCACCATGTGTACTAATTAGGTACATACTCTACCATAAATGTAATTTTTCTTATGTAAAACTCAAATTAAACTTTTGTGTATAAACCCATGGTATGCATCTACCTTATTCCAAACACGGATATTGTACACAATATCCATTTCAGATTCTATGAATTTTTACCATTTCTCAGAATTAATACTCTATATTTCATATCAGTATGTAATAAATGCATCTCTTATAAACGTTATTCCATAATCTTTAGCTGATATAATTCCATATCTCATAAGATCATAATGAATCCTACTTGACATTTGAGGTTCTAATGTAAAATTAGTTCATTTTTTAAAACTATATGTGAATCTGACATAACACCCACCTTATGAACACTTCATATTTGTTCGTCTTGAACATCACCATGTAAAACATTTCCTCACATTTAATCCGCAACATATGTGTTCCTTCTCAAGTAAAACATCATGTTAGGCCACAAATAAAGTTCTCCTAACCAATACTCCTGGAATCAATGATAAAACAAATAGGATTTGATACTAATTCAGATGACCAAGGAATTTTAAAAATAGAAATCCCATAATTTTACATGATTAATCATTTAATCCACAAATAATATCATAATACATGGAACTAAAGGTTTAGGTTACTTATTTAATATCTATATATACATATTATTACATTTTATTTCAATAAAATCTACAAAAAATATCTCTATTTAAAAAATCATTCAACACATCATTCAGTATATAATTCCATGTGAAATTTGAAAAAAAGAATGGGTGAGCTCAAATTCATAGTAACATAAACATATCAAGGATTTATAATTGGTTATATCATATAAAGATGAGAAAAATTGAATATGGGAGAAATATATTCTTAAAATCGACTCAAATAAAAAGAGATAATCATTTGATATTATGAAACTTTATTGATCATAACATGAAATTATATATTCGTAAAAGAACCATAATGGAATAATAAAAAATTTTCCATGGCTTGGGATCATATGAAGACATTTTTAACCATGGATACATATTAGAGGATTTTAGTATAATATAGAAATATTTCATAATCACAAAAAAGTTAATAATAACAATTTAAGAAAACACTATAATTCATATAAATTAAGTTGGAAATAAACCCAATAATTTCAATAACATTAAAATATGTGAAAACCCAATAATTCCCACATATTATTATATGATAAAAGATAACCACTTAAACAAATTTACATCATTGTCTCATGAGACACAAATCATTGAAAAAATAATTAGATATCTATGTATGACCAAAACCATCACATAATGATATACCACACTTATATGTATAACATGAAATCAATCATTCATCATATAATTAAAAATGCATAGAAAGAGAATCATTTTCAAATGAAATCCTAAAAAATGGAAACACAGGTAGATCAGTATATACCAAATTTAAATCTCCAAAAATAATTACATCATAAAGGAACATATATATTGATCATGAATTTTAATCCATAAGTGATATAACATAAACTATGGTGTGAAAATGAAATTTAATTCATAATAGTAGTTTTTAGAAATCATTTTCTCATCATTGTAAAATTATATGTTACGAGTAAATTTCATAAAACATTACAAATAAGGTTAAAGGAAGAATTTTTAAAATATACAATTAAAAGAATTCCAAAAATGGATCTTTGAAAATAATTAAACATTAATTGGATTACTTTTTATTGGAAAATAGAACTATACAAACAAGAATGAAAATGTGATTTTTATGATTTTCAGGAGGATTTGAAGTAAAATCAACATCGAAGAAATAGTTGAGAAATGTCACTTATACAAAAACATATAGATATATAAAAATTACAGTAGATTATTTATATAGATATTTGAACAAAAAAGAATGGCAATAATAATATGGACATAAATGAAAAATATCCCTTCTAAATAATCATAATTATTCTTGTCAAAAAAATATTTTTAAAATTAAATAATACATCGATGAAGAAGATTATGTTGTGAAAATACAGATTTCATAGGGAGAAATATAAAATAGTATGTTTAGTAATGAAATTTAGTAATATTACAAAAATAGAAGTTTATTGTGAAGGGAGAGTGTTTGTGACTCAAGGAAAATACATTTGAGTTACAACACCAATATAACTTTGGGTGCATATGAATTAAAATAATAATTAAATATAGATTTTAAATTTGACATGTAAATCAAATGATCAATGATAATTTATAATTGAATAATTCAATGGGATTGTATTCAAATTATTTTAGAGAATATTTAATGTATAATATGAAAAAATGGCTCGATGAGGGATAATTGAAATGAAAATGCACACAAATTTTATTCCCCTAGATTGAAAGGACATTGAAATAATGTATATGATATGGATTTATAAATAACATGATTTATATGAAAAATATTTTATAACAAATTCATGGTGAATTTAATCAATTGAACGCTATATAAAAATAAATGTGGGGTAAATTATAAAACATGTATATAGACACTAAAAGTTAGACAATGAAACCCTTATAACATTTGAATAAAGAAGTCAATAAAGTTGAAAACTAAAATTGATTTGTAAAATACATTCATTATACATAAAACACAAAAGAAAATAAGTGGACAAAATTGTATATGTCTAAAATATGAAATATTAAGACAACAAAACCCTTACCATGACTACCATATTAGTCATACATTATCTTAAATACTATATATCATAATTGATTTTAATAAATACTTGTTCTAAAATATTTTTCAAATATTTATTTCATTTTATATTTTCAAATCATTATTATTTTTCATTCAATTTTTCTATATATTTTGATCTTAATAGCAACATGGTGTTATCTAGTCCATTTCTATAAAAACATTTTAGTATATTTTCTATATTCAAAGGGGTTATAAAATAGTTTAATAATATACAAAATTGTATATATTTATTTCATTTGTCCTTATAGTAGAAAATATTTTATATAATTTAACCTTCATTCAAAAATATTTTCAAATTATGAAAAGTGTCTCAATAATCTCATTTTCAGGCTGTAAAATATATAATGGACATTTCTTGTTTATATTATTAATATAAAATTTTCTCTGTTTTTATAGAATCTTAATGATCTCTTAAATATAGTATTTATTAAAAAATATATTTTTATTTCAGTTTGTAATGATAAATTAATTCCATAGTTTATAGAGAATGTTATATAAAAGAAACATAGGAAATGTTTTCATTTTATAATGAATTATGGAAAATAGATTATAGTTATTCCAACTACAAAATAACATATTAATAAATTTATGATACTTAACTCATTATATTGGTTTTGGGATAATATAATTTTAGGTATAATAAGAATACATAAAGGGATATAAATGAAGAGGAGGAATTTGGGAATTCTTACCTTTCACCTCGGGATAACTCCTTTGAAAATATGATTAATACATTTATGGGTGTGGTTTTGATGAAAAAAATTCATATTAAGTGTTTAGGGGTTATGATGATGTATTGGGGAATATTTTTCTTAAACTAGGAGGAAAATTGTGTGAGGAGAAGTGAGGTGGTGTAGTGGTCCGATTATTCGTGAGGGGAGTGTAATATTTTGTAAAACATATTACGTAATATAATAAGGAAAGTAATTTTAAAATTTAATGTGGATATAATGTGTAATGTAATGGAGGTGTGATGTGGTTTTGTTGATATTTCCATCATCCAGGCATTTAGAGAGAGGTTTTTGGGATTATTTTATCACTTATTTTTTACTTTTTTTACCCCATTTTACCTTTACTATAAGCACTCAATTTTTACACCAATCACTTATTTTTATGAATAAAAACATAATGAACAATTTCCCAATTTTCAATGGAATTTTAATATTTATAACTCCATATAATATATTTCAATTTTTATATATGGGTAAATTATCTTTTATAAGAAAACATAAAATATATAAAGACAATATTTATAGAAAAATAAATTTTTAATCATTATATACTCTTAATCATATTTAATATATAATACCAATTAAATGAGTGTTGACATTATGTTTATAAATATATATGTATATAAAATTAGACTCAAAATTAAAAGGAGTGAAAGTTATTTAGATAATAATGTCATACTTAGGAAAAATAATTCACTTATAAATAACATTTTTATTATTAAATAATTTTAGAAACATCTTATTAAATATAATTATTTATATTCTAAATATTTAATTTTATCAATCCCCTAGTATGAAAATATTTCATTTAATTAATTAAATGAATAAAATCACACTATAATTGTGTTTAATTTAATTTAAAATAAATACCACAATACACTCATTAAAATAATTCCATGAAAAGTTTATCATTTAGATGTTATTTTTTTATCTTAACATAAATGAAATTTTTATTCAATTCAAAAATGTCAATTCATATTTTTAAGTATATAAACCTATTATATTTTTAATGTTCATACAGAAAATATGTAAAATTTTACTAAAAGTAAATATAGAATAAAATCATGTTGGACACAAAATATTCTTATATAATCATGAATTATTAAATTATTATTCCTTATTATCATTATTTAAATATAATTAATTTAATATAATATTCAATTAAAAAGAGTTAAATTATAATGAATGGTATTTTAAAATTTTATTTAGTATCATTTAATTTTGTTAAACATAAATTATTTTATTTTTAAAATGATTTTTATAATGAAAATTTATATATTTTATCATCTAAATAAAAATATTTCATATCCACTCTATACATGTAATTCTAATGTTGTGATATGTTTACTAGTTCTATAACCAGTGACTATATACCCAATTAATAATAATTATATGACATAAATATTACATCACTACCTCTAGTAAATTATTTCCATTATTACTTTAAAACACAGACTAATCATTCTAAATGTTTTCAGTTATGATTTTTCCAAATGATTAGACCTTTCAAGATGTTTTTAAAAAATTTAGGTTTGGTTACACTAATGGTGATTCTAAAGGGTGGATATTATATAGGGTTATCCTTGTTTTGAATATATTATATTTTTCCATTTATTGTTCCATTTTAAATTTTTCACTTTTAATTGATGTAATTTTATATTCCATAAAATATTCTCTGGTATATAATACATGGTTTCATATACCATTATTTCAATCATAAACTATGAACAAGTAATTTATTTTGGGTTAGATTATTATCTTATATAAATCATTTCCTATTCAATTTTAATTCTCTCTAAAGTGTATGAAAATATATTTTATAATTATATATATAATTTAAAAAAAGACCTAAAACCCAGGGTGTTACATTCTCGCTCCATTAAATAAGTTTTTCTACCTAATTATAGTTATTATAAACAAATGAAAATATCTAGGGGTATTGATAAGAATGATAAGAATCAATATTCAATATAAACCCCACTAACATTGGTTATACTATGAAACTAATTTATTCTATCACAGTAGGAATATACCAATATTGAGTATCATAAAAAGCATTTGAGCTAAATACTCCTCACGATGGGGTATTAAGGCTCCTATAATGGTAGTAATTACCTTAAGGAGTTAATAATTATAATTTCATTTATATATGATTATATTTTGATTATGGATATGAATATTTATTTCTCAACACTGAAAATAAATATCTACTATATATAGATAAACCAATCCATGTCAAAAAAATACATCAAATTAAATTAATAGGTGATTAATAAGATTTATAAGAAGCACATTCCCAAAACAAATCAATCAAGGATGAGTTATATACATTATATTCAATCATCATTCCATTATATTTTTAAACTAATAATTAATGTTTAATCATTTGTTCAGAAACTGGTACTCTTAGAAATCATTCTACATCTAGGGGATTCGGTAGATTCAATATCAAATCTATCATTTTAATTTCTTCATTGGATGGTCAGTGATCCTTACAACACATAATTATTGAGAACCAAGTCACATATTTCCCTCATTCCCATCATCATTGAAGTCTCTAATGTGTATTATCCTCATTATCCATTATATTTGGGAAATAATTATCATGATTACCATACTCATTGCATTTGAGTCATTTTTATGTGGTTTGTTCATTCATTGGGACTTTTATAACATGAATTGTATTGTCTAACCACTTTATCACTCAGCAAAAATCATGATATCAATGGAAAATCCTTCCACATTTCAAATTGTTTCCTATGACTTTGAGGAATTACACTGGGTTCATCATCCAATTGTTTTTACATATAAGAAATTGAATTTTATTTCCACTGCAGTATTTATCATTTGGGGATTCTTGAAGATCCATTTATCAATTAAGTGGTGTTTTTGGGAATTCAACATGGTTTAATATGTTAATCATAACTCGATATGGATTTTTAGGAATAACTATATGATATTTCACTACAACTAATATACTATTTGATTCGTCATTGGGATAATCACCACTTTATCCATCATGACCATTGTGAACATGATACATCATAGTTCCATCCATTGAATAAATATAAAATGATACTTTTAGTAACATGAAATAATAGAGTAAGAAATCATATAATAAATAGATTAATAAGTCATATAATAAGTAAAATCAGTCCAATTATATCCTATATTATGACAAATTCATATCAAACTATGGTATTTTTGGTTCACCCTACATCGCTTTGGGATCATTACAAGTTGTTTTACGTTCTATCATATTAATATATATAATGGTTCATAAAAATTTAGTAAACAAAATTGTATCCCACAATAATTTCAAACAGGTTTTTCATTTAGAACCATTTTTTGTTCCTTGGGTGATACTCATTGTAATACCCAACAAAAGTTTTCTATGTTATAACCCATAGGTACATCTGATATAGATCTTGCATAATCATGTATTTATATAGACATGGATGTTATTATTTTAAAATCAATCCTTCTATACTCTAAAAAAATTATGATTTATATATATATATATTATCTTCTTAGGTGTTTCAATAATGTATTCTATTATTAATCCCCATAAAAACCAAACTCGGATACCAATTGAAGTGTCATAGACATATGAACCCTGGATCTAGTGATAAAACACAAATTCGTTGATTCTAACTTGGATAACCCAAGCATATCATACTATAACACCCTGATATTTGATGATAAATTTCTCTTCACATTAATTTTATTTCTATGATATATTTATTTATATGAAACACGATGTTTAGATGAACCACAATATACTATTGAAATAATTTCATTTAATGTGAGTGTTATTACATAGTTATTGTTTTGTAGGGTATGAATATTAATAAATAAAATTCGAAAAATATATATATTTATAAAATTAAATAATTGGTTATCAGTTGGTTATAAATCAAAATAAATGAATTGAAATTAAAAAAGATTATTTTATATGGAAAACATTTTTATGCATGTAATGATTTCTTATCTTAATAAAATATATTAATCTCGATTGATTAATGATTTTTATAAAAATTTTATATAATATATTGAATAAATTGTTATAACATTCAACTAATGGTTTTTACTATGCATGGAATAATATCAAAATCAATTTTATACTTAAAATTAATTTCTCTAAAAATGTTTTTGTTTCATTTTTTAAAATTATTTTATATTTAATTTCATTAAATTTTTGAAATGGATTCTATATTTATAATCATCATAATTTATATAATTTAATATAATCAATATAATTTTTTGTCCAAATGATCAGTATGGATATTAAAATTTTTTGCCATACATAAGTGTAAAAACGGGTTTATTGGGGGGGTTTATCTAAAATATAAGAGTAAAAATTACACATAAACATGTATAAATTTTATCTGATGAATATATTTATAAATTATTTTACCAAAAAATTTAATTCTATATCATTTGGTACCATATTCACAATAAAGTGACTTTTTTCATTAAATATTTATGTTATTTTCTTTGTGTGCCTCCCCTCACATATAAATGAGACCGTCTTCTCCTACACTTTTAACATATTTTTATCATTTTATCTTTAAAAATACCAAACCAAAAACTATCCATGATATATTCCCTTAATTATTGAGCTATTTTTTTATCATAATACCACTCTAATAAGGCTTATTGTGTATGTCAAAGGAGGTATCTCAAAGAAGAGGTAATCATCATATGTGAGTATTTTAATGCAATTTCTTCGTATATATCCAGTAATTATGTTTTGTTCATACTAAAATAATAATTCCTATATAATAAATATAATTATATTTTATTTTGATTATGGTAAAACCAATTTGCACCTCCTTTCCATCAAATGTTAAATGAAAGTATCTACCACAAATACATGAGAACTACTGCCTCCAATATTGATATGATTCATTTTACATCACCACATTTCATTATTATATATTATAATTTATTTAATATTTATATAAGTTACCTATTAAATAATTTTTCCTTTTTAATTATAATATCTTATCTATAATCTTACCATCCCATATATTAGAAAATGATAACACTACTCGTGCATATGTGTGAAGCACTACCTCGATAAAGCGATGTGATTAATTTTTTATTTTTTGATTTAAATGGATGATAATGTGGATACATTTAATGAATATATATGATATTTATGATATAATAATGATTATGTAATAGTGAATAATTATTAACCTTTATTCTATTCCATTCATTGAAAATTGGAATCATCACCCCTGGATATGTGTATACTACTATTTCCTTGAAGTGATGTAATTCAATTTTCATCTCCACTTTATATTTATGGTTGTATAAGTGTTTATAGTGAATAAATATGATAATTACTCCATAATTAAGATTGTTTTTATGTTGAAACCATGAACAAGGTACATGTTACTGAACCATTTCTATGAAACATGCATGAAAAATAGATAAGTTTTTACATGAATGTTCATTTTAGTATGGAAATTGTCAATAAATGGGTAATGGGAAAATATAATTGAATTTTACACATTAAGATATAAATGAATATTGTTCTATAAAATATGTAAAATAAATAATTTTTTATTATAAAACGAGTTTCAATGTGTATGACGTAATATAGGACTTAACATAAGGGTTTCTCATCTCACTTATTTTCTATGATTCAAAATTTACCAAAGGGTTTAGTGGTTTATCTTACAATCAAATTTAATTTCAGAACTATTTAAGTTAAATTTTTATTAAGGGAAATTATATTATCTTAATCCTCTAAATGGAATCCATTTTATTCTCATCTAGTTATTCTTAGAATTTTCAAATAATAGTTCCATTTTTATATCATTGGTACAGAAACAGACCATAAAGACATTTTTATGAAAAACTGAACTTATTTATAAATCATTCGATAATATATTTCCTATATGTATGTACTTTCATTAAAAAAATTATTATTTTTTTAATATTCTTATGTGATTTATTAAATTCATTTTCACCCATATTTTACTTCTATAATTTATTAAAAATATATATATTTTAATTACTAAATTATGTGTTTTTTACCAAAAGTATGAACAAAATATTTGTTTTAGCATATAGCATGAACAAAATTACCACCCATAATGAATAATATATTCTTTTGATCTCCCATTACAATTTTATATGGTACTATTATAAATAATTTTTTTACAAATATTCTAAAAAAATTGATTTTAAATAATTTGTTTTAAAATGAAAAAGTTATTTTCCTCACAAAATGGTCCAATGATCTTATAATCATATTTTAATCAATGAAAATAATAACTGATGTTACGAGTTATTTACATAGGATGTGATCCAATAATACCATCCCCAATATTTTTCTATATGGTTATTGATTATAATAATAAATCTTAATGAAACAAATTTTATTTTTTATAGATTTAGATATGATGACATGATAAATTTTTTTATGATATTGTGGAATAAAAACTAATGGATTATGATTATTTTATGGATGGATTTTTTATATCCCAACAATGAATTGAGTAATTTCATAAAGATATATCATGAGATGGTGATGATAAGCATATATATGAAATGTGAATATCTATGTTCACATTTTGATGTGCGAGTGTTATTTCTTCTAGCTATACTCGATATATTATGCATGGACATGTTTATGAATTACTATTTTCAAATTTTTGATGTGTGGGGATGATTGCTTATAGCTATGATTATATTATTATGTATAGACATGATTGTGGATATCTACGTTCACAATAACCAGATATCATATGTTTATGATACCACATGATAATGTTATGACTCTTAAATAATGATTACTAATTTTACACCATTATTAATCGTTCTTATGAATAGAAAATGATTTTGGAGTTTTTGATCTATGTATTTATTCTTTTGAATATTTTATATTTATAATATGTACTCTATTATTTTACCTTACACTTACGACCATATAATCCTATCTTAGGATTGATAACTCTCATCTTTATCCTCGCTAAGAATATGATATCACCATTTCTTATGTTTTCCATCCCCATATATTTATGGATGGTTTCATGTAATATATATTTAAAGTGGTTGTAATATTAAAAACATTATGGGTGAAATTGAGAATCTTTTATGAAATAAGTAAATTATGTATCCACTCCCCATAAAAACTAAACCATTACGGTCCTAAGGTGTTTATATTTGTTATATATCTTGAATAATCATATAATAAGATTAAATATTTGTATATGGATTTTATAGGTCTCCAATGATGGTATCATAGGTTGGTTATTTCTAGAAATTTGGATTATAAAACTTTAGTGGTAAATATATGGATAGGCATACGTATAGAAGAAAATCCTTTGATATTATAAAGAAATGAGAATGATATTTATAGATAATGCATCACTATATATATACTAGTATGTGGGAGAGGTTGTGGAACAAAAGAATAGAGAGGTAACAAATTTGAAAGGGGTTAATTAGTTATTAACTCAATCATCACCAGTGCACAATGAGTTATCCTATAACTGTAGCCCTTTATATACACTATCGAGGGATATTATTTAGTTAATTCACATTACCACTATAGACTATTATAATGAATTATATGATATAACCTATGAAAACTAATGATAGTCAATAATATTATGATATTTACTTAATGTCTCATGGTTTGAATGAATGTGTCATAATTTATTTAATGTTTAGAAGGATTTTCATAATCATATGACTATTTACTCTTGAAATTGATGTTTAATACTCACAGTAAGTTTTTTTAGTGAATGGATTGAACCTAGATATATCATATGAACTATGAATGTGAAGATGAGTTAAATGTCCATCTTCATGAAAAAATAAATGAAATGAGTTCTATAATGTGAAATCGTAAGATTATGCATAACTATTTATCTTGATATATTATCATCGACATCAATATAGGTGAGTTAGCTGACACATCTAGTAAGAGAAAAATGAATTTTAATTGGTGTTCAGGTCATCATTACCTTATAGGGAATAATATTAATCTATCTACTTGTTTAGAAGGTGGGAAGAAGAAAAAAGTAAATGCAATAAAGAAACATAAGGATTTTGGATGTGTGGAAAATAATTTTCTAAAGATCCTAATTTCTAAGGAAAATTAAGAGTTCAATATATGGAAGTGAATTTCATCCTAGTGAAAAAATAATATTTCAATATATTATTTTTGTGGAACATGGTCATTTTCTAAGTATATTCCCATATCTGATGATTAAAACCATGACTAAGGAACGGTCTATGTTATTTCAGTCATATTAGTAGATATTAATGATTATGTAAAAATCAACCCCAACTATAAATTTAGGGAAATAATGTTAAATATTATAGGATTGTTCTCTATTAAAATTTTAATATTCTTAATTTAGGGTAATTTGATGTGATTTTTTGAATTCATTAACTCTATCTACATTTATCTCTTATCAATTTCTAAAATAAAAAACTCACATTTGATATTTGAAATAAATATATTATTTTATATTAGTTCATGGATGAACATTAACCTATAATGGAAACATATTCTGTTTTTATGATTCACAAATCCTATTTATGAAGGATATTTATCTAAAATAGTTAGGTATAAACTCTACATTAAATATATTCCTATTGTTCAGGGATGTACTAATATATTTCCTGAAATCCTTCCTCGTATTTCCCCATGTTTTGAAGGTGAGTTTTATGTAGAAATCATACTTAGTGATATTGAAATGTTAAGTAATACTTATAGAAAAAACCCAATTAATTCACAGGAATTAATTAATTAGCACTATGAGAATATAGAATAAAGATTTATGTGCATGAGTCTATCTCTATGGGGTGAAAATATTCTTTATGTTTATCATAAATATGTTTCAATGAATCTTTTCATTGATTATTGATAACTTAAAAATTCCAATATTAAGAACAATAATCATTAAAACCACTTTAATAATTTTTTTACCAACTTTGTGGATCTTAATATATTTCAGTGATTGACCATTATTTTGGATATCATTAATTGAGGATCTAGAAATAGGATGTGTAACAATATAAGAATTTAAGATATCATAAGGATTTCAATCATGATTGTAATAGAATGATAAGGTTCAAGAACCAAATATGTATCCAATCAATTCAAGACTTGAAGAAGGATCTATTGGAAAAATCTCATAGTTTATCATTCTTTATCCAACCAAGTATCTCTCCTAGGGATTATATACCAGATACAATAAATATTATAGAATTAAATTTCATACCACTTGATAATTATATATATTATGAATAACTACCAATTAATATTTTGGGTTGAAGAAAGAATTTTCTAGGAAATAACAACACTCACCTGGTTGAACATGTATGGATAACACATAAATTTTAGAAGGCTACATGGGATCTTGATGATTTGATGATGAAATATTATCTCTATTGTATCAATCAGAATGAAAAAATATTCAATATTAAATTATTATAAGTAGTTTATTTTCCAAAATATTATATTTTATTACATATTTATTCATCAATTAAGTTGATTTCTTTGATATATTTTTTACATGGAACCCACAGTTTAAACAAACTCTAATATACTATCAGAATATTATTATTTAATGTGAAATTAATCCCCAAGAGATTAGATTTTAAGGTATGAAAATGAATAATTAAAATAAATAAATTTATTTTTTACAAATATATAAACTTAATTAATTTCTTATTAATCAGTTATAACTAAAGATAAATGTATTTGAATGTAGAAAATAATTGTTTTTAAAAAAACTATTTTTATGAAACTATTGAGTTTTTACATTAATATATTAAATTAATATATATTGATTAAATTTTTTAATTAAATTTTTTTATAGTATATAAAATTAAATATTTTATCATTCATCTACGGGTTCTTATTATTCACATAATAATAATAAATTTAGTTGCACGATTAAAAATCCATTTCTCTAAAAAATGATTTGATAAATTTTGGGAAATTATTTTTAAATAAATTCAATCCATTTAATAATATTGAATCTTATAATATGTATTCAATATTTCAAATCAAAATAATTAATATATTTTAATAGGTTCATTTTAATTTTTGGTCATAATGAATAGTAAAAATGGTAAAAATAATTGTTACCCCGGTAAAGGTTAACATAGTTTTATACAGGGTTAAAATAAGACTTTAGGGTAAAAATGAAACATAAAATTATATAAATATTGTTTTTAAAAAATATTTTTACCTTGTATTACACTGCAATCTATTTCATTCTTTAATTTTCCACTTTCACATTATAGTGAAAATATATTATTTAAATATTGTCAGAAAACCCATGAGTGACCCTCTAGTCACTTATAAAATAGAATCTCTTATACTCCATTATACATAGAATTAGATCCTTATAGATTATATGATCCTTAATTAAATGTATTAATACTTTTTTTCCATAATTACTATTCTCTTTTTCATACCCTAATATCATCCTATAAAGTCTTATGGTGTAACCCAATGGATGCCTGTCAAATAAGAGGTGACTTGCCTAAATCAATCAATGTTCATTTATTCTTATACTTCATATAAATATAATGTAACCATCCTAAAATATTTATTTTAATATCATAAAATTATTGATATTTTATTATGATTATGGCATAACCATTTTCCACCTCCTTTCCATCAAATGGGAATTGAATGTATCACTCATGAATATGTATGGACTTCTGCCTCCCCATAGTGATATTATTCATTATCTTTCACATCCTATAATAGATGGAAATTGTGATTGATTTAATTTTTTATATTTTATATTATTGAAACATTTATTATTATATAATTATAATATCTTATTTATCTTTTTACCTTCCCAACTATTGGAAAATGAAAACGTCTTTTGTGCATGCGTGTGGACTACCACATTCATAAAGAGATGTGACTCATTTATAATTTCTACTTTACATGGATAATAAAAATTTTATATTTAGATATTACATATTATATATAATATATAATAAAAATTCAATTAATTTAAATTATTTTTACCATCATTTTATTATACCAATTGAAAAGTGAAAATATCATGCATGTGCATGTTGAACTACCGTATCCACAAATCGATGTAATTAATACAACTAGTTTATAATTTTTCTTATAAAAGTGTTCATAATGAGTAAATATCATACTTATATAATTATTAGTACTCTATTTATGATGAAACCATGACCATCATGAATATACTATAATCGTCTAATCAAGACATGCATGAAAAATAATCCCATTTTCACATGAATATTTATTTTAATGGTGAAATTTTTTAATAAAATGATTATTTGAAATTATGAATGAATTATATATACTATTTTTTGTAAAAATATATTTTGATAATATATTTAATATAAATCATTATTTATTATAATATAGGTTTTATCATGTGTGAAGCAAGATGGGACTTGACGTAAGGGTTTGAAAATTATCTAAAGTTGTTAGGGATTTATGATACAAACTCATTTCTTTCTAGTATTGTCTACAATAAATTTACAATAATGGATATTTGATGATAAATTTAATTTAAAACCACTATAATTATATTTAAATTATTTATTTCTATAATTTTCAACAATATTACCATTTTCCTCTCACTGGAACTTAAAATGATTGAGAAATATTTTTTATGAAAATTTAATGTTTTTTTCTTCTTTGGTTAAGAAATTTTTTAATCTAAATCAATATTTCCTTTCAGAAAACATATTTTTTTAGTATTATTACATTATTTATTAATGTTATTTCTACTATATTTTTCTTTTAATAATGAGTTTTATAAATAACAATCTTTTTTTTCTAAACAAGGTGTTGTTTACCAAGAGTGTGAATGAAATATTTTTTTAACATATTCTGATGGAATTAATTTTTCCCTTAAATGAATACTTATTTATTTCATTATGAAAAAATATAACATGGATTTTTTGAATGAAATATATTTTACTAATAATATGGAAACAATTATACTTTAAATAAGTGATTTCAAAATGAAAATAATATTTCCTTAGAAAACTTTCTTGTAATATTTTAGTTTAATTTTTATCCATGATAAATATTATTGATGGTATATATTATTTACATGGGATATAATCAGTTCATACCATACTTATTATTTCTATATGTTGTTCTTTATAATAAATATTCAAACATTATGAATCCTATTTTCTTTTTCATCAGTTAGGATATGATAAATTAAAAAACTTTTCATGGTATTATCGCAAACATATGAATGGATTATGATGTGATGGGTGAGTACATTATAAAAATAAATTTCATTGGGTATTATTCTACAGATATCTCATACGATGATCCTGATAATAATAGACATTATTGTGCTTATAAATGACTATATTTTTATTTTTTAATATGATTTGTTAAATATATTATAAAAAGTGAATGTGAGGAAATGATTGAGAATACATTTGTTCAGATTTTGATGTGTCAATATGATTTCATCTATCTATTTTCATAATTTTATGTCTGTACATTACTAAAAATATATACATTTACAACATTATGAATTTATATTATTATGATTCCACAAATCTATGAAATTAATCTGGAATTATGAATACTGATTAGGTACCATTATTTGTTATGTTTCTGTTCTTGACTAGATTTCGGACATTATGATGTAAAAATTTCAAAGTATGAATATTTTATGTTAAGAATATGTACTTGATTATGTTAAAATTCCCTTATGATCATATTATTCACTCCTATGATTGATATATACCATGTTTACCCTTACTAATCATATTATCTCACTCTTTAATAAGTTTTGATTCACTTGGTTTTGATGGAAGGTCCTATATATAATATATTTATATATGTACTACTATCATGGATATTTTTTAGGATGATAAATCTATTTTAAGAAATTGTTTTATGATATATATAGTCTCAAAATACTCTAAAGTTTTAGGGTCCTCAGGGATGAATAATTTTTATATATATTAAATATTCATTTAAAATAATGTAATATTTGTATTTTTATTCTTTGGTCACCTCACATACATACATAATATATCATATTTCCAGATAATGTTTTTATCTAATAAATGATCTCACAATCCTATATACCAAAGGTTTGGTGTCTTTAGAGACTACCTACATAAACATAATATTATATATTATTTCATCAAAAAACATATCTACAAAATTATTTCTTCCACATATAATACTATATATATGTCTCTAGGAAATTATAAGCAAAATATGGTGTGGGATAAAATTCATCATAAGGGAAATCAGTCAAGGATTAATAATGGTCAAAATCATAATAATGTGAAAAACATGATTATTGTGTATAAATATATGATTAAAAACATCGTTGAATCACAATTGATAATCATCGTTAATGATATAACACCATAGTTCCTTTAATAAGATCAAAAGATCATAAACGGGCCACCATGGAAGCATTATACATTTACTGTTGCTTTGAATCGTGTGAAAATAATCAAAACCATAGAAACATATATTAAAAAAGTTTCATAACATAGAAATGTGGCATAAGAATAAACATATGTAATTTAAAATAATGTGATAAAACCCTATCATTTTGTACATTATGTTTCAAATAGACCTAATCATATCTATATATTATGATGTGAGAAAACCCAATCATTTTCACGAATTATGTTGTGTCCAAAACCAATAATCAAAATTCATTAATTTCATTATCTCAAAATAAATAAAATATTATCCAACTAATTTAATATATAATTAGTACCCCACCCATCATATAATTATATACTAGTTATACATGTTTGATATGAAATAAATCATTCATCATATCCTCAAAAACCAATGAAAATATAATCGGATTGAAACAGTATCACATAAACACAATTCATTTGTATATCAGTTACTAAAAAGATTAAATCTCAAAAAATAAGTACCTCATAATTTAATGTATATTATAAACATGAAAGTAAATCAATGATAGATATAACTATTATGATAATGGGGAAAATATAATTGAAGTCTTAAAAAGGATTTTCATAAACCATTTTTATCATTATTATAAAAGTTAATGTTATTTATCACTTTATTAAAAGATTATAAATAAATAAAAAAGTTGAATTTTTAAAATATCTCTTTAGAAGAATCCAAAAAAATATAACATTGATATTAATTATCCATTATGAAAATATTTTTTTAATCTGAGATAAAAATATATGAACATGAAATGATGTCCTGTTTTAAATATTTTTAGGAAATTTTAATGGAAAGACCGCATTAGATAATGAACTGAGAATCCTCCCTGATATAAAATGATAAAATTATATATAAATATTAAACAAGATTATATATTATTATATTTCAATAAATATGAATTGAAATAATAATATGGAAATTTGGGAGAATGATCTATCTGAAAGAATGTGAATTATTATTTTCAACATAATATTTTTATGAAGATGTAATCCCATAATGTAGTGGATTATTATTTAAAAATGAATATTTTATATAGAGAAAGTGGAAATATGTTATATTACAAAGAAATGGTTAGATATAATATAATAAAATTTTATAGTTAGTTGATAATTCTTTAGACCCATGTAAACTAATATTAAGTATATGAAAAACTTAAATCATTATAGTATATGATTTTAAAAAATAATGAATAAGAAATTATAAAATGAATTAATAGATAAAATAATGAAAAACTATTTATATTGGAATAATTCAATGTTGTATAAGTTTCACAATTATTGTAAAAAAATAACCCGATTCAACTAGAAAATCCACCTAATTTGGTCATCACATGGTGATTTGTGACAAAGAAAATGGAAACAAGCCTTGAATATTAACAAAACAATACATACAAACAGATGAAAAGACATAAGAAAGTGATACATCAACATACAAACAACCCAATACAAAAAAAATAAAAACTAAAAAATTATGACATGATAAGACCATAAAGTCTCCATGTGAAAAACTATCACCTCTAAACCATCTCAGTACAAAGGTAATGGTGAAAAAAAAACTTCTATGTAAAAAAGAAAACCTTCCCATTACTTGGGTTTGGAAAATCAATTTATACAACCACAAAAACCAAAAAATTAGGGTTTGAGAACAAATCCCAATAAGATACCAACATAGAGTCTATACAAGGTCTAATAACAATAATATAGTAGTTCAGACCTTTAAAACTAAGATAGTTTTACAAATAATTTTGATAAATCCAAAACTATTTGTAAATCATATTCTTTGGTTTTCCCAAAATCATTTAATATTCCAAAAATCCATGAATATAAAAAGAATAAGAGATAAAATTGGAAAAAATATCCACCAAACAGAAGTAAATAATGTAAACACATATCTTTGATAAAATCCATCATATGAATCCATGTGATATAGGAACAAGTACAAACATTTGAGAAACAAACCACGAAAAAAATACATCATGTGATAAACAAACTATAAAGGAAAAATCACCTTTATTGGGAACTAGCCTATGGGAATACATACTATACATAAAATTATACTAAACATATCATATATTGGTACCAACAAATAGCAATTTCTTCAACAATATATCGATATCATGAAGGAACTTTTTGTATGTGGAACTCTATGAGTGACATGGTTATTCCCAACACACCCAATGTTCAAAAAATTCCATGTTTTCCAAAATAAATTTAAAAATCTTTGTCATAATTTATAGAACAATTTAAAACACAAAATAGTCTTCTTCAGTGTTCTAAACCCCATTTTCGAACCAAAACCACCATTAAATAATTTAATCAAACACAGTGTATAAAACCCCATTTTTAAAAAAATTCCCATTAAAACACGTAACTTTTCAATAAATCACTTGAAACCAAAAATAACTCAAATTCAATTAATAAACCAAGTTAATTTTACAGGAAAAATAATAAATTCATAAAATTTACCCTTTATACATAAATACCTACATCAGAAATGGAGGTAGAACTATTCAAATTCAATATGGGTGATCGAGGAAGAGTAGATCAACTGCTCATGATCATAGATCCAAAATAAATTCATTAATGATATTTCAAACACTTTATATCAAGCATACATATCCCCTTTAGGTTCCAAAATATTAGAGGATAATGGATCCAATGAGGATCTAACAATAAATGGAAACACTTGAACAAAACACAATATACCATGAGATGATCTATCAAGAATAAAGATCTTCCTAGAATAAAAATATAGAAGCCTCTAGACCATTGGGGAAGGATTAGATAAATATATTACATTGTTATGAGGTCATTAGAGGATAAAATGATATCATAAAAATTTATAATTAAAAATTAAGAGCATAAAAAATAAGTGGACAATGTTTTCTAGAGAGGAAGCACAGTTAGGTGTAATTGTGTATCTTAACTATGAACCCTATATAGAGATTATGATTGGGGTGAACAGTTTAGATACATGGTTACATTAACAATGTTCCAACCATACTTAACCTATCTACCAATGGGTTAATTATTGGAGGGGTGGAATCTTGGTCTAGACAAACCATCTTCCCTTATAGTAGATGATTCTTGTTTGTACAAATTCTAGGGAGAAACCAAACAGATTTCCCTAACCATGCTGCAACCAAGCACAACCCCATGTAATAACCATACCAAGTGAATTGTTTTACTACATATCACTGAAAGTTACAATGGATCAAATAACATCTGATAAGGGGGGTTTAATCTTTTGTTCACTCATATAATTTTTCATTCTTTTCAAACAATAATTCCTATAACCTATGAAGATTTATATCCTTATCAAATTTTAGTAAATACTCATGCATAAAATAGTTGGAAACCAATTAAATCACACTACATTTATAAGTTCCATCCTCTATGTGAGAACCAATATCCTTGTCGTAGCCACACTCAAGGTCTATCGAAATCCACTTTTAAGAATCAATGAATAAAACATGGTTCAACTCCCATTATAAACATTATATTTAACAATAAGAATTAGTATAGTGACTCTTATTAATATACAATGTTTTCTTAAAAAACAATTGAGAGAAACGAAAGAAAAAAATACCTTTTGAATCATCTCCATAATTACTCAGTCTGAATCATCACTCCAATTAGTCTAGATCATATTTTTTCTCAATAAAATGATTCTAGATCTGATTTACTCAATAAAATGATGTTGTATATGATATCCTAAATATGATAATTCTAGAACATATTTCATTAATATGATAATTGGGGATCTTATTCCCTAAAAAATTATGTGGGATCAAATTACCTAAATATGATAATTGTAGATTATATTTATAGAATATGACAATTCCAGATCCAAATCGATGAATACTATAAAATCAATCTCAATCCTAAAAATCTCAAAATATTATAAAATGATGAATTCAATACTTATTTGATTAGATGGTAACTTTCACCTTTAAATTCGTTGGTTCTATACCTTTTTGCGTGTGTGAAATTTTTAAATGGATAAATCATCTGAGAAGTATTTATATGCTACTCATTATGCATGGATAGGAAACATTGAAACATTCCCAACTTCTTCAAATCTCAAAATATCTAAAAATCTATCTCATTAAAATCATTAACATTACCTTCTTCCAAACTCATTATATTTATCCTAGATTTACACAAAATTCAAAATCAAGTTTGACTACTTCAATTCATCATACCCATCTCAAATCATTTCAATAATTTTTATTTATTAACTTCATTATGTTCTATTTTTTAGGTTATTCTGATATTTTTATTTCTCATATTTTTCTTTCTCATCCAATGATGATTTTTTTCTCATATTTTTCTTTATCATCCCAGTATGATATTTTTTATCTATTTTTAGTATGATATTTTACATTCCCAGATTAGTGATATATTATTCATTATTAGATTTTACTTCTCAGATTCATTATGATGAAATAATCATTGTGATAAAATTACCATTATTATTGAATTATTCACTCTACATATTTTAATTCCATAAAAAATCTCCAACATTTCTTCAAAATATTTTATCCGGAAAGAATTAATTATTTTTAACAACTTTTCAATTCAAAAAACATTGTTTAATTTCATATAGAAAGTATGAGAACTTTGTAACACCTAACATCACTTTTTATTTTAAACACTCTTCTGAAATTAATTTATTTCTTAGTGTATTTTGAATTAAATTATTTTCAATGTCATGTGGATAGACCTAAATATGATAAAGATTATGTTGTTTATCAATATGAATACTTTGGACTAGAAAATACCTTCATTACAATAGACTAGGTCCAATTACTGAAAAAAAAAACTTTTATAGAGAGAGTTAGTTATAAACAAATACAAAACATTGTAAAAAAACACTAAAAGTGTTCTTTAATCCTTGCATTTGGATTTGTTTACAACCCTCCTTAACAAATTTTCCAGCACTAAAATTTTTTTCAGAGACAATATTTTTGAATTTTAACAAAACATATCCATTCTCAAAACCACAACTTCATATTCATAAAATAAATGTAGGAAAAACATCTTACAAAGTACAATGTCATTTCATTCCCTCCCACTTTTCAATATAATCCAATTAATGGTGGGTGTTTCTTATTTATGAGATTTAGGAAGGTATGGGAGGAGGCTGAACATGATGTTTCATTATCAATTCAAAAATCCATTATTACGGTATTGATTTTTTAAATATATGAGTAATCTAATACATTGTTGAAATTTATTCCAGAAAAACGTCTCTAGCAGCAAATTTCTACTTTATAATAGGAATCCTTATATCTATGTGTTTTGATCTTGAATTTTGTAAAGTATTTTATGAAAGCTCAATTTCACTTTAGTTATCACAAGGTATTGTCAATAGTTAAGAAAATATTACATTCAAATCGTCTAGATAAACATTCATCCACATCATTTGACTAATATCTTGAGTAGATTAAACATTTTCAAATTCAGATATGCTCAACATTACTGAACTTTGATTCTTACTATGCCAACTCACACAAAATTCACCCAAGAAAATTGTTCCTCCTAAGGATTATTTTCTATAATTATAATCTTTCTCCCAATCGGCATTTGAATAACCATGAAACATAATCTCACTATTTTTGTTTTATAAACACTCATGTTAAGTTATTCATTTTAAATATCTCATAATACTATTTTCTACCATAATATGTGATTATTTTTAATTACTTTGATATATGGAACATAAATTCATGACATAAACATTATCAGGACTTTAGGGTGTACTGTAAAGTTGAATTTTTATCATATTCTTAATGACTTTCTGATTCACACATGTTCTGGATTCACCATTACTCAACTTTATGCTTACTAAAATAGGAGTTGAACCTTATTTTGATTGTTCCTTCCCAAACATCATTGATAATTCCCTGAAATACTTTTCTTGAGATAGGAAAATATATTTTTCTTTTTATTGAACTAATAAGCCAATGTAGAACGTTAATTCTACAAATATAACAATTTCAAAATTCTTCTTTATTTCCTCAAAAAATTGTTTTACAGAATTTCTATCTATCCCCACAAAAAACTATATCATCCACATATACAATTACAATTAGTGTTCTGGAGTCATGATATTTCACATACAAGTTTCTATCAACATTCCATGCATAAAAGGTAAACATTATTAAATAATTTTCCATTATATAATACCTTTAATTTGAGACTTTTTTATACCATTCAAGTCCTTCTTCAATTTAAAAACTTTGTTTTTCGGCTCATGAAGTTGAAATACACAATTTTTTTTAATGTAAAATTCTTCTTCAATATCACCATTTAAGAATTCTAACATTATATCCATCTGATAAACATTGTAACTATGATGGTAATCCACTACAAGAAACATTCATATAGTTTCTAGCCATGAAATGGGGGAAAAGGTTTCATCAAAATACGCACATTCCACTTATGTTTATCCATTAGAAACTACTCTTTATTTTTTTATGTAACCTCTGAACACTCATTAAATTTTTTTATAAACCTACTTGGTTCTGATAACATTTTTATTTTCCTTCCATGGACGAATTTATAATGATTCATTATTTTCAATCTGATCTAACTCTTCATTCCTAGAACCGAGCCTGTAACACCCCAAGATTTAATGAAAAATATTCCTTTAATTTCATTAATGTCTTTTGATTTATGCTACACCAAGATTACCTTGCGCTATACGCTACACCGTATTAGCTTGCAGTATACGCAACACTATTCTTGGATCGGGTTACACACATTTTTGATAATAGTTATTCTACGCAACATTGAGTATATATATATATATTCAATGTATAAATGAAATATTGTTGGATTCTGTTATAAGAAACAACGAAGGATTCTTTAACAACACGCAACCCTGACTTGGCTTGCATTACACGCAATCACGACCTTTCTCGATAGCGTGTGTTGTACGCAATACCGGGTTTTACTAAACAACGATATATTATTATAATCTTATTATGAACTAGACGTTATGAATATTATTAACTAAATTTTGAATTTTATAACATTACTATTCATCTTAAACATTTTCTAGAACATGGTATAAGAACAAAATAATTTTTTTGGGTAAAATAAGTATTTTTCCAAAAATGCAGTTTTGCCGCATTTTGATGGTGCACCCACATTAAATCTAGTATTTGACATGTTTATAAGTTCAATTTGACAAAATAATATTCTTATTTGGAATCAAGAAAGCAAAAATTTACTATGGATAAATTTTTCGTATTATTTTGGTAACTTTCATATTTTGATGAATAGTAAAAACATGCTGTATTTTAATGAAAAATAATTGTTTTCATAGTAATAATTTATATGGTTAAATTATAATATTTAATGGTTTTAAATTATAAATAGAATATATTTTTACCATATAATATAATTTATGTCATTAGCATTGATTTTATATTGAATTCGTAGGTTAAATCAATTCAATCTTTTGCAATGTTTTAAACAAAAACCCGTTTTCATTCGACAACGAGATTAATATTAATTTAATTTCTGAAAATTCTGTGTATTGAATTTGAAAAAATGGATTCCATTTTTGGAATCAGTGGGTCCAAATTATGTTAATAGGATACTTTTTTTTTGGGAATTATGAATAGAAACTACGGTAAATTTTATTTACCATAGTTAAAGGTAAATTGGGTAATTAAGGGTAAATATAATATTATAAAATTACCCTAACACATGCCAAAATTCTATTAGATGGATAAAATTAACCCATATCAACTAAGGGTCGGATTATATTAATTTTATGGACTTTTGACCATGAAAATAATTTAATTATTATTAAAACCAAAGAATGTGACAACATGTCACTCTCTTAAATCTTATAAGTATAATAATTTTAATTTATTGATAAGTATCATAAAACATTGAACATTAATAGTCCCCAGAAAGCTAATAAAATTATCTACATCATGATAATTTATTTAGATTTTTTAGGGATTAAATAATTGTCATTAATGGTGATACATTAATGATACATAAATTATTTATTAAGTGGAAAATAAGTAATATAGTTTTTATTAAAATAATAATACCCATTAAAATGCCCACAAACCTGAAAAAAAATTATTGGTAGTGTATATATACAACGTCATCATCCAATGACCTAATATATAACCGTTTGGATCCTTATAAAAGTGATTATGACACTCATATTATTTTATTTTAAATGATTCCAAAGTTGTCACCTTCATAATTTAATAAATATAACAATTTAAATATTGTGATTTTAAGATGATAAGTTAGAGTAAAAGTATTATTGTTAAAGTTAATAGATTTATCATTATCATAGGATTTTATTTTATTTTTTTATGCAACAAATCATTATATTAAATAATTATACAAAAATGTTGTAGTAATTATTTTATTAAGAGATAAACCAAATAAATGGTTTTAAAAATAATAAAATAAATATTATATGAACTATTTAATGTTATCCACTAATTTTATAGATAAATATGAACCTTTATGAATCTATTAAAGCTTTTATTTTGAACATATCTTCTGTATATATTTTATTTAAATTCAAATAAATGAATAGTGTCAAAATTGACACTATTGTTATTTTATAAAAATAAAATATTATAAAATTGGTTAAAAATCACAAAAATATTTAAAAATTATAAACATAAATTTATATGGTCTATAAAGTTATAAAGTAAAAAATTATGGGAAATCCACAAAAAATAAGTAATTATTTGTTATAATTTAAAATTTATAATTTTATTACCAGAAATAAACTTAAATAGATTAAATAAGGATAAATCAAAATGATAAGGTTTAAAATAATATCCAAACATGTCTAAATTTGATTGTTCGATGAGATTACAACCCTATCTCATCTAATATTCTAATATGAGTCATTTTGGGAGGATTTTATGTGGGGTTAGATTTATTATAAATTAATATTTTCAAGAATTCCAAAGGTGCCCCTCTCCTCCCTTATAAAAGGGCACCTCCTCCCTCTCCTCCTCACACCAATTTGAGTCTTCAATCTCGGCCAAACCCTGCCAAATTACCTTCCCCCCTTCCCTAGAAACATCCTATATGTTCTGATCTACTTTAAAGACCAATCTTATTTCCCGAAGAGGAGGTTTCAAAGAGGTGTATCGAAGAAGAGGTAATTTCTTCACCCGATTCATTCAAAATTCTTTCTTCTTCGAATTCTTATTCATTAGTTGTTTCATTATAATGTAATAACATCAATATCACTAATATACTTATTTGTTATTATAAATATTAAACAACCCCATTTCACCTTCTATCCATCCTACGGAAAACAAAATCATCGTGCGTGCGTACGTACGGAATACCGTCTCCACGCCGTTGTGTAATATGTTTTTCCACCAACACCTTACATGGATGGGTATAATGGTGTAAAGAATAACTATACATAGTTATTATTACATCATACTGATTCTGATATATTGTATCATCCAATCCAATTCAATTCAATAATTATGGAAACGATATCATCGCTCGTGCGTACGTACGGACTACCGTCTCCATGACGCGATGAGATTCATTCTCCATGTTAACCATTTAAGAATGATTATAAAGTATATATAAGCAATAATAATTAAATATATGAAATTATAAATCTATTGTATTTATGTATATATGTATGTCATCTACTTAATTCCATTCAACTCAATAAGGAAACGAAAACATCATTCATGCGTACGTACGACCTACCGTCTCAATGAACGGTGTATTTATTTCCATTTATCGATCTATTATATATATGTATATTCTGAATATATATTATATATAAATCATGTTTTATATTCTGAAATTATTTAATCGTGATCTAAGTAATCATATGAATAATTACAAGTCAAAACAAGGACGACAAATGAAATGATTTTACCCAAAACACTCTTTAACATGGAATTTACAAAAGAACGGGTAATATAAAAGTCATAAGAGAACCATATATGATATCATAACAATGAATATGATTCTGTAATAAGTCAATGATGTTATTTTAATAATTATATAGGAGTTTCGGATACATACGAAGCATATTGGACATAAGGCAAGGGATAATTTTGCAAATCTCATTTTTATCTGAGATTGCTTATTCGTAAGTATTTACTGGGGTTATATTTATCATCCATGTCCAAATTTTATAAAAATGTTTTCATGAATGTTTAAAGTCCTTTTTACACATTTTTTACTTTTACTAAATGTTATTTAAGGAATCTTTCTTTTGTTTACATTACGATGTGCTTTTTTGACTTTTGCGGCAAAAGTATGAGAAAAATGTTTTTTTAACATATACGGAACGAACGGATTTTTACGGTTTTATAAATCTATATTTTCATGAAGCTCCCTCCAAAATATTCCATGACTATTTTCAGGAAAATCCACTTTTTTTAAAATTGCATGACATTTTGTGAAAAGAAACTGATTTTGAAGAAAAAAGGATATTTTACTCAAGAATTCATTTCAAGTGTTTTATCAAAACCATTTTCTATCTAAGATGACATTATTTTCATATGTGTATGTTTACAGTATAATGTCTCTATGATTTACATGGTTTCTCTTTTCTTATTATGAAATGATATCCATTTCTTTTATATGTATTATGTGATAATGTGATGATGTTTATGAAACCCATTTTATTTATTGGGTTATTATGAATGATGTATGTTTATTTTGTGGCACAAGTAAGAATGATTTCATTATGAGATGGGTGGGACCTATATCTCCCTCTAATGCATTGGGTAAAGATTTTATATCTCATGAGATAGACATGTCTGGAATGGTAAGTTAATCCGGTTCAGTGTTATAGGACTGAAACGAGGAGTGAACTCGATTCAGAATGGGACTTTGTCCACTAAGATGGTCTTGATAGTAATGCCTTGGCTACTATGGAAATAATTACATGTGCTTAATGGATTCCACAATTACATGATTAATTCCCATGCTATTTTATCATGGTTTATGTTCCATTATGATCTATGCCTTATGTACTTCCATGTTTTATGTCGTTGCTCAAGATTTTAATGTTTAAACATTATGTTCATGTTTTTAAGTTCCAATGTATATGGTATGTTTTATTTTATCCATTCTTACCCTTACTGAGCATTTGAGATCACCCTTTTTATGGTTTATTTTCCCCCAGGATCAAAATAAATGTTTTGGATATCATTAATTGTGGATCTAGAAAGACGATGTGTAACAATATAAGAATTTAAGATATCATCATGATTTCAATCATGATTGTAATAGAATGATAAGGTTTAAGAACCAAATATGTATCCAATCAATTCAATAATTGAAGAAACCCTTATAAATTTTGAATATAGAAGTCAATAAAGATGAAAACTAAAATTGATTTGTAAAATACATTCATTATATATACCACACAAAAGAAAATAAGTGGTCAAAATTGTATATGTCTAAAATATGGAAGATTAAGACAACAAAACCCTTACCATGACTACCATATTAGTCATACATTATCTTAAATATTATATATCAAAATTAATTTTAATAAATACCTGTTCTAAAATATTTTTCAAATATTTATTTCATTATATATTTTCAAATCATTAATATTTTTCATTCAATTTTTTAATATATTTTGATCTTAATAGCAACATGGTGTTATTTAGTCCATTTCAATAAAAACATTTCAGTATATTTTCCATATTCAACGGGGTTATAAAATAGTTTAATAATATATAAAATTGTATATATTTATTTTATTTTTCCATATAGTAGAAAATATTTTATATAATTTATCCTTCATTCAAATATATATTCATATTATGAAAACTGTCTCAATAATCTCATTTTCAGGCTGTAAAATATATAATGGACATTTCTTGTTTATATAATTAATATAAATTTTTCTCTATTTTTATAGAATCTTAATGATCTCTTAAATATAGTATTTATTCAATAAATATATTTTTATTTCTGTTTTTAATGATAAATTAATTCCATAGTTTATAGATAATGTTATATACAAGAAACATAGGAAATGTTTTCATTTTCTAATGAATTATGGAAAATAGATGATAGTTATTCCAACTACAAAATAACATATTAATAAATTTATCATACTTAACTCATTATATTGGGGTTGGGATAATATAATATTAGGTATAATAAGACTACATAAAGGGATATAAATGAAGAGGAGGAATTTGGGAATTCGTACCTTTCACCTCGGGATAACTCCTTTGAAAATATGGTTAATACATTTATGGGTGTGGTTTTGAAGATAGAAATTCATATTAAGTGTTTAGGAGTTATGATGATGTATTGGGGAATATTTTTCATAAACTAGGAGGAACATTGTGTGAGGAGAAGTGAGGTGGTGTAGTGGTCTGATTATTCGTGAGGGGAGTGTAATATTTTGTAAAACATATTACGTAATATAATAAGGAAAGTAATTTTAAAATTTAATGTGGATATAATGTGAAATGTAATGGAGGTGAGATGTGGTTTTGTTGATAATTCCATAATCCAGGAATTTAGAAAGAGGTTTTTGGGATTCATTTATCACTTATTTTTTACTTTTTTTACTGCATTTTACCTTTACTATAAGCACTCAATTTTTACACCAATCACTTATTTTTAGGCATAAAAACAAAATGAACCATTTCCTAATTTTGAATGGAATTTTAAAATTTATAACTCCATATAATATAATTCAATTTTTATATATGGGTAAATTATCTTTTATAAGAAAACATAAAATATATAAAGACTATATTTATAGAAAAATAAATTTTTAAACATTATATACTGTTAATCATATTTAATATAAAATACCAATTAAATGAGTGTTGAAATTATGTTTATAAATATATATGTTTATAAAATTAGACTCAACATTCAATGGAGTGAAAGTTATTTAGATAATAATGTCATACTTAGGAAAAATAATTCACTTATAAATAAAAGTTTTAATATTAAATAAATCTATAAACATCTTATTAAATTTAATTATTTATATTCTAAATATTTAATTTTATCAATCCCCTAGTATGAAAATATTTCATTGAATTAATTAAATGAATCAAATCACACTATAATTGTGTTTAATTTAATTTAAAATAAATACCACAATACACTCATTAAAATAATTCCATGAAAAGTTTATCATTTCGATGTTATTTTTTTTATCTTAACATAAATGAAATTTTTATTCAATTCATAAATGTTAATTAATAATTTTAAGTATATAAACCTATTATATTTTTAACGTTCATACATAAAATATGTAAAATTTTACTAATATTAAATATAGAATAAAATCATGTTGGACACAAAATATTCTTATTTAATCCTGAATTATTAAATTATTATTCCTTATTATCATTATTTTAATATAATTAATTTAATATAATATTCAACTAAAAATAGTTAAATTATAATCAATGGTATTTTTAAATTTTATTTAGTATCATTTAATTTTGTTAAACATAAATTATTTTATTTTTAAAATGATTTTTATAATGAAAATTTATATATTTTATCATCTAAATAAAAATATTTCATATCCACTCTATACATGTAATTCTAAAGTTGTGATATGTTTACTAGTACTATAACTAATAACTATATACCCCATTAATAATAATTATATAACATAAATATTACATCACAACTTCTAGTAAATTATATCCATTATAAAATTAAAACACAGACTAATCATTCTAAATGTTTTCAGTTATGATTTTTCCAAATGATTAGACCTTTCGTGATGTTTTTAAACAATTTAGGTTTGGTTCCACTAATGGTGATTCTAAAGGGTGGATATTATATAGGGTTATCCATGTTTTGAATATATTATATTTTTCCATTTATTGTTTAATTTTAATTTATTCACTTTTAATTGATGTAATTTTATATTCAATAAAATATTCTCTAGTATATAATACATGGTTTCATATACCTTTATTTCGATCATAAACTATGAACAAGTAATTTATTTTGGGTTAGATTATTTTCTTATATAAATCATTTCCTATTCAATTTTATTTCTCTCTAAAGTGTATAAAAGTATATTTTAGAATTATATATATATAATTTAAAAAAAGACCTAAAACCCAGGGTGTTACATTCTCCCTCCATTAAATAAGTTTTTCTACCTAACTTTAGTTATTATAAACAAATGAAAATATCTAGGGGTATTGATAAGAATGATAAGAATCAATATTCAATATAAACCCCACTAACATAGGTTATAATATGAAACTAATTTATTCTATCACAATAGGAATATACCAATATTGAGTTTCATAAAAATAATTTGAGCAAAATACTCCTCACGATGGGGTATTAAGGCTCGTATAATGGTAGTAATTACCTTAAGGATTTAATAATTATAATTTCATTTATATATGATTATAGGTTGATTATGGATATGAATTTTTATTTCTCAACATTGATAATAAATATCTACTATATATAGATAAACCTATCCATGTCAAAAAATACATCAAATTAAATTAATAGATGATTAATAAGATTTATAAGAAGCACATTCCCAAAACAAATCAATCAAGGATGAGTTATATACATTATATTCAATCATCATTCCACTATATTTTTAAACTAATCATTAATGATTAATCATTTGTTCAGAAACTGGTACTCTTAGAAATCATTCTAGATCTAGGGGATTCAGTATATTCAATATCAAATCTATCATTTTTATTTCTTTCTTGGATGGCCAGTGTTCCTTACAACACATAATTATTGAGAAACAAACCACATATTTCTCTTATTCCCATCATCTTTGAAGTTTCTAATGTGTATTATCCTCATTATCCATTATATTAGGGAAATAATTATCATGATTACCATACTCATTGCATTTGAGTCATTTTTATGTGGTTTGATCATTCATTGGGACTTTTATAACATGAATTGTATTGTCTAACCACTTTATCGCTCTTCAAAAATCATGATATCAATGGAAAATCCTTCAACATGTCAAATTGTTTCCTATGAATTTGAGGAATTACACTGGGTTCATCATCCAATAGTTTTTACATATAGGAAATTGAATTCTATTTCCACTATAGTATTTATCATTTGGGGATTATTGAAGATCCATTTATCAATTAAGTGGTGTTTTTGGGAATTCAACATGGTTTAATATGTTAATCATAACTCGATATGGATTTTTAGGAATAACTATGTGATATTTCACTACAACTAATATACTATTTGATTCATCATTGGAATAATAACCACTTTATCCATCATGACCACTGTGAACATGATACATCATAGTTCTATCCATTGACTAAATATAAAATGATAATTTTAGTAACATGAAATAATAGAGTAAGAAATCATATAATAAATAGATTAATAAATCATATAATAAGTAATATCAGTCCAATTATATCCTATATTATGACAAATTCATATCAAACAATAGAATTTTTGGTTCACCCTACATCGCTTTGGGATAATTATAAGTTGTTTTATGTTCTATCATATTAATCTATATAATGGTTCATAAAAATTTAGTAAACAAAATTTTATCCCACGGTAATTTCAAACAAGTTTTTCATTTAGAACCATTTTTTGTTCCTTGGGTGATGCTCATTTTAATACCCAACAAAATTATTCTATGTTATAACCCATAGGTACATCTGATATAGATCTTGCATAATTAAGTATTTATATAGACATGGATGTTATTATTTTAAAATCAATCCTTCTATACTCTAAAAAAATTATGATGTTTTTTTATATATATTTTATCTTCCTAGGTGTTTCAATAATGTCTTCTATTATTAATCCCCATAAAAACCAAACTCGGATACCAATTGAAGTGTCATAGACATATGAACCCTAGATATAGTGATGAAACACAAATTCGTTGATACTAACTTGGATAACCCAGACATATCATACTATAACACCCTGATATTTGATGATAAATTTCTCTTGACATTAATTTTATTTCAATGATATTTGTATTTATATGAAACACCATGTTTAGATGAACCACAATATACTATTGAAATAATTTTATTTAATGTGAGTGTTATTACATAGTTATTATTTTGGAGGGTATGAATATTAATAAATAAAATTCAAAAAAAGTATATATTTATAAAATTAAATCATTGGTTTTTAGTTGGTTATAAATGAAAAAAATGAATTGAAATTAAAAAAGATTATTTTATATGGAAAACATTTTTTATGCATGTAATGAGTCCTTATCTTAATAAATTATATTAATCTCTATTGATGAATGATTTTTATAAAATGTGTATATAATATATTAAATAAATTATTATAACATTCAACTAATGGTTTTTACTATGCATGAAATAATATTTAAATCAATTTTATACTTAAAATTAATTACTCTAAAAAGGTTTTTGTTTCATTTTTTAAACTTATTTTATAATTAATTTCATTAAATTTTAGAAATTCAATATTATAAAATGGATTCTATATTTATAATCATCATAATTAATATAATTTAATAGAATCAATATAATTTTTTCTCCAAATGATCAGTATGAATATTAAACTTTTTTTCCATACATAAGTGTAAAAACAGGTTTATTGGGGGGTTTATCTAAAATATAAGAGTAAAAATTACACATAAACATGTATCAATTTTATCAGATGAATATATTTATAAATTATTTTACCAATAAAATTAATTCTATATCATTTGGTACCATATTCACAATAAAGTGACTTTTTTCATTAAATATTTATGTTATTTTATTTGTGTGCCTCCCCTCACATATAAATGGGACCGTCTTCTCCAACACTTTTAACATAATTTTATCATTTTAGCTTTAAAAATAACTAACCAAAAACTATCCATGATATATTCCCTTAATTATTGAGCCCTTTTTTTATCATAATACCACTCTAATAAGGCTTATTGTGTATGTCAAAGGAGGTATCTCAAAGAAGTGTTAATCATCATATGTGAGTATTTAAATGCATTTTCTTCGTATATATCCTCTAATTATGTTTTTTTCATACTAAAATAATGATTCCTATATAATAAATATAATTATATTTTATTTTGATTATGGTAAAACCACATTGCGCCTCCTTTCCATCAAATGATAAATGAAAGTATCTACCACACATACATGAGAACTACTGCCTTCAACAGTGATATGATTCATTTTACATTACCGTAATTAATTATTATATATTATAATTTATTTAATGATTATATAAGTTATTTATTAAATATTTTTTCCTTTTTAATTATAATATCTTATCTACAATCTTCCAATCCCATATATTAGAAAATGATAACACTACTCGTGCATATGTGTGGAGAACTACCTCGATAAAGGGATGTGATTAATTTTTTAGTTTTTGATTTAAATGGATGATAATGTGGATATATTTAATGAATATATATGATATTTATGATATAATAATGATCCTGAAATAGTGAATAATTATTATCCTTTATTCTATTCAATTCATTGAAAAGTGGAATCAACACCCCTGGATACGTGTATACTACAATTTCCTTAAAGTGATGTCATTCAATTTTCATCACCACTTTATATTAATGGTTGTATAAGTGTTTATAATGAATAAATATGATAATTATTCCATAATTAAGATTTTTTTATGTTTAAACCATGAACAAGGTACATGTAAATGAACCATTTCTATGAAACATGCTTGGAAAATAGATAAGTTTTCACATGAATGTTCATTTTAATATGGAAATTGTAAATAAATGGGTAATGGGAAAATATAATTTAATTTTACATAGTAAGATATAAATGAATATGTTTCTATAAAATATGTAAAATAAATAATTTTTTATTATAAAAGGAGTTTCAATGCGTATGACATAATATAGGACTTAACGTAAGGGTTTCTCATCTCACTTATTTTCTATGATTCAAAATTTACCAAAGTGTTTAGTGGTTTATCTTACAATCAAAATTAATTTCAGAACTATTTAAGTTATATTTTTATTAAGGGAAATTATATTATATTAATCCTTTAAATGGAATATATTTTATTCTCATCTAGTAATTCTTGGAATTTTCAATTAATAGTTCCATTTTTTATATCATTGGTACAGAAATAGACCATAAAGGCATTTTTATGAAAAACTGAACTTATTTATAAATCATTCGATAATATATTTATTATATGTATGTAATTTCATTAAAAAAATTATTATTTTTTAATATTCTTATGTGATTTATTAAAATCTTTTTCACCCATATTTTACTTCTATAATTTATTAAAAAAATATACTTTTTAATTACTAAATTATGTGTTTTTTACCAAAAGTATGAACAAAATATTTGTTTTAGCATATTGCATGAACATAATTACCACCCATAATGAATAATATATTATTTTGATCTCCCATTACAATTTTATATGGTACTATTATAATTAAATTTTTTACAAATATTCAAAAAAATTGATTTTAAATAATTTTTTTAAAAATGAAAAAGTTATTTTCCTCACTAAATGGTCCAATGATCTTATATTCATATTTTAATCAATGATAATAATAACTGATGTTACGAGTTATTTACATAGGATGTGATCCAATGATACGATTCCCAATATTTCTCTCTATGGTTATTAATTATTATAATAAATCTTAATGAAACAAATTTTATTTTTTATAGATTTAGATATGATGACATGATAAATTTTTTTATGATATTGTGGAATAAAAACTAATGGATTATGATTATTTTATGGATGGATTTTTTATATCCCAACAATGAATTGGGTAATTTCATATAGATATCTCATGAGATGGTGATGATAAGAATATATATGAAATGTGAATATCTATGTTCACATTTTGATGTGTGAGTGTTATTTCTTCTAGCTATACTCGAGATATTATGCATGGACTTGTTTATGAATAACTATTTTCGAATTTTTGATGTGTGAGGATGATTTTTTATCGCTATAATTATAGTATTATGTATATACATGATTGTGGATATCTATGTTCACAATAACCAGATTTCATATGTTTATGATACAACATGATAATTTTATGACTCTTATATAATGATTACTACAGTTACACCCTTATTAATCGTTCTTATGAATATAAAATGATTTTGGAGTTTTTGATCTATATATTTATTCTTTTGAATATTTTATATTGATAATATGTACTCTATTATTTTACCTTACACTTACGACCATATAATCCTCTCTTAGGATTGATAACTCTCATCTTTATCCTCGCTAAGAATATGATATCCCCATTTCTTATGTTTTAAATTCCCATATATTTATGGATGGCTTCATGTAATATATATTTAAAGTGGTTGTAATATTTAAAACATTATGGGTGACATTGAGTATCTTTTATGAAATAAGTAAATTATGTATCCACTCTCCATAAAAACTAAACCTTTACGGTCCTAAGGTGTTTATATTTGTTATATATCTTGAATAATCATATGATACGATTAAATATTTGTATCTGGATTTTATAGGTCTCCATTGTTGGTATCATAGGTTGGTTATTTATAGAAATTTGGATAATAAAACGTTAGTGGAAAATATATGGATAGGCCTACGTATAGAAGAAAATCCTATGATATTATAAAGAAATGAGTATGATATTTATAGATAATGCATCACTATATATATACTAGTATGTGGGAGAGGTTGTGGAACAAAATAATGGAGAGGTAACAAATTTGAAAGGGGTTAATTAGTTATTAACTCTATCATCACCAGTGCACAATGAGTTATCCTATGACTGCAGCCCTTTATATACACTATCGAGGGATATTATTTAGTTAATTCACATTACCAATATAGACTATTAGAATGAATGATATGATATAACCTATGAAAACTAATGATAGTCAATAATATTATGATATTTACTTAATGTCTCATGGGTTGAATGAATGTGTCATAATTTATTTAATGATTAGAATGATTTTCATAATCATATGACTATTTACTCTTGAAATTGATGTTTAATACTCACAGTAAATTTTTTTAGTCAATGGATTGAACCAAGATATGTCATATAAACTACGAATGTGAAGATGAGTGAAATGTCCATCTTAATGAAAAAATAAATGAAATGGGTTCTATAATGTGAAATCGTAAGATTATGCATAACTATTTATCTTGATATATTATTATCAACTTCAATATAGGTGAGTTAGCTGACAAATCTAGTAAGAGAAAAATGAATTTTAATTGGTGTTCAGGTCATCATTACCTTATAGGGAATAAGATTAATCTATCTACTTGTTTAGAATGTGGGAAGAAGAACAAAGTAAATGCAATAAAGAAACATAAGGATTTTGGATGTGTAGAAAATAATTTTCTAATGAACATATTTTCTAAGGAAAATTAAGAGTTCAATATATGGAAGTGAATTTCATCCTAGTGAAAAAATAATATTTCAATATATTATATTTGTGGAACATGGTCATTTTTTGAGTATATTCCCATATATGATGACTAAAACTTTGACTAAGGAAGGGTCTATGTTATTTCAGTCATATTAGTAGATATTAATGATAATGTAAAAAATCAACCCCCACTATAAATTTTGGGAAATAATGTTAAATATCATAGGATTGTTCCCTATGAAAATATTAATATTCTTAATTTAGGGTAATTTGATGTGATTTTTGTTATTCATTAACTCTATCTACATTTATCCCTTATAAATTTCTAAAATAAAAAACTCACATTTGATATTTGAACTAAATATATGATTTTTGATTAGTTCATGGATGAACATTAACCTATAATGGAAACATATTATGTTTTTATGATTCAAAAATCCTATTTATGAAGGATATTTATCTCAAATAGTTAGGTAGAAACTCTATATTAAATATATTCCTATTGTTCAAGGATGTACTAATATATTTCCTGAAATCATTCCTCGTATTTCCCCATGTTTTGAAGGTGAGTTTTATGTATAAATAATACCTAGTGATATAGAAATTTTAAGTACTACTTATAGAAAAAACGCAATTAATTCACAGGAATTAATTAATTAGCACTATGAGAATATAGAATAAGGATTTATGTGCATTAGTCTCTCACTATGGGGAGAAAATATTCATTATGTTTATCATAAATATGTTTCAATGAATCTTTTCATTGATTATTGAGAACATAATAATTCCAATATTAAGAACAATAATCATTAAAACCACTTTAATAATTTTCTTACCAACTTTGTGGCTCTCAATATATTTCAGTGATTGACCATTATTTTGGATATCATTAATTGAGGATCTAGAAATAGGATATGTAACAATATAAGAATTTTAGATATCATCGTGATTTCAATCATGATTGTAATAGAATGATAAGGTTCAATAACCAAATATGTATCCAATCAATTCAAGAATTGAAGAAGGATCTATTGGAAACATCTCATAGTTTATCATTCTTTATCCAACCAAGTATCTCTCATAGGGTTATATACTAGATATAATAAATATAGTAGAATTAAATTTCATACCACCTGATAATTATATATATTATGAATAACAACCAATTAATATTTTTGGTTGAAGAAAGAATTTTCTAGGAAATAACAACACTCACCTGGTTGAACATGTATGGATAACCCATAAATTTTAGAAGGCTACATGGTATCTTGATGATTTGATGAGGAAATATTATCTCTATTGTATCAATCAGACTGAAAAAATATTCAATATTAAATTATTATAAGTAGTTTATATTTAAAAACATTATATTTTATTACATATTTATTCATCAATTAAGTCGATTTCTTTGATAGATTTTTTACATGGAACCCACAGTTTAAACAAACTCTAATATACTATCAAAATATTATTATTTAATGTGAAATTAATCCCCAAGAGATTAGATTTTAAGTTATGGAAATGAATAATTAAATTTATTAAATTTATTTTTTACAAATATATAAACTTAATTCATTCCTTATCAATCAGTTATAAATAAAGATAAATGTATATGAATGTATAAAATAAATGTTTTTCAAAAAACTATTTTTATGCAACTATTGAGTTTTTAACATAATATATTAAATTAATATATATTGACTAATTATTTTAATTAAAATTTTATATAGTATATAAAATTAAATATTTTATCATTCATCTATGGGTTCTTATTATTCACATAATAATAATAAATTTAGTTATATGATTAAAAATCCATTTCTCTAAAAAATGATTTGATAAATTTTGGGAAATTATTTTTAAATAAAATCAATCCATTTTATAATATTGAATCTTATAATATGTATTAAATATTTGAAATCAAAATAATTAATATATATTAATAGGTTCATTTTAATTTTTTGTCATAATGAATAGTAAAAATGGTAAAAATAATTGTTACCCCGGTAAAGGTTAACATAGTTTTATACAGGGTTAAAATAAGACTTTAAGGTAAAAATGAAACATAAAATTATATAAATATTGTTTTTGAAAAATATTTTTACCTTATATTACACTACATTCTATTTCATTCCTTATTTTTCCACTTTCACATTAGAGTGAAAATTTATTATTTAAATATTGTCAGAAAGCCCATGAGTGACCCTCTAGTCACTTATAAAATAGAATCTCTTCTACTCCATTATACATAGAATTAGAGCCTTATAAATTATATGATCCTTAATTAAATGTATAAATACTTTTTTTCCATAATTATTATTCTCTTTTTCACACCCTAACATCATCCTATAATGTCTTATGGTGTAACCCAAGGGAGGTCTCTCAAATAAGAGGTGACTTGCCTAAATCATTCAATGTTCCTTTATTCTTTTACTTCAAATAAATATAATGTAACCATCCTAAAATATTTATTTTAATATCATAAAATTATTGATATTTTATTATGATTATGGGAGAACCATTTTCCACCTCCTTTCCATCAAATGGTAATTTAAAGTATCACTCATGAATATGTATGGACTTCTGCCTCCCCATGGTGATATTATTCATTATCTTTCACATCCTATAATGGATGGAAATTGTGATTGATTTAATTTTTTATATTTTATATTATTGAAACATTTATTATTATATAATTATAATATCTTATTTATCTTTTTTACCTTCCCAACTATTTGAAAATGAAAACGTCTTTTGTGCATGCGTGTGGACTACCACATTCATAAAGAGATGTGACTCATTTATAATTTCTACTTTACATGGATAATAAAAATTTTATATTTAGATATTACATACTATATCTAATATATAATAAATATTCAATTAATTTAAATTATTTTTTACGGTCATTTTATTCCACCAATTGAAAAGTGAAAACATCATGCTTGTGCATGTTGAACTACCGTATCCACAAATCGAGGTAATTAATACAACTGATTTATAATTTTTCTTATAAAAGTGTTCATAATGAATAAATATCATACTTATATAATTATTAGTACTCTATTTATCATGAAACCGTGACCATAATGCATATATTATAATCATCTAATCAAGACATGCATGAAAAATAATCCCATTTTCACATGAATATTTAATTTAATGGTGAAATTTTTTAATAAAATGATTATTAGAAATTATGAATGAATTATATATACTATTTTTTGTAAAAATATATTTTGATAATATATTTATAATAAATCGATATTTATTATACTATAGGTTTTATCATGTGTGAAGCAAGATGGTACTTGACGTAAGGGTTTGAAAATTATCTAAAGTTGTTATGGATTTATGATACAATCTCATTTCCTTCTAGTATTGTCTATGATAAATTTACAATAATGGAAATTTGATGATAAATTTAATTTAAAACCACTATAATTATATTTAAATTATTTATTTCTATAATTTTCAACAATATTACCATTTTCCTTTCCCTAGAACATAAAATGACTGAGAAATAATTTTTAAGAAAATTTAAAGTTTTTTCCTCTTTGGTTAAGAAACTTTTTATTCTACATCAATAATTCCTTTCAAAAAACAAAAATGTTTTCAGTATTATTAAATTATTTATTAATGTTATTTTTACTATATTTTTCTTTTAATAATGAGTTTTATAAATAATAATCTTTTTTTTCAAAACAAGGTGTTGTTTACCAATAGTGTGAATGAAATATTTGTTTTAACATATTCTGATTGAATTAATTATTCCCTAAAATGAATACTTATTTATTTCATTATGAAAAAAATATAACATGTATGTTTTGAATGAAATATATTTTACTAATAATATAGAAATTATTATCCTTTAAATAAGTGATTTCAAAATGAAAATAATATTTCCTTAGAAAACTTTCTTGTAATCTTTTAGTTTAATTTTTATCCATGATAACTACCATTGATGGTATATATTATTTACATGGGATATTATTAGTTGATACCATCCTTATTATTTCTATATGTTGTTCTTTATAATGAATATTCAAACATTATGAATCCTATTTTCTTTTTCATCGGTTAGGATATGATAAATTAAAAAACTGTTCACGGTATTATCGCAAACATATGAATGGATTATGATGTGATGGGTGAGTACATTATAAAAAAAATTCATTGGGTATTTTTCTATAGATATCTCATACGATGATCCTGATAAGAATAGACATTATTGTGCATATAAATGACTATATTTTTATTTTTTAATATTATTTCTTAAATATATTATCAAAAGTGAATGTGTGGACATGATTGAGAATACATTTGTTCACATTTTGATGTGTCAATATGATTTCATCTATCTATTCTCATAATTTTATGTCTGTACATTACTAAAAATATATACATTTACAACCTTATGAATTTATATTATTATGATTCCACAAACCCATGAAATTAATCTGGAATTATGAATACTGATTAGGTAGCATTATTTGTTATGTTTTTGTTCTTGAACATATTTCGGGAATTATGATGTACAAATTTCTAGGTATGAATATTTTATGTTAAGAATATGTACTTTATTATGTTAAAATATCCTTATGATCATATTATTCACTCCTATGATTGATATATACCATGTTTACCCTTACTAATCATATTATCTCACTCTTTAATAAGTTTTGATTCTCTTGGTTTTGATGGAAGGTTCTATTTATAATATATGTATATATGTACTACTATCAGGAATATTTTTTAGGATGATAAATCTATTTTAAGAAATGGTTTTATGATATATATAGTCTCAAAATAATCTATAATTTTAGGGTACTAAGGAATGAATAATTTATATATATATTAAATATTCATTTAAAATAATGTAATATTTTTATTTTTATTCTTTGGTAACCTCACATACACACATAATATATCATTTTACCAGATAATGTTTTCATCTCATAAATGATCTCACAATCCTAGATACCAAAGGTTTGGTGTCTTTAGAGACTACCTACATAAACATAATATTATATATTATTTCATCAAAAAACATATCTACAAAATTATTTGTTCCACATATAATACTATATATAAGTCTCTCGGAAATTATAAGCAAAATATGGTGTGTGATAAAATTCATCATAAGGGAAACCAATCAAGGATTCATAATGGTCAAAATCATAATAATGTGAAAAAACATGAGTATGTGGTATATATATATGATTTAAAACATCGTTGAATCACAATTGATAATCATCGTTAATGACATAACACCATAGTTCCTTGAATAAGATCAAAAGATCATAAACGGACCACCATGGAAGCATTAAACATTTACTATGGCTTTGAATAGTGTGAAAATAATCAAAACCATAGAAACATATATTAAAAATATTTCATAACATAGAAATGTGGCATAAGAATAAACATATGTAATTAAAATAATGTGATAAAACCCTATCATTTGTGTACATTATGTTTCAAATAGACCCAATCATATCTATATATTATGATGTGAGAAAACCCAATCATTTTCACGAATTATGTTGTGACCAAAACCAATAATGAAAATTCATTAATTTCATTATCTCAATATAAATAAAATATTATCCAATTAATTTAATATATAATTATTACCACAGCCAAGATATAATTATATACTAGTTATACATGTTTTATATGAAATAAATCATTCATCATATCCTCAAAACCCAATGAAAATATAATCGGATTGAAACAATATCACATAAACACAATTCATTGGTATATCGGTTACTAAAATGATTAAATCTAAAAAAATAAGTACCTCAAAATGTAATGTATATTATAAACATGAATGTTAATCAATGATAGATATAACTATGATGATAGAGGGGAAAATATAATTGAAGTCTTAAAAAGGATTTTCATAAATCATTTTTACCATTATTATAAAAGTAAATGTTACTTATCACTTTATTAAAAGATTTTAAATAAATATAACTGATGAATTTTTAAAATATCTCAATAGAAGAATCCAAAAAAATATAACATTGATATTAATTAACCATCATGAAAATATTATTTTAATCTGAGATAAAAATATATGAACATTAAATGATGTCCCGTTTTAAATATTTTTAGGAAATTTTAATGGAAAGACCGCATTACGTAAAGAACTAAGAATCCTCCCTGATATAAAATGATAAAATTATATATAAATATTAATCAAGATTATATATTATTATATTTCAATAAATATCTATTGAAATAATAATATGGAAATTTGGGAGAATGATCCATCTAAAAGAATGTGAATTATTATTTTAAACATAATATTTTTATGAAGATGTAATCATTTAATGTAGAGGATTATTATTTAAAAATGATATTTTATATAGAGAAAGTGGAAATATGTTATATTACAATGAAATTGTTATATATAATATAATAAAATTTTATAGTTAGTTGATAATTCATTAGACCCATGTAAACTAATATTATGTATATGAAAACCTTAAATCATTGTAGTATATGATTTTAAAAAATAATGAATTAGAAATTATAAAATGAATTAATAGATAAAATGATAAAAAAACTATTTATATTGGAATAATTCAATTTTTTATAAGTTTGACTATTTTTGTAAAAAAATAACCCGATTCTACTAGAAAATCCACCTAATTTGGCCATCACAAGGTGATGTGTGACAATGAAAATGGAAACAATACTTTAATATTAACAAAACAATACATACAAACAGATGAAAATACATAAGAAAGAGATACATCAACATACAAAAAACCCAATAAAAAATTGAAAAACTAAAAAATTATGACATGATAAGACCATAAAGTCTCCAGGTGAAAAACTATCACCTCCAAACCATCTCAGTACAAAGGTAATGGTGAAAAAAGAAACTTCTATGTAAAAAAGATAACCTTATCATTACTTGGGTTTGGAAAATCAATTTATACAACCAAAAAAACCAAATAAGTAGGGTTTGAGAACAAATCCCAATAAGATACCAACATGGAGTCTATACAATGTCTAATAACAATAATATAGTAGTTCAGACCTTTAAAACTAAAATAGTTTTACAAACACTTTTGATAAATCCAAACCTATTTGTAAATCATATTCTTTGGTTTGCACAAAATCATTTAATATTCCAAAAATCCATGAAAATAAAATGAATAAGTGATAAAATTGGAAAAAATATCCACCAAACATAAGTAAATAAGGTAAAAACATATCTTAGATAAAATCCATCATATGAATCCATGTGATATAGCAACATGTACAAACATTTGAGAAACAAACCACGAAAAAAATACATCATGTGATAAACAAACTATAAAGAAAAAATCACCGTTATTGGGAACTAGCCTATGGGAATACGTATTATACATAAAATTATCTTAAAGAAAGCATATATTGGTACCATCAAATATCAATTTCTTCAACAATCTATCGATATCATAAAATCCCTTTTTGTATGTGGAACCCTATGAGTGACATGGTTCTTCCCAAAACACCCAAGGTTCACAAAATTCCATGTTTTCAAAAATAAATTTAAAAATCATTGTCATAATTTATAGAACAATTTAAAATACAAACTAGTCTTCTTCAGTGTTCTAAAACCCATTTTCGAACCAAAACCACCATTAAATAATTTAATCAAACACAGTGTACAAAACCCCATTTTTAAAAAAATTCCCTTTAAACCAAGTAACTTTTCAATAAATCACTTGAAACCAAAAATAACTCAAATTCAATTAATAAACCAAGTTAATTTTACATGAACAATAATAAATTCATAAAATTTACCCTTTATACATAAATACCTACATCAGAAATGGAGTTAGAACTATTCAAATTCAATATGGGTGATCGAGGAAGAGTAGATCAGCTGCTCATGATCATAGATCCAAAATAAATTCATTAATTCTATTTCAAACACATTATATCAAGCATACATATCCCCTTTAGGTTCCAAAATATTGGCGGATAATGGATACAATGAGGATCTAATAATAAATGGTAACACTTGAACAAAACACAATATACCATGAGATGATCTATCAAGAATAATGATCTTCCTAGAATAAAAATAGAGAAGACTCTAGACCATTGGGGAAGGAATAGATAAATATATTACAATGTTATGAGGACATTTGAGGATAAAATGATATCTTAAAAATTTATAATTATAAATTAAGAGCATAAAAAATAAGTGGACAATCTTTTCTAGAGAGGAAGAACAGTTAGGTGTAATTGTGTATCTTAACTATGAACCCTATATAGAGCTTATGATTAGGGTGAGCAGTTTAGACACATGGTAACATTAACAATGTTCCAACCATACATAAACTATCTACCTATGGGTTAATGATTAGAGGGGTGGAATCTTGGTCTAGAAAAACCTTCTTCCCTTATAGTAGATGATTCTTGTTTCTATAGATTCTAGGGACAAACCACATAGATTTGCCTAACCATACTGCAACCGACCACAACCCCATGTAATACCCAAACCAAGTGAATTGTTTTACTACATATTAACTAACGTTACAATGGATCAAATAACATCTGATAAGGGGGGTTGAATCTGTTGTTCACTTTTATAAATTTTCATTCTTTTCAAACCATAACTCCTACATCCTATAAAGATTTATATCCTTATCAAATTTTCGTAAATACTCATGCATAAAATAGTCGGAAACCAATTAAATCACACTAGATTTATAAGGTCCATCATCTATGTGAGAACCTATATCCTTGTCGTAGCCACACTCATGGGTCTATAGAAATCCACTTTTAAGAATCAATGAATAAAACATGGTTTAACTCCCATTATACACATTATATTTAAAAATAAGAATTATTGTAGTGACTCTTATTAATTTACAATGTTTTCTTAAATAACAATTGAGAGAAACAAAAGAAAAAAATACCTTTTGAATCATCTCCATAATTACTCAGTCTGAATCATCACTCCAATTTCCCTAGATCATATTTTTTTCTCAATAAAATGATTCTAGATCCGATTAACTCAATAAAATGATGTTGGATACGATATCCTAAATATGTAATTCTAGATCATATTTCATTAATATGATAATTGGGGATCTTATTCCCTAAAAAAATTATGTGGGATCCAATTACTAATATGATAATTGTAGATTATATTTACAGAATATGATAATTTGAGATCCAAATCTATGAATACTATGAAATCAATCTCAATCATAAAAAACTCAAACTATTATAAAATTATGGATTCAATACTTATTCGATTAGATGGTAACTTTCACCTTTAAATACGTTGGTTCTCTACCTTTTTGCGTGTGTGAAATTTTTAAATGGATAAATCATCTGAGAAGTATTTATATGCTTCTCATTAAGCATGGGTAGGAAACATTAAAACATTCCCAACTTCTTCAAATCTCAGAATATCTAAAAATATATCTCATTAAAATCATCAACATTACCTTCTTCCAAACTCATTATATTTATCCTATATTTACACAAAATTCAAATTCAAGTTTGACAACTTCAATTCATCATACCCTTCTCAAATTATTTCAATAATTTTTCTTTATTAACTTCATTATGTTCTATTTTTTATAGGTTATTATGATATTTTTATTTCTCATATTGTTCTTTCTCATCCAATTATGATTGTTTTTCTCATATTATTCTTTATCATCCCATTATGATATTTTTATCTATTTTCAGTACGATATTTTACATTCCCAGATTAGTGATATATTATTCATTATTAGATTTGACTTCTCATATTCATTTTGATGAAATAATCACCGTGATAAAATTACCATTATTATTGAATTATTCACTCTACATATTTGAATTCCATAAAAACTCTCCACCATTTCCTCAAAATATTTTATCCGTAAAGAATTAATTATTTTTAACAACTTTTCAATTCAAAAAACATTGTTTAATTTCATATTGAAAGTATAAGAACATTCTAACACCTAACATCACAATTTATTTTAAAAACACTTCTGAAATTTCATTATTTCTCTGTTTATTTTGAATTAAATTATTTTCAATGTCATGTGGATAGACATAAATATGATAAAGATTCTGTTGTTTACCAATATGAATACATTGGACTAGGAAATACCTTCATTACGATGGACTAGGTCCAATTACTGAAAAACAAAAAAAAACTTTTATAGAGAGAGTTAGTTATAAACAAATACAAAACATTGTAAAAAAAACACTAAAACGGTTCTTTAATATTTGCATTTGGATTTGTTGACAACCCTCCTTAACAAATTTTCTAGCACTAAGAATTTTTTCAGAGATAATATTTTAGAATTTTAACAAAACATATCCATTCGCAAAACCACAGCTTCATATTCATAAAATAAAGGTAACAAAAAACATCTTAAAAAGTTCAATGTCATTTCATTCCCTCCCACTTTTTAAATATAATCCAATTAATGGTGGGTGTTTCTTCATTATGAGATTTAGGAAGGTATTGGAGGATGTTGAACATGATGTTGCATTATCAATTCAAAAATACATTATTTAGGTATTGATTTTTTAAATATATGAGTAATCTAATACTTTGTTGAAATGTATTCCATAAAAATGTCTCTAACAGCAAATTTCTATTTTATAATAGGAATATTTATATCTATGTGTTTTGATCTTGAATTTTGCAAAGTATTCTAAGGAAGATCAATTTCACTTTAGTTATCACATGGTGTCATCAATAGTTAAGAAAATATTACATTCAAATCCTCTAGATAAACATTTATCCACATCATTTGACTACAATCTTGAGTAGATTAAACATTTTCGAATTCAGATATGCCCAACATTACTGAACTTTGATTCTTACTATGCCATCTCACACAAAATTCACACAAGAAAATTGTTCCTCCTAAGGATTATTTTCTATAATTATAATCTTTCTCTCAATCGGAATTTGTAAAACCATGAAACATAATATAAATATTTTTGTTTTATAAAAACTCATGTTAAGTTATTCATTTTAGATATCTCATAATACTATTTTCAACAATAATATGTGATTATTTTTAATTACTTTGATATATGGAACATAAATTCACGACATAAACATTATCAGGCCTTTAGGGTGTACTGTAAAGTTGAATTTTTATCAAATTCTTAATGACTTTCTGATTCACACATGTTCTGGATTCACCATTACTCAACTTTATGCTTACTAAAACAGGAGTTGAACCTTCTTTTGATTGTTCCATCCTGAAAATCTTTGATAATTCCCTGAAATACTTTTCATGAGATAGGAAAATATATTTTTCTTTTTATTGAACTAATAAGCCAATGTAGAATGTTAATTCTACCAATATAACAATTTCAAAATTCTTCTTTATTTCCTCAAAAAAATTGTTTTCCAAGATTCCTATATATCCCCAGAAAAAACTATATCATTCACATATACAATTACAATTAGTGTTCTTGAGTCATGATATTTCACATACATGTTTCTATCAACATTCCAGGCATAAAAGTTAAACATTATTAAATAATTGTCCATTATATATTACCTTGAATTTGAGACTTTTTTTAGTCCATACAATTCTTTCTTCAATTTACAAACTTCGTTTTTAGGCTCATGAAGTTGAAATACACAATTTTTTAATGTAATATTCTTCTTCAATATCACCATTTAAGAAATCTAACATTATATCCATCTAATAAACATTGTAACTATGATGGTAATCCACTACAAGAAACATTCATATAGTTTCTAGCCATGAAATGGGGGAAAACGTTTCATCAAAATACGCACATTCCACTTATTTTTATCCATTAGAAACTACTCTTTCTTTTTTTATGTAACCTCAGAACACTCATTCAATTTTTTTATAAACCTACTTGGTTCTGATAACATTTTTATATTCTTTCCATGGACGAATTTATAATGATTCATTATTTTCATTCTGATCTAACTCTTTATTCCTAGAACCGATCCTATAACACCCCGATATTTTATGAAAAATATTCCTTTAATTTCATTAATGTCTTGTGTTGTATGCTACACCAAAATTACCTTGCGCTATATGCAACACCGTATTAGCTTGCAGTATACGCAACACTATTCGTGGATCGTGTTACACACAATTTTGATAATATTTATTCTATGCAACATTAAGTATATATATATATATATTCAATGTATAAATGAAATATGGTTGGATTCTATTATATGAATCAATGAAGGATTCTTTCACAACACGCAACCCTGACTTGGCTTGCATTACATGCAATCGCGACCTTCCTCGATAGAGTGTGTTGTACGCAATACCGGGTTTTACTAAACAACGATATATTATTATTATATTATTATGAACTAGCCGTTATGAATATTATTAACTAAATTTTGAATTTTATAACATTATTATTCATCTTACACATTTTCTAGAACATGGTATAAGAACAAAATAAATTTTTCTGGTAAAAGAAGTATTTTTCAAAAAATGCAGTTTTACCGCCTTTTGATGGCGCACTCACTTTAAATCTAGTTTTTGACATGTTTATAAGTTCAATTTGAGAAAATAAAATTCTTCTTTGGAATCATGAAATAAAAATTTACTTTGGATAAATTTTTTGTATTATTCTGGTAACTTTCATATTTTGAGGAATAGTAAAAACATGCTATATTTTAATGAAAAACAAGTTTTTTCATCGTAATTATTTATATGGTTAAATTATAATATTTAATGGTTTTAAAGTATAAATAGAATAAATTTTTACCATTTAATATAATTTATGTCATTAGCATTGATTTTACATTGAATTCATAGGTTAAATCAATTCAATCTTTTGCAATGTTTTAAACAAAAACCTATTTTCATTCGACAACTAGATTAATTTTAATTTAGTTTCTACAAATTTTATGTATTGAATTTGAAAAAATGGATTCCATATTTTGAATCAGTGGGTCCAAATTATGTTAATAGGCTACTTTTTATTTTTGGGAATTATGAATAGTAACTACGGTAAATTTATTTACCATAGTTAAAGGTAAATTGGGTAATTAAGGGTAACTATAATATTATAAAATTACCCTAACACATTCAAAAATTCTATTGGATGGATAAAAGTAAACCAATATCAACTAAGGGTCGGATTATATTAATTTTATGGACTTTTGACCATAAAAATAATTTAATTATTATTAAAACCAAAGAAAGTGACAACATGTCACTCTCTTAAATCTTATAAGTATAATAATTTTAATTTATTGATAAGCATCATAAAACTTTGAACATGAATAGTCTCCAGAAATGTAATCAAATTATCTACATCATGATAATTTATTTAGAATTTTTAGGGATTAGATAATTATCATTAATGGTGATACATTAATGATACATAAATTATTTATTAAGTGGAAAATAAGTAATATAGTTTTTATTGAAATAATAATACCCATTAAAAGGCCCACAAACCTGACAAAAACTTATTGGTAGTGTATATATACACCTTTAGAATCCAATGACCTAATATATAACCGTTTGGATCCTTATAAAAGTGATTATGACACTTATATTATTTTATTTTAAATGATGCCAAAGTTGTCACCTTCATAATTTAATAAATATAACAATTTAAATATTGTGAATTTTAAGATGATAAATTAGAGTAAAATTATTATTGTAGAAGTTCATAGATTTATCTTTATCATAGCATTTTATTTTATATTTTTATGCAACAAATAAGTATATTAAATAATTATACAAAAATGTTGTAGTAATTATTTTATTAAGAGATAAACCAAATAAATGGTTTTAAAAATAAAAAAATAAATATTATATGAACTATTTAATGTGATCCACTATTTTTATAGATACATATGACATTTTATGAATCTATTAATGCTTTTAGTTCGAACATATCCTCTGTATATATTTTATTTAAATTCAAATAAATTAATTGTGTCAAAATTGACACTATTGTTATTTTATAAAAATAACATATTATAAAATTGTTTAAAAATCACAAAAATATTTAAAAATTATAAATTTAAATTTATATGGTCTGTAATGTTATAAAGTAAGCAATTATGGAAAATTCACAACAAATAAGTAATTATTTGTTATAATTTAAAATTTACAATATTATTACCACAAATAAACTTAAATAGATTAAATAAGGATAAATCAAATTGATAAGGTTTAAAATAAGATCCAAACATGTCTAAATTTAATTGGTTGATGAGATTACAACCCGATATCATCTATTCTTCGAATATAAGTCATTTTTGGAGGTTTTTATATAGGATTAGATTTATTATAAATTAATATTTTTAAGAATTCCAAAGGTGCCCCTCTCATCCCTTATAAAAGGGCACCTCCTCCCTCTCCTCCTCACACCAATTTGAGAATTCAAGATCGGCCAAACCCTGCCAAATTATCTTCTCCACTTCCTTAGAAACATCCTATAGGTTCTGGTCTACATTAAAGACCAATCTTAGTTCCCTAAGAAGAGGATTCAAAGAGGCGTATCGAAGAAGAGGTAATTTCTTCTCCCGATTCTTTCAAGCTTCATTCTACTTCAAAATATTCTTCTTTAGTTGTTTCATTATAAAGTAATAACATATATATCAATAATATACTGATTTGATATTATAAATATGAAACAACCCCATTCCACCTTCTATCCATCCTATGGAAAACAAAATCACCGTGCGTGCGTACGTACGGAATACCATCTCCTCACCGTGGTGTAATCTGTTTTCCCACCAACACCATACATGGATGGGTATAATGGTGTAAAGAATAACTATACATAGTTATCATTACATCATACTGATTCTGATATATTGTATCATCCACTCCAATTCAATTCAATAATTATGGAAACGATATCATCACTCATGCGTACGTACGGACTACCGTCTCCATGACGCGATGAGATTCATTCTCCATGTTAACCATTTAAGAATGATTATAAAGTATATATAAGCAATAATAATGAAATATATAAAATTATAAAGCTAATGTATTTATGTATATATGTATGTCATCTATTTAATTCCATTCCACTCAATAAGGAATCGAAAACAGCGTTCATGCTTACGTACGGCATACCGTCTCCATGAACGGTGTATTTCTTCCCATTTATCGATCTATTATATATATGTATATTCTGAATATATATTATATATAAATCATGTTTTATATTATGGAATTTTTTAATTGTGATCTATGTAATCATATGAATAATTACAAGTCAAAACACGGACGACAAATGAAACGATTTTACCCAAAACACTCTTTAACATGGAATTTACAAAAGAACGGGTAATATAAAAGTCATTAGAGAACCATATATGATATCATAACAATGAATATGATTCTTTAATAAGTCAATTATGTTATTTAAATCATTATACATGAGGTTCAAATACATACGTAGCATATCGGACATAAGGTAAGGGATAATTTTTCAAATCTCATTTTTATCCGAGATTTCTTATTCATAAGTATTTAATGGGGTTATATTTATCATCCATGTAAAAATTTTATAGAAATGTTTTCATGAATGTTTAAAGTCCATTTTACCCATTTTTTACTTTTACTACATGGTATTTAAGGAATCTTTCTTATGTTTACATTACGAAGTACTTTTTTGACTTTTCCAGCAAAAGTATGAGAAGAATGTTTTTTTAACATATACGGCACGAACGGATTTTTAAGGTTTTATAAAGCCATATTTTCATGAAGCTCCCTCCAAAATATTTCATGACTATTTTCAACAAAATACACTTCTTTTAAAATTGCATGAAATTTTGTGAAAATAAAATGATTTTGAAGAAAAAATGATACTTTCCTCAAGAATTCATTTCAAGTGTTTTATCAAAACCATTTTCTATCTAAGATGACATTATTTTCATATGTGTACGTTTCCAGTATGATGTCTCTATGATTTACATGGTTTCTCTTTTCTTATTATGAAATGATATCCATTTATTTTATATGGATTATGTGATAATGCGATGATGTTTATGAAACCCATTTTATTTATTGGGTTATTATAAATGATGTATGTTTATTTTGTGGCACAAGTAAGAATTATTTCATTATGAGATTGGTGGGACCTATATCTCCCTCCAATGCATTGGGTAATTATTTTATATCTCATGAGATAGACATGTCTGGAACGGTATGTTAATATGGTTCAGTGTTACAGGACTGAAATGAGGAGTGAACACGATTCAGAATGGGAATGTTTCCACTAAGATTGTCTTGGTAGCAATGCCTTGGATGCTATGGAAAACATTACATGTGCTTAATGGATGCCACACTTACATGTTTAATTCCCATGCTATTTTATCATGTTTTATGTTCCATTATGATCTATGCCTTATGTACTTCCATGTTTTATGTCGTTGCTCATGATTTTAATGTTTAAACATTATGTTCATGTTTTTAAGTTCCAATGTATATGGTATGTTTTATTTTTCCATGCTTACCCTTACTGAGCATTTGAGCTCACCCTTTTTTATGTTTTATTTTCCCCCAGGATTAAAAGAAAGGATTTAGGTCCGGAAACAAAAATTGGAAGATATTTATGAGAGATGTTGAAGATCTTTCACCACGATTAGAAGATTTCGTTCCAAGTTTCCAAAGACACTAAACTATTATGGTACTTGTGTGTCTATTTTTGTTATGTATTAAATATTCCGCAAATGTAATGTAATGTCCATGTATTTCAATTTTAGGGTCTCTACAGTTGGTATCAGAGGAAAGGTTTAGTCAACCTTTAGAAACTAGGATGTGAAAATGTTAGTGAGATCCCTAGATATATTTCTAAGGTATCTATAGGGATGTACCTAAGGATAAGAATACGTATAGGATATAGTCCTAGAACTATGGTAACGATCGTAGAATTTAACCTAAGATGTTAGATATTGAGGGTGCCCCCTCTTTACTATGTCGTTTTCCCTAACATGATGTTTGTCTCTCACACTATTCTTTTTGGGAGTTAAAAAATGGCTGGAAACAGGAAGATTCATGATAATGGAGGATATGACGGACAATGGAATGATTTTCTTCATGAGAAACCAAATGAAACGGGATCTAGAAGTCCAAACATAGTTATTATGTCTAATTAGCAATCTCATAATATGATCAATAATCTCAACTTTGGAATGTTTCCTGACTCAGATAATAAGAGAAAGATGGAGTTTCATCATGATCATAGAGGAAAGAAAGTTCAATTTCCCTCATGTAAATCATGTGGTAAGAGGCATCAGGGAGATTGTTTCAAATGAACTGGAAGATGCTTTGGGTGTGGAAAAGAAGGACACAAAGCCAGTAATTTCTAAGGAAAAGGTTCAGGTAACACCAAGGACAAGGATAATGGTATTGCTACGACATCAACAATGATTAGATGTTTTAAATTTGGAATGTACGGGCATTATGGAAACCAATACCCTAATGGAACATCTCATGAAGAGAATCAGCATGGTCATATGGGTAGTATTTTTGTGGATGATGATGAGGAGACTACAAATGATATATGAGCTGAAAGAAGTGTTGAAGCTCAGTCAGTTGTTTTAGAATGTAGTGGAATGATTGTATGTTTATCAAGAGATATGTTGTATAGTTAATGGTATTATGGAATAAAGAATCATCTAAGGATTGTTGCACTATTGTTTTTCCTAAAAGTATTTGAAAGTATATGTTGAATGGTACCATTAACCATGGAATGTTATTCAAGTATTTTTTTAAAGTAGATGATATGCGCATAATGATGGAATAAGAAGATAATGAGATGTTTGATTGTATTCATGAGCTCATGGTTGATATAAGGACTAAGTGATATCATGGTTTGAGTATATAGAATTTTGAGGATTTTGGTATGTGTAATGTGTTTACTTTGAACTGCATTCATGTTTTCACTAAGGTTCAATGGGTATTAATTTTTCAAGAGAATACATGATTAAGGCCATCGAACGTTTGTAGTGTGACCAACAAGACATATCTTATGATATATGGGGATCAATGATGGTATTAACAAGCTTCTTATATGAAATCTCTAGTAATCGTTTTCACTATAATATGACAATTGACTGTAATATTATAGATAAGATTAAAGATTGGAATGGATTATGTTGGACATAAGTTAGTGTTGTTTACGGATAGAACCTTTTTCGATATTATTGATGGGATGATATAGTAATGTAGTTGTAGAAAAAGGAAAATCTGCAGGACGGGCGACAACCCATCGCGTCAGACAAGTGTGTTGGAATCGAACCCACAACCGAAGTGTGACTGGCCTTTATCTCCTACCACTGGCCTACAGGAAGTCCCTGGTTAGTAGATACTAGTTTTATTTTATTAAGCGGTATGATATATGAAGTATAAGTTCATTTTTGGAACCAGATACGATTAATCTAACCATAAGATGGACTTATAACTTTTGCTAACCTTTTGTTTGAAAGTGATGGAATGACCCATCATTCTATCACATGATCTGCTAACACATCACGAATAACAAATTCAACTTCATTTCATTAAGGGATGAAGTGGAAATTGTTCAATTCACGAACAATAGTGAGATTGTACCAAAATCATGCAAGTATTTCTTTTAATTCATAAACTTTAGGGAAATGATCTTGAAAACCAAAAATGTTTTTCTAGTTCCCTTATATCAGATGAATCTGATTGTACCTTGGATCATCACAAATCAATAGTTTTGTGATTGTTGGCTTTTTCATAGCCATGTTCTCTACCACTCTCCATCAGAACATGATGGTTTGATTTTTCTTCCATATCCATATTTTAACCTATGTTCTCCTACATGGAAACCCAGTGATGAGTTAATTTGGGTAACCGTTACATTTCATACTTTAGTTTTTAAATCCATGTTTTGGTATTCCTTTTTACGTTGTGGGTTTCTATTAAACAAACTTTTGAGTAGTAAACCATTTATAACCCCGACGAATTTCGAGGGAAAAATTCATTTAAGGGGGGTAGAATGTAACACCCCTAGATTTTATGAAAAATATTCCTTTAATTTCATTAATTTCTTGTGTTGTATTCTATACCAAGATTACCATGCGCTATACGCAACACCGTATTAGCTTGCAGTATACGCAACACTATTCTTGGATCGTGTTACACACAATTTTGATAATAGTTATTTTACGCAAAATTGAGTATATATATATATATTCAATGTATAAATGAAATATGGTTGGATTTTGTTATACGAAACAACGAAGGATTCTTTCACAACACGCAACCCTGACTTGGCTTGCATTACACGCAATCACGACCTTCCTCGATAGCGTGTGTTGTACGCAACACCGGGTTTTACTAAACAACGATATATTATTATAATATTATTATGAACTAGCCTTTATGAAAATTATTAAATAAATTTTGAATTTTATAAAATTATTATTCATCTTACACATTTTCTGGAACATGGTATAAGAACAAAATAAATTTTTCGTGTAAAATAAGTATTTTTAAAAAAATGCAGTTTTGTCGCCTTTTGATGGCGCACCCACATTAAATCTAGTTTTTGACATGTTTATAAGTTCAATTTGACAAAATAAAATTCTTCTATGGAATCAATAAATAAAAATTTACTTTGGATAAATTTTTCGTATTATTCTGGTAACTTTCATATTTTGATGAATAGTAAAAACACGCTATATTTTAATGAAAAATAACTTTTTTCATCGTAATAATTTATATGGTTAAATTATAGTATTGAATGGTTTTGAAGTATAAATAGAATATATTTTAACCATTTATTTTAATTTATGTCATTAGCATTGATTTTACATTGAATTCGTAGGTTAGATCAATTCAATATTTTGCAATGTTTTAAACAAAAACCCGTTTTTATTCGAAAATGAGATTATTTTTAATTCAATTTCTGAAACTTCTGTGTATTGAATTTGAGAAAATGTATTCCATATATTGAATCATTGGGTCCAAATTATGTTAATAGGCTACTTTTTTTTGGGAATTATGAATAGTAACTACGGTAAATTTTATTTACCATAGTTAAAGGTCAATCGGGTAATTAAGGGTAAATATAATATTATAAAATTACCCTAACACATGAAAAAATTCTATTGGATGGATAAAAGTAAACTCATATCAACTAAGGGTCGGATTATAATCATTTTATGGACTTTTGACGATGAACATAATTTAATTATTATTAAAACAAAGGAAAGTGACAACATGTCACTCTCTTAAATATTAAGTATAATAATTTTAATTTAGTGATAAGCATCATAAAACATAGAAAATGAATAGTCTCCAGAAAGATAATAAAATTATCTACATCATGATAATTTATTTATAATTTTTAGGGATTAAATAATTGTCATTAATGGTGATACAATAATGATACATAAATTATTTATTAAGTGGAAAATAAGTAATATTTTTTTTATTGAAATAATAATACCCATTAAAAGGCCCAAAAACCGGAAAAAAACTTATTGGTTGTGTATATATACACCTTAATCAAGCAATGACCTAATATATTACCATTTAGATCCTTATAAAAGTGATTATGACACTTATATTATTTTATTTTAAATGATTCCAAAGTTGTCACCTTCATAATTTAATAAATATAACAATTTAAATATTATGATTTTAAGATGATAAATTCGAGTAAAAGTATTATTGTGAAAGGTAATAGATTTATAGTTATCATTGGATTTTAGTTTAAATTTTTATACAACAAATAAGTATATTAAATAATTATACAAAAATTTTGTAGTAATTAATATATTAAGAGATAAACCAAATAAATGGTTTTAACAATAATAAAATAAATATTATATGAACTATTTAATGTTATACCCTAATTTTATAGATACATATGACCTTTTATGAATCTATTAAAGCTTTTAGTTCGAACATATCTTCTGTATATATTTTATTTAAATTCAAATAAATGAATAGTGTAAAAATTGACACTATTATTATTTTATAAAAATAACATATTATAAAATAGTTTAAAAATCACAAAAAATTAAAAAATTATAATTTTAAATTTAAATGGTCTATAATGTTATAAAGTAAACAATTATTTAAAATTCACAACAAATAAGTTATTATTTGTTATAATTTAAAATTTAGAATTTCATTACAACAAATAAACTTAAATAGATTAAATAAGGATAAATCAAAATGATAAGGTTTAAAATAAGATCCAAACAAGTCTAAATTTGATTTTTTGATTATATTACAACCCTATCTCATCTAATATTCGAATATGAGTCATTTTTGGAGGTTTTTAAGTGGGGTTAGATTTATTATAAATTAATATTTTTAAGAATTCCAAAGGTGCCCCTCTCCTCCCTTATAAAAGGGCACCTCCTCCCTCTCCTCCTCACACCAATTTGAGACTTCATGCTCGGCAAAACCCTGCCAAATTATATTCTCCCCTTCCCTAGAAACATATTAGAGGTTCTTTTCTACTTTAAAGACCAATCCTAGTGCCCTAAGAGGAGGTTTCAAAGAGGCGTATTGAAGAAGAGGTAATTTCTTCTCCCGATTCATTCAAGCTTATTTCTTCTTCAAATTCTTCTTCTTTAGTTGTTTAATTATAAAGTAATAACATAAGTATCACTAATATACTGATTTGTTTTTATAAATATTAAACAACCCCATTTCACCTTCTATCCATCCTACGGAAAACAAAATCACCGCGCTGCGTATGTACGGAATTCCGTCTCAACGCCGTGGTGAAATCTGTTTTTCCACCAATACCGTACATGGATGGGTATAATGCTGTAAATAATAACTATACATAGTTATTATAACATCATAATGATTCTTATATATTGTATCATCCACTCCAATTAAATTCAATAATTATGGAAACAATATCATCGCTCGTGCGTACGTACGGACTACCGTCTCCACGATGTGATGAGATTCATTCTCCATGTTAACCATTTAAGAATGATTATAAAGTATATATAAGAAATAATAAAGAAATATATGAAATTATAAAGCTACTGGATTTATGTATATATGTATGTCATCTACTTAATTCCATTCAACTCAATAAGGAAACGAAAACATCGTTCATATGTACGTACGGCCTACCGTCTCCATGAACGGTGTATTTATTTCCATTTATCGATCTATTATATATATGTATATTCTGAATACATATTATATATAAATCATGTTTTATATTCTGGAATTATGTAATCATTATCTATGTAATCATATGAATAATTACAAGTCAAAACACGGACGACAAATGAAACAATTTTACCCAAAACACTATTTAACATGGAATTTACAAAAGAACGGGTAATATAAAAGTCATAAGAGATCCATATATGATATCATAACAATGAATATGATTCGGTAAAAAGTAAATGATGTTATTTAAATCATTATACAGGAGGTTCGGATACATACGAAGCATATTGGACATAAGGTAAGGGATAATTTTGCAAATCTCATTTTTATCCGAGATTGCTTATTCGTAAGTATTTACTGGGGTTATATTTATCATCCATCTTCACATTTTATAAAAATTCTTTCATGAATTATTAAAGTCCTTTTTACCCATTTTTTACTTTTACTACATGGTATGTAAGGAATCTTTCTTTTGTTTATGTTACGAGGTACATTTTTTAGTTTTTCGGCAAAAGTACGAGAATAATGTTTTTTTAACTTATACGGAATGAATGGATTTTTACGGTTTTGTAAAGCCATATTTTCATGAAGATCCCTCCAAAATAATTCATGAATATTTTCAAAAAAATCCTCTTCTTTTAAAATTACATGACATTTTGCGAAAAGAAAATTATTTTGAAGAAAAAAGGATATTTTCCTCAAGAATTGATTTCAAGTGTTTTATCAAAACCATTTTCTATCTAGGATGACATTATTTTCATATGTGTATGTTTCCATTATAATGTCTCTATGATTTACATGGTTTTTCTTTTCTTATTATGAAATTATATCCATTTCTTTTATTTGGATTATGTGATAATGTGATGATGTTTATGAAACCCATTTTATTTATTGGGTTATTAGGAATGAGGTATGTTTATTTTGTGGCACAAGTAAGAATGATTTCATAATGAGATGGGTGGGACCTATATCTCCCTCCTATGAATTGGGTAAAGAATTTATATCTCATGAGATAGACATGTCTGGAATGGTATGTTAATCTGGTTCAGTGTTACACAACTGAAATGAGAAGTGAACTCGATTCAGAATGAGACTTTGTCCACTAAGATGGTCTTCGCAGAAATGCCTTGGATACTATGGAAATCATTACATGTGCTTAATGGATGCCACAATTACATGTTTTATTCCCATGCTATTTTATCATGGTTTATGTTCCATTATGATCTATGCCTTATGTAATTCTATGTTTTATGTCGTTGCTCAAGATTTTAATGTTGAAACATTATGTTCATGTTTTTAAGTTCCAATGTATATGGTATGTTTTATTTTATCCATGCTTAGCCTTACTGAGCATTTGAGCTCTCCCTTTTTATGTTTTATTTTCCCCCAGAATCAAAAGAAAGGTTTTAGGCCAAGAAACAAAAAGTGGAAGATATTTATGGGAGATGATGAAGATCATTCACCAAGATTAGAAGATTACGTTCCATGTTTCCAAAGACACTAAACTATTACGGTCCTTGTGTGTCTGTTTATGTTATGTATTAAGTATTCTGCAAAATTAATGTAATGTCCATGTACGTCATGCTTAGGGTCTCTACAGATCCATTCTTTAAATTAAATTGCCTCTATAACTGATTCTAGTTCAACTTTTAAGATTTTTGATGTTTGGTTTTCTAATATCAACTTCCTTCTAGTTTGAAATGGAGCCTTTTGATTTCCAATAATATTTTCGGACTCAAAATTTTTTCTAAGATAGTAATTCTCAAGGTTTCTTTTCTAGTTTCACTTTCCTCACTACATTACTCATATTAATCCTAGTAAGGTTGTATTGAAAAATTATTACTATTTTTGAATTCGCCAGTGTATCCTACATAGAATTCAAAAACACTTTTGTTAAGTAACAATGATTTTAAATTACCTTAATATCATATGAGTCCACTAAATATTTAAAAAAATTTTTACAAGATTTTTGACTTCTTCTTTTTGGTGAATAACAAAAAATATTTCCTTCCTTGTCTTTCTTATTAAATATTCTATAGTTTGGATTTCTAATTTGGAGCAAACATAAAATCCAAAAAAACATTGAAGTATTTCAATTAATGTTTTTGTTATCCCACATTTTATGTGGTTTCATGTCGGTTTATAGACTCAAGAAACAATTATTTTGAACATGTAAACTAGTACTAATTTATTCTCTCCAACAAAACATAGAATGTTTGTATTCTGCTAATGTATTTCATCCTATTTCCACCAAGATTCTATTCTTTATTTCCACAACACCATTTTGTTGTGGATTATATAAAGGATTATACAGATTTTTATTACCATGATTTATCAAAGAAGTTTCAAAATTTTTTTTTTGGAATTCGTTACCATTATCTATTCTAAAATTCATTATTAAAACCCCATTTCTTTCACAAACATCATTCCTAATGAATTTGATCATTTCAATAGCCTTTGACTTGTGTTTTATAAACATGATGTTTTTTATCCAAATGAAATCATCAATAAAAGTGATAAAATATATGTCTCTTTTTTTATTGATGTATCATTGGCCCAAATAAATCGGAATTTATAATCTCAAGTGGTCTACTAGATTGAATATCAACTATTTTATGACATTTTTAGTCATATTTATTTTTTGGAAAGTAATAAAAATAGCATCATCCATTATATTCAATTCAAAAAAATTATGAACACCATCAAATTTCAAATTTTTATTCATGATTTTATTCCAATGAATCCAAGCCTTCTGTTCAGTAATTTTTATTGATCTTCAAAGCTCAAGTAATAAGATAAATTGAATTATCTTATTTGAAAGAGATTCTTTCTAGTTCTTTCTCCTTTTTTAATGAATTCTCTACCTTTCACTATTTTAATGATACAAAAGTCTTTTATAAAAACACCTTATTTTCAATAATAATAATTTTGAATTACACTAAGTTATGTTTTCTGCAATCTAAAAATATAACATCATTAGATTTTAACTTTTCAGCTTCAATCTCACTCATTCAAATTCCTTTGATTTTTGATGAACCATAATCCAAAATGTAACTTATCCCTTATAATGACTTTAAACGTGTTTCAAGACTTTTATATCACTTGTAATTAGTGATGAAAAACCATGATCAAGTATCCATGGTTTGTTCCTTTTACTTGATATCAAAGCTGTCTCAACAATAAAATATATTTCCTTAACTTTCTTCTTTTCAACATCATTTTATTTTTGATCATAAATAATTTCTTCTTGATGAAGTGTCATAAATATTTCATCATGATGAGCATATTGATCACATATTCCACAAACTTTTTCCAGAAATCCAAATCAATTCTTTTATGTAATTTTTCTAACATCTTCAGAATTTTTCTTTTCAACTTTCCATGTGTTAGGAAAGATACTCATTCTTCTTTCACTATTTTTTCCACTTTTATCAAACCTTCTTCTAGGTATAGATATGTTTTAACAAAAATTAAAAGCATTATTACCAATGATTGTACAACAACATCAATACCCATCAAATCTCGATTTTCTATTCAACAATGATTATTCTCTATAGAATCCATGTTGAGTTTGAAAACTTCTATCATCACTCACTTACTCGGGATTTGGACTATAAATTATTTTGAATGAGTTTTCTAATATTGTCTATTTGATAGGTTTATCACGTCCTTTATCCACCCAAACCTTCATAATTCATTTTCTAGAACCTAAAAAGTTAAAAGAATCAGATGAAACAATATTTTTTTAAGAGAAGATTTCACCTGATTCTTGTATTGAGCATTCTCAGCAACTTTAGATGTTTTAACTTTTATATTTTAAGCTTTATTTATGTTCTCATTAAAATTGGTCAAGTTAATTTATGACTTGAGACCTTTTGATTGAAACATGTTAACATATTATTTGTTTTATTCAATATTCTTAATAATATCGATAAACATCATTCCTGGTTTATAAATTCTATTTTTGTAAACTTAAATCTCCTTGATGTATTTATCCTCCTACATAATGACATATTTTCTTACTTTAGTGTCTTCTTGATAATATATCATTATCATTATGATTTATTTCTTTAGTTATTTTTTTATAAAGGCATGTAAAAATCTCTACTCTAATCTTATAATCTCTATAAGATTCTTCACCACCTTCTATACCCTCAGATGAGTCATTGTTTTTCAAATTTTTCAATGATGGTATGAATTTTGCATAAATTTCTTCTTCAGATGAATTTTTATCAGTTGAGTATAATTGAACATTCTTACTCAACATTCGTATTTTGATTCTAGTAAACTTATTATTGTATTCCATGGATGAGGTTTCTTCTTTATCCTTTTTTTCTACTTCATCCATTGAGGAATTCCATCAAAATCATCTCGATATTCTCCAACATTATTCTTCTGAAAATTCATAGAAAAGATATTGATTCCACCACACTCAAAACATTTTAGAGGAGGTTTTTCCACCATAAATTCATATTCATATTCAGTAGTTATTGGATATAAGAGAAAATATTTTTTCAATCAAATTATCATCCTATTTATCTTCATATTCACAATGATCTGCTTCTTCAATATCATGGATTTTCATATTTCTCTAAGATTCATAAGCCATTTCATCTTTCATCTTATTTTTAAACATTTTAGCTTTCTTCATTTCATAGGAAACATGAAATTTCTACAACACATAAAGAGATAAATAGTCCTTACCATATAGAGAATAAATTTTTGAATCAAACATGTCCGGATGGTTTCTCATATGTTTTATCACAAATTCAGAATCTTCCAGAACATCTGCAAATCCTCTGATGGTTCAAAAAAATTCATTTTCTCTGTTGAATTATTCATAAATTGTTTCTTCATCTCCCATTTTTAGGTCTTCATACTTACTATGCCATATTTGTTTCTTTTCATCCTTGAATTTAGTATTCCCTTCAAGAAAACATTATTGCATCTCTCACATACATTTTGAAGTTTTGAGACCCATCACCTTCTTATAAAATTTTTCTAATAAATACATAAGGATTTCATTTCTATCCCTTCCATTAACATATAGTTTTCTTGTATCAGCAATCATCATAGAGGAATATTTATACATATATCAAAAACCAATATTAGAAGCATAAAAAACATCCAGGCTAAGAGATATGATACAATGAATTATCCTATTTTTCATTCCACAATAATTTTTTCCATTGAATATAGGAATCTCTATAAGATTTATAGAATTCATATTATCCATGAAATGGATTCAAAAAGTTAAATTTAACTCTAATACCAATTCAAGTTCAAAAGGATCATATAAAAAATTAAAAGGGGGGTTTTAATTTGTTGTTCACATTTATAAGTATTAATTATTTTCAAAACATAACCCATAAAACCGACTAAGATTTATATCCTTATTAAATTTTAGTAAATGATCATTCATGAAATAATATGAAAGGATGTAAATAAAAAATTATTTAAATGGTTTGGCATTAGTATGAGAACTTAAAACCTTATCATAGCCATACACGTGGGTCTATGGAAATACTCAAATAAGAAGAAGTGAATACAACTTATACCAAATCCCGTTAGACACCTTCTATATCTCGATAGGAATTATTATGCAGACTCATGTATGTTTAAAGTTTATTCATATAAAAAATAGATACAAAAAAAATAATAATTACTTTGTTGAATATAATCCGCAATTTCTCAGTCTGAATCCTCAGTCTAATTTGGCTGGATCATATTTTTTCTTAATACAATGATGTTGGATCTGGATCTCTCAAAACAATGATGCAAGATTTTATTTCCAGAATACGATAATTGTGGATCCAATTTCTAGAATACGACAATTCTAGATTTGATTATTATAATACAACTAATATGAAAACCTCTAAAAATAGATGGCTCGGAAATCAAGGGCCGGAAACATGGAAACTTTCCCAACAACCTCGAATCTGAAAACCTCTAAAAATATTTCACATTAAAAACATTAATATTTAATTCTTTAAACCTCTTTATATTTCATCGTGATTTACAAAAAATGAAATTTAGTTTTTATCAATTCATTTCACCGTACCTTTATCAACTCACTACATTGTTGTTCTTTCTCAGCTTCATTATGATATGTTTCTTTCTCAACTCATTACGATCTTTTTCCTTATCATATTTTTCATAATCATACCATTAATATCTTTTCCTTTTCTTAGATTTTTCTTTCTTAGCCTATTAGAATATTTTTCATTCTCAGCTCAGTACGATCATTTTCTTTCTCAACTCCGCTAAATATTTTTCTTTCGTATCTTTTCTTTCTCTACTTCATTATGATAAAATATTCATTATGATAAAATATTCATTATGATAAAATTTTCATTATAAAAGAATTTTTTACTCTACATATTTGAATTCAGTCAAGCCTCTACACCATTTCGTTGGAATATTTTTTCATGAAATTATTCATGATTTGTGAGAATTTCTTGATCAACAACACATCCTTTTATTTCTATTAGAAGGTATGAAAAAATTTTAACTATTGAATTGATATTATTTTTTCAAAATCAATTCATAAATTTCATTATTTCTCTATTTATTTTGAATTCAATTATTTTTTATGTCATACCGATGGACCTAAACATGATAATGTGTTTCGTAATGCTTAATAAGAAAATGTGGGTCTTAAAATTAACCTAATTATGTTGGACTGTGTCAGATTCTTAGAAAAAAAAACATTCTTTTACAAATAAAGTCTGTGGTTGAAAAATAAAAACCATTTTTAAAACAAAAGACTATAATGATTGGTATGTAACTTATCCAAGAAATCCATAATATGAACTGATTTATCGACAATTATGGTATAGGGATCAAGATCAACATCCTCCCATTAAATATCTTGGTATTGATATGGATGAAACCTCCTCAACTAGGAACCATGAACAATTTCATTGGAAAAAAATCAAATTAGAGGGAAAGTCCAATTGATACACCACTATTCTGAGTTCCTCCATGATCTAAAAGGGACCAACAAACTCCAGTACTAACCTACCCTACTTATCCAAAATATGATGTCCAAAGAGGGATAATACTATAATAAAAACGTGATAACCATCCAAAAACACAAGATGATGAAGATGATGATCAATATAAGATTTATGATGGCCTTTTTTATGACTAACCTATTTTAAATCAGATACACTTATTCTTTTATCTATTGAATGATAATCAGCAAAAACAAAGACAATTCACCTAACTCTTCCCAACATAAGGGAGATCTTCATGGCCACCCATACAATACTTTAATGGGTGAAATATTTATAAAAACTAGACACTTATTGATCTAGGTAAATTTGACCATTGCAAAATAATTCTCCCAAGATCCACCAAAATCAAGCACGCAAGCCTATAGAATATCCTCAGAAATCTGGATAACTCTCTATGTCGGTCCATTCATCTACAGATTATAATTCAAGATCAATTTTTACTCAAAACCTATTACCTCTAGTAAACCATTCCAAAACATAGATCTGAACCTCAGGTGCATATAAGAAACAGTTACAAATCAAACCACATGAAGTCGCACAACCTCTCATATATGTAAGTCTCTTAACTGCTACAAAATCATCATCTCTTTAATTGGTATGAAATGTGGAAATTAAAACATTAAATCAATGATCATCCAAATACTATTATTTCTAGTTATATTTTGTGGGAAAATAATGATGATGTCTCTAGAAATATAATACCACCTTCATACTATAATAGGTAAATGTTGAAATAAAACAGCAGGCCTCTAGTGCTTCACCTTGAATTTATGATAAGCGAGACACTATGATACAATGTCTATAACTGGCCACCTCATTCCAAGACACCAATTTTAACATCTCAAGTTCTGATACATCTCTTTAGTTATATGGTGTTTATACCAACATGAGTGGTGTCCATTGTTTATCAACATCTTCCTCTAAAAAAACAAGACAAATCAACCTATTACATAAGAATAAAGATCCATTTAGAGACCAAGATCACATAGTAGAGGTATCCCATCCAAAATAGATTTTACTAAAGCATTGGAAATTAGTGTCTATCACATGTTTATGATTAAATCACTCATCAAAGGTTGAGTCATATTTTATCAAAGCCAAGAACACCTTTCCACCAACCACTTTCGCACTCACGCTCATCACAATAAAAAAACTTATCAGATTCCACTCCATAAATAATTCCTCCATGGTTTTTGTCTGTAACTTTATTTTCAATACATAATCAACCACATTCCCTTTCCTAGGATTGATTGAAATATAAAAATCCATATTCTTAAAAGGATTCAACAAACATCTCTGTTGCAAGTTCAAATTTTTAGCATCCGGAAATTTCAAAAGAAGAAAATTATATTTGATATTTTAACATACATTAAACACTAATTTATCTTATATAACAAGAAACAATTTGTTTCTTCTATAACTTAGGTTATACATAAGATCGTGTTTTATAGAATTTTAATGACCCATGATATATTTTACCATTATTACCTAGCCATTAAATTATCGGGTTTGAATTGTATTAAATATTTAATAATATATATATATATATTCCTTACTCAATATAAATTATTGATAAATTTTTAGAAAATAATCAATCAATTTTAAGTAATGTAATTTTTTTCTTAAAAATATATTTTCTTCATAAATGTTTTTAATTTCATTTCATAGAAAACAAATTATAATTTATTTTTGAAACTTTTAGAAAATTTATATAATAAAATTATATTTTTTTGAATTATAATATCAAAATTTACCTTTGGTGAAATTTTTGGAATTTTTAGAAAAGATTTATATTCCAATGAATAGTAAAACAAGCCGATTTTTAAATAAAATATTTTTTGTTATCAATAAATTATGTAATTTAACGGTCTCAATATGTTTGGAATATGTTTCATAGTAATCTAAGTTATATTTAATCATCACAATTACTTTTAATAAAAATATATATTTATTATTTGAATGAATTTGTTTTTTGGTTTAGAACATGTTTTTCTAAAACTATTTAAAAATGCATAATTTTTATCCATTAATATTAATTAAAATAATCCATAATGGGGAATGCATTCAATTAAATTTATATAATATATAATAAATAATTTTAATTTAATTTCGTACAATGATTATTATTTGATATAATGTTAATATAGATTCATATTTTTCTAAAAATTACTCTTCTTAACTCGTAGTCCTTCCGTGTCTGTGGGATTAATATTAAATTAAAAATTTTCAAACATGTGAATTGAATTTGTAAAAATAAATTTTATATTTGGAATAATAATAATTTATAATTTATAATAATGTCGAAATACTTTTTGACCAAAATTAATAGTGAATTAAGTAAAAGATTTATTAACATAGTTAAGATAAAAATGTTTCTACTATAAGGTTAAACTAGAATGACAAGAGTGAAAATAACAAAAAATTCTTTATTAATATTTTGGAATGAATTTATTTAATCATTTTCCATAAAATTATCTGAAATATGGAAATTAATTGACCCTTATGATGCATATAATATTTTATGTAAAGAAAAAGACTAAAAAAATACTTTTGTTCCTTTTAATATCTATAATGATTTTTGATAGGGTTGAAAAAAAACATTGTTTCAGTTATACATATTATTTTGAAATATAAATAATTTTATTATCATAATAATTTATATTTAATATATACTGATGAACTAATTGCAATGATTGCTCATGAAATTCCAATATAGTAATTATTTTTTAGGCAATTTAATAAAATTAATGACACTAAAAAAATTAGAAGTGAGGTAAATTGAGTAAATTATTGACTTAAATTAATTTTCTAGATAAATATATCATGTTACACATGTGCGATCACAATATATTATATTTAAAACATTTTACTGATGTTTTTTAAATTCAAATTAATTGAATAATATCAAAATTAACATTAAGGATATTTTATAATAAATTATATTTAAATAAATGATTTAAAAGTAATAAAAATCATCTATTATGAAAATTTATTTTTTAATTTTAATAAATATCCTCCGTGTCTCATAAATGTACAATTTTTTATTTTATAATCAATATATTTACCCTTAATTATGAAAAATAACTTTTTTAGTAAGATTAATGGTAAATAAGTGTTTTTTCATGTTATTTGTGCTTCTGTTAAAACTAATTTTCAACACACAAAAAAATTCATTTAATTTTTTTTTATATTTATACTTAATGTTTATAAATTTTCCAATATTACTCACTTTAATTTATTCATAAACGATAAATTACCTAGGTTAGAAAACAAGTTACAGAATTGAAATCCAAAAATTTTAAAAATAAGGAATCTTAGAAATTAATGAATATGATTTTAAAAACATGTGTTTCATTATGTGTATGAGATTTGTATCTGCCATAAAATCCATATACACCTTCAATTATCAATTTTTTATCCAATTTAGCTAATATTGACCTTCCAATAGTGAATACTTTTGAATATTTACAAGATTGTCATTCCTCTTCAACTATAAAAGGGAACCCCCTCCACTTAGTTATTTGCACATATAGAGCAATTATTATCATAAAAAAGCTGTGCAAATAACTTCTCAATACTCATTATATAAGTTGTAGTTTTGAAATAATTACAACCTTTCAAGGATTGTTTATAAACCTAAGTAGGCTACATGAATAAGAGGTAATATTCTTCAATGAGCATCTTGAATTTATTTATTTATCAAACTACTCGAATTACTCTTATAAATAAATTATATAATAAAATGATTATCTTCCATATAGTGATATTTCATATGTTAATTGTATATCATAAAACAACACACACTTGCATCAAATGGGTTACAAAATCATCATTCATGTGTACGTTGGACTACCACCTTGCGTAATAAGATCATTTTTATTTCCAATACCACCTATCACGGTTGGGTATGATAATTGATATAAAGTTTATATATGGTATTTATAAAATAATTATACCTTTGTATTAATTAGATCATATATAACATTTTTATATTCCATTTCATAAGGGAATGGATAACTTCACTCATATGTGTGTCAGACTATTATTTCGTGAAGTGATGTTTTCATTAATATGTTAAATATAAGGTAATAATGGTAAATATAATAAATATATGTGATATAAATGACATATTTATCATATTCCAAATATAATATTTCTTTTTATTTCTACCCATTCACTAACTGGGAAAAATAATAATGTCGTTCATGGATGTGTGGACTACGGCCTCCTCGAAGCAATGTGGTTCTTTTTTTCATCAGCACGTCACAAGAATTATATATATATGTAAATGTTATTAAATAATATGGTATTTATGATAATATTATCATTATATAAAGATATATTTTACTTACATTATTTCTATAGTGATCATTGAAAAATAAAAACATTACTTATGCGAACATACGACCTATCGTCAAAATGATTTTAAAGTGAATTAATTTTTCATAACCATAAATAATGATTTGTTTAAAAGGTATAAATGATGTAAAAATATGATTATTATGTCATTATTATTATTTCCATATACTTATAAATAATTACCTATTTTACCATAATCAACCTACCAAAGAAAAGTTTGACACATAATCCAAATTTTATCAAAATAACCAATCTAAAAATAATTGATTAAGTAATTGTATAAAAAATTATAATTTAAATAAAAGAAATAATAAAATTTAAAATGGTATTAAATAATATAAATAATTAACATATGATTATTATTCATGAATACAAAGAACAAATGTGATGAATTGGATTCAATTTAAGGGTTTTCTCATCTCACATTTATTTTTATGAGAGATATGCCATGTTTAGCACTTATTATTATTATGTCATTAATATAACTAAAAATAATGTATTTTATGATTATTATATTTAAATTTATAATTATATACATATCAAATTTTTGATATCTATTTCATGAAGTTTACATTTTCTATGTTAGCATAGTAGTAATGATTTTTTATCATTATTTTCCTTCTTTGTGACTTATGTCGTGTTATGCAACTATCTTCTTTTATAAAGTGTATATTAATCTACTTTTATATGTTATATCCTGAATTTATTAATTGTCATGGTATTTTGAGTGTCATTTAATTTAGTCCTTTCATTGTTATTAATATTCAGTGATAAAAAATTGATAAGTGTTTTATGTTACAATCGCATCCTTCATGAGGATTGTTTTTTATTATGCTTCCAATGATGAGATATTATGATCCAAATCTCAATAAAATTAGGAGTTTAGTTATTATATGATTATTCGTGATATTTATAAGTAATAAAAAAATTAAACTATTTATAACTTAAAATTATCAATAATATGTTTTTCATTAAAATACAACTTCATTTATCTCTTCAGTCATAAATATGTTTTCTTCCAAAACCATGTTTTCTAGAAAAATCAATAATCTTTTTAAAATTTTCAAAATTATTTAGAAGAGGAATTTTAACCCAATTAAACTCTTTTCAAAAAAATTCAAAGGAATCATATATAATTTTCAAAATAATATCTTTTTTGATTTTATCGAAAATGTGAAAGGAGTCTTCATTACATTTTCTGAACAAGGAATATTCTAAACATCATAAATTTAAAAAGAAATGTTCTTTTATAGAATATATAGAATTAACCATCATTATGAGCACAATTTCATTGACGATTACTCTTCAGTTATAAAAGGTTATTTTTAACAAAAAAATTTTAAAAGTTATTTTCAAAGAAAAGATTTTCAAATTGGTTTATGTTTTAAAAGTTGATTTTTTTAAATGAAAAGGGTATTTTCCAATAAATGTTTTTAATGATATTTTGATGGGTTTTTCATTCATCAAAGTCAAAAAAACCTTTTGATACTTAATCTGTAATGGGGATATTTTGTATTGATACCATACTCATTCTTTCTCTGTATGTAATAAGATTGTTTCAAACAGATTTTTAGGAAACTTGTTTCTCTTCAACCGGTTAATCATGTTTCAATGAAATTGTTATGAAACCCATTTATTTTCCATGGTTCAATCATGTTTAGAAAATATTGACATGAAACCAATCTATTTTCCATGTTATAATCAATTTTTTGAACTTTTATAAATTTTATTTAATAAAATTTACATTATTTTTGGGAAACGGAATATCAAAATATATATTGAATGAAATATTGCGATTTTTTTGAATATATTAATTTTTCGATGAATAGTGTAAAATAATGTTTTTTGAAAAAATTATTTTCTTTTCAAATGATTTATTAAATTAAAAGTAAAAATATTATTTTAAAATTTCTTCAAGTTACCTATGTCATATTTAATCCAATTTATTACTTATATCAACTTTATATTTGTTTATAGTATATCTTTTTTTTGGTTTAAAATTTGGTTTTTCCAAAAAAAACAATTTTAAAATATATATTTTTCCCCATTTTAATTAAATACAATAGTAGCTAATGTGTAATTTTTCAAATGAAATGTATATATTTTTTATCATAAAATATTAATTTAGTTTCATGAAATCATTATTATTAGTCAAATAGTTATTTTGGAATAATATTTTTCTAAAAAAATAATCTTCCTCAAAACTCGTTGTCTCGCCGCTTCTATGAGACTAATGATAAATCCAAATTTTCCAATTATATAAAAAAATATAAAAATGGATTACTGATTTGGAATTAGAATAATTTTAAATTTCTAATAAGTTCAAAATAATTTTTTTACCAAAATGTATAGAAAATGTAGTAAAAAATTAATTACCATAGTTATGGTTTAAATGAATACATTTTGAGGTTAAACTAGAATAATAATATTTAAAATATCCTAAACTATTTAATTAATTTTAATTAATGAACATATTTATACATTTTTCAAAATATTCTTAGAAATATGGAAATTAGTTTCCACTTTCTTTTGAATATGACCCATATAATTAGTTGTGTAAAGAAAAAAAAATACCATTTTTCTTCCATTTAATATATATAATGATTTGGGATAGTGAAAATATAATAGTTTTGTTATACATATTAATTTGAAAAATAAATTTGTTTTTGTTATCATAATATTTTTTATTTAAATTTTAGAGATGAAATAATTACTTATACTTTTAAAGAAATTTAAATGGTGTAATTATTTAGTGAGTAATTAATTTAAATTAATGATATTAATATTATTAAAAGTAAAGTAAATTGATTGAAGTATTATGTTACATTAATTTTTTAGATGAATATATAATTTTAAATATGATTTATAATAATATATTCAAATTCAAACATTGTCTTGATATTTTTTAAAATCAAATTAAATAAGTAATTTCAAAATTGTCATTAATATGATTTTATAATAAATTATATTTTTTAATGATTTAATTTTAATAAAAATAATTTCTTCTTCCAAGTTATTTTTAAATATCAATAAATATCAATTATTTCCTATTAATTTTTATATTGTTCCTTTATATTGAGTATATTGAACCATGATTAGTGAAAAAATAGGTTAATGTGGTTAAGGTTAAAGTAGTATTATTATAAATTACTTTCACTTGTGTTAAAAATAATTTTCAACAAACATTATATTTTCATTTGATAAATTGGATTTCATATTTTTAGTAAATGGGTCAAAATTGTCTAATAAGGTACACTTTAGCTTAGTCTTATAGGACTAATTACATAGTTTAGGAAACAAGTTAGCATAGTGAAACCCCAAAATAGTTAAAATATCATAACATATAAGTTAATGAGAAAATTAATTAAAACGTGAATTTTATGGTGCATTGGACGTGTGTCTCTACCATATTGTCCATATAAACCTTTAATTGTTTATTATTGAGTCACTTTAGGAAATATTGACATCCCAATAGTGAATGCTTTTGTGTATTTATAAGAATGTCACTCCTCCTCAACTATAAAATGAAACTCACTCCCCTCACTTATTCACACCTCTAAAGCCATTTAGATCACAAGAAAACAACCCAAATATCTTTATAAATTCCCTACCCTCACCCTAGAAGTATAAATTTGGCTCTAAATACTATATTTCACAGATTTAGTGCATAACTAAGAGAGATAACCAAAGAAGATGTGATGTTCTTCCATGATCATCATTAATTTATTTTTTTGCCACCTCCTTCAATTATTCTTATACAATGCTGATATAATAACCTCAATATCTTCTATATAATGAGATTTATTTATATTAATTTTAAGACATAAAACCATAGACAATTCTATAAATTGTCTTATAAACTCATCATTTGTTTGTATGGAAAACTACCACCTCGCTAAATGATATCATTCATTTTTTCCATTACAAATACTCACAGTTGGGTATGATTATTGATACAAACTTTATATATGATATTTATTAAATAATTATAAAACTTGAGTAATTATATCATATAAAAATATTTGAAAAAATCACTTCACTTGTCGTCTCAGTGTTTTTGGGGTGATAATGTTTGTTGACAAAGCCATATGATTGTGAGTTAGTATGGTTGGGGTTGCTAACGTAGATGCATTTAAGGTGGTGCAGTTATCGTGTGTTTTCCAAATTATTGGGCCTCAAGAATGGGAGTTTGTTTTACGAAAAATGTAACTCATCCACCCCAGAATCCCAGAGTCAGTGCATTATTAAAGAACATTTGCATGATCACAAAAGACCAGGTCACAAAAGACAGATTAGTTTAGTAGCATTAGTAGTACTAGATACATTCATAAGGTTTACATTACATCATAAAATGGAAAACTACAATAACATTGTTTCCATAGACAAAACTGAGATCCCATAGAGTATCCTTACAGGTTAGTCACAATATACTTCTATGCATCCTGTGAAAAATAAAACATATAAAGGGGTGAGCTCAGATGCTCAGCATGGATAACAATATAGCGGAAACATTCCTAAATTAGCATAAATATTTAACTAAATGTATAAAGCTAAAGAAAAATTCATTTCAACATAAAATTAATCATTATATGGAAAATATAAATCAAAATAATTCCATTTACTTACTCAAATAGATATTATACTAGTAAAATAATCACATGCAATATCAATAGCCAGTTTCATAATGATGGAATGCATAATGCCAGACTTCATAACCATATTGTAAAGGCCTTCTGTCAAGACAAAAAATATGATTTTTTCAAGGTCTTGTGTCAAGACACTAGTTTGTATCAGGAGAACTACCGATGCATCGAGGAGCTATATCAGTCTCCATCCATCACTTACAAATTCCAATGCGTTCCTCCTACGAAAAAGTTTAAACATAACTTAAACATTCGTATTAAAACTACCATACAAAATGTCAATAACATTTCAATAATCCATGAAATGTATAAAAATAAAACATACACAATATAAAATTTTACAAAAAATTCAATACAATATATAAGGTTTTATCACAATAAATCAACTTAAAAAAATTTTAAAATCCAACAAAGGATGTTGACATATAAGAAATCAAAACTGTTTGAGAGAAATATATATTTCTATTTTGAAATCATTTAAAAGTAATTTAATTTTTATTGAAAACCATATTTTGAAAATATTCCTATAATATTTTAATAGAACCTTCGACGATGTTAGAATGGCGGAACATAGCTGCACCCGACATATAAGTTAAAAAACATTATTACATAAATTTTGTCAAAAAGATCATAAAGTAACTTGATTGGAGAATGATAGAAAGATTCCTTTCAAAATTTATAAGGTCAAATTAGGGTATAAATTAATTTAACCCATAGTATATTAAGTAGTAAAAATGTTTTGAAATGCATTTTTAGGAAATCATGGATGTGTATGATAAGGAGGTCCCAGTACATAATTAAATATAAACAACATTTAATAATGAAGAGTTTGTAGAATTAACACTTATCTTGTATATTTCCTTGGTTTAGAGTAGGTTATACACTTGTATAATGGTAAAATAATTGTTACTAAATTATAAAAAAACTATATACATTAATAGGATATCATATATGATCTTTTAATATTGCTTTGTTAATAATATGTTAGAATTATCGTCGTATCGGGTGTTAACAGATTCATTTTCCTTTAAATGATTTATTCGTAAGTAATTTTTGTTATGTATAAGATGTATATTATTCATATTCTGAATTATATTAATCCTTTAAACATTATTTTTAATCATAAAATGAAAATTATTCTTGAATGGATACATTGGGGAATTAATCTCATCGTGTCCGTGGAGACAGTAATCCGTATGTACGCATGAGCGACAGTATCATTCTATTGATATTAAAATCGTATATAATTGGATGTTATTTCATATATATAGAATAATTATCATGTTATATTTATCATTTACATCATTTATACATCATTATTATACCCATCCAAATAATAATATATTGAATAACAACTACACCACGACGTGGAGATGGTAAGCCGTACGTACGCACGTATTGTGACATTTCATTAAAAGGATGGACATAACAATGAAAATGGTTGTACCATATTTATAATAAATCATAGAATATATAGGATAATTTAGTTTATATTTTATAATGGGAACAACATGGAATGATGAAGTGGAAGAAGAAAATACATGAAAGAGGGGGTGAGATATTTATCTCTTATTCGGGTTTTTCATTTTGATTGGATAAAAAGGGCTCCATAGGTTGTATTTATAACTAAAAGAAGGCCTCTATGATGAAGGGAGGACAATTGATAATATTTTTGGAAGGGTTTGGCTGAGACAAATATCTTTGAAGGTGTTAATTAGAGTGAAGTGAAAGTTACCGTTTATAAGAGAGGTGAGGGTCACTTTAGGAAAAGCTAGAAATATTATTTAATAATAAAATCATTTTCGGCATATAATTGAACTAAATTGATTAATTTAGAAGCTAAGGTAGGCATGTGTAGAAATACACTCAACCAATAGGTTTATATAAGTTTGGTTCACTATATTATCCTTATCTTTTAGATTTAACTCTTAGATAATTAGTTTGACATTTACCATATATATTTTTATTTTCATATTACATGGTTATAAACATACTGTAAACATCCAAGAGAACACCACGCGGTTCATAATTAATATATATAATATTATCTAATTAATTTTTCCAATCCTTGGATTTTTAGGAATATTATATCAATTAATAATATTGTATTTATTTTAAAAACTCTTGTAAGTCAATTTTGACACTATTTTGTATTATTTTTTTCTAAATTCATAACATCATTATTACTTCGAAAAAATTTAATTAATCCACCCTAACATGTCATATTAGCCAATTAAATTAGATTAATTCATAAAATCTCTCAAATTACATTTATTTGGGTATTTATAATATCAATTATTTTAATATTTCATTAATAAGGTAATTACTACATCATCATTGTGACATAAATAAATTAAATTATTTAATGTCTAAAAATTATAAATAAAATACCATTATGTAATAACTATTATTATATTTCTAATTATTATTTATTCCCATATTTATATTGTGTTTAACTCTTTATTAAAATTGTTTTAGTTATGAAAACTAGGATTTCGCACTTTTAACTATTCTTTGAATTAAATAAAAATAAACGAGATTATCGAATAGAAGTGGACCTAAAAATCATATTTTCTTCCAAATGTTGTTTTTGGTCGAATAACACTTAGCCTATAAAATTAGGACATGTGTTGGGATAATTATAATATCATTTTTACCTTTGATTACCCTATTTACTTTTAACCATTGTAAATAAAAGTCAATAGTTATCATTAAACAAAAATCATTTTCATATAATTGAACAACATTTTACTTACTAATATCAACTATGTATCATAGATTTTTGAACTTAAATTCACAGAAATGGTAAAATTATGTTTTATGTAAATTGGTGAATGTGCATAAGAGGTGGGTAAAAGATGGTAAAAAGTTCGATACAATTTTTATATATCTAAAATTTTTATAAACTGACTCCAATGAATTACATTGAACTTATATAGTTTTTATGTATATATTTTGACCAAAAATAAATTTAAATTGTGTAAATAATTATTAAAAATAAATAAATTTAAACTATAACTCAATTTTTTCACTATTCATCAAAAAAGGAATGCTTTTAGAGAAATACCAAAAATTTACCCCAAGCTAATTTCGATATTCTGATTTCAAAAATTAAGTCAATTTTTAAAAATAAATTTTATAAAATTTCAAGAAGTGGGTATTACTATTCATAACTACTAGTTTGATTGTTTGTGGTTTTTTTGAACTCAAATTTTCGTAAAACACCTACTATTTCATTATTCGAAGGGAAACGTACTGTAGAAGATTGAGGTGTTACATTCTCACCTCCTTCAAATAATTTTGTCCTCAAAATTTCTAGAATATTACTATAGAAAAAGACTCTGGTGGTTCTTCATCATAAGTTCCTAGGGTTCCCACGTTGCCTCTTCAATCCTATGGTTTCCCCATAGAACATTTACCAGATGAGTTTTTCAGTTTCTCAACACATGTTATCAAGTATAAAGAATTTTGAAAGGCTCCTCACAATAAGATAGATCAGGTTCCAGTTCAATTTCCCCATTGTTTAGTACATTCGTTGGGTCAAGGCATGTATTTTCTCCATAGTGATATGTGGAACACATTGTGAGTTTTAGGGAGACATGGTGGCATTTCCAAACGTTATGCTACAACCCTAATTAGATCTAGAATTTCGAAACGTCTTATGTAACTAGGACTTAATTTTCCCTTCTTACTGAATCGTATAACTCCCTTCCAGGAAGATACCTTCAAGAAGACATGATCCCCTACCTGAAATTCCAAATCCTTCCTTCGATTATCTGCATAGCTCTTCAACCTACTTTGAGCTTCTTTGATATGGGTTTTGATTTCCTTTACATTCTCCATAGCTTCCTCCAAATGTTATGGTCCTATAAGTTTTCTTTCACCAACATCATGCCAATAGGTTTGTTTGCGACATAGATTTCAATATAACACTTTATATGGTTCCATCTGAATAAATTAATGGAAGCTATTGTTATAGGAAAATTCTAACAAAGGTAATTATTGATCCCACATACCTTGAATGTAAAGTGATCATGATCTCCACATGTCTTCTAAGGTTTGAATAGTCTGTTCTGATTGTCCATCAGTTTGATGGTGGGAGGGAGTGCTTAAACAATGTTTAGTATCAAGGGATTTCTTAAAACGTTTTCAGTATCTTGATGTATAATGGGGTTTCTGGTCAGAAAAAATCGATAAGAGTAGTCCATGAAGTCTTACAACTTCATTAATATATAGTCATGCTAGACTTTCAAGCGGTAAATCCTCTCTTACAGCAAGAAAATGTGATGACATGGTATGATGATCAACAATGACCCATATTGCATCATTCCTTCTAGGAGCCTTTGGTAGCCCATCGAAAAGAACATCATAATATTATCCCATTTCCACTCAGGTATTGGAAGAGGTTTTTTGAGTCCTCCAGGATGTTGCCTTCCAGCATTCACTTGTTGACAAATCCTATATCTTAACAAAAAATCCACAATCACCCTCTTCATATTGTCCCAAAAGAATGTTCCTTAAAATCTCTATACATCTTAGTGATACCATGGTGTATAGAGAAATTGGAACTATGAGAATAATCCAATAATTCATATTTTAGATCAGGTATATTGGGGACACAAAGTATGTTCCTAAATTTCAAAATTCTATCTTCATACACAATTTCATTCCATATCCCATCATTCACATCTTTAACCATCTTTTGAAACTATTCATCATCAGTATGAGAACCCCTTATCCTTTCTAGTGAAGATGGTTTGAAAACCATTTGAAAAAGTTTTGATGTTTCACTTTCCATGGTTATCCCCATGTCAAACATTATTATATCCTTGTATATAGGATACTTTTCAAATCTCATCTTGTTCGTAACTCCGGGATCCTTTCTCCTCAATGAATCTAGAACCTTATTTTCCTTCCTCGGGTGGTAGTGTATGGTGTAATCAAAATCCTTGAGTAGTTCAAGCCATCACTTTTGCCTCATGTTAAGTTCATTTTGAGAGAAAATATACTTCAAACTATTGTGATCAATATATTCCTCATATTTTTCACCATAGAGATAATTTCTCCATATATTCAAAGAAAATGTCAAAGATGATAACTCTAGATCATTAGTAAGACATTTTTTCTCATGAATTTTTAGTTGTCATGATGAATAGGAAATAACCTTATCATTTTGCATAAGGACATAGCCAATTCCTTTCTTTAATGCATCACTATAAATAACAAAATCATCATTAGTTGATGGTAGAGTCAATAAAAGTGAAATGACTAATCTTGCCTTCAATTATTCAAAAAATTATTCACAATCTTTTGTCTGTAGAATTTTAATCCCTTTATGTGTGAGCTTTGTTAATGGGTTAGACAATTGGGAAAATTTTTGGACGAAATGCAGATAATAACATGATAATCCAATAAAACTACATACCTCGGTTATACTCGTTGGTGCTGGAAATTCTTGGATTTCCTTGGTCGTAGAAGGATCAACAGATATTCCATCCGTAGAGAAAATATGGATGAGAAAAGAAATCTCATGAAGCCAGAATTCACACTTTCTAAACTACCCATATAATTCATGTCTTCTAAAAGTATTCAGAATAATGTGCAAGTGATTTTCATGAACTTTGTATATTTTGGTGTATACCGAAATATCATAAAAAATACCACTAAAAAGTCATCATAATATTCCATGAAAACTCAATTAATTTTATCCATGAAGATAGAGGGAGAATTAGTCAATCCAAAAGGTATTACTGTAAACACGTAATGTCTATACGAGGTTCGAAATGTTGTTTTCGGAATGTCTTCCTTCTTCACACACAACTAATGATATCTATATCCAATGTCAATCTTTGCAATGTATTATGCTCAATTAATTTGGCCGAATAAATCATAAATATGAGGTAGGGGATACTTGTTCATTATTGTTAGAGCATTGATATTCATGTAGTCAATACACAACCACATAGATCTATATTTCTTCATAACAAAAATAACAGGGGCTCCCCATGGAGAAACACTAGGTCGAATAAATCCCTTATTACTCAATTCATCTAGTTGTTTCTTTAGTTCCGCTTGTTTCATAGTGTCCATTCTATATGGGTTCTTTGATATGGACCTTGAACCAAGAATTAAGTAAATATAAAACTCAATTTCACATTCGGGAGGATGTACAGGTAAATCCTCTGGGAATACATCAATATATTCTTGCACAATGGGTACATCCTCTATTTGAACATTCCTTTTCTCAACCACTGTTATTTCATTCTCTTACACCCCAATAATTGAATTTAGTTGAGCTACTGGGGGTGGAACTAGGTAAGAATTAAGTGGTGATGTTTGTGCTCTAAATATAATGTGTTCTTTATCATCATCATCAAAAATGGAAACCTACTTATTCTTACAATAAATCTTCACATCATGGTCTGAAAGAAAATCCATACCTAGGATTATATCTAATTCAATCATGGGTATGACGTTGAGATCAGAAAATAAATAACATTTATATTCCTTAATGGGTACTGATTCACAAAACATTATTGCAATGATGCTTCCCTAAGGTGTTTATACAGAAAACTCCGTTGATAAATAAAATTGTAAATTTCTAATTTTCTTAGCAAACTGGGAAGATATGAAGCAGTGTGATGATCTTGAATCAAATAAAGCATGGATAAACTTGAATAAAACATTAAATTACCTACCACCACATCATTCGGAGAATCAACCACAATAGTAGTGACATAATAATCATGTCCTTGATCCCTTGTACTTTTGTGAGGTATGTTTACTTGATTCTTAGGACATTCATTTGAATAATGTCTCCTTTATCTACAACTGTAGCATTAATCATTAACATCCTCTTTCTTCCCCTTGTAATGAAGAGCTTCGTGGACTCTTTCACCACACTTGTAACAAACTCGCAATCCCTTCAGGTAAGTACCAGGGTGTTTCTTCCCACATTTATTGTAGGATAGATATTCAACTTTTCCCTTCTTCCCCTTATTTCTATTTCGAAATTTTTTAGCAGATATCTTCTTCTCTAGGTTTTATTTAAAGTCATATGACTTAGATAATTATTTTTCTATCTTGATAGCACATGATACAATATATTTGTATGAAGTGAAGGATTTTGAGACAAATGCTCGATAGGGAAATGGTTTAAACCCATAAAATAAACGATCAATATTACTTCTTGTGTAATGTATATAATCTGAAGCATGCCTCCCTAACCAAGTAAAGTTATCTTCATACTTTGTGTCATTCTCATCCTCCTTTTTCCTCAGAACTAGAAATTGCCTATCTATATCTTCTTGATGGTTATGAGAAAGTATTTTTCTAATAAATTCTCTTTAAACTACCTCCATTCCATATTTGATACCTCAGCATCTTCCTTTGTGTTTTGAATCAATGATCACCATTGATCAGTATCTCCAGTGAGGCGGCAAACTGCCATGAAAACTTTTTTCCTTTCGCTACTCCCCAAGGCATGGAATATTTCCTATAAGGAATTTATCCATTTCTCAGCTAGTAATTGATTTTACCACCATTTAATATTGGTGGTTATTTCCTCATGAAGTGGTCTAACATTGATCCTCCAAGTTGTGGATCATGGTTCTCCATACGGTTTAGGTTATTATCGATAACCTGAGTGAGTTGTCCCAATATAGTGATAAGTTGATACACACCAGTTGTATAACCAACTCCACTATAATTATCATGTGCAAGAGATAAATCCATACATGGATTATGTGCATTGATACAGTTTCCATTCCTTCCATTAGGCCCCATTTCTAAAAAATGGCATAAACTAGATTAGTTTATGAATCGTAATACATAATTCCAATCTTATAACATACATAACATAAATTAATACTCCAATGAATATAATCCATAATAACAAAAAGGTTTTCTTTGAGGAGATATATACTCATAAATCCTTCATAATGGTTTTTAAATAAAATGTGAAATATCCTAAGAATATTCCATGAGAGTATAGTAACCAAGAGTGCATCAAGGCCCGTTGTTGTGTACCAGGATACCCCGGGTAAAGCCTAAACTCCATGTCAGAGTTTTCACTCCTAGGTACATCTGTGCTAGAGCTTCTTCTGCCTACTCATTTCCAGACATAGATTTATTTATTGGAAAATGCAAAAAATATCTACATTACCAGAATTCTAGGATTTACTTCTATACTAATCCTAAAAGACTATATTAGGGTAATTTTATCTAATAAGGGGTTTTCAAAATGTAGTTTCCATGGTTTGTAATAAACATCCTCATAAACAAACTATAACGCCCTGCCCCTAGAAGCCCAGATTTGGTGCATTATTACATAACATTGTCATGATCAAATAAGATCAAGTCTCAAATGACCGATTCATTTAGCAGCATTGGAAGTACTAGATACATTCATAAGGTTTACATTACATGATAAAATGTGAAAAAACAACAACATTGATTCTATAGACAACACTGAGATCCCATAGACTATCCCTGCATGTCATTCATAATATACCTCTTCGCATCCGGGAAAAAATAAAACATAGAAAGGGGTGATGTCAGATGCATAGTAAGGATAACAATATATCAGAAACATTCTTAAATAAGCATAATCATTTATGGGAATGTATAAAACAAAAAAATCTTTTTCAACATAACCTTCATCATAATATAGAAAATATAAATTAAAATAATTCCATTTACTTACTCAAACGGATATTCTACTAGTCAGATAATCACATGCAATATCAATAGCCACATTCATAATGATTCAATACATAATGCCAGACATCATATCCACATAGTCAAGCCCTTTTTCCAAGACTAAAAATATAATTTTGTCATGGCCTTGTTCCAAGACAGTAGTTTTTCTCATGAGACCTAACGATGCATTGAGGCTCTATAGTGGTCTCTACTCGACACATACCAAGTCCAATTCATTCCTCATATGAAGAGGTTTAAACATAACATAAAAATTCGTATTAAAAATAACATACGAAATGTCAATACCTTATCCATAAACCATAAATGGTATTAAATAACGCATCCAGAGTCATAAATATCACAAAACATTCAATACAATATGATTTTTTTATCATAATAAAATAACTTAATATAATCTTAAAATCCATCATAGGATGTTGACATTGATGAAATCAATTCTGTTTGACAGAAATATATATTTCTTTTTTAAAATCATTTAAATGTAATTTAATTATAATAGAAAACATTATCTTGAAAATATTTTTATAATATTGTAAGAGAAGCTTCGATGATGTAATAATGGGGGAATATAGCCGCACCCACCATATAAGTCAAAAAACATTCTTAACTTAATTTTGTCTAAAAGGACAAGTATCTTGTTTGAAAAACGATGGAAATATTCCTTTCAAAACATATAAGTTCAAATAAGGATATAAATGACTTCAACCCATAGTATAGGAAGTAGTAAAAATGTTTTGAAATACAATTTTAGGGAATCATGGATGTGTATGATAAAGAGGTCCCAGAAGATAATTACATATAAAAAACCTTGAATAATGAAGAGGTTGAAGAATAATCTCTTACCTTGTACTTTTTCTTGGTCGAGGGTAGGTTAACCTCCTTTATAATAGTGAAATTATTTTTATTAAATTATAAAAGAAACATATATATTTATATGATATCATATATGATCTTTTAATATTGGTTTGTTAATAATATTTTAGTATTATCGTCGTTTCGGGTGTTAACTGATTTGTGTTCCTTTTTATGATTTGTTATGTAAGTAATGATTTTTATGGTTAGTATGTATCTTATTAATTTTCAGAATTATATTAATCCTTTAAATACTATTTTTAATCATCAAATAAAAATTAGTATTTAATGGATATGATGGGAAATGAATCTCATCGTGTTTGTGGAGATGGTAATCTGTACGTACGCACGAGCGATAATATCATTCTTTTGATATTAAAATCATTTATAATTGGATGTTATATCATATATACAGAATCATTATCATGTTATATTTATTGTTTAAATCATTTATACATCATTATTATAATCATCCAAATAAAAATGTATTGAATAACAACTACACCATGATGTGGAGATGGTAATTCGTACGTACGCACCTATGGTGTCATGTCATTCAAAGGATGGATATAACAATGAATATGGTTGTACCATATTTATAATAGCATAAAAATATATATAAGATACTAGAGTTATTATTTTAAAATGAGAACAAAAAGGAATGATGAAGTGGGAGACGAAAATTCATGAAAGAGGTGGTGAGATATTTACCTCTTATTTGGGGTTTTACTTTTGATTTGATCAAAACGGCTCTATAGGATGGCTTTCTGACTAATGTAATGCCTCAAATGTAACACCCCAGGTATATAAAGAATATGAAACTTTTATATTTATCCATATTTGTGAATAAAATATTAATATTACTTTAAATGGGACGCTATGCTCGACGGCGTACCCAATACACAACAACGAGTTTATTGGGAATCTTACGTTTCAATCTAGTAATAAAATAATTTTATTTTAAATGGTAGTTAATGCCTAGCCATTGTTATGGAGGGAATGAACATAACTAACTAAACAAATGATAATATATGTTCGTCAAATATTTTTAGTTTTTACAATAAATGTTAGAGGATTAAAAATGCGAATGAGTCCAATTTTTAAGCATAAACATTCTAATGTTCTTTAAAAGGACGATTAACCGCCTTTCGATTGCAAACCTCTTTTAAATCCACTTTATAACAATTTTATGTGTTGTATTTGACAAACTAAAATTCTTATTTAGAATTGGGACATCAAAATTTACTTTCTGTAAATTATTTCTATTTTTTCGATAAAGTTCATTTTTTTAATGAATAGTCAAAATGTTGTATTTTAATTCAAAACCTATTTTTAATATAATTTATTTATATTATTAGATTATATTTTGAATTTATTTTAAATTGAAATTAGAATATATTTTTACCATTTAATCCAATAGTGGTCGTTGGATTTAATTTCACTTTGAAATCGGACTAAAACTATTGTCAATCTTTTGATACATTTTGTTTCATAAAAACACGCTATTTGTTTTGACAGTGGGAATTAATTATTAAATTAATTAATGCAAATTATATGTTTTGAATTCTGTAAAATACACATCATTTTTGAATTCGGAATATCACATATATCTTAGGGTGAATTTTTGGAAATTTTCTGAAAAACTTCAATTTTTGATGAATAGTGAAACCACTAAGTGGTACTTATAAAAACTGATTTTCCGTTTAAATGAAATTCTGTCATCTTTGTGTTTTGAATTTCAAAAATCTGACAGAAATGGTTTTCATTAAGAAATAAAATTTGGTTCAATGGGATTAAAATAATTTTTTTGTGAATAGTAACTTATTAAGTTTTTAATTGCGATTAGAGGTAATTAGTGTAGTTTAAGGTAAGAATAATGTTTTAATAAACTGAAATGACATAGAAACATGTCCTACCCACATTGGATGAGTCATGGACGACCAAGATAATCCATGGGTCAACTTGGGGACCCCATGGAGCCACTTTGGTTGGAAAATGACATAAATACCTTTTTATTTAATGTTAAAGTAAAAATAACACAAACATGAGTTGTTTTACTAAAAAAATTACATAGGGTTATACAAGTCATATTTTTGACTATATATATTCATTGGAAAGATACAAAGATTTCCTATATCAAAGTATTTTTTTAATAATTTTTAGACATTAAATAAATTAAATTATTTATGACATCACGATGATAAATTGATGACCTCATTATTTAACGATTTAAATAGAATGGAAAGATAATGTATAATATAAGACCTACACATGTAAAAAACCTATTTTATGGGTGGATTTCGAACTCTTATCACCTTATCCTCGAAACAAATCAATGTGGGACTATTAATATCCGAAACGCATTCTAAAATAATGTTACATTTCCTTACTTTCCAAGAGTGCCCCTCCTCTCCTCTTATAAAAGGCCCCCACCTCTACCTCCTTACCCACACTTCCAAAGCCTTTGGCTCGTCCAAAACCTTCCCATTTTGTCTCTCCACATCCCTCTATAACTCTATGAAGCCTCACATTGGGAATAAGTCTTCCCAAGGAAGCCTTTGAGTTCAAACCAAAGGGAGTTACATGATTTTTAAGGTAATGTCTTCACTTGTGTCCTTTTGTTTTATTTTGCTTCTCCAACCCCCTAAAATCTTTTTATTAATTTATTTTGTAACAAATAATGTATATTCAATATAATAGGATGTTTTTATAAGAAGTATTTGAGCTAAACATACACACACATACATCTAATGGTTAATGAACATACTGTTTCTGTGGATAGCGAATTTCTTCCTCACGAAATGATGATTGTTCAACCTTCATCTTACACCTTAAAAGGTGGCCATTAAGATGAAACTATATTTATATATGATAAATAATATGTTTATGTTTTACTTAAGCTTCTTTATTTTTCATTTATGGCATACCTTTATGTTTTCCATTATGGGTAAACGTGATATCTTCATTTAAGGAAGTGCGGACTACCGCCCCCTCAAAGTGATTTGATTCGTTAATACCATATGTGGTATGTATAAAGGAAACATTTAATGATATTATATATTATACCATACTGGAATTAAAATACTATTTTGTATCATTATGTTTTATTTCCATTAAATATGAAATAGAAATGGAAGTAGCGTTCATGCGTACGTAAGGCTTACCATCTCCATGAACGGTACATTTCATTTCTTATCTCAAAATGTTATGTAATAATATAAGTACATATATATAATGGACATATATGAAATATATTAAATATAAATTATGGATATCATTCTGGAATTATGACATATATATATATATATATATATATCTCATTTTGTTTTAATTCCATTAATATGAAAAAAATTAAAGTAGCATTCATGCGTACGTACGGCCTACCGTCTCCATGAATGGTGATTTTAATTTTTATCTCCAAATGATATGGAATAGTATAAAATGAATATATACTGGATATATATGATATTTAAAACATAAATACTATTCTGGATATGATGTACCTATAACTACATGGAAAATTATTTTCCAACAAGTTCAATTTTTGACACACGTACCAAACATCGACAAAAACGTCTGATATTAACTCATATTATTAACCAATTGTTATAACATTAAAATATGTGATATGAAATTAATAAAAATATTTATAAGAGGTCCTAAAGAAATTATAAATTGACCAATGTTTATTATTCAGGAATATAATGAAATGAACAAGACAAGTTGGACTTGAGGTAAGGGACCCTACCCCTCTCTTTCTTTTTAAGTACACTCTTTTATGTCATTCCTTTTAAGCTCATATTTTTTGTGATCAGGATGTTCTTTTATATTAATACTACTGTAATTTTTATGTTCATATTATGAGAGACCATATTCTCTCTCATCAATCCATTTTGGAAGCTTTGAGTGGCGCCGTTAGGCTGCAGAATTTTCGTAAGAGATCTAACCTCTCTCTTTCTTTTTAAGTACTCTCCTTTATGTCACTTATTTTAAGCTCCTCTTTGTTATGTTGGGGGATGTTATTTTATATTCCTCTTTATTTAACCACTATTTTAATATGATGAGAGACCCTATTTAATCTCATCGATCCATTTTTGTAAGTTTTATGTGGCGCCGTTAGGCTATCGAGTTTTCGTAAGGGATTTTTCATCTCACTTTTATTCCCGTGAGATTTATGCTAATTTTTCCACAACTTCCTTTTAGTGGTTTATGTACTCCGATTATTTTACTCATTGTTTAATATAATTTCATTTCTGAGTATTTACATCAATGTTGTATTGTCCTTCTTTCACGGGGTGCATGTCTTGAAAGATACCCATGTCGATAAGGGAAACATTCACCCTCTCCTTTTTAAAAGACTTCTTTTGTTATGTCTTTTAATTAACATACTATTATGTTGGGATATGTTCTTCTATATCCTTATTGATTTAAATTTTATGTGCATTTGATGAGATTCCTTTTTTATCTCTCAATTTTGTAGTGACGCCGTTAGGCTGTCAAATTTTTGCAGGGGAACTTCTTAACCCAAATTTGATTCTTTGGGATAAACATGTACTCCTTGAATATTTCTTCCTATGAATATGTGTGAATAACCTCTGATTGTTTTACACTTAATATCCACTTAAATTTAATGTATTCATTTGTCACACACAATTATGTAACTGATTTATCCAAAATCCAAGGATACCGTCTTTGTATGGGACTTCGTCTCAATCTCGTTTCATTGAGGCATATTTTGTTTTATACAAAACCTTCTTTTATACGGTGTACAAACCCCTTTGACATTTACATTTATTAAAAAGTAATATTTGTTATACGAAGCGTTTACTAAACGACAAAAGTGAATATTTTTTTCGTACGTATGTGGCGACAACGACTTCTCCACCGTCGTGACCATTATTTGAGTTTCGGCTTCCTCTACAACCCATACCTTTTTTAAAGAAAAATAAATACCATGTTTTACTTTTCTTTTATTTTGGTATTGAAAATGGTTTTCATAATGGTTTTATATCAATGTGTTGTATTGATATCATGTTATTGAAAGCTGGAAATGTTATGTTTCCTTTATGCATGTTTTATGTGATAAGATTATGTTATGGTTCTTAGGAATTATTATGAAGACAGGTGGTTCCATGATAAACGAAGGGCGGGTGAGCCCGACATAGCTCTCCAATGCATTGGGTAACATGAAGGAGTGAATCATTAATGTTTCTCCGACGAGATTTAGGGAATATACTTTGGTGGGTATTTCAAACATAACCAAGAGGGTTACTCCCTACGTAAGAATGTTATGAATGTCTCACGTTACCTTTTATGTCTTATGATTTCTATGATTTATTCATGATTTTATGAGGTATGTTAAAGTGCCTATGTTTTATGGGTAAAGTATGATTTCATTCTTAGGTATATATGAACTCATGTTTCCTTTCCATTTTTTTATAACACTTACTGATATTTTTATGCTCATCCCATGTTTTTTGAAATGTTTTTCACAAATCAAGGGAAAGGTACATGATATGATGATAGTGTCAAGGAAGTGTCAAGAAAGAATACATGTTTAATTTTAAATATGTTTCCATTGATGGGAAAAAATGAAAACAATATTTATGTAACAACTTTGTTTAAATGTGGAATGTAATGCATGTTTTATGATATAATTCTCTAAAACTCTTAACCTGAAAAATCCTCAATGTGTAATCTTGTAATAACTCAAGATTAAGTAAGGTTTAAGGCTGGGGCCTTATAGTTGGTATCAAAGGTTGGTTTAGATAACTTTAGAGGTTAGGGTATTCTCTAAGCACAAGTGAAATTACCATAATGGTTAGGATTTCAGAAAGAGTCATAGTTTTAGATAATGTGAACGAGTAAGTATATCTTAGTGTTTACCTTCCTTATTAGTACATGATGGTTTTTTTGATATACTCACACTGACATTTCTATTTTTAGTGAATGGATGGATCTAGCAGGAACCATAGAGATAATAGGTTTGAAGGAAACTGTGGTGGTTCTCTGATTAAGATACTAGATAAAATGTGGGATTCAATGAGGAAACTCGTGGTTGTTCTGAACCAACTTTCAAGGAGTCATGATCAACCACTTGAACCTTGGTATGATCTGTAATGCATCATGTATGAGATGACCAATCTATGTGCATGTTAAGGTAATAATTATAAAGGTAACCATTAGAGTTTATATGATCCTTACTTTTGAGGTAATTATGGGTTATTATATTTTATGATGGAAAATAAAAGGCATGAGATAAACTTGAGGTTAAAATATGTTATGATCATTTTTGAAGATTTTATCTCGTTTTGGGGAATGTTTTAAGAAATTATATAGTTTTGGAAAAAGGACAACACGCAGACCGTGTGATAACCCGTCGCACCGGAAAAAGCTGTGGGAATCGAACCCACAACCAATGTGGGACTGGTATTTATCGCCTACCACTGGACTACGTGAAGTCCCTGGTTAGTTTGACTAATTGTTTTTAGTTAGATGATTTTAGGAATCAAGAGTAAGTTTATTTTGGGTTATGTATGGAAATTATTAACCTATCATCGAGGATATGTGATTAGGTTAATTACATTTCAATATGAGAATTTAAGAGCAACTGATGTTGTTTGGAGATAAATGTTACGATTTAACTTGGAAGACTATATGACTAAATCATTCAAATATTTGGGTTTCAATCTTAGTTTGGTTTACTTTGAAGTATTTTATGGACAATTTGTTTATTGAATGGTCTTTGTTGAACTTTGGGTATTGTTTGATAAATGTTGGAGATTAAGAATAGATTTGTTTTTTTAAAAAATGATTATCATTTTTGGGTATTATCTGCTCTTGTACTAAACTTTTTGGTTTTGGTTTTGGATAAGGTATAAATATATGGGAATTATATAGTTCTATTTTGTGGATTAGGGGATCCTCTAAAAGTTGATTATAGTACTCTTAATGTGAACAAGTCTTTCTAAATACTCGTCTTTTGGGGAAAGTATGAGTTTGTGTAAGAAATCCAATAAAAGTTGAAAGTCAACATGATAAGTAATTATGTTTCCTTATGAATAAATTCCTCAATAAAATGTAACTTAAAACAAAAATGTTGTCTGTTATCTTTTCCTACTGGGGAATCGAATACCGTTTAACCAATCACAATTTCGTGATTTTCTTATGGTTAACTTTCTTCTAGACATGTTTACTATCACTCTCCATTAGAACATGACCCTTTTTTCCTCCATGTCCATATTTTCATACGTGGAATCCTAGTATGGGTTAACTCTGGTGACCTTTGTACTTATCCTTCTTCATTTTAAAGTGATTGTTTTACTGAATCTTGTTCAATGTGGGATCTTCAATGAAGTTTCCATGCCCAATTTTAAAATTGCGAGGAGGCAATTCCCAAAAGGAGGGAAGGATGTAACACCCCAGGTAAATAAAGAATATGACATTTTTATATTTATCAATATTTTTGAATAAAATATTAATATTACTTTAAAGGGGACGCTATGCTCGATGGCGTACCCAATACGCAACAACGAGTTTCATGGGAATCTTACGTTGCACTATAATAATAAAATAATATTATTTTAAATGGTAGTTAACGCCTAACCATTGTAATGGTGGGAATGAACAGAACGAACTAAAAAAATGATTATATATGTTTGTCAAATATTTTTACTTTTTACAATAAATGATAGAGGATTAAAAATGCGAATGAGTCAAAATTTTAAGCATAAACATTCTAATATTCATTAAAAGGTCGATCAACCACCTTTCGATGGAGAACCTCTTTTAAATCCACTTTTTAAAAATTTTATGTGTTGTATTTGACAAAATAAAATTCTTCTTTAGAATCAGGACATCACAATTCACTTTGTGTAAATTTTAGGTATTTTTCCGATAAAGTTCATTTTTTTAATGAATAGTCAAAATGTTAATATTTTATTCAAAACCTCTTTTTAATCTAATTTATTTATATGATTAGATTATCTTTTGAATTGGTTTTAAAGTGAAATTAGAATATATTTTTACCATTTAATATTTTAGTGTTCATTGGATTTAATTTCACATTGAAATCGGACTAAAACTAGTGTCAATCTTTTTATACATTTTGTTTCATAAAAACACGCTATTTGTTTTGACAGCGGGAATTAATTATTAAATTAATTAATGCAACTTATATTTTTTGAATTTTTTAAAATAGACATCATTTTTGAATTCGGAATATCAAATATATATTAGGGTGAATTTTTGGTAATTTTTTGAAAAACTTCAATTTTTGATGAATAGTGAAACCACTAAGTGGTACTTATAAAAACCGATTTTCCGTTTAAATGAAATTTTGTCATCTTTGTGTCTTGAATTTCAAAAATCCTTCATACATGGTTGTCATTAAGAAGTAAAATGTGGTTCAATGGGATTAAAATAATTTTTTGTTGAATAGTAACTTATTAAGTTTTTAATCGCGATTAGAGGTAATTACTGTTGTTTAAGGAAAGAATATTGTTTTAATAAACTAAAATGACCTAGAAACATGTCCTACCCTCATTGGATGATTAATATCCGACCAAGAAAATCCATGGGTCATCTTGGGGACCCCATGGAGCCACTTTGGTTGGAAAATTACATAAATACCTTTTTATTTAATGTTAAAGTAAAAATGACAAAACATGAGTTGTTTTACTAAAACAATTTTTACATGGGGTTATAAAGGTCATATTTTAGACTATAAATAGTAATTGTAAAGATAAAACGATTCCCTACATCATAGATTTTTTTTTATAATTTTTATACATTAAATAAATTCAATTATTTATGACATCATGATGATGCAGCGATGACCACATTATTTAACGATTTAAATAAAATGGAAAGATAATGTAAACTCTAAGACCTACACATGTAAAAAACCTATTGGATAGGTGTATTTAGCACTCTTATCACCTTATCCTCTAAATACATCAATGTGGGACCATTAATATCTGAAACTCATTCTAAAATAATTTAACATTTCCTTACTTTCCAAGAGTCCCCTTCTCTACTCTTATAAAAGGCCCCCACCTCTACCTCCGTACCCACCCTTCCAAAGCATTTGGATCGTCCAACACCTGCCCATTTTGTCTATTCACATCCCTATATAACTCCTTGAAGCCTCACTTTGCGAAGAAGTCTTCCCAATGAAGCGTTTGAGCTCAAACCAAAGGGAGTTACCTGATTTTTAAGGTAATGTCTTCACTTGTGCCCTTTTGTTTTATTTTGCTTCTCCAACCCCCTAATCTATTTTTATTCATTTATTTTGTAAAAAATACAGTATATTCAATATACTAGGATGTTTCTATAAGAAGTATTCGATCTAAACTTTCACACACCCACATCTAATGGTTAAATAACATACTGTTTCTGTGGATGGTGAATTTCTGCCTCACGAAACGATGATTGTTCAACATTCTTATAACACCTTCAAATGTGGCCATTAAGATGACACTATATTTATATATGATATATAATATTTTTATGTTTTACTTAAGCTTATGTATTTTTCATTTATGGAATACCTTTATGGTTTCCATTATAGGTAAACACGATATCTTCATTTAAGGAGGTGCGGACTACCGCTCCCTCAAAGTGATTTGATTCGTTAATACCATATGTGGTACGTATAAAAGATATATTTAATGATATTATATATGATACAATAGTGGAATTAAAAAACTATTATGTATCATTATGTTTTATTTCCATTAAATATAAAATAAAAATGGAAGTAGCGTTCATTCGTACGTACGGCTTACCGTCTCCATTAACGGTACAATTCCTTTCTTATCTCAAAATGTTATGTACTATTATAAGTACATATATATAATGGATATATATTAAATATATGACATCTAAATTATGGATATCATTATGGAATTATAACATATATATATATATATATATCTAATTTTGTTTTAATTCCATTAATATGACAAAAAATGAAAGTAGCGTTCATGCGTACGTACGGCCTACCGTCTCAATGAACGGTGCTTTTAATTTTTATCTCCAAATGATATGGAATAGTATAAAATGAATATAGTGGATATATATGATATTTAAAACATAAATAATATTCTGGATATGATGTACCTATAACTACTTGGAAAATTATTTTCCAACAAGTTCAATTTTTCACTCACGTACCAAACATCGACAAAAACGTATGATATGAACTCATATTGTTAACCAATTATTATAACATTAAAATATGTGATATGAACTAAATAATAATATTTATAATAGGTCCTTATGAAATTATAAATTGACCAAAGTTTATTATTCAGGAATATAAAGAAACAAACAAGACAAGTTGGACTTGAGGTAAGGGACCCTACCCCTCTCTTTCTTTTTAAGTATACTCTTTTATGTAATTCATTTTAAGCTCATCTTTTTTGTGATCGGGATTTTCTTTTATATTAAAACTACTGTAATTTTTATGTTCATATTATTAGAGACTCTATTCTCTCTCATCAATCCATTTTGGAAGTTTTGAGTGGCGTCGTTAGGCTGCCGAATTTTCGTAAAAGATCTAACCTATCTCTTTCTTTTTAAGTACTCTCCTTTATATCACATATTTTAAGCTCCTATTTGTTATACCGGGAGAAGTTATTTTATATTACTATTTGTGTAAACATTATTTTAATATTATGACAGACCCTATTTGATCTCATCAATCCATTTTTGTAAGTTTTATGTGGTGCCGTTAGGCTGCCGAGTTTTCGTAAGGGATTTTTCATCTCACTTTTATTCCAGTGAGATTTATGCTACATTTTCCAGAATTTCCTTTGAGTGGTGTATGTACTGCCCATTATTTTACTCATTGTGTAATATACATTCATTTATGAGTATTTACATCAATTTTGTATTTTCCTTCTTTCACGGGGTGCATGTCTTGAAAGATACCCATGTCGGTAAGGGAACCTTTTACCCTCCTCTTTTTAAAGGACTTCTTTTGTTATGTCTTTTAATTCACATACTATTATGTGGGGATATGTTTTTCAATATCCTTATTGATTTAAATTTTATTTCCATGTGATGAGATACCTTTTTTATCTCTCAATTTTGTTGTGACGTCATTAGGCTGTCAATATTTTGCAAGGGAACTTCTTAACCCAAATTTGATTCTTTGGGATAAACTTGTACTCCTAGAATATGTCGTCCTATGAATATGTGTCAATAACATATGATTGTTTTACACATAATATCCACTTATATTTTGTGTATTTATTTGTCACACATAATTATATAATTGATTTGTCCTTAATCCAAGGACCCCGTCTTTGTATGGGACTTCGTCTCAATCTCCTTTCATTGAGGCATGTTTTGTTTTATACAAAACCTTATTTTATACGGTGTATAAACCCCTTTGACTTTTAAATTTATTAAAAATGAATCTATTTTATAAGAAGAGTTTACTAAATGAAAAAAGTAAAAAAAAATTCCTATGTATGCGGCGACAACGACTTCTCCGCCGCCAAGACCATTATTTGAGTTTCGGCTTCCTCTACAAGCCATACCTTTTTTTAAAAGAAAAATAAATACCATGTTTTACTTTTCATTTATTTTGGTATCAAAACTTGTTTTCATAATGTTTTTATATCAATGTTTTATATTGATATCATGTTATTGAATGGTGGAAATGTTATGTTTCCTTTATGTATGTTTTATGTGATAAGATTATGTTATGGTTCTTGGGCATTATTATAAAGACGGGTGGTTCTGTGATAAACTAAGGGTGGGTGAGCCCGATATAGCTCTTCAATGCAATGGGTAACACGAAGGAGTGAAACATTAAGGTTTCTCTGAAGAGATTTAGGTAATATACTGTGGTGGGTATAGCAAACGTAACCAATCGTGTTACTCCCTACGTAAGAATGTTATGAATGCGTCAAGTTACCTTTTATTTCTTATGATTTCTATGATTTATTCATGATTTTATGTGGTATGTTAAAGTGCCTATGTTTTATGGGTAAATTATGATTTCATTCATAGGTATATATGAACTCATGTTTCCTTTCCATTTTTTTATAACCCCTACTGAGCTTTTTATGCTCATCCCAAGTTTTTTGAAATGTTTTTCACAGGTCAAGGGAAAGGTACATGATATGATGATAGTGTCAAAAAAATGTCAAGATAGAATACATGTTTTATTTTAAATATGTTTCTTGTTGATGAGAAAAAATGAATATTATCTTTATGTAACCACTTAGTTTAAATGTGGAATGTAATGCATGTTTTATGATCTAATTCTCTAAAACTCTAAACCTGAAAAGATCCTCAATGTGTAATCTTGTAATAAATCAAGATTTAGTAAGGTTTAAGTCTAGGGCCTTATATCTAGGATCAAGGGAGGATATTTGAGAGGATATATGGGTAGTGGTTGGCTGAGAAAAATGGCTTTGAAGTTGTGAATTAGAGACAAGGCGAAGTTCCCTTTTACATAAGACGTGAGGGTCACTATAGGAAAAGATAGAAATATTATTTTATATTAAAATTATTTTCGCTTTATAATGGATCCAAATTGATTTATTTCAAAGATAAGTTAGTAATGGGTCTAAATACACTCAACCAATATGTTATAGATATGTTTGGTTCACTATATTACCCTTATCCTTTTGATTTCGCTCCTAGTTAATTAGTTTGACATTTACCATGTCTCTCTGTATTTTTATATTATATGGTTAATAAATACAGTATAAAATTACAAGAGAACCCCAAGTGGTTCAACAAGAATATATATAACCTTATATAATTTAATTATATAAACAATAGTTTATTTGGAATTTTATATCAATTAATAATATAACATGTGTTTTAAAAACTCAATAATGTCAATTTTGACACTATTTAGTATTTTGGTATTTCTAAATTCATAACCCAATGATTACTTCAAAAAAATTATATTTTATAAACTTTATCATGTCATATGAACCTATAAAAATTGTGTAACTCATAAAAAGTCTCAAATTAAATTTATTTGGGTATTTATAAAATAAATTATTTCAATATTTCATTAATATAGTAATTACTACATCATCATTGTGTCATAAATAAATTAAATTATATAATATCGTTAAATTATAAATAAAATACCATTATGTAGGAAATATTTTTATATTTTTAATGAATAATTATAGTTGAATTTATATAATTTTTAACCCTATATTAAGAATGTTTACTTATGAAAACATGAATTTAATACTTTTAACTATTGTTTGAATTAAATAATAATAAATCTCATTATCTAATCCAAGTGAACCTATAGGATAGCATTTTATTACTAAGGTTGTTTTTGGTCAAATAACACTTATCCAATAGAATTAGGACATGTGTTATGGTAATTATAATATCATTTTTTCCTTTGATTACCTGATTTACTTTAAACCGTGGTAAATAAATGTCAAAAGTTAATATTCACCAAAAATTAATTTCCTCTCATTGAATGAAATTTTAATTTCTGATATCAACTGTGTCTCTCTTATTTATGAAATTAAATTCACAGAAGTGCAAAATTTATGTTTTATATAAATTTGTAAATGCTCCGTGGAGGTGGGTAAAAGACGGTTAAAAGTTCAATAAAATTTTTATATATCTAAAATTATTATAAACTGATTCTAATAAATTTCATTGAACTTATATATGAGTTATGTATTTATTTGGACCTAAAATAAATTTAAATAATATAAATATTAATTTAAAAATTGCTTTATACTATAACTGAGTGTTTTTCACTATTCGTCAAAAAAATAATATTTTCAGAAAAATACAAAAAATTCACCCGAAGATATTTTTCATATTATGAATACAAAAATAAATCCTTTTTTGAAAAATAAAAGTGTTAAAATTTCCAAAAATAGTTATTAATATTCATAACGGCTAGTTTGATTGGTTTTGGTGTGTTATAACTTGAAGTCTCTTACAACACACGCTATTGGATTACTCAAATGGAAACATATCGTAGAAGCCCTGGGTGTTACAATAAAAGAAGGTTTTTATGTATATTATTTCATGGATAGAAGTTTAGAGATTATGAAGTGTTGTTCACAAACCACAAAGGATGTATACTGAATGATGAAGTAAAATTGGAAAAGGATGGATTTCTACATAGCAGAACTACGCAGAACGCAAAGAGAAATTATTTTTTGGGAGGATTTTAGTTCATGGGAGTCTCACGGTACATGGTAATATTGTCATTTAGGATTATGAGGTGATAATTGTTTTGAAAAAGTTATTGGTCACCATAAATGATCAAATCCATAGGCATCCCGCATAACACAATTTGTGGCGATGGTTTTACCATGTCAAATCTTTAGGTAATTTATAATAGTAGGTTTCATGGATCATGTTTCTTATATAAAGACTCCTAATAAGATCATTAAATATAATGAATTTTAATAGAAAAGATATTCACTCTAAGAAGAATTTTATGATGTCTGAATAAGTTCATGATGATGATTTTTGTTAAGGAGAAGAGTTCATGATGGATGATTTCATGAGAGGTAAATTAGTTCTTAATAACATTTCACATAAGAGTTTTTCGAGGATCTATATCCTTTAAAGGAAATGGGACTCCATAGCATAGGTCGTCCATGAGTAATCATCCTTCTGTGAAGCAGGGATGGTCCACGAAGAATATTTTCATCCACGAATTAGAGATGGTCCCTAAAGTATGGATGGTCCATAAAGAAAAAAGTCAACCATGAATCACTCACACCATGAAATGAAATTTAGTTCATAAAGGATTCAAGATAGTTCACAGTGGATGAAGGATAGTTTTCAATGGGATTACAATAGTTATCAAAAAAATTTCCACAAACTAACAGTACATGAAAAAGTGTATTTCATATACAGGTGAAAATGGGTCATCAATAGAACATTTATCTACAACTGAGGATGTGTGAATTCATTCAAATGAAGGGACCTACAATTCAATAAACCGTTTGTGGATCCTTTAAAGAGTAGTTGGTAGTATAATAGGAAGAAGGTGATCCCTTCCACTAAATGTGACCCACATAAAGAGTCTTAAGGAGTTACCCTTGGGAATGTAGTGAGATGACCCTAAATGTTGAAAAGTCAGTGATTCTAGGCACAAAACCGATCTATCCTGAACCATGTAATTTGGAACTGAGATTTAGTGGATTTGGTACATCAGAATGTTGTCATTTTATTCTCTCTAGATGTATCATAGTGAATTTGAACCAATAAAATTTGTTGCGTCTTGTGTATGATTTAATAAATTGTCATAGTTTCCTTTGGTAAAGGGAGAGAAGATTCTTCTATTTAAAATTCAAACATGACCTTATGGGGTAGTTGTTTTAATATATCATAAAATGATTCACCCTCCCCCCACCCCTCAGGATATTTAACCAAGTTGTGAAAACAATTAGTATCACAACTAAATGTTGAAAGTCAATGATTATCTCTCAGTAGGAGAAATGGAAGTTTCAAATCACAAAGGGATTATGATCATTGATGGAAAGATATTTTAGATATTTCAGAATCAAATGAATGACTTCTTCCAATCATTGGTTAATTGTTTATTCACAACATAAATGCATGGTATTTCTTCCAAAATGGAAAGTAAATTTTTATCATAATTAGAACATATATAATTAGATGTTGATGTCAATGGAATCAATGTGTTAGGAGGATCCCTATCTAATGTAACATATAAGATGTGGTGTCGTGTAATTTATCACATTCTATATTGTAAAAATTGATTAATATAAATGTGGGTGGTTCAAAAGCCAAATAAGAAAAGATGCAAGTCGTATAAAATATATACGAGGGGCTCAAATCATACCCAAATGGGTCTGTTAATACATTCATTGATCGGGTAAATGTTCTTGCAGAAGGTATGTGTAGTCCTGAGTAAATTTTTTAAGATATAAATATTTTTTAGTGTATCTTGAGAAAATATACCTCTCGGTTCTATCCAAAGGTTTTTGTATCATCAGATAAAAATACAAAGGATATAACATTGGATATCTTATAAAGTAATATTTTTGAATAAGAGATCAGAAATGAATATAATGAGTCTGTGGAAAAAGGGATGTCCAAACAAGTGTAATTTATGGAAATTAAAAATAACACAATAGATTATGGTTAAGAAGATGAATAGATGTATGAGGGGATGCCGTTCATTTGCTCAAATCATTAAAGAGGGAAACAAAACCTCAAAGGAAAACTCCAACTAGCATGATTTTGATATAGAAAGGTTGTTAATATCACATAAAAGTACCCTATAATGTTTCAAGATTATGATGAGGATGAGTTATAAATTCCCATGAATAAGGATTTATATTAAATGAAAGGTAAAAAAATTAAAGAGATTTATTCAAAAAAAGGATTTTACTTTCAAAAGAAGATGACAGTTCGGAAGAATCTAGGGAAGAATAGTTGGAGGACTGTAAGGATCATGAAGAAGATCTTATGGTGGAAGATTTCAGATATTCCCCAAAAAGTAAGAAAATAAAAATTATAAAGGATAAGTTAATGTAATAGTTGATCTTCTGGTCAAATTAAAATATTCTCTTAAGTAAATAGATGTTTAAAGGGCCAAAAAGAAGGAATCCAGTAAAGTTGTTCATCATGCCAAACATTTTATGTAGAAGCAGGAAGAAGAAATGCCTATTCTAAATGAGTAAATTAAAAAATTGAAGTCTTCAATACTAAATAGCATAAAAAAATTTATTCATTACAAACTGAAAATTGAATAATAGAAAATATAAATCTTCTATTTGAATAACACTAGAAAAGATTAAATAAATCAAATCAATGAACTTTAAGAGGAGGAAATTATCCTGTAATGAAGTGTTAATGATCATGAAAAACTTTTGAATCTCTTTATGAAATTGGTAAATAATATCATTCAGGAAAAATGAAAATATAAATGTAGAGCATAGAGGTATAACAGAACCAAAGAAAAAGACAAATCCAAATGATAAGGCTTGTATGAGGCATGAATAAAAAGAGAAAGTTGTCATGGTTGAATTTAGACAATAGGATCCTTCTCTCAGAATAATAATTGATTTGAGTACAAATCAGACTTAGAAGATTCAATGAACCAAATGAAGACATAGTAGTGTACTATTTCCTTATAGGAATGGATCCTAAATCAGATTTATTTGTTGTGAAAAAATGGGAGACTGAAAATTTGTTTATTCTATAACCAATAGGTATCGAAGGGAATTAGACCAATAAAGGCATCAATAATGAACTCAATAATCCATGACATCATTTGAGGTCCACTATTTAAGGTGCGGATGATTTAGTCACATGTTAAGATACATATCATCAAGAGTAGAGATAAATTTTCTAAATTATAATTAATGTGTTCATAAAAGAAGTTAAATTTTTCACCAAATGATCTAAAAATGAAAAATAGTCTTGTAGCGTTATAAGATATAGTTGGTCAATCATAATTTATAGAAGATTTATATTATAATTTTCTACCATGTATGATGTAAAAACATGGATAAAAAAGAAGAGACATGAATAGGTTGTGGTTGCAAATATTTTCATTATATTATTAGATCTAACTGAAATATGAATATATAATAGTTGATGAACCTCCAATAACAGTGGAATTAATTAATTGGTGAGAAGAATTAGATATGATAAGGAATTTATTTTATGATTTCGTAATGATTATGGATTGAAAAATATTTTCTCAGGAAAATAATATTTTGGGGGAAATGACATAAGATGTGTAGATGTCTTCGTTTTTGAAGGTATTAGTCAAAAATAACTAAGTGGAATTCAATTATGTGATTCTGGACATTCAATAAGCTTTTACAAGAAATTATTTTTCATCAAGGAAAAATATGTTGTGGTTTTTTTGCAGTGAAAGCATATGAAAGGGAATATCTAGCTTGTGAGTGTAGAAGAAGTTATGTTTTTTTCAAATAAGCAGAAAACAAGTTATGTCATTAACATCATGGTCCAATAATCACAATTTCCATGGACGATCTATTGAAATATAATGTATTTGGAGACCTCCAAAGGTTATAACATTATTGTACTGATACATGTAATGATTATCATCAAGGTAAGATAATTCAAAATGAATATAAGGAAGAATAGTAAAGGTTGAAATAATTTCTTGAATTGGTTAGTATTAATGTGTGTGGAACTATTTCACCAACAGATATAGATGGTAGAGGATAATATGTTCCCTTTATTTTTGATTTTAGTAGAATGAAATTTGTTTCAATTATCACCCACAAATCTAAGGAGTATAGTTGCATAAAAAATGTTAAAGGGATTTTGAAAATATGTTGTGCCAAAAATATTGAAGATCCAAACAGATAATATAATGTTGTTTAAAAATATCCATGTGCAATATTATCTCAAGAAACATGTAATAAGGAACCAAGTTTTAGTATTATGAACTCTATAGTAAATGGATTTATTTGGATAGATAGTTAAATTATCATCAACATGGAAATAAAAATACTCATTGAGAAAGACCTTCCATAAATGTTATAGAATGAATCAGTGATTACATTAGTTTACACATCAAATAAAGTGTTATTATGTCTGAAAGAAGATAAAAATATGTATGATGTATGGTACGAAATGAAGTTGATTTGGAAGTATGTTCGAGTCTTTATAAGTTTTTCATTCTCAATAAATAGAAACATAGGAAATTTCAATGTCATGGAGGTGATGAGATATTTATTTGATACTTAAAGAAAATAAAAATATATAAAAGTTTTAATAATTTGTTTGGAAAGGTAGTTGTTAATCATGATGTAACTATAGTATTGAATGAGAATAATCTTTAGAAAATTCATGATAAGCATTAGGAGGACAGTGATGAATAGATTATAAGGTCAAAGAATTCTTCAATTGATTTAAAAGTAGATTAAAATATTTGAAAAGATGATCCCAAACCATTATCTTTAGAATTTTCAAAGAGAACAGCTTAAATTTATAGATAGATCATAATTAGTGATTAGATAGTTCTAGTGTAGACAATAAATATTAATTATCTAAAGCAGGCATCATTCTTATTACATGTAATGAATAATGTTTTGAGTAAGAATATGGAAATGAAAATTTGGTCTAGGATATGAATTAATACCTTTTCCAAATAAAGAAGAACAATATTTGGGAGATTGTATTGAGGCCAATAGATATGAATGTCAACAAGATTAAATGGGTCTTTTGAAACAATATGAATAAAGATAGTATCTTGATTCGAAACAAATCACTACTAGAGTGTAAAGGGTGATACTATATTGAGGGTATTTATGTTGTTTAAATATTCACAACTATTGTATATTTGGAGACAATCGGATTATTCTTGGATATATTTGGGAAAAGAATGTTCAATGTTTTCTATATAGATGTCATGTTTTCATTTTTTAAAGGGTTTCTAGAGGAAGAAGTTTATATTGAGTAGATATATGTTTTTCTCCTTCATAAATATCAGAAAAGAGTTTTTTGGTAGAATAAGGCACCATATGGGTTGATGTAACCACCAAGAGCATGATATTCATGGATATATCAGTTTTTTAAGAATCTTTGATTTCATCATTTTGTAGTTGGTTAAAATATCTATGTCAATAGTGATAGTTTTAAACAGATGATAGTATTAGTATATGTTGATGACATAATACTTAGTGTATCACTGAAGCGTAGTGCAATCAGTTCATGGAATTCATGAAAAGTTAATTGGAAATATCAATTATTGGTGATAAGATACATTTTCTTAATTTACATGTGACAAAAGGAATTAATGGCACATTAATATATCAAAATAAATATTCTAATGAGGTATTGAGAAGTTTTATAATGGATAATTACAAAGATATTAAGACTCTGGTGGCTACCTGGATGAATCTATCATGAGATGATAATGGAAAGGTAGTTAATGCAATAGAATATAGAAAAATTATTGGCAGAATATTGTAAATTCAATTGACAATACCTGATATTGATTTTTTCGCATGATAAGAATCGGGGGATCAATCAAATCCTATGTAAATACATGTTCTTATAGTGAAATTAATACTTTGGTATATCAATGTAATTGTGGTTTTTTATATTTTTATAATTAAAAATATCAGAAATAGTTATTGGGCTATACAGATGAATTTTGGGTCTCTTTAGCAGATTATAAAAAATCAACATCAGATGGTGTATTATATCATGGCTCGTTGTGTATTTATTAGATAATATATAAATCAAATTAGATTTCATTGAGAACTAAAAATGTTGAATATATTGTGGCTACTCAAATTTGCACACAATTATTATGGATGAAGAAATTGATTGATGGTAAGGGAGTTTAAATGAAGTCTATGATCAGAATATATTGATATATTTAATGTTCTATCCATCATAAGAAATACATTCCATCACTGAAGTAAAAACCCCAAATTGAAATCATTTATCTTTTTATCAAGGAAATGTGGAGAATAGGATTGTGAAGTTGGAGTATGTGCCTATAGAACATTAGGTTTCAGAAATTTTGATGAATTAATTATTCAATGAAGTATTAGAATGAAAACAACTAGTTATAGGAGTTAAATGGACTCCCCACACATGAGAATGTGTGATTGTGGGACCCCCTATTACTGAGGATGGGTGTGTTTGGTCTAATTTTTTGATATATGTTTTTTACCATATTTCATACCTTAAAGGAGTATCCTTTTTGTTGATTGGAAAGTAGAGAGAATTTGTAGCTATAAAATTAGGTAAAAATATATTAATCAAGATAGTTTAGAATCTAATATGGGGAGAATAAATGTGGGGGATTTCTAAATAAAATGATTCTAAAGGTGATCAATCAATGGTTATATATCACAACAGACAGTGTTTGTGATGAAATCAGATGAGTGGTTTTGGAATGATGTGGTTCGTTGATGAACTTATCTTTATACTGATATTTCTCATTCCGATAATGGATCATGTTGGCATAGAGTGTGTGTTATGTAAATCTCTGGTCGTTATCTTAATCGCAATAAGAAAATTCTTGTTGTAGATGGAAGAAGCTTTAATAAGTTGTCAATATATTCAGAGTTTTCAACTAACCCAAAGGAGGAGATTATTTGGAAAAATACCTCAATTTTCCATCTTGGTGTTTTGGGGGTGATTTTTTTGGTTGAAAAATCTAGATTACTGTGAATCCATATGGTATGTGTTGACAAAGAAGATGTGTTTTAGGTGGTGTAGTTTCCCAGTGTTTGTCGATTTTTTGGCCTCAAAATCGAGAGTCTATATTATAAAAAAAATGAATATTTTTATACAATGTAGTTCATGGAATGAAGTTCTTGGACCAGAAATCATAGTTCGTTGAATACAAAGGAGTTATGTGTAATATCGAAGGAAATAAAAGGTCAAATTTATAAATAGAAATTAGTTTTTAGGAGTCTTGTATTTTGTGAGAGGAAAATAGTATATGGTAAGATAATTTTTTTTCAGTTTAGAGGTGATTATTTGTTTTCAGAACACATTATTCCCCACATATAATCAATGTGCTATACTGGCTGCATAGCCCATTTCATATTATTTTGAATGAAAAATGTGTACCCAGGTTTTTCTCATTCCAAAAGCCTCTAAAATTCCTTTCATACATTAAATATACAATATAGGGTATAAATATGTATATAATATGCATTTTATTCAAGTTTTTAGGCTATTTTAATTCTTAAATTGTTTTTTAACCTCCCGTAAACCCATTTTTACCTTATCTTTGGTAATTAACTTTTATTGCTTTCAATATAAATTTGGGTCAAAATTATGTTCAACTTATTTTATAATATAAATTATTATGATTAAAAATATTTAATATATTTTTTCGAATTCCATTAATATAAATGAAAGTTTTTAATTTAAAAATAATATTGAAGACATGAAGAGAAAGTGGGGTTTTTAAAGAGAAAATGTTCGAAGTTAATAAAGTTTTTATATCAAAATTAAATATAAAAATGATTATAATGATTTAAATTGTATTAATAGATATATAATTCAAATAATTTTAATTTAAAACCAAGTTAAAATATAATGTAATCATTTTTATAATTTAAATTAAAAGGCATATTTTAATTAAAATTCAATATTTTTCACTTTTTATGAAAAAATTAACCTTTTCTGAAAATTATAAAAACAATTGACACTAATATAAATTTGAAATTATGATTTCAAAAGTATATTTTATATTTCAAAATAAATTTACAAATTTTTTTTTTCAGAATATAGTTTTAATATAAGTGCACAAAAAGGTGACAAATCTACTTTCTAGAAGAATATAGTTATTATGAATAAAAGAGGGTTTATTCATATCAATTCTCGAGAAAAGCAATAAGACTAATTATAAATAGTTTATTTCAAATATACTATATAAATTGAATTAAAATATTCCATTAAAATTGTTTATTTAACATCTTGAGATAAAACATGTATTTGGACACAAAAATATTTTCCTTAGAAAAATATTTTCTTTATTTTAATGTTTTTTTTAGTATAATTTATAAATTATTGGATTCTACGGATTTCATTTTATATACATGTTTGAATAAAATATATTCAAAATTTCAGATAATCCTATTCATACCGACCTTTTTGATGTTTATCCAATAACTATCATATTAATAATAATATTTCAATAATATGTCAAAATTTTGAAACTAGGTTTTGTGTGTAACACAAGCTAAACTTAGTGTTAAATGTAATGAAAGATAAACTCAGTGATATATATAATGAAAGATAAAATAATTATTACATATAATTTAAAATAAACTCAATATTTTGTGTAATTAAAAATATATTAATATTTTATTTGAAAAAATATATATTTCACAAAATTTCTAGGTGTTACATTCTATCCCCCTTAAAATGAATTTTTTCGAAAAAAAAATTCATCACTTTTCTTCCAACAAAAGAGGATACCATTACCTCATTAGATCTTAAGGATCTTATATATCATCCGCAAACTAGTGGTTTCACCACAAAACACTCACCAAGTGAGTGGACCTATTTTGTAGAACTTTATCTAATTGATTCATAATATATACTAGTTTTTTTATAAGAAATATCATGATCTAAAGGTATAACCTATGAGTTATATTCATGTGATAGATCCAATATGTACTTACATAGGATTGATATAAGGAATATATCATGAACCTAAGATAGGTTTAGTGGAAGAACCAAATGATGATCAACTATCCTGATATCATCAAATATTCTACTGGGACCGATATTCCAAGGGCTTAATTTTCCTTCCATTCATCAATGAAAAATTTATTAGAAATAACTTCTTATGAACCTAAACTTCTAGAAATAATCGAAGATAATCGGAGAAACATTTTTTAAACTTTTCATATTTATTAAATGTTTTTGAATGTAATTATCCTTATCTACCATATCATTATCATTCTCGAGTCCCAATAGATTTCTTTATACAAATTAATTCTAGTATATTGGAGTAACACACTTCTTTCTATATTGGAAATCATAAGGAGACATCTAAATTATCAATTGGAATATATTATTGGAAAAAAAACAAACAAATTTAAATCTTTTTATCCCAACAACCTTTTAAATCTATATAATAACATCTTAAAATATACTCTTGGGTTTGAATTATTCTATAAAACTAATCATATATATGAGGATGATACATAGTGATGAACCTCAACTCTTTTTCATGAGACTAGTGGACACATCCTAAAAACGTCATAGTAAACTCTATATTTAGATAAAATAAAATTAAATGTGGTACTCCATGAAACCATACAACTTCATTAGTATATATTCTAGAAATATGATTCAAATAGAAATCTTCTATGATGGAAATGATGTGTGATGAATTCATAAGGAGATCCACTATATTGCATATTTATCTCAATTTCAATGATGTTAAAATCCATAATGGTTAAATGGTCCTTCAATCCATTTTCTACCAAGTGTGAAGGTATTCATTCTAAAATAAAATTGACACTATATAAAAAAATAAGGGGTTCAATTTCCATAATTTCCTCTTAAAATTTCCTTATTCTTCATACAAACCTATCACATAAACCCTAGAAATGGGCATCCATGACATTTAAAATATGATCCAACTTAAACTCATAAACCCATAATGGTATCTAAATATATTAATTTAATTTTAAAGGGATATATAAATTCTTCCAAAAGATAATTCACATATTATTTCTTAAATATGATCTTGAGTTATATGAAAACATTTATATTGGAATTTTCTGTTCAAGCTTATAATGATAAAATATAAATTCTGATCTTATTATTCCAAAACTATATTATATGTATATAATCACATTTAATTTCACTGAAGTTGGAATAATAGTATTTTCATATGGCCCATTCATACAAAATAAAATGTGAAATTCCCAACTAAAGAGGGGAAGATTAGTGTTCCCTAATAATCATGATTCACTTCAACAAAATTGATTGCATAATATTTCCTTTTTTCATTTTATTTAGAGGTTATTTATATATATAATAATTATTACTCATTGGATTTGTGAACATGTTTGAATATTTCTCATTATTCACATTGAAGTGTGAGAGGTCCATTCTATGGATATTTCTCATTATTCTCATCATTAAATAACTTCTTCCCATCAATTATACATCCAATTACTTGATAAACTTTTTTTACATGCTTAAATAATTTATCAGTCTCTTCAATATAGTTTCATTGATTCTTATTATCACACATTTAACATAAAGGAAATATCATCTTATTCACACCATGGTTCTTATATTTTCCTTTTAATTCTATTTTCTCTTCCTAAAAAAACCCATAGATTCATACGCAAATCCTTCCTCGATTTCCATCTTGATAGTAAATCAAAAAATATCATCATAGCTACTCAGGTCTCTGATGGATAACAAACATCTTCGACTTGGTAATCAGCTATAGAAGAAATATTTAACCATAATTTTATGTAAGATGATAATAACCTAGTCGTACGTTATAAGACTGGTAAAGATTTCCTCATAGGTACCAATGGATTCATCACCCTCTTTCTTTGGCTCAATTCACTCATTATAAATATAAATATGAACAATATGAGGAATATGATTGTTGAAATATGATTTCATAAAATGATAAAAATAAATAGAGAAAATTTAAACCTATTGCAACATATTCATGATAATATTCCACCATTGATCATCTTCACCTTTTAGATAGTAGATAGCCAAAATTTATTTCTCATGATCCAAACATTTGAGGAAGGAATATAAATTTTCTTTTGTGTGGATTCATTTCTTAGTAATTAGTGTAATAGAATACCCACTGAAGAAGTTTTATATTACCTCATGAAGTACACAATAGAATATGTTTACATATTCTTATCATTTGTAATTCTATCAGGATTCATAGCTTGAAAAACTTCTGTGATCATAGAAAAAATATTTTTCGTTCCATATCCCATATTTTTGGGTTTATATATATTATAATCATTTTTTTATTCATCTCACTCAGCATTAAAAAGGTTCCTTCAGGTTCTGACCAATAACTAAAACCAAATATAATAGTGTGAAAACAATTAATCAAAGTTTGGAATCACATAATAACGAAATATCAATTATAGTATGCCTAAATCATGATACCTTCTTTTCGATCTATAAAACAGTATGATTAATATGGAGAATTCATGGTCATTATCAAAAATGAATGGAATTTTTCTATACTTTAACTAAACCTTATACTTATCCATAGACATTTCCGTTGGGATCTAACTAATGTTTTCTTATCATATTTTTCAAATTTTAGCTATACTTTTTTTCTAATACTAAATATAGTGGCTTGGGTTTTTTCATACAAGGACATTACATCTTTTAATATTAATATTAAATATATTATAAAAACACAAACTTGAGGTCCATAACAATTTAGTGTCTTTGGAGACTAGGTATACAGTCTTATAATTTGGTTAAAGATCTACAATGTCTCTTATAAATATCCCCCCCCCCTTAGTAATCTTCAAAAAATACACAACATAAAACCATTATTTAAAACCTATGAAATGCTAACATAATAAAGGTTGATATCAGATTCTCTTATGGATAAAAAAGAGACACACTTAAGAATAAGGTTATAAGAACATGCGAAAAAAATTTGAAACCCGTAGCTGGCATATAAAATATCATAATCTTGGGTAATGGTATAAATATTTTTATTTCATATGAAATGAATCATATGAATGATAATGATCCATGAGAGCATAATATTATCATAAGACATACAATTGTGGCATATTCCTAAACTTAATAATTCTTATGTCATGGATACCCACCAACAATTTAATTCATGTTATGCTTGGTCTATCCACCCATTTACCTACATAGAGCTTGGGTTAACCTCCTATATACCCTATTTTTGGAATGGGATAACCTCCGGTATACCCTATTTTAGGCTTAGGATAAACTCTCATGTACCCTTTAATCTCACATGACATTAATCATTACACAATTCATTAGAGGTAAATATAGTTCCCACCAGTAACATTATAAAAATCATACATATGTATGACACAAATACATAAAACATTAACCATATCATAACCCATGAAAGAAAATCAGTTTCATAAATATTTAATTATATTATAACCTATAGAAAAGATATTGGTTTCATAATCATTTCATAATTTCGTCATAGAATAACCCATGGAAAATTAAATGGGTTTCATATGTTTTTTATTAAGGTATAACCCATTGAAGAGAAACTGATTTCAAAAAAATATTTTCATCATAATCAATTTAGATAAAAAATGATAATGTTATCCTTGGATCGTATCCCCAATAACGAGTATATAACCTCAAATGATGTCATCTTATATAGAAAATCACTTTGAAGGAAATCTCTAGGAAATTTCATAAAATAAATTATTATTTCTTTAAAAAAAATAATTAAAACTAAACATTATGAAATATTTTATAAAACGTTTTCTATGAAAATAAAAATGTAAACTTATAAAGGATTATTTAAAATTATTTTAAAACATTTCTTAAAGAAAATAACATTTCCTATTTGAATGAAACTCTTTAAATAAATAATAAAAAATAAAATAGTTTTATTTGTAAATAAAGTATAAATCCTATAAAAGAATATTCCAGGAAAATAATGGGCATGATTGTGGGAAATTTCATTCATGTTGTACAAGTTAAAACAAAGATTCCTTTCACATTTTTAGTAAAATATACATGGTAATTATTTTTAAAATGAAAATTAGATTCATTTTATAACATTTTATAAAAAGTGAAAAATGGTAAAAAATATTCATTAATATATATTTTTAATAATTTTTTAAAAAATTAAAAATATTTTTGGAAAACCTGGTTTTGGAATATTATGGTTTTTTGAATGATGAGATAAATAAAGACATTTTTCAAAACAATATTTCAATATATAGAGTGCATAAAGGGAGGAAAATTAATTTAAAACATGAATTCTCACTAAATAACCATTGTACAAGAAAATTCATGAGTTTCATGCGATATGGATCATAATATTTTATCCTCAGGAGAATAATCATAATCAATCTTTATAAATGTGGAGATTGTATCATAAATCCCTTACCAGATTGGTAACATTGAATTTTATTCTCTACTAAGTAATAATATTAGATGAAACTTATAATATCATTATAATAATTAAATTCATGATATTACATGTTAAAGAGGTTGAATATACACCTAGTAAATAAATATCAGTGCATAACATTACACATGTCTCAAACAATGAAAATTGAGACATCTTTCCCTAACCACTTTGGTAAATTTTGAACTATATACCCCAGGAATTAGTAATCCCGATTTTGATATTTAAATCACTATATCTTTTAATTTTATAATAATAAAATCAATTCACGGGTAATATATACACCACATAAAAGAAATATGTGGTGAATATGGGATATGTCTCACTTAAGGAAATAATGAGATGGGAATCCTTTGTTGCCTTAGTAATCTTTTGAATCATAACCACCGAAAAAAAAACATCAAATGAAACCTTAAATATCATATAGTTTGTCATATTAATTACATAACATGTAAAATGGGCTGTATATTCACCATAAGAAAGTACATGATTCATGAATTTATATATGTCTCTGAGAAATAAAAGAGAGACTAGAAATCCATTACATTAAGTATTGACTTCCTTATAACACATTTGACCCTCATATATAATAAATATAATTTTATTATAAATATATTATAGAAACATAATTAAATATATAATACCATTTATGATTTATATTTGTTCATTTATAACCCTTTTATTAACAATCACATGTTAAAGACACGTATTTGGGTAATAAATCTTTTGTTTTTCATATATGTATTGTTTTGTAATTTTATATCCTATTACTCTTATAATGCATACATGGTATATATAAAAAAAATTATGACATTATTATGATGTTTACACATAAATTATACATTTAATACTGATCATAAAATTTGATTTTTAGAAATGAAGCATGTTACAATCATAGAGACAGTCGGTCATACATACGAATGTGTAGCGTTTTGATTTTTCAATATCATTATAGAAAGGATGTAAGTAAAATTTTATCTTAATAGAATTTTTATAATATAATAAATACTCTATTATATAATTATACATATCATTCATGTTTTTGGTGATTAAAATACAGATTCTCATCGCATTGTGAAGGTGATAGTCCCAACGTACATAAACGATGTTATCATCTTTCAGTTAGTGAAAAGGTAAGAAATAAAATGATATATCATATTTTTTTAATGATAAATATTTAATGAACAAATTAATTATTTCATATATATATAATATATTTATTAACTTGATACTTATTATCTTCTATGTGAAGTGCTAGTGAAAAATGAATCGCATCTCTTCAAGAGGTAGTAATCAATAGTACATAAGAGCGACATTAGTGTATCACCTACTGAATGGAAAGTGAAATTGTGAAATATTATATAATGAATCCATATAATATATTATATTATAATTATGATAAACAGAAATTATATACATCATCAGGGTCTACCTTTATTGGTGGAAATAGAAAAATGAATTACATCAGTTTGCGAGGCGGTACTCTACTGTACACATAAATTATAATTTTGTAACATTATTGATTAAAATAGAGATGTTTTTAAGATATTTACATAAAATAAATACCTATAATTATTTTTAATATTACGAGGTTATTATATCATCATGGTTTAAATATATTTTAATGTTGTATTTGAATAAATAAAATAAAAATTTCCATTAAAGAATGTTACTTATTCTTTTGGTATCCTCCATTGGTTTTCACCAAAATTCTTCCTAGGTAACATTTATATCCCAAATAAGACATATAGGATGAGATTATAAAATTTTATATTTGATTTGGTTAGGTATATTATGAACCAATTTTTTATGGTTTTCATAAGAGATCATAGACGTGCCATTTTATAAGTGAGGTGAGTATCACATATATACTTGTTTGAAAAGAAATAGGTGTACCCGTGTTTTTTTCATTCCAAAAGGATAAAAAATGGATTATTATGTATAATTATACATTGTACAATCAAAATATTTCTATCCAATATATTATATACAAGTTTTTAGTTAATTTTAACCCTTATATTTTTAGTTTAACCTCCTAATATATCCATTTATACCTTAACTATGGTAATTAATTTTAATCATTTTCACTATTCATTTTAGTAAAAAATAATTTGCACTTATTAGATAATATAAATTATTTTGGATCCAAATATGGAAACCATTTTTACAATTTCCATGCACTTAATTCGAAAATTTTAATCAAAAATCAATATTGTAGGCTTGACGAGAAACATGGTTTTTTAAAAATAAAAAGTTCAAAAGTATATAATGTTTTTGTATTAAAAATCAATGTGAACGTGATTAAAATGAACTAAATTGGATTAACACCTATATTATTGAATAAAATTTAATCTAAAACAAATTTAAAATATAATTTATCCATATTAATAATTTATATGAAAATATAGTATTTAATTAAACTTATTTTAACTATTCTCAATAACATAATCTTTTCATAAAATTTTCATAAATCACCATAATATAATTTAAAAAATATAATTTTAAAATAGGAAATTTATTTATAAAATATATTTTTGAGAATTATTCAAAAATTAGTTTTAATATAATTGTGGAAAAAAGAGGCAACACTACATTTTAGAATAATAAGGTTTTCAAGAATAAAATTAGATTTATTCTTATCTTTTTTCTAGAAAACACATAAGATGAATTTTATATATTTGATTTAATAAATACTATTTAAATTTAATTGTTATAATTTTCCAAAATTTATTTATTTATTTTATTAAGAGAAACATTTTTTTCACAAACAATATTTTTTAATAGATTCCATTTTTAAGTAGTTTTTATTCTCCTAAAATATTAATAGGTCAACAAATAATTCATTATATATAAATTTATAAACCACATATTTTTATAATTTAGTGAATCCAATACATACATTCCATTATAACGGCTAGTTGATAACTATTATATTAATATTAATATTTTATTAATAAGTCACATTATGTTTAATCTTAGTGTTGTGTGTAATGAAAGATAAAATCAATATTATATGTAATGCATGATAAATTTAGTTTTCTGTGTAGCATAAGAAAAGATAGATGTTATGTGTAACACAAGATAAAAATTATATTTCATCTAATAAAAAATATATAAATCATTTAATTTGAAAATAAATTACAAAATTATCATGGTGTTAAAAACTCAGCTTAGAGTCCTTGAGAGTCTCCAAGAATTTAAAGATTCTCTCAATCTACTAAAGAATATCCAAATATTATTGGGGTCACTTCTAACCAAGGAATATAGGTGGATGTTTCTTAGTAAATTCTTATACATGATCTACTACTCATCCTATTTTCCTGACACCAACATGACCTCGAGTATAAATTATACCGATTACAATGTCAACCAAATAAGGGCTCACATAAGGATTCTCCTATGCATCCTATCTCATAGCTCCCTATATTATATTTCGAAGGGATATTTTTGGATGTTTTTCTATTATACACAAGACAATTAAAAATATGTTTTAGATTATATTCCAAAATCATTAGACCAACTTTGATAATCCGTGTTAATGCCATAAAACATCGCGAATTTAATGAAATCGTGATTTCTAAGATAAAAAGACAATAGTTTTCAAATTATTATTTCTATTTCAAAAAATACCCATTATATTTCAATAAAATATACATAAACACAAATTATTAAAACTATTAAATAATTTATGACCATCTATGGTTGCTTGAGTTCAGACACAGAAGTGAGCTAGCTAGACCCCCTGTAGATACAACCAAAATTCGAAAGGTCCTAACTATTTTATACTGAATAAATGGAACAAAACTCAGGTGGTGTTAATAAAAAATATTATGAGAATCCCCTTGAAAACATTATGTAATGAACCAACTCATGTCAACTAGACAAGCCACCTGAGTTGAAAATCACATGGTGAGGTATGATAAAGATAATTGAAGAAAATCTTGACTACAATCAAAACAATATATACCACTATAGTAAAATAGGGAAATAAATCGATAAAAAATATCCATATAAACTAGAAAATTATGAGAATATAACACCAAAAAGTCTTTATATAACTAATTCTCACCTATAACCCATCCATCTTTGAAGAAAATGATGAAAAGATATATTAACATGCTATAATATGTCCTTCCCTTTACATGGGTATTACTAAATAAAATATTTATCCACCCAAAGGAAAAGATATGGTGTGTTTGAAAATATCAATAGTATACAACCATAGATTCAATTAAATTTATGATAACAATAATATATTAGTTCTGGATTTCAATACAAAAAATGATTTATAAGGAATTTTCAAAAATCTAATCCCAATTTTAAACCATTTCTTTTGGTTTTCATGAAATCCTTTCATATTCAAAAATAAATTAATAAATATATAATAAGTGATAAAATAATAATTCATATCTATACATCATAAGTTAGGCTTATAAACACATATACATAACATAATACCTCATATTAATTCACCTGTTACAACCTCATGTGAAATCAGGTAAGCAACGATCCATAAAAAAAATTCAATATGTGATAAACAAATCATAAATAAAAAATACCACCATATTATGACCTAGAATATGGGAATATGTACTAGACATAAAACAATCCTAAATTAGGTATATATTGGTCCTAACTGTTATTGAGTCCTGTTATAGTCATTTAATATCATAAAACCTCTAGTGACATAATCCACATTAAAAGTAACATGTCTATTCTCAATTCACCCAAGGATCCAAATGTACCATGTTTGTCCAGATACATTTTAAAACCATTATCAAAACTTATAAATCTTTATCAATTTATATACAATCTGAATCACTGATTGAAAACACATATTCAAACCAAAGCCACCATTAAAGCTTTTAATCAGACACTTATTGTACAAAAACATGTTATAAAATAGAAACTGATTTGAAAACATGTATCTTTCTAAGAAATAACTTAAAAAAATAATAATAATTTAATGAATTTCCCAATGTAATATTATAGAAACAATAATAAATTCTAATAATTAACTAATTGTATAAAAAAACATTTCATAATAACAAAGTTATAACTATTAACCTTCAACAACAATGACCATGAAAGAGTGGATTGGGTCCCCACAACCCCAAATCCATAAAAATTAAATCAGTCCTATATAAAAACACTTATAACTATCATACATAGAACTTTTGTGTCCCATAGTATGAGAGTACAAGATATCAAATAATGATCAAATAACTAAAGGAAATACCAGATCTAAAACCAACATAACATGAGCATATACATTAAGAATAAAGGAGATCCACCTAGAATCCAAATTTTGAAGCCTCTAGACTACTAAGGAAAGACTAGGTAGATCTAAAATGAGGTTAGGGGATAATTATTAGTTGATTTATTGTCAAGGGTATTTATAATTAAAAATTCAAGGCATTAAAAACCCACACACAAGATTTCCTAGAGAGATCGCACAGTTAGGAGTAACAGTGTTCCTTAACCACGTTCCCTGTACAGATATTTTGTTCTAGGTGCATGTTTTTCCTTCACAGTTACATTAACCATGAACCAATGGTGTATAACCCATCATCATACAGTGCATAGATTAGATGTGTGGTTGCATGGTTTGGAGAAATAGTGTACCCCTTTTAGTATATCATGCTTGGATAAATAATTTTATTGGAAAAAACACACAATTTTCCCTAATCATTCACCAACCGTGCATAGCCCCATGGGATTCAAAAAGTTTCCACAAGAAAACATAAAATGACCCCAATGAAATAGAAAAAAAAGTATGGAAAAAAAGCGTAAATAAGAAACTATAATAATGTAATGGAATTGATAAATTTTTTAATAAATATATTATTCATAATAAGAAAACGTGCCTCTATAAAGGTGAATTGAGATGAAAACCCAAAAAATATTTACATAACTTGTATTATAATACATTTAAATAGAGATTATTATTGGGATTTTTAAATCCAATGAGTTACCAAAAATATAATATAATACATTAATGGGTTATAAAATAAAAATAATACCTTATAAAATAAATCCTGGTCCATATAATGAGGGATACCCCCAAGGAATTTAAATTGAGACCAAGAAGACCTTACGACTTCAGTATCTATTTAATGAAAATGTTATTGTATGAGAGAACCTAAAATGTATTTATAGAAAATTTTGGTATTAGAAAATGGGTGATATAATATATCTATATTGTATTATATATAGAACTACAGAATAATACAGGTGGTGAAAATAACATGTGTTCCAAAAAAGAAATTGAGATGATAAAACCCTTACCTTGGAATCTCTATTATTGTAACACATTAAAAATAGTGTATAGTAAATTTATTTTTATCAAATATTTTTTTACAAACATGTTCATATATATTTCATTTTTTATAGACCATTTATTATCATATTTCAGTCATTTTTTCTATAGTTTTTCTATTATTGTTCACAAGGTATTGTTCAACAAAATTTTTCAATACTACATCAATATTTTTACAATTTTAAAGGGGTGTTAACATAGTTTTATAATCATCAAAATTTTAGAGATATATAATATTTATAATTATAATTGTCAAATATTTATAAATTTCAATAGGTTTTAGAGAAGAGAATTATATAAATAAATTAACTTCGTCTGCTCGTTTTGAGGTGGTTAAATTTACAATGACCATTTATTGTTAATATTATTAATTTAATGACTATTTAAATTTAAATTTATCATAATCATGTTAAAAAAAATATTTATTAAATAAATAAATTTTTAAAACCATTAATGTATGGTGGTTTTTAAAAATGAAGGATGCCATTAAAGGAGGCAGAAATCTATATGAATCTATAGTGACATATTCATTTACTAGAGAATTGGTGGAAGCGAGATGTTGGTTATTAAATCAACAAAATAAAATTTTATTATTCTAATAATAATTATGTAATTATATTATTATGGTTAGAAAATAAATTTTTTTAGAAAATAAAAGTCTTAAATGAATTGAAATTAAAATGACTAATTTTTGGAATTATTACCTTTCTCCTTGGGACAACTCCATTTCAAATTGGATTCTGACATTGAATAGAAGAATTTTTATTAGATGGTAAATTATTGTTAGGATGTAAATACATAAAATAGGGGTTATTTTTATATCAAAAACATAGTTGAAAATAATTAAACTAATTGACCAGATTCTACTTAGTGTAGGTTATCAGACTTGGCCCATAGTCTAATAATCAAAGACACCGAATCAGAATCACAGTATTTCTAATTATATTAGAGTGAAGCATCGGTATTATGATGGATCCTATTTGTTATATTATGTATTATAATAATAGATAATATGATAAAAATAATAGAATATTAAGTCTAATACAATGGCTAACTTTTTATTAAATGTGTAGTGTAATATAAAATGTTTAAAAAATAAGTAATACAATGGGTAAAAAATTTATGAATTACATGAAAAAAATTTACAAATAATCCAATTTTAACCTAGGAGTAAGGTAGTCATTAAAAATTACTAAAGGTATCCACTTTTTAATACTTACAGCAATGTCCATGTTTCCTCACTTGGATATCCATCGATATAAAGATTGTATTTTCATTGTCTTCGTATCCCCAGAAACCATTGATATGATGATAGGATATATCATAACATCCCTACAATCCCTAGATCCTATGGATCCAATTCTCCATCTTCCTATCCCCATAATCTCTCTGTCTTTACATTAATCAGATGTTTCACTCCATGGGTAACATTGATCAGACATGAGTTACAATTAAAAAAGTAATAACGTGCCTACCCCAGAAGCCTGGAGTCGGTGCATTATTTTAACACATTGGAATGATTACAAGGAATCTAGTCCCGAAGGACTGATCAGTTTAGTATTCCTAGAAAAAATATTAAATACAAGTACATTGCATTGCAATTTCTAATATAAAATACACCATAGATAATCCATTGATAACGTTGTTATTCCCCTAGATTAACCCTGCATATCAATCATAATTCACTTATTGGAATCCTGGGAAAATAAGACATAAGAAATGGGTGATCTCATATGCTCTGTAAGGATAAAACATATAGTAGAAGCTATCATAAATAATCATAAACTATTACGGAAAAGTATTATATTGAAACACAATCCATTTAAACATAAACTGCGATATAATATGGAAATGATAAATCACATAATTCTATTTAATTATTCACATGGATATTATAATAGTCTAATAATAACATGTAACATCAATAACAAATCTTGTTATAATGTAATGAATATTGTCAGACATATTAACTACAATGTCAAGACCCCATTCCAATACCCTAAATATAAAATATTTCAAGGCCTTATACCAAGACACTAGTTTGTATCATGAGACCTACCAATGCATCGATGGGCTATAGTGTGACCCACATGTCACATACAACGTCCAATGCATTCCTTATATAAAAAGGGTGAAACATAATATTAAAATTTGTAATAAAACTAGCTTATGAAATTTCAATACACTTATAAAAAAACATGAATGGTATAAAAATAGAACATACATATTCATACATATCATAACACTTTCAATACAATATAGAAAATTATATTATTATAAATCATCTTCAAACAATAATAATATCTAATAAAGGATGTTGAAATAGTTGAAAATAATCACTAAAACTCTTTGACAGAAATATCCATTTTTCATGAAATAATTTAATAGTAGCATGATTTATAAAGGAATATATTTAAATGAGTTTTTTGAAACAATGTTTCCCATACCGCTTTGATAAATTTTAAAGGAATTAAAAGTTTAAAACAATAAATCCTTAAAATCATTTTGAAAACATGGACATTAATTAATTTTTTTAGGAAAATAAGTCATTAAAACATTTAAAATGATGATGTAGTTAAATATTAACTTCCATAAAATCATATAGTATTCCTTTTGGAATTTTTTTTATGAAACAATGACATTGATGATAAATATTTTCTTATAAATAATTTCACATAAACAATCTTAGATAATAATGAGATTGGGGATTTAACCGTTACTATTTTACTTTCAATAGTTGAGGGTATGTTTATCATCAGGTTCAATTACCATAATATGTTATTAAATTATACAATAACCATGTTCATATTTATGATATCATATAAGATTCAATTATTAATTTATACTACCCATTTAAAAATAATTTCCATGTTAGAGTAAGATTTAGTTTAATAATCGATTTCTTTATCGTATGTGCATAACTTGTTATTCTTGACCGTATCACTTATATCAGAATTTACATACTTCCAGAATATAAAAAAAATTTATATATCATATTTATTCATAATATAAATATTTATAATATATATATATATGAAATGGAATACACCGTTTATGGATACGGTAGGCCGTACCTACGCATAAATGATGTTTCTCATTTCATATTGTATTGAATGGAAGTAAGTGAAGGAGATGTATGTAAATAAATACATACATACATACAAACATATATATATTTCTAGTAGAATAATTATTTCATATATTACATACTTATTAATAATATATATTTTTATTATCATCATTGAATGGTGAATGTGGAAATGAATATCATCACGTTGTAAAGATTGTAAGTCGTATATATGTAGGAGCAACGAAATCATTTCCATAAAGATTAAATGATATATAACTGGATGGTATATAAATTATACAGAAACATTATCATTTTATATTCATTATTTATATACATAATACCTATCATTATATCCATCCAAATAACATAATGTTGAATAACAAATTACACCATGACGTGGAGACGGTAAACTGTACATATGAACGCATCATGACATTGTTATTTGGAGGATAGATAGAATAATAAATATGTATGTTCTGTAATTATGACAACATATCATCATGTAGAAGTTACTATATTTATTATTTTAGTATGGAATAATAGAGAAAGAGGAAGTATAAAAAGGAAAGAACATTGAAAGAGGTGGTAAAATAAATACCTCTTATCCAGGTGTTTCTTAATGATTTAAACAAAAATGATCCTTAGGTTGGCATTATACTAAAATTAATGACTATAGGATTAATTGAGAGTATTTGGAAGGAGATTTGGGTAGGTTTATTCTTGAGCCAATGGGATTTGGAGGTGTGAATTAAAGAGAAAGCGAGGTGCCCTTATATAAGATACGTGAGGGGAACATTTGGAAAAATGTAGAAATATTAATTTATTATAAAATGATTTGTAGTTCCTAATAGATACAAATTGATTTATTTTGAGAATATGATCCGTATGGGAGGAAATACTTTCAACAAATAGGTTTTAGACATTTTTGGGTCACAAACGTAATCTTATCTTTTCGATTTATCCCTTTCTAAAATAAGTTATCTCTTATCATATCCTCTTGTATTTTCATAATACATGGGTAATATCTTTACAATAAAATGAGAAGAGAACCTAAAGGGAATAATTTTCTACATTTATATCCCCATTAATTTTATTTTTCTAAACTATAGATTTTTAGGATTTTTTTCAGTTAGTAAAATAGTATTTGTTTTAAAAACTAATTTCTGTCAATTTTGATACTATTTAGTAATTGATTTTATTCAATTCATAACAACTAGATTTCTTCTAAATAAATACAATAAATCATACATCATATGTCAATTTCATTCATAAAATTAGTGTATGACATCAAGAATTTTAAATTATATTTATTTCAATATTTATAATCACATTTATTCGATTCATTCATTAATAAAGAAAGTATTTCATCATTATTGTGTCATAAATAAATTTAATTATTTAATGTCTAAAAATTAAAAATTAAATAAAAATATGTAGGAAATATTTTAATATTTCTAATTAATACTTATAGTCAAATTTATTTTCTGTAAACCCAATATTAATGATGGTTTAGTTATTAAAATTTAAATTTAACACTTCTAACTATTATTTAAATAAAATATAATAAATGTCCTAATCTATCCCAAGTGAATCAAAAATGGAAAATATTTTTGTGAGTATGATATCATTACTCATCTAAAATGATCGGGGTCTCGAGGCAGCAGGGAAGCACACCTTTGTGGAAAATGAAAACTACAAGCATATGACCTGTCTCAGGGCCATTCTCGAGCCCAAGAAAAGTCTAAACAAACTTTCCATGAAGATGTCTAAGATGGGGTATTCCAAGACCTTGCAAGGGAATCTGTAGTACAACCATATATGGGTTTGCTGGAGGAATAGCCTTGCAGTGGAGTTGGATGGTATTTCAGCGCAGTTAATGGATATTAAAATTTCTGGTAATGTCCTAGTGATTATGTTTAGTATTGTTTATACAAGCAACAATGTTCAAGAGAGAAATCTCTTATGGCATCATCCGGCGGCTGTAAAAATGAATGGGTTACCATGGTTCGTTGGGGGAGATTTTAACGGGATAACAGATTTATCAGAAAAGAAGGGAGATGTTGCTGCTGTTTCAGAGGGTATGATGGATTTTCAGACCATCATGACCATGGAAGGATTGCTCGACCTGGGATTTTCATGCCCTAAGTACAGTTGGTTGATTTGCTTGTAGAGAAGGAAAGGGGTGGGGTGTTCGTGGAATGGTCTAGAAGATCATTTGAGGCGCCTTAAAAAATATATACAAGTCTAGTTGGAGAATACGAATGTGGATGATTCGGGGGAGGAAATACTACAAGAAGATATTAATAGCTTGGAGGAGGGTATTTTGGATGAGAGGGTTGATAATTATTTTTTCTAGTTTTGTGACTAGCGCGCACTGCAGGCGGACAAGTTTCTTCAGGTTCCTAGGGACCATAAATAGCGGTCACGGGTTTTGTGGCTCAAGGAAGGGGACCAAAATGGTGCTTTCTTCCATGCCTGTTTGATGGAATGGAGGTGCGCACAAATCAATCTGGACATGGGGAATGGTGTCTTTATAGCAGATATGGAGGTGGCAAGCCAGATAGCTTTGGAGCACTTTGAAATCCTATTGGTAGAGGAGGTGTTCATGAGGAACATGGGAAAATTTGGTGACAGAAACGAGGTGGATTTTATTGGTTTCTTATCACCTCTGATCAATGAGGTGGGTATTATGAAACTACACACTCCACACACTAAAGAGGAGGTTAAAGAGATAGTGTTTAGCATCCCTAGGGATAGTGCGCCAGGCCCAGACAGCTTCCCGAGAGAATTTTATGTTGTGGCTTGGGAGGTTGTTAGGCCACAGGTGGTGGAACCGGTACAAGATTATTTCAAAGGGGGTCAGTTAACATGGGTCGTCTGCGCTTCACGCATCATTCTGATCCTAAAGGTTAAAGACCCAACAAATATTGGGAAATATAGACCAATATTCATTTTCAATGTGTCTTATAAGATTTTGGACTCTCTGTTTTCAAATAGGCTGGGCAGATTTCTATCACAACTGGTTTCAATGGAACAACACGACCTTATTAGAGGACATAGTATACACAGGGCGGTTGGGATTCCAAGTGAAATGGTGAATGATATCAACTGGAAGTCAGTGGGCTCTAATGTTATTCTTGAAGTGGATAAGTACAAAGATTATGATCAGTTTTATTGGATCTATATCATTAGGGAAATGAGGAGGAATCGGTTTCTTGAGTGGTTTTGTGATCTTTGCTTCAGATGGTTCTCGTATTCATGGATTTCTGTCTCGATCATGGGGAAAAGTTTGGGTTTCTTAAAATCATTTTAAGGGATTCGGCAGGGGGATCCCCTCTGTCCAAGCCTGTTTGTTTTGGCACAAGAAATTCTGTCTCATAATATATGGAAAGGCATGAAGGAGGTAAATATGGAATTCTATTGCGGTAGAGGAGTAAGGATGTGCGGGAGGTCATTAACACTTTGAAAAGCTTTGCATATAACTCCAATAAGTGTTCGCTGAGATGTCACATGAACATTCTAGATATTTAGGGATGCCAAAAGAGGCAGATGCCGATGATTTATCTGGGGGTGTATCATTCATTTGGTTGCATCAGGCAACAATTGTTTGATGACATCATTTAACAGTTGGTTGGAAGGGTCCAGAATTGGAAGAGCAGGTTTCTTTCCTTTTGTGGGAGGGTGGCTTTGGTAAATAGTGTGCTAACTTCAATTACCTTGTAAGTATTTTTTGTGCTATAACCACCCAATGTGGTTGTTAAGTGGATCAAGACCATTATGAATTCATTTATGTGGGATTCCAATCAGGTGGTATGTGCTCATTGGGAATCTTGGGATCACTTGGTCGGAATGGTGGAAGAGGGGGGAGTGTGTTTACGTGATGTTAAAGGAGCCATGCAATGCATGCATGGTAGGCTGGCCTAGGATATAATTGTAAGCAAGTCGCTGTGGGAAGTATTTTTTAGGGAATGGTACGGTGAGCTTCAGGGGGTGTCGTCCACTAGATCTCGGTTCACATGGTTGGCTCGGAACATGACGACCCATATCGAGGATCTTTCGTATTCAGCCAGGTGGATTGTTGGGAAGTGGGATATAATCTTCTGGATGTTATATTGGGTGGGGGAGAAACTAAATTTTCATGGCAGTCCCCAACCGGACATCTTGTACATGGAGGCATGCATTCAACCTGAACTACTGTCGAACGTTCTCAATCTGGAACAGCGGAGGGTGCAGGAAGGAATCATATTGAATGTGGATTTAGATAGGTGTTTCTACATGGGGTCGACTTCGGGAAGGTTATGCACTAAGGATTATAATAGAAGGATGATTTCATAAGTCCATCAGGATTCGGGTGGAAGTAAGGTGTGGTGAAAGGGGATTCCAACGAGGATGAACATTCTTATTAGCCATGTTAGAAACAAGGCGCTGCCTACGGAAGAGAATGTACAACAGAGATGGATTGTGATAACTTCATGGTTATTTTTCTATGAGTGGCAAAAGGTTAAAACAGTTGCATATCTTTTCTTCTGGAGAATCTAGGTGCATCATTTGTGCTCGCTTTTCTTCCCTTATCCATGCCTTATATAGGAGCATCTGAAATTGCTTCAGGTCATCGATACCTGGTTTTATGTAGTTGAAGGTTGGGCTGATGGCTGTAGGGTGCAGGCAGTCATTCTCGCCTTGATCTGTTGGGTCATCTAGGAGGCACACAATCAGACCAGAGGAGGAATCAGGGGTTCGCTCTTACTCTTGCATGATCGGTTGAGGTTGCTGATTAAGGAGATGGGTTCGTTGTTTCCGAGGAACCAGCTAATGGCGCCACTGTGTGGTATTATGCATCAACATAGTAGTGTCCGGGGAAATAATGGTGTGTGGATTAGGAGGATACTACCTTTGAGGGGATGTAAGTTAAATGTTGATGGGTCCAATATTATGGGATTAATAAGAGGATGAGGGGTGCTTCAAGATCAGAGGGGTTTGGTCCTCCTTGGGGACAATGCATTCAATGTTGTGGGATCCTCTTTAGGGGCAGAGATGCATGCGCTTGTAACTGGAATGGAGATTTTCATGGTGCATGATATCTAGGTGGAGGTGATTGATTCCGACTCTGAAATTCAGGTGTCATCCATTTAGAAATGGAGGGAGGCACCTTGGTGCTGGATTTATCTACTTTGGAGGTGCATCACGGAGTTCAATCATGGACATAATATTCATCATTTTAAGAGGGAAGGTAACTTTGTAGTTGATTCTCTTTCTCATCTTGGAAATCCTACTAATACTCTGGTGATTTATGATATCGTAGGATCACTTCCTTTATAGTGTAGGAAGGTGATTCAAGGGGATACTATGGGTCTTCATCATTTCCGCCCTCTATGAGAGGGTTCTGTTGATGTATTTCTTGAAATTTTTTTAATAAAAAGATATGTTTCAGTAAGTCTTACATTGAGATAATATATGTATTTTTTATCTATTTTTACATTATGATAAATTTTAATTAAATATATTTATTTAAATGAAAAAGTAAGTTTTTATGTACTATGCTGTATTTTAAACTATTCATCAAAAATTGAATGTTTTTAGAAAATACCAAAAATTCAACCTAAGATAATTTTGATATTTAAATTTAAAAAATAAAGTCTACATTACAAAATTAATTTTTTAGGAGTGAAAAAAATTAATTTTATTATTGTTCACAAAAGGACATAAAAAGTAGTTCATTTAATAAAATAGTTTTTCATAATATATATCAATTTTAACAAAACAAATAAATTTATTTATAAATATGTTTTATTAAAGTGATAAAATAATAAATAACATTAAAATTTTACTTTTTACTATTCATTAGACAATATTTGATTGATAAATAAATATATTGTTTAAATAATTATAATACTAATGTGTTGTTTCGCAGAAACGCAATCTGGCATGTAACGAAAGCCATGTCGGCATTTCGTGCAATATAAGCTATTAAATTAATGTAAATAGATAATGTTCTATGAAATCTTCTGGTGTTACATTCTCCCACCCTTCAATAACTTATGTCCTCTTAAATTGAAATTGATCTTCAAAAATAAAATGTTGAAAATAGAAAATAAATTTGTGGAAAACCCACGTCAGAAATAGGGTTAATAAAATTTAGTTTAATAAGAGGGAAAGGGAAATGAAAAAGTCACCACAAAATTCATATTTCAAATAGGATAACATTTGTGTCAATCAGAGTCACATAATTAGGGGGAAAACATAAATATTAGTAGGGGTGAATAAGGTCATCAATCATAAACAAGTGAACAACAAATGGAAAATTGAGTGCCTCAAAGCCATAAATCTATGATAATTTAAAATATTATCAGTTCAACAAAACATAAGGTATTTCTATAACAAATCTTTTTAGATGATATTATTTTAGAGAGGAGGGGTTATTTTACTATAATGAAAAATAACTCAAGGAAAAACAAACATGATTTCAATACTTGTCACAATCATAATCTCATCATTTGGTTGTGCTTTGATCTATTTTCACTTCAAACCATTACACTAGGAAATGAATGTTCAAAAATGATTTTTTATGCCTGAAGATCATTTGATAAATCATAAGGTCTACAATTATTCCTTTAATCCCTTAAATGTTTACTGAAAACCAAAATGTTATGTCAATGTATCCAATAAATTATACTTTATCCTCAAACAAAATATCAAGTTCTCAACTTACTCCATTCTAACATTTATTCATAACCAAAATACTTGTGTCTAAACTCATAGTCCAAAAATTTATAACTAAGTTCAACTTAACATAATGAATATCAATTTTGTCACATAACAATAGGTGAATACCTTCAGCATGAATTCTTATAAAACATTGAAACAACTTGAATTACCATAAAACCTTATTGAATACATTCATACTCCCTTATTCCATATATAAAATTAGATATACTCCATAAATAAAAAATTTTGTATACTACAAGAATTATGGAATAAAAAACAAATAATTAGTTCCATGGTAGTCAAGAATATCCAATATAATTTATCCAATTCAACCATCTCTTGTCACTATTTGAGTATCATGACCATATTATGGTTTATCTTTCCCTTAACCATCAATTTTCCAAAAAAATTTAACTTTCTATTGAGTCACTTTTCTTAGTACCATACAATCTCAAATCTTCAATGAAATAGTACTATAGTATAATCCTTATTTATTTCCATTATTCTTATAACCAATACATCATTGATACAACACTCAAATGACATAATTATTAAATCCAGAAACACAAATACATTAATTATTCCACATCGATTGTAGTAACAGATTATTCTTGACCTTGACCACGTTAATTCTTCTGAGCAATATTTCCATGACACTTAGGAAATTAATTTGCGTAATGCCCCATTTCACTACCAACGAAATGATGAATGTTAGTGTTTTGTTTCTTCCCATTTCATTATTTTTTTCGATTACCCCTTTTACCACACTTATAAAAAAAACACTCAGTCCTCTCAACAACATCCCTGGGTGATTCTTTCTATACTTATTCACATATCGGAAAATCCTTCATTCCCTTCTTCCCTTTATCCATCTTTTTCTCTGCCATCATATTCTTTTTTGGATTTCCTTCAAATCCATAGGACTAATAAAGTTATTTAATTATCATATTAACACATGATACTATTTTCACATATTATGAGAATACATTGGAGATTATTTCACTTCATAATACTAGTTTACGACCATGAAAGACATGATCCTTCTTACCCTTCCGATCATGTGCATTGGAGGGTTAGTCATTCCTCATACTAGTCATCATTTCTAAACAATTTCATAAACTAGATTATGTTATGAATCATAATGAATAATTTTAAACTGGTTAAATAATTAACATAAATTAAAAAAATTATACATATATAATCTCATAATCATAAACATGGATTCCCTGTGGACATATTTAATCATAAATACTTCATAATGGATTGTAATGAATATGTGAATTATACTAACCATATCCCTTGGGAGATTCATACCAGATTCGTAGTAAGGTATGTTGTCGTGTTCCAGGTTACCCTAAGTCATGCCCAGAACACTTAATCATAGTTTTCACTCTTAGGAACATTTTTTCCATAACCACATCCACTTTTAGTTTCTAATTAGGGATGTATTTCTTGGAAGACCCACATAATATATACATTACTAAAATTTTATGAAGTTATTATATATTAATCCTCATAGTTTTTCATAGGGTAATGTTCCCTAATAAGAGTTTATATCAATCTAGTTTCACTACTACAAAAATGGGATTTATCAGCGCTCAAAACGGGCTTTGTCATGGCTAAAAAAGGATTGTAAAGCTTAGTGCTGATAAAGGGGGGGGGGGGGGTCCCCTTTATCAGAGCTAGAAACGCATTGATAAAGGATTCCTTTATCATTGTTAAAAAGGGGCTTATAATGTATACCTTTATCAGCACTAAAAAAGCGTTGATAAATGAGCTTTTAATCTGTGCTCTTTTAGAATTGATAAACTGATCCTTTATCAATGCTTTTTTAGCGCTGATAAAGGTTTATTTTTTCATTGCATTTTTAGTACTGATAAAGGATTCCATTATCAGTGCTACAAAAGCACTGATAAATGCCCTATCTTTTAGAATAAAAAATTCAGCAGCATCACACCCAAAAAACACCTGCAAAAAATTCCGCAACTCAACAAGTAAGTATACCCATAAAAAATTAACACATAAATCATAATTTTATTAAAGCAAGTATACCCATATAGAAATTATACCTATACACCATTAACACATAATTCATATGTTAATTAAATACATAAATAATTCAATTCAGAATTTAGGGGGATGGGGCTGTTCATGGGTTTGGGGTGGCTGTCTAAGGGGGGTTGGGGGTGTCGGGGGGATAATGATACACTGCCCCATCATAACAGAATCCTTAATAAAATATAATATAAATTATATTACATTATATTTAGACCTAAAATGTATGATGTAGTATAATAAAGATTCACAAACATCATCATGTGTGGCTAGTTTGATGGATATCCTTGCTTTGATTCCAAAACATAAATATTTGGAGTATCCAAGTTCATTGCAATTAGTAGCCAATGTTTCGTAAAAATAAAAAAAGGAATAAGAAATAATAGAAATGAAAATATAATTAATTTTCTTTAATCTTAGAGTTTTATCTTTGCATGGTTGGTAGTAGGAATAGTCTTTCATCTGAATTCTTTCTTTCAAATGTTTTCATCAAGCCATTCACTATTTCATCTTTTTTATGGCTCTAATTTCGTTAGATGTGTTGATGTGATATGAGGACTAACGAGTCCGAATTTTGTCTCATGGGAATATTCCATCAATATTTTTTCGTATATACGTCTGTCAACAATATAAAATGCATTTACTCATAATTTTCTAATTAGATCATCTTTTAGAAAATCAATTCATGAACACATACTGCATATATATATATATATATTTAAAACCGTGATTCCTAGCCAACTATTTTCAAGGATCACATTTACATTTTTAGCAGTAATGAAATCTTTTCTTTCCTGTCTGTATATATTATTTCCAAAAATAACTATATGACCACTACAACCTCTTATCTTCGTATCCACATGAGTCTTCAATGATAGTAAAGGTGGATAGAGAACATGTGGTGTTATTGTGATTTCAGTACCTCCTTGGGTTCGATTGGTCGATCCTTTAGATGGTTTTGATACAACATTTGTCACCTCCATCCCTTTCTCTGTCTATACTATCATTCATTCGTTCAGACCCTTTTTTCATTAATTTTTAAAAGTTTAGCTTGAAAAAAGGACATTAATACCTCTTTTTCCATATGTACTCATACAAGTTTTGACGGCCATTAAATAAATGTCTCAATAGCCTTTTCGACCATATGAATGTCATCATAAATAAATGGAATAGGTAGCTTTTCATTTGGCTCATGAGCTACAAAAATTGTCACTTTCAGATGATCTTTCGGAAGTGGTCTATTATGCATCTTGTCATCTGGGATGTTGACCATTGTAGCCCTCACTACAAGGTGATAGGTGGGTGTTGAAAGAAATAAATCACACCCATTATCACAATGTAGAAGATCAGTATAGGAAAAGTATCTGTGTTTTTCTAATTCACATTTCATCGGAACAATTATTAGAATATTGATTACTACATGTAACACAACTCTTTGCGGGGAATAGATCACCTCAAAGCTAGTGGGGGATCTTCATGCGCTGGTTGTTCCTGAGTTGTGTCTTCTACTTGATTCTGACCCATTAATGTTTCTAGAAACTCTCTCATCCATTGCAATTGTTCTTCAAGACTTACTAGTTTTTTCACATTTGATTCAATTTTTCATCTTTATCATCCTCTTCTTTTTTTCCCAAAATATACTCGGGATGTCACCAGAAACCCTTCACCTTTGACACGACCATATTGTTCTAGATACTTCAATGTTTTTGATTATAGGTCGGCATCCTCTACATGAGTAGCTGATTCCTTAGACTGTCAGATATAAGAAAATAACTAATTATTTTTATGTAATAGAAACTTGAAACTAATATTTTTATCATCATTTTATACAAACACATATTTCTAACACATTTTGTGTGTTATCATCTACTATCTTCCCTTATTTATTCACACATTCCTCCTTCCATATCACATGACGTGGTATGGAAGTGTCTTTGGTTTTAGACTCATCAATCTACTTATAAACATAGAAAGATAATTATGATGTTGTTTATTGGCACATACCAATATTACTGTAAATTTAAAATATGTACCATTTTCTTTTCTAGTGAAGCATACCCCATCCTTGCTTTATGATAGTGGTATATCAGTTTTGATGCACGTTCCTTATTTTCAGTACATCGTTTTTTTCATAAATGAAATATTGACAAACTATGTGATGAATACACGTATCCTCAAACAACGTATTATCACCCACAATGTACCTGAAATTTCTCATCACCATGGTGGATAATAAATTCATCCCATTATTCATGGGATACCAGGTGAGCGTAGAAAATGAGTGGGTGCAGGTGTATTTTACTTTTGGAATCTTTAAGTGACATTTTGTTAAAATAGTGTGAAACCCTCGATGAATCCTTCCTGCAAGCCTTAGTACATAATTCTACTGTAAATCATCTACTATAAATGTACTCTACATGATATTGTTAAGAGTAATAAATTGTTTCATTATTTTATTTTATAGTAAATTAACGAAATAATATCATAATGTTACCTTAATTTCTTCCCAGATCATAGCCTTCAACCCAGACACAACATGGTGCCATGATTCTGTGTCAATCGACACACGTTGCTAAGTGACAACTCTAATGTTACTACTAAACATAGATTTGTTGGGATTCACATGTTGGCCTCGTACATTCCCTCCAACATCAAATTTGATGCCTTTGCTTTTCGCTTTATGAACATTGTCTAACACCGTCAATCTACGATGCACTTTTGTTTTTTGCAATGTCGGTCCTTCATCCCCGACCATTTCATCGATATCAACATCATATATATGTTCATCTGAAATGGCATCAATGGCATGTGCTAATGGTTGTTGGACCACTACAATAGGAGCATCACCAGGTTCAGAAAATTTTTGTTCCTCTTCCATGTGAGCAGTCGCAGTAGGAGCAGCAGTAGCAGTAGCAGGAGCTTGAAAGACTTGTTCAGACTTAAAAATAATAGCACTAGAACGTGAAGAAGTCATTATCTGTAAAAGTGGTAGAATAGTTAAATTATATTACATAAATTAAGTAATGATAAGATATTAACATGAGATAACAATATCTATATTACAACCAAAATATAACCTGTTTATTGAACTCTCTTCCTTTTATTCAAAGGTTGAAGAGATTTGACACCTCTATCTATTATCCAAATCCCTTCATTGTGGTCTCCTCTAAAATACAAAACATCATTACACTAGGACCGCTGTGAAATGATTGTGATGTACCACTAAAGGATTATCCTCATCTGAATTTTCATTGGTCCATTTAGTAGTTTTGGACGATAACAAAACAATCGACCCCTTTCGGTTTGCGGGATCTAGAACATAAAAAACTTTTACCCCTTGTGATTCCATTATAAACTATTCATCTTTGTACCATTATTTACTAAAATCAACTTTCACATATCGAAATTCATCAAATTTAACACCACTGTTGTTATCAACCAATTTTAATTGAGAAATTGGAAATTGGAATGTCGTATAATCCAACTACCATATTTGTATGATAATACCAAAGTATGACATATTTTTATAAATTCGATTTTTTTCATTACTACCAGTAACAAGCATCGCTTCACCCACTATTGTAACACCACTATTTTTCATCATACTATCTCCATCATGTTCATCTATATAGAATGTATAACCAATAAATACATAACCACTGTAAGATAATATATGCACACATGGTATAGTGGCTAGCCATCGAAGTAATTTTGAAATTGAATTTGTATTTTCATTAAATTCCTTAAAAATATGGTCTTTAAACCATCCTATAAACTGGTTATTATGTGTATTTGATATCCATTTTTTGCCCCTTTAGGGATTCAATTGCCTATCAATTTCATTGTGAGTTTCAATATATGGAGAAACCTCCCAAATGTTATGAAAAAAATAAAGGTGGGCCTACTACTTATCTATATTACTGATTTTCAAGACTTCTCCTTCAGAAATTACCACACCCTCAATGTGTGCTGTGTGATGAGATTTTGGGAGACAAATGCTCTCTACATTAAGATAGGTATTCGGTAGATAATTCATTGGCTTCTACAACAATATATCTCTCCACTATACAAACCTCTGGCCGACTTTGATTTTGGACATACACTTTCAAAATCATCACATAATGTTCAATGGGTTACCTCTATATATAGTGCATAGGACCACAAAGTCGAATCTCTCTCACCATGTGAATCATAAAATTAACCATCATATCAAATAATGTTGAAGGGAAGAACATTTCTAATTCACAGAACAAGATGAAAATTCTTTTTTCCATAGCTATCAATTTCGCCAGCTCTAAAACATTGCTACATATATCTTTCAAAAAGAAACAAAGTTTAGTTAACGTATGATAAATATTCTCGGAAAAAATGCAACGTAAAGCTATATGAATTAGATCTTATATCAAAACATGGCAGTCATGTGATTTCAAACCTTTTATCTTCAATTCATTAATTAACACAATGATCATGATATTTGATGAATACCCCTCTAGATACTTTACATCATTAAAGAACATGAAAAACTGATATCTCTCCTCCCTAAGAACATTATAAGCAGCTGGAGGAAGAAACATTCATTTTTTACCCTTCACGGGAGCCAACTCTTCTCAGATTCCCATGTCAACCAGGTCCAACCTTGCCTTAATTCCGTCCTTTTTTCTAAGGGAATTTAGCAATGTTACGATAACACTTTCACGTACATTTTTTTTCCACATGGATCACATCAAGAATCTTTCTAACGTACAAACAATTCCAGTATGGTAATCCAAAAAAACTGATCTCTTTTTCCAACCTATTTTCGTACGGTTTTTAAAAAATGGTTTACCAAAAATAGTGTTCACATCTTTTTCTTTCTCAAACAGCTGATCACCTGTTATTGGATATGGTTTTGTTCATTTTTCTGAACTTCCAATGAATGATGTCGTCTAAGATCGGTACTTATACCGATGAGGTATAATTATATGATGTCCTAGAAACACAAGTTTAGATGAATGTTTCAACCTAATTGATTTTGTATAATCTATGCACATGGGACACCCTTGAGTACCCATAATGACATATCCTAAAATTTTTCCATAAGCTGAGAAGCCATTTATTATCACATACAACATCGCTCTCAATGTGAAGTATTTTCATTTATAAGCATCAAAAAACATAACACATAAATTCCACAATATCTTCAAATTTTTGATCAAAGGAGCCAGATAAACATAAATATCATTACCTGGTTGTTTTGGTCCTGATATAAGCATTGATAACATGAATATTTTATGCTTCATGTATAACCAAGGTTGAAAGTTATAATTTACCAACATAACAGGCCATGTACTATGAGTGCTGGTTTGAAGACCAAAAGGATTCACCGCATTAGTAGATAACACAAGACGAAGGTTTCTAATCTCTTTTCCATATTCTGGATACTTATGATCAATTTTATTCTATTGAGGAGAGTCGCCCGGATGATGTAATTTCAGATATATTTTTTCTATTATTTTCATGCCACAACAATTATCTTGTAGTTTCTTCACTTTAATATATATGCCTAAACCATGGAACGATTGGAAATTACCATACTGCATTCTTAGGATAGGATTCATCTTTCTTGTATCGAGAAGAACCACACTTTGGGCATTCTGTAAGTGATTTTTTCTCCTTGATAAACATTATACTGTCTATCGGTCAGGCATGTATTCTTTCAAAAATCATACCCATCAAGCGAAGAATCTGATTAGCTTTATATGCTCGGTTTGAGAACTCATTATCTTCTACGAGCATGTCATTCAAGAGAGAAATCAGTTCTGTAAAACTGAAATCACTCCATCCATTTCCTGCATTCAGTTTATAAAAGTTTGTTATAGCTGAAATTGCTATACATTTAGCACAAACAGCATACAATGGCATCATTTCACAACATTTTAACTTCTCAAACAATTTTGGGCAATCACGGAGTTCATCTTCAATTGACATTCCCAATTCCTCAATACGATCTTCATTATAATTGACATCTTTAATCACATCCTCCATACGGTCTTCTTCATTATCTATATTTGTATTCATATCAGATGATCCATAAATTGCAGTTTTATCCCAACCAGTAGCTACATTTGCTTTTTCTTCATGTGTATACCAACATTTATAACTTTGATCTATTCTGTGACATATCAAATGTTCATCAAACTCTTCTGGAGTAAGTAGTCTAGAATAAAAACAACATAAACCTGGACAATGGATTTGGGAAGGATCATTTGTGTGATCCTTTGAAAACATGATGAACACATTCACTATGTTCTCATACTCAATTCTCAAACTATTAACATCCATCCAATCATTATTTATCTCCATACAATTAAAATTTCAAATTTTAGTATTTATGGTTCGAATACACAAAACAAGACTTCCAAATATAGTAGAAGTGAACCACTTCCTTATAAAAATAGATATTAATAGAGAATAACCATTTATAATAAGGATTTGGAAATCAACAGAACCAGGATAGACCCCCCATCAAAATCAACACAGTTTCCAAACACAAAGGGGTTCGCTGGGATAATCACATGTGTCATATATGGTAAAACTCACATGGAATCATCCTCTATGGCTCATCCTACTCTATTGGGTAAACACTTCTGTGGTCAAATAGTCAATCATTTTATACCTCACCAACCTAAAATACATATTTATGAAAACTAATAACCAGTTCTATAAGTAAAGAAATGATTCTCATAGTTTCTACAATATGGAATTCATTAAATATAATTACATTAGATTCAGTATATTTTTCACAAATCACACTAGTACAAACTGAAGAATAATCAAGAATGGTACATCTAACACTCCTAGGTCTCTGCCCTACATTCAATATCATCATACCTAATATTTTTGGTCATCTCAAGATACTTTCTTTAAATCATAGGGGGGATAATCACTTGTGTCATAGATGGTATCCCAATTTATGCCATATGAAAATTTTAACAAATTTTATTGACCTATCATCCCACTCAATCCTCCTAAATGTTTAATTCCAAACTCCATCATAAGTGTAATATCAAAAGAATATATATTAATAAATAACCCCACATTCACTTCCCTACTAATCTGGTCATTCTCACACTCTAATGAAATATTTATTATACTTCAACCCCTTCTATATAATCTCATAACCATATATCTACACATGCACATGTGAAAAACACATAAAAAACCATATCCACATAAAAACCACACATCATATCCTCATCACAACATGATATTGTGTATATGATGGACATAAACATCATACTCTCCTCCTACAATGCACAACCCCCACTATGTATCCACCCCAAATACAAATAATCAGTTCAACAAGAATATATATAAAAAAAAACTAAAATCATTATATGTTGTAGATATACAGCCACTGTGAGCCATTACAACTCATACTAAGTGTGATGAGGGAGAAGGGAAGAGGGAGTGGTTCTATATGTGTTCCCTCTATAACCTAGATATTGAAAAAAACACTCATAACCAAAGTGACCATATGGATGTCAATCATTTTACTCGACTCAAGTGGTGGTGTGTAAGAAATAAAAAAAATATAATAAGTATATAGTCACACATAAGTCTTTAGTAAGGGATTACACCAAACTAACACTGCAAACACCCTCATCAACCATTGCCTTGTTACTACCACCCTCTTAAAAAACGTTCATTATAATTCCACAAATAATCCTAAACGAATCACATAAGCATCCATATCAACATTATCAACTTCAGATTTCATTTAACATTATAATTTATTGAACTTTTATTACAATGTTCATTTAAATTGTTAACCATTTTAATGTAAATTCAATCATTAAATCACTACCCACTACAATCCATTCATTAATCATTAATAACATTTATTCTATCTTTAACCATTTATTAAACCTAATTATTCCAATAATTATCATTAATCATTGAACAAACCATCATTTATCATTTTGAACCCATCCCCAATCACTATTTTCATTTATTCCAACCATATTCCATGCCAAAAGGAAAATAAAACACCACCCAATTAATACTAAATTTTCCTGACATAAAATAAAACTAAACACATTCTAAAATCCAAAAAACCACATATTTTCTGCCTAAAAAGTCATATCATTGCTATCATAACAACACAATAATACATCCATCACTAATATCTTAATTACAACATAACATGCTCCCAACCACATCAATCAACCATCACCCTTATAATCATAGTGATAAATACAACATACATAGTATCATGAAAGGGAAAACATATAAGAAATTCATAATACAAACTACCCCTTAAACACTCTATTATATTAAAGAAGAGTCTATAGTTTAAATATAAGACTTTAATTACATATTGATATACAACCAACTCATTAACTACCATATGTGACTAGAAAATAATGAAAGGTGATTATTACATATTATTAGTAGTAAGAAATTTCTTTCACAACATAAAGAATAAATCACATAGCAACAATAGTAATAAATACATAAATATAAAATAAATATTATGGAACTTCATAAATCACATGAAAAACTCCCTCTTCACATTAATTTCCTTTAGTGTAACCCATTATAGTATTTAGGATTATCAATACTATCCATCTAATGGAAACAAAATAACTTGATAATTCCACAATTTACACATAATTAAGAATGTGAAATTTCATGTCCCCATCCTGAACTAAATATTTAACAAATATTTCATAAGAATTAGAAGAATAGTCAAATAAAACATGACTTAACACATGAGGGTAATCTAAAAGTCCTATGTATGACCATTAACCATTAAAACCATAACAAAAAACACAAAAACTGAATCATCATTATTGTCACATCCTTCCTAAAAAGAAAGTTCAATAAGAGAATAAAGAAAAGGAGAATAGAAATTCACCTTAGAGGGGGAGAAGTAAGGAAACTTCTATTCTACGTTGGGAGGGGAAGGTTTGACCTCCAGAGGGCGAGGTGCACAGGATGAGAAACCAACCATTGAGAAATGGAGGAGTAGGGTTTGCGGGGTGTAGGGTTGAACAGAGAGGAGGAGATGTAGGTTTTATGGCGAGGAGGATCCACCGAAGGGGTTTGAGGGGGAGAATAGGAGAAGGGAAAGCAGTGGAGGTCCTGTAATGGGAAGATCTGGGGCCAGCGGAGGTTCGACAATGCGAAGATCGGGAGTGAGAGAGGGGAGTTTTCACAGGGGTACAATACCGCAAGAGTGTTATGGAGTGATTAATATTGGACACTAAGCGAACGATTTTATAAAACATGGGACTGTGGTTTTATCAGTGCTAAAATATCACTGATAAAGATAGACTTTAGGAGCGATTTTTTAGAGCTAATAAAGGGTCCCTTTATCAGTGATTTTTAGCACTGATAAAGGATACCCATTATAAGCGCTAAAATTTTAGTGCTGATACAGGGAATCATTATCAGCACTAAAGTTTTATTGCTGATATAGGTATTCCTTATCACTGTTTTTTGCATAGCACTGATATAAGGTGGAACTTCCCTTTCCTATTCTTGGAGTAGTGTTTCCAAGGTTATTTCTAAAATTCCATTGGTATAAACTATTGTTACACAGCCCCAGAATCCTGGAGCTAGTAAATTATTTTAATTAATTTTCATGGTTTCAAGGAATCATGTCCCAAAGTGCCGATTCATTTAGCAGTCTGGGAAAATAGATTACAAACAAAAACATAACATTACTTTTTCTAAAATAAAATACAACAATGATAATCTTTTTAGGACACCATTATTAACATATAAAAACCATTCATATCAATCATAATTCACATCTTGTCATCTTTTGAAAATAAAACACAAAAAATGGTGATATCATATGCTCATTAAGGATAAACAATATTGAATAATCTTTCATAAAAAGTCCTAAAATTTCATGGCATGGTCTAAAATTGAAATACATTACCTTTAAACAGAATATTCATCGTAATATGGAAATGATAAATAAAATAATTCCATTTACTTATTTAAATGGATATTATACTAGTAGAATAACCACATTTAACATCAATAACTATTCTCATAATGATGAAATGATAAATATCAAACATATTAACCACAAAGTAAAATCCTCATGATAAGACCGTAAATATAAACTTTTTCAAGGACATATTCCAAAACACTAGTTTGACTCATGATTCCTACTAATACATTGAGGGGCTATAGTGGGGCCCACCCTTCACTTATTATGTCCAATTAATTTCTCATATAAAAAGGGCGAAACATTGCATAAACATTCGTATTAAAACTAGTATATGAAATGTCAATACATTAACCATAAACCATGAAAGGTATTGAAATATCACATCTATAGTCAGACATATCATAAATCATTCAATAAAATATTATAGATTGTATTAAAATAAGTCATCCTCAATTAAGAATACTAACAAATAAAGGATGTTGACATAGTTGGAAATTATTAGTATAACTCTTTGAAAGAAATATCCATTTTTCATTAAATCATTTAAAAGACATATAATTTATAATGGAATCCATTTAAAACAGATTTTTAATCAAATTTTCCCATACCTATTTGATACATTTTAAAGGAATTAACATTTTAAAACAACAAATCCTTATAATCATTATTGAAAGGATAGACAATGATTAAAAATATTTAGAAAAATAAATCATTGAATAATTTAAAATGGTGATCTAGTTAAATATTCACTTCCATAAAATCATAAAATATTCAATTAAATCATTTTTACGAAATATGGAAATGGGTGAAAAATATGTTCTAGTAAATATTTGAACATAAACATTCTCCGATAATAAAGAGATTGAGAAATTAAACCTTACCTTTTACTTTCTTTTAGATGAGGGTGTGTTTATCCTCTTGTATAATGACCATAGTAAGTTTCAAAATTATACCAGTACCATATTCATATTAATTATATCATATATGATTTATTTATGACTTTATACTACCCATTTAATAATAATTTCCATGTTAGAGTAACATTATAGGTAACAATCTCTTTCTTTATCATACATGTTTAACTTGTTTGTCTTGATTCTATCACATATATCATGATTTGATTACGTATAGAATATAAAATATTATTTATATATCATATATATTAATAATATAAATAAGTAAAAAATATATATATATATGAAATGTAATACACAGTTTATGGAGACGGTAGGTTGTACGTACACATAAACACAATTTGTATATTCATATCGTATTGAATGGATGTAAGTGAATGAGATATATGTATATATATATATATAGTATCATTATTATTTCATATATTACAAACATATTAATAATATATATTTTATAATCATTGATGAAAGATAAACATGAAAATGAATCTCATCGCATATTGGAGATGGTAAGTCGTACGTACGCATGAGCGACAATATCATTTCCATAATAATAAAATGGTATCGAATTTGATGGAATATAAAATATAAATAAAAATTATCAGGTTATGTTTATTATTTATATATATAATACTCATCATTATATCGATCCAAATAACAAAATGTTGAATAACAAATTACACCACAACGTGGAGACGGTAAGTTGTACATAAGCATGCAGGGTGAAATTAATTTTCCTAGGATTGATAGAATATGGAATATGGTTTTTCCATAATTATAATAAAATATAATCATGTATAAGGTACTATATATATGATTTTAGTATGATGGAAAACATATAATGAGGAAGTAGAGGAAGAAAAGAACATTGAAAGAGGTGATAAAATAATCACCTCTTCTTTGGGAGTTTTCTTCTTCATTCGAATAAAGTGATCCTTATGTTGGATTTATACTCAAATTAATGTCTCTGAGATGATGTGAGGGTGTTTGGTGGGATATTTAGGAAGTGTTTGGCTGAGACCAAGGGAATTGGAGTGTGAATTAAAAAGAAAGCGAGGTTCCCATTTTTAAGAGATGTGAGGGGCACTTTAGGAATGATGTTCAAATATTAATTTATTATAAAATTATATTCTATTTCTAATAGATACAAATTAAATTTTTTGCAGGTTAATATTATTATGGGTCGAAATCCTCTAAAAATTAATTTTTATTCATGTTTAGGACATAAAATTAACCTTAACATTTAGATTTATCCCATTGTAAAATAATTAAACTATTACAATGTCCTCTTGTATTTTTATACTACATGGTTCATATCATTACTATAAAATTAAAAATGTAACCTAATTTGGATAATTTATGACATTTTTTTCACTATCCATGTTATTTGTTAGAACTATACATTTTTAGTATTTTTTTATCTTTTAAAAAAATAGTATTAGTTATAAAAACTCATTTATTTCAATTATGACACTATTTAGTAATTGTTTTTTATTCATAACCACATGATTACATTAAAAAAAAGAATCAAATCATACCTCATGATTCAGTTTCATCCATAAAATTTTTGGATGACATCAAAACATTTAAATTATATATTTTTTAAAATTTATAATATCATTTATTTTATTCATTCATTAATAATGAAAAAACTGAATCATTATTTTGTTATATATAGAATTAATTATTTAATGTCTAAAAATTACAAATAAAATACCAAAATATAAGAAATATTTATATATTTCCAATTAATATTTATAGTCAAACTAATCTTATTTATAACCCTATATTATAAATATTTTAGTTATTAATATTTGAATTTAAAAATTTTAACTCTTTTTCAAATAAAATATAATAAATGTCAAAATCCAATCTAAGTGGATCAAAAAAGGATCATATTTTTGTCCTATGGTTGATTTTGGTTGAAAAAACATATCCATTATAATTAAGTCATGTGTTGGGGTAATTTTATATTATTGTAATGTTATATTTACCTTTTATTACCTTATTTACTTTTAATCGTGGTAAATAAAATTCAAAAGTTAATATTAACCAAAAATTATTTTCATCCTATTGAACGAAATTTTACTTACTGATGAAAACCATATATGTTAGATTTTCTAAATTCAATTTACATAAGTGGTAATATTATTTTTTATCCTAATTTTCCAATGTTTCTAGAAGGTGGGTAAATGTGCCTAAAAGGTGGGTAAAAAGATATTAAAAAAGTTCAAAGAATTTTCATATCATATTCTATTATAAAATGATTCAAATGACATAATTTAGGATAATATTTTAATTTCATATATATTTTGATTTTAAGATAAATTTTAACTAAAAATAATAATTAAAATGAAAAATATTTTTTATGTACTACACAATATTTGACACTATTCATCAAAAACTGAATGTTTTCAGAAAATTATAAAAAAATTTACCCTATTCTAATTTTGATATTATGAATTCAAAAATGAACTCTATTTTACCAATTTCAATTTTTAAGAGTGTATAAAACTAATTTTTTTAATTTTCAAAAAAGGACAGTAAACGTAGTTATTTTCATTAAATAGTTTCTATAAATATATAACTATTTCTACAAAACATATACATTTATTTATAAATATTTTTTATTTATGTGAAAAAATTATAAATAATATTAATTTTTTTTTAATATTCATATTACTATATTTTATTGATAAATAAATACAGTGTTTAAATAATTATAATATTAATGTTTTGATTCACAGAAATTCAATCTTGCATATAAAGCAAGATAAGTTGGTGTTTCATTAATGATAATCATTTAAATTACATTAAAGAGATAACCTAATATGAAATCTTTGGGTGTTAAAAAATTTATTAAAGATACAACTTGACAGGGTTTCCTTAAGAATATTACTATATAATGATATAAAACAATTAAGAACAATCTATTCACACTATGTATTCGTCTTCAAATTCAAGAGACAATGTAATATACCAACTCAAAACTCATTAAATTACATGGTATTTATATACATCATTCTGAAATTCATATTTTATGAGTTTTTCACAACAACTTCAGACACCTGGCACATAGCATCTCATCATATCTGAAGGTACGACATCGTATTGGTAAACACCATTACAATGTTAAAATAATTACCTTACATTAAAAATATCTCTTATGTATTTTCATTATAAACATAGTTATTTCTGATGGAATTCATTGTGTTTTTCATTACAATAACCATTATGAGTATCATTATGAATTATTTTTTTACCAATATTAGTCTGATTATCAAGACTTGTATCCGTATGAGAGATATGTTTAAAGATGACTTCTAGTGTGATAATGTTCAGTCCAATTTATCAAACACATACTCATTTTCATGATCATAATTAAGAATTTAAATTTTATTTTCATAATAATTTAAAACATTTTCTAGGGATGGTAAACATTAATTTGTTTTTACAAAAACATTCTAAAACACTTCGGACAGGAAAAGTTAGTAAATATTTTTTAAGAAGGTTTTTTTGATTTCCAAAACTAAATGAATGGAAGCGATCTAAATAGAACTTCTGACTCATTAATATCCCCCTTTTATGAAATCATGATTCCCAAAAATTAAATGAAAAAATATCTTTGAAAAACTTATCATCTGGATTCTTTTAAGTACTTCATTTTCAGAGTTAATAAATAATAATTAACTCCCCTTGAGTTTATGACACTTTTGAACAGGATTGTGAATATTATGGAGTATTAGAATAGTTATCCCTTTAAAAAAATTCTCCACCATAGGAATATATCTCCACATAAGGATCATATTATCACCCTTATGTAAATATATTATAGTTTTTATTTGAATATCTTTTTTTATAAAATATTTATTTCATTTATGAATTTCTCCACAATAATTATTTCTAAACCAGTGTTATTTTCAGAAAGAATAGGTAATATTTCAGAGTTTCCTAAAATTTTAGTGAAGGAAAAAAATATTTAAAACAATAAATTGAATTAACTAATCATCAATAGAAATATAAAATGACATTCAACCAATCATAATTAGAAAACATTTAGACAAAAATGATTTTCATAAAGAGAAATTAATTCATAAACAAGAATACTTTGAAATGTTTTAAATAACTAATACAATGAGATTTAAAAATAAAAATAAATCTTTCTTCATTAATTTCATAAAAAAATTATCTTTTTGACTCATTGGCGACTTTCTACATGTTTCAACATTCTATTCTAATGTATTTAATTTCTCGAATTCCAATGAAATAAAATTATTCTCCTTATTGAAGAATAAATGTTTTTCATTGATAGATCAGAGTCTGATCATCTCAATCTCGATTTGTCATATCTTATTTTTTAGAGCTTCAACATCCTTGGTTCATTCATTGGTGGCATATTTAAACTCTTACAAAAACATTACTCTTTCAGCAATGTTTGATTATAAGTCACTGAATTAACATTCTAATTATAGATAAATCTTCTGAAATTCATAAAATTTATCATCATGCATTTTAATATTTGCATAAACATGATAAGAAAATTTAACCTTATAAAGGAATTCCTATTTATGAGCCTGAGAACAATTAAAAAAACTCTACCTCAGTACGAATCACATTCTCTATTAAAATCATTAGATATTACAATTTCTGATCGGGACTATGATTAATTATCCATCCATTTGCTTAAAGTATATAAAAATAATGAAATTTTCTTTCTAGACTTTTCAATACATGACCAATATAATCAATTCCTACTACATAAATAGTTTTGGATGAATCTAACTGATCTTAATAAACCTCTAGTGCTTTTATTCAACTATTTATGACATTTATAACTTTTTAATTCTTCTTTTTTTCATTGATACATTATTATAAACTACTCATAAAATTTATTTTCATTAGATATTCCGCATTTTCCACATTATTGGTGTTATCTTTGTGGTAGACTTTGGTTTTTTAATTTTGATCACCTTGTTCATTCCTAGATAAGGATTCAACATATACTATTGACTATCCTTCTTATTTAGAACACATAGATTTTGTTTTCTTATCATTCTTTGAATGTAGATCCAATGGTTATGATAATTATGATAAATCTAATTAATTTTTATCAGATGGAGTTTCTTCCTTATCATATAACTCTGCATTATTATTTTTTTCTTCTTTTTATTAATCATTCACCTTTTCTGCATTCTCCTCTTTAAATTATTCATATTAATCTCTTTATTCTTCATTATCATATCCATTTTTTCCATATTTTTCAATTCCATAAACATATTTATTTATTTATTTATTAGGATCATCATGAAGTTGTATTTCAGTTTTTAGAGCTCATTTTTTTGTTGGATTGGGTTTCAATATATTTTCTTGAAATAATGGAATGGGTTCTTGTAAAACAAGATTTCCTTTTATATTTTCAGCTATGGATGTAATAGTAACATGTACAAAAATTATATATTCAAATGATAATCTCGCTCTTGGATTCACCAGATCGATATGAGATGTTGGTAGATTAACATTCTCAGATTCTATTTCTACTCCTATAAAATGATTCTCACACAATTGATCTTCTATTAAATTATTCCTATATTTATTTTTTATTTTTATTCTTCTTCAATATTTTCTGCATCATGGGTTTTTAAAGCCTTAATCTATACATGTTTGATTCCGATCTTTGGAACTTTAGATTTATTATTATCTTTATTTTTCATCCAATCATAAAAAAAGTCACCATGAATATTCTTTTTCTTATTTTGTTTCTTTGGTGGGGAGTTCTAAACTTTTCTCTTTGTTTTTATTCCAACTTCATCAAACTTCCTTGATGGATCTACCTCCAAGGAAACTCAATAAACCTTCTTAATAAAATTATTTTAGTTATTACCAACCACCAACCATATATTGTTCATTGTATCATCACATATAAATGAAATCCTATATCTCATCAGATATGATTTTTTGGAAAATTTAAAAACCATCATACATTCAATATTTTTTTCTAAAATATGGGAACATAAAAATCTTGGAATTGAATGATTTTTTCTTTATTTTTTCCATGATAAGGAAAACACAGTTGATGAGATCGATCATTCTAATATTCACAGGATAGTCTAATATGAAAACGTCAGTTACTTTTAGAGTATCCCTATACCATTTCCTTAGTATTAAAAATACATACATCTATAAATAAACTAAAATATTTTGTAGGGTGACATAAGAAACATTCCTAACCTTTTCCTATTAAAAAAACAAGGAATAATTAGCTTTTATCTAATTAAACATACCAAAATTATTAGGAATCTTGTGAGAGGGAAAATATGCTTCTCCTTCAGAAGGTATTCAATTCAAATATTCATGTTTTTTATGTGAAAACTTATATTGCATACAATATATCTTGAAAGATATTTTATAATTATAATCATCCATGAAAAAAATAAAACATTCATAAAATTTATATTCAACATCAGAATAGAATAAATCAAAGTCAATATATGGTTTCTCAACTCATTAAGACTCTTGAACTCGAAAAGAGATTCTATTTTTCAGATTCAAATCATACTTATCAATAATAGATATTACAATAAATATTTTTTTTGGAAAACATACCACTTTGGAAAATCCTCTTTGGTAGCCCTTAGGTTTTGAACTGAATCAATTGTAACCGATGAAAAGTTAAACTTTTGGGTGGAACAACTTGTAGGTCGCAGCAAGATGGGTAGAAAAGTATAAACAATCAATGTGGGACATAGGGTGACCCCTCATTTATATGGAATCTAGGGTTATTTTTCATCTTCCATAATAAATCTAATGATTTGTTTGATAAAATAATTGATCTGAATGTCATGATTTCTTTGAATATTTTCATTATGAAATTTATGAAGTCTCAATGTTTCTTAAAACATTTATCAAAATGAAAATGAATCAAAAAGTAGGAAAAATAAAAAAAAATATTTTTTCTAAAAATAAAATGTATTACAACAACAATTATAAATAAACCCATAATAGAATAATAAAAACACATAAAATAATAAAAGTGTACCATTTGGAGTGGATGAAATCTATCACTATGGATAACCAATTTTTCAAGGTTTTTTAAAACTTATATATTATGGAAGATTCAAAATAAATACTTAATTTGATAGTTTAAGTATGAAAATTAATTACAATTGTATTATTAGAAAAAATAATTATGATAACTTTTCAACACGTAAATTTTATTAAACCAAATTGAGTTTGAAAATTGTATAAAAATTTTTCAGTCTAAGGAACCTTTTGAGAATCTTGAATCTGACCTTTTACAATGAAATATGAGTCTAGAAAACATATTATGATTAAAAATAAAGAAAAACAAAAAAATTAGTGAAAAAACTTTTTAAGAAAAATTATAAAAAATTAGAAACAAATCTACTCGTCCCTGAAAAATATTAATATATTGTATGTAGATAGGTAAATAAGAACTAGATATCGATGATTAGTTTATGTTGATCATTCCTAACTTCTTTTTTAAATATTCAAATCTATTAGAGAAAAATAGGTTTTGTAAAAATTCCAACAAGTTGAACATACATTCATATGAATTCTAAAATGATTTCTTCTTTAAGTAAGAGATCCCAAAATAAAAGGAATCATATATCTATGTGCTTATAACGTGAGTATTGTGATAGGTTTTAACTATGATAAATGTAACTTGTATTATCACAATGTATTTGAGTTTTAGAAAAAATCAATCTTTAGTATTTGATTGTGTGTTGCATCCACAACACTTGAGCACAACAACTTCAAGCGGCCATATATTTATCTTCAACCATTGATAGTTAAAATGAGTGTTGTTTCATACAAGACCACGAAACATAGTAATCTTCTAATAAAAAAAAATTTTGATGTCATTTTCCAATCCATTCTACATACACCAAATTCAGTATCCAATAAAATTTTATGTTAAAAAACATTTACAGAATAATGGAAAAATTCTATATCTATATTTTCCTTGTGATAAATAAATGTTTCTTTTAATAATTTTAAATGGTATTACTACATATTTTCGTGATATATTGCAAATAAGTATAATGAAAAAAATTAAATTTGGATGACTATAAGTTAATTAAATTAATATTTCTATCATACCTATGAAAATATTTTGATCAGACAGGTTTTCAAGCATCATGAAAATATAAAGTGTTAGAGGTACTAATAGGAGTACTAAAAGTTTTGTTATTTTAGTATCCAATAAATCAATAAAATATATTTTATATAAATATTGTGAGATATAATAAATTTCCTTCTAGTTTTTGTTTTAAATTTTAAAACCAATAAAATATTTTAACTCATCCATCATACTCATTTCAAACTCATATTTCATAATAATTGAAAAGGGATTTGTTAAATATTTATTATTTAAACCATGTATAATTTCATAAACATAAATTTTTACAATAAAAAATAATAAATTCTTTAATAAAGAGTATTTTATTTTCAACTACCATAAAAAAATTGTTTGATAACAAAAATCATGTTAACATATAATACTAATATATAGGGTCATGTTGAAGTACATATAAAGGTTTATAAAATTTATAAATGTATTGAAAATGTTTTTATTTTCAAAACTATTGGTTTTTAATATAAACGTCTTCCATAACACATCCATTAAGAAAATTACACTTCATATCCATTTGAAAAAGATTTAAATTAAAGGATTTTGTAACCAATATAATTATTCAAATATCTTCTAGTCTTGCTACTAGTGAATAAGTTTATTTATAATTAATTCCATCATGTGGATTATAACCATTAGCAACAATTCTATCTTTATTTATTATGATTATATAATTTTTAATATCATTTATTTAAAAACCATTTTACTCTAATTATAGAAGTTTTTTAGGTCATTTAACTAAAGTATATATTTTGTTCCTCTAAAATTCATTGAGCTCATCTTTCGTTGACTTAATTCAATACTCATAACCTAATGCTTCATTATGATTCTTAGCTTCAAATTGGTATAAGAAATAGAGATGTTAAATTTCATTCCTTGAGGAACTTTTAGTCCAAACTAGTTGATCTATATTATTAATGATTCTTTCACCACGATGATACTTAGAAAAAAAATAACATCTTGGGTTTTGAATTGTATGTTATATAAAAATTGGTAGAAAATATTCATAATAAATAACTTCAGTAATATATTCTTATGTTATTTCCATATGAAAAAAACTTTATAGCCGATGAAGAAAATAAGTTTTAGAAATAACATCCACATATGTAGTTTGAGATTGTTTGAAAACAAAAAGTTCAGTTTCATCAAGCATAACATGTACGTTTTCCTCAACAGTACAAGACTTTTTATTAAAACTCTCTAAGACTTTGAAGTAATGGAATAAAGTAAAAATATTCATTCATCATAATTGGGTGAAACTTTATGTAAGTTATCTTCAGTATTTTGGATGAATAATTTGCATCCAAAAACATATATGTAATGAACATTTTTTATCTATCCACAACTCATACAAAGTTTTAGTAAGAAAAACTCAAATTTATACAAGTTTTATATTGTAGTAGTCATTATTAACCACTTAATCCCAAGAATATTTAGTAACTGAGTATCCACTCTACATGGTTTTAGTTATTTTGTGAAGAGTTATATATCTTTTTTTACCTACACAATTTTTCGTGGGGGGTCAGATACTGAAAATTTATGTTCAATAACTTTATTTCTACAAAATTTCCAAAATAAGAATTAAAAAAATCTCCCACATGAACACTACAAATAGATATCTTGAAGATGATTTTATCATTTTTAAATTTGGTTAAAAATGTTCAAAAATAACAAAAAGATTTATATTTTTTATGAGACAATAAACACATGTATATCTAGTATAATCATATGCTAATATGCATACATAGTATTTCCCCCCCAATACATTGAGTTTGTTTAGGACCAAATAATTCTATTTATACTAACTATAAATAATTACAAGTTAATACGTCACTAATGGATATAAAATGTTACTTATGTTGCGTACAGTATTGACAATGGTCACTAACATTTGAAGTATCAATCCTATGTTATACTAGATCATTAGCAAATCATTTATTACTTAATTAGATAAGTTTATAAGGTTACATTTTCCTAACCTTCTATTTAATAACCAAGAATTATCTTCTGTTAGACTATGTAAAGGTAATTCATGGCTTCTAAGGTCATCAAGTTAAGTGTATAAACATTCTAATGCTGATTATAAGAAAGAATAAATTCATCCTTGGAACTATGTACTATTCACTTATCATAACTAATGTTCACAATGTATTCCTCATCACATAACTGAATTATGATTATAAGGTTATTCTTAAGAAATTTATCAAATAAATTTTTTTAAATAAGAGCTTTACCAAGCAGAACAATGTTACATATTCTAATAATCTCTCCTTGAGAATTATCTCTGAAATTAAATTTACCACCTTTAAAGACGATAATATTTTTAAAAAAGCCTTTATTACCACCCATATTCTTAAAACATCGACTATCCATATACCATTTATTTTTGTTTCATTTACTTTCTATTCATTCCTAAAAACAAAAAACATTCGACTTTTGTAACCCATAACTTCCTAGGTATGATATTGTTAGAAAAAAAATATTGGGTAACCAAATCAATTCGATTTTCTTTTCTGTAGATTTGATTTATTTTCAAAATTTGGATTTATTATATTATAATGATTGAATTTTTCATAAAGATCAATTCATTTTCCAATTTCCACCACTTTGACACTTGGTAAAAAAAGTTACACTTTTTTTAAAAAAAATTAAATGTTACTGAAAATAAATTTCTTATCTGTATAAGCCATCCCGGTATTATCATTATAAGGAGGGATTTTTTTATATGTTCTATCAAATTTTTCCTTAAAATTGATAAAATAAAGAAAAATTTTATTCAATGAATAAAATTCAGACTTTGGTTTTACAACTAAATTATTATCCTCATTTGTAATGGTTTTGGAAAAAGTTTATCAAAACTAGTTTGTAAACAATTATTCCTAGAAATAAAATTTTCAAGATCCTGAGAAATAGTTTCTTTTTTAGATTTTTTTGATCAAGATTTTTATAAAGAACATATATTTAATTTTTTAATATATTATTTCTTGAATCAACCTCATTGATATTTTTTAGAATTATTAAGATTTTTAAAATTTTACAATTATCGTCTTCTAAATGTTTTGAAAAATGGGAAAATTCATCATAAGAAGCGAAAGAATTATCTTCTCTTTCTGAGGAATATTATTCATCTAAATTTGAATAATTTTTCTCGTCAAATTATGTGTCATAATTAGAGTTATTTTGATATAAATTAATATAGAAAGATTAATACAATGATTCTCTTTCTATTAAATGTGTATAGGAATATAAAACATTTACAAAAAAGTAATAAGATATCTAAAAAATTAAGAATATCTTACACTATATTTAAAAATAAACCTATTTTAAACTTAACATTATGTAATTCCATAACCCTGACTAAAGGTATCCACTTTTTTATAATTATACTAAATTTTGTCATTCCTTACTAGGAAATCACTCGATACAATTATTATATATTCTATATCTTCCTATATAAAGAATCCGTCAATATAATGATCAGATTTGTCTTACTAACCTCATAGGCCTTCTATCGAATGGATCAGATTTATTATCTTTCTATCCATGGAATTCATCAATTTTTATGATATTTGTACGTGAGTAAAATTTAAGAATATATTATAGAGACAACCTGAAAGGGTTCCCTTAAGAAGAAAACTCTCAAAATAAATTCAAATATTAATAATGAGTTGTTCACAATGAGTATTTTATTAATTTTTTTCAATATATTTAGACACCAGAATATCACATGTAATTGTAACTGAATAAATTATGTCTAATTTGTTAACACCACTATAGTGTTAAAATATTTTCCTTACATTTTAAAAAATTATTATATATTCTGATTATAAATATAGATCATTATGATGGACTTCATTATGGTTTTAATTATAATTCTTTTACAAGTGTCAATTTGATTTTTATCAGTAACAGTATTAGTTAGACTGTAAAAACTTTTTTCATTATGATATAATTGATTAAAGTCTAACTTATGTTCTGGAAAAGGTGATTCTGATTTATCAAACATATACTCATTTGGATGATCATAAGGAAGAATGTAAGGTTTATATTCATAGTAATTTACAAACTGTTCAAAGTATGGTAAAAACTAATGTTTTCTACACAAAAATGCTAAAACACTTGGACATGAAAAGATTTTAAATATGTTTTAAGATGGTGTTTTTGATTTCCAATCTAAAGGAATGGAAAAGTTTACAGTATTAATTATGAATTAATATTTTTATGGGAAAACATATATTGAATTTATAGGACATTTGGGGAGATATTATATTATATTTTTGAAGAACCAATATTCTTAAGGTGTGAGGATAAATGAGGTGGTGAAGGGGTACATTTATTTGTGATAGGATTTAAATTTATATAATAAATATTACTTATTATAAAAATGGAAGTAATATTAAAAATTAATGCGGATACTAAGTAGATAATATTGTAAATGGGATATCCTTGGGTTGATAAATCCCTCAAACACACATTTATATATATATTTTTGAAATATTTGGAGTTTTTATAACATTGTTTTAATCCTTTTTACAACATTTTACTTACAGTGGTAACTGAATTTTAACCTTGGTAACTTATTTTTATAATTGAAAATAAAATTTACCTCATTATATAATTTGTATACGGTGATTATAAATTTGGACTCAAATTAAAATAATTGAATTTCTATTTATGTGAAATTTTTATTTCAAATGAAAATAAAAAATATTTTTAAAAAAATTATAAAAAAAATTAATTTTTTATCATTACATGTTCATAGTCAATTTGTATATCAATATCGAATTAAGTAAGTGATGATTTATTTTTTTTAAAAAAATATTTCATTAGAGTTATCTTTTAAAATAGGCCAATGTATTTATATAATAATGCAATACTTAGAAAAATAGTTCAATTAAAAATATCATTTTTTAACATTAAATAATTAAAAAAAACACATTAAATTTAATTATAAATTTTATTACTATTTAATTTTATCATTTTTTAAGAATTAATGTATTAATTTTAATATTATATATTCTTCAAATAATTATTTAATGGTGATTAATTAAATTTAATATGAAAAATAAATTACCCAAAAAAAATCTTCAAAAAGATTCACTTTTTGAAATTATATGATTTTATCTTTACAAATAATAGTCAATACAGGATTATATATATATATATATGTATGTATGTATACAATAAATTTTATAATGAATTCATAAATTATATAATTTAAATTATGAAAACAAATAATATATAACAAATCCTTATTTTTACCCCAGATTTTTTTGTTCAGCCCAGAATTTTTTAACTATTATTAATTATTTTTATTTTATTCATTCATGGATTTTATTATTATTTTTATAATAAAAAAATTTATATTGAGATTAATTTTTTTTAATAATTCTATAAATTTAATAAATTTAACAAAATTTGAAATTCATAAAAATAGTTTCCCTCTAATCAAGGGTTTTTTCAAAAATGAATTTGTGTAATTTAATTATGTTACAATTTTTTTTATTTAAATACTTCATTTAGAATGAAAATATTTATATTCTATCATCTGAATAAGTGTTATATACATAAAATATATATCAACAATTCAAAACAATTGAGTTTTTTCCAGTATTATAACCAACAAATATATACCACTTTTATAACGAATATATAATGCATATATTTCCCCCCTGATGTATTATAAAATCATTCCATTATAACATCACAAAAGACACTACTCATTCCATACATTTAAATTAATACTTTTTCATAATTATTGATGTTTTGTTTTCATTTTGGGTTTGTTTCTACTTATGGTAATTATCATGGTTGATGATGATCCAAAGGATCTCCTATTTTTAAGGTTCTTTTTTCTATTTATTATACCATTTTAATGTATAAATTATTAATGGATGTAATAATCAATGGTACATAATAATCCAAATAAAGTAATACATGGTTTCATGTACCTTTGTTGTAATGGTAATCTAGGGATGAATAAAGTGTAGTTAGTTTAATCCATACCTTATATGAATCATTTCCGAATGAATTTAATTATTTAAAATAATAAAGAACCTATTTTAGAATTATAGCCATATAATTTAAGGTAAAATGGGTATTAAAACCTTTGATTTTACTATAAACATTTTTGTTAAATATTATTATAGAAATAATATACCGTTATGTCTTTATGTTATACCAAAAATAAGCATAATTTATATTTTGATTCAATATTGTTAGAATCCCAACATCATATGAATTCTTCACACCCCCAAATAAATATAAAGGACATAATGGACGTTTCTCATTCTATATATCATATGTGTTCTTTATCAAAACATTATATGTAACCCAATTTTATATAAATGAAACAATATTTAGAGCATAACCCCATATTAAAATTGAATGTGACATTAACTCATCATTCATCAAACCATTTCCAACAATGTATGATTCCTCCTATGAGTCACAATATTCAATTTTATTGTTATGGGTGTAGGGTGTTATAAAATATTCCCACAATCCATTATATGACCGATTATTGGCTCAATTTTCTACAACCCTAATCTGATCAGAGGATCATAAAACATTTTCATAGTTTATTATGTACTTCATTCTAAAAATCATTGATCTTCTAAAAATTTTCATACTAATGTATCATTATAAACACATTTATTTTTAAAGGTAATAAATTAACAAAAATTAAAGTTTTCATGAGTAATCAATATTACATAAACATTACTATGTCTGAGATCGATCAGTCCAATATCCGTTAAAATTATACACTAAAAGGTTATTTGGCCATCTTCTATAATAAACCAGATTCACAATATTCATAGGATCCATAACAGAATTGTTTTAATAATCCATCTTTATATATTTTTTCGATGTGTTTCTCATTTATATGACCAATGATTCAATTCCAAATATAGCTGTTATTATAATCATCCCATAAAATCTTAATTTCAATGATGAAAATATAATTATACTTATCTAGAATTTTTAAACTTTTGATCACATTCTTAATTCCAAATTTAACAATCCTAGTTTTCAAGAGAATTTAAAGTATTTTATTAAAAAATAGATTAATAATGTTAGTGTAATATATAAAAATTAAATATCATTATAGGAATATAATATTAATAATAACTATTTTATGTGCATCATACAATAAAATGAATTGTATAAGAAAATTATGAGACGGAACAATGCTTCGTCGTGATAATCCATGTAAATGATTTCCTAAAATATTATTATAGAATGTATATAGATATGTGGATATATCAGACTCACATGGGATGAAAAATAAAAGGATAGGATGAATGAATGTTGATATGACTGTTGTGGTTATTAGTATTATAATATATAAAGTAACCATTTTGGGAGATACTTATGAGATCATTAAATGTAAAAGATAATAATTGATTATATTTTCAAAATAAAGCCATTAAATAATATATTCAGTTTTTAAGTTAATATTAATTTTATAATTTATATGATACCCTGAAAAAATATACCTATTTTATATATGTACATGAATATAAAATTAATATTTTTCTGTACTATATAATTTAGGTTTAAAAGAAAACGTACTATTTAAATCTAAGATGGTATTTATCTATTTGGAAAAATAAAATAAAATGTTAAAATATTCAAAATAATATGGATATCCCTAGATATCCATAAGAGTTAGGTCCTACCACCATGAGGTAGTGTCCTTCCTCAATTTTCTCTAGTAGAGGATGGTGATTAGAGATCAAGCTTATGAAATATTTGGTGCTCATATAAGTATATTAGGTTTTATTATAGGGTTTCTCTTGCAATTGAAGAGCTATTGTTCATGGTATATGGTGGTAAAATTAAGTTCATCATTGTGCACAAACACATATTTTTTGATAAAGGATCATGCATTTTATTGAAGAATGGATTTTGAAATCCTGATTCATGGGAACTATTTAAGGTTTATAAGAGGTAGATATTCAAAATTAAATAATATCATAAGATATCATCTTCCACCTAAACATTCAACTCATGATATTATAAATGATATACATTCATATTATTCTAATTGAATTTTTTAATATCATTTACTTCAGTAGATATGATATTGGAAGTATGGGAAGTTACCTATATTATATTGAGAAAATCATTTTCAAAAGGATTTATAAGGGGATATTACAATCCAAAGTGTCTGATACAAATTTATCAGTATAAGATAAAATATCAAACTATTTAAATCACATTCAGAGTCAATGAATTATAAGATATTTTTGGACTCATAATGTATGACAACATGAATATTTTTCTTAAGAAATATGAATACTATATATTTATGAATAAAAGCAAAGGACATATTAATTGAGATATTGTGTTTTAATATCTAAGAAGGATATATAAGTAGATATATTAGGGTCATTAGATAAGATTGAAGTATAGTTTTTTCCTTCAAAAGATGATAGATGGTATATCTAGTATGGTTATCCCTGAGGTTCTGGATTCATGATTCATGATAGCTATAATTATTCAGTTAATATATCATTTCATGGTTTCATGATAGGTTCACCATATTTTTTCCCATTTGATGACTCATTGTGGGGGGGGGGGTTCAAGTATGGTTTCACAATCATACACATTGGTTTTACCAATTCCAACCATTATAGAAACTCCAAACAGTTTCCACATCCATAACTGGGTACATACCTACTTTCCAAAGGTAGGTGGCAATTTTTGGTTTCAGACCAATGATGATTATGTACTCACAATGGTCATGAGGTTGGGAGGTCGGGCTCATTGTAACCTTTTGGGTGGAATTATTGCCTATTACTAGAGACTATTATAGATTTATGATATATTCATTAATATCCTCCAAATCATATTACATGACTAGTTATCCTAAAAATGATCTCGTGTTGAATTATTCATTGTGTAAAAGGAGGTTTTATTAATGATATCATCAATAGATATCTATGTTTTGTTTTCCCTTTCTCGTTTTTTCATAAAAAGGGTAGATGTTTATATTTTGAATTAATATATCTAGGAACTCTGGAGTTTATAGACTTCTAGAGAGATGAATTTTGATTTGAGGATGGGATTTAACCCCTATGAGGCATTCTATGTTTTCGATTTATAACATAAATCAAAACCCACATATTTTTTGCGTTCAAGTCATGTAGTTTTTACATCATGTAGAAAAGACACATAAGAGGGCACTTAGGAACTGGTAATTAAGATCAAGACTTAGTAATGAATCCTTTGTACCCTATTTATAATAAGAATCACATCCATTGTATTTTTTTAATTATTAACTCATTGATGGCAGTAATAGATAAATAATTCTTGTGAGGTTTATTTCCCAAGGTTTTATCAATATTGGAATTCCTTAGTGATTTAGATTGAAGAGGATTTCCTTGTAGGGTTTTAACAAATTGAGGTTATCCTATATGTGCGAAATTTATGGTGTGAGTGATATGATCATTGAAAATCCCTAGGCCTGCATGCTTTATGCTCTATGTGACCAAAAAAGATAGAAAGTGATAAGCCTCACTGTATATGGATATAGGACTTATGCACTAGGGCAGACCAAGATGAGTTTTTTATATTGGGAATCAGAGTCCTCATAATTCAATATATCTCTAACCCACTGATGGGTTTGAGGTACTTAATGGAACGGATGAGGTCTCACACATAAATGGATTTCCATGAATAACCCCACTTCTCATCTAGTAATGTATAATGAACGATGGTAGAATTATGGGATAATGTGGTCCTATGGGTAAAGATAATTCGAGATATCAATAATCTTACACCAATTTTGGTTCCCAACGGAGCTCGGGCCTTAGGGATGTTTTCTACATATTCAATTTAGATAAAAATTATATTTTTCATAGTTTAGTTTGGTGTATGTCCAAATGTTTCCATTTTATATGGTCATAATTTCCAAAGGTGTCTACCTGACATGCATGACATGTCAGAGGGTCTATGAATAACATGTCCTAAGTTTATTTATGACATTTTGATAGTGTTTTTCAAACAAGGCTAACATGTCTCAGGGTTCTTCTCATAGTTGAATAATACATTTTGGAGTTCTCCTCAATGATGTAACTAACATGTCTGGTGGACTATTGCTTGAATCTGCTGAAAATACGTGGATCTTTATGTGACTAACACAAACACATCCAAGGGTATCTCATGATCAAGGATAAAATGTTTGAATTATATCACATGATTTTTCTAGAAAGACTCGAGGACTTTATGTGATTTGGTTGATATATCTAGTGTACATTACAAGACATGGAAAACATATTTGTTGGACATTGAAGGACTTGGATAACATTTTTATGTGTAATAGAATGATATAGATAGGTCTTATAGATCACATAACACATTTCCATGCAAATCACTATATACATATTTACATAATACTTCCATTTTTTTAGAATTTATTTATATATTACTCAAATTTTTTCTAGCATTGTCATGTTGAGGTTTCATGTGACCAAGTCAACATATGAATGTTATTTTAGATAATAATATTGGCACACCAAAATTCCTTAATGTGAAAAATGAGTTGATCATATATATTCAACATAATCACTTATGTCATTGCCCTATATTTTAACTATTAAATGACTCTTTAGATTACATGGAATTCTGCTCTGAGAAGTCCACACTCATTTCTATGCTCTTTTGGGTGTACCATTATTTTATGTGCACTATTTTTATTCTATGTATAAAGGGGAGTAGATTATAGGCATCACAACCCCACTTCCATTTTTCCTTTTACAGATCATAAATCATAAATATGGGATTTAGTCGGTCGAGGGAGTATCGTGTATTTTGTTTTGCATGATCCTTCTGTGGGTCATTTATAACATCAAATTATAAATAGAGACCTCAATAAAACTCCATAATCACTATATTTATCAAACATGTGTCTTAAATAATGTATCTCACATGTTCATATATACATGTTAAGGGTTTTTTTTAAGACCAGTCAGATATGTCTAGGAGTCCTCATGAGATCAAGCTAGATGGTTAGAGAGGATTTTGTGTTATTGAGGAAGACTTGTATAGGGAACATTATGAGATCAACTTGTCCATTCAAATAGAATTTTCATGATAGATGTTAATAACATGAAGTAAATAACCCGTTTTCATGAAAAATAAAATAAAATTCACCTCATGAATCCTCTACCTTTAAGCTTTATTTATTTATTTTACAAGGAGATTTAGGTGATTGTGTGGCCTCAGTCACATGATATATCACATGATTGGATTAGATTATTAGGAATCCTTCAAATGATCATCAGTGATTTTTTGGATTCCTTCACAAGAATAATATTACTTATCAGATGGTATTTTTTTTATCATGAATATATCATGCGAAGTGAATGACCTATTCTCATGTCCTTACTAGGGTCATGAGATCATCTGTCTTCTTAGAGGTCATGTGGTTTTCATGACCTAACCACTTGGTCTCCATGTAACCATGACGATCCTTCCTTTTATTGTAGAGAAAATTATACCCAATCATTGAGTGTTTTGTAAATTATGGAATTAATAATTCTCATTTTGCAGGCATCAAAACAGTATCCCTCTCAAGGGAGTGGACTATAGGGACAAAGAAATTATTCTGATGATAGTAAATGTCTGCCTGAGTCCCTGTGGCTTTTGTTAAATGGTTTCCAGAGACGAATTTTTTCTTCCATTTGACCTTTAATATTATATGGAGCATCTTATAAATAGTTAATAGAGGGAGCAACGCATTGCACAAAGGACTCAAACTCCTATTGATATTGTGATTTATTCTACCACAAAGTTTCTTCACAATATGTATCTACCATAACAACTTCATGAGACTACTTCACATTAACTGCTTCACAAGACCACTATATGAGATTTGATCATGTGATCTATCCACGTGAATTATTTGTCTCAGGGGTTTTCAAACAAACCATATTCCAAATCATGGTAATTTTTGTTAATATTAACATATGAATTCGACCGAATAGCTATCATTTATGCTACACATGATCTTTTGGGTCAATTATTGTATATATTGACCCTCAATTTACAATCATTAGAATTTAATAACATATATAGAATAATTAAACATTATAAAAACAAAATCCCAAAGACCATAGTTTGTATAGAACCTTTAGAAACAGGGAAACATAAAACCAGTACAGATGTGAGCTACATTATCTCCCATTAGAATTTTTAGAAATAGAACCCTTCTTAGAAACATCAAACATAATACATAGGTTACTAAAATGTGGAAGGAAACATAAAAAATGGGTGATATAAAATGATCAGTAAAGGTAAAAAAGGGAGATATGTAAGCCAAAAACATGATCATAAGGGTATAAAAACATGATCATGAAAATAGAAGATCATACCCTGCATATCGAAGATCATATATATAAATCATGGCATAAATATTGGTAGATCATAAGATAGGATTCAAAAGGAAGTAAATGACATTATCCGGGAAAGAATAACATAGGAGTAAGACATGGAATTGTGGAAACACATATGTTTTTACTGATTTCCATAGTGGACAAGGAATCAATTCCAAGTCCATATTAGTGGGCAACATCCTTTACCGAACCAATGGAACCCATGTTCTAGCCTGGTATTACAGAACATAGTAAACCCTCGTTCTAGCCCGGTATTACTAAACAGAGTAAATCCTCATTCTAGTCCTGTATTAGTGAACAAATTAAACCCTCATTCCAGTCCTATATATCTCATGAGATATAAATCTATACCCAATGCATTAGAGGGAGATATAGGTCCCACCCATCATATAATTAAATCATACATACATGCGCCACTGGAACACAAATAGAAATATCATAACCCATGGAATAAAATGGGTATCATAAACATGTGATCATATCAAAACCTATGGAAAGAGACGAGTTTCATAATCATTTTTTCATAAACATAACCCATGAAAAGAGGTGGGTTTTAAAATAATATAAGTTTTGAAAGATAAATTAGCTTCATAACAATCAACACATAAAAAAATAATCCATTCAGACTAATAATATGAATGGAAATATTGAATAATTCACCCATAAAGGCATGAGAAACACCAGTGGATGTTATCTTATATGGTAAATAATTTTGAAAGGTCTTTTACCAAAATTTCTTGAGGAAAATATCGTTTCTTATTTGAAATATGATTTTTATAACCTAAATCCTTTTGAAACCCATTTTATCTAAAAATAGATCTGAGAAATTATAAAGTAAGTTTTGAAAATAAAAAATTGAAAATAATTTTTCCTTGAAAATTAACTTCAATAATCCATTTAAAACATTTTTTTAAAACATGGTTTTTGAGTACAATAGATTTCTGACTGAAGAAAGAGATGGTCAGATTTCACTAAAAGCATTATATTAAGTACCGAAGAGGGAGAAAATGGTACTAAAAAATGTGGATATCGTGAAAAATCATAGAATAAGGAAAATAGAGATTAATCTTGAGATATTTCATCAAAGGAAGCATAAACATAAATAATCTCGAAAAATTATAAAATTGTCTCAAAAAACACTTATAACATTGTTACATGGGTTCATATTGTCCATGTATGAAAAGGAAATTAAATTAAGATTAATATATCATTAAAATAATTAGATTCATGATATAACATGTACAATTTAGGTATATCCACCTCGAAAAATATTTTAGGTTCATAACAAAATATGAGTCTAAAAGAAGGAAAACTGAGACAAAACTGTTTTACCAATTTGGTATCATTTGAAAGATAAACACCCTGAAAGAAAGATCATAGAATGGATATATTAATACCCATAAATTTATATATAATATATATATAATTAAATCATGGTCAGTACATACACCATAAAGAATGAAATAATGGTGATCATAACTTCAATCTCAACAAAATTAAAAGTGAGATAAAATTCCCCTTACCTTGTGTCTTGACTCTCTCTGTACTCATATAGTCGTATTGTATAATAAATATAAGATTATTATATATCATATAAATAAGAATATTATTATACATAATTCCTTGTATGGTTTGATTATGACCTTATATTATATGCTTGTTAATGTTCCTTTGTTAATGTTTCACCTCAAGTAATGATATGCTTTGTTCTTTGCATGTGTCGTAGTCTGTTATAACATTAGCCCATATACTTATATAATTATTAATTTATTTATAAAATTATATAAATATATGTTTTATAAAGTATATTTATATTATAATAATTTATTTCATAATTATGTATGAAATGGAATACAATGTTCATTGAGACAGTAAGTTGTTCGTACACATGAACGTTGTTTCCATTTTTATTATTTTATTGAAAGAAAGTATGTAAATGAAAAATGTATATATAAATGTTTCTATATATATATAATAATTCTAGTTTCATTAATATATCATATAATTTCATTAAACATATACTTAATACATTCCAAGTGGTGTGTGAACGAATCACATCACTTTGAGGGGTGGTCGTCCTCACTTCCTCAAAGAAGATTATCGTATTTACACCAAATGGAAGGTAAAAAGATGTCTGTTAATAAAAGAATACAGAAGATTAAATAAATAAATAATATAATATATTACAGGTAAAAATAATTTTTCCATCATAATTTTCACCATGATTGGGGGTAGAGGATAAATGAAAAATCATTGTTTCGTGAGGCAGTAGTTCACTGTACAGAGAATTAGTAAGTTCAACATCCATTAGATGGAGGTGTCTATAAGTGTCTGTCAGAAGCATTTCCTAACAAAATATTAGAATATGTAACATAATTTTCTTTCACACATGAATGGAATAAATAGAGTGTATGGGTTGGAGATGGAAAATAAAATAAAAGAGCTTGAAAGAAGATGTTACCTCTAAATCGAGTAACTTCTTTTGGTTTTTGACAAAAGGTTTCCTTGATAGGGTTTCTAGAAAAATGGAGGCTTTAAAGTGTAAGTGATTATATTTTAGAGTCTAATTGGTCAGATATTTGAAAAACTTAAAAGGTTTGAGATGTGTCATGAATAGGTAGGGGTGATGGCCTTTTATAGGGAAGGAAAAGGACTCACATAGAATTTTTAGAAACAAATTAGGTTTGCACATGGTATTACTTTAAACAAGTAATACAAAACGAACTAAACTAACTTTTTGAATGTTTATGGACGAAATATGAACATAAAATGGGTTTTAGACAAGTTTCTAGGTCAATTGGGCCCTTAATTTTAATGTTTAGTCCCTAATTAAGTTAAATTTGTCCTTAATTGTTGCGATTTTTTTTATCACTTTTACTTATCATTTTGGTGAAAAATTAACATGTTATTATTAGACTATAAATATTAGTCTTAATACAATGTTATATGTCAGATTTTTAAAATTCCAATCACATAAGCTGAGAAATTAAGTTTAGTGTTAATCCTTCAGACGGGACGAAATAACAGGTTTTTCAAGAAGAAAAATACTCAAAAGTTTGTTGAGATTTTATATTAAAATTCAAAGTGAAATTGATTATAATTAATTAAATTGTATTAATAGATTTAATATTCATATAATGTGACCTTAAAACATATTTATAATATTATTTACCTTTTGTAATTAATTATAATAAAATCAGTTCTTAACTAAAAAGCAATATTTTTTAATATTCATCAAAAAATGATGTTTCTTGAAAAAATCCAAAAAATTCACCATAGGATAATGTGAATGTTATGAATTCAGAAATTAATTTTATTTTATCAAATTAAATTTATCAGTGTCTCAGAAATTAATTTTATTGTTAAGCTCAGTTCATTCGAGAAAATGACATTTTTAAATAATAAAAAGACATTACCCAAAATAATATCTTTTATTATCAATATATTATATTTATATAAAAAGTTTAAAAAATATTTTAAGAGTAATTATTAGTATTCATAATAATAATTATAACCACAAGGTTATGATTATATTATTAAAATAATTAGAAGAATAAGAAGATATATTTTGTAGAAACTTAGTGTTGTGCGTATCGTATGCCAACTCAGTGTTGCGTGAATCGTAATCCAAGTTTGTGTTTCATGGAACATACTCCAAGTCATTATTGTGTGGAATGTACACCATTATAGTTCCCTATGAAAGGAATATTTTACTTAGTTCATTACAAAATATAAATTCAAATTTAAACTTATTCTAAAAAAACATTTCCATAATAAATCAAGGGGTAACATTCTAACCCCCTTAATATAAATTTTGACCTCTAAATTTGTCACTTAGGTAAAAAACTGAGGATAATTATGTTTCATTGTATCCTAAATACCCCACGTAGCTTCCTCTAACTAGTAATTTCTCCACAAAACATTGAGCAGGCAAGTGGTCTTGTTTGGTAGAACCTTCTCTAATAAGTCCAAAATTTCAACATGTTGATCCTCATAAGAAAGATTCTTCTCTAGTGGTAGAACTTATGAGTTCAATACATGTGAAGCATCATGTATTTACTTCCTCATGAGTGATACATGGAACACATCATGGATTTGAGAGATATTTGGAGGATGTTACAAGAGATAGGCTATCATCCCTATACAATCTAGAATTTCAAAGGGGATAATATACCTAGGGTTTAGTATCCCCTTATTCATGAATCTCATTACTTTATTCTAGGGTGAGATTCATAAATACACCATTTCTCCAACAAATAATTCTAGATCATGATGATGGTTATCAGCATTACTTTTCTACTGTCTTTGAACTACCTTGATATGCTGATGCATGGTTCTAACCTTCTTGACCATTTCTTTACAGATCTCATATCCTAATAGCTTTATTTCTCAAACCTCATACAAGAATGTTGGAGATCTACATTTCTTTTTATATATGTCTTCATAAGGATCCATCTGAATTAATGGGTGAAAGATATTGATATAAGAAAACTAAACTATGGGATGGTGTGGATCCCAACCACCTTTGAAATCTAGAGAACAATATCTAAACATATCCTATAGGGTTTTAATTATTAATTTAGACTAACCATATACTTGAGGATGATAAGAAATTATGAAACTCAATTCTGTATCAAGTGATTTCTGAAGACTTTTCCAAAACATAAAGGTAATCCTCTAATCCTGATCGGGTACAACAGAATGTGTTTATACAAGAAACCTTACCACTTCCTTAATGTATATTATCGAATATTGATCAATAGATAAATATTATTTGATAGAAATGAAGTACGTTGACTTAGAATGACGATAGACTACCAACCATATAGAATTAAAATCTATAGTGGTTTTGTGTATTCCAATGACAAAATCCATAGTGATGTTACCTCATCTCCATTCTCATATGGGTAATGGATTCAACATCACTTTAGAATTTTTCTTCCATCCTTACCTTACTAGCATACCAAAAACTAAGATACAAACTATGTGAAATCTCTCCTCATGCCATGTCATTATATGTATTCTATCAAGTCCCTATACATATTCTTAATTCCAGGATGAATTGAGAAAGAATAACTTTGAGCTTCCTCTACCATATCCTTATTAAAATATGATATTGAAGGAACAAATACATGGTTCTTGAACCATATCTTTCCATCCTGATCATGGTTAACACCAAGAACATTGCTAACCTTCTTTTTCATCTCTTCATTTCCTTCTACAACCCCTTAATCTTCACTTGGACAGAGGGATGAACATTCATTTGAGAAAGATAATAATTTCCCCCTTAAATATGAATTTCTAGATCCATCCTTTAAAAATATAGAAATATTGGATCTTTTTTTATCCTCATCATGGTTAATCTAGAATGATCTTTTTGACTCATAGCATCAGTTGCCTTATTCACTTTACCGTGGTGGTAGTGTATTGAGTAGTCATAATCCTTTATCAACTCTAACTATATTTTCTTGTGAATGTTCCACTCCTTATTCATGTATATATATATTTTAGAGTTTTATGGTCTGTATATATATATCATAATTTTCACCATAACGATAATGTCTCCTTATCATTAATGCTAATATTACCGTCGCTAACTCCAAATCGTGAGTTGGGTAATTTATTTCATGAATCTTCCACAGTCGTGAGGAATATTCTATAACCATGTTATTTTTTATAAGAAAACATCCATATCCATTATTAGGTGAACCACTATATATTACAAACTCTTCTCCACTACTGCGTAAAGTATGAATAGGTGCACTGACCAACCTTCTCTTTAGTTCGTTGAAATTTTTTCCATGTTCACATATCCATAGGAACTACACACCCTTTTGAGTTAACATAGTCGTATGATTTCATAATCATGAAAAATTCTCCACAAACCATTGATAATATCCATCTAAACCAGGAAATCTCTATGTATTAATCATCATTGTTAGCCTAGGGAAACATTCAATAGCCTCCGTTTTTTATGGATCTACTTATATACCATATTTTAAGATTATGTGACCCAAAAAAGTAACCTTTTGTGTCCAAAATTCAAATATTTAAAATTTTTCTAATAACTTATCTTTCCTTAGGGTCTTAAGTACAATTATCAACTAATATTCATGTTTTTTTACTTTCACTTTTAATAGATAACAATATCATTTATAAGGACTACCACAAACATATCGAGGTAATCTCTAAAGAGTCTAATCATTAAATCTATGAAGATAGTAGAGGGATTTACTGAGACCAAAAGGAATCACTATATATTCATAGTGACCATACCTTTTATGGAATTTCATATTGGTTATATCTTCATTCTTGACCCTCAATTGATGATATCTAGAACGAAGGTCAATTGTGGAAAATTATTCAGATTCATTCAGTTTATCAAACAAGTCATCAATATGTGGAAGATAATACTTGTTCATGATTATGATCATGTTCACCCTACTAGATAATTGGGATTATGTGCCTGTGAAAATGGGAGACCGCCATGGGCGGTCACTATTGAAAGCATTAGAGTCCACCATTGGTGGCTCCTAATGCGGAAACAAATAGCAGGATTATTATCGCCCTTGCCACTGTCTTCCCTGGAAATCACAGCTGCATCTGGCCTACTGTCACCCCCGCCGCTGTCCATCCACCATCTGTTACCCCCATCACCACCTCACATGGGCTCACATCACCTCTACCACACCCGCCACTAAACACGATGCCCCCCAATGTTCGACTGCCTACTGTGATACCCTCGATGTAACACATGCCCCAGCCTACGGCCGTCGTAGATCCACCATGGCTGGGAACCATAGTTTTGAAGGTCTTACTCACTATAGTTCCAGTACCCCCCATGTCCATCTTGCACCCCATGCCATGTCCTGGGAACGTGATACATGGAATATTTTAAATAAGCATTAGCGACTGCCAATGGCAGTCCTTGTTGGTGTTTACCGACGAAGCAACTGCGACTGCCAAAATCGGTCACAAGGAGATCGATAAAGACCTATAGGGATCGCTTATTGAGGTTGCTGAAGGTCTTTATTGTAGTAGTGTCAACTCCCGATAATCAATGGAGAGTCACATTGATCGGTATTTATTCTTCATAAAAAGAACTGGTGCACCCAATGGTGACACACTAGGCCAAATAAATCCCTTAGTTAGGTTTTCTTGTTGTTTATTCTATAATTAATTCTACTCAATCAGGGAAATTTTATAATGATTCTTTAAAATTGATTTGGAACCAGGTATCATTTTTATTCAGAACTCAACTTCATGTTATGGTGGAGGACATGGAAAATATTCCAGAAATACATCCAAAAAATTCCAAAAAAATAGGTATATCATTGATGAAGATTTTCTCCCAAACCATTTGAGATAAATAGTTATTTTGAATGGGAATTAATATCTATACACTAGAAGTAACCACCATAAAAAGTTCATACATATCATTTCATTGATGGATTATAATATGAGGGTTTGAAATATTTAACGTAACATCCATTACATGATAATTGATGTCGTATTTATGCATAAAAAGCCAATCAATTCCTAATATGACATTTAATTTTACCAAATTAAGAATGAAAATATTTATAGGAAGCATATTCCCAATAACTACAACTGAAGAGTGATTACAAACATGAGATAAAACCAGTATACCATTATGGTTTTTCATTTCTAATTCCACATCTAATTATTTTGGAGAAATGTTATCACCCTTATAAAATTATTTAGATATAAAAGAGTGTGTATATCTAGATTCAAATATGACATTAGAAATTTTTGAGTGGATGGTAAGTGTACCTTTCATCACATTGTTATCACACACCTCATCATATATAGTGATTTCATGAGATTTCCATGTATCCATTGGCTTAGGGGGTTGATAACATCAAACATCATCACCAACACTTAGGTTTGGGAAATATTTAGAAAAATGAACATTCTCTTTACACATGTAGCACTGAATAGTGGGTGGCATATTTTTTGAGGCGTTTTCTCCATTGTCATTTTGATCAAATTTCATACCATCGCCTCGACAATCAATTTCTCGATTTCCTTCACTTCCATACTTAAAACATTAATTAAACCCCCTAATAAAAATTTTTAATACTTATTCTCACACATAGAGCATAAAGAAAAGTTCATCTTATATTATCTATGGTTCGTATAGTTTTATTTGAACTCCATCTTCCTCTTCTTGTCAAAGTCATGAGATTTATACGTGACTCCCACCTCCAATTCCGCCTTTATTTCACAACGCACAATCTCTACATAGATACTAATGTATCTTGTGTCCCATACCCTTATGAGGCTTGGTATTAAACCACCAAAGAACCTAACAACTTAAATTTTGGGTCAGATGATAATTCTTAAAGCATACCTCACATGACTTGTGAAATTAGCCTAGAAGGTACCAACAGACTCATCATCCCTTTTCTTCAACTCAAGGAACTATTTCTAAATCATGGTAAGTAGAATTAAAGGAATTTAATTGTTGAATAATATGTTCTTGAAATCATCCCAAACCATGGATTCAATCTTGTCATGTTTCTACTTATTCTGGATTAGAGACCACCATTGATCTACATTTCCTTCTACGTGATAAACATCTAGAATAACTTTCTCATGCTTTCATTAGTGATGAACGGAGAATATATTTTCAGTTGTACTGATCCATTTTTCAAAAAAATTAGATAATAAGACCCTCTAAAAGAAGGTGGAAATTACCTCACGAAAGACTCAATAGAATTTTGTTCCCTCAATACTAATTTAGAATTCCACAATGATTCATAGCTTGAGAAATATTTTTGATCATAGCAACAAGATTTTTCATTCTAGCACCCATATCCTTTGGGTACTCATGATAAATATCATTACATTGTCCATTTAAATTCCTTTAACTCAGTTCATTCATGTTCTATCCATTGACTAAAAACAAAAGCATAGTGTTGGAAATAGTTATCATAATGAGGAACCACATAATCAAGAAAAATGACTTATAATATTTATAACATATGAAACCTTCCTTAATATATGACACCTGAGGTTTATCCTAAGTTAATTATAGCCAACCGATATTTAAATCTGTCATAATGGTTCATTAAGAGTTTGATAATTACAAATGAATATCCCCCAAGAGTGTCAAACTATGTGTGGAGAAAGATCAATTATTGTGTATGAGATTACCCTGAGTCATGCTCGGATCATCTTGTTAAAGTTATTACCCATAGGAATATCTGTTCCTGAGCCACATCATCTTCTAGTATCTAGACAAATATGTATTACTAAGAAACCACTCACTCCATCCTTCACCAAAATTATGGGACATTTTCTTACACTTTTCATAGTCCTAATACTTATCCCTAGACTTGTTATTTAGGGTTCTCACTATGGTATTCTCATCCTAGTTCCCAAATTTTGACTATACCACTGCACTGATAACAATAATTGTGAGCCTCACTTTACACACATTAAAATTTTATTACATATGTAGAATACTTAAACATTATACAAATTGAGGCCAAACGATTATAGTTGTTATGTTTCTTTGGAAACATAGAAACATAAAACTAGTACATATGTGATCTAAATTATCTCTCACTAGGTTCTTCACGACTAGCACACTTCTTAGACACATTAAAAATAATGGATATCTCCATAACATGTGGAAGGAAATCGAAAATGGGGTGAGCTCAAATGCTCAGTAAGGATAAACAAGGGAGACCTGTAAGCACAAACATGTGCATAATGGTATGAGAACATGATCATGAAAATATAAGATCATACCCTTCATATAAAAGATCATGTTCTGGAATTAGTGAATAAATCATGGCCGTTCATAAGACATAAATCAAAATGAAGTAAATGAAGTAATCCTTGAAGGAAGAACATAGGAGTAAGAAATGGAATTTTGGCAAAACATATGTATATAATAATTTCCACTGTATCTAATGCATCAATTCCAAGTCCATCATAGTGGAAAATGTCCTTTACTAAACATGGTGAACCCCCATTCCATCCCTATATTACAAAACTGAGTAAACCCTCATTCCATCCATGTATTACTGAACCAATTAAAACCTCATTCCGTCCCTCTATTATTGAAATAAGTAAACCTTCATTCCATCCATGTCTATATCATAAGATATAAATCTGTTACCAATGCATTGGAGGAATATATAGGTCCAACCCATCACATTATGAAATCATACATACATGTGAGACAATATCATAAATAGACATATCATAACCTGTGAACTGAAAAGGGTATCATAATCATGTGAACATATAATAACATGTGGAAGGATATGGATTTCATAATCATTTCATCAAAAATATTAACCGTGAAAAGAAACAAGTTTCAAAATCATATACCTTGTGAAAGAGAAACAGTATTCATAAACATCTTGTCATCAAAACATAATCCATTAAGAGAAATAATATAAAGGGAATCATTGATTAATTTCCCCGTAAATGAGTTATCAACACTAATGGATGTTATCATATATGGGAAATAATTTTGACAGGGATTTTAAAATATTTTACTTATTAAAATATCCTTTTATTCTTTGAAAAATATTTTTATAACATTAATCCTTCTGAAACAAATTTTATTTGAAAATATATTTGACAACATATAAATGAAGATTTGAAAAAATAAAAAAAATTTAAAATAATTTTTCATTGAAAATTATAGTCAATTTTCCAATGAAATTATTTTTTAAAACATTTTTTAAAACATTTTTTTAATACAATAGATTTCTGACCGAAGAGAGAAAAGGTTAGATTTCACTAAAAGAATAATCTTAACTTTTGAAGAGTGAAAAAATGGTTACAAAAAATTATTATATCTTGAATAAAAATATTATAAGGAAACTCATGAATAATCTTGAGATATTTCATCAATGTAATCATAAACATAAATAATCTATAAATATTATTAGATTGTCTTAAAAACTCCTATAATTTTGTTACTTGTGATCATAATCTCCATGTATGAAAAGAAAATTAAATTAATCTTAATATATCACTAAAATAAGGATATTAATGATATAAAATGTTCATTGGAATTATATATTTTTCAAAAAAATAGTTTAGGTGCTTAAAAAACATGAGTATCAATGAAGGAAAATTGATACAAAACTGATTTACAGATTTGATAAATTTTGAATGATAAACCCCATAAAAGAAGGATCACAGAATGTATATGTGAATAACCATAAATTTAGGTATGGTATATATATATATATTATATAATTTTAGTAATTACATACACCATAAAAAAGTAAAGAGTGGTGATCATAACATGAATATCACAAAAATTAAAAGTGAGATAAAACTCCACTTAACTTGTGTATTTTCTCTCTCCGTACTCATACAAGTTTCATGTATAATTAATATAATATAATTATATATATTTTAAATAATTGTATTATTATACATAATACAATATATGGTTTCATTATTTCTCTATATTACCAACTTGTAATGATCCTATGTTAAAGTTTCACATAGGGTAATCATTCGCTTTGTTCTATCCATGTGTCTTAATTTGTTATAGCACTGGTCCATATACTTATATCATGATTACATAATGTATAATATAATATAAAATTAAATTATATAATGTATACTTATATTCTAATAATTTATTACATAATGATGTATGAAATTGAATACGCAATTCATGGAGATGGTAAGTAGTTTCTATGCATGAACGTTGTTTCTGTTTTTTTGTTGTATTGAACGGAAATATGTAAATAACATATGTATATATATGTATGTATATGTATATATAATTATTAATGTGTCATAAATATATCATATATATCATAAAAGTTCATTAATCCCAATGTTAATACATTCCATGTGGTGTGTGAACGAATCACATCGCATCGAGGGGGCGATCGTCCACACATCCTCAATCAAGATTATCATATTAACACTAAATGGAAATGTAGAAATATTTGAGTTAAAAACATATTACATAAGATTACTGAAATAATAAATATAATATATTAGATATTTAAATCAAGATGCTATCATAAGGGCCAATGTGATTTCCGGTAGAAGATAAATTAATAATCATCATTTCGTGAGGCATTAGTTCATAGTACACAGAAACAATATGCACAACATCCCTTAGATGGAGGTTTGTGTAAGTTTGGGTTAATAAAATTTCATAAAAACATCCTATTATATGGATGATACAGGGTTTTTCTACATAATAATGGAATAAATATATTAGAGGTGTGGATATGGAAATTAAATAAATGATCTTAATAGAATATGTTACCTCTAAATCGCCTAACTATTGTTGGTTTCTGCCAAAAGGTTTCCTTGACAGGGTTTTTTCCTAAAGGGAAGCATAAATGCACAATGTAGGATTTTTGGGAGAATACATGGGCTGATATTGGATGAGCCTAAATGTTATGAGAGGTGTAAATAATGGGAAGAGGTGGTGGCATTTTATAGTGAAGGGAAAGGACACACATGGAATTTTTTTAATCAAATTAGGTGTGCACATAGTCTTACATACAAAAAGTCTTTACAAACCAAAAAACTAAATGTTTTATGGTTTATGGAATAAATATGGATAGTAAATGGTTATGGTAAAAGTTTATAGGTCATCTGGGCCCTTAATTTTATGGTTTAGTCCTTAATTAAGTTTAATTTGGCCTTAATTGTTGTGATAATTTTTAATCACTTACACTAATAATTTCAGTAAAAAATTAACATGGCTTTATTAGAACATAAATATTATACTAAATACAATTTTGTATTTTAGATTTATTAAATTCTAATCATTTAAGCGGCAAACTACAGATGAGTGCAAATCCCTCAGACAAGAAAAAATAATTGTTTTTAAAGTAGAAAAATACTCATGTTTGTTAATATTTAATATTCAATTTAAAAGTGAAATTTATTATAATAAATTAAATTTTATTAATAGATTTAATATTAATATAATGTGCCCTTAAAACATATTTATAATATTGGTTACCATTAATAATTAATTAGAAAAAAAAGGTACGTTTTAACTATAAAGCAGAATTTTTCATTATTCATCAATAAATGAAGTCTTCTTGAAAAAAAAACAAAATTAAACCAAAGATAATTTTGACATTTTGAATTTAAAAATGAATTTTATTTTATTAAATTTAATTTAAAATTTTTATAAAATTACTTTTATCGTTTAAATATGTTCATTCGATAAAATTATGTTTTTAAACATCAACATGACTTTACCAAAAATAATATGTCTTTTTATATCTATTTTATTTATATAAAAATATTATAAACAATATTTGAAAACTATTTATTATATTAAATATTACTAATTCTAACCTATGGGTTATAATTATCTTATTTAAATAATTATAATAATAAAATGATATATTTTATAGAAACTCGGTGTTGCATCTATCAAACGCCAACTGAGTGCTACATGCATCATACCCCATGTTGGTGTTGCATGGAACATACTACAAGTAAGTTCCATGTGAAAGGAATATTAGATTAGTTCATTGAAAGATATAAATTAAAATTAAAATTTATTAAAAAAAACATGTCCATAAAAACTCAAGGTGTTACATGTTATCACATGATTATTTTGTGGTTCGGGTGACTATCTCAAGGATACACAATTGCAAGTATTTAAATGGGTCACATGGTCATATGATTCTCTATGGGTAACAATGTTCACGATACCTATATAAGTTCATGAAATCAGGAATACTTGTATGGTTCATCTGATTTCTATGATGTTTTTTAAGTCATGCACCTCACGTGGAAGGGTTCCTCGCTTATCTAACATGCGCATCTTGGTTATTATATATGGATTTGAGTTCTAAAATATATTTTAATGCATCTAGATAGAGGTATATGATTGTAATGAATTATAATTCCCACCCTCAGTAACAAGTGTTCTCTGACAATGATACTTTGAAGGGTCTTCTCCCACATGAACTTCATATCAATCCTCTATTGTAAAAACATCATTTGTATTGATTTTTCTACTATATGAGGTTTTCATTCCTTTATCAATTACAATATTCCAACTAACTTGTTTATGTATATTCTTGATGGTATTCAAATGAAAATTTATAAATATGGTAAATTGGTTGTAGCACCTTTCTAAGGGGTTTCCTTTATGTGGGATAGCTCCACTTGGGGTCTAGATGGTTGTAATATAACCCATCATCCAATTTATCAATGTTATTCAGGAATACACATATCACCTTAACATAATATGAGAATAAATTGATGGTTGAAGTTGTACTTGAGATCCAATGATAACTTCTTTGATGAATGTGAATGGTCGTTCTAGGTTGGGAAGATCTGCTTATAATTATATAAAGAATTAAAAACTATTCATCTTTTTTTGTTGATATGGACTTCTCATATTGTCATGTATCATCAAATGAAAATTCTCAGAGATTTGATTATTTTTTTGGTTTTTTACTAATTCCTTCCGTATATATCACGGTGAATTAGGGATCAGCCTTTGGGATATTCATTGAATGGAAGGAATGCTTCTTTATATAGAGATTTATAACGAATTTCTTCCTACTATAGAAATTTTGGATGACCATATAAAAACTATGACAATGTCAATAGATAATATCACCATCATAAATGAGAAGTTAAGGAATGATCTGAACCTAGATCACTCATCTTTTTCATGGATTGGATCAAAATCCTTTTCTACCATAGTGGAGATTTTCCAACTACTATACAACATCATTGATTCATTTCCAAAAAGAAACATAATAATGTGGAATATTGTAAATACATCCTTGAATATGGTTTGTATGCCCCATGGGCCTATTGGGTGAGAAAAGAAGTATCCCCAAGCCTTCTTCTAGTATGGTTTTTATCCATTTTTCATAATGTATGGATTTTCCCAGTCTGGGATGTATACTTGGGAATTCTATTAGGCATGTTGGTGATGGTATACAGATTGTAAAAGGGGTTATTTACTAATATATTCATTTGTAATTTTCTCTCCATTATCGACTCCATGGTCATATCTAATAAGTAAACATCCCTTAATGTATTGGAATCCCATTATAATTATTATTGGTCAAGATAAAAGAGAATTTACATTATTAAAAATATCAAAAAATCTATTAGAATCCCTAATTCATTGTTCCATCCAGGTTTTTTAATGTTTATGGGAAGGTGATGATGGAACATGGGTTTGATGAGGTTATTGATATATTACGATAACATTATAATTTCAACTTCATGCCCTCTCCTGCACCAATCAAGATAATATTTTTCTAATAGTAGTGGAACTCTTGATGATAGGTCATATAAAATCTCTCTATATGATGTGTTTCTTGTGTCCCATGTCGGCATTCTGATTATTTGTCATCCATATACCCATAATCATTTTTCTTTCTATTTAGGATTTATTCAATGTTTTCTCATCCCTCTTTAGCTGGAAGGTGTTGGTTAGCAACATATATGACTAATATTTAAATATTGGTTTATGTTGGTTAGTGAAAATAATAAAAGGTAATATTTTTATTCTTCCAACTAATACTCCTATATTTTATTCATTTGAAGAAAAAACCATGATTTCTTGATAACATACATTAGAATTGTACTAAATCTACTGGTCTAACATGTGTAAAATCCATGTGCTCCAATGTACCCCTTTCCATTTATTGTAATAGGGATTATTCAGGATTTGTGGAAGCCTTCAAGGAAGTTCTCTCATAATGAAAATAAACTTACCATTATTGAAATAGTCTTTTTTATGACGATGGTCCATTGATACTGGTGACAGACAATGCACTAATAAAGAGGAGAGAACATGAAACTCCTTCCCTTGCTTCTTCATTGACTTAACAAACAATTATTACTTCTGACATACCCATCCTAGTGGTTTCTAATAACCATGTACCATGCAGAATAATATGCTATAAAATTAATACCCTAATCACTAATACTCCCATGGAAGAGTTTCATGTTCAAGAGTAACACATTTTCCATCTCATTCATGATTCGGTGATAGGTTGATTATGCTTTCATCCATTATATGATATCATTTTTAAGGTTTTCTTCACCTAGAAACAACTATACAATAGTGATAAGGACCTACACAACATTGATGGAAAAAAATATTTTACCCAATATATATGGTATGATTCTAAGTTTCATGACTAGATACATCAAATGGTCTCTGACCTACATGCCTAGATAGATGTCTTCACAATAGATATAATAGAATATGCAGCATGTATTTCTAGAATGAGATCCCGTCTTATAGAATAATCATCTTTATTAGAGATTACTCATATAAAATCCAAAGGGAAATCCTCCTTAAATGATACTTTTCTTCCTCATGAAGTAGAAGAAGATATGGAGAGGGATGCACTTTATCCCTAAATTGACTCCTCTCACTATACATTGGTTGATTTGGAAAACATTTTAATCATATTGTATGGTGACCTAGATATGAGTATATATGTTTTTTTCTCTTTATTCTTTTGTTTTTTGAATCATTTGGATAGACTCTATAATGTTTTATTTCCTAACTTTTCATGTTATTAATGAATAAATATTCATATGTTTTTATGTTTCCCCCTTTCATTCACTCATTGTGTGCATGAAATTTCATTTACATGATATCATATGGAACATCAATTATACCCATCATTTTTATAACACCGGTTAAAACCAAACTCTTGGATTTGAATGCCTAAATTATGAAAACATTATATTTATAAATACTCATTAATGTACTTAGTGAGCATAGATTTATTTTTTCTTTGGAAAAATAATGATCCCCATAATGTTTTTATATTATTATTTTTATTTATTTCCCAATATTTTTCCTTAATTTCATATGGGAAATGATTAATGGGTGTTGACTTCTGTTTTTCTGAAGCCATCCTTTTATGGTTTTTTTACCATATGAGTTTTATGCCTTCTACATTTTATGAGTGCTCAATATTTTCTAGATCACAGATAGTGAATTTCAAGTATTCAGGGAATCCACATTTTCTCAGTGTTCCCTTTATAGGATTTCAACATAGTAAGTGTTGTGTCTCATTTAATTGGCTATTTTATGGTTTTCTAAAGTTGTCCATTATTGTGTTTTTGTTTAGGGTCCTTAATCTTATACCATCTATCACATGTGTTTTGAACCATCTATTATGCAATATTATTCATGCATTTTAACATCTTATGGTAAGGATGTATTCCCTATTTTTTAATATCATGCGATAATAATGATAAATGTGGTGTTGTGTGAAGTATTTCATCTACGAATTGTGATGTATGCAGTTTGGAATCATGATTCTAGGAATTTATAAAAAATGAGGGAATAGTTAAGTCATGTTAGGGATGACCAAAAACACCCTATGGTGATGAGTTCCTCCATGGTGTTCTCTAGGTTCCTAGGGGAATGGGAAATACATACTGACGATGACCGAAAACACCCTAATGTGCTGAGTTTTCAATAGTGTTTTTTATGCTGGTGAGGATTAGATTTCCTTTCCTATAAGAAATATATGCCTCAAGTTATTGGTTCACATGCCCTTATGCAATGACCCATATGGATTTCATGAATGTTGAAGCAAAGAGGATTCCCAATCATTTCTAAGAGCTATGAAATAATTATGGATATTTTATTTGGTGGATGGTAAAATATTATGTTATTCAATTCCATTTGTATAGTTATAATATGGGTTGTGTGAATCACATGTCTAGGTTATTGAATCAATGAACACAGAATGGAGAAAAATACGAGTATGACCTAAAATACCCAATGTTCTTGAGTTCCGCAATGGCGCTGTACCAACTCATGAGGATTAGTGAACATTTCCTATATAAAGGATACTTATTTAGTAGATTGGTCATATTCCATTATGCATGGTCCCATAGTGATTACATGAATGTTCATGTAAAGGGTATCCACAATCTATTCCATGGTCTATGGAATGTTTTTGAAGAATGAAATGTATGGAATTGGAATTTGGAGTTATGTAGAAATGATCTATCCGTAAAAGGTTCTAGAACCCTAGGGATGTTTTTTATTAAGAATCATAATCCCTACAACATGTGGTTTCAATTCGTGGGGTTTAGGTCATGAAAAGGTTTGGGGATGGAATATCAAATTCCTTATTTGAGAAAGAGTGCAACACATGGTGATGTAAAATTAAGGATATCACGTCCACATAAATAGTACGGTTATAAGGAATGTAAATCATGGTCGAATAATATCTTAGTTAACTAGAGGTGGAAGACAATGGGTATAGGTCAACCATTAGAAATGCTAAATTCCCATATTCCATGCATTCCAGACAATAACTCCTTTATTTATGTGGGGATTTATGGGACAATACATCCCCTTGGAATAATGTCTTTAGAAGGATTTCAATTGTCCAAAATATCCTAATAGTTTCTTTTTAGATCATCCAATCCCTTTTACTAGTTAGCGAAGAAATATGAGAAAGGTCTCTTGAGGTTCATGGGGTTCTAAGAGAAATATACCAACTCGAGGAACTAGTTGGGTAAGTATGAACTTCAATGACATGAATGTGGTTCATAGAAAATGTAATATTCAAGAAGGTTTTGTTCACCCATGTAGTTTTGTCCTCATCTAGTGAACATGTTATCATGTAAAAGAAGATATGAAAAATCCTTACTCTAACTTTTTCTCAGACAAGGGGGTCCAGTTATCATGGATCATATTCTACATTGCTGCAAAGCGGGCCATATGATATTTAAACCTTGTTTATAAATTCCCTATATTTCTTCTAAATTCTATATATACAGTTTTTATGAGTTAATGAATCATGTTTTTATGAGGTTAACCTTTGATGGTTTTCAAATTGACAATTTTTATGACTCTTTCACTAGATTTTAATGTAATTTTTATTTATACCTTTAAAGGATGAAGTTTAAGTGCATACAGACTTGAAAAAAGAATAAATAGTTTATTTTCATGATGCACATAGACCATGTATGAGGGAAATGTTACACAACAACCAAATTATGATACCCAGGGTCCAAAGTACTCCATTATCCATTTTAGTGGGAGATGAAAATGTTTTAAATCATCATTCAAGGTTCTCAGGTAATGACTAATGGTATGGACCAATCATATTTGGGATTTCCCAAAAAACCCTAAGGTGTTGAGTTATTCAACGGTGATGCATGGGATCGTAAGGACCAGAAATACATTCCTATAGGGACAAGATATCTCTGGTTGGTAGGTCAAATACCATATACAGATCCACATCTAACAAGGTGAAACATGAAGATCTATTCTCCTTTCCCGGATCCATGAAATGTAAGTGACAACATGAGGCATTGATAACATGAAATGTGATTTTATGGATGAGGTGCTTAAAATATGATGGAATTTAAACATATTATGTATGGATGGGGTCCGGAGCGTATGTTCCTCTGAAAGGAAATGATGATGGGTGACAGTCTGCAAATGTTAATTTCATGTAGTGGGGATGTATCTATAATTTAGTTTATCATCATTTAACAATTTTTTTCCATGCAATTTAATTTAATGTGGTAAAGATGTATAAACCGACATCAAATTTTGAAATATATCATTAGGGATATTTTACAATAGTCATGTGAATTTATATGTAAGAAGAACCATTTATCCTTGAATAATATTATTGATGCGTATCCATATGTTGGATCCCTTCTTCCACAAATTTATCTCATGTGAAAAAAATCCATACCTCTATCAAGATCATGAATAAACATAGAGATTTTGTATGACTTATCCATCATTAAACATAGATATATTTAGTTTTTATGGATTGAGTTCCTAGGTTTTCCCAATGCATATTGTAAGGGAATGAATGATTCCATAATCATCTCATTTATGAAGATTTCACAATATAGATATGACTCATATGAGAAGGGTATGATCGGGACTAATGGAAATCCATGTCTGGTATTGAAATAGAGAATCCAAGAATCACTATATATCCTACAGTATTAGGTATCAGGGCATATGGAGTTATTATATGATTCCATACATTTTTAGGACCTATATATAGTGTGTGTATTTTTATCATTCTATATATTACATCTTTCCCTAGGATTAGATATCCGAGAATCACTATGTATCATATAGTAGTAGGAATCAAACCATGTATAGTTCATTTATGAATGTTCCTTGAACAAGTCTAGCACATGCATGGGGAGGGGATATTTTTATCCTATTGATTGACCTCGGATTGAAGATTAAAGTGAAAATATATATCCTATAGTAATAAGAATCAATCCACATGTAGTTATTGATTAGAAAAATCTACATGAAAGTCCAAAAAATATGTAGAGGGGGGAATTTTTGTCATTGATTATTGTGGTCAGACCCAGTATTGGTGATATGAGCATCACTATGTATACTAAGATAATAGGGATCAATCCATATTTAGTTATCTTATGGAATAATCTCTATAAAGTTCTATAACATGTGTAGAGGGGTTATTTTTCTTGTTGATTATTATGGGTGAGACTATGATTGGAGATGTGGGTATCACTACATTTTTAATGATTGAATAAATCATGCCTCAAATAGTTCTTGAATTGGTAACTCTCCATATAGGTCTGAACTATACCTAGATGGGGGAATTTATAATATTTATTATTATGGTTGGAACCAAGATTAGAATTTGAGCATCACTATGTATCCAATTATAGCAGTAATCAATCCATGTGTAGTTCTTAAATATTAAACTCTCCACACATTTATGACCCATAAGTATAGAAAGGGAGATTTCCCCCATTTATTATTATAGTTGGACCCATTAATGGATATTTAGGTGTAACTATGTATCATGTGATGGTAAGAATCCTGTAATACATAGATCATTAATGAGAAACTTTCTATGTAGTTCTAACACATACATAATCATATAATTAAGTCTCACTTTAGAAAAGTGTGTGAAAGAATGTAGGCTTGCACATTTTCAGTCAAGAAAATATATAATTTTAGATATCTTTGACTGAATTGGGGATATAATAACACTTAATTCCTCCTTGTTTCATTATAATATCTTGATATGCTTTAAACATGGGAAAAGGTTTATGTGCCTACCCTATATTTCATTAGAAATATGCATGAAAACCTGATCCAAGTGAGCAGGGATATAAACTTTCTTACTGGCTACCGCTAGAATATGCTGATGGGATTTATCAACAAAATTGGGAATATGATCCCAATACCATTTATCCATGGATTTTTACAGTCTATTAAACTTTTTTGGTACACATGCATGAACATCCAGGGTGGAAATTTTTTAGTTGGTTCCCTTAGCTGGAGACTGAGTCAGATAGGGAGGATGTCTATAGTGACGGTAGTTGATAGGATTACTCCTAGAACGATCCTAAACAAATATTAAGTTGTAATAGACTCCTTGATCCACCTTTATAATAAATGTATTTTTTTTACTATTCTCTTGGGATAAGCTTCCAAATTTTTATTTGAAGGATGAAGGTGCAATTGATTTCACTATAGATTTCCCTATACATGACAGACATGTAAGCTTCATCATTTGGATATCTTTACATGCATCCTCGAGGTTAGGGATCATATAATCTAGGTTTTTTTATTAATTCATCTCATTTTAAACTAGAAATTAAGGTTCAGTGGGAGAGTTTTTTTTAAACTTGTAGAGGTTACTTCCATAATTGAGGTTCCAAAATTACCACTTGATGAAGACATGGTCTAAGATCAAGATATTATTTGTCAGAGTAGTATCTATAATCATGAATAAATAATTAACAAGTTAATCAATTAGTCCATCATAGAAAATATAAAACATGCTTTATTAATTATGCACAAATAATACAATTGTCCTTTATTGTTCTACGTTCAACCATTTTGCTCGAATGGAATTTTCCTAGTGATAATAGACTTAATTCATTGGAACCCATGTTATGCATGGTAAACTAGTCCTTTTTATTATTTGAGAAATTCATGTTTATTTAATTATTTTTACAAGATGAAAAAATGGAATGATTCACAGTCAATCATTTTCTTTTTTATTTCATAGTTTCACATCATGTACACCTTTTTTGTTTCCCCCAAATGATGATGAATGGTATCTCTAGTATGGTCATCCTTGGGGTTCATGATTCATGATTTCATATTCCTATATTGATTTAGTTATTCTGTCATGAGGTTCATTCATGTAATTTTCATCATATTTGTTTCATATTTGAGTATTGATTGTATGGGGTTCATGTATCGTTTAATAATCATTCACATCAAGGTCTATATTTATATATTTCATTAAAACTCCCAATGGTTCCCACATCCATAGTTGCATATAGACCTTCTTTCCAAAGGAATACAGTCATTTTGGGTTTCATACCCAACGGTCCTTAGGAACTCTCATTGGTCTAAAGGATGGGAGGTTCGGAATAACACACCCTTTGGGTGGGGGGATATTCCATATTAAGGGAATTTCTTATATATTTATGATATGTTCATGAATCTCTTACAAATACTAATAAAATATTGTTTTTCCTAAAAAAATGATTATGTGTTGAATAATTTTATGTTAAAACGGGGGTTCTACTAGTGAGATCATCTATATGTATCCTAAGTTCTTCGCATATTTCTTGTTATTTCTTATCAGTTAGTATTTGTTTATATTTTTAATCCATATAACTAGTCACTCTAGAGTTTATATCCATCCATGGAAGAAATTGGTGTTTTTAGGATTTTATTGAACAACTATAAGGAATCATACATATTCTATTTATAACAGGAATCAAAACCCAAGTAGTTCATTTGAGTTTGAGTTGAGAAATTTGGAAGAGTAATCATAGTTCGATCTGTTCTCAACACGCTGATGGGTGGTAACATATAAATAATACCTATGAGGTTTATTTCCCCAAGGTTTATCAATATTGTAATACCGTAGGGTCTTAAACCAACATGGATTCCCTTATATGTGTATTATACCATAATGTTCCCCTTGATAGGGTAATTCCACGGTGTTAGTGATATGATTGTCATAAATCTTTAAGCATGTGTGTATCATGCTCAATCTGAGAAACAAGGTATAGTATGTGACCAGTCTTACTGCGTATAGATATGGGACTTATACACTAGGGATAATATAGAGGAGTGTTTAATATTGGTGTTGGGCCATTGGAAAGCATCCTACAAATCCTTCTTATAGTGGGAATTAGAGTAATCATAGTTTAGTTCATCTTTAACTAGATAATGGTTTTGAGGTACAAGATGGAATTGTAGAGGATTAGACATAAATTGATTATCATGTGTAATCCCACTAGTCATTTTTTGTTGGAGGAGGAATGATGGTATACATATCAGAGAGTGCAGTCCTGTGAGTTAAGAATATTTGAGATATAAAGGTGTTTACAATAATGTGGATTCCTATTGGAGAAAAATCCTTGGGAAGGAATATTATGTATTCTATTTGGACAGGGATTAGAGTTCCCATATTTCATTTTAGTGTTTGTACAAATTTTTCTAATGGACAGGTTCCTCATGTTCTAAGGTGTCTTCTTCAAATGCATGACATGTTAGAGGGTCTATGCATGATATGTTTTGAGTGTTTATATCACACGTACTATGTGTCAGTATGATAAATATTACATGTCTTAGGGGGATAATCATTGTTGAATAAGACAAGTGAGAGGTTTTTTGTATGATCTAACTGAAGTATCTAGATTATTTTCATATAACATGGATGAAACATTTCAGGGTCATTGTGTGATCAATGAAGACGCATCTAAGTGTGTCACCTTATCAAGGATGACGTGTCATAAGGATTTCATGTGATCTAGATTGAATATTTAGAGTAGTTAACATGACTTGGATGATATGTATAGATTAATTATCCATAATTGGACCATGTTTCCAGATGAATTTTTAATACTTTGATAACATGTTTGGAGGACTTTTCAAGACATGGACAACATGTCTGAAGGACGTCGTAAGACATGTCCAACATGTTATGATGTTGTTGGATGATATGAACATGTCATATAAAGAGAGTGATTCCATCACATGAAAATCAATGTACTTATCTTCACATAAGTCTTACATATTTTTCATCCTTTATTTCATATAATAATGAATGTTTTTTAAGAATTATCTTTTAAATTTTTTTTCATGACCAAGTTGACATGATGATGTTCCTTCACATAATCTAGATGGTATATCAAAAGTATTTCATGTGGTATATAGTGTTATTTTGTGAAGTTAATATATATGTCATGTAATCTCATAAGTCATTCCTCTAGGTTTTACCCGGTAGAAGACTCCTCCAACTATGTGGCTTTCCACATCAAGAAGTCATATCACACTTCTTCCCTCCCAGGGTTGTTCCTATGTGTCTATTTTTTTTGTCCTTTGTGAATATGGGGATTTATGGCCCTCGACACCCTAATTCCATGCTACCTCGCATGGTGTGTATATCATAGAAATGGGATTGAGTGAGTGAATGGATTATTGCATAATACACATCGCATGATCCTGTCATGGGTCATCTATGGTGTCGTATGATAAAAAGAGACTATGATAACACTCATTCATATCAATATTTATTAGAAACATGGATTTCCAAAGGGCTCTCACATGCTCAAATAGAAATTTCAATGGGATTTCAGAGACCAAGATGACATGAATGGTAGTCCTAAGGAGATTAAGATGGTTGGTTAGAGATGCATTCACTTGATCAAGGGAAACATGTCTGGGGCACATTGTGAGATCAAGTTGGCTTCTTTAAGGTCCTTAACATGATCAATGGTGACAACACAAGGAACTGTATACCGTTTCAATAATAATAGTGTAACTTCAACAATTTTAAGTCTCCAACATTTTAGCATTATTTCATTATTTTAAAAGGTGATTTAGGTGATTGTATGGATTATTTCAGAAAATATGTTTCATTTTTAGAGGATCCCAATCGGGTGGTTTCTCAAGATAATCAAAACTTGTTTAGACTCCTTCCCTAGAATAAGAGGGATTATCATAGGGGATTCACATGATAATGAAAAAAAATCATACATAGTGCATGACCCATTCTCATGACCTTCCCAATGTCATACAATAGCATGTCTTATTAGTGTCATGTGATCTTTGTGAACTAGATAATTTGTCTCTTTAAAACCATTCCTCTTCTTCATTTTTATTTTAGAGAAAATATTATCCATGTTTCGTGTCTTTCTGCAATTTAATAATTTTTTTCTAGTCTTGTGAGTATAAAAAATAGTAAAAAGTAAGATATGGATATGATATTTTATAAAACATTCTATAATGTACATTTATTCAAAATTTCATATGTCAGGAGATAATGAAATGATGGAGAAGTCACTACATTGATAATTTATGATCAACAAGGAATTTAATATTTATATATGTAATATTTTAATTTTAAATATATATTAAAGGTGGGATATAAAAGCGAGCACCACAATGGTTTTTATTTATAAATGTATTTCAATAAATTAATATAGAAACAACTATATTTTCCTTAAAATATATATAGAATGAATTCATAGGGCTTTTACAAAGTATATTTTGAGTGGGAAACACAACTAAATTTTGTAATGAAGGTTGTGGGTCATTTTCTTCAAAATAAATGTTTTATACATTAAAGTATTTAATTCCAAAAATTTCATGTTCTCTATGTTATTCATCCTCATTCTATGAATTCTTTGAAATTAACTTATCATTATAGGTTATTTAATGACTATTGTTTTGACTTATAATGATATTTCCATGGTATTTGTTTATGTTATGATAAAATGAAATCTATTTAATATTTTTTAAATTATTTTGGGATGATATAAATTATTATGGGTGGGTCCAATATAAACCTAAAATGCATTGGGTAATGATTTCTTCACCAGATAAATGATATTTTAAGAAATTGGTTATGTAATTATGATATATATTATATTAGAATTAACTAGTTAATTTATTCTCTTATTAATTATCTTAGAATTTACTAGATATATTTAATTCCACTAATAATGATGATATAAATATTTTTCTAAGATATTCCACTATAATGGAAATCAATGTGACATTACATGATTCTTACATGGTTTTCCTTCCTTTCTAAGAGTTTTTAGTTGAAATTATTAGGTTTTAATAGAAAATAATTTATATGAATAATGAAATTTTTACAATTTTACAAGTATTAAAGGTTTATTTTTTTAGAATATGTTATATTTTAATGTTTTAATTTTTTTTACTTTAAGAAAGAGTGTATTGATAATTTTTCATATTTTCTCAATAGATATTAGGAACAGTCATTTTATTTAAGTTGTTTTTTAAAAAATATTGTATTAATACTTTTTAGGAATTCAAGTTGATTTTTTTGATTAAAATAGATGTTTTATACAATCTCTACACTATTTTAATTGAACTGAATACTATTTTAAGAGTATTGATGCATTTTAAAATCCAAATGAGTCATATAATTAAGTAATAGACATTATTGAGTATAATTATTATCCAATGTTTTCAAATAATTTTTTAGGGATTACAGATGGATATGAATGATTATAGAGTGTACCTGAAAATTTGAGATTTTTTCCCTAATCAAAGAATGTGTATAATTTAAAGAGTTTGGAATAGTTGAAAAAACATCCATTTATAATAATAATTATGAGTTTGGATTTGTAATTGATTTTTCATATTTCTATAAACACTAAAATGATTGTTCTTGGGAGTATTATTTTTTCAATATTTTTTGTTGATCTTGTAATTATGGATGTATAAGTATAGTCTTCCACAATTAGTATCATAGAAATAAATTTTTAAGCATTAGAACATGGAGTTAGAGTATTGATAATTATATTTTTTATCAATGAATGGTTTATATATAATATTATAGGTTATGATGTCATCATTTTATGATAATTTATTAGCTTTATTTACCATTAAGGGTTAATATGTCTATGGATGATCATAACTTCATGTATTATAAAATCATATGAGGTCTTATGAAATTAAATTTTAAAGTAGTTAATTATATTTCTAGGGTTATTTATTGTTTTTTATATGAATATGTTAATTAGGTATATATAATCCTTATGATTACTATGTGGTCCAGTTTTTAGGGCATAATATAAATGTTATGGTCCTTCCATAGGAATAAAATATGATTCGAATTAGATTTAATTATGATTTTATTGGATGAATATTATTATATTTTTGGTATAATCTGTTAAAAAGTATATATAGCCTTGGATATTTATATATAATTGTTGTGATAAGTTTATTAAACTTATTTTGGAGAAATTTCAATATAATTTTCAGAAAATTATATGATTAACGTAAATATAGTAAATTAATTTCTAGTATGTAATTTAATATAAAAGTGGTTGATATTATTTAAAACATAATGATTTAGTTATTTTTTAAGGTTTTATGTCATATTTATTCATGTCCCCACATTGGTGCATAGTTTGTTGGGGATTGGGGGTGAGTGGGTGGACATAGGGTCATGTTTGTGGGTCTAAATTGTTTTCATTATTGCATCATATTCCATGGTGGTATATTTAATCTACCTATTATGTCATGTAAATTCATGTTTTATTGGGTATGTATTTATATATTATTGGGTTAGGAAATATTTGTAATTTTTATTAATAATGAAGTTAAATTATTTTGGGATAAAAGTTGTGTATATTTTTTCATGTAAAGTATATGACCATGGTATTTTATTTTTTTAAGGTTTGGTAATATTTCGGAATTATAAAAGTGTGATTTAGATAAATAAAATTCCAACATAATATGAAATTGTGGTGTGGTTTTTTAAAAAATATTGTTTTTATTTTCTGTAGGAGGATTCTTATGATTTTATTATGTCACTATCATTACTAATAAAATATTTTAATTTGTTATAAAAAAATAAAATAAATAAATAAAGTGTTATAATTTATATTATTACAAAATTTAAAAGGTATATAATCAAGTTATAATTTTATTATCAATAACTAATTTAATTTTTTCATAAAATTGAATATCATTTATCACGATGGATGGAAGGGGACATTGTATAACTTTTATAACACTATATAATAACTTGTTTGAATTTTTGTTACAAAATTCTTGCTCATGTGACATTATTGTTTTTCATAATATTCAATTAACTTGAAAAAAATATCAATTATCCAATACCTCATCTATAAACACAAAGTTTCAGATATTAGGGATCACCTACAATCATATTTTAAAATCCAAACCATCTCACCTTTATCAACATGGGAGGTACCTTCATGGTATTTATATAATTTTCAACTTATTATAAAAATATGAAGCATGTAATTATTTTGATGTATATTTTGATGAGTAAGATCTTCATTTACATATATATATACATTTAAGATTAAATATTTTTTGAAAATATTATAAATCACATAGAAAATAACATTTTGAAAACTTCCAAATAAACTCATTCATATTGTCTTTAAAAATATTGGTTCATTCAAATGTTTTGAAACTATAAATTAAAAATGACCCTTTTTAAAATGATATATTTTTCATATAAATAAAATAAAAAATTATCAATATTTATTTAGAAAAACTATTTAATCTTTTAAAAATTTACAAAAATATTATTTCACTCAGTTGACCGTTGTTCTTAGTGAATAATTAAATAATAAAATTGGGATATGTAATGGAGGTATGAACTACTTCATTAAAGATGTTAGTATTAAAACTAATTAATTCTTAAATATGATAGAATATTGAATTAATAATATAAAGGAATAATTACATGATATTTTAGAATGAAATTTTCATTTCAATATTTTAAAATTCATGAAGTAGTGGTGAGAATAATTGTGTGGGAACAATTCCTATAATGGTGGAAGAAATGAAATTGGTTTTCTAGGGAATTATGTCTATTTCATTGAGAAATATAAAAATAAAGATGATATAATTTATATTATTTAAATGTTACCATGTAAATCTAACATGAATTATAATGATTAAAAGTATAATGAGGCAATAAAAGAATGTGTATTAGAAAATGGTGAGACTGAAGAATACACCATCATGAACTTCTTTAAAGATGAATCCCCCAAACATAATTATGAAAATGATACAGATAAGTGTAAATATAGAAATCATTTTGATGGGAAATAAAATCACGAGATATATGGGTTTGTGAAAAGTTTTGTTTTCCCATTATGTGTAGTCAAATTATATTAGATAAAGTAGTCATTGGTGGAAATAATTATGAGATCTTTGAAAGAAAAAGTAATATATAATTGGATATTCAAAAAATAAAATCAATTATATATTACTGTTATTAATTAATTTTTTTTATTCCAAGAGATATTAATAAATTAAACACTTAATATAGGAATACACACATATTAGCTTCTATTTAATGGTGTCCTTAATAAAAGAACTTGTTTAAAATAAAGAGGATTATTTAAATCTAGGATAATATTTTAGGATTTATAAAAAGAAATAAAATCCATAGTATGATAAAAAAGGGTCTATCCCTAGAAATTTGTGTGTGTTAAGTCCTAACACCATGAGGAACTAGCCCGTCTCAACTATATCCATCAATAGAAGGAAAATTTAAAATATGTATATGATAGATTTGGTATGTGTATAGGAATTGTGGGATCTAATGCTTAGTGAAACTAGAAATAGCGGAGGTAGTAAATGTGGTATGGAGTAGTACCAATTGAGTTAATCATTTTTCCTTATTATGTCTAGATATAAAGTGACTGAAGATAAAAATAACTTAAATATTACATTAATTTCATTATTTTGATAATATATTTCATAAATAGTCACACTACCCAAGGACTGAAATGTTTTGTCTTTTGGACATTATCAGTATAAGTATATTATTTTAAAACAATTGAAAATTTTCTCCTAATATAAATCCTCTGAAATGATTTTTAGACATCTCACAAGATATAAACATTATCATAACATACGGAATAGAAACATAAGGGGTGATCTTAGATGATCATTATATGAAAATGTTTCATAATGTATCATATCATAAAAGGGAATTAAAAAGGTAGGAAATGATAAATATCATAATAATATATCATGAGATCATATATTATGAAAGAAGATGGTTTTTATTTTTTAGATACGGGTTTCTTCTTTTATCATTTCCATAAGTGTTGTTAAAAAAATTATGAAAATAAGGGAAAATCACAAATTTTGGGACTACACATTGTTTACTATTCCACATGTCGTGTACCTTGGCAGTGTGGGATGAGTACACAAGGTGTGTATCCATGTTGGTGATGAAGGGTCTAAAATACAACTACACGCCGGGTATGGGTATTTACACGCCGTGTAGTTTGTCAGTAGAAAAATAGTAAGGCGGTGGAAGCTGCTACATGACGAGCGATAGTACACGTTGTGTTATCAAGAATACAAGTTGTGTACTCATGTCGACATATGGATAGTACAGTGTTGGAAATGGTAGCCACCATAAGAACAATTACATGAGGAAAGTACACGTCGTGTAGTCAATAGTACATGCCATGTAGTTTGTTTTTTTCACGTATAATGGGCAGTTGCCTCCCCTGTTCATAGGGAAGTATTAAAATCAGAGGAGTAGTTGGGAGAGATGGCTGGACCTTTGGAGATCCCCCGATCGAGTACTGGGAACTCGTTTTCTGCACCCTCGATCTCCTTGGAACCGCACGGGTGAGTTCTGCCTCCTTATTGTGTAGTTCATTCCAATTATTTCTTGAGGGGATGTTATTTGAGTTTGAATGAGGTTTTTCATTCACCTCAGATCTACGTCGTTCTTGGAAGACTCAACGATCTTCATTCGCGTATATCGATTAAGGGAATTTAAGGTAGATGTCTCGGTGTTTAAATTCCAATAATTGTGCTTTTTTGGGTACCGTTGTGCTATGAACCCATGTTGCGGTATTGTGTGGCTAAGGCCTTGACTATTTTAAAAAACCAGAATTGTATGGGTAATTTATTGTGATAATAAAATGTTATTTTGGATCACTGCTTGGATCCAGGTCCACCCACTAGGTGTGTTCCTCTGTTTAGCCATTTGGCCAGGATTCCCGAGGGTATGCCTTGTTTGTATTATACAATACATTTACCCTGAGAGGAACTGTATATAAATTTCATTTTTTTGTGTTGGTCTTATCCCGGTTATATTAGCCTAAGGGCATGGTAATATTGGCCCGAGGGTATGGTTATATTATCCTATGGGCGTGGTTATATTTGCATGAGGGCGTGGATATCATATAGCCTGAGGGCGTGATTTTACTATATTATATTGGGGGAAATATTTTGGTTGTCCTGATGGATTGGTGCTATTGATCACAAAATGTTACTAAATTGAATGGTTAAATGAAAAATAAAATGGCAATATAACTGGTAATGTTAGTTACTTTTGAGTACTTCTTAGTTTATTGCATTTACTACAGCACACTATTGTTTCATCTTTTCACAAAGATGAGCACAAGGCTTTGGTGGGTGCCTATTGGGAATTTTTTTCTCACAAACTTTTTGGGTCATGTTTTCATCCAAAACAGATTATGTTTCTATAGGTGTTGACTGGGGAAAGGGTCCCTATACAGATACTTGATTGCTACATAGGAGTAGGAGAGCATGGGACCGAGCTTAGGCTTGTGATGCTTCTGAGCACCTGTTGCATTATCTGTTTTGATTCTCTTTGTTGTACTCTGTATTGTCTTGTACTGTATTGATGTATAACATGTTCTAGATGTTTTCTTAGAACATGAGACATGTCGCATCATTATATTTATAACAGTTGGTTATATTTTATTGCAGTTGTTCATTTTAAATGTGTATGGTTTCTTGCTTCCATTGGTGTTGTATGTTTTTTCTAGTATTCTGCATCGCTACACTTTGAAAAATGAGGTCATAGTATCCCCACTATCAGACATGGGCCCTTTCTACTAGTCAGAAGCATCTTCCAATTGGGGAAATTCACATGAGTTCATGTGACAAACCGTGTTCGGGGCACTCGTTGAGTGGAACCCGCATCTAGGACGTTAAAAAGTGGTTTCAAAGGGGTTCATTCCTTTAACATACTATTTGGAGCCTTATTCAAGGATATGATGTAAACAGTAGTTGGTAATAAGTTGTACCTAGGAGTAGCTAACCCGTGTATAGGGAAAAGCCATGCTACCTCATATTTTCGCAATTCTTCTAATTTTTCAAATTTTACATTTGATTTGATTTCACTTTTAGTTGACGCACTTGTGATTATTCTCTTTATATTTTATTCATGGGTTCTATTTATTTGCAACCCGATGAGATGATGGTATTCCATATCATGCATAATTTAGGCACATTCTAGAAATCACATGCCATGCATAGTTCCATGCCACGAAGGTGGATTAGAAATTTCATGTTGTTTTTATAGTTGTTGCGCTAGAAAAGCATGCTATAGTGATAGATGATTTTCTAAATACCTACTATGTGATAGGGTATTTTTGTATGAGTCTATTTATTGAATGAACATCAAACATTGGTTTTGGAGAGTATGGGCCCTCATTAACCAGAATTTGGTGGATCATAGACTTGTTATTTTGTTATAACACATATAAGATTCTAAACATTGATTCGCGGGGAGTATGGGCCCCCACGAATTTGAATTTGGAACTTAGGTTTTGTTTCTTCAGTATTTTATGGGTTCCTGAGTACTTTAAGAGTATTACTGTCAATAAAACCCCGGATAGATGCAGTGTAGTTCCTTGGACACACGTCGTGTGATTTTTTGTTCGGGAAGGAAAGAAATTTTTTTGAGTACACGCAGTGTACCCTCAGCACACGCCATGTAGTCTCTTTCTGTGTCATAGACCTTGTGGTCGGGGACATAGGGAAGGGAAAATCATAGGGGAAAATCATGTTGTGTACTGGCTGTACACGCTGTGTAGTGTGGACCCGGAGTCTGCTTGAGTATCTAACAACAAAGACGAAGGAGACCTTGAGACATATACGTTGTGTCCACTAGGGAACACACTGTGTAGTCTGGCATGGGGACCCAGTCGTGTAACTAACAAACATGAGTTGGTGTCACCTCTTCATGAACACACCATGTACCTGAGTGACAAGCCTTGTAGTCCTGACAGAGGACAGACTGTTTGGACTTCACCATGTGGCTAAGAAGATGGGGTAGTGTACACACCGTGTGCGTGTGTAACACGCCATGTAGTTATAGCCGAGTAATCGGTCGTGTCATGAATGACACGAGAAGTTGGATATATTACACCATACACGCCGTGTATTAAGTATACACAATATTTATCCTTGTTTTGAAAACATGAATGCCTTCTTCCTTCTGTTCCGTTTTTGGTCCCCTCATTTTTCAGTCTTGATAATCTGGATCTGAGGTGTGCATTTGAACTTGTAGTGTCATGCCATCTAGAAAACCATGTGTTTTTTCGCCCGGAGAGCAGTGACGTCTATACTCAAAAGATGTTGGTCCATGTGCTACCCATGGATCCACCAGCGGAGCTATTTGCTGCACTATCTATTATATCAGACACAGGAGTAGATGTGAAGTTCTGTAAAGGCTTTATGTAGTTCATGCAGACCTTTCAGGGAGCACTGCCGGCTGCTACATCTATCGCTGAGTTGACTCATATCGTCTAGCAGTAGCATCCACCTATGTTTTCAAGGGATGGGGGACCACATGATGTGGAGTATTGGATGGATTCTATGCAGAATACTTTCGAGCATATTGAGACCCCTTTAGGGTGGAGGGTCAAGCTCATGACTTACATGCTGCATGATTCTTCCAAGGGGTGGTGGGATGTTACCACTAAGATAGATCATCACAGAGACATGTCGTGGGAATATTTTCAGACCGTCTTCTATGATTTCTTCTTCCCAAAGATGATGAGGGTAGATAGTGCTCGAGAGTTCATGAACTTTCATCAAGGAGATATGTTGGTGATGGACTACTCTGCTCGCTTCACCGAGCATTAGCGTTTTGCACCCATTCTTGTGAGTGATGAGATGTTGAGGGCCAGAACATTTGAGGATGGTATTCAGTATGACATCCGAGAAATGGTGAACATTTTCAGGTTGCCTTTTGAACATGCCATCATAAACAATGCATTCATTACTGTGCGGAACCTGTGGGATGCTATTATTGTGGGACAGGGCAGTTCGACCCCAGTTTATTGCACAATTTCTACCAGGAAGAGGATGCGATTGATGAGTTTCTCTTGTGGTTTTAGTACTAGCCAGCCGATTACTTCAGGTGGCTCGGTCAGGTGCTACCAGTGTGGTGAAGAGGGTCACAAGAGACATCAGTGTCCACATGACCTAGTTGAGTGCCGATCTTGCGGAAATATGGGTCATCTTCAGCGCTTTTGATGGACATTTCCACTAGTGGCTAGTGAGGGGGGTTCTGTGTTGACTCCGTGTGTGGGATAAGGACCAACAACTTCATACGAGTCAGGAAACTGGGATACATCAGGACGTACAGGCAGAGGTGGGGGTCGTGACCGAGGTATCCAGACACAAGGATCTTAGTGGCAGTAGGGCGGGATAGCTCAGGGTAGCAAGGTTGTGTCATAGGGCCGCAACACTGGGCAAACATATGCAGTGAAACAGACCCAGCAAGAGCAGGATCCTGGACATTCTACTATCACAGGTACTATTCTAGTAACTTCTGTCTTATCTTCTTTACTTTTTGATATGGGTGTCACACAAGGTTTCATATTTGTGCCAATTGTGGAGAGCCTTGGGATATGTGTTTCTTCTTCTTCTTCTGCAGTTATGACGCTAGACACTCCGTTGGGAACTAGAACAACATGTGTACGTCCATGCAAAGAGTTCCCCCTTGTGGTTGGTGGGTGGCACATTCTATGGGACCTCTATGTCTTACAGATGACGAGCAATGATGTCATTCTTGAGATGTAATGGTTTGTTCCCTTGAAATCCTTTGTAGATTTCTATCGTCGCAGTCTAAGTTTCACATCACCAGAGGGCAGAGAGTTTCTATACAAGGGCGAATGGGATGTTCAAGTGAGTTGAGATGGACAAGAGTATTTTTGGTGAGGTGGATTCACGTCTTAGATTGCGAGTTTATATCTGGATGATCAGGGGACTTGTCCGAAGGATTTCCCTCCAGTGGTTGATCGTTTCATGGATATCTTCCCTCACAACTTTTCAGGTCTACCACCAAAGCATGAGGTGGATTTCTCTATTGTTCTAGTGCCAGGAGAAGCAACGGTTTCCATTCCTCCTTAGTGGATGGCTACACCTAAGTTTAAAGAGCTCAAGAGATAGTTAGAGGAGTTATAGGAAAAGGGTTTCATCCGACCCAATACTTCTCTTTGTGGTTCTCCTGTCCATTTTACGATGAAGGTAGAAAATACCCTCAGACTTTGTGTGGATTATCAGAAGCTGACCTATTTGATGGTTAAGAACTGATATACATAGCCGAGGATTGATAATATTTTTGATCAACATCATGGATAACGAGTGTTCTAGATGATATAACTAAGATCAAGATATCATCAGTTTCATGTGAGACCATCGGACAAACCACTTATATCATTTCAAAGCAGATATGGTATATATCAATACATTGGTATGCCATTCAGACATATGAATGCGCCAGTAGTTTTCATGTCTGATGAATCGTATGTTCCATCATTATCTGGACTCTTTTGTGGTAGTATTTTTGGACGACATCTTTGATTACTCTCACACTCAACATGACCATGCCACCCATCTTGAGATCATATTTAGTACACTGAGAGGTAATCATCTATAGGCTATGCTCTCAAAGTGCAACTTTTGGATGGACCAGACTCACTACTTAGGTCATATCATCTCAGAGGCAAGAGTTGTAGTAGACCTAGAGAAGGTGAGAGTAGTAGTTTCCTAGAAGCAGCCTAATAACGTGTTTGAGATATGTAGATTCATAGGGCTGGATGGTTACAATAGATGCTTCGTACAATACTTCCCTTACTTAGAAGAACCATTGATGGGTCTGACTAAGAAGGGTGTGATGTTAGTTTTGTCAGAAGCTTGCGAGACATCCTTTTAGGACGTGAAAGGAAGTTGGACATCATCACCATTCCTCATACTTCTAGTGCAAGGGAAGAGCTATACAGTTTACTAAGATGCATCAGGAATTGGACTAGGAGACGTGATGATGCATGGAAATTGAATTTTTGCATAAGGTTCTCGGCAGTTGATCCCACATGAGAGGAATTACATGACACATGATCTCTAGTTGGCTGTAGTTGTTCATGCATTGCGCTGTTGGAGACATTTTCTTGTGAGAGGGCAGTTTGTGGTTTCCACTGACCACAAAAGCCTCAAGGATATCTTTACTCTGAGTGACTTGAACCTGAGACATAGAAGGTGGGTCGAATACCTTTAGGTCTTCAAATTTGATCTTGCCTATACACCTGGTAAAAGTAATACAGTAGCAAATGGGCTGTGTGGGAGGACTCAGATACATGTTGTGCAGGAGGCCAGTGGTGAGTGGTAGCTTATGGCTTTGTTCCCTAAGATGAATTTTGAGGTGCACGACAGTCATGGGTAAACCTATATTTCTTCCATACCTATGAATTCTACCAACCTGGATAGATTGAGGATGGGACAGCTATCTGATTCAGAAGGCCTAGTTCTACCGGATTCAATGGAAAGTGAGGACCCTCCTCCTGGATGGATGATAGGCGATGATGGAGTTCTGTGTTCCTAGGGACAAGTGTGGGATCCACAGGATATATGCGATGAGTTGATGCGGGAGTTTCATGCTTTATCTTGGGTAGTTCATTCCGGGGTTACCAAGATGTACCATGACTTGAGACGTCAGTACTGGTGGCCAGGTATAAAGAGAGAAGTAGCTGGTTTCGTTACGAAATGTTCCACCTATCAGCAGGTGAAAGTGAGGCATCAGAGGCCAGTCAGACTGTTACAATAGTTACCCATCCTAGATAGGAAATGGGATGATGTCGTGATGGACATCATGACTGGGTTGCCAAGGTCACATCAAGGCAATGATGTCGTGTGGGTTGTTGTGGATAGAATCACGAATGTATCTTAGTTTTTCCCGATCAGGGAGACCTTTGGAGTTGACGATCAAAGGAAGTTATATATTTTAGAGGTCATAAATCTTCATTAGGTCCCACATTCTATCATTTCTGATAGGGACTCCATTTTTATGTCACGTTTTTGGAAGTTTTTTTCGAGTGCACTGGGTAAACAGGTGCTTCTGAGCACAACTTACCACCCTTCAGATCGATGGCCAGTCCAATTGTACGATACAAGTTCTTGAGGACATGGAGCTTGCATGCATCTTCGACTTTGGGGGATCTTGGGAGAAACACATACCCCTGTTCGAGTTTTCCTATAGTAACAGCTTTTAGGCAACTATTATGGTGGAACCTTATGAGGCTTTATATAGTAGGACAAGATGATCACCCTTGTTCTCGTAAGAGCTAGGTGAGGCTGCTTTACTATGACCACATCTCATACAGGAGACTTCTGAGCAGGTCCAGTTGATTCAGAAGCAGATGGCTACCACACATTCTCCATAGAAATTTTATGCTGATCGTCGTACAAGACCCTTGGAGTTCATGGTCGGGGTAGATTTTTTCTTACATTTTTTTCTGAGGTTGGTACACCGGTGGATCCGGAGACATGGTAAAATTTCCCTGAGGTATGTGGGGTTATTTGAGATTATGGAGAGAGTCGAGATGGTTGCCTATCGGTTGTAGTTACCACAGAGGTACCAGGCCATGCGTGACGTCTTCCATGTATCTCAGTTGTGCCGCTGTCATTCAGACCCATCTCACATCTTTCAGACAGATGAGGTTGAGATACAGATCGATGAGTCCTATGAGGAGCATCTGATTCGTATCATGGATAGTAGCACGAAGTTTTTCTGAGGCTGGTCAGTTGCTCTCATATGGGTGCTATGGCAGTATGGACGAGTGCAGGATGAAACCTTGGAGCAGGAGACCGACGTACATGTTCAGTGGCCAGAGCTGTTCTGAGCTTTATCTTTGCCACCCTGGGAATGGAAATTCAGGGAAAATATCTTTAAGGGGGAATAATGTAAGAACCTAGTTCTTATTTTTGAGGTATGGGTTTCTTCTTTTCTCTTTTACATTTGTGTTTTTAAAAAAAAATAGGAAAATGAGGGAAAATCACAAATTTTGGGACTACACACAATGAACTATTCCACACACTGTGTACCTTTTCTGTGTGGGATGAGTACAAAAGGTGTGTATCCATGTCAAAGGCGAAGGGTGTAAAAATCAACTACATGTTGTGAAGTGGTTATTTACACAGCATGTAGTCAGTCAATGGAAAAATAATAAGGCAGAGGAAGCAGCTGCCATCCAAGCGACAATACACGTGATGTAATCAGGAATACACACTGTGTACTCTTGTCGACGGATGAATAGTGAAGAGGTAGAAAAGGTTGCAACCAGAGGAACAATTAAATGAGAAAAGTAAACACCATGTAGTCAATAGTACACGCCGTGTAGTTCATTTTTTCGCTTAAAATGGTCTGTAGCCTCCCCTGTTCATAAGGAATGCTTAGAAGCAGAGGCGGTGTCGAGAGAGATGACCATAACTTTGGAGATCCCCCGATTGAGTACTAAAAACCCATTTTCCGCATCATTGATCTACCTGGAACCTCATGGGTGAGTTCTCCCTCCTTTTTGTGTAGTTATTTCTAATTCTATCTCGAGGAGAATTTGTTTGACTTTGAACAAGGTTTTTAATTCACCTCAGATCTACGTCGTTCTTAGACGATTGAAGGATCGTTGTTCCCGTGTATTGATCTAGTGGGTTTAAGGTAGGTGTCTTGGTGTTTAAATTCCAACTGTTGGGTGTTTTTGTGTAACGTTTTTCTACGAACACATTATGGGGTATCCTGTGGCTGAGTCGTTGAATGTTTTAAATACCTAGAATTGTATAGGTAATTAAATGTGATAATAAGCTGATGTTTGGGATCGCTGCTTGGATCTAGGACCACCCCCGGTGTGTATTCCTCTGTTTAGCTATTTCGAAAGGATACCCGAGGGTATGCCTTATTTGTATTATGCATTACTTTTGACATGAGAGGAACTGAATATAAAATGCATTTTTATATTTTGGGCTTGGCCCGGTTTTATTAGCCTGAGGGCGTGGTTATATTAGCCTGAAGGTGTGGTTATTTTACCATGAGGGCATGGTTATATTAGCCTGAGGGAATGGTTATATTAGCATGAGGGAGTAGTTATAATAGCATGAGGGTGTGGTTATATTAGCCTCAAGGCGTGGATATCATATAGCCTGAGGGCGTGGTTTTACTATATTCGCATGAGGGAAAGAATCTGTTTGGCCTGAGGGCTTGGTGCTGTTGATCACAAAATGTTACTATATTGAATGGTTAAATGAATAATAAAATGACAATATAACTGGTAAATTTTGTTACTTTTAATTTCTACATAGTTTATTGCATATACTACTGCACACTGTGGTTTTATCTTTTCACACCGTTGGGCAGGAGCCTTTGGTGGGTGCCTGCTGGGATTTATTTCTCACACCCTGTTTGGGTCATGTCTTTAGCCCAAATATATTACATTTTTGTAGGTGTTGACAGGGGCAAGGGTCCCTATACAGGTACTTGATTTTTTCAGAGGAGTATGAGTGCATGGGACTGAGCTTAGACTTGCGATGCTACTGAGATCCTATTGAATTATCTAATTTGTTTCACTTTTCTGTACTCTATATTTTATTGTACTGTATTGATGTATAACATGTTCTGGCTGTTTTCTTAGAACTTGATACATTTTTAATCATTACTTATATAATTTTTGGTTTTATTTTACTACAGTTGTCCATTTGAAATGTGTATGGTTTCTTGCTTCCATTGTTATTGTATGTTTTATCTAGTATTCCACTACACTACACATTGAAAAATGAGGGCATAATTTCCCCTCTATCAGACCTCGACCCTCGCTGCAATTCGGTAGCCTCTGGAATTTGGGGAAATGTGCTTGAGGTTATGTGACTAACCAGGTTTGGGGCACCCATTGAGTGGCACCCAGATCCGGGACGCTACAGATTATAATCATAAAGCATGATATAGAAATATAATATCATAAATATATAGTTAAGGAAGAAATCATATTATGGAATGTCTCAAAACAAATATCAATATTCATAAAACATATATTAGTTACATGAGATTGAGCAATAATTAAAAAATTAGGTGTAACATGATAACAATTCATTTCATGAAAATGAAATACAACATGGAAATGTAGTATAAAGTTGTAAAAAACATAAAAATATTTCACAATAATAAGCATAGTAAACCCATTATGATAAAACTAATTATGCTCACATCTATGTGAATAAACACATTATGTACACACACAAAAATGTGAGAAAACACATTATTCACACACATAAATGAACAAACTCATTATGCACATTCATGAATATATCATGTGATAGGAATATATACCAACTCAATGTAGGTAAATATAATAACCCACCTATTATAATCCATACATATGTGTGAAACATAAAATACATCATCATCATATCTTTATAACTAAAGGAAAATAATGGGTTTTCATAAACTCTTATAAACAATAACATAACAAGAACATAAGAAATCATAAGATATCAAAGATCTAATTTTTGAAATGAATAATATTATAAAAATATATATATAGTTATCAAAACATCACTTCTTGAGAGATAATCCTTGGAGGAAAAATAGAATTGAAAATAAAAAAGTTTTCACAATACCTTTTAATCCTTGTTTTAAAAGATGAAGTACAAATTACAATAAAAACATTTTTTAGAAATAAACGATAATACATTTGAAAAACATATTATAAAATTTCCAAATAAAGAATCTTTTAAAAGAAACAAAAATCAAGCTAAAAAATATTGAGTGGTAAAAATTGAAAAGTAATGCATTTATTAATCTTTTTAAGTCATTATAATAATAAAATAGACATTGAAGAAACATTTATAGACTTTAATGTCATAGATGATATATAGAAAAATATTAAAAATATAAAAGACAAAATATACGTGGGTTTCATTAAAGAAAAAAATTCGAAGGAAAAAAACATTGATATGGAATAGAAGATTCAATAGTAATAATGGGAGTTAATCCTATCAATATTAAACTTTTATTTTGGAGAATGCTTTTTCAATGAAGTGGATACTGATGATGAGAAGTAGTTCCCCTATATAAAATTATTAAACACCAGAAAAATATGTGAATGGAATTATCAATGTTAGCTTGAAAATTATATTCGACTAAGAATGACTATGATCCAACAATCATAAATTAACTTGAGGAAAAACATAAAGTATTGGTAACGAAATTATAAAAGTGTATTGGGAGAAAAATCATTAAATGGAAATTAAAAAATCATGAAGTTGAATATTTTTTTTGTACTAAATAGTTAATTGAATATTATATAAAATATAAATTATTGTTTGCAATATCAAACATCTCCCATGGAGATGAAAATGAGACAAAGAATTTCATTCCTTAAATTCCCTTTTATTTGATCACTCTCTAAACTTATATTTTAAAAACAGAAAAAAAACCCATATCATAACATTTTTAATTTATATAATCTAATATAAACTTAATTTTTTTTTATTCTATTAATGAATATTAGTTAGTTATTTTGTATTTTCAATATTCGATGTCAGTGATCTTTCTTATTTTGAAATAGTTTCACAATAATGGTGTTTTTATTCATTAATACCCCTAATTTAATAATTTAAATATCATAAAAGTTAATTTAATTGATGTTTTAGGATATTTTATAATTTTTAAATTTCATTACATGTAAACTTTATTTATGTTTTTTATAATCAAAATTTCTGACATGCATGTTTTCATGATTCGTAACAAATCAATGGTGGTATCTTAATTAATGAGTAGAATTGTAATTTTACCGTCCAATAACAAAAAAATATCATTATTTTTTATTTATATAATATATGTTCATTATTTATTTTTCCAATTTCACTCATGATATTATTTTATATCATTATTTAAGTAATTAGTTAGACTAACCAAAACATGAACATGTCATAATTAATGGATGAGTATGGTAATGAAAGTGGATTATTTTGGAATAATATCACAGTAGAAGAATAATAATAAAAATATATATATATTTTTTTTAAGTTTTTAATTATATTTTTTCATATTTTATTTAATAAGAACGGTTCTAGATGAAAAATGGGATGGGTGACTTCACGGAGGCGGTATCCCGAACAACACCAAATTAACATTTTAAATTATCAAAGAATGATTTGTAAAGAAATTGAATTATAATTTTCCTCTTCATAATAATAAATATATTTAATATTTAATATTTATTATTCAATTTTAACTTTATTATTAATGAAGAGAGTCACTGGTGAAAAACTGAAATTATCACTTCGTGGAGGCAATTGTCGGTACAATACACAAATGATGGTTTTGTTATTTATAACAGAAAAGTTGAAAGGTGGTTAACATATTTTCACTTTAATAATAGAATTATGATTAAAAAAATATTTAAATATGTAGAAATTATAAAATTTTTATTTCAAATAATGATATATATGTAAAGGAGTTAGGAAAAGAAAATGAGTACTCATGATGAAATTATTGTGCTTTCCTTACGGGATTCCTTTGAAATAGATGTATTAAGAAAACATATTGGAACTAGAGGCCCATATAAAATCAGTATGATTCTAAGTAATGAATAAAGGTATTATTTTTAGGTATAGAGATAATTATTTTAGTTTTCTTGAAGGGGTTGTGTGAGGCCCATTTTATAAGTGGGTAAAATTGTATTTTTTAAATTAAAAAAAGTTAATATAAGCCCAGCAAAAGTTAAACATGTCAAGGAAAAAATAACAATAATAGATTTTATTATGAGTTAAGGTCTATAATACCTCAATATTGATATTCTAAACAATTTTAATACATTTTTAATGTTATTTACCATTAGGATTTAAAATTTAACTATTTCCATTTTTACATTTGTTACTAGTTTTTAACAAAGTAATTTATATATTTTAAAAAATATATGGTAACCAATATTACAATAATTCTATTCCATTAAGGTAAATATAATATTTATTTAATATAATAAAAATTCAAAATAATATAAAATTCACTTTTAAGTTATAATTTTATATAGAAAAACTATTTTTTGTAGAAAAAACAATGTTTAAATAATGACATGATCATAATCTCATTTGAATTGTTTTCTATATAAATATGAGTTAATATAATTATATATTTTGTTAAAAATATTAGAGTCATAATTTAAAATATTAAAATTTTATTTATTAGATAAAAGTTACATAATATTAATAAAACAAATATTTGAAAATAACGGTTTCTTCATTATCACTTTATTTAACTTCAATCTTAGTAGTCGTATTTTTTTACATAAAAATAAAAATGATCGATTTTTTAAAAAATTACATAAAAATTATAAATTTGAGATCCATTTTATCAAATAAAAATTATGTGTAAGAAAAATTGATTTCAACATTAGGATATGTAAATTATGAAAGCCTCTTTTTAGAAAAATATAGTTATAAACCCTAATTTTTTTGTATGATGAAAAACATAAATATACATTATTTAATAGATATAAATGGGTTTGTTTTAAAACACATATAAGTTATGTGGATTTAAAATAAATAAAAAATTGAAAATTGTTAAATAAATAAATGAAAACACATACTTGATTATTTTTTAGGAAAATATTACTTAAGTTACTGAACACGGATTTTCAAAAATCATAATAGAATTTATAAGAATCTGGGTTTTTGGAACGGGTCAAAATACCGACCCTGTTTAAATTTTTTTACTGGTTTCTAAGAAAAATTGGGAAATTATAAAATTCTGCGAAAAACATTTAATGTTGCGAAGGTCGTACAGGGGCGGACGGTTGGCACACACTCTGAACAAGCCATGCAGCAGTCCTAGGAAATCGTGCACCCTTGACTGTGGGCTCCGCACGGACAATGCATGGTTTGAAAAACCGTTTCGGGAAACCGTGTGAAGTCCTTGGGAGAGGTAGTGGGAACCACACGGGCAGTACAGAGTTTGAAAAACCGTGCAGCAAAACTATGCGATGTCCGTGGGTGAGACAATAGAAACCACAAAGTTGGTGCACAGTTTTCCAAACCGTGTGGGGTAACCATGAGGCCACATAAAGTTAGGGTTTTTATGTTCCAGGACACTCGGGAATTTTTATTATTCTCTATTTTCTTCCTTCCACTCGTGGCTTATGCAGGGAGAGCTGGCCGGACCTTCGAATCCTTCCTGGATATTCGTCTGAACTTTGTTTCGAACATCGTTTGATCCATTAGAACCCCCTCGGTAAGGCCTTCATTCATCTTGATCCATTTTTCTTTACTATTTTCTAATTCGAGTTATAGGGGTTTGATCAGTTTTGACTCGTTTGTAGATCTATCGCATTTTAGGCCAAATTTGAGGTTTCCATCGGAGGAGTATCATCATACTAGTATGAGGTAGGTGGTGCATACCAGATTTTGTGTTTCCGTATACATTAGGGTGGCGAGACATATGGCGTGTTTTCAGGTATTTTTTAAAGAGACCATAGTTTATCTGCTATTTCTTAGTAAGTTTCATATTATACCTATGGGATACCTTGGGAATTACCTTTGTCCTGTTTTGATTGAGCAGTGTCGGGTGAGAGGTCGTTGCTCATATGGGGCATTTTTTTGGAGGTGCCAAAATGGTTTTAATTGAACTGGATTATTTCAAACGGTTGAGTTTTGTTGATTAAACCTAGAGATGAATTGATATAGGCTTTAGAGACTTCGTTGTTGGTATGGGACAACACGTAGTTAATGATGTTTTACTCTTGGGTTTTTTTCGTGTTGAAAAGTAATTCTTTTGATTATATACGTAATTATTTAATTGAATCTACTAGAACCATTGGTTTGTGTTGGGCATGGCTCAGATATTATTGGGAGATGTTGATAATATGATGGGTATGGCTCGAGTTACTTTGGGTGCTTCTGACCACGACATTGGGTGTCATGGACTTCGGCTTAATAAATTACGACTGTCAGGTTGGGCTTGGACCGGGGTTACTTTGGGTTGTTTTGACCATGAGATTGGGCGTCATCGACATTGGCTTAAGGCAGGATGACTGTCAGGTAGGACATGACCTGGGTTACTAGGATGGCGAGGCCATTAGACTTGAGTGACATGGTCACAGTGACATGAGGTGTTAGATGTGGGGTGGCCTAGGCACTATTTTGGTGATTACTACTCACCCAGAACATTGTGTTGTGTGAACATAATGACACTCCGTGATGAGGTGGTGTTTACCACTTGTGTGGGTAGAAGAACCCGTAGATGCAGTTTATGTACTTTTTTTGGGGGTTCTTGCCATTGGAAGCCACGTGGGAGGTGAGGAGGCTCTATGGGATAACTTGAGGCTATCAGGATGGGGGCTGAGGCTCACCATGATTTTTGGGCAGGTATCATTGTCCATCCAGTTTTTTATTTGAGGACAGGCGTCATTGTTCCTCTGAGTTACTTCTTGGGCATGCCTTCGATACGTCGGTACTTGAGGCACGAGGTGTTGTGAGAAACATGGTGTCGGGTTACTAATCATGGGAGTGCCTTTAGGACATCAGTATATGAGGCATGAGGTTTCATGAGGCACAAGGTGCCGGGTTATTATTCTTGGGTGTTCCTTCGAAACATCAGTGCTTGGGACATGTGGTTTCATGGGGCACATGGTGTCGGGTTACACAATAGAGATTCTGGCATTGGCCGAAGCAGGTGACACTCCAGGTGGCTGTTTGAAACTAGTGGAGTTAGTGTGTATTTGTGCATTGTACTATTTACTATGTTTCTTATAAATACATAACTACTTAAACACATATATTAGAGACACACCATTGGGTGGTTTCATACTATGATTTGTCTCACACCATTCAGGAGACCTTCAGGATGCATGCAGACTTTATGGATTTACATGTAGGTAAGAGGCCATCTTCAGGAGCTCGGTAGCTTTAGCTGTAGCATGGAGATGGTATGGACCATGATGTTTTTCCAATATGGAGTTTACATTATTCTATTTTCTTTCCTGTATTAGCATGATTTTTATGTATCTACAGTTGGTTATCCATTGGCGTCTTTATATATAGATATTTATGACCTGCTGTGGATGCATGTTTTATTGATCAGTAGTAGTTACAAGTGGTGTTCAACATGCTGTTGTGTTTCTTTCCGCTATTGTTGTTTATCTTTGTTGCTTCCGCTGTTTATCGATGTTGAATGTGCTTCTGCTCTGTGGGTCTGGTTCGAGTATGCTTAGTCATTTGTTCTGCTGAATCATTATTATTATACTCAAACTAGTACCGTTATTATTATCCTCAGAGAGGGTGTAGCCTCCCCACTATACCTATAAGTCCATTTCTGCTAGTCGGCAGCCTTGGGCATTCGGGGAGGTGCGCCTAAGGTAGTAACACTTGACCCGTTTATCACTATTCTTGTATCTCGTCAGGACTGGGCCATTATAGGATTTATAATTTTATATATTTAATAATTAATACATATTCTATCAGGAAAATTGTTTATATATTTTTATGTTATTCGTACTTCATGATATATTCATAAATGCAATGTTATCAGTAAAAACTAGTATTGTTCACAATTCACCTAAGAGTCAATTATTTCATATAATTATCAAAAATTAACCTTAGAATAATATTGATAGGTGGAATTACAAAATTATTTTATTTCTAAAAAATCAAAATAAAAAATATATAAATTTATCTTTTAAATGAATATTCAAAATATAAAAGAATACTACTTTTAATTAAATATAATTTTTTAAACATTATGTGTTCTTGATATTATTTCATATCAATTTATGATTTAATTGATGCGAATTAAAAAGTTTATAGACATTAATATCATATATTATCAAATTATTCATTTAAAATTTGTTGATTTAATTTATTGACACATTAAACTTTTATTTGAGAAAGAAAAACTATTTTTTATTAAATCATGTTAATTATTTATCCTCTAAACATAAGAAATTTTAATTGATTGATATATTTTTTTATATTACTGTTTTCAATAATATTATTATTTCTCAATAATTTTCATCTAATATTTAACAACTAATTTTTTTAGTGTTTCATGTAAATAAATCAATTGGAAAAAGTATTTATTTAATGAAATATAATCCAAAATAATGGGGTGTTACATTCTCACCCCATTAAATAAATTATGTCTACAAAATTCTATTTATCTTTCAGTAAAGAATGAATATAATGGGTCTATATAGAACAAAATATATATATTCTACTATGATATCCACCTCAATATCCTTATAAATACTACGAATCTATTTATTCAAAATTTCTTTCTTAAGGACATACAATTCACGGCTTTATTTTCATGGCCATGTCTCTTAAAAAATATTGCAACCAATAAAATTATTATAATATCAAATAATTTCAGATTGAATGGTTATATGAATATGAAAACTCAATCCAAATATGTCTTCTCCAATGACTACTTCATTTCACCCAATGATACATTATGGTCAACTCTGATATAAGTGGTCCAACCTATCACTCCTTAAATTTGACTTAGGATGTCTATAGTAATTTTTAAAATTAGGTTCCCTAACCTAAATCATCATAAAATTGAAATATATTTAAATTATTCATATTATTTTAAAAATTGAATGTAAATATTCCTAATCATATCCCCTGTAACTGTCAATCCAAGTGCCCAGTTAGGTCTCCTTGTCATGAAATGGGTGATAATTTAGTTAATATATAGAATGACCCATATAGACTGACTACCCATTGGTACATCTATTATAGAGCCTATATCCACTTATAGTATATATAAAATGATCCTATAGTAAGGAGAACAACAAAATCACCACATTACCAAAACTTTATGATGTTATCCTATACTTAGACTTAGCCATATGGTTTTCACTAACGTTCTATAAACTATTCATCAAAATAACTAAAACCATCTCTAATACTAATGTGATCCAAGATAAACATACCATTAATAAGAAATTAATTTCTTGATTTAGATTACTCATCTAACTAATATTAAAAAAATCTATGTAATAAATGTTTTATTGTATTGTATATTAGATAAATAAAACTCTTATTTTAAAAAAATGCCAGAATTAATCCAAAATCACAATCCTATAGAAATATTCTTATAAATATCACATAATATACTCCTCATAATTTTTCAAGGATTTGAAATATATGAAATGAGTGATATTATAATCTTAGTAATGAAAAAAATTGTTATAATATATTAGATCATAATCATGATAGAGAACATAAGGAAGAGATAAATATCATAATCAATGGTCACCCGTCCATAAATGACAATCATAAAACATGAAATAGTTACAAAATATAATATAATGATCATTATGGAGGAATAAAATTATTGAAAAGGATAAAAATATAACTCGATTATCATAAAACATGTGATCATGAGATGAGAGTGAAAAGTACATTAAAATAACGCATAACATGAAAAAATGAATTTTGGGACGTTTCGATGAATTTTGGAAATGTGTAATAAATTGATAAAAAATATATAATTTTGTAACACCCATAATTATAGGAAATACTTTGTTATAAAACTCTCTATACCCATGATTATGTAAAAAACATATTATGACCATTCCACATAATATGAGAAAACTCATTTTTCCCATAGAAGTGTGAAATAAATGATTATATAAACCCCTAACTATATCATGATATGTAAACAAAAAACAATGAATTTATGTAAATATAACACCCAAACTTTCATAATCCATTCATATCAGAGCAAATTAAAATAAATAATTATAATATCTTAAAGAGACCATGGAAAAAATGGGTTTTATTAACTTTTCAAAAAATAGCACATAACATGAACATATCAAATCATATAATGTATAAAAAATATATATTTATAATAGATATAATTTAATATTAAAATATATAATTGGATGAAAACAACAAATTATGATAGGTAATCCTTGGAGAGAAAAAATAAATGTGAAAATACAAGAAGTTTTCACAAAATCAATTTATGAAAGATGACGTTAACATTATAATAATTTTTTTATGAAAATAATGATTTTAATTTTTAAATTTTTTTATAAATTTTGTCAAATAATATATTCTTGAAAATATGGAATAATTATAATATATATGGAGTGTTATGGAATGAAAATAAATGGCTTCATTGTACTTTTTGGGCCATTTTAAAAGAAAAAAAACGTTAGAGAAATGTTAAAAAGATTTTAATTTCATGAAATACGTAATGAAAAATATGAAAAATATAAAATGAATAAAAAATTTTATATAATTAAATAAAACACATTGGATATAAAAAAACATTGATATGGAATGGAAGATTCATTGGTAATAATGATAGTTATTCTTACCAAAGTTAAAATTCTATATTGGAAAATATTTTATAAACGATTTGGTTATTTATGATGAGATGTAATTTACAAAGAGTAAAAGTGGAAATATCTCCTAAAATAATATATTTATAAGCTCAATTAATGATTTAAGAGTATATTCAAGTAATAAATACTATGACCTAATGAATTGCATGTTGAGTTGTTGAAACCATTATAGTATTGGAAGAATAATAAGTAGAGGTTCATGAGAGGAAGATCAATAAATGGAAATTAAAATTTCATCTAATGGAATATATTTTAAGATTTAAAATAAATAGTGTATTGAATAATAAATATAAAAGAACTGATGGGGCACAATATTAATCATGTCTCATGGAGTTTAAAATGAGGCAAATAAGCCCATAACTTGAATCATTTTTTGTTTCGCAATAAAAACACTTGTATAATGAAAATAACCTGGTCAATCAACTAATAAGTAAACTTATTCATTTAAATATCCTATGATAAAATTCATTTAGTATTTTTATCTACATGTATATTACTTAATTAATATTTATTTTCAATATATGGTGTGAGTAGTCTTGGTTGTTTTTAAACTATTTTCATAATAGAGGTGTTTGTATTCATTATTATACAAAAGTTCATCATTCCTAGATCATATATTAAGTTGTAATTTATATTTTATGATAGTTTATAATTTTATAATATCATTCTATGAGATTTTTAGGTACGTTTCTTATAGATGAAATTGTAAAAAATAATGTTTTAGTAATTTTAATCTTACTAAGAGTGGTATATTAATATATGAGTTTAAAATTAATGTTTATATTATAAAACCATAATAAAATTAATATTTTCTTATTTTTATCAGATATTATCGGTAATTAAGTTGTCATATTCATCCATGATATTATTTTATATCATTATTCAAGTAGGTTATTAAACCAACCCAAACATGAACATACCATAATTAATATATGAATATGGTTATAAAAGTGTCTCCTTTAGGAATAATAACATTATAAAAGAATAATAATTGTAACATCCCAAAATCCAAATTTTTTGGATCCAATAATAAATAAATAAAAACTTTATAAATGAACCCAATATTTTCCATCATAAAACATAAAATTTAAAAAGAAAATATTAGATCACATACAAACCCAAGGAACTTTAAGTTTTATAGTTTTATAGAAATAGGAAATACTCTTGAAAATTTTGTTTATAAATAATCAGTACTTAAAGATAAATATTATCTTCCACCATACCCAACATTTCTTATTTCACAATTTTTCAACAACATAATCTAGGTGAAATCCTTTTAGAAAAAATACATTTAATAATTTGCCTCAAAACTAGGGGAATAGAAACAGAACAAAATGGTGAGATCAGATAATCGGTAAGGGAAAACATAGAAAAAATCAAACAATTATCATATTAAAGAATAATATGACCATAAAGGTATGTGATCATGAACATAACTTTTGAAAATTATTCCATGTATATCAATGATCAAAATATTGAGTCATGGAATAAAACATGGATATTCACAAAACATGAGTCATAAAATAACAAAGAAAATGATCTAATAGAGCATAACATAAGAAATTTAATTTTGGAATAAAAATAATTATAGATTATAATTTCAACATTTTTCAAATATATCTTCCAATTCCATCATAGTAGACAAATTAATTTAATGAATTCAGTTCACTCCTCAGTTCATCCCTATATTACTGAATCATGTTCACTTCCCAATCAAGTCCTGTCTATCACATGAGATATAAATATTTACCCAATGAATTAGAGGAAGATATAGGTACCAAATATCACATAATAAAAACAATACATACATATTCCATATGAATATAAATAATCCATTATATCATTACCCATAAAAGGAAATTAGTTTCATAAAAAATCCATCATAATATAACCCATAAAAATTAATGCAATTCATAAACATAATTCTATCATAACCATAAACCTTTTATAGAAATAATAATAATGTTATCCTTGGATAATATCCTCAATAAGTCATCAGTAAAACCAATATGAGTCATCTTAGATATAAAATAATTTTTAAATATACTTTTAAAACATTATTGAGGAAAATATCCTTTCATCTTGGAAATTATTTTTTTAAAATCATAAAAATATTAGAAAAGCATTTTAATTAAAAATAATTTTGAAAAAAATATAAAGTCACATTTTAAAATAATTTTAAACAAATTTAAAATCATTTTCCTTGAAAATTGTTAAAATATCATTTAAACACATTTTTTAATACGTTTTTAGAAAACATGGTTTTTTATTTTAAAAATTATGACTAAAGAGATAATAATGTTACATGAAAATTATAATATCATAAAAAGATGTATGTTAATGATAAAATATGTGAAATATAAGTATATATGTATTGTAAATGAATATAGGTGCACAACATAACATGTGTCTTAAATAATGAAAATTGAGACAAAACTACCTTACAAATTTGGTATCTTCTGATCTATAAACCCCATGAAGGATAAATCATTAAATAGATATGTAAATACTGATATATTTATGGATAACGATAATATATAACATTCAAGTTTATCATATACACCATAAAAATGAAAAATGTGGTGAATATGGAATAAGTCTCACAAAAATAAAAGTGGTATTAGAAATACTATTATAATTATCCAATCATATAAGTGAGCATTAATTAAAAGAATAAATTGTGTGTATTCATTGAAACTAAATATAATAAAAGTATAAATAAAAAATATTACTCTAAAAAACTAGTTTACACATAATATTAGAATTAAATAATCAATTAAATAGTAATTTAACATATTGAATGGTAATTGAGTTAAGAGTTCCTTTACTTTAAGTCATAACATCCATTTTACATTTTATACCATACTGTATAATAAATATATGTTTACTATACATTTATTACATAAAATTAATTACATAATACCATTTATTATTTATTTTTTACATCTTATTTTCCATTTATTAATAATTGATTAGTAAAGTCATTGTTCTGGGTGATAACTGTTTCATTTCCCAGGAATATTTTTGTTAGGTAGCCTTCGTCCTTATACTTTTATCTTAGTCTCATAATTATTAAAAGTTTAATAATGTTATAAAAATAATATATAATAATAAGATACATATTAATATTTATTCATAGAAATTATATATATACAAAAAATGAATTACACTACTCGTAGAGATGGCAGGTCGATGTACGTGTGAACATTGTTTTCATTTTCTGATTGATGGAATGAAAGAATGGAAGATAAAAATTCATATTAAAAAATAATTATTATATAATATATATAATATATATTCATAAATTCTATCCCTATTATCATTCATGTGAAATATAGATGAAAAACGATTCACATCACATTGTGGAGATTGTAGTCCATTCAGGCGCACAAGTGAAGTTATCATTTCACAAAATATTAGATTATAAGATGGTAGATGTGATACTATCATTATAAAATTATAAATATATTATAAATATCATATATTATCATTTTTATTATCATCACATACATCTATAAATTATTGTGATGAAAACTGAATTGTATTTCAACGTGGAGATGGTAAGTAGTACGTACAAACAAGCGATACATTCACTTTTTTTTAAATAGGAAAGGGGATATATATTGATGTATTTATAATAATAGTAACATTTCAGAATATTTAGGATGATTAAGTAATTATTTTTTATGTAGATCATATATTTAGAGTAAACAAATAAGAGCATAAAATGAAAGTGATTAATAAGAGCGATTACCTTTTCTTCGAAACATCTCCTTTAGACCTTCTCTAAAGGGTTATAGCGATGGTATTTTCAAGAGAAAACCCCTCTAGAATGTGAGAAGGGAATTTTAAAAGATTAATAATCAGGATATGGGCATGATATAAGAATAATTTGATGAAATTATGTGAGGAATGAGGTTTCCTTTTATAATTGATGTTAGTAGAAGGTTTGGAATTTCCCAAAAGACTAAATTAATTTGTAATTCTAAATGCCTCCAAATGGTAATTAATTCAAAGAAACAAAATGAAATAGTATTAATAACATCAAAAAATACAATTTTTACATTTGTTTCATTTTAAACCTTATCCTTTTCATTTATCCATTGGTTAGTTGTTTTTAACCCTAACTGTGGTAGCCACAATTTTATTCGTAAAGGGATAATAATGTTTCTATAAATGAAAAAATGAATCATAATTTAAAATTTATGATGTGTTTTACAATATTTCATTTATATTTTATAAGATAATATTTTTATGAATTTAATATAATTAAATAATATATTATTTTGATAAATTTTCATTAATGTAAATTTTGACACTATTCATTTAATTTGACTTCAAATTAATTAAAACAGGTGAAATTGATTATAATTATTTAAAACCACTATAATATTTCATATATATATATAATTCATTTAACACATTAAAATTTCAAATTATTTCAAACATAATTTTTTTAAAATTATTTATTTTGATTTTTTGTTAATTATACAATATCATATTTGCATTTTTCTTGAGTTTAATGTAATTATTAAAATTAAAATAATTTTAAATAGATATTTATAATGAAAATATTTTCATTAAGACGAAAATAGACATTTATTTTCATTCATATCTGGATTTTATCATTATGTGAACACATAAAATATATTAAATACAAAGAGAGTTACATTTTGTAACTATAATTCATTTAAATATTAAATAAGTCATTTTAATCGAAAATTGTCCACTAAATAACTAAAATTAGACAATAAGTTTATAAGGGTAGAATATTTTTTATAAAATATTTATACAGAAAATTCCAGGTCATGGTTGAACCCTTATCTTTTTGTTTTAACCATTCTTTAACCACTTTAACTCTTACCATGACCACATGGAATTTTACTCTTTATGGATTAATATAGTTAATATAAAATTAAAAAATACCCATAAATGTTTAATTTTTGAAAATTTAAACCTTATCTAAATAATTTAGAAGTATTTAATGTTTTTATGAATTTTATATCATTTAATAAAATATTATTTACTATTAAATATTCATAATTTCAATTTTAAGAATTATTCATTACATCAGCTTTAATAATATTAAGATAACACATTTAAATCTAAACAAGTATTTTTTTATTTATAAAAGTTAAATTTAATTTATAAAATTAATGTATGACATTAATTATCTCGAATAATATTTATTTCTATATTTTTAATATCATTCATTTCATATTTCTATTATAAAAATAATTACTCTATTAACATTGTGCGACCATTTAATGTAATTATTTTGTCACAAAAGTTAGAAATAAATTAACAAGATATAGATAAATATTTTAGATATTAAATCAATCTTTATAGTGACATATATATTTTGGATAACCTAATATTGAAAATTTTATACTTACTAAAAATATAAATAAGACATCATCGACTTTTCCTTAAATAAAATATTAAAAATATCATAATATCATCCAAATGGCTCCCAAAGGTTATAATTTAGACCCATTAATGATAATTATAGAAACTAACTCAGAAAATATTTTTTTTCAATTGTTATAATCATTTTTTAGTCCTTATCATTTTATTTTCACTCTTAATTACTTGATTTTCCTGTTACATTGGTAACAAAATTAACCAATGTTACTTTTCATATTGACCAAAAATAAAAAGGAAATATTTATTAAATTCAAAACATATTATTCTGAATATGTTATTAATTTTAAAAATTTCAAAAAATATAAGTTCTAGAATTTAATTTATAATTAAACTGTGAGAATGCAATGTATAACATTTTTTTGAAAACATTTTTTTTAAATATAAATTGTTTTTATACTATATTAAATTATTAAATTCATTTCAAAAAGAATATTTGGATTATATTAAATAAAATTTGACTTGAAAAAATTTAAAACTCGTAAAATATGCTATTTGACCCTGAAAATACATTCAAATAATGTATATTTTCTAATAAAAATATGTATATTTTCACTTTTCACTAAAAAAATAAAATTATTTAAAAAATTATCAAAAAATAACCATTGTATAATTTTTATAATATAAATTCAAAAAATAACGTAATTTTATTAAACTAATTTTATAAAATCTCCAAAGATTTATTATATTATTTGTACATAAAAAAGAAATTCAAATAATTTTTTAAGAAAATATGTTCTTGATGAATGATTTTAATAAAAAATTAGTAAGTATTAAAAAATAATTAATTAAAAAATTATTAATGAGTATTATAATTTCATATATTTCATAATATTATTCGTTTACATCTATTTAATTACAATTTTATAGTGGTCACATTAGAATAATAATATTTTGTTTGTTGAAGATCAATATGAAGTTTCTTGTATATTATTGGACATAATATTTCCATTTAAAATCTTTGGATATTACTATCAATACACCCACCCCCAAATAAATTTCCCCATATAAATTTTATCTTGTTCTCGATAACAAGGGTTTGAATTTTAAAAATGCCTTTATTGAAATCCAACATCAGAAAAAGTGGACAATAAAAATTCTACTTGAAAACATAGAAAATAAAGTACGATCTTCATCTAAAATAAAACGTACTAGGTTTCCATATAGGAAAAAATTGAAATGGAAGAGAAAATGTACTATCATGGTCTGATGGATTGTGATACAGAACATGACCATTATAAATCTAACCATAAAAGTAGTAATTCTTTGATGGATTAAAAGTCCATTGATTTCTTATTAAGAAAAGTAATTGAATAATGTTTTTATTTCAATATCATTCTATAAATTTTATGAATTCAATTTATTTCTAAACAAATATCATAAAGAAACATACTTACTTGAAATGTAAAGTTTTGTTATTTAATCAGTTTCCACAACAAACTCATCTTTCTTTCAAAATAATGAATATTCATGAAGAATTTTTCTTGCCCAAAAAACTAAAACTAACTTATAATGAATCGAATAACCCATAAAATATTAACTATTTATTTCTAATTTCATTTAAAAATTAACCAAAACGAAAAATTTTATTACATGATAAGATAATTCTCCAAAATTAATAATCATTTAAATGGAGAAAAACTATTTTAAATTCAAAATTCAATACTAATACACATGGTTCAACATAGACTATTCCATAAATGACTAAAAATAAAATTCCTCTAAAAATATTATAATTTAATAATGAAATCCAAAAAAATATAAGGATTTGATCACATAGTCTTCTAAGATAAATTTTAACATTTATATCTAAAATAACATCTGTTGGTCTTAATGTCTCATACCAAAAATTAATTTCCTTGATAATCATAAATATACTCTAACTATTTTCATAAATAACAAGAATCACTACAAATAAACAATAAAATAATATATGTTTCCAAAATATAATTCAAAATTTATTCATCAAATAAAATCCCTTAGTGGTCTATTTACCTTAATCATATATGGTTCCCAAAATATTGATCATTTTCTAAAATAAAATTAAACACTTAATCACCAAATAATATTCCAATAATAATGAAATCTATTTTATGAAACATATTTTACCCAAGATATACTTAATATTAATAATTTAAATTCATTAATAAATAAAATTCATAATAACTAGGCCTTCAAATAGGCCAGTGATAGGTGATGCACCCATGTCGTCGTACAGTTGGGGGTTCAATTCTCATGGCCTTGCTGGATGTGATGGGTTGTCACATGGTCTATAGTCTTTCCTTTTTCTAAAAAAATATTAATAGAATTGTTATAAAATTATATAAATATGATAAACATACTAAAAATAAACATAGCATATTCAAAAATACATAAAAGTTTTAACCAAAAAGGTTATCTCATACCACTCATTTTTTATTTGAAAATGCAATAACCCATAATTACCTCTGGAATCAATGTCCCCAAAATTTGATTAGTATCCTAAAACATTCATAAAGTAAAATATAATATAGGGTTTCTATGTCTCTAAACATATGGCCTTATATACCCATGATGGTATCTATAACTCTTAAGATAACATCCCATGAAAACATCTCAACATCCAAAGTTATCTAAAAACTTATGTGACACCAAATGTAATAGCCCGAAATCTAAACATTCAGATCTATTTATAAATACAAAAACTTTAAAAATTTATCCCAAATATTTTCCATCAAAAAACCTAAAAATACAAAATAAAATATTGGATCACTTAAAAACCCAAGGACTATTTTGTTTTATATTTTTAGATAATTAAGAAAAAAACATAAAAAATTAGGTTTCTAAACAACAGGTTTATAAATATTAATATTATCTCCCATTATTCCTAGATTTTATTATTTCACAATAGGTCATCAACATCATCCATGAGAAATCCTTCTAGAGAAACTTTACTCAAAAAATTTCCCCAAAACCATGGAAAAATAAACATAAGAAAAGGGTTACCTCAGATACTCAGTATGGGGAAACGTAGTATATATCAAAACATTGTCATCTGAAAATAAAATATGAGAAAAAAGGTATGTAATCATGAACATAACATTTGAGAAAATGAATTTTGACATGCACATAAGAATAGAAAATAATTTCCACATTATTCAAGGAACGCTACCAAGACTATAACAGCACACAAATTCCTTTAATGAACTGAGTTCACTCCACGTTCCATCCCTATATTATTGAATTAGGTTTACATCCCATTTCCTCCATGTTTAACTCAAGAGATATAAATCTTAACCCAATTAATTAGAGGGATATATATTTCCCACCAATCAGATAATGAAAACCATACATTTATGTTCTATAAGAATATAAATATTTCATCATATCATTACCTATTAAAAGAAATGGGGTTAATAAACATTTCATCATAACATAACCAGTGAAAAAATCAGAATTCATAAATATCATGAAATCATAAATATAATCTATTTATATAAATAATAATATTGGTATACTTTGGTCATATCCCCATTAAGGAATTATTAACACCAATAAAAGTCATCTTATATAGATAATAATTTTGAAAGATACTTTAAAAACATTTTTTTCAGGAAAATTTCCATTCCTATTTGAAAAACACTTTTTAATTTATTAAAATTTTTAAAACCCATTTAATTTAAAAAAACATTGAAAAAATATAAAGGAAACTTTGAAAATCATTATAAACATATTTTAAATTCATTTCCATGGAAATTATTAAATGATAATTTAAAAATATTTCTGAATTCATTTTAAAAAATCATGGTTTTTTATTAAAAAAATACCAACCAAATAAAAATTATCATTAAATGAAATGTATAATTTAATGAAAATAATTATATTCCTGATACAACAACTAAATGGTCATTATATAAATCTTTTAAAATAATATATTTTTATAACATAACTTTTGTATCAAAAAAGTAAAATTGATAAAAAAATGTACCTTAAAATTTTTTTAACTTTTGAACCATAAACTCTGGGAATGATAGATCATCAAATAAATATGTAAATACCCATAAATGTATTTATAAGGATCATAGATCACATTAATGTTTATAATATATTCCATGCAAGATAAACTAGTTGTGAATATTGCATAAGTCTTGTGTAAATAGAAGTGACACTATAAATTCCCTTAAAATTATCATATCATTGAAGTGATAATTAATAAAATGAATCTATTATGTATATTCACAATAAATAAACATAAAAAAGTGTAAATAGAACCTAATATAACCAAAATTAATTTCAAACATAATCATATAATGACATAATCAATAAAATAGTTTTTTAAAATAATGATAGGAAATTGAGTTAAGAATTCCCTTACCTTAAGTGTTGACTTCCTTTGTACACATATAAATCTCCTATATAATGAATATATGATTATTAAACATTTATTAAAAAATTATAATTCATTAATAACATTTTTTATTTATTTATAAAATCTTACCATTCGTTTATTACTAATTATTTATTAAAATTAATGACTTGGGTGATAACTACTTCGTTTTCCAATAATGTTTTCGTTTGGAAATGATGATCCTTATACTATGATCTTAGTCTCAAAATTTAAATAGTGTTAATAATTTATAAAAATCATATATAATAATTAGCTACATATTCATAATCATTAATAATAATTTTAGATGGGAAAATTAATTACTCTATTCTAAGAGATGGATGGTCGTATATGTGCATGAACATTCCTTTCATTTTTTGATTGATGGAATAAAAGAAATGTAAATAAATATTCATTTTTAAATAATAATAATAATATCAGATATATGTATAAAATAAATTCTTTAAGTTCACCCTTATTATCATCCATGTGAAATATAGATGGAAAACAAATCACCTCGCATCATATAGATGGAAGTCCACACATACGCATGAGAAACATTATAATTCCTCAAATGATAAAATGATAAGAAGGTAGATATTATATTATTATTACTAAGTACCATAATATTATAAATATCATATTTAATAATCCATCCTATAATAATATCCATCTATTGAATTTGGAGACGAAAAATGAATTGTATCAATCCATGGAATTGGTAAGCCGTACATAATCACAAGTGATACATTCACTTCTTGTTTGATGGAAAAGAATGAGTATATTAGTCTATTCAAAATAATATTAAAATTTTCTAAAATTTGGGAGGATTATGTTTTTATTTTATAAGTACATCAATTATTTATATAGGGTAAAGAAGAGTAAAAAAGGAATGTGATCGGTAAGACCGATTACCTATTCTTCTAGATGAATCCATGGAATCTCCCCTAAAGTGTTTTATGGCTTGTCTTTTAAGGACACCATCACATATATAATTTTTCTAGGAATGTTTTTAAGATGAATTCGAAGGTTATTTTTGAGATATAAGACACAAGGTGATGAAATTATGGGATGAAGATAGTTCCATTTTAGAATTGAGATGAGGGTCACATTTGGAATATCCCAAAAGAATAAACTAATATATAATTCAAAATGACTCAAAATGGAGAGTAATTAAAATATAAGATATTATATGGATTTAATGCAATAAAAAATATAATTCTGACAATTTATCTACCATTATAAAACCTATACTTTTTATTTACCCCATGGTTAATTCTTTTCAACCTTAACCGTGTTAAGTACTATTTTAATCATAAAAGGTTAATAGTGTCACTGAAAATGAAAAAGTCACTCATAAATTGAGAATTTTTTATTTTTTGACTATATTCTATTCAAATGGTCAAATATAATATTTTTATAAATAGTATATAATTTAATAATATTTTTTTGATAAATTGTCATTATTGTTAATTTTGAGACAATTCATTTAATTTTACTTTAAACACATAAAAACAAAACTGTGTTCAGAATATAATGATTTAAACCATATTTAATATGTTATATAGATATATAATATTAATTTCACACATTAAATATTTCAAATTATATCAAAATAAATATTTTAAAATAATTTATTTTGTTTTCCTATTAATTAAAAAAATATTGTATTAGCATTTCACAAGCATTTAATGTAATTATATAACTTATAAATGATATAAATAAATATATATAATTAAATAATTTCATTAATATCATATTAAACATTTATTCGCATTCATATATTTATTTTATCCCTATGGGAACACCGAAAACATATTAAATACAATGAGAGTTCCAATTTGTAACTATCTTCAATTTAAATAAAATATAAGTCATTTTAATGATAATGTGCTCATAAAATAACTAAAATTTGATCTGAAGGTTATATGGTTAGTATATTATTATTAAAATAATTTTTTCGACATGTTGAGGTCATGTTAATACCCTTATCTTTTTGTTCTAACCCATATTTCACCACATTAACTCTTACCGTGATAATATGGATTTTTATTCATTGAGAGTTAATATATTTACTATAAATTGTCACACGACTAATAAATTGATCATTTATAAAATTTTAAACTTTATCTAAATCTGTTTTTTTAATTTTATATTTTTATAAATTTTTATATTATTTAATAAGTTCTTATTTACTATTATATATTCATAATGTAAATTTTAAAATCTATTCATTACATTAAATTTAATAATATCAATATAACACTTAAAATTAGAAAAAAAAATCCTTTATTATATCTCTAATATGTCAAGGTAATATATAAAATTCATAGATGAGATAAATTATCTCAATTAATATATATTTTAATATTTTATTATCATTTATTTCTTATTTATATTATTGAAATAATTGCAGCATCAGCATTGTGTGAGAATTTACATAATTATTTCTTTAATATTAATTAAAATTAAATTTCATTGAGGAATAAAAATATTTTATCTTTAAAATAAATAATTATCTTCAAATATAAATTATGGATAACCTTATATTAAATATATGATTATGACATATTTTACTTTTCATTAAATAAAATATTATAATCATCATAATCCCATAAAATTGGATCCCAATTGTTATCAATTTGACCATTTGATTATTATGGTATAAAATATATTATAAAAGAAAATTTAGGAATGTTTTAGAGTCATTTAATAGTTCTTATCATTATATTTTTACCCTCAATTACCTGATTTATCTTCTGTAGTGGTAACAAAAATTACTAAAATTACAGTTCATATATAAAAAAATTAAAAGATTCCAATTTAATAAATTTTTAAATTTTGAATAAAATAATTCCATTCATTTTTAAAAATTAAAAACACAAAATTTTCATAAATTAATTTAAAAATAATCTAAAAAAACGACATAAAACACTTGTTTGGAAAAATTCCCTATTTAAATATAAAATGATCTTATATAATATTTAGTTACAAAATTCATTTCAAAAAATAATTATATTATTTTAAATAAAATTTAACAACTTAAAATATTACTCAAAACACAATTTTAACTTGCAAATTTTTTTAAATAAAAAACCGTTTTTATAAAAAACAGGAATTTTTCACTATTCATTAAAAATGAAAACATTTCAGAAAATTTAAAAAAAAATAACCTTGTAAAAATTTGATATTATAACATAAAAATGAATTTTATTTTATTAAATTGATTTTCTAAATTCTCTATAAAATTATTAGGTTATTTTACATAGAAATTAATATAAATCATTTTTTGAATAAAATATGTTTTTAATGAAGAATATTATTATACTAAAAAGTAGAAATTATATTAAAATATTTAATAATAAGATTATAAATGAATATTTCCATTATATATATTTCATAATAATATTCATTCCCACTAATTAAATGGTTTTTATAGTGGTCACATTTAAATAATAATATTTAGTTGTTCGTTGAAGCTCGATATAGAGTTTCATGTATACTATTGAATATAACGTTTCTTTTAAAATCTAGCAATATTAAAAAAATTATATTATTTTTATATTTTTTATGATTTTAATCATGTTTAATTAGTGTTTATGAAATAATAAAAAACATATATGAAAACCCATTTACATTACTTCGTGGAGGAGGTAGTCCGCACAATGCAAATTTGACCTTTTTATTTGTCAACGAATGAGAGTGAAAAAAGGTGGATTATAATTTTCCTCAACATAATCATAATAATATTTCATATTTAAATTTCATCATCAATTTCATAATTGTAATTAATGAATATAGGCAATTGTGAAAAATGGAAGTTGTCGTTGGTGGAGTTTGTAGTTCGCTCAATGAAAAAATGATGATTTTTTCTATAACAAAAATAATCGAAGTGGTTAATAATTAATTCCATATAATAATAAAATCTATTATATAAATAAAAAAAATTTATCATTATATTAATAATAAAATTATAATTGACCATGTTAGAATGATATATAAAGAAGTTACGAAAGAAAATCAGTACTCACGTTGAAGCCTTTCCATTTTCTTTAGAAGATTCAAAAAAAAATTAAGGTATTGATCCAAAATATTATAGAAAAAATATCAAAGAAAATAAATTATATTCTAAATTAATTATAATGTTAACATATTTAGGTGTAAATTTGATTCATTTAGTGAACTTGAATGGTTTGAGAGAGGCCTCTTTTATAAGTGGTTAAAATGGAATTTTTTTAAATATAATAAATTAATATAAAGGATACCTATTTTATTTATGTTAGGTGGCTAAAAAAATGAAAAATAATTGGGTGGGGATGATATAATATTGAAAATTCCTCATCAATAAAATTTTACACATGTTTTAAATATTTTTCATTTAATTTAACATCATTTGTTTTATAGTTTACCATTTTAAAATTTACCTTGGTAACTAGTTTTTAATCAATCAATTTATATTATATTTAGAACATAAACTTATAAATCATAAAAAAAATATGAGTTTGATGATCCTAAATTTATTATCAATTTAATATAATTCAATTTCTAAATAAAATAAAACTACTCTTTAAATTGAAAAATTTTATATATACTAAAATGCTATTTTTTTTAGAAAAAATATTTTTTATCCATTATGTGATTTTAATATTATTTAGCATTGGTAACTAATTAAATGTGTTTTAATATAAAAATATATTTTTTAAAAAATAATCTTATTTTCATTATTTAAAATATTTTAATTTAGTTAATTATATAAAAATTACCCTTTATTAATAGAACAAATTGTTTAAAATAAGATTTTTACCATTATCACTTTAAATATATTTAATCATTGTTATCGTATTTATATGCCAAAAAAAATTATCCCTTATTAAAAAAAAATTTACAACGTATTAAATTTATTAAATCCATTTTATCATATAAAAGTTCCATGTGCGAGAAAATTTTATTTTAATATTAGTGCATCCAATGCATAAAAACCTGTTTATAGAAAAATATGCATTTTTGAGATAAATTTTTTTTATGTAAGATAAAAATATCAATGTATTTGAATTAAATGATATAAATTGTTTTATTTTAAAATAAATACAATTTATGTACCCTTAGAATCAATGAAAAGGAGAATTTTATAAAAATAAATTAATTAAAATAAATGATAAAAAATTTATTTTATTGGAATATATTTCTTAAGTTGGTAAACATATGTTTTAAAAATAATTATGTTACTTATAAATGTATGATTTTAATCCATTATTCATATTTTATCATGAAAAATGTTTTTAAATTTTTTATGTCACAATTTTTTTATATAGTCATAGACGTTATGATATTTGTAAAAACAGTATTTTTTAACTACTTACCTAAAAAATAATATAAAAAAACAACCATATTTCACCATAAGATAATATTGATTTTTTATTCATAAATTGGGTTAATTTTTAAATTTATTTTTTTTGACATTTCTGAATTTATCTTAAAAATAAATATTCACATTATACTAGAAAACATATTTTATTGAAAATGATTTTTTAAAACATTATGTTTTTATAATTTAACTTCATATCAATTTATAATTTATTTACTCTTATAATATTATTTAATATATTTTCATATCATAAATTATCATAATAATCATTTAAAATATGTTGATTTAATTTATTAACACTTTAAATAGTTATTTGAAAAATAATGTTTTTTAATATTAAATAATGTTAATTATTTTTCAATTAAAAACAATAAATTTAAGCGTATTAATAAATTTTTATATAGTAATGGTTATCTTCATTTTATGATTCCAAAATAATTTTATTCTAATATTTGACATCTTTTTTTGGTTTGGTGTTGTGTGTAAAGAAAACTATTGGAAAAAATATTTGTTTAAAGATATATATTCAAAAATCTCGGGGTGTTAGAGGATTGAGAAAAGAGCATGAAATTGATTTTATAGTTGTTGTGGGACACATGATACTTAATTATTATATGTTGTTTTTAAATCATTAGTTTTTAAAATTAATCAATGTTTTAATATTTTTTTATCATCTCATCACTTAATGAATTATATTAATATTGTTAACTCGGTATGTATTTTACGAAGTTATTTACATTGGTAGATATGAGAGTTGAAGGATAGAAATTTACATGTATTATAATGAGAAAATTATTTTTTGGAGGGATCTATATTAGGATATTAGAAATTTTAGAGTATGATGCATCTCTATAGGGTTGATATAAAATATCAAACTATGATAATCGCATTAAAGAAGCCATGTATTATTGGGTAATTTCTAAACTCATACTATATAATATACTGAAACCATTCCTCTATGAATGTCACAGACTCGATAAATTATAAAATACGGGAACAACATGTTTGGAAGTATCAAAGTGGGGTCGATAGATTTAATATGTGAGATAGATTCCAAAGTGGATATCTTGAGGTATTTTGATAACATTCTACTGTAGCATAATTTAATATATTTATTGGATATTTTGTATAAGTCTATATAAATAGGATTTTATAGAAATCAGTCACTTAAAAAGATTTGGATATCATGAACCATTCATTACATGCATAATTTATAATCAACTTGGTGCTTTCTATTTATATATCTAATAATCTAATTTAAAAATTATTGTTAAGTTAGTCTATAAAATAAGGCACTACTATAGTTTATATCTACAAATATTATTCTATAATTCCTTTTGAAAAACGCCTATATATTCCTTAGGAAGAATGGGAGATTGAATTATTTGGCATTGTCAATAAGAAGATTTAATATAGGTAACTCAACTCACTTTTGGGGGACATTATAATGGTTTATTTTATTCAAAACTAAATTTTTCAAGTTTAATGTATTTATTTACCAAACATTTTCTTTATTTATGATTTTTATGAATATATCATGCACTTTTTCAAATTAATTTATCTTTATATGTTATTTAATGATCGATGTCTCCCTATTATAAATTTATTTCCATGGGATTTGTACTTTTTCTGATGATATTCATGTTATTAAATGTTTTTATTGGTTTTTGTACATTATACATGATAATGGGTGGGTCTGATATGTCCCTATAATTTATTGGGTAATGATTTATTCTATAGATATACTTTTTTAGAAAATATTATTAATGTTTTTCATGATCCCCTCCTAGAAAAGATTCTCCTCCTATACTGGAAATGAAGAAAGGGAAGTAATTACTTCTAAGCCTCACCTCATGTAGGCCCCAATGTGGCTACCAGCACCAATGGTATACAAATTTCACAAAAATAGAAGGCATTACCCTTTTATAGTAACAAATATCGGGTGACAAGATGTATCAACCTCAGAAAAACTATATTAAATATGTAAAATAAAACCAAAATCCATCCCACGTGACTGTTTAAAGTAAAAAAACATACAAATAAAATGAAAATATCAAAAGTAAATACCCAAAAGAAATGCTATGTAGTGACACATCAACTATACTATGGTCTGAGCTAGTAATGCCCATAACGGTCCATGTATTCCTCTTGGAAACATTATAGTAGTTTTAAGATGTAGGGTGGGGATAAAAGTATACTTATTAGGAAAACGAAAGTCTCGCATCCATATGTGGGAGAAGCATACTAATTATCTCATGAGGAAATATTATAAAAAATGACACTTAACAATGTATTATAACCATCTCCACCTAACCAAGGCATGATCACCAAGTAACAGAACTCAAGTAAAGTAATATAGTAAGACCATATATGATAAGGTACCCCAAACCACTTCCCTACTAATTATCTCCTCTCACACACTCACTGAAAACATACTGGCACTCCCACCTATTCCAAAAGAACCACATCATAGACAGCCCACACAAATCTGATTCTCATAACTACCTATCACCATCATACACATGGGCCACATATGACAACCCATCCCACCTGTGAACACCTAGGCCTAACAACTACATCTCTCCTCTGAACATCTGGGTAACATACTAAATCACATCCCAAAGACACCTGGGAATAGAACACATCTCATCCTGAACACACCTGGGAAACACAACTCACCCACACACACCCGGGAATCACGATTCACAACCTACCCAAAAAACATGGGTTGTCACCCCATGGAAGAGGGAGTAAAGAAGAACCGGTGGCCAACCATCCTTCCTCCCATCAGTATGTTTGTGAAAGACACCCTACCCTGGGAAAATGGGGGTGTTTATAACATAGTGCTCAACTAGGGTGTGGTACATATAGAAATCACAATTAAAATACTTGTATGTATATATTATCAAACACACTTTCCGAACCAATTGATTCTTGAACAAAATACCAACCCACAAAAACAACCTTTACTACTACCTCTAAATGCATTTATCAACATTAACGACAGTCACTTCCAAATTTGATAAATGAAATCCGCTTCACAACAAGACAAAAAATCTATTCATAACCTCATCCAATTCAATTAAACAATTCTCATTCTTTATTAAACTATTTATTTAATCAATACATCTCTACCAAAGAAAATAATAAGAATAACTGGAAACAAGAATCATTGGAAAACATTCCACACCACCATATTCATTTATGAAGCCAAGGAGCCTGCTAGTTTAGCACACTTCACATTTACTCTCTATTTAACATACATTCATGCTATAACAAAGTACCAATCCTAATACACATATTGAAGATTTCTAAATTCTACTCCGAGATAAATGTTGGGTAAATCACCCATAACAAATTCTTAGATCATCATTCTTCATCCTCATTCTACACAATCCATCATCTCAACCACAAAAAACCCCCAACTCAAAGATGCACAAAACACAACCCAACACAACCACACTCAGTATCAATACAATAAAAACACACTACAACCATCACATCCATCAATATTAGCATAGGGAAACTCGATGGTATCCCCACTGCAAAACAATGCCCATCCATCCCACAATCAAACAAACTATCAACCTAAGATTCCATTGCACCACTCGTACCACCACACAAATCAAAAAAACATATTAATATTTAACAAGGATTTAATATTTAATTCCACTTGTTAATTCATGGGTCATCATAGAAATTGGGTTATCCAGGGGAATCCATTTATTTTCCATGTATACATGGCTAACAATTTTCATGTTGAAACATTTATCCAGGAAGAAAAATCATTCATTCCATATATCCTCCCATGAACAAAAAAATACCCCCAACAACCATGATTCTATGTAGGTGATTAGCGCATACAAAACACAAAATCCACAAAAATAATAGACAAAATCTTGTGTCACTTTTCTCAATCCCATGCACATTGATCTTAAACCAATAAAATTATATTTATTTAATTTTTTATTTTTCTATCCTCTACGGAGATAAATTTATACACCCATTCCGCATGATACAAAAATAAAATATAGATGAAGGAATCCCTACTTCAAAGAATAAATGATCAACATTACCTTATTGTTCAAAAAAAGGGGGTGCGCATATAGCATGAAGAACCTCTAAGGAAAATGTGATCTAAGGGCTTCAGCAAAAAGCATGACTCCTTAAGGAAGAAATGCCCTGGGAGCACCAATAAAAAAGGAAACATTCTTAAGGAACAAATAACCTCAACTTTAGAAAGGAAATATCCTAAATCAACAAGAGAAACCATTTTTAAAAGCTATTAAAGTAAAATCATGACAAAGACCACATATTTTAGAAGTAAAAAAAACAAGCTTTAAGTTTTTAGAAGATAGATATGATTTCAAATAGCTCCAACAACCATTGAATATCGTATTTAACTCATTTACTGTCAAATGAATAATCAAAGGGTTGAAATTGGAAAACTGGAGAATTTTAGCATTTTGGAAAACTATTGAAAATGGATCACCATTGGGTGAGTCACCATCAAGATTCACTAGTGGTGAGATACCACTATAATTATACCAGTGCGAGTCCCCTATGCGGGCTACCGGTGGATAACTCATTATTGGGTGACTCACTGTTAATGATTCACCGATGGATGAGTCATCATTTAGTGACTCACCGTTAGATGATTCATCACTGGATAAGTCTTTGTTGGGTGGATCATCGTTGGATGATTCATTGGTGGTTGATCCACCATTAGGTGACTCACTATTTTATGGGTCATTAGTGGATATGTCACCGTTGGGTGACTCATCGTTGGATGCGTCAATAGTGGATTTGTCTGTAGAGACCTGAAGCTTGACGTACATGGACATTACATTACTTTTGCGGAATACTTAGTACATAACAAAAACACACACACAAGGACCGTAATAGTTTAGTGTCTTTGGAAACTCAGAATATAATCTTCTAATCATGGTGAAAGATCTTCAACATCTCCCATAAATATCTTCTTTTTTTAAAACCAAAATCCTTTCTTTATATCCTGGGGAAAATAAAACATAAAATGGTGAGCTCAAATGCTCAGTAAGGGTAAACAAAAGAAATCTCAATCACATCATATTTATAAGAACATATCTTTTTGAAATATTAACCTGCAAAAGAGATCATAATTTCATAACATGGGATAAATCATAGTAGTGAAATGTAATCCCAATAATCATAACATAAAAATGAAAGTTTGTGTCATACACACATAATCATAGAGTATCATTTCTTATTATTCAAGGCTCATTGCCAAGACTATCAGAGTGTATAAAGTCCCTTTCTGAACCGAGTTCACTCCTCGTTTTAGTCCGGTTTCACTGAACCGGTATAACCTACCATTCCAGCCATGTCTATCTCATGAGATATAAAATCTTTACCCAATTAATTGGAGGGAGATATAGGTCCCACCCATCTCATAATGATACCATTCTTATGTGTGCCACAAAATCATAAACCATACATCATAGCATAACCCATGTAATAAAAATGGGAATCTTAAACCTCATGACATCATAAAAAAATTCATATAAGATAATGGAATTCATAAAAATAATTCCATCAAAACATAGTCAAATAAATGTAATTATAGGGATAGAAACAGAACCCTTTATTATCTTAGATGGAAAATAATTTTGATAAAACACTTGAACTCCATTCTTGAGGAAAATATCCTTTTTCTGCAAAAACACTTTTCCTTTCATAACATGTCATACAATTATAGGCTAAAAGAAGTTGATTAAAAATAAACATGAAAACTTGTAAAGGAAGATTCTTGGAAATAATGTTTTAAAAATCCATTCATTCTGTATAAGTTAAAAAAACATTTTTCTCGTACTTTTGTCGGAAAAGTCAAAAAGTACCTCATACGAAAAAGGACAAAAGATTCTTTTAATATCCTTTACTAAAAACTCACCAAAGGGTAAAAATGGATTAAAACAATTGTAGTTGGATGTAAATAATATTACATATTGATGAAACATGGATGTGGTTGATAAAATACACCCCAGTAAATTTCAAAGTATAAACAATCTCAGATAAAAATTGAGATTGCGAGATTTTCCCTTACCTTAGGTCTGATTTGCTTCGTAAGTTTCTGAACATCCTGTATAATGATTTAAATAATGTCATTTACTTATTCCAGAATCATACTAATTGTTATGATGTCATATATGGTTTACTTATGACTTTATATTACTCGTTCTTTTGTAAATTCCATGTTAAAGAGCATTTTGGGTAAAATTGATTCATTTGTCGTCCGTGTTTTGACTTGTAATTATTCATATGATTACTTAGATCATGATTACTTATTCCAGAATATAAAACATTATTTATATATAATATATATTCAGAATATACATATATATACTAAATCAGTAAATGGAAATAAATACACCGTTCATGGAGACGGTAGGCTGTACGTACGCATGAACGTTGTTTTCGTTTCCTTATTGAGTTGACTGGAATTAAGTAGATGACATAAGTATATATACCCATAAATCCAGTATCATTATTATGTCATATATTTAATGATTACTTATTATATATACTTTATAATCATTCATGAATGGTTAACGTGGAGAATGATTCTCATCGCGTCGTGGAGACGGTAGTCCGTACGTACGCACGAGCGATGATATCGTTCTCATGATCGTGGGAATGTATTGGAGTGTATGTATACTATCTCAGAATCAATATAAATTTAAAATAATCATATATAGTAATTATTTACACCATTATACCCATCCAAGTAAGGTGGTGGTGGAAAATAGATTACACCACGACGTGGAAACGGTATTCCGTACGTACGCACGCGCGATGATTTCATTTTCCGTAGGATGGATAGATGGTGAAATAGGGTTGTTTCATACTTATAATAACATATCAGTATATGAGTGATACTGATGTTATTACTTCATGATTAAACAACTAAAGAAGAAGAAGTGGAAAAAGAAATAAAGATGAAATAATCGGTAACGGGCATTACCTCTTATTTGAAGCGCTTCTTTGAGACGTCCTTTTAAGGCACTAAAATTGGTTTTTGAAGAAGAACAGGGCCTCTAGAATGTCTCTAGGGAAGTGTAGAGACGAAATTGTCAGGGTTTGGCCGAGCTTGAAGGCTCAATGTGGTGTGTGGAAGAGAGGGAGGAGGTTCCCCTTCATAAGGGAGGAGAGGGGCTCCATTGGAAAACTAAAACTATAATTTTATTATATAGTCATATTCAGTTTTAAATAGCTCCAAATTGATTTATTTATAATATAAAGTTGATATGGGTCTAAATCCACTCATCCAATAGAATTTTGACATGTTTAGGTTCCTATTTTAACCTTATAATTTAGATTTAACATTAAGTTATCTTATTTTACTTTTACCATGTCTTCTTGTGTTATTACACTATAAGGTTAATTAACATACTATAACAAGCCAAACGAACCCCAAGTTGTTTATTATTAATATATATAACCTTATCTAAGTCATTTTGATGAACCTTAGATTTTTAGGAATAAAATAACAATTAATAATATAATATTTTTTTAAAAACTATTTTATGTCATTTTTGACACTATTTGGTAATTGATTTTTATAAAACTCATAACAGAATTATTAGTTAGAACAAAGTTAATAAAATCAATAATAACATGTCATATTAACCTATAAAATTAGTGGAATTCATATAAAGTCTCAAATTACATTTATTTTGGTATTTGTAACATCAATTATGTCAATATTTAGTTAATAAGATAATTACTGCATCATCGTTGTGTCACAAATAAATTAAATTATATAATGTATAAAAATTAAAAATAAAATACCATTATATAGGAAATATTTTTACCTTTCTAATGAAGATTTATAGTCGAATTTATCTTATGTATAACCCTATATTAAAAACGATTTACTTATTAAACTTTGATTTTAACTTTTTTAACCATTCTTTAAATAAATTAATAATAAATGTCCTAATCTAATACAAGTGGGCTTAAATGGTCATATTTTATTCGTAAGGTTGTTTTGGTCGAATTAAACTTATCCAATAGAATTAGGACATGTGTTAGGGTAATAATAATATCATTTTTACCCTTAATTACCCTATTTATTTTTAACCGTGGTAAAAAAAAAGTCAAAAGTTATTATTCACCAAAAATTATTTTCATCTCATTGAACCACATTTTAGTCCTTGATATTAACCGTGTCTCTCGGATTTTCGAAATTCTACTCACAGAAGCGGTAAAATTATGTTTTATGAAAAATTCAGTTTTTTAACTACCACTTTGTGGTTTCACTATTCATCAAAAAAATAAAAGTTTCCAGAAAAATACAAAAAATTAGGCCTAAGCTATATTTGATATTATGAATTCAAAAATGATGCCTATTTTACCAAATTCAAAACATATTAGTTACTTTAATTAATTTAAAAATTAATTCCCATCGTCAAAACAAATAGCGTGTTTTTAAGAGATAATAACTATCAAAATACTGACACTTGTTTATGTCTAGTTTAAATGTTAAATTACATCCAATGACCAACATTGTATTAAATTTTAAAAATATATTCTAAATATACTTTAAAACCAATCAATTTAATAATTTATCACTATTAATTATTTTGATTAAAAAAGTTGTTTTTAATTAATATTTAGTAATTTTCACTATTCATCGGAATATGAAAGTTATCCGAAAAGTACCAAAATTTCACCCTATGCTAATTTAGATATTCTAAATCCAAAAATGAAGTCCATTTTGAGATATAAAATTTATAAAATTTTAAAAAGTGGGTATTACTATTCATAACTGCTAGTTCATAATAATATTATAATAATATCTCGTTTAGTGAAACTCAGTATTGCGTACTACAAACACTATCAAGGAAGGACGCGATTGTGTGTAATGAAAGGCAAGTCAAGGATGCGTGTTTTCAAATCTCCTTTATGTGTAGCATACAACACAAGACATCAATAAAATTAAAAAGAATATTTTTCATAAAATCTCATGGTGTTACATTCTACCCCCCTTAAAATTAATTTCGCCCTCGAAATTCGTCGGGGCTATAAATGGTTTACTACTCGAAAGTTTCTTTAATCTTAAAAAGGAATACCAAAACATGGTTTTAAAAACTAAAGTATGAAACATAACGGTTACCCAAATTTACTAATCACTGGGTTTCTACATAGGAGAACATAGGTGAAAATATGGATATGGAAGAGAAATCTAACCGTCATGTTCTGATGAAGAGTGGTAGAGAACATGGCTATGAAATATACAACAATCACAAAGCCATAAATTTGTGACGATCTCGGGTACCATCTGATTCATCGGATATAAGGGCACTAGGACAACATTATTGGTTTTCAAGATCATTTCCCTAATGTTGAAGAATTAGAATTAGAATAAATACTTACATTATTTTGGTACAAATCACACTGTTGTTCATGCCTTGAACAATTTCAACTTCATCTCTTAAAGAAATAATGTTGAATTTGTTATTCGTGAAGTGTTAGCAAATCATGTGATAGAATGACGGGTCATTCCATCTGTCTCAAAATGTTATCAAAATTTATTAAATATACATAAGTCGATCTATATTGAGATTAATCATATATAGTTCTTAAAATGGACTCATACTTCATATATCATACTGCTTAATATAATAAAACTAGTTTCTACTAAACATGGACTTCCTGTAGGCCAGTGGTAGGCGATAAAGGCCAGTCGCACTTCAGTTGTGGGTTCGATTCCCCCAGCCTTGTCCGACGAGATGGGATGTCGCCCGTCCTGCAGGTTGTCCTTTTTCTAAAACTACATTACTATAGCATCCCATCAATAATATCGAAAAAAATTTCTATCCTTAAATAATACTAACTTATGTCCAACATAATCTATTCCAATCTTTAGGCTTATCCAAAATACTGTTTCCCAATATTACGGTGAAAACGATTACCAAAGAGTTCTTATAACAAGCATGTTAATACCATCGTTGATCCCCATATATCATGAGATATGTCTTGTTGGTCACATTCCAAACATTCGAATGCCTTAATCATTAATTCTCTTGAAAATGAATACCCATTGAATCTTAGTGAAAACATGAGTGTTGTCAAAATTTAACTCTTTTCACATACCAAAACCTCAAACCATGATTTAACTATTTCCTTATATCAGTCAAGAGCTTATGAATACTGTCAATCATTTCATTTTTTCCTTATCCCTTCATTATGCACATATAATCTTTTTTCGAAAAATATCTCAATCACTTTCCATGGTTACCGGTACCATAAAATTATTGAAAACCATAATAGACCAATACATAAATATTCCAATATTCCACGATACTATATACAACATAATTTTGGAATCCCATTACATAAACACTTAATCATTCCACCACATCGTTGTCATATTCAACATCGCCGATGGTGATCGCATGTGACGTACCTTTGTCCTTTTCCTTAAGTGGTTGCTCATGTCGATCATCACTAACCCTTGGATTAGGGCATTGAAGTGTTGGTGGTGTGTTATATGCAGTATTTTCTTTATTCACATCATTAGAAACCCTTTTTCCATTACTTCGACACTCAGCTGCTCGATGACCTACTTTTCCACACATAAAACTTTTTTTAGTCCCTTTAAGACAATCTACACCATGCTTCTTTCCACACTTTGAGCATTAGGAAACATTCATCTTCTTTTCAGAATTATTCCGAGATTTCTCCTTTAACACCATCTTTCATTTCTTGTCAAAACTATTAGATGGATAAGTAAAACCAACTTCCATTTCTACCTTGATTTCACAACACACAATTTCTTCATAGCTACTAAATACTCTTATAGCTAATGCCCTTCGAAGATTTAGTTTTAATCCACTGAAGAATCGATTAACTTTACTTTCAGGTTGGATGATAAAGCCAGATGAATACCTTGCAAGCCATGTAAAATTCGTTTCGTATACACCAACAGATTAATCATCCTTTTTCTTTAGTTCTAGAAACTCCGTATCCATCATTGTTCGAAGAATACGAGGGAATTACTTATTGAAAAATAATTTCTTGAACTTGTCCCATTCCATGGACTCAATTTCATCTCTTGGACTCGTATTCTTGAAAAGATTCCACCATTGATCAGCTTGACCTTCCAAACGATATACTGCTAAGATGACTTTATCATGTTCTGAAAATTGAAGAACTGAAAATATCTTTTCAGTGGTACTGATCCATTGTTCAGCAACAAGTGGATCAGAAGGCCCACTGAAAGAAGGTGGATGTTGCCTCATGAAGGACTCTATAGAATATTGTTCCCTTCTTTGCTCATTTGGAAGTCTAGAATGATTCATAGCTTCTGTAAGTATTGCAATACGATTTTGCACTCCATCTCCCATAACATTTGTTTGTTCAGGAGGACAATCATTGCATTTTCCATTACATTGATCAAAACGGTTCTTTCGGGTTCCAGCAATCGTCTAAAACCCAAAAAGAATAGTGTGAGAGGCAAAAATCATGCTAGGGAAAACAACATAATAAAGGGGGAGTACCTTCAATATCTAACATCTTAGGTTTAATTCTAAGATCGTTAGCGCAATTCTAGGACTATAACCTATACTTATACTTAACCTTAGGGACATCCCTAGACATACCTTAGAAATATCTATAGGGATCTCACTAAAGTTCTCGCATCCTAGTTTCCAAAGGTTGAATAATCCTTTCCTCTGATACCAAATGTAGAGACCTGAAGCTTGACATACATGGAAATTACATTACGATTGCGGAATACATAGTATATAACAAAAAAACACACACAGGGACCGTAATAGTTTAGTGTCTTTGGAAACTCGGAATATAATCTTCTAATCGTGGTGAAAGATCTTCAACATCTCCCATAAAGATCTTCTTTTTTTAAAAACCTAAATCCTTTCTTTATATCCTGGGGAAAATAATACATAAAAGGGTGAGCTCAAATGCTCAGTAAGGGTAAAAGAGGTTGATTAAAAATAAACTTGAAAACTATTAAAGGAATCTTCTTGGAAATAATGTTTTAAAAATCCATTCGTTCCGTATAAGTTAAAAAAAACATTCTTCTTGTACTTTTGTCGGAAATGACAAAAAGTACCTCGTACGAAAAACGACAAAAGATTCCTTTCATATCCTTTACTAAAAACTCACCAAAGGGTAAAAATGGATTTAAACTATTTTAGGTGGATGGAAATAATATTACATATTGATTAAACATGGATTTGGATGATAAAATACAACCCAATAAATTTCATAGTATAAACAATCTCGGATAAAAATTGAGATTGAGAGATTTTCCCTTACCTTAGGTCCTATTTGCTTCGTAAGTGTCTGAACCTCCTGTATAATGATTTAAATAATTTCATTGACCTTTTCCAGAATCATACTCATTGTTATGATATCATATATGGTTCACTTATGACTTTATATTACCCGTTCTTTTGTAAATTCCATGTTAAAGAGCGTTTTGGGTGAAATTGTTTCATTTGTCGTCTGTGTTTTGACTTGTAATTATTCATATGATTACTTAGATCATGATTAATTAATTAAAGAATATAAAAAAAAGATTTATATATAATATATATTCAGAATATACATATATATACTAAATCAGTAAATGGAAGGAAATACACTGTTCATGGAGACGGTAGGTTATACGTACGCATGAACGCTGTTTTCATTTCCATATTGAGTTGAATGAAATTAAGTAGATGACATAAATATATATACACATAAATCCAGTATCATTATTATGTCATATATTTCATGATTACTTATTATATATACTTTATAATCATTCATGAATGGCTAACGTGGAGAATGAATCTCATCGCATCGTGGAGACAGTAGTCCGTACGTACACACGAGCGATGATATCGTTCTCATGATCGTGGTACTGTATTGGAGTGTATTTATACTATCTCAGAATCAATATAACTTTAAAATAATCATATATAGTTATTATTTACACCATTATACCCATCCAAGTAAGGTGGTGGTGGAAAATAGATTACACCGCGGCGTAGAGACGGTATTCCGTACGTACGCACGCGCGGTGATTTCATTTTCTGTAGGATGCATAGATAGTGAAATAGGGTTGTTTAATAATTATAATAACATATCAGTATATGAGTGATACTGATGTTATTACTTCATGATGAAACAACTAAAGAAGAAGAAATGGAAAAAGAAATAATGATGAAAGAATCGGTAACGGACATTACCTCTTCTTTGAAGCGCTTCATTAAGGCCTCCTTTTAGGGCACTAAAATTGGTCTTTGAAGAAGACCAGGACCTCTAGGATGTCTATAAGGAAGTGGAGAGAAGAAATTTTCAGGGTTTGGCCGAGCTTTAAGGCTCAAAGTGGTGTGAGGAAGAGAGGGAGGAGGTTCCCTTTTATAAGGGAGGAGAGGGGATCCTTTGGAAAACTAAAACTATTATTTTATTATATAGTCATATTCGGTTTTAAATAGCTCGAAATTTATTTATTTCGAAGCTAAGGTGGGGGTGGGTCGCAATCCTGTCATCCAAGAGAATTTAGCCAAGTTTAGGTTCCTATTTTAACCTTATCATTTAGATATAACATTATGATAAATAATTTTAATTTTACCGTGTCTTCTTGTGTTATTACATTATTAGGTTAATAAACTTACTATAACAAGCCAAACGAACCCCAAGTTGTTTATTATTAATACATATAACCATATATAAGTAATTTGGACGAACCTTAGATTTTTAGGAATAAAATAACAATTAATAATATAATATTTGTTTTAAAAACAATTTTATGTTAATTTTGACACTATTTGGTAATTGATTTGTGTAAAACTCATAACAGAATGATTAGTTCGAACAAAGTTAATACAATAAATACTAACATGTAATATTAACCTAGAAAATTAGTGTAATTCATAAAAAGTCTAAAATTAAATTTATTTGGGTATTTATAACATCAATTTTGTCAATATTTCATTAATAAGATAATTACAACATCATATTTGTGTCATAAATAAATTAAATTATTTAATGTCTAAAAATTACAAATAAACTATAATTATGTAGGAAATGTTGTTAGATTTCTGATGAATAATTATAGTCGAATTTATCTAATGTATAACCCTATATTAAAAATTATTTACGTATTAAACTTTGATTTTAACTATTTTAACCCTTCTTTAAATAAATTAATAATAAATGTCCTAATCTAATACAAGTGGGATTAAATGGTCATATTTTATTCCTAAGGTTGTTTATGGTCGAATTACACTTATCCAATAGAATTAGGACATGTGTTAAGGTAATAATAATATCATTTTTACCCTTAATTACCCTGTTTAATTTTAACCGTGGTAAAAAAGTCAAAAGTTACTATTCACCAAAAATTATTTTCATCTCATTGAACCACATTTTAGTCCTTGATATTAACCGTGTCTCTCGGATTATCGAAATTCCACTCACAGAAGTGGTAAAATTAAGTTTTAGGAAAAATTCAGTTTTTTTAACTACCACTTAGTCGTTTCACTATTCGTCAAAAAAATAAAAGTTTCCAGAAAAATACAACCAATTAGGCCTAATCTATATTTGATATTATGAATTCAAAAATGATGTCTCTTTTACCAAATTCAAAACATATCAGTTAAATTAATTAATTTAAAAATTAATTCTCGTTGTCAAAACAAATAGCATGTTTTTAAGAGATAATAACTATCAAAAGATTGTCACATGTTTATGTCTGGTTTAAATGTGAAATTACATCCAATGACCAACATTTTATTAAATTGTCCATATATATTCAAAATATACTTTAAAACCACTCAAATTAATAATTTATCAATATTAATTATTTCGATTAAAAAAGTTGTTTTTAATTAAAATTTATTAATTTTAACTATTCATCAGAATATGAAAGTTATCCGAAAAGTAACAAAATATCATCCTAAGCTAATTTCGATATTCCGAATCCCAAAATGAAGTCCATTTTGAGAGATAAAATTTATAAAATTTCAAAAAGTGGGTATTACTATTCATAACGACTAGTTCATAATAATATTATAATAATATCTCTTTTAGTGAAACTCAGTATTGCGTACTACACACGCTATCGAGGAAGGCCGCGATTGCGTGTAATGAAAGGCAAGTCAAGGATGTGTGTTCTAAAATCTCCTTTCGGTGTAGCGTACAACACAAGAGAATTATGAAATTAAAAATAATATTTTTCATAAAATCTCGGGGTGTAACAGTGTCACCAAGGGGCGACTCACCATTGGATGAGTTAATAGTGGATGAGTCATCATTGGGTGACTCACCATTGGTGACCTATTTTTGTGACCTACAGTCACAATCTACCATTAGTGACTCTCCATTGTAATTCATCGGTGTTAGAAAACGTTATGAATCACTACTTCAGACTCAGCGATCCTGATTCATCATCCATGAATCGCCTATCCAGACTCACTGGTCCTGACTCACCAATTCTGACTCACCATTCCTGAATCACTAATCATGACTCACCAGTACTAACTCACTGGTCCTGGATCACTTTCTTGACTCGACATCATGATCTACCGGTAGAAGACTCACCATTATACGAGCAACCATTGGAAAACTGGATTTTTTGCAAACTGTTGATATGAGTCTATGTGCCCTCCCAAAACCCCCCAAATACATGATTTTCACAAATTAATGGACTAGATAGGTTCAAGCCATTAAATAATATTCCTATTAAACTATTCTCTCTCTATAGAACTCAAAACCAACTCATTAGGGAAAGAGTGGTCCAGAAAACCACCATGTGAGATACCTCTCATATATATCACTATACTTGAAACAATGCTACCAACATTAGGGTTCAATTATAAACCACCATGTGTTCTTCAAAAGCTTGAGTTTAACCTCAACATATAATAACACCTCATGTTATATCTTCTAACCCATTTTAAAATTAGAAAACAACACAATCACAACAACCACATTGTCCGAACACATGAATCAGATAATCACATCTTCCATGTTAAGATATTATCCACTCTGGGTGGAACTAACTAACTCGCATGGGTTTAATCGTATCACAAATAATGAGTCTTGATTTGGAATCTAGACAACCCCTTTTCAACTGTATGGAATTTATCACACATTATTGAAAAATGAAAAAACTCATCTCATAATAAACAAGGATCAAACATCACATTACAAAGTAAAATTTAACAAAGAAATCTCAAAACAACTCTTGTTACCATGCATGTATCTTCACTTCTCACTCCCAAGTACTATTATCTCGGCCACCATGCCTCCACAACATGGGAACAAAATTAATGGTCTACCCACAAAAAACCTTCTCCCATTGATCATGGATCTCTAATGGTTTCTCCTTGAACATCGTATCATCAATTATATCCAACTCTCCATAGTCGGTGGTGTAGGAGTCATCGTGTGGATACCAACGAAGTTGGGAGACGTGAAAGACATCCTGGACCCTCTTCAACTATAGTGGAAATGAAAACTACTATGAAACCTTCCCAAATCCTCTAAAAACGTGATGTGTATGATGAACATAGGAGAAAGGTTACTCCCATTGAAAAACCTCTACTTCCCACATTGTACGGAAACTGTCAAGAACTCGTGGTCGCTAACCTAAAACTCCATGGGCCCCTCCTGTGATCGGAATACGACTTATGTCGGTCTTTTCTGTTGTCATCCTCTCATGAACAAGCTGAACATTCTTTGGTGTACTTTACACCACGTTCATAACAAGAATAGTTGTCTCCCCATCCTTTTTCTAGCTCAACGGTGAACAACACAATCATCTATATAATTCTTCAAATGGAGTCATTCAAATTGAATAGTGTTAGTTGTTATTATAGGAAAACATATCCAAGGGTATGTGTTGCACCCAAGACCTTCTAAAGTATATGATTCATTCTCACAGTATATCCTCCAGTGTCTGGAATGTGAATTCTATCTGTCTATCTATCTAATGGTGGAAAGTAGTGCTAAGGTGTAACTGAGTGCCAAAAGCATGCTACAGTTCCAACCAGGACCATGAGGTAAATTGTGTATCCAAATCAAAGATAATGGATCTTGGTACTCCATGCAGCCACACCACCTCATCTATATAACTCTTTTATAAGTAATTTACTACACCCAACTTCATAATTTCTAAGAAGTGAGTTGATTTCATCAACTAATCCATTAATACCCAGATTGCATCATTACCTCCTTTAGATCTCAGTAAACCTATGATAAAATCCATTAAGATATCATCCCACTTCCACTCAAGGATATATAAGGTCAATAACAAACCAATGGGAACACAGTGCACATCCTTCACCTGTTGGAACTCTAAGAACTTTTCCACAAACTATACCACTACTTGTTTCATCTCGGGCCACCAAAACTACATCCTCAAGCAATGGTACAACTTTTATATTCCTAGGATTACCTATAAGTCTGATCTATGAAACTCAAAGAGGACTCCCTTGAAAATATCCTTTATAACAAACAACATTCTAGGAAAGAGCATATGATTCTGACAATCTTCTAACCAACCCTCTAGAGGGCCACCATGGTCAATGCGATTACATATCACCTCTACCTATATGTCTCCCCACTAAGACTTCTCCAATTACTACATCTGATAATAATGCACTATCATATGAAACAAACATACTCCACCACCATCCACCCATTCATCCAAGTAAAGGGATGAAAACTCCCCCATCACCTTCCATGAATCCATAGATTCCCAGACTACCTTCATCTATGACTTCATTTTCTAGGCATCGACCACAACATTCCAATTTTTTTATGTGTAGGAAATCTCAAAATCATATAATTGATGAAAGATCGACCACCTCCACAGTCACAAGTTCAGATCTCATTAGTAAAAGATATACCTCAAACTATTATGATCTTTGAAGACCAAAAAGCACTCCCTAATGAGGTAATGTTTCCACAACATCAGTGAAAACACATTCGCTGCCAACTCTATATTGTTGGTGTAATAGTTATCTTCATGGGGACATAACCTCCTAGACCCATAAGAGATAACTCTTTATTACTGCATTAATATGCATTCCAATACTATAATTTAATAATCAAAAAACACCTAGAATATCACCCCTTCCTCTAGAAACCAAAGCACTGGAGAATTGACCAACTTCCCCTTCATATAGTCAAATTCTTACAGGAACTGCTTTCTCCACACAAAATCATTGTCCTTTCATGTCAGTTATATCAACAGAGCTTTAACTCAAGAGAAATTGGGTAGAAATCTCCAGTAAAAGACCATCATTCCAGGAAAGCAATAATCCTATACAACATTATTGGGTGTGGAAAAAGAAACAAATTACTTGATCTTCTATGGGTCAATTGATACACCCTACTACGATACAACATTCCCAATGAAATATACCTCTTGTGTCCTAAACTTGAACTTGGACAACATTATATAGAGCTAGTGGTGTCAAAGAACCTGCAAGACATTGCTGAGATACTCGGTATGATTCTCCTATGACTTTGAGTATATCAAGATTTCATTGATGAATACAATGACGAAACAGTCCAGAAACTCATAGAATATGGAGTTCATAAGCCCCATCAACACTGTTGGTGAATTCGTAACATCGAACGACATGACTAAGAACTTGAATTTTCCATAACTGCATCTAAAAATATTCCTCCAGATATCACTATCATTCACCCTAAACTGGTGATATACAGACCGTAGATCGTTCTATGAAAACCAACTCCCCCTATTAGTTAATCAAAAAGATCATCAATCCTCAAGAGATGGTGAATATTCTTGATGATCACTGGTTCTAACATTGGTAGTATATGAACAACCTCAAACCACCATTTTCTTTCATGAAAAATAGTATTAGAGCATCCCACAATGACACATTTGGCCAGATAAATCCCTTCCTCATCAGATCATATATATTAATCCTTAACTCCCGAACTCAGAAGGATCAATCTGATAAAAATCCATAAAATTGGAGAATCACCATGTTGTAGGTCTATCCTGAACTCAAAATCACATCAAGGGGGTTGAGTCACAACATCCTCAAGAAAAACAACCGAGAACACTCCAACATTTATAGGGACATTTTTTTCACTACTCTTACTGATAGCTCATTAATAAAGAAAGAAGAGTCTCCACATGTTGATTACCCACCTGATAGCTCCGCTCATAGACAAAATCCACAAATTGAGCATCCAAATATATAAACATGACTCTTCTCTGGAATAATCATAAAAAGGCATGCATAGAATAAAAATAGTCAATTCGAAGAATAACATCATATGGTTTCATATGTATAAATAAAATATACCCATGGGCTGAATGTCATCCCATCATCAGTATACATCTTCATCACACATCAAAGAAGTTGGTCTAACCTCAAACAAACATACTCAACCCTAGAGTAATGGTAATAATATATACATAAAATCCCATAACATGTGCTAGTTTGGGTGAAAAACAATATTTAGAAGCTCCTATATCAAAATAATCACAAGAAAGGGTAGTAAACCAGATGATCGTACCTTGAACGATCTCCAGTCATACTAGAACAGAATCCTCTACTGTGTAATTTACCATGCCCAGATCCTATGCCCCTCTACCAAACACCATCCCAATAACCATTCCTAGGTCAAGATTCCCGAGGAACTCCCTAAGGTCATCCTTTACATGTTCCATCTCTCCTTAGTGGAGCATGGTCACGTTGTCCCTAATAATGAAATGTCCTAGCTTGTAACTACTGATGAGACTAACATATAATCTATCCACCTCAACCATGATGATCTCAAATGACCAATAGACAGTAGTTATGAATATTTCCATGGAATCCACAAAACAAACACATTAGACTCAAGGAAATGTGAAATGAATGAGTACTAGAAGGTCAAAATGGAAACTACTAAGGTTGACCCCCTTCCTATCAAAAAATCAAAGGCCCTGGAACCTAAGACCAACTATAGGTAACCCTACCTCTTGAAGAACCCGACTGGATCCCCTCTCATTTTATACCTCCTCACATGTTAATCACCCCAATCACTTCCACCTTATTTTGAACCTCCAAGTATGTCAAAAATTTAACGGGGGTGGTCACATGCTAGATAGATGGACGAAGTTCCTCCTCTAGGAATCATGCACGAGACTCCTTATCTAGAAAGAGATCCTAAGAAAAATAAAAGACATCGTTGAACATAATCCCTTGCTCTTGTACTGATATACTCCCCTACTATATGGAGAGTAACTCTTGCCTCTTCTCAGACATTATGGTTGATTAATGGAATCATTCTCAGAACACCTTCGTGAAATAAACCAAAAGAACATCTGTCTCTTTCCTCTCCCCTAGCTACAATGTCCACCACTAACTCACAACTCCCAGCATCTTGCTTAATCCAAAAGGAACCCATTACTCCATCAGATCCCATATCAAACTGAAGGAGATCTCATGATACTCGATCCAGATCTCTGTCTCCATATCTAAAACACATCTATTGTACTTTCACATGGCCTATTGGTGGAAGTAATGCAACATTATCTATCACTAGTCTTCCTCCTCCACCGGATCAACGCTCCATCGATTTCATGGGTTGGCTTGATGATCCCCAACTACATATGACACACATAGATGACGATCGAGTTCTATATCTAAAAATGTAAAAAAGGAATTCCTAAGCCCGAGTAGTATGGAATTTTATTTAAGATTAATTTTAATTAATTTACTCATTTTTTTATCCATTAAATTTTTTTCTAAGAACCCCAATTCAGACCAGAAAAAAAAGTCTTTTGAATTGTATACCTGTCTATACCTTTCATAGGGTCTCTACCCTATAAACGGTCTAACCTCAATTAGTCATTCAGTAGGCTCAACGTCTTTGAATTATATCATAGGGGGCCTAAAATCCCATGTCATAACCGGTCTTCCCTAGACTATGTACCTTACCAAGATCACTTAACACTGTTTCCCTACCATATAAAGTAATTCTCACTATTCATAACCCTAATATCCTTCATATCTCACAACCATCAGCTCTGATACCATTGTGTCACAACCCCCTCTTACCAAAGATTCCTCTTCAGGACTGGAAATGGAGAAATGGAGATAATGACCCACATATCCAACCTTCAGTAGGCCCCAGGGTGGTGATCAGCACCAATTTTATACAAATCTCACAAAATGGAAGGAATTACCCTTTTATACTAACAATGATTATGAGATAAGATGTATCAACCAAAAAACAATAATAAGACATGCATAAAAAAATCAAAATCCATCCCATGTGATTGTTCAAAGTAAAACTATTACACATACAATGGAAAGATCAAAAGTAAATGCCCAAATGTAAAGCTAAGCTTCAACATAAAAATTATACCAAATTATGAGCTAGTAATGCCAAGTACGTTCATTATAGTCCTATAAGAAACCTGAAAGTAGTATTATAACATAGGTTGATCATAAATGTATAATAAATAGAAAACCAAAGCCTCTCATGCACAAGTGGGAGTGGTATAATAAATATCCAATGAGAAAATAATTGAACCAATAGATCCTAACATAGTATTCTAACCATCCCCACATCACTAAGTCACTCTCACAAAGTAATTCAAGTCAAATATAGTAATATAGTAAGCAAAAAGATTATAGGGTAACCCACACCACTTTCCCATTGATTATCTGCTCTCACACCCTTACAGAATATTTCCTATCACTCCCAACTCTTATAAAGGAACTATATCACAACTCACCTGCATGCACATAGGCCATATACCACTAACATCCTATCTGCACACACCTGGGCCTCACAACTACATCTTTTCCATAAACACCTGGGCCACATAACACATCATATCCCTAAGACATTTGGGAACACAAGACATCCCATCCAAAACACACTTGGGAACACAATAAATCACATCCCAAACACACATGGGAATCACAACATTCCTGAACACAGTTGGGCCTCACAAATCACAACATTCCCAAACAATCATGGTCTATCACCACCTAGAAGAGGGAGTAGGGAAGAAAAACTGTAGGTCCATCCATCCTCCCATCAGGATGTTTGGGAAATACAACGTCCCCCATGAAAATGGGGGTGTTTAAAACATAGTGCTAAAATATGGCGGGGTGTGTACAGAAATTAAAAAGGATATATATGTATATATATAATACCAAACACTCCTTCCCAACCTATGGGTTCTCAAACAAAAGTCCAACTCACAAAAAATACCTTTTCCACAACCTATAAATGCATTTATCACCATTAATGATTGTAACATATGAAGTTGTTAAATGAAATCTTCATTAATGGTAGCCACAGACTCAACTCATACCCCCATCTAATTCAATTTAACAATTATCATTATTTGTTAAACTATTCATTTATTCATTTCTTCTCTACCCAGGTAACTACTAAGCACTAATGGAAACAAAAAACATAGGAAAATAGTCAACACCAACATAGTAGTTTTAGAATGTGAGGAGCCTTCTAGTTTAACACACTTCACATTTAATCCCTTTTAACACCCATTCAAGTTATAATAAAGTTTTGATCCAAAGACATGATGTGAATCTTTCTTCATGCTAACCATGGAGAAACACTGGTTAAATTTCCCATTTCACTACATCCATACTGATTATTTAAATTCATTCTGACCAATCCATCATCTCAACCACAAAAATCCCTAACTTACAACCACACACAACACAACACACCACAACCACACTTTTCATCCCTACTAGAAATCCACACCACACCAATCTAATCCAACAAAATAATCATAGCACAATTCAATGGAAACCCAACTGCACAACACTACCCATCCATCCCACAATTAAACAAACTATCAACCTTAGATTCCATTACACCACTTATAACACCACACAAAAAAACATATACATATTTAACAAGTATCTATTCATTAATTCCACTTGTTAATTCGGGGGTTATGACAGAAACTCGGTTATCCTGAGGCATTGGTTTTTTTACCATACACATGTGGTTAACAGTTTTCATGTTGAAAAATTCATTCAAGAACGGATATCATTGATTAAATTAATCATACCATTAAAAATAATACCCCCAACAACCAATATTTTCAATGGGTGATTATCCCATACAAAACACAAAATCCACAAAAATAATAATGAGAAGCATGCATCACTTTTTCCCACCCCATGCACATTGATCTTAAAATGATTCAATAATATTTATTTAATTTGGTATTCTACTATCTTCACAAGGGATACATTCATACCCCCACCCCACATAATACAAAAATAAATGAGATATTAAGGAATCCATACCTAAAAGAAGAACTGATCAACAATTACTTATTGTGACAATATAGGGGTGTAGATGTAGGTGGAAGAATATATAATAAAAATGCAATATAAGGGATAAAAACAAAGAAAGAATACTTGGGAATAATGGTTCAGGTTTCACCAAGAGAAAAGGAAAATTCCAAAGTAATATGAGTTCTTGGATTTGTAAAGGCTATATCTTAGTTAATGTGAGAACCCACTTTTAAAAGCCATTAAATGTAGATCTTGACCAAGACCATATATTTTTGAAGTTAAAATAAATATTTAAGTTTTTAAAAGATATATGTGATTTAAAAAACCTCCAATAACCATTAAATATTATCATTAACTCATTTAACATCAAATTAAAAATTACAGGGGAAAAATTGGAAAACATGTGAATTTTGGAATTTTGGAATACTATAGAAAATGACTCATCGTTGGGTGAGTCACTGTCACAAGTTACCAGTGGAGAGATACCACTGGAAATATATTGGTGGAAGTCACTGATGAGAGCTACTAGTTGACGAGTCACCATTTTGTGACTCACTATTTGATGATTCTCTGCAGGATGAGTAACCATTGGATGAGTCACTGGTGGATGAGTCACCATTGGGAGACTCACCATTATATTAGTCATTAATGGATGAGTCACAATTATGTGATTCACCATTGGACAAGTCACAGGTGGATGAGTAAATTTTGGGCGACTCACTATTGGATAACTACCATAGAGACCCACTGTTAGTGACTCACCATTTTGTCTCACCAGTGAGAGTCACCATTCTAACTCATCGGTGCTATCTCAGTGGTCCATACTCATCGATCCTGACTCACCATTCCAAACTCATCATTCCTGACTCATCAGTCCTAATTCACTGGTCCTGACTCACTATTCCTAACTCAGTAGTCCTAAATCACCATTTTGAGCTACTTGGGGGGGACTCACTATCTAATGATCTACCGTTGGAAAACTGGATTTTTGGAAAACTCTTGAAACGAGTCACTGTGACCTCCCAGAACACTCCAAACACTGGATTTTCACAAAGTAATGGACTGTAGAGGTCCAGGTAATTATAATGTTATATAATTATGAATTATATTGTAATTATATAGTCATGTTATTCCATTATGAATGATGTTGTAATTAACTAGATATAAGTCATTCTTTATTGACAGATGTTGGAAAAATTATCTAATTTTTTCGATTGTAAGGGTAATGAATGTGATTTTAAAATATTTTTACATTGTTTTCAATAATTTCTATGAATTTTTTTATAGAAATAATTGTATTTATAAAAAAATATGTTTTTTATTAAATTATAAATTTTTATGATATTTTCAAATGTAATGGTTTGTATTTTTTGGTATTTGTTATTTTTTAAAATTTTAATGTTATGTGTTTCAAGAAATAACATCTTGCGAATTTTCTTGTTTTCTAAATAAATCATTACAGACATTCATTTTCACAATGATGGTTTATGAAAGTTCGATTGTGATGCCTTTTGTACAATGAATATGATTTTGAGTTTTAAATTTTTTTTTTATATAATGTTAGTTCATTGTATTAAATGTAATACTTTTTCCAAATTAATTAAAAATTTAAAAACCCTAATGAGTTTTCTCTTTATTTTATAACCTTATAGAGTTTTATTTTAATCCCAATATTTCAAATGATTTTAATTGGGTTTAAGGATGAGTGGAAATAATTATTAGGTTTAGCCCTTATTATGATATTTTAGTATTGAACGAATAATATACATCATTGAAGGAGTTTTTAATTGTAGAAAAAAGTATATTTAAAGTATAATTATTTATATTTACAAATAATATATTTTCCCTCAATTACTAAAATGTATACGTAATATGACTTTGGTATGTAAGGGTTGTAATATTTTCTATACAAATTTTAAATATAAATTGATTGTGTTTAGGTTGTTATATCAAAAAACGTATAATTAATATATATAAAAAAATGCATGTTACTAATAACAAATGAGAATCCCTTCTTATCCGAATATGATATAATTTATTTACTCAAAGAAGAAACATAATAACCATTTTTTAAAATTTTATGAATAATCCACTTTGTAATTTTAAATCATAAGTTCATAGTTTTAATGTATATACTCTTTCTCTATTACTTTTATGAAGACCCGATTCATCCATTTTTAATCCTCATATCTCTAAAAATCACTTTTTCATCACTTTGAGAACACTTCTCAACCATAAATAAGAAATTTGAACTATTCTACATGTCATACATATAATAGATCTGAATATGACTATCATAAAGTAATTCATAACCTGAAACAAAGTCATATATATGGGGTATATCATGAATTATATCTTTTCCTGAAGTATTTTAATGAAAGTAATCCCAAAAAAAGGATTATACAATACATCATAACTATAGTGGGAGGTATTTTCCATTTTTAATCATTACATATACTCGTTTAATAATATAAATAATCCATAACTATATTAGGTAGATAAATTTTTTTTTCAATCATATCATATATGATTCATGGATAATTGAGTGGATACATTATTTATCTAAATATTTCATATGAATTTACTTAACTAAATTATGTTGGTAACCAAATTGAAACGTTTTCCTGGGTTTTGTAACCAAATGAAAATGCCAAGAACATGTACTTAATAGTTAGATTCACTTTCATAAATTATTTACTTATAAAATAAAATTCATGGGAACCAAACTGTTGGGGTCACCCCTATTGAACGATCAAGGTATTGACAAGTTATTCTTAGGATGAAATATCCTACTTAGTATTTTAATGGGATTTCATAAAAGTATAACCAGTTAATACACACCACATGTATATTAAATCAATTTCATTTCATGAAATATTTTCTATCTGATATTTTATTACATTGTATATTCATTCTTCTAATGGCTTAATTTTGGATTCATACTTGATCTGCCAAATTAATATGTTTACACTACATTAATGTACAACACTTTACCCAACCCACAAGTTTGTTTTAATTACCAAAAAATTGAAGACAAAAATATTTATATATACTTAAATTAAACCCATTCCAATGATGAATGAATTTTTCAAGTAAATTCATAATGTTATATGAGAATGAAATCCTATAAATGGTAATCAACTGTAGGTAGATATCTAATACCTCACCTTTATAAAAAAATGAATACACATCTAGTATAGTAGGTAGTGTAACCCCAAGTCCCTCTCTTAAGAGAGACCTTACTGAAGAGGGTATTTAATTCAGGAAATCTCTAACACCTAGTATACACAAACTATATTTGAAACCCACTCCAAAAATAATAACTCTAAAAACAATCCTAGGTCAAGGTAAATGAAAAATAAATCTTTTAAATTAAAACATAACACAAAATTAAAGTCTCTTTCACTTGGAATCAATATAAAATATAATATATGTGTATACATTATTCACATTCTATAAAAAATTTATATACATGAATAATATAAAGGAAAGAACTAATAAATATACACTTTAATTATTTTTGATATATAAGAAACCAAATAATTATTTTTAATATTTTATTTTAGAATTAAAAATCACATTTTATAATGGCTAGTAATTATAATTTTATAATATATTAATTAACAGTAATTAAATATATTAAAAAGTATCTTTTTCAATATTTTTTATACATGATATATTTTACAACTAAAATTTAGTCATGAAATATAATTAATATAAGAGATATGTAGTTATAAATAATAATTATACTCTATGATATTCCTGTAAATAATATTCTATGAATCATATAACTAAATAAGATTGATGATATCATATAAGGAAAATCATATTTGATGATTGGGTTAATATTGTGTTTACATAACATAACTCCATTTTTATAGAAACCTTTTACCAACAAAAATATAATTATATAATATTTCATATTTCTCTATTTATCTCAAAGACTTCGATTTGTTTTATTTCATACATTGAGATATAGACATTTCATAAGTTATAGAAAATAGAAATATAAGGATTAAACATAACATATTTTTTGTTATCCATAAAAATTGAATAATGATAAATATTTATTTAAAACCTGGTGAATTAAACCTGATAAATACTTAAAGAACCATTCTCTTATACCATTTATGGGTTTTAGGATATCATGAACTGATCATTAGTAGTATAAACAACAATAATGATATGTTGATATATCATCAAGGATTCAATGTGAATTGAAATATCAAAAAATAGCATACCTATAATGAAAGTGCAATGGATTTATTATTTCTTATTTGATAGATTATGGTTGATGATGACCACTTAATCATTAAAACTATAGCTACTTATTTCATAGGTAATCCACTAGCCTTTATATCCCATTTCACAACATGGGGATTCTCATTCATTGATAGGTGTTCTGAAACATTCACTATTCATGATGAGCAATGTTATTGGAAATAAGGGATCTTTAAAAAATATTGTATGGAATTTGATTAACCAACAGGAGGGTTCTTATTCCTTTATATAGTTACCTCAATTCGTTTAATTAAATAAATAGTATTGGAAATATAATATTTATGAGGTTCCATATCATAGAACCCATTACATCCCATTGGACTTAATTTATTAAAATCCTTCAATGAAAATAAAATGACATGTTTAATTTATTTATAATGAATTATAATTGAAGAACTATGGAGGAGATTTTATTTCATACACAAGGTATTCTAGTAATATACTCAATTATACTATATGATTAATCTTAAAACATGCATCCTATTAATCCCAATGATATATATATATATATATATATCATAACCTAAGATATTCATGTAATTAATATATTATATAGTGATATTTGTATATCATAGTATATAATATACCATTTTAATGTTTAGTTACAACATTTATAGCAAATGTAATTTTAAAATATTGGATGATATATTAAATAAAATAGATGAAAATATCAATTCAGTTGATAAATTTCATGTTTTATATATCTCATAAAATAGAATATAAAGAAATATAATGTTTCCTATTAACTTACTAGGTTTATCTCAGAAGGACCTGAACCTGTTGACTCACACATCGAGAACTCTATTATATTTTAAATGATAGGTGTTTTTTTTTAATTTAAAAATCAAGTAAAAAAACCCAAATCAGGTTCGATGGTTAGTTAGAGTGGGTTCCATCATCACTTATATTTTTATATCACACATAATCTCCTAATTAGTGTCAATATATTTTCCCTACATTCCCACTACTATTTTAATCTGAAATATCAACTACTTTTTTAATTCAAAATATAGAGGAATGAAACTGCAATGATGAGATATAGAGTGGTAATAACATCAATGATTTCTCACCATTACCATTTCATAGAACTAGTTAATAGTCTTATTGTTGAAATTAATATATTTAAGGATAACCAATATGACCTCCATTAGACAACCCAAAATGGGTAACATTCCCATGGTAATATAGATTATATATCATTAGTATAACATGGGTTTTGAGAAAAATAAATTAATTGGGGGAGAAAAAAATACATTGTTAAATAGGAAAATAATCTTAATTAAATTTCATTCTAGAAAATACTACAAATTTATAAACAATATAAAACCAATGATAAAGGCCTTGATTTTAATCACTTGTAATGATAATATAGAAACATAATTATATGTTTCAAACCTTCTTCCACTTTACTCTTTGAATTTTAGTGTCACAACATGAGTTTTTTGTCTTCTTAGATGGATTTCACATGTAAGGGATGAGGGTCATGATTTATTCTATTGGGAATCATTTGAATCTTATTTTTCAAATATTAAACCATGATCTATAAATTTTTATTCATTTAGATGATTTTCACATGTTTTGTTTGTTCAATATCTACATAATTCGGGTGATCATGTGAATGTGGGGTTTGATTTATATTTTACTATTTGGGGAATTTTAATATTTCATTCCTACATAGAAGATATAATTTATAAATCACTTTATGAGTACCTTGAAATGGGTCTGGAGCATAGATATATATTTTTTAGTGTCAGTGGTATTTTATGAAATTAATATATTATTTAAAACATATTGATTCCCTTTATGTAGCATCAATTATATTTGTGGTCCAAATTACATGATATGACTCCGGAGGATATGTGGGTTGTGTAAATTTTTGTTGCCTTTGGATCCTGCTTGTAACCCTAACATAGTGGTTAATAGTATATTCTCTTTTAATATATCTTTATACAGGTCACCCAAACAAAGCTTGTACTCCTCACATAAGGGTTAATAAAAAACATAAAAAATCACTATTAAAATGAATGGTTTGTCCAAATTAAGAAAAGAACGTATAAAAAAATTAATAATATAAATAAAATACTTTGAATCAATTAAATTAAAAAATTATTAATCAAGGTATAACATTCAGTTATATATCAAAAGTATATAGAAACAATAGAAAACATGTTTTATTCACATTATAATTAAAATAATACAATTAAAATTGTAAAAAAATATATGTTTTATTGGGTATAATCTAGATTAGGGGATTAATTATTAATTATGAATAGTTATGAAAATTAGGAAATATTTTCTCCCATCATTCACCCATAATTACACTATTTCACTCTAAGGCAATAGAAGGAATTAATCCAAAATAAAATATTAGTCCTTCTAAGATTCAAAATCACACAATAGAAATAAAAAAACATATAGAGACCCATAAATTTAATACACTGATATTACAACATCGTAGATTAATATACAATACATAACATTTGGATTCATGAAAAAATCACTAGGATCTAGTTTCTTTGGAAACACGAATACATAAACAACTGGTTCATAAAATATTTACATCTCTTACACTTTGTTATTCAAAAGTAGACCATTCTTTGACTCTTTATAAATAAAATGTTTTTTCAATATCTTAGTGAAATGAATACAATATAATGGGTGAGCTCATATGTTTAGTAAGTTAAAAAATGGATATATCAATGAACATTTAAATTAAACATGAACATGAGGGTATGATAAGATGATATTAACATTTTAAAACTATACACTTCATATCATAGATCATAAGCTTCTGTCACTGAATAAATCATAGTAGTTCCTATGAAATGAATAATGTTGGAATCAATGAATAAGTTTTATGATATCATAACATTTTCATAAGAAAAATGTTTTTGGAATACACACCAACATGGAAAATCAAATCCTCAGTCAAGGATCAGTTCCAAGACTATCATATTGGATTTGATTCACTCCTTATTCTGTCATATCATTTTTCAAGGGTCACTCTGAAGATTATCATAGTGTAAATAGTCCTTTACTGAACTAGTTTCACTCCCCATTCAAGTACTTATTATAATATGAGATATCAATATTTACGTAATACTTTGGTGGGCTATATAACTATGGTCACACCCATCACATAATTAAAATCGTTCATATTCATACCAAAGTATAACTAAACATTAATCATCATATAACCTAAAGAAAGGAAAAGTGTTTTATAAATATTTCATCATTTCATCATAGCATAACCAATAGAAGTAAAACTTGTTTTATAAAGGTTTCATTATATGTTAATTAACTCGTGGGAATGAAATGGGTTACATAGAATCATCCTTAAATATTCATCATCATAAGACATCAAAAGAGTTAATTTTGAAGGTTTAATTGGATTATAACACAATTATTGAATAAATAACATCAAAGGATGTTATCATAGATTACAATTTACATAAAAAATACCCATGGAACACTTCTTGATAAAAATACCATTTTCAATTTGAAATCACATTTTTAAAATATAAAAATTTAAAAAATATTAATAAAATCATTTTCATTGAATATATAATAGGGAAAATGTAAGGTAGTATTAAGATCATTTATCATTCATTATGGTAGTATATTCAATTAATGTCATGTATGTTAAAAAAATATTCCATTCACATTTTCATCAAAAAGTCCGATCTACCTCATCCGGAAAATGAAAATAAAATTCATTTTAAACAAATTTTAAAATTAATAAATTGTTAATATGAAATTAGAAATAATATGAGAACAGTAAAAAAAATCTTGAAATTTTTTTTTGAAAACATGGTTAGAGAATAAAAAGGATTATCAATTGAAAAGATAAATAATGCCAATTTTCCTTGAAAATATCTTTTTGGTATAATGAGTTCTTAAATTGAGGGGAAAAGGGAAAAATGTAATCTTTATAAATAATTACTGGAGAATAAAATTACTTTGATTCTTGAGACACATTTCATAAAATTATATCATCAAAAACATGATCATAAAAAAATCTGATAAATAATGTGATTATAACATAAATCTCTCCAACATTGGTATCTCCAGATTCCAAATACCCAAAAAATAATAACATTAAATAAAACATTTCATATCATGTAAATAAGGATATTCATGATATAACATGTATTTGATGATTTATATACACTATGAAAATTAAACTAGTTTTCATTATGTCATATGTCTCCAAAAAATAAAAGGAAGACTATTAATACCTTAAACTGAGTTAGACTTCTTATGAAAGCACATTAACCTCATGTATAAAAAATAAAAAATTATTATTTTTACGACCAATAGGGGCATGTATACCCTGATAGGGGTGTGAATCAGGGTATGGATATTCTTTTTCAATGTTCTTCCTACCCCACTGGATCATGAACTCTTTATTACAAGGGTCACTATGTTTTCACTTGTGTGTTTATTATGATCACTTATTCTCATCTTTATCTAATGATGATGCTTTAAATACAATGCAGGGAAGCAAACAGACAGACACAAATATTTTTAGTTGGTTCACCCTCACTGTGCTATGTCCAAGGAGCAAAAAACGACGATGTGTCGATGTACCAAATCCACTAAGGCTCACGGCCAATAATGTTATGGCTTGATCACTTATATGCCTAGGCTCACTGCCTTTACAAGGTTCTGGATAGATCACTTCTATTCCAAGGCTCACTGCCTTTAAAATGTTTAAGGTTATCTCACTGCTTTTCCAAGGGTCACTCCGTGTCTTTCTCTCTGGCTCACTGCCGGTGAAGAGGATCACCTTCTTCCTCTCCCATCGCTCACTAATCCGGAAAGGTTCCAGTCACAGTTTATAGACCTGTAGGTCTCCTCATTTGCATGAAGGAATAAATCTTCCTCTGTATGTAGATTCTCTTTTGAAGTCCTAATTTTCCCCATAGATGAATATCTCTTTTCAACAAAGGTATGAGGAAAACCTCCAACTTCCACGCAGCCCGAAAACACCGCTGGAAAATCAACCTTACATGGCGAGCAAGTCTATGCCGGTGCGCATGTATCGGTGTGCAAGTCACAACTAGCGTGAAATTATTCCTTCACACTAGTGCAACACAACTCTTTGGAACTTCAAACCTATGCGACTCAAACCCCTTTACACCCAAACCATCATTGACGTGCAACTACCATCCAGCACGCAACTTCAAACACCAGCGCACAAGTCCAACTTGGGTGAAACACCACCACTTGCGCGACCACCACACCTATGAGACGGGGCCTCAGAATTTTCGTAGTGGTCAACTTCTCTGAAAATGAGGAGGGGTGGTCAAGTATTTATAGGAGTTTGAACAACCTGCCCGACGACGCGCAAGTCACCCCTCGAAGCGCAAGTTTTGGCCTACATGTCGTCTATCCTCCTAGACACTTTCCCGACCAAAAAAAATACCTATGCGACCATCTTTCCTTTTCAATATTTTGATCTTCTGATCTTGAAAAACAATAGGCATGCAAGATCCCATTCCTTCTAGGAATCAGCGCGCAAGTCTCTTCACGGCGCGTAAGTCACTTGCGCGACCACACCAATACTTGTGTGACCCTTATCCCATTGCCATATTTTGATGATCTGATCATTAAAAACCTATGGTGCACAAGTTTACTATCCCACAAGACTTCTTGCACAAGTCCCTTTGCGAAAACTACTTTTCCTCATTTGTCGATTTTGAGGCCCAAATATTTCGCAAACACTGGAAAACAACACCACCTTGTATCTTTTCATTCTATGACGCCTCCAGATCAACCATTCCTTTGATGACGTTCTTGAATCATACATGTATCATTGACCATGGCTCTTGAACTCAAAATTCCACCATGAAATCCCCTTTGTCAACAAATTTGAATGTCATGGTTTGCATTGTCAACAATCACAGCATAGTATTCCACTTTGTCAACAAACACATTCACCTCAAAAATAATTCAATGATGCCTTGAGGGATTTTTTACCAATAATTATAAATATGTAATATAATAAATTACATAGTTATAATATCATATACGAATACTTTATAACATTTAAACACCCATTTATTATAAATTCATTATTATGATCATTATTTCACACGGTTAACTCTTTTGTTTTTTAGAAGAATTTTAGTTTGGTAGTTCTTATCATTGTGCTTATATCATGGTCCTTGTAGTACCACCAGTTTCCAGTAAGTATCCCTTGTTTTCTGCTTTTTATGAACATGAAGAATATAAGAGATGGTTGGGCAAGTTTGTAGATTTTTAAAATGTTCAAAGGGAAGAAAGATGGTGATTCATAGGTTTCACATGGTTTGCCAAAACCATGCGGAAGTAGTGCAGGTGGTGTCACTTTGGATAGAGGAGAACGCACGGTGTGCTCATGGATTGGGAAAACCGTGCGAGGAGGTCATGAGGAGCACCCCTTCCACGCAGTGACCACCACACAGTTAGTGCACGATTTGACTAACCGTGCAGACTAACCGTGCGTGAAATCAACTTAGATCGTATTTTTAAGGATCTAATCTCTTTTATCTTTAAAACCAATAGTTTTTTCTCCTAGATGGCTCAAAATCGGTATTTCTCTCTGGAGAAGGTGGGAGAACACTTACCAGGTGTTTTGGGCGTGATCTGGAGGTTTGCCTTGGCGTTTAGAGGCCGATTGATCGAGGTAATCTTGTTTCCTTTACTTTTCATAGATCTCTTTCTCCCCTCTTGATGGATCCTTAGATCTATGCCCAATGTGGGTAGATATAGGGTATTTGATGACTTATAAGTTGGGTTTTGGTATTGTTGGTGATAGGGGAAGGAATCTAAGAAGGTTTTGTGGTTTTTTGACCTGTTTCTTGGTTGATTTCACCTATTTTGTTGAGGTAGGTGGCTTCATTCTCGATTCCTCTTTCTTAGAATTTGAAGTCTTAGTTTGAAATTGTTTTACTGGATTGAAATGGTTTTTTATCTGCTGTGAAATATTGGTTGAAACCACTTTTTAGTAACAGTTGTTGGAAATTGTTTGTTTTTTGAAAGTGATTGATGAAATTATTTTAAAAAGAGTGATTTTAAACTGTCTATGGGTTTTCTTCATGAAAGAAATGGTTTTCAATAAAAGGTTTGATGATTTATTAATAGGTTTTGAACACACTTGGTTTTGGCATGGATCTCCATGGGTTGTGGTGTGTGTTCATATGCATTGGGATGGATAAGAGCGAGAAGTACCCCCATCAAAAGGTAGGGTGGATAAGGTTCAGAAGTACCCCTATCAAAACGGAAAAATAAGTTTGTGAAGTACCCACGTCAAGGTATTACACTATGTGATAGCTTAGTGGAAGGATAACTCACCACTCACGAGTATAGGGAGGTCCATGTTGCATGCATAGTTGGTTTTGTGGATTTTTGAAATGGAATGGATGTGACAAAATAGGAATTGGAATTTAATTGGAAACTTTTCATGGTTTCTTTTCTTGAGAAAGATTGTTTTGGTTGGAAAATGGTTTTGATATGGAACTTGTTATACTGTGAACTATTTTGGAATTTTTTTATATAATTGTTTTAGATAAATTTTCGTACATGTTTTATCCCAGAGGCATGGGTTAGGAATTCATCTGGGAAAGCCTAATGAGTTTCATTACTCACCCCCTGATTTGGCATGTTGGGGATTTTGTAGATTTCATATACCAGGATACTCGAAAAGGCAATGTGCCACATGTTTATAGCACTACTTCGTGACACGTGGGCTGGTTTGTGACGTTGGAGCTTGGAGCTTGTAGAGCATGGGGTTGGTTTGATGTCTTGTAGTCTATGTGTTTGTCTTTCCGTTGTTTACTCTGATTTAGTGTTGGTTTTCACTATGGTACTGTAGATTGGTTTTTGATAAAATAAATGGTTGAGTTGTCTTAGCTTTTATCATACATCATTTTGTTGATTTTTTTTGGTTGTGATTGTTGGCTTTGTGGAATGTTTTAAAAGGGTAAATAGTCACCCACTAGTTCTAAAACACTTCGACATTTATTGCTAGCCTTTTGTGCCCTGGGGATGTAGCTTAAGGCCTAGTAATGACTTGTTTTATTCTCTAGCCAATGAGGATAAGCGGTTCATTACAAATAGTATCAGTATGTTTGGTCCATGTGGTATAAATGAAATCAACTAGTTCTTTTATTTGTGGAACAAGTAGTCATCAATTTTTGTTGGTCTTTTCATTGAATTCTTACGTGTCTATTCCATGGGTGGTAATCTTATGAAGTGGTAGGATTGTCAGAACTTGGAATGTAGAGCATAAAAAGACAAAGCTAACCATTTTTTTCAGAACTTCACGTTACCAGGGAGTTGGGAACATAAGTTTTTTGGAGACACTTATAGGATAATAAATCTTATTTTCATGGGTTTATCCAATGAGATGAGAATGACATGCATTAGAGGAATGAAATCCCACTAGGATTTCATATATCATTCTGAGAAATAGATTATGGTTTGATGCAAAAGCACAATTTTAGAAAATTGGACACCTGTTTTCAAATGAATGATTTTTAAAAGATAATGGTGGGTGTATTTTGAAAATATATTGATTTTCAAAATAAAGAGACGATTTATTTTTAAAAATTGGTAAATGTTGAAAAGCATGATGGTTGGAAATCAATGTTGTGATAGTGATGTGACATAAGTTGAAATTCTATGACTTCAGTTGCTATAAAGTGAGACTATAAGAGTGTGTTGTTTGAATAGAAAATGGCACCGGTTAGGCGTCGTAGAAACCAAATGGAAGAAGCTATGGAGAATGTGGTTTCACCTGAGCCACATGTGAAACAACAACTAGTCCGAAGAAAAGATCAATTATTTTAGGATGTGGACACGGGGAATTAGAGGGACGAGTCAAGGCATGTAGACCATTCTGTCCAGTTCCAGAAGAAGAATTAACCCATCTTTCAGGGTGTTTCTGAACTTGAAAGGGCGAAGGTGTGGATGAGTAGAATGAATCATATCTTTTATTTCATCGGCACACCAGCAGAACTGAATGTAGTTTTGGCATCATATATGTCGGAGGATCTTGCACGACAGTGGTGGGAGACATTCATACAGGCTATGGTGGATCAAGGCCTGGGCTAGGAGGAATTTGAGGAATTGTTCAATAAACAATTCTATCCTCCCATGTTCAATATCCAGAGGAAAAAAAGACTTTTTCAGCCTGAAGTATGATAATCTCTTTGTCACAAATTATGTGGCTAAATTCATGCATTTAGTATGCTTTGAATCGGATGTTTCTGCATGTGCATTGCTAAAGGCACGAATCGTGGAATTAGGGTTTTGACAGGTGATTCACTCGAAGATAGCTATGCTCTATATTAGGGGTTATACGGAGATGGTAAATATAGAAACAATAGATGAAAGAGACATCTCTAGAGTTATGGGAGGAGTAAGTATGATGATACACATAAGAATGGGTGGGAACTCTATTGTTGGGAACAAGTGGAATAGGGACACGTACTTCCATGGTGGGAGTGTGAATCAGAATCAGATGGTTGGATTGATAAATCTTCCTCCACAATCCATGATGAATGCATAGTGTTTTCAATGTGGCTCAATTGATCACATGAAATAAGAATGTACATCACCACCGAGAGCATGCCACAAATGCAACATTATGGGGAATCTTCAGCGATATTGTCGTAGTGCTCCACGGTCAAGTTTTTTTGACACTTCTCAGGTGTTGCAAGCATCTTATGCTTCGATCGGGTGAGGATTGAAAAATAATTCTCTCTAGCAGAATAGAGCTAGCTATGGTGATTCCGGGAATACCATGACTCCTCAGAAAGGGAAATCATTACAATGAAATAAGGAGAAAAGTACAGCAACAAAGAAATTGTATAGAGCAGAACAGGTGATTGTTGATTACCAGTGTGGACCATCTATGGTGAGAGCTCTGATTCTTTTCAATTCTACCCTCATGCAAGTGTTGATCGATACTAGTGCATCACTTTCTTTTATTTCTTCTCGTATTACTAATTTTCTAAACATAAAACATGAAATGATGCCTTCTGTGATAAAACATCAAACTCCTCTTGGTGAAAGAGAATGTAGAGCCTTCGAGTGTAGAGCATGTTCTATAACAGTTTATGGAGCTGAGCTAAAATGGTAGTTCTCTATTATCGAGATGGATGTATATGATATAATCCTGGGTATGGATCTCTTGACAATGTTCTGAGCTCAAATTAACTAATATAGTAGAATAGTCAGTTTCTTGACTATAGTTAGCGTCGTTCATCTCTTTATAGAAGAAAAAGTGGGGAAGGTAGGTGTAACGGGCTTGTTGGCACCATTTGTGGCAACGATCTCTTACCCCATTGGCTATGTTAAACATGGAATCAATGGAAGAGATCTCAAATAATATTTTTCTAGTAGTCGTTGATCAATTTCCTGATGGGTTTCCTAAACAATTATCAGGGTAACCACCTGTAAGGGAAGTGGAGTTTACGATTGATCTCCTTATGGGGACCAGTCCTATCTCAATTCCATATTATAGGATGAAACCAATGGAGTTAAAGGTATTGAAAGTGCAGTTGGAAGAACTAGAAAACAAGGGTTTTATTCGACCAAGCATGTCTCTGTGGGCATCACCAGTTTTGTTTTTAAAGAAAGCGGATGAAACATTGAGGCTATGTGTGAATTATCATAAAATTAACCAAGATACGATAAAGAATATATATCCACATCCACACCTTGATGACCGGTTTGATCATTTTATGGGAGATCAGTGGTTCTCTAATATTGAATTGTGGTCAGGATATCATCAGTTGCGAGTTCTGAAGGAGGATATTTCAAAGAAATCCTTCAGAAGTAGATATGGCCTCTAAAAATATTTGGTCATGCCTTTTGGTCTTATGAATACACTAGAAATATTTATAGAATTGATGAATCTGATATTCTTGGGTTATCTGGATTTTTTTGTTGTGGTATTTGTGGATGACATATTGGTGTATTCATGAACAAGGGCTGAGAATGAAATACACTTAGCGATTGTGTTTGAAATCATGAGAGACCATCAGTTGTATCCCAAATTATCAAAGTGTGAATTGGGATACATTAAGTATGCTTTATGGGACATATTGTTTATGAGAATGGTATTTCAGTGGATCCATAAAAGATAGAAGCTATTATTTCTTGGAAACCAGTGAAGAACATCTTTGAAATACGATGTTTTTTTGGTATATCTTGTTATTACCGATGATTTGTGAGTGACTTCTCACTACTAGCTTCACCTATGACAGAATTAACAAATAAGAACAATGCATTTCAACGGACTGAGGAATGTCCGAGATATTCTCATGAGTTGAATGTTCGCCAAACATCAGCAACCATCTTGATTTTTCAAGAATCAGGATAGGGATACGTGGTGTATTGTTGCACTTCAGGATCTGGGTTGGGATGTGTCTTAATGCACGAAGACCAGGTTGTTTCTTATGGCTCATGATAGTTGAGAGTTCATGAAAATAACTACCCAACACATGATTTGGAGTTACCTGTATTTATCCATGCCTTGAATACTTGGTGTCATTATAACATTGGTGAGAAATTCACTATATTTACAGATCATAAGAGTTTGAAGAATATTTTCTCACAACGAGATTTGAATCTGAGGCAGAGGATATTGTGGGAGTATCTTCAAATGTTCGACTTTGACTTGATGTATACACTGGGTAAGTGAAATTCAGTGGCTGATGCATTAATTAGAAAGTTGTACACTATTTTGGCACTAGAAGCTTCAGATGAGTGGAAGTTTATGTCAATCCTAGGAGACATGCGTATAGAATGTGAAGACTCAGCTGATCTTGTGGTTTTCTTTCCAGTTGCATGTGTTCCTGATTTTGTAGAGATTGTAAATGAAGAAAAGGAATCCGATCTAGACTGTCTTGCAATTAGTTAAAAACACAATAGTGGGGAGACCATTAGGGGATGGAATTAAGATGGGAATTCAGTTTTGTGGTTTCTATATCAGATGGATGTCCCTTTACCTACTTAGGAACAACTCCTTCATGCTTACCACCATTCAAGATGGGTTGTACACCCAGGTACACAAAATATTTATAAGACATTGATGGCACAGTTTTGGTGGAATATCATGAAAATAAAAGTGGTCGAGTTCATCTCACGGTGCATAACTTGTCAGCAGGTTAAAGAAGAGCATCATAGACCAGCGGGTATGTCACATTATTTACCTTTAACTATGTGGAAATGGGATCAGATAACAATGGATTTTGTGACAGGTCTTCCATGAACGGTTCAGAAACATGATTCCATTTCGGTGAGAGTGGATTGTCTAACGAAGTCGGCCCATTTCATCCATATTCATGAAACTCATATGGTGGAATATCATTAAAAATATATATATGAGAAGTGGTAGAGAGACATGATGTACCAGTGTCAATCGTGTCAGATAGAGATCCAAGGTTCACATCTCGTTTCTGATGATCCCTACAGAAATCCCTGGGAACTCAATTGAATATGAGTATGGTGTATCATCCTCAGAAGTAAGTGTAGTTTGAAAGGACGATAAAAACATCAGAAGACATGTTACGGGCTTGTGTAATGGATTTTGGTGGCCTGTGGGAAGATCATGGGTCTTTATTAGAGTTATAATATAACAATAGTTTTCATGACTCGATACACATGGCTCCATTTGAAGCATTGTATGGGCATCCTTGTCGTTCTCCACTTTGTTGGGTGGAAACAGGTGATACTTCACTAGTTGGGCCGAGCCTTGTCAAATAAATAATGGAGATGATTCAGTTGATAAAGAAGAGGAAGGATATGGCACAGAGTCATCCGAAATCTTATGCGGGTCATCGCAAAAGACCGTTGTCGTTTGCGGTGAGTGATCATGTCTTTTTGAGAATTTCACCTAAGATTGGACATCGACGTTTTGGGAAGCATGGAAAATTATCTCTTTGATATATAGGCCATTTTGAGATACTGAAACGGGTTAGAGAGGTGGCGTATCAGTTTCCATTACTACCATGGTTCATTGTAGTGCACAATGTGTTCCTTGTATCTCAGTTGAAGAAGTATCAGCCTGATCCTAACCATGTGATCAGATGGGATCACATTGACCTAGAGTCGGATGGTACATTGATACATATCCTGGTATGGATTGTGAATAATAAATAGAAATTCTTGTGTGGAAAAAGCATCAGTGTAGTGCGGGTTTTGTGGCAACATGGTCAGACTCAAGAGGAGACGTGGGAATACGAGAAAGAAATGAAAGAGTAGTGGCCAAAACTCATTTAGGCAAGCAATGGTTTTCAACATTCCGGGGATGGAATGGCCAATGTTGGGGAGAATTTTTTACTACAAATTTATGAAAAGTAACCCTTATTTTAGGCTTTGTATGTACATGAAGCATATGAGACACGTTTGGGAATGTTTAGAGAATTTTAAAGGGTCAAAGGAAAAAAAGTTGGTGACGCACGACCTTCGCAACAGTTTGCCCAAAACGTGCGGAAGCCGTGTAGGTGGTGACACTTTGGACATAGGAGACCATACAGTGTACACACTGTTTGGGAAAACTGTGCGAGGAGGCCATGTGTAGTGCCCCGTCCAAGTAGTGACTAACACACAATTTTCACATGATTTGACTATCAGTGCGGACTAACCATGTGTGAATTCAACATAGATCCTATTTTAAGGATCTAATCTATTTTTTCTTAAATCCCACTAGTTGTTTCTCCTATATGGCCCAATATTGGGATTTCTCTCTAGTGAAGGTGGGAGAATACTTACGAGGAATTTTGGAAGTGATCCGGAGTTTCGCCTTGGTGTTTAGAGGCCAGTTGATCGAGGTAAGTCTCATTTCCATTAGTTTTCTTAGATCTCTTTCTCCCCTCTTGATGGATCCTTAGATATACGGCTATGGTGGGTAGATCTAGGTTAATGGATGACTTTTAGGTCGTGTGTTGGTCTTTTTGGTGATAGGGGAAGAAATCTATGGAGGTTTCTTGGTGTTTCGATATGGTTCATGGTTGGTTTCTCCTAATTTGTTGAGGTTGGTGGCTTCACTCTCAATTCCTCTTTCATAGAACTTATGCTTAGTTTCAAATTGTTTTCCTTGATTGAAATGTTTTGTTTATCTGCTGTGAATGAATGGTTGAAACCCCTTTTTAGTAACGGGTGTTAGAAATGGTTTGTTTTTTGAATGTGTTTTTAGAAGTGATATTAAAAAGGGTTATTTTAAACTGGCTATGGTTTTTCTGCATGAAGGAAATGGTTTTCAATAAAAGGATTGATGCTTTATTGAAAGGTTTTGAACATAGTTTGTTTTGGCATGGATTTTCATGGGTTGTGCTGTGTGTTCATATGCATTGGGATGGATAAGGGTGAGATGTACCCCCATCAAAAAGATTGATGGATAAGGTAGAGAAGTACCCACATCAAAAGGGATGGATACAGGCATGAAGTACCCCTGTCAAGGTAGTCAACTAAGTGACATCTTAGTGGTAGGATAACTCACCACTTACGAGTATAGGGAGGTCCAGGTTGCATACATGGATGGTTGTGTGGATTTTTGAAATGGAATGGTTGTGCCAAAATGAAAATGGGAAATTGATTGGAAACTTTTCTTGGTTTCTTTTCTTGAGAATGACTGTTTTTTTGAAAAGTGTGTTTGACATGTAACATTTTATATTGTGAACTATTTTGGAATTATTTTATATAAATTGTTTTATATAAAAGTTCTCACATGTTTTATCCTAGAGGCATGGGTTGGGAAGTCGTCGGGGAAAACCTACTGGGTTTCATTACTCACCTCTGCTTTGGCACATTGGTGCTTTTCCAGATGTCATATACCGAGATTTTGGCAAAGCCAAAGTGCCACATGTTTATTGCACTACTTCATGACACATGGGTTGGTTTCTGATATTGGAGCTTGGAGCTTGTGGTGCATGGAGATGGTTTGTTTTCTTGTATATTTGAGATTTTTTTTCTGCTTTTTACTCTGATTTAGTGTTGGTTTCCATTGTGGTACTCTTGGTTGGTTTATGACAAAATAAATGGTGGAGTTGTCTTAGATTTTATCATGCATCATTTAGTTGATTTGATTGGTTGTGGTTTTTGGCTCTATTGAATGTTCTAAAAGGGTAAATTGTCCCACACTAGTTCTGAAACCCTTCGGCATTTATTGACAGCTTTGATGCCTTGGGAGTGTCGGATATGGCCTAGTAATGACTTGTTGTATTATCAATCCAATGAGGACAAGTGGATCATTATAGTTCCAATATCTCCATATTTTTAATCATGAAATAAATAAAATAAATATTTATTATATATATTCCGTGTCATCTGTAGTGGATCGAGATAGAAAAATGAATTACACAATTCATAGAAATGGGAAGCTGTATGTATACATAAATGATGTTTTCACTTTTCGATGGATGGAGTGAAATAATGGAAAATAATAATTCAAATTTAAAAATAATTATTATATCATATATATTATCATTAAATATATCCTTATTATCATCCATGTAAATCTATGATGAAAAACTAATCACATCACCTCATGGTTGTGGTGGTGCATAGGTACGCACAACCGAAGTTTTCATTTTCCAAAGGATTCGAATGTAAGAAGGTGTACATGATATTATAATTACATAATCATAAAAAATATCATAATTATAATTTATAAACATTAATCCCATAAAAATACTATTTAGACATCCATTTTAACATAGGGGTGAGAAGATTTTAGAAACAAATACCCTGAAGGGGTAGAGGAGAAAGGGGAGTCAAATAACTCACCCAAGACAACTTGTGTGCACCCTAAATTTGAAAAATGTGTCTCATGTAGGCTACACCTACATATATTAGTGTGATAATCAAAGAAATATGTGATGTTTCTAATTGAGATACATTTGCAATGGATCTGTGTGACTGACCTCACTCACCCAATGTCTTGAGTGTGCCTATAAATAGGACCATTGGGATCCTCATTCGAAACAAATGAATATTAAAAACTAATTAATGATCTTCTCTCCAAAGTCCCTCTCAATGGTCCTCCAAACCCTCAGGTGTTTCTTTAATCCTATAAAATAAGGTTAAATTAGTGTTGATCAATGGATTGAGGTTCCATGAGTTCTATAATACTATGAATATTGAGATAAAATTCCCCTAGTTAAAACTATTAGTTAGAAGGCCCTTTCAATAACTATAAAATTGAGAATCAGTCATCCAAAGACACTTGAGGAGGCCCTAAGAAGCTAAAAAAAGGCCTCACCCTGGTGTTTTTCCATGGTTTTCCATCATCCAAAGTCATATTCAGATCGCCCAATTATACCCTACATGATACCACTTCAGTTTACTCAGGTCTAACATACATGAATGACCTTCTTCTCCCTCATGTCTCACCTATGTGAGCCACCTCTTGTATACCTTGGACTCACCTTCATTATCAATCCATTGAGTCCATCTATTATACTACTGATGATAGGTAACTTTTTTTCTTATACTACTCATAATATGGGGACCAATCCATGTCCTCCCCCAAATTCTCTATATATGAATGATTAGAGAATATGGAACATCAATGTGTCCTCTTGAATATAAATTCTTGTATTAATTGAGGTATTGATTTTTTCCTACCTAATAGTTAAGATAATCATAGTGTTTTAAATTATAATTTCTCATGGTAATTAGAATCCTAGTCTAAGGTATAATAAAAGGGACCCTAGGCTTGAAAATAAGAGGGGGAATAGACAAATTAAATCCCTTTATCTATCCCGGAATCCCCCACCAAGACTTCACCATCATATACTAGTAGATGAGGAGAAAACTTTACCCTATGGAATCCACCCTGGAGTAATCCCCAGTTACTTGTTCTGTGTTATTCCCCCACCCTCAATATATCCGAACACATCCACTAGTGGATTAAAGTGGTTTTTTGTGTTTAAAAATATTCTAATTCCTCTTATTTCCCACAATCATCATGGATCACGTGGGATTAAAGGTTAGTGGGGATCATGACATCAACATGATCAAAAACCTATCTCTTGAGGGGGGTCCTTTTCCAGATCTTCCCCTCATGTTACTTAGAGCCTCTAATTTGGTTTAATCCCAGAAAACCACGTCACCACCTCAAAGGTCCATATTAACTATTAAGAATCCCCTTGGGCCCCTTGATTTCCACTCCCCTATAGTTTTTTTTCATCATAACCCTCACAATGTTTAATGGGAAGTGAAAACGTAATCCATATTGGTGAAATCACTGATGGAAGTTAAAAAACTATATTGAAATAGATTCATGTTTCAGGTCCTCCTATCACATTGAATTACGCCTCCTCAATCGGTATAATCCCCAACCTTTTGAACTACATGGTCTTTAATTCCTATAAAAATAGGTAATGTACTAAAACTCCCTATGGTTAAAACCCAACACCCCAAACTCACATTAATTTTCTCAAGGCCATATTCATAGTAGGTTCACATCCAACCTAGGAGGATGCATCATTTCCAGGTCCCTTGGGATTCTTCAATGTATGTCTCACACCATCCATTGACTTGGAACCTTTCAACTAGATATCCTTGTCATGTGATGATAAACTAAATGGTTTAGTCATAATAACATGAACATAAAAGGTATGATTTTCCACATTAAGTGGTACTAAACAACTTGGGTTCTGATTCCATTCATAAGTATACATAAGAATCCCATCTCTTGGGCCTGAGCATAATATAAAACCCCATATACACACTAATGTCTCCATCACTAAAGAACCTCAGATACATACAAATGATTATAAATAAAATAAATTTTAATAATTTATTTTTCACTAAAGGGAAACCCATTTTAAATTTGGGATTTAATAAAGGATTCCAAAATATTCCTTAAATATATAAGATATACCCAGAGTATGTAATAATTCACCTAAAAGGGTGTGATGAGCCTAACTGCTCAACCTATAGACCAATGTGAGTCACTAAGTATTGTTAGAACCACCTCCCAATGACCACCTACCTTTGTAACGTAGGTTCATAAAACAACTCGAATAAGGGAACTTTGGGAGTTTCAAGCTCCATGAATAAATTCCATTAGAAATCTCTTGTAAAGGGCATGGAAATATTTGTATAAAATGATGCCCCTGTCACCACCAACCCAAAACACCATTCAAACCCCATGTGGTTTTTTAGATCAAAATAAAAATGGTGATCTAGATATGAATCCTTAAAAAATGAATGTGTCACCCCTATGTCAGACCCCTTTCATGCTCACAAAAAATCAGGACATACATGGATCTAAAATAATTTATTATGCATGAGTTCATTTATTAAGATCATTATTTGACAAGGTTTTCTTATTTTTTTCATTTATATATGTGCACTTGAACAATAAATCTCTTCAATCCAAATAGATTCTCATCAATTAATGTAGATATATGATTCAAATGTTTCTCATGTGAGATTCTCATCTAATTAGAGGATGTTTCCTACAACCCAAAACCTTCAATGAAGGGTATCAAACATAATTATTTAGGAGTAAAGCCTAAATTTTATTTTCCTAACTCAACAGGATTCACAAAAAGACCTCTAGAACAAGAATCCCCACCAACCATCCACTAAGCGATGGTTGGTGGCCTAAAACTCAATGACACCATCTTAGTTTTCTAACTATTTCAAGATTATATACCTAGAACACCCTAATATATTTCTCTCTTATCTTACATAGAATGATCAAAATGTAACCAAAAACTTATACCAACAACACAAGGGTTCCTTCAAGGAGATCTTGCTAGAAACATCCACCTCCAACTCCACACAGCATCAAACCCTCATCATGATAATGGTGTTTCCATAAAGAGTCTAGCACAGGTCACTCAGGCCATGGAACGTAGGCAACCCTATGAGGGTATGGACTAGGAAATAAGAAACAATACCATACAATTTTTAACTCCATAGATGCACTCCATTCAAATATGGAAGCAAATTATGAGTAGGCACACACACCTACCTGTATTAACCAACCCTACTAGCTTCGATTAGTAGTGTTTATTGAAAACACATGAAGATTCCTAATGATAAATATGGGAAGACCCATATCACCTCCACCATATTTGAAAATATCAGTATATAATGATATAAAATGGATCATAGGATAAGGGCCTCACCCATACTCCTAACATAGAATGGAAATATATACTTGATCCAGACACTAAAGACACTCAACATAGAAATTTAATTATGATATGGTTTTCACAATTTCCTTCCCACATCCTGAAAACCTATCAAGATATAATAATGGAAGTAGCAGTGGTTGATGGGAAGACACAAAACATCATCTTCACTATTGGGAAGACTCATCAACAAAATATGAGGATCAATCTAGATAAAATTCATATCCTTGCTCCCATCTAGGATGTTCATGGGAAACATACCCTTAAAATGTACAAATAAATCGGGCCCATACCGCCATTCAAACTGGATTTCATCAGCCCATCAAATTTTCCACTTCATTGTAGACATATATCGTTACCAAAATTATAGAAAACTATCCGAAAATTATAGAAAAAACACTAGAGATACTCAAAAAGGTCCCCATATTTGGAAGTCGCTACCCATAGAATGTGGCCCCAGTCACCCGTAATAGAGAATAAAAAAAGAAGCCTCACCAAATGTGATTGAAAAATGAAGATCAAATTTAAGATCTCTCTCTACTCAATACTGGTGATCTTAAAACCCTCATAAATTTATCTATATCTATTAATGATACTAATCATCTGTTAAAAAATTACAGAAAAAATGGATATAATTGTGAAGGACCCCCTTATAACTTTTCTGGTAGTGATTCTAAAGGTCCTCTACTGACATTTTACCTTTAAGGATTACATCACACCCACAATCTGATTTATCATGAGAGCCCATTTATTGATAGGATTGTGGAAACCCTCTTTCTGTCTTGAAGATCAAACATTAAAAAGTCCCACAAAAAAATTTCATCTTGACTAATGGTCTCCCCTGTATTATATTTTGCATGAAATCCCCTTGTAGTTACATTTCAAGTTTTGATGGTAGTCCCCCCCAAGATGGAATTTTTTATGAAGATACTCCCCATGGTAACACTTCATTTGGTCAAGGAGGTCATTCCCTTGACAATTAATCTATGAGAAAGACCACCTATTATGAGGTACTTAGGAAAATAAGTCCATCCATGTCTAAGAGATCTTTATTGAGAAGTTAATGACTCTCTCTACTAGAAGAAAGCCAATGGAAATAGTCATTCTCAGAACCACCCTAGGATATCTTAACATCCAATATTACTAAAGAAATCCCTTAAAATATTGTTATTAACAATAAATCAGTAGGGAAATGTCAACATTGGTAAAATTAGTTTGAGGATCCCCTTGCCAATGAAAAAGAATAGATTTTACTAATAAGGATATAGTTGACTAAATAAAATATAATATCCATGTTCTGGCCTTTAGAAACTCCCCAATACAGTATTCCAAAGGTGTTTTTGGATGATTTTGTGCACGACATCTGCCTAAATCTATGAATTACTCTTTTTCACCAAAACAAATTAATTCCTTATGAAAAATATCCAAGCCATATTAATGTAACAGAAGGGATGCACCATAAAATTAACTTGGAAACTCTTCTATATGCATGACACCTAAATATGGGAAAAAAAGAAAACATCCCTTTAGCATGAAATTATCAATGCATTAAAACAATTATGTCAACTGACCATTTAATCCCCATTAGGTGTTCATATCAAATAATCGGGAAAATGAGGTGTGTTTCCTTTCACATCACTCCTCAATCACTAAATCCCACCAAATATGGCATCATGTAATTTCATAGCATTAGGTCGATATAGAGAAATAGGATCATATAACAAAATATGGTACAATCACCAATAAATAGCGTTGATTTACTCTCAAATACATTGAGCCAGAAGGGAGAGATCCATCAAATTATTCTTATATCAAGAATCCAAAAATATTTAGAAATATACCCCACTTAAGGGAATCCATTCATCAGGAAGTTCCAATATCTTTGGAATCACATGTTCAAACAAACCTCCATAAAATCAAGAGATCATCTAATATAGTATGATCCATAGAAATCCAAGAGAAACCCTATCCTATAGGAATGGGGGATTTTTAACCAAACCTTCAGTCCTAAAAAAACAATATTGAAATATTATATGAATGGAATAGCAATAGACCCAACCCATACGGCTATAGGATTTTTTACCTCAACCTCAACCAAAATAGAAGTCAGTCTTTTCTTATATTGGTGTAACACCACAAAATGAATCTTCACAGCTCATCCTCTCTTGTGACCAAATTTCCTCACTATGAACATGCATGAAAATAATTTTCAGATATTACCTATGGATCACCCTTAATCAGATGATTATAAGAGGAATGTAGAAGGAGAGGATGAGGACCTGTTATGGGAAAAATCAAAATCAGCCTCTCAAGGGTACGATGGATCTTGGTGATCATATATCTTTCAAAATATATCCTCAAGAAAACCAACTCTATTATAATTTATAGTCTCATGAAACAAATGAAATTAATTATTCATTAGTTAGCTTCATTAGAACCACCCCTGATAAAGCTATAGAACTTGAGGAAGATATAGAGAAATTGGAAAAGGAGGTATTTGTTTGTAATTAATCTATACTAAAAATATTGAATAAGTTGTGTGTACCCAAAACAATAGTCCTTATATTAATTTTGGGATTCCCACAACTTCTCCTCTACTACCTCCTCGATGATCATTTTCCAAATAAATATGTATGGGTACGGATGTATCTCACCCACTATTTGAAGTGCTTAAACTCTTTACAGTAGTGGAAAGATATTATCAATAGGATGAAAAAATGATGGAGTTAATAAAATTCAATGTAAAACTAATCAGAGGAAACATCCATGCTGGATATGTTCTATAAGAAGAGACTCACCCAACGCTCCCTACCAACATGCCTGAATAACGAGTGTTCTTCCTGACAAATGAAATGGATCTAGAACATCATATCCAAATGGTGTTCTAACATCCAATATATTTGCACCCCAAATCTACCAGTAGTTCCCTATATTTGTTACACAACCATAGTTAGGTTAGAAACATCCCCAAAAACCAACCCATATAGGTTACCCACCATGATTACCAGCTTAACATCCAATGTAATCCCAACCCATTGTTCCCCTTGATTATGATCCTATCCAATTGGTCATTCTTCCCATTCTCATCAATATAATCAAAAAACTAGTGTCTATATTAGATGTTGTGGAAGGATTATGTTCATTAGTACCAATAGGGAGGATGTCTTACCCTGAATGGTTCGATGTATCTCTTTCCTTTCCAAACCATTGTAATCCATTATTACCAACATTCAATGGTTTATGGGATCAGGAGAGGAATCTGGCATATATTATGTCAAAGTGTGACCGCATGATTATGACACTAAAGCTACAATAAGATATTTATATCAGGTTTTTTGTATAGACTTTAAAAGGATAAACCTTCATCCAACATACCAGTCTACTAGACGAATTGATCAAGGGATGGGAAGATCTTCATCAATAATTACTCTATCAATTATACTCTACACTAAAGAAGAAAACTTTCATTGATATCTTAAAATTTAGACAATGAAAATATTAGTGTCTGTCAGATTTCATTGTCATATGGATGATTTTGACTTATTATCTGCACTTGAAACTCTCTCAAGAAGATTGTATGGGCATTTATATTAAGAATACTAATGAGCATCTATGAACACAACTTATTATAGTAAGGTACCTAGGTTGATTTCAGGATATTTCTGAAGTATCTAAATGGTTGAAAGATTCTATTTTTATAAACAATGAAGACTCATTTACTATGCGAACATCTCAAGGGATGAGGGAATATTGGGTGGAAACTAAAACAATTATGCTGAAATCGACCTCTCTACCGAATCTAACTCCAAATACTGCACCTCCTCACATGGTACCTCCACTTAAATTGTAGTGTTAGTAGTATTTTCCAAATTAGGATGAACAAAAATAGATAAAACACTATCAATATAGATATTAGAGGTTTAAATTATACTCTTTTTGAGATGAGAAATTTCCCATATACTTCTTAGATACCTTGTAAAACAATTAGGTAACTCTTCCAAAACCAAAAATACCTCACCAAATTAGCCATGATGGTTGCCAAAATTATTTCACCTTTCAATGGATATTGGGATTAATATATAGAAAAGTTTCATTTTCAAATATTTCTACATAGGTAGCATGTATTTCTACTTCTAATACAGAGTAATATGGTGAATGCTAGGAAGCTACCAACTATAATACATAGAATTTCAATAATTAGATAAATATAAAAATAGTCAACCAGTCTCATACTATACTATGATGTAAATTAAAACATCTAATTTTTCCTCTAGTTTCTTCTAATATAGAATAGATGACTATGTTAGTGCCACATCACTCTAAAGGATGGTCTTACAAAAACTGACTTGTCCAGAAGGTAAAAAAATATATATGAAGATGAACCTATACAAAGTACCAAGTTAGATCCGACTCTCTCGAACTCCATGCCATTAATATTGAAAGCATGGGAACAACCTTACTAGAAAATACTATATGATTGATCCCATGAGACAAAATCCTCATCAGATGAAGAATTATTCTTCGATTACATTAATTTAATTCACTTAATGGATTTATTACTTAATGATAAGTATGTAGATGAACTTGAGTTCCCTACGCTCTATATAGGGAACTGGAGGAAGAGGTCGCTGAATTCGTGAATACAAGGGAAGATGTGGTCATTGCAGAACTCAATATCCCATCTGCATCACTTCTCCGACCATTTATACTATTGAAACTCATCGGACATCCCTCTAATGGTACCAACATTGGATGGAATATTCCCCCACATATTCGAGGGGTCACCATAACCTAATAATCCTGGATGATCAATTATAGTGGATAAAATTATCTGATCAACCTTAGTATGTAGGAAAACATATTCAATATAACCCAACGAGGACATGAGAACCTTAAACTTCTATTCCAAAGGACAATTTTCCTATATAATGTAATTCAACTCCTAAAGAGCCTATAAAAGAGAAATTCCATGCTGGTAATCATAGACCTTCATCCTGGAATTATGTAATTCCAAATAAATCGGTCCATGTTCTATCCATGTTTTTGATCCTAGATAATCTAATTTTATCAAAAGTCCTTGAAGAAGTTATCTTATAGGCTTTATTAAGACTATGTGAGTTTGATGTTAAGGTTTTATCCACTAAATTATATCGTCTAGATATTGATCCTTTAAAATAACATGTGATCATCTATTTCACATATTATGAAAAAGAGGTCATTATAAAAGGACACATAAGACACTTTTTTATTCGGAGAGATTAATGACATTTAGCTAAGATAGGCTTTCATTGATAATGGATTTGGATTCAACCTCAATCTTGTCTGAACACTCCGTCGACTGGGTTATAACAAGGCACACTTGTAACCATCCACTCTAAAACAACAGGTCTATGAAAAAATAAAGTAAAATACCTTCATTAGAATCAATATAAAATCTCATATTGATGACCTCATATCTAACTCAAAATATGTAGTTGTTCAAAAATATATAGACTACAACATTATTCTAGGAAGTCCTTGGTTGCATCATCATGTGGTAGTCCCCTCATCCTACTACCAATGCCTCAAATACTACATTAATGGCCAAATTGGGAAGTTTCACCATGATAAATACCCATTTTAGTATTAACAATCACATTATAATGATTTTTTATTCTACTAAAGGGAAGGTAAAGAACCCATGACTGATAGTGACACCCTATCACTTCATAGAATGGTCTAGAAATGACCATAGCCAAACCCTTAAAATAACATGGTGACTAACACATGATTCCCATAAATAAAATTGAAGATATAAGTCATAATTCATTTCAATATTCAATGAATATTATGACATCAGGAATGATGACTAATCTTGAATACACCGAAAAGGGTGTTGACCCTCCAAACCATGGTAATAACTTATGTGAAAATTCCCTAATTTCAACCCCTATGCTTCAATATTACATTTCCTCATCAGCTGAGTTCAAAAAAGTTTCCATGTCATCATAAGAGTGTGTATTAAATTCCTCTATACCCCTTATCTTACCTCTAAATCTTCAAAGAAACCCCACATATTCAGTCAGGTCCAAGGAAGATTCTCCATATCAAGGATGTCAAAATAGTGAATCCTCTCATAACACTTAGAAATTTCCATCATCACCTAATCCCCATAAGAGTGAGGTGGATGAGGAAATGGAAGGGGAAGAGTAATAAGAATAGGAAGAGGAGGATGAACCACCTTAACCATTCAAATAATGTGTATCTACCATTATTGATTTGATCAGAGAAATAAATATTAGTATAGAGGAGGACTCATAACCCACTTTGATTAGTGAGGACATGTCTTACAAATAATAAGATTCATATACCTCCTTTATAAAGTAACATCAAGATGTGTTTTCCTAGAATTATAGTTAAAATTTGGGCCTTGGTCCCAAGGTGGACACTTAGTACATGGGATTTCTAAAAACTCACCAGGGTAATAAACAAGAAGCGAGGAGGACTGACCTGAATCACACCACCAAAATTGAGGCTGATGTTCACAAGATTATCAAAACAAATTTCATTCAGGATGGCCTATATCTGAATTTTTTAGAAAATACAGTCGTAGTAAATATGAATAATGATCAAATCAAGGTTTGTATTGACTTTAGATATCTCATATAGAATTTATAGAGTGATGAATTATAGATTCTAATTACAAAACTACGAAATGATTCAATAGTTGAATGTTAGGCCCTTTATTTTATGGATGGTTATTCAGGGAACAAAAAAATTTGGATTACCACTGAATATGAGGAATACACAAATTTTATATCACACTAAGGTTTTTATTTCTATTAGTTAATCCCCATTACATTTAATAATGCCTTCACTATATTCTAGTGTTTCATGCATCGCATTTTCAAACCCTTTGAGTAAGTTTGATGATTTTTTTGTCGACAATATAGTTGTTAAATATCTAAATTTATCTAACCACATGTATAATATTTATACCATATTCAATAAACGATGATAGAATACCCTGAATATAAACCCCTTAATATGTGCTTTTAGTGTTACATTATGCAGGTTTCATGGATTTGTAGTATTCTATCTTGGCCTTGAATTTGATCCTAAGAATAAAACTGTTAACCTTGATTTTTGTCCACCTCAAAACATTAATTAAAAAAGAGGACTACAGGGATGCCTTGATTATATTTAGTTATTTATTGAAAAACTTGAATGAAAGTGTTATCCCATTACATGGTTAATGAAAGAGGGGGTCACATATCAGTGGACTGGAAACTACTAGGAAGAATTCATTGGTCATAGGAAATATCTTTTGATTCCACCAGTGATTATGAAACATATTGAGGGGAAGCCACTCATTTTATATGTGACAACCTGGGAATAATCATTATGTTCATTCCTTGAACAAAAAAATGATGTTGATAATGAAAACATATTATATTTTCTTAGTCGAACCATGATCAATACCAAGACTCATTATTCAGAAATTGAGAAGAGATACATAGCATTAATATTTGCAATTTAGAAATAGAGAAATTACATATGTCACCATGAGGAACATTTTGTCACTCATAGAAATCCCCTCAAGTATATCCACAACAATCCTCTATTTACTGGGTGTTTGGAATGGTGAACTATCATCCTGTAGTAGTTTAACATTTATTTAATTGCTTATAATTTTGTAAAAGTCCAAACATTAGTAGAATTATTAATTAAACATTCCTCTATAGAAATAGTTTCATTGAATGCTGAATTTTTTATTTATGAAGAGATATTCATTATCCAAGACTTCCCCTAGATATGGGAGATGTATTTGGATAATTATTAAAGAATCCCAATAGGGAAGAGAGTGGATAACCCCAAGCTCAATAAATTCAAGTTCGGATTCATGCTCATCTCCCGGAAAAGTTAATCTTACCTTAATAATTCATGTTGTTAAAAATTTATACATAAAATGAGGTAGAGTATCACACCCTCGTTATTGGTCAATAACTAGCACTTCAAATTCTAGTGGACCAATTTTAGGATAAAGGTGATTTAGAATTAGTAATCATTAAAATAAGTGGATATTATTCCATCAAAAATGAAAAATATAATCCCCATACAAGACTGTATCTTAGGAATAATGAAAAAAATCCCTTCAAATCCAACATTGACTCATCTACCATGATCACAAAATGCCTTGGTAGATGCATTGTAAACTGTGGATATATCATTGGTGGATCCATATTGGGATGAAACATTCATCAGAACTGTGCAACTTCAAATTGTGTCGCCTTTTTTCATTTTTACATGGAATAAATCAATAAGGGTAATTCCATCCCAGAACCAGATGGTCCTTAAACCGGGTAGGTTGATGCCCATTACAGACTATATTTAAAATGTATTTCTCTAAAAAGAAAAATATGTAAAAGAAAAAACCCAATGGCGAGGGACTAAAATTACAATTTATGATATCCCAAATCACTAGAAATTCCTCTATAGAGAGGGCTTCAATAAATTCCTTCACTGGTGAATTGATGGTGAAGACACTATTGTATTCATGAAAGAAGTAAATTAAGGATTATATGGTTTATACCAGTTAGGATTTTGGGTTTACCATCAAATCTAGAGTCTTGAATACTTCTAGCATTCAATGTTTTGTGATTGTAAAAGGTTGAACAAAATTTGTCATTCCTTCCAAGTGCACACAATCATCATCCATTAACCATTAGAGTTTCTACACACAACCAAATACTCCCAGCCATTTTTTGTATGGGTAATGGATATTGTAGGGATGTATCCTCCATCTATATAAAATTATTCTAAATACATCCTCATAGCTGATAACTATAAGAATTGGTGTCCTGAGGACCAACTGTTTTGTACTTATATTACATGAATGTATACTTATTATATATTATTCATTGTTCTGCATGACTATAATATAATAATATTCAGGAATAATTGTTGCATTGATAAGGTCATGGCAGATCCTCGCTATGATGGGAACCTTGAAATTCTATAACAATATTATTAAATAATGTTATACGGTTGGATGAAATACTTTGATTGGACACATAGTATACAGACCGTCATGTTTGAGTACAAGTATGAAGACGAGACTCTCTCTCATGGAGTTCGCACTTGGTTATCTTCAATATGGGAGATTATTATAAAATGACTGCTTGTAGTAATTCCCCATGTTTCGGTCTCATCAGACATTACTATCTACGATCATGGGTAATGTTCCATATACATAATATTATCAATAACTCATGTCATGAATTATGAACTTAGATTTACTAAAAAAAACCATCATGAAGACAGTTGGTGAAAAGTATGGTACGTTGGGTGCATCACAAATGACTAGTTGTTAATGTATAAGTCAAGGAAGGTTTTTCCGCTTTTATTCATGGAAGTTGTTATCTCTACCCTTTGATTAAAATAGAACTATGACATGAAATTCCATGTCCATGGTGAAACCACGAGTTTATTTTAGGTAGTCAAAGAATGACGGATCTAGCATATAGGTTTATGACAGTTCCATGAAACCTGCTTATTGAGATACTGAAAAAAGGGATTAAATTACACAGTAAGAGTTCGTATGAGGTGACACGTCAATGCGGCGTCAAATTCTTTATCTTGGGTTCCATGACCTGTTTCTAGATAGTAATATTGGACTTTATGCATGCTCGCCTAATTCCAACAAGAAAGAGTCTGAGAGGGCCAGACACTAAGTGTATCCATGTACCTCAAGTGGAATAAATAATATTCTCGTACGTGGTTTAATAATTATTCAAGGATGCCTAAATCATTTTAATGATGGAGGAAGATTGAGATTAAAAACAAGATATACACATCGTGTATTAATTATTACACGCTGTGTAGTTTTTCATGGAAAACAAGTATATGCCATGTAGTTTTCATTTTGGAAAGGAAATGAATAAATGAAAATAACATATACAGGCTGTGTACATTGAATGTACACGCCGTGTAGTTTTCATTGAAAAACATGTACACTCTGTGTATTTATGATTACACGCCATGTAGTTTTTCCAGTCCGTATTTTAAGGAAATAATATCATTTTATGATATTTATTATAATCAGCGTGGGCGCATGTTGGGGAATTAATTTTTAGAAATGGGGTTTCAAATAAGAGTCAATGATATAAATAAAATGTGTAACGCGTTTATTTAATGTCATAACTCTACAACCACAAACCTGATTATAAATATCCTCACAACCCTAACTTTTTCTCGAAAAAAGAATCATTGTGCACAACAATTCTAGAGAAATCTATCAAGGCCAAAAAAATCCTCCAAGAATGATCTGAAGACCGAGAGAGATCCTCCTCCATTGGATCGAGGCAATCTATAATGGACAATGTAGAGACCCGAAGCTTAACCTATATGGACATTACATTACTTTTGTGGAATAATTAATAAATAAGAAAAATAGACACACAAGGACCGTAATAGTTTAGTGTCTTTGGAAACTCAGAATAAAATCTTCTAATCGTGGTGAAAGATCTTCAACATCTCCCAATAAAGATCATCCCTTTTTTTTCTTACCTAAAACCTTTCTTTATATCTTGGGGAAAAGAAAACATCAAAGGGGTGAGCTCAAATGCCCAGTAAGGGTAAACATAGAGAACATAAAACAATCCATAAACATTTGAATGCAAAAACATGAACATAAAATCTAAACATCAAAATCTTGAGCAAAGACATGAATCTTGAAAGTACGTAAGGCATATATCATAAGGGAACATTTAGCATGATAAAATAGCATGGAAATAAAACATGTAATTGTGGAATCCATTAAGCACATGTAATGATTTCCATAGTAGCCAAGGAATTACTGCGAAGACCATCTAAGTGGACAAAGTACCTGTCTGAATCGAGTTCACTCCTCGTTCCAGTCCTGTAATAATGAACCGGATTAACTTACTGTTCCATCCATGTCAATATAATGAGATATAAATCTTTACCCAATTCATTGGAGGGAGATATAGGTCCCACCCATCTCATAATGAAATCATTCTTATGTGTGACACAAAATCATAAATCATACATCATTGCATAACCCATGTAATAAAAATGTGATTCTTAAACAACATGACATCATAAAACAATTCATATATGATAAAGGAATTCATAAAAATAATTCCATGACAACATAATCAAATCAATGTAATAATAGGGATAGAAACAGAACCCTATATTATCATAGATGGAAAATAATTTTGATAAAACACTTGGAACTCCATTCTTGAGGAAAATAACCTTTCTACTTCAAATACATTTTCCTTTCTTAAAATGTCATACAATTTTAAACTAAAGAAGTTGATTAAAAATAAACTTGAAAACTTGTAAAGGAATCTTCTTGGAAATAATGTTTTAAAAATCCATTCATGTCGTATAAGTTAAAAAAACATTCTTCTCGTACTTTTGTCGGAAAAGTCAAAAAGTACCTCGTACAAAAAACGATAAAAGATTCATTTCATATCTTTTACTAAAAACTCACCTAAGGGTAAAATTAGATTTAAACAATTTTAGGTTGATGAAAATAATATCACATATTGAGGAAACATGGATGTGGATGATAAAATACACCCCAGTAAATACCAAAGTATAAACAATCTCGAATAAAAATGAGATTGTGATATTTTCCCTTACCTTAGGCCCGATTTGCTTCGTATGTGTCCGAACCTCTTGTATAATGATTTAAATAATGTGATTGACTTATTACAGAATCATATTAATTGTTATGATATCATATATGGTTGACTTATGACTTTATATTACACGTTATTTTGTAAATTCAATGTTAAAGAGCGTTTTGGGTAAAATCGTTTCATTTATCGTTCATGTTTTAACTTGTAATTTTTAATATGATTACTTATATCATGATTACATACATCCAGAATGTAAAACATGATTTATATATAATATATATTCAGAATATACATATATATAATAGATCGATAAATGGAAATAAATACACCGTTCATGGAGACGGTAGGCCGTACGTACACATGAACGTTGTTTTCGTTTACTTATTGATTTGAATGGAATTAAGTAGATGACATATATATATATATATACATAAATCCAGTATCTTTATATTGTTATATATTTCATTATTATTGCTTATATATACTTTATAATCATTCTTAAATGGTTAACATGGAGAATGAATCTCATCGCGTCGTGGAGATGGTAGTCCGTACGTATGCACGAGTGATGATATCATTCCCATAATTATTGAATTGAATTGTATAAGATGATAAAAAATATCATAATCAGTATTATTTTATAATAACTTTGTATAGTTATTATTTACACCATTATACCCATCCAAGTAAGGTGGTGGTAGAAAATAGATTACACCACGGCGTGGAGGCGGTATTCCATACGTACGCACGCGCGGTGATTTCGTTTTCCGTAGGATGGATAGATGGTGAAATAGGGTTGTTTCATACTTATAATAACATATCATTATATGATTGATACTGATGTTATTACATCATAATGAAACAACCTAATAAGAATAAGTGGAAGAAAAAATAAAGTTGAAAGAATCGGTAACAGACATTACCTCTTCTTAGAAGGGCCTCTTTGAGTCCTCCTCTTAGGGAACTCAAAATTGGTCTTTGAAGAAGACCAGGACATATAGGATATTTCTAGGGAAGTGGAGAAGAGAATTTGGCAGGGGTTGGCCGAGCTTTAAGGATCTAAGTGGTGTGAGGAAGAGAGGGAGGAGGTTCCCTTTTATAAGGGAGGAGGGGGGTCCTTTGGAAAAACTAAAAATATTATTGTATTATAAAGCCAAATTCGGTTTTAAATAGCTCCAAATTGATTTATTTAGATGATAAGGTGGGGATGGGTCTAAATACTCTAATACAATAGAATTTAGACAAGTTTAAGTTCCTATTTTAACCTTATCATTTAGATTTAACATTAAGTTAAATAATTTTACTTTTACCATGTCTTCTTGTGTTCTTACACTATAAGGTTAATAAACATACTATAACAAGCCAAACGAACCCCATATTGTTTATTATTAATATATATAACCATATCTATGTTATTTGGTTGAACCTTATATTTTTATGAATAAAATACATTTAATAATATAATACATGTTTTAAAAACTATTTTATGTCAATTTTGACACTATTTAGTAATTGATTTTTCATAAACTTATAACAGAATGATTAGTTCAAAAAAAGATAATTATATCAATAATAACATGTCATATTAACCTAGAAAATTAGTGGAATTCATAAAAAGTTTAAAATTACATTTATTTGGGTATTTACAACATCAATTATGTCAATATTTCATTAATAAGATAATTACTGCATCATCATTGTGTCATAAATAAATTAAATTATTTAATGTCTAAAAATTACAAATAAAATACTATTATGTAGGAAATATCTTTAGATTTATAATTAATATTTATAGTCGAATTTATCTTATGTATATCCCTATATTAAAAATGATTTACTTATTAAACTTTGATTTTAACTATTTTAACCCTTCTTTCAATAAATTAATAATAAATGTCCTAATCTAATCCAAGTGGGCCTAAATGGTCATATTTTATTCCTAAGGTTGTTTATGGTCGAATTAAACTTATCCAATAGAATTAGGACATGTGTTAGGGTAATAATAATTTCATTTTTACCCTTAATTACCCTATTTACTTTTAACCGTGGTAAAAAAAGTAAAAAGTTACTATTCACCAAAAATTATTTTCATCTCATTGAACCACATTTTAGCCCTTGATATTAACCGTGTGTCTCATATTTTCGAAATTCCGCTCACAGAAGCGTTAAAATTAAGTTTTATGAAAAAATTAGTTTTTTAACTACCACTTAGTGGTTTCAATATTCATCAAAAAATGAAAGTTTCCAGAAAAATAAAAAAATTATTCCTAAGATATAATTGATATTAAGAATTCAAAATTGATGTCTATTTTACCAAATTCAGAACATATAAGTTGCATTAATTAATTTAAAATTTCGTTCCCGTCGTCAAACCAAATAGCGTGTTCTAAAGAGATAATAACTATCAAAAGATTGACACTTGTTTATGTCTGGTTTAAATTTGAAATTACATCCAATGACCAACATTTTATTAAATTGTAAAAATATATTCTAAATATACTTTAAAACCACTCGAATTAATAACTCATCACTATTAATTATTTCAATTAAAAAAGTTGTCTTTAATTAAAATTTAGTAATTTCCACTATTCATCAGAATATGAAAGCTATCCGAAAAGTACCAAAATTTCACCCTAAGATAATTTCGATATTCCAAATCCAAAAATGAACTCCATTTTGAAAGATAAAATTTATAAAATTTCAAAAAGTGGTTATTACTATTCATAATGGCTAGTTTTAATAATAGAATATCGTTGTTTAGTGAAACTCGGTATTGCGTACTACACATGCTATCGAGGAAGGTCGCGATTGATGTAATGCAAGGAAAGTCAAGGATGCGTGTTGTGCAAGCTCATTTTGGTGTAGCGTACTACAAAATACATTAATGAAATTAAGAATATTTTTCATAAAATATCGGGGTGTTATAGACAACAAAGGAAAAGGCTTCTCCATGCTATCACTCGGAGATTCTTTTGGCGACACTTAGAGATACATGGTGCACGTGTGGATCACCTCTAGAGGAAGTCTACACGAGGAATATTAAACGCAATGACTGCTCATAGCAGAACATGATCAGAAATATCAACTAAGAAAGAACACCATAAAAGGTACTTCTTTTTCAATTAATTAAATTATTTATAGTCAACCTATAAAGATCCTACTTTGTGGTTTTGGGACATTCCTTTTATTTTATCTATTTATATGATTCGATCCATTGAGACTGGAATTTATCGTCATATTGATTTGGGATTTATCATTGCTAATGTCAACAAATCCAAGTGGTCACATCCACCCACGCGCTTCCGCTGTGCCCAGATCCTTTAATCGGTATCAGAGGGAGGTTATAGCGTTGATTATAGTTAATTAATTTTTGTTGATAATTTATACATTTATATTTGATTCAATTAAATATTTCTATAAAAACTGAATGAACGATATCTATTCTTCCTCCTTTATTTCTCGATTCACATAAAAAATGGCCTCTTAATTTTAATTTTGATTAAATTAAAAATGAGGAACTCATCTGGAGGAGCTGCTCTTTCTATCCATACAACACAATAATACTCTTCTTGTAGTGAAAACTACATGCCATGTACCTAGGGTCAATGAACCGATAATGGTCCGCCAAACCACACGATGTGAATTGAGTATGCCTAGTTATTTATTACAACATGTTGACCAGAAATGAATGTCGCGTGGAACCGGAATACACGGCGTGTTTGTTAAATCAACACGACGTGTAGTCTATTTCGGCCCAGGTGAAACCGTGTACAAGGAGAAGAAATATTCCGCAAACACGGGATTACTAGGCCTATAACCACATAATTTAGAATTACACGCCATGTTATATTAATCTACACGCCGTGTACTCCAAAATTTACAATGTACAGAAAACATTCCAAAGCCCTTGGCATGTACTTTGGATAAAGAGTGAAAAATAAATGGTGTGCAAGCTATATTACACACTGTGTACATTCCAGAATATGAATTTCACCAGGTTTTCTCAAAAAATACAAAGACCTATACAAGCATTATGGATGATAACAATCTCACAGAAATTCAGAAAGGAATTTAAGATAAATAAATGATTATTTATAAGATCATAATTAATTGAATTCAAGCGCGACTTATCTTGAATAATAAGACGATTAAATGAATTTGAATTATAAATATTTTTAAATGTCGTTGTATGCTATGGATGATCATAAGCTATACCAAAGAAACTTTGAATATGTGTATGGTTTAATTTAAATTTGTTTAATTTAAATTCATTGACCTGCAAGCCTTCTTCCAATAAAATGTAGGGTATTCATGCCCATGGATTCTTTAATGTAAACCCCATGTAATATAGAATCTCCCAAGGTAGCGGGGACGGTACAAAACCTGAAGCTAAGGATAAACCAATCCCAGAAGAAACAAAGGTGGACAGGTGGGAGCAGCAAAACACGAACAATCAGTTCATTGTGTTTTTTCCTTGTTCAGGGTTGTCTTATCAAACCTCTAGATAAGCTAACCAATAAAATCTCATGACCATGCCATCTTATTTTATTTCTCACTAATTTCATTGTTATATTTTTTATGTATGTATTGTCACGATCACATATTTAATGAAACAAACAAGAATACAAAGATGGAATAAAATAAATACTGGACTATGTGTAAACATTATCAGAACATGGTTAATAACTTAATCATGAATTACTTAATATTAAAAATCATGTGATAATTAAAAAAACATAAAGAATAAAATCCCACAAATACCATATTATGTCAGACCAAGACTTCCATTACTTGATTAAGGGCAAGACTCAATAAAACTTTGTGTTTGACTAACCCTTTTAGGACACTTACTTTTATAAAGGAAGCTCCTATGAATGTTTCAGGTTGACTTACACATTTTACATCAAGAGGAATATCCCTTGATAGACTTCTTGTAATATAGAGGAAACTGTAGCAGAAATCCATGTTAGGATTTTAGGATTGGGGAGTCCACTCAACAGATCAAGGAACTGTAGCTCACAGTTGTCAAAGACCATCCTACCAAAATACCTTCAAATAACTTGACCAACCCTTGGTGGGGTTATGCAAAGGGGAATATGTATCCTTGCCACTAAAATGTCAAAGAAACCAGACATTTTTAGTTCAATAGTGATGGCCATTTGTACTTGATAAAATAGTGGGAGACTTAATAAAATTTGTTATTTCTCATTAAATGTAATCATGAAAGTACGGATAAATTTTCTCTCTTAAATCGTAGAATAAAATATGACAATCTCATCAACCACAGTTTCTCTATAATCAATTCTGGAAAAAACAATATCCTCACCGGTAGTATATTTCAGGAATGGTTTTTGTGCCTTCGGGTTATCCTACACCACGAATGAAAGTATTACATGTTGGATTCCTCACATCCTAAGTCTCCTACCCCAGGGAAAAGTGATTAATATTTCCTAGTCTATGATCAAAATATGAGTGATGCACTCGACGCTCAATGTTTGATGCTATCATCAATTTCATGTGAGCTCATGAAGTCTCATAAGGAAATAGATTCCTATAGCATGCTTGAGCACCTCTGTGGATTATATTAGGAGAGAGCAAGATAGGAAAGGTTTGAGATCTCCAAGGATCAATTTTATAGAAATCGTTGAGAGAGTGCCCAGACGAGCCTCATGTAGTCAAAAGCTAATTCACTGCATTTAGAGCTTGGAGGTTCTAGTGGTTGAACTCCCCGAAGAACATGGTACCAATCTCATTCTCGCATCACTTCCCCATAGATTCTCTAAATTTTTTGTAAATTTCAACAAGAACAACATTGGGAAGTCTCTATCTGATCTCTCCTTTTCCTCATTCACCATGTGGGCAATGATATGAAGTGTGAAAAGCCTTCTGATCTCATGGTGAATAATAGGAAAGGGAATGCAAAGAGTTTTAAGCCCAAATCATCGTCAAGGTCTTCCATGAAAAGGAAGATCAAAGGGGGGGAAAGGGAACATGATATTGTTTGTTTCACATGTGGCAAGAAGGGCCACTAGAAGAAAAATTTCACACAACCAAGGATGCAAAGGGAAGCTTCATGTGCATTTTTTGTCGAATGAAATATATATATTTCTACAAATTGGGTATTAGATATTGCATGTGATGCTCGCATATGTATCCAAATATAGGAACCAAGTAGATGCAAGAAGATTGATTGAGGGGAGGTAGATCTATGAGTATCCAATGGACCTAGACTTGCTGCTATAGCTATCGGGGACTACCACCTCACGTTGCCTATTTGGATGGTCTTGGTCTTGAAAGGATGTTATTATGTACCCTATATAACAACAAACATTATTTTAGTATCCATATTAGATACTAATGGATTTATCATCATGTTTGGAAGTGGATGTTTCTAATTTTATAAAGATATCATTTTTTCATATGGAACATTTATATAATGACTTTTATGTGTTATACTACACAAACCAAGTAATGGAAATTGATGAAAAAGTAAATTCACATGACTAATACCACACCCAACTTTGGAATCATCGGCTAGGTCATGTCAATGAGAAACATTTGACAAAATTTCATCAAGATTGGTATTTATATTCTTTCTAACTAAACCTAGTTGGTGTATGTCATGCGTGTGAACAAGGAAAAATGACCAAATACCTATTTAGTGGGAAAGGTGAAAGGGATAAAGTGCTTCTAGAATTAGTTCACACAGATGTGTGGGGACCATTTCCAGTTAATGAAAGGGGTGGGTTCTCGTACTTCATAACATTTACTGATGATTTTAGTAGATATGGATATATTTACGTAATGATGTATAAGTCAAATTCTTTAGATTAGTTCAATGGATACAAGAATGAAGTTGAGATCCAGCTTGGTAAGAAGATTATGAAACTCCTCCAAGACATAGGAGGAGAATATCATAATCAATACCTCCCTAATTTCTTGCAGGAGTTTGGGATCCTCTATCAATTCACTCCTCCTAACACGCCTCAATGGAATGGTGTAAGTGAAAAGAGGAACCACACCCTATTGGACATGGTGAGATCAATGATTTGTCACACAATTCTTCCATTATCCTTTTGGGGAGATGCATTACAAACAACAACAGACATACTAAACCAAGTACCAATTAAATCGATAAATGGTATTCCATACGAATTATGGAGTGGACGTAAAGCCATGTCATCAAATTTACATGTGTGGGGTAGCGAAACATTTGATAAGGCAATTTCATGTAACAAGCATGCACCTCGAGACACAATGTGTGTCTTTATAGGATATCCCAAAGAAACAAGGGGATATTACCTATAAAACCCCTCAGATAAAAAGTTAATAGTGGCAAGACACGCCATATTCCTTGATATGGAGCACATATCCAAAAGAAATAGTGGGAGTGAGATAGAATTAGATGAATTCGAGGCTTAAGATGCACAAGAGTTGGTACAAGAATAGATTCCACAAAGCCCTATGGAAGAACAATCTTTTCCAGAGACACAAGAACTACATAGGATCATGAGAGAGGTGAACGTTCCAGAACAATATGGTTTTCTGGTCACTGAGTATGGTTACTCATTATTGGTTTACAATGATGATCCTCTTACCTACAAGGAAGAAGTGGAAGGCACAAATGTTGGCAAGTGGGAAGAATCCATTAAATATAAAATGGATTCCATGTACCAAAACCAAGTCTCGATTTTGGTAGATCCTCCAGTTGATGTAAAGCCTATTGGTAAAAAATGGGTATTCGTGAAGAAACTGGACATGGAGGGGTAAGTCATCACCAATAAAGCATGACTGGTTGTAAAAGGTTTTAGATAGTGTCAAAGAATTGACTATGATGAATCCTTTTCACCGGTTGCAATGCTAAAGTCCATCAGAATACTATTGGACATTGCCTCTTACTATGACTATGAAATTTGGAAAATGAATATCAAAACAGAATTCATTAACTGGAACCTCCAAGAAGATGTATACATGACACAACCTAAAGGGTTTGTGATTCCAAAGGATGCCAACAAGGTATGCAAGTTGTTGAAATCTATTTATGGATTTAAGAAAGCATCATGGTCATGGAACATTCACTTTGATGAAGCCGTAACAGAATTTGTCTTTTTTAAGAACCAATGTAAGCCTTGTTTCTACAAAAGGTTTAGTGTAAGTGTAGTTGTTTTCCTAATCATATATGTTGATGACATATTACTAATTAGAAATTAATTACCTGTCTTACTGTCAATTAAGGCATGTATCAATAAATGATTCTCTAGGAATGACTTGGGCGAGGAAACATATATTTTTGGGATAAAGATCCATCGTGATAGATCCAAGAAAATTTTGGGACTAAGTCAATGTACATACATTGACAAGATATTGAAGAGATTCAACATGAAACAGTCCAAGAGGGGTTGGTTTCTAGTGTCACATGGAATTCATCCTTCCATGAAAATGTGTCCTCCGCTACATGAAGAAAGAGAGAAAATGGCACATATCCCTTACGCATATGTGATTGGGTAAGTAATGTATGCTATGCTATATACAAGGCAAGATGTTGCTTATGAATTATGTTCGGTAGCCAGATATCAAGCTGATCCAGGAGATCGCCATTGGATGGAAACCAAGACTATCCTCAAGTATCTAAGGTGTACTAAGGATATGTTCCTGGCTTATGGATGAGATGAGGAACTAGTCATTAGAGGACTTGTAGATTCTATTTTTCAGACTGATCAAGATGACATGAAGTCATAGAATGGATACATATTCAGTTTGAATGGAGGGGTAGTGAGTTGGAAGAGCTCAAAACAAAGTGTGGTCGCAAATTCTATAGTAGGGTCTGAGTATATCATAGCTTCTGAGGCGGCTAAAGAAGTTGTTTGGATGCAATGCTTCATCAATGATATTTATATAGTACGTAGCAGTAAAGATCATATCACAGTCTATTGTAATACTACTGCAATGGTGGAACATGAAAAAGAGCCAATGTCGCATCAGTGGAAAAAACACATACATAAAAAGTATCATCACTTGAGGGGTTTTTCATAGAGAGGTGAAGTTGTGGTGAGCTGTAATTACATAGAAGACCATGTGGCATACCACTTAACTAAATCCTTGACTCACCAAAAACATGATCATCATGTGAGGTCTATCATACTAAATGTCTTAGGCAGTTGGCTCTAGTCCAAATGGGAGTTTGTAAGGGTTGGCTTCCTGAGAACCAAATGTTTTTTACTTTGATTACATGAATGTAAACATGTTATATATTGTTCATTGTTCTGCATGACTATAATATAATAACGTCCTGGAATATTTGATGCATTGATAAGGTCATGGAAGATCCCCACTATGATGAGAACCTTGAAATTAAATAACAATATTCTTAATTAACGTTCTATAATAGGATGAAATTCTATGATAGGACACATACTATACAGACTGTCATTAGCGAGAACTCATAAGAAGTCGAGACTCTCTCTCATGGAGTTTTCACTTGGTAATCTCCAAGAAGGGAGATTTTGAGAACAGACCAGCCAGTAGAAATTTTTCTTGTTTTTGTTTCATCAGACATTACTATCTATGAGCATGTGTAATGTACCTTAGACTAGAATAATATCATTATCTCATGTAATGACTCATGCACTTATATTTGCTGACAAAAATCGTCATGAAGATAGTTAGTGAGAAGTAGGGTATGTTGGTTGCGTCAAAAATGAAATGATGTTAATGGATAAGCCGAGGAAGGATTCGTCACTTCCATTCATGGATGTTGATATCTCGGCCCTTTGATTGAAATATAACTGTCGTTGAGATTCCATGGCCACGGTGAAATGAAGAGTTTATTTGAGGTAATCAAAGAACGATAGATCAAGCATATAGGTTTATGACACATCCACGAAACCTGCTTGAAGATATATTGAGACAAAGGGATTAAATTACACAATAACAGTTCGTATGATGTGACACGTTAATGAGGCGTCAACTTCTTTCTCTTGGGTGCCTTAACCAATTGCTAGACAGTAATCTTGGACTTTAATAAAGCCCGCCTAATGCCATTAAGAAAGAGGCCTAGAGGGTCACACACTAAGTGTATCCATGTATCTCTAGTAGAATAATGATTATTCCCATATGTGGTTTAATAATTATTCAAGGAAGCCTAAATAATGTTAATGATGGAGGAAGAAGGAAATTAAAAACAATATATATACATTGTGTATTAATGATTACACTGAGTGTATTTTTTCATGGAAAACAAGTACACGCCATGTATTAATTATTACATGTCGTGTAGTTTTCATTTTAGAAAGGAAATGAATAAATGAAAACAAGATATACCCGTCGTGCACATTGAATGTACACGTCGTGTAGTTTCCAATGAAAAAAAAGTACATGCCATGTATTTATGATTACACGCCGTGTAGTTTTTCCTGTTAGGATTTTGAAGAAATAATATCATTTTATGATATTTATTATAATCAGTGTGGGTGCATGTCGAGGAATTAATTATTAGACATGGGGTTTTCAATAAGAGTCAATGAAATAAATAAAACGCGTAACACGTTTATTTATTGTCATAACTCTAATACCTCAATCCCGGTTATAAATATCCTCAAAACCCCAAATTTTTTCCGACAAGAGAATAATTGTGCACAATAATTCTGGAGATTTCTCTAAAGGATGAAAGAAATCCTCCTTGAACACTTGAAATACCGAGAAAGATCCTCCTCCACTGAATCAAGGTGATCTATGGTGGAAAATTCAAGCAAAGGATTCGCTAAGCTAGAACTTGTATATTCCTTTGCTGACATCCAAAGATACATGGTGCACGTGTGGATCAACGGTAGAGGAAGTCTACACTTGTCTTCTACGATGCAATGAAGAATCACATCAGAACGTGATTGGAAATATCAATGATAAAAGAACACCATAAAAGGTACTTTTTTTCAATTAAGTAAATTAATTATAATCATCCTGTAACGATCCTACTTTTTGGTTCCATGAATTTCCTTTTTCTTTACCTATTTTTGTGATTCGATTGGTAGGGACTGGCGTTAATCGTCGTATTGATCTCGGATTTATCATTTCTAATGAAAAAATTCAAAGTGGGCACATCCACCCACTTGCTTCTGCTACATCCAAGACCTTCAGTAACTTCTTTTCAAAATGGGCTAAATAAATAACCCTTAATTAAAAGGATACCAAAACCATTTTCATCTTTTTGAAAGCCAATATCATCACTAGATTTGGGGTACCTCATATGATACTGATGGAAAATGGATCCAATTTCTATTTTTCTGAGTTAGAGAATCTATATTAGGAGTATAATATTGAATCGAACCATTTATCTCAATATCATGTAGTAATTAATGGAATGATAGAATAATTCAATAATATTTTATCAAACATAATCCTAAAAATAGTGGATAATGATAAAAATTCTTAGTCTAACAAGATCTCATGTGCCTTATGGGATTACCAAAAAATAGCCTACACCGCCACATAGAAAACCTTGTATTCATTGGTATATAAGGCAAAAGTAATCTTTCCCATTGTCATATAATTTCCATCTCTTTTAATTTTCCTTTTTAATGAAATATCTATAAATAATAAATACCAAAAAATAGTTGGATGAATTGCAGTGAATTGATGAGAAAATACTATATTCATTTAATCACATTGAGTTCCACATAAATTGAATATCATGGGATTTCAATAGAAAATTACTCCTCTTATCATTCCACCAAGGAGAGATGGTATTCATCCTAAGGACCTGATTATACCACGAAAAAAACCGCCAAATCTTGAGTCGAAGTGGGAGGGACCTTATGTTATACACAAGGTCCAATCTAATGGATCTTATACCCTGATCTCAATGGATTGAGTTCTCATCACATACCCTAAAAACCAAAGGTTTCTCAAGAAATACTTTTTTTTAATGACATTTGTTCTTCATCTCATGACCTTAAAAGGCATGATATATAGTCCTAGTCATATAATAGAAACTATAAGTGTTCATTGTATAAAATATTGGAAACCAAAGTTTGTATCCCAATGTCTTTGTCATAAGATGTTAGACTATAAAACAACATAATTTTCACATGACTAAAAACTACATGGTTCATGTCCTTGTTCTATGGAATAATACTACATAATATTTTGATTCATGGTTAAACAGTTCACAATGCTTAGTGTTGGTCTCCCACAACACCTTTATGTCATAACTATGTGTGGATTAATTTTCATCTCAATTGGATACATAGTGACATCAAGTAATTATGTACTAGGATCATCCATGATGTAAATAAATTTCCCACTCAGATTCTTACAAACATAGATCTATGAAGGAGACTCCAACATATGTCTATTCACTTGTGGGGCCATCTTAAAAATTCAGAACTATGTGTTTCTTGATTCCTTCCCACACTGGATACATAATGATGCATAGTTTCTTTAACCTAGGTGGATCGAAAAAAACAAAAAACGATCTCATGTATCTTTTATACATTTGAACAAAGAACTATTTAGGGGACTTCATACTCTGTGGCCAATACTGGTCCAAATTCAACCCTTGTACTTGAACACATTCCTTCTATAAATCATATACATTTTTATTGGATTTTAATATCTCTATAATCTTTCTGCACCTATTGGTAATTTAATGACTATTAATTGGGGACACCTTTGTTTTGAGTATACATTGATACAACCTAGTCTAAATTTTCCTTAGTTTTCCTCAAAAGGGATATCAACCTGAAACACAAAATTCTTTTGGATAAACCTATTATATTTCTAAAATCCCCAAAAACATCATATGGGATTATCATTTTTAACATTTTCCAAGGTCACCCCTTGTGTCACTCATCATTTCCATATATATGGTCCCCGTCATTGGGCCTAAAAATACATAATATCATTCATCCTTACCACACAATACTAAATTTTATGGTCGATTCCCCTCTCAATAAACATTCCAAAGAACAATGTATTATGTGAATATAACTATTATGATATATATAGCAATGCCTAAATACTACATCATGGTCCAATATAAAAAATCATATTTATATAACAATAATTCAGATTCAATTCAAGAAAACTAGTTGTTTTTATTTCAATAAAAATCCATAAGAAATTATAACTTATTCAATAAAATATATAATAAAAAATTAAAATGAAACCCAATTAATCTATCCTAGTTTTAAATGAATATAATTGATTGGATACCTCACCAGTCATGACAAACCATACTTCCAACCCCACATTATATAGTGATGATATCTTCATCGAAATAAATAAAATAAATTATATTGTAGAATAAACAATAATAATTCCATATCATTAACCATATAATACATTCCTTACATTAAGAAAAGATATCAATAAAATCGGTTAAATGTTAAAAATGATGAAAAAATTAAATTAAATATTGAAATAGAAATAGTAAATTTTTAGTCTGATAACATAAACATTTGGTTTCCCTAATTAAAATATTATATTATGGATTATTATGTTGGAGAGTAGGATTGGACCCCCCAATGTGTGGTTTTATATAGTATTTTTCATAAAAATCAGGTGTAATGGAGGTAGGGAGGGTATGATCATTAGTCGGGACTAATGGGGAGTTAAAATTGAGAATGATAAGGGGATTAGGAAGTGATCATAGAAATTAGAGGGGGACGAGAATTGGGGGATAAAATAACTGAATCTTATAGAAATAGAATAGGGAGGATGGGATGTGTAGGGGTGATAAGGGTGGAGTGGAGATTGGGGAATTGGGAGATGGGAGGTAAAGGATGGTAGGGGTTTATAGGATGGGGATGTATGGGTTTATGGCATCAAGTTATGGGCACGTGACATTTTTTTGTGGGGAGGGTTTCTGGTGGTGGGTTGGGGATGGGATAGTGGTTCGGTCGATTACAATTTAATAAAAAATTAACTCATGTAATTAAATTTAGAATTGTTTTTTTAAAACTAAAAAAATATAAGATAAAAATAGAAAATATGGTTTTCTAAAATAAAATAAAATATTTTAAACTATTTTGGTTTAGTTTAGAAGGATTTGTTTGTTTTGGATCCTATATCAATTCATAAACTTCAATATTTTATTGAATTTGAACTACAAACAAAACTACATGAAAAAAACTTATATTTTTGTTTTTTAATTCTATTTGCAGTTTGGATCAATTCAAGTTGTTTTTTAATCCCTAGCCTCATCTAATGAATTACTTGTTTTTGATGTGATGGTATTAACACTAGTGATGTGACCAATAATTTTATTTGTTATCATTTGTAATAAACCCCATGGAATGTGAATATGGTATGTAAATGATAAATACCTATGATATCTTGTGTACTTTCTTGGAGGAAAATCTAGTTTAAGGATTTGTTCAAAAATAATCCCGATAAGAAAACTATTTGAATCAATGGATATGATCACCCATCAAATCTACTTCCCTAGAATGTCATTCTAGTTTATGTGAAATGGATAAAATATATATAGACACATGAACTATCACAAAAAAATTTATGATGAGTAATGCTTATGGTTGGTCTATTCATTACCACAAGATACTATAACAATATCGTTAAAAAAAGGATAAATGACCTTTCATTATGGGTGACTCCATCATTATAAATAATCTTCCTAGAGGTTGAATCATAATTAATAAAGTAAACTATGGAATGATTAATTAATATTATATTGACCTCATTGGTACTTGGTAAGTAGTGGCCAAACAATGACAATGTTGATATATATAGGGTGGAACATAGAATCTGGAATTGTTATGGTATTTTGAAACTCATAATTCTAATAGCGTTATCACATTCCATGTCTCAAAGGATAATAAAACATTAGGTGAGTGAGATAATATTTCATGAATCATCACTCAACTAAATTGGTGTGTCATTTGTGGTGCCATGGAAAAAATTACTTATAGCTACACAACATCCTTGCAACTCTCGAATGTGCATTATAACATCATGGATTAGATAGTTTACACTTATTCTTTTGTATTTGAAACTAACTCTATCTTTTAAATAGTTGTTTTATAAATACCTTAGGCACACACTTTTAGTGGGGGAATTATTTTCATCAATGGAATTAATTTTGAGTGATGAATCACCCATGTGAAATCTCTTGGTTTGTGAACTATCCTATTGTTTGAATCCTTCCTTATTGATTATTAGGTAATTTTTTATGCTCAATAATAATATATTATGAAGGGTTCCATATAGGAACATCATTATAATGCCTTCATGGGATAACATTTTCATAAAAACTCTAGTGTAAGGTCCTTTATAATGGATTTCCATATAACTCCATCACATAGGGATACTCACATGACCCATTTGTGACCAACATCATTTAAACACCATGAATTTTGTGAAACCCTAACTAATTTAATAAAAATTCAATATTATACAAAATTTGGGTTTTCTAAGTAATATTATGTTTTATTTTTAATGATCAATCAATATGAATGATTTGAACCATGGCCAGTTACTCTATAAAGGATACCCAATATGAATACCCAAACCTATTTCACACCCTTTTTCTCACACAAGTCATCTATTTGATTTGAATTAGCCGAAATGATATCATTTTCCTCTTTTAACTGAGTTAAAATCCCTAATAAAACTATTCTATAAAGTTCTCCTCCAAATTCATCAAAATTTACATAATCATGCTACAATCCATGTCATATTGATCCACTTTTATTATGTGTTCCTTTGATATTGATGATTATAAAACTCATGAGGTCATTATCCTAGTTTCTATACCTAACCAATTGGAATATCTAGATATAATCATCCATGTATTACATTAATAATAAGGTTCTCGATCTTTATCCAATTAAAATATCATTTTCTGTTTCATAATGCTCATCCCTGGTGTCCCATCAATTTCATCACATCCAATTAAAAAGATATAGATCCAAGGATATATATATATATATAGTCCCTTGATCATGTTTATGTAGCAAACTATTCTCAGTGGTCCATATTTCCTATGATTATAATCACCCTTCATCATTTATTTACTATTATAAAAGGGGTGTAAATCCATATACGGGCCTCCTACTTGGTGTAATCCTAGATGGTGGTCTCAATAATGATCATATCCTTGTGAAATTATTAATGATACATGGATATTAAATGCCTCATATTAGGTTCAATCCCAAGTCATTTTCTCATTAATGATCTCATCCTTGTTCACCCATAAATAATCTATTGATATCATAGGACTGCTACTAAGTGTAATCCCTATACATATCCTCATTAGTGATCTCATCTCTATGAACTCATTAATGAGACTTGAATATTATAGGCCCTTAACTAGGTGTAATACCTAAACATGTTCTCTTTAATTATCTCATCCATGTGCCCAATCAATGATCCATGAATATTATTGGCGTATAATTATGTGTACTCCCCAAACATACCCTCTCCTATCTCATTACCACTATATATGATGAACCAGAAAGGGTAAATCATGTTTACGTCTTGTACCAAACATTTATAGGTACCATACACATAGTAGTCCTAGCTATAAAACGTTAAAATACCTAGAATATAGTCCATTCCATGTGATATTAAACTAATTAGAATATCCATTAGTCATGTTACTATAAACTACAAGGTATCATTGGTCTTTTGTGCTTGACCTTAAAAGGCACATCACTGGGTCATGAATGCATGGTCTTAAAAGGAACATCATTAGGTCATAGTTGAAAAAGCTTAAAAGTAATCATAAGTTTTCATTGTCATGCGATCTTAAAAGGTACATTGTGTCTCATTAAACAACACCTAACTACGTGGGTTTTGATTCCCTTTATAGAGATGTATAGGAATCCCATCTCATAGACTTGATCGTAACCTAACATCACTTACCAGCTCCCTGGGTGGTGATAAACTCTAAAATTACCAACTGAAATACATTAAACCATGGTAGTAGAATATATATAGAGAACAATTTATATTTATATTTTTTCACATCTATGTATGGTAATGATCGATCACTTTAACGAACAAGATAAACAGTCTTAATACTGGTATGGATTTCACAAAATTTTATTAAATTTATAAGTAAGTCTCATATAGAAGAATAAGACACATTAAAGGGTGATATAACCTCCCATCCTCTGTATCAATACATAATCCAACGTATCACTAGTATGTCCTAGTGATCTCTTTCCTTTGGAAATCATATTCACACTGACTCAAAAATGTTTGGGTATCATTTCGGGGACTTCCCAAGACATATAATGGAAATACTTTCAGTAGGGATATAGTTAATTGTATTATGAAGTATGAGTTTCTAATTTTTATTATTATTTCATGAGGAACTTACCAACATATAGTCAAAGTAAGTGGTTAGACTATATGGAGAGACACTCTTAATTATATATGATTAATATTTGATTTTTTTAATATTTTTTGGACAATTATTTAATAAGAATTAAAAATGGAGTTTATATTTATAAATTTTTATCACCATTAAAATTATATTTAATATGAAAGGAAAATTTTAAATCTAGAATATTTGTTGACATCATATTTAATGGGTTTTAAAAGAGGTTGGGATCAGCACCATACTTCATTAGAGTCCCTATATAAGAATAATCTTCATTCAAGTATTTTAATAGAACCATGTCTGTCTTTATATTGGATGAAGTTTAGAACTCTAAAATTTTGGTAATAACTTCTAGAGTTTAAGCATATATGAACATATCTATCTAAATAAATTTTATAGAATATTTAAACCATTTAGCTTCACATTGAATTGCACAATTTTGATTGAAGATTTTCACTAGTAATCATTTATGGGATTTGGAATTTAACTTTAGAGACAAGGTATTCCTTAAATTATATCATTGTAAGGGGGTTTTGAGATTCATGATGAAAATAAATTTTACTTCTATATACATTCACCGTTTCAAAATTCTCGATCATGTGGGGGTTATATCTCATCATATAGAACATTCACCAAACATATCTCGAGTTAATGGTGTATTCCATTTATCACTTTTGAGAAAGTACATACCTAATCCGTCACATATACTAAAATCAAATTTTATATAGATGGAATATTATATCTCATACAAGGAAAAATATGTAAAAATCTTTGATTGTAGAAATAAAGTATTATGAAATAAGACTACTCAACTAGTTAAAATTATTTGGATGAATCATCAGTTTGAGGATGAAGTGTAGAAACCTGTAGATGTAGTGAGGAAAAGGCTACATTGTTTTTTTTCATCAAATAATAAAATTTTAATGGAGAAACATTTGAAGGGTGGTATAATGTAACACCTAGTGATTTTTGTAAGTATTTTACCTAAAAGTAAATCTAATATTGTTTATATATTGCGATACTTGGAACATCCCACTAAAATATACATTTATTTATTTCATTATAGTATACTATTAAAATAAAAAATTATTAAATTTATAAGATAACTAGATTTATCATATTTAATAAAATTACTAAAGGAATGAAACCATAAGTAAATACGAATATAAAAAATTTGAAATTATCAACACCATGATCTAACATGAAGATCATACCACCAATGATAACTATTGAAATAATTCAACATGTTATAAATATGATAAAGATATTAACAAATAAATTAGATATCAAAATTTATAAATGTACGTAAGTCTATATATAGGAATGTAATATGGCTGTTATGGTTGTTGGTTATATGGTTGTTGGAAGTATGGTCATTGGATTTATAATCATAGGATATATGGTTGTTGGACATACATGTATCTAGTAGGTTCATTCAAGTTTTGTTATTTTTATTTAAAAATTAAAAATTCTATAATCCTGATATAATAAATAGTTCTATAATGAAATAAAAATGATTACAATTAACTAGAATGATATATTATATAAATATGTATTCACTATATATTATTATTATAATAATTATTATTATTATAAAGAATTATTTGGTGTATTTATAAAAATTAAACAAACATTATAAGTCCAATTTATGGAAAAAATTATTTATTAAATGATAAATAATTAATCTTAATGGGATGTAAGTTAAATTATTTAATGCTAAAATGAGATGTTTTTAAGGAATTATTTGTTCTTAGTGTTTGGCAATCTTATCTTAATTAAATTAATCACTATTAAATAATTATTTTAATGAAATTAATTGATAATATATAAAATAAAATAATATAGAATACATATAAGGATTATTAATTTTTGAGTAATAAGAATAAATTCATTTGTATGTTTAAAAATATATATTTCTGAAATAAATTTATACATTATGTGTTAGGTTATTGAAATTAATTTTTATCAATTTTATAATTTAAATCCAATAAAAAGGATTTCATACATAGAATCATCATGTTCAAATTTGGTAATAGTTTTAAATTTATTTTTATCCATAAAAATAACTTACCAGGCTGAAAGTTAGTAACCATGATAATGGTAAATTGGGTAAAATGAGTTAAAATGGTGGAAAGTCAAAAAATACTAAAAAAATTATCTCTAAATGAGTTTATTTTTGGAATATTGGCCGAATATAATCCCTTTTCAATTATTTTTCCACTTTGGATACACTTTTATAGAAAATAAAGTTCCTTTTATATTAAAGAATGAGTATTACAGAAATTCAACCCCTTCTCACCTATCAAAGGACCATTCATCTTCCCACATGAAACCATACCATAATTTAGGTATCTCTTGAATCCCTACCCAAATTATGTCCAAAAAATTGTCTATCCCACATTTGGTAACCTTTATTCATAATGTGGTTTCCCAAATCCCCCATTTATAAAAGGTTATATAAGATAAGATTTAAGCCTTCAATATAAAATCTTAATTATAACTTTAATAACATAATTTTTAAAATCAATAATATCCTAAAAAAGTTATATTATTAATATAAAATAACCTTTTTTTAATAATTAAGTCAGTATAAGATGTTCTTTTTGGGGTCAGTTATACCACCTACATGATTGATGTTATAAAATTTAGATCATGATTTTAAAATAAAACATAAATAATAGTAATATTTCATAATAATTAATAATTTATTATGTTTTCGTAATTTTATAATGTTAATGTACTAATTTATATTCCCTAGTTAATTCAATAATTTTTTATATAATAATAAAAAAAATTAAGGGTTTCATATGAATGATAAAGGTAAGTTACATCAAATAACCAAAGGACTCCATAAATATATCAAAAAATATATACTAAATCTTCATCAATATTCTATATATGATGATCCCCTGGTCAACGATCAAGGTCCATAACTAGAAAACCGAAGCATGATTAGAAAAAAGGAATAATTAAAACTTGAATATTAAGTTTAATTATAAAAAATTAATCAATGGGTAAAAGTAATTGTAAATGAATAAGTATTTATTAAAATAAATCTAAATAATATTAGTTTAAATTTGAGAAAAATATGTAAATTTATTATATGGGGAGTTAGAGCGTGTCTGACCAATAAGATGTTTGAAGTAAGAGTTTTCTTTCCAATATCACATTGAAACAGAGACTGTTTCTATAAATTCCTATTTCAAGAGGTTTTGTTTTATTTATCTCTAGAACCAAAAGAGTTTCATTATATTCAAGTTATTTTTGGTTTTTAAATTTCTTTTTACCATTTCACTTTTCTTTGGTTCATAATTCATCCAAATGGTTTCATGTATGTAAAATAAACCATATATATTCTTTTAAATATAGATCTTTTATCCTCCATGAATATATATTTCATATGCATTTTTGGACGTCCTTATACCTGCATTTATGAGTTCTTAAGGTAATTTCCTATTAAATTTTGGTTTTTTACAAAATTTTGAACGGAATCGTTTTTAACATTTGTTTTATGGTCGCTTTATCCACTAATATTATTTGGGATTACATTATAAATATTCTTTTCCATGATTTCAATGATTTCTTGAATTAATTTCATTAACTTTATCAATCATTTTATTAAACTATTATATTAAAAAAATTTCCTTTTTAAAACAAATGTTATGAAAAAGTATATAATATTTATTTTTATATTGCAAATTTCTTTTCCATTTCTCATATAAAGTGTTTTAATATATTTCAATATCCATTAAAATATATTATACTTATATATAGATATTATTTAAAGATACCATAAAAATTATTTATCTATATAAATTATGATAATGTTTTATGGAATTATTCATGAAACCCTTTTATTTCTCAGAATATAATTAGTCTATGATAGAATTAGTATTTTTTTTATATTCATGTGGGTTTTTCATTACATAATTGGTTGTATTGGAATTTTATATTCCTCATATATATTGGGTAATACTTTATATCTCCTGAGATAAAAATTAAGTGATTGGGGAGTTATCCTAATTCACTATGGGACTCTATCTAATATGTTTATGGGAATGAAATGTGAACACAATCCACTGTGATAATTTTTATATTTTGTGAATATGTTTAAGGAAGTGAGCCCTAACATAATTAATGGATTTAATATGTTCAAATTTATTATGCAATAACTCTATATTATTCAATATTACATTTTTGTGTTTTCCGGGATCGTGATTAGTGAGTCATGTTTCTTCACTCTTATGACTCATACCTTATGTTATGCCAAAAAGTCATATGTCATGACTTGTGATATAAGATATATGATTTAGTGGGTATTAATTAATCATGTTATGATCATGCACATTTTTATTTTATCATGCCCACATTTTAATCTTATGGACACATATACATTAAATAATATTTTTGTATTAAAAAAACCCTTTTTAAATTGGATTATGGGGAATGATATAAGATCCTTAATAAAAAATAAGAAATAAAAGAAACTGATTACACCCCATATTTTTATTTGATAGGGAATAACCCAAATGAAACCAACAAAATATGATTGGGTATCCAACCCAAAATTCATCCACAACCTGACACAAATACAGACCCTCCCTACAGTACACAACTAGACAATGAAAAACATCCACACATCATGCACATTCCATACCTCACTTTCACTACTATCAACATGAACATAAATCCCATCCATTATCACATTAGAATTAGGTCGCATCACAAATATCTTTTCTATGACTTAAGATTCCTATTCACATCAACATCAGTGAAAGAATCTACACTAAAAGAGTCATTAGACCCCATAGAAAAAAGTCATTAACAGGACCCCATAGTTTTTGTGAACTGACACTACCTCGGGACACTAATCCATTGATGGAAATTGTAGTAAAGGGAGGGATATAATAAATTAAATAAACTTGACACCCATAAGAATAACAAAGGAATACCATATAACAACCCATGCCTTTAAAAACACATGATTATGAGTTAAATAACAAGGATTGAATTTTTTTACATTACCATGATATTTTACATTTACAGTTTTAGATAATTAGGAGAAACATTGCATGAAGAAGTGGATAGTTACATATATTGTACAATTTTCAAAAAAATAATGGATTAAATTTAGATCCATGTTTCTTTTTAAGACGATTTTTCTTCATTTAAGATGATTCAACATAGTAAAAATTCATTCCTTGATAAACTTTATACCCATCCTTAGATCTTATGAAAAATATTTTAAAAAAAGGGGTAATAAAATCACATTCTGGGGAGGGATATATAAATAAATTAATTTAATTATTCTAGTGAAAATCATGAAATCCCATGAAGATGTTTACCTTTTCTACAATAAAACTTATGAGCACATAAATAAAAAATTTCCTCAAATGAAAATAAACCTTTTCCCAATAAACATTTGATAATACATTTTTAAAGCATAGTAAAACCAATAAAGAATCTTAAGGCATGTGAGAACTCATGGAAATTTTTTTTAAAAGAAAACCATTCACCTTTAAAATTTTATAAACATTACTTAACTCAGGAAATCAAAAAAAAATCCATAAATCACATTTTCCCAAAAATATTATAGGTATCATGGGGAAGAATATTCATAACCTATGTTAAATCATGTTAAACGTGTTTTATAACAAATGAATCCTAGTTAATTATATATTAGTAACTAACCCAGCTATTTCCCTCATTTTTCTCATTTGAAGACAAAATCATTTTCTAATGCATTGGAGGGATATATCGGGATCATCTATTGTCATCAGATATATCAATAAAACATTTCATTATATATAATTATCAAGTAATATATTATTATTAAAATATTTCAATTTTCCACTTTTTATCATAATACCCTCTAATAACTCATTTGAACCTATAAGCAAATCACTTTCCATTTTTAAATAAAAATAGGGAGAAATATCCCATTATTTTGATAAAGCATTAGAATGAAAATTTTCCCAAAAAAATGAAAATTTAATTAAATTTGTAAAACCATGAAAAATTTAAGATTATAATTTATAAAAAAGAAATTACATCATGTTGGGAAATTCAACACATGTCACATACATTAAAAATCATTTTATTTTATTTTCGTAAAAAATTGACACACATTATAAATGTTAAAATCATTCATTTTTAAAACTTTTTAAATAAAGTAAAATGTATTTAGAAATGAATTTTAATATCATTTGAATAAAAAATAAAAATATTATTGAAACCTTTAAAAGAAACTGAATGTGGAAGAAAATAAGTTCTAAGTAAAAATTAGAGCAAGATTTTTAGAAAAAATTATCTTACCTTAAGTTCTATCAAGATTTATACATTCTCTAACTCAAGAATAATAAAATTATATTATTTATTTATATACTTACCAACCTTGTTTAATTTTAATTTCATTATCTTTTATTTCTTTATTTAATTTTTTATTGTGTTTCATTTAGTTACTAAAATGAATAAGTTCACGTTGGATGTTTTCGGGTCATTCAATTTTTAACCTTGAAACAACATTGGTGTGTTAACTGTGTTCAAATGGGTTAAGGATACATAAACTAAATAATTTTAAACATCTTATAATTATCATAATTATACATTAAATACAATTTTATAACGATCAATGCAAGGTATACCTAAAAAATAAATCATGTTGTTTCATAGTGACAATAGTTTGTACGTACGCATGAACGATGATTTCATTTTTCTAGTGCATTGAAAGAAAATAAATGGATAATATTTTCATTTTAAATATTAAATAATTGGTATATATTTCATTTTTATTCATTATTTTGATCATTATGATTATCCATGTAATTTGGAAATGAAAAAATAAACACATTACCTCATAGAGGTGGTAGTCCACACGTACGCACTAGTGACATTATTTTTTTCCAATAGATGGTAGGGTAAGAAGGTAAGTAATATATTTTATTTAAATAATCATAATTATGTAATAAATATAATATATATTAATTTTTATCCATCATTAAACTAGTTATATGATCTAGTGATGAAAAAAACAGATCACTTCGTGGAGGTGGTTGTCCATACGTACACACGAAGGATGTTTTCATTTACCATTGGATATAAAAGTAGTTGAAAAAGAGATATACCATAATAACAGTTATATTTTTGTTTATTTAATATACTTATGTTATTATTTCAATATTGGCAATGAATATTTTATTGAGGTATAATAAGAAATAAAGATGAAATCATTAGTTAAGAATTATACCTCTTCTTTGGAAAACCTCCCATGGATTACACCTTCATACATATTAGGTATGTTTTTTGGTGTAAAAAAAATCTAGGACATGGGTAGGAATATTTGTAATGGGATTACGTAGATATTTTTTTGATATTTCTCAATAGTTGTGAGGAATAGAGGGGAGGACATTCTCTTTTATAAGCGAGGTGGGTGGTTGTCTTATAAATAAATGAAATATTAATATATAATATGTTTATATATCAGGTAAAATAGATCCAAAGTTCCATGTATCATAATAAAAGGAGTATAAGTTCAAAATATAATAAAAAATAATATTTATATAGGTTTATGGGTCATTTTAAACATTGTCTTTTTTTAACACCCTTAAGAACTATGTTTATTATAGGATTTTTATTAGATTATAACGAAATAAAAATTGATTTTAAACATTAAATACCATTTAATGTAATTTTTTTGGGTATTCACAAAATTTGACATTAAAGGAATCAAGATAATAGAATATTTAGAATTAAATTAATTAAATAGTCAATTTTCTTTAATAAATATCTAAAATATTATTTTAATACGTTAAATAATCTTAATATTATCACTTTTTATGTTTTTGAAATCGTTTATTTGATTTTCTAAATGCTTTCACAAGAATCGTATTAAGGTTACATAAATGTTTTAAATAATTATACAATATCTAAGAATAAAAAATAAATTATTAACATAAAATTAAATTATTATAATCATTATACTAATATATTTTCATTCATAAAGTAAATTTTATATTAACCTAATCAGGTTGACATAATTAAGATATAAAATTAGAGAAATGAAATTTATTAAACATAACATTTCTTTCTCTTGGAAGCCAACCACGATTTTAAAGAAAGGCACCCAAAATATTACATGTAGACTAATAAGTCAATAATAATCTCAAAAACACTAATAATTAAATAAAATTGATATATTTGTTTCTTTTCATACTTAATTTCTTTTTTGCTTGAATTTACCATTATTATGATAACTCATTTTTTAAATACGATAACATATTTTATGACCAAAAATGAAATTAAAATTTAAAAAAATTTACACTAAAATTCATAATTATATTTCCATTTTAATTGATTCAATTTTTATAAGTATCAGAAATATAATTTAATATAATTATGCAGAACATAATGAAAAATAGTATTAGAAAATTTCTTTCTATTCATAAAAATAATCTTATAAGAATATTATAAATAAAATTAATAAATATGGAATTATTTACAATATTTTTAATCAAAGTGATATTTTTTTAATTTAAAAAATATGAAATAGAATGGGACATTAAAATTACATTATTTAAATGAAATAGATGACATTTTTTAACAAATAAGTATTTTTCAACATTCACTTAAAAATCATTCTTTTGAGAATATTATGAAAATGATTCCAAATACTAATATGACAAGTTGATTTGAAAAAAAAAATATTTTTTAAAATGAAATTTATAATAGTCATAGAAATTATATATAATATCCATGCCGAAAATGAAATGAAACCCATTTTTAAGAAAACATATTTTTTATGCATAAAATGATTTTATTATCATTCATTTTCATAATAATAATAATTAAATGAATTTTAATTCATTTAATTATTTATATAATATACTTATTTCATTAAAAAAATTATTAATATTTATTAATTTAATATATTAAGGTAATAATAAATTTCACACAAATAATAGTTCTGTGAAAAATATCAATTTTATCTTCAAAAGATTTTATCTTCATTTATAAGCAATTGATAATCAATGTATGATTGGATATTCATTATATTGAGAAAAATTATATATATATATTATATAATATGGTTATTCATATTCATACCTTCCAAACTAATAGTTAGGTATTATTTTTTATTTTTAAAAATATATTTTAATAGTATATATCGGTTTGTTTTAAACTCAGTATTTTATGTTGTACACACAATTGAATATAGAATTAATTTAAAATAATATAACTAAAATATTGGGGGTTTACACCCAAAATTAAATACAAAACCAACATAAAAAACTCCAAAGTTCTCATTATCACTACTAGACCCACTATCACAATCCCAAGCCATTGAGGAAACCAACACACCTGACCAAGATGAAGTCAATAAAAAAGGGACTTAGTAGAAAGGAACGAGGCGGCCAAAGGAGAATAGAATACAAGACAATGATTATTATAAAATTTGTGTAATAGATAATAATATAGAGGTTTGATATTAAGAGAGAAAAGGAAGAGGCTATAGATAAAATATAGAACCTTTAGGTGATGCATCATTGGAGCAGGGTAACAGCGATGGACTCTTCACCAACATAGCTCCAAATAGATGATATTGAGGACATAGAAATAAGGAACTGTCATCCAAATATCTCCTCACTATGATATTTCTAACCAAAAATACAAATAAATCTTTTAAACCCCAAACACTATTAGATGATGACAAATTAGATTGGAAGAATGTGGCCTTATCCATGATGCACTCCCAAGAATTAGTCATTGTAACTTCGTTCCAATCAGACTTTAGGTAAGGATAGCGATGGGGTGCTTCAAAACCAAGTGGAATAATATTATCCAAAGGGTGGGACTTGTATAATTCCTTACTATATTTATAATATAACCATTTATATAGTTTCCATTCCACATGTTATGAAGAAGTTTATTTTATTAGATATGATTAAAAGGGAATAATTTTTTAATAATATTTACATGTATACTAAATAATGGTTGTAAAATAAATTTATTATGTATCCAGTCTTTAAATACAATAAACCTATTAGTAATAACGGTGTGAATTTTTGGGATATGTAATGAATATTTATGTAAAATGATGTAATATGTATGTGTGTTATGGTTGGTTCATCATAGTAATAGCCTCAAACATTATCTTTCTATGTATCCAATAATGTTACTACTACTGTATTCAAACAACAAACCATCCTTCACCATCACAACAACCACACCTCATCATCTTAATAAGACGCCAAAAAACCAATACCACTATAATCATAACATGAAGGACTCTACAAACCACAGAAAATAATAATAATCATAAAAATAATACATATTAAACAACACCTTATTAATCATTTTTCTACATTGGTTTGGAATTTTTAAGTATAAACATCAACATTTAAATTCTATATACCCACACAATCAATTTATTTTCTTCTTTATGTGATTACCATTTCATTGGAGGTGTTTAAATTAATTCTATAAAAAATGGAATTTTATTTCAAATTAATGAAGTGATTCAAAATAAATAATAATAGATCTTATTAACCACATATAATTTACACCATTTCCTAAATTGATATTATTATAATTCACTAACATTATTTATGTTAGCTCTTATTATCCTCCGATGGAAATTAAAAACATGGTTAATCCACATTCACACATAATTAAATAATGAAAAAATATGAATAAACAACCTTAAAATATGCCTTTCAATGAATTGATAATGATATAATTGATCCCAATTATTAAAACAACCAAGGAAAGACTCAAAAACCTATGACATATCAACGTCTATAAATACCACTTAACCTTAAATCACCAAATAAAAGGACATTTTCTACCACAACATCATTAAGAAAAAGGAACTAGAAAATAAGTATGAATAGAGTATGAAATCACAATAGATATCAAGGAGTTGTCCTCTCATAGGAAAAGATAAAAACCAATCAAAGGATATTCAAAGGCCTTCAAAGACACACCATAGATCACCAATGGTTCTATGGAAGTTTGGGAAATATGGGGTAATTTGAGATGGAGTTCAAATTTGTAATTATTATACAGAAATTGGGTATCACATGGTGTGAAGGGTGTGACTTTGCCAAAACAAAGCTATGATCCACAATACATGTTGTGATATCTCATAATATCATTGGTAAAAAAACCTAAAACCAATAAAATCAATTACGTTCACAATGCAACCAAATTGATCATACATTATTACAGAAAAACCTGTTAATCACAATGTGTATCTCTACCTCTCTACTCATACCTAATACACCTTAACCAAATATAGGAAACAATGGTGGAAACCATAGTATAGATAACCCTAGATATGAAACACTATGAAAATTGACAACCATACTCCCATGGTGAAATATCCATCTATATAGTGAAACTATCCTAAACCAAGGGTACTACATTTCATAACCAATCTCCAAGTGCCTCAAAAAAACTCATCCCACCTGATAGAAAAACTCTTATAGCTCATAAAATTATCCCCATACTATATAAAATTCCTCATGTTTCTACCTTAATATCTTATGAAACAATGATGTTGGCCCCAAAATATCTTCTCTTTTATCTAACCATTTATAATACAAATCCAAATGATCACTACATGATCAAGGATCAAAGATGAAAAAACAATATAGATACCCCCCTTATATTGCAATAAACTTTTTTAAGGCATCCCAAATTCCTACAACACCTAATTAATTAAGGTATTGAGAAAGTTTATTGACTTATATTAAAATCTCGTCAAATGATTCTCATCATTAAGAATCAAAACCATAACCAGGAGGAAGGAAAAGATCATAAAAAAATTACTAGTAGATACCTCTTAAAAATGATCTCACCATAAAAAATCGCAAATTAGTACATGTGAGAGAATAAATCCAACTACACTAACATAAATTCAAACAACAAATTGTAAAAAATAAGAATTCAAAACAACTCAGGATAGTAATAACACATTTTTAAAACATTATCCTATATATTCATTTAATCCATTGAACCGCCCTAGGTTTGAACCAATGGAATTAAGTGACCATGTGGCACCTTCTCTTGATGATCTTGAATAAAAATAGGTCAATAAATGAATTTCATGTCATCCTCAGTATAAACATCCCACCAATATGTATTATTGGGGTCATTATGAAAATATAAAAAAAGTTGTGACACAAGGATTATTTCATAGATACAATTAACCTATAGACGAAGCTTAACCTGACATACACCACATTAATATTCTATAATTCCTCCAAAGGATCTACGAATTAAGGAGAAATACTACTTCCGTGAATAAAACTCTATTATCCACAGTGAGAAGAAGCCTTTAAGATCATATGACCTCCATCCTCAAAATCTGAGGGTCACCTCCTCAGATCATCATAACACTTTTTATGTCCTTGATCTATATTTATCCACTCATGAACCATTTTCTACTTCACAATCATGTTCTTCACTACATTTTATCTGAGTATTTCTACCCATACAATTCCATAAATATAATAATATTTATGGATGAGTTATAAATATTGTAATAGGAAAACTCATCCAATGGTAGATAATTTAACCATGAACCTCTAAAACCCCAAACACATGAATGTAACATTTCCTTGTTTATTTAAATAATATATTATGTCTATAAACCCATACATGTGTTGGAAAAATTTCTAAGGTATATCTAACAGCCAAAATCACACTAAAGACCTCTCGGACTCACTATGACAAATGGGGATCCTAGTCAAAAATGGTGATCCTTCATACTCTATAATTTTTCATTATTTTATATACATAATTCCTTGATAAATCATCCATAGGACATAACTACTTGTCTCCAAATTAATTTTCTAACTTCATCAACTGATCTTCAATCCCCCAAATTGAATCCCATGCCCTCTTATAATGTAACATGATACATTTGACTGATTTCATTTCCTACCAACCCATACACTACTCCATGGATCCAAACTACAATATTCACCCCAACTCTTAATTTTGAATATAGAACCACTATTTCATGACCCAACACAATTGGTACCCCTCCTAGGCTAATAGTGAAGACAAGAATGACCCACAAACCCTACCTCTAATAATCCATTGGATATAAATTAATACCAAGGGTAAAAAAAATGCATATGGAATGAATTTACACCTTGAATAATTTAAATATAAAAAACAAAAAATAAAATACATTAAAGTAAAAACATTATCATTTAATTCATATATTGTCATACATGAAAATATAAACTCTAAAATTCCAAAAGAAACTCTTATATAAGAAACCCTAAAACACCAACCATTAACTCCTTGAGATACTAATGTCTATTAAAATCACTAATTCCTTCATAAAAATCTAATATATATATATCTATGTGTGTGTGTGTGTCTGTTTAACCCTAAGAAATTACCACATTTCACTTTAAGAATAAATTTAAATTTTTTGATGGCTTTCAAAACATGCAATATTGATTTCATTTGTAATACACGCAACACCAAGTTTAAAAAACACTATTTAGTCACATTTTACCCAGTTGATAAAATTATAACACTCTTATAGAATTTATATGTTATATATCTAATTTAATATTTTGAGATTCATTCAATATATTTTATAGGAATAGGATAATAACAAACTCCATATCACACATACAAAACCTATATTTCTATGAAAGTAATTTTACCTACTTTTAATGGTGCACCTATTTTATATATGACTTTTAAAATTTTAATTAATTTAATATGTAAAAATAAAATTAATTTTTTAAATTTAAAATTTAAAATTATATTAGGGTGAATTTCCGGGATTTTTCTATGACGTTTCTTTTTTATGAATAGTGAAAAATACTGAATTTTAATTCAAAACTAATTTTTCATATAATTTTTTTATATGGTTAAAATATATTTTATATTAGTTTTAAATTAAAATTATATAAATTATATCAAAAATCCAATTTGGTTCATTTTAATCAATATAACACTGAAATTGGATATAAAAACATAGCAATATTTTGAATGTTTTTAATTTTAAAACCTGCATTTTCATCCTGTCTACACGATTAAAAATAAATTAATTTATAAAAATTTTATTATTGGAATTTTCTAAAATGTATTTCATATTTTTAATCTTAATAATTTATAATGTATAATAACGTACACATATTTTTTTACAAAAAATAGTATTGAATGTTAGTAAAATTAATTAGAGCGATTGAGAAGAAAATTAGCTTATTAAACCTTAAACCTGAGGCCCAAAATGACCAAACAAAATGTAAAAAATACATTGGATATCCATATTTATAACCTATAATCCCTTTTCTATAATTTTTTACATTATTGAATCCAATTTACATGGAACAAATGTGGGTATAATTCCCTTTCCAAAATATTACAAGAATGCCACTCCATATGTTCTATAAAAAGGCACTCAACCCTCCCATTTATTCACACATATCAAGACCTTTTTCTATCAAAAAATATGCTCAAATAATCTCCAAAAATTCTTCTCCTTATCCTATAATCAACTATTTGGAATTAAATACATCTATGTATGACCTTTGGTTCAATCCAAAAAGAGTTACACAGAGAAGAGGTAACATCATTCCCCAAAACTCATTAGTTTTAGTTTCATTATACACCCCATACAATTTTCTTTATTTAATTATTAAATTAAAAAAATTATCCAAAATATACTGAGATGTTTTTATGTGATGTTTTCAACATTAACCTATACACACTTCCATCAAGTGTGTAACCAACTTACAGTTCGTGCACGGAAAACTACAGCCTCATGGGATGATGACATTCATTTTTTCCTTACCACCTTCCATGGTTGGGAATTATTATGGAAACACTGTTAATATATGATATATATGATATTTAGTATTTCCTTAGGCTTCTATAATTCTTTTATAACACATACCTGAATACTTTATATTTTTTGTAAGTATGATAACATCATTTGTCGACGTATGGACAACTGCCTCCTCAAACGATGAGATTCGTTCACACTAAACATTGAACATATTAAGGATGAAATAAACAAAAATATGATTCATACTTGACATTAATTTGATAATATAACATTAATATACATATTTATCACTTAATTTCCATTCTATTAAATATGATAATGAAATATAAGTAGTGTTCATATGTACATAAGGACTACCATCTACATTAATGGGGCATTTAATTTCCTATATCCAAATATTATGGATTGTTATAAATATTAATATATATATATATATATATATATATACTGGATATATATGATATTTTAATCATGTTTTATATTCTTTATATGAATAAATAATTATCTATGCAATAGGAAAAACAAATAACAAGTCAAAACATACTTGAAAAACAATGAAATTAACACACGAAAAAGTGAAAATAATTAACGTTTTTTAACTAATGGGTTATAAGATATTTTAATAAGTTAATATATTATATTATGAATATTATTATGGTTATAAAAATTATATTAACATCTTTTAAATAATAATATAATATAATAATACCACAACAAAAAGTAAGGATAAGATAAGGGATTTTCATCCCGTTTTTTACATTGATGAGATAAATATCATATTCACCAATAAATCATTTGATATGGTGTATCAACTGAAAATTTTGATAAATTATATCATGAATAATTTTATATTCATGGTATTTTAATTTTTGCAATTTGAACTATCTCATCCAGCGGGCATTGACTTGAAAATTACCAAGTTGTAAAAGCAATCTTTTCAATATCAATTTATTTTGTGTTTATTAACATTCACATGAAAAAATCTCTTATTTATGATAATTTTTATTAAATGTACATATTATCATGAAATGGAAATTGTTATTTCTGAAAAAAAATTATCATTTTATAACATTTTTCACTTTTATAGTTATTTTATTAAATAGGTAATAATGGATAAATCTATATCTTTTATTCGATACAAATATTTGAAAAGGGGAATTGTTCATGAATTAAATTGGTTAATAGAAATATAAATAATGATTTGGATAGATATAGAATCGGTGGGTCTTGGTTATACCTAACTCTAAGATGCATTGGTAGTCTCATGATATGAATCATTTTTTCAAATTAGATGGTATTTTACCCAATATGCTAAATCATCTTGTGAAAGGTCTTGATGGTAAATGTATTATTAACCTAGGAAATATTGTGTCCAATAATTAATTAAACCTAGTTTTTATTTATCCATGATATTTCCGGGGGCCTTTTATTCAAGAGCTTGGTAGTGGTGGGTGGTCATGTGGTGGATGCCATTCATGACTTCTTTCGGGGGACCCCTAACTAGGAGTGTTTGTGCATCTAGGGTTATTCTGGTGACATTGATTAATGATACAACTATTATTAATCATTATCGGCCCATTTTCCTCCGTAATGTATCTTACAAAATTCTAGCCAGTCTCATCGCCAGATGGATGAGCAGCTTCATTCCAAAGTGTGTGTCTAAATAGTAGCATGGTTTTATAAAATGAATGAGTTCCCAATGAGCGATTAATATTGCTAATGATATGGATCAAGATACCAACCAGAGATGAATGGGGTCCAATGTTATCCTTCAAGTCAACATAGACAAATATTATGATAAAATTGAGTGTAGTTTCATCATTTGGGTGTTGAGGAATCTGGGTTTTAATGAGTGGGTTTATGACCTGTGTTCCCGGTGTTTCTTATCCCCTTGGATCACTATATCTCATATGATTAATGTCTTTGGTTTCTTTAAAATCATGTGTGGTGTGTGGTAGGGTAACCCTCTCTCTCCGTCTATCTTTATTCTTGCTCAAGAGGAACATTCCAAGAATCTCCACAGTCGCATGCAGGAAAAAAAATACTTTCTTTTCTCAACCGAGGGGAAGTGTGATGGTATCATATCTAATGTATTATAATGACATATTTATATTTATGAATGGGATGAAAATTTTTATGTGGATTTTTTTAGAAGTCATTTCCACATATGGAGGAATGAGTTTTCTATACATTAATACATTGAAGAGTCATGTCTTCATATCGAAGAAGTGATCTGGTAGGTTCGGTAGGTAAATCCAAAGAATGATGGGTATTCAACAAGTGAAATGGCCTATGATTTATCATGGAAATATTCTATCACATGGATTTGTTAAGAATAGATTTTTTTTGGATATTATCAATAGGATTCTAGGCAGAGTCCTCAAATGGAAGAATAAATTTCTATCCTTCGGAGAACGAGTGGTGTTGATTAATAGTGTGTTAACTTCTATTCCCATGAATATTCACTCTAGAATTTTAGTTCCAAAAGGATTTATTGATAGTATTGAGAAGGTTATGACAACATTTCAATGGGATGATAATCTTACAGGATGCTACCAATGGGCCTCCTGGAAGCGTATGGCCAGACAGGTGGAAGATGGCGGTGTCGGTTTGTCGGATATCACTGAATCCATGAAAGGGATGTATTATCATCAATGATGGGATATTATCAAGGTCGGATCATTGTGGGTGACCTTTTTTCACAACATGTATGGGAATCATTGGGATGGTGGTGAGTCATGCAGTGGCCAAACTTCTCACTTGGCGAGGTATATTCTTCCCATTCTGGAAGAGTTGCAGGGATCCTCATTGTGGATCGTGGGGAAAGGAGAGATTAACTTATGGTTTGCGAACTAGGTTGGGGAGAAGCTATCATTCCCTGGTTTCCAAACTTCGTGCAGTTCTGTTAGTGACACGAGTAGGTACCCAAATCTGGTAAGGTTTTTACTCTCTCAGGATTAGTTTCAGGTGTTCAACAGCATCTCCTTGAATGATGAGACAGATAGGTGTTTTTTAACTATTCCTTGTTCAGGGGCCTTCTTGATGCATAATTATATGAATCTTTACTGTTCAAGAGAACAAGACATGAGGGGCAGGGAGGTTATAGTGAAATGAGTTTCCATTGATGTTGAATTTCATTGTCTGGCGGGTTTGGAACCAGGCGATTCCAATATAGGAGAATTTTCATAGTAGGGACATTCAATTGGCCTCCAGTTGATTTTGCTATTCTTGTCTAGGCACCAAATCTATGGCGAATCGTTTCTTCCATAGTGAGTGGGTGTCTCCCTTAGGGTATAGTGTTGGGCACAGATATCACTCAGTGAGAGACAAATTTCCATGCAAGCTGCCATCGCGGCTTGGTTTCATGGTGTGGAGCATATCATTATGGAGCTCAAGCCTGAGAGTATTACTCTTAGAGACATCAGTTGGACCATTTTGGAAGCTCAGAACTAGGTTCGGTTGGGTAACAGGCTCTTACATAACCTCATCCAGTTGAGGATGTGGTTGCTGTTAGTGGAGCTGGGTTCTCTCCTGCAAGAGGGTCATGGATTTTTTCCAGAATCTAGGTTGCTGAGGTGGGCAGGCATAGGCGATATTTCCATTGGCCATTGGATAAAATAGAATCCCTAATTTAATGTCATGAAGCTTAATGTTGATGGTTATTTCTTGAGTGGCCAAGTTCCTGGTGGGGGGCTTCTTAGAGGCTCGTTGGGTTCTTTCTTACTTGCTTCTAGCACCTTTTATGGCCATGGTGGTTTTCTAGGGAAAGAATTTAGGGTGGTCCACTCTGGTATCTGGTTATGTAAAGGCTCGGTTCTTCAGGTGATGGATATAAAGTCTGACTCTTATGTTCTGGTCAGGATTATTCAAGAGAAATGTGGGGCTCCATGGGAGTTAGCGTACGTTGCTAGAAGTTTCTCATATGACACTAATGGAATCTAGTGTGTTAATCACATTTGGAGGGAAGTGAATTGATCTACATATGATCTTGCTCATTTGGAGGTCCTGAACTACTCACTCATAGTTTTTTAGTGTTTCGGGTCTCTTCCAATGGAATGTAGAAGTTCTGTTCTAGGGTATTCTATAGGCTTTCAACATTTACGCCATCCTTGAAGATATCTCTGTTTGTCTTGGGGTCTTTCTTCCCCTTTATCCTTTTTTAATAAAAAAATGAACTTTTAGTCAAATGGAGTGGGTTATGATTTATTTACCATGTCATGTTGATTATTCTCATCAATTAATTATTGATTCTTATTTACATCACCTTACAGAGCATTTAATCTCGACCTTATTATGTTCCATTTCCCCATGTTATGAAGAATAAATCTTTGGATATGCTTTCACGGAGGTATTTTATTTTATTTTATTATTTATAATGTTTTATTTTCTATTTACCAATATAATATAGGTATCATGTATATAATCTTGTTTTTCCAAAACTGCAAAAATAATTATTCCTTTTATATTTTATTCCTTGTAATCATGATTGTGTAATAATATAATGCACTGGCTCTTAGCATCTAGGGTCGGGGAATCATAGTTCATATTAAAGGAGTTTTAGTAGAAACCTCGTAAACTAGATTTAAAAAATGTAGATTAGGGAACAAAGACCTAATATAGACTTTAAGGATAATTATAGAAGAATATCCTATAAATTTGGTAATGTATAGATTATGTTAGTATTCATAGAAATTAATCCTTATTTGGATACTACATGTATATGAGGTTTTGGAATAGAAGTACCTAAGGGTAATAAATCCAATATAGTTTGTCGGGCCGGACTCAGCATAATATGGTACAAGAAAATGGGCCATACTATGCACCAAATATGACACTCCTAGGGGATATGATTATAATAATTCACATTTTATTTACAAACCATTATGACAGATTTAAAATTAAATATGTCCCCAAATAAACCAATGTTTATGATTCTAATATTTATAGTGCATAAATATATTTTATTTTCTGTAACATATTTTGAATTATAAATTATGGTGTTATGAGCTAATCCAGAGTATGCAATTTTTTAGAAGTGGAACCTGGAAGGAAAAATGGTATCAATACTCTTGGAAAATGTATATATTTCCATACTAATAAAACCAATATAGCTAGTATTGGAATGGTGAAAATTATGGTTATTCTAGGTAATGTTAACTATGTTATGACAAATAACATTTTTAAAATGGAGAAACCAATTCCATAGAGAGAATCTCCTATGCTATATCGCTTTATGCAATAGAAACCCCTATTTTTTAGTGGGAATACTAATCCAATAGTATATAAGCAATGGATTAAGTCTTTAGAGAACATATTTATGAACATAGGATGTAGTGAAATGGAAAAGGTTACACTTTCATTATATTATCTCCAATGTGATGTTGATCAATGGTGGTCCTTGATCCAAAATACTAGGGAGGAAGAAGAAATGTAACTCATAGAGAGTATCTATTTTAAGGAGACATTATTTGATAAATTCAACCCTCATGATCAGAAAAATAAGATGAATAGAAACTTCCTTAGGATTAAACAAATCAGATAATAAAATTTTTTAGATTATGAACCATTATTTACAATGTTAGCCAGGTATGTTACTGGTAATATACATAACATGGAGTGAAATACTGACCACTTATTTGAAGGTCTTAAGATAAGTCTCTGAAGGGAACTGGTTTCTCCTAATTTTTCATTATATGAGGAAATATTTTTATGTACCATCATAATAGAGAAGGAATCGCTGAGATCCTATATATTTAAAGGAATCCAAGAGTATAGGTATTATGAGCACCTAGAAAAAGGGAATGCATGAAATAAAAATAATATGATTTACTTATTTTCACCTTATGAAAACTATGTAAAGAGTCACCCAATTTAATTATTGAATGGAATGTGATTTTTTTATATATTTCTATATTGGGTTAATCATGCTAAATAAGTATATGTGAAGAAAGAGAAAACTACTATTTTTTATTACAACTGCATGGAGATGGGGCACTATGGAAGTGAATTCCCTAACTGTTAATGGAATATTTCATATAAGAGGCCTAGTGGATATAAAAAGTCTTATTCAATCACTACAATAGAGGTATAAGTACCAAATTATGTGGTGGGGGGTATATTAATCCTATCTTTAAATTTATCCAATAACATATTTGATTTTGGATTATCGCACTCCTATATATATATATATATATAGTTTTCCAAGAAAATGAGACATTTACCTTTTCATTTAATAAGATAGGTGTTAGAAAAAAACTCTTAAGGGAAGTATCATTACCAAAAATATGTGACGGTCAATCGCCATTATGACACATAAATGTGATTTACTTACTGACCTCATTATCATAAATATAGTTAACATTGATATGATTCTTGGTATGGATAGAATGTCAAAATATTATGCAATAATTTATTGCAAGATGATGTAATTTACCATTTTTGATGATTATATAGAATAACTCATTTTTAGAGTAGTATATTACTCAAATGATTCTTATTTAGATCCGCCCTAGGTAGCTTTACTGAATGAAATTCACGGAAAATAAAAGAAAAAAACATCTTGTGATGAAGGAGGTAATCTTAAAATTGACGAAATACCTATTATGTAGGAATACAATGTTGTATTTCATGATTAATTACATGGAAATCCCCTCGAGCATGAGGTTGAATTTTCCATTGATTTTATTCCTAACGCAAGTCTAATATCAAAAACACCCTATAGACTGGTCAATTTGGAATTCGTAGAGGTGGAGAAACAACTATAGTATTTGGGCGATATGGGATTTATTCACCCTAGTGTTTCACAATGGGGAGACCCTGATCTCTTTGTTATGAATAAATATAGATCCATGAGATTGTGCATTTATTATAGAGAAATCAATGTTATTATAATAAATAGAAAGTATCATCTACCTCAAATTGATGAATTTTTCAGTAAACTACATATAACCGGATATTTTTCGAAGATTGATCTTTGTTATGTGTATCACTAGATTCAATTGAAGAAGGAATTATGAAGAGAAATTTTCATATGAGGTATGGAAATTATTAGTTTACAGTAATTACATTTATATTTACAAATGCACCCTCTACGTTTATAGATCTAATGAACATAGTATTCATGGAATATCTTTATGATTTTTCTGTTATATTCATTGATGATGTTCTAGTGTACTCTAAAATCAATGAGGACTATGAGAGTAACTTATGGATAATTCCTAAAATTCATATAAGGGGATAGTTATATAGAAAATTGATTAAGTGAAATTTCTGGATTCAAGATGTTTCATTTCTTGGATATATTGTCTCTATGGATAAAATATTTATTGATCCTGCAAAGACAAAGGTAGTCAGAGGATAGCTTACTCCAACAAACATAACTAAGGTACGTAGTTTCATTGGTTTAGTAGGTTACTATTGGAGAATCATTCATAATTTTACCCAATTGGATAACATGTTATCAAAGCATATATGTAAAGGGATTAAGTTTTTTTGGACAATTTAATGTGAAGAATGATTTGATGAAATAAAGTGAATATTGGTTTATTCTTTGATTTTGAATCTACCATCTTAGAGTGACGGGTTTTTCATATATAGTGATGCATCAAAGATGGAAATTTATTGTGTCCTAATTAAAAATGATAAAGATATTTAATATGTATCATGGATATTTAAGACTCGTGAATAGAACTATATAACACATGATCTTGAGTTAGAAACTATAATATATACTTTGAGGATATAGATACATTATCTCTATGGTGAAATATTTGAGATATACATAGATCCTAAGATCTTGAAATACCTATTCGCAGAGAAAGAGATCAATATGAGAGAAAATTGATGGCTTGAGCTACTCAAGGATTATGATTTTCCAATACACTACCACCTATTAAAAGTAAATAAGGTAGTATATGCATTGAGTATGAAGGATCATGGTGTTTTGACCATAATGTGGATTGAGAAGTAACTTATGTTCATGGACCTAGTAAATATGTATATCAGAATTTCTAAAGGGATAAATAAATAATTTTTCAAATGATTAAAAACCCATATTTATTAGAGAGAAGAAATAATTCCCAATATGGTGATTTCGACTTATAGAAGAAAATTAAATCTATGAATGAATGAATATTAGTAGATTTTTTTTAATACGGTGTTCTAAAATTTTGAAAGAGTATATGTATTATATCTATACGTGAGTTAAAAATGGAATTGTTGGATGATTATCATCATTAAAATATCTATATACACCCTAATAGTGCAAATATGTATACTGACTTGAACGATAATTTTTTGTGGGATAAAATGAAGGGGGGAATTTCTGATGATGTTTCTAGATGTTTGGTTTGACAATAAGTTAATGTTATGAGGAAGCTTCCTAAACGAATCCTGCAACCTATTCTTATTCCTATGTCAAAATAGAATGAAATTACAATTGAATATTTCTAATTGTGATCCCTTCTTTACAATGAAATTATGGAGAAGTCGTCAATAGGCTCTTGACATTGATCTTTATTTAAGAACTTCTTACCATTCTCAAACTGATGGATAGTCTGAAAGAATAATTCAAACAATGGAATATATTTTGAGGTCATTCTCACTCGACTTTCAAGGTATTGGGGATTTGTATATACCATTGGTATATTTTTACCATAACAATAGTTTCCATTAAAGTATTCAAATGGTCTCTTATGAATCATTATAAGGAAAGATAAGTTGCACTCCAACTTGTTGGGATGATATTGGTGAAAGAAAATTCATTAGCCTAGAAATTTTTTATGAATCAAAAACAAAGGTAAAGGTTATTTAGGCTCATAATAAATCATCTCAAAGAAGGTAAATGATTTATGCTGAAAATAGGATGAATGATTTAGTTTCCAAGTTGGGGATCATATTTTCGTGAAATTATCTCCACGGAAGGGTGTTATCGGGGTTGGAAAGAAGGGTAAACTGATCCCCATGTACATTTGACCCTACTAAATTCTTGATATAGTTTTATCTATTTCTAATAATTTATAAATGGTGTCAAATCTCTCAAAAAGTACATTATGTGTTCCATATATCTCTACTAAGGAAGTACATGCTTGGTCCAATGCATGTGCTAACCTATGATAAAATAGAGTTGGAAACTAACCTTTTATACATTGAGGAAACAATCTATATTATTGATACTAGAGAAAAAGTATTGGGGAATCATATGACTAGTCAGGAAAAGGTACTCTGTAGAAATCACAATATGGAAGAAGCAACATGGGAACAATATGATTCTCTAAAGGAGAACTACCCATTTTTTTAAAAGGTAATAACCCTAAAATTTTGGGGGAGAAATTTCTATATTATGTAATAATGTCTAAAACTATTAATTTACCATATTTAACTTTTATAATAATTTTAATTTTGTCAATATCTTGAAAAACACTCAAAACTAAGTTAGTTTTCAATTCACGAAACAACGGATTTAAACGAAACACCATATAGTCACGTTTTGCAAAGTCAATTAAATTATAACAATCCATGAGAATTTATATAGAGAATTTATATTTTATATATCCATAAAAATATTTTTACATTCATTCAATATACTTTATATGCATAATATAATAACAAAATCAATATTACACATAAAAACCTATATTTTTATAAATGCAATTTTAATGCCTTTTAATAGAGAACATATTTTAAATATAATTTTTGACACTTCAATAAATTTAATATGGAAAAATAAATTTCATTTTTTATGTATAAACGTAAAATTTATCTTAGGGTTACCTTTTTGGTACTTTTCAGTGAAGTTTCATTATTTTATGAATAGTGGAAAATGCTGAATTTTAATTCATATATTTTTTTTCAAATTATTATTTTTTAATTAAAATTCAATTTGAAGCTGGATTTAATTTAAAAGTATATGAATTACAGAACAATAAATACAATTTAGGTCATTGGAATCAATTTCACTTTGAAATTGGATATAAAAACTTAAAAACTTATGAAAATTTTTACCTAAAAACCTACATTGTTGTCCAGTATCCAAGATTAATATTCAATTAATTTCTACAGAATTTATGATTTTAATCTATAAAAATGGTTACCATATTTGGAATAATAATTATTTATAATTTATAATAATTTAAACTTATTTATTGATGAAATTGTTTAGTGAAAGTGACTAAAATTAATCATAGTGATTAGGAGGAAAATTAGCATAACAAGAGACCAAATATTAAAGGTAAGGCCCAAATTCACCTATAAAATTGTAGAAAAAACATTTTATATAAATATTTAGAACCTATAATACCTTTCATCTAACTTGGTTCATTATGTGATCCACTTATCATGGAAAACCAAGGGTCGAATTCCCTTTCCAAACATTAGCAGAATGCCACTCCTCATCCACTATAAAAAAGAACTCGCCACATACATTTATTCACACCTCTCAAGATCTTTTTATCCCCACATATATGATAAAAAAAGATACTATAATACCTACACTAAACCTAGAATCATAATTATGGGAATAAAGTCATCCAAGGAATCCCATTGGTGAAAATCAAAAGGAGTTACCCAAATAAGAGATGTTATCCTCCTCAAGCTCTATAGTTTTATTTTCTTTAAAAATCGAATAAAATCTTATTATTATTGGATTATATAAAAAAACAGTATTATAAATATACTTATATCTTGATATGTTATGTTTTAAACCTACACCTACACACACCTTCATAATATGGGTAATGAACTTAACATTCGTGCATGGAAAACTACCACCTCATGAAACAATGTTGTTTGTTTTTACTTTACCACCATTCATGGTTCTGCGTTATGATGGAAAAAATATTAATAAATTATATATATGATATTTATTATGTATTTATTCCTATTTAATTATTTTATAGCACATAACCTTATAAATGTTTTCGTAAATATGATAACATTATTTTTGGACGTGTATACTACCACCAACTCAAAATGATGTGATTAATTTACACTATACATTGAACATATTAAAGATGATATTAATAAAAATATGTGACATATATGAAATTAATATGATAATGGAATTATAAAATAAATATTTATCATTTAGTTTCCAATATATTAAATACTACCAAGAAATGGAAGCAGTATCTAAACGTACGTACGACCTGTTATCTCCATTAACGGTGCATTTCGTTTCCTATCTCCAAATGTTATGGATTATTAAAAAAAATATAGTGTATTTATATTATATCTAAACAATTCATTAGAATATGGATATTATTAAATCATGATATATGTAATATATAAATTAAATAACAAGACAAAACATATTGGAAAAACTAGGAAATTAACACATGAAATACTGAAAATAATGAATGGTTATTATAAAATGGGTAATAATATATAATAATAAGTTACTATATGATATTATGAATATGATTATGGTTATATTATAACATATTAAAATATTTCAAACTACTACAAATGAGGTTAAACACCACACAACAAAAAGGAAAGATAAGTTAAGGGATTTTCATCTCACATTTTTCATCTGTGGGATAAATGTCATATTCATCGCTTACATTTTTGGTGTGGTGAATATAATACCAATTTTTATATATTATATGACTAATACTATTATATTAACCGTATTTAGTGTTTTTCTTTGAAATATTTCATCCAAGGGGTGTTTACCTGAAAATTACCAAGGGGTAAAATTTTTCGTTGCATTATCACTTTCTTTCTGATTTTTAACATTCTCCTAATACAAGAACATCCTTATGATAATTTTTTTTAAATGTCCATATTCTCATGAAATATTATTATTATTTATTAAATTATATACCATGTTATATATGGTGTTATATTTGATAATTATTTTATTAATTGGGGAATTACTAATAAATCTATATCTTTTATTCAGTACGAATGTTTGATAAGCCACATTGTTCAGGAATTAAATTGATTACTCAATATATGTTCAATGATTGAGATATGTATAACATGGGTTGGGCCTATTTATAGATATCCCCTCAATGAATCAGTTGTCTCATGAGATGAATCAGTTGGCCAAATTAGATGGGGTTTTACTCGATATGCTAAACTGCCTTGTAAAATATATTGATGGTAAAGGTACCATATACCTAAAAAACAAGGAGTCCAACAATTAATCATTTCAATTATTTAGTCTCATTTTATACATATTTATGAGTGTTTTTATTTGAAATATATATGGATTTAGTATATTATAATCTTACAGATTAAATGGAATGTGTTTTAGTTTCTTACCATTCCATATTGATTATGCCTTATCTAGTTATTTGAATGGAATGTGTTACGAGTTATTTACTTTTCCATATAGATTATTATCATCAATTAATTATTTATTCTAATTTACTTTACCTTGTTCATAATTTGAGGTCACACTTAGTATGCTTCATTTCCCCATGTTATGAATAATAAATCTTTGAATAATAACCCAAGGATGCAATTTATTTCATTTTATTAGGTGTCATGTTTTATTTTCTATTTCCAAATGTAACATGGGTATAGTTTATGTAATATTGATTTTACAAAACTAATAAATTTATTTGTAATTCAGAATTTTATTCCTCATAATTATTCCAATGTAATAAAATAATGCACTATCTTCAGGATTCTAGTTTGGGGTGTTACTATATGTATGAATGTGTGAGTATATACATATACTTGAAAGTATTATCCCCAAAAACTGATTTATAAATGTAGTAGAATCATACTCACACATTAGTGAATAAGTTATAGAGCCATTATGCACCTAAACTATGTCAATAGTCACCCATCCCCACTAATAAGCTCTTACCTAGAAATGCATCCATGTGTAGTAACATAGTGGTAGAATAATATATAAATAAGGTACCCCACAACTACTTTCTCAATAATCTAGTCACTATCACACCTCTATGAAATATATCTTTGTTTTACCATACCCACTATATATATCTATATAATCACATTTTAGAAAGATCTACATGTACAAATCCATGTGACACATAATTTTTGTAATAAAATATCACATAAAATATCATTTCATTAAAATTATACATCACATACTTATCAAAGTTTGGTAATGTTGACATGAAGGGCATCAACCTCATGTACTCCTCCTTCTATGCACATCCCTCACAATGTATCATATCCTAACATTTATATTATCATCATCATCACATAACATTAAATTCACTCTAACATCATGTCATTAATGTTTGTACATTGTAACCTCATGTCATCACTGTCTTTATTCATCTAGAAGATAAATAAAGGAAAATAAAGTCATAATAGATTTGGTCCCTCTATAACATGTATGATAAATAAAACACTCATAACCAAAAACTATAAGGGTGTCGGTAAGGTTATATAACATCGGTGGTGGTTTGTGTGAAATAAAATTAAACTAAAAAAATGTAAAAGTAACAAAAGATAACTACAAAAATACACCCTTTTAACATTTTTTATTTATGATGTTTAACATATAGTAAAATATTATGTTAATAAGACAGATGTTATAATGTTTTAACAATGGTTATCAAAACTATAATTATAAGTGGTTTTCAACATTGGTTATTAAAACTGATAAAAATTTGGCTTTTAATGTTAGTTTGATTTATAACTAACATCGAAATCCTTATTTAGAGTAACTATAACATGACCTTCTACATTGGTTATTAAAACAATTGACATTATTGTTCACATTATATATCAGTTTTTATATTAATTAATGTTAAATGTTATATTCTTTAAAATTTATATATTATAAGTATACCATTCATTAATAAAAAAAATACTAATACGATAGTATATAATTGTAGAAAAAAATTAATATATGTTTTTCCCCATTTGAGAAAGTTAGATTCATCAACTATACCAAAAATGTGAACGGTTTAAAAAACATATCTTTGATAAAATAATAAAATAGTCAAATAATTAAAAATAAGGATAAAGGTTTCATAAAATTATTATATACAAAAATGTGGTAGAGTGGAATCTTTTTAGTGACAAAGAAATGGAACGAAGATGGAGAATTGATTAATGTGGAAAAATGTGAGTAGTGGGTTGAAAATCAGAGGGAGGAATATTAGTGAGATCATGGATAAGTTCACATTGGATGTTTTCGGGTCATTCAATTTGTAACCTCGAAACAAAATCGGTGTGTTAACTGTATTCAAAGGGGTTAAGGATAAATTTAATAAATAATTCTAAACATGTTATAATTATCATAATTATACATTAAATACAGTTTTAAAACCAGCAATGTAGGGTATACCAAAAAAATAAATCATGTTGTTTCATAGTGACAATAGTTTGTACGTACGCATGAACGATGTTTTCATTTTTCTAGTGCGTTGATAGAAAATAAATGCACAATATTTTCATTTTAAATATAAAATAATTTGGTAAATATTTTATTTTTATTCATTATTTCGATCTTTATTACTATCCATGTTATTTGGAAATGAAAAAATAAACACACTACCTCATAGAGGTTGTAGTCCACACGTACGCATTAGTCAAATTATTATTTTCCAATAGATGGTAGGGTAAGAAGGTAAGTAATATATTTTATTTAAATAATCATAATTATGTTATAAATATAATATATATTAATTTTATCCATCATTAAACTATTTATACGATCTAGTGATGAAAAAAATACATCACTTCATGGAGGTGGTTGTCCATACGTACACACGAATGATGTTTTCATTTATCATTGGATATAAAAGGAGTTGAAAAAGGGATATACCATAATAATAGTAATATTTTAATATATTTAATATACTTATGTTATTATTTCGACATTGTTAATGAATATTTTATTGAGGTATAATAAGAAATAAAGATGAAATCATTGGTTAAGAATTATACCTCTTCTTTGGAAAACCTCCCATTGCTGACACCTTAAAACATCTTAGGTATGTTTTTTGGTGTAAAAAACTCTAGGACATGGGTAGGAATATTGGTAATGGGTTTACGTAGATATTTCTTTGATATTTCTCAATAGGTGTGCGGAATAGAGTAGAGGAGATTATCTTTTATAAGTGAGGTGGGTGGTTGTCTTATAAATACATGAAATATTAATATATAATATGTTTATATATCAAGTAAAATAGATCCAAAGTTCCATGTATCACAATAAAAGGAGTATAAGTTCTATATATAATAATAAATAATATTTATATAGGTTAGGTGTCATTTTAAAACTTGTCTTTTTGTTTAACACCCTCATGAACTATGTTTAACCCTAACCATTGTAAAAAAATTATAAAAAATTATGGGTAATGAAAGTAATTTTAAAAAATAAAAGTGGAAAATAAATAGAACATTAATCTTATACTATAAAATATAACATAAAATAGATTTATTATAGGATTTTTATTAGTTTATAATGAAATAAAACTAGATTTTAAACATTAAATACTATTTAATGTCATTTTTGGGGGGTATTAAAAAAATTTGACTTTAAAGGAATCAAGATAATAGAATATTTAGATTTAAAATAAATAAATAGTCAATTTTCCTTAATAAATATCTAACAAATTATTTTAATACCTTAAATAATCTTAATATTATCACTTTTTATGTTTTTAAAATCATTTATTTGATTTTCTTAATGCTTTCAAAAGAGTCGTATTAAGGTAACTTAAATGTTTTAAATAATTATACAATATCTAAGAATTAAAAATAAATTATTGACATGAAATTAAATTATTATAACCATTATTCTATTATATTTTCACTCATAAACTAAATTTTATATTAACCTAATCAGGATGACATATTTAAGATATAAAATTAGAGAAATGAAATTTATTAATTATAACATTTCCTTCTCTTGGAAGCCAACCACGATTTCAAATAAAGGCACCAAAAATATTAAATGAAGACTGATAGGTCAATAAAAATCTAAAAAACACTAATAATTATATAAAATTGATATATTTTTTTCTTTTCATACCTAATTTTTTTTAATTGAATTTACCGTTATTATGATAACAAATTTTTTAAATACGATATAAATATTTTATGACCAAAAATAAAATTGAAATTAAAAAAAAATTATTTACACTATAATTCATAATTTTATGTCCATTTTACAAGATTCAATTTTTATATGTATCAGAAATATAATTTAATATAATTATGAATAACATAATGAAAAATAGTTTTAGAAAATATCATTTTAATCATAAAAATAAACTGATAAGAAAATTATAAATAAAATTATTAAATATGGAATTAGTTAGAATATTTTTAATCAAAGTGATATTTGTTAATTTAGAAAATATGAAATAGAATGGGACTTTAAAATTACTTTATTTAAAAGAAATAGATGAAATTTTTTAAAAAATGAGTATTTTTCAATATTCACTCAAAAATTATTCTTTTCAGAATATTAAAATAATGAATCCAAATACTAATATGACAAGTTTATTTCAAAAATATTTTTATTTTATAAAATAAAATTTATAATAGTCATTGAAATTATTTATAATATCCATGCCGAAAATGAAATGAAACCAATTTTTAAGAAAACTTATTTTTTATGCATAAAATGACTTTATTATCATTATTTTTCATAATGATAATTATTAAATGAATTTTAATTCATTTAATTATATATATAATATACTTATTTCATTAAAAATATTTATTTATATTTATTAATTTTATCTATTAAGGTAAAAATAAATTTCACAAAGAAAATTGTTTTATGAATAATATCTATTTTATTTTCAAATGATTTTTTCTTCATTTACAACTAATTGATAATCAATGTATGATTGGATATTAATTATATTGAAGAAAATTTTCAATATATATTATATAATATGGTTATTCATATTTATACCTTCCAAACTAATAGTTAGGTAATATTTTTTATTTTTAAAAATATATTTTAATAGTATATCCCGGTTTGTTTTTAACTCAGTATGGTATGTTTTACACACAATTGAACGTAGAATTAATTTAAAATAATATAACTAAAATTTTGGGGGGTTACACCCAAAATTAAATAAAAACACAACATAAAAATCTCCAAAGTGATCATTATCACTACTAGACCCATTATCAAAATACTAAGCCTTTGAGGAAACCAACACACCTGACCAAGATAAAGTCAATAAAAAAGGGACTTAGTAGAAAGGTAAGAGGCAGCCAAAGGAGAATAAAATACAAGACAATGATTATTGTAAAATTGGTGTAATATATAATAATATAAAGGTTTTATATTAAAAGATAAAAGGAAGAGGATATAGATAAAATACAGAACCTTTAGGTGATGCATCATTGGAGCATGGTAACAGCGATGGACTATTCACCAACATATCTCCAAATAGATGATATTGAGGACATAGAAACAAGGAACTGTCATCCAAATATCTCATCGCTAAGATATTTCTAACCAAATATACAAAAATATCTTTAAAACCCCTAACACTACTGAATGATGACAACTTAGATTGGATGAATGTGGCCTTATCCATGATGCACTCCCAAGAATTAGGCATTGTACCTTCGTTCCAATCAGATTTTAGAAAAGGATAGGGATGGGGTGCATCAAAACCAAGTGGAATAACATTATCCAAAGGGTGGGACATGGATAATTCCCTACTATATGTCTATTATAACCATTTATATTGTTTCTATTCCAAATGTTATGAATAAGTGTATTTTGTAATATATGTTTAAAAATGAATAATTTTTTAAAAATATTTACATGTATACTAAATAATGATTGTAAAATAAATTTATTATGTATCCAGTGTTTAAATACAATAATCCTATGAGTTATAATGGTGTGACTTTTTATGATATGTAATGAATATTTAAGTAAAATGATGTAAGATGTATGTGTGTTATGGTTGGTTCATCTTAGTAATAGCCTCAACCATTATCTTTCTATGTATCCAATAATGTTACTACTATTATATTCATACAACAAACCATCCTTCACCATGACCACAACCACACCTCATCATCTTAATAAGCCACCAAAATAACCAATACCACTATAATCATAACATGAAGGACTCTACAAACCACAGAAAATAATGATAAACATAAAAATAAAACATATTAAACAACACCTTATATATCATTACTCTACATTGGTTTGGAATTTTTAAATATAAAGATCAACATCGAAATTCTATATACCCACACAATCAATTTATTTTCCTCTTTATGTGATTACCATTTTATGGAAGGAGATTAAATTAAATCTATAAAAATGGAATTTTATTTCAAATTAATGAAGTGATTCAAAATAAATAATAAGAGATCTTATAAACCACATATAATTTACACCATTTCCTCAATTACTGTTATTCTAATTCACTATCTTTATTTATGTTAGCTCTTATTATCCTCTGAAGGAAATTAAAATCATGGTTAATCCACATTCGCACATAATTAAATAAGGAAAAACTATGAATAAATTACCTTAAAATATGTCTTTCAATGAATTAATAATGACATAATTGATCACAATTATTAAAACAACCAAGGAAAGACTCAAAAACCTATGACATAACAACCTCTATAAATACCACTTAACCTTACATCACCAAATAAAAGAACATTTCCTACCACAACTTCATTAAGAAAAAGGAACTAGAAAATATGTATGAATAGAGGATGAAATGGCATTAGATATCAAGGAGTTTTCCTCTCATAGGAATGGATAAAAACCAATCTTAGGATATTCAAAGGCCTTCAAAGACACACCAGAGATCACCAATGGTTCTATGGATGTTTGGGAAATATGGGGTAATTTGAGATGGAGTTCGAATTTGTAATTATTATACAGAGATTGGGTATCACATGGTGTGAAGGGTGTGACTATGCCAATACAAAGCTATTATCCAAAATACATTTTGTGATCTCCCATGATATCAAGGGTAAAAAAACCTAAAACCAATAAAATCAATTACGATCACAATGCAACAAAATTGATCATGCTTTATTATTTGAAAACCTGAGAATCACAATGTATATCTCTACCTCTCTACTAAAACCTAATACACCTTAACCAAATATATGAAAAATTGGTGGAAACCATAGTATATCTAACCCTAGATATGAAAAACTAAGAAATTTGACAACCATAATACCATGGTGAAATTTCCATCTCTATAGTGAAACTATCCTAAACCAAGGGTACTCCATTTCATAACCAATCTCCTAGTGCCTCAAACAAACTCATCTCACTTGATAGAAAAACTCTTATAGCTCATAAAATTATCCCTATACTATAAAAAAATCTTCAAGTTTCTACCTTAATATCTTATGAAACAATGATGTTGGCCACAAAATATCATCTCTTTTATCTAACCATTCATTATACAATTCCAAATTATCACTACATGATCAAGGATCGATGATGAAAAAAAAATATTGATGCCCCCCTTATATTGCAATAAATATTTTTAATGCTTCCCAAATTCGTAAAACGCTTAATTAATTAAGGGTTTGAGAAGGTCCAAGCACTTATATTAATATCCCCTCAAATAATTCTCATCCTTATGAATCAAATCCATAACCAGGAGGATGGAAAAGATCATAAGAACTAAAATATACTAGTAGATTCCTCTTAAAAATGATCTCACCATAAAAGAAATCGCAAAGTAGTACATGAGAGAGAATAACTCAATCTACACTAACAGAAATTCAACAACCAATTGTAAAAAATAAGAATTCAATACAACTCGGGATACTGAGAAAACATTTATAAATCATGATCCTATATATAGTCTTTTTATCCATTGAACCGACATAGGACTGAACCAATGGAATTAAGTGACCATGTGGCACCTTCTCTTGATGATATTGAATAACAATAGGTCAATAAATGAATTTCATGTCATCCTCAGTATAAAAATATCACCAATATATATTATTGGAGTCATAATGAAAATATAAAAAAAAATTGTGACACAAGGATGATTTCATTGATCCAATTAACCTATAGAGGAATCTTAAACTGATATACACCACATTAATATTCTATAATTCCTCCAAAGGATCTATGAATTGTGCAGAAATATTAATTCCTTGAATAAAAATCTATTATCCATAGAGAGAAGAAGCATTTAAGATCATATAACCTCCAACCTCAAAATCTAAGGGTTACCTCCTCAGATCATCATAACACTTTTTATGTCCTTGATCTACCTTTATCCACTCATGAACCATTTTCACCTTCACAATCATTCTCTTCACTACGTTTTATCTGAGTACTTCTACCCATACAATTCCTTAAATATAATAATATTGATGAATGTGTTATAAATATTGTAATATTAAAACTCATCCAATGGTAGATAATTTAGCCACGAACCTCTAAAACCCCTAACGCATGAATGTAAAATTTCCTTGTGTATTTAAATAATATATTATGTATATATACCCATATATGTGTGGGATAAATTTCTAAGGCATATCTAACATCCAAAATCACACTAAAGTCCTCTCGGACTCACTATGTAAAATAAGGATCCTAGTAAAAAATGGTGATCCTTCATACTCTATAATTTTTCATTATTTTATATACGTAATTCCTTGATAAATAATCCATATCACATAACTACTTATTTCAAAATAAATTTTCTAACTTCATAAACTAATCTTCAATCACCAAAATTGAATCCCATGCCCCCTTAAAATGTAACATGATAAGTTTGACTGATATCATTTCCTACCAACCCCTACAGTACACCATGGATCCAAACTACAATATTCACCCCAAGTCTCAATTATGACTATGGAACAACTATTTCATGACCCAACACAATTGGTACCCCTCCTAGGCTAACAGTGAAGACAAGAATTACCCCTAGATCCTACCTCCAATAAGCCATAGGATATAGATTAATACCAAGGGTATAAAAAATGCATATAGAATGAATTTACACCTTGAATAATTTTAATATAAAAAAATACATTAAATTAAAACCAATATCATTTAATTCTTATATTTTCATATATGAATATATAAACACTAAAATTCAAAAAGAAACTCTTATATAAGCAACCCTAAAACACCAACCATTAAATCCTTGAGATAGTAATGTCTATTAAAATCACTAATTCTCTCCTAAAAATCAAATATATATATATATATCTCTGTGTGTGTGTGTCTGTCTGTTTAACCCTAGGATGTTACCAAATTTCTCTTTTAGAATAAATTTATATTTTTTGATGGCTTTCAAAACAAGCAATATTGATTTCATTTATAATACACGTAACACCATGTTTAAAAAACAGTATTTAGTCACATTTTTCCCAGTTGATGAAATTATAACACTCTTATAGAATTTTTATTTTATATATCTAATTTAATATTTTGAGGTTCATTCAATATATTATAAAGGAATAGGATAATAACAAACTCCATATCACACATACAAAACCTATATTTATATAAAAGTAATTTTACCGACTTTTAATGGTGCACCTATTTTATATATAACTTTTAAAATTTTAATTAATATAATATTTAAAAATAAAATTCATTTTTTAAATTGAAATTTTAAAATTATATTACGGTGAATTTCTGGGATTTTTTTATGAATTTTTCTTTTTTTATGAATAGTGAAAAATACTAATTTTTAATTCAAAACTAATTTTTCATATAATTTATTTATAAGGTTAAATTATATTTTAAATTAGTTTTAAATTAAAATTATATAAATTATACAAAAAATCCAATTTGGTTCATTTCAATCAATATAACCTTGAAATTGGATATAAAAACTTAGCAAAATTATGAATGTTTTTAATTTTAAAACCTGTATTTTCATCCTGTCTATAGGATTAAATATAAATTAATTTATAAAAATTTTATTATTGGAATTTTCTAAAATGGATTTCATATTTCTAATCTTAATACTTTATAATGTATAATAATGTAAACATATTTTTTTACAAAAACTTATATTGAATGTTAGTAAAATTAATTGGAGTGATTAAGATGAAAATTAGCTTATTAAACTTTAAACCTGAGGCCCAAAATGACGAAGAAACATATAAAAAATCCATTGGATAGCCATATTTATACCCTAAACTCCCTTTTCTATACTTTTTTACATTATTTTATCCAATTTACATAGAAAAAATGTGGGTAGAATTCCCTTTCCAAAAAATTTAAAAGAATGCCACTCCACATATTCTATAAAATGGCACTCAACCCTCTCATTTATTCAAACCTATAAAGATCTATTTCTATAAAAAAATATTCCCTAATAATCTCCGAAAATTCCTCTCCTCGAACTATACTTAACTATTTGTAATTAAGTACATCCATGTAAGTCCTTTGGTTCAAACCAAAAAGAGTTACACAGAGAAGAGGTAACATCCTTCCTCAAACTCATTAGTTTTAGTTTCATTATACACCCCATAAAAATTTCTTTATTAAATTATTACATAAAAAACAATTATCCTGAATATACTGAGAAGTTTTTATGTGATGTTTTCAACCTCAACCTATACACACTTCCATCAAATTTGGAACAAACTTACAGTTCGTTCACGGAAAACTACCACCTCATGGGATGATGTCATTCATTTTTTCCCTTACCACCTTCCATGGTTGGGAATTATGATGGAAACACTGATAATATAAGATATATATGATATTTAGTATTTCCTTATGCATCTATAATTCTTTTATAACACATACCCATATACTTTATATTTTGTGTAAGTATGATACCTTTATTTGTGGACGTATGGGCTACCGCCTCTTCAAAGCGATGTGATTCGTTCACACTATTCATGGAACATATTAAGGATGAAATCAAAAAAATATGTGTCATATATGAAATTAATTTGGTAATATAACTATAATATACATATTTATCATTTAATTTCCATTCTATTAAATATGATAATGAAATAGAAGTAGTGTTCATATGTACAAAAGGACTACCATCTACATTAATGGGGAATTTAATTTCCTATATCCAAATATTATGGATTGTTATAAATAAATATATATATATTCTGGATATATATGATATTTTAATCATGTTTTATATTATTTATATGAATAAATAATTATCTATTTAATAGGAAAAACAAATAACAAGTCAAAACATACTTGAAAAACTAGGAAATTAACACCATAAAAAGTGAAAATAATTAATGTTTTTTAACAAATGGGTAATAAGATATTATAATAAGTTAATATATTATATTATGAATATTATTATGGTTATAAAAACGATATTAACATCTTTTAAATGATAATATAATATAATAAATACCACAATAAAAAGTAAGGGTAGGGGAAGGGATATTCATCCCGTTTTTTACAATGATTAGATAAATATCATATTCACCAATAAATTATTTGATGTGGTGTATCAACTGAACCTTTTGATTATTAATATCATGAATACTTTTATATTCATGGTATTTTAATTTTTTCAATTTAAACTATCTCATCTAGTGGGTATTGACTTGAAAATTACCTAGTGGTGAAAGTAATCTTTGCAATATCAATTTCATTTGTGATTGTTAACTTTCTCTTGAAAAAATAACTTATTTATGATAATTTTATTAAATGTTCATATTATCATGAAATGGAAATTGTTATTTCCGAAAAACATATCATTTTATAATATTTTTTACTTTTATAGTTATTTTATTAAATATGGAATAATGGATAAATCTATATCTTTTATTCGATACAGATATTTGAAAAGGGGAATTGTTCATGAATTAAATCGGTTAATAGATATATGACGAATTATTTGGATAGATATAGAATGGGTGGGGCTTGGATATACATAACTCTAAGATGCATTGGTAGTCTCATGATATGAATCATTTTTTCAAATTAGATGGTATTTTACCCAATATGCTAAATCGTCTTGTGAAATATATTGATGGTAAAGGTATTATTTACCTAGGAAATATTGTGTCCAATAATTAATTAAACCTAGTTTTTATTTATCCATGATATTTCTGGGGGCCTTTTATTCAATAGCTTGGTAGTGGTGGGTGGTCATGTGGTGGATGCCATTCATGACTTCTTCTGGGGGGACCCCTACCTCGGAGTGTTTGTGCCTTGAGGGTTATTCTGGTGACATAGATTAAGGATACTTCTAGTATTAATCATTATTGGCCCATTTTCCTCTGTAATGTATCTTATAAAATTCTAGCCAGTCTTTTCGCCAGATGGATGAGCGGCTTCATTCCAAAGTGTGTGTCTAAAGAGTATCATGGTTTTATAAAAGGCAGAAGTGCCCTGGAGCGATTAAGATTTCTAATGATATGGATCAAGATACCAACCAGAGATGAATGGGGTCCAAGGTTATCCTTCAAGTCAACATAGACAAATATTATGATAAAGTTGAGTGTAGTTTCATCATTTGGGTGTTGAGGAATCTGGGTTTTAATGAGTGGGTTTGTGACCTGTGTTTCTAGTGTTTCTCATCCCCATGGATCTCTATATCTATTATGGTTAAAGGATTTGTTTTCTTTAAAATCATGTGTGGTGTGTGGTAGGGTGACCATCTCTCTCTCTCTCTCTTTATTCTTGCTCAAGAGGAACATTCTATGAATCTCCGGAGTCGCATACAAGAATGAAGAATCCTTTCTTTTCTCAACCGAGGGGAAGTGCGATGGTATCCCATCTAATGTATTATAATGACATCTTGGTTTTTATGAATGGGAAGAATAGTATGATGTGAATTTTTTTGGATGTCATGTCCACATATGGAGGCATGATTTGTTAGTACATTAATACATTGAAGAGTCATCTCTTCATATCAATGAAGTGATCTGTTAGGTCTGATAGGGAAATCCAAAGAATGATGGGTATTCAACAAGGGAAATGACATATGATTTATCATGGAAATATTCTATCACATGGATGTGTTAAGAATAGATTTTTTAGGATATTATCAATAGGATACTAGGCAGAGTCCTCAAGTGGAAGAATAAATTTATATCCTTTGGAGAACGAGTGGTGTTGATTAATAGTGTGTTAACTTCTATTCCCAGGAATATTAACTCTACAATTTTAGTGCGAAAAGGCTATATTGATAGTTTGGATAAGGTTATGACGACATTTCTATGGGATGATAATATTACAGGATGCTACCAATGGTCCTCCTGGAAGCATATGGACAGACATGTGGAAGATGGCGGTGTCAGTTTGCGGGATATCACTGAATCCATGAAAGGGATGTATTCTCATTAAGGATGGTATATTATCAAGGTCAGTTCATTGTGGGTGACCTTTTTTCACAACTGGTATGGGAATCATTAGGATGGTGGTGAGTCATGTAGCTGCCGACCTTCTCACTTGGATAGGTATTTTCATCCCCTTCTAGAAGAGTTGCATGGATCCTCATTGTGGATCGTGTAGAAAGGAGAGATTAACTTTTGGTTTGTGAACTATGTTTGGGAGAAGCTATCCATCCCCGGTTTCCTAGCTTCTTGCAGTTATGTTAGTGACACGAGTAGGTACCCGAATCTAGTAAGGTTTTTACACTCTCAGGATTAGTTTCATGTGTTTGACAACATCTCCTTGAATGATGTGGTAGATAGGTGTTTTTTAACTATTCCTTATTCAGGGGCCTTCTTGATGCATAATTATATGAATCTTCCCTGTGCAAGAGAACTAGACATGAGGGGTGGCGAGGGTGTTGTGAAATGAGTTTCCATCAATGTTGAATTTCTTTTTCTAGCGGGTTTGGAACCAGGCGATTCTGATATAGGAGAATGTTCATATTCGGGACATTCAATTGGCCTCCAGTTGTTTTTTCTATTCAATTCTAGGCACCAAATCTATAGGGAATCGTTTCTTCTAGAGTGAGTGGTTGTATTCCTTAAGGTCCTGTGTTGGGCACAAATCTCACTCAGTGAAGGACACATTTCCATGCAAGCTTCCATCGCAGCTTGGTTTCATGGTGTGGATCATAGCATTATGGATCTCAAGCACCATAGTATTACTCTTAGGGACATCAGTTGGACCATTTTGGAAGCGCAGAATTGGGTTCGGTTGGGTAACAGTCTCTCGCTTAACCTCATCCAGTTGAGTATGTGGTTGCTGTTAGTGGAGATGGGTTCTCTCCTACAAGAGGGTCATGCATTATTTCCAGAATCTAGGTTGCTGAGGTGGGTGGGCATAGGCGATATGTCCATTGTTCATTGGATAAAATGGAATCCTTTATTGAATTCCATGAAGCTTAATGTTGATGGTTATTTCTTGAGTGGCCAAGTGCATGGTGGGGGGCTTCTTAGAGACTCATTGGGTTCTTTCTGACTTGCTTCTAGCACCTTTTATGGCCATGTTGGTTTACTGGGGGAAGAATTTAGGGTGTTCCACTCTGGAATCTGGTTATGTAAAGGCTTGGTTCTTCAGGTGATGGATATAGAGTCTGACTCTTAAGTTCTATTCAGGATTATTCAAGGGAAATGTGGGGCTCCATGGGAGTTAGTGTACCTTGCTAGAAGTTTCTCATAGCACACTAATGGAATCTAGTGGGTTAATCACATTTTGAGTAAATAAAATTGATCTACATATGATCTTGCTCATTTGGGGGTCCTAAACTACTCACCCATCATTTTTGAGTGTTTCAGGTCTCTTCCTATAGAATGTAGAAGTTCGGTTCTAGGGTATTCCATAGGCTTTCAACATTTAAGCCCTCCATGTAGATATCTCTGTTTGTCTTGGGGTTTTTCTTCCCCTTTATCCTTTTTGAATAAAAAATGAACTTTTACTCAAATGGAGTGGGTTATCAATTATTTACCATGTCATGTTTATTATTCAAATCAATTAATTATCGATTCTTATTTACATACCCTTACTAAGCATTTAATCTCGCCCTTATTACGTTACCTTTCCCCGTGTTACGAAGAATAAATCTTTGGATATGATTTCATAGATGTATTTTATTTTATTTTATTATGTATAATGTTTTATTTTCTATTTACCGATATAATATAGGCATCTTGTATGTAATCATGTTTTTCCAAAACTGCTAAAATTATTATTCCTTTTAGATTTTATTCCTTTTAATCATGATTGTGTAATAAAATAATGCACTGGCTCTGAGCATCTAGGCTTAGGGAATCATAGTTGATATTAAAGGTGTTTTAGTAGAAACCTCATAAACTAGATTTAAAAAATGTAGATTAGGGAAAAAATCCCTAATATAGACTTTAAAAATAAGTATAGAAGAATATCCTATAAATTTGGTAATGTATATATTATGTGAGTATTCATAGAAATGAATCCCTATTTGTATACTACATGTATATGAGGTTCTGGAATAGACGTACCTAAGGGTAATAAATCCAATATTGTGTGTCGGGCCAGAATATGCATAACATGGTATAAGAAAATGGGACATACTATGCACCAGATATGACACTCCTAGGGGATATGATTATAATAATTAACATTTTATTTACAATCCATTATGATAGATTTAAAATTAAATATGTCCCCAAATAAACCAATGTTTATGATTCTAATATTTATAGTGCATAAATATATTTTATTTTCTATAACATATTTTGAATTATAAATTATGGTTTTATGAGCTAATCCAGAGTATGGAATTTTTTAGAAGTGGAGCCTGGAAGGAAAAATGGTATCAATACTCCTGGAAAATGTACATATTTTTATACTAATAAAACAAATATAGCTGGTATTGGAATGGAGAAAATTATGGTTATTCTAGGGAAAGTTAATTAGGTTGTGAAAAATAACATTTCTAGAACGGAGAAACCAATTCCATAGAGAGAATCTCCTTTGCTAGATCGCTTTATGCAATAGAATCCCCCATCTTTTAGTGGGAATACTAATCCAAAAATATATAAGCAATGGATTATGTCTTTAGAGAACATATTTATGAACATAGGATGTAGTGAAATGGAAATGGTTACACTCTCATTATATTATCTCTAATGTGATGTTGATCAATGGTGGTCCTTAATCCAGAATACTAGGGAGGAAGAAGAAATGTAACTCATAGGGAGTAGCAATTTTAAGGAGACATTATTTGATAAATACAACCCTAATGATCAAAAAATTAAGATGAATAGAAACTTCCTTAGGTTTAAACAAATGAGAGAATAAAATTTTTTAGATTATGAACCATCATTTACAAGGTTAGCCAGGTATGCTACCGATTATATACATAGCATGGAGTGAAATACTAACCACTTATTTGAAGGTCAAAAGCTATGTCTCTGAAGGGAACTGGTTTCTCCTAATTTTTCATTATATGAGGAAATATTTTTATGTACCATCATAATAGGGAAGGAATCATTGAGATCCTCTATATTTAAAGGAATCCAAGAGTTTAGGTATTTTGAGCACCAAGAAAAAGGGAATTCATGAAATAAAAATAATATGATTTACTAATTTTCACCTTATAGAAACTATGTAAAGAGTCACCCAATTTAATTCTTGAATGGAATGGGAGTTATTTATAAATGTGTATATTGGGTTAATCATGATAAATAATTATATGGGAGGAAAGAGGACACTGCTATTTTTTATTACAACTACATGGAGATGGGGCACTAAGGAAGTAAATTCCCTAAGTGTCAGTGGAATATTTCATATAAGAGGCCTAGTGGATATGAAAAAGCTTATTCAATCACTACAATAGAGGTATAAGTACCAAATGATGTGGTGGGAGGTATATTAATCCCATCATTAAATTTATCCAATACCATATTTGATTCTGGATTATCACACTCTTATATATATAAATATATATATAGTTTTCCAAGAAAAGTAGACATTTTTATTTTTATTTAATAAGATAGTTGATAGAAAAAAACTCCTAAGGGAAGTCTCATTACAAAAAATATGCAACGGTCAATCCCCATTATGACACATAAACGTGATTTACATACTGAACTCATTATCATACATATGGTTAACTTTGATATGATTCTTGGTATGGATAGAATGTCAAAATATTATGCAATCATTTGTTGGAAGATGATGTAATTTACCATTTTTAATGATTATATAGAATAACTCGTCTTTAGGGTAGAATCATACACACATGATTCTTATTTAGTTACACCCTAGGTAGCTCTACTGAATAATATTCATGGGGAATAAGAGAAAAAAACATCTAGTGATGAATGAGGTTATATTCAAATTGACGATATACCTATTGTGTAGGAATACCATGTTGTATTTCATGAGGAATTACATGGAAATCCCCTCGAGCATGAGGTTAAATTTTCCATTGATTTTATTCCTAACGCATGTCTAATATCAATAACACCCTATAGACTGGTCATTGTGGAATTCGTAGAGGTGGAGAAACAACTATAGTATTTGGGCGATAAGGGATTTATTCACACTAGTGTTTCACAATGGAGAGACCTTGGTCTCTCTGTTAAGAAGAAATATGGATCCATGAGGTTGTGCATTGATTATAGAGAAATCAATGTTATTACAATAAATATCAAGTATCATCTACCTCATATTGATGACTTGTTCGGTCAACTACATATAACTCAATATTTTTCAATGATTGATCGTTGTTATGTGTATCACTAGATTCAATTGAAGAAGGAAGGATTTATGAAGCAAAATTTTCATATGAGGTATGGAAATTATTAGTTTAAAGTAATTACATTTATATTGACTAATGCACCCTCTATGTTTACCGATATAATGAAAATAGTATTCATGGAATATCTTTATGATTTTTTTGTGGTATTCATTGATGATGTTCTACTGTAATCTAAACTCTATAAGGACTTTGAGAGAAACTTATGGATCATTCTTAGAGTTATTATATGGTAATAGTTATATAGAAAATTTATTAAGTGAAATTTCTGGAGTCAATATGTTTCATTTATTGGATATATTTTATCTAAGGATAAAATATTTGTTGATCCTGCAGAGACAAAGGTAGTCAGAGGATAGCCTCCTCCAAGAAACAGAACTAGGGTATGTAGTTTCATTGGTTTAGTAGGTTACTATGGGGGAATCATTCATAATTTTCCCCAATTTGATAACATGTTATCCAAGAATATATGTATAGGGATTACGTTCTTTTAGACAATGTAATGTGAAGAATGATTTGATGAAATAAAGAGAATATTGGTTTATGCTTTGATTTTGAATCTACCATCTTAGAGTGATGGGTTTGTCATATACAGTGATGCATCAAAGATGGGAATTTATTATCTCCTAATGAAAAATGATAAAGATATTTAATATGTATCAATGAAATTGAAGACTCGTGAATAGAACTACATAACACATGATCATGAGTTAGAAACTATAATATATTCTTTGAGGATATAGATAAATTATCTCTATAGTGAAATATTTGAGATATACATAGATCGTAAGATCTTGAAATACATATTCACACAAAAAGAGATCAATATGAGAGAAAATTTATGGCTTAAGCTACTCAAGGATTAAGATTTTTCAATACACTACCACATATTAAAATTAAATAAGGTAGTAGATGCGTTGAGTATGAAGGATCATGGAGTTTTGACCTTAATGTGGATTGAGAAGTAACTTATGTTCATGGACCTAGTAAATATGTATATCGGAATTTCTATAGGGATAAATCAATCATTTTTAAAATGATTGAAAACCAATATTTATTAGAGAGAAAAAATAATTCCCAATATGGTGATGTGGACTTATAAAAGAAAATTAAATCTGTGAATGAATGAAAATTAGTAGATTTTTTTTAATATGGTGTTCTAAAATTTTGAAAGAGTATATGTATTATATCTATAAATGAGTTAAAAATGGAATTGTTGGATGATTATCATCATTAAAATATCTCTCTACACTTTAATAGTGAAAATATGTATAGTGACTTGAACGAACATTTTTTGCGGGATAAGATGAAGTGGGGAATTTCTGATGATGTTTCTAGATGTTTGGTTTGACAATCAATTAAAGTTATAAGGAAGCTTCCTAAACGAATCATGCAACCTATTCTTATTCCTATGTCAAAATCGAATGCAATTACAATGGATTATTTCTAATCATGATCCCGGCTTTATAATGAAATTCTGGAGAAGTCTTCAAAAGGCTCTTGACATTGATCTTTATTTAAGAACTTTCTACCATCCTCAAACTGATGGACAGTCTGAAAGAATAATTCAAACAATGGAATATATTTTGAGGTCATTCTCACTTGACTTTAAAGGAATTTGGGATTTATATATACCATTGGTATATTTTTTCCATAATAATAGTTTCAATTAAAGTATTCAAATGGTATCGTATGAAGCATTATAAGGAAAGATATGTTGTACTCCAACTTGTTGGGATGATATTGGTGAAAGAAAATTCATTGGCCTAGAAATTTTTGATGAAACAAAAACAAAGGTAAATGTTTTTTAGGCTCATAATAAATCATCTCAAAGAAGGTAAATGATTTATGCTGCTAATAGGATGAAAGATTTAGATATCCAAGTTGGGGATCATATTTTCTTGAAATTATCTCCACAAAAGGGTGTTATCAGGTTTGGTAAGAAGGGTAAATTGATCCCCATGTACATTTGACCCTACTAAATTCTTGATATAGTTTGATATATTTATCATCATTTATAAATGTTGTAAAATCTCTAAAAAATTACATGATGTGTTCCATATATATCTACTAAGGAAGTAAATGCTTATTCCAATGCCTGTGCTAACCTATGATAAAATAGAGTTGGAAACTAACCTTTTATATATTGAGGAAACCATCCAAATTATTTATACCAGAGATAATGTATTGAGGAATCATACGAGTATTCATGAAAAGGTACTCTGTAGAAATCACAATATGGAAGAAGCAACATGGGAACCATAAGATTCTGTAAAGGAGAACTACCCAATTTTTGTAAAAGGTAATACCTCTAAAATTTTGAGGGAGAAATTTATGTATTATATAATAATGTAAAACCCATTAATTTACCATATGTATCTTTTATAATAATTTTAATTTTTTCAATATCATCAAAAAATGCTCAAAACTAAGTCGGTTTTCAATGCACGAAACAACGGATTTAAACAAAACACTATTTAGTCACATTTTGCAAAGTCAATTAAATTATAACAATCCTTGAGAATTGATATAGATAATTTATATTTTATATATCCATAATTTTTTTTTACATTCTTTCAATATATTTTATAGGCATAATATAAGAACAAAATCAATATTACACATAAAAACCTATATTTTTATAAATGCAATTCTAATGCCTTTTAATAGAGAACTTATTTTAAATATAATTTTTGACACTTTTATAAATTTAATATGGAAAAATAAATTTTCTTTTTTATCTATAAATGTAAAATTTATCTTAGGGTTACATTTTTTGTACTTTTCAGTGAAGTTTCATTATATCATGAATAGTGGAAAATACTAAATTTTAATTCAAATATTCTTTTTCAAATTATTATTTTTAATTTAAATTCAATTTGAAGCTGGAATTAATTTAAAATTATATGAATTATAAAACAATAAATCCAATTTAGGTCATTGGAATATATTTCACTTTGAAATTGGATATAAAAACTTAAAAACTTTTGAACATTTTTACCAAAAAACCTACATTGTTGTCCAGTCTCCAAGATTAATTTTCAATTAATTTCTAAAGAATTTATGATTTTAATCTATAAAAATGGTTACCATATTTGGAATAATAATAATTTATAATTTATAATAATTTAAACTTATTTATTGATGAAAATGTTTAGTGAAAGTGACTAAAATTAATCATAGTGATTAAGAGGAAAATTAGCATTACACGAGACCAAATATTACAGGTATGACCCAAATTCACCAATAAAATTGTATAAAAAATATATTTTATGGGAATATTTAGACCCTATAATACCATTTATCTAATTTGGTTCATTATGTGATCCACATATCATGGAAAAACAAGGGTCGAATTCCCTTTCCAATCATTAGCAGAATGCCACTCCTCATCCACTATAAAAAGGCACTCGCCGCATACATTTATTCACACCGCTCAAGATCTTATTATACCCCCAAATATGATAAAATAAGATACTATAATACCTCCACTAAACCTAGAATCATCATTTTGGGAATAATTTCATCTATGTAATCCCTTTGGTTCAAACCAAAAAGAGTTACCCAAATAAGAGGTGTTATCCTCCTCAAGCTATATAGTTTTATTTTCATTAAAAATCAAATAAACGCTTATTATTTTTTGATTATATAAAAAAACAGAATTATAAATATACTTATATCTTGTTATGTTATGTTTTAAACCTACACCTATAGACACCTTCATAATATGGATAATGAACTTACTATTCATGTATGGAAAACTGCAACCTCACGAAACAATGTTGTTTGTCTTTACTTTACCACCATTCATGGTTGTGCGTTATGATGGAACAAATATTAATAAATTATATATATGATATTTATTATGTATTTATTCCTATTTATTTATTTTATAGCACATAAACTTATACATTTTTTTGTAAATATGATAACATTATTTTTGGACATGTGTACTACCACCACCTCAAAATGATGTGATTTATTTACGCTATACATGGAACATATTAAGAATGATATTAATAAGAATATGTGACATATATGAACTTAATATGATAATGGAATTATAATATACATATTTATCATTTTGTTTTTAATATTTTAAACACTACAAACAAATGGATGTAGCATCCAAACGTACGTACGACCTATTATCTCTAATAACGGTGCATTTCATTTCCTATCTTCAAATGTTATGTATTATTATAAATAAATATATAGTGGATTTATATTATAGATAAATAATTTTTTAAAATATGGATATTATTAAGTGATGATAAATGTAATATAAAAAATAAATAACAAGACAAATCATACTGGAAAAACTAGGAAATTAACACATGAAATAGTGAAAATAATGAACTTTTACTATGAAATGGGTAATAATATATAATAATAAGTTACTATATGATATTATGAATATTTTTATGGTTATTTTATAACTTATTAAAATATTTCAAACTACTATAAATGAGGTTAAACACCACACAACAAAATCAAAGGATAAGTTAATGGATTTTCATCTCACATTTTTCATCTGTGAGATAAATGTCATATTCATCGCTTACATATTTGGTGTGGTGAATATAATACCCATTTTTATATATTATATCACTAATACTATTATATTTACTTTATTTAGTGTTTTTATTTGAATTATATCATCCAAGGGGTGTTTACCTGAAAATTACCAAGGGGTAAAAGTTGTCTTTTCATTATCACTTTCTTTTTTGATTTTTAACATTCTCCTAAAAAAAGAACATCCATATGATAATTTTTATTAAATGTCCATATTATCATGAAATATATATTATTATTTATTAAATTATATACCATTTTATATATGGTGTTATCTTTGATAATTATTTTATTAATTGGGGAATTACTGATAAATATATATCTTTTATTTAGTATGGATGTTTGATAAGCCACATTGTTCAGGAATTAAATAGATTACTCAATATATTTTCAATGATTGGGATATGTATAACATGGGTTGGGCCTATTTATAGATATCCCATCAATGAATCATCTATCTCATGAGATGAATCAGTTGGCCAAATCAGATGGGGTTTTACTTGATATGCTAAACTGCCTTGTTAAAGGTATTGATGGTAACGATACCATATACCTAGAAAATAAGGCATCCATTAATTAATCATTTACCTTATTTAGTCTCATTTTATACATATCTATGATAGTTTTTATTTGAAATATATATGTATTCATTATATTATAAGCTTGTAGATTAAATGGAATGTGTTTTAGTTTCTTACCATTCCATATTGATTATGCCTTGTCTAGTTATTTGAATGGAATGTGTTACGAGTTATTTACTTTTCCATATAGATTATTATCATCAATTAATTATTAATTCAAATTTACTTTCCCTTGTTCAGAATTTGGGGTCACACTTATTATGTTTCATTTCCCCATGTTATGAATAATAAATCTTTGAATAATAATCCAAGGATGTAATTTATTTCATTTTATTAGGTATCATGTTTTATTTTCTATTTCCAAATTTAACATGGGTGTATTTTATGTAATATTGATTTTAAAGAACTACTAAATTGATTGGTAATTCATAATTTTAATCCTCATAATTATTCCAATGTAATAAAATAATGCACTATCTTCAGGCTTCTAGTTTGGGGTGTTACAATATATATAAGAATGTGTGAGAATATACATATACTCGAAAGTATCATCCCCAAAACCTGATTTATAAATGTAGTAGGTTCATACTAACACCTTAGTGAATAAGTTATAGAGCCAGTATGCACCTAAACTATGTCTATAGTCCCCCATCCCCACCAAGAACCTCTTACCTAGAAATTCATCCATGTGTAGTAACATAGTGGTAGAATAATATATAAATAAGGTACCCCTCAACTACTTTCTCAATAATCTAGTCACTATCACACCTCTATGAAATATATCTTTGTTCTACCATACCCTCTATATATATCTATATAATCACATTGTAGAAATATCTACATATACAAATCCACGTGACACATCATTATTGTAAAAAAATACCACATACAATATCATTTCATCACAATTATACATCACATACTTATCAATGTTGGGTAATGTTGACATGAAGGGCATCAACCTCATGTACTCCTCCTTCTATGAACATCCCTCACAATGTATCACATCCTAACCTTTATATTATCATCATCATCACATAACATTAAAGTCACTCTAACATCAAGTCATTAAAGTTTGTACATTGTAACCTCAAGTCATCACTGCCTTTATTCATCTAGAAGAGAAATAATGGAACATAAATTCATAATCTATTTGGTCCCTCTATAACATATATGTTAAATAAAACACACATAACCAAAAACTATATGGGTGTCGGTATGGTTATATAACTTTGGTGGTGGTTTGTATGAAATAAAATAAATATAAAAAAAATGTAAAAGTCACATAAGATAACTACAAAAAATATACCCTTTTAACATTTGTTATTTATAATGTTTAACATCTAGTAAAAAATTATGTTAATAAGAAAGATGTTATAATATTTTAACAATGGTTATCAAAACTATAATTATAAGTGGTTTTCAACATTGGTTTTTAAAACTAAGGAAAATTTGGCTTTTAATGTTAGTTTGATTTATAACTAACATCAAAAGCCTTATTTAGAGTATCTATAACCTGACTTTCGACATTGGTTATTAAAATAATTGACATTATTGGACACATTAAATGTCGGTTATTAGATTAATTAATGTTTAATGTTATATTCTTTAAAATATATATATTATAAATATACCATTCCTTAATCAATGAAATACTAATACGGTAGTATATAATTGTAGAAACAAATGAATAGATGTTTTTCCCCATTTGAGAAAGTTAGATTCATCAACTATACCAAAAATGTGAACTGTTTAAAAAACATATCTTTGATAAAATAATCAAATAGTCAAATAAATAAAAATAAGGATAAAGGTTTCATAAAATTATCATATAAAAAAATGTGTTAGAGTGGAACCTTAGTAGTGACAAAGCAATGGAACGACGATGGAGAATTGATTGTTGTGGAAAATTGTGAGTAGTGGGTTGAAAATCAGAGGGAGGAAGATTAGTGAGATCATGGATAGTGTAAAAGTGTAAGTCAAGATAGATTTATACAGGGAAAATTAGAATTTCCTGAACTTCGTGTAAAAAATGGAAATTCCATGCACAATGAGATATAGTTATAAGAAGAAAATAAGAATCTTGTAGACATTATGTGAAAAAATTGAATGTTCTATATGTAGTGTAAGGGGTTTATTAGCAGGAATGAAAAATCATGTGTGTGCGATGTGAAGAAAAATGAAAGTTTTGTGTTATGCTTATATTTTCAACATTATTTATTTCATTACCCATTATTAAAAATACCCATATTTGGGGATTTTATATTGGTTATTCAATAAAGTGTATCAAAAATTCTTTTAATATAGGTTATCAGAAAATATAATGTTATAAAGTGAATTTCTAATATTTGTTTTTTATTGAAAGATTAAAAACTACATGTTTTCAGAATTTAATACTAGTTATTATATATATGATTTCATAAATAGTTTTAAAATCTGTTAAATAATAAATATAATTAAAATATAGATGCGAAAAAGCATTTATTCCACTAATGAAGCCCAATACTATGGCTCGTCTCACAACAAATCACACTTCCTAGAAATATCGCATCAAACCAACCACCTCACATCAATAATCGTGACAACAAATACTAAACCACCATACCCCAACCGCATAAAACAATCATACAATAAGGTAACAACTTTTAATCACATTCAATTAGTGGTTTATAATGAAAAAATATTTATTATTAATTTTTTCAGAAACTAACATTGTTTAATAACATTTACAGTCATCATCATTATTTAAAAAATAAAAACATCCAATTTTTCACATTTCTTTACTCATAACTCTTCCCTTCAATTATATCCCATTATTTATTTCCTAAATTCATTTACACACCAATTTAATTTAAATTCTAAATTCAACCTTGTTATCAGAAAACTATGATGAAATCTATATCAACCTGTCATTATAAAAAATAAACCATCATATTATCCCATGATAACAACCATCATAACCATGTTATCTCCAACATAATAGCCTTAACTATTCCCTTTCCATGGAACCAGTTATACCACTACTAATACAATCTCACAACACCCATTATTCTCCATGAAAAAAACTACACCTCATTATCCCAACTATCCACCTTGACCAATAAATACCACTATAATAAAAATAATAAGGACTCAAAAAATAGATTAAAATAATGGAAAATGTTATAAAAATCACATTAAATATTACATTATTAATCATTCTTCCACAATATTTTATATTTTTATGTATAAACATCAAATTTTAAGTTAAAAATTTCTACCAAATTGATCCATTACACTATTCATATTATTAACATTTTATGGAAGGTGATTCAATAAATTTAACAACAAAAATCAAAATATAGAATCACACTTATAATAAGAGCATAAATACAAAATTGATAACATGAGATCCTCTAAAACACATGTGATACCTTTCAAATCAATTCCCCCTTTTAGTTCATTATCATTCTTTATGTTAATATTTACTATCCACCAAATTAATATAAAAGTATGGTTAATATATATTAACACATAATTATAATATGAGAAGTTATGAATCCCCAACCTCAATGGATGTATTTTAGTATAATGATTATGAAAGAAAATTTACAAAAAATATAGGAACACCCTAGGAATGACTCAATATTCTATGAAACAATATACTTTGTCAATTCCAATCAACCCTAAATTCCCAAATCAAAGTATCTCCAACCTCCATAACCTCATATAGAAGAAGGAACTGTAAAAAAGGTGGATGAGAGAAGGAAATCACATTGGATATCAAGAAATTAACAACTTGAATTTGAAGGAAAAACCCACTAAAGGATATTCAATGACATTTAAAGATGTTCTACTGAAAGCCTATAGTTTGATGGATGTCAAGATAATAGGAGATAATTCTAAACATCACTCAAATTTATAATTACTATAGACAATTATGGAATAAAAGTGTGAATGGATTAACCACGCCACAATTAATATTTGAGCCTCATTCCACAACATGATATCCCTCATGTAATTCCCTAACGGTAGAAGCCCAGAGTGGGTGCATTATTTATTTACATTGGCACGATTACTAGGAAACAAATCCCAAAGGGCCGATAAGTTTAGAATTCTTGGAAATATGGATTACATATATGACACCCAAAATACTTTGATAAATAAAAAATACAAACATGATACATAATTAAATGAAAAAAACTACATCCATGAAAGTTATTCAATGTATTCCTCTTCATAACCTATGGAATAGAAACACAATAATGTTGAGATCAAATGCTCAATACGGGAGTGAAAACAATAATACATAATGAATCATTGATAATAAATCCATATGTAAAGTCAAATAACTAATAATACATGCCATTCAAATAACTAGATAAGACAATATCAAGATGGAATGGTAAGAATCCAAAGTACATGCCATCTAAATAAATGTCCTAAAAATAAGAAGTATCCATATATATGTTGATGATAAATATCATGGTTTAATAATAACTAAATATAAATGAGTTAAATGCTTAATTATCATTTTTTTCCTAGGTATATGGAACGAATTCCATCAAGAACCTTCACAATATAATTTAGTTATCAGGTAAAAACCCATCTATTTTGGCCTACTATTTTGTCCCATGAGACTACTGATGCATCAAGGGGCTATCTATTATTTGGAACCACCTTTGTCATACCTATCCAAATAATTTCTCATATTTAGTAATCAATTTAAATAATAAAAAATATTCCTTATCAAATATCCATATTGAAGGAAGGAAGCAGATTTATCAATTATTCTCCAATTAATCAAATAACTGTCAAAGTAAACACCATATGTAAAATGATATACGGTTTAGGAAATAATAATATTCATCAGAAAAAATATGAATATTAATGGAAATTTATAAGGAAAAACTATTAAAATAAATATATTGTTTCCATATAATTTTATAAATCAAAAAAGGAATTGATATTGAAAAGATAATTATTATGAACATTGTTCAGGAAAATAATCTTGAAACATTCCATAGTGTCCCATACCAAACTGAATCATTTAAATAATAATCCATATGATGGAATAAAATAAATCTTATATTATAATGAGATTATATAGTTTAATTATATAAAATTTAAAATTTTAGTATAAACACCATATAAAAGTGAATTGGTGGGTAATAACAAATAAATCTCAAGGGAATTTAAATTGAGACAAAATCAATTACCTTAACCTTCATTTTGGTTTGTAGTATTTTGTAAAGACCCGAAATTTACTTGTAAATTTTCTTTTAATTAAATGGGACTTTTATGAGTTCGTGAAAATTGATGGCCCATGATTCCAAGGCCCGGAGTGCCCAAAATGAATTCTTGAACATATTTTTTGGTATGTTCACTATACATACGAGCAGGTTTTTGTAACTTTTGAACTTGTGCTCGGAATTGAAATCTGAGGACACTTTTGAACTCACAACACATGTATTCACTTAAACATACATTCATATTGACATTAGTTGGTCTAGGGTGGAAGTTAGTTTTTGTGTTTTTCATGAAAGAATAGAACAAAAATAAAATTGTACAATATTTTAATTTTATTTTATTTTCTAAAGCCTCTGTGTGGAAGTTGGGAAGTGGGGACTGCTAGAAATTAACCTTCCATGAGAGGTTATGGTGGTGGGGACTACCCGAACATAACCTCCCATTAGAGGTTATAGTGGTGGCAACCACTCGAGGCCTAAACCTCTTCAACTCCCTTATTAATGTGGAGGAGCCTCTTGAGATTCCCCAACTTTAATTGTGCCAACTCTCCTCCACAATAATTAAGCCAATTTACCACTTTAATTAAGACAATTAATTTTGTGCTAACTTGAAATGTCCCCACCTAATTTAATTTTTCAAAACTAAACTATTAAGTTGGCTATTCTCATTATGGTGGGATTGAGGGAAATGATTAGAAAAGGGGAGATCTCTTGGATAAAAGCTATCCAACAAAGAACGTTCTACCAATGATGAATGCAATCTTCGACTTTCTTCCTGGGGAATTCTTCTGATGTATAATGTATTCTACTTCGACAAACTAACGCATGAGCCCGATATTGGAGGTGTGTGGCAGACGATATGAGCGTCGACAACTTCGTCTTCTTCCTTACGACCTCGTCGACATCATCAAGCGAATGTGGTAGGTGTTTATTTCTATTTTTTAATAACATCCCATGTACACAACTTGTTTTTTTTGGGTTGGGAACAGTCATTGTGGGAGGGTAGGGTTTGACGATCATGTTCATGTTCATGATGAGCCATATGCTACCATCCTAACGTGGATGGTACGGGCAAAACCAACATGGCCTGACCCTTTCATAAATCTTATGGTGTTCTTTGCGATGGAGGAAGATGGCAACCATCCATGGTTGTGGAATGAGAAAGGTGGATGACACTCTCACCAGCCGCAATGAAGGTTACTATGCAATGGCACTGCCTTGCGACCACCGAAGCCGCCCCACAGCCTCTGCGCTTACTATAACACCCCATGCTTCTACGGTAAGTTTCCCTTTGAATAATGAAATAGCTTGTGTTGTATGTAACTTTGAGTTCTAACACACTAAAATAATTCAAACATTCAATTATGAACAATATTGCTGAATTTTCTAATTTTAATAATTTTTATTTTTCAAATACACTTCATTTTTTTATTTGGAATATCAAAATTAGCATAGGGTGAATTTTTTGTATTTTTCTGAAAACATTCATTTTTTTATGAATAGTGAAAGACACTGGGTTATAGTTTAAAACCGAATTTTTATTTACATAATTATTTATTTTATTTAAATTTATTTATTGTAAAAATAGATACATAATACATATATAATTTCAATGTAATTCATTAGAGTCAGTGTATAATAATTTTAGATATATAAAAATTTTATTGAACTTTTTACTGTCTTTTACCCACCTCATATGAGCATTAAAAAATTTAGATAAAACTTAATTTTACCACTTCTATGAATTGAATATAAAAAATCTAAGAGATACAATTGATATCAAAAAGTAAAATTTGGTTCAATGAGATGAAAATATTATTTTGTGAATAGTAACTTTGGACTTTTATTTACCGCAATAAAATGTAAACAGTGTAATCAAAGGTAAAAATGATGTTGTAATTAACCAAAAACATGTAATAATTATATTAAATAAGTGTTATTAGACGAGAAATGACATTAGGAATAAAATATAATCCTTTAGATCCACTTGGATTAGATGATTAAATTTATTAGTATTTAATTCAAAGAAGAATTAAAAGTATTGAATTCAAGTTTTCATAACGAAAACATTCTTAATATAGGATTGAACACAATATAAATTAGACTATATATATTCATTAGAAAACTAAAAATATTTCATACGTAATTATATTTTATTTATAATTTTTAGACATTAAATAATTTAATTTATTTATGACACAATGATGATATAGTAATTACCATATTAATGAAATATTAAAATAAATGATATTATAAATACTCAAATAAAAATAATTCGAGACTTTTTATGAATTACCCTAATTTTATAGGTTAATATGACATGTTAGGGATTATTAAATAAATTTTTTTCTATTAATTAATTCTATTTTAAATTTAGAAAAAACAAAATACCAGATAGTGTCAAAATTGACATAAAAGAGTTTTTAAAACAAATATTATATTATTTAATGATATAATTTTCCTAAAAATATAATTTTCAGAAAAATGACTTAGATAAGGTTATATATATTAATTATGAACCACTTGGGGTTCACTTGGATGTGTATAGTAATTTTATTAACCATATAATATAAAAATACAAAGAAACATGGTAAATGTCAATCTAATTAACTAAGTGTTAAATCTAAAAGATATGGTTAATATAGTGAACAAAACCCATCTAAACCCTTTTTTTGAGTGGATATAGACTCATTACTACCCTATATTTTCAATAAATCAATTTGGATCCATTATAAAATAAAAAATATTTTATTATAAAATTATATTTCCTACTTTTCCTAAAGTGACCCTCACCTCTCTTATAAAATGGAACTTCCCCTTATCTATAATTCACACCGTTGACGCCATTTTTATAGGCCAGCCCCAATCCATATATCCCCTAAACTATATTACCTTCATCCAAGAGGCCTTCTTTTACATAGAAAGAGAACCTAAGGATCCCTTTTGATCAAATAAAAAAGAAGAACCTGAAGAAGAGGTAAATATATAACCACCTCTTTAAGGTATTTTCTTCTTCCACTTATTCATCCCTTAATGTTTACATTATAAAATAATAACTCCAATATCTTATATATGATTCGATTTTATTATAAATATGTACAACCATATTCATTATTCTATCCAACCATTGAATGACATGTCACCATACGTGCGTACGTATGACTTATCATCTCCACATCATTGTGTTGTTATTATTCAGTGCATTATTATTTAGATGGGTATAATAATAAAATATAAATGATGTAAATAATAAATATAACATGATAATTAATCTGTATATATGATATACCATCCAATTATATACGATTTTAATATCAAAAGAATGATATTTTCACTCGCACGTACGTACGGATTACCGTCTCCATGAACACGATGAGATTCACTCCCCATCGTATCCATTAAATACTAATCTTAATTTTTTGATTAAAAATAATGTTTATAGGATTAATATCATTCTGAATATGAATAAGATACATCCTATACATTAAAAAAATTACTTATGTAAGAAATCATATAAAGGAAAACGATTCAGTTAACACCAGAAACAATGATAATACTAAAATATTATTAACAACGAAATATTAAAAGATCATATATGATATCATATTAATTTATATGGGTCTATTATAATTTAAAATCAATTATTTAACAATTATATAGGATTTTAATCTACCATCTACCAAGGAAAAGTACAAGATATGGGTTAATTCTACAACCTCTTCATTATTCAAGGTTGATTATATGAAATTATCTACTGGGACCCCTTTATTATCCACATCCATGTTTTCCTAAAACTGTATTTAAATTTTTTTTACTACTTACTAGATAATGTGTTAAAGTAATTTATACCCTTATTTGACCTTATACGTTTTAAAATGGAATATTTCTATTGTTTTCCAAACAACTTACTTTATGACCTTTTCGACAAAATTGAGGTATGAATTTTTTTAAGTTATATGGAAGGTGAGGCTATTTTCTGTCATTATAACATCGTCGAAGCCTCCATTAAAATATTATAGGAATATTTTTAAAATAAGGTATTCTATTATAATAACATGAATTTTAAATGATTTCAAAATAGAAATAGATATTTCTATCAAACAGTTTTGATTTCATCTATGTCAACATCCTTTGATGGATTTTAAGCTTATTTGAAGTTAATTTATTATGATAAAAAACATCCATATTTTATTTAATGTTTTGTGATATGTTTTACTGTGGATGTTTTATTTGTTTACCATTCATCGTTTATGTATAAGGTATTGAAATTTTGTATACTAGTTTTAATATGAATGTTTGTGTTATGTTTTTACCTATTTGAATGTGGAATTCTTTGGACATAATAAGTGATGGGTGGAGCCTTCTATAGCTTCTCGATGCATCGGTAGGTCTCATCATAAAAACTACTGTCTTAGCACAAGGCCTGAAAAAAACTTATTTTTAGTCTGGGAACAAGGCCTTGACTATGTGGTTATGAAGTCTGGTATTGTGCATTCCATCATTATGAAAGTGGCTGTTGAAATTGAATGTTATTATTCGACTAGTAGAATAGCCATGTTAGTTAGGAAATAGAATTATTTTGATCTATATTTTCCATATTATGATTAATTTAATGTTGAAAAGACTTTTGTTTTAGTTTTATACATTTCCATAAATATTTATTCTAATTTTTGAACGTTTTTACTATATTGTTATCCTTACTGAGTATCTGAGCTCACCACATTCTATGTATTATTTTTCTTATGAAGCAAGAAGTATATTATGACTGCCCTATAGGGATAGTCTATGGGATCTTAATGTTTTCTATGTAAACAATGTTGTTGTAGTTTTTTATTTTATGAATTAATTTAAACCTTATTAATGTATCTAGTACTTTCAAGACTACTAAACTGATCGATCTTTTGAGACTTGATCTTCTGTGATAATTCCAATGTTATGTAATAATGCACCAACTCCGAGCTTCTGGGGTCGGGTTGTTACACTGACCGCGGCCACCACAGCTGTCCGTGGCTCCGTACCGCCCCGCGGCTGAGGCACATCCCCACAGACGAACTGCCCCCACGTTGAGGAATTGTCACCCCACTGTCGGACTGCCACCCGATGGCCGAACCACCGCCCCGCGGCCGGGCCACTACCCCGGGCATCCAGACCGCCGCCCTGCTGCTAGACATCCATTCCGAGGCCGGACCCCTGCCCCGCGGCCGGACCACCGCCCCACGGCCAGACCACCGCCCTACTGTCAAACAGCCGCCTGGCGGCCGAACTGTCATCCCCGGTTGACCCACCCCACGACCTTGTGCCCTCACGACACCCTCCACTACCTCGTGGCCACCTATAGCCCTTTTCGGCCCCTCCTGGATAGCCAGGCCAGACCCAGCAGGATGTGCTGCCCAGTGGGCCGGGCAAAACCCAATGGGCCGGGCCACCTAGCGGTCTGGGCCAGACCCAATGGGTCTGGCCAGGCGACCTGAACCGGGTCATCCCATGACGGGTCGGGGGGAGGCGGTCTGACCGGATCAGACCGGACCTGGGCCCACTATGACCCAATGGAATTCTTTGGGCCATAACATTGGAAATGAAATTCTTTTAGACAAACAGTCAGTGGAATTGAGAACCTCAGAGTGAGTCAGTCCCTTTGAGTGATACCCCACTGTTTTTTGGATTAAGATTGGAAATGGTGATGTTGGATCGAACACGAATCCAATCGGGACCCCTGCTACTAAATGACTAATAACTCATAGACCGAGAATCTGATTGGCACGCTTTCTATTCTGTTGATACCCCTATTATGTGGCAGAACGTTTTAATACTTTTTCATCAAATTTATTGGTAGTTAGGGTATTGAACAGTAGCTTTTGGAACGGATCTTCCCAGAGATGAGTGAGCATAGTGCGGGAACCCAGTGGCTAGAATAGAATTGATGACTATAAATTGTTTTGACATAGAGTGACTTGACGGGCATAGTGGGGGGTGCCTCGGTGATGCAGCAGACCAGCGGTGGGGAGCGCCTTGGTGTCTTGGCAGACCCACAATACTCGACAGGAGGAGTACCTCAGAAGGCCACCAGGGGGAGCACCTTGGTGATGTGGAAAAACCTCGGTGTGGAGTTCCATGGTGATGCGACATACCCACGGTACTCAATAGGAGGAGTACCTCAGCAGTCCATGGTTAGTGGGAAGCGCTTCTATGTGATGCGGTAGGCCCATTGTACTCGATAGAGGAGGATTTCTCAGGCAGCCAAGGTGTTCATCGATGTGACTGGGGATGTTGCGTGTTACTACCCCTAGAATAAACCCTAGTCTGAGTTGAGTCAATATCCTTGTGTTATCCTCATTATTGAGATGGATTACTTGATAACATATTTATATGTATGGGGATAGAACTAAGTAGGGTTATCTGTTGTTTTCATACTTTTTGGTTTATCCTTGGTGGATTTTGTGAGACCTTGAGGGTCTCGGGGTCCCTATTGAGTATTTTTATACTCACCCATGCATGGGCTATCTCGGAACATCATTGTGTTTGGTGCAAACGACAAACATTGCTGACTAACAATGAGAGTACAAGGACTAGACAATACCCATAGATGGGCCTTATGATGAGCTGATACATAGAGGAGAACGATGGATAAAGAGTGTTGAGGAGTCGATTTGTTCCTACCCTTCAGGTAGGAACCACAGAGGATGAACTAGTAGCTATTTTAAATTTTCATCAGTTGTACTTGTACTTTTAGTTTATTTTACATTACTATAGGGATTGTATTCCGGACCCTTTTACATTCACCACAATATTGTTATACAGTTTTTCATGGTGTTTCGTATCCATATGTGTTCTTACTTTTGTGTGTGTACAGGTTATAAAGGAAATTCCTTCCCACTTTTAGGTAATTATGCATTTGGTGCTAGTCGTCCGCCCCTGGCCTATTGAAGGCAGTCTTGGGTTAATCACGACATGGGCCCTGGGGGGACAGGTTGTGAAAAATTGGTATCAAATGAGTTCGTTCTACCGCAAAACATAGGACTTTGATTATTCTTTTTAACAGAAATAATGTTAGGTGTAGTGAGTGTGGTTATCAGTTTAAGGAAACCAGTGATGGTGTGGCGATCGACGTTTCCATACACCAGGACCCTGGATTCGATATTCTGACTCAGTGCACGAAAACACTGATTGTGTGTGTGTTTTCAAGAGTCTACTTTGTGAACCTTTTGAGTCATCTCACCAAGTATAACTTATTGACCATGGCATAACTGTTTCTTTTCAGGATGCCTCTTCGCAGCCAGCTAGCTAGGGCTATGAGAGTAGTATACAATAATATCCCACCGAGTAACGAGGCCTTGGTACAGGGCCCTCTTCTAGTAGAGGCACCAGCAGAGGAACCAGTGGTACCATTACCCATTGGGCCACTAAATCCACATGTTCTAGCATCAGAGTTTGAACACTCCTTGAGAACATTGCATGAGTTCCAGAACCTGAGGCGAGCTAGGATTAGGGGATAGATAGACCCACTGGTGGTTGAGGATTGGTTGTAGGCTCTGGTGAGGGTCCTCGGATTGGTAGGGACACCATCTGATCTCCTGGGGATCCTTGTCCCCATCCTTCTACAGGTAGTAGCAGGAAGAATGTGGATCTTGATGCTCTTGGATCACGTTGTGCTGACACTTCTCAAGGTAGACTTCAAGATCTTGTTTTGAGCAGAGTTTGTTTGAGTGACTCTTCGTGATGTGACCATAAATGAGTTACTTAATCAGCAGCAAATAAGCACGATTGTTGCTCAGTACTAAGTGAGCTTCACTGACCTCTCATGATACTCCACTGTTAATGTTTGGGACCCACTCATCAGGGCCCAGACCTTCGAGCAGGGGATCCGGTAGGAGTTCAGGGCTTCCATTATTTCTCTTAGCATCCCGACGTAGGCGGGGGTGTCAGAGAGAGCCCTATTTGTCGAGATTTTTCTTGCTGAGCAGTAACTAGTAGCGAGACCCACCACTGGATGACATGTAGTGGCGTATTCTGCACTGGCAGTAGACAGATGTCATAGAGGTACAAGAGGACTAGACCTACAGGTGGATGACCATAGGATTCTCAGTCGGTTGTGCGGGGCACCCGAGGCAGAGCCAGTAATGCCAGAAGCGGGCAGTGTAATGCATGCAGCGAGCAGGGTCACATGGCTCAAGACTCTCCAACCCATCATATGGATGATCAGAAGATGGTCAAAAGAGCACCCAGTTAGATAAATATATTCGAATGAGGAGGTCTCTAGGGAGCATACAGACTTGGCGGAGGAGCTGACCGTGCAGCTGGCGATGGGTGACAATTCCAGATGTTATTAACACGAACACCTTAAAGTCCACCCCAACTGTTAGGAGCCAGTGGATATGGGATATCTCAACTCCAGGAAACTAGGTCCTACGATCATGGCGCTCTAGAGATGATACGAGGTACGATCTATGTCTACTCCCCCAGAGATGCATTACATATAAACATAGGTTCCAGTCATTCTTTTATTACCACTACCCTCATTCGGAGCTCATATACTTTTACGGAGTCGTCGGCTCGATCCTTATGGATAGATACTCCTACAAGATCGGATTATATGATTATGCACTGGTGTAGGTAGTGCGAGCTTACTCTCGGAGGCGATATCATCAACTGGGATATCCTAGTTGTGGCGTCGAGTCCTTAAGACGTCATCTTGGGAATGGAATGTTTATCAAAACTCCATGCTCAGATAGAATGTATTAGGCACAAGGTGTGGTGTGTCCCACGGATGGGACCCGATTTACCTTCACCAGTGAGAAGGGAGCCTTTTTAGAGTAGGATGGACTCACCTAGAGGAGAGTGCAGTCGATTACTCATCAGTTGGCTAGCCTTACCCTCAGAGCTATTGATGTGGAGAGTCTGAGCAATCCTATAGTGGTGGAATAGTACGCAGATGATTTCCCGGATGATGTTTTGGGACTACCTCCTCACAGAGAGGTGGACTTTTACATTGACTTGTAGATCAGGACAACACCGATATCTACACCAGCATGTTGGATGGATCTTGCGGAGCTTCGGGTACAAGTTTAGGACTTGAAGGGTAAGAGATTCACTCGGCCTAGTGTTTCACATTGGGAATCCCCAAATATTTTTTCCAATATGGCATATGGGAGCTTGAGTCTTTGTGTTGGCTATTGGTTCCTGAACAAGGTGACCATGAAAAACAATTACGTACTTCCGAGGATTGACTACCTCTTTGATCAGCTGAAGGGAGCACGGTGTTTCTCGAAGATAGACCTCGGAATAGGCTATCACCATCTCAGAGTACGAGATGAGGATGTGCAGAAGATGGCCATCAGGTGTCGGTATGGCCATTACGAGTTCTCGGTTATTCCATTTGTTGTGACCAATTCTCCAGTAGTGTTCATGGGACTCATAAACATGGTCTTTCATCCATACATTGATTTCTTTATAGTGGTCTTCATTAACGACATTATAATCTACTATACTACTGAGGAGGATAATACCTATCATTGGCAGGTATTACTAGACACACTATGAGAGCACCATATCTATGGTAATCTGTAGAAGTGCCAGTTTTGGTTCGGGAAGTTTCACTTTCAGGGGAATGTCAAATCGGAGGCTGGAGTTGTAGTGGATCCAACAATGATTTAGGCGGTATATTCTTGGGAGCCACCCAGGAGTTTGATGGAGGTACGAAGTTCCCTGGGTCTAGCTGGATATTACCGGAGGATTTTGAAAGACTTCTCTAGAGTTGCAGCACCACTATATTCCATGATGAAGAAGGGGTAACCTGTCGTTTGGTCGGAGAGATGACAGCCAAGTTTTCAGAAGCTGAGGAAGTGGCTAACTATTGCCCCGATCCGGAGGCTTCCAGAGGAGGGCGTAGGGTATGTAGTCTATTGCGACGCATCAGGTACCGGACTCGAATGTGTCCTAATTCAAGAGCGATAAGTGATCACATATGGTTCTCATCAGGTGAGACTACATGAGAATAACTACACTACCCATGACTTGGAGTTAGAAGTAGTGGTCTTCGCCTTGAAGATGTTGCGGAGATATATTATGGGTGAACGTTTTAGAGTGTACTCTAATCACAAGAGTTTCAGGTATATCTTCTATCACTGGTACATAAAATTGAGACAACGATGTTGGCCCAAGTTCCCCTAGGACTATTACTTCGAGATAGTCTATACTCATGGGAAGAGGAACATTGTAGTAGATGATCTCACCAGGAGGACTGGATTACAGCTACTAATAGAAGTGATAGAGCAGCTGGCCGCTTGGCCGATATCCTTCGTGGTTAGAGAAGGAGCAGTTTTCCTTCAGTCTCTTATAGTCACTCCCCCACTTCTCAAGTGAGTTAGGGAGGCAATTCAAGGAGACGCTGACTGCGAGACACAACGTGCTCAGATATCCATAGGAAAATCACCTGATTGATTTGATGAAGGTGGGCACTCATAATCCTCTTCAAAGGATATACCATGGTACATCTGTCAATTCAGTAGGATGTGTTGTGGGAGTACCACACTACCCCTCTACCCATACATCTCGGAGTGGTGACGCTGTATCATGATCTCCAAGGACACCCCTGGTGGCAAGGAATGAAGAAAGTAGTAGCAGAGTTTGTCTCTCAGTTCCTCACATGTCAGCAAGTGATGGTGGAGCATCAGGTACCAACAGGGTTGGTTCAAACTTTATAGGACCCATAGTGAAAGTTGGATGGGATATCCATGGACTTTGTGATAGGATGTCCATGTACATCAATGAGACATGACTCGATTTGGGTGATCATCGATTGAATCACCAAGTCAGCCCACTTCCTACCGATTAGAGAGTAGGGTTTAGTAGAGATCTTGGGAAGCCTCTATGTGCAAGAGATTGTTTCGTTACATGGAGTAACCTCGATGATTGTCTCGGATCAAGATGCATAATTTCCTTCCTGGTTATAAAAGGGGTTACAAGAGGCTTTTGGGATACAGCTTTGTTTGAGAACTGCCTTCCATACTCAGACGGATGGTCAGACTGAGCGGACCAGTTAGACCCTCCGGGACATGTTGTGTGCTTGTGTCCTCGACTTCGGTCGTAGTTGGGAGGATCAATTACCTTTGGTGTAGTGTGTATACAACAATAACTATCACTACACCATTGTGATGGAAACTTTTGGGGCGGTGTACAGATGACTGTGCAGATCACCTTTGTGTTGGACTGACCTAGGGGAGTCAGCAATAGTGGGAGAAGAGATGGTATGGGATACAATAGAGAAGGTTAAAATCATCCATGGATGGATGGAGACTACACAGAGTAAGCAGAAATCGTATGCTGGCAGAATACGGAGACCTCTAGGGTTCGAGAATAGTGACCACATATTTTTATGGGTCTCACCCCGATTAGAACTATGAAGATTTGGTCGAGGCGGAAAGTAATCTCCAAGATTCATCAGACATTTTCAAGAACTCAGTAGATTTTATGAGGTGACATAACGCTTAGCACTTCCACCTCAGTTGCACCAGGTGCATGACATCTTCCATGTGTCCTAGCAGAGGAGATACATGCACAATCCTTCTAACATCATCGACCATGGTGAGCTAGACGTCGATGATGGGGCAAATTTTACAGAGGATCCTATAGAGATTGAGGATCGATAGGAGGGGGTCCTTCATAGATGATCGATACCTTTGGCGCGCATTCGATGGAAGAACGGGAACCTCTAGAAGAGGACATAGGAGTGGAATGCCCAGATGCATGCTCAGTACCACCACTTGTTTAACTAGTCTTAGTTGTGGATTATGGGGACGTAGAGCCCTGAGGTGGGGATAATGTAATGACCCTGAATTTTCATGTAAATTGTTTTTAAATTAAATGGGAATTTTTCGAATCCGTGAAAATTTATGGCGCATTATTCTGAGGCTTGAAGTGCCCGGAATAAATTTTACTTTTTTTTTGGGTATGTACAGTAAACGTAAGAGTGGGTTTTTGTAAATTTGAACCAGTGCTCAAAATTAAAATTTGAGGACACCGTTGAACTCACAACGGCAGTTTTCACTTAAATAGACCTTCCCCTCGACGGCAGTTGGTCGTGGGTGGAGGTTAGTATTTGGGTTTTTAAGAAAGAATAGAACAAAAGTAATTTTTTACAACATTATATTTAATTCTATTTGATAAAACCTCCATGTGGATGTTGGGAATTGGGGACTACAAGACCATAACATCCCATGAGAGGTTATGAGAGTGGACACCACTAGAGCATAGCCTCTAATGAGAAGTTATAGTGGTGGGGACCACCCGAGGCCTAAACCTCATCAACTCCCTCATTAATGTGGAGGAGCCTCTTGATCTTCCTACACATTAATTCTATCATCCCTCCTCCAAAATAATTAATCCAACGCACCACTTTATTTTATCCAATTAATATTGTTCTAACATGAAGTGTGCCAACATAATTTAATTTTTCACACTTAAATTATTAAGTTGGAAATTTTCATTTTGGTGGGATTGAGGAAAAGTATTGGAAAAGGGGAGAGCTATTGCAGAAAATCTCTCCAATGAAGAATGACCCACCGAGAAGTATTCCAACTTCGACCTTCCTCCTCGGGACATCATCTGATGTAGAACGTCTTTGACTTCGACGAACTGATGAACGAGCCCGGGATTGGATGTGTGTGGAAAATGAGAAGAGCATTGACAACTTCATATTCTTCCTTGCGACGTCGTCGACATCATCAAGCGAATTAAGTAGGGGTTTATTTCTATTTGTTTATAACTTCCCATGTACAAACCTTCTTTTTCTTTTGTGGGATTGGAACAATAATTGAGGTATGATGGGATTTGACGTTCATGTTCATGTTCTTGATGAGCCATATGGCACCACCCTAATACGGAGGGTACGGGCCAAACCAACATGGCCCGACCCATCCTCAAATATTGTGGTGTTCTTTGCGATGGAGAAAGATGGAAACAATCCATGGTTGGGGCAATAGAAATGTGGTCGACACTACCACCAGCTGCGAAGAAGGCAACAGTGCAACGACGCTGCCCCGTGACCACTACCGCTGCCCGGTGGCCTCAGTGCCGACCGCGACCACTGCCGCCATCCGTGGCTCTGCACCGCCCCACGGTTGGAGCGTCTCCCCCTGTAACCGGACTTCTGCCATGTGGCCTCGCACCCCCACGGAACCCTCCATGGCATTGCGGCCACCCATAACCCTCCACGTCCCCTCGTGGACTACTTGGCCAAACCCAGCAGGTCGGGCCGCCCAGTGGGCTGGGCTGAACCCAACATGCCGAGCTACCCAGTGGGATGACCCATACTCATCGGGCCAGGTAGGGTCATCCCAGTCCGGGTCGGTCTGACAAGGTCGGACCGGACCCGGGCACACTATAACCCAATTACATTATCTTGGACATTACATTGGCACCCTACATTCGTTAGACAAATAGTGAGTGGCATTGGGAACCTCAGAGAAAGTCTATCCATTTGAGTGATACCCCACTATGTTTTGGATTTAGATGTAGAATGGTCAGGTTAGATCGATATCAAATCCAACCGCGCACTCGGGACAAAAAGTCTAATAACTCAGAGACCGGGCATCTGCTTGTGGCGTCATCTATTGCATTGAGACCCCAAATACATAGACGAACTTTGAGACACATCTTCGTGGGATTTAGTGGTTGTTAGAGTATAGACCACTAGCTTGTGGATCAGATCCCCTTGAAGATGAGCGAGCATAGTGTGGGAACTGAGTGGCTTGTTGTGACTTGATGATTGTTGATTGTTTCGACTCTGAGTGACTTGACAGGCCTAGTGGGGAATCACCTTGGTGATGTGGCAGACCCACGATGGGGAGTGCCTTGGTGATGCGGTAGACCCATGGTACTCAACAGGAGGAGTACCATAGAAGACCACGAGGGGGAGGGCCTTGTTGAAGGGGAAGACCCACGGTGGGGAGCTCCTTGGTGAAGTGGTAGACCTTTGGTACTCGACCGGATGAGTACCTGAATAGTACATGGTTAGTGGGAAGTTCCTCTGTGTGACGCGATAGGCCCAATAAAATTGATATAGTTGGTGTTCTATAACATCCAAGGTGTTCGTCGATGTGACTGGGGATGTTACTTGTTACTACCCCTAGAATAAACCCTAGAGTGAGCTGAGTCAGTATCTTTATGTTTTCCTCCTCATTGAGATTGATTACTTTATAACATAGAGATATGTATGGGAATACACCTAAGTTGGTTTATATATTGATTTAATAATTTGCGATTTAACCTTCGTAGATTTTCCGAGACCATTAGGGTCTCAGGGTCCCTACTGAGTATTGTTATACTCACTCTTACATGGGATATGTCCACACTTCGTTGGGTTTGGTGCAGACGACATACAACGCTGATTGAGGACGATAGTACTAGGACTGAACGGTACCTAGAGATAGTCCTTATGATGATTCATTACACGGAGGAGACATACAGATAAGTAGTGCTGAGGAGTCGATCTATTCCTATACTTTAGGTAGGAACCTCATAGGATGTCCCATTAGTTTTTTTCATTTTTCTTCAGTTGTACTTTTACATTCAGTTTCTTGTACTTTACTGTTGGGCTTGTATTTCGGACCCTTTTAAATTCAGTACTCTTTTGTTATGCAGTTTTACTTGGTGTTTTGTATCTAGCTGTGTGATTTCTGGTGTGTGTGTTTATGGGTTATAAATACAATTCCTTCCCAGTTTTAGGGAAATATACATTGGTTCTAGTCACCAACCCATGGTATATGGAAGGCGATCATGGGGTAGTCACGACACAGGCCCCAAGGGGACTGGTCATGACATCTTTATCATTATATATATTGGTTTAAATTATGTAACCAATTATACCAATACAATACTCATGTTTATAATATCATATAATAAATTCTTAAAATATTTTAATACATTTTTGTTAATTATCTATCATTATTTTAAGTATTTCGGGTGTAAATTGCCTAATTTTATAAAGTCGGTTTTAACTTGTTTGTTGTTGTCACTAGTACATGGATCATTATTTAACCATTTCCAGAATGTAAACCATGAAATAATTATATTATATATTCATTACATATTTATTTATAATATTCCATAATATTTTGAGAGAATAAATGATGTGAATTGTTCATAGAGACGGTAGGTCGTACGTATGCATGAACAATACATTCGTTTTTTTCATATTAAAAAAATGAAAATAAATTTATTCATATTTATATTATAATTAAAGTATAATATATATTTAATATATTTCAAATATGATTATTAATATAATACTTAATATGTTTCATGTATAACTTGAAGGAATCACATCGAATTGAGGGGAGGTAGTCCACACATCCACAATCGATGTTATCATATTTACACAAAATAGAATATAATGAGGTATGTGTTATAAAATAATTAAAAAATAATAATGTTATTATAAATATCTTATATATATATATATATAATTATATTCCATCGTAATGGCCACTGTTAGTGGTGGTAAAGGAATAAATAAGCAATCATCATTTCGCGAGGTAGTAGTTCTCCATACATAGAATAAGTTTGTTCGTTACCCATTAGATGCAAGTGTGTGTAACTATACATATAACCCTTAAAATAATAATTGTATTATATTTAGGATAATATATTTGTTATAACATCATGAAATAATAATATTTTAGGTATTGGATAATGGAAATAAAACTAAAAAAACACAGAGAAGCTTCTAACCTCTTAATCGGGTAACTCCTTTTGGTTTACACCAAAGGGATTCCTTAGAATTATTTATGACCAATGTTCTGCTTCTAGGATGAGGGGAGAGATTTTTATAATCTCTTTGGGAAGATATTGGTCGATCAATTTTGCTTCATAGGTGTGAGTAAGGGGTAGTGTACATTATTTTTTAAATTGGAGGGGGAGTTTCACCCTTCTAAATAGAAAAAGGTATTCATTAATGGGAGGTATGACTTACCTAATGTGACTCAAAAAAGAAAAAATAGTGTATTAAATGGTAATAATGGTTGATAAAAACCTCCACCATACAAAAAATATGTGCATTTTAATAATTGGTTCCTTAAATTCTACGAGTCTCCAATTTTATCTTCTTGGTTTTTATTAAAGAATCTATTTTTCAAACCTGAATAATTTAACCAATAAGAGTAAAATAAATTGATATTTATTAGTAAATATAGTGGAAATTAATTATTTATATGATACATAATTTATAAAATAAGAATAATTTTTTTCGGAAATAAATTTTAAAACAAGCACATGTGACACGCTAAAAAACTACTTGTACTCGGACCGTGTTAACAAAATTTTTAACCCTATATGTGTCAATATGTTAATTATAAAAGATAAATTGTTCCATTAATAAAAAATATATAATATATATTAACAATTAAAATTAACTTGGCATAATATAGGATTTTTATTATTTTTAAATTATTTAATAAATTATCATTTATTATAATATAACATTTATGTCAATTTTTTCATTATTTATTTAATTTTAATTTTAAAATATCAAAACAATATTGGAATTAAAATATATTAATTTTACATCTTTTGAATTTATTTACTCATCTATAAAAATAATTAATGATAATAATTCAATCAATATACTCCTCTATTAATATTAATAGTACAATTTATTTTTGTTAATTATTAACTAAATAATCACTACATTGGCATTTACTAAGAATTTTACGAAACTAAATAATTTACAAAAATTAATGAAAAATTATTATGATAATAATTACTTATTTATATTTCAAAAGGATTTTTATAACCAACAATATTATGCTTTTTACATATCTAAAATTTTATAAATGTTAAAGGTAAGGAATGTTCTTTTATATCATTTTCCTTACTCAAACTTTTATATAATGAAATTCCATTTAATGATATCCCAAAAACCCATAAAATTTATACCATTTGGGTTTATTGTCAAATTTTTGGCGTCCAAGGGATTTAGAATAAGTTTCTAGGTCATTTAGTCTTTAATATTATGGTTTATTACCTTATTAAGCATAATCTTACCTTTGTCATGGTAATTAAGTTTAAACACTTTAACTGATGTTTTTATCATAATATTAATTTCGTATTATTAGACCACAAATATTATACTAATTATAACATTTTATTTCCATTTTTTAAAATTCAAATTGTTGTACTCCTCATGTTTTAAACATGTTTTCATGATCCAAAATCATGTTAACCATGTTTAATCTATCCAAATCATGTGTTCAGATGGTTGGGTTTCATTGATTTAAATAAATTTTCACAAGATCCTGATTCCTATGAATCATGTTTGATTATTTTAAACTATATTTAATTTTGTTGTATAATGATTTCTTATATGAATTATTAATTTTAATACATTCTGTGAATATTACTACTTAAGACTGTATACAGACATTTTTCTAAATCTGAAAAACTGTAAGTCTTCCACTGGTTCTAGTTTCAAACGTCATGAACCAAACATCGTGACCCAAACATTGTGACCCAGATACTGTGACCCATACACCATTACCCAGACACCGTGACCTAGACACCATGTTCAAGATATCGTAAACTAGACACTGTGTTCAAGACACCGTGACCCAGACATCGTGACCCAAAAACCATGACCAAGACACTGTGACCTAGACACTGTGACCCAGACACTGTGATCCAGACACCATGACCCAGACTCCATAATCAGTTTCAGTTCTCATGAAATCTATGCTACCGGTTACTAATCTCAATGAAACTGTGGTATCATGACTATCTCACCTCTCAAAGGCAATAAGAAATACATTGTTTCATGATGACATTGTTTCCAAGTGATAACATTTCAAGACAAACTGTGACACCATTCCTTAATCTATGTTTTTTTTTGTATTTTTAATTTAATTTATAACGGTTAGATTTGATTAATTTAAAGGCATTGATATAAATAATATTTTTTTGTAGACATGTCACCTGACAGTACGAGGAATGAGGTGCAGAATGCATGCATCTTGTTGGCTACATCACATGCACTCCATAACAAAAAGAAAAACTTAGAACTCGAAAAATATGCATAGAAGTGCGTGCATTTGAAACTTGATCTGATATATGCAACAAGTTACAATAAAAGAATAAACAAATAACTCTTGATTCCAAAAGGATGGAATACTACAGATCAAATACAAAAACATTTTCATAGTACCAACACCATGAAGAACATGAGATAGATATCTTTCAGCATCAAACTGGAAACCAGATCACCAGACTAGTGATAATATATTTTTCACAAGAGGACACAATACATGAATCTGCTTCATCCTGTAAGTCCAGAGATTCAAATAATAACAATCAATTGACTTCTAACACCGTTTCATCATATTTTCTCTATCGTGTACTGTATTTAGATTTCTAGTTGTGTGTGTGTCAGTCTATATTAAAACAAACATTATCTCCTATATTAAACAGAAGGATAAAATATATCTTTCATCTCATATCATTTTACATCTGTTTACTCCCAAAAATAAGTGTAGAATAGGTCCTTATGTGACCTAGTAGTTTATACCCACAATGAACTGTGGACTGGGTTGTATGAACTAGATAGTCATGTGCACTGTTGTTTACCCAGATCTGGGGTGTGGATGAAGTTTATTTATATAAACTACTTGGTGGTAGGTGATAACCAGGTGGAGTGGATTAGGTATCAATTTGATACTGAACCATTTATTTTATCCATTGGGTCATTTAATTTCTTTTTTCTCTACTTTATTTATATTTTAGAAAAAAAAGTAGATTCTAATTTGATATTTAGTCATGGATAGAAGTTATAAATATTTTTCCTTAATACAATAGCTTCAAATTTTGTATCAATAACTGACATTGATATTTCTGAGAACTAATCAATATTTTTGAGAAGTTATTTGAACTATTAAACTATTATAACCTTGTTTTCTTGATTAACTGGGTTGTATTAATTTTTATTGGGGAATATTTTTAAGTGAAATTTTTAATTATAATTCTTATAGATACACAATTCACCCCCCTTCTTGAGTAATCTACTCCGACCAACATTTGGTATGAAATGATTTTATTCTTATTGAGGATCTGTTTTAAAAAAATTTCAACTGTGATTTTAGTTGTACTTTTATTATCTATAATTTTTTATTAATTCTAAATTTCAAGAACTTTAAAAGTATTTATTGGTTTTGGATGATAGAATCAAAGGGGTTTCAACATACAGACCACCATTATTTAATAGAACCAATTATGTCCAGTAAAAAATTAATAATAAAATGCACTTAGAAAGTATGGGTTTTGAAATTTCGCCTTCAATAGTAGATGAGTATAAGATTACTGATATTGATAGAATTTCTTTGGATGACCCAACCAAGAATTCTTATAATAACAATTGAAAATCCATGAATTCCCTATATTGTTCCTCCATAGATGAAGAATTTAATAGAATATCTACTTGTAAAATTGCCCATGAAATTTGAATACTTTGTCTATTTAACATTATAGAACTTATAGTGTTACAGAAATCATACTCAATACATATAATATTAAGTATTATAAGTTTATAATGAATCCGGATGAGCCTATTTTTGACATGTATCTCAAGTTAAATGAAATTGTCAACACAATGATCTTTCTTAGAAGAGATGTCACCACCAAAGAATAAATCACGAGGATTCTCAAATTCCTACCTGATATATAGAGAGAAGCCTCTGTCTCCATTAGATATTGATGTAACATCAGTAAAATACCTATCAATGAACACATTGAGAAACTAATGATGTATGATAAGGATATTAATGTTTGTGTGGAAGAATAAGACGAACCCAAAAGAAAATCAATGGCAATAATGACCACCACCTTTTAGCACAATGAAAAGGAAAAACTACATGACTCTGTAGATATTTCTAGTGGTGAAAAATCTTCACCTAGTAGTTATGAGTAGATGGACCGATTAGCGAGAATGTTTATGAAATTTTAAAAAAGGAAGAAATTCTTTAGAAATCCTATCTTGAGGTGATGATATAATCAAAAGGGAAGTTGTATGAAAGATTGTAAAAGAAATGAAAAGTCTGATGAGATAGTATGTTATAAATGTAAGTGAAATTGAAATTTAAAGACTAAATGTCCCATGATCAAGTATAAAAATAATTATGATGACAAATATAGAATGTATAAAATGGAAATGAAACCAACTTGGAGTGCTTGTGATGATAGTTCAAGTGACTCAGAGACTACACATGTTGAACAATCTAACAAATCCAATATGTGTTTTATGAAAAAAAAACATCTGAGGTAACCCTAGAATATCCTGTAAAAAGTTCCTATTATTTTAGAGCTGAAAGTGGTTAAAAAAATATGTCTAAAAAGAAATGTTTGAGTATTAAAATATTATTTAATAGACATGTAATGAACTAAAAGATAAATAAAAGTCATTAAAGAAATATTATTCTCTTACCTCAAATGTTAAATATGAATATTCTTTAGAAAGAGAGAAAAATGTTCAACTACTCAAAGAAATCAATGAATTAAAGTCTTCTAATAATAAATTGAAAAAGGAATTTGAAAGTTTTACTAATGGTAAAGATATGTTGGTACAAATTCCAGGTAAATAGATTGTCCATAAATACACTACTGGTATTGGTTATAAACCAAGTAAAATAAATTTTGGAAAAACCAATATTGTTTCTAAATGATGAACATATAGCTTTACTCATAACTTAGAAAAAACATTATTCTAGTTCTAACTATGATGCACTCTCTACTGTTTCGCGTTTTCCTAGAGCAAATAGATTTTATTTCTCAAATAATTTACCTAATGATTATATGAAACCTATGAGGCAGATATTGGTTCCTAAATCACTAGTTACTAATATTACTGCACCCAAACAAATACGGGTACCAAAGACTATTTTTATTTGACTATTTTGTATGAAAATTGTTGTAAGAGCTCCTTTAAAAACATATCATACATGGATAGTGGGTGTTCAAGGAACATTACATGAGAATATTCATCTTTCAAGAACCGAATAAAAATCGATAGTGGACATGTCACCTTTTGTGACAAGACCAAAGGAAAAATAATTGGCATTACCCAAATTAGTAACTCTAACTCAGTTTTAATTTCCAATGTACTTTTTTTTGATGAACTAAAATATAATATTCTTAGTATTTCACAACTACATGATAATGGATTTCATGTTAGATTTGAAGATGATTCTTGAAATGTTTTTAATTCTAAAAATGAATTAGTATTTTTTTCATTAAGAAATGAAAATGTATATTATATTAACTTATATTCTTTAATTTCTCAAAATTCGTCATGTTAATGTTTATTTCAAAAAGAGTCTTGGATTTGGAATAGAACACGTGGACACTGCAATTTTCATTCCATTAGATAACAAACTAGAAAAATTTTAATCAATGATCATCCTAAACTAGAGTTTCTAAATGATATTGTGTCAAATATTTTTCAAAAGGGAAAGAAACACAAAATTTCCTTCAATCCAAAGAAACAAGTTTCAACTTCTCAACCTCTTGAGTTAGTTGACATGGATTTTTTTGGACCATTTATAGTTTCTAGTTTAAATGGGAAGCAGAATGTTTATGTTCTTGTAGATGACTTTTCTAGATATACTAGGACCTAATTCTTGGCTTCCAAAAGAGAAGCTTTCTCTCATCTCACCAGATATGCTACAACTGTAGAAAATCATAGTGGACATAGAATTAAATATTCAAGAAGTGAAAATGGACGTGAGTTTTAAAGTCAATATTTTGAATCCTTTTTCTCAAAATTTTTTCTAGAATCCTAATTTTTATACCCTTAGACAACCTTTACAAAATGGAATGGATGATAGAAGAAATAGGACATTAAATAAGATTTCTAGAACCATGCTCAGTGAATATTTATTTCTTTTTTAAATTTGGGTTGAAGCAGTAAATATAGAATGATATATTATTAATAGAGTGTTGATTAGACCTATTCGTAAATGAACTCAAAATGAGTTATGGAAAAATAGAAATCACAAAGTAAGCTACTTCAAATTCATTGGTTGCAAAGTCTATATCCTCAATACTAAGGAAAATCTTGAAAAATATACATCCAAGAGTGATGAAGGAATTTTATTAGGATACTCAATCTCTATTAAATCTTATAGAGTGTTTAAAAAAAAGAACTAAATATGTGGAAGAATCTATCCATGTCAATTTTGATAATACATGTCCAAATGATCCTAATTCCTCTCTAGAGAATATTGAGGATGATATGTCAAACCTGGACATCAATGCTAAATCCCCCAATTGTCCTGTAAATCAATTTGTAAAAACATCTAGTTCTAGAAATTCATTAGATTCAAGTCATAATGAACCCAAATCATTTGAATAACCTAAAATAACTAGAACTACCTTTTATAGACAAACTAGAATCCTTAAGAACCTTCTTTTAGATAATATTTTAGGAGATTTAGATATAGGAACTCAAACTAGAGCTTGTGTTATAAATAAGGTGGAACATCAAGTTTTCTTGTCAGAGCATGAACCTAAAAACATTAATGATGCCATCAATGATTAATTTTGGGTGATGTATATGAAAGGTAACTTAATAATTTTTAAAGGAACAAAGTTTTGAAACTTGTTGATATACCCAAATACATTTTTAACATAGGCACTAAGTGGGTGTTTAGAAATAAAGGACATTAAGCTAGTAACATATTTAAAAACAAGGCAAGACTGGTTGCACAAGGCTATTGTCATGAAGAAGGAATTGACTATGAGGATACCTTTTCATATTTTTCTAGACGTGATGCAATTAGATTCCTACTTGCTTATGTTTCCCATCTAAATTTCAAACTATATCAAATGGTGGTCAAGTGTACATTCATAAATGGGTATATATCTAAGGATGTTTCTATTGAACAACCCCCTGGTCTCACAAATCCTCACTTTCAAAATCATGTTTTTAAATTATCAAAAGTTTTTTATGGTATAAAATAAACTCCAAGATCTTGGTATGATAGATTAAGAACATTTATTATTTCCAAAGGTTTTAAAAATGGTATAGCTGATCCTAATATTTTTATAAAACGAATTTACAATGATGTTTTAGTACTTAAAATTTATGTAGATGATATTATTTTTTGATTTAAATAAATTATTTATGTACTGAGTTTTCTAAAATGATGAAAAATGAATTTGAAATGTGTTTAATGGGTAAACTAAAATACATTCATGGATTTAAAATGATTCAAAATAAAGATGGTATTATTTTTAATCAAATAAATTTTACTAAAGATCATCTAAAATGTTTTTCATTGGATATCACTAAAAGTAGTGGTACTCCAATGAGTTCTACTTGTATGTCGGATATTGATGAAGATGGAAAATCAATGGATGAAACCACTTTTAGAGGAATGATTAGAAGCTTTCATTATTTAACTTCTAGCCGAACTAATATAATGTTTAGTGTATCTATGTGTGCTCATTTTTAAGAAAAACCAAAGGAAAATCATTTATATTTTGTTAATGGGATTTTAATATACTGCAAACATACACCCAATTTAGGACTGTTCTATCCTAGAGAACAATCATATGAGTTAGTTAGCTCTTCCGATGAAACTTTTAGTGGTTGTATGTTTAATAGAAAAATAACCTCTGGAACATTTCACCTTTTGGATGCAAGTTTCTAGTGCCATGGTGTAGTAAGAAACAAAATTTTGTTGAATTATCTACTACTGAAGCTGAATATATTGCTACTAATAGTTTTTGTACACAAATTTTGTGGATGAATCACACATTACTAGATTATGGATATCAATTCAGAAATGTACCAATAAATTGTGAAAATACAAGTTCTATTAACATTTCAATGAATCCCGGTACGCAATCAGGATCAAAAAATATTAATGTAAGACATCACTTTTTGAGAGACCATTATCAAAAAGTTGATATCACTTTAGAAACAATTGGAACTGAATGTCATATTGCTCATATATTCATAAAACCATTAAATTCTAAAAGGAATGATTACATTATACGTGAATTAGGAATGATAAATGTCATGTAGAAAACGTACTATTTTTAATATTACAATTTCATAGTTTACTGTTTCAGGATTTATGGTTTCACAATTCACTATCATAGAATTAATGTCTAGAGGTTAATGTTTCAGGGTTTAGGGTCTCACAGTTATTGTCTCGCAGCTATTATTTCCCACATATATTCTCAAATGATACGGTGACACCATTTGGAGTCACTACGTAATGATACCACCCTGAAAATTTGTTCTGGTCTCATCGTGACGATGTGTTTCAGTCTCACCATAATGAATCTTTTTCGTTTTATTTTTATTTTATTACCCATATCATTATGTTGATTATTTTATTGATTTTATTGAACGATTTTGAATTTGCGTCACATGAAATACCTAATTGATAAATACCAAATATCTTTCACTCTTTTATTTACATGACCTCTCCTCCCTCAATACAAAACCCCAATCTTTCAAACTGTAAGTCCTCTTTTGTCCCATTGTCTCTCTATCTCTCAAACCCTCATTGAATTCCAAGAATGAATTGCCCATCTTCATCAAATCCTGAGAAACACATATCTCATAAGAAATTGAAAAGGGCACTAAAGGATGATCCTGAAGGACTGTTGAACCTCAGTATTATGGATATAATAGTTGTACTAGAAAATAAAATCTGTCCTAAGTGGTTGGTGACATGTATGTCCTATTTTTTGAAAATATATGAAAAGTAAGGTTGGATGAACTAGTTCACAAAAAAGACAAGGTAGATTTATCCAAAAAAAATCTCAGTTTTATCATTATGTCCAGTTTTCATTCAATAATGAAGATGTTTTTGTTTTAAGAAGCAATATTAATAGAAAAAGATATAATTTTTCCTAGATGTTATGGGATGGCAGCCTAGGGATACCTCGTGAAGGAATTTTTGAGGAATACCAGAGGGGTTTTCCTCATAGTGATGTTTTTATCTTAGAAGAGGACCTAGGATGTTTGACTAGATAGAAAAAGAAAAGAGGAGAAATTTCTTCTGATTTGGATGGTGAAACAATATTGCTATCTAAGTTTATCCAAAATCTTATTAGTCAAAGGAAAAGAGATTTTTATACCCTCAAGTATCAAGATGTATTCATGATACATTTTAAAAAATGGACCCAAGATTAATCTGTTTAATTATATTATACTTCACATGTGTGATTTGATTTAGACAACATCAAATCCCACCATTTTGTTCTATTCAAGGTTTATCTCTACAATGTTGTATTCCAATGGAGTGGTTGGACTGAATAAAGAAGCCATCAAAGACTACGAGTTCTATATTTCAAGGGTTATAGTTGAATGGATGAAAATAAGTAGGAATCCTTGGAAAAAATATTGGGTGGAGGATAATAAAATGTTATATGAAATGTTTAATCTTGTTGAGCATCCTTCGAGACATTAGAACATATCTGATCCTGGTTTGGAACCCAATTATGTGGTTGATTATCCTAATGAAGAATAAGAAGCGGCTGTTGTTGCACCAATGGAAGGAACTGTCTTGTACAAGGAAGATAGTGGTCGATATAGTCCAAAAAACGTAGTTGAGAAAAAAGAACATGTTACTAAAAAATGTGTTTATTTAGAAGAATAACATGCTTCTAAAAAATAATCTAATGTTTATGTGAAATAAAATTTTATTCTTGAAGAGCATCTAGAAGAAGAACGAACAATTAAGGAAGAACCTCCTGTTGAGGAACATTTATAGGAACAAGTTGATCCTAAAATTATCCAATAAATTGAGTAAATAATTTAATAAGACTTTTATCTAGCTAAAAAAGAAATGGGTGATCCTATTAGAGATAAAATTTTAGAAATAGACCAAGGGACTAAATCTCTTAGTCCTGTAAGAGATGCACCTATTTAGGGGGAGAAACACCCCAATATATAATGTTTTGAAGTTTCCAATCCTGTTTATCAATTCACTGTGGAAACCTTGTATATGTTTCCTTGCTACATTAATAAGGATAATACCAAGGAGGTCCTGGTTAAAGGAATAGACCTTTCCAAGGTGCTTCAATTGAAACTAGTTTCTATTTTAGAAGTAATCTTTGTTAAAGAGTATGAACCTATCTTAGATCATGTTCCTAAACCTTCACAATAGCCTTTTTCTTACATGATTCATAGTGATTTAAAATCTTTTAGAGTTACTTTATTATCAATATTTGAAAATATCATGAACACAGATCCTAATCACATGACAAATCATAGTGTAGGTGATGTTTCCTTTCTCTTTGATAAAATCATATGGAAAATTTATCCAATAATGATTCATGAAATTCAATAGGTTAGAATTAAGAAAAAGAAGTTGAGAGAAGAGGTGAAGTCTCTCAGGTCTATGGTTGAAGATCTGAAAAAACTAATGTTACCATGACAATATCTCTTTGCTCATCGTATTGAATAATTTATTGTTCAGATTCCACAAAAAGTTCCATCTCTAATTCAACTGACCATGAACTCAATATTTGACACTGTTTCTTAGAGAAACAACCGAATAGTCAATGAGATACATGAGTGACATATTTAATATTTTATACATTTTTATATGTATTTTAAATATTTAAACCCTTCAAATTCATCAATTTATGTTTCATTACATCATTATGTATTTATGGTATGTTTTGTGTTAAAATTGGAAAGTTTCCCAATTTTCGAAATTTAATTGATTTTATGTGATTTGGTAATTCAACCATATCTTTAATAATATAGACCCAATTTATGTGATGTTTCTGTAGGACACCTACAGTTTTGGAATACAAATTTTTCTTCTTATACATCATATAATTATTCCATCAATGGACCCTAAAAATTCCATTAAGTAGGAGAAAGATTCTGGATGACCCTCTGGACCCCATATCAGTTAATTAATAATAAATATGTCATAATAGATCCCACTAAGGTGATTATAATTGGAATGTGCATCCATGTAATATATTCATATCTCTGTTGAATATCATGAAGATTGAGGTTCATTAAGTTAGATATTGGATGGGAAACATTGAATGAATATTTTTGAAAATCACGCTGAGATAAAGTCATCCTCAAAAAATATTAGATATAATTCTCTATTAACTTATAATTAATTTTAGATTTGGTGGAACGAAATGAAATTTTATTTTTAGAATTCTATAATAAGGGTCCTTTCGGTGATTCTATGAGGAGTGGTGAAAAACATGAGAACATGTTCGGAGGACAGAACTTGTTGGGCAGTTTTTCTTCTTTTCTCATTATTTCTTCTATTTTTCATAGTTTTGTAATGCCTTCACCTTCCACATCAGAATCTATTTTCATTACTATGGTGGGGTAAACATTTAGGTGATTATGGAGGGTTAGGTTTTCTATTTTGTAATGCTTGAGATCATGAATTTTATTTAATAAATATTCTATTTTTTTCTACAATTTTGTTTTCAATTTCATATAAGAGTTTTTATTATCAAGTGAAATTATATTTGAATATTGATTCCATTATTGATTTTTTCATTGTTAAATGATAATTATCTCCCTCTAATTGGTTTTCTTTTATATATGATGTCATAGACCAATTCGTAGTGGTGAAGTACTCAATGATCGTCATTACATGTGAAAGTTGTGGTGAATGTTTTTGATTCCTTGGGATAAACAAGAACTGATCAGGTATTAACCAAGTCAATTGAGGATATTTACATAGAAAATAGTACACATGGAATAAGAGTAGACCAAACTAAGATATTGGTAAGGAATTATATCACCATCACTATTCGAACAAAAGAGTGAGAGGAAATGATCAAGTTATCTCACATTAAACAACATAGAAGAAGAGGTTAGAATAAAATAAAAAAGGATTGCAATACAATTAGAAAACTGACACCGATTTAATAACCCTTCTCATATGATAGTTTTCTTTCTTTTATTCTATTATTTTTTTTATTCATTTTCAATTTTCATTCCAAAACTAATTAATCTCAGAAACCACACATTTTTTCATTTAATTAAAATTGAAAACTGTTTTTTGTGAACTCCTCTATGGAGAAAACCTAGGTTACCAATTTTACTGAATTTTAAAATAGGAAAATAAATTTCTTCTTCCATACCCTACGACAGGATCGTGTCAAAACTTGTTGTCATTTTTGGGGAGGTAGTGCCAGAATTCTATTTTCTCTCTTTCATTTCCCTTTTCTTATTTTTTTTAAAGCTGCATGACTAGAAACTCAAACTTTTAACCTTCTACCATTGATCCTAAAATTGAACAAACCTTATTGAATATACTTAGAAGCCTCAATTTATAACCTGAATTTGAGGAAATTTCTCTTACAAAATCGAATGAAACTTCATGTATTTACACTGAGCCTGTCATCACGGCTGGAGATCAAAACCCAACCATTAGAGACCTTTGTGAACCAAAATTATTTAATCAAAATAATAAACATGTCATGGATGTATTAAAAGATAAAATATTACATGACTCCATTGCTTCTAAAGTATCATGGCATGGCAGGGGAAGATCCCATCAATCATATTAAATATTTCACATATTTTTCCTCAACCGTTAGACCACGAGGAGTTGCTATAGAACATGTAAAGTGGAAGGAGTTAAATTTTTCATTGGAATGATCTTTTAAAGAATGGTTGTATGGTATAGAACCTATAGATTTTAATGATTTGAATGACTTGGTGAGATTCTTCACAAAATTATTATTCCCCACCTCCAGAAGAACATCCATCAGAAATGAGATCTATGCCTTCAGACATTCATATGGAGAATCCCTCTATGGGTATTGCGAAGGATTTAAAAATATATATGCCATATTCCCATGTAAATCCATTGAATATCATCACGTTCATTTATTCTTCTATCAAGTATTACATGACAATTATATAAACCTTATTGATGCATCATTTGGAGGTGTATTGATTGAAAAGTCACCATAAGAATCCAAGGGATTGATTGAGAATATTTCTCAGAACTCAAAATGATTTTTTACAAGAGGTATTGTCACAAGTGTTATTCATGAGGTATGAACATATCTTCCATCATCCATACTAGAAACATGGATTGAAGATCTAACAATTTTGGTGAGACAGATGGCCTTGATAAAAGTGGGTGACCAACAAACACCAGGTAAGGAATGTGTTTTATGATAATGACCTTATCATTTCACTGAACAATGTGATGAAATACAGGGAATGTAAAATTGTGTGGAAGAATTTCAAAAAAGGAAAGTAAAATAATTAAAGGATAGAGAGATCCTAACCAAGCTCAATATGGGTTTCGAAATCTGGAAAATTAAGCTACACCCTCGAACCAACAACAGTTCCAAAGCCAACCCACATTCCACCAATAATTTCAAAACCCATCACCATTAAACAAAATCAATATTATAACCATCCTTCACACCACTAAACAACCACTTTCTCAAAACCCTATGAGCAGCAATCAACCAGTGCACAACCCATAATTTTGAACCAATAGCAGAATTCGGATATTGAGTATCTAAATGTCACTTTAAAATATTTTTCCACCAAATTTGAATATCTCATGTACTTCCTAATAGAAAATCATGGAAAATTTCCTTCCCAAAAAATACCAAACCCAAAGTATAATTTCATCATAATAACAACAATAAGTGGAAAAGAAATATCACCACCAGTATCCCGTGAGCCTGAAACAAGACCACCTAAGTTTAGGGTGAATGATGTTGTATACTCTGAAAATTCTGTGAAAATTCATTGTGAAGAAGTGATGAAATAGGAGGAAGATAAAAATATGTCACGGAATAAGAGACATGAAAAATCATTTAAATTGAATCAAATTGAGAATAAATACTTATCCCCACTACTTACATCTAGGATTATTTAATCAATGAAATTGCAGGAGGAAGCACTTCAAAAATAAATTACAGACACCAAACAGAAAGTGGAAATCAATATCACCTTACATGAAGTAGTTAATAAAATCCCAAGGTATGCTAAATTTTTGAAGGATATTTGAACCAAAAATAGAATACATTATCGGATTTAAAGGATAAACTTGGGAAGAAGTGTCTCAGCCCTTATCACACCAAAATTTCCAACAAAAATTCAAGATATAGGGACATTCTTCATTCCATGCACCATTGGTACTTTAAATATATATAATTCTTTCTATGATCTTGGTGCTTCAATTAATATATTTCCTCACTCAGTATAAACATCTTTGCATATGGGAGAATTTACTCCCACCATATTGGTGGTCAATCATGCAAACAGATCCACAGTTTTCTGAGTAGGAGTTCTAGAGTATGTCCTTGTGAAAGTCAATTATCTCTAATTCCTAGATAATATTTATGTGCTAAATATGTAATAATATAGATGCCCATAACATTCACCCATCATTTTTGGGAGACCATTCTTGAATACATCAAATACCATCATCAATGTCTATAAAGGGACACTAACTATGGAGTTTGAAGAGAGCACTATCCACTTTAATATTTTTGAATCCATGAGGCACCCATCGGATGATCACTCCCTCATTTCGCTATCCCATGAAGATGGTGTAGAACCCATTTATGAATCAGGTATGATCTATGAATTCTTAGTCTTAGAAGGGACTTACCACACTGAAAATATCTTTGAACATGTGGATGCCCAACATGCTGATGATTATAATTTAATATTGGAGGAAGAGGAAAAATAGGATTTATATGATGATTTGTTTAATGATAAGGAATATTACATGGTTTCTTTTGTATAGGAGGTCCAAAATTTGGATGTGGGAAATGTCAACATAGTTTCATCCCATGATAATTCAATGGATCTAGATCTAAAAACACTCCCCAATGATTTGAAATATGCGTACCTTATAGAGTGAGAGAAAATACCTATGATAATTTCTAATAATCTCTCAAAACCCCAAGAGAAATCATTAGTCGATATTTTGAGAGAGAATGTCTAAGAGATATGGTGGATATTATATGATATTCTAGGAATCATCCTAAAAATATGTTCACAAATAAGTGTTCATGAGGGAGATTCCAAACCTATCGGACAACCCTAAAAGAGGTTGAATCCCACTTTAATGGAGGTTGTGAATAGGGAGATTGAGAATCTCTTAGAAGATGGGATCATCTATCTCATCACGTATTCACAGTGGGTTATCCAAATTCATGTAGTTCCAAAAAAACTGGCCTATCCACTCTAAGGAATGAAAACTAATGAATTTATCCCTATGAGAATTAAAAATAGCTGGAGAGTGTGCAGTGATTTTAGGAAGTTGAATCATGTCACATAGAAAGATCATTTCCCCATTCACTTTATAGATCAAATTTTAGATAGATTGGAAAGGAGAACTTATTATTTCGTTTATAATGGATTTTCATGTTATCTCCAGGTATCCATTGCTCCTAAGGATCAAGAGAAGACATCCTTTAAATGTCCCATTGGCTCTTTTTCATATAAAAGGATTCCATTTGGAATATGTAATGCACCAAGTACATTTTAGAGGTGCATGGTAAGTATATTATCTGATCACATTGATGATTGATTGGAGGTTTTTCTAGATGACTTCACAGTTTTTTGAAACAATGTTGACCATTGTTTAAAAATTTGGGTAAATGTTTTGAAAACCTGCATTGAAAAGAATTTTGTTTTAAATTTTTATAATTTTTATTTCAAGGTTGACAGAGGGATTTTTATATGGCATGTTATTTCCAAAAATGGAATTTAAGTTGAAAAATCAAAAATTGAAGTGATATATTCATTTCCTTACCCAACTTGTGTAAATTATGATAGCTATTTTTTATGTCGTTAATGATTTTATAGAAGGTTTATTAAGGATTTCAGTAATATTTCTCTCCCTCTCTCTAGATTTCTATTGAAATATATTGATTTTGATTTCAATGCTGCATGTAGGGAATCCATTGATAATATAAAGATTATATTGATTGAACCACCTGTGATGCAGCCACCAAATTGGGAAAACCCATTTGAGATACATTGTGATGCTTCTAACCAAGTAGTTGGAGTAGTCCTTTATTAGAGAAATAAAGGTAGGGAACAAGTCATTAAATATTCTTCATGAACATTGTATGTAGCTCAATTCAATTACACAACCACATAAAATGAGTTTTTATTAGTTTTTTTCTTTAGAAAGATTTAGATCATATCTACATGGAACTAAAGTCACTATATTTTCTGATCATGCATCTCTGAGGTACTTGATGAAGTAGTCTAAAGAAAAACTGAGGCTAGTGAGATGGATGTTGTTTCTGCATGAGTTCAGCATATATTTCATGGACAAAAAGGGATATGAGAACCAAGTGGCTGATCATTTAAGCAATATTCCCAAAAATGATGAAGCTGAAATTCCATAAAAAGAACCATTCAATGATCACCTACCTGGAGAAAAGCTATAATTAATTAAAGGAGTATCACCTCGGTATGCTAACATGGTCAATTATCCAGTAGCATCTCAAGTCCCAACTAATTTCAATTCTCACCAAATTCACAAACTAAAAGCTGAATCTAGATATTATATATGGGATGATCCATTTCATTGGAATATTTTTAATGATAATGTGATAAGATGATGTTTTCTAGAGAGTGAAATTGGTTTTGTATTTTAGTTTTATCACACATTAGCTTGTGGATGATAGTTTGATCCTTAATGGATAGAAAGGATGTTTTTAGAATCTGAACTTTATTGGCCCACCCTTTTTAAAGATTCTCATTAATTTTGGAAAAGGTTTCCAAAATGTTAGTTTTTTAGAAAAATTTCAAAGATAAAAAAATACCCAAACAACCACATAATGTTTGTGATATTTTTGAATTATGGGGGATAGATTTAATGGGACCATTACCATTGTTATTTGGATATTCATATATCTTTCTTGTAGATGATTTTGTATCCAAATGTGTGCAAGAAAAATCCCCCAGTACTAATGATGCTAAAGTTGTATGTGATTTTATCAAGGTAAACATATTTTGTAGGTTTGGAGTTCCTAGAGACATCATTAGTGATCAAGGGACTCACTTTTGAAATATAAGAATAGAGGATTCACTAAATAAGTATGGGGTGCATCATAAAACATCAACTCTATATCACCCACAAACAAATGTTCAAGTTGAAGTGTCCAATAGGGAAATCAATGGAATTTTTGAGAATACTGTTAAACCAAAAAAGAAAGGATTGGAGCCAAGGGTTTGAAGAAACATTATGGGAAATATGATATCCTACAAGACCCCGATTGGAATGAGTCCATATAGGCTGATTTATGGGAAATGTTGTCACCTACTTATGAAACGGGAGCATAAGGTGTATTGGGCTATGAGGAAGATGAATTTGGATCTTCAAATTTATATTAATGATGAAGGATTCAATTTCAGTATATGGTGGAAATTAGAATATAAGAATTTGATAATTCCAGTATTTACAAAGAGAGAACAAGAGTTGCTCATGACAAGCTGATCCAATCGAAAGACTTCCATCCTAGAGATAAAGTGCTCCTATTCAATTAAAGACTCAAGCTGATGCTAGGTAAACATCATTCCATATGGGTGGGTCCATTTATAGTTACTCATATATATCCTTTCGATGTTGTTTATAATGTGAAGGATGGAGAGTAGGATCCATTCACTATTAATGGGCACATGCTGAAAAAATTCCATGGGACCATTCCATCAAATCTATGGGAGGAGATCGCAATCCTCTAACCTATCTATAAATAAACCATTAGGTTGGACCTCTCATTCACACTATATTGTTGATGTGATTTATTTTAAACTTCTCATACATGTTTAATCCACTTTAATGCATTGAGGACACTACACTAGTTAAGTGTGGGGGAGGGAACTTTTATAGATTAAGATTGTTTTTTTTGTGTTGTTTTTAAAAAAAATGTGTGTATTTTCATTTTTTTGTTTAAGAATGTTTTTAGCTGAAATTATTATCATTTCAATTTTTGAAACCCATTTCATTGAGTGAACCAATTTATCCTATGAAAATGAGCAAAAATAAATACTGAAAATTACATTATTTTAAGTTCAATCTTTTGGTAATTTCTTGCAATGTACTTTTGTTTTTAAAACCCATGCCACATTTCACTATATATATCTTTGATATAACTTTCCTGCGAGGATTACGAACTAGGGTTGTCATATTACTTTTATTCACCTCACATCTTGAGAGAACCAAACCATTCTTGTTAAAACCAAAATTTGATTTATTCCTTTCAAATCATGAAGGTTTGAGGTACTTGTGTTTTAATTGATTACATAATTTATTTGTTTTAAATCCCCCTTTTCAAGATAATCCCTTTAATTATGACCTAAATTGTACATTTAATCCTTTTATCCCTTAGAATCCATGAAAAAATGATTAGGTTAATCAAATTACATGCCAATTTTCCCTATCCATCCTGCTCTTGAAGTGAAATTGCATGATCTAGTTGAACTTAATTGTGGGGGAAGCTATCTTGTGTTGTACTAACTCATTTGATGAAACATTGGGTGGAAAATAAAATGTTTCAAATATGTTTGTGATGATAAAAAACACATTCCATTAATATTTGTTCCTTTTTCTAGAGATTTCATGATAATATATGTTGTTCCTTTTATGATGCTTCTAATAGGGGAAGAAAGTTGTTCCTCTTCTAGAGCTTTCAAGAAAAATCTTGTTTGAGAAGATTGAAATTTTTTCTTTTGAAATATTGAGATATTTTAACATTCTTATTGTTTTCATGATGATGGAATTGAACTGTTACTAAGGGGGGTGACGAGGATACCATAATTGAGTGTAAATTAGAATTATGAAATTTTACATCAAAAACAGCCAAGCCCTCCTCATTCTGCCTCAAACGTTTTGTAATAAAAATCTGAATTATCAGAAGCCACATAGAAACCATGAAAATTCCTCGTGATGTGCACATTTCCTTGATTCATGTTTGTTGGAGAAGTAGGAATTTATCAAACCAATGGTGACCCTTTCATGGTTTGGGTGAGAAAAACATGTTAAAATTGAAATTTGTGAAATGAGTGAAAATTAATGTGAGGTGGATGTCTTGTGGGAATCAGATGAGAAATGAAATGGAAATATAATAAATTGTATAAATGGAGAAATTGAAATATATTTTCTATGAGGTATAATATATTTTCGTTTCATAGTTTGAATTTGGTGGATCACGTGGCTATGTCCTTAAAATTTATTGTGATTTGATTTTAACACTTATTTTTCTAGGAGTCCAAGTGATTAGAGTAGGGTAATTGATATATTTAACATTTTGTACATTGTTTTATGTATTTCAAATATTTAAACACCCCAAATTCATCAATTTATGTTAAATTACATCATTTTTTGATTTATAGTCTGTTTTGTGTCAAAATTTGAATGTTTCCAAATTTTTTAAATTCAACATATTCTATCTGTTTTGGAAATTCGATCATATCATTGATAATATAATCCCAATTTATGTGATTTTTATTTCAGGACACCTGGAGTTTAGGTCTACAAATATTTCTTGGGACATGATATAATTCTGCCATCAAGGGACCCTAAAAATTCCATCAATTTAGAGAATGTTTTTTGATGACCATTTAGAAGTCACATTAGTTAATTAATCATAAATATGTCATAATATCTCCTATTAAGGTGACTATTATTGTAATGGGAATCCAAATCAGATATATTTATCTTTCTTGAATATTATGGGGATTTAGATTAATTGAGTATGATATTAGATGAGAAACACTGGGTGATTATTTTTGAAAATCTCACAGAGAAAAAGTCATGATCAATAAATATTACATATATTTCCCTATAACCATCCAATTAGTTTTATATTTGGAGGAAATAGAGGAAATTTTATTTTGAGAATTGTAGAGACCCGAAACTTGACGTACATTGACATTACATTACATTTGCGGAATACTTAGTACATAACAAAAACACACACACAAGGATCGTAATAGTTTAGTGTCTTTGGAAACTCGGAACGTAATCTTCTAATCGTGGTGAAAGATCTTCAACATCTCCTATAAAGATCATCCTTTTTTTACCTAAAACCTTTCTTTATATCCTGGGGAAAAGAAAACATAAAAGGGTGAGATCAAATGCTCAGTAAGGGTAAACAAAAGAAATATCAATCACATCGTATTCATAAGAACATAACATTTTGGAAATCTTAACCTGCAAAAGAGAGCATAATTTCATAACATGGGATAAATCATGGCAGTGAAATGTAATCACAATAATCATAACATAAAACACTAAACTTTGTGGCATCCACACATAATCATAGAGAATCATTTCTTGTTAGTCAAGACTCATTTCCAAGACTATCTTAGTGGACAAAGTCCCTTTCTGAATCGAGTAACCCTCGTTTCAGTCCTGTTTCACTGAACCGGTATAACCTACCATTCCAGCCCTGTCTATCTCATGAGATATAAAATCTTTACCCAATGCATTGGTGGGAGATATAGGTCCCACCCATCTTATAATGAATCCTTTCTTATGTGTGCCGCATAATCATAAATCATACATCATCGCATAACACATATAACAAAAATGGGATTCTTGAAACATCATTACATCATAAAACAAATCATATAAGGTAAATGACTTCATAAAAATAATTCCCTCAAAACATAATCAAATCAATGTAATAATAGGGATAAAAACATAACTCTATATTATCTTAGATGGAAAATAATTTTGATAAAACATTTGTACTCCATTCTTGAGGAAAATATCCTTTCTACTTCAAAAACACATTTCTTTTCGTAACATGTCATACAATTATAAACTAAAAGAAGTTGATTAAAAATAAACTTGAAAACTTATAAAGTAAGATTCTTGGAAATAATGTTTTCAAAATCCATTTCTTGCCGTATAAGTTAAAAAAACTTTCTTCGTACTTTTGTCGGAAAAGACAAAAAGTACCTCGTACGAAAAATGACAAATGATTCCTTTCATACATATTACTAAAAACTCAACGAAGGGTAAAAATGGATTTAAACAATTGTAGGTGGATGGAAATAATATTACATATTGATGAAACATGGATGTGGATGATAAAATACACCCGAGTAAATACTTACGAATAAACAATCTCGGATAAAAATGAGATTGTGATATTTCCCTTACCTTAGGTCCGACTTGCTTTGTAAGTGTCCGAACCTCCTGTATAATGATTTAAATCATGTTATTCACTTATTCCAGAATCCTATTCATTGTTATTATATCATATATGATCCACTTATGACTTTATATTACCCGTTCCTTTGTAAATTCATGTTAAAGTAGCGTTTTGGGTAAAATCGTCTCATTTTTCGTTCATGTTTTTAACTTGTAATTATTCATATGATTACTTAGATCATGATTACTTAAATCCAGAATATAAAACATGATTTATATATATATATTCAGAATATACATATATAATAAATCAGTAAATGGAAAGAAATACACCGTTCATGGAGACGGTAGTCCGTACATACGCATGAACGCTGTTTTCGTTTCCTTATTGAATTAAATGGAATTAAGTAGATGACATACATATAAATAATTCCAGTATCATTATTATGTCATATATTTAATTAGTACTTATTATATATACTTTATAATCATTCATTAATGGTTAATCATTGAGAATGAATCTCATCGCGTCGTGGACACGGTAGTCCGTACGTACGCACGAGCGATGATATCATTCCCATGGTTGTGGAATTGTGTTGAAGTGTATGTATACTATTTCAGTATCAATATCACTTTATAATAATCATATATAGTAACTCATTAAACCATTATACCCATCCAATTAAGGTAGTGGCGGAAAATAGATTACACCACGGCGTGGAGACGATATTCCGTACGTACGCACGCGCGGTGATTTCCTTTTTCCGTACGATGGATAGAAGGTTAATTAGAGTTGTTTCATATTTATAATAACATATCAGTTTGTATTTAATAATGATTTTATTACTTTATCATGAAACAACTAAAGAAGAAGAATTTGAAGAAGAAAAAAAAATTGAAAAGATCGGTAATGGATATTACCTCTTCTTTGAAACGCCTCTTTGAATCCTCCACTTAGGGAACTAAGATTGGTCTTTGAAGAAGACCAGGACCTCTAGGATTATTCTAGGGAAGTGGAGAAGGGATTTTGGCAGAGGTTGGCAGAGCTTGAGTGCTCAAATTGGTGTGAGGAGGAAGGGGGAGGAGGTGCCCTTTTATAAGATAGGAGAGGGGCACCTTAGGAATATCTCAAAATATTATGTTATATTAAAGTCAAAATCGGTTTATAATGGTTCCAAAGGGTCTTATTTCGAAGCTAAATTGTGGATGGGTCTAAATCCTATCGACCAATAATATTTAGACAATTTTAGGGTATTATTTTAACCTTATCAATTAGATTTAACTCTAAGCTAAATAATTTATCTTTTACCGTGTCTTTTTGTTTTCATTCACTATATGGTTAATACACTTACTATAACATTCCAAAAGAACCCAAAATTGTTATTATTAATATATATATCCTTATCTAAGTCATTTGGCCGATCCTTAGATTTTTAGGAAAAAAATAACAATTAATAATATAATATTTGATTTAAAAACTATTTTGTGTCAATTTTGACACTATTTGATATATGATTTTTGTGAAAGTCATAACAGAATTATATGTTCTAACCAAGTTGATTAAATAAACACTAATATATCATAGTAACCAATAAAACTAGTGTAATTCATAAAAAGTCTCAAATTACATTCATTTGAGCATTTATAACATCAATTATGTTAATATTTCCTTAAAAGGGTAATTACTGCATCATCGTTGTGTCATAAATAAATTAATTTATTTAAAGTCTAAAAATTATAAATAAAATATCATTATGTAGGAAATATTTTTAGATTTCTAATTAATTTTTATAGTCTAATTTATCTTATGTATAACCCCATATTAAAAATGTTTTAGTTATTAAACATTGATTTTAACTATTTTAACTATTCATTGAATAAAATAATATTAAATGTCATAATCTAATCCAAGCGAACCTAAATGGTAATATTATATTCATAAGATTGTTTTTGGTCGAATTACACTTATCCAATAGAATTAGGACATGTGTTATGGTAATAGTAATATCATATTTACCCTTAGTTACCCTATTTACTATTAACCGTGGTAAAAAAAGTAAAAAGGTACTATTCACCAAAAAAAATTCATCTCATTGAACAAAATTTTAGTCCTTGATATTAACCGTGTCTGTCGGATTTTCGAAATTCCATTCACAGAAGCGGTAAAATTAAGTTTTATGCAAAATTCAGTTTTTAACCTACCACTTAGTGGTTTCACTATTCATCAAAAATTGAAAGTTTTCTGGAAAATGCCAAAATTTCATCCTAAGCTATATTTCATATTCCGAATTCAAAAATGAAGTCTATTTTACCAAATTCATAACATAGAAATTTCATTAATTAATTTTATAATTAAATCCCGCTGTTAAAACAAATAGGGTGTTTTTAAGAAACAATATCTATCAAAAGATTGACACTTGATTATGTCTGTTTAAATGTGAAATTACATCCAATGACCAACATTGTATTAAATTATAAAACTATTTTCTAAATATACTTTAAAACCACTAAAATTAATTATTTATCACTATTAATTATTTCAAATAAAAAATTTGTTTTTAATTATAATTTAGTAATTTTCATTATTCATTAGAATATGAAAGTTATCCGAAAAGTACCAAAATTTCACCTTAGGCTAAATTCGATAGTCCGAATCCAAAAATGAAGTCCATTTTGAGAGCTACAATTTCTAAAATTTAAAAAGTGGTTATTACTATTCATAACGGCTAGTTTTAATAATATTTTAATAGCATATCGTTGTTTCGTGAAACTCAGTATTGCGTACTACACACACTATCGAGGAAGGTTGCGATTGCGTGTAATGCAAGGAAAGTCAAGGATGCGTGTTGTGAAAGTTCCTTTTTGTGTTGCTTACAACACAAGACATTAGTGAAATTAAAAAATATATTTTTCATAAAATCTCGGGCTGTTACATTCTACCCCCCTTAAAATGAATTTCGCCCTCGAAATTCATCGGGGTTATAAATGGTTTACTATTCGAATGTTTCTTTAATAGAGACCCACATCGTAAAATGGAATACCAAAACCAATATTTTAAAACAAATGTATGAAACTTAACGGTTACCCAAATAAACTAATCACTGGGTTTCCACATAGGTGAAAATATGGATATGGAAGAAAAATCTAACCAGCATGTTCTGATGGAGAGTGGTAGAGAACATGGCTATGGAAAAGCCAACAATCACAAATCCATAAATTTGTGACGATCTAAGGTACCATCCGATTCATTAGGAATAAGATCACTAGGACAACATTTTTGGTTTTCTACTTCATCTCTTAAATAAATGAAGTTGAATTTGTTATTCGTGAAGTGTTAGCAGATCATGTGATAGAATGACGGGTCATTCCATCTGTCTCAAACAAAAGGTTAGAAAAAATTATATACATAAGTCGATCTATAGTGAGATTAATCACATATGGTTCCTAAAATGGACTTATACTTCATATATCATACTTCTTAATATAATAAAACTAGTTTCTACTAAACAGGGACTTCCTGTAGGCCAGTGGTAGGCGATAAAGTCCAGTCGCACTTCGGTTGTGGGTTCGATTCCCACAGCCTTGTCCGAAGCGATGGGATGCCGCCCGTCCTGCAGGTTATCCTTTTTCTAAAACTATATTACTATAATATCCCATCAATAATATCGAAAAAAACTTCTATCCTTAAACAATACTAACTTATTCCAACATAATCCATTCCAATCTTTAGTCTTACCCATAATACTGCAGTCCACTCTCATAATATAGTGAAAACAATTACTAGAGATTTAATACCATCGTTGATCCCCATAAGATATGTCTTGTTGGTCTCATTCTAAACATTCAAAGTCCTTAATCATGTATTCTCTTGAATACCTTAGTGAAAACATGAATTCAGTTTAAAGTTAACACTTTCCACATACCAAAATCCTCAAAATTCTATATACTCAAACCATGATATCACTTAGTCCTTATATCAATCATGAGCTCATGAATACTATTAAACATTTCATTTTCTCGTTTTCCCTTCATTATGCGCATATCATCTTATTTCCAAAAAATATCTCAATCACTTTGAATACCACATCAATAAATATTGCAATACACAATGATACAACATTATTTTGGAATCCCATTACATAAACATTTAATCATTCCACCACATCGTTGTCATATTCAACATTGCCAATAGTGATCGCATGTGACTTCCCTTTGTCCTTTGCCTTCAGTGGTTGCTCATGTTGATCATCACTAACCCTTGGATTAGGGCATTTATTAGCATAATGCCCCATTTCCTTGCACTTGAAGCATTGAAGTGTTGGTGGTGTGTTATCTGCAGTGCTTGCTTTATTCATATCATTAGAAACCCTTTTTCCATTACTTCGACACTCAGCTGCTCGATGGCCTTCTTTTACACACTTAAAACATTTTCTAGTCCCTTTAAGACAATCTCCACCATGCTTCTTTCCACACTTTGTGCATAAGGAGACATTCATCTTCTTTTCACCATTATTCTGAGATTTCTCCTTGAACTCCATCTTTCGTTTCTTGTCAAAACCATGAGATGGATATGTAACGCCAACTTCCATTTCTACCTTGATAGAACAACGCACAATTTCTTCATAGATACTGAAGTCTCTTATAGCTAATGCCCTTTGAAGACTTGGTTTTAATCCACTGAAAAATCGACCAACATTACTTTCAGGTTGGATGATAATGCCAGATGCATACCTTGCAAGTCTTGTAAAATTTGCTTCGTATATACCAACAGATTCATCATCTTTTTTCTTTAGTTCACGAAACTCCTTCTCCATCTTTGTTCGAAGAATACGAGGAAAGTACTTATTGATAAATAAGTTCTTGAACTCGTCCAATTCCATGGACTCAATTTCATCTCTTTGCCTTGTATTCTTGATAAGATTCCACCATTGATCAGCTTCACCTTCCAAACGATATACTGCTAAGATTACTTTATCATGTTCAGAACATTGAAGAACTGAAAATATCTTTTTAGTGGTACTGATCCATTGTTCAACAACAAGTGGATCAGAAGACCCACTGAAAGAAGGTGGACGTTGCCTCATGAAGGACTCAATAGAATTTTTTCCCTTCTCTGCTCATTTGGAAGTCCAGAATGATTCATAGCTTGTGTAAGTATAGAAATAAGATTTTGCACTCCATCTCCCCTAACATTTGTTTGTTCAGGAGGACAATCATTGCATTTTCCATTTCATTGATCAACACGGTTCCTTCGGGTTCCAGCCATCGTATAAAACCCAAAAAGAATAGTGTGAGAGGAAAAAATCATGCTAGGGAAAACAACATAATAAAGGGGGAGTACCTTCAATATCTAACATATTATGTTTAATTCTATGATCGTTAGTGTAATTCTAGTACTATAACCTATACGTATACTTATCCTTAGGGACATCCCTAGACATACCTTAGAAGTATCTCTAGGGATCTCACTAACGTTTTCGCATCCTAGTTTCCAAAGTTTGACTAAACCATTCCTCTGATACCAACTGTAGAGACCCGAAACATGACGTACATTGACATTACATTACATTTGGGGAATACTTAGTACATAACAAAAACACACACATAAGGATCGTAATAGTTTAGTGTCTTTGGAAACTCGGAAAGTAATCTTCTAATTGTGGTGAAAGATCTTCAACATCTCCTATAAAGATCTTCCTTTTTTTTACCTAAAACCTTTCTTTATATCCTAGGGAAAAGAAAACATAAAAGGGTGAGCTCAAATGCTCAGTAAGGGTAAACAAAAGAAATATCAATCACATCGTATTCATAAGAACATAACATTTTGGAAATCTTAACCTGCAAAAGAGAGAATAATTTCATAACATGGGATAAATCATGGCAGTGAAATGTAATCACAATAATCATAACATAAAACATGAAACTTTGTGTCATCCACACATAATCATAGAGAATCATTTCTTGTTAGTCAAGACTCATTGCCAAGACTATCTTAGTGGACAAAGTCCCTTTCTGAATCGAGTAACCCTCGTTTCAATCCTGTTTCACTGAACCAATATAACCTACAGTTCCAGCCCTGTCTATCTCATGAGATATAAAATCTTTACCCAATTCATTGGAGGGATATATAGGTCCCACCCATCTTATAATGAATCCTTTCTTATGTGTGCCACATAATCATAAATCATACATCATCGCATAACACATATAACAAAAATGGGATTCTTGAAACATCATGACATCATAAAACAAATCATATAAGGTAAATGACTTCATAAAAATAATTCCCTCAAAACATAATCAAATCAATGTAATAATAGGGATAAAAATAGAACTCTATATTATCTTAGATGGAAAATAATTTTGATAAAACATTTGTACTCCATTCTTGAGGAAAATATCCTTTCTACTTCAAAAACCCTTTTATTTTCGTAACATGTCATATAATTATAAACTAAAAGAAGTTGATTAAAAATAAACATGAAAACATATAAAGTAAGATTCTTGTAAATAATGTCGTAAAAATCCATTTCATTCCATATAAGTTAAAAAAACATTCTTCATACTTTTTTCGGAAAAGACAAAAAGTACCTCGTACGAAAAACGACAAAAGATTCCTTTCATACATATTACTAAAAACTCAACGAAGGGTAAAAATGGATCTAAACAATTGTAGGTGGATGGAAATAATATTTCATATTGATGAAACATGGATGTGGATGATAAAATACACCCCAGTAAATACTTACGAATAAACAATCTCGAATAAAAATGAGATTGTGATATTTCCCTTACCTTATGTCCGACTTGCTTTGTAATTGTCCGAATCTCCTGTATAATGATTTAAATCATGTTATTGACTTATTCCAGAATCATATTTATTGTTATTATATCATATATGATCCACTTATGACTTTATATTACCCTTTATTTTGTAAATTCATGTTAAAGTAGCGTTTTGGGTAAAATCATCTCATTTGTCGTTCGTGTGTTTAACTTGTAATTATTCATATGATTACTTAGATCATGATTACTTAATTACAGAATATAAAACATGATTTATATATATATATTCAGAATATACATATATAATAAATCAGTAAATGGAAAGAAATACACCGTTCATGGAGACGGTAGTCCGTACGTACGCATGAACGCTGTTTTCGTTTCCTTATTGAATTGAATGAAATTAAGTAGATGACATACATATAAATAATTCCAGTATAATTATTATGTCATATATTTCATTAGTACTTATTATATATACTTTATAATCATTCATGAATGGTTAATCATTGAGAATGAATCTCATCGCGTCGTGGAGACGGTAGTCCGTACGTACGCACGAGCGATGATATCATTCCCATGGTCATGGAATTGTGTTGAAGTGTATGTATACTATTTAAGTATCAATATAGACTTATAATAATCATATATAGTTACTCATTAAACCATTACACCCATCCAATTAAGGTGGTGGTGGAAAATAGATTACACCACGGCGTGGAGACGGTATTCCGTACGTACGCACGCGCGGTGATTTCATTTTTCCGTAGGATGGATAGAAGGTTAATTAGAGTTGTTTAATATTTATAATAACATATAAGTATGTAATTAATACTGATGTTATTACATTATCATGAAACAACTAAAGAAGAAGAAGTTGAAGAAGAAAAAATTTGAAAAGATCGGTAATGGATATTACCTCTTCTTTGAAACGCCTCTTTGAATCCTCCACTTAGGGAACTAAGATTGGTCTTTGAAGAAGACCAGGACCTCTAGGATTATTCTAGGGAAGTTTAGAAGGGATTTTGGTAGAGGTTGTCCGAGCTTGAGTGCTCAAATTGGTGTGAGGAGGAAGGGGGAGGAGGTGCCCTTTTATAAGAGATGATAGGGGCACCTTAAGAATATCTCAAAATATTATTTTATATTAAAGTCAAAATCGGTTTATAGTGGTTCCAAAGGGTCTTATTTTGAAGCTAAAGTGGGGATGGGTAGAAATCCTATAATCCAATAAGATTTAGACAAGTTTAGGGTATTATTTTATCCTTATCAATTAGATTTAACTCTAAGTTAAATAATTTAACTTTTACCGTGTCTTTTTGTTTTCTTTCACTATATGGTTAATACACTTAATATAAAATGCCAAAGGAACCCCAAATTGTTTATTATTAATATATATATCCTTATCAAAGTCATTTGGCCGAACCATAGATTTTTAAGAATAAAATAACAATTAATAATATAATATTTGATTTAAAACTATTTTGTGTCAATTTTGACACTATTTGATATATGATTTTTGGGAATGTCATAACAGAATTATATGTTCGAACCAAGTTGATTAAATCAACACTAATATATCATAGTAACCTATAAAATTAGTGTAATTCATAAAAAGTCTCAAATTACATTCATTTGAGCATTTATAACATCAATTATGTTAATATTTCCTTAAAAGGGTAATTACTGCATCATCGTTGTTTCATAAATAAATTAATTTATTTAAAGTCTAAAAATTATAAATAAAATATAATTATGTAGGAAATCATTTTAGATTTCTAATGAATATTTATAGTCGAATTTATCTTAAGTATAACCCCATATTAAAAATGTTTTAGTTATTAAACTTTGATTTTAACTATTTTAACTATTCATTAAATAAAATAATATTAAATGTCATAATCTAATCCAAGTGGACCTAAATGGTCATATTATATTCATAAGGTTGTTTTTGGTCGAATTACACTTATCCAATAGAATTAGGACATGTGTTAGGGTTATAGTAATATCATATTTACCCTTAGTTACCCTATTTACTATTAATTGTGGTAAAAAAAGTAAAAAGTTACTATTCATCAAAAATAATTTTAATCTCATTGAACCACATTTTAGTCATTGATATTAACCGTGTCTGTCGGATTTTCGAAATTCCATTCACAGAAGCTGTAAAATTAAGTTTTATGCAAAATTCAGTTTTTAACCTACCACTTAGTGGTTTCACTATTCATCAAAAATTGAAAGTTTTCAGAAAAATGCCAAAATTTCATCCTAAGCTATATTTCTTATTCCGAATTCAAAAATGAAGTCTATTTTACCAAATTCATATCATAGAAATTGCATTAATTAATTTTATAATTAAATCCCGCTGTTAAAACAAATACCGTGTTTTTAAGAAACAATATCTATCAAAAGATTGACACTTGATTATGTCTGGTTTAAATGTGAAATTACATCCAATGACCAACATTGTATTGAATTGTAAAAATATATTCTAAATATACTTTAAAAACACTCAAATTAATGATTTATCACTATTAATTATTTTGATTAAAAAAGTTGTTTTGAATTATAATTTAGTAATTTTCACTATTCATCAGAATATGAAAGTTTTCCGAAAAGTACCAAAATTTCACCTTAGGCTAAATTCAATACACCGAATCCAAAAAAGAAGTCCATTTTGAGAGCTAAAATTTCTAAAATTTAAAAAGTGGTTATTACTATTCATAACGGCTAGTTTTAATAATATTTTAATAGCATATCGTTGTTTCGTGAAACTCAGTATTGCGTACTACACACGCTATTGAGGAAGGTTGCGATTGTGTGTAATGCAAGGAAAGTCAAGGATGCATGTTGTGCAAGATCCTTTTTGTGTTGCGTACAACACAAGACATTAGTGAAATTAAAAAGAATATTTTTCATAAAATCTTGGGCTGTTAGAAGAATTCTATAATATCGGACCTTTGGGTTATTAGAGGAGTGGTGCCAATCATGTGAAAATGTTCGGAGTATAGAACCTGTCAAATAGTTTTTCTTTTTTCTCTTTATTTCTTTTATATTTCATAGTTTTGTAATTCCTTATCCTTCCCCATAATTCTATATTACATTTAACATGATGTGGTAAAAATTTTAGTGACTTGAGAAGGGTATGTTTTCTATTTTTTAATTCATGAGTTCATGCATTTTATTGAATAAAAATTATATCTCTTTTTTGAAATGTTGTATTCAATTTTATATAGCTATTTTTTATTGTCACGTGTTATCGTATTTGATTTTTGTTTATATTTATTATTTTGTATTTGGTCAATGATCATTATCTCCCTCCACTATGTTTTGGTTTATATACTATGGAATAGACCAATGCTTAGTGGTGAAGTACTCGGTGATCATCAGTATGTGTGAAAGTGGTGGTGACGGTTTTTGATTTCTTGGGATAAACCAGAACAGGTCCTATATTTCCCTTTCCAATTGAGGATATTTAATAAAACTCTCTTTCAAATGGAAGAAGATTAGACCAAACTGAGATCTTGTTATGTAATTATCTCACCATCACCATTTAACCAAAGGATTTAGAGGAAAGGATCATGGAATCTCACTTTCAACAACATAGGATAAGAGGTTAGAATAAAATATAACAAGGATATAATTGAAATTTTAAAACTAACCCCAACCTAATAACCCTTTTTGTATCACAGTTTTCAATATTTTCATCCATTAATTTGTTTCCTTCCATTATCAATTTTTTTTTACAAAACCAATAAAATATCAAAAACCACCCATTTATTCCTATAACTGAAAGTGAAAACATTTTTGTGTGCACTCCTCTCTTGAGAAAACCTAGGTTACCCAATTTAATGAATTTTATCATTGGAAAATAACTTGCTTTTTCCATGACCTGTAATAGTCTCGTTTCAGTGAACTTGTTGGTGGTCTCAAAAAGCTGACTAATGAGTACATTGGATGTCTACATAAAGTTATAAATCCTCTCAATTCCCCTATATCAGCTAATACAACCTCCAATACCTTTGTACATTCATCTCAACCCTTTGATAGTTATCTGGTTAGAACTATTGTTAAGGAGGAACTTTAGTTAGTGTTAAATGGTTTTGACAAGGAATTTTTATCTATGGTTGTCAATAATAGAGAAAGAGTAATTGACATAATGAGTATTCATTAATATATTTCGGAGTATTCTTAAGATGAAATTACTAATAAATTTGATTTATACTTTAATGGTATTTTCTCTAAGAATGATATGAACAATCATTTCAAATATCATGTATATAATTTGAAAATTCCTCCTGTCACTCAAGCCTTCTAGAATCAAGTCCAAAAGAAGAAATATTTCACTCCTCTATTGGAAAAGTTCATGGGTAAAAATGAAAATTTAGAGAATTCAATGCAGTATATTGGTGAGATCATTACTGATTTCATTCAATTGTGGATGCCTTATCTTTAGGTGCAAATCACTGCCATTATGGCTCCTACAGCTGCACCATTTCGGCCTGGTTTACCTCCTTCTTCATCCATTTCTATTTCTTCTGCATTGATGTCTATATCTCATTATATAATTCAAATTAGACTCATTATCATTGACCAAAAATTTCCCCGGTCTTCCACCAAACCCACTAGGGAACCTTCTATTTTTGAAGGGATACCTCTTCCTTCTCTGACAGTTGGATCACTCCCTTCCTGAACCTCTACTTCTACTCTTGTGGCTCCTTCTGATGCTTCTGCCAAGGGAAAAGAGAAGACAATTAGTACTGAATAAATGTGACACCTGTATTTTTATAGAGTGGTTTTCTACTTTTGACTACTATTTTTAATGACAAATCTCCTTCCCTATAATACAATGTACACTATTGTTTTCTATTCTCTTATTTTCCATCATTTCTTTCTCTTTTTTTAGTGTAATATTTTTTATAATCCCAAAAGGGGGAGAAAGAGCACTATGAATAGAAATATAACACATATGATTTGTGATAATCAAAATGGGGTATATTGTTGGACTACTCATGTTTTAATCGTATTTTAATGATCACAAATCATGTAAACCATTTTTAATATATCTCAAATGATGTGTCGATTAGTTGGTTTCCCTTGCGTTAAATAAAATTTCACATGATCTTGATTCATATAAATCATGTTTTATTATTGTAAACAATATATAATTTTGTTCTATAATGGTTTCTTATATGAATGATTAATTCTAATTCATTCTTCTAATTTTATTGGTTAAGACTATATATAGATATTTTTCCAAGACTGAGAAGCCACAAGTCTACCATCTGTTACAGTTTCTGATAACATGACAATGACACTATGACCAAGACACCATGAGCCAGACACCATAACCCAGACACCATGACCAAGACACCATGACCCAGACACCCTGATCAAGACACGGTGACCCAAACACCGTGACCCAGACACTATGACCTAGACACCATGATCAAGACACTGTGACCTAGACATTGTGATACAAACACCATGACTGAGACACTGTAATCAATTTCATATCCCATGAAATACATGCTATAGGTTCTGATCTCAATAAAATTGTGGCATTATGAGTGTCTCACAACTCAAAGGAAAAAATTAACACACCGTTTCTTGATGACACAGTTTGCAAGTGATTTTATTTGAAGACAAACTATGACACTGTTCATTAATATTTTTTTAGTTTTCAATTTAATTTCTAACGTTCATATTTCAGTCATTTAAAGGAACTGAAATAAATAATGTTTCATTGTAGAAATTTCACCTAGTAGTATGAGATATGAGGAGCATAATACATGCATTCTTTCGGCTTCAACACATGCACTCCGTAACAAAAATAAAATCATGGCAATGAAACAATATGCACATAAGAGAGAGTGTTTGAAAAGATAAATAATACATGAAACAAGACACAATTGAAGAACACATGAAGCGCTCTTTATTACAAAAGGTTGGACTATTGTATATCAGATCCAAAAACATCTTCGTAGTACCAACTCCAAGAAGAACCCGAGCCAGATAGTTTCACCATCAAACTAGAATCACGAGAACCAAACATGAGAAACTTTATTTTTCCCAAAAGGACTCGATAATTGCATCTGCTTCATCCTACAAGTCCAACGCTGCACTGAATAACACTCATATCACATATAACCCTTTCTCATAATCCTTTCTCTATTTTGTACTATTTGTAAGTTTTGAGTAGTGTGTGTGTGGGTCTGTATTAAAACACACACTTTATCCTTTATTAAACTAATGTATATAAGATATACTTCATGTCATATCTTCTAAAATATGTATACTCCAATGGATAAGTGTGGAAGAGGTAATTGTGTGACTTGGTAGTTTATACCCATGAAGAATGGTGGGAGAGGTCGTATGACCTATGTTCAACTCTCTGTGGAATGGTTATTTTAATAATCACAAATATTAGTTTTATTTATTTCCTATTAATCTCTTATTCAACATGTTATAAATATGTTTAAATCATATTTACAATTGTTTATCTATGATCAATGTATGGTTATGGTTGACCTGGAAGTATTCTGGATTAAACAGACACATTGTAAGAATTCCTCATCTTGACACACTGATAGTTGTTTTCCTGAGTCTCCGATGGTGAATGGTCGCATCGATGATGAACGGTCAAACCAATGATGAATGGTCGCATCGATGATGAACGGTCGCATCGAAGATGAATGGTCGCACTAATGATGAACGGTCGAACCGATGATGAACGGTCACACCGATAATGAATGGTCACACCGATAGATACCGGAGATCTAAAGAGATACTGATGATCATGAGACACCGATGCTGAGACACCGATGTTGAGACCCTGATGCTGAGACACTGATTCTAATGCTACCAAAACCAATACAGATTCAAAATGTCTCACCGATCACATGACTCACCAATAGTCATGAAAACTGTTTGAATTTCTATAAATTTGTATTTAACTCTAATGGTAATTTTTGATGTTTTTAATGCAATTAATGTTATTTAATGTTGATTGTTGGCATGTCCGGGGATTGTACCTTGTACCTCTGAAAAGGTAATCATTCCTACTACCGGAGCTCGTAGAATAAAGGGAAGATAGAGCTGTAGTAAATAGACACACAAAAAAGATACACACAGATATACAATAGATATAATGATACAAAAAGAGAGAGAATAATTCAATACATGTACATGAAAACAAGAACATGAGGGACATTGATATACATCCTGAACACAAGTTCAAAGAAGAAGCTCAAGAGCTATAATGACTACACATACACGAGATGAATACCTACACTAGAAGTGAAGGAAGTGACTCACAATACTCTATTTCAAAGGAAAAACTAGAGAAGAACATAGAAGCATTTATACTGAATTCAACGAGTCTAGAGCTGCACTGCCAATCACTAGAGCATTCTACACTCTGATACATTCTCTCATAGTGATTATTTTACTTACATTTTTTAGTTGCGTGTTTAATCTCTATATTTTACACACACTGACTCCTGTGATGTACTGGAGGATATCAAAATCCTCAAACCACAATTTTTTACTCTTGTTTACCGACGACAACTATGGAATAGGTCCTTGTGTGGCCTGGTCATTGTTTTTGTTTCCCACAAAGAACTGTGGTAGAGGCCCCTGTCTAGCCTGGACAGTCCTTCGCTGTTGTTAACCCCGATCCAGGGTCTGGATCAATTTATATAAATTATTGAGAGGACTAAGTCTTGGCTTGAGACTAAACCTCTTGATTAACTCTTATGGGCAATTTCATTTAAGTCTATAAGTAAACTATGCACTTATTCCACTGCTATTACTTTGAAATAAAAAAACTATTTTAAAGATACTTTGATAGTTAAATTTTTAAGTGTTTATACTTATTTTAAATTAGTAAGTCAGTTTCAACAGTAAATTTAATCTTCAGATTAAGTCAACTGAGACCTAATCGATCATTGAGAAACTAATTGAACATTTAAACTCTGTATAGATTCACTAGAGTTTAACTTTGTTTTTAAATTGTGGGATTTTATGAGAAATATTTTTAACCAAAATTTATAATTGGAACTCAATCCACCCCCCTCTTGAGTATCCACTCTGACCAACATTTGGTATCAGAGGATTTTTTTTGTTTAATGATTTTTGAAACACTCTGTTTTACAACTGTGATTTTAGTTGCATCTTTAATGATCATTAATTTCTATCAGTTCTAAATTTTATCTCTTAAAATTATCTTTCTAAAATATTGCTATGGACAATAGAGAAGAGGGAGATGCTACTAACAGGTCACCTTTCTTCAATGGTATAAATTATGCTTAGTGGAAACTGAAAAATAAAATTCATTTAGAAAGTATAGGTTTTGATATCTGGACTGCTATGGAGTCTCAATATAAAATTCCAGAAACTGAACGAACAACTTGAGATGGACCTACAATGACAACTTACAGTAATAATTATAATGCCATGAATTCCATGTACTGTACTTTAGGAGATGAGGAGTTTAATTGAATTTCTTCTTGTAAAACTACTTTTGAAATTTGGGATACTTTGGGTGTTTCTAATGAAGGAACAACTAATGTTAAATAAATGATATTGAATACATATACTATTAAATATGATAATTTTAAAATGAAGACTAATGAACATATGTATGATATGTATCTCAGGTTCAATGAGATAGTCAATACAATGAATTCACTCGGAAAGGTTGTTCCAGCAAAGGAACAAATCATGAGAATCTTGAGATGTTTACCAGACCGATGGAAAGGCACATCTGTTTCAATCATAGAATCATGTGACATTAGAGCTCATCCTGTCAAATAACTTATTCGTATGCTCGTGATGTATGCGGAAGAACTCAAGGTAAATAAAGAGGAAGATGATGAACCTAAGAGAACATATGTGGCTTTCAAGACTACTACATCAAAGAGAAAAGACGAGGAGAAAATGCAAATACCTACATAGAGTTCAACCAATGAAGATTATAATTCAGATAGTGATGCTGAAATGGCTCAAATAGCCATAAGGTTTACGAAATTTTATAAGAAGAAGAAATTTTTCAAAAAAATAAAATTACAAAGGAAAGTATGACAATAAGGGACATTGGAAGAAGGACTGGAAAAATCCAGATATAAGTGATGAAGTTGTTTTCTATAAGTGAAAAAAAGGACACATTAAAGAAGACTACCCAAAGTTAAAATTGATGAAGAAATATGATTACAAAGATAGTAAGTATAAGAAAGATATGAAGGCTACATGGAGTGCATCTGAAGATAGTACAAGTGAATCTGAAATGTATGATTCTAAGAAGAATCATGGAAACATGTGTTTCATGACCAAATCATCTGAGGTAACCTAAGATACTCATGTTTTAAATTCTTATTATTCTGGAGAGGATGCAGAATTTGATTCTGATTATGAAATCATGACTAGTGAGGAATGATTTGAATATTGTAATATGATGGAAGATGCATTTAATGAACATAAGGATAAATACAAATCATTGAAGAAACAACATGCTCTCACTAATACTGTTAAAACCAAACTTACTATTGAAAAAGTGAAAAATGCTCAACTGTTAAAGGAAAAAACTGAACTGAAAATGTCAAATGAGCAACTTATAAAACACTTAGATAATTTTACAAATGGAAAGGATACACTAACTCAAATGCAAGGAAAGCAAGTAGAACCCAAATACACTACTGGAATAGGCTACAAACCTGGACAAAGACAGATGTCTAAGAATAGATTTATTCCTAAATCTTGACAGAATACTAGTAGTTCTAGTTATGGACATTCATATGCTTCAACTAGTAATTCACATAGTTATAGATCAAATAAATTTTATCTTTCAAAATTTATTGAATCTATAAATTGTATGAAACCCATAAGACAAATGTGGGTACCAAAATCATTGATTGTTAACTTGTCTGGACCCAAGAAGTTCTGGGTACCAAAGTCATTTTCCATTAATATCTATTTTGTTGGAAACATGTTTGAAGAGTTCTCACAAGAAGGTATGGTACTTGGAAAGTGGATGTTCAAGAAAAATGTCTAGATATTACTCATGCTTCAAAAGTTTAATAAATATTTATGGAGTCCATGTCACCTTTGGTGATAATTCTAAAGAAAAATCATCGGCCTAGGCCAAATTGGTAACACTGATTCATTTTTAATTTCCAATGTTTTATTTGTTGATGGACTGAAATATAATCTGTTAAGTATTTATCAATTGTGTGATGATGGTTTTAATGTCAAATTTTAAAATTATTGTTGTAATTTTTTTAATTCTAAAAATATTTTTGTCTTTTCTACTTTATGAAATGTAAATTTTTATGCATTTGATTTATATTCTTTAGCTAAGAATAATGTTACTTGTCTAAATGCTTTTCATAAAGAGTCTTGGCTTTGGCACAGAAGATTAGGACACTGCAACATCCATTCACTTAGAAAACTAACTAGGAAAAACTTTGTTAGAGACCTACCTAAAATTGAATTCTCAATTGAAAAAGTTTGTAATCCTTATCAAAAGGGAAAGCAACATAAAGTTTCTTTTAAATCAAGGAAATAAGTTTCTACTTCTCAACCTATCGAGTTGGTTCACATGGACTTGTTCAGACTATCAAGAGTTTCTAGTTGAAATGGGAAGAACTATGTAAATGTTCTAGTAGATGAATTTTCTAGATATTCTTGGGTATAATTCGTAGCTCACATAAGTAAAGCTTGTTCTTACTTTGTCAAATATTCCATGTCTGTAGAAAACCATAGTGGACTTAAGATTAAAACCGTAAGATGTGATCATGACCGTGAGTTTTAGAATCATGAGTTTCAATCCTACTGCTTGTATAATGGCTATAGTCATAATTTTTTGCTCCTAGGACACCTCAACAGAATGGTGTAGTAGAAAGAAGAAATAGAACCCTTCAAGTAATTGCATGGACTATGATTAATGTATATGAAATGCCTATTACTTTTGGGCTGAAATTTCCAATACAACTTGTTATATCAATAATAGAGTCTTAATTAGACTACTTCTTAAGAAGACCCCATATGAGTTGTGGAATAATAGAAAACCTAATGTTAGTTACTTTAGAGTCTTTTTCGGTAAAGTTTTTATCCTCAATACAAAAGATAATATTGATAGGTCTGCTTCTAAGAGTGATGAAGGAATCTTTTTAGGATATTCTTTAACCAGCAAGGCTTATAGTGTTTTCAATAAAAGAACCAAGTGTGTGGAAGAATCTATTCACATCAAATTTGATGAAACTGATCCACATGAGCCTAAAACCTCTCTTGAAAATCTTGAAGAATATTTATTTGTTCTGGACCTTAATGAAAAATCTAAAGAACCTGCTATAAAGAAAACCAGTTTTAGATTTATTCCAGAATCGGTACCTAATGAACCCAAACCTAGAGAAGAACCTGAAATTTCTAGTCCTACCTTTACTAGATCAACCAGAATTCTATAGAATCTTCCTTTAGATGCTGGTGTTGGTAATATTGATAGAGGGACATAGACTAGAGATATTCTAAGAAACCAGGTTGAACATCAAGCCTTTATTTCACGTCAAGAAACTAAAAATGTCAATGATGCTATCAATGATGAATTTTGGATAATGGATATGAAATAAGAGTTAAATCATTTTCAAAGAAACGAGGTCTGGGAATTAGTTGGTAGACCTGAGGAAACCTTAACAATAAGAAAAAAATGGGTGTTTAGAAACAAAGTTGAGGAGTCTGGAAACATAGTTAGAAACAAAGATTGGCTAGTTGCACAAGGATTTAGTAAAGAAGAAGGTATAGACTATGAGGAAACCATTCCACATGTAGCCAGATTAGAAGCCATTAGGATCTTACTTGCATATGCTGCTAATATGAATTTCAAGTTACATTAAATGGATGTCAAAAGTGCTTTCCTAAATGGGGTTTTTGATGAAGATGTTTTTGTTGAACAACCACCGGGATTTATTAATGCTCATTTTCAAAATCATGTTTTTAAACTTTCTAAAGCTTTATATGGCTTAAAACAGGCTCCAAGAGCATGGTATGATAGACCTAGTAATTTTCTTATTTAAAAATGTTTTACTAAAGGGATTGTTGATCCAACTCTTTTTATTAAAAGAATTTATAAAGATGTTTTAATAGTTAAAATATATTTTGATGATATTATTTTTGTATCTTCTAAATCTTATTTATGTACTAAATTTTCAAAGAGTATGCAAAATGAATTTGAAATGAGTTTAATGGGAGAACCTAAATATTTTCTTGGATTTCATGTTTTTCAAAATGAAAATCGTATTATTTTGACTCAAAGTAAATATAAAAATGATATTCTAAAACGTTTTGGTTTGGATAGTATTAAGGAATGTGATACTCCTATGATTACAATCTATAAATTTGATGCAGATGAAGCTGGGAAACTAGTGGATCAAAGCAATTACAGAGGTATTATTGGAAGCTTACATTACCTTATAGCTAGTCGACTGAATATTATTTTTAGTGTGTGTATTTGTAAAAGATTTCAAGATAACCCAAATGAATCTCATTTAATTGTTGTTAATAGAATTTCTAATTATCTTAAGCACACTGTAAACATAGGATTGTTTTATCCAAAAATAAAGTCTTTTGAGCTAATCAGTTATTCAAATGCTGACTTTGCTGGTTATAAGTTAGATATGAAGATCACATCTAGAACTTGTCATTTATCAGGTCAATCATTAGTATCTTGGTTTAGTAAGAAACAGAACTCGGTTGCATTATCTACTACTGAAGTAGAATACATTGCTACTGGTAGTTGTTGTGCACAAATTCTATAGATGAAACACACTCTTTTTAACTATGGATACGATTTTAAGCATATTCCAATGAACTGTGATAACACTAGTGTATTTAGAATTTCAAAGAACCATGTGTGTCACTCTAGAACCAAACACATTGATGTTAGACATCACTTTTTGAGAGATCACTACCCAAAAGTTGATATCACTCTTGATTTTATATGTACTGAACATAAATTAGCTGATATTTTCACCAAGACCGTTTATTGTGAATGGTTAGACTCGATTAAATGAGAGTTAGGTATGATAGATCTGTGAAACCAATCTGTCAAAATGATCTGTGAAACCGATCTGTGAAACTGATCTGTGAAACCAATCTGTGAAACCGATCTGTCAGACCGATCTATCAAACTAATCTGTCAAACCGATCTGTCAACCCGATATGTCAAACCGATATGTGAAACCAATTTTTCAAACCGATCTATCAAACCGATTTGTAAAACTGATCTGTGAAACTGATCTGTCAAATCGATCTGTGAAACCGATCTGTCAAACCGATATATCAAAATGATCTATCAAACTGATCTGTCAAACAGATCTGTCAAACCAATCCGTCAAACCGATCTGTCAATCTGATCTCTCAATCCGATCTGTCAAACTGATCTCTCAATCCGATCTGTCAAACCGAACTGTCATGTTGACTAGTGTTACTGATTGGGTCATACTATTTTTTTGTGTTAAAAAAGATGTTGTTTTACTTAATCGATATTTTATAATCTATAACCCTAAAGGAAACAAATAATGACCAGTGGCGATTCCATTCTCTAAAGACTATTGACCTTCCATTTCCTGCCAAACTCTCTCCTCTCTTATCTGTAACTCGAGCCTTTTAAATGTTTCCAAGAATCTCGATTGTCTCAAAACCTCAAAATGGCCACGAAAAAGAGAAAGAGCAAGGAATATGAAGGAACTTCACCTATAAAGCATGCTCGAGGTGAGTCGAGCAGTACGACGCAGAGGTCATTGAACCCGAAGCTATAAAAATGAGATGTTATAGCTGAAAAGGAAATTTGTTCGGAATGGGTTTTATCTAGCAAGTCCATTCTCTTGAATGTTTTGGAATCTCAAGGCTAGAAGGAGTTGTTTTGTAATAATTATAGAGTCTTTTACCCGAAGCTTGTGCACATGTTCTATTTTAAACTGGATCTAGATTTGGACGGAGAAGAGGCTGCGAGATTGTCTTCTATAGTAAATGGGAAAAAGATTACATTTTCATCAAAATAATGGGATGAATGTCTAGGAGTACCTCACAATGGAAGATATGAGGACTATTCTGGTAATATTCCTCCCACAACTGATAACTTTTCTTATGAGTTAGCCCTAGAATTTTTGACTGGCAAGTGTGAATCGCGAAGGATAATTGCTGCTTAGTTGGATGGTGAGAACCGAATCCTGTTCAATTTTATTCAATATCAGGTATGTTCGAGAAAAGGAGATTTTGTTGCAGTAAAGTATCAAGATGTTTTTATGCCTTTCTTTTGTTGAATGGTTAAAAGATCAATCTATGTAGATATTTTTCCGAGCATATTGTTGAGATGATAAAACCTCCAAAGAAAGATACCAATCTGTTTTATTCTAAACAAATTTTTGCCATGCTGAAATTCTTAGGCTGTGTGGATGATGGAAATGAATGTATCTCATCAGTTAACTTTTGTTTTAACAAAGTTATTTGTAAGATAATGAAAATAAATTGGAACCCATGGATGAAATCCTGGGTTGCTGATGAAGAAAATTTATATGATTCTTTCAATCCTACTGATCATCCAAGGAGACCAAGGGATGTAAAAGTTCCTAGCTTTAATCCGGGTAAGGAAGCGATCTATTCGGATGAAGAAGAGGAAGTGGTTTCTCCTAACGAAACTGGTGAATCCAGCAACAAAAGAACAGGAGAAGAAGAAGATGATGATGAGAATATAAATGATGAAGAAGAGAATGAATCATCTCCTAATGAAAGGAGTGATCCTGATACTTTTAGCCCAAAGATAAGAAGGATGGAATTTGGTTCAGCAAGTCCTCCTCTGAATTGAACAGAAATTGAACCACTTTTAGATGATGGAGAATAAGGCGAGACTACTGAATCAACTTCTAAGGAGTATGAATCCGAAAGTACAGACAATTCTAATGAGAGACCAGTTAATGATGATGATGATGATGAAGGTGGTGATGGTGATGGTGATAAGGGTGATGTTGACGGTGATGTTAGTAGCAGTGATAATGAATGTAATGATGATGATGCTGATGCTCGACCTTTAGAAGGTCAATATGTGATCCAATATGATCCTCAACCCCAACAACTTGAGCAAGAGAATATTACTAAAGCTGGGAGGATAGAACATTTGGTGAGTGATGAAGATGAGGAAGTCCCTTCTGAAAACGCTGGATGAGCTCAGTTTGTGAAGCCTATATACAGCTCATGCAAAGCGGCATGAAAAGAGCATCTAGGTCTTCCTGTTCTAGGATTAGACGACCCAAAGGAAGAGGAAGGTGTAGAAGTGGATCTTGTAGGCATAAGTGATTCTGTTATGTCTCAATTCGTTGCAAAGTTTTTTGCAAAGAACAGATGTTAGACTAGATCCTCCAGTATCACAAAGTAGACCTGATCTGACAGTTTCTTAGTCAGATTTTGATAATTTCAAGATTGAATTGATTCAAGATGTTAGGGAGACTGTGAAAAGTGAGTTATCTCATATTCATACTCCTACTCCATTGACTTTATCTGGTGCTGCTATGAATTTTTTTTCTCAAAGAGTAGAAAACATTATCAAACCAGACCTGTGCAATTACAGTGAATCAATTAGCAGGCATGTTACCTCTTTGAATCAAACACTTACGGAGTTAGGAAACAATCTTGTTTCTTTGTCAGGTGAGTTTAGAACAACCATCTCTGGCAGGATGGAAGTGTTAAGGAATCTGATTGAACATTTGAAGAAAGCATATTTGACGAAGTTAAAAGCTGACATTACTCAGGTTATTGCTCAGGCTGGCAATGCCAAGGTGACCAAGATCACTGGTCGAGAATTAGATACCTTAAGAGATGTTGTTAGAGAAATGCTGGCGGCTCTTGGGAAGATTTTAGATTTAGATTCTTTGAAGAAAATGAAAGAGCATATTGATAATGTGCATAAAATGGTATAGTTGTATTCGGTTGATGCTACAAAAGCTCAAAAAGAGATTAAGGAGAAAGTAGATCGTTATTTCTCTAAGATATACAAAAAGCATGAGTTGAATCATCATTTTAAAGTACTATTTTGATAATCTGAGACTCCCTCTAGTGACTCAAGCTTTTAAAGCTCAAGTTCAGCAGTTAAAAGATTTTACCCCCACTTTAGAAAATTTCAGGAAAAATAAGGATCTTTTTGAAAACACCATGAAGTACGGTGGAGAAGTCATTCAGGACTTCATCAACTTGCTAAAACCCTACCTTCATGTGCAAGAAAAAGCCATTGTTTTTCCTACAGCTGAGACTCTGAAATCATCAGATGTTGCTCCTAGAAAGATTTCTGTTTCTCAATAACTTTCCAGTATTAGACCAGTCATTCAACAACAACCTTTAGAACGACTGACTTTGCAGGAGGTGACCTTGGAACCCACAGTTCGTCCAGCTCGGGTCGTCCTACCTCCTTTCTCCATAAGGCCAGTTCCACCTTCTACCCAACAACCTTCTAGACCTTCAATTCCTCCTACTGCTAAAGGGAAAGCTCCCTTGCACCCAGAGAAATAGCTGTTACTGTCTTCTTTTTATACGGTGTTTGTTTTCCAGAATTATTCTCTTTTGTTTGTAATATGTGTACCCTTTGTTGGTATTAAATCTTCTTGATTATCTTTGATTAATCTCTTCTTTTTTATACTCCCAAAGGGGGAGAGAAATCACCCAGAGAAAACAGGTGAATCATGCATGCATATGCGAACTTTGGATGCATCATCTCTGGATGCATCATGTCTGGATGGGTGACCTGAATGCTCATGATGGCTATTTATCATATGCATGTATACATAGGGGGAGAAATGTTGAAAGAGGAGAATTCCTCAGTTATATATATGTTCTGGTTGCTATTCTAACCATGTTTTATCTTTTGGAATATTTTATTTTTTATAGGGGGAGCATAAAGAATGAAATATTTTATTCTCTTTTCATTTATGCCATTTATTTGTGATTATCAAAAAGGGGGAGATTATTGATCTCTCTGTGGAATGGTTATTTTAATAAACACAAATCATAGTTTTTTTATTTCCTATTAATATATTGTTCAAATTGTTCTAAATATGTTTAAATAATATCTACAATTGGTTATCTATGATCAATGCAGGGTTATGGTTGACCTGGAAGTATTCTGGATTGAACATACACTTTGTAAGAATTCCTCATCTTGACTCACCGATTGTCATTTTCCTGAGTCACCGATGATGAATGGTCGCACCGATGATGAACAGTCGCAGTGATGATGAATGGTTGCACCAATGATGAATGGTTGCACTGATGATGAACGGTCGCACCGATGATGAACGGTCGCACCGATGATGAATGGTCGCACTGTTGATGAACGGTCGCACCGATAATGAACGGCCGCACTGATAGCTACCGAAGATCTAAAGAGATACCGACGATCATGTGTCACCGATACCGAGGATCATGATACACCGATGCTGAGACACCGATGCTGAGACACCGATGCTGAGACACCGATGCTGAGACACTGATGCTGATGCTACCAAAACCAATATAGATTGAAAATGTCTCAACCATCACATGACTCACCGATAGTCATGAAAAATGTTTGAATTTCTATAAATTCTTATTTAACTCTAACAGTCATTTTTGATGTTTTTAATGCAATTAATTTTATTTAATGTAGATTGTTGGCATGTCAGGGGACCGTACCTCGTACCTCTGAAAAGGTAATCATTACTACTTCCGGAGCGCGTGGAATAAAAGGATGATCGAGCAGCAGTAAACAAACACACAAAAAAGATACACACCGATATACAAGAGATATGAAGATACAAAAAGAGAGATAATTCTTCCATACATGTACATGATAAGAAGAACTTGAAGAACATTGATATACATCAAGAACACAAGATCAAAGAAGAAGCTCAAGAGCTATAACGACTACACATACTTGAGTTAAACACCTACACTGGAAGTGAAGGAAGTGAATCACAATACTCTGTTTTTCAAGGGAAAAACCAGAGAAGGAATTTGAAGCATTTCTGCTAAATCCAACGAGTCTAGAGATGTACTTACAATCACTAGAGCGTTCTACACTCTAATACATTCTCTCTTAGTGATTATTTTACTTACATTTTTGAGTTGTGTGTGTACTCTCGATATCTTACACACACACTGACTCATGTGCTGAGCTGGAGGATATCAAAATCCTCAAACAACTATTTTTTACTCTTGTATACCCACGACAACTATGGAAGTGGTCCTTGTGTGGAATGGTCATTGTTTTTGTTTCCCACGAAGAACTTTGGTTGAGGTCCCTGTATGGCATGGATAGTCGTTCACTACTGTTAACCCCGATCTAGGGTGTGGATCAATTTATATAAATTGTTGAGAGGACTAAGTCTCAGCTTGAGACTGAACCTCTTGGTTAACTCTACTATGAATTTTAATTTAAGTCTTTAAGTAAACTATATACTTATTCCGCTGCTATTACTTTGAATTAAAAAACTATTTTAAAGCTACTTTGATAGTTAAATTCGTAAGTGTTTATACTTATTGTAAATTAGTAAGTCATTTTCAAAAGATAATATAATCTTCAGATTAAGTCAAACGAGACCTAATCAATCATTGAGAAACTGATTAAACATTTACACTCTGTATAGACTCACTACAGTTTAACTTTGTTTTTAAATTGGGGTATTTTAAGAGATATATTTTTAATTGAAAATTTTAATTGGAACTCAATTCACCCCCTCTTGAGTATCCACTTTGACCAACAACCTTGACAGTCTGGCGCACTGTTGTTTACCCCATTCTAGGGTGTAGATCAAGATTGTTAATATAAAATTCTTGGTGTCATGTGATCACCATGTGTTGTGGATTAGGTTCTGGCTTACTACTGAACAACATCTTTTATCCATTGTGTATTTATTTTATTTTTGCTCTACTTTACTATATATTTCAGATTACAATAAAATCTACATTGATAGTTAGTCTTGGATAGAAGATATTAATATTTTTACATATTAGAATATCATCAAAAGATTTATCAATAACCCACACTTATATTACCGAGAACTAATCAATCTATTGAGATGTTATTTGAACAGTCAAACTATTATAACATTATTACATTGTTTAACTAAGCTGTATTCATTTTTATTGGGGATTATTTTAACTGAACATTTTAACAAAAAAATTTATAGATACTAAATTCACCCCCATATTTATTAATCTACTCTAACCAACACAAATCACATAAGTGGGGAAATTATGATTAGCGTTAATGCAGCACATGTGCCTATAATGCAAGTTTTTAAAGTACAAACGGTCAAAAGATCAATAAATTTTTATATCTTATTTCAATATAGAAAAATATTTAAATGACTTGCATTATATTTATATATGAATAATTTATCTATTTTTACTTTAAAAACTATTTAATATATAAATTATCATTATTAATTACTTAAATAAGAATACATTTTTTTACTAAATTGCAGAATATTTTACTATTCATAAAAATGAAACTTATCAAAAAAACCAAAATTTTACCGTATTCTATTTTTGATATTATGAAATCAAAAAGGAAGTCAATTCTAAAAAATAAAATTTAAAAAACATCTTAAATTTAGTTATAAAATAGGTCTATCATTAAAAGGCGGTAAGCCCGAGTCTTGAAAGTAACACAAGATAACACAGTGTTGTCTTTAACATAAGGTTAAAATGGTGTTTTATATAAAGAGGGATAAAATAATATTTATTCTAACATTAAAATATTTTATTGATTGGGGTGTTACATTCTCCCCACCTAAATAAAGTTTCAACCTCTCAATTTAAACTTGATATTAGTAATCAAGGAATTGATATTTGAAAATAATATTGTTATAAAATACACATAATGAATAGGGTTAATAACACATATTATTAATAATAGGGAAATTAAATTTCAATAGTAACATAACTAAGTTTTATAGAAGTAGAAAATTAGTGGGTAATGGAAACATGGATATAGAGTAAAAATTTAACAATCAAGTTCTGATGGAGAGTACTATAGAACATGGTTAGGAGAAAGTTAAAAATCAAATGCCCTAAATCTGTGATGATTTAAGGATTCATTTGATTCATCAGAAATAAAGGTACTTTGATGAATTTTTTGGATTCATGGTCATTTCTAAGGGATTTGAGTAATTTTTGACTCTCTAATAATATAATTTAATATACCTACTTTGTACATTTCTATAAGAACAATCCTATGCTTTGGTCATGCCTTGAACTATTTCTACTTCATCTCTTATAATGATATTCATCGTGTAGTGACATAATGAGTCAATCTCTAAAATTATATCCAAATTTGATCATTAACCATTTCATTAATGGCCAAATTTTCCAAATTATTAGGATCCAATGATTTTAAAATAATGATTTTTGAATTTCCAAAATGAACATATTATTTATTGAAACAACACGAAGTATCTCTTTAATAATCACATACCAATCATTTGATCATCATCACCATGTAATCTCTTGAAACAAGGTAATAACATGAATTTCTATAAAAAATTATTGGAAACATGTGTTTTTTATTATTACATAAGAAAGACCCATGGTAGTGGATATATTCCTTAGATCCAAAAGTGTTGTAAACCCCATCAATGATAGCATAGACCATTTGTCAACAAGTCATTAATCAGTTCAAAAGTAGTCAGCACATGTCCAAATAAATCATTTCTTAATCATTATCTCAACATCAGGAACATATTAAGGGTTTTATTTCCATAAATCATGCGCTTTTCTAAAATTTTAACTTTCTAATGAATATATTTTCATTTTACCATTTAGCATACGATTCTCAAATCCTTAATGAAAATGTACTGTAGTACAATCATAATATATTCAATAATTCTTATAACCAATACATTTCTGATAAAATATTAAAATAAATAGGCATATTAATCATTTAACATAATATTATTTAGTATAATTACTTGATCATTATATAATAGAATCATTTGGAGTTTATTCCTTTGACACTTGAGATATTGATTTGAATTGTGTCTCATCTCCTTGTAGTTGAAGAATTGTACATTGGAATCCTTTTTCATAACCTTGAAATTAAAATAATAGTTTCAACTATTTAAACAATTTTAGGAAACACACAATCAATTTAATCAAGTACTAAGGTGTTTCTTTCCATAATTATCACATGTGGAAATACTCTTCTTCCCATATTCCTTCATTGACTCATTCCAATTTTCGTGGTGCTCAAATGGCCTCTTCATACTTTGGATTGCGTTGAATAGATAGGACATGGATAATTCATAACCCATCCCATTATTACATGATAATATATCCTCATGTGATGAAAATGTTTGGGAGTCTATTTCCTTTTGAAATATTGGCTTAAGACCATTAAATATTTGATCCTTCTTACTATTTGGAACACATGAATTAGTGAGGTTCGCATTCCATCTTTTATACCCCATTTATAAATGATGGCATACACTAGTTTAGATCATATCATATTGTATAATATCAAAACTAGAAAAATACCTAATATAAATTGATAAATTTATGTGTAGTTGGACTCTTAATCATAAACATGGTTTCTTTGCAGAAATCATTACTTTCAAATCCATCATAATGTTACGTAAAAAAAATTTGAATTATCCTAATAATATCCACATGGATTTTCAAAATAGGTATGTAGTATGTCCATTGTTATGTACCATGTTACCCCAAATCAGTCATTGAATACCTTATCAAAGTTATTACTTATAGTTACATCTTTTCCAAAACAACGTCTACTTGTAGTATCTAGATAGGGATGTATTTATAAGAATAATCACATAATATTTACCTTACCAAAACTCTAGGGTTTCCATCTATACTCATTATAATGTTATATATTATGGTTATTTTACCTAATATAGTTTTTCTATATCTATTTTCAATGGTTTCTACTAATCTTTCTTTGATAAAAACTATAACACCCTAATCTCAGAATCCCGGATCCAAGGCATTATTTTATTACATTAACATGATTACAAGTAATAAAATCCCAAATTACTGATCAATTTAGCAGTCTTGGTAAGCCAGATTACATAAATTATACCAAAAATACATTGGGAAATATAAAATTTAAACATAATTTATAATAAAAGGAAATAAATTGCATCCTTGAAACTCTTTCAGATGATTCCTATTTATAACCTAGGGAAAGGAAATATAATATGGGTGGGCCCAAACGCTCAGTAAGGATAATTAAAGAGTAATAAATAATGAATAAATATTAATAAATCAACAAATAATGGTAAATAACTAATAACACATGCCATTAAATTAACTAGATAAGGAAATCTCAATATGAAAAGATAAAAAAAATGAAACTCATTCCATCTAAATCAATAAACTATTAATGAAATGTATCCATTGATATGTTGATGAAAAAACTCATGGATTCATAATAACTAAATCTAAATTAGGTAAATTATTATTTATTATACACCATTTTTTCTAGGTACGTGGAACCAATACCATCAAGACCCTTCACAATACAGTTTAGCTATCGAGTAAACCCCATTTATTGTTGCCAACTATTTCATCTCATGAGTCTACTGATGCATCGAGAAGATATTTATAAATGAGCCTCACCCATGTAATAACATTAAAAATAATTCATTATATCTAAAATAAATTTAAAAAATAAATAGTATGCCTTATCATGTATTCATATTGAATAAAGTATATGAATTTATCAATTATTCCTCAGTTAATCAAATAACTGTCAAAGTAAACACCATATATAAAGTGATATAAAGTTTAGGAAAAAATAATAATCTTCATAGGAATAATAGGATATTTACGGAAAATTATATGGAAAAAGACTGGCCTAAAAGTAATTGTTTCAATAGAAAGTAAACCATTGCAAAAGGAAGTGAGATTACAAAGATAATCATTTGGAACATTCTTGAGGAAAACAATCTTTATACATTCCAAAGTGTCCCACACCACATTTTAAAATTTAAATAATAATCCCTAAGAATGAATAAAATAAAACATATATTATCATGATATTATGTAGATTAAAGATATAACATGTTATATGGTAGTATAAACACCATATAAAAGTGAATTGGTGTGTAACAACACATAAGTCTCAATGGAATGAAAATTGATAGGAAATCCATTACATTAACCTTGATTTTGTTGAGTGGAATTTATACTAAATTATAGTGGTTTAAAATATTTAAATAAATTATATATGATCCATAATCATATTTATAATATCATATATTAACTTATTATAATATTTTATTACCAGTTTTTAACACTGTTTCATTCTTTTAACTATTTTAGGTGTTAATTGGATAGTTTTCTCATGTAAGTTATAACTTGTTACTTGTTGTTCCTATATCATAGTTCATGATTTTATCATCTACATAATGTAATAAATAACATAAATATCTTATATATTCAGTAAATATTTATTTATAATATTCCATGAAATTTGGAGATAAGAAATGGAGTGCACCATTCATGGAGACGGTAGGCCGTACGTACCCATAAACGCTACTTTAATTTATTTCTCATATTAAATGAATGAAAGTTCAATGATACATATCTATATTATAATTAAATTATCATATATATGCCATTTATTTCAAATATTTATATTAGTATCATCCTTAATATGCTGTATGTATAACGTGAACGAATCACACCGCATTGAGGGGGCGGTAGTCCACACTTACACATTTAATGTAATTATACTTACATAAAATAGAATGTATATAGTTTCAATAATAATGGACACCATGAGAGGTGGTATGGGAAAAAAATAAACAATCATTGTTTCGTGAGGTAGTAGTTCTCCACACACAGAAACAGTATGTTCGTTAACCATTATGTGGAAGTGTGTGTAAGTGTAGGTAGAAATAATATCATAAAAACATTATAGTATATTTATTATAATTTTTTTATACAGTCATGAAATAATAATATTTTAGGTATTGGTAAATAGAAATAAAACTAAAAAACTTAAGGATGTTTGTTACCTCATAGTTGGGTAACTCATTTCTGTTTGCTCCAAAGGGCTTCCTTTGACTGTTTTCTGACCAAGGGTAGGGTTATAGGATGACAGGAGTGATTTTAATTTCTATTTTGGCATATATTTTTCAATACAATGTGTCTTGATAGGTGTGAGTAAGGAGAAGGCTGCTTTCCTTTTTTTGGCGGAGGGGGAGTGGCACACTTGTAAATGCCAAAAGGTTTTCATTAATGGGAGGTATATATTAACTAAAGAGCCCCAAAAATATTAAAATAATTTATTAATGTAGAATAATCGTTTATATTACCCCAAAACACAGAATAATATGTCCATTTTAATTATTTGGTTCCTAAACTTCTAAGATTCAACAATTCTATCAATTTGGTTTTTATTAAATCATCACGTTTTCTAACCTGAGTAATTTAAGCATTATGAATAATCTAAAGTGAGATTTTTTAATATATATATATATATAATTAGTAATATGATATATAATTTATAAAATAAAAATCCCTTGTTTTTTGGAAATAAATTTTAAAACAAGCACATTTGACGCACTAAAACACTACTTAAACCCGGACCGGGTTAACAACATATTTACAATATATGGGTCAATATGATAATTATAAAAGAAAAATTTGTACATTAATAGGCCATATTTAATATTTATTAACACTTAAAAATAAATTAGTTGAATATATTATATTTATAAATTTTAAATCATTTAATAAAATATAATTTATTTCAAAATAACTATAATGACAATTTTGATATTGTTTATTGAAATTTAATTTTACAATATCAAAAAAATATTGGAATTCAAGTATATTAATTTTAAATATGTTTAAAATGATATATAAATAAAAAAAATAATTAAATATAATAATTCAATTGATAAAATTTACATTCAATATTTATAGTTTCATTTTTATTAGTTAATTAATAACTAAATAATCACTATATTAGTGTTTCATAGGAATTTTAAGAAACAAAATTATCTCTAAAAATTTATAATAAATTATTATGATAAAAATAACCAATTTATATTTAAATGATATGTATAACCGAAAATATATATTTTTTAAATATCTCAATGTTTTGTAAATGATAATAGTCAAGAAAGTACTCTTTTTGTCTTTTTCCTTGACATTTTATAAAGGGAAATTATTTTTAATAATATCCCAAAATCCCAATAAAATTAGAAAAAAGTGTGGATGAGGTATAATTATTGGCATCTAGTCGATTTTGGACTTGTTTTCAGGTCATTTTGGTGCTTAAGATTAATGTTTACTCCCTTATTAAGCTTAATCTAACCTTAATTACGATAATTATTTTTAATCACATTCACTAATATTTTTGGTCAAAAATTTAAATTGATCTTATTAAATCACTATTATTGAACAAATTAAATCCATGTATGTAAATTTTTCAAAATTAAGATCACATAATTGTGAAAATTGATATTAACAGTAATCCCACACATATGGTGAGAAATCGGGTTTTTAGAGTATAAATGTTCTAAAGATCAATATGTTTTTATATCTTATTTCAATAAAAAATAATTTAAATGACCAAAATTGTATTAATATATGAATAATTGAGATATTTTTAATTTAAAAACTATTTAAGATATTATTTAACATTAATAGTTATTTAAATGAAATGGTGGGTTTTTATGAAAATACAGTAATTTTCACTATTTATCAAAAAACGAAACTTCTCATAAAAAGACCAAAAATTCACCCTAAGATACTTTTAACATTACAAATTTAAGAATAAAGTTTATTTTAAAAAATTAAATTTAAAAATTTCCAAAATTTATTTTTAAAATTGGTGTGACATTAAAAGGTTGTAGAACTCAATCTTATGTATAACCTAAGCTAACTCAATGTGTTGTGTGGCATAAGGTTAACATGGTGTTGCGTATAAAGAGAAGAAAAATTATATTTATTCTAATATGAAAATAATGTAATGTATTAGGGTGTTACACCATGAATATCATAAGTTAAACCTCCTTAAAAAAATATTACCAACGAAGTTCATGGCGCAACCAAAGTGGTCACAACTAAAAAAACAATTTTTTACATTGTATCTCTTATGATGAACCAGATGACTATCCCAAATGGATGCTCAGGATAAGTTTTCTGATATAAAAATAACATTCAAATGCAAATTGAATTATAACTTTTTACAATTTATGATAGGTCAAGTGTTTATTAAAAATTGTTTTGGTGGAAAATCACATGAAATAGTTAGCAATACTTTTTTGACTTATTATATACTTTTTTCATAAAATTTATTATCATGAAAAAATTAATTGTGATGTAATAACCACTGTGTTCAAAAAGGTTAATATTTGTGATGGACTATCTAGTTTGTCTCATATATTCCAATGGTGGGTTATTTGAAATGGAATCTACCTATCGCAAAAAAAACCGAAAATAAAAAAACTTATTTATAAAAATATGTTCTGCACAATATTTTTACTTTGTCACAAATACCTGTTGCCAATAATTGTTTCCATTATAAAATGGTCAACTATAAATTCAGCCCTCACCCCCCTCTAAAATTCTAACTCGTTTATCTCTAAATTCTATAAATTCCTCTTAGAAATAACTCCATAGATTCCAAATCTATTAATTAAGATCCAATGTCTTCCATTTTCACATCAATTTCTAATAATCAATAAATGGATGTAATTTTTTCATTTTTTATCATATAATTTTTTTTATTTTTTATTTAATTAATTATTAGTTATTTTAATTTATTATGATTTAATTACTTGTACATGTCTTGTTATTAATTATTTTTATTTAATAATTATATTGTTAATTATTTAACACATTAGGATTTTAATATAAAAAATAATATATTAGTTTAAATTATAATTACTTTTATTAATAATTATTACATAAATATTTTAGTTAATTATATTAATATTATTATAAATTATTTTCATTAAATATAAATCAATAAACAAAATTTTATTTTGAAAAATTATAAATTTTAATAGATAATAATTTATAGAAAATTAATAATATATAATATAGTAATAAAAAATATATATAAAATAATAAATGCTAGTTACACAATATAATAATAATAATAATAATAATAATTTAATATAAATAATAATAAATAAAATATTAATAATTGATAATTATTATAAATTAGTGTAAATTCTTGAAATTTCTTAAAATAAAAAAAATAAAAAAATATGTTATATTAGTGTAATACGTAGTTGTGAATTAAAAAATAAAAAAAAATTAATAATTATTATCCATGTATTTTACTTAATAAGTTGTAATACAATTATATAATACAAAAAATAATTACAAAAATAATTTATATAAAAATATTATTAAAAAATAGATATAATTTAAAATTAATAAAAAATATATATATTTATAAAGACTAAAAAAATATTCTAGAATTATTATAATAAATAATTTAATATTAAATAAAAAAACACGTACTATAATTAAAATAATTTAAAATAATAAAAATTAGTTGAATTCAGGAAAAAATAATGAAAATACATAGAATTTAATAAAAAAATTAAATATATTTTTATTCAAATTTTTTAAAGTTGACTAGAATTAATATATAAATTAATTATATTTATAACAAAATATTAAAACATGAATATTTATTACCAAAAATATTAAATATTTAATTTAATGTGTTAAAAATAAAATATTCAGAAAATATTTATATAAAAAAGAAAAAACATTAGTAAAATTTTTTCAAAACTTTTATACTTTCATTAAGAAAATAAAATTTATTTAAATTTTCATAAATATAATATAATAAATAAATAAAATAAAAATACAATTAAAAAATTATATTGGGTTTATTTCTCCATCAAAAAAACCTACAATAGAAATGATTATTTATGACGAATAAGTATTCTATCATAAATAGTTTTGGTGGAAATGAATTCCATTGTTAATTGGTTAGTTTGAAAAATTATTTGTGATGTAGAAAAGTATTTATGATGGAATTTTACAATCTCATAGAAAAATATACCAATTTAGATAAATAATATCATATCTGTCATAATTAGTTCTAAAATAGATATGGAAATATTTATAATTCTTTAATAAATAATTAAAATCTAATTAAATAGTATTATATTATTATTAAAATTTACTTGAATTTAATCTATTCATTTTTTTGAATCTAAAAATATGTTATAAAAATAAGATGCTAGTTAAGTAATATTATAATTTTAAAAAATTGTAATAATTAATTGGCAATAAAATAGTAGTACAAATTATAAAATATTAAAATCTAATAAATTTATAATTTTTAAGCCAATAAAACATTTTTATTGTATAATATTATAAACAAAATATGTAAATCTAATAATATATCACAAAAACTTCTTATGTTTTATCATTTTATAAAATATTTATAATTTTATAATAAATAATTATAAACTAATTAAAAATTATTAAATAATATATAATATTGAATTGAATTGAATTTATTCATTTTTAGAGACTAATAATATAATATAAAAAATACTTTGCTATTAAAAAAAATATTAGAATGCAAAAGAAAAATAAAATTAGTATAAAATATATAGATAATAAAATATATACATAAATTATAATATATTAAATGCTAATAAATGAGTAACCTGAGAATTATTCAAATATATATAATTATACTAATTATTGTATTCCTATATACATATTTCACATCCACATTAATCATTTTCCCACTTCCAATTTTTATTCTCATCTTCCCCTTTCCTAATTCAGTATCCTCATCACTACCTCCTCATCTCCCCTCTCACCTTCCCTAACCCCACTTCCTCTTCATTTTCCCATTGTCATTGCCTCCCTATATCCCTATCTCCCCACTATTATCCCTAATTCCACCTTCTTTTCTCTCCACCTTTGATTCTACCTATGGCCTCAACCCTTTTTGGGTTTTCCTCATATCCCGGTTCCCATGGGTTCTCCCAATGACCTGACTTATTCCATCATTGAGGTTTATTCTACCATCATGGTTTTAATTTCATACATTGAGGCATCCAAGTTATATGCTACATCTAGTGTTCTTATGATATATGTTTTTCTCTTCTGTATGTCCATCCCATTGGACAAATTATTTTTTGACTGATATAGACAAGTCAACTACCATATCCATATTATTCTTTCGTGATCTTGACCTATTTGATAACAATGTATTTTTTAGAGTTTTTTCTTTATAAACAACTATTTTTACTTTGATATTATGAATATTTTATGTATTAAATATTAAATTAAACATCTTATAATATATTTTTCATTGTTCTACATGAATTTAATATAATAATTTCCTATAGTATTTATCGCATTGAGAAGATTATAGTAGTTCCCCGCTATGATGTGATCATTGAAGTACTATGAAAATATTCTTAATATAGTTCTACTATTGGATAATGTACTATTATGCTACATAATGTAAATAGACCATCATATGCGTGTACCTACAAAGATATGAGACTTCTTCTCATTAAGTTCACAATTGGTAATATCCAAAATGGGATTTTATGATAAGAGACATGTTAGTATGAATTCCACAAGTTTTTGTGTCATCAAATATTCATATTTTTGTGCGTGTTTAATGGTCCTTAAACTTTATTATTATCATCAATGAATATCATGAATCACAAAATTAGATTTTCTGACCTAAACTGTCACGCCATAGGTTGGAGGGAATTAGGGTGCATTAGGTGCATCATAAATGATATGTTATTGATAGATAAGTCAATGAGAGATTTTTTTAATCATTTTTTTGAAATTTGATATCTTAGGCCTTTTCATGAAATAGAAGAGTTTCCCTAAATTTCATGGTCACGGTGTAATGATGTGTTTATTTCAGATAGTAAAAGAATGATGTATCAAGGATATAGGTTGATGACACCGTCATTAAACAAAATTGATGAGATACTGTGAAAAGGGGATTATATTACACAGTGAGTATTTGTATGTGGTTTTCATCATTGTGACATTAAGTTCATTATCTTGGGTGCCTATAACCATTGCAATACAGAAATCTTGGAATTAGGAAAACCCACCTAATTCTAATGAGAAATAATCTCAGAGGGTCACGCAAAATGTTTTTCTATTGGTCTTGATTAAATTCTATTTTAACATAATTAATAGAATAAATATTATTCTTCAGACTAGGGAATAATTTTATTTTTGTTATATTGATCTCATAAATTAAATAAATATTTAATCTCCGAATTGTGAATAAAATATATTTATTTATTTTATTAATTAATTAATAAATATTTATTTACATGTTTGTGAATAAAATATTTATTTGAGAGTTTAAAGTATTTATTTAGGTGATTAATAAATTTTATAGGAGTTCGAATTGACCAAGGCCGTTTCTGGTGAAAAATTATTTATTTGCAAATATGTAAATATTATTTATCCATTTTTAATAAGTCAGATTACCAAAAATTTTATTATTATTATTATTTGTAATTTGATTTCATTAATGATTATAATTATATTTAATGGTTTTTATGCAATTAAATTTTGTAACCAAAATCCTATATCCATAAATAAATGGATATGTCTATTTTGTAAATCATTCAAAACTAATTCCATGTTTGGGAATAGAGAATTTTTGTGTAAAAAAATCTCTCTAAACTCCTCCTATTATCACCATCTTAAGAATGAGAAACCCATGAGAGAATTTCTTCACGACTGTAGATTGAGTGATCAAGAACGAATAACACAAGGCATTCGATTCGTCGTGCTAAGACCCAGAGAATGAATGGAATTTCTCGGAGACTATTGGGGCATGTATGGATCACTTCTAAAGGAATTATACCCTTGTATCCTCACAATCCAAACTAAGGTAATCTGGGAGGGTTGTTTCATATGATCAACTGTCATCATTGCAGAAATTTCCTAGGCCCGTGTATTTATTTCTTTAGAGATTAAATAAATAAAATATAAATAGGACGTGAATGATCCTCCGTATTGGTTTTGGGTAATTATTGTAAAAATAAATTTTAATATATCGCCTTCCATCGGATCACTTCTGTTGTTCCCTGAATCTACAAGTTTTATCAGAGTGAGGATACATTAAAATTTATAATTATTAATTTGATTGTTGATATATTCATAATTGTGGTTAGATTTTCATTTAGTGTTATTCATTCTTTAATTATATTTGAATTAACAAGTTATTTATATATTAATCATGTTCGTTCAGTGTTTCATTTTCTTGTACATTTAAGAACAAATGATGAATAACTAAAGATTCCATCTGGAAGTGCCAAATCTTTTTCTGGAAAAGCTGGGTTACACGGCGTGCAACCAGAGTACACACAGTCTACACATATGAATTGTATCTATATGTGTCAAAAAATTAAAAACACATGGTTCTTTTATTGTACACTGCATATTGACCGAGCCAACCAGGCACGTGCCAAGAAGATACAGGGTGTGTAGCTGGAATATACACATTATGTAGTTTGGATGAGTTAACATGCCGCAGCCTTAGGCGTGTGACATGGATATATGGAAGCCGATGTACATAGAGTGTAGTTGGATGAACATTCCATGTACTCTCCCATTAATTAAAAAAATTAAAATTACATTAAGATTGAAAATGTTCAGCATTACAACATTATTTTATTGATTAGAATATTATTGTGTGCATAAGAATTTAATAATTGATTTAAATAAATTTAATTTATTAATTAATTAACTGTAATAAATTTTTCCTTAATGGTTTTCTGTTTATTTTCCATGAATTCTAATTGACGAGTTTCATCAATTACGTTCGGATAATCATTAATATATTAGGGAATTAATTAACTTAATTAATTAATAGAAACACAATCCTCTTAATAAAAAAGAAAAAATAAAGAAATTTTTTTTATCCCATTACTTTTTTCATATTCATTTCATGTAGCATCAAACATGAGTTTTCCAAGACCAATGTATGTGTTTCAATTTATTTAATTAAATGTATTTCATGGATTTGAAATTATTGAATATTAAATTAAAAGATGGCATGTGAGTAATACCTCCCTACATTATTATGTAGAACCTTTGTGTCCAAGGATATTTATGTAATTCACTATAACCAATCCTTTGGATCCCCTCACATACATGCGACTAGTAAATATTTGTAATTAATGGAGCATCCTAAAGCACGTGGAGATGGTTCAATATGGAACTATAATGATTCCACCTCAGTGATACATAGGTAGACATCCAGAATGTTGTATCTCTTTCCAAGTCCAACATAAAGTGTTATATCTGCTAGGTCATTTCTTGATTTAATGATTTCTCATTAAATCAACCATCAGATAATTTCATGATTGGGTCATTTAATTAATTGTTTATAATCTTTATAATTAATAAAAATTATATTTGTATTTTCAATATTATGATTACATAAATGAATGAATTAATATGAAAATATATAATTTAAATAAAATTGATTATGCATTAATATTTTATCCAAACATAGTTAATTAATTAAGTATGAATCTACTTAAATTTTAACAAGACATGTAAAGGATAAAACAAGATAAAAATTTATGCATAACAAAATAAAATCACTCAATCTAATATTAAGTCGTACTAAACCTTTTGTAACATGATTCAGAACAAAACTTAATAGAATAATGTGTTTTACCAACCCTTGTTGAGATACAAAACATTATAAGGGGAGTTGTTAAGAATTATTCAGGTTTACTTAACAATTTTACATCAAGATAAGTAGCCCTTACTAGACAAGGTGTAATTTGGAGGCAAGTGTCGAGAAAATCCAAGTATGGATTTCTTGATTGGGGCATCCACTAAATGGATTAAGGAGCTGCAAGTACACAGTAAGAAAAGACTTACCTACCTATATACCATCAAAATAGCTTGACCAACCCTTGTTGGGGTTATGAAAATGGGATTATGTATCCATTCCACTATAATTTACAACAACCAAGACATTTCAAGTTTAATGGTGAGGGCTATTGGGACTTGATAAAATAGTGGAAAATTTAACAAAATCAATTAATTTATTATTTCAATCCAAATATTTAATAAATAAAAGTACTAATAATTGGATATTTTAATGGTAGAATAAAATGAAAATCCCATCATCCACACTATCCCTATGATCAATATTGTATAATGACAATCTACTCACTAGAAGTAACTTCTAGGAGTGGTTTAGACACCTTTGGGTTATTCTATGCCATGAATGGAAATCTTATGTTCTAGAATCCTCAATGCCTGATCCGCCTGCTCAATAGGTGAGTGATGAACAAATATATAACAAGACCAAAATTCAATGTTTGAGTCATTAATCAATGTCTACTGAACTCATGGAGTCTCATGAAAACATGAATGTGTATAGAAGTGTTGAGATACCCTGTGGTCTTTACATAGAGAGATCTAAATAAAAATAGTTTGAGATTTCCAGGTGATATTTCAGAGTAATCTTGGATAGAGTTACCCAGTTAGTCTAATGTAGTCAAGATCATTGGCTATATTGATCACCTAGAGGTTCTAGTGTTTAAAATGCCCAAATAACGGGGAAAATATCATTCTAGAATTACTCCCTTAGTGATTCTCTATTTTTTTGGTGAATTTTAATATGAAAAATATTGAGATGTCTCAAATAGATATTGTTATCCTCCATTACCATGTAGATAATGATATAAAGTGTGAAAAGCCTTCTGCTCTTGTGGAGAACAAATAGAAAATAAAAGAAATGAACATTAAGCCTAACGATTCGCCATACCTTTATATTAAGAAGAATATCAAAGGGGAAGTAGGGTAACATGATTCTATTTATTCCACATGTCACGAGAAGGTCCAATGGAAGAAAAAATACGCCTAGAAAAACATTAAAGGGGAATCTTTAAGTGTGTTTGTTATCAATTGAAATTTTTCTATTTCTAAAAATTGGTTATTAGATATAGCTTGTTGTGATCACATATGTATTTAAATATAGGAATGAAGTATATTCATAAAAATTGGATGAGGGAGGTAGATCTACGAGTAGCCAATTGAGCTAAACTTGTTGTTGTAGCTATCGTTGACTACCACCTCACATTTCCAACTAGAATGATCTTGTCGTTAAAGGGTTTTTATTATGTGTCATCTAAGACCAAAATCCATATTTATTAATCTAGACAAGATATATAAGGATTAATTTTCAAATTTGGTAATAAATGTTATATCTTTAATATCGATATTACTTTTTATTGGAAGTCTCAATTACATAACGAACTTTATATATTGTATTATATGAACAAAGTAATGGAAATCGATAACGAAGTTACTTCACATGAAAAACACTACAACCAACATTGGAATCACCAGCTATTTCATGTAAATGATAAATGTTTAACCAAATTACATAAATATTGATATTTAGATTCTTTCAAACTAAAACCACTTGGTTCATGTCACACATGTTTACAAGGAAAAATTACAAAATCCCCATTCAGTAGGAAAAGTGAATTGGCTAAATAGATTATTTAATTACATTATACAGTTGTGTATGGACCATTTCCTGTTGATGTAAGGAAAGGGTACTCATACTTCATAAATTTTTCTGGTGATTTTTATAGAAATGGATACATTTAATTAATGTATTATAAGCTAAAATATTTTAATAAATTCAAGGGATACAAGAATGATGTTGAGAACCATCTTGGTAAGAAGACTAATAAAATATGATTATACCATGGTGGAGAATATCATTATCAAGACTTTATTGATTACTTACAATTGTATTGGATTATATCCCAACTTACTCCTCCTAACACGCCTTAGTGGAATTGTGTAAGTGAAAGGAGGAACAACACCTTATTGGACATGGCGAGATCAATGATGATTCATGTGAGTCTTTCATTATCCTTTTAGGGATACATGTTACATATAGTGGAACACATTCTAAACTATGTACCAAATAAATTAATAAATGGTATTCCATTTTTTTTTTGAAGTGCAAGATAAACTATTTCACCGAATTTACATGTGTGGGGAAGTAAAGCATTTGCTAAATCCTCTTCAAGTGACAAACATGCACCCCGAAGATCAATGTGTACCTTTATAGGATACCCTAAGGAAATAAGGGGATATTACCTATATGAACCCTCATAAAAAAGTTTATAGTGGTAATACATTCTATATTCATTGACAGGGATCACATCTCGAAAAGAGATAGTGGGAGGGAGATAAACTCTAATGAAGTTGAGGATCAAGGCACAATAGATTTGGTAGAGGATTAGATTCCATAATGCCTCATGGAAGAAGAATCTATTCCAGAGACACAAGTATATCATAGGAGTAGAAGATAGGTTATAGAACCAGAATGGTATGGTTTTCTAGTTACTAAGGATGGTGACTCATTGTTAGTTGATAATAATGAATCTCTAACCTATAAGATGTAATTAAGTGGAAAAGATGTTTCCATGTTGAAAGAATACATGAATTATGAAATAAATTTCATGTACCAAAACTAAGTCTGGATTTTGGTAGATCCCTTAGTGGATGTAAATTTCATTGGTTTCAGATGGGTATTCAAGAGGTAACTAGACATGGAAGGAAAAGTCAGTACCTATAAGCCGTGACTCATTGAGAAAGTTTTTAAATAGTGTCAATGAATTTACTACGATGAAATATTTTAACCAATTACAATGCTAAAATCCATCAAAATTATAATATCCATTAAGTCTTACCAAGACTATGAGATATGGAAAATGGATGTCAAAACATCTTCTTTTATTTTTAACCTTCAAGAAGATGTATACATGACACAAACCTAAGGGTTTCCAACTACAAAAGATTCTAATAAGATATGAAAGTAGTGAAAATTCGTTAATGGATTAAAGAATGAATATACATCATGGAACATTGATTTTTATGAATCTGTAAATGAATTTGTTTTTATAAGTATAAATGTGATCCTTGTGTCTATAAATAGTTTAGTGGGAGTGTAGTCATTTTCTCAATAGTATATTTTGGTGACATTTTACTTACTGGAAATAAAATACCAATCTTACAGTCTATTAAGGTGTGGATGAATAAATTCTTTTCCATGAATGACATGGGTGGGGTAGCATATATTATTTGGATCGAGATCCATTGTGATAGATTTAATAGGTTTCTCGGCCTAAGTCAAAGTACATACAATGACATGATACTAAATAGATCCAGTATGAAACAATCCAAGATAAGATTATTTCCAGTTTCACATGGAATTAATATTTCCAAGAAAATATGTCCTCACACCCATGAGGAAACAAATTGAATTTAATGGATTCCATACACATCAACAATTGGGCCAGGTATGTAAGATATGTTATATACTAGTATATATTTCAACTATGAATTATGTGTGGTTGGTATATATCAAGATGATCCAGGTGACTTCCATTGGATGGAAGTCAAGACTATCATTAAGTATATGAGTCATACTAAGGATGTGTTCCTTGTTTACGGAGGATATGAGGAACTATACATCAAAAGATACTCGTATTCTAGTTTCCAAACTAATTGAGATGACATGAATTTACAAACCAGATACACATTCACTTTTAATGGAGGTGTTATGAGATGGAAGAGCTCAAAGAAGGTTGTGGGCATAGATTCTATAGCATATTTCGAGTACATTGATACTTATAAGGTATATAAAAAAGAATTTTGGATGCGAAATTTCATCCAAGAGTATGATATGGTAACTAGCATAAATATATTGTCACACTCTATTATGATAATACTATAGTGATGGCTCTTGAAAAAGCACCAAGGTCACATCAGTGGACGAAGAACATACTTGGGAAGTATCATCTCTTGAGGAAATTTTTCTCAGAGAGGCATGCTTATAGTGAGAAGTATTTACACATAATACAATGTGGTGGACCCGTTGAGTAAATCCTTAACTATGTAGATTCATCATTATCATGTGAGGTTTATCATACTGAATATTGTTGGCAGCTGGCTGTAGTCCATGTGGGAGTTTGTTAGAGTTGGTGTCCTAGAACCAACTGTTTTTAATTTGATTACATGAATATTTTATGCAATAAATATTAAATTAAACACATTATTCTATAGTGTTCATTTCTTTACATGACATTAATGTAATAATGTCCTAGAGTATTTCTCGCATTGATAAGGTCATAGAAGTTATCCACTTGGATGATAACCCTGAAGTGCTATGAAAATATTATTAATATAGTTCTTAAATTGAAAAACATACTATGATTGGAAACATATAATATAGACCATCATGTGTGAGTAATCTTAAGCATATGAGACTTATTCTCATAAATTTGACACTTAGCAATCTCTAAGATGGTAGATTATGAGAATAGACCACCCTGTAGGAATTTTTCATGTTTTTGTGTCATTTTATATTCTTATAATCAAGAATGTATAATGGTCTATATACTATAATATTATTATTGATACATGTTATGTAACGCCCCGAACCCAGTTACCTAGAGTCGGTGCATTACTTCGTAACATTGGCAGGATCACAAGAAAGATCAAATCTCGAAAGACTGATCGGTTTAGTAGACTTGGAAACACTAGATATATTCATAAATTTGTACATTACATCATAAAGTGAAAAACTACTACAACAACATAGTCTCCATATTCCACACTCATATCCCCACATGAAATCCCTGTAGGTCATTCATAACTTACTTCTTCACATCCTTGGAAAAATAAAACATAGAAAGGGGTGAGCTCAAACACTCCGTAAGGGTAAGCAATACAGCGAAAACATTCATAAATAAGCATAAACATTCAAGGCAATGTGTAATAAAACAAAAGCCTTTTAAATATAAACTTCAACATAGTATGGAAAAAATAAAATGAAATAATTCCATTTACTTATTCACATGGATATTCTACTAATAGAATAATCACATGCAATATCAATAACAACTTTCATAATGATGGAATGCATAATGCCAGACTATCATAACCACATAGCCAAGGCCTCATGCCAAGACTACAAATAATATTTTTCCAAGGCCTTATGCCAAGACACTAGTTTGTCTCATGAGACCTACCGATGTATCGAGGAGCTATAGCGGGCTCCACCCGTCACTTACTAAGTCCAATGCATTCCCACATGAAAAGGTTTAAACATAACATAAACATTCGTATTAAAACTAGCATATGAAATGTCAATAAATTCTCCATAAACCATGAATGGTATAAAAATAGCACATCCACAGTCAAACATATCACAAAACCTTCAATAAAATATAGAAGTTTTGTATCATAATAAATCAACATCAAATAAGTGTAAAATCCATCAAAGGATGTTGACATAGATGAAATCAAAAATCTTTTTTTTAGAAATATCTCATTCTATTTTTGAAATCATTTAAGAGTCATATATTTATAAAGTAAAACATTATCTTTGAAAATATTCTTATAATATTGTGAGGGAAGCTTCGACGATTTTGTAACGGTGGAAAATAACCGCACCCTCCGTATAAGTTAAAAAACTTTCTTACCTTAATTCTGTCGAAAAGGTTAAAAGAACCTTGTTTGGAAAATGACGGAAAGATTCCTTTATAAAACTCTTATAAAAATTCAAACAAGGGTATAAATGACTTTAACCCATATTCTTTTAAATAGTAAAAATGTTTTGAAATACATTTTTAAGAAACATGGATGTGGATGATAATGATATCCTAGTAGATTATTACGTATAAACAGCCTCGGATAATGATGAGATTGTGAAATAACCCTTACCTTGTAGTTTTCTTTGGTTGGGGTAGGTTAACCTACTTTATAATGGTGAAATAATTGTTATTAAATTATACAATAATCATATACATTAATATGATATCATATATGATCTTTTAACATTGATTTGTTAATAATATCTTAGTATTATCATTGTTTTGTGTGTTAACTTACTCGTTTTCTTTTATATGCTTTGTTATGTAAACCATATTTGTAATGGATAGGTTGTATCTTAATTATATCCAGAATTATATCAAGTCCTTATATACAATTATTAGTCATCAAATGAGAATTATACTTGAATGGATATGATGGAGAATGAATCTCATCGCGTTCGTGGAGACGGTAGCCCGTACGTACGCATTAGCGTCAATATCATTATTTTGATATTAAAATAATATATAAATGGATGGTATATCATATATACAGAATAATTAACATGTTATATTTATTATTTACATGAGTTACACATCATTATTATACCCATCCAAATAATAATATATTGAATAACAATTACACCATGACGTGGAGACGGTAAGCCGTACGTACGCACGTATGGTGACATGTTATTCAAAGGGTGGATAGAATACTGAATATGGTTATACCATATTTATAATAACATCACAATATATATATGATACTGGAGATATTATTTTATAATGGTAACGACAAAGAAAGAATAAGTGGAAGAAGAAAGGTACTTGGAAAAGGGTGGTGAAATCATTACCACTTCTTCGGGTTCTTCTTTTTGATTTGATCAAAAGGGCACCTTAGGTTTGAATTATGATCAAACTACGGCCTCTAGGTTGTACTGAGGGATGTTGGGAGAGTATTTGGGCAGATTTTGTCTGAACCAAAAGGCTTTTAAGGTGTGAAGAAAAGAGAAGGGGGAGTTCCCTTTTATAAGAGGGGTGAGGGGCACCTTTGGAAAAGCGAGAAATATTAATTTATAAAAAATTCATATTCGGTTTCAAATGGATACACAGTTGATTACTAAAAGGTTATGGTAGGGATAGGTCTAAAACCATTCAACCAATAGAATTTTGACAGGTTTCGGTTACAATATTAACCTTATCTTTAAGTATTAACTCTAAGTTAATTAGTTTCACTTTTACAATGTCTCATTGTATTTTTATATTATATGGTTAATAAACATACCATACACATCCAAGATACCACCAAGTGGTCCATTAATGATACCCATATAATTATATAAGTCACCTGGCCCAACCTTATATTTTTAGTAATTTAATATCAATTAATAATATAATATTTTTTTAAAAAACTCTTTTATGTCAATTTTAACACTATTCAATAGTTGATTTTTATGAAACTCATAACAGAATGATAACTTCGAAAAAATTAAATTAAATCAATACTAATATGTCATATTATCTTTTAAAAGTATTTTAATTCATTAAAAGATCCAAATTATATTTATTTGGATATTTATAATGTCAATTATTTTAATTTTTCACTATTATGGTAATTACTGCATCATTATTGTGGCATACATAATTTAAATTATTTAATGTATAAAAATTATAAATAAAATATCATTATGTAGGAAATATTATTATATTTATAATGAATTTTTATAGTCGAAACTCCAACATATATAACCCTATGTAAAAATTCTTTTTCTAAAAGATATATGCTTGTGTCATTTTTGTATTCATTTTAACTTAATTAAAATTAAGTGTCCCTATCACTTACAAGTGGCTCCATGTGGTCCCAAAATCGTCCCAAAGATGACTATGGTCGAAAATGTATCAACCAATAATTCTATGACACGTTTTGGAAAAATTTAGTATTATTATAATATTATTTTTTAACCGTTATTTTCCGTATTTACCCTTAACCATGGTAAATAAAATATTTACCGAAATAATTATTCAAAATGTCTAAAAATCAAAGTTACCTATTTACACAATTTGACCATCCTGATTCCAAATATGGAATCCATTTTTTCAAATTCAAAACAATGAAGTGGCAGAAATTAATTTAAAATTAATTCCCGTTGTTAAAACAAAAAGTGTGTTTTTAAGAGATAATAACTATCAAAAGATTGATACTTGTTTATGTCTGGTGTAATTGTAAAATAATGTCCAATGACCAACATTGTATTAAATGGTAAAAATATATTCTAAAAATATTTTAAAACAACTCAAATTTATAATTTATCACTATTAATTATTTTGATAAAAAATGTTGTTTTTAATTAAAATTTAGTAATTTTCACTATTCATCAAAATATTAAAGTTATCCGAAAAGTACCAAAATCTCACCTTAGGCTAAATTCGATATTCCGAATCATAAAATGAGGTCCATTTTGAAATATAAAATATATATAATTTCAAAAAGTAGGTATTACTTTTCATAAGAGCTAGTTTGATCAGTTGTGGTGTGTGTTAGAAGTTGATGTTGCATACAACACACGCTATCGCATTATTCATAGAGAAACATACCGTAGATGCTTGGAGTGTTACATGTCACGACTCGTACACTTTTATTTTTTGACTAAAACAATCATTCTATATATTGACAAGAAGTACAGTATGTTGGGTACATCACAAATGACATGTTATTAATGGATAGGTCGAGGAATGATTTGTACCTTCCATATTTATGGAAGTGGATATCTCTTCCCTTTGATTGAAAAAGAACCATCACCCTAAATTCTATTGACATTGTGTAATGATGAGTTTTTTAGATAGTCAAATAATGATGTATCGAGTAAATAGGTTGATGACACTATTATGAAATATTCTTGATGATATATTGTGACAAATATATTATATTACACAGTGAAAATTCGTATATAGTTGTCATCATTGTGACTTTATGTTCTTTCTTGTGGGTGCCTTGACCCATTGATAGATAAAAACCATGGACATTAGGCCAGTCTGCCTAATTACAGTGAGAAAGAATCCTAGAGGGTCACACAGTAAGTGTTTATGTTTGTCTTGATTAAATTCTATTTGGGTTTAGTTAATGGAATAAATATTATTCTCAAGACTAATGAATAATATTATTCATGTTATACTGATCACTTAAATTAAGTAAATATTTATTCACCATATTTTCAATTAAATAAATTAATTTATTTTATTTAATATTTAATAATTATTTATTTAATAATTTGTGAATAAAGTATTTATTTGAGAGAATAGAATATTTATTCAAGTGTTCAATAAATGTATGTGGAGTTTGAATGGACTAGGATTGTGTCCGATGAAAAATTAATTATTTATGAGTCAGTAAATATTATTTGTCCACATTAAAAAATTTTACTCACCACAAAATAATAATACAATTATTATTATTTTTATGTGGAATGAGATTTCATTAATGGTTATATTTATACTTAGTGGCTATTATAAAATTAAATTTTCTGTAACTGAAATCTCAACTCTATAAATAGTCGGTTGTGTATATTGTCTAAACAGTCGAAACCAATACGAAGTTTGGTAATGGAGAATTGTTGCTTATAATTTTTTTTTGCTTGAATCTTCCTTCCCTATCAATCTCAATAATGAGAAACCCAAGAGATAATTTCTTCAAGACTGGAGAACGAGTGATCAAGAACAAACAATGCAATACAATCAATTCACTGCACTAGTACCTAGAGAATATGTGGTGTTGCTCGAAGACCATTAGAGAATGTGTGGATCACTTCTATAGGGATTCTACCCATTGATCATAACAATTTCAATGGAGGAAATATGGAAGGGCCATTTTGAATGATTTATAATCATCAATGAAGAATGTTCCTAACCCTGGGTATTTATTTTTTTAGATATTAAATAAATTAATTATAAATATTATGTGAAATATAATCACTCTTAGTTTTAGGAAACGATTATTAAAATAAATTTTAATATATCTTCTTCTAGTACAATGCTTCTATTGTGCCTCAACCCTATAGTCTGCTACAAGGTCATTTACATGAGTACAAAGATTAAAATGAATCACCTGATTCTAAGTGTCCAGTTTGATTGTGTTATGTTTTTTAGGATATCATTAAACAGAATTTTTTAAAACCCTAAGATTATTTTCCTACCCTCACATAATTTCAATGAAATAAGTAATCGATGGTTCATTTTTGGGATTCTCTTCCTTCTTCAATGACATTCACATCCATGATTGTGAAATCCTAAAAAAAAGTCCTCTACCTCTAACTATTTTCATAGATGATCACTCTATCATCAATTTTTGCAATAATCTTCCATGATTATAAAAAATTACCTCTATACAAAAATTTCATTAGTGAAAACCAATATTTGAGTATTGATTCATGAGATTATAAATCCAATTTTTCATGCGGTGAAAATGGTAATGTGTTTTCATGAAAATGATTCAATCGTATTCATTGGATTTATATTTTTTTCATTTAACACGAGTGTATCTTCTCATCCATCTATTAAAATTAATCAATTTAGTTGGAATAAATTCATTAGGATATTGAAAAGTAGTACCCTCAAATTAAGAACAATGATGTTGTTATTTTTATTAATGTTGAGCAGTGGAAAGAGGCCATGACACCGTGGAGGTAATATTTTTAAAAATATCACAAATACTAGGTTAGGTTATGTTCAACTTACCCATTCCCTGAATATTTACTCATATCATTTCCCAATAGTTTTACTCACTAACAACATTTTCTTATTTTTACTTTAGCTATAAAATCCAATTTTTTATCTCTATAAATTATCAACTTCTCTTGTATTTCATATCTACATATTATTTATTAAACTGATAAATTTATTCAAAAATCCCTTTTTGAAGGATTCTTATGTAGCTATTAAACATGGAAGAAAGTATGTTATATTTATTTCTATCTATGTTCAATTATTTATTTTTATTTATCATTCATGATAGATTTTTTATTTGTGTTACATATTTTTTTATGATTTTTCTATTATATATTCCTTATTTTTTACTCTCAAAATATTTATCTAGAGAATTTTTATTATTTATATGTTCTCATTTATGAAAATATGATGTAGATTATATCCACATATACTAACATATATTGGTTTCCTATTATAATTTATATCTTTGGTTTATCATGAATGATCACTTTAAGAATTTTATTTACTTTTACACCGTTTTTTTACATACACACTCTCTAACTACTATACTTAATTTCTATAATTAGTTAAATTTCAATTTTTAACTATTTATTACTTTTAATAAAAATTAATGTTTTAAATTATAAAAGGATTATAAATTTCCCTGAATTAATCGCAAAAGATATAACTACATTGTTGATGTTTTGGATTCCAATCCTATAAAAATACCAAATGGATCCATGAAAAATTTTCCCCCATCTTTAGATATTAAAAATGTAATTTTATCTATTTTGGATACCACCCAAGTCAACATTGAGGTTAAAATTTTTAGTTATGATCTCTTAAAATAATAAATTCATTTATATGTGTGTGTGTTCTATTAATATTAATTGAGACCAGAATCCACAATAATTTTATGTTAAACATGATAATAATGATTATCTTACAGAGGTTTTAATTTTTTAGATTTTTTATTTTTCTTTATTTAAGTAGATAATTTTATTGAAGTATATATTTTATTTGAGTAATAATATTTCTACAATTGACTTTATATAGAAAAAGGTTTTATAAAATAAAATAGGTTAAAGAATAGTTGGTAGTAATAATATTTGGAGTGGTTAAATATGTTAAAAAATATTCTATATCCTATCATTATGATTTTGGTAGTTTCCATCACCTAATAATGACAAGATTCTTTATATAATTTTCATGACCGTTTCACTTTCACATTATTATAGAAAAAATTTAATTCATTAAAATTGGATATAAGTATAAGAGTGAAATGATGATTATAATATCCTTCAATATACCTAGTAGTTTTGATAGATAATATCTAACTGATAGTATTATTGTCAAGTTCGCTCCAAAGTAATGAAGGCTAGAAATCCTTTTTATCTAAGACGTGGTTTGGTTCTATCTTTGTTGGAAATTTATGATATTATTCAGGTAAAAATATTCTAACATACTATAACTATTTATATATTCTTTCTTTTGTTAATATAAAATTTATAATATTAATTTTGTTATGACATAAAATATATTCATTATGTTTTCAATATGAAGTAAACCGTGCATCGCATGTTCAATATACTACTACAGACTCAAACTTCTATACTGTTAACCTTATCATTCCTTTTTTTACAATAATTGTCGGTTTTAAAAAATTAAATAATTATTATACTGAAATATGTTCTCTATATTTCATTTATGTTATTTTTATCAATTTAATTTCTCTATCACTCCACCTAGTACTGTATTAATACTTGTGATGTTTCGGAATGTCTAGGTTTTATTTTTGAACAATAAGGATATGATGTGTCAAGATAAAGTGTATTTCTTATGAACCCCGCCCAACTTATGGATTCCCATCCTAGGTCGATAGTGAGGAGAAGGTATGACCCCCCAAGTCTCGCCTCCAGTAGTCCCTTGGTTGGTGACTATCACCTTGGGTGTATAACACAAAAAGGGGAGGCATCACTCCATTATATAAAAAAGGATATATTAAAAAGACAAAAAACCAACAAAACATATCTCACATAACATAAAAGATACCAAACCATCACACAGTTATATGTTAATAAATATATATATAATTATCCAAATGTAAATACCAAAAGAAAATTAAGTTATTGAATCCAGGACAACTCTGATCTCCAAGTTAGTAATGTCCATCTCAATCCCTAAAACTTTATGTGAAACCTAAAAACAATTTTTTTATATAGGGTAACCATAAAATATATAATCAATACTATTATACCTATGGTATCTCAAGAAATGTGAAGATATCATACTATTTCCCTAGTGAAAAAATAGTAGAACTGAAAAGAACCTAAAAAAGTCATCTATTTATCCCAACCTCACCATGGATCCCTCACCAAATAACAAAAGAAATTAGTATGATAATAATAAAATATAATATCAATAAAGGTTCCATGTATCCACTCCTCCCTTGATTTTCCATTCTCATGCCCCAAAGTCAAACGTCTTGTGCACCATTCCTTCTATTTCATCACATCACCATATATCTAACCATCATTGGTGTGGGTCGGGTCACAACCCTACCTAACCCAGTTGTCCGTTGGTCTCATCATCTTATGATAGAATCCATGTCATCATTCACATCTCTCATTCCAATACTAAATATTCACACATCAATCCAAAACATCAAAATTATGGTGATATTTTATCATGAATGTTAAGGAAATCAACCTCATGCCTGCATACTACCATTAATGACCCCGACTACATATCACATCCTCTCATCATCAAGAATCTCTACCAACTATGTTTTCATGAAGGGTTAGGATCTTCCATTAATTACACAATTTCACAATACTAGTATTGAATGAAGTGTGTGGTGGAGGGGTTAATTAGTCTGATTTTCCTCACCATATAGATATTTGGGAAAACATTCCATATTAAATTTGGGTTTCAATACATGTTACATAATACAGGTAGGGTGTATATAAAAGTAATATGAAAATATGTGCATATATATATATATAAATGTGTGTGTGTGTAGACATTACACAATCATGTACTAAAAGTTTCACATCAATACTTCATCATTTTCACTTTATCAACAACACCAAGACAATGTTACCACATGTTGTCACCAACTAGATGAAACACATCCCACAAAACAACCATAAACAGCTATAGTTTCATTTCGTTGAGTTACAGTTAAATTATCTTCCTATATTATTACATTAACAACCATTTAGCTGCATATTTGAATTCAACCATCAAATCCGACATCGAAATTTAAATTATATTTAAGTCCATCCTAATTTTAATTATTCACTTTATTGAACTAGTTTCCACATAAATAATCTTGTGAACATTTATTAAATTAAATCCCACATCATTACCCTTTCATTATTACCAATTTCAAATACCATCACTAATAGGCTACTACAATAAGGCATCACAAAAAAACCTATAATTTTACCACATCAACCACATATATACCAACACACTTCAACTACCCACAACAAACCCCACAATCAAAATTCTCTCTATAATCATATTACCTTTCCCCACACATCCACAAGGATAACAATAAACATATTGGGATCATGGAATAGTCTATTCAAAAACATATATTTTACAATAATATATTTATAATGGTATTTCACATTAAATCATCTTCTTATGAATAGGTATTTTCAAAAAATTATAAATTTACATGGGCAACCAATTCTTAGAAAAATATAAATATTATGCCTTTTATGAATGGTGGGTTTAAACAATAATTAAAATAAAGCATTATCAATCCAAAATAAGGGTTAATAAATTCATAATAATCACAACATGCACATAATAATATCTTATAATTATAAATAACAATCATCACAAAGAAATAATAAGAAATATAGTAAATCATGAGAATACACCACATCCCCATCATTTCAATTTATTCTAGTTCATTATATTCATTATACAAAATTTACTAACCACTAACTAGAATGAAATATTATAATTCAAAAATGTAAAAAATATTAGACAACATGGATCCCCTACATCAAAATGAAATTCCAAAACATGTTGTACCAAAAATATTGAAAAGAATAAAATGAAACTACCTGAAACATGACACACTACCAAATGAAATATATAGGGAACCAATTTATTCAACAAATATAAAATCATGAGGATAAGGTTTTTGGGACAAAATTATACAACTCCAAGTCTTAAGAATATTTTTTGGCTTCATCTAGGCATAAAAGGAATATAAAAATACTTTAAAGGATGAAATATCATACTTTTAAGATGTTAGATATTTTTTCTTGACGATCCCAAATAAGATTAGACATTTAACATTGTTCTTTGTGTATATTAAATTTAGTTTCATTTAAAACACATGGAACAATACATTTAACACTATGAGATTTAAGGAATTCAAATATTATATATATTCCTTACAAAATACATATTAAAATAGTTATTTAAAAATTAAATACCACAATTTATGTTAAAATCATTTTTCACCCCATTCTGGAAAAATATGGGTACTTTGAAAACATGAAAATTTGAAAACTATTGGACTATCCATGATAAGGGATTATCTATGAGAAGAAACAAAAAAAATATATGATGGAACTAATCAACCATGAGAACATGATAATTAACCATGAGAACAAACTGATCAATCATACAAATGAATGAATCAACCATATGAAGGTACTGATTAACCATGATAACACACCTATCAATCATGAGAACAAATATATAGACCATATAAATAAATATATTGACAAGTGAAAACAACTGAAAGACCATGAGAACATACAGATCAATCATATAAACGAACCAATCAACCATAAGAACAATCTAATCAGTGATGAGAATAATTTTATAGACCATATAAAGGAACTAACTAACTGTGAGAAAAAACTAATTGACTATATGATAGAATTAAACAAACATGAAAACAAACTGATCGACCATGAGAATAAATAGAGAAATAGTATGATACAATCGATCAACCATGAGAAAAAACATGGAAATTTAAATGGGAAAAGGTCCTTGAAATCTCTTATGGAACATCCAGGCCTTAGGAAATCACAAAGTAAGGGTTTTGAGAACCTATGTCATTACATAAGATACATCATTAACTACTATTGTCCTTGTGCATAAAAATAAAACCTTGAAGTAAATGGAAATGTGGTCTTAAAAATCACCTTCAAGGTACCTCTCAAGGATTTATCTATAACAAGAATATACTACTCTAGGATAATGCTATTACAAGAACATAACCATGCATTGGAGGAAAAAACAAATAGCTAGTAAACATCATCAACCAAGGGAGAAATTTAATCTCATAACAATAATATAGTTAAACACATCATCTTGCCAAAACGGAAATAAGGAAATCATCAAAATAACATGGGGTGTTGAAATCACATTTTCAACTCTTTTTCTAAAGTTCTCTCATCTAATCCACCATGAATCCACAACATATAAACCAAGTGGATAACCTGCCCATGTATTACCTTCTCTTGTTGATCCCAAATCTCAATTGGATGCCCCACAAATATCATGTTTTCCTTGATTTCCAACTCTCCCAAATCAATTACAAGAGAGTCATCAGGATGATAATGGAAAATTTTAAATAGGAGGAAGATGTAGTAGACACTATAAATCCATGGAGGAAGTACCAAATGATATTTTAAATCACCAATACACTATAACACCTAAAATTCCCAATTATCCTAAGAGATTTCTTACTCCCTCATCCAAACCTATGCTAATCCAATGAGGAGAAACATCAAGAACACATGGTATATAACATCAAACTATAGGGGCCTCTTCCTACAATCATCATTGGCTTTCTTGAACTATTTTACTACCCTTATCTTCTCTTTAACCACCTACATATTCTCTTTTGTTCCCTACACCACATCAGGACCAAGTATGGTTGAATCCCCAATCTCATTCCAACACAATAGATAACAACACGGTTGCTCATGCAATGCCTCAAAAGGATCCATGTCAATGGTCAAGTGATAGATTTTGTTATAGGAAAACTAAAACAAGGATGGTTGTTTAAAAATAATTTTTAAAATTCTACGACGTTACCCTAAAAGAAAACATCTACTGTATGGATGGTATGATCCGCCTTCCCATCTATATAGTGATGGAAAGTAGTGAAAATGATTAAATGAGAGATAAAATAATGTTGTAATACTCACCTAATTTATGAGGTAAAATAATCATATTTTTTTAGATACAATGGTCTTAAGTGGACCTTATAGTCTCACAACCTCATCTATATATTATATTTCTAGATCATCTAAATCTCATGACTCCCTAATTACTATAAAATGGGCCATCTTCATCAGTCGGTCCAAAATTACCCAAATGGAATCACAACCTTCTTGATCTAAGGGTATATTAGTGATTAAATACATTGAAATTTCCACCCACTCTCAATTTGGGACATCCAAGGTATTCAAAAAAATATATTAGAACACAATTCTGTACTTTCACTTGTTGGAAAACTAGACACTACAACATAGAATCCACCATTGATCACTTCATCTGAAGACACCAATGATCTCTCCACAATCCAAGGTGAATCTTGGATACCCCTAAATAAACTAGTTAGGTTGAGATGTAAAACTGAAGGAGAACTCTTTCATGAATAAAAATTAGAAAAAATAATCTCCTTATAATGAAAATATGATTTAGATTATCATCATACCACCCATATAAAGAATCATTATGATCGACACTGTCATGCATCACTTCCACCACTCAGATTCCCCGCTGAGACTCCTCCACCTGCTACATTACAGATTATTTCACCATCATATGATATAAGAATCATATAATACTAACATAATATGCATTGAGATTCATATCTATATGATCATATATTCTGTTTCATACATCCTCAAACTCATAAGAAACATATCCCTAAAACGTCTTCCTTTTTCACAAATATTCAAATCCCACTAAGAGAATACATACCTCAAATTATTATGGTATGTGAATACAACAATGTTCTCATCAATGAGGTAATTCCACAAGAAATTCATGGAAAATTCTATCATTTTCAACTCTATGTATTCATTGACATATTTACTCTCATGGGGATTAATCTTCCTAGACCCATAGGAGATCAATTCCCTTTAATGCATCAATAAACATCCCAAGACTATAAAATAAGCATCATAAAAGACATTTAACATCACCAATTCCATTTGAAAACAAATCATTGGGGAACTAATCAACCATTCCATTAGTTAGTCAAAATATTCTTGACACTAATTATTCTAGATGGATGTTTGGTTTTTCCTTGTCAAAGTTGTTAACGGGGTTGCAATCCAAGAAAATTTAGACACAAACCTATAGTAATATCCCACAAGACCAAGGATGTTCCAGTCCTATACCACATTCTTTGGTACTACCCCAGAAACAACTACCTCAATATTTTATAGGTCGATGGTCACACCCTTTTGTGACACCACATGTCTATGTAAATGCACCTACCAACCCCAAAAAATCACTTTGTAATATATACCTAAAGTCGATGTTGTTGAATAACCTATAGGAAAACCTTGATATTCTAATCATACTCCTCTTCTAACCTTGAGTATATAAGTATTTCATTAATGAAAATGAATATAAACTAAACTATGAACTCACAGAATACAGAGTCAATGAACCCCATGAACACAACTAGTTTATTCATTCAACTAAATTGAAGGACCAAAAACTCAAAGTGTATATTTATGTATTGGAAGGCATTCATAAAGATGTATTCCTCCTTCACCCTCATTTGGTGATATAAAAACCTAATTTTTATCCTCAAAAACTAATTTCCCCCCTTCATCTTATCAAATATATCATTTATTCTTGAAAAAGTGTAATGGTTATTAATAGACACCATATTCGACTTTCGGTTATCTATGCATAGTCGGATACAACCAGATTCGTTCTTGGATAATAACACCAAAGCACCACAAGGTGATATAATAGGTATGATGATGCCCTTATAATTTAAATCATAGATAGAAAGGCTCAACTCATGAAACACTATGGGTTTCATATACGAGGTGTGATTTAAATTAGAGATGTGTTTGGTTGTAACTCTATCTCAGAATCAATATCACATTTAGTGGGTACTGTCATAAAATCATCTGATATGACATCAATAAACTCATAAACAACTATAGGGGACTCTTCCACCTGGGTCTCAACTGAAAACCCTAATAAATGAGATAAAACCATCTTTACCTAACTATCTCCCATCTAATACCTCTTCTCACCAATGAACACCATTTTCAATCATTACTCAATGAAAAATATGTCTCTACTCTAAAAAAAGTCCCCAATTTTTCCAACAGAGTACAACTAATTCATGTTATGTATGAAATCATATGGTTATATCTATAATTAAAAAAACTCTCAATTCGATGATGTTATCCCATAATCATTATACATCCCTAGAATGCATCAAACAATCAATCTTGGCCTTTTAATGGCATAGATAGCACTAGAGGAATTGAAACCCTATAGAAATATTAAAAAAATGCATGTGATAAGGTTGTTTAAAAAATAAATTTGAAACTCAAAAATAAAAAAAATAGAACTAAGATAGATGATAAACTGGTCATACCTTAAACAACCTTCGGTTCCATGGGCGATAACACCTCTATATCATGTACCTTATCATTTATAGATCATGTACCATGTTGTTGAAAACTACAATGAACACACTCTAATTAGTGTCCCTAAGGATGAGGAAAATCATGGGTAAGACCTTCATTGGCTCCATCTATCCTCAACTATTGAACAAACATTAGTGAACTTTTCTACCATTATGACTAGAGAGGGGTATGGCTAACCAAACCAAACCAACATCCATGAGCATTAGGGCATTAATCCTAATAGTAAAAACAAAATCTAGATGAATAAAACGTGAATTTAAATCCATTAGTAGATCATATAAACCATAGGCCCTTCAAAATGTGAAATAGACTACTGAGATCAAATTCCTCCTAATCGGAGCCTTGACTGACATGACATAAAAATCCTCCACCTAAAGTTATACTCCTTGATAATCCATATTAAACTACCACTTGAGGAACTACTCCCTATGAGTTAATCCCACTCAACCAATTATACCTTATTTTTCACCACCTGATATGTAGTAACTGTAAATAGGGTGATTTCATGTTTGATCACTCGAAGTAGTGCCTCCTCAATATGACATCAGTTATTCTCATTCTCTGGACAGTGATTAGGAGAAAAACATAGGAAATCCATTAACTTGGTCCTAATATATATTATACTTAGACTCCCGAGATGAAGGGATAGAAAATCCTACCATATTTTTTCTTCATCGTTGATGACAACAATTTCCAGTAGATCTTATTTTGAATATCATCATAAGAAACATCCTACTCCTTTGGATTTATAAGGAATAGTGTCCACTATTGGTACACCACTCCTCAAATTTGAATGATTTCAAATAGATCCATGTACTTAGCTCAGTATTCAATTAGAATAAGGTAAATATTTTTCTCTTCTATACAATTCATTGTGTCTATGTTTATGACACGCACCTTGTACTTTTCTAGAATTTGACACTAGAAATCATGTAAAACCCTATACCACATATGATTCACCTCTGTCAAATTGATCATTTAATGATTGAATAGATCATCCCATTAAACCTTTACCTCCTAAATTTAATACATATGGTGTACACAAAGCATATATGAAAAAAACAATGGAATGAATCCTAATTCTAATAGTATAGATTTTGTTTAAATTAACTAATTAATTTCATTTTAATTTCCAAAAAATACCTCATTAAATCACAAATAAAAACAATCAAGGTGCATGTTCCTCCCCTTGGTCTTCACCTTGTGATTAAAATTATGTCACCTTGGATATTTATAATTTTTATTGTACATGTGTTGGATTATAGGGGGGATAAATTCATGTTTTCTAGTTGGTATAATTTGTTACATAATACACTACGTTTAACTAACATTGTTCCATACCATTCTCATGCAAGACTCACCATGGAGTAACTCAAAACACTATTTTATCTCTCAACCAAAACCATTGATACTCATTTTTCATGACCCCACCTCCAACAGTTCTCCTCCTAGTATAGTAGTGAGGAGTTGTTATGACCCCATAGTCTCGCCTCTAATAGGCCCATGGATGGAGACTAGAACCAAAGGCGTCGAACATTCCAATGGGAGGCATTAACCTCATTTAAAAAAGGATTGGGAGAAAAGATAAAAAACTACCAACAAAATCTATCCCATAACATATTATAAACCAAACCATCTTACATGTTTATATAAAGTAAAATATATAAAAATATTTCAAAGTAAATACCAATACAAAACTAAGAGATCGATTCCACATGTAACACCCCAAAATGATAATGGGTTAAATGACTACATGATATAACACATGTCAACAAGGTGCACCTTCCTTTTCGGGAGCCTACCTGATTTGAACTCCACAGTTAAGTGTGCTTGGGATGGAGTACTAATCAGGATGGGTGACCTATTAGGAAGTTTCCCAGGGTGTGTGTGAGTGAGGACAAAGCACACAGGAAAAGGCATGTGTTGGACTGTGGGGACTATCAATAGTCAGATGACCCATTCAAGCACGTGGCTAGGCCCCAGGGTGGGGACCACATGTCTACGAGGCAACTGGGGGTACCTAGTGGACCAGGACCCGACGGCCTTGTTAAGGCATGGTGTTTGTGGTGTCATCGGGACCCAGTTTTCACATTTGGTATCAGAGGAGGAACCCATCATTAAGTAAGGTGCACTACCCGAGTTGAGATGTTGGGCCCACAATGAGGAAGTTATGCTCTAACGGGGGGGTTATTGTAACACCCAAAAAGGATAAAGGGTTAAATGACTAAATGATATGACTCATGTCAACAAGGTGAACCTTTTTTTTTCGGGAGCCTGCATGATTATAACTGCAAAGTTAAGCGTTCTTGGCCTGTAGTATTGATCATGATGGCTGGCCTTCTGGGATATTTCCCAGGGTGTGTGTGAGTGAGGACAAAGCACATTGGAAAGGACATGTGTTGGCATGTGGGGACTATCAATAGTCAGATGACCTGTTCAGGCACGTGGGTGGGACCCAGGGTGGGGACCACGTGTCTACGGGGCAATTGGGGGTACCTAGTGTACCGGGACCTGATGGCCATGATAAGACAGGGAGTATGTGTTGTCATCGGGACCCTGTTGTCACACCACAGTAGCTCCAATATTAAATTTTTTAAAGTACATATTGGTCACCAAAACCCTCCAATAATCCTAAAAAATATTTTATGTATGTGTAGGGGGATCATAACATATATAATAAGAAGGATCATACCCATTTTATCCTATGAAAATATGAAAATTTCATAAAAATTCATCAGTGAGGAAATCGTAAAACTGATAAGCACCTAAAAATGTAATTTATCTGTTCAAACCTTTCCATGGATCCCTCAAAAAATAACTCAATACAGTAGTAAGATAATAATAATAATAATAATAATAACAATAATATGTTAATAAAGGCCCCCACATCCACTTTAGCACTTAGATTCCTCTCTCATTCCCCAACATCAAACATATTGTACTCCCATCCCTCCCATGTCATCTCATAACCATGTATGCAACCATATTTGATGTGGGTAGGTCATTATCTTTCTTACCCCAGACTCATGTAGGACCAATCATCTTTTCTTGACATCAATGTGATCAGGCACATCTCTTAGGCCACTACCGAATTATCACAAATCCATATGCAACATCACAACCAAGGCAATAGGGTATCATAAACATGAAGGACATAAACCTTGTTCTCAAAACCACGCATGTACCCTACTACATATCACATCCTCTCATAATATGGAAATGCCAACAACTATGTTATCATCAAGGGTTAAGCTCTTCCACAAACTTTTTTATTGACTGATACTACTATTGAAGGAATATTGGGGAATAGAATGTAATCATTTATTCATTCCATTCTATCAAGATGTTGTGCAAAACACCCCCAAGAACATATGGGTGTCAGTATATGTTACTTGATATTTTTGGTGGTGCATATAAAAGTAACATGAAAATACAAGCATATATATATACATAGATAGAACACAACCAATACCTAAATGTTTCAAATCAATAATTCATCAACATTTCCCTATCATCAACATCGTACTAACATTATTTCCTTCTTCCACCAATAATACGAAACCCATACCATGGAACTATCACATGCATCACATATTTTAATTTCATTCAATTAAGGATTCCACCAATTTCTATTTTAATGCATTAACACCCATTTGTCATTATATTTAAATACAAATATCGAAGCCAACACCCACATTTAATTTTTATTTAATTATAGCTTACTTATAATTATTAAATTCATTAAATCAGTTTCCACATGTAAATTCTATCCCAATTTTATTAAGTTATAAACCAAAAAATTTATCTTTCATCATTTCCATTTTCATATTCTATCACTATAGGGATACTACGATAAGGAATAACCTAGAAACCCATCATTTTACCATTGTAACAATATATATACCATCAAACATCCAATGCCTGCAACAGACCATAAACATGAATAGGTAACTACCATAATTTTATTACCCCCCACATAGACCACACAACCATAAGGATAATATTACAAAAACATAAATCATGAAACAATAGATTCCAAACAATATATTTTACCATAATTCATTTATAGGGGTTTTCAACATTAAATCATATAATTATGTATGGGTATTTTTACATATCATCATATTTACATGGGAAACTAATTCTTATATGAATATATGTATTAAGACTTTTATAAATGGTGGGTTTATGCAAAAATTCAATGAATGGGTTATCAATCCAAAATAAGGGTTAATAAATAAAAACATTCACAATATGTATATAAAAAATAGTCTTGGATAATAATTATCACATAATAATAACAATAAAAAGATACAACATGAAAATAAGCTCCATCTCCTTTAGTTTAATTGAAACATGGTTATTATCTTTATTATCCAATTTGTAATACCTTCCCACTGGAAACAAATCATGATAATTATAAATATGCATAAATCAATAGAGAACAAGGATCCCCTACCTTGAAAATAAGATCCAAAACATGATACACTAAATATATGGGGGAAACAATATGATGTCACTTATATGAATAAAACACACTACTATAGGAAACAATGTGAAAACCATGTTGTTAAACACACCTAGAATAACAAAAAGAAACGATTTTGGTAACATTTAGATGACTCCAATGCTCAAGAATATAGTTTTTGTTTATCTAAGCATTAAAGAAATTATTAAATTCTCTAATATAGAAAATCTCATAATTCTAAGATGCAAGATACAATTCCCCATAGATCCTAGAGAAGTTAAGGCAATAAAATTTTATTTTTATGTGTCTTTAATTTTGTTTCATTTAAAACACATAGAATGGCCCATTTAAAACCATAGGGTTTATGGAATTCAAATTCTGGATCTAAACCCCACAAAATAGATTTTAGAAATTTTTTTTATCTTTATGTCCCAGGTTTTATGTGAAAATAATTTTTCAAGACATTCTAGAAAATTTTGGGTTTTCTAAAAAATTGTAAATTTTGAAACAATTAGATATACCATTAGAATGGATTGTCCTTGATAAGATACTATATAGATATATAATGAAATAGATAAATTATGAGAACAAATTGATTTGTCATGAGATAAAACTATTTCACCGTATGAAGCAATGGATTGACGGTTACAAAAAAAATATTGACTATGATATAAATTTATCAATAATATAAAAGAAAAAAATAAACCATGATAATAATATGGTTGATCATGAGAAAAAATTGATTGAGAATATGAAGGAACAAATTGACCTTGAGAATAAATTGATCATCCATAAGAACAAAATAACTAACCATATGTTGGAAATGATTGATTGTAAGAAAAAATTGTTCGACTATGATAATAAACTAATCAACCATATAATTGATACAATAAACCATGATAATTAATTAATCAACAATAAGAAATAAAAGATCAACCATGAGAATAAAACGATCACCTATGAGAAAAAACTAATCAACCGTACAATGAAATTGATCGATCACGTGAAAAAACATATAACATTAAAAATGGAAAACGCTTTGAACTCCCTATTAACATTTAAAATCCTTTGAAAATAAAAAACGAAGGTTTTTTGGAACCTGGTATATTATAGTACTATTTGAGAAGAGTGATGTACATCTATTATGCATATAAATGATTTAATGAAGAGGTTGGAGATATTACTTGAATATCCTGTGTAAAAAGATTTAGGCACCTATCATTTATGATGATTTATGAACTGCTCATCAAGTTAATGAAACTAATCAAAGAGTGGAAATTTTTTCTATAACATTTGTGAATATTTTATGAAGAAGCTGACTAAAGTGGATATATTGAGGAATTATTTTAATAAATAAATAGATGTTATCTTAAAAGTTAGAGGTTATATCTATTGAAGTAAATCCATTGGATGACGTGTTGAATAAATTTAGAATATATTGATATTATTCATTGTGGTATTGGTATAATTATAAATTTATTTGAGTGATGTTTGGAATTTGGAGCTGAAGGCAAATTTTCCTAAGTCCTAACATCAGAAGAGTAATTCACTACCTTTGGATTATTAAATTTAGACTTTGGAAGAGTAAAACTCTAATGTGTAAGAGTCATCCTATGACTTTATATGTGTACATTGGGAATTTTTAATAGTTAAATAAGAATTAATTAAGTATTATAGGGGTTTGCAAGAGTAATATCTAAAATCAGAAGAGTCACCTCCATCTTTAGAAGTATAAATCCCATTTACTAAAATATCCATATTTAATATAACATATAATTTTATAATATGAAGTGATTTCATATAATGGTAATCTCATGGGATATGGGTAGCGGTTATAATATGGGTTTCTTGTATTCTACAATGATATTGTAGGATAGGCCATCACATAAGAAACCACCATGTAAGAAGCTAGTGTGAAAGATGTATTATGTGTATGAATTTGATCCATGTAAGATATATTACCTTTATAAAATGGACACCATGTTAGATGATTTTTTCATAATATGGATAGTAAGAATGATGGGAATGGATCATAAGATGTATTTCTAGTAAGGAGTGAGTTTTCATAAGATAACATTGAGTTAGATGAAGAGATCAGATAAGATATGTAAAGTGTGTATAATATGAAGCTTTATAATATATTTTTATCATAAAATGATTGAGATTAAACAATATAGAGAATATCAGAATTAATTATTGCAATGAATGATAATTCAAGTCAATCTATTCATTAGAACTAATATTCAAGGATTCAAACTTCATGATCATGCAAGAAGATCGTGAACTATGCTATTTTGAGAAAAGTTGTTTCATTCCGTAGTGGGGGGTTCCATGTTTCAGTGTTACTCACATGTGGATGTTTTCAAAAATAAATTAAATGAAAAAATTTCACAATGAACGATGATTGAAACAAGATGAGTCTTAAGAAAGTTTTAAATTGATAACTTGGATCGATTAAAGAGATTTTTGAATGATTAAATTTCCCACAACCTATGAATATTGAGATTCCATAATTATATATGGAAATAATATTTGTAATTAAATGAAAATAAAATAGCAGTGAGTGAAAAAGAAATTCATTGAAAATTAGTGAGAACTAGATACTGATAAAAAGTAAAGAACATAAATTATATATCAAAGGAGAAGGATCCAACACATCCAAAACAAAAAATGTGCATTTAATGAGAAGTTAATGAGTCATATGATACAATAATATCACTGAACGAAATTGAGAAAAGGAATAGATCATGTTTTAATTTCTACCTACCATTAGTGCTACGACTTTATAAAACTGAAGAGCCACTATGATATCAAATCACAGTATACTCATGGTGAAGAATAAATAAGTCAAACATGGATAATTTTTAATCATATTTTAGCATTTGAAGACTGTTATCTCATTTATGGAAGTTTCATTGAAGAAATATATGTTCTAGTATAAATAACTCTACTATACCAGAATGCGGCTGAAGAGCGATTGGGAGATATTGGATGTTTCAAGACTCAAAAACACTTCCGTTATTTTGTGTGATACATGTGTAATATTGTGTAAGTATCCTTTTAGGATTCAAGGATAAAACATTCCCTTGTTTTTTAGCAATCACCCTCTCATTTAGTGATTACTTCAAGTCATGTAACATGACCCGAACATGGTAAGGAGTATATTTTCAAGGATAAAACTTGCAAATAATTTTGTTTTATTTTTTTTGTTATTTTTTCATTGTATGTAGATATAAGTGGTGAGGGTGAACTCATTGGTCCATAGTTAATAACCGAGATAATGGTTCAAGATTTAAGAGGCGTAATTAATCAATTAAGAAAACCTCATTAAAAATTGAGTTCACTGATTCATCCCCCCTCCCCCTTTCAGTTTCCCTTTATAGCCACTAGACACTTGAACTTGTAATATTAATACCTTCAATATGCATTAAATTTTTAATATTAAATAGTAATTATGTTGATTTTGAATACATGAAATGATCATTGTATTTTTAAAATATTATTTGCATTCTATTTTTAAATTTCAAAAGGCATTCTGTTTATTTTGAATATATACAATGTTCATTGTGTTTTAATATGAAATATTTATATTTTGATAATATGAAATAAGAATATATGCAATATGTAATTTGAATTTTGTATTAATATTCAATATGAAGGAATGTTATATGAATTTTATTTTTAATATGAAATTTTCAATGATGTAATATATACATTGTGTTAAAATAAAATACGAATATATGTGATATTCATTCTATTTTGAATATAAAATATGAATTTGTTTCTAATATGTGATATTTAATATGTTTATTCTGTGTAAATTATACATACATCCTTTTCTAAATATAAAAGTTTCATTTTTTTATTCTCAATATACATAATATGAATTCTACTTATTCTAATTTCATCGATGCTTACTCTTCTCTTCTTAATTGACCTCTTAAATTACACTACAAGTTTTTTATCATTGGTATAAACTAAAATGTACTCCATGTTTAGATTTTAAAAAGAAATGGTCTTTATTTAGGGTATCAATATTATATAATATTGAGAAAAAATCATATGTGGGGCTCCATGCTATGATGTATTTTTCCCTTTCATTATTCTCAATATATGTCATATGCATTCTATTTGTTCTAAAAATATGTAATATTTGAATATGTAATTTCCATTATGTATGTATGCATTATTAAATATGAATATATGAATATATGAAATTTTACACATGAATTATGTATATATGTAATATGAAATATTATTTTTATTACATGTATGAAATATGAATATATTAAATATGTGTTATTTTATCGATATTTAATATACATTCTATTTATACAAACATTTTATGACATAAAATATTTAATATATATATCAATTAAAATATTAATTCTATTTATAATATGAATTTTCTTTTACGGCTTATAATATATTAATTCTCATTGCAATATGAAGGATATCACTCGTTGTATGTTAAGTATACTAGTGTACCCGACTCAGTCTACTATATTATTCATCATTTTCTAGATTTAATTTACATTCATTAATATTTTCATTAAATGATCATATTATGTTAATGAAATCTATTATCTATATTCCTTTATGGTTCTTATAAATAGTGTAATTTTAATATAAATCTGCATGTTACTACGAAAAAACATGTAATATTAATACCTAAAATATGCAATCTATTTTAAATATTCAATAAAATTATGTTTATTATGAATATATATAATGTTTATTATATTTTTAATACGAAATTTGAATACTCTATTAATATGATATATGAATATATGTGTGAAAAATATTCTATCATGTATGCCAGTTTTAAAATTTTATATGGATTTTAGCTGGCATTTTATAGTTTTTTGGAGGAAAACTACAGGTGTTTAGAAGGTTAGAACCAGGATGATGTAGGACTAGTGGACATGTTGTAACAATTTGAGAACAAAATCCCCATTGAATATCTGGTGAGGATCTTAGGTAGAGCTAATTCTTCCCATAAGTCTACATCAGGTTGATGGAGATCACTAGCCAGCCAGTGGTGCTCCTAGTCAGAGGTAAATCTTCCAAACATCCACTGGGTGGTTGGTGGTGTTTGACAAGGCCCATCAAGGATTCTAATTATATAGGGGTTTTTTAATGTGTCCTCTAATCACCTATTCTAATTCTATCAGTAAATATTAAACTACCAACACCCCAGGGATCTTCTTATGTGATCTTGGAGTGCTCTCCCTCCCTTCCAACACCTCAATTTGATTCTTGGACATTGATCTAATCTTGTATCCATGATCTGATAAGTTTTTATTTAAATTATATTGATAGTTTCTATTATCTTTTATCAAAACCAATTAGGTTCTTGATTTATTAATCAAATATATGGGTTTTGGAAAGATCTAATAAGGGATCCATGGTTCATTGATATAATCAGAACCTGGATCCATTGATTTGGTTTATGTGAAACCTTTAGACCATGATTTTTGTCAATAGTGGATTTTCATTGTTATGTTTGAGAATGACCTACAATTAGGGTGTGTTTTCTTCTAAACCTTGATTCTAATAATCTAAATATTGTCAATTCATGAATGGTTATAGGATTTATTGGTGCTTTGGACTCAGACGGTGACCCTTGCATCCAATTCATCATTATACCTAATATAGGAATATCATGACTTTAGTACATGACTTATATGGGTTCTTGGGATGCTTTTTGGTGTTTTTGTAGCCTCGGGAGACCTATATTGATGTTTTATCACAATATTATTGATTTTTGTTTGTTTTTCTTACATATGGATTAATGTTATTTGAATACATTTTTGTTGATGTGATGCTCGATCTATCATTTGTATCATGTATTTTATGTTGTGTCATTATTTTTTATTCTACAACTATGAATACAGTTTCTCCCAATGGACTATCCCTAAAGTTTTATGTTTCAAATGTTAGTTTAGGATGAATTAGACTATCTTCTTAAGGGGATGTTTCAACAATGATTTTGGAGTATCCCATGGAGAAGGGTGTGTTTTGTTTTTGTTTGACATTCCATCCAGTATGGTGTTGATGTAGGTAGATTCATCCTATGAGGACCTAATATATGTTGTGTGCATGTATGATATATGGTTTGTTTATATATGTTCTTTTTACAATCATGGAATGCCCCTGTTTATCATATGCAATCATGTTAAGTGACATTTATGGTGTCCCAATGAGTATTGTACTCACACAGTACATGAGAATTTCAGTGCACATGTTGATTTCAATACTAGGGTTCCAGAGAAGGCCAAGTGTACCGTGTTGTATGGTTGAGCATGTTTGTATGTGGATGTTGGACATCGATATATGTAGATGAGAGGGATGTTTCTAGCTAATTTTAATTTTCATCTTTACCTAATACAATATATTTTTTATTTAGTTTATGTTTATTTATATGGAATGAAAAATTGATACTACATGGGATATTTTAATTGTATATTCTAATAATATGATGGTGATTCGTTTATTTATTTATTTATTTATTATTTTTATCCCTTCCTTTTATACTTGAATGGTCACCTGGTACTGAGGTAATAGTCTTCCATCAATATTCTGTAAGACCTCACTTATAATTGTCAACCAATGGTGTATGGGGTGGCACAGATGATGTCATGTTAAAAAACGGAATTACATGGATGTTTGAAAATTTTTATCGTCTATTTGACTTGATTTTTGATAATGTAGATATGATTTAGAAAATTTGGAACATAGATAGGGGAACTATGTCATTGTATAGCCTACAAAATATAGTGTTCTTCTACGTTTCCAAAAAAAATGGTATTTTTTCTCTTGTTTTTTATGTTACTATTATTTAAATTCACCTTCAGTAATGCATGTGATGTTTGAGTATTGATTTATGGTATTTAGTGTGACTTCATGCATCATACTTGACACATAGGATCACATTACACATATAGGTTTCTTTCATTTAATAGGGATTAAATAATAAAATTTATATTAAATTATGATGTGTTATTTTGGGAATTATTTCTTGAATTATTTTATTTGAAATTTTTATATTCTATGATCGAGCATACACTACTACAATTATACCCTTTACCATCGGTTCAGAACCATTGGTAATGGCCTGGAAACTGTTGGTATATTATATACCAATAGTTTCCCAAACCATGGCCAAGTAAGCTGTGGGTAATGGATTATACCAAAGGTTCTGTGTAAACTATTGGTATAGGTGTTAATGTAAGAGATATACCAACAGTTTCAGAAAACGTTGGTATATGATACCCTTATACCAACGGTTCTAAACCATTGTTATATAGTGTACAATTTTCATCCAAATCATATACCAACGGTTTTTAAAACCATTGGTACAAGTTTATACCGATGGTTATAACAAAACTGTTGGTATAATATACATCAAAATGATAAACCAATAGTTTTGAAAACTTTTGGTACACATCTACTACAACTCTACAGTAGCCAGAAGCCCTACTGCTCCACAGTAGCCAGTAGACCCCTCCATCCTACAACTCTCCAGGACCTGCAAGAACACATACACATCCAGAATCCAAAAGCCTACATGGGATGCTATAATTCATCCAGAATTCAGAAATTTAGAAATTTAAAATTCATTCCTCACTCAAACCACAACACAAGAGAAAAATCTAGAATCCAATACATCCATAATTGAAATGAAATAACACCCATAACACCAGTACAAAATTAAAATACAATACATACAGAATCCAATACATCCAGAATTTAGAAATGTAGAATTGAAAAGAAATTACACCCATAACAGTATTCAAAATTTACATTTCCCTCCCCAATCAAACCCCAACACCAATACACACAATAGAAAAAGCAAACATGTTATAGGAAGCACATGGGATGTTTACTCATGGTCTTGGGTTGACTATATTAAAACCAACAAAAAACATGGGTAGAGTGGAAAAGGATCATGATTCCCATAAGATATACAATGGTAGGGGTCATGTTATTAGACCTAAGATGAGTTATAGGAAGCACATGGGATGTTTATATTACTCTAATGATTGAATCCATGTATAAATAGTTACTGATGTGTTAGTGGGAAACAATGGTCAATCATCAAATATGAGATGGGTTACCATAATAGCCTACATGTTTTTCATAGAATTTTCAATTGGAACATGGTGGTATGTGGGTAATTTTAAATTGGTCTTATGGGTGTGATGTGATATGAATCCCCATTCTGGGTAGTGGGTATGAATATTCAACTATGTCTTTGGTATGGGGTTCCCAAAGAAACTTTAGTTTTGTTCTAGAACCCACTGTTTGAGTATGGGATTGGTATATTAAATGTCATGTGTTTTAGAATAGGGGTAGGAGTTTCTCACATGAGAAGTGGACTATGTGAGGCTAAACCATGGACCCTTGTGTTAATGTATCAACAAAATCCGAATATGTTTGGTCAGTTTTCATATGCCAATTCTTTTCACTGAAAATGTTGTACATTTTAAACAAAATACAGACACTTCAAGTAATACCAGCCACACCATGCCTCAGATTGAGGCGGTATTGAGTCATAGACATCACATATGACCCATGGATAGTTTCCCAAAAGTATCAAGTCAATCGGAATGAATTTGGTCACTTTTTCGTATTCCAGTTGTCATTTTCCCCTAAGATTTTGTCCATTTCAAATAAAAGCGATACAATTTGAGTGGAACTAGCCATATCATGCCTCATATTGAAGTAGGGGTGAGTCGTACACATAAAAAATGACCCATGGATAATTTTTCTAAAGTATCAACACAATCTGAATACGTTTGGTCGGTTTTCGGAATGTCAGTTGCTTTTAATTAAATGTTTTCAATTTTTTTAAAAAAAAGACACATTGAGTGGTGTCGGCCACACTGTGCCTCGTATTGAGTTTGGGTTAACTTTTATGCACCAAAAATTACAAATGAATCCTTTTACTAAAGTATCAACAGAATCTTAAGGCGTTTGGTCGGTTTTCTGTGTGCGAGTTTTTGTTTTCACATAAAAAGTTGCCCATTTCAAATAAAAGTTAGAGAAATTGAGTGGTACTAGCCACAATATTCTTCAAATTGAGTTGGGGTTGACCCGTACACATCAAAAAGGACCCATGTATCGTTGTGATAATGTATTAACACAATTAAAATCTGTTTGGTAAGTTTTTCATAAGGTAGATGTTTTCACTTAAAATGTTTTCCATTTTAAATAAAAGTGATATAATTTGTATGGTACCAGCCACACTGTGCCTCTGATTGAGGTGGGGTTGACTCTTACATTTCAAAAATGACCCATTGAATATTTTCCTAAATTATTAATAGAATCCGAAGGCATTTTGTCGATTTTCTGTATGCTGGATGTTGTTTTCACATTAAATTTTTTCCATTTCTAATAAAAGTGAGACACATTGAGTGGTATCGGCCACACCATGCCTCAGATTAAGGAGGGGTTTACTCGTACGTTTCAAAAATGACCCATGGATCTTTTTCGTAGAGTATCAACACATTATGAATGTTTTTGGACTATTTTCCATATTTTAGTTGTTGTTTTCACTTAAAATGTTTTTCATTTCAAATAAAGTGAGACGCATTGAGTGGTACCAGATATATCGTGACTTAGATTAACATGGGGTTGACTCTTACCCGTCACAAATGACCCATGTACCATTATTCTAATGTATCAACACAATCTGATAATGTATGTTCGGTTTTCCGTATTCCATTTGTTTCTACATAAAAGAGTATCCATTTCAAATTAAAGTGATACGCTTTGAGAGGTACCAGACACACCATGCCTTGGATTGAGCCATAGATGACTCTTACACATTAAAAACTACCAATGGATCCTTTTCCTAAAGTATCAATTGAATCCGAATGCGTTTGTTCAGTTTTCCGTATGCCAGTTGTGGTTTCCACTTTAAATTTTGTCCATTTCAAATAAAAGTGAGACACTTTGAGTGGTACCGGCTACACCGTGCTTCTGATTGGGGAAGGTTTGACTCTTACATGTCACAAATGACCAATGGATCAATTTCCTAAAGTATCAATAGATCGTAATGCATTTGGATGGTTTTCTGTATGCTAGTTGTTGTTTTAACTTAAAATGTTGTCCATTTCAAATAAAAGTGAGACACTTTGAGTGTTACCGACCACACCATGCCTTAGATTGAGGCAGGGTTTACTTGTACACGTAAAAAATGACCCATGGATCGTTTTTCTAATGTATCAATAGAATCCGAATTTGTTTGGTCAGTTTTCAGTATGGAATTTGTTGTTTTCACTTAAAATGTTGTACAATTCAAAAACAAAATTAGACACTTGGAGTGGTACCGACCACATCATACTTTAGATTGAGGTGGGGTTGACTCGTACATATCAAAAATGACACATGGACTGTTGTGAAAAAGTATCAACATAATTCTAATTATTTTGGTCTATTTTTCATTTGACAGTTGTTTTTTTCACTTAAAATGTTTTCCATTTCAAATAAAATTGAGACACTTTGAGTGGAACCAGCCACACTGTGCCTGAGATTGAGGCGGGGTTGACTCATACACGTCACATGGGCGTTTTGAGTGCTGTCAAGTGAGATTTTATGATCTAGGTGATTCTAATACTCTCCTTCCTTCATCTTTTCAATTAGGTTTTGAAATCATCTCTCATATTCTTCCAAATCTCTAAACCCCTCTTTTCTATTGAGATTTTTGGTGAATCTTGAAGAGAGCATATAAAGGGATCTGAGACGCCGAATTAAGAGTGAAATTGTACTTAGAATCATGGTAGGTGGTCAGTGAATGGTACTGAAGTAATAGTAATGGAATGTTAATTAGATTGTGATTTAGTGTGAATCTTGAAGTGATCATAGATTGGGCTCAGTGACCATATGATGTAGTTATTGGTGTGATGATGTCAGTGATACATTGTTTTGCGAGGTACCCATGGGAGGATGATTACATGTGTAGGGGGTTATGCATTGTAGGAGGAGGGTGGGGGGCTGTCCGGGGGGCTGTCTAGGGGGCTGTCTGGGTGGGCTGTCTGGGGGCCTATCTGGGGGGATGTCTGGGGTCTAGGGAGGAGGGGGGGGGGATGTTCGGGGGCCTGTCCAGGGAGCTGGCCAGGGGGCTGTCCGGGGTCCTAGGAGTAGTGTGGTGGCTGTTCGGGGTCCAGGGAGGGGGGTTGGGGTTGCCTGAGGGGCTGTCCGGGGCACTGTCTGGGGAGCTGTCTGGGGGGGGGGGGGCTATCCGGGGTCCAGGGAGGAGGGTGGGGGGATATCTAGGGCCTGTCCGGGGGACTATCTCGGGTTCATGGGATGGTATTTTTGTATTTTCTATGCAAATTCATTTACGGATAAAAAATTAATTTCATTATATCAACTTCTAATCAGACCACCAATTTTCTAAATTCCACTAAAAATTAAAATTTCATTAAAATAGGGGGATTCCATAACAAATCGTCAAATAATGTTTTATTATTTATAGAAAAAAAATAATGATAATGTGACCTACCTAAATACACATATATTGAGGCACAAAAAATCAATGAACATCAAAGGTCAATAATATCATTCAAAAATGTAACGGATCAGTCTGTATCTCATCACCATCACTATAATCACCATCATCTTCACCCTCAACCTCATCCTCATCATAGTATCCATCATCATCCCCTCCCTCCTCTACCTCATACTCAGCCTCGGCCTCCTCATTTCCCTCCTCCTCTTACTCGACCACCTCCTCAACATCCTCATCTGCTTCGGCCTCCTCCTTGCCCTCCACCTCCTCCACCTCAGCCTCCTCCTCACCATCATCTTGACCCCCAATAAATCTGCCACCTGATGCACTATATACATATTGAATCTTTGACATATATTCTTCACAAGTAGTGTTGGCCTCTAGAGGAAGTGTTGGACTTAAAGCTTCCATAATTTTCATAAATGCAGTGTTTTCCATAGCAGACAAGGCTAACATCTTTGTGGCCCATTTTTGAGATTTTTCTGCCTATGCCTCAACCTACTGCAACTCGGAGGCACTACAACTCATACCTGAGGAGGGCCAATACCTCTTCGAACCTATACTCTTACAAGGCCGACAATATACTCTACTAGGGTGCTCATCTCTCAAAAATTGAGGTTACTGATCTTTTGGCCCAATATTGTTAGCTTATTGGGCATCAATGGCCTCTAAATTAGCCTGTTACAAATATAATTAGATTATGAAGTTAAAAAATGGAGATTAAAATTTTAAATCTACAATGTAAAACTTGCAATCTACTTCTATGTTCGTTCATTAACTGCACTTTTATCTTTCTTCTTTCTACTCAAGAAAAACTATTTTGCTCAAGGCAGACATCCTTCTATATTCAATTTATGCCTCTACAATGACATTTAATGTAGGAAATCATAATTAAAAATAGGATACAAAAAATAGCAATTTCATAACTAAAATTTTATAACAACTTTAGTAATCGAATAAATTATGGAGGAAGCAATAGAAAGTGAAAATCGTGAATAAAGATTATAAACTATCATAAACAGCTATCTCTCCTGATCTAGCATCAGAGTGCATCCCAATGTGTGGATGTATTTCATAGAATCAATGTTTTTTTATTTCTTACATATGCATCCTAAATAAAATCAAATAATTAGTATTAATGAAAAACATGATAATTTTTATTTAAATACTTAAAATTTGATTAATACCATAAATTGGCTAGTCTCCCAATGAGTAATCATATGTAGGTATTGTTCTAATGGACAATCATCCATGATAGTGACCACTTCCAACTCTGTGCCTACTCTATTACACCATCCAATGTACAACTCTTGCTTATAAGATCTCCAAATATTACCTAAATCCTTTAGACGTGCTGGTCGTGCACCCTCACCATTGGGAAAATTAAATCGCAACTAAAAACAAAATATTAATTCATTTAAATACAAAAATTTAAATATTTCATTAAATACAACTTATTTTTTTACCCATATCTCTGCCCAAACTTTATCCTTGACATTATTTGGAAGTTTTATTAATGAGAGTGGGATAAATAGAATGATGTCGGAGTATTTGGGAAGCATCTCCAAAAAACTTCGGCATTCCTGCGCTGATTTTTCAATCATCTTACTATCTTCATTGTATTCCACCATCAACTGTGTGTAGTAGTACCACACTGAACACATGCGAGTATGCCCCCGCCCCAACCTCCTATCAGTAGATGTATTTGTTATGAAAGAAAAACAAATATTTTATCAATACATCTTATAAAGAAAATAAATAATGGTGTAACAATTTTTTTAGGTTTTTATAAGTATATCTGTGGTAGTCTGATCAATGGGTGCCACTGGATCTGCTGAAACTGAATGAACACCCTTACAGATGGAGTTGGTTCCAATGTATGCTCTGCCGGGAGAGACTCTTGTGATGCAGTAGTTGAAGATGATGGAATTTAAAATCCTGGAGAGATCGAAGTAGTAGTAAAGGAAGATGACTGTGATGGCTAGCCAAATGGTGGATAGGGAGTGGTAATCATCATGAAATATGATATGGATGAGTGAGGAGGGTCATATGTGAATGGTGGTGAAAACATGGGAGGTCTAAATATCGTGTGTGTCCCTAACGGCACACTGGGATCAGAATGTGGGATGGATGGTATGTCAGTGGGAGCAGCATGGCCTTATCGGGTATGCCGACCAGATCCTCTAGCTCTCATACCCCCCCTCATACAGACACCCCCAATACTAGAACCACTACTTGGCTGCTCCTCAAATAATTGTCATCTAAAAGATGGATCCTAAAAAATATTTATAAAAAATCACATGACATTATATATAATTTAAATAAATATATTTGAAATTAAATACTAACTGTAGGCACTAGTGATGGAATTCCCAACTCGGTCATGTGACAATTGTTGTCCATAATGTGTTTGCATCACCTCTATTCAATTGGATTCATTTCCAGCCATTTGAAAAAAATATTGAAGTAAATAAAAAAGGATAACTAATGTGTAACCCAAAAAAATGACAGGGAATAGGGGGATTCATGGATAATTTAACTAACCATTGTTATATGTGAGCTTGATCAAATACATAATGAAAATAATAAATCGTAAAATATGTAATAAATAAATTTAATTTATAGTAGGATGACTATTTAATAAGTGTCATCAGTATATTATAATCATGGAACATTGATTCTACCAGATTCATAAGAGGAAATTAAATTGTCAAAATTATTGAAAATATTAATTTCTTTAGCTCATGTAGATGCTGTAGGTTTTAATATTAAATCAATTTGAATAGAACCTACCTTAACAACCCAATTAGAGGTAAACAAAAATAATTGAGTACATGAATGGATGATTTTTTATATTTCCCAGCAAAACATCCAGTTCACAGTCAACTCTAACAATTGAACTATTTGAGTGATAAAAAGAAATAAATGGATTGGTTCCATTGGTATTAGGGATGGTGTTAATTCCATCATAAACATAATCAAAATGTTTTTTTCGAATTACTTCAACTATGAGACCAAATTCCGGTCGAAGTTGGTCTTTAACATAAAAAACTTTTTTATCCATTGATGCAAATACATATAGTTCTTCATTAGCAAGAGTGTGAGTCATATTAATTACTCAAAATCCATAATAATCAATAAATTTTTCATGTATCATCATCGAATCAAACGGATGGCATTTAATCACCGGGACTCATCCATGAGAGTAATAATCCAACATTATTATTTTTTCAATGACTCCATAATAACCCACATTTTAAAATCTTGGTCTACTATCTAATTCACTGGAATAAGAATCTATTGTGGAAGTTACCATAACAACATCATGTTGTGTTCTTATGTTCTTTTCTCATTCAGTGACAATAAATTTGTACCCATTGATAACAATTGATTTACAGTCAGAAACCATTGTATTTGGCCCAAAAGGCAAAGCTATTATTTCCTCGGAGATATAGTCATCATTCAAATTCAACACCTGTCATATAATGGAATATTAATTTTAATTAAATATTGATTTATTATTTTAAACAATAATACATTTACCTTCAATTTTAACCAAGAAGAAAACAATTTGATATGAAGAGTCTCCCTGCTTCTCAAAGATAAAGAACGATGCTTTCTATTTATCATTGTTTTATGGTACCATTAGATAAAAAATATGAATAGTTTAGTAGATATATATGTAAGTATACAAATTAAATTTAGTTTCCTGATGTATTCTTTGAACAAATCATAGTTGAACAAAACTGTGCGATGTGCCACCTCCCTCTCTTCAAGGCTTAATGTCTTCAATATATATGATCCAAAAAATTCTTCCTATTTGAGGAAGTGATGGGAAAAAATGTTCAATTTTCTGATATTGTTCTTCTTCATTTCTTATTGGACTGTTCATTCTTGTAGTAATATCAGATAAATACATTGAGAAAAAATCCATATATTCTTGAGCCAAGTAACCATTCATGATAGAACCTTCAAGATAATTCCTGTTTCTAACATAAAACATTAATGTGTACATATTTCTATCAGTTGGATACATCCAAAAAAAAGAAACAAGTCCTACAATAAGTATTTTAGTGGGAATATATTCAATCAGATGCAACATGCATGTGAAAAATGATGGAGGAAATATTTTCTCCAACTAACACAAAATTAATGGGGCATATATCAACATTTTTACAAAGAACAACTTAGACAACTACTTAGCACAATGAACTATAAAAAAAATGCCACAATCGAATAACAGTCACCCTTACATTATTATAAAAAAGATGACGGATTGTTATTGGAATCAACTCATACAAAAGAACGTGATAATCATGTGCCTTAAAAGATTTTATCTTTAACTCTCTTCTATTGACACGTTTAGATATGTTGCTTTAATAGACATCAAAAAATATTATATTCTATAATACGTAGAGAAACTGTGTTTTCATAGGTGTAATCACATAAGAATCACATGGATCCTTCCATTTATTTTCACTGATACTCACAGGATGCAGTTCTGGTCTGATGCCCCAATCCACAAAGTCACACTGAGACCTTAAATCACATTTTTACCTTCCCTTAACATTTAGAAGTATCGAAAGAAATGTTTCATATATATTCTTTTCAATGTTCATTAAGTCTATGAAATGACGTATCAACTTGGTTGACTAATATGAAAAATCACAAAAGATACTCCTTTTCCTCCAATTTTAATAGGTTTCAGTAGAAACATTATTTCTCTTTCTAGATTTCATTTTAAACTTCCCTAATGAAAAACCAAAATTATTCAATTCATTATGAACAGAAGTTGCAAACTTATGCTGAGGTGTATTATCAGTCTCTGTCATATTATCCATTATTCAACGATTATTTCTATATGGATGGTCTATTGGAAAGAATTGTCGACGACCTATAAAACTGAAACTCCAGCGATGTTTCATTCTTCTGGATCGTGTATTCATCATACAAACATGACATGACAATTTTCCCATCGTTCTCCATCCAGATATCATTTCATAAGCTGGAAAATCAATAATCATCCACATAATCACAACACACTTCTGAAATATGTCTTTCGAATATGCATCGTATGTGCGCACACCAACATCCCAAAGATATTTAAACTATTTTATTAAATATTTCATGTATACGTCAATATTAATTTTGGGATTAGATGGGAGAGATATGATAATACTCATGAAAGTGATTGTTTTTTCCATACACAACCATGGGAGAAGATTATAAATGTGTATAAAAACTGGACATGTGCTGTGCAAAGAAAGAATCCTCCCAAACATATTAAAACCGTCGCATGAAAGACCTAGACTCACATTATGCACATCAACATAAAAATCAGGATATCGAGTATAAAATATCTACCATGAAAATCTATCTATATGGTGAACTAACTCATCCTCATTCTTCTTTCTCTTGTTATAATGACATCTCATTTTTACTGATATTTCATTAGACATAAAATGATTCTGGAGTCTGGGGATCAATGGAATGTTCCACATTACTTTTTATGTAACGTGGGATGGTGTTCCCTCAGATTTTGACTTCCAGCGTGATGTGCCGGATTTTATACAATCATTTTCTTCAATGGTTTCCTCCTAGAATAAACTGCAATCTTTCAGGCAAGCATAAATTTTTTTCTTAAAAATCCATGTGTTTAAACTATGTTCCATGCCATATAGTGCTTTGATGGAATATCTTCATCATATACAAGTAAATCCTTTAAGAAGATAAGAATATAATTGACAGCTATATTAGAAATCACATACATATTCTCCCCATGAATCAATCGAATTAAAAATTCCAGATTTTTTTTTCACAATGTCGGTATACTAGAGTCGTGGTAGCATCATTCAATTTTTCACCCTTACAACATCATCATTTTCATTAGATGCATCGTGTGTGCTCATATCGATGTCTTCATCGGTTAGAAGCCTTTATTTTTCATGATGATGAATAAACGGAAACTGATCATATAACAAGTTCTCCACTCCAGTCCTCTTATTTGAATCATTAGAAATTTGAAATTTAATGTTCTCCACATTATAATACCACACATAGGAGTTTACTTGAAAACCATATTTTTTTATGTTGTATATGACTTATTCACAGCTCAACCATGGTCTTCCAACATAATTGGAACACGGACTGTGTATGTGACCACTATCTGAAGCATTATGAACTGAAAAATCTAAAAAAACTCTCCAAATTGTTTTGAAAATATCTTGGGATATGATCAGTTTCATACATAAAACATCCTTCCATTCTATAAAAATTATTTTTATCAGTCATTTCGTCATAAGAAATTAATTATGATTTATGTTTCATTATAATTTATTTATGTAAACGAGAATTGTTCAGTTTATATGAAACCATAACCGACACACTACTCTATATGAGAATCATAATATAAAAGAAAAAAAAACTATATTTATAACAAAATATCATTTAAGAACAATACATGAGTGTACGAGATAATCTACACCCATGGAGGAAAATTATTTAGGATTATACTAAATTTTAGATCGATGAAATTTTATATTTTAGTAGATAATTTGAGTGATCACATACATTGACCAAGGGGGAGGGAGTGTCCAGGTGGTGCGGGGTGTCCAGGGGGTGGAGGGGCTATCAAGGGAGCTCAGATGTGTCCATGGGGTGGGGCATTCTAGGGGGGTTGGGGTGTCTAGATTGGTGTGCTGTCAATGGGGGTGGTCGGGATGTCCAAGGGGGTTGGGGTGTCCAGGGCGTAGGGGGAGACTAAGGGGTCAGGTGCGCTGTCCAAGGGTGTGAGCGGGGTGTCCAAGGGGTGGGTGGGGCTATCCGGGGGGTACGGTGTGTCCAGGGGGTGGTCGTGTTGTCCATGGGGGTGGTGGGGCTGTCCAGGGGGGTACGAGATGTCCAAGGGGTGGGGACGCTATACAGGGGGTGGGCAGGCTGTCCACGGGGGGTGATCGGGCAATCCATGGGGGTGGTAGGTCTGTCCACTGGGATGTGGGTGTTCATGGGGGTGGGGTGGGGGGGGTCATTCCAGGGGGTGGGGCGTCCGGGGGGGGGGGGGGGGGGACGGGAGTTTTGGGAGTGGCGGGCTGGTGTCTGAGGGGTAGGTGGGCTGTCTACGAGTGTGGGGGTCGTCCAGCGGGGTACGAGCTATCTAGGGGAGTGGTCGGGATATCCACAGGGGTGGAGGGGCAATCCAGTGGGAATGGGACTCTCCAGGGGGGCATTCCAGGGTGTTGGGGGGTTTTCCATGGGGTACGAGGTGTCCCAGGGGTGGGTGGGGTGCCCAGGGGTTGTAAGAGGTGGCAGACTGTCTAGGGGGTACGAGGTGTCTAGGGGGTGGGAGGGCTATCCATGAGGGTGTCATGTATGTCCAAGGGGGTCGGGAGTGTATAGGGGTGTGGGGGATTTCTAGGTGGTGGGGTTTTCTAGGGGGTACGAGATGTCAAGGGGTTGGCGGGCTGTCCCGGGCAGTGGAGGGGTTGTCTAGGGGGTACGGGGTGTCCAAGGGGTGGGATTGCAATCCAAAGGGGTGGGGGCAGTCCAAGGTGGGAGGGGGTGTCCATGGGTTTGGTGGGGTTGTCTATGGGGTACGAGGTGGGTGGGTGGGCTGTCCCCGGGGGTGGCGGGGGCTATCAATGGGGGTACATGGGGTACAGGGGGTGGGCTATCTGTCCATGGGGGTGGGGGTGGGGGGCTGTCTATGGGGGTACGAGGTGTCCAAGGGGTGGGCGGGCTGTCCGCGAGGGTGGAGGGGCTGTTGAGGGGGTCGTGGGTTCTGGGGGTGGGGGATTTTTTGGGTTGGGTGTAAATGGTGTATGAGGTTTATATGACAGCCCACCCCACCCCCCATGGATAGCACACACCCCACCCACAGGACAACACTACTTAACAGCCCCCCCCCTCCTTGGATAGACCATACCCCCCTCCCCTATTTGGATATCCCCCCCAGGATAGCCCACCCCTCCCTGGACACCCCACACCCCCTCCCCTACAGCCCCCCACCACCTCAACAGCCCACCCCCACACCCCACCTAGACAACCCCCCCCCCCCCACCAAGACAGCCCCCCACCAACTTGGACCGCCCACCCCCTCCCTTGACACCCCACACCTCCCTCCCCCACCTGGGCCCCCAAACCTGACCCCCCATGGACAGCCCACACCCCTCCTTGGGGCAACCCATACCCCCCTCCCACACACCCCTATATCCCCCCTAGAGCCCCATACCCCTTGAACAACTTACCCCCCACATGGATAGCCCCTCACACCTGGACAACACCCCACACCTGGACAACCCCTACCCTTCCTACACCCCCTTAGGGTATTTTTATTTAAAATCATTTTATTAATTATGAAAGCCAAACTATCACGCATTATTCATTTCACTATATAAAAAACATAAAACCCCACTAAACATAATACATAAAACCCCACTAAACAAAAAACATAAAACGAACATAAAACAAACATAAAACATACCCTTTACACCACAAAACAAAAACCTAAAATAAACCATTTACCTCTTCACTATAAAACCCCACTAAATAGACCATTTAGGATGTATGAAGTGGAGAACAAAAAAAAGGATTTTGTACTCCAACAACACAAAATATAATTTACCCAAAATCAAAACATCAAACATAAAATAATAACATGAATAACAGTAAAACTAAATTACTAATTTTATGTGTAGAAATAAATTTTTTGTTGCATTGAAGATGGATCTTCGGCTGGAAGGTGTTTTGAGTCCGAGAAGACTTCGGAAGGAGGTTGTATTAGGTCTGTAGTCATGTGTAATGAGATCTTGGGTGCTGGGTATTTAGGGGAAATCTTTCCTAATGTTTTTTAAAAACTGTTGTAATAGCATCTCTATACCAACATTTTATTAAAAACGGTTGTATATGTTAGAGAAACCGAAGCTTTCCCAATTGTTCAATCAAGCCAATGGGAAAGCATAACAATTTAAAAAAAAAATCCAATGGTTTGAGAAAACAATTGGCAAATGTGGCTTTTTTAACTGTATATCAATGGTCTCTTCAAACCGTTGGTATATATCGATTGGGAAAACCACCATTTCTAGTGGTGTTATATATTTGGTTATGACTAAAATGTTTTTACTAGAGGTTTATCTTGGGTTTTGTGTAGTGAATAAGGGTTATTCATTATTATCATGGGAATCCTCTATGGTTGAACCTTGTTTTGAACCCTTGTGTATATTGTGTTCTTTAATTTTTATCCTTGTTTAAGCTATTAGTTTAATATAAGGTGTGTTCTAAAATCTAAAGAAATATCACCCAGTAGATGTCTCACATAGCCAGTTTCACCAACTATTGTGTCGGAATATTCAATTGAGCAAGATCCATTGGTTTCTCTAGTATCTCATGAAATAAAATTGTTCCACCTTGGAATATTTATAATAGTGTCTATTCAGGTCGGAGGATCCCATAGGGGCTAGTCGATGATGCCAAATTTCACTTGGATCTTTCAACTCCATAACCCATCACCCCTCAATGTAGTCAGAGGCACCAAGGATGTGGAGTAATTGGGGTGGTTTATTGAGAGGATGTTTGTCATAGTAGAGACCCCAGAGGATTAAAAGGGTAAGATTTCAAACTTTATACTTTATGGATCATTTGGACACCGATTCAGTGTCATGCTATGGGATAGTAGATGTGAAGTGATGACATGGGTGTCCACAAAGGATCTCTTCATTGAGGAGTTAATTCTATATACAATGAATCCAAACCATGCAAAAGATTTCAAGGATATCTAGTATGTGATTATTATAGTGTATAACTATTCAGCATTCTTTATATAACTAATTCACTTTACTCCTCCTCTAGTGGGGTATGAGTTATAGAAGAATTTATTTTTGAAATTAGTCTTATCATAGGGAAAAAGAAATAGGTAAGGTTCTTTTATATGATAACCTACGTTATAGTTTTTTGAATGAAACTGATGACTGAGAAGGGAATTGAGGAATATATAGTTATATATATTATTCTAGATATCAGTGGATCGACTGGTAATTTCCTCAATATAGTTATATTTTATTATTTTGGAAATAAAATTAGGATGAAAAAGGATTGATGTTAGGGTGGTGGTTATAAGTTAGAGCAGATAAGTGGTTTCTTGCCATCTTCTATGGGAAATGACCCTTCTAGATCCTACAACTATTTTAGGAATAGAAAATTTCTCAAGGACTATCCTTATTCCCTCAATACTTTTCACTAGAGTGGAATGATAGGGAATCTAAGGAGGTTCAATGATAGGTATTCATGGATGAGATCAGCAGGACCAGGAAAATGACCTCAGTACCATGTACAAACTATGAAAGGGTTATTAAATCAATTGAATCATGATCTGTTATGGTTTCATGTAGTGGATTCTGGTAGGTCTAATGAGGTTGATCATTATTTATAATATGGTGTAGAGGGACCTTCCCTAGTTTGAGTTATGGTCCTAATTTCTTTGACTCTATCTACTTATTTGTTTCACATAAGAGAATGTAATTTATTTATATTTTCACAAGTAGTTGTTGGGATTTATTTACTAGTTAAATTCTATTATGATCATTTTTTATAGAAACAAACATGAAAAAAATTGGACCATCTTTATATTTGTCCATACCATGTGATGGTGGTTGTATGGTTTGATCATGCTTAGAGCTTCACAAATCCAGATATGATAGGTTTCAAATTGATTCTTGGAATAGACTAGTTTACCATCTACCATGCATAAATATATTTCTATCAAAGGAATGTATAATTTTCATCTACAAAGGGGGAACATTTTAACAGATTGGTGAATGGGACATTGAGGCAGGTAGAGTGGGACCCAACCCTTCTCAACACGAATTATTTTTAGTGGATATGTCTTGTATGATCTTTATAGTGGACCAAGTAGTGAATCCCACCTCCTTTCCTCCAATGGTATACCTTTATATATATTCCTTTCTAGGATTCTTTTTGGGTTTTCCTCCACATAGTGTAGTTGAGTTTCAGATTGAGACTATGTCTATTGCACAACCCATATTGATTATGTCATTCTACATGGCACTGGTCGAGTTAAAATAAATCAAGTTGTAGCTGGATGATCTTGAGGATAAATGCTTCTTCAGACTATGAACATACCCTCAGGGTTCCATAATTTTGTTATCCATGTAGTCAAACAACAATCATCAATCTTTTTATAGACTACTAAAACCAAATTAGATCATTATGAATAACAAGAACCCATTTACAAGAATTAAGGACTAGTTAGATTAGTTGAGGGGAGCCTAATGGTTTTCATAGATTGATCTATATTCTGGATCCCATAAACTTTAGTTCAAAGATAATTATATACTAAAGACTACGTTTAGGAACATGTACATGTTGTATAATTATCTCATTATGCCTTTTTACTATTGAATGCTCCAACAACGTTCATGGCCCTTATGAACAAGGTATTTCACCAATACATGGACTACATTATCATTGTGTTCATCAAATACATCCTAATAGATTCCAAGATATCATAAACACATTCTTGAATCATTGATATCATATTTAAAATTCATCTATAAAATCATATTTACTCTAAGTACTCAATGTTTTATTTCTTTATATTGGTGGTGCACTTTATTGGGAATGTGGTTTTGAATGAATGGATATTAGTTGATATATATATGGTTAATGTTGTCATATATTAGGCGGATACAAGGAATATAATTTATATTTTTATTTTTATTAGTTATGTTGGGTACTACATAGGGTTCATTCATAACATTTCTTTCCTAACAGTACCCATGACCATGCTGACCAAGAAGAGGTTCAATTTTGAATGGATAGAGTAGTTTAAAGAATTATTATTAGATCACAAAAAAATTTGTTTATGTTGGATCCAATCCTAATTCATTATGATCCTAGGGTTGGGTATGTCTTGGATTGTGATTCATCTATCTTTGGATTTCGAATAGTAATAATTCATGGTGATAAGGTAGTCACTTTAGGGTATATTTAGATATAACCCCATGACTGAAACAACCAAACTCATGAATTTGAGTTGGTGGTTGTGGTTCATGCATTGAAATACTGGAAACACATCCTCTTCATAGAGAGATTTTTCATACACACATGCCACATGTTTCTGTGGAATATCTTCTTCCAACATGACATGAATCTTAATCAGAGTAATTTATTAGATTGATTGAAATTTTTTGAATTATATATATAGTGTTCTCCTTAATGTTAATTTTAGTTTTAGATATTCTAGGAACGAAGAGAAATGACGTTTGTGAGTTAATGTTAAATTATGGGTGGGAGATTATATAATTATTGGACGATTGTAGGCGGGACTATCTTGGGATTGATGTGAATTATCTTGTTCACCTTTAATGGTCATGTAAACATTTGTAGAATGAGTGATAACTATTCTGTAAATTTATTTGAAGTGTGTTTTTATTCCTGTGAGGTTTATAAGAAATGTTTCCATTCTATGTTGGGAAATTGATAGACATAAATTTATTTTGATTCGTAGAAGAGTAATGGTTTCATATTTTATAAGATATTAACTGATAAGGGCCTCTAATGATTTGTTTTGGGAAGTGAAAATTGGATCTACCAAGATTTATCATGATGTCAAGTTATAGTTCTGGTGGCATAGCATGAAGAGAGATGTGCAGATTCTGTTTCTCATTTCATGACTTATTGGATAATCAAGATAGAGTATCATAGACCTAGAGAGTTTCTTTGGCCAATTCCACGACCAGTGTGGAAGTGGAATTAGGTGGCCACATACATCATGATGGGGTTACCCAAGACTCTAAGAGGTTGAGAAACCATTTTGGTTGTAGTATATTGGTTAAAAAATATAGATAACTTCATATTGATTCAATAGAAGGATTAAATGGATTTTAATGTAAAACACTAAGTTTAATATATCGTGTGGCATCACAGATTGCCTTTAATATGATACTAAGAGATACGCTTGATTTACCATGAAGTTTCATTAAGGCTTACAAAAGGTGATGGGAAATAAGTTGATGTTGAGTATAGGCTTTCATACTCATACTGATGGTCAACTACAAATAATGATATATAATTTATAGGATATTATTTGGTCTTGTATATTTTTATTTTGGTGGTTATTGGGATGATCAGATGAATCTAGTAGAGTTATCCTACAATAATAACTTCCATTCCCGAACTCAGATGGCTCTATTTGAGGTTATATATGGGAGGCCATGTCATTCATCACTATACTGGTATGCGGTAGGTGAATATTTAGATAATGCGGTGATTATGGTTTATCAGACAACAATGACAGTTTAGTTGATTCAGGAATTGTAGTTTCCATATCAGAATTGGTAAATTACTTTTGTTTTCGAGAGTAGATGACCCTTGGAGTTTACTGTAGGGGATAAGGTTTTATTATGGGTGTCCCGTTGATTGGGGAATAAGCATATGAGGAGGTATGATAAATTTTCACCATGGTACATTGGGCTATTAAATATTATCAAACTCATTATGATAGTGTCCCATCAATTGTACCTTCCTCCACAATATCAATGTATTCATAATGAGTTCTATTTTCCTTAGATTTGGAAGTATGAGTCTTATCATGTACATGCGCTCTAATTAAGAGATTTTATTCTTTAGTAGGAAGAATATTTTTTGGAATGACCTATTCAAATACTAGAATAAAGTAAAAAAGGTAATATGAGGAAATAACATGCCTCTTTTTCATGTATTAAAGTATCATGACTATGTTTAGGAATAGACGTGGGAGTAGGAAGCTGACTTCCTCGGGTAGTAACCTAAGTTTTTTATGTAAAGAACCAAACCCTACTACACCAGATCTTGTGGTTAGTTTATAAAAATGGTATAAAATACAAGAAATCTCTCCCAAATGACTGCATAGTTTAGTAGTCTTTTTATACTAGATATTGACTTGAATCACACAGTACATTTGAAAACATAAAATACAAATTATTAATTTCTTTGGGGTCATTTTTATTCCCTCAAGAATATCCCATCAAATAAATAATAAAACATTTCTTATAATTCATGGTAAATTAAACCTGAGAAATGTGTGATCTTATATTCTCTTTAAGGGAATGCGAACAGTATAATCTAAATAAGGCTTTAATAATATGGCATGATGACATGGTACTCAAATAATTTCATATGAATAATAATAAGAGTTTGAATCATATCCATGGATATAAAAACTATTAAAATGAACTCATAGAAAATAATAAATGATTTTATAATGATGTAATGCATAATTTTTTATTTCATAAGATTTCCATTGAGACCTTGTTTTATGAAATTTAAAAATTCCATCAAGTCCTAATGACAAGACATCTATATAAATCGGTAAGGCCTTTGTAAAATCCCTATTCTTGTTTGTCTCAAGATATTTACTCTTGAGTCAAATTTTTATATAATTTTGAGTCATATCCATCAATTAATAAGTCCAATGAATTTATCATATGAATGTGAAATATAAATTAATCAACATTCCTTGAAATCAATAATTTTTTGTATTAAAAGAAGTAGAATAAGACATATCAATACTTCTCCAATAACATTAATAAAAACCATATAAATAAATATGGTGGATTATATCATGATATTCTATCCTTATCAAATCATAATATTCAATAAAGTATATAGGAATTGATGGAAATAGTTTCAAATTCGTACTACAAATTTTTTTGATGAAAATCCACTGTTTCTCTTTAAAAAGACATATTTAAAATCTATGATTTTCACAATTATTAAGGAACAAAATTCATAGAAAAGAACCTTTTAAACTTGTAGTACCACAAACATTTTATGTTATTTTTCTATATTCATCACAAATTTATATTCTTTTCACCACTGTTTTCCTTTGAAACAACACTAGGTTATTTAAGAGATATTTAAAACCTAGCCATTAAACATAAATTTCTCACTTATATGTTTTGAATGTTGAAAAATGGTCATCTAGAGTTGCGAACATTAAGACATTGTGAGTCCGATTAGACCAACTTGTGTTTTGGTGAATAGTAACATACCCTTATGAATAGTAATATGAATATAAATTTGACCCTAATGAATAGTAAATTGTTTTATTATATTATTTTCTTAAGGCTTTAAGATAATGATATCTGTATTAATTTTTCAATGAGATATAAAAGTAGTTATAGTTTTTAAATTATTATTTTTTGAATTAAATATGATATTATTTATAATTTAAATTAAAAATATTTAGAAAATTATTTTCAAAATAATGGGCTTCATTTTTGAAATCTACACGTCCATAAATGGTTAGGGTAAATATTGGTAATTTTTCTGAAACTGTTTATTTTTCAGCGAACAGTAAAAAACAGTTTTTAGTTTTAGTGTGTTAATGAAATCATTAATGATATAATAATGATGTCATAAATATGGTAAACTTTTGCATTGTTAAATAAGATGTGAGGTGTCCAAAGTGGCTTATAACATGGGAAAATACCATGGGCAAGCCCATGGTTTTGCAAAAACCACCCATGAGGTGTCCCTTGAAAATTATTAAAATAATTTCTCACTTTTCCTATAAGTACCAACTCTTCCCTACATTGAATTCATTAACAATTCTCCATCAAGAATGTTATGGCATATATACCTACATATTAGTCCTCCCATGTTTTCCTCAAGCCCCTAAGGTCACATCCTTCATGTTCTAAGGGTTATTCTACAAGGTAAGAAAATTATAAATTTCATTCTTTTTCCATTCAAGTTCTCTTTTTTGTGGTATAACATTCATGTTTCCATACCATGTTCTTATTTACTTCTTATTCCTAATCTATTTCTGTATAATGATTCATTTCATGATGGGTGATCCTTCTCCCCTCTTTTCTTAATGTCTTCTGAAACTCTTTCGCATATCTGTTGGGCTGCCGAATTTTTGTAAGAGATTTCTAACTTATTCATTTATTTTGAGTTCCATTCTTATTCATTCTTCATATCTTCTTATCCAAGAGACATGAAATCTACAGAAATAATGAATATTTTTTTATCATGTTTATGAAAAACCCAATCATTGTTTTTTCTCCTCTCCCACTTATTTAAGGATTAAAAACATTGTCTGTGAAGTGTCGAATTACCGACATCATGGATGATGTAATCACAATTTCCATTAGTTCATTCAAGTCTGGCCATGAAACCATTAATATGGTTGAACTATGTTAGAATATATTTTTAATGACTCACCCATGGTTTTAGAATTCTTTTGTACTCATGGTTCTAATTTATCATACAAAATGATGTTGTTATTATCAAAGAACCACTAAAACTATCTAAACGAACATCATTAATGTTTTAACTATTGAATCATATTCATTGTATATAACCCAAATTCATTAAAAGATCATTTATATCTACATAATTTCAATAATAATATGTATTAACAATTCTATATGTTTAACCATGTTTCAAATGAACTTCGATTCAAGGAAACCAGTAAACGAACCATGAAAACCAAGGAAGAAAATTCTTCTAAAACATGAACATTGAACCAATTGAACCCAGATGAAGGAGCCATGAATGAACCTAATAAGGTTATAATAAATATATATGAAGTAAAAAAGGTTCTGAAATATAAATTAATGAATCTAAATTTGATTATTCAGGACATTAAAACAAACAAAGAACACACTCGAGCATAAGGTATGGGGTTTCTCTTCTCAAATTCATTTCTGGGAGATTTTCATTTTTCGCCACTTATTTCATGTAAGTGGTATATGTGTACTAAAATTTAATATATAATAACATGATTCTCTTTATATTTATTTTATTCAATGATTCAATTGATGTTCATTATGTTTTTCTCATTTGATTCAACTGATTACATTGAGGTAAAGGACTTTGTATCAACAACCTTTTCATTGTGACTAACTTTATATTGTGCACCTAATAATCCTTATGTGGTGTACCTACTGCCCATTTGATATCAATTTTTATTTGAAATTATATTTATATTAAATATCCATAATCTCATTTCATGGATATGTTTTTTGTCTAAACCATTTACAATCTTACATACGGTGTTTATTTGGATAATTATTTTAATTATGGAAATATTGATGAATCTTTATACTATACTCTATACATATATTTAAAAGACTTATTTCTCTAGTATTGAATCAATGTATAAATAATTTTTTTGACATGCAGTGGAGGTTGGGGCCCGCTATAGCCCCTCGATGCATCGGTAGGTCTCATGAGACAATACAATTTGGCGACAAACACTTCGAGTTTGTTTCCAAAAATCAGACGAGTTTCTACCCACAGAACTAAATCGTATTTACGGTATTAGGGTTTCATGTGCCAGATACATGACATAAAATTAATAATAATACTATTTATTCATTATCATTTGTTATTATCCAGGAGATTTTCACTATGACAGAATCAATTTATTTAGTTTCATTTTTAGTTATTAAAGGCGTTATTTATTCATTTATTCACTATGTCAGATTGGTTATGTCAGATTATTTGTGATTCACTTATTATTGTACTCATTATTCCACTATTTATAACCCTTACTGATCATTTGATCTCACCCCTTTCATTTTCTACCTTTGAAAACTGATGAAGAGAATGTCTTCTTTTGAGTTCATGTGGATGCAAATTTTTGTTTTTGTTAAGTATTGAATTTTGTAACCATTTACAATGTAATTTGAGTTACATATATGTATCTAGTTTCTTCAATACTAATAAATTGATCATTCCTTCAGGATAGTCATTCCTTCGAACCATTCGAATATCATAAGTAATACATCGGCTTCAGCCTAGGGGGCTGGGGTGTTACAGTTTGTATGAAAGGAAGTTTAGTAGAACACTTGGAAACTAGATTAGGAAATTTATTGTAGGGAACAAAGACCTAAGATATTATTTGAGGATAAACATAAAAAAAACATCCTGGTATTTTGGTAAAGAATAGATTATATGAATCCTTCTAGAAAATATATCCATGTCTGGATACGAGCAGGTTGAGGTGGCTCTGGCATAGAGGTACCTAGGAGTGAATGCTCTAAAAGATAGTTTTGAGCCTGACCTGGGGTATCCTGGTACACGATAACGGGCCTTGTTGCACACTTATTCATGACACTCCTAGGGGATATGCTTAGGATAATTCATGTTATCATTATAATCCATTATGAAGGAGTTAATGTAAACTTTTCCTTAGAGGAACCATGTTTATTAGATTAGATATGAATAGAATTTCAATCTATGTTGAATGATTTTCAATTTAAGATTCATAAAATAATCCACTGTATCCCATTATTTTGAAATGGATTCTAATGGAAGAATTGGAATCAAAACACTTGGTCAAGGTTGGGATCTCCCTACTGAGGTAGTCAACACAGTCAATGTTGGAGTAGATCTGATCATGACCATATTGAGAAACCATACTCAAGTTGTAACGAATAACCATTAAACACTTGTGTTGGATCGTTTCATGCATCAGAATATGCCATATTTCAGCGGGAATACTAATCTAGTTGTTTCTGAGAAATGGATCTAGTCCCTTGAAAAGATATTCACGACGATAATATGTAATGAAAATGAAATGGTAGTACTCATAGTATATTGTCTCAAAGGATATGCTGATCAATGGAGGTCCCTTATTAAAAATACCACAGAGGTTGAAGAGATAGAGTATATAGAATGTATGACCTTTAATGAAATATTAAATGAATACTATTTACCTCGTGAGCAACGAATTGATATGAAAAAGAAATTATATGGCTTGAAACAAAGGGAATAAGACAGTGATGCAGAGTATGAGGCTACCTTCACAAGGATAGCTAGGTATGTCATGGATTACGTACGTGACTCAGTGGACAAGGTTGATCATTTATTTGAAGGTCTTAAGAGAAGACTTCGAAGGGAACTGGCTTCTCAATCATTTTCATCATATGATGAAATTGTATCAAGTTCCATCAAAACAGAAAATGAATTTTCTAGATCAAATTTTTTCAAAGGAAACAAAGATATGAAGCAGTATTCTGATAACAAAGGAAAAGTAGAAGGAAAAATGAAGAGCAAGGGACCAAATAGTTTCCCATTATGCGAGAACTGTGGAAAGAATCATCCCAGAAAATGCTTGAAAGGTAAGGGAGTCTGCTATAACTGTGGAGAAAAGGATCATCGATCTGATGAGTGCAAGGGGAAGAAGCAATTCAATGATGTTCAATGCTATAATTTCAGAGATATGGGACACTATGAAAATGAGTGTCCTAAGATCTAATGAAACATGACTCTGATAAATCTAAGAGAGCAATGGAGAGCCATTCGATTACAACCACGGAGGTTGATGTTCCTAGTGTTATGGTGGTAGGTACTTTGATTGTTTCCTGAAACATTTCCAACACTTTGTTTGATTCTAGATCATCGCATTCATTTAGATACTCTCAACATTCCAAGAAAATAATATATGTCCAATTTTATTTAAGAATGGATTAGTAAGTCAAAACTCCCTTGGGATGTATCATTGCAACAAATTCTTGTCGACTAGTCACCCTCCAAACACCAAAACATTCTTTAATTGCTAACCTTATCATCATACCCATGACATAATCTGATATAATTCGTGGTATGTATTGGCTGTCAAATTATGATGTGAGGATTTATTGCACGAAAACGGAAGATACATATTTTGAAAATGGTGTATAATCTCTTATATTTAGAGCAGAGACTTCGCGATATGAATCTTATCTAGACCCACCACTAGTGGCTCTATTGAATGAAATTCTTGTAGAGGAAGAGAACCCAATATCCATGGGTGAGGAAATAAATATTCAAATTGAATATGTGAATATAATGAAAGAATACATTGATGTGTTTTTAGATGATTTACTTGGACATCCTCTTAAGAGGGAAATTGAGTTTTCCTTTGACTTAATTCCTGGTACAAGTCCTATATCAAAGTCCCCATATAGAATTCCACTGTCGAGTTAGTGGAGCTGAAGAAACAACTAGATGAGTTGAGTGAAAAAGGATTTATTCGACCTAGTGTTTATCCATGGGGAGCCCTAGTCGTGATTGTAATGAAGAAAGATGAATCCATGAGGCTATGCATTGATTATAGATAAATAAATGATATTACAATAAAGAATAAGTATCATCTACCCTGGATTATTGATTTATTTGACCAAATTAATGGAGATCAATACTTTTCAAAGACTGAATTTTGATCCGGATATAATCAACTGAGTGTGAGGAAGGAAGATATTCTGAAGACAACATTCTGAACTAGGTATGGGAATTACATTTTTAAAGTGATGCCTTTTGGACTGATGAATGCACCATCAGTTTTCATGTATTTCATGAATAGAGTTTTCAAGGAATATCTTGATAACATTGGTGTGATATTAATCGATGATATCCTTGTAAACTCAAAAATTTATGAAGACCATGAGAGTAACTTGTGAGTTGTTCTGGGAACTCTTAGAAGAAATGAATTACATGGGAAGTTTAGCAAGTACGGATTTTGGATTTAATTATTTTCTTTTCTGGGAAATATTGTCTCTAAAGATGGAACCATAGTTGATACTGTGAAGACAATGGAAATCCAAGATTGTTCCACACAAACAAATATAACTGAGGTATGCAATTTTAATTTCTTAGTAGGTTATTATCGACGTTTTGTTCAGAATTTTACTCTCCTGGATAATCCGCTAACCAAGCTCACACGTAAAAATGTTATGTTTTTGTGGATTGAAGAATGTAAAAAATGCATCTATGAATTGGAAAGAATATTGGTCAATACTCCAATTTTGACTCTTCCATCTGGGAGTGATGGAATTATAATATACTATGATGCATCAAAGAATAGAATGGGTTGCATCCTTATGAAAAACTATAACGTTATTTCATATTCTTCAAGGCAGTTGAAGAATCATGAGAATAATTATCCAACACTTGATCATGAGTTATCAGCTGTAATCTTTGCTCTGAAAATATGGAGGCATTATCTTTACAGAGAGAGATGTGAGATTTATATTGACCCTGGGAGTTTGAAGTATAATTTCACACAAAAATTACTCAACATGAGGCGCAGAATATGGCTTGAGATACTAAAATATTATGATTCGTCAATACACTACCACCCAAGGAAAGCGAATAAGGTAGAAGATTCATTAAGTAGGATAGATCATGGAGTTCTGACTCAAATGAGGATTGAGAGAGATCCTATATTTTTGGATCTACTAAATAAGGATATGGTGATTGATAGAGAAGGGGAAACATCACTACTAATTCAAATTATTTCTAAACCATCTTTATTAGAGAAGATAAAAATTTCTCAATCTGATGATGAGAATTTGAAAAAAAAAATTAATGCAGTTAAACATGGGAGAATGGCTGACTTCGTGTTTGAAGAAGTTGTTTTGATGTTTGGGAAGAGGTTATGCGTTCCATTAGTACCTGAGCTAAAAAGCGAACTGTTTGACGATGCCCATAGCTCAAATTTATCAATACACCCGGGTAGAACCAAGATGTACCGTGATCTGAAGGAACATTTATGGGGGGGTAATATGAAGCGGGAAATTTGTGACTACGTGTCAAGGTGTCTAGTTTATCAACAAGTGAAGGTAGAGAGACAACATCCCAAAGGAGTGATACATCCTCTACATATTCCTATGTGGAACTGGGATAACGTTACAATGGATTGTTTCACTAGACTACTGAGGACACCAAGAAGGAATGATGCAATATGGGTAATTGTTGATCGTCTCACTAAAAAAACACATTTACTTCCAATAAGAGAGTATTTACCACTTTATCACCTGGAAAGACATTATATTAATGAATTTGTGAGACTTTATGGTGCACCTCTGTCAATTTTATTTGATTAAGATCCCCGGTATACGTCAAAATTATTGAAAAGTCTCCAGAAGGCATTGAATACAGAGCTTTATATGAGTACCACATATCACCCACAAAACGATAGACAGTCTGAAAGGATTATTCAAACTCTAGATGACATGTTGAGGTCTTTAACTCTTGACTTCCAAGGTTTGTGGGATCAATACTTGCCTCTGGTGGAATTTTAATACAACAATATTTTCCATTACATTATTCAAATGTCTCCATATAAATAATTATATGTAAAGATATTTCGAACTCCAACTTGTTGGGATGAAGGTGGAGAGAGGAAACTGATAGGCCTAGAGCATATTGAAGGGACCACGAGAAAGGAGAAGAAAATACAAGCACATATTAAAGCATCCTAAAGTAGGCAGAAGAGTTATGATGACAACCGGAGAAAGGAATTTGAATTTCAACTAGGAGATCTTGTATTTCTGAATGTATCTCCATGGAAGGGCGTCTTAAGGTTCAGTAAGAAAGGAAAATTGAGCCCCAGGTACATCGAACCATTTGAAATCTTGGGAAGAATCAGAGTTGTATCTTACCATTTAGCGATATAGCCAAATCCCTCCAGAGTTCATTATGTGTTCCATGTGTCATTGATAAAGAAATACATGCCAGACCCAACACATGGACTCACATATGAAGAAATTGAACTGGATCTTGATTTTTCATACTGTGAAAGGCCTATCAGGATTCATGACACAAGGGAGGAGGTATTGATAAAATAAACAAATCATCTGTAAAAGGTTCTTTGGAGATACCAAAATATGGAGGAAGTAACATGGGAACCAGAGGATTTCATGAAGAAGAACCACCCGCATCTTTTTTATGGGCTTTATACATAAAATTTCAAGGATGAAATTTTCTGAAGGAGGGAATAATGTAGTACCCCAAACATTTTATGCTATGTTTCTCTATTCATCACTGGGATTCAATATATTCCTAACTTTGTTCCTTTGATAAAACACTAGGTTATTTAGGATATAGTTATAACATATCCTTTAAACATAAATTTCTCACTTTTATGTTTTTAATTTCAAAAAATGGTCATCTAGAGTTGTGACCAGTAAGTCATTTTGAGTCTGATAAGAAGAACTTGTTTTTATGATGAGTAGTAACATAACCTTATGAATATTAATATGACACTAATGAATAGTAAATTTTATTATTATTTTATTTCAGTAAGGGTTTAAGATAATGACATCTTGATTAATTTTTCAATGGGATATAAAAGCCGTTATAGTTTTTAAATAATTAATTTTTGAATTAAGTATGATTTTATTTAAAAATTATAATAAAAATATATAGAAAATTATTTTAAAAAAATGAACTTCATTTTTAAAATCTACACGTCAATAAATGGTTACTGTGATTTTGGGAATTTTTATGAAAAAATTGATTTTTCAGTGATTAGTAAAAAATACAGTTTTTAGTTTCAGTGTGTTAATGACATCATTAATAATATAATAATGATGTCATAAATCATATATACTTGTGTATAGTTAAATAAGATCTGAGATGTACCATGTGTCTTATACCAGGGGAAAATACCATGGGCAAGCCTATGGTTTTGCAAAAACTACATATGAGGTGTCCCTTGAAAATTATTAAAATAATCCCTCACTTTTCCAATAAATACCAACTCTTTCCTTCATTGAATTCATTCCAAATTCTCCCTCAATGATTTTATGGCCTATTTTCATCCATATTAGTCCTCCCAAGGGTTCCTCAAGCCCCCAGGGTCCCAAACATCAAATTCTAAGGGTTACTCTATAAGGTAAGAAAATTCTCAATTTCATGCTTTTTCCATTAAAGTTCTCTTTTATGTGGTATAACATTCAAGTTTCCATACCATGTTCTTATGTACAGCTTATTCATGATCTATTTCTGTATTATGATTCATTTTTGGATGGCTGAGCCTTGTCCCATATTTTCTTAATGTTTTTTAAAACCATGTTGCATAGTCGTTGGGTGACCGAATTTTTGTTAGATATTTCTCACTTATTCTTTTTTTTGAGTTCCTTTCTTATTATTTCATCATATATTCTTACCCAAGAGGAATGAAATATCCAGAAATCATGTATTTTATTTATGGTAACATGTTTATGAAAAATGTCATCATTATTTTTTCTATTCTCTCACTTATTTAAGGAATGAAAACATTGTCTGTGAAGTGTCGAATTACTTACATCGTGGATGATGTATTCTAATTTTCCATTAATTCTTTCAAGTCTGGTAATGAACCCATTTATATTGTTGAAGCAGTTTAAAATATATTATTAATTAATCACCCATGGTTCTTTAATTCTTTTGTACTCATGGTTATAATTTATAAGACAAAATGAGGTTGTTGTTGTCAATGAACTACTAAAACGATCTAAACGAACATCATTAATATTTTAACTAATGAATCATCATCATTGATTAAAAAAATTATAAGATCATTTATATCTCTATAATTTCATTAATAATATGTATTAACAATTATGTATGTTTAACCATGTTTCAAATGAACATCCATTCATGTAAACAAGTAAACGAACCATGATGACCAAATAAGAAAATACTTCCAAAACATGAAAATTAAACCAATTAATACCATAGAAAGTTCCATGAATGAAACTAATAATGTTATAATAATTCATTTATATGTATATAAAGTTTTGGATATATTAATTAATGAAGCTAAATTTTATTACCCAGGTCATTAAAACAAATAAAGAACACACTCGAGCAAAATTTAAGGGGTTTCACTTCCTACTTTCATTTCTGTGCTATTTTTATTGTTCACCAATTATTTCTTGTATGTGGTATATGTGTACTGAAATTGGATATAGAATAATATTATTCTATTTATATTCATTTTATTCAATGATTCACTATATGTTCAATATGTTCTGGTCATAAGATTCAACAGATTACATTGTGGTAAAGGACTTTGTCTGAACTACCTTTTCGTTGTGACTAACATTATATTATGCACCTAATAATCATAATGTGGTGTACCTAATTTCAATTTGAGATCACTTATAATTTGAAATTATATTTATATTAAATATCCATAATCTCATTTCATGTATATTTTTGTTCTCTAAACCGTATACCATCTCACATACAGTGTTTATTTGGAAATTTATTTTAATTAATGAAATACTTAAGAATCTGTATACTCTACTCTATACAGATATTGAAAAAGATTATTTCTCTTGTACTGAATTAATGTATAACAAATTTTTTGGAAATGAAGTGTTTTTTGGGGCCTTTTATAGCCCATCGATGCATCAGTCGGTCTCATGAGACAAAACAGTTCGGTGAAAAACACATTGAGTTTGTTTCCAAAAATAAGACGGGTTTCTACCCACAGAACTAAACCGTTTTTATGGTATATGGTTTCATGTGCCAAATAAATGACTCCCAATAAGTAATAATTCTCTTTATTCATTATCAGTTATTATTATCCATGAGATTTTCACTATGACAAAATCAATGGATGCAGTTTCATTTTTAGATATTAATGTCATTAGTTATTCATTTATTAAATATTCAATATTGATTATATCAGATTAATTGTGATTCACTTATGATTGTACTCATTCATTTCCTATTTATAACCCTTAAAAAGATTTTAATCTCACCCCTTTCATTGTCTACCTTCGATAGATGATGAAGAGAAGGTATTCTTTTGAGTTTTTGTGGATGCAGTTTTTTATTTTTGATATGTATTATATTTTGTAACCATTTCCAATGTAATTTGACTTGCATCTATATATCTAGTTTCTTCAAGACTACTAAATTGATCATTACTTCATGATTTTCATTCCTTATAACCAAGCCAATATCACAATTAATGGACCGGCTCCAGCCTAGGGGGTCAGGGTGTTACAAAACATTCAATGGAATATTTAAATCATTTATCAATCATGATTGAGGGAAATTTCATTCATGCTATATAAATTAAAAAAATATTCCTTTCACACTTTTGAAAAAAGGTCAAAAGTACCTCGTTCATAAAACGACAAGAATATTAATTTTAAAGCATTTTTTTATAAGTAAAATATGATTTATGATAAATTTAATAAATCATTTTATATTTATAAAAAATCATCTTATAAATTTTAATAAAAATATATACATGGAATAGAAGTACTCTGATTGAGTAGAAAATCAATGTCAATTTTCCTTAAAAACATTATTTCAATGTATTATGTGTTTAAATAAAGAAAAATGAAATGAAAAATTATAATTTATATTCATAAACAAAGAAAAATAAAATAGTTTTATTAATATATAAATATGAAATAATTTCCCTAAAATATACTTATCAAAATCAATCCCAAATAATGAGGAGATTCTGAAATAATTTCCCGAATAAATACTTTGACTTCTTATTTAGTAGAAAATTGGATTGATAAGGATGTTTTAAAAATTATAATAATAATTTATTATTTTTTTAGATAATGAAATTATTATTTTATAGTAAATACCATCGATTTAGAGTAGTTATAATAAGAAATAAATTGAAATGTTTTGGTCAAGATAATTACTTCTTCTTAGGGAGACCTCCATTAGATCATTTCTTAAGGAACATAAGGTTGTAAATTTTGTGAGACCAACTACTCTAGAACTTTGATAAGTATTAATAGAATAGTAATTTGTTGGTATTTTTTTATATTGGTTTCTAAATGTGTTATTAATAAATAATGTAACGGTTTTCCATTTATAAGGGAGGGAAAGGACACACACAGAATTTTAAGAAAGATTGCAATATAACTAAGTTATTCTCAAGATTAATTATTATAAATGGATATATATTAAAATATAAGGTTTTATAGGGTTAAAATATTGTAAAACTGTAAAATTTTTATATTTTTATGTTTTATTCTAAACCTGTTCTTCTCATTTAACCCCTTTATAATCCTATTTTAACCTTAACAATGAAAATGACTTTTTCTATCTCAAATGGTTATAATTTTACGTATAAGTTGATAATTGGAGAATAAATGGATAAGAAATTACATTTTAGACCATATATTATCCCCCTTATTTTATTTTATGATTTTAATTTTTTTAATAATTTAATAAATATTTATTTTGATGAAATATAATTAATGTCAATTTTGACACTATTCATTTAATTTGACTTAAAATACATAAATAACAATTTTAAATTTGAATATATTTATATAAAACAACACTAATATTTAATAATAATATATAATGTTTATGTAACACTATAAATAATTAATAGTATATCATTTTTAATATTTTGTAAAATTATTTATTTTATTATTCTATAAATTAGAAAAATACAACATCAGTGTTTTATAAGAACTAAAGGTAATTATATAATTAATAAAAATTATAAATAAATATCCATAAAAAAATAATTCCATTATTTTCAAAATAGGAATTTAATATTTTTCATAACTTACTTTTTTCCCTATGAGGACACATAATAGATTTTTAAAAGTAAGAGATTTTAATTTTGTATTTTTTTGCTTTAAATATTATATAAGTCATTTTCATTTAAATTTTTACCTTAAATAATTAAACTTATAGCCTATGGTTATTAGGTTAAAATTAATTTTATCCAATAATAAATAATATAGAAAATAGTGACCTTAACACTTAGTTTTAACCTATATTAATGTGGTTTAACCTTTACTGAGGTGATAAATGTTACCACATTCACTATTCAAAATGATTAAAAATAAAATTATCCTATTTCCCAAAATTTAACCTCATTATTCCAATTATGGAATAAACTATATAAAATTAATTAACTAAAATTGGAAAAAATTTCTATAAAATAAGTATGAAAAAATTGAAGAAAACTAATTTTAGAAAGATACAGTTTTTATGCATAAAAGTAGATTTATTCATATCTCATGTATCAAAAAAAATTAGTTGAATGTTAAAATATTTGATTTAATATATAATATAAAAATTTCATTAATGTCATTCAACAATAATTATTAATTTTATTTATTCATATAAAAGAATTTTTGTGCATGAAAAATTCAAAAGCCGCACTCTTTTATTTTCAAAATATTTTTATTTCCATTTATAATAAATTAATAATAAATTTATTTATTTTATAATAATTTTTTTTGTAATTTAGTTATTTATATTCATATCCTCCAATTTAATGTCTAGGTTATAATGGTATTGTAGCACCTCGACAGGAATTTCCACCCAAACAGTCCAACAGGCTAAGTGCCTATAGGCCTTAAGCATGCCTCCCTGAATGCCAAAAGCTACAGAATAGAATTGAGGGAGTAAATGGGTGATGGTGGGGACACTACAACCTCTAGTGATGATTTAATAGTGTGAAAAATAGATATATTGTTGCAAATATAAATACCCAATTAAGTCCATCAGTATCATGCAATAGAAAAAGCATAATGAATAGCAGTAGTGGAATAAATAAACAAGAAAAAATTCCATATATGGACATTAAAAAATAACATGAATACATATCAGGTCAAAAAATAAAATAGCAAAAAATGGTTCTCCCATGGACTACCATCAATATATACAGATATATAGCATGTTAACACAAAAATAAAAATAAAACATAAACTCTAACTGAGGAAAGAACAGAGGGTCCCTTGCATTCCTTCCCATGACAGCTCAATCACTAGGATGTAGCTCTAGATCCTAAACCATTAACTGAATGCAAAATAATAAACTATACACACATCTTGAAGGGACCATGTAGAATTTGAGAATGTGTATTAGTAGTACACAACCAATGTGTGACTAACCTACATTTTTTTATTAAGAAGGTGTGTACAGAAAATAATAAAATAATGAAGTGCATACATTTGAAATAAAAAAATATTCCCTCATGCTCAATAGCCTCCCGGAATCTATCACGTTCATCGAACAAAAAAATAAATCTGAATAGGATAGGATCCTTAGAACATAGCCTAAAAAATCCCCTAATATGAAACAGTAAATGTGAACCTTCATGTTAAACCTCTAGTAAAGTCACCTGACGCCATTTTCCAACCAATACCTTATGTCCATGTCAAGAGGCTGATGTCTCGAAGGAATTCTCAATGAAACAATATTTTCCCTCTAAGACCCACTCTAAATCTCCCATCATCTCATAGCCCTACATTCATATGAACAAAAATAGCTATCCTCAAATAAAAAACAATGTTGGATCAACAACTAACATTGTGATAAATAAAGATTCCCATCAAACCAAATGTATCCATGCCTAATGGACTCAAACAAAATGAGCCTCACCCCCCAACTAATAGAATCAACATTATAATCTGATAGCTCCTTATCAGCCTTGATTCTTTATATGGAAATCACCTCCAACCAAAATTCCTAATCTGCAACTACCGGAATCCTCTACCCACATGAGATGTCAGTACCACCTCAGAATCTAAGACAACCCTTGTAAAAATAACTCCAAATGGCACATTGGACAACAGAGGTGAGCGCAAGTCACCAAATAGAACCTAATAGACACCATTTGTCACCTCATGCCCATATGGCCATGTTTCTCAATCTGATGTTCATCTCCATCCAATATACATTAGGCATTTCTCATAACATGACATTATTTCCACCTTAATCGGAAGATGCAGTCACCCAACCGATGATCAATACCATTAAGAATATATATATATATATATATATATATATATATATATATGGCCATGCCTAGTCGTATGATCACATCACATCAATATAGACAGCCAATGTAATCTCAATCCTTGATCCAATCCCATCACCTTCCATTGGAACACAATAGTGTAACACAAGCAATTCATATATATATATATATAATTCAATTTGAATTAACTATAACAAATAAATTTAAAATATAATACCCACCTAACATAACTACCCAAGTGGTTGAAAACCTATAACTCAACCTCAAATGAATAAAAAACATTATTGAATTCCCAAAAACATCCCACATGTTAAATTTAATTTAATTAAATATAATTATTAATATAATGAGGTGTTATTCAGTCAAAAAATGGTGCACTAAAGCCCCTCCCCCCAACACTCATGATATAAAAAAGAAATTTATGCACCATGTAACTCATGGTCATAAACATAGGCAATCTGATCATATCCTCTAACTCAAATTAATTTGGACAAAACTAGAGTTATAGATGAATACCTTGAAAATAGTGGAAACAACATTCATAGATTTAGCAGTCTGTGATGTGAGTAAAAAAGAAAATAGAAGTGAGAGGATAGAGATAATTACCAAGATGGGTCCAATGCAAACATTGTCTTAATGAAAGGATACCAGACAATGATTCTAGCTCATTCCCTAGAATAGGAGGAGGAGCACCCATGGAGCCTAGTGGAAGAAGGCCAAGTGAGCGAAGAATAATGGAAGAGAATAAAGAAATAATGGGTTGGTAAAACTACATTTTCACACATTCAATGGGTTTCACAATTAACTCCAATGGTTTTCCAAACCATGAAGTAAAAATGTGGCTCCTTTTACTTATTATCATAACCTCACATGGTTATATCATATGTTTAGTCAAAACTATGCACAAACCATGCACACTACAATGTTTAGGTACTTCCCAAATGACGTTAAGCATATAGCATGGGCACAATTTTCCCTAAATATACACAAACCATGTAAATTGCCTATGTTAAAAACTATAGAGGTATCACATAGTTGTGAACCCCCACCTGAAATATTTCTTAAACCATTCTCGGCACAAAAAAGGGTCATGCGGTTTGGACTAAGAGGCCGCACATTTTAATCATACTGTGTGCCTGAGCCTGCACTTAACCAAATAAGACCTTCCTGCATCTAACACACCTGAATCCCATCCAAAAAACCTATGAAACATATCAAGACATAATCCATGACTAAAAACATGTTATTAGGTCACAAGAACTATTATAATTAAGTTCTTCTAAATATGAAAGAAGTTTTTCAACCACCGAACTCCAAAAAAATCAAAATGGGAAAGGAATTCGACCCACTCCAAATGCTAGGGATTTTTCAGTATCACCACCTTAACATATCTCAATACTATGAAATAAAACATAAATCTAATATGATTCTGAACATACCCATCTCTTTAAAACCAATCTGGACTACCCCGGGTAGATGGGTATAGGTCAAGTACCTCAAACGGTGATCCCCACTTTAGGACTAACCCACTCTGGTTGCATCCTGATGAAAAAATCAAATCAAACTAATGGTCCATCAGCCAATATCAAAATAATGGTCCTCCCATAATTAATCATCACTCATACACCTCCTCAGGTACTCATATTCCAAACCAGACACCCATCAAATGCTTGCACCACATCGGTGCCCGCCTCATGTCCATGTCTCACATGACACCTATGAGGTCACATATCACATTAGATTCTCATATCAGTCATGGATCCTCACACTTCAAAAAATTACTATATATAATTCATTCCCATATACCTATGCACGTCAAGTAATCCTATATCACATCAACGTCCAGATTCCAATGCACCTCGTACAAGCCACACATCCAACGATGCTCACATAAAAAATTTAATTCCACACACCTCATAAATTCATACATACATACATATATATATCATCTTATCTAATTACCACATACTATATAGTCTCTGTTTATTCCATAAATACATTTCATGCCCCTCCTGCACCCAAAATGGACAAGAATCTAATAATTACATTCCAAAACAAAACAAAAAGATGCAGTTATGACCACGTTGTACCTCTGGCCATAATCGGCTCCGCATCCTTCTTAGTGTCTAGAATATCCATGGAATGCACCAAGACCAATCCAGACCATCTGAAGCCTAATCTCCTTGTTGTTCTACACTAACCAATATATATTGTCCCCACTACTTGGTCCTTCTGTCCTTTTCACAACACCCGCATGCAGCTAAAACTCAACTACCATCACCCAGTACCACTTTCATTCAAATTTCAGAACCCTGAGTCCACCCTTGTTCCTGAATTTTGACTATTTGAGAAGGATAACAATATAACCTCATAAGATTCCTAACCTATCCACATGCCCAAAACTGCTTTAATGTCTACTCACACTGCATCCAGAAATTCCCTAGATTCCCACACTAGAAGCATTCTATTGTAGACCCACTCCAAGGTTGTCTACCTGAGTCTTCATCCTGACTACCCTAATGAAACGCATCCTATCCTCACTTCCAGCTATTTCAAATTTCATCACTAAAATCAATTGAATCCATCATCTAGCATGAGTATGATTGATCCATCAAATTCCCCTCGACTATGAGTGCATGATTCACCACGTCTAAGAGTGATACCAACCTAAAGATGTTTACATGTAGACAAATGGAATTTTGTAATCCATCCTCAAAATGCTTAACCCTCAAGGTGTCATTTCTCTCCATGTTGGGTAAAAAGATATACAATTTCGTGAGTGTCTATGCATAGTCCATAACTAACATGTCTCCCTATTGTAGGCTCATGTAATCTTGAGCTTCTTCTTCCCATAGTGTATCCGAGAATAATTTCTTGAAGAACTTGGCCTCAAAGTCCTTCCAAGATAGTCCCTCATGTCTTTATACATAGACCTACATATCCCAGCAGCGCTTAGATGATCGAAAGTGAATATACATTTCTAGTTTCACCCTTCACCTTGGAGGCATCTCTAGTTACTCTAAGACCATATACATTTCCTTGATCTAGTTCTCAGCCTCTTATGGACCACCTTCACCCTGAAAGAGTGATGTTTTTTTGTGAGTTGAAATCTCAAGTCTGGTACTCCCTAGAGGGATCTAGTCCCAAAGCACCCCTATCAAACCCTTGGATGTCACTTACTAGAATCTCTCTGAGATTTTCATCTATGCATAGTCCAGTAGTCGTTAGATCTAGCGGCTGACCCGCATGCACCTGATCCTGTGATTGAGCTTATACCTGAGCTTGTACCTACTATATATGAACCTATGGGGCCTCTACCCAACGCTAAATGGTCTCATCCTATGTATGACCCTACAATACCAAATCAATACTTGACTAACTCTTCATTGGATCTCATCTTGGTGGAAACCCACTGAATACAAATACATGGTTTCAAAACCCATATATCATATATATACATAAATATAAAGGATATGGAAAGTAATAAAAGGAAACACAATCTCACTACTCTTAAACTCCCCCATCACAACCATGTATTAAGACATTCTAGCCTCATGGACTCCTTTCACACCCTTAATAGGTCCAAGTATCACATATGCCTCGGGCCACACCCGTCCTGATGAACAATGTCGCCTCAAACTCATGACCACATCACCCAACCTGGTGATTAACATCACCCCATATCATTATACCATCATGCTATTATAATATCCAGATGCATATATACATATAGTTCTCACATATGATAGATATTTTCTATCACAGTCACATGAATGTATAAAATTGTCCGATGTTCCTAGAATAAACTTAAGCAACAATAACATACAACGCTTTCCATATTGAGCCTAGGGTCCAATATATCCTTCCGTTCCATAACATAAAAAGGATTACATGTCACATTTCAGAACTAATAAAAATTACTCTTAATTGTGCTACTCAAGGTGAAAATAAAATCAAATGTAAAATGAGAAAAATAGAAGAACAATTCCCACCCCTGGAAACATGATTCATCCTCCATGTATAGGGCTTTAGGCACCCAACACGAGCTATAATCCCAGTTCCAACAACTTTATAATATTTGGTATACCATAACAGAAATATAATGACCAATAAATAGGTAAAAGAAATTATTTTGAAAAAATTTGTAGCACCCTGATTGGAATTTCCACCTGAATAGTTCGACGGGTCGAGTGCCACTTGGCCTTAAGAATGGATCCCCAAACACCAACGGATTTTGAAAAGGAGTGAGGGTGTCAATGGGTGATAGTGGGGAGACTATACCCTCTAGTAATTATATAACAATGGTATAAATATATATAATTTAGTATAAATAAAGACCAAATCATGTTCAGTAATATCATGAAATAGTGAAAGCATAATCAATAATAGTAGTGGAATAAATAAACAATCCAACATGCCATATTTAAACACTAAAATAGAACATTCATGCATATCAAGTCATATAATAAAATTAATATAAAATGTTCTCCCATTGATGAACATCATTATATACCCCTCAATATCATAATGATACAAAAATTAATAACAAAACTGATACTCTAACTAAGTCAAGAATCGAGGGTCCCTTCCCATTTATCTCATGCAAACTCAATGACTAAGATCGAGATCTAGAGCCTAATTCCTTACCCGAATGAAAAATCATGATGTATGAACATGTCCCAAAGTACCTCTATAGGATGTGATAATGAATCTTAGTATCCCACCACTAACATCTACATTCCATACATTTACGATTAAACCAGTGTGTGTATAAAATAATGAAATAGGTCAATGAAGTAATTTAAACTAAAAAAAGCTTCCTTGGGGATCAACATCAACTAAAAATCTATCACTTAATTCATTCAATGCCAAATATCTAAATAGGAGAGGATCCTTGGCTCATAGCCTAAGGAATCTCTTGATATGAAATAGTCTAGGTGAACCCTCAGGTTCCACCTCTAGTAAAGTCACCCAACACCATGTTCCAACCAACACCTCATATCTATGTCAAGTCACCAATGTCTTCAATGAATTACTAATAAAATAATTCATTCCCTCAAACCCCTACTTGAAAGAACCTATTTTATTTGAATCCCAACATTTGGAGGCACAATGATATATGTCATCAAATAATAACCATTGTCGTCTGAACAACTGACATCCTGAGGAATGGAGATGTCTATCCTCCCAAAAGTATCCTTGCCTAATGGTCTCAATAATAATTAAAATAATCTTCCAACTATGGGCTCAATGCTATCATTGATGGATCCTCACTATCCCCACAGATTTCTATAGTAATGAGTTCCAACCAAAATTCCTAATCTGCAACTATCTGAGGCCTCTACCCAAATGATTGATCAATACCACCTCAAAATATGAGTCGAACAGTGTGAACACGACTCCAAATGGTCCATCATATAAAACAGGTGATAATAAATCACTAAATAAAACCTATGACACACCATATGAAACCTCATTCCCCTTCAACCATGTTTCTCAATCTAGTGTTCATTGATATCCAATATAACATGGCCCATTATCGTAACTTGATTGCCTCTATGCTTCAATTCAATGATCGATTCACCGAACATATGATCAATATAACACATAATATATATATATATATATAATTTCATGCCCATACTAATGATCACATCGCCTCAAAACCAATATGGAAAAATAAATAACATGAATTTAGCGGTACTTGATTTGAGGGAAAGTGAAAATAGAAGCAATATGATGGATATTCTTACCAAGATCGATCCAACACAACCAATGGATTGAAGAAGAGATCCTAGATGAAGATTATAGATCACACCATAAAAGATGAGGAGGAGAACCTATGGAACCTAGAGGAAGAATTCCGCACAAGGTAAGAATAACGGAAGGAAAGAAATAAATAGAGTGAGGTGAAAACAATCTTTTCACACCTTTAATGGTCTACATGGTTAGCTAACACGGTTTTCCAAATCATGTGGAAACAGTGTGTCTCCTACTACTTAAGAACCAAACCCTACATGGTTAGATCGCATGGTTAGTCCAAACCGTGCACACTATTGTGCATAGGTACTTCCCATATAATAGATCTTTCTTCAAGTTTGGTATTAATCAGACACATACTCAGTTACTAAACCTTATCATTCTATCATGGTCATGGTTGAACTTAGGATCATTCCCCACATTCTTATATAATTTCAAATATTCCTTCTATGCCTTATTAATATTCTCATGAATGGATGGTTGAAAATTCATCTGATAATGATAATAACATTACCATTTCCTCATGATTTCATGATCCATCTTCTATAAATTCATAAACATTGGACCTACATTAGTTTTCAGCATTGATAAACATGCATGGTCTTTTCAAATCAGAGCATCATCCACCTTCTTCTCCTTCTAATGCATGTGATGTATTAAGAAATCATAATATTTTATTAACTCCAGCCATATTATCTATTAAATATTTAACACTTTTTGTGTAAAGATATACTTTAATATTTTATGATCATTATATATATCTCACCTTTAACCATATAGATTATATCTATATATTTTAAATGCATAATTTACCACTTACAAATTAAAATCATGAATCAGGTAATTTTTTTAATTATCCCTCAATTGGAATGTTGCATAAGCTATTACTATATCATTATGGACAATGAAAAACCCCACCTGCATCTTTGAAGCATTACTATATGTCACAAACCCTTATTAATTGTGGGATGATGTAATAACATACATGATTGAAAAACTTCTATTCAGCTATTTGAAACCCTCTTCACATTAATTTATCCATAAGAACTTATCCCCCTTCCAAGTAAACTTATTGATTGGATTATATAATCGTGAGAAATCTATGAAATAGTATCTGTAGTATCCAGACATCCCAAGAAAACTATAGATTTTAGTTATTGTGCTTGGTTTATTCCACAAATAAATAACTTTTCCCTTTGAAATATCCACTGATATATCCTAACTAGATATTATATAACCCACGAATGAAACTTTTCGAATCAAAAATCCACACTTGTTAAATTTTCCAAACAACTTTTTTATCATAGGGTTCTATAGTACAATTCTCAAATGTTCTTCATGATCTTCCTTTCAATTTGAATATATAATAATATCATCTAAAAATAATAACACAAACTAATCAAAGTAATATATAAATACTCTATTCATAAAATACATGAAGATATCAAGACAATTGGAAAGTCAAAATAGAATTACAATGAAATCTTGATGACCAGACCTCATATTGATTGTTGTGTTGGGTCTATCCTCCTTCATGATCATTAGTTATTGATATCCAGATCAAAAATAAATCTTGTAAAAATACAGATCTCATGATAATTGATAAAACATATCATCAATATGGGGTTTGTGACACTTTTTCTTGATAGAAATATTATTAAGTTTTTGATAATAAATTCAATGATTCATTGACCCGTCATTCTTCTTAGTAAAAAGAATAGGTGCAACCCATGGTGAAGCACTAGGTCAAATTAATACCTTATCTAGATTCTCTTAGAGTTTTTTCTTCAATTCCTTTAACTCAATCGAGACCATTCTATATAGAGACTTTGAAATAGACATAGCACCAAGTATGAGTTCTTTTAAAAATCCAACTTCATGATTCCAAGAAATACTAGGTAAGTCCTCATGAAAAAATCAGCATATTCCCAAACAATATGAACATTTTCAATGTTGAGTTTCTCACCAACTATTCATAACTACAAAATAGGCCCTTAACAACACTAGCCATTACCAGGGTTAGAAAAAATCACTAATAAAGGATCCACTTATCAGTGCTAAAATAAGCATTTATAAAGGGTCCCTTTATCAGTTCTTTATTCTAGCACTAATAAAAGGTTCCCTTTATTAGTGCAAATTTTTACCATTGATAAAAGGGGGGCTTTTATCAGTGCTTTATTTATAGCACTTATATAGGGTATCCTTTATCGGTGCTTTATTGTTATCACCCGTAAAGGAATCCTTTATTAGCATTGTTTTAGCACTAATAAAAGTCAGAATAAAATAAAATAATTAAATAAAAAAATAAAAAAATTACATTAAAGAACTTATTAAAAAATTTATTAATTAAATATTTATTGATAAAAATGAAAAAATTGATTATACTATATATAAATTTTAAATACTAATAAATAGTATATATTAAATATTTATATAAATGTAAAAGGAAAATTAAACAAATAAAAATAAAAATTAATAAATTGAGAAAAATATTAAGCAATTTATTAATTAAATAATTATTGATAATGTTAATAATTTTTTGATATTTTATATATATATATATATTAATATCTATATATATAATTTATATAATAAAAAAATATTTATACTTTACAATAAATAGTAATATATTTAGTGAATACTGGTTTATAGTTAAAAATCAATATGAATTATGAATACTGACTAATTGCATCGAGTAATGTATGTAATTGAATTTTGTTTGATTTTTCAATTTAATATTAGTCAAAATTTTGTTATATTGATTTCACATATACCTATAATTCATTTTTATTTACAACACACACAAAAATATTTTTCTATCAATTTAATTAGTTTCTATAATTTTTATATATATATTTCATTACTATGATTTAATGTTTTCAATATGTATTCATATTTATTACAATATATATGCATTTTTAATGATTTATATTTAATTAATGAAACTTATCCAATTTTTCAATATTTTTAATTAATGTGTACTCTTTTTTAATTATTCAATTTTACTCATTTTTAGCATGCATTCAAATAAGATTAAATATTCATTAATAATGTTAAAAAATATTTATAAAAATTACTTTTAAATCAATATATTTATAAATTAATATTTACTAGTTTTATACAATTATATATATAAATAAATAAATAATATTTGGTTAAAATTTATGGATATATTTATAAATAAATAATAATATATATTTATTTAAATAATGAATATATTTTTATATTTCAATTTATATATATTTATTAAATTAATATATATAAATATATAGTTATATAAATATATAATGATAGAAATAATATTTTCTTTAAAAATATTTATATAATTATAAAAAATTAAATATATATTCAAATAATTATAAAATTATTATTTTATAAAACGTATTATTATAATTATTATAATTATATATAATAATTGTAATTATTTTGAAGTATTATTTTATTTAAAAAAGTATTATAAGTATTTATCATCTCTTTTTTTAGCATTGGTAAATATAGAGATTTTTTAGTTCTAAAAAATTGCTGATAAAAATAATCTTTATCAGTGATAAAAAAGCACTGATAAATATTCTTTTTATCAAAACTTACTAAATTAGCATTGAAGAAAGGTATCTTTATGACGGAGTTTTTGGAACTGCTGATAAAAATTATTCCTATCGATTTTAATGACCCTAACCATCGGATACCATACCACGTTATCCAAAACTCTCTGTGGAAGTCTCGTGTTACTAGTGCTCCTTGTTGTCAAATACAAGCTCGATTCAAGGATAGAATTAAGGCTCCAACTATTCCGAGCCTCTAGCGATTCAAGGGTAAAATTAAATCTAGTTTTTTTGATATATCTAATTTCCCTCGGATATCCACTAAACCTTCTCATCATACATCCCTATAACCCAATAACTCCAGTTGCACTATCCTATAATAAAACACCCCAAAATTCAATGTTTTTTTAATATATTAAAGTATCATCTTCTCTATTCACATGTGGCTCTCCTTTGGACAACATTGGTACTATGAAACTTCAAATACATCTAACTCAATGTTGGATCATGTCATTTTGAGGTATAATATTCTATAAATACCTATATTCCATGACATATACAACTTTCAAATCTTTATCTTTCGAAAAATTCATCAATACAGTAGTATGTGTTGTCATTGGTTTGGAATATTACATTACAAATCAAATGGGAACATATTTTTCATATTTTTATTGAGAAATTAATGTGATGTGATTTCCTTGATTCACGTATAAACTAAGGAAAAAATTTCACCAATCATAGAAATCTCAATACCATACCTCATATAATTCACACAAAAAAATCATTGTATTTTTCCAATACTCAAATATTATGTCTTACTCCTTCGAGTTTTCTCTAAAACTTTCTGATCACCAATGTCATTTTATTCATTGATTTTATCCTCTCTTGTATTTCTTACATTTTATAACCCCTCTTAATTTTCCTCACCATCAATATCTTATTTTGAGTCTACCTCAGCCTTATGTGCTCCCTATGATGCTAATGAATTCAACATTAATTTCCTCTGATGTTTCGTCATTATATTAATTATTAAGAATGTTTCCATTATAATTATTAAAAAATATCTATAAATTTTATCTTTTCATCATAAAAACATCTCAACATACCCTTTTTAATTCATTTTTTAATTTTCTCATAATTTAATATGATCAATTTTTCACTACAACAAATAAATTTTCTATTTTAAACACAATTATCAAAAAATTTTACCAACCCTAAATTAAAAAATAGTATGTCTAGTATTATTTACATTTTTAAAAATACATCAATCTTTTCAAAAATAACCCACTCATTAATACTTCATAAAAATCAATTTATTTCTTTTATCACATATCTAATAAACATTATGTATGTCATACTTTAATCAATCAAAAAATAGGTCATTCTTTAAAATTTCCTTTTGGTTCCACCATTTGGAATCTCTTACTACTATCCATGTAATTCTCACAAATGGGAGGCAATACCCCATTTACAGAACACAATGGAGTACAAATATAATCCTCATCGATATCATCTACCGAATATTTATTATTCTAATTTGTTGTTTGGGACTCATTCCCCATATCTTTTATACTGCACACACTGCTCTAAGTAGTAGACATCTTATGGATGACTATTTCTTTGAGTATTTCACAAAACATAGGTTTTTGTCCACAATAGATAGAGTATGTGTTCCAAACAACAACATGAAATGATAACTATTTGGAAGATGAGATGATGAGGATGAAAATTTCTTATAACATTCACCTTTGAGTGAATTCAGAGGATAATGCCTACCATAGTGGAGTATTTCTTTTCATAAATTCAATTATCTATTTTCTTCAAAACATACTGAAATAATATGAATCAATAAAATTTTGAGTTTCCTTTATTATAATTATCTATAAATTTCACCTTTGATAATGAATATCTTATGAGTATTTATTTATTTATTGAAAAAAGTGAATATTTTATTAACAAAATAGGATATATCTACTTTCTCTTAGATTATTCAATGTTTCAATCCAAGATATCATATTTTATCCTCATCCACCTCACTCGTTTATTGATTTTTTGGTGATACTTATTTTCTCTTTTATCATCATCCTTTCTTTACCATCGGCATATCCCATTATTCAATAATTCTTGCATAGTAAAATCATTATCCATAGAATTAAAGTATTGTTTCATATTTATTTTTAATTTATTTATTTTCAGTATTAATTTTATAATAATTTTTCCCTTGTGAAAGTGGATTCTTCTGTTCGAGTTGGGGGAGTTTGTTTTAAGCTATTCATGATAATGAGGGATTGGACTTTGAGCCTAAAACTAAGATAATGACAACAATTAAATGTGTTAAGAATTCATACAACCATAAAGAAAAGGTGAATTCATACTAATTATTTAAACAATTGTTTCATCATTTTATCTAATATTTGAAAGTTAATTTTCTTATAATTTTTATCTATTATTTATTTATTTATTTTTAATAGATTCTTTTGGAAGTAATATTTTCTTTAAACCATCTAAAACATGCCAAAAAATATATTAAATGTTTCTTTCACAAATTTTACCATGTTGTACATTTTTATTTCCTTTCTATGTTGAACTACCAATGGTACATATTTATTCGATGTTTGTTAAATGAAAAAAATCATTATTGGAAGATTATAGAAAACTCATGTGCCTAATTTTGTGACTTGTATTGATATAATTGGCACATGAGATTCCTCTTCTCTTCTGGATTTCAACAACGAAAATTTTTTTGGCCAATATTATCGATTCAATATATATATGAAGCATTTCAATTTTGACATAAAAATACAATAGAAACATGGTTACATTGTAATTTAGGTTTTTTTACACATTATGACTTGTAGGAATCAGCCGCACATCAATCTTTCACGTAGTGTGACCAGTATGACTCGAAGTGTTTCTTTTTATTTAAAATTGACAATAATTTTTGTAAAAAAGACAAATTAGATACTAAAAAGTTATAAAACATGTTATGATTGTTTTCATACATTATGGAAATTATCCATACGTCATTTGGGACATATAGGATTTATCCTCACCTCAATTAAATGTATAGTGTTACTGCTATTACTCAATGTGTCAGTTAATAGTTTAAAATTGACAATTTGGTTCAAAAAAATTCACTGACTAGAATCAAATAAAAAACTCACATATTTTGTAAATAATTTAGAAAATTGATTCATAAGTCATTTTTTTTGTAGGAATCATACTCACGTAAAATTGATACACAATGTGATCAGTATGAGTCATAGTGTGTGTTTCCAGTTTAAAATGACATTTTAGTAAAAAAATAAGTGAAATTATAAAAAATGAGGAAACACATTCATATTGTTTTCATAATTTATTTAAAAGATCCATAATTCATTTAAGATGTGTAAAAATCATACTCACCTCAATTCGACGGATTGTGTGATATGTATGACTCAAAGTGTGTATTTTTTTAAGAGATTGACATAAATTTTAGTAAAAAAGCCAATTGACCTACTCAAAACCAATAAAACACATTAATAATGTTTAGATACATTATGTAAAAGGTTTATAAGTCATTTTTGACATTTATTTATCAAAAACAGCTCAATTTGATGCATGATGTCCTCTGTATGACTTAATGTGTCTTTTATTAGTTTAAAATCGACCGTTTAGTTCAGAAAATATCGCTCTCTGAAAACTGAGAAAACATGATCATATTTTCTTAATAATTTGGTACATATATTCAAAATATATTTTTGAAATGTTGGAATTATTGTCACATAATTCCAATACATGATGTGATTGGTATGAGTTAAAGTGCATTTTTCTAGTTTAAAATGACATTTAAGTAAAAAATAAAAGTGACGTACTCAATATTAATAAAATGAAATCATATTGTTTTCATGCTTTATGAAAATGATACATAATCCATTTTGGACATTGAATATTCATCCAAACCACAATATGATTCACATTATAACCCAAATGACTCCAAGTGCATCATTTTATTTAAAATTGACATCAATTTTAGTAATATTCAAAATTGTCTTACTCAAAGCTGAGAAAAAACATTCATATTATTTTTATATTTTATAAAAAAAATCCATAATTTATTTTTTATGTATATTAATCAGCCTCACCTCAATCCAATTTATGGGGTGACCAGTATGATTCCAAGTATGTATTTTTTTTTAAAAATTTTACATCAATTTTAGTAAAAAGGACAACTTACCTACTCAATACTAAGCGAATACATTAAGATTATAATTATATTTAAGATAAACAATACATAATTTACTTTTTACATGTAAGAATCATATTCACCACAATTAGACACATGGTTTAATTGTTCTGACACCTATTGAGTATTTGTTTTTTTAAATTTACATCAATTTTTGTAAAAAGGATAACTAACCTACTCAAAACTGAGAAAACACATTAAATTTGTTTTTATATTTTAGGAAAATGATCTATATGTCATTTATTATGTTATGGAATCATTTTCACCTCAATACAATGTATGGTGTGACAATTATACTTCAATTACTTCTTTTTATTTGAAATTAACATCAATTTTAGTAAAAAGGACAACTGACCTACTCAATAATAAGAAAACACATTTTCATTATTTTTATACTTATGTAAAATGATCCCTAAGTAGTTTTTGATGTGTATGAATCCGATTCACCTCAATGTGATACACTATGTACCCAGTATGGCACAATGTGTCTGTTATGTGTTTAAAATTGACGGTTTAGGTCAATAATTCTTACTCACTGAATACTGAGAAAATGAACTCATATTTTCCTGATAATTTATGAAATCAATTAATATGTCATTTTTGAAGTGTAAGAGTTGGTCCCACATCAAAATAATACAAAATGTGATTATTATGTGTCAAAATTCATATTTTCTGTTTAAAATGATATTTTCATTAAAAATATAAGTGACACACTCAAAATGGAAAAAAAACATTCATATTGTGTTGATACTTCACAAAAATTATCCATAATTAATTTGGTATGTTTATGAATCATAATCACCTCAATCTGACACACGGTGTAACCAGAATGACTCCATGTGAATATTTTTATTTAATATTGTCATCAATTTCTGTAAAAAGGACATCCAGACTACTCAAAACTGAGAAAATGAATTCAGATTATTTTAATATTATAGGGAAATGATCCATAAGTCATTTTAGATGTATAGGAATCATCTTCTCCTCAATATAATGCTTGGTGTGACTGATATTTCTCTTGGTGAGTCTTTTAATTTAAAATTGACATCAATTTCAGTAAAAGGATAATTGGCCTACTAAAAACTAAGAAAACACATTCATATTGTTTTGATATTTTAGGAAAGCAATGCACAAGTAATCAACGTTGTGTAGGAATCATTTTCAACTCAATTTGATGCACATTGTGACTAGAATTACTCTTAGTGTATCTATTTATTTAAAATGTACATTAATAAAAAGGAAAATTGACCTACTCAAAACCATGAAAACTCATTTGGATTAACATGATATTACAGTGAAAAGAAAAATTCGTAATTTTTGATGTGGAGGAATCATATGAACCTCAATTTGATGCTTGGTGTGAGAAGTATGACTCCAAAGGTTTCTATTTATTTAAAATTGACATCAATTATAGTAATAATGATAACTAGACTACTCAAAACTGAGAAAACACATTAAGCTTGTTTTTATATTTTAGAAAAATGATTTATATATCATTTATGATGTGTTGGAATCATCCTTATCTAAATTAGATACATTATGCTCTCAGAATGAGTCAATGTGTCTGTTATCAGTTTAAAATCAACATTTTAGTTCAAAAAGTATCATTCACTGAAAAACAGATCAAACCCACTTGGATTTTCATAATAATTTAGGAAATCTATTCATGAGTCATTTGTGAAATTTAGTAATCAGCCTCATTTCAATCCAATACACACTGAGATCAGTATGTCTCAAAGTGCATGTTTCCAATTTAAAATTATTTTTTATTAAAAAAACAATTGACATAATCAAATCTAAGGAAACACATTATGATTGTTTTGATACATTATAATATTTATCCATTAGTAATTTGAGAAGTGTAGGAATCAACCAAACCTCATTCTTACACATAGTCTGAATATTATTACTCATAGTGCCTCTTTTCAATATATCTGTGTCATTTTATTTTAAAATTCATGTCATATCACCAAAATTGAGATAACAAGACCAGATTGTTCTCATCATTCTATCTGATATTACTTATTTAATTTAATTATCATTTTATCTTATAATTAATTAATTAATTTTCATTGAGATAATTCATGAATATGAATAATAAATAGTGTGATGTACAAGAATCAAATATAACTCAATCTGTTACATAGTGTTCCTGGTATAACATAAAGTTGAATTTAAAATTAGTACTTTCTGTTATTCTTTGTATTATTATCAACATAATAATTTTTTTGTTATACAGTATCGTTTTTTGCTCCATCAGGTGTTAGGGTCAAAATACAATTGAAGATTTCCATTTTTGAATGTATGAAATAATTTTTACAAATTTAAATTTATAAACCAATGTTTTAAATGTCTATAATTTATTTTTTTTCTTTTATTTTTATTGTAAATTTAATTTTATGTAATTTTGTATTTGTGCTTTATTTTGATAAATTTGTGGTTTTTTTGGTTTTGAGGTGTTTTGTTACGGCACACTGCACCAGTGTTGCAGTGTGTGGTTACATCATATTGTCGTATGACCCTTTATCATCACTTTTTTAACACTAATAGAAGAATAGGGAGTATAATCTCACTACAGTCGTCAACACTTTACTAGAATGGTTAAAATCCATTTTTTGTCCTATTAAAGTCCTATTTTTAGTAGTTATTTGAGATAAATATCCCTCATGAACTGGTATAAAACACATGTTATTGATGTAATTTCCATTATGTGTTAAGGTTCTTCCACAAACTAATTTTTTCTTGATTATTGATTTAAAATATAAAATATAAATTACCTTATTCAACAATTGATGGGGTTTCTAAACTGGGAGATCCAATCCATATCCAATAAACATAAAATTAAACAAGAGGGAGAATAATATTATTCATAGGATGAAAAATAAACAAAAATATATAATATAGGAGTTATAAACATGATATGTGGTAAGCCTATCATTATAAGTTTTTTCTTCAAACTCAATATCTAATCATTAAGGTGGTGATATGATAACCTTATAAATTTATTCAGAAATAAAATAGTTGGTAGAAACGAAATCAAATAAAACATTTTCAATTATAGAGTGGATAGTAAGTGTAACTTTCACCATGTCACCATGTACTTCCACATCATTTGTTGTACTTTTATAAGCTTGTCCTTATCTCCCTTGCTTATTTTGTGGTAAGTTCCCTTGATGTTTGGGGAATTGGTTGGAGTAGTGCCTTAAATCCTTATAGTTAAATCACTAAAATTTGATGGATTCTCCCTTACCCTTTCTTTCATGATCATGATGTCCTTTTTGTACACACTTGAATAAAATTCCATTTTTAGGCAAGTACCAAGGTGTTTCCTTCGATAAGTATCACATGTTAGAAAATAATTCTTCCTCTTTTCTCCCATATCCAGTTTTTCCCTTTCAATGTAACGACCCAAATTTTTTTGTCAATAGAAATTTTTTTCCTATAATTATACCGTATAGTAAAAATCACATAAAATCACATAAAGGAAACAATATAAACTTTATAAATAAAGAATAAATGGAATAAGAGGTCTTTATAGAAGTTTCGAAACCTATACCAATTGAATAGTAACTTGACCTTTGGAATAGTAATGTAAGGATTAGGAATAGGAATTTTTCCAATAGAATAGTAAAATCGTCTATGAATTCAGAAGTAAAATTTAGGCATCTTATAAACGATTATATAATATAATTATATCATAGTATAAGTAAATATATAATTTTAAAATTATTTATTAAGTGTTGGTATTTTATAATAATAAAATTTTTATTTATTATTTTATAATTCTTATAATGACTTAAATAAAAATTTATTTTCATAAAATATATACATAAACAAAATTTTTTTATGACTATATTATAATTTTATGAGACTTTAATTAATTGTTCAATGTGTTATAAAATCAGTTATAATTATAAAATATGAATTTTTTGAGTAAATGAATATTTTATTTGAAAATTAATTTTTTCATATTTAGAATTTTTTTAAATAAAATGGAGTTCCTTATTTAATTCTACACATTGAATAATTGTTAGGGTAAATATTTGAGATTTTTCTAAAGTAGATGAATTTTTGAGAATATTAAAATACGATAATTTATGGTATAAACATTATATGTAAAATAAAATATTCCTTGAGTCAATTCAGATGTTATCCCCATAATATATAATTACCCTTCTTTTTTAATATATTTACTGCTAAGGTTCAAACTATTTATATTCTAGAACCAAAATAATAAACTAATGAATAAAATAATGAGAAAACACTCATCTTCCCACATTTAAATATCACCCCTCACCACCTCTTCTCCTCACACCATCCAAGATTTTAGAATTTCACAAATTCTTCCAAATCCTCTTCCTAATCCCCCCCCCCCCCATGTCTATGATCCCTTGGTTTCATCAATATATCAAACCCTTTTCCCTAAGGAGATTCTCAAGGAAGGGAAAATCAATAGGTAAAGTCCTTTTTCCCTTTATTTTGATTTGTTTTCAATTTCATTTATTTTCTTATTAAATCCCCAACTACACTTATCCAAGTGTAATTATAACTCTATTATATTTTATATACTAAAAGTTTATTATTTTAATTGAATAATTCATCTTCTAATCTCTTTATTTTTCCTTTTATTTTAAAAAAGAAAATATTTTTTATGGTGTATCGGTTTACCGCCACCATGGATGATGCACTTACATTTTTCACTACCACATTCTAGTCTAGTCATAGAACCATTATTTTGGTTAAATAATATTTTATTATACATATTATTAGTTATATAATGTTTTGTAACCAATATATAAACATGATGTAAAATAAAATGATATAAATTCATTATGGTCTTAAAAACAACCCAAATAAACTAAATCATTTTCATTAACATTTATTCTAATAAATCATCCTCATACCATATAATAATGATATATAAGACCAATAAAAATTATTTATGTTTGTTAATATCATATAATTTCAGTACATTATAATCATTCTCATTGTACATGAACTTCCAAACCTATAAACAAGTGAACTGATCGTGAAAAAAATGAAAACAAACGCTCCTGAACATTAAAATTGAACTCTATAAATCTTCAAAAATACTATAAATGAACATAATAAAACAATAATAAATAGAATAAATGTATAATAGTTTATTTATTATTTAATTAATTAATTTAATTTTATATTTCATTATATTAATGTGAAGAAAGAATTCAGACATAAGGTAAAGGGAATTCTTAAACCCAACTCGCTCCAATTGGTTTTTTACTCTTTCACTCAATTTTCATTATAGTTTTTCCATTAATGTTCCTTAAATATAATTTCATTATCCTTAACTTTTCATTTCATTACATACATGTTTCCAATATGATTTTTTGACAAATTAGTATATTTTTCCAAAATAACACTTCTTTCTGAAAATATAACTTTTACTTCTCATGATATTATTTATTCTTTTATCAAGATTGATGATTGTTTTACCAATTATGTTATTCAATATTTGTTTTGGGAGAAATAATGTTTTCCATGAATTTATTATTTATTCAATTAAACCCATTCCTTTTCTTGGATGATTTTATGTTCAATATTGATATATGTTCTATGATTCAAGTATGATAATGTAAATGTTATGATGTGATGGGTGCACATGGATTTATATTGTACTCCAACTAATTGGTTAATTTGATGTATCTCATGAGAAAATTTCAAATATGCATGAACATTATGTTATCATTGTTTACAAATATTTTTGGTTGTTAACCATTAATACATGATGTTTCATTTTTATGTATTTCCAAATTTCTTGAATTTATCTGATGACTATGATATTGATTCCTTGCCTATGTTATGATTATTTTGATTATGATCACTCATTATTCGTGCCTCTTATTTATTCAATTACGATAATTTTATCTCACCCCTTATTTTGATGTATATCCTCAGGTTAATACTTGTACTAAAGAGAACATGAGGGCCACTATGAATCTAAGGAATAAAGAATTAAATAAATGATCATGTATTATTATGTAAAAGTTTTGTATGGTCCTAATTTTCCCAAGATACTAAACCATTGGATCATAGTTGTGTATCATTTTATGTTGTTTATCTTTACAATAATTCGATAATCATGTAGGAAAAGTAGTGTCACTATAGTTTGTATTATAATATGGTTTAGTTATTTGGGATTTAGGATTAGAGAACTTTTGTAAAAACCCTTAGTATGAGACTAAGTTTAAATAAGCACCCAATAAGATTTGTTTTAGAATAATTATAAACAAAGATATCCCACAAGAAATTCCTTTATATTTAATTATAAAATGGAATAAATTATTTATTCAATACTTTTTGACTTATGTTTTGTTTTAACATTTTTTATTTCTGAAAATGGTGGGAACCAGGAGAAACCAGGCCAATAACCCATGTGAGCGATAATGCAGTGATTTTCTGAATGACATCCCCATTTCCTTGGGAGGTGGAGTTCAAAATTTTATGGTGATGCGTAACCATATGACTCAGGCTATGAACAATAATCTGAATAATGTGGAATTTTCTCCATTACATGAGAGGTAGAAATTGGCTATCGAGTCTTTTAGGCAAAAACGGCCACTGACATTTATTGTAACTTCTTATCCATTAGTCATGGAATACTGGGTTATCTATATAGATAAGATATTTTCTATGCTCCACTATTCTAAGAAGTAGATGGTGAATCTGGAAATTTTTTATCTAGATGGAGAGGTTTTAAATGGTGGTAATTGATTAAAAATACCCAGATGAATAATGAAATTTAAGATATACAGTGGGAAGACTTTAAGGTATTTTTTCCTAAAAAGTATTTCCCTAGAACTCTTCATACAAATATGGAGACATAATTCCTAGAGATTCAGAAAAAGGAATGTGAATCTGTCCCATCCCATGAAGAAAATTTCACAAGTCTTTCAAGGTAAGCTTCAAGTTTTGTTTTCAACAATGGTAGAAAATATGATAGATTTTTTAGTGGTTTAAAATCGTGCCTTTGAAAGGCTATAAAATTTTGAGACTTTTAAAGTTACGAATAAGTTGTTTGATCTGATCTCAATTTAGATATAGCATTCAGAGAATGGTCTCTGGGATATGGAGATAAGAAATGAAGGGTGGAGTTTCAAGCTGGGGGATATAATGAGAATGGTGGAATGAAATCTCAACCACTCACATGTCAAAAATTTGGGAAGAAACATCATGGGACCCTCCTAAAAGGGAAGTGGAAATGATATATGTATATGAGAGAAGGTCACCATGCTCATTAATGTTGATGGGAAATAAAAAGTTTAGTCGATCTGATAGAAGAAAGGAGAAAGCAACACATGGTTCAATGATTCAACTATATGAAGTAAGGGCACTATGAAAGCTAGTGAACTAAACTCAAGTCCTAAAGGTTAATTAGTTCCATAAACCACCAAAGAAAAAGGAGAAAGGGAAGGCATATGCCATCAGTACCACTGAGGTGGTGCCCAACAATGTGTTGGTGATAGGTACACTAGTTATCAATTCCAGAATAGTGAATTTTCTATTTTATTATGTTTCTACACATTCTTTCATATCATACAAGTTTAGTAGAACTATTCAAACACCAACTCAAAATATAGTGGTTGAGTTATCTATGAGAATATAAAATGGATAAATAATTATGTACAAATTAAATAACTCCTCCCTGGTTATTTTTTGTGTATTGAATCTCCAAGATTATCTTATCCTAATTCCTTTAGTGATGTTTGATACTATATTGGGCATCTAATGGTGATCATTATACAAATAAAAATTAAACTATCAAGAAAGAGTGGCCACTCTTCACATCCTAATAGATCCACCTATTCTATACATGTGTAAGGAGAAGATAAATATCCTTCATAATCATCATCTTAATTTTGGATATTATTTCCTTATGAGAAATCATATCGAGCTCAAATTATTGAGATAAAAGATAAAGTCATGCTTGAAGACATGACCATCATGATGGACTACACTGATGTTTTCCCTAAACATCTATATAGCCTTCCTCCTAAATGAGAGGTTGAGTTCTCAATTAAACAAATTCTTAGATCTCTACCAATATCAATGGAATGTAATACAATATCCACCATTCAGTTAGAGGAACTAAAGAAGTAATTGTAAGAGAATATGGACAATGCTTTCATACGCCTGAGTGCTTCTCCATGGGGTGCATTAGTCTTATTTTTCAATAATAAAAATGGATCCATGTGCCTATTTATTGAATATTTTGGGCTCAAAAAATCATGATAAAGAACAAGTATCCCCTTCCATGGATAGATGACTTGTTCTATCAACTGAATGCGGCCAAGTATTTCTGAAAGGTGGACCATTGCTGTAGATATCACCAATTAAAGTTGAAAAAGGAATATATTACCAATAATTAATTTTGAAAAATTTATGGAAAATATGATATCGTAGTGATTCCTTTCATACTCACTAATGCTTCAGTAATATCCATGGTTTAAACGAATATAGTCTTTATAGATTACCTTAGAAAATTTATGCGAGTATATATCGATTATATTCTAATATACTCCAAAAGAATGGAGGAATGATTAGAGAATTTGAATATTTTGATAAATATTTTGTGAAGGGAGAAACTTTATGTAAAGTAGAATAAATGTGAGTTCTGGATGGAGGAAGTGTCATTCTTGGGGAATGTTATCACTCGAAAAAGAATATCTATGGAAACTTCTAAGATAAAGGCAATTGAAGAGTGGCCCATAAAAACATCTATAATGGAGATCCATAGTTTACTTTATATAGATGGTAATTACAATTAATTTATGAATAAATTACCATAATTTTTAATCCCACTAACAATGATAACTCGGAAAGGAGAAATGTTTTTCTGGACTAGTGAATGTGAAGATTGCTTCAAATTGTTAAGAGATAGTTTATCACCATGTCAGTACTCACACTTCGGATTAGCAGGGAACTAATTATGGCATATAGTGATGATTCAAAGAATTTATTAGGTTGTGTACTGATGAAAAATGATAAATTATATCCTATTCCTCACGGAAGTTGAAAATTCATGAGCAAAACTATCTCATATATGATCTGGAGTAAGAAGTTGTGATCTTTGTGTTCAAAATATATTGGCATTATCTCTATGTGCAGAAGTGTGAAATATATACTGATCATAAGAGCCTAAAATATACATTCAGACATAAGGATATTAATATGAATCAGTGAATATGGTTATAACTCATCAAGGATTATGACTTCTCAATCTACTACCATCCTGAAAAAATGAATCATTGTAGCGGATTCTCTAAGTAGAAATAATCTTGCAACATTAATGATGTTGAGAATTGAGAATATTAATCCTTCTTAGATTTTCAAAGGGTAGACATGGGAATCTTTAAAGAAGGGAACATAACCAATGATTTCTCAAATTATTGTTCAACCATCCCTCATGGAGAAAATAATGGATGCTCAAAGAAATGATGTGAAAATTAAGAGGAATGTGGACGCTATGAGAAAAGGGAAATCCTAAGATTTAAAAATTGACGAGGAAGGAGTTGTATGATTTGTGTCATGACTATGCGAACCATCTAATCTAGAGATAACGAAGGAGATTCTGAATAACATGTATAGATCAACCTTTTATTTTCAACATTAGAGCACAAAGATGAATTGATATTTTCTGAGAGAAATATTTGTGGGACAATATGACGAATGAGTTCATTGAATATAAATCAATGTTCTGTGAATTTTAGAAAGTGAAGGATGAAATAAAAAAGTCTATGGGAATGAAAAAACCATTTCCCATACCAACATTGAAATAGGAAAACATCACCATGTACTTTGTCATAGAACTTCCCAAGATATCTAGAGGAATTATTGATATATGGGTTTTTTTGGATCATCACACAAAGACAACTCAAATTATTACAACTCGGGAGGACTTATCAGTAGAAGAATTTTCATGGATATGCATCATCGAAGTTGTAAGGTTACGTGGAGTACCACTATAGATTGTATATGATTGAGATCTGAGATTCACTACTATGTTTTGGAAAATTATCCAGAATTCTATAAACACTGAGCTAAACATCAGTACGACTTATCATCCTCAAACTGATGTTCAATCTGAATAGAAAATTCAATAAGCGGAAGACAAGTTGAGAGCATGTTCTATAGACATAAAAGTAGTATTGGACCAACATCTTCATCTGGATGAGTTCACTTACTATAATAGTATCCACTCGATCATCCAAATGTCATTATATGAGTCCTTTAAAGTTAAAAGATACATAACAGTAGAATGTTGGGATGATGTTGATGAACATAAGCTGATAGGACCTAAAATGCTCGAAGAAATGGTGGAAGGGGTAAAAATCATTCAACAACACATCAAGGCATCCCAAAGTCGACATAAGAGTTATTAGAACAACCATCAATGGGACCTTTATTTTAAGGATGGAGACATGGTATTACTCTATATATCTCCATGGAAGAGGATTATGAGATTTGGGAAGAAAGGAAAGGTGAGTCCCAGGTACATTGGTCCCTACAAGATCCTTGATTGTCTTAACGTTGTACCCTATCCACTAGAACGTCCAACTGCCATGTCTCAAGTACATGATGTTTTCCATCTATCTGTCTTGAGGAAGTAAATAATAGATACTTAACATTTATAAAATCTATAGGTGGTAAAGTTGGAAATGATCTCTTTTATGAGAAGCATCCAATAAAGTTCATGGACCATAGATAATGTTCTACATAACAAGGCTACTCATCTGGAAAAAGTAATACGGAGAAACCAAAAGCACAATGAGGAACCATGGGGACAAGAGGGATCGATGAAGGAGAAATATCCTCCCCTATTTTCAATAAATAAAGTAAAATAAAATGTTTTGGGTGAAAGTTTATAAAGGGGGAATAATATAATGACCCAAAAAATTTTATCAATTGAAATTAGCATATTATAATTATTCCATATATTATAAATCACATAAAATCATCTATAAGACACAAAATAAACATTATAGATGAATAATTAATGGAATAAGAGTTCTTTTTTGAAGTAAAGAAACCTTTACCAATAAAATAGTAACTTGACCTTCAGAATAGTAATGTGAGCGTTAGGAATAGTAATTTGGAAAATATAATTTTATCCTTATCTATGAAAGTATAAATAAAATCTATCCATATTATCAAAGATAATATGATCTAATAATACCATAATTCAGGTAAATAAATATTTTAAAAATTCTTAATTAAGTGTTAGTATTTTTATAAATCATAAATGCTTACTTATAATTTTATAATTGATATAATGATTTAAAATAAAATTTATTTTCATAAAATAGATTTATAAACTAATATTTTGTTGTCTAATGACTATAATATAATGTTATGAGAGCTTAATTTTTTTTCAAAGTGTTGTAAAATTTGTTATAATTTTGAAATCTATATTTATCGAGTAAATGATAATTTAATTAAAAAATAAATTTATCATTTTTAGAAAATTATTTTAATAAAATTGATTTCATTTTAAAATTTTCCATTTCAAAAAATGGTTATATTTATTTTTTGGTATTTTTATAAAATAATTTAATATAGAGATTAGTAAAATATGGTAATTTACGATATATATAAATTATATGCTAAATACACTTTTCCTTAAGTCATTAGTTATTTAAGAACCATAATCAAGAACTCCCCTTAATTATTTTAATATAATTATTGATACAGTTCAAACTATTTATATTCATGAGCCAAAATAATAAACAAATTTATAAAATAATGGGGAAACACTGCTCTCCTCCCATATAATTGCCACCTCTCACCACCTCTTATCCTAACACATTAAAAATTTTCAACTTTGTCTAAATTCTATCAAATCATCTTCCAAATACAGTACCCATGTCTATTATCCATTGGTATCATCAAAATACCGAAACCTTTTTCCTAAGGAGTTTCTAAAGAAGGCGAAAATCAAGAGGTAAAATCCTATTTCTTTTTTTTAATTTATTTTCATCTTCATTTATTTTCTTATCCTCTCATAACCTCAATATAACCAAGTGTAATTATAACTACACTACAATTTTTATAAATTAATTTTATTATGTTTATGTTATAATTAATCTTCTAATATCTTCCCTTTCCCTTTTATTCAAAAATTAAAAATATCATTCGTGGTGTGTCGATTTACCATCATCGTGGATGATGCACTTTCATTTTTCACTACAACCTTCAATTATGGTCAAAAAACGTTTATTATTGTTAAATAATATATTATTAGTCATATTTAAATTTATATAATGTTATAGAACAAATATATAAACATGATGTTAAATAAAATGATATATGCTCATAATAGTCTTAAAAACCCCCCAAATAAATTAAATAATTTTCATTAACATTATATCTAATAAATCGTTCTAATTCCATATAAAAAATTATATATAATACCAATTACAATTATTTATTCTCATTAATAACATATGGTTTCAATATTGGAGAATCATTTTCATTGTACATGAACTTCCATACTTATAAACAAGTGAATCGTTCATGATAACCAAGAAAAAAAATGCTATTTGATGATCAAATTGAACTCTATAACTCATAAAAGAGTCCATAAACAATCATAATAAAACAATAATAAATCAAATACAGATATAATCGGTTCTATTTTTTTAATTAATTAATTTAATTTTATTATAATGGATATTAAAGTAAAGAAATCATTCTGGCATAAGGAAAAGGGAATTCTCAAACTCAACTCTCTTCCTTTGGGTTTTCCCTCTTTCACTCCATTTTTAGTATAGATGTTATATTAATGTTACTTAAATATAATTTATTTATCCCTCCATTTTATTTTATTTACATACATGTTTCCAATCATATTTTATAAAAAATGAAATGTTTTTTTCCAAAATAACTATTCTTTCAAAAAACACAACTTTTACTTATTGTGAGATTATTTATTCCACACTAAATATTGATGATTATTATAGAAATTTTGTTATAACCTATTTATTTCCAGAACCCCAAATCTTCTCCCTGAATTTATGCTTTATTCAATGAAACTAATTCCTTTCCATGGGTTATTTTTTATCAGAGATTGATATACAATCTATGTTCCTTGCATGATAATGTAAATGTTATGATGTGATGGTTGTGCCCAGAATTATATAGTGATCTAATGAATTAGGTAATGTAATTAATCTCATGATAAAAACTAAAATATGTTTGGACATTATTATATATTTTTTCACAACTATGTTTGGTTGTTAACCACTAAGACATGATGTTTCGTTTTTATGCATTTCCATATTCCATGACATTATCTAATGCTTTCTCTGATGATTATGACTATGATCCTTTGTTTATGTTATGATAATTATGATTAATCTCACAAATGTTTCATGTTTATTAATCATTCTATTTTTGGGATTTTAGCTCACTACTTCTTTTGATGTATATCCACCGGTGAATCCTTATACTAAGGAGAACATGCGGGACCCTAAGAATCTATAAAATAAGGAATTAAATAAATGTTCATGTTATATTATGTAAAATTTATGTATGGTCCAAATTTTACCAAGATACCAAACCATTTTATCCTATTTGTATAACCTTCTATGTTTTTTATATTTAAAATTTTGTAATAATCACATATAAAAAGTACGGTCTTTATAATCATCCTCTTTTCCATCGATTTATATCAAATATATAATACTTGGAGATTTATTTCTCTGTATTAATATTACATGACATTATATATTCATACAATGATAATTTTGGGGATACTAGTTCAAACTAAAAGATAATATTTAACCCATTAAATAAATAGTAATTTTTACTCATTGAATTACTTTTATAGTTTGCAGCATGCCTTATTGACCTAGTAATGTTAGACTCAAAATTAAAATCATATTCCCATTCCTTTTTTTCTAGGTCTCAATAATTTTCTTTCCATATCTAATCATTATACACGAGGAAAATATTTCTAAATGAAAATTTATTTAAAATCTTTTCATTAATTTTCCATATTTCCTATTTTTTCATAGTGTTTTGAATCAATGGTCACTATTGATCTGCATCCCATAAGAGATGATAAATTTTCATGATAACCTTCACCCTTTAGTTATATCCCAAAGTGATAAATTTCATCTCCAAATAACTTATATATTTCTCCAATAAAATGTATATTTTTTCCCATTTAACATCGAGTTTACTAATGCATGAAGAAATCTATCATTATTACACCCTATCTTGGATCAGTAAGATACTCCATATGAGAAAGGTTATTGGTCATAATATGAGAAATCTACCCGAAAATAGTTATAATTTGTTTTTCTCATGTTGTAGAACCTACTCTATATTCATTATTTTTGTTCAATAGGGAAATCCTTACATGGATTATGTGTATTGATATTATTTTCATTCATTTAACTTAGTGTCATTTAAAATAAATCGATCAAAGTAGATTACATCATAACATTTCCAATCATAATATATAATTTCAGCACTAGTGAAACACTTAAAATAAATTGAAAATTTATGTAAAGATAATCTAAAATAATAATATTGGATTATTTGGGAATACTCTCAAGGTTCATAATGGGGTTAAGTTCCCTAATTTATGTTTTTTAAATATTGATCCCAAGGGTTCTACTAATCTTTCCATTGATTCCAATAGGAATGACCTTGACACAAGTTGCTTAGAGTCATTGGTTACTTTATTACATTAGTAATAAATACCAGAAATCACATCCCAATGGGATGAATAGTTTAGTAGTATTCTTAAAATAGATACATGTTAAAATCCCACATTACATTTGAAAACATGAGATACAATATAGTATTTTATTTGGGAACATTGTTATTACCTATATCACATAATTTTATATCAATCATAAAACATTTATTCTCAAAATAGAGAATGGAAACCTAAGAAAGGGGTGATCTCAGATTCTAATTAAGGTAATCCATATAGTGGAAACTAAATAAGTCATGAATAATATGTCAAGAATAAATGGTGATCAAATAATTTCATATAAATAATCACATGACATTAAAATTATCCCTGGATATAATAACTATTTAAATAAAATACCTTAAAATAATAAATAATTTCATAATGTTGGAATGAATAATTTGAATCATATGAAACTTATCATCATTTCGTTGTGCCAAGACATCTAAAAATAGCGTTAAGGTCACTTGCCAAGACATCTACATAAATGGGTAAGGCCATGTCCAAATACCCAATCTAGTTTGTCTCATAGGAAATACCAATTCATCAAAGGTCTTTGTACTTACAAGACACACATATCACTTAATAATTACAATGCATTCATCATATGAATAATCAATTCAACATAATCAATGTCCCTTAAAAATCAATAAATATCGGTATATGAAGGTCTAGAATAGAGGATACAAATATATTCCCCAGTCAAGATTATCATAAACCATACATATAAATATTGTGTATATTATCATGATATTATAACCTTAGTGGAGAATAATATTTAATAAAGGATATTCACATATATGAAAATAATTTCATAATCTCACTAGAAGGTTTCTTTAGTAAAATAGACATTTTCAATTGAAAACACATATTTAAAATATTAAAATTTAAAAAAAATCTTATTTTAAATATTTTATTTTAAAAGTAACTAGTAAATTTGTAAATTAGTCTTCAAATAAATTAATTATCATTATGGAATGAAATTTTGTTCATTCCATATAAGTTAAAAACCATTCACTTCTTGTTTTTTAAAAATTGTCAAAAGTACTTCGTTTAGAAAACATAAAGAATATTCCATTTATAAAAAAATTAAAAATATAATTTTTTTTTTAAAATGTCCTTGAATAAATTATTTTATAATTTTTAAAATATCACATTATACATTTGATAGAAAATATGGGCATGGAATGGAAATATTCCTGACTGATTATAAAAACAAGGTTGGTTTTCCTTAAAAACATTATTTTAGTATCATGAATGATTAAATAGAGTAAAATGAAAGAAAGACTTGTAATGTATATAATTAATCCCAGTATAATATAATATATTGGGTTTAATATAGAAATCTCCAATAATTTCCCTAATGAATACTTAAACATAATCAATCCCAAATAATTATGAGATCGTGAAATAATCCCTTATCTTAGGTTTGAATTTTTTGATATGTGTATAAGCTTATAATAAATATAAATATATTATAAATATTTTCTATAACCATATTCATTTTTATCGCACCATATATGATTTAATTATAATATTTTATCACCCTTTTATTAACAATTTTTTTAAATAATTGTTTCAGTTATTAAATGCATTTTTCAAGTATATTTTGGTTTGGTAGTTTTGGTTCTTTTAATTTTATCTTGGTCCCATAATATATTGAATGTTAACAAAGATATAAATTTCATATATATTCATTGTATGAATATTAATATAAATTCATAAAATATATAGATAGAAAAATGAATTACATCATTTATGGAGACAGTATATCATACCTACGCATGAATGTTATTTTCAATTTTCAATGGAAGGAAGATAATATAAATAATAATTAACCTTTAAAAATCATTATTATATCATATAAATAATATATATTCATTAAATATATCCTTATTACCATCCATATAAAACATAAATGAAAAAATAGATCACATCACTTTGTAATGGTTGTAGTCCATAAGTACGCACAAGCGACGATGTCATTTTAAAAAATATTGGAAGGTAAGAAGGTAGATGTGATATTATAATTCCAAAATTATAATTATATCATAATTATCATATATAAACATTTAAACCATCATAATAATCTTCCATGAAATATGGTGGTGGAAAATAAACTATATTACTATGTTGATACGGTAAGCCATACGTACACACGAGTGATACTTTCACTTATTATTTGATGGAAAAGTGGGTGGATAATGGTGGATTTAAAAATAATTTATTTAAATTTTAATTCGTTGTAATATATAGAGAAATATTTTTGGATCTAGGAACCAATACAACCTATGATTCTTGATGCCCGGTGAGTGGGATTTTAATTTTATAAAAATATTAAATATATTTTATATCATTCCAAAATCATTCATAAATAATGTAATATATCCAAAACAGAGTCTCAGATTAGAAATATAAGACCACGATTGAATCTGGATTTTGGGTTTTACCATTGGTGTGACTTAATGTTGTTCGACACTGAATATCTAGATGAGGTAGTCGTTGGCAAGTATGTTAAGTGAATTAATTAATTTATTCATTTAATTTATTAATTTAATACTTGTAACCAAATTTCCACTATATGTTTCCTCCTATAGTGAATCTATATGGTTATCTATATAACCTTGTGATCATTTAGAGGAGGTTCCACCATTAATCATTGGCGGGTCGAGATCAGACGGTGACTGGCGATTGGGTCCAGATGGATTGACATGCTGTGATTGTACCAGATCTCCCTCGTCATTGGATATCACATTCTTCACCAATAACTAATCCAATATCATGGTAGGTATTTTATATTATAGTTTCTACCCTTGATTAATAGTTTTATCATAATCAAATATGTTATTCATTAATCTATGTTTAAATTAATCCTTTTTATGAGCTCGAGTACTGAATTAAATTGTTTGTTCAATTTATTCTCTATTATTCCATGAAATCACCCCTTCCAATACTATATTTTATGACTATTGAACTATAATTCTTGTACAACAATGTAAAACTTTTTTATTTTGTATTTATCCCTCCCATTATTTGTGTTATTCATCATTGGACCATGGGGTCACGATTCCACTATTGTCGGGAAGGTTTGTGCAGGATCAGGCTCCCAGGTTCATGGTAGATGATTGAAATGAACATGATCAAAGTTTTGAGGTTTAATCAAATGGGATTGAAAGTAGTAGTGATGGATTTGGTGATCAGGGATCTGAAGTGGAGAAGGTAATGACACAAGATATGTGTGAGGTGCGTGATGGCTTCGATTGGATGACAAGATTCCAATTTCTGGCCATCGAAGGGCTAGAATTGATGTCCAGAAGAGTGGTGCACTATTTTTTGGTGTTAAAATAGTAGTAATCATGGTCCCAAGGCGAGATATGGAAACTATATGAGTTTTTCTATGGATTCATTGAAATAAATGACTTCACACCATATAGTCTGAAGAACACATGGCATGTTGAACCCTGGCCATGGTGGATATGGTTTCTAAGTGAGTCAAATATGACACACCTTGTCGGAGCTCCACATGTTGTGTGACTTGGTGTTGGTGGCTTAGTGTGTACTATGTGAGTATACAGACTAGGACATGACCATGAACACACCATGTATTGTCACATGGCTAGTGTACATAAGCATGAACAAAATCACATGGGAATGCCCCGTGTGGCCATAACATATCTTGTAGTACCCTTACACAGCATATAGTTCTACATGGATAGTGAGTCATGTATTGGTGAGGAAACATCTAGAAAGAGGAATGAGGAAACAAAATGTGTGGATCCCTTACATTTTGTGTACTTATTTTTTTAGGGAACTTTATCCTCTCATATTTTCAATGTTTTGACATTGGTTTTGGCTTGTGATCAAGCTATACTAAGTGGTTTTCCTTGTTGAACGCGATGGTAGACTTGATAGTGTATTTGGAGATATGATGCAATATGTTTTGAGAATGATTCTTCTTTAGGAAGTTATCGATGATGTAAGTGATCGGGAAAGATCATTATATGGAGGTTTTGGTTAGAAAACCCCTATACTTCTCATATTTTGTTTGATTGGAAAACTCTTATTATATGAGGTCATGGGTCCTCTACCTAATTACGGGAGCCCCCCTATTGTATCAGGAAATGGCTCATCTACCTATTGAGTGTAACCCTCCTATTGTATCATGGCATGGGTCCTCGGCCTACTGAGTAGAACCATCCTGTTATATCAGGTCATGGGTGCTCTACCTATTGAGTGGCACGCTCCTGTCATATCAGGGAATGGTTCCTCTACCTACATAGTGGAACCATCCTCTTATGTTAGGGAATGGGTCATCTACCTTTGAAGTATCACCGTCCCATTATATCAAATAATGAGTGCTCTACCAATTGAGTGGAACCTTCCACTTGTATATGTGCATTGGTCTTAGAACTATTGAGTGTCACCCCATTATTATAACAGGTCAAGGGTCCTCAACCTACTGAATATAACCGCCCTACTCTATCAAGTCTTGTGTCCCCTGCCAACTAAGTACTATCCTCCTATTTTAACAGGGCATGGGTTCTCTACTTGTAGATTATGCCTAATCAGGATATGGAATAGTGGAAAAGTGAAGGGCCTCCTCATGTCTTCTTCATATAGACACATGATATGTTGGGACTCAATGATGTACATTTTGGTAATATTGGTAAACTCATCATCCTGGGATGGGCTATGAGATGGGGAATCCCTTTCTCTCTTGTCTGGGTTTCTTTTTGAACATATATCTTTTTTTTTGGTTTTATTTCCCTCTTTTTTGGGTTGATATTTCAACTTATATCATGTATCCAATTTATCTCCCTCCAGTTTTAAGGTTGTCCTACTGGGTATGTATATAAAAACTCCTGCATGGGATTTACCCACATTTTTCATGTATTATGCGGATGACGGACAAGTCAACAGTGATTTTAGAGAAGAATAGTGATATCCGATTTCATTTGACCATGTATGATGGTCAATGATTAAATATATGGATATATGATCTCAAAAAACATATCTTCTATATATATTTATGGTATTAAATTTATTATCATTGGTAAAGTATTTTACCCCTTTAATTTTATGATTTCACTATCACACTCTTTTGTATTCCATATAGGTTAATTAATGAATTGTTTTTAACCAAGATTTAAATGTATTTTATTACTATTCCTCTTCACTTATGCCTAATGATGGTTGGGTGGGTCCTTACAGGTACATTAGGAAAAGGTTATCCATTTTAGTTATTTCATTTGGTGCCCGTCACCAGACCCTAGCCTATGGAGGTAGGGCATAGGGTAGTTATATATTTTCCTTTTTCCATCTAAGAATACCATGGTGTGTTGGGTCTTGATAGATTATTATTAGAGGTGGTTCGACCTCAGGATGGTGATTTTATTTTTTCCCCTTATGAGGTTTGGTTTGGAAACATCGGGTAGTAGTTTGAAAGTGTCTCGAATGTGGATTTTAGGATAGGGAACCCAGTATTGGTGCAATAGTCGATGTAAAATTTTACCTGGACTCTGAATTGATAGTTATTAAATCGAAATATAGATGCATTAGTTATAGGGGACTTTAGAATGTGCATCATAATGTATTGAGACTTTTGAATATATTTATTGAGTCAATTCCCCATATATATATGCACGTTTGACAATGGTGTGCCTTGATTAAATATTCAAAATACCTCCACAAAGATAGCCATCCATGTTACCGAATCAGGATCATGACTACGATATGATGGGTGATGATCCCTCAGTATAGGGTCCATCTCATGTGATCTTTATGTCAACCAGGAGGGTAGTATCACCTCTACTGATTGAGCAGCAGATTATACCATCCAAGTAGGATGAGGATACATTCAAGATTAGTGAACTCTATGATTTCTAGTGCTAGAGACCGCTAAGGTTCCATGATGAGCCAAATCCTCTAGAAGCAGTGGATTTTATTGAGTCAGCGATCTGATTTTCAGTCTTTTATAGACCTCTACAAATCATATGGTTGAACATGGATACATCCTTTTCCACGAAGTATATGGGAACTGTTGGAGCCTAGTCGCATAGAAAAATGATGACTCTGTAGTCTCATGGTCTGACTTCTAGCAGTTTTTTTGTGAGGATTATTACACCTTGTTTAGGAAATTAGTTTGAATTTAGAATCTATTAGATCTACAGTAGGGAGGGATGATAGTTTCTGAGTTTTCTTCAATGTTCACTAACCTTACATGGTACTCCCATTACATTATTATAGATGGTTATCTTTGTGAATTGAAATTCAAGTAGGGTCTCTATAGGGAAATTTGTGACAATGTTGTACTCCTATGAATTCCTACATATGATGGAGTTATAGAGTAGGTACTGGTGATGTAGATATTCCTATATAAAGGATTCCATGTAGATGGAGATGGAATTGGGCATCATAGGACTGATTTTTCTATAGTAACTTATAAAAACCATCCAATAAGGTCTCAATGTAGGATATATTCTCATGAACAGACTCAGGCATGTGGATATGAAGCTTAGGGATAAAGAAAATGACCTAGAAATCTTGGAGTGGGGTGATTCTATGCATGTTATGGGTTAGGTCACATGGAATGTTATTTCTTAACCCAATGTGATGATGAGGGTAGCCATGTAGTGGATGGAAAATCTTAGTCGAGAATGCTCCATAATCATGCTTCTACCATACATGGCTAAGGAGACCCCCATGGAGTAAAGGCTAGAAAAGAATTGGGTGGAGCTCCCATACGAGGCTTTTTTGGTTGTGGATAATGTTATGAGATCCTTCCACCACCACCACCAGGAGGCTTACACTAGCCTCAGGGAGATGGGATCATGTCCACAAGCTGCTGTAAACTATAGAGGCATATGTTCCATCAGACCATGATATTATTAGAGGTATGATCTGTATTTATTATATTATTTCTCCTGTTTTATTATTCACATGTGTTTGTAATTCCATAATATCCTTAATTTTGGTGTGAGTGATTGATATCATAGAAAAGACGTTATCCTAGAATCTTTTACTTGGGATTCCTATAGGGAACTCTTCCTTAATATCATTTATCTGATGATTGTTCCATCTATCACTTGGAGGTGATAGCTTATGATTGTACTATTGGTACTCACATTCATTCCTTATGATTTAATCTTGGGTATGGACTGTTTATCCATAGTTTGGTCCTATATTGATTGTCACTATAGATGAGACATATGCCTTTAGGTAGATGGAATTATATTCTCCTTTAGGGGTGATAGATATCTCATGGAGGAGTGGTTGGGAATTTTGATTAGGAAGTGTAATACCATCATCCATTAGTTAGTGAGTTTATCCCTCGATGTAGTGGGCTCTTTGGGCTCTGCATTCATAAATTTATAGAGGATTATATGGATTGGGTCCCTGTGGTTGTTATAGGACTACCTTTGAGGTAAGAGAAGTATTTTTTTCATCACCATGCACCTCGGGACCACTCTGATATCTTTTATGTCATATCACATGAACTCTACCAAGCTCCAAGAGTTGAGGTTGAATTTGGAGGACCTTATTGAGTAGGGTTTTTTCAGACCCAGTGTGTCCCCCTTGATAGCTTCAGTTTTATTTATGAAAAAGTAGGATAAGATATTAGAGTTTTTGGTTGATTATCATCACCTAAACCAGACTATGATAAAGAACATGTACCCATTTCTAAGGATTAACAAACACTTTGACTAGTTGTGAGGAATGATATGGTTCACAAAGATTGATATGAGGTCCTACTACCCCCAGTTTAGAGTTTTCAATGTTGATATTCCAAATATGAAATTTTGATGTTTCTATGGATGCTATGATTTCCGATTTTTTCATTTCAATGTGATGAATTATGCCTTTTTTATTTATTTAATGAACTATATTTTTATATCCGTACTTGGAATAGTATTTCTTGTCTTCACTAACAACATACTCATATACTCTACATCAGAGGTGGAGAATGCATAGAACATAAGGATAGACCTAGACCTTCTTTTGGAGAACCAAATTTTTGGCAAGCTCTTGAAGTGCATGTTCTATCTCCATGAGGATCACTTTTTAAGACATGTCATATTTGATCATGGATTAAGTATAGTCCTAGTGAAGATTGATGTAGTGATTTCATTGGAGAAACCCAAGAGTACGTCAAAGGTGTGGAGTTTTCTTGTCTTAGGTGGAAACTATATATGGTTAGTGGATGATTATCTAGTATTGAATTCCCTTTGACCACCCTAACATTTAAAGGGTACCCATTTACCTATATTAAGTAGTTTATGAGAGCCTTTGAGGAGTTGAGTTTTTGGATCATGAGTGATCTTATTTTGAGACTACCAGAGGAGGGCATAGAGTACGTAATGTATTTCGATGCCTTTGGTGCTGAGATCGGCTGTGAGTTCATGTATAGGAAGTTAGTAATCACATATGGGTCAAAGAAGTTGATATCACATGAGTAGAACTATGTGACTCATAAAATTGAGTGGAAAGTTATATACTTCTCTATGAAGAAGTGGGGCACTATCTTCGAGGATAGCTTTTTTTGTTTACTAAAAATATCAGAGTCTTAGGTATGTATTCACACATAGAGATATGAACCTAATACAGAGGATCTGGATGGAGTTCCTATAATATTATGAATTTGAGATAGTTTACAGACCTATTAAGGGCAACATATTGGAAGATTCCCTTAGTAGGATGTTTCATTCTCTCCTGGTAGAGTAGGCATCTCAGTAGTTGGCTTCATTACAGCAAACCCTAGTAGATGAGGAGGGTGCATCTTATCTCTAGTCAATGGTCTTGAATCCATTGATTATCTAGCATGTGAGGGATTCCTAGTTTGGATACATCAACTATTAGGTTGTTCATTAACATATATCCTCAATAAAGTTACTCGATAAATTCTTTGAATGAGGGAATCACATCATCATTTTTTGGGGACAGATAATGATTCCAATCATGATGTTAGATGAGGTAATGAGGGATTTTCAAACATCTCCTTGGGATTTATTTCCCAATGTAGTGAATAAGTATTGTGAATTTAAATAGTTGTTTTATGGGTTTTCATGAGGTGGAGTGTTTCCAACTTCATATCTCAGTGCCTCACATGTCAGTGGGTGAAGGATTAGAAACACGTTCTGGTAGGTTTGTTGTATCCTCTTAAGACCTTAGAGTGGAAATGGGACAGCACATTCAAGGACATTTTTACTAGGATTTCATAGACAAGGAGATTTCATAATGTCATTTGGTTGATATTTGACCGAATTAGGATGTCGGAAAACTTCCTTAGTATTAGGGAGAAACGTTCAGTGAAGATTTTAGGAAAGTTGTATATGTGGGAGATTATCCTCCTTCATGGGTTTCCACTGACAATTGACTCTGGCCATTATGTGAGGTTTATATCATAGTTATAGAGAGGCCTACAGGAGGCATTTGGGACACGAATGAGGATGAGCGTAGATTTTCACCCCATTAACATATGGGAAGACTAATCACTCAATCTAGGTTCGTAATATGACCCAAACATTTATAAATCAAATTCCCTTTGTGGTTCAATGAAATGTATTATTATGTGTTATAGTTATAGAAAACATGTGTAATAATTTGCTTTAATTATATCCTATCATATTTAAAAGGATATTATGAATCATACCCATTTATAATATCGTTGTTTAATAGTGATAATATGATTTGTATAAATATAGTATTTTAATAAATACAACTTACACCAATAAAGAAAGTGATGGCCTCAACCAGAACGATCATAACCTATGAAGACCATTTATCAGAGATTCCAAGGGAGATAGAATCACTGGGAATTTTCCTTTACTAATCCCATGTTCATATCCAATAACATAACCACAATCAATATCTTTTATGGGAGAAGTTCAAGCTCATCGAGGTCATGGCCCAAACCATGTACGCTAAACCACCCCATGAAAGTATCACTATTGTGAACATTAATATTATGGTGTTTTATAGTGTATTAATGGGATATGGGTCAAGACCCTAACAATATCAATATTTATAATTTTTTTTAATATAATAATGGTCATATTTACTTATTATGGTTACTTTGTAAATGATTTATATTTTGATACAATAAAACACAGATTTTATTTTTGGGTTATATTAAATTTCAATTAAGACATTTGTTTTGACGAATTAAAGGATTTTTAAAATAAATAATATTCTAATAAAATATTTTTATAAAATAATATTTTTTAAATATAACATATTTTTTATTTTTTATGAAGTTAAAAGAAATTTTTATACGGGTTTGAAAACTGTTATTGTCAAAAAAAAACCAGTATTTCTCAATAAATTTCAATTCTATAGTAAAATTGGAAATTCAAATATTTAAAAAATTATTTGGTGAAAATAAATATTATATTTTGAATTAGAACATCGAAATTACCCAATAAGTAATTTTTCATAATTTCTTGTGAAATCTGAATTTTCAGGTACAAATTCAATGCGGTATAAATATATTGTGTATATTATGACATCATAATGATGCAAAAATGATTTAATAAATAATTTAAATGGTATCCAAGATCCAATATATATGTTTATCATTTAAAAAAATGTGATTTTATGTTTATTTTATTATTTTTTAAATTCGTTATTTATCCTAGAAATCATATATTATATTTTAAGGTTTTAAATTCATTTATTTAAGGACATCACTCACTTCCACGTCAGCATGGATAATATTTTAATAATTTTGGACCTTGGAATTATAAAATAATTAAAAACACCACTATTTGGTATAAACCATGGGAAACCCCATGGTTTTGTTTTTGGTTTTGGTTATTTTATTATAGAGTCCTAAACATATGTTTGAGAAGTAATAAAGAATTCCCAGATCATTTCCTATATAAACCTACCCAATCATCAATTTATCTTCACTAAAAAACCATAGAGCACTTAAATAATCTTAAATGACCTCTATATATCCCTCCCATGGTTCCCTAAATCTCTTAAAGATCTCTTACCAAGTATTTGGAATCACCCTCTCAAGGTAAGGGATCATCTCCTTCTCCTCTTTATTCAAGTATCTTCATTATCTTATGTATTTTATCTCCATTTACTATAATATGGATACATTATCACATATCCCCATTACTTTAAATTTTATTTCTAAATGATGATATATCATTTTCATTCTCATTAATACCTTCCATGAATATTTGTACACCCCCGTTATGTTGTAAAAATGTCACCTCAATTTTTTTCACTCCAAACAAATGTGTAGTGAATACCAATACTAATTCCCTATCAAGGTTGTTCACATTTATGCACTTATAAATTTTAAATTGTGTAATTAAATATATTAATTACAAACAAATTTATTGTGTAATAAAATATTTTGATAAATTAATTCATGTTTTATGATTTATATTGAACACTTATGCATGTTAATGAAATGAAATTGATGAGTGCGCCTAAAATTATATATCACTCCGATGAAATGAGTAGTGTTTTAGTCTCATGATACCTCATGAACAGGATTATGAAGTTAACCTAATCTATCATGGTAATTTTTCCACCATGATTTCTTTTTATTTATCCTTGATATATGTTTATGATTCCATGTTCCACATTATTGCCACCATTTCCATGTTTCCGTTATGATTGTCATGTTATATCACGCCTCATTGTTCATGTTTTGGATTATAACTCATTTTATTCCTAATTGATATGCCTAGTATCTAACATTTATTAATATATTCATATTTTTTCATTTTTATTCCCCTAATGGGATTCATAGCTCACAAATTTCTTATGTATGTCCTTAGGTTATCCCATTAATATTAAGTACAATGGAATAATATGAGCATGTGAAGTATGTTTTCAAAAATTTTAGTTTATACAATGTTTTAAGTTGTTATGTAATGTACATAATTTCTAATTACACTATAATTCTTGATCTTTGGGGTTGTATTATGTGTAATCTTATGTAATAATTCATTAAATTATTTTAAATAAAGAGCGGGGTTTTCATAGTTGGAATCAAAGGAAAAGTTTAGTTATTTTTTTGAATTAGGATTGTCAAACTCTAGAAAAAGTCATAGGGATAAGAATAAACATAGAAATAAATTCTTAAATTTTGGTAAATTTTTTATTAAGTGGTTTACAATAAAATAAATCCCTATCTAGATACTAAAAGAGGATGTGTCTCTAGAAAATATGTACATAGGGATAAAACCTAAAAGCACTACATTGATCTAGACTTGGTCAAGAACTGGTGCATAAGATTGACCCCTACTACACACCTAGTTTGACAATCATGGGGAATACTCTTTTGTAAAATTCCAAGATCATTACAAACCATTATTAAGGGAACAAAAAATTCCCATATTACTATTTGTTGTGAAATAGACCATGGATAATATCGATTGATGACTATAAATTCATAAGTTGAAGAAATAAATTTCATTTATAAGTTCACCCTTTAATTTCATTGTATTCCCATTTATGTTTTTAATAATTTAAAAACACACATCCATAATTTTATCTTTATTTTATCAAATGTCCATAAATAATAGGAATAATGTGAACAAATAATTTTAAGGGAAATGTGATGTCTTCCCAAACAAGATACCCAACCCAAATAGAGAACTAATTGTAAACATTTCCATGATACTCTCTCAGATGAATAATTTTTTTAATAGAAACCTATATCTAAAGGATATCCAAAATCCCCCTAATAATGAACAAGATGTAATTGATACCTTTAGGTGAAAAGGCCTTCTACTTTAAATGGATCATTTTATCCCTTAGTCATGGAATAATGGATCAAATCTATTGAGAGGATTATAACTATACATCAATGTTCTATGAAAGATACATTTATACCTGATTTTTATTCTATAATGGAAGTGTTTTTTCAGTGGTGTACATTGATCAAGAATACAAAGCATGTGGAAGATATTGAAGCGATATGTGGAATGAATTTCGAAAAAAAATCGACAAATATTTTCGTCTCACTCTCCGTCATAAAATGGAAGGGTATCTTGTTTTCAAAAAAATATACAATGAATTTATTAGTAATCGTGAGTAAAACATCATAAGAATTTCATGATATTCCTCTATCCTCATTATTACCCATGAATGCTAGGTTAACCACTTCTTTGGTGGGATAAAATCTAGTCTATGAAAAGACCTTGTGGAATATGACTTTGATAGGTATAATGATATTTTATGATGTTCCCTAAGATAATAAAATCTCAAGGGTAACATGAGAATAAGATATGAAGAGTGGAGTTTTATTATTTCTATGAGAGGGAGAAATCTAATGGTTCTAATATATTTTTACATCCATCTTGTCAAAAGTGCGGAAAGAATCAACTCATAAGTTGCCTAAGGGGGTAAGGAAATGCATTAGTTGTGGGAAGGGAACCTAGATAGTGATTTTCTACAAGAGAAACCCACTAATGAAATAGAGGAAGGTAATTCCTTGGTCAACCATCAATGCAATTTTTATTATTTCATTTACATGTAATAAGTGCTCATTGCAATCTAATGCACTAAGCCATGGGTTTTCAGAGACAACTAAGAAACTCCAAGGTTGAAAGGGTGATTTTATGTCATCACAATGTTTGACACGGATCAAAACAATGAAGCGATTATAGGTAATCTAGTTATTCATTCAATAATAGTGAATGTTCATTTTTATTTTGGTTCTAAACATTTATTTATATCATGTATGTTTAGTATAACTATTCAAGAACCTCCTCATTGCATGGAAGTATATCTATCAGTTAAAATAGAAAATGGTAAAATTATAGAATCCAAAGTTTATAACTCCTCCCCTATTATAATTTTAGGATTAAATTCTCAAGGATCGTTTTCATACACCCTTTCGTGTAATTTTATAATACTACAGGAAGGGATTGGATTTCCATATATAAATACCACTTAAATTCTTGTGAGAGGTAATTCACTCTCGGTATCACAAATCAGCCTCTGATTCTATAAAAAAGGAGAAGGATTAATCATCTTTAGAAATAACATCCAAAGCATGGATATTAATTCCTTATGGGAAAGTGTACCTAGATCAAATGATATTGTCTAAGGGAAAGATAATCCTTTAATACATTACCATTATGAGGTAATACACTGAATGTTTTCCAAAAAAATCATAATCTTCCTGTTGATTGAGATATTGTATTTTTAATCGATCTTATATATGGGGAATTTACATTATCCAAGATTTTTTTAGAATGTGTGTTGAGGAGATAAAGAAACAACTATAGTAAAATTTTGATAAAGAGGTTCTATGCTTAAGTTCTTCACCATGGGGTGCACCAGTCCTCTTCATTTAGATGAAGACAGTTCAAAGAACCTTTTCATTAATCATCATTAGTTTAAAAAGATCAAGATAAAGAAAAATTATCATATTCCATTAATTTATTACTGGTTTGATCATCTATTCAGATCCCCATACATCTCCAAGGTGGAATTAGATTAGGGTATTACCATGTAAAGGTGAAAATGAAGGATATCCCCAAGACAGTTTTCCAAAAAAGGTACATGAACTATAAGTTTATAGTAATGTCATTCAGACTAAGTAATAGTCCAAACATATTCATGGAATAGATGAATAGAGTCTTTATATATTACCTCAACATATTTGTGGTAGTTTTTATAGATTATATTATATTATACTCCAAAATAAAGGAGTGGAATGAAGAGTATCTAATAAATATGATAAAAACGTTACAAAAGGATAATATTTATAAAAACTATAGAAAAGGTTAGTTATGGTTGAAGGAAGTATCATTCATGAAGGATATTATCATAAGAAATGGTGCGTTTATTGATCCTTCAATTATAGAAGCAATGGAAGGATGGACACGTGCATCATCTATGATAAAAATCCATAGTTTCCTTGTATTGTTTGGGTACAATCATCTATTTGTGGTAAATTTCTCATGATTTCCATACCATCTATAACTACAAAGGGATTCAAGTTTTTTTTTTAAAATTAATGTGAATATATCTTCAAGGAGTTAAAAAATAGGATTATTGTTGCACTTGTACTTACACTAGCCACAGGTGGAGAACGTTTCATGGTGTACAACGATGCTTCAAAGAAGGGCTAGGTTTTAGTGTTAATGAATAATTACAAAGTGATATCCTATACCTCAACGAAATTACTAGCCGAAAAATTATCTGGATTTAGAAGAAATGTTATTTCCTTTTAAAATATAAAAACATTATATCGTTGTGAATAAGTGTGAAATATTTATGGATCACAAGAGCCTCAAGTATATATTCACACATAAAGAGCAGAATATGAACCAACAAATATGGTTAGATCTAATCAAGGACTATGACTACCCAATCCACTACAATCATGTGAAAGAAAATAAAGTTGCATATTATCTAAGTATAAAGGATCCAATAATTTTATCATTGATGAGAATTGAGAAGGATCTAATATAATTATACTTGAAGAGGATGGTCATGGGAATCATAAAAGAAATAAAATCATTTATCCTTTCACAAATGATTGTATAACCATCTGTTATATAAAATATGAGGATACCCAAAGATATGATATGATAATTCAAATGAAATTGGAAGCTATAATAAAATTTAAATCATTGTATTTTTATATTAATGAATAAGGAGTTGTGATATTTGGTTCAAGACTATTTGTACCATATAATCCTAAGTAAAATAAGGAGCTATTTTATGATGAACATAGTTCAACGTTATCCATCCATCTAGGAAGAACAAAGATCTGTCAAAACCTCTAAGAACACTATTGGTGGGAAAAATATGAATAATTACATGATGGAATATTCATAAAGATGCCTTATATGTCAGAAATTGAATATAAAGAAGAAGAAATCCAAGGGGATGATGATACTATCACTCATACCTACATAGAGATGGGAAAAATCACCATGGACTTTGTCACTGTTCTTATGAGGAGATCAAGCGTAAATAATTCTATATGGGTTATGGTGGACAGTCTTACAAATACTAATCACTTCATTGCAATTGAATAGAAATTATCACTTGATCAACATTCAAGGATATAGATTATAGAAGTGGTTGTGTTTCATGGAACACCACTACCGATTGTATCTGATCAAGATACAAGATTTACCGTCAATTTTTGGAAGAGTCTCTAACACACTCTAAATATTGAGTTGAACATCACCATGACATATCACCCTCAAACTGATGTCCAGTATGATATAAATAACTAGACACTCGAGGAGATGTTGAGATAATGTTTAATTGGATTTAAAGGATGATTGGATAAATATCTCCCTTTGGTCATGTTCCCATACAATAATAGTTTCCACTCAACCATCCAAATGAATCCCTTATGAATCCCTTTAAGGTAATAGATAAATAACACATGAATTTTGTTATGAAGTTGGGGGATGTGGACTAATAGGTCCTGAAATGATTGAATAAATGATGTAAAATGTCAAGACCATTAAAGAGAAAATCAAGGCTTCTTAGAGACAATAAAAGAGATATGTTTAAAATTATTGATGAGAACAAGAGTTTTAGGTTGGGGATATGGTATTAATATATATATCCCTTTGGAATAATGTCACGAGGTTTGGTGATAAGATAAAGCTTGGTCCAATACACATCGAACCCTTTGATATTCATGGTCGAATCGGAGCGGTTACCTATCAACTATCACTCCCACATGACCTATATGATGTATATTATATGATCCAAATATCACTATTAAGGAAGAATATACCACACCCCTAATATGTACCCAATCCATATGTGGTCCCATTGGAGAATGATCTCTCATATGAGGTGCATCTAGTAAATATCCTAGATCATAGAGATAATGTTCTACAAAATAAAACAGTGCACTTATTCAAATTGATGTAGAGAAACCACAAGTTTGAAGAAGAAAAAATAGAACTAGAGAATGTGATGAAACAAAATTACCCTCATCTATTTTTGTGTGTGAAATGAAAATTTCAACAGTTAAATCCTTGAAGGGGTCAAGCTTGTAATGACACAAACTGTTATAAATAAAATTCACTTTATTATTCAATTAAATGTCTTATAATGTGTCATGGTAATAGAAAAGACATTAACTTATTTGGTTTTATTATAACTTTTCATATTTAAAAGACCATTGAGAATCATAATAAATTATAATATTTTACTTCAATAGTGATCATATTATTAATATACATATAAGATTATAACAAATCCAATTGACATGGAAAAAGGAAGGGATGGTTTCAACTAGCAGGATCGTACCATACGAATACCATTTATTAGGGATTCCAAGGGAGATAGCATCACTAGGAAATACACATAAACAATCCCAATCATAGATCCAACAACTTAATCCCATGTGAATCCATTTACGGAAAAATTTTAAGCTCATCAAGATCATGGCCCAAACCATGTACATCGAACCACCCCATAAAAGTATCATCATAGGGAACCTTAATCATAAGGTGTTTGATGGAAAATAAAAGGTATTTGTATCAATAACATATTAATATGAATATACATATTTTATTTTCAAAATAATAATGGATATATTTAATTCTTATTTTGTCTTTATAAATATTTATTATTTTGATACAATAAATAACAAGTTGTATTGTCAGGTAAAATTAAATTTCAATTAAAACATTTAATTGGATTAATTAATGTATTTTGTAAATAATAAATATTTTACTAAATTATTATTATTGAATAACTTTTTTAAAATATAAATTTTCAGATAATTTTTATGAATTCAAATGTAATTTTTATAAGGGTTCAAAAAATGATATTGGTAAAAAATCCATGATTTCTCAATAAATGTAAATCTTATAAGTTAAAATTCACATATTTAGAAAATTATTTGGTTAAAATAACTATTATTTTTATAATTATAATGTAAAAATTATCCAATGGTGGATTTTTCATAATTTTGTGAGATATTCAAATTTTCAGGTAAAAAATAAATACAGTATAAATATATGGTGGGTATTATGACATCATAATTACCCAAAACAATGTAATAAAAACTAAAAATGTTATAGAAGACCAAATATATGTTTCCCATTTAAAATAATATTATTTTATTTTTATTTTATTTACTTTATAAATCCTTTATGAATCCTACAAAACATATATTATATTATAAGGTTTTAAAATCACTTCATTAAGGACATGACACACTTCCAAATCAACAAGGGTATTATTTTAAAAAAATTGGCCCTTAGAATTATAAAATAATTAAAAAACTATTTGGTAGAAACCATGGGAAAAACATGTCAAGGATTTTGGTTTTTGTTATTTTATTATATATAGTCCAAAACATATGTCTGGGAGATAATAAATATTTCTCCACTCATTTCCTATATAATCCCAACCAATATCCCATTTATATTCATTTAAAACCTTATATAATTTCGTTACTCTCCCCTCTACACTATATATTACTCTTATAGTGAACCCAAAATCTGAAGAAGCTTCTCCCAAGCATTTGTAATCACCCCCTCATGGTAAGGGATCCTCTTCTTCTCCTCTTTATTCAAGTATCTTCATTAACTTATGTATTTATCTATACTTCTAATGTTGTTATATGTTCCTACATACTCCCATTACTATCCATTTTATTTATAAATTATTAGATACACCTTTCAATCTCATTAATCCCAACCAGGAACATTAATATGCCCCAATTATGTTGCTGAAACATCACGGTGAATTTTCCAAGCCAAACAAATGTGTAGTGAACACCCATACTCATTTCCTTTCAAAGGTGTTGACCTCGATTCACTTATACATATATTTTCATGGAATTAGATATATTTATTCTACACTCCTTGGTATTGAAATAAACTATTATTATAAATGAATCCATGTTGTATGGCCAATGTGGCACACTTATGCGTCTGAATGAAATGAAAGTGATGTGTCTGTCCGGAATTACAAATAACTCTTATTTATTGGATATTTTTTTTGTATCATGATACAAAATTCGAGGGATTAGGGATTTAACCTAATCCCTAAAAGTAATTCTCCATCATGGTTTCTTGGTAGTGATTCTTGACCTATAATTATGTTTCCATGTTTTAGGTTGTTTCCACATTTCTCATGTTTCATTTATGATTATCATGTTATATCATGCCTCATTGTGCGTGTTTGTGATTATAAATCTTTTTATGACACATTTATATGTATATTGTATAAAATTTACTAATATTTCATGTTATTCAATGTTTATTCCCTTACCCGGCTTTATAGATCACCCTTTTCTTATGTATGTCCTCAGGTAATCCCATTCAGTTTTATATTCAGTGGAATAATATGTGCATGTCAAGGATGATTTCAATAAAGTTGTTGTGTCCCATGTTTTAAGTTGTTATGTATTGTACCTCATTCCAATAGACACTAGAATTATCGATCTTTTGGGTTGTATTATGTATAATCTTATGTAATAAATCATGACTTAATGTGTAAAAAATAGTTGGGTTTTTATTATGCTAGATGATATGTTGAGGGCTTCTGTGTTAGAATTTGGTTGGAGTTGGGAAAATCACTTATCATTAGTAGAGTTTTTTATAATAAAATCTATCACTCTACAGTTGACATAGATCATTTCTAGGCACTATACAGAATACCCTACAAGTCACCATTTTGATGGATTGAGATTGGTGAGAAATCTCTTGTTGGGCCAGAGATTGTACCGAAAATAATAGAGAATGTCCAAATGATCCATGAGTGTGTGAGGATGTCACAGAGTAGAAATAAATATTATGTTGATCTATGTCATAGTACATTGGAGTTTAACCAAGGATACCACATTTTTATGAGAGTCTCCCCATGATGTGGATTGTAGAGATTTGTCTGGGGAGGTAAGAAAACCATAAGGTTCATTAGGCCATTCACAGTCTTATAGAGGGTTTGTGAGGTTTCGTACCACCCAACCATACCCACACAGTTGAAGAGGGTGCATGAAATATTCCATGTGTCACAACTAAGGAGAGATGTTCATGAACCTATGCACATTATTGACAGGGGTGAGATATACATCATAGAAGAAGAAACTTACATGAAGTACCCAATGGTGATCATAGATCAATAGGATGAGGTCATATATGGATGGACAATTCCCTAGGTTTTTGTGTTATGGCTATATGGGATCATGCTGGAGAGCTCTTGGGAGTGGATGATCCTGATACGTTCTTAGTATCCCCACCTTTTTTCATAGTTTATGCTTTTTTAGGAAGATAATATTAACTGAGGGGATAATTTGGAGACTCTATTTTTCACTTTTATGACTTTAAAATATATTATGAAATATTTTCATAGATGGGTGCTAAAACGGTGCACAATTCCAAGGCCTGGTGATCCTTGAATATATTTTATAAAAATATTGAATATATTTTTTATCACGTATGCACAGTTTTTAAGAAATAAAAGAATATCTTCTAAATGGATTCTCATATCATAAATTAGAGATTATGGTTGAATATAGATCTTGTGGTTTACCCTAAGCATAACCTTAGTCTGGTCAGTTTTGGATGTTCGAATGAGCCTGTCATTTGAGGGAATTAATTGAATTAATTTATTTTTTTATTTATTCAATTTAGTTAATACCCATAACATAATTTCCTATAAAAGTATCATAGTAATGAGAAGATTTGGTGTTATCATTATAACACTGTGATTATTTAGGGTAGGTTCCACCATTCATCATTGGCATATTTACATCAAATGATGATTGGTGATTGGATCAATGTGTATTGATAGACTACGACCAGAGAGGATCCTCCCCAACACTGGTGAATGTGTTTTTAACCAATAAATGATCCAATCTTAATGTAAGGATCATAAATTATATTTTATTCCCTTGATTAAAAGTTCGATCAATATCAAATATATTATTATTTTATTTATATTTAAATTAATCATTTACATGATATTGTGTATCATATTAATATTTTTGTTAAATTTATTCTTGATTAAGCTATGAAATCACCACTAACAATCCCTAATTATATGATTTTTGTTCAAGAATGCTTAGAAAACGTTGTTATATCCTTTTTTATCATACCTTTCCACCAACTGTTCTTCACGTTCTTCATCATTTCACAATGGGGTCACACTTAGACTATTATCAAGCATATCCGATTGTGGTCGGTCCACCAAATTTGAAGTAGATGTGCACATAATGACTAGATCAGAGTTTTTAGGATGAATTAGAGGAAATTGCGAGTAATGATGCTGGATTTGTGGATTCAAGATCCTAATTTGATAATGAAATGGAATAGGAGGTGTGTGACGTGTGTGATGGATTTTAGCGGATGATCAGATTACAATTTTCATCCACTAAAGGGTAATAATCGACATTTGATAGAGTTTTACACATATTTCATGTGGTTAAATGCTAGGAATCACAATTTCAAGGATAGAATTGGAAACCAAATGAGTTTTTCCTTGAATTTTGTAAAAACCTGACCAATATCTATGTAGCCTGAAAATAACATTGTGTGTATACCCCTAGTCACAGGAGCATAGGTTTTTGAGTGAGTTAAATATAACACACCATGTGGGACCCCCACACTTCATGTGACCTAGTACTAGAAATCCAATACGTACTCTAGGAGTACACAACTCGGACATGTCCAGACACATGTCATGTACTAGTACATGGATATTGTACATGATCACATCCATAATAACATGGGCAGGCCCCGGGTGCCCGAGACACACCATGTAGTACTACATCGACAGTGATCCATGTGATAGAAAGAACATGTACATGTAGAGGATCGAGGCCACATTCCATGTGAAACCATTACATTTTGTGTACTACCATTAAATAACATAAACCTCTTTTATATCATTTGTTTGAAATTGGATTTTGGCCTATGAGTAGCCTATCTCGAGTGTTTTTTCATGTATAATGTGATAGTGGCATTCATAAGGGATTTTCAAATACAATGTGATATGTTCCAAGTGTAACGATTCTTTAGGCAGTTTATAATGACAATAGTGATTAGGAAAGATCATCAAAGAGAGTTCATGGTTGGAAATACCCTATACTCCTCATACTAGTTTGAGTAGAACCCTCCCGTTGTATTAAGGCATGGTTCCTCCACATACTGAGTGGAACTATCTTTTTTTATCATGGGATGGGTCATCTACCTATTTCTTGTCACCCTCATTTCATATCAAGGAATGAGTCATATACATACTTAGTGGAAACCTCCTATTGTATCAAGGCATGGGCCATCTACCTCTCAAGTAGAAACCTCATGTCATATCATGGCATGGGTCCTCTACCTACTTAGTGGAACCCCCTGTTGCATAAATGCATGGGTACACTACCAATTGAGTGACACCCTCATGTTTTATCAGTTCATGGGTCTTATATCTATTGAGTGGATCCCTCAAATCATATCAGTTGATGGGTTCACTACATATTGAGTGTCACCCTCCTATTGTATCAAGGCATTAGTCCTTTACCAACTAAGTGGAACCCACTAGTTGTATATGTACATGTGTCCTCTACCTACTGAGTGGAATCCTCCTATTATATTAGGGAATTGGTCCAATAACTACTTGGTGGCACCCTCATGTTGTATCTAGGATTGGGTCATCTGCTTGGATATTGTGACCTATTGAGTTGTGGAGTAGTGGCAAGGTATATACCCTCTTATCTTATTTAGATAGACATGAGTAATTATGGGAATTGATTACGTACATTTTGGAACTATTAACAGAATCATCATCCTGGGATGGGATATGAGATGGAGATCCCATTTCCCCATCATATGGGTTTCTTTATGATCATATATATTTTTTATTGATTTGTTTTCCCTCTTTATTAGATTAAACTGACTACTTCTATCATGTCTCATATTTCTCCCCCTTTGGTTTTTAGGGCTTCCTACAGGGTATGTATATACTCACCCTTGAATGGAATTTTAAAACACGTGTCATGTATTATGAAGATAATGAACAGGTCGTTGTTGATTTTAGTGAATCATAGTGATAACCTAGTGTATTTGACCATGCACAGTGGTCAAGGCATGTAGATATAGATCTAGGACCATTCATCAGTTTTTTTCCAGATATTTTCTGGTTGGTGTATCTATTCTATTTTGATGTGAATTTTTTAACATTACATTTTAGAACTATGATAAAAAAAATTATTCAATATTTTATAGATAATAAATGACATAATTCCTCATATTTTTTTAAAAATATTAATTTATGGAATATTTTTTATTAGATCATTCATTTGAAAATTTAATGAAAATTTAAGTTTTTCTCCTAAAATTTAATTGTAGTATTTTTGAAATAAAGATGTTTATGGGTATTATTTTCACATAATGTTTGTTTGAATATGTTCCAAACTCAATTTTATACAACTTGAATTCAGTACATTTCAGCTGAATCAGTTATTTGATTTGAGTAAATGGGCCAGGAAATCAAAGTTGGGTTTTACACTCTATATTAGACACCACTTTAGTATTTGGTCCATAACCTATTCATATTTACTTAGATTTGGACCAAATTTAATGATAATATTCAGAATTGTTTTTAATAATATCATACTTATATAAGGATAGATTATTCGCATGTTTTTGATGTCAAACAGTTTGTTCAATTTGGTTTAAAATATTTTTTGAATTCCCCCATTCACACTTGAAATGTCTTGAAACCATATCCTCCAATACACTATATAAATTTGTGTGTTTCTCATTTGGATGGGGTTGTACATGCCTTATATGATTGGTATAATAGGATAAGATGTGCCTTTCTATTTAAATTCATTATTGGAGGATGGAATCTATCAAGCTAGGATCTACCCCAAAATGGTATTCTTTTACTCTTCTATGTTGTAATTTTGTTGTAATTTAAATAAACTCTCTATTTATCTCTAATTTCTTCTAATATTTTATTTTTTATTCTTATATATTTTAATTATTTGGGTGGGAACTCAAGAGTATAAATTATATTGGGCTATACCCTTTCCAAACCGTTTCACCTAAAAAAATATTTATACAATGACTACATCACCCATGGAAGAGTAGTTTTTTAATAATCGATCTAACTCTTAAATTATTCATTAATTTATTTTGAAATAATGAGATACATTAAATATAATCATATAATCTATTAAGTTATTTTTAATTAAACTAAACTAATTACAAAAGTGAAAATTTAACACAAAACAAGAAATGTCAAGATTTGTGTAAATTGTTAGAGTGTAATCTTATTCGGTAAAATGAAAAAAAGGGATTAATTTGTAGTATTAAACTAAAATATTATAACTAAATTCAAAATAATTTAGAGAATATATATATAACCTAATTTTATACTAACCATAATATAGTTTTAGAAAATCTATCAAAGTAGAGTGCAATGATTTCACATTTCGAAGTTGGCATAGGTTTTAATTCTTCTCATAATTGTTGTTAAGTTAAATCATGTAGGGTTCAAGGGTTAACAAGTTAGAGGATAATAATTATGTGGAGTTTAATTTAAATTATTATGATTCATAATTAAGTTAATAGGTTGAGTTAGATCTATTATTCCATCTAAAAATATTTTCTAAAAAAATATTGTTATTGTGTTTTCTCAATCACATTCCAAAAAAATCTATTCTAGCATGAATTTTAAATATTCAAAAACGATAATCACCGCATCCTTTTAAGTAGTATATTTATTTTATATTTATTTTCATTATACCTTTAAGAATTTATTATAATTACTTCCTCTTTGATAGAGGACCTTGGTCAGCCACTTTATTGATCCTAAGTACCCAAAAACCACATATCATTTGAGAGTGCCCACAACAGTATCTTTAAAATTACCACCATTTTTAGATAGATGAGTAATTTATTTAACCAATTAAAGGTATTTTTTATTTTTCATTACATTCTATTTTCCTATACTTTCTTCTTTCTTTCCCTTTCTATATTTTTCTTCTACTTCTTATTCTTATTTGTTGGACTATCAACTAAAATATATTTTTCTATTATGGTCCAATTTTCTATATTTTATTTTTATTTTATTTTTGAAAAAAAATAATCCTAAGGATATATTATATCTTGAACATAATATTGAATATCTCATTAGGACTTGAATCAGATAATCTCAATCTATGGGGAGTTTCAACATTCTCCTAGTTGGTGAATACCTCTATTATGGGAACACTAAGACTATAAGCACTTAAGAATATTACATAAAACAAAAACCAATAGATAAAAATAATAATTAGGAACATAATATAACCATTTTATAATTGGATGCACCAGATATTAACTATCAACAAAAATTTTATTTCATAACCAAATCTCAAATCAAATGGATAATTAAGATCTGTATTGATACTCCTTCATCAAAAATTTTATAGCCTCTATAGAGATGATCCAAACAAACTTTTTAAACAATTTGATTTGTTTTTTTCAACACTAAAACCAATAAATGTATTCAAAGATCAAATAAATCTAATATAATTCCCATTCTCACTTGATGGAACTGCAAAATAATGGATATATTTATTACAACCTAAAGTTGTATCATATTAGAATGATTTGAAAAATCATTTCTTATAGATATTTTTTCTAGAATCAATGACCGCTTCCATTTGAAAATATGTATCAGGAATAAAATAATCCCAATGGGATTCAATGTATGATTACTAGGAGTGATTCAAAAATATATGTTCAATCTTCCTACAACCCAAAATGAGTGGGAAACTTCTTATCTAGTACTTTTATAAAGTCCTCACACCTATGGACATAAAAATTGTAGATACCCTAGTTGGAGGGGTATGGGATGTCAAAACACTTTAATCTTCATGAGTGTTGATTGACAAAATAACAAAAAACTCCTAGTAATTTGGAGATTGAGGTACACCACATATTAGAGGAGTACATCAATAAAGTCATTACTCTCTTAAAAATAATTTAATAGATACTAATTTGGAAGAATAATCCACTATGTTGAGTTATATTTCCTTATATCAAAATACATCCCAACCCATACCAACAATGCCTTGTGGAATTTTCACTGAAACAGACCACCCAACTGACTATTGACCCAAATTACAAGAGATAAAAGATTTGACAACCATATTTCCTAGGAGACCATATCGGCAACAACAATTACCACATCCCTAAAAGATGTATCATTTATTTTTACCAATATAAAACCACATATGGAAGACTAAATCAGACATGAGGTATGGATTTGGTCAAAAATAAAGGCCCCCTTTCAATAAAACATCCAACAACCTCCACCTTACTACTAGGTTTTCCAATAAACCCAATGAAGATTTGAATCCCATGAATTTACAAGTCAACAATAAGATAATTCTCAACTATAGTTAGATTCTAATACTGATGACCTTTTGAAACAAATTGTTCTTAATCAACAGAATGAGCTAAAGAGTAAAATTTTGGATTTCAGTGAGTTGACGACACAAATGAGCCATATTTCCACCACTCTCCAGGAAATTTTACTTAATAACTCATAAAACCATCCTTCAAAATCTTTTCAAAATCCCAAGGGGAATTTCAATGAAATCACATTGAGAAATGGGAAGAAAACAACGAATATATTTACACCAATCAATCCAACGAGATTCACCTTCACCCTTGAGAACCCCCATTCAAGACTAACTGATGATAAGCTCTAGAAGAAAGAAAAAGGTAATAAAAATATTGATTATGTTCCTTATAAACTATTTCCCTTTCTAAAAATAGTTTATCAACACAAAAATATGGCTAAAGAGGTTATTCAAAAAGAGGTTTTAGAGACATTCAAGCATATTGAGATAAACATACCCCTTATTGAGCCCATTAATAAAATTACAAGGTATTCCAAATTCATAAAATAACATTGAACCAATGAAGAGGGGTCGAGGGAAATAATAGGATCAAAATTGGAAGGGATGTGTAAACACTCATTACACCAACTCATGTAATTCCAACAAAGTGCAAGGATTTGGGGACATTCACCATCCCATGTACCATAGATAAGTTACACTTTTCTAATTCATTATGTAATTTTGGATCATCTATAAATGTGATGCCTCACTCTATGTTCTCTTAATTACAGTTTGAGGAGTTGAAGTTGACAAGAGTTGCGGTGCAGATATAAAATAGAGCTATTGTATATCCAATGGGAGTCCTTAAGGATTTACTTGTTAGGTTGAGAGCCATGAACTTTCTAGTATATTTCTATAATGACCCAATTTTTTACTAATGGAAAATACCTTCTTATAATTATTTCATATAATAACATGGATTCACAACACAATGAACTATTACAAACCATGTGACCTATAAACATATGTTTGTCACTTTTGTTTTTTTAGTTTCAAAAAATGGTCATCTATAACTGTGATCAGCAAGTGATTTGGAGTCTCATAAGACAAAAATAAGTTTTGATGAATAGTTACATACCCTTATGAATAGTAGAATACATTTATGAATAGTAATGAATAGTACTGAATAGATAATCGGCCAAAAAATAGAAACTTCACCCATGAATGTACAAATACAATTTAGACATCTAAAAATTGAAAAAATGATCATAGTATAAGAATTTGTGTTTTATATGCAAAAACAAATTTATTTAAATTTTTTTGATTAATTTTATCATTTAAAATAGAAATATCTTTTCATAAAATTTTATCATAAATTATTAATCTATTTTCTTATGATTATAAAATAATTTTATGAGAATTTGATTATTTTTTTCATGGTGTTATAAAACAAGTTATAGTTTTGTTGTTGATTTTGTTGAATAATTTATGATTATATTTAAAAATTAAATTAAATATATTTACAAAATTATTTTCAAAAAATGGAGTACATTTATCAATTCTACACATTGAATAATGGTTAGGGTTAATTTTTTGGATTTTAAAAAATACATGAATTTTTTGTGAATAGTAAAAATACATTTTTCAGTTTTTGGTATATTTGAAGAAATCATAATGATGTAATAATTAATAAAAAATGTTGCTCGACTTTTTTATAGTAAAATATTATATGCGGTGTCCCTTGTGTCTAATACCATGGGAAAATACCATATAAAAGCCCATGGTTTTACCAAAACCACTCATGAGGTATCTTTTTAAATTAATAAAAAAATTATCTATTTTTCTTTAAATACCAACTATTACCTTCATTTTCTTTCATTAAAAATCAATAGTATTCAAATCTATGGTTTTTTAACTTCCCTAAGAGTCCTACCGAGGTTTCCTCAAGCCTCCAAGATCCCAACCTTCATGTTTGTGGAGAAACTCCACAAGGTAAAGGAACCATTCAACCTCCTCTTTCATCAACACTTCTTTCATGTTATCTCTTTGAATTTATATTTTCATATGATGGGGTTGGATTTTATGTATCCCTCTTACATTACTTTTGTTTTCCATATTTTGAGATATCCTCTTCACACTCATAAATTCATTTTATTATATTTTAAGCGATGTCGTTAGGCTGTCAAATTTTCATAAGGGATTTCTCATCTTTTCTTTCATTTTCAAGTTCATGTATTTTCTTTCTCTTTAATAACTTCCCTTCACCCAAGTGGTTTGATAAATCCAGTAACATAAATTTAATTTAATTTTCTTATTATAATAGGATATTTCATTATCATCTATCCTTTCCCTTTCATTTATAATAAATGAAAACACCATCCGAGATGTGCTAATTTACCACAGTCAAGGACGATCGTCTTTCAATTTCTGTTACCATATTCAATTCTGGTGATGATACCATTATCATGGTTGAACAAGACCATAATATCTGTATTATGTCACATATATGGTTCTGGAATCCATTAGTACACAAGGTTTTTATTTATAAAACAAAACATGTTCCTTATGGTCAAAAACCGACAATTAACCGAAACAGTTATCATTAAATAATTTATATGATGATTCATCTTCAGGACAAGTAACACAATGGAATTTAAAATAATGTAACCTAATTTATTTTCACTAATACCATGTAAATCCAATTATGTTCAATCATCCATATTTTACTTGATTCTTAAAACATGAATATAAGTGAACTGGTCATTAGAACCAAGGAAACAAATAAACATAGACAGTGAAATTGAACATCATAACCAATCAAAATGGTTATTATTGAACTCAAAAAGGTTTTACTAAATCATTTAAATATATAATATTTTATTTAATTATTAATTAATGAACCTAATTTTATTATCCAGGTTTTTAATATCAAGTGGAGAATAGCATCAGACATAAGGGAAATGATCCTCTCTATTTTGCTTTTATTCATTATTATACTCTGTTATTCCTTTTTACATATAATTAATAATATTGGGGTATAATTTCACTCCATACTCATACATCCCTTATTATGTATAAAATATGATAAATCCCTTTATCTCTCATTATGAACTCTTCAGTACACCTGATACCATGCCGATATTCTATATGGGATTCTACTTGAACCACCTTTATTCCTTCGAGATGCTCTATCTTTCTTTTACCCAAAAGAAGTTGTATTTTATTTCATTTAAACAATTATAAATTATTTTTATATTCTCCAAAAACATGTTTCACGATCCATCCATCATTTTATTTTTTGGATATATATATATATATATATTTAAGTGATTCCCTCCTTAATTCTTCCCGATAAGTTAACCTATTTTAATGGAACATCCTGAATACTTACCCAATTTCATGGGAACTCTATGTTCTATTTTAATCCAACATTGTATATATAAAATCAGTAATTTTATTGTGAAAACATTCCTTTATCACTTCTGGTTTTTTATAAATGACTTTTCCCTTTTCTATTATAAAGGCTCGATAGTATTTTCCTTAAAACTGTTCAAAAATGTTTTAATGATAATGTTTAATAAATACATTTATTACTTGTTGTCACTTTTACATGACATAACTCACCATTCTATATGCCTAATTACCCTTGAGAATTTCCATGAATATTTTACTTCCTTTATTTCATGGACAATTTTATGATATTCCCATTTATTATGCATTATGACATGATTGTGATACCCACATCCTCCTATGGGTCCCCTATGTTTATGTGTCATTGATTATGTATGAGTATTTATGTGGAAAGAATATTCCTGAAAATATTAAGATTGGTGTGCCCATATATAACTCCAATGAATTGGGTAAAGTTAAGTCTCATGATATGTTATATGAAATGGTCATGGCGGTTAGCCTTGGCCTGTGCTACTATGGGAAATGATCTTGGTATTTATACTTGACTCATACTAAAGTCATGAGTTATGTAGCATCCACATTTATACGATTCATGTTTATATGATCCCATGTTTATATTGTATTATTCCGTATGTTCCATGTTTTTGATATCCTTATGCCATGCCTCCTAACTCATATGCTTAATCTATATTATTATGTTCATTAACTTACTGGGCTCTTAAGCTCATCCTTTTGTTCATGTGTTTCCCAAGGATATCCTATGCAGATATATGAGCACAATGGAAGTGAGGAGCTAATTATAGTGATTAAATAAATTAGTTTTATCTTCTCCCCATGTTTTATGTTTTATGTATTTATTATTCCAAGACACTAGACTTCACGATTCATGGATCATACACTGATGTATAATTATGATTAAAATCAGGTAATGTATTATGTAAAAGTCTAGTGATTCTATAGTATGTAAGAGAGGATGGTCTAGTTATTTCTGGAGATTAGGAATATAACACCTTAGTAAGAAACATAAGGATGAGACTATGTATGAGAAAACATTCCTAAATTTTGGTGCGTATTGAGTAAGTTTTTTTTCAACCAAATTCATCTATCTCTAGATACGAGTAGGTAGAGGCTGTTCTGGCATAGATGTATCTAGGGGTAAAACCTGGAAACACCATTTTGATCCAGACTTGAACGGGAACTGGTACACGACAACGGGCCTTCCTACACCCTTGGTTATGAAACTCTCAGTGGATATTATTTGGTAAATTAACGATCTTAGTAAAAACCTTCATTAAGGGGAAAATCACATAATAATATATGATATAAAATAGACCAAGGATAACCTAGATTGCAACATAGGGAATAAAAACATAGGATATAATTATCCTCTAAAAGTTTATCCTTTTAAGTTCACAAGTTTTCTTTTTGTCTTCTATTTTCAATAACTAAGTATTAAAGCCTTCTAATTATACGTACTTTTTCATTGCTAATGGAGGGAAATAAAATAACACATTAAAATAATCAATGTTAAAGAGAATGTAAATAATTCCCAAATGATATTCATGATATGACAGGAATGGGTGATCAAAACATCATGACAATACTTTCTCAGCTAGCTCAAGTAATGAATAAAAACTTGATTCATGTGGAATGCCCAAATCCTACATGGAATGAAAAAAGTTTCCATTGAATCTTTCATGTGGAAATGCCTCACATGTTTAATGGATCTTATGATCCCCTCCTCATGGAATAGTTTATTAACTCCACTGAAAAGATATTGTCCATCCTCTAGTGCTCGGATGAAGAGAACATTGTACTGGAAGTCTATCATTTTGATGGTGAAGCAGATCAATGGTGGACACTGAACAAGAATAATATTTACCATGAAGAAATTGATTCCATATATTGGGAGGAATTCAAGAGGTTTTTTTTAATAAATATTTTCCTCGAACCCACCTTCTCAAGATGAAAATATATTTCCTCATTCTCAGGCTGAAGGAACATGAGTATATCAGGGTGTATGCATCAATCATTAGAATTAATTCAATGTACGCCTCTGGATTTGTCATGAACACCGAAATCAAGGTGGATCACTTCTTTATCTGGCTAAATCTGAGTCTACAGAAGGTGTTGGCGATCCGAGACTTTGATAGTTATGAGGAGATTTTCTGTTCTTCCTTCATGTTAGAAATAGAGATTAGGGAATATCAGTGGTCTTGTGGGCCCAGTGACAAGAATTGGAAAATGGAGAACTACATGGGTGTTTCATAAAAAAATCCCATGATGAAATGAAGCCTAAATATTCCACTTGTAGATGCTATGGGATGAATCATCCTGGGAACTGTCTAAAAGGAACCATGAATTGCTTCAAATGTGGAAAGCTGGGACATCTAGCTAATAACTTTTGAAGGGATATGAAAAATCCTACTAATTTGGATGAATAATGGATGGTTTAGATAAATTCAGAGCTAGTGGTACAGTGTTGCAACTGCAAGGATCATGGTAATTATGAAAATAATTTCCCTAATACAAGGGTTTTCATAGGAAATCAACAACAAACTCCAAGGAAACACGAAAGGGCTTATTCTATCACTACTACTCAGGTGGAGTAGGACATCGATGTGGTGACAAGTACTCATGTTATTCATTCAAGAATGGACTATGTACTATTTGATTTTGATTCTATGAATTCTTTCATATCATTCATGTTTAGTAGAATTATTCAAACACCACCTTAAAATTTGGTATAAATTGTGTCTTTGAGAACAACGAATGGGATCCTCCTCGATTAATGTTTTTGGACTAAACCTCCCAAATAATCTTTTTAAACATTCTTTAGTGGAGTTTGAAAAAATCATGGTCATGGATTGGATATCTTTATACAAGGCCAACATCAATGATCAATAAAGGGATATCACACTACACATCCCAAATCATCCTCTGATGCTTTACTAGTGCAAGTAGAAAATTGAATCTCTTTTAGAATCATCATCTCAGGTGTGGATATTTCTTCATTATGATCAAGAATATCAAGACCAAATGATTGATACAAATGAGATAATAGTTCATGAAGACATTCCCATCACGATGGATTACACTGATGCATTCCCTAAAGAGTTGGCTGGTCTTCCTCCTGATCGAGGGGTTGAGTTCTCAATTTAACTTTTTCCTGGATATCTGCCTATATCAAAGACACCTTACAGAATGTAAAATATTTATCTAGAAGACCTTAATAACAACTTATAAGATAATTTGGAGAAGGATTTTAAATGCCCTTGTGCTTCAGCATGGGGTGCACCAATCCTCTTCATCTAGAAGAAGGATGGTTCAATGTGCCTCTGCATTGATTTACATGAGCTCAATATAATCACGATAAAGAAAAATTATCCCCATCCATTAATAGATTACTTGATACATTAGCTTCGTGGGGCCTTTTATTTTTCTAAGGTGGACCTGTGGTCGGGATATCACCAATTAAATGTGAGGATGGAAGTTATTCCCAATATTTCCTTTCGAATGAGCTATAGAAAAAATGATTTAACATTGATTACCTTCAGAATCACTATTGATTTAGATATTTTCATGTATTTAATGAATAGAGTCTTTATAGATTACCTCACCCAATTTTTGGTAGTCCTTATTGACGAAATTTTGATATAATCCAAGAGCAAGGAGGAACATGAAGAGCATTTGAATACTGTGTGAAGAACATTTCAAAGGGATATGTTGTGTTCAATGTACAGTAAATGTGAGTTTTGGATAAAAGAAGTATCATTCTTGGGGCATGTTATCACCAGAAAAGGGATATATATCGACTCTTCCAAGACAAACGCAATAGAAGAGCGGCCCATGCCAACTTTTGTAACGGATATCCATAGTTTTCTGTGTCTATCTGGGTATTATCAACAATTTGTGAAGAACATTTCATGATTTCCAAACCCGATGAACAATATAACATGGAAGGGAGTAATGTTTTTCTAGACTCAATAATTTAAAGACAGTTTCAAGGAGTTAAAAATAAGTCTAATCACTATTCTAGTACTCACACTCCCAGCATGTGGAGAAATATTTGTGGTGTACAATGATGCTTCAAAGAAGGGTTTAGGCTATGGGATGATAAAAAATGATAAAGTGACAGCCTACACCTCAAGGAAGATGAAAATCCATGATCAAAAACTATCCCATGAATGATCTGGAGTTAGAGGCTGGGGTCTTTTTTTTGATTAATGGCGGCATTATCTGTGTGGTGAAAAGTGTGAGATATATACTGACTACAAGAGTATCAAATATATATTCACACAAAACGAGATTAATATGCACTAGAGAAGATGGATATAGCTCATCAATGAATATGACTGCTTAATCCACTACCATCGCTGTAAGGAAAACATGGTGGAAAATGCTCTAAGTATAAAGGATCATGCATCATTAACAATGATGAGAATTGAAAATGATTAGATCTACATACTATTGCGGAGGATGGAAATGGGAATCATTAATGGATGAACATAATCAAACCTTTCTCAAATGATTACTCAACTATCTATCATGTAGAAAATAAAGGATGCTCGAAGAAAAAATGTGGAACTTCTAAAAAGGGTGGAAGCTATCATAAGTGGAAAATCCTCTTGGTTCATGATTAATGAGAGAGGAATTTTACAATTTGGGTCTTGAATATTTGTACCATCAGATCCAGAGATAAATAAGGATATTTTGAATGATGTGCATAAATCAACCTTATCTATCCACTGAGGGAGCACAAAGATGTATCAAGATCTCTGAGAGATCTTTTGGTGGTACAATATGAAATGGTAGATTTCATAATATACATTAATGTGTCTAGTCTGTCAACAAGTGAAGGCAGAAAGATCAAAGTCTAAGAGGATGATGCAACCACTACCCATACCAACATGGAAGTGGGATAACATCACCATGTATTTTGTCACTAGAATTCCATGGTCATCTAGAGGAAACAATGCTATACAGGTCATTGTGGATCATCTTACAAGGACATAACACTTTATAGAAATTTAAGAGGACTTCTCATTGGATCAAATTGCATGGATATATATCAACAAAGTGGTAGGAATAAATGGACTACCACTATCTATTGTATCTGATTGTAATCCAAGATTCACCATGATGTTTTAGAAAAGTCTTTTATATGCTATAATTACTGAACTAAAATTTAGTACAACCTTTCATCCTCAAAGTGGTAGCCAACCTGAGCGAACTATTCATACACAGGAAGATATGTTGATAGCATGTTCTGTAGACGTCAATGGAGGATATGACCTACATCTTCCACTGGTTGAATTTTCCTACAACAACAGTTTCCACTCAAGCATCCAAATGGAACCATATGAAGCCCTTTATGGGAAAAGGTGATAACCCTGTCCTGTTGGGATAATGTCGGTGAGCATAAGCAGCTAGGACCTAAAATGGATGAAGAAACACTGGAGAATGTGAAAATAATTCAATAGTATATCAAGGTATCCCAATGTCGATAGAAGAGTCTTGCAGACAATTGTTGATGAGACCTTCAGTTAAAAGTTGGAGACATGGTATTTATACGCATATATCCATGGAAGATGGTCAGAAGGTTTGGAAAGAAAGGGAAGGTAAGTCTCAGGTACATCAGCCCCTTCGAGATCGTTGATCGAGTTGGATCTATGGATTATCGACTAGAACTTCCACCTTCCATGTCCAAAGTACATGATGCCTTTCATGTATTCATCTTTTGGAAGTACATACCAGACTCTTCACATGTACTCTCTTCAGAGGTGGTATATTAGGAGGATGATATTTCTTACGAGTAGCAGCCAGTGAAGATCTTTGATAGTAGAGATAATGTTTTACGTAACAAGACTACTCACATGGTAAATTTACTATGGCCGAACCATAAGTACGATGAGGCAATGTGGGAACTTTAGGTAGCAATGAAGGAAAAGTACCCACACCTGTTTTATGGCCTAGAATGTAAAACAAAAATGTTGGGGTAGAAATTTCAAAAAGGGGGAAGAATGTAAAGACCCAATGTTTTAGTAATGGATAATCCCTTCTTATAATTATGTTATATAATAACATGGATTCACAACCTATTGAATAACTAAGTACTATATGACCTTTAAACACAAGTTTGTCAATTTTGTGTTTTTTATTTTAAAAAATGGTCATCTAGAATTGTGATGAGTAAGTGATTTGGTGTCTGATAAGACAAAAACAAATTTTGATAAATAGTAACAAGCCCTTATTAATAATAGCATAAAATTATGAATATTAATGAATAGTAATGAATATAAAATCATCCAAAAAAAGAAACCTCTCCCATGAATGTACAAATACAATTTAGACATCTAAAAATTGAAAAAATGATCATAGTATAAGAATTGTTATTTCTGTATTCCAAAACTATTTTGTTTGAATTTTTTTGATTATTTTCATAATTTTGAAATGAAATTTATTTACATAAAATTTAATCATAAACTGTTACTTTATTTTCTTATGGTTATAATATAATTTTAGGGGACTTTGATTATTTTTCAAGGTGTTATGAAATGAGTTATAGTTTTAATGTTGATTTTGTTGAATAAATGATGATTTTATTTAAAAATTAACTTTAAAATATTTATAAAATTATTTTCAAAAAATGTAGTTCATTCTTTATTTCAACACATTAAAAAAAATTCAGGGTTAATTTTTGGGATTTTTCGAAAATACTTAAAGTTTCGTGAATAGTAATGATACAATTTTGTGTTTTAGGTATATTTGATGACATCATAATGATGTAATAATTAATAAAAAACTGATGTTCGACATGTGTACAATAAAATAATATATTAGGTATACCAAGTGGCTAATACCGTGGGAAAATACCTTAGGAAATCCCATGGTTTTACAAAAACCACTATTGATGTGTCTTTAAATTTAATAAAAAATCTATCTATTTTTCTATAAAAACCCACTCTTCCCTTTGATTTATTTCATTAAAAATCCATAATCCTCAATAATATAGTGGTTTTACTTCCCTATGAGTCCCCCCATGGTGACCATAAGCCTCCAAAATCCCAACCGTCATGTTTGAGGAGTCACTCGACAATGTAAAGGAACCTTTAAACCTCCTCTTTCGTCAACACTTTTTTATGTTGTCTATTTGAATTTATATTCTCACATGTTGGTGTATGGTCCTGAAAATTCTGAGAGGGGGAAATCCAATTATACAAAAACATGTAAAAGGACCGAACTGGCCCGCGTACCAGCTCCCAGTAACAGTACGTGGCCGGTTCGGCAAACCGCCCTCCCGCAGAAGCTGTTGTTCGAAAAATGGGGGCGGAGTGCCTACGCGGGCGTGAACCAAGAATACCGATGGACACCAGGATAGTCCACCCCCGCGAACCACATCTTTATTCACGAAACAAAGGTGGAATCCATATGGGGCCTCGCACCATCGTTCACAAAACGGAGGTAGAAGCCGTATGCGCCTAAGAACCACGTCGTTCGCGGAATATAGGCGAAGTGGTGCACAACCGCAGAGCAATTCCACAAAACTCGGTTGACCGAGTCCTACGTGGGAAAGGCTATCTTCATGGGCTTCCTAAAAAAGAATTGTGTGCCCATCGATTCATCCACTTCATAACTCTACAAATAGTCACCAAGGGGCACCAAAAAAGGGGAAACAGATGGGTGAAAACCCATGGGGAGACGCTGGAGAAATCACCCCCAGCGGTAAAGTCCTACGACCATCCGCGGATGAACCCTTCCGTGTAGAGGAGAAACCAAACCGTGAACCACATGCAGCCAACTCCTCCATGGCCAGGCCTATGCGGCCATTTCATTTGTGGACATCTTTGGCAGCCCGCCTCATATGCGGCCGGCTCCCCCACTACCAACTCCTCCGCGTACACCCTTCACGGACAACCAAACCACGAACCACGTGCGGCCAGCCCTTACCGGACACCTCCTCCGCGGCTATCCCTTAGCAGCTATTTTCTTCACGAATAGCCTCCTTCATGGCCATCTCATTAGCAAACACCCTATGTGGACTGCCTCCTTCGTGGCCCTCTCCAACGTTTCCATTTCCTCAATCCACCCCCTCCACGGACTAGCATCATTCGCGAAATATAGACAGGAATCCCCTCCTCGGATTTCCTTCGAGGCCCGCTCTATGGAGAGTTCCTTAGCAGCTTGCTCCTACGCGGCCAGCCCCTCTACAGGAAGCCCTCCTCGCGGCCAGCTCCTCTGTGGATATCCTCCGCCGCCATCTCCTATGCAGCCAGTCCTCCACGGCCTGTCCCTCAGGGACAGCTCCTCCACGGCCAGCTCCTACGTAGCCCACCCCATGTAGAAAACCCCATTCACTCTCCGGTCCATACCGTGGAGGCTTCACCCCCGCACTCCCCCTTGGGGGGTCAGTGTCGGTTTGGGGTCCCGTCCTTCCAGGATGGTCCCTTTTCTACCGTCACTGACCCACTTTTAAATGGAGTCGCACAGTATACTTTTCAGGGCCGGGTCAACAATATTTTCTATTGCACCCTTGTACCACTCCAGCATCCATCTTATAAATGCCATGTGTCGAGCTACCCCTCGTGAGACTCCTAAAATCCCAATACCTATATAATTTTTCTAGGTTCACCCAAAAAGGTCTGTCATTTCGTAAGTCCCATTCCGACCATTTCTAGGTATATCTTACCTAGTCGTCCTAACCACATGATACTAAACTGTATGGCCCTCATCTTGACCACATGACATTAAACTGCATTGCCCTCATCCTATCCATGTGATATTAAACTATCTGAAAATGGTCCTCTCTACATGACATTAAACTGTAGCATTCCATATCACTCAATAATAGGATTCATCATTCTCCAAACAAGAGACACCTTATTCTCCAAGAATAATATGCCTAATTCCATTATCATAGTGGCGTACCTTCAGGAGCATTGAAATCCATTCAATCATTCCATCAATCTGCCTCATGCTTTGCATGTCCTTTATTCGGATCATCATCCACTTCCATGTCTAAAGGTACCCCCTAATGGCTTGGTCCCATGATGCATCGACTCACCTACCATCTTGGGCCAATGCCCTGTATGACATTTGACAACACTTTGTGTCAGGTCTGTGTTTTGAACATGTTCAGTAGTCGACCGTCATTTCTTTGTCCTTATTTTAGGCTAACTTGATATGGATGTTGTGTTTCAAACACAGTCAATAGTTATCCTCCATCGCCACGCCACCCTCATCGTGTTCCTAATGTTGGGAATGTAATTCACACTTTTCATCTCCCTTTGTTCGGACTGATTCCAACGCCCTTGGCGTTATCCCGTTTGTGCACTTGCGGAAAGGCGTTGGCCCACATTATATTCCTCAACACACCAATGGGTTGGGATTCCCTCATGGCCAGACATGAGGAAGGCACCTTGGGAATCCATCTCAGAGTAAGCCCCAACTTTTTGGGCTGCCCCCCGCATAAGCCCCATCACACATCCCACAGACGCACCTTTCACGACGAGATCATCTGGTCCCTGTTGCCTCTTGTTTCTCACATCGAGCATGACTCACCTGTGTTTAGAGTAAGCATCAACTATGACTTCCTCTCCGGGGCTGCCTCAGAGTGTAATCCGCATGCCCATTTGAACTATGTGGTCTTTGATTCCCCACTACAGTGATATGTACGAAGCCTCCAAGAGGTTCATGCCCGATCACCATTGGACCCCCCCCCCCCCCTCGTGTTCACATTCTTGTCGATTTTCCAACACTCCAACCCGATCTACACGGACTTTGATCGATGTCTCCTAGAAAGGGTACATACGAAGCCTCCAAGATGTTCAATCCCAACACCTAGTCAATCTGACAATCTTCACATCATATCACCGCACCCACCCTGGTCAGCCTAGAGCGTAATCCCCATACCAAACCGAACTACATGAATTCTGATTCCTCTCACAGGGATATGTAGGAGGCCCGTACCACGTGTTCCATCCAAATTCTCAAGTCATTATCTGTCCCTCCAAGATGACAATAAACTCTATAGTTCCTTGTTACGAGGATTTAATCCAATGTCATCTCAATGAGTTTGGACTCCTCAGGGTCAATAATCCAACAAGGGATGTTAAACCTCAGGCATAAATTATTCTGAACACCTGCGTCCAGTTAAATATTTCCAAATGTAAGTAATCCCTGGATACTATTATTGGGTATAATCTAATTATTCAAGAACATATGAATATGTCTTAAATCTATAAGAGAGTTCGGGAACATGAAATAATTCCCACTTAAAGGGAGCGATGATCCCGACTTCCTATCCTCTCGAACAATGTGATTTCTTAAGCATCGTTGGTCAAACCACCCAACGAATGCCTTCCTTTAGAAAGAAGGTCAATGTATTTCTGGATATGAACTAGTGGGTGTTTCGAGGAAAAATGGTGAACCCGATATTAGTGATTAAGATGAACCCAATCTTCACTAATCAACTGTCGGGTAACACACATTTCTCACCCACGATCCCGTCGGGCGCCGCAAGACATTTGGGGATTGATTTTATGTATCACTATTACTATCATGTTGTTTTCAAAATGATTAGATACCCTCTTCTCACTCATAAATTCATTTTATAAAATTTTTTCCGACGTTGGTAGGCTTCTGAATATTCACAAGGGACCTATTATGTTTTCTTTCATTTTCATGTTCATATCTTTTCTTTTACTTTCTTCACCTCCCTTCACCCAAATGGTATTATAAGTCCAGTAACATAAATGTTCTAGAATTTTGTTATTCTAATGGGATATTTCATTATCATCTATCTCTTCACATTATTTTATACTGAAATGAAAACCCCGTCTGAGATGTGTTAATTTACCACATTCAAGGATGATGGGCTTTCAATTTCTATTACCATCTTAAATTAATGTCATGAGATCATTTTCATGGGTCAACTGGACCATAATATATGTATTATTTTTCATCTATAGTTATGGATTCCTTTTTTACACAAGGTTTTTTTATAAAACAAAACGTGTTCCTTGTTGTGAAAAAACTGCCACTTAACCCAAACAGATATCATTAAATAATTTATATAATGATTCATCTGCAGTCCAACAAATAAATGGAATTTAAAATCATGTAACCTAATTTATTTTCACTAATAACATATAACTCAAATTTTGTATAATCATCAAAATATTACATTATTCATAGAACATGAATATAATTGAACTGATCATTTGAACCAACGAAAAAAATGGACCCAGACAATGAAATTTAACTTCATAACCAATAAAAATGGTTATTAATGAAAAGGATTTACTAAAAAGTTTAAATATATAATATGTTTTGGAATTATTAATTAATGAACCTAATTTTATTATTCATGTCTTTAATATCAAGTGGAGAATACCATCGGACTTAAGGTAAAGATCCTCTCTATACCACTTTTATTCAAAAATGTATTCTATGTTATATAATTTTATGTATATTTCCTAATGTTGGGGTATGATTTCAAACCATCCCCATAAGTCCTTAATGATTTCTAAAATATGAAAAAACCCAATATATCTCATTATGACTTTTTTAAGAACACCTCATACTATGTTGATATTCCCTAAGGGATTCTAACCGAACCACCTTTATTCCTTTGAATTTCTCTATCATTCTTTTACCAAAATAAAGTTGTCTTTTATTTTTATGAAAAGCATATAAATTATGTTTTTATGATCCAAAAACATGTTTCATGATCCATACCTCATTCTATTTCATAGATATACATGTTTTTATGTGATTCCCTCTTTAGTTCTTCCTGATAAGCAAACATATTTTAAGGGAACATCCTGAATTCTTACCCAATTTCAAGGGAACTCTCTGTCCAGTTTTAATCCACAATTATATTTATAAAATAAATATTTAGTTGTGAAAAAATTCATAGTTCACTTCTATTTTTTTATAAATTATTTTTCCATTTTCTATTTAAAAGTATTAATAGTATTTTCCTTAGAAATACTCAAAAATGTTTTAATGATAATGTTTCATAAATACATTTCTTATTTATTGTCACTTTTACATGACATTAGTCCCCATGATACATTCCTTCTTTCCCTTTAGAATTTCCATGCGTATTTTTGTTCCTTTCTATCATGGACACTTTTATGATATGCCCATTTATTTTTCATTATTACATGATTTTGATACCCAATTATTTCGATGTGTACCCCTATGTTTATGTGTGATTGATTATATATGATAATTTATGTGGAAAGCATATTCATGAAAATATTAAGATGGGTGTGCCCAAATAGCGCTCCAATTCATTGGGAAAAGTTAAATCTCATTAGATGTTATGGGAAACAGTCTCTGAGGTTATACTTGGCTTGTGGTACTATGGGAAATGATCTTGGAGGTTATCCTTGACTCATAATAAATTCATGTGTTAGGGTTTTACCACATTTATATGATTCTATGTTTATATGATCCCATGATTTTATGTTATGATTATGTATGTTCCATGTTTTTACCTCATTATGTCATGCCTCTTAGCATATGTTCTTAATCTTTATTCTTTTGTTAATTCCCTTACTGGGCTCTTAAAATTATCCTATTGTTCATGTATTTCCCTAGGATATCCTATGTAGATGTATGAGAACAATGGAAGTTAGGAGATCATTATGGATATTAAATAAAGAAGTGTTTTTTTTTCACCCCATGTTTTATGTTTTCTGTACCTAGTCTTCCAAGACACTAGACTTCACGATCCTTGGCTCGTACTCTGATGTATAATTATGATAAAAATCATGGAGTGTCTTATATAAAAGGCAAGGTTCACTATTATTTTCTACATGCTTAACATGGAGGATGATAATGTAAATCCATGTGCCCCTATTATCATAGGTAGGACCTTCCTCAAAAATAAAAAAACAACCATAAATTTTCTTTTAGGGTACAACATCCATGTAATTTTTATATAAAGTTGTGGTAGTTAATGTTATGGACTCAATGAAATACCCCTCAACAGACTATTGTGCTTTATTATCTCCTATTTTTAACCACCAAGTAAACACCCCATGGATCTTGATTATCCTATTCTTAGATATATTATGTTCATTAATTCTATTTTGATGTCTACGAGAACCCCCATGCTTGTTTATAATGAACAAAACACTCTTGTGTTTGATTTTTATGTGGATTTAAATTTTAATTTTGATCATGTCAACTCTAATTATGACATGGTTTTTAAGTATGTTTATTGATTTGATGCATTATTCACCCATTATGATAATGTTTATTCTGATATTTATGTTCATGGTGAACATATTTCACTACCTTTAATGTCTCCATCCATACAAAAAACCCCTTCGTTGAAAATCAAGTAATTGCCACCGAATCTCAAATAATCATACTTGTTTAGTTTTAAGAGATTACTCGTAATCATTTCTAAAAATATCCATTATAAAAATGAAGAATTAATTTTGAGCATTTTATGGAAAACATTTGGGAAATTGGTTGGACCTTGGCTAACAGATTTTTTATTATCCCCTCCATTTGCCTGAATATATTTTTCTTAATGATGGGACTAAACTAGTTAGGTATTAATAAATGATACTTAATACCACCCTTATATATGTTATTGAAAAGGAATTTGAAAAATTACTTGAGGTTGGTATCATTTAACTCATTTTATATTCCTAGTTGGTGATCCCTATTCAGGTTGTGCCATAGGAAAGTGTGTGTATGGATTATCGTAAACTAAACAAATTCACTCACAAGTACGGTTTCCCCCTCCTATTTGTTGATCAAATTTTTGAGAGACTAGATAGGAAGACACAATATTTTTTCTTGGATGGATTTTCAAGATATTTTTAGGTTCTTATAGCTCTGAATGATACATATCAGACAACATTAATTTGTCTATTTGGTACATTTTAATACCAAATTATGGGACTAGGAATTTGAAATTCTTGAGGTACCTTCCAGAGATGCGTGGTGACTATTTTTTCAGATTTCATTGAGACCTACATGGAGGTATTTACAGATGATTTTACAGTGTATGGAACTTAATTTGATGATTGTATCATTAGTTTATAAATGATTTTTGAATCATTTTATTGAGAATAATTTGGTTCTAAACTATGAAAAAATTTATATCATGGTAGAGAATGGAATTTTTTAGGGCATGTAGTGTCAAAACATGGCATAAAGGTTGATACATCTAATGTAGATGTTATTTCATAATTTTCATATCCTTAAAGAGTGTGTGATGTTAGATCATTCATAGGACATGAAATCTTTTATTGACACTTCATCAGATATTTTTGTAAGATATATCTACCCTTGTCTCAATTGATTCAAAAAATATTTAATTAGTTTTTCATTATTCATGAAGGGTATCAATTTATGAGATAAAGACGTGTATAACCACTCCACCAATCATACAACCACCATATGGGATATTCCTTTAGAGCTTATGTGTAATGTGTCCAACTTCATGGTTGGATATGTTATATATAATAGGGAGGAAGTGTGGTCTTATGAGATAGCTTATGCATTGAAGACATTGAATTATGTCCAAGTAAATTACACCACAATTGAAAATGATTTTCTTAGTATTACATTTTTTTAGATAAATTCCATTCGTATTTATTGGGCTCTAATGTAGTTTTTTTTCTAACCATGCAACACAGATATACCTCTTAAATAATCCAAATGAAAATCCCAGACTTATTAAATGAATGATCCTTATTTAATAATTTTATATTGAGATAATGTAAAATAAGGGGTTAGAGAAATTGTTGGATAACCACATGATTTGGATTACTAACACACTAGAGGATGATACCTTGAACAAGGTACCCCTTTGGGACTCCTTCCCTAATGAACATCTCTATGTCATCTAAGGTATGCATCCTTGGAATGAATATTTAGTATACTACCATTTTGCATATAAAATTCCTAAAAAATTAAATAAACATAAAGTACAATAATTAAAAATTGATTCTAGTTTTTATTTTTAGGATAATCGCTACCTATGGCGCATGTGTAGTGACCAATTCATTAGATTATGTATGTCTAATCATGAGATTGAGTTTGCTTTTTATTTTTTCCATACACTTGTCTATGGTGGACACATTGGTCCCCTATGTAAATCTAGGAAGGTATTAGACTCTATATTAATTTTTCCTACCATATATAATTATTCCAATGTGTTTTGTAAGTCATTCTATCATATCCAACACACTAGGAACATTTCAAGGAGGAATTAGATGCCCCAACATCCCATATTATTTTTTGATTTTTTATGTATGGGGAATTGATTTTATGGGTACTTTTCAATGTTCATTTGGTTTCATGTAATTATTTGTCGTTTTTTGTTATGTTAGAAAATGGGTATAGGCCAAGCCCACCTGGACTGATGATTCTCATGTTGTAGTGGATTTTTTCAAGGCTCTAATTTTTTGCTGGTTTGGAGTACCAAAGGCCACCATCTGTGAAAAAGGGACACAGTTTTTCAATATTAATTTGGTTTAACTCCATGAATGTATAGGGTAGAAAATAAAACATCTACTCTATACCACCCCTAAATAAATAAGATGGGGTTTTAAATTGGGAGTTTAAACCGATTTTGGAGAAAATTGTGTAGTCAAATAGAAAGTATTAGAGAAAGCGCTTGGATGTTGAACTTTGGGATTATAAGAAACATTAAAAACTCACATTGGTATGTCCCCCCACAATATAATTTTTGGTAAATTATTTCATCTCCACATGGAAGTCAATCATTGGGAATACTGGGCTATAAATAAATGAAACTTGGATTTGGCTCAAGATGGAATTCAAAGGAAGATACAAATTCAAGAGATCTAGGAGATTTTATTGACATCATATAAGAACTAAAGTCTCTAAATAAATGATTAAAAATGTATCATAATATAATGATCTAGAAAAGGTATTTTCATGTAGTAGATAATTTCCTTATATATATTTCACTATTGAAGCTAATACCTGGTATGTTGTGTTTTAGATGGTTAGGTCCTCATGTGGTATCTAATTTATTTCCTTATGGTGTAGTGGAGATCACATATGAGGAGATATAAAGGAAATTTACAATCAATGGAAAAAATATCTAGTAATACATTGAGGTACTTCCTTCCAATTCGGTTGATTTCATCACACGACATGTCCCCATCATCACTTGAGAATATCAGCTTGTTCCTAATCCTTTTACTTTTATATTATTTTTCCTATTTAAAATTTAAATTTCAAATGCACATATCATCTCATAGTTTTAAATTGAGTACAATGAAATATTTTATGTGTGGGGGAGGGGACAAAATTATGGGGTAGTAATTTATATTTTTTATATTTGTATTTTTTGTGTGTTTTCCAAGAGAGTTTCTATTAAATTTTCTTAAAATAAAAAAATAAAAAATATCAAAAATATATCTTGTAACATGATCATTTATATATAGAACATATAGAAAATACATGTTTTCAAAATCCATTAGCATCACGATAATCATGATCAAGATTTCATCATATATTGCTGATTTTTATTAAAAGAGATGTAATCGATGATATAATTGGTTGTGTCATTATAATCAAATTTATATTTTGACAACATTATTTTTGATATTTGTTCATGATAAATTGTTTCATTAAATTCTACACAAAACATTTCATGCAACCATGACTTGTGATGTTTTTTTACTTAATTGAAGGTATATCCATGTTAGACAAAAAATCATCTTATATCGATGGTGGTTCCATACATTCATTTGACATCCGATTGATTTCATTACTAGAAAAAATTGACCTATATATACATGTACCTAATATCCTATAGTTGTAAACCCTCAAAAAATCCTAAGAACACAAAATATAAATATATATTATCTTAATAAAGAGGGAAGTGATAAAATTTACAACACAAGGGGAAATCTTCGACATGAGCTAATGGTTTGAATTTTGGGAATACTTAAGTGAGTGCATCTAAAATTTTGATTGTAAATGAATGTTGTACAGGTTCAGTGAATTAATCCATGTAAGGATATTTTTTTACATGATATCAATATATTAAATAGTGGTTGGAGATATATGATTTAAATTGTTAACACACACAAGAATGGGGAATTAATGGAATGATATACCAATAATTTGTTTCACTATGACTAGTGTAATTAATCCCACTGGATTTTGTTTCATACAATTTATTAGACAATAAATTTCAAATTTATTAATATTTAATCTTGATTATATTATTACTTTTCCTATATTTCCTCTTTGGATTGGGAAATATAAACATCCATATCTTGTCATAATATTTTGGAATAAATGACATGTAACTTTTCCCATGAGTGAAAAGTAGTATGTGTGGGGGAGTCGTCAAACCAAATTTTTAATGAATATTTTATTTGATAATATATGTCATAATTTCATCACATTTTGTTAACTATTATTATTTATGAAATTTTTTGATTAGATCAAAAATTTGAAAATTTGATGAATTATCCAGTTTTCCATTAAAGGTTAAATATATGATTTCAGAAAAAAAAAAAATTTTTTGTGAATTATTTGAACTTAATGTTTTGTAATAGTGTAACTCACTCGATGATATACAACTTTCATTAAGGAAATATAATTTGTATCACTCATTTTATTTTATTAAATGGTCTATGAGGATAAAGATAGACTAGAATCACGAGATTAAACACCACTTAAGTATTTTGTTCATAACATAATCATACATGATTTTATTTTCCCAATATTTGGAGAGAATATTTAGAAATTTTTTTATCACAAATAATCCTTTTAGAAGGATAGTTAGTTCACGCGTTTTTGAGATCAAAAAGTTGTTGAAATCTAGATTAAAATATTTGGATAATTTCTCCATTCTCACTTGAAAAGCCTTGAACCCTAGAACCTCTTCACTCTATAATTTTTTGTTTTTATAATTTTTATTTGGTTAGACTTTACTTATAGGATTACTATCATAGGGTATGTGGTCCATTTCAATTTCAATTCACCATTGGAGGATAGAAGTTATCAAGCTAGGATCTCCTCCAAAATGGTCTTTTTCCTCTTATTTGTCATAATGTTGTTGTTTTTTCAATAAAATATCTATTTTATCCCTTTTATTTTTTTATTTGGAATTTTTTTATTATCAATGTTAATTATTTGGGATGGAATAAATAGAATAAATGAGATTTTATTATACCCTTTTAAAACCTTTGCACATGAAATATGATTTTATGATGACTACACATCCCATTGAAGAGTAGTTTTTTTAGTAATTGTTATACCAAATAACTTATTCATTTATTTATTTTGAAAAAAAATTATATTTCAATTCACATAATATGATCTATGAATTTAGTTTTTTAATTTAAAATGAACTAATAAATAAATTCATTAATTAAAACAAAAATGTGAGGTCAATAATTGTGTAAATTGTGAGAGAAAAATCATATTAAGTAAAACAAAACAACAATGGATAAATTTATAGTATTAAAATACCATACCATAACTCAATTCATCCTCATTTCTAGAATGTATATATGGCCTAATTTACCACTGACTATAATTTATCCTTATAACATCAATAAAATTAGGGTTTTATGATTACACATTGCAAATCTATACTAGGTTTTAATTATTTTTATTATTGAAGTTATGTAATTCCTATAGGGTTTGAGTGTTGAAAAATTAGGAGATCAATATTAACTGAAGTTCTATTTAAATTATAATGATTAATAATTGAATAGGTATAGTTATATTGGTTACACCTTTTAAAAATATTTCCAAAAAAAACATCTTATCATTTCATTTTCCCAGTCACATTTCAAAAACAAAAAAATTACAATATTCATCCATCATATATCTTTAATATTTATAAACATTAATCACCCAATCCTTTTAAATAATGTATTTATTTTTTCTTTATTTTCATAATACCTTTAAGGTGTTTTTTCAATTACATCATCTTTTAGAGACGACCTTGGTTAGCCACTCTAATACACCTAAGTACCCAAAAACCACATGTCATTTGTGTGCACCTATGGTAGAACATTTCAAACCAAATTTTCACTTTATTTTGTTACTTGTAGGTTATTTCATGAATGGTTTTTACTCTATATGTTTTTTTATTTTATTATTATTCATCTTCGCTTCAACATGGATATGATTGGGTGGGTGAATATGGGTACTTTTTCCAAAGGCCTACTATTTTAGTTATGCCTTTTTGTTCTTGTCGCCAACCCCTAGACTATGGAGGCTAGATTTGGGTAGTTGTGTCTCAGCCTTCTGTCACCCAGGAGGACCCCAATGGGATTGGTCGTAACTGGTTTTATGATTATAATAGCATTTATTAATTTTTATACTAAAGTAATTACTTTATGAAAAAATTCCACATATTTAGAGGTATAGAAAGAAATAAATCGAAAGAGTTAATTTAATACAATTACCTCTTTTTTGGGAAACCTACTTTAGATCCTATATTAAGGAACATAGGGTTGATATTTTAGGGTTACCAACACCTAAAAAAAATTGTATAAGTATGTTTACAAGAGTGATTAGTAGTGATTCTTTTAGATATTTTTTCTCAATTTGGTGTCAATAATTGAAGGAATAGTTATCCTTTTATAAGGGAGGAAAAGGACACACTTTGAATTTTTAAAATGATTAAAATATAACAAATTCATTCTAGATAAAAATTATTATAAATAGACATTGATTCAAATTTAAGGTAGTGTATTGTAGAAATATAATCAAATAATAATATTTAGAAAGGTTTCAGTGCAATTTTAAACCTAATATTTTGGTTCGACACCTTAATAATACTATTTTAATATTTACCCCCATAGTGTCTTTTTTCACTCATAATGGGTTATAATTTTACTTATATAGTGAAAATTGGATCATAAATGGAATATTTATGAAATTTTCAGCCATATATTTTCCAAATTATCCTCTTTCATGATTTTAATGTTTTTTAAATAATTTAATAAAATATTTTTTTGATAAAATATCATTACATTCAATTTTGACAATATTGGTTTAATTAGATATAAAAGTCATAATGACATAGTTCAAATTCGAATATAATCCGTTAACAAAACAATAATAAGTCATTTTCATTTATATAATTCATCGAACACTATAAATCATTTATATTATATCTCTTTTAATATTATTAAAAATAATTATTTTATTTTTTATATTAATCAAAGATATATTGTTTTAGCATTTCTTAAGAATTTAAAGTAATTATATAATTACTAAAAATTATAAATATATTTTTAACATGAAAATATTTTCAGTATTCTGAAAATCGGAATTTTTATTTGTATATAACTTTATTTTTCCCTTTTGTGGGTTCATAATAGTTATTTAAAAGTAAGAGAGAGACATTTCATATTATTATTTAATTTAAATATTATACGATTCATTATCAAGGAATTATGTCTCTTAAATAATAAAATTTACATCCTAAGGTGATAATTATTATATTAAATTCATTAAATAATAATTTTGATTGAAAATAGTGACCCTAACACATACTTTTAACCTAGATTAACATGGTTTTACCATTACCACGGTAATAAATTTTACCACGGTTAGTATTCATATTTCATATAAATAAATGGTAACTATTTTTAAATGTTTAAACTAATTATTAAAATTATATAATCCATTTTATCAAATTCAATACCTAAAAGTGGCCAAAATTTATTTTAAAATAAGTGCGAAAAATGCGTCGGAAAGTCATTTTTAGAAAAATTCTGTTTTTAAGCATAAATATATATTTATTTCAACCCCATGCACAGTAAAAAATATATAAATGTAAAAAAATTATTGAATATATAATATATATTTAATTAAAATTATTCACCAATAGTGACTGAGTTAATTTTTTATGACAAAAATTTCAGCATGCATACAAACAATTTTTCTGAAAAACACAACTTTTACATTAAAAAGATTTTTATATCCATTTATAATCAATTAATAATAGATAAATTTATTTTGTGAATAAAAAATGTTATAATTTAGTTATTAATATAAATTCATAACAATTTAATTTCTAGGATATAATGGTGTAATATATTACACTTCATTTAGACTCAGGGTTTCGTGTATCATAAGATATCAAAAAAATTATTTAAAGAAAAATATTTTACAAAATATTAGGGTATTACAGTTCATGTAGAACAATTTGGGAACATATAAAGTAAGATAATTTATAATAGTGGTATAATCATTATACCTATACTATCTTCAATGACACTTTTTAATTTTACATATATTTTTTGCTCATTTTTTAGGTAGTTAATGGTGGTATAGAGGTGTTTGAAAGGTCAGAACCTTGTTGAGTAATGACCAGGGTCTTTTTGTAGTTACTTGAGCTAAAGTAGTCTCACTAGACAACTGGTGATTCTTTTGGGAAGAGTTAATTCTACCCAGAATCTACCAACCAGTCACAGGTTCTCCTTGGCTGAATTAAATCTGCCCAATAGCCACCAGGTAGTCAGTGGAGGCTACTGACTATTCAATGGAAAACAATGGATCCCATTATGTACACACATTTTATAGATTTTTATCAAAAATAAACCCTCTATTCACCTTTTATTATTCTTGTATACCCCCAATCAACTCCCAACACCCTAGATATACTCTCTGGTGATTTGGGAGTGCTCTTCCTCCCTTCCAACATATCTGTTCAATATCCAAACATCGATCTGATCCTTAGTTCTTAATCTAGTGAGTTCTTTTTTAATATAGATCAATATATTTATATTAACCCTAATAAAAATTTATTATATTCATTATTTCTTGATAATAATTGTGAATTTTGGAAAGATATAACATGTATTCATGGATCATTGATATAATCATCACCCAGATTCAATGATTTGGAATATATGCAACCTCTGGACCATGATCATTGATAGAAGCATATCTTCCATTTTTTTTAACTTGACCTACCTTTATTATGTTGTTTCTTCTGAAATTTTATCATAGTAATCTAAATCATGTTTATTTAGGAATGATTCTATGATCCACTAGTGCTTTTATACTCAGAGGGAGACCCATTCTTCTAATTCATCATTATACCTATGGTAGGATTCCCTTAAGTTTAGTGAATGTTTTATATGGGTTCTTAACATGATTATTGGTTTGAGTGTGTTTCTATCCCAACGAAAACTATTTTGATGCATTATCACATGATTTATAAACTATTCTTGTGTTACATGAATATGAATTGAGGTGATTATGATACTTTCTTATTGATGTGAAGCTTGATCTATAATTTTTATATTTTATTGTATGTTTCATTATTCTTATACCTCATACTATTTAGTGTGTAGTTTCACCAAGTAGACTATCCCGTAAGAGATATGTGTCAGATTAATGGTTGCCAGGAATTGGACTATCACATCCATGGGATGTGTTATCCATGTTTTCATATTTTCCAATCATGGGGAATGTGTTGGGTTGTTGTTTGTTGTTCCTTCTATCATGGTTTCGAAGTAGGCATATTTGGTCTCTGAGGAACTGACAAATGTGTTGTCTGTTTGTGATATAATTACTATTTATACTTATTCTATTTATCTTATTAAGTCATTCTAAGGGTCATTTTTGGTGTCTTACTGAGTCATGTACTCGCATCATACATATATATTTTGGTACACTTATATATTTTATGTCTACGGATCTCGTAAACGTAGAGGGTCATATGGTAAAATGTTGAGCTGATTAATAGAATGATTCTAGTTGTTATTGGATAATGTTGTCAAAGATTTCTACATCTTCTTTTATTTTATGTATTTTTCTTATACATTGGATTCCTTATCATGTTTGGGTTTAGTTATATAGCATACCATATTGATACTACATGGGTAGGTTTAATTGTACAGGAAACTACTCTAATGGTTATTATTTTATTTATTAATTTTTTAATTATTTTTATTACTTTTTTTAATCTGATGGATAAATGGTACAAATGGAATAGTCCCCCCATGATATTCCACGGGCCATCGTTACTAGTAAGTAGCTTCTTGCATATGGGGAGGCTCACATGAGCTCTTGTGGCATCCCTGGCTTGAACTCGGTGGATCCTGTCAGGTTGTTACAGCATGAAGTATATAATATTTCATCTATATTAATATTCAATATAAATGCATGTAATATTTATTATTTTTATAATATGAAATATTCATATATTCAATATGCATTCTTTGTAAATATGTAATATGAATATATGTGAAATGAATTTGTTTCTAAAATTAAATATGCCTTCTTTTTCTAACATGAAATGTGAATTACATTTATTCTAAGTTTATGAAACCTGAATTATCATCGTAATATGAAATATGCATTTTTTTTATTCTCAATATATACCATATTCATTATGTTTTTCCTGAATATATGTAATATGGAATATGTAATTTTTGTTTTATATATATGTAATACGCAATTTGAATTTTGAATATCTGTTATATCACACATGTGTAATGTATATATGTAATATAAATTTGCATTTTATTTTAATAGGAAATATCAACATATTTATAATTAATTATATTTTTAATATTCAAATTTCATTTTTTTCTACAAGAATTTTATGACTTATAATATTCAATATGTATTCTATTTTCTATATGCATTTTGTTTGCAATATTTTTTTATTTATAATTTTTACGTCTCTTTTGATATCATTTATCTAAGATAATGATACAATCCTTGAATGAATTCGAGCATTATTATATGAAAAAATTAATTATAATATTTGACTTTTATAAGACCGGATACCATTCATCGAAGTTATATTTAGGTTTTTTTTGTAAATTAACTTCTCTATTCTTTCCAATAATTCTTAAAATAAATAAATTCTTTGGATAAAAGGGTGTTACTTCTTCTTATTCCATTATACTGGAAACCCCAATTCTAATACACTATGGGTGTTTCTTATTTACTATTAACCCTTGTTTTCCCTATTCTTATATACCACATCCTTGATTCACAATATCCATATTATGTATATGCATATTTCGTTTTTTGAAAATATATATTAAGTATTTTTTATATTTTTTATATTTATTTTACATATATGAATATTTCATATTCAATATATGCATATTAAATATTAGTTGCATAGAATATATTATGTCATGTGAATACCAAAACTGTTGTATAAAATATTCCAATTCAAGAGATTTTTTAAATCACGACATATTTTCTAAAGAACATATTTTGTGTTTCAAAAATGCATGCACATTTAAATTCCTCCTTCTTTATTTATTGGAGGCTATATGAACATTTTTATTCCCATACACTTGAATTATTTAAAGTCTCATACAGTTCAACATTCCTTATAATCTGAATGAGTCTTCTACTACAAGGAAATTACAATTCAGTTCCCTTATATGACTTATATAAAACTCAAAATTATTCTAAAAATTTCATTTCATATATTTTGATATATTAAACTATAATCCCATATTGTTGGTCCCAAAAAAGAGATATTCCTGGAGATGGGGTGAATTAGGGTATTTTGGATCTTAAAAAAGTCTCATTGATATCTATATTGTTCTAACTTTTATATGAAATGCTTTACTGCCTCCCTTACAATCACTCCAACCAATGAAATTAGTAATTAAAAAAAACTTTTTTACTTGATTCACCAAATGAGGATAATCCAAGGACTATGCATGGAAATTTTCAAACACACCTAATAAAATATATGCAATACATTAATTGAGATTATAAATTATAGAAATTGTACAAACCCTCCAAATTCATCATCCACACAACCTCATGAAAAATAAATTTTTCTTCTTCATTTTGGGTAATGAACTTATCCTCTTATGATCTTCTTCTCTTCCCGGAAATGAGAATATTAAAATACACCTAGAATGATTAATCAGTTTGGCATGGATTTGATGAATTTACAATGTGTGAGAGAACTCTTGTAGAACCTTTTACTACATCACTAGCTTTCCAAAACCCAATATTGGAATATTTTTATTAGTCTTTCTAGTAATGAACTAGAATCACCTCTCTTTTAATCCTTGGAAGAATTGAAAAATCTCACATATCCTTCCTCTCATCCTTAATTTAAATATAAAGGACTATCATTATCCGGTTTCATGTCTATCCTTATTCCATGAATCTCTTAAGCACAATAAACGTATTTATTTTTCATTTTTATAAATTTATTATTTTCCGTGTAATTAAATAATACTATAATACAATATGGAATATACATAGACAACCATTTTATTTTCTATACTTAAAATGTTATAACCAAATTAACTACAAATATTAGAGTTTATTGTATCCTAAAATTTCATCCAAAAATAATAATTTAGAATTCCCCTAATAAATTTTATTGAAACCTCCACATCTGTAACTTATATTCTCCATGTTGTGGTGCAAATGGTTAAAACCATATCATATAATCATCCTTAATCTCTCTTAATATAATAAAAACATTATGAAATTAACCTAACATTATTTTTTTCTAGATTTTACCCACTCAAAGTTGGCTGATGAAATAAATATCAAAATATCCAAAAAGTATAATAGATTATGTTCTATGAATACGTAAAATGGATTTAACCTTCAAAATCTCCTAGATATATTTCCATTGAAAACTTTTAAAATATGTTTTTGATAACCCTCATCACACACTTTTAAAACCACCGATAGGTTATACCCTTCTGAGTACCATTATGAATAAGGTATACATTATTGAGTACCCTTCTGAAATAACCGTACATTGTTTAAAATCCTTTTGAGTAGGGTGTACTCTTCCAAACAAGGTATGAGCTTCTAAAATAACTAGATACCCTTATGAATTCACTATGCATTTTTGAAAAATACATTTCCAAATTTTTTGTCTTCTTTCCAAGAACATATTCACTCAGAAATCATCTGGAACCCACTTAAATATCTTCTTACCTCCATGATATTAACTCCACACACTTAAATATGGTTTATTAAATATTCCTTCCAAATTTTTTTCAAAAAACACAAACATAAAAAAAAATCCATGGGGAATTTTTCCAATAATATCTTCCTTTAGGTTTTTTGAAAACATCAAATAGATTTATCACTTAAGACTTTGATAAAAAATATAAAAATTAACTGAACATAAACACAACTAAAACCTATTTCCTTCAATTATTTTTCAAAGATTCACTTAACATAAACTCTAATCCCACATGATTCAAACAATTTTTGATAAAAAATTTAAATAAAAATATCCTAATGAAAAAATATTATTGACCATTGTGAAACTTTTCTACATTTCCATGATTTAGCTCACCCTAATTAAATCATTTATACACTCTCTACCTTTCAAAAAAAAAATAACTCTTACCCTTTCTTAAACAACATTTATCACCCTTACTCATGAACAAATTCTCTCCATTTTTAAATAAACCTAAGTGTAATTCTATAAAAACACAAAGGATAGTTAGAAATTCAAGCATTTAATATAACAGAAAAAAAATTCCTTGCTATAAACAAAAAATCCAACAAGGGAGTGGGGTTCATATCTCTAACTCATTTAGTTGGATGGATTTAGTTGGACTCCAAGAACAAACCAATTACATTCAAATTTCACTTTTGGAAATACCTAAGTCATGATGTATGCAACATGGATTTGTGTAGACACATAATCTTACTTCAAAAATTATTACACCGCATTCTCATTTATAAAATTATATTTAATCACAATGTTATTTTTTCTTAAATGGTTAATAGAATTGTTGAAAATATTCATAGTACTTGAGTTTTCAGACTTGATATGAATAGGAGATGCTACTTCTAACACAATGTACTCATGTTTTTGTCTCATCCATATTAATTGCGTATAATTTTTTGTAGTTATGATATATTCAGTCTCTATCATGAAAAAATAGATACAATTTTTTTTCTTAGTTATTATATATAGGAACATGATAATGAATTCATCGCCTGAGGTTTATTTTCCTTCATCCACCAAACCTTCAAAATATACATCTGTATATCCCAAGAGTTTATATTATGAAGTTCTATAAAAAACAACCCAAAATGTACTATTTGGTCAAAATAAAGGAGTATTATTATCACATAATTAATATAATTTTATTTGTGACAGCTTTGGAATTGAATAACATGACATGTAGAAAAAACAATTTTTGACCATGTGGATGTCAAGTAAAAGAGTCTAATAATAATTTTCTTTTATTTGGTCGCATTAACCTATTTTTAATCCTTTTATTTCGATAATATCATCTAGGTAACCTTCATATTTTTCATTGTCCTTCAATCATCGATTTAAAACCTTTATAACTCCTATTTGGAATATTTTTTTTAGAAATAAAATCACCATTTTGATTTGGATCACCTATAATCCAATGAAGTATAAAAATTTACCAATCAATGACATTTAGATTTCACACCTCTTGAATTTTAAAAACCAATTTCATTGTACAACATCTGAGCCTACAAATATGATTTCATCCACATAAATAAAAACCAACATCCACTGCTCATTCTCTTTCTTGATGTAGAGGTTGTGATCAATCCCTCCCCTTTGAAATCCAATATTCTTTACGTACTGATCTAGTCATGATTACCAACACATTAATTCTTATTTTAGTCCTTACAAATCATTTATTAACCAAGTCACAATTTTTTCATCACCATCTACTGAAAACCCATATAGTTTCTCTATATAAAACTCATATTCATAGAATCCATTAAATAATACTGATTTAACATCCAATTAATACTCACTCTCTCCACATTGGTCTACCATAGAAAAAAAATAGTATTCTGGTTTCAAGTCTCACCATGGGTGAAAAATTGTCATCCACATCTATGAATATAATTTGGTAATACCCTTTACACACTTCCCATACTTTTTCAAGGTCACCTTACCATATTTATTTAGTTTATTCTATAACACCCACTTAGTTATGAGGAGATTATTACAATTGTTTCCTTTTAAAAACTTATAAAGTCTCATTCTTTTCATTTCTGTCATGTACTTCATGAATGTCCTTGACCCAATGATCATATTTAGAATCCTTATCAATGGTTTGGGGTTCTAACTAAGATAATTATGATTATTACTATTATATTTTTTATTTATTATCTTTAACTAACTACACGCACATGTTGTTTATCACCAGATGATCAAAATATAGAAAATAAATCATTGTAAGTAGATCCTATCAATGTCAATGTACCAAAACTAGTATGAAAAATCCATTACACTAGTCATTGATTTCAGTTTCACTTAATCAATCCTTTTAACTATAAATCATACAAACATTCAACTAAATTAAGGAAAATAAATCATTTAAAAGACACAACATAACATGGTTTTACATGGTTCATACATTATTACTATATCCATGGGGAGAAGCATCATGATTATTTTTTTCATCATAAATAAATAATTTATAATATCTTGTGACTTATCATCCATGTATATAAATAACTCATATGAAATATTAAAAAATCATAAAAGTGGCCATGCCCCCTTTTATAGAGGGCCCCACATGGTCATTAGAAAGCACTAACTTACTACATGTGTAGGTAACCATCTATAGGATTAGGTAGCCATTGATGACCTATAGCTATCCTTGGTCTGAATTGCAATAACGTATAGTTCAATAGTGCTTCCAACACCACACAGTTACCTACATCATTAATTCTTCCATCCATCCGATGGCCTGAAGGCCTTCATTTATTTATTAATGATTCATAATCCACCATTCAAGGGGTGAGTTGGAACCCTTACAAGGCCCATAGGTGTAAGTATAACATGACCCATAGGCCATAGAAGAATTCATTGCTTGTAGTATTCAAACATTACATACAACCCAGACTAACTACTTAGAACTGCTCCTCCCCAGCATCGTCATCATGATATCATCTCTCTACCTTTGCATGGCTATTCGGATAGGCTGTCACATGCATGAATAGTCTTGTCCTGATGGTATCTGACATACCCACTCATTACTGTGATCTTTGGAGATTCTGCTATGGTGAAATCTTCTTGATCATCCTCCTTCTGGAGCTTGTTCCATGTAGGTTGTCTGGTTTTCATCTGCACATAATTTGGCCCAAATTCCTTGAACACTCTGGAAGGCCATAATGTGGCCCGAAGGACTTACTGACCCGAAGGACTAGGTTGCCCGAATGCCTTCAAGGACTCGGTGACCAAATAAGTGGCCCGAAGGGCCTAATGGGGAAATAGTCTTGGCTCCTACATAACATAATTAAAAAAATATCCCACTTTAATACCACTTCAATGATACCATGAAATCCTTAAAACATTGAAAAAAATCATGTACAATAATTCCACTACATGAAATGCTCTTCCTTCATAATCTTCAATTATCCCAAGACCAAATAAGGCATAGTGTTTCCTCATGATCTGTTAAATTATATTCTCAGTGAACATTTATACTGGTTTTCATCGACATCTATTTATCTTTTGAATATCTAACTCTCCATCCTTATGTAACTTTAAAATATAATGGTAGTTTAGGTCAACATGCTTCCTTCATGTATGGAACACTAGATTGTTTGCTAGATGTAGCACACATTGGATATCACATTATAGATATGAATTCTCCTGGATACTTCTGAGCTCCTTAATCAGATGTTTCAAACACACCATTTCTTTACTTTCTTCTATTGCCACAAAATATTTTACTTCCATTGTGGAGAGTGAAATAATTGGTTGTATCCTTAATATATAGCTAATTATGAATCCACCAACGGTAAATACCTGCCCAGTTGTATTTATATAAGAATCTAAGTCTCACCCAAAGTCTACAACAACACTGTTAATTAGTGTATCATCATATCCAAAGAAAATGGTTATATATTCCATTCCTTTTATATGTCTCAAAATCCACTTCACATATTTCTAATGTTCTTTCCCTGTATTTTACATGAAGCTACTAGAAACTACCACTATATGGGAGAGATATAGACAAGTGAACACCATGAAATATATGATACTTCATATCATTGATTTATTTGGTATTTTAACCATGTGATTTGTCTATTATTAAATTTATGGCACTTTTTCTTCCATGGTTTTGATGTGGTTGACAAGAGCATTTGAAATAAATTTTCATCCAGTCACTAAAAAAATTCTAACAATATTTTTAACATACTCTTTCTTAGATAATATGAAAATATTATTCTTATTACCATGCTCAATACTCATGCCTAATATATTTCTTTTTTCACTGAGATCATTAGATTAAAACTTCTTTGAAAAGTATTTCTTCAGTTCCAAAATTATTTCAATTGACAAACCCATCAGAAGGATTCTATCCATCTAAAATGTTAGAATAATTAAATTTTCATCACTAATATAATTATGGATGAAACAATGATGTAATTTTAATTACATGAAACTGTTATCCCTAATGAATGAGTCGGAATTATGGTTCTATTTACATGGAAGTGGTTTCAATCCATTGCTAATTTTCTTGACTTTTCACACTATATTCAGATTATCTTTCTCCATAAAACCAATCGGTTTATTTATGTATATTTCCTCCTCTATATATCCATGAATAAAATTCAATTCAAATTCACATTATCCATATATAATCCTTTTAAAACAACCAAACTTATCATGGTTCCAATGGTAGTATGGATAACTATCTAAGTTAAATGTTTGAAAAAGTAAATGCCCTCCTACTGAAATCCATCATCCACCAGCCACAACATATACTTATTATTTCTATTATATTTATATTTTTACTAGAAACCCCACTTTTCCTTTTTTTATCATTTTTCTATGGGAATATACATTATCTCATAGGTGTAATTCTTTTGAATTGAATTCAAATCCTCCTGTATAGACAACTCAAACTTACTAGAATCAATAAGAGTAGCTGTTTATTCTAAGATGTTAGGTTATTATCCATCCATTAAAAATATGAATTTCAGATAAAATAGATACCTTTGTGTTGATCATAAAAAACTAGTGGACCTCTATAATTATTTCAGTGGATCTACTCTTTTTGGAACTTCAACCACTAGATTTTTAACCATTGACACTCTAAACTAAGATCACTAGTTCTCAGTCCTTCATGTATTTCATTTACCAGTCTCATCCTAAAAAATTATGTATTTCCCCCTAAAATTTCCTATGAAAGTTTTTTACATTCAATAAAATCAGATCCATGTAGACTCTATAGAATTTATAAGCTTCATGTACCTCCATTCAGATCAATTTGAGCTAACATTTACTATTTAACCTCATCTTCCTTCACCTTCACATTTTGGTCATTTCAAAAGACCTGATCATTAAAGATCACATTTCTACTTAAGATTATCTATCTCTTTTCATCAGTATATAGTAAAAACATCCAATTTATTAATCTCCAAATCCTATAAAGACATATTCATGAGGTGTTAAACCTACTTTCTCTTTTTATTTAGCATTCAATTGATCATAGTTTGATCATATATTTCAATAGATCTTGACTCCATGGCATAGAGGGAATTTGATTAATTAAGTATTCTTTGGTACCAACTGCTTCATCCCGAGAAATTTGGGCACCCCTAAATTCAACTTCATGTTTTTCACCCTTTTTATCAATATTGAATTCATCCATTTATAACACCATTTTACTCAGGCATTTTGGATACATTCTTCTCATTCTTGATGCCTCTGTGTCTACAATATCTCTGGAAACATCATTTGGTGTACTAAACTCTCTTTTTAAATCCTATTCATTTCATTTTACATATTTTTTATCTATCAACCATAGATTTACATTTCATTAATACTCAAAACACTTTAGATTTATATTTAACTAAGTATATCCATACATTCCTTGTGGATTCATCAATGAATGTAAAAAAGTATTATGATCCAACTAGAGATTTCACTACAGATGTTCCCTAAAAATATGTATGTAAAAGTTCTAGATTATGGTTCATCGGTGTTATTTTTGGAAGAATAAATATCAACTTTAACTTCTTACTAAGTATAACACTCTCACAACTTCTGAAATTTTACTAATTCATCTTATGTATTAATTTTTTCATTATAACTATCATAAATTTGACTCTGACATTCCCAAATTGATCATATCACAAAAATGTGCTTCCATAGGATGAATTTTTGGAATGTGTTACTCCAACTACCCTTACATTTAAATAAAACGTGTCATATTTTACACAGAAAAACTATTAAAATATATCATAAATTGATTTTACAAACACCTTTATATAACATTTCTCATATCCAGCTTCATCCAACTGACCAATTGAAATCAATTTCTTCTGTGGTTATAGAATATGGTGAACTTCCTTTAGTATATGAATACATCCAATATTAAACATTATGTTAATTTCATCCTTATGTACTATATTAAAATATTCATTATTCTTTAGATTTATTCTTCCAAAACATCTAAATACATAATTCAATATATATCCCTTTTCAATAGTAGAGTGGTGAAAAGCTACATAGTAAATAATCATAGAACCCATTAGAGTGTTAGAACTCATAAGTATATTTTTACTACATTATCCATTTAATCCAATAGTACATAATCCATCATAATTTTTTCTTCCAAATTTTCCCGTACACTCATGGAAATCCTTCTTGAGGAAACCCGTTTCTCAATAGTACTAGAATACTAATCAAGGTTTGGTATATATTCCTATACTACTTTCCTTAGGATTTTCTTCTAATATTCATTAACTTCTTAAATAAGTATATATAACTCTTCTAAATATACTAAATGAATTAATATAAGTTTTTATTGTCTCCCTCCTTTAGAGATATTCATTCATAATCAAGTTTCATATATCTTTAACTAACAAGTCACTTTTTCAACTAGATTTTCATCTTGATGTTACCATTGCTTCCCATGATTCTATAAATGATGATAATAATAATATTTCCCAAACATCATCAATAAATGTTTCCTTCATGGGATCAAATGGGATTTTTATTAGGTTAAAATAATTTACATGATTGACTATAAATATTTCTTCCAGTATCGTCATGGTGAATAGTCATCGCATTAAGGACACTTTGTTGAGTGTTTTAGGTTTCTCATACATATCTACTAGTTATAACAATAACTTCATTATCATATTCTTCCCTCTAATGTTTAGATCCATATTATTGTCTAAGTTAAACCTCACAACACCCAATGTATTTTGATCCTTATTTTCAAAGTCATCATTCTTTATTTTCTCTAGTTTCACACATTTTAAACGAATTTAGAAATATTTCTATATGTGATAGTCTTCTATATATATCCTCTAGTAAATTTAATCCTTTAAATAAAATGTTTCAATCCATACCTTTCTATATTTTGACTTCGTCTTGTTTTGATACGGTAATCCCTACCAAATTGAAAGAATGTTGATAAAGATAAGAGTGGTACCTGAGTTGTTGCCAAGAAAACTATTTAAAACCATATAAAAACTACAAATAATAATTTTTTGTACTAAATAATGATATTTAGTCAATAACTTCACACAATGAAATTTCATTGCCAGATGATCACAATTGTGGAATAAGCTGACCATAAGTAAATCCTTACAACCTCAAAGTACAAAAACTAGGATGAAAACATCATCAACCTAATCGCCTCTTTTATTTTCACTTAATTGATCTTGTTTAATCCAATTCATACAAACATTTAAATAAATTAATGAAAATAAATCATGTAAAATTAATAGTAATATTTTACATGGTTTGAACTCTCATCATATATCCATAGGGAAAATCATTGGAATTATTCATTTCAAAGAAAATAAAAAGGTTACAATATATTGTGAATTATCAAACACATAGATATCTAAATAATATGAAATACAAACACCTTATAAAAGTATTCCCACCCACCATTTATAGAGGGTCCCACACAGTTATTAGGTAGAACTGGATTCCTATATGTGCAGGAAACTATCAGTTATACTATACAACAAATAATACTTTATAGCCTTCCATAATATGACTAACAGTCATCAATAGTTGAATAATGATTCCCATTCCTCACTCTTCCTTATTTATTCATGATAATGGTGATTCGAATTTAATCATTTTTTATGAATGAAACATCTAACAAACTTCCGGTGAACTAACCATCATGCAGAGAGACCACCAGTAGTTCAAAAGCTTCTTAAAACCCCAATGTTATCTATTTAAGCCTTTTTAATTGCTCTAATAAGTCTAAAGGGTTCCATAAATTTTATCCTTCTAATTAACTTACTCTAGTTCTTAAAGATTCTTCACATTATCTAAACATTTGCATCCCTCTAATTAGAATCTGGGTTATCCAATCTCCCTAAATATTATTATCATTGATTTATGCTTTGCTGGATTTTCTATTTTGAGATATTACTTCCACTGTATTTTCTTAATATTTAGGTTATTAATTTTATTCTTGAGCATCTAACTAATCTCCCCACTAATCCACTAACATCCTTATCACTCTCCTCAAAAATTGGACTATTTTCAAAGATTTCTTCTCACCGGTTTTAAAAATATTCTCACTTGTTTTCAAAAACTATTTGTTATCAACAAAAATTGTATATTTAGTTTCAATAATATTCTTAATAAATTTATTATATAACTTATATGATTTAATTTTAGAAAAATATACACGAAAATTTCTATCATCTCTATGATCTTATAAATTCATATTCTTCTATTCATTGAGAATAAAACATTTAATCTTGAACACTCAAATGTACATGAGTATTGAATTCTTACCATACATATTTCAAAAGACGTATTATCTTTATTAAGACACAAAAAATACATATTGGATAAATACATCAAGTTTATCACCACTTACATTCAATATATCTTTGGTAGGATCTTCTTAATAATCATAGTTCAATCTATATTATTTATTATCTGATTTCTCCTCTCTACCAATCAATTTTTTTGAGGAGTCCTCATGCCCTAAACATAAAAAAATATTTTTTGTTTTTTAAAATATACTTCCACATGGGTGTTGGTAAATTACATATTATTTTCAGTGTTGAACTTATAGATATTAAACCACAAAATATTTTCAACTAGCCTTCAATATCGAGTAATGAATTTGAATACCTAAAACTTAGGTTGGATTATCATTATATAAGACAACCTACTATAGTTATAAATAAAAAACACAAAGTACCATTTCCCATTTATATATTTAGGTGTCATTTTCCCACACACATACACATGAACAAGATCGAGTGGCCTAAATGATTTTACTTTATATGGTTTATAGGTTTTCCATACAATTTTATCATTTTGAATAGAATCACATTTATGAGTGTGACCAAATATAAGTTTGGGAATATCTCAAAATACTTGATTATTTACTATATTATCCAAATATTTTTTGGCTCATATAGTAAAGTATATTGTACCATAATTGGTTTTCCTCCTCTTTGAAAAACATTCACGTATCATATTCTCTATTAATAAGATAAAGGTCCCCCTTTATGTTCCTTCCTCACAAATCTATTGAGTTGTCTCTTTCTTTTTAGTGAAATATATATTTCTCAAATTCCACTTCATGCCCTAAGTAACATGGCTGAATTACACTAAGTATGTTGTGACTAATCATTTCAGGAGAAAAAATCAACAGGTCTCGCACCTATGATGGTTCTGTATGAATATCACTATGGACATAATATAAAAAGGTAGGCTATAACAATGGTTTCTTGCCAATGATGATTTGTAATTCACATTAGATGAAAAGAATTGTAGTGGGGATCATATCATCATTTTTATGGTAATTATTACAAGCTTCCAGAATCTATAAGATATTTAATATATGTATGTGAATCATTCCAAAATCCTAGTGTTGGACTGGTTATCCTTGTGCTAATGGTTTAATCAGAACCATATATTGATGTGAACATCTTTGAATATTATAGGTTATCCATATTTCTCTTATTAATTAGTGATTATTTGGTTTAAAGATTAATAGTTGGCCACTCTGGGGTTTATATATATACATAGATGCTATGTTTTGGTCCATTAAGGAAGAGGACCATTAATATGGCTTCTTACATATCCTATGAAAATAAGAATCAAACCCCACATTGCTCAATTAAAATTATCATAGAACATAATAAATTTTATGGTCAAATAAAATGGGCCGCATCCATGTGGTTTAACATCATGCGGAGTGGGTGGCTAGGAGAAACTTTCCAAGCGATGTCTAGTGTGGGACTTACACATGAGTGGTCATTTCTGGTTCATCTTTCTTATTGATAATTATAGATGGGGAGGTATGGTTGGGGAATAAAACTAGAAATAGTACAATATTATCTTCCTCATCTCATGATATGTAGGGATCTCATACCCATTACATGATACATGATAGATCATCCTTAGTGCATCCCCAGATGCATCCCTATCTCATCACTAATGAAATATGATTGCTTATTCTCGTCAACATAAATAAATCATATACTCATCACATAAGGGGTCCTTGGATCATTGCTTAGGGAAAATTAGTCATGATAAACTATGTATAATTACCTAAGGGATGTTTGGGTAATCCCAAGATCATCACATGGGTTTCTAATGCTCATCACATAAGAGATAGTTAGCTAAGGTTAAGTCTTACACCTAGTAGGAGTCCATATATAGGGAAACTGATAGGAGTATCTTGAAATAAGTTATAATGGGTTATCAAATTATTATAACATAAGAGAAAATATGTGTTTTATAAATTTTGGATTTCAAAATCAAATAGGTTTACTATGTATCCTGTGAGAATTGGAATCAAATCCCTTATAGTTCAACTGATATTGTTTAAGGCCATATATGAGGTCAATTCCATATTGTTTAATTTATGAGGTAAGGACATCAATTATGTTGTTTAGAGTTATATATCGTGGACTAGGATGTGATTATTATTATGCATCTCAATTATACTAATGGGATCACCAATTAATCGTCTAATCCCATGGGAATCATGATCGATGTGAGAAATTATAGATAATAAAAGGTCAATTGTATTGAGTGAGGGTGTAAGATGGGAGATTGAGTGGGTATTACACATTGAGATGTCCATTTTGGTTCAATTTGTCTATTGATAACTACATATGAGAATATATGGATGTTTGTTATACCAATAAGTAGGCCCATGGAATATTCTAAAGTTGTAAAGGGGACAACAATAGGATAATAAATGGGGTTTATGTATGAGTTTTTATATTGTGGTTGGGTCTGGGGATTACACATATTATGAGTCCTATGTGGGAGGATGAATGTGAAGTAAAAGGGGATATAACATGTAATTTATTAGGGATTATTCTTGAGATGTCTTGAGATTCCTAACCTAAAAGACAAGTTAGGTGAAAGTATATTTTATGGTCTTACACCTAAAATAAGGCTTGTATATGATAACTAACATTAGTAACTTCCTTAGATGTATTTAAAGAACCCAAGTTGAGTATTCTCAACTCAATAAGTTTTGTGAATCCTTGGACAGTGTATCAACTCATATTATTTTATAGTATCATGTTTGGGGGTGGAGGTATCACAACCCAATAATATGCCTAACAAAAACTAAGATTCTTCTGGTGTGACTCTTGATTTTCATGTGGGAAATGTTAGAAATTATGGGACCAAGCCGAAGGCCTGAGACCATATACTATCATTAATATTGATGGGGATGGAAGGATGGATCCCCATTGGTATGGACCCTTGGAGATTTCCACATTGGGAGTTCGAGGACAAGGGTCATGCATCTGGAGTACACAGACAGGGGTTTGAGAGGTAGGATCATGAGATGGAATCAATGATGGGGAAGTCTTCATAATAGAGCTCATGAAGGGTGATCATCCACATAATAGATCTTGAGGAGGGTGGTTTTCATACTAGAGATCAAATAGGGTGGTTCACATACTTGATTTTTCAAAGGTAGTTTTATGTATATTTGATTTCACGGAGGGACCTCATGGACCAAAGTTCATGAAGGGATGGGTCTACATACTTGAGATCATAGAGAAAGATAAATCTGTGGAGTTGAATTTGTAGGTTTACTTCATGAATTGGCCTTTATGGACCTCATTTTCAATGTATATCACCTCCTTTTAGTTTTTAATTATTAATTACATATGAATTTCACATATGGTAATATTATAGAATCATAAACTCTTTACTCTCGTCTATGTATCTTCATCGGTGGGTATTTCTTTCTGAGAAGGGTCTATGTATTCATAAGCATACATGATTCGGTGGTTTCCTAAATTATTCGGGCTTATAGTGGTGTAATGTGGTGATTCAAGAATGGAATATAGAATAGTATCATGGGGATTCTAAAAAATATTCTTTGACGCCTTTTTGTTAGACCCTATACTGGGGTGATCGACCTTCCACATAATATTAAAAATACTTACCAAAATTATGTTCTTGAACTACACAATGGTGTGAGTGACCACATGGAGCATCTTAAAATTGAGGCTCTAATACTATTTGTTCATAGCTTTAATGAGTTTGATACTTCATAAGTTTGGTGCTTCATGTGGTTATCTCCACATGTTTTGCGACTTCATGGGGTTAGAGACCTCTTGGTCTTACGTGATCCATGATGTTGGACTATTATTCAAGAATATCTTTTACTGGTCATAATTATTGATCCTTAAGACAGATTTGGATCCATATAAATAATAAAATAAATCCTTCAAAACAAACTAAACCCTTTGTTATGGGGTATACACTATAGAATGATGTTTTCCAAGGTCAAAAGGTGCTCAGAAGACCCATAAAATTGATTTTAATACCTTGAGAGCCTTTTATCAGTAATTGATGATATCCAGGTCCTAATACCAGATGGATATTGTTTCCACCATTTCACTGGACTATTTTATTTTTTTGAGGAATATTTATACCATGATGTGTAATCAATCATGTGGAATATTTAAATCCCAATCACTTATTCATTGGCCATGGATATAAATTTTCTTGGAATAGAATTGTGTTGTCTTAGTGATGATCATGTCATTAATTCCATGAAAAAAAATTTACTGTTATTTTCTTAGTGCCAATTGTAAGACCATTAACCAATAGTACTTTCATGTGCCTTAGGAATTTTCTACTAATCCTTTCCTTTCTAAACTGAATAAATTTTATCCACACATCATTTATAAAATGAACAAATCTACCTTTCTCATATTAGATTCCACTAATATGGTATTTATTTCCCATTCTATAGGATGTACACCCACTATCTATAATCCATGTTACAAAAATATATATATAAATTAATGAAATTTAATTTAAATTATCCTTCTAAACTTCTCAATTCTTGACCCTTGAATAATTTTAAACATTACATGATGATTTACAAACATAATGCATCTCAAAATCCATGTATTTATCTTCATTTTTTAAAATTGTAAATCTAGTTTGAGTTTCCAACTTGTTTGGTGAAACCTCAAGTTGTTGTGTTTTACTTCTCTATGTCTTATTAAGCACCCTACTTTATTCCCTTACATAATTATAACTTTACTTGTTCCCAAAACCTTCATATAAATATTATCCATTAAAAGCATAATATAATGTTGGAATTATGTTTTATTAATTTTTCTACTCTTAGTAACTAAAATATATTTTTAAAATTGAGAAGATGTATTGGGTATTCTCTAAATTCACAAAATAATAACACCCTATTTTTATGTATTATTTTCAACCTTTTCTACATCAACATTAGTCGTTTGTGCTCCATGAAAATAAACTTTCCATTGAGTTGTTGGTTCTTAAGGTTTTGAAACAATATTGATTGCATCATTCTTGTGATCATGCTACATAATTGATTTTATTTTCTTTTAAAATTATATAATTATAGGAAATTCATAACTTATTTAGAAAAAACACCAAAGAGATATTTATATTGATTTTGGTTTGAGATTTTGAACTACCTGATTTCATTCCAAGTGTAAGGATCCTCTCATGATCCTTAAACATTTGATTTCTAAACCATGAATTCTCCATTGATTTTTTAAATTATTTCAACCTTATGGAAATAGTTATTCCATCAATTATATTGGAATGATCATAAATTTTGAGAGTAATATCAACATATTTATTTGAGTTTATATAATTTTTAAATTTAATATTTTTAATTAGATCTTTTGATTGTAAAGTTTGCTCTTATTTTTATTGCATTTAGATCGTAGATTCGTGTAAAATCTCATTGTATTTTTTTATATATATCCTATCATATGTAAATTTCTTCAAGATCTTCCTCAACATTGGCTTGTAGATCAACTAAACTTTCAATTATAGAATCTTCATCATAATTTTCTTCAACATTGGGAATACCTACCATAATCAACATAACTTGTTCATTGAGGACTCTGCATTCTTCATCCTCTTCTACTTCTATCTCATTAAATATTTTTTTCTTTCATGATATAACAAATTATTTGCCTTGAGGAATTTTTGTTTTAGTTTTATTCTTTTTCACCTTTGAAAGGTTTATTCATAGGTTCTTTCTCCTATTTAACTTAATGCTTCTTAAGATCATTTTTAGTAAGATTCCCTACTTTTCTTCAGCTAAATCAAGAAAGTATATGATGAAATTAGAAATTTTTTATACCTATATTTTAGATTAGAGGAAAGAGAATACATTTACTTATCTACTTATTCATCTTCATGATGTTTTTTTATTAATAGATTCGATATAGTCATGAAATATTATTCTTGAGAGTTCTCCTTTTATACGACCTCATCATTGTTGTTTCTCATCAAGTATTTCATGAGAGTACTATATAAGCTATCCAACATCACCTCCATTTTATATTTATCTTCAATAAAATATACCTTAAGATTAACCTATAGTGGTAATATGCTTTGTATTCATTTCATAATTTTTTTATCATTAAAAATCTCCCCCAGAACATGTGTGTCTTATTAAATAATATTTATCCAATCAAAGAAAGCATCAATGGTTTCATTTCATCTCATTATTAGATATTAATACTTATTAAATAACACTTATATATTTTCTTCTTGATCTTTTGAATCCAATTAATATATATTCAATATCTTCCCCCACGTAACATGAGAAGTTATTCATGACAACACCTTAGTGTAAATAAGGTTGTCCAAGGCTCTCCAAAACTCATTGATATCCTTAGTATCAGTATCCAATTCCTTTTGGTCCATTATATAAAGAGCCACACTTCCCATTCTGGTAGTAATACCATGAATATCTACAATATACATGTTCATCCCCAATGATTTCAAATAGTGATACATCGAAATTTTTTAAAACATGAAATTCCAACATCTAACGATAAGTATGCCATTATTGTTGATAATTATCACCATGATTCTGAATGATAGATAAATATTCAACCCAAAACATTTTCATTAATACTACATATCGGTATAAAAAATGAATTTATGTTGGGATGGGGTGAATTATGGTATTAATGATCTTAAAATTAACTATTTTATTATTATCCTGTCCTATATTTTATGAGGAGTTATTTTTACCCACCCTCACAATCACTCCTAACTGATGAAATTAGTAATGAATGAATGTATGTGTTTTTACAAGGTTCACCCAAATGGTTTAATCCAATGTTTATGCGTGTAATTTTTTAAATGCACCTAATTGACTATGTAATATACTATATTTGAGATTAAAAAATAGAGTGATCACACTAAACCTCTCGATTAATTATCCACACAACTTATTAAAGAAAACAATTTTTTGTATTTATACTTGTAAGATCAAAATAACGATGTAGATGGTCAATATACAAGGGGGGGGGGGTGAATTGTACACTACAAAAATACCCTTAAACAAGGAATGATCTATGTTTAACAAAGTTATACTAATCATATTCACAACACCTCTAACACCAATGAAATATTGGAACAAAGTATGAAGTTACAAACATCAACTCTATACACTTTCTTTAATCTAAAAAGTGATTCTGAAAAACCAGTTTCAGAAATATGGATCCAGAAAATGAAACTTAACCAATGATTAAAATATGAGATTCTACCTTAAAGTGTATAGAATTTAACTAAGTCAGATTAAAAGTGTAAGGAAATATAAGAATATTATACTTTCCTTTCAATATAAAATGCAGTGGAAAACATGTAACAAAAACAAGTAAGAAGATATAAAAATTTAACCCAAAGAGAAGGTTATACAAAAACATTGGATAAAGGTCTCTTGATTTATACTTTCAAGAAGGTCTGTCTTACCCACACCAGGTTAAGCCCTCAATACGATGATCATAGTCTATGTCTTGCTATCCTAGCAAGCCCTCAACTTCAAGGTAGTTGGAACATATGTCTTCTTCAACAAGGAATCCCTCGAATATCAAGGAAGTTGGCACCTCTTTCTTCCTATCCCCGGAATCCCTCGAATGTAATCACCAAAATTTGGAGTCTCACAAAGCAATCTGAACGAGCAGTTCAGTACGAATAAGACATGGAAATCTTCCATCTCTAGAAATCACCTTAAGAGTGTGAGGTCTCTATAGTGATCAACTTGTTCAATATTTTTTTAAGCCCTATCAAATGAGCTCCTATTTATTGGCTCGGTAGTAACGGTCGACTCCCGCCTCCAACGGTCATATTTTCCTTAAATTTATGAGGGGACTATATATGTGTCACCTAACAAATAGTTAGATAGAAACAGATTGGATGGCATCCTTTTACAAAAAAACATGTGTAACTGAAAGAACGACATCATTATATTATGAAACAACTGTAAGCATAAGAAAAACAGATGTTCGGAATGTAAGAAAATAGTAGTTTGGAGTCTAACCACAATGAAATTAGGAGTCTATAATAAAGAGATACTCAGATTTAGTTTTATAGGAATTTGGAACCTGAATTCTGTGGAAATCCAGAGTCTGAATTTTTAAGGAAATTCATATTCTGGTTTCACAAGAATTCATAATCTGAACATACTAATTTCTGAGTAGAACTGAATAAAAGTTCAGATTAGAACTGATAAAAGCTCGGAGTCGAACTCATAGATGTTCGGAATCGTACTGGTAAATGTTCAGAGTCCATAATTCAGAGTGAAACTATATGAAAGTTCTTATCCTGAATTCTTAGTCAAACTATATGAGAGTTCGAATCCAGAATTCAGAATAGAACTTCATTAGAGTTCGTTTCCAGAATTCGGAAAGGAAATTCATTAGAGTTCATATCCAGAATTTGGAATGGAACTTCATTACAGTTTCTATCCAAAATTCAGATCTTAAAACATAATGCTTCATATCTAAGTATTATATGATTCCTAGGTTTTAAGTATGAATCAGATTTTTATACATAAGAAAAATATTGATATGTATAAGGAAATCTAGGTTAGTGTAAATTTCCATAAGGAATGAAATTTTCCGTATAGAAGTAAAATATCAATTTGCATAAGTTTAAGGTGTTTGTGACTTTCAAAATAAGAAGGAATGGAAAAGTCATAAGGAAAATATTAATGACTTAACAATCCCCCCTTTTTTGGAAAGCACAAACAACCATTTGAAAAAGAATATAATGAATGTAAAAATTTTCATTAGACTTTGAAATTAAAAATTATCTCCCTTTGTTCATGGATGATATTGAATACAAATAACTCCCCCTTAGGCATAGAATCTCTAACGATTGTATTCTGAATTTCCGGAGTGTAGTTTTCATTATCATTGGAAATGAAAAACTTCGTAATGAGGAAATACCCCTTACATTAAGTATATATTCACTTAGAAATTTATCTTCTCCATTTTAAATTTTCCTTCTCCCCTTTTGAGTAGTTCTTTTTTTTATCCCCCTTTGTGATTTTCAAAAAGAATTTAAGGGAATGGAAAAGAAATAATATACCAGAAACATTAGTACACAGTAGAAAAAAATACAACCAACTAAAAATTTCATTAGAGTTGAAATAATTTATACAAGGAAAGACAATTGAAACAAAATATAAGATTTGTCTATTTGTCCTCCTTTTACTTCGGAATAAACTTCTTCAACAAGATTTTGAGCTTCTTCAAGTCTTTTTGAACCTCCTTAGCTTGGTTCTCCAAAGCTGTGATCTTTTCTTATTGAGATTTCACCACCTCTTCCTGATCCATCATGTCCTATTCCTGCATCTTCCCTAACTAATCTATCATTAAAAGTATTTCTTGAAGCTCATTCTGCAGATCTCTATCCCTTTTAAAATTTTGAGCAAGAGATTTAACCTTATCATACAAGTCCTTCACTGGTTGATTCCGAGAACTTTGGTCAATGATCAGGTCATCCTGAAGAATATTTATCTTTGCATCTTCGGTATCAAAAGAATATTTTACCTCATTCTGAAAATTATCAAACTCAGCCATGTCTTCTTCAACATTCTGAGTCCACAAGGTGATTTTGCTGCATGATTTACTGTGAACGTCATAATTGACAAGGAAATTTCTATGATCTGCTTTAATTTTTACACACTTATCCATCACCATAGATAAGGATTCTGACTTCTGATTCAGACTATATTCCATCATCTGGCATCTGGAGTCTACATTGGGAAATATCGGAATGGTTCCCACCATGTTTTTAGAAGATTCAACAACAAATTAATGACCCTGTGTTGATGACTCTGAATCCAATAATTTAGTTGGGGATTTTTCTACTTGAGTTTCAACCAGCTTCCTTCTAGAGGAACCCCCAACCTCTTTCTTCCTGATGATATCTTATGTTGGGGTATCCATGGGCAGTTTCTTTCTATTATCAGTTTTCGGAATGGGATGATTAGCTGGAGATTCTTCCTCACTTTATGATAGTTGAACAATATTTTCTTCATCAATTTTCTCCTTTTCTGCTCCTTCCTCACGAAAATTCTTCTCATAGGTCTCTTCCTCATCAGATAACTCTTTTTATTCTTCCAAAATATCATATTCCTTAGCATAATTCTCAACTTCCATTCCCGGAGTGACTAACTTTGAAGATTCAGACTTTTCTTGATAATATTCCACTTGTTTGATCAAGTCATCCAGATCAGCAATTCGTTCTTCTTCTTCTTCATCTTACTCTCCTACTTCTTATTTTAATTCATCACTAACTGTTTTCTCTACTTATTCACCAACTTCTTTACCCTTAGAATATTCCATAGTAGAGTACTTTTTCCAAAGGGTGTCTGGAAAAGGTTGGACATCAAAAGTTTCTAGAATGGGAATCTTTTCAGAAGACATCTCAGTTGCTTTCAAAATAGATTAAACAATCTCTTCTTCTGACATCTTCTTCTTCAATTTCATTTCTTTTTCTTCCTTTTCTAACTCATCAGCAGATCTCTCTTTTATTCCCATAGCCTCAGTAGGGTTCAGTTCGAACTGTGGATCACCTTCTTTCCTCTTCTCCTTGTCTACACTCCATTTAGCAGGTACCTCGTCTGGATATGCTTTCTATTTTTTCATCTTGGGAGGCGCGGACTAGGTTTCCTTAGATATGGGGGTTTTTTTCTTCAGCAACCACTTCCTTAAGCTTCCTTTTCTTAGAAACCTTCTTCACTGGTTCAGCCTTATCCACATTTTCTGGAATGATTTCAGCCTCTTTCTCAGGAAAAATTATAAAACTCTCATGTGTCAAAAGAATAGTCCATATTAATCCTTTTCAGGGTATCGTCACTTACGAGCATAACCTTTCAATTCTGAACCATAGAATTAAATGAAATCTTGAGAGAATATAAACACTGAACTATTACCTTTGATAGTAAAGCAGTGTACATGATGATTTGAGCTCTCAAATTTCCTTCTGTGATGTTCTTGATCGTCACAAGAACATGACTCATCAGATTTATTTTTCTTAGATTCACCAAGAAGTCAATGAAATATATTTCACTTTTCTTCAGGGTATCCTTATCACCCTTTCTCAGAACCAAGAAACCTTGTACCCAGAGTTGAAGGATCTAATTATTAGGAGATAGGTGAGAAATATTGGATTTCTTTACATCGTCAATTCTAATACATTGTAAGGACTTATATTTAACATAACTACATTGAGCATCTGGGAGTTTGTGTGAGCAGAATTCATCTACTCCATCATAAGTGAGTCCCTCCAATCTTGATGTGTTGTTGTAATTAAGATTATAAGTCCTTCCATAAGACTTGAAAGAAAATTTTTCTCTACCCTGTTTCTTATAGAAGCTTGCTGATTCATATAATTCTACAAGTATCTCCGGATAAATCGCATCTTGATCACTTGTCTTGGATACACATGCATCTTCATACCCATTCAGCTTGATATTCTTGGAGATGATAGAATTGTACATGTAAAAGTTATGAGCGACCAGTATTTCTCTGTACACTTTCCATTTTGAAATTGGCTTCGAGGTAGACATATATTGGGAAGTGGCTTCTACAGACATTCGGAATGAATGATCTCTGAAGGATTCAGAACGACCATTATCAAATGATGCAGAGCTTCGACATGTTAGAGCTTGAAATCGATCTGGGACAACCAATAGGGGTTCCCTTCATATAGGCGATGGAGTTGACGTTTGAACTTCCAAATTCAATATAACGGTTGGAAAATTATCTAATCTGATCTAAGGGTTGAAATCAAATCCGCAAGGAAATCTAGAATCCGATCTTTTGAGTTTTCAAGAAAAACATTCGGATTGAAGAAGATACGAATCCGAAACATTTTATAAGAAAAAGAAACTACCAGAAACTAAAATTGACTGTGAAAACATGAGTAAGGAAGTCATATCATTCGGATTGTCTAGGAAGTTTATTCGTATTAGGTAATATTCTTCTTGAAGAAAATTTAACTACGAAAACCTCATTACGAAAAACTCACAATGAGAAAAAATGAGTATGAAAATTCCCATTATGAAAAATTTAATTAAAAAAATTCTCATTAAGAAAATTCTCATTACGAAAACTTCATTACGAAAATTTCCAGTACGAAAATTTAATTACGAAAGCTTCGAGTACGAAAATCTTCATTACCAAAATTTTGATTCCGAAAAAATTTCAAATTGCTCATAACAAAAAAATTTGAAAGACTCAATATGAAAATTTTTGAAAGACTCATTACGAGAAATTTTAAGGCTAACAAACAAATGTACTCCCTCTTCGAAAAGGAGTTTATTAATGTAAGGAGGATTGTTCAACAAAAAGTTAATAAAGAAATATTTCCTTATGGATATCGTTCTAAAATCTGTTTAATGTATTCAAATATAACAGAGGGTAATGATTTTGTGAAAATGTCAGCATGTTGATCTTCTGTTTTGATAAATTGAAGAATAATATCTCTTTTAAGTGTGTGATACCTAATAAATTGATACATAATATCTAAGTGTTTTACACGAGAGTGATGTGCATGGTTTTTACTAAGGGAAATAACACTTGTGTTATCACACAAAATTTGAGTCTTAGTAAAACTCAAGTCATAATCTGTGAGTGTGTGTTGTATCCACAACACTTGAGCACAACATCTTCCAACTGCTACATATTCAGCTTTAGTAGTGGAGAGTGTTATAGGGTGTTTCTTCTTGAAGGACCATGAAACTTATTAATCTCTATAGAAATGACTTGTTCTGGATGTACTTTTTTTGTCCATTCTACATCCACCAAAGTCAGCATCCGAAATGATTTTTATGATAAAAAAATTTCTAGAATTATAAATTAATCCTAGATCCATGGTTCACTCTAAGTAACGATTTTTTTTCACTTCCTTTAAATGAGATTTATTTGGATTGGATTGTAATCTGGCATATAAACATACTGAAAACATTAAGTCTTGATGACTAGCATTCAATTATAGTAGGATTTCTATCATACCTCTAAAATATGTTGATCTACAGGTTTCGAACCATCATCAAGTTTAAGTGTGTTTGAGGTACCAATGGGAGTACTAATACTTTTAGTGTTGTCAAAATCCATAATTTTTAAGAAGACCTTTAATATACTTATGTTGAGATATATAGGTTTCTTCTGGTATTTGAGAAATTTCAAAAACAAGGAAAAGTGTTAACTCGCCCATCATACTCATTTCAATCTTAGATTACATTAGATTTACAAAGGAATCGGTTAAATATTGCTAAGTTGAACCAAATATATTGTCATAAAAATAAATTTTAACAATCAAAACATTTTTCTTATCTTTCTTTATAAAACGGTTTTGATCTTCATTTCCCTTAACATAGTTATTTTGAAGAAAAAATCTTGTTAGGTCTATCATACCAATATCGTGGGGCTTGTTTAAAACCATAAAATTCTTTGGTAAGTCTACGAACATGATCAGGATATTTTGTGTCTTCAAAGATAGGAGGTTGTTCAAAAAAACATCCTCTTGAACATAACCGTTATGAAAAGCACATTTCACAACCATTTGAAAAAGATTTAAATTGAAGAATTCTACAATGGCTAGTAAGATAAGAATAGATTCAAGTCTAGATTCTGGAGCATTGGTTTCTTCATGTTCTAATTCCTCTTGGTGATTGCAGCCTTTAGCAACAAGTATAGATTTATTTCTAACAATGACATCATTTTCATCACACTTAATTCCGAAGACCCACTTTACTCCAATAACAGATGTTTCCTTAGGTCTTTCAACCATGGTCCAGACTTTATTCCGTTCAAATTCATTTAGCTCATCATGCATAGATTTTATCCAATCTTCATCACCTAAATCTCCATCAGTGATATTTGGTTCTATTCGGGAAAGGAATACTAGATGTTCTACTTCATTTCTTAAGTAACTTTGAGTCCTTACTAGTTGATTGACATCACCAATGATATTATCACTAGGGTGATTCTTTAGAAACACCTGACTCGGGTTTTGTAAAACTTGTTCATCAACATAGGGTAGAAATTCTTCTGGGGTAAATGTGTCTGAAGCATCTTCTAGAACATTTTCCATATCATAAGGATCTTCTAACAATGGTTGATAATCAGTTTTTGAAAACACATCAAAGGATGTAGGATGGGATGGTTTAAAATAAAAGGATCAGACTAATCAAATTTTACATGTACTATTTCCTCAACAGTACAAGTGTTTTTGTTAAAATCTCTATAGGCCTTAAGAAGTTATGGAGTAGACTATGAAAATTCATTCCTCATATTTGGGTGAACATTTGTGTATGTTATCTTTAGTATTCAGAATGAATACCTTGAAACCAAATAATTTGAAGTAGGAAATTCTATGTTTTTCTAACATTCCATAACTCATAAGGAGTTTTATTAAGAAAAGGTCTAATCAAAACACGATTTATAGTATAACAAGCAGTACTTACAGATTCATCCCAGAAGTTTCTAGCTATAGAATATTCACTCAACATGGTTCTAGTTATGTCTTGAAGAATTCTATTTCTTCTTTCAACTACACCATTTTATTGAAGAGTTCTACATGCTGAGAAGTTGTGAGTAATATCTTTTCTACTAAAAAATGTTTCAAAATTAGAATTTTGACATTCTCCTCCATGATCACTATGAATAGTTTTTAATGGAAGGTTTTTCTCATTTTTAACTTGGGCTCTAAAACTTCTAAAATAAGAAAAAGGTTCATACTTCTTTGTTAGAAAATAGTCCCATGTAATCTAGTGTAATCATCAAATAAAACCAACACATAGTATTTTCCTCCAATACTTCCCATTTGTGTTGGACCAAAAAGATCCATGTAAACCAACTTTAGTGCATTAGTTGTTGAGAATTCACCAATTGATTTAAAACTAGATTTATGTTGTTTTCCATATTGACAAGGATCACAAACTTTAGAAGAATCAAATCTATGCCCTGATAGACCCTTAAATAGTTTCTTCATAGATAGTTTACATGAGTTTCTAAGGTTACAGTGACCAAGTCTTCTATTCCATAACCACGAATGATCTTCCATTTCACTTAGGAAATGTATTTCTTCTCTATTAAGGTCTTATAAGTTCTATGTGTAAACATTCTCTTGCCTATGGGCAGAAAAAATAAACACTTCCTTGGAATTGTGTACTAATCACCTATCATTCCTAAAATTCACAAGGTATCATTAATCACATAATTGACTCATGCTGATGAGGTTGTTCTTAAGACCATTCACAAACCAAACATTTGAAATCATAATTTTTTTAAGAAGAACAATATTACCTATACCAAAATTTTCTTCATAGGCATTATCTCCAAAAGTTACTTTTCCTCCTTTTGTCTTGATAATCTTTTCAAAATAGTTATTGTTACCAGTCATATTCTGGGAACATTCACTATCCTTGTACTAAGTATTTTTGTTGATACATTCCCTTTTTTCCTGAAAATATTAAAAAAATTATGTTTTCAGAATCCAGACTTGCTTAGATCCGGAATTGTTAGACAAAAAAAGTTTGGGTATAAACAATTTTTAGAAAAATATGCTTTATGAAACCCAAGATATTGAACTCTATTCAAATAACATGTTTCTTCCAATTCCCACCACTTTGACACTTTGTGCAAAAAAGGGCTTTAGAAGGAACATAATTATTTTTTTGAAAACTGGTTTTTGGTGACTATAAACTACTCCAGTAGTTTTTCCATGATGTTTAATTTGAGAATACATCTTTTAGAAATATTCCTTTCCAGAGGTGAATGTTGTAAGGAGCTTCTTAGGATAAAATATTTCAGATTTTTGTCTAATGACTAAATTCATATCCTCAGGAATCATTTCCTTAGAGTTACATTTTTCCTAAAAACATTCACCTTTACAAGAAAATTCTTAAGGTCATTAGAATGTTCTTACATATTAGAATGTTCATTCTCAAGGTCATTAGAAAGTATTTCTAAAATCTATTCGTTATATATAAGATCTAATTGAAGATCTGAAATCTCTTTTGTATGAATTCATTCCCTAGTATTTTCATTGCGTAATTTATTAGAAATTATACAATTTTTTGCTTCAAGTAACTTGGAAAATCTAGATACACATTTATATAATGGTTCTTCATTTTCTGATGATGAATTATCTGCATTAGAAGTACTATTTTCGGAATAGTAATTCTTATCAAGAGAAAAATTTGTTAAAGCCTCGGCAGAGCGTACCTTGGCTATAAGACATGTATGTTGAAAAGAAGTATTGGTAAAGAATCACATATTCTTTTGAGCTGATGAATCATAATCTAAAGATTCTCTTTTTGAAGAGTCTCTACAGCTATCACACCATGTAGTATTAGCTTTCAAACTTGTCTTAGCTTTGTCTTTATATAAATTTTTTTCTGTTCCTTTCAGAATGCCTCTCTTTTCTTTCTTTAATTTTAAGCATAGGGAAATCAGGTCGTATGTTTCCACTTATCTTGCATTCATAGCATGTGACCTCTGAATCTTTAATATCATTCCTCACCTTCTTCTTATACGTGGATTGAAATTTCTTTGACCAGTTATCTTGTTCATTCTTCGAGCATGATTTACTAACTCATTATCTAATACTTCACTCTCAATAAATTCGGATTGGATAATAACCTTATTAGTTTTGGATCTACTTACTATATCAGGAGTCATTGATTTCATGTGATTTTATGTTGTTGTAAAACCACCATTACCATTCCCATTCTTCTTTTTCATGTTGTCAGTTTCTCTCTTCATCCTTGTTTCATGTTGGAGAAGAGTTCCAAACAGCTCATCTAAGGAAATTTGAGAATCCATCCTATTCTCGTAAATAGTTGTTCTCTTTGATTCCCACACATTAGGAATAATATCTATTATCTTGTCAACAAGAGATTCATCACCAATACCTCTCTCCACCATATATTGTAATCTATTCACGATAGTCATAATTCTGTGTTGCACATTACAAATGGGTTGAACATAAGGAAAGTTAAAACCACGATACTCTGCTCTCAACATAGCTCTTCTAGTCTCAATCACTTTGGATGTACCAAAATGGGTAACTTTGATTTTCTTCCATATACAGTTAGGTATTTCACAAGACGAAATTTGGATATATATATTTCAAGTCATTGAACACAGTAAATTATTACATACCTTATAGTTTAATTGTTAATCATGCTTCTCTTGGTTTGTGAAAGAACTGTCTTCCTTATCAGGAAGTTGATATATTCTAGTAATCATAACAAAATTTTCTACTCCAGTATTTATAACGAAAGTCTTCATTCGATCTCTCCAATACTGATAATCATTGCCATCAAAAATTTGTGGTCTTGTAGGATTTAGGTTGTCGATGGACCCAACATTGATTTATGTCATCTTAAAAATCCTTCTACATAAAAACTTGTTAATAATAAAAGTTCAGATTCAAGGATCTAAACAAGAAAAATATAGAACAATGAAAAACTTATAAAGAAAAACTTATATGTGAGTATAAGTATTTCAGAGTCCTGCTCTGATACCAATTATTGTATTGGTGTAGAGTAAGAGGTTTCCAACCTCTGATACCAATTATAGGATCGAAATAAGGATGTAGATGATCAATTTACAATAGGGGTGATTTGTACACTCTAAAAATTTCCTTAGTCAAAGAATGATCTATGTTTAATAAGTTATACTATGAAAATACAAAACACCTTTAACACCAATGAAATATTGGAACAATGTATGAACTTACAACCTTCTAGCTTTATACACTTGCTTTAATCTGAAACATGATTCCGAAAAACCGGTTCTGGAAATATGGATCCGGAAAATGAAACTTAACCAATCTTTACAATATTTGATTCAACCTTAAAGAGTATAGAATCTAACTAAGTCAAATTACAAGTGTAAGGAAATATAAAAAGATTATACTTTCCTTACAATACAAAATCCAGCGGAAAAACTTGTAATAAAAAAAGTAACAAGATATAAATATTTTAACCCAAAGAGAAGGGTATCCAAAACCTTGGATAAAGGTCCCTTGATTTATACTGTCAAGAAAGTATGTCTTACCCACACTAGGGTAGGCCCTCAATACGAAGATCAGAGTCTCTGTCTTTCTATCCCCGAAGTCCCTCAACATCAATGTAGTTGGAAACTCTGCCTTCCTCAGCAAGGAAGTCCTCAAACTTCAAGGAAGTTCGAACCTCTGTCTTTCTATCCCCGGAAGCCCTTGAATGTAATCACCAACATTCGGAGTCGCATAAAGCAATCTGAATGACCAGTTCAGTACGCACAATGCATGAAAATCTTCTCTCTCTAGTAATCACCTTAACAGCGTGTGGTATCTAGAGTGATCAACTTGTTCAATATTTTTTTGTGCCCTATCAAATGAGATCCTATTTATAGGCTCTGTAGCAATGGTCGGATACCTCCTCCAATGGTCATATTTTCCTTAAATTTCGGAGGGACCTGTATACGTGTCACTTAACCGACGGTTAGCTAGAAACTGAATGGATGGCGTAGTTTTATAACAAAACATGTGTAACTAAAAGCACGACATCATTTTATAATGAAACAACTATAATCATAAGAAAAACTGAAGTTCATAATGTATGCAAATAAATGTTTTTAGTCTAACCAAAATGAAATTTGGAGTCTATAATAAAGAGATACTCAGATTATGTTTTATAGGAATTCAGAACCTGAATTTTGTGCAAATACAGAGTTTGAATTTCTATGGAAATTAGGATTCTGGTTTCAGTAGAATTCAGAATCTGAACTTACAAATTTCAGAGTCGAACTGATAAATGTTCGGAGTCGAACACATTGAAGTAAATAGTTGAACGAGTAAAAGTTTGGAGTCCATAATTCGGAGTGAAACTATATGAGAGTTCGTATCCAGAATTCGGAGTTGAACTATATGAGATTTTGGTATCCATAATTCAGAATGGAACTTCATTAGAGTTCGTATCCAAAATTCGGAATGGAACATCATTAGAGTTTGTATCCGGAATTCGGAATGAAACGTCATTATTGTTTCTATCCAGAATTCGGATCCTAAAACAGAATGCTTCATATCTTTGTATTAATGATTCCAAGGTTTTAGGTATGAAATATATTATTATACTTTAGAAAAATATTGAAATGTATAAGTAAATCTAGGTTAGGGTAAAGTTCCTTAAGGAATGAAATTTTCTTTATAGAAGTAAAATATTGATTTTCTTAACTGTAAGGTGTTTGTGATTTTCAAAATAAGAATGAATGTAAAAGTCGTAAGGAAAACCTTATTGACATAATAATAGTGAGTAACATACTTTTCCAAATGTGATATTCTTGTGTAAAAAAATTGAGAATTTTAAAATAGACCTACAGTGGTCAATCCCTTTATCATAATTATGATGAATTTATAGTGAGAGGAAGAACTCTTGGAGAACCTCCTACTTCATCAATAACTCTTAAAAACATATTCCTATAATATTTTTATTCTTATTTACATTAATGAAACAGAATCACCTTGCTTCTATTCCTTAGATGAAATTAAAAATCTATCCTCTCTTTCCTCACTTACTTATTTTGAATAGTTGGAAATATCTTTATATGGTTTTTTCTATCATTATTCCATCAATCTCCTCCTATTAAAATTATTTATTTTCTATTCCCTAAAAAATTAATATTTTCCATGTAAAAAATAATTATATTACAAAATATATAAATTATATAATCAACAATTGGATTTTATCCAATTTAAATTTACTAAAAATTTGACAAAAAATATTTTTGAGGATTGGATCATAAAACATTGGACAAATACTAATTTTAGAATTCACCCAATCCATGATCCTCAACCCTCCACATCACCATCTACTCCTCTTTATGTAATATTGATCATTCTTTAAACCATATATCATAATCAAGCATAAAATCTCTTAAAATAATTTAACCATTGTGGCATAAACCTCTATTGATTTTCGACATGATTGTCTCTACTAAAAGATGGATTATTAAATAATTATCAAAATATCATTAAAATTTTTATGGGATATTTTTCTAGAAAAAATGGTAAATGGAGTTACCATGATGAACTATCCAACTACCATTATGCATAACACTTCAAAAATACCCTTTTGAGTACCCTTCCACAAAAGTTATACCCTTCAGAGTTCCCTACCAAAATTGACATACATTTCTATAAACCCTTCTGAACAAGTTATACCCTAATGAACAAGGTATACCCTTCTAAAATAACTCGATACCATTTTGAATCCACCTTAACTTTCTAAAAAATACTACTCCAAAATTATTAACTTCTATCCAACGACAATTTCACTCGAAAATCGTCCAAAAAATACTCAAACTTCTTCCAACCTTTTGAAATGAATTCCACACACTTAAATAGACTTCATTAAATATTCCTTACAATTTCTTGACACAAAAAACCTTAAATGTGATCTAATGGTATTTTTATAATACATATATAAATACAATATACATGTCACAATTAAATTAAGAATACTCATAAAAAATAAACCATGTGAACTCTAATACTATTCTAAAAAAAATATGATCAATGAATTACAGTTTAACCCAATGTTATATGCTTTATTCTTCATATATCAGATTATAAAACTATATATAAACTCTCATATAGTTCAAAATCATAACTCTAAATATTCAAAATATGGTCTAAAATTCTATAGTTTATTTCAGAATTTGATTTCCCATATTTTAGAGTATGGTTTCATTATAATTTTATCTTATATTAATTTTTATTTTTCAGTATTTATAAATAATTTATGTATATATTTAATCACACATATGTGGTATATTCATATAATAATTTAAATATAATTACTATTGATATTTTTATTATAATTAATGACTAAATAATTTGTATTAATTTTCTACTTCTGAAATATACATATATATATTTCCTATTGTATATACTAAAAATATGAAAAATATTTATATGTGTATTATCTATAACATTATAATGTTGTCGTATTCAAAATATATCATTGGAAAAATAAATCATCCTAAATCCATGAAAACATAGAAGAGTTTCAACAATATAATAAAAGTTATACTCCAGTATGAAATCTAACATTTAATTTTTATTTAATTTACATTTTCAATATCCTAATTTATATAACATATATATTTGTATTATCAATTTGTTTTAGAGTATTGATAGTGAAATTTAATTTTATGTAAATGTATTATTTTCTAAAAGATATAGATTAATAAACAAATGTTTTAGTGATGCAACTCATGAGGGAAATGTGACTGAGTAGTAAATTTTTATTTTAGTGTATTTTAGCTTTTAACATATATAGATTTAAGAGTATTTCAACATGATATTTCATCCAAAATATGATGAAGATTTTACTATTATTATTACCATCCTTAACATAAATATATCAATATACCAATTGTGTACATATTCATATGCAGATAATAATTATATAAATATTATAAAATATTTGTTTTATTATAAGAAATCTTGTTACTGTAAAGTCCCATTGATTTCATGGTCATTATAATTTGGAAGAATTTTGAATCTATGGATTAGTGAGAGTTTTTTTAAATAGAGACTCTTTTTGGGATTATGGGTATTAATATATCCTTATATTTTGTTTTTTTATTTGTATTGATTCCTTGAGATCATCGGTGAATGTTGGAAGAAATATGGGGTGAGAACCAGCTCAAAATTAAGCTGATGAAACCATTCATGTTGTGACCCATAAGGTTCACAGCTTGGATGAGGTTAAGAAAGGGGTGAAACCATTATATCTAATATTTTAGGTCATGAACCTCAGTTTATAATATGAAATGTTTGAGGGTAATAATTCATGGTGTAAACCCATTGGTCACACCGTGAATCATGACCAAAGTGGAATTTTTGGGTGGAGGAAATTTTATCACTTATTAGTATGGATCCTTTTCTCCTAGGAGGTTTGGGGCACTGGGAGAGTATATTTATTGGTCGGTTCTCCCTCATTTGTCCCTATTTTTATCCCCCTTGAGATGAGATTATTTTTTAGTATGTTCTAGTGGCGATCTCCAGTGTGTTTATTTATTTTTTCCTTTCTTCTTCATTTCATTTATAACTATTTGATTTGTCATAATTTTGGTTTGGTTTTCTGGATTATTTCAAACTTTTAGGGTGATAATCATCCTAACAGGTACGGATTTTATGCATTATGGCTGAAGGATCTCCCAAGATGATGTTTTCATGTTATTGTGTGATGTTTTGGGAAGGATACATCATCATATTTATTTTTTAAATGTTTTATCCAAAATAAGAGAATAATTGACTATTAGAATGGGTGTATAAATTGGGTATTCCTTTTGTATTAGCTTCTAGTGCATGTAGAGAGTTGACCACTCCCCATTACTCATGGTTTTGGTAAGAGGATAATGCGCAGTGAGTTTTTAGCAATTTATACCTCATTAAATTAAACTGAATAATTAATTAAAATTATTTATAAGTAATTATGTGTGATTCTTGGTGTGAGATAGGTGCTCAAGATCATGGATGAGGCTCAATGGGGTTGGAAAAGGCTCAATAGATTTCATTGAGGGGTTAACATTGTTATCCATATAGGTTCTCCCTATAATACAAACTCATATACATATATATTTATAAGCATGCATGACTATATAATTTCATGATTTTGGGTATAGGGTTTAGGGATTTAGAGTGTCCGGGTAAAATAAAATAGGAGGGTTTTATTCCACCTATTCATGGAGTAAGTGATCTCTATCACATAGATAAATCGTAAGTTCTTAGAAATTATGTCACCAAGGGGTGAGGGTGTTTGCTTAGATGACATGAGGTCTTGGGTAGGTCTTCAGGTATGAGTGAGATGTGGAATTTACTAGGTTGGCAGCCTAGGTATAATGGGTATTAATGATTTATTGGGGTCAACTGATAATATATGAGAAGACCATACATATAATAGGTGACAAATAACTTCCTCTCGATGCCAAAGTATAGCCTTGGTATGTGAGGTTAGAAATTAAATTCCACTAGGACTTAGTTTATGTGATATTGATGGGTTTCCTCTAGGTTAAGGGGTGAGGGATATCCCTTAATAGATCTATAAAGAGATCACAGGGTGGGTTTTGGGAGTTATTTGGACTTGGTATTAGGATTATAAGGTGGTTTAGATGGTATTTGGACCACATCTATTGAGTACAAGGTTGTGAATATTTTTATGGACTTGTACTATCCCTAGTTTGTGGTACCAGGAGTATTGAGGGACTTTAGAAATGTTGGATTAGGCCTTTAAATCGTTGTCAGAGGATACTAGGGGTATTTGTGTTACTGATGGGTGTAGAAATGTGTTGGCATTGGTGATCAGTTATCATGATAGGTATGGAGGTCCTATTGGATTCCTTAAAGGGTGATATGATACATGTTGGGGATAAAGGGTTAAGTATTGAGAAACTAATACCTTGGGATCAACTAATGATTTATGTGATGGGTTGTGGACCATGTGTGTTTCTTCTTCTATGTTCTTGGTTTCATGATATTAATAGGTAATAGAGTCCAGTGGTGGAGAATATCCATAGGCATAACCTCACTATGAGTGAGATGGCATTGGAAGGACTATCATGTGTGTCATGGATTCCTAGTGTGCATGAAATTCAGTTCATACCATGAGTGATAAGGTAGTGGTTATGGAAGTGTCCTTACCTTGAGGTTGAAGGCATAGTCGACCATGCCTAGAGTGTGATGAAATGGTTTGATGGATGAAGTAGACCTTGGATTATGTATTATTGGGTCATTACATTGGATTTATCGTGAGGGGATATATTATGATGTGATGTGAGATGTGGGTGATTAACACTACCTTAAGTGATAATATAGTAGGGTAAGATGTGGGTGTATGGTTGTGACCTATATATTCAACAATATGGTCAAGGTTTGGAAATCTCCCTACCTTGAGTCATTGGGCATGGTCTATGAATTAGTTATGGTATCTTGATACAAAGTGATGATGGGATTCTGTTATAGTGTTGAAGAAGGTATAGTTAGGCATCGTGATGTCTTGGTTAGTACATGGTGGCCTAACGGGTGTGTATACATAGTCAGGTGTCTTGGAATCACTATTAGTACATGATTACGTAATGATAATTTTCATTTATTATATTTATTTTCCTTTTTCATACACATTCATATGATAGCATATATTAGGGTTGATTGGTTATACCCAACTAGGTTAAATGATCACAGCCAGTATAGGCAGTTTGGTGTGCAATCACACTTTATGTATGCTTTCAAAATTGAGCACATAATGTACAGTGGATTAGGATATGGAAGATTTATGGTTTTGGAGACTGAGATAAGGGTCAGGGATTGTAGTAAGTCCATTTTTCATATTTACGATTGTCTCAATGAGTGATCAATGCCTATTTTTATGACTTCATTATTTATGATATTGGATGTGTTTATTTATTATTTGTACTCTTATGTGAATGTTTTTGTTAATTTATTGTCATTGATTACTGTGATACAAAGATTATATTCTACCCAATGAATGTTTAGGCCCTCTCTATTTTTTAGTCACCTCTAGCATATGAGGATGTTCACACGAGGTCATGGGGCGCTTCAGCATAGATAGTGGTGTAGGTTATGGGGGTAATTGAAGTGGTGGATGGGGCATACCAAACATTATTTTTTCATAATAAATGATTTATCTGAGATTTACATCAATGATGAACTCCCTGAAAAACATAGTTAAATTAATGATTATTTAACATGAGAATAAAACCAAACACAGGATCATCACATAATGATTTATAATTTATTTAATAAATTAAGGAGTTACCTAGTGAGGAATTTTTTCTTCATTGATGAATTTGACAATGTAACTATGTAATATCATCATTTAATTATAGTAATCAATTTTTTATTCCCTCTATAGGTGATTCAAATGTGCTCCACCATTCTAAAAAAATTTACATAGGAATATTTGAGTGAGAGCACGGAAGATCCTAACACTTGTGTTGTTCGTATTTGATCACCATGATAATATCTTCGAAAAAGGATTATCATGGATCTCATTATAATTGAGAGTGGTAGAGGAAGAGGATTTCTCTATAAACTTGATTTAATTCTTTGATAGTGGACCTCATTGCCTGAGAGAATTTTTTTGACGTCATTGGGAAATACCAAAAAAATGGATAAACTTATGTTGTAAATAATATAATTGGGTTTAAATAATTATAGGGTTAGAAAATTATTATTGCACATGGGCCCTTATTATTTCACTAATCCCCATGGAATCCCAAATCTATAATAATAATATTTTTATTATTATTTATTAAAATACACATAACCATTGAATTAATTAAATATTATTTTAGGAATAAATTGTTTAAAATTTATTCAAATAATATTTAATATATATTATTTCTCAGTAGACCAATAAACTCAATATATCATTCCAAAATTATATTTATTAGTCCTTGAATAATAATTATTTATTTAATAAATAAATATCACTTCATTATTCTTTATTGAATAAATAAAGATTATATTCACTAATAGAAAATAAATATTTATTTTATATTATTCTCACAAAATATTCTCTTGAATAAATAGTGAATAAATATATATGATCAAGATAACATGAATAATTATTAAACCACATATGATGATAATATTTATTCAACATGTTAAATAATAAATAATATTATTATTTAACTAATTTTTTGGATATAATTAGTGTGTAACCCTCTAGGCCTCTTTCTTAGTGGTTTTGGGTAGAGCTACCCAAAGTCTAAGGTTAGCATCTAAAAACACATGATGGAATCCATAGATAAAAAATTTATTTCTCAATGTCATACAAACTCATATGGATTCTTATTTTGTAATATAATCTCATTATCTTGATATCTCTAATCAATTGGGTTTTATGCTAATATCATCGACCTATGTTCTTGATGTCTCTTTCATTGAATTTTTGGAAATGAACTTTCCCATAGAACATCATTCCCATGGATTTATGTAGGTTGTTTTATTCACATCAATGTACCTAATATATAAACATATTTTAATAAAAAAAGGGACAAATCTTTTCTTACTTTATTCATTAATTCAATATTACTCATAATGCAACCAATGTAACCTACCCTTCGAAGAACATATGTCATCATGATTTTCATCAATAGGTCAAATTATAATAATATTAATTAATAAAAATCTTAGAGACTTAGGATAAAAACATGTGTCCTCATATAGTAACATCTAATGAAACATATAAACTTAGATTTCCTACTAGCAGTTCATGTTCTTATAATATCCTACAAAGGAAATTACCAATGGTGAAACACCATGAGAAAGTTACTTAAAGTACTATGAGGATACACCCCTAATAGCATATATTATTTTTGTCTTATCAAATGATATCATCCAACTATAGAATATATCTTTAATAATATTATCATGGTACTTATGGGTTCTCATTATAGTGGGGAACTATTATAAAATTTCAATACAAAAACTACTCTTAAGAAATTATCACATAATATGTCGCATGTAATAAAAACAATGGGGTGATAAGTAGCATATTAGTGTTCAAAAAAAAAACTTATATAGGGAATCATAAAGTACATATTATTTTATTCTAGGTGACCAACTCTAATAAACTATATCTTTCACTTGATTAAATTTCTAAAAACCTTCAGTCTTCTTCCTATCACATGATACTCATGATTCTGCTAAGACAATGATTTTTTTAAGGGGTCTTCCATGTTTTTTTCTTTGGAAACTCTACTTACTTCAACATCACCACTTTGAGAAAAATCCATCAAGAGGTTATAATTTTAGATTATGTGATTTGTCCATTAGTGTAACATTGGATCTTTTTCAAGAGATAACTCATATGTATTATCACAATATAATGTGATAGGTTCAATACTATTAGGTACAACATCAAGATCCTATAAAAATTTTGTGTATCTAAATGGATTGTACGGACTCATTCTAAGCCTCTATTGTGATTCCATTTGGTTCATATATAAAATATAGTTTTATATAGGTTTATTCAATTGGTCATTTTTTATTTTTCTGGGAGTCAAAGGATGAAAACTAGTATTTTTGGAAAAAAATAGGACAAGTACATGGTTCAGACACATAGTTAGTATTAATCATTAAGTGACCATGTGGTATAGAACTATAAGGCTCTAGTGGAATTTTTTATGGTTTGAGCATGTTAAGTGAAATTATATGTCTTCATTGAAAACCATGCAGATGTCTAGGTGTTTTTATAGAGGTTTCTCATGGATTACCAACAGTTTGACCAAAATGTGTGGCTCTAACTAGGTAGTTCCACACATATAATTTTCAAAGGATATAGTTCACGCAAGGATGGTTCATGGTTTGGTAAAAAGTTTTGCTTAACTATATACCATGCTATGAACCTCTACAAAGTGGAAATTTACTGTTCTTACATTGATCATTTTTATATCTAATCACCCCTTAATCTCCATTAAAATCAAACTAAAATTCCCCCAATAATCTAGAAGCGTTCACCCTTTCATAATTGGTGATCTCCCTTCATTATTGGTAGATATAACCAATGTATGTCCCATTTTTATCTATTTTTATCACATATTATCAAAAACTTCCTTGATATATTCTTCCCTTATCTCGTTAGAACCTGATTGGGATTTGTTTTATGGTTCTAATGGATTTGAAATATAATTGATAATGTTTCCTATGGATCTAGTCTTGTAATGATCAAATCTATTTGTTTCCATCCTCTATTTTCAAAGGAAGCTAGTTTCCTCCAATCTTGAAGTTGGCGTCTCTATAAAATGGTCTTAGCCCATGAGTTAATTAATATTATTATAATATTATTTTGGTTTGATTTTAGAAATTTATGGATTGATTGATTTTATCATCACATGAAAAGGGTTTTTTTAAGGGTTATTAATTTAAAAATATTTTATTCACATTAAGTGTCCAACAAAATATCTCAATGGAGGATTTGTATCTAAAATGGATTTTAAATCATTGAAGTACTGACACTTCACTGATAAAATGTTTTATAAAATGTTACAATGGTTTAATCAATAATTTTGACAAACATATTCCATGGGGAATCATGGGTGCATTGGAAAATTGACATATGAAACCATAGTGTGTGTGATACCACTAGGGGTTACTTTGGAGATATGAAAAGACTTTGGTAGGACTTGATATCAATAGGATTTGAATTATGAATGGATTGTATTCACTCATGTGTCCTTGTACATATTACCATAGGATAAATCTCACCTGTTCTTGGTTTTATACATAATGGTATTGATTAATGTTTGATTTATAACTCGATTATATTATGGTATTTCCATGGAAAGTTATGCTTATTCCATTATAAATTCTTTCATATATTATTCATATTCTTGGTATATGAGAATATGAAGTTTAGAACACTGACTTGGTATCTACATAACATGTTCTCTAGTACAAAGAGACACTAGGCCTTAGGCATTCATCCCCATACTCTACAGGCTTCCTAATAGAAGTGAGGGTCTAATTTAGAGATAGTGGGAGACTACATCCTCTAGCGATAATAATAATAATAATGATCATCAGATAATAAAACACTATGGGAGAATAAATACCAAACTCCACAGAATAAATAATAGATAATGAAAATAAAATCCAAAAGCAATAGCAATTCAAATTTAATAAATTATACACATCAAAAAATTATTAAAAATTAGACATGTTTCATTATTCGTGGCTGATCATATGATAATGTACTCAAATCCTCAAAACGAACTCTAGATTGATTAAAAGAACCATCATGTTCCATCACTATCCATCATATGCCCAAGTGAATCATTGTTCACTATGGTCCAGGGTTAAATCATATTCCTGGACCTAATCTCAAAATCAAAAAATCTACACATGTCCTGAGGGGACCATGTATGGTGTGAGTATGAACTTAGTAGGTCACCACTTACATGTGTCTATCTTATATCCACATTTAAATGAGTGTATGAATATGTAAATACATAGAAATATTTCTCATTCATAAATTACATAACCCACATTAATCATGCTCAACAACCATGAGGAATTGTTTACCTACTCCAGACAACACCAAAGTGGAATGATATATCCGTGGTCAATTTTACTGGATGAACCACGGTATCTCATCCACATACATGTAACCCGGCACCTCATTCCAAAAAAATTCCACATGAATCCTCGCATCAAGTACAACTAGTGTCCCAACAAAATTCCCAACAACACATCACAAGCCCCATGGACTTCCGTTCATGAAATCATCATCGTCTCAATAGATCAACATCCCATGGAATATTAACATATGTCCTCCAATGAGAAATAAATCACCATAATCTCAACCTCCTAACATCCTATGGAATGATGATATATATCCTCCAATAATCTTGTCCCATTATCTATAATATATATGGCTAGCCTAAGTACCCAATCAATGTGATCGCACGACATCAACCATGGATTTCTATGGTAATCACCTTCTCCATAACTAATCGTCAACCTCGTCCCCAAATTCGCTAAATATATGGAGGCATATAACAAAAATGAGTAGTTGAAACCACCTCAATAGATTCTTATATATGTCCACATAACTCCAATGGATATTTTAGGCAACCATGGTGAGTGAAAATCACCACCAATACCTAAGCCACACCAACTGGGAACCTCGCTGCCACATGAAAACCTCATCTCCCATCCGCGGTATGGTCATCACCATCGACCTCCACCCAATGATCAAATTGACTCAATTTATAATGTTCAACACCATCCCACATATCTAGATCAATTCCCTCAGCGTATCAATCCTCATTATATCAATCTCGGTGATCAACATCACCTCAATACATTGGGCTATTCTTGTCACATTCCATTGGAAATCATGTATTGATATCAAAATCTAATTAATTTCAATAATATAAACAATAGATATAACCTTCCCAACCATGTAATGTCCATATACCTGGTTTAGAATATTTAAATAGACTATATCAGGTCCAATGAAATCTCATAACAATAAGAAATTAATATTTTAAAAAATAATTAATTAACAAGGGTTTCACGTGAGAAACTCCTAGGAACCCATATAAATAAAACACATGTCATAAAACATGTATATGTATGAAGAAATCTATTCACCACCTACCTTAGCCTTATAAGTACTTATTTATCAAATATATGCCTCAAATTTAAGCCAAAATGAGAGAAATCATGATTTTAGACAAATATAATAAAAATAGGGAAAATAAGATTGTATATAAATATCATTCCAAACTATGAGAGAAAAAATAAAGGAAGAAAGAGGAGTTAAGGACTAACAACTATACTTCCAATGCACATGATGGCATCTGAATTAGATCCAAATCAAACAAGATAGGAAAAATCCTAGAGGAGGAGAAATCTGTGCTTCGTAGCTAGAGGGAGGCATATGAATGGGAAGATAAAAATGAGAGAATACAAAAATATAAGGGAGGTTCATTTTCATAAATTCTACCTATTTAATAAAAATTATGGTTAGGCTACATAGTTCGGCTAATCATGTGCCAACGGTGTGGTGCCACTGTCTAAAGGTACCTTCACCTCCCACAGCTAGGCAGATAGTTTTTCAAATTTTTTCATCCCATGTGAATAACCTCTATTAAAAACTATATACATATTTCATATATGTTTTCCTCGCCACATATGATTTGACAAAACATTCTCTAGGACAAAAAATTTCAACATGGTTTCACCTTAAAGGGAGTATATTTTGAACAAATCATGTGCTTCTACCCACTATTTTTTAAAATGATTTTTACGGGACCAACACTCCGAATACACTTTTGATCTTTTATAGCTCTCATCCGGCATTAAAACCCTTCTAAAACTATAGGAAAATTGTAATTCCGCAGTGGGATTTTTTCATATGGTGGTAGTTTAAAGAACCGACATATGCCTTTGTGGTAGTTTCTGAAAACTGCCACTAAATTGAATGCCAGGAAACTATTCACGGTGGTTAAAGCGGTTTACCGGCGGTTCATGAGAGCTGGCATAGTTGGAGCATTTTTGTTGTTGTTATATTTTTTTTTGAAAGTGGTTTCTCCAGGAAGGGGATTACTTTTTTTAACGGTAGTTAAAACCACCTCTACAAAATGTAATTCCCTCCAGGGGAAAACTGCCGTGATAAACAATATAATCGCCTCAAAAATGTTTGGATGATGGAGCACTACAGTGGTCATTAAAACCGCCTCTATTTGAAAAATTTCTACATTTAGCGTCTGTTAAAACCACCGCTGAAAAGAATATTTAGAAGAAAAAAAGAACCAGTTTCTGGATCCCCTGTACTACTACCCTAAAAAACCATTCCAACAATACCAAAACTCCAACAGAATAAATACTAAAATAAATATGAGAATATATTATTAACTAAGAATAACCAAATTCATCGTTTAGTGAGTAAGGGAATGCAAATAAACATATCAAATGGCATAATCCTAGTATCCAATAAAATGTAGTGGTGAATTTATGTATTTAAAATTGACAATTTCATACTCATATGTACTAGTTGATCCTTGATTGGATGTTCACATGTTGTGTGAATCTTATATGGTCACACATTTGGTGATCTAGGTGAAATTGGACAATATGAGTTTTTTTTCAAATGTTGGTACTCCCACATCTCTTTTGGAATTGTTAAAGAATGTAATATCCCTTTATATATGATTATTTGATAGAACCCAAGTCATCCCTTAGGTGCTTTGACCACTTATAGATAGAATTTATAAAATGGGAAGTTTATTAGATTAACATGCCACTATCTAAGTGACTCCATTGAGATTATATATGGGTTTTCCAGGATTTAATGATTTTAATGAGTTAAATATAAGTGATAATGTGAAATGGATAATTAATTATGGGATTCCTTCCTTAAAATAAATCAATTAGTTTTAAATGAAATGACCCCCCAGTAATTTTAATTTCATACTCTTGATTTATGCTTTATATAAAAATTCATATGAACAGTAATATTTTAAATGGAAATTGAACATGGATAAAGACATGAATAAGAGGTTATTTATTATCTATTATGAGACAAATGATTATGCCTTTATTGTGTATATGTTGTAGATAGAAGAGATGGATTTGAGGTAATTCCCCTTGCAAGTTGTATTTAATATATGCCTTTATATAGGTTTGGTATGATGTTTTGAGATTGTTGAGCAAAGAGATTTCACAATTTTTTATATCAGGTGTTGAGCATAGTGTATCAAAAAATGTTATAATATATGTATTTTGATTTACTCACCACATTCCATGACGAGAATTTCAACCTGATGGCACACTCAACATCCCATGTGTTGTTTTATGGAGTCTCTCACTCTATTGGGATATAGGGAATGAACCCAATTACATGAGAACATAGGCTCATTAGACAAGTTAGGTATGTCTGAGTTCTACCATGGTCTATTCATCAGTATTATTATAAGTATATGGCTATATACATAATCACATACCTTGAAAATGTAGGTGGATAAAATAAATATAAAATGTATATATTACTACTATATATAGTGTAACTATTTATATTTCTATTCCATCTGGGTGTCAATAAATTTAAACCCTACTAAAGTCTTTTAGGAACATGATTGGGTGGATATTTATTTATTCTATAGTTACTCGAAAGATGTGGGGTATAGTATGTTGGTGGTAGAACCTTTATAATGGGAATAATTATGGGGAAATACTTTCTTGGGATTAATTTATGTTTGTGTTCTGTGTGGAATTATTATAAATGAAACATAACATAGGAATTAGGTAAAATCATCTCTCGCTTGGGTTATTCCATGTGGAATTATTATACTGAACACTAAATATAGAAAAAGGTAAAAGCATGTCTCCCATTGATAAGGGAACCTAATTTTTTAAGAGTGATGGATCAGGTTCATGTATCATATTTGTTTCAATCATGTCATTTCTTTGGAAAAGTAGTCTTTAGTGTTGTTTCCTTAGAAGGAATGGAATCTGGCTCCTAATATATTGTAACTCCCATTATGCATCCTAGTTATTTTGTTGTGTGTAATATAATAGAAGTGATCAGGAACATTACATCAAAGGTAAGAGTGTCTCGTGAAATGTGTTGATATATTCTATCAAGGAATATGGATTGTTATAATAAATTATCTGGGATAGTTTAGTTGATGTTATGAATGTTAAGTAACTAATCATGTAGTCTATTTAACATTTTTCTAGGGAAGGGGGTATATAAAATCTATTGGGAGTTTCCCATCAGCATGACATGCCTACTAAGATAATGGAAATTGCCATTCACAATGCTTAACTATTCTTGGAGGCCACTTTGAAATGGTGGGAAAACCCAATTTCAGACAGTGTATCCAAATTTCTCCTAATCTCGTATCAATATCTATAGATTCCAACTATTTTTTGAAATTTTGGATACTAGGATTATTCCACACTAAAGGGTGGTCTATCTTAAACATGTTATAAAGACACACATTCTCATCCCTATGGATTTATGCAAGACCATAACTAAGAAGTACTTCAATGAAATAGAAATGTAGTGGTACATGCATTTGGATAGACATTGTAGGATAAGTTATCATAATGAATAAATGAATTTATGAAAAATGAATCATAAAAAATGAATCATTACAATTAAGAGTCGATATATATGGTACATACCATACTCGAGAAATCAATACATAATAGGAAACATCATAAATCAATAAAATACATAAAAGAAAACATGAGAAATCAAAAAAAAATGTTTGGTCCTGAAAATGTTTGGAGGAAACTCTGTGACACACATGATACATATACAAACCAAATGTCAATATTTTTCCACATATCAATAATACTACTAATCACTGTCTGATGATGAATAAATATCGTCAACCTCTCCACCTCCATCACCACTCTAGTTACCACATGTAAGAACATTATAATGAAAATTAAATAGTGTTTTATAGTTATATTTAAACATAAAACCAATAAAATTTTGAAAACTAAATCATTTTGAATATTTGTGATTTACCTGCTCACCACCAATCGATGCAATACCAAAAAGGGGATATCTGCTCATCTTCTAGTGTATATCATTCAACGCTTTCTACAAAGCGGATATCTGAGCCCCTTAGTCTTAAAATGTGTTTCGTAGGGAAACAATCAATCTTTTGGAAAATCCGGGTATGGACTAACCATAAAAAAGAGTCGATGCAGCTGAAATACATGATGGCCTACCAAATACCTCAGATGGTATGGGTTCCAATCCCATCCCGCACACTGTACCAGGATGCTCCTTCATAAGGAATTTAGCAACTAGGTAATTCTGGGAGACTGAGTAGGACTGCCCAGGATTGGAATCCCATATTTCATTGATTTTTAACTGTAAAAAATATCAATATATATTAAGATAGCTAAAATTGATAATAATATATTATAATGATAAAATTAGTACATACCCCAACTTCTTTGGCAAGCTCATTAACAAAACTTCCATCATATTTTTTTGTGAACATCCTACCACAATTCAATTCAGGATGCTTCATACCCTAAACATTTTGACTGCATTAAACAAATATAAATCAACAGTTTAATATATTAAATAGATAATATTGTTTTATAAATATTTACACTAATTAAATTATTACCAGAGTCTATCAGCTTCTAGAGAAGCTTTTTGACCCCGCAGAGTGAGGGATGACTTTCTTAGCCCGGCTTGATGCATTCATTCTTGAAATATCCTAAAATAAATAAAATTTAATTTAATTATAATGTATTCAATTTTATCCCCTCTTCATATACATGTATAAATGTAAAATGAAGTTAATATAATAAAATATTTTTAAATACCATTTTCTTGTCATCACAATGCCTATTAACAAAAACATTCCAATATTCTTTGGGTACCCCAATGGGTAGATTCTCATACATTTGTTGAAAAGTCAAAAAAGTATCGTTAACATCACTCCGCAATCTCCATTTGATGCTTTCCTAGTTTTTAACAAGATTTTTCAATATCCACTTTCGTGTAATCACTTCAGAACCTGTAAAGTGGAAAAACATCTGTATAGTGAAAATCATTTTGAACTTATTAATAACATGACATTCAATTACACCATAACGTATTAAAATTACATTTATTTTGGAATAAAAAACTTCATTTTTCCAACTTGGATGAATATGCATACAATCATCATAAGAAATAGGAAGGGAAATGGGATCCACTACCAGGTAGCCTCGAATTTGGCCATGTAATCTCATGACATCATCTGTAGAGACCCTATACGAATCAAATGGGAAAACTATATTCTATCCAATCATATTCCACACATATGCACTTTTTATATTTTTCACCATAGTTTCATTTTTTTTATCTTTAATGAACAAAAAATTAGTATATAAAAAGTGCAATAAATTTATTTATAATAAAATTTATACCTATAACAGTGATCCTCCAGTATGCCCATGATGAACTAGAAGTGGAGTGCCGCCACCCCGCTCCTAAAGCTGATGAAGGGGGAGTCAACGACTCAACTTTTAAAGAGATTCTCACAGAGGGTGTGCTAGATGATTTAGGGGGAGATGGTGCAGGGGGCAGGCAGTTGGTGGCTTAGATGACGTAGGGGGGGGGGAGACAGATGGATCATCATCTATCATAGTAGTGGACGAAACATTGTATCACTTCCACCTTGGAATTCATGTCATTTAATAAAATAAAATTATGTTTAGAACATATATTTTATGAAAATATGTAGAAAAAAAGTTAAAAATGATTATAGATTCCCAGTACTAACAATCCAAATAAACATAACAATGATAATGAATGACTGAAAAAATGATGTAAGTGGTTGCTGAATGAATAAATAACTGTACATACAATCATTTTACTGGTTAATCATGTCGGATTCTTACTAAATTACTTCATCCACTTCATTAAAATTTTCTACAATAATATTTTCAATATCATGATGGACAAATATTTCTTCTTGTTGTTGTTGATGAGATTCAATTTCAGAGGTCAAATCTTCCACTTCATCACCCATATCATAGAAATATCTTTGTATTACGTGAGAAACTACACTCTACCCTTCATACACAACATCAATAACATAATATACCATTTTTTATTGCGATGATAATATATATGGATCATGAATTTCATGATCATCAACATCCATCAAGCGAGAGATGTTCACATAAGTAAATTGAAAGGAATCTCTTTTAACACCAATGATAATATCAACCCAATAGTATTTGAATAAAAAATCTAAAAAATGATTGTGGTAGTTTAATTCAATAATATCAGTCAGATTTCCATAGTCTCCCACTTCAGAAAATGTAAATATACCATTATTATGTGTTTTCAAAACTCTTTCTCGATTGAATGTATGAATTCTAAAGCCATTCAAGTTGTAAGTTTCAAACTTTATAACTTGTTTTATAGGGCCTCAAGAAAGAAACATCAAATATCCTCACAAATAATCTCAAGTATCAGTATTCATGATCTAAAAAAATAAATATACTTTGTTAGATTTACAAAATATATGTGTCCAACTAATATTCGTATTAATTGCAATATTTATGAACTTAAAATTAATGAAAACCATACTACAAGCTTGTTATTGACAACAGTGATTATATCTTTCTCATTTCTTGTTTGTACTCTCATTAAAATATTTATTGGTATCCTCAAATCTTCAATAAATGGATCTACAATTTCACTATTAAACAACACATATCTATGTGACTGTAATAATTCCAAATCTGTCAGTGTCACATTTGAGGTCCTCCCAACTTATCGGCCAATAACAAGAAATATTTTTGATTTCTGATGTATTTTAGATTGATTTGATGTGTCTTAAATAGGTCCAACTCGATTAAATCTTGTCTCAATATCATCCAATGGTCTCTAACAAAATCTATGACACTCCTCAGCCAAATAGCCTTCAGTAATCGAGCCTTCTGGGTGAGCTTTATTTCTCACGTATGATTTCAAATTCCCTAGATATATGTGAATTAAAATAAACATGATTATGAATTTTATTATATGAAAAAAATTGTTTACATAACTAAAAAAAATTTAAATAAAGTACCTCTAAATTGCATACATCCATCAATAATGAACGGGGCCTCCTAATTTAGATTCCTAAACCAAATGCACAATTAAATACATCTTGACAGTTAAAAACGACAGAGGAAAGATCATCTCCATTTCACAAAGGGTCAAAACAAAACTTTCTTGGAGGTTGACAAGATGAAATGGATATAGATAATTCTCACATAGTTGTCTAAATTTTTTTGTAGAATTGGAGTACAACACAAGTAACTGTTTCAGGTAATAATATACACAAATCCAATGGGAGAAACTATTGTAAAAAAATATTTGAATTATGACATTTCAATCTATGTAACTTATGATTCATCAAGTCAACACACCTCGGGATTTTACTCGAATAACCATCAGATAACTTCAAATTCTTTAAATATAAAAAGAATGTTTCTTTATCCCTATTTTTCATTGTAAAAATTGTTGGAGCTTACTTTTTATCGTCCTCTCGCCAGAGATCACATTTATTGTTCATAACGTGTAAGTCTTTGCGAGCATTGTGATGATCATTTGACTATCCATGATCATTATGAAATGTTAAAATAAAATTTTCATAGATATTCTTCTCATTATGCATCACATAAGGATTATGTTGCAAAAAATTAAATTCCCCATATGGAATTTTGAAGATTAATCTTTTTTTCTTTGGTTTTTATGTTCTTATTTCACTTGACGATGCACTTCGAACCCGTTTCCCACTATCATTAAAATGCTGAACCTTCCCAGATTTTGTATCAATATTTCCAAGTTGTGTCAATATTTTAGAACTAGTTATCAACTTTGCAGGTGGTCTATGATCAATGAAACTATTAAAATTTAATCTGTTTAGTCAAAATCTAAGAGATGCATCGAGAAATCTTCATTGGAAGAACAAGCACCATTTTCTACTGTGATGTAGTTGTCTAGGCTCAAAATAAAAGTAAAAACAGGAAAAGTAAAACCTTTATTAATGTTAAAACCAGATAAATTACCAAGACCAGGTAAGTCAATAATGTTACGCATTAAATCATTATTCATTTTGAACATTGTTTTGTAAGAATAATCAAATGTCTCACCACCGTTGCTCCAAAACTCTGTTAATTATTCAATCAAAGGCTACATGTATACATCAATATCATTTCCAGGCATTTGATTTCTAAGAATAATCATCTAAATTATAAAAGATGTTTGTTTCATACACATCCACGTAGGCAGATTGTAGGGGATCAAAAAAAAGGCCAAATGCTATAACTGGTACTCAAAGTCCCAAATGGGTTGAATTCGTCAGCAGCCAATCCCAATCGAACATTCCTAGGATCGGCTGAGAAATATGGATGTAATGAATCAAATTGCATCCACAATTTTGAATCTCGTGGATGTATCGTTAACCCATCATTGTTATTTTCTACAAAATTTCAATTCATGTGTTCGGTAGTTTTCGATGACATGAATAATCTTTTCAATTGAGTAATTAATGGAATGTAATGTAAAACCATTGCATGTGTGTTAACTTTCTTCTTCTTCATGAAATTTTGTTGATTCAGACATCCAACATCACCCATTGACTTCCATCTAGAAGAAGAAATTTTTTTCAATTATGTCAACTTGAATCCTCTCACCAATAAAGAAGACAATCATTGGGACACACATGTATTTTTGTATAATTCAGACCAAGCATGTTAACAAATTTATCATATCATAAAAAGACTTGGTGATTTTTGCATCAGGAAATGCATCCCATAACAATTCCAATATCATGGACATTTCTTTATTTTTAATTCCATATAGGCATTTGATATGGTATAACTTTAGCAGAAATGAATGCTTTGAATATTTCAAACGTCCACTATACAACACTAGATTTATATTATCAACTAATTCATGAAACATATTTTATTCAGTAACGTTTTCTATTACATTTTTCTCTACATAATCAATATGAGGATCGAATGATATGTTACAATCTTGATTTGGTTCTATTATGGTCATAAAAACATCATTTGTCACATTACAATTTTTAGCAACCTCATCTGATTTATTTATTATGTTTTGACGTTGATAGTGGTGTCTTGCAGTGTTGAATGCATCATTTAAGAGGTTTTTCATTTAATTTTCCATTTCTGATGAATTTGGGAGCTCATTATGTGGATTAAAATAACTGATCATCCTTTATGTAACATTCAATTCACAATTCCAAATACAACACAAATATTTATCAGGGAATTGATTCAGTATTAAATGTTCATAAACTTCATCTCTCTTCAACTATATTCTAAATTTAAATTTCAGACATGGACATCATATTCTCCCTTCAACGGATCAACTGGAAATTGAAAACTCTAAGAACTCCTTCAAACCATTAATAAATTGAGGTGCGTTCTTCGGTAATGTGATCCAGCTTTTATCCATGTATATCACAATGTTCCTACAAAATATTTATAAAAATTAAAATAAATAGTTACTAATAAATATGGAAATAGATTCATATATACTAGTTGAAAAAATATATAAATATGTTAAATAAGTTTTTCTTATATAAATACATATGGTAAATTACCCACTAGAAAACTAAAGCATGCAAATTAAAAAGATCCATAAAAGAATATGAGGACAAGGATCCAATCCTTGTAGTTATTTGTATGCCGTGCTCCACCAAAACAAATGGACAAACTAATTATGGAATAACTTTGATATCACTACGTTAAGGACTTGATAAATCATATAATAAGTGAATAGAATTTAGGAATATGAAATAGAAAAAAACACTTACCTTAATGTGGAACTTCATTTAAGTAGATAAGTATGTATACAATGTACATTTGACCCATTGGTGGGAAGGTATAAGTGTAATTACATGGATATGAAAAATCAATGTCTTCTTTGAAATATAGTGGTTGGGTTGTCTTCTTTGTTTCTCTTGGTCCTAGTGTCGATTGTCTCGGCATGGTAGTGAATAAAATAATGAGATATTTTGGGTGATGAAATTTTTTTTAATGTTATAATACACGTTAATGATTTTCCCTTCTCATTTTATCCATCATGGTGATTCTAGTGGATCGTATAGGATTAAGTGATTCTGGATCATACGAAGGGTTAAATTATCAATTTGGGTGGTGATAATTATATATCATGTTCCTTTTTCTATTTTGTTTCTATAGTGTGTGTGAGTTAAGAAGTGAGTTTTCTCACTATAGTAGGTTAATTATGTTTATTTTGTAAGAAATCATAAAAAGAGAAACAAATTATTGTTTACTAGTTCAAACCCATCTCACTTAAACAACTCTATACATGGGTCCATCACATAATGATCTTGAGCATATTTTATTCGCTCATAGAAATACTACACCTTATTTACCATTCTCTTAATCAAATTTGGTATAAGATTAATTAACTCTATAACTTAATTCCTACATAGTAGATATATGAAAGAACACACATAAAATTCTTCAAATGGTGTTTTACCAATGGTTAGTCAATAGTTATTATCACAGTAAAACTCAACCAAATGGAAATGATTCACCCAAGAACCTACAAAATCACTAATAAGCATCTTCAATACATCCATTAGAATTTGGGTCATTCTATATATATTACATTACATCTGAGGATGAAAAGTATATCTTAGAAAAAATAATGAAATAAATAATTCTAAAAAATCTTCTACAATTTGGAGGTAAATTATGATCTTGATCATAGATGGCCATTATTCAGACCACATGAATCTGAACCACAATGGGATCCTATAAATGTAAGAACAAACCACAACAATCAAGATTGAAAATAAATGAAGTAATATTCAACCAACATTAAAGGTCCATAATAAGGTGTTTAAGGATAAAGTATTGTTGTTTATGGAGTTACAATGATTAATCTATTTGATTGTGATTAAAATAGAGAATAATAAGATAATTTTATTTTTAGAATTATTTGTTATATGGAGTTTTATATTGTTGTTATTTTCATTATGTGGAGCTAAATTAATCGACATTCTCATCAAGAATATGATATCATCTGGCCTTGAAGAAGAAGTTCACAAAAACATCAAGAATGACACCACATAAAACCTGGGATTAAATAAGTACAACAATTTAGATTTCTATACCAATATGGAAGAGAAATACAATTGTATAAATACATTTTTTCCATGAAGTAGTGTGTGTATAATGAAGCAAAGGGAGTTTAACATGGGTGACCATTGATCAAAAGCCAAATAATTATAAAGGAAGTGTTCCTTGGAATGTAGTCCCCACAACTAAAATGTTTTTATATAATAGAAAAATTATTTTATATGGAATGTTTTATATTGAAACTTCATCATGTGTGATCTATTTAGATGAAACCTAGTGCATGTGAAACATATAAATAAATCATTATGTTTTTATGTGCATTGAAGTCCATATTTGTTTTTGAAATTCCATGTAAATGACAAAAAAGTTATAGATTATTCATGATCTGACTCACATAAGAATAATATTTGATGACTGGTGAGGGTTAAATATTAAAATTAATGAAAACATAAATTTGGAAGGAACCTAGATTCCTCACCCCACCTTGGAAAAAATCACATAGGGTTCTACAACACTCTTGTCATACATGGATAGTCCAATATACTTTTCACACACTATTTTAAGGTCATCAACTACTATATTAGTCATCCATGATTGTTTTCACATCCCGAAATTTAGAATATTATATGATTTTTATGTGATCATTTTTATATCATGTTATATACTATTTTCAAGTTTATGATGGTTGCTATTGTGTTTTTAATTACAATTTATTATCATAAAACACTAAAATGTGTATGATTATAAACTTTTTCATTATCATATATCCTATGATAAATGAATATTTTAAGTTTACTAATTAACATTATAATTCCACTTAATATTTTTTGTAATGTAATAGAGAATGTGTTGTATCATTTCCTGATATAATTCATGTATCATTTGTAGTGGTGGAATAAATACTCCCAATATTCTATGCAGCATAATAATTTTATGTATCTGGTCATCTCTATTGGGATGGGATATAATTACTAGTGTATTTTATTAAGAGTTAAAATAAATATTATAGGTTAGAAAAGTGATAATGTTAGAATGTGTAATATATGGACAATTATGATTATAGATCACCTGATCTAAGTTGAAAAATAGGAAGTTATCTCCACTGGAAGAGGTAAAAACGTATAGTGAATTGGACTGCTTCTAACAAACATAAATCATCTAATTTTTTAAACTATTTTGATTTACCATCCACTTGCAGTTCTTTGGAATTCCCGCTCAACATAGTCCTTGACCAATTTAGTTTATGTGAATAGTCACCATATGGATGCCTATCGAGACAAAACTAGAAGAATTATATTTACCACTCATTGATGTGAAATTTTACCACTTCTTTTCTCATATTGGGTTCCCATATAAGGTATCTCAGGCATTATTGGTGTGGTTTTTCATGTTATTTTTGGTTGTCACACCATACACAACACTCTCTATGTTTGAAATCATATACCTAAAAAGATAAATGTTTTCTCAACTAATGATCATTTCGTATACTCAAAGATCAAAACATAATTATAGAAAATATAATAAAATTGTAAAATGAAATTTACCTCTCCATTATTTAATAGCACACACAAACATCCACTTACTCATATAAAATAATATTTAATGTAAGGGGTTGGATTTGATTTTAAAATTAAATTACAGTGGGAGAAAAAACAACTAAAATATATTAAAACTTTATACTTTATAAACATCCTAATATACTAAAACATCAAATATTAAACTATAATCATGAGTTAAATCCAATTCGAAAACCTAATTATTCTTTTCTTGAATAAACACATATGTATTGTTTAATGTGTGATGGTGGTGAGTATGATATGATATTGTTAAAAGAATTTTCAAATTATTTTCATGTTTAATTGGAAATTTTGAAACCATACATGGGAGGTGAGCTAGTGCTTCAGCAAGTTGGCGGTGATGGGAGGTGAGAAGCGCTGATGGGCGGTGAGGTGCGGTTATGGGTTTAAAGGTAACTGGCGACATGTGGGGAGTCAATATAGGGTTCGGTTCGGGGGGAGAAATGGTGTTGTAGGGGTTGTGGGGAGAAGGGGGTCAGGGTCGGGTGAGGGGGGGGGGAACTGTCACCACTGTAAAAAAATGGGAGGTTTAGTGGCGGTTTAAAAAACAACCTCTAAAATACTATCGCTAAAGGAGAATTATGTTGTAGTGAGAAATACAACTCAAATCCTTCAAACTCTCATATTTAAGTACCTAAACTCCTATTAAAACATTGTCCACTCCCCAAACTAACAATTCAAATTTACCCAAGATTTCCAACCCTTTTAAAATCCAGGGATGTTATATCCTCCCCACATTAAGATAGTTCATCCACAACTATCAATTATCACATTGAGAATATACTAAACATACCCATATCATAACATATCCTTAAACTACCTCAGTTACTCAGTCACAGGACAATTCCTCTTATAGTTCTCCCCACATTAGGAATTACCTACTTAGTCATTTCACAACCCAAAACAACATTTTTATGGTTCCTTGACCATACCCTAAACATACATGTCCCCGCATGACATACAATAAATATTTCACCTCATCAATGTTTCATTCCATACTTGTGTCACACACAACACCCATGAGTCTTGTATAGCAACAGATAACCAATGGTCATGCATCACACTGATTCTCAAAAGTGATCCTACATAATATATATATATATATATATATATATATATATATATTCATGACCATAAAATGTCCTTATGCCTATGTATCTCATAAAAATCACACATCCTCTATGATTCCTACACACTAATAGGTGTCTGGTTAGTTCAATTAGAACATGTGAACCTTGTGTACCCATCTTTGTCATGAAAAATACATAAGAACTTCCTACAATCAATGAGTAACTCTAACTATAATCGGATCCCCATCCTACTATGACCCAACCCGATCATCAACATGGACTTGGCCTAAATCCCATCTACCAGAGGCCTAATCTTCCTATATAGAAAAAATAAATACTGGACACTAACCCCTTTATTGGGTCTCTCTCTCTACAATGAACTAGGCATGTAGTATAATCCTGAATACTATCTTTTGATATCTCTCTCAAACCTATCTCAGATCCCTGAGTTTGATCTGATCCCTGACACCCTACTACCTAAGATGTATTCCTATAGTACCTATTCAAGGACCCCATTTGGAAGCAATCCTAACAGTCCTTCAAATATTGCTCACATTAGATCTAAACATGACCTGGACTCCCACACTAGAAGTATACTATCAAAGACCAACTCCTTGGAGTTTTTTTCAAATCTCTATCCTAACAACCATACAAAGACACCTCATGGCCCCACCTTCAACTACCAGAAGCATTACTACCAGTCTCACCTAGAACTGTCACCTGAATTGAATAAGTATGGTCCATCAATTTTCACTCAGCTATGAAATCATAGTTTACCACCTATGAGAACATGGTAAACCTAAATATGTTTAACTATACACTGATGGCATGTCATAATTCATCATTTAAATAAATAACCCTAATGATTTTCCCATCCACCATTTGAGGTGAAAATTTGGATAGGTCTGTGAAATGTACCACATAATCCATAACAAATGTGTCCCTCTAATACAAGTTTATGAACTCATGGGCTTAATCCACCCTCCACATATTTGGGAAGAAATTATCAAAGAACCTGGCCATGAAATCCATTCATGCCAGTCCCTCATGTCTATCATCTTGTACCTACACGTCCCACCATTGCATTACTAATACTCAAGCATATAATTATAAAACCACACCCTCCGACAATGGGGTATCTATTGTGAGTAGGAAATTATTTACATAGACTCAATCCAATTCTCTACTACTTGTAGTCTACCATTATCCAGAAATAATAGTTGGTGCTAGTACTGGAACACCTGATTAAAATAATTTGTGGACGGATCATTTCCTTGAGTTCCCCTGTCGATACTCTATACGAATCACACCAATATTTCCCTGAGCATCTCATCTTTCCATAGACCATATTATTCTATATGATATAACTTCCACTCCTACATTGGAGCCTATACATGTGATGCATGATCATCCTAAAAATCAATGGACTCATCCCAACCCTTAGTGTCTTCATCCCAACCCTCAATGGCATCATACAATTCACACTCTAGCAACACCACATCTCCTTCCTCCCTCCCCTCTATCAGATCCTCTTTAGGTGGAGTTATATTGAAGAAAAAAATATCAGACTAAATAATAGACACACCAAAATATATATAATAAATAAGGAATGTTATAATAGGCAGTGCATCTAAACACCCTTACACCTCTCTTCCACATCCATATCAAATTTCACATAGCCTCATGGCCCATTTCCTACTCATATCAGAGCCATCTATTATATATAATTCATATAAGATATCATCAATCTGGGTGGCTGAGTAGAATTCCACAAAAAGTCTATGCAGTAAAATGATGTTTATCTTTTTTTTTGACATTTTAAATGGATCACCCATTTAATTAATCCTACATACTCATATTATAGTGAAGAAAATATATACCACATACGCATATCATCATATTCTGATCTCATCGAGAATCACATACCTGGGATGTCGAAGTAAAATTTCACCAAAAGGATATGTTTGGAAAACACTATTTATATTTTTGTTAGCACTTTAAATATCCCAACCCCTATTAGTTTATTATAGGCTCCTAATAATAATAAAATTCATATTCACACGCCATATAAGCCTAAGTTTCTACCATGATGTATAAATAATAAACCCTTTCCATACCAGGCCAAGGTTCAAAATCTCATAATCCAATAACATCACACCAAAGTGCACCACTTGATGTGGAAATCAATTAACTACAAAATCCAAAATCATAAAATCAATTTCAAACCCCTGGGAACTTGGTCTATCCTCCATGCATGGGGTTTCTGGCACCCAAACATTATCACCCTATCCAGTTTCGACTAGACCATAGTCTTCGGTCTATCATAACCCAAATAGTAAGACAAATAATGAAAATAAACACCTCTAGAAGCATTTTTAGATAATCAAACTTGGATCCACATGACCTTTAATCTAGGATGGAGGGCCTCTAGGCCTTAGTTACACCTTTCCATATGCAAAAGGCTATCGACTAGTAATGAGGGTTTGATTTGGTGATAGTGGGGATACTATACCCTCTTGTGATAATAAAAATAACGTTATTATGATAATACAACACTATGGAAGAATAAATAAAAAACTCTGAAGAAGCAATAATAGATAATATAAATAACAATACAAAAGAAATATTTATTCATATCATATAATGTGTACATGTCAAACAATCATACAAAAATAGACATTCAAGATCACCGGTGGCCAATTATATGAGAACGTACTCAAATCCCCAAAAATATATCAATATTGATGGAATAACAATCAGGGTATATCTTCAATCTATCCCATGAACCTTTTTATCCCTGGTCATTATGGTCTATAGCATGATCTTGATCCTTTACCCAATCTCAAAACCATATAATATACACACATCCCTAGGGGGTTCTGTAGTGTGTGAGTATGAACTAATTAGGCCACCACCATCTTGTGCCTATATTACATAAATATTTAATAAGTGTATAAATATGTAAATAAATAACAACTACACTAACTAAAAAATTAAATAACACATTTTACTTGTGATCGACATCCACGAGGAAGCATTTACCCGCTTTGTCCAATGCGTTAGTGGAATGATATATCAACAATCATTCATACCAAAAGAACCTTGGTATCTCATTCCCATACATGTTAAATAACACCTTATACAAACCAATACCACATGAATATTTACATATAGTACAACTAGTATTCCAATAGCATTCCCAATAAATAATTCATGAGTCCCACTGACTTTTGTTCATTGAATCACTGTCATCTCAATAGCCCGAAATCCCACGGTATGATGATATCCATCCTCTGATGAGTAATAAATACCATCATCTCAACCATCCAACATCCTAAGGTATGGTGATATCCATCCTATAATAATCCCTGCCCATTGGCTCCAACATATATGGTGAACCTCATACCCCAACTGATGGTCTTACACACTATCAACCATGGATTTCTACAACAATCACCTCCTCTATAAATGATATTCAAAACCATCCCCTAATCTAATAAATTTATATAGGCCTCCACCCACAATGATGGGATATCTCTATTTACATTACTCCAATATAAATTTAGGCTAATCATGGTGAGAGTCATTCACCAATAAAACCTAAAACACACTAACTAGAAACCTCATTGCCACATGCGAACCTCATCACCCATCTGTGGCATGGTCATCATCATCCACCTCAACCCACAGATCACATTGACTCAATTTATAATAGTCAAACCCATCCCACATATCTCTAGCCACACCCTTATCCTGATGAACCTCATCATCTCAGTATCGGTTATCAATATCACCACAATACCTTAGGTTATTCTCATGTTCCCATGGAACTCATATATTCATACCACAATTTAATTAATTTAAACCATTTAAACAATTTTCATAACATTCTCAACCAACCATAAGCACCATACCAAGCATATAATATTTAAATAGACTAGATCATTCCATCAACATCTCATAACAATAAAAAATAATGATTTAAAAAATAATATTTAACTAATGAGGGTTTCACCAGTAAACCCCCCACACACCCATATAAAAATATTAATCGCATAAGATGAATATATGTGTAGGAAAATCTAGGAACCACCAACCATAGGATTTTAGGTGCTCAGTCATTGAATATCATCCTCTAATCTGAGCCAAAATTAGAGAAATTTGGATTTTAGACAAACACCCGTAAAATATGGAAAATGTGCTCTAACTGAAATTGAATTCCCAACATCAATGGAAACAAATAAACTAAGAAAGAGGAGTCAAGTAATTTCCATTGTACTTTCATTGCACCTGATGACATCCAAATTGGATCCCAATCAAACGATACTGACCAATTCCTATAAGAGGTGAATGGGAAATCCATGGATTGGGGGATGAATTCAAATTGGATGATAAAATGATAGAAGAAGGAAACATAAGTTAGTGGAAGTTTTTAAAATTATCCCTCTTTAATGAAACACATGGTTAAGTTGTAGGGTTTGGATAACCATGTTCCAACTGTGTGGTGCCACTATCCAAAGGCATCTCCACCTCAAAGGGATATGTGCATGGTTTTTCAAACTATGTTTTGCTCATGTGGATCAACCCTTCTAAAAACTATATACATATCACATGGTTGTTCACCTCACCCCAAATGATTTGACTAACCATGCTTCAGAACAAAAAAGGGTTTCATGGTTTGAACAAACCATGTGCCTCTTCCTACAACTATTGAAAATTATTTTTTTTGTATTTATGCTCCCAAAACTCATATGAACCACCCATGTCACTCATCGGGAATTAAAAACTATCTAAAATACTACCTTAGAGTATTCAAACTCTTGGATATAATTTCCAAATATCAAAATAAATGTTGGTTCGCTCACCAAACTCAAAATTCAAATTTACCTGGGAATTATTACCCATTAAAGACCCTTGGATGTTAGATGAAGTGATTATAAATGAACTAAATGATGTTTTTATAAAAATGGGTTTCATGTAAATTTCATTAAAAACTAGTTTTTTAATGCTAGAACTAATGGTTTCATGGTATTAGACGTGGTATATATTATTTAGTGGTATCTTATTGGGATTTGTGCTCACACCCAACCTTATTCCATTAGGAGTATGTAGATGTGGTTTTTTAGGAATCATGGAAATTGTAGGGTGTCATATATTTCATCGGCTTCTCTGGGTTATCATTACCTTCTTACTGTAGCAGACTGGTGGTGACAAATTGTCACATAGAGACTTGGATTTTGTCTTAACATGTCTAATTTTTAGGTTTATCCTTTTATATTTGGTGGTGTATGTCTCATGGATGTTTACTCTTGTTATATACTATAATCTATTGGATTATCTAATTCTTGATTATTCATGAGAATTTTTTTGTTATTTTTTTGATCTTCACCTTGTAGAGGGCCATCTAGGGTGATGTGTTAGGTTGAACTAGGTTGGTTTGTTGCAAAATGGTATCAAATCAATTACCTAGAAAAATGTGTTATGAAACTACCTTGGTTTGGTTCATGTTATATGGTAGATAGGAGTTAGGCCCATCAGAATTTGGGTACTATGTGTAAGAGGGTGCCTTGCTAGCTCACTTCCATTTCTGAACTAAAGTTACCATGGGTGTTTAGTGATTTGTTCCAATATTGATACATGGTGTTTGAGATTATTTAAATGAACTTGATTTGGGGTTTATTTAAATTTACCTATTACTTTTAATTTTTTTTATTTTCCATTCTTTAAATTCATGTTTTATATATGTTATTGTTTCCTAAAGGCGTTAATATGTATTCTTGATGTTTTACTATGATTATAATATTTATCAAAATATAATTAGTTCTTGAATTTTGTGTTTATTAGAAAATGTTTCCTAGAAGATTTCTTTTGAGTATTTAAGAGGAAGTGATAAGATAAGTTTCAAAGAAAAATCCACTAGTGGACCCTTCTATGGTGAATGTTTTTGTCTACACTATTCAGTATCTAGGAAAAGTCGGTATTGTAAACCATGAAAAAACTATGGATCATGGCTTGTAATTTACAAAGAATAATATACCCATCTTCCATGGTGACAAAGGAATCCTAGGAATCTGAAAAAATGGAATGATTGGATTAAAATAATCTTTTATTTTCATAAAACACCAAAGGACTCTAAGGCAATTTTTTCACTTATATTATAAAAGGATCAATATGGAAATGATTGGAATCCATTGTAAAAGTTATGTTACATAAGGATCTTACCTAGACAACTTTAAAGAACATTTTGAACCTGTAGTTCTATCCTGAAACATTATGCGTGTCAAATTCCTAGTAAATATTTACCTTAGTGAAAGGGAACAATTGAGTTATGAGTTATTCCACCCATTTGATTGAGTTGGTTCACATAAAAACAATATTATTTCTAATGAAAATATTAAATCTTGGATGTTAAAGAATGTTCTGAGAGTCGATATTCAATCATTGTTGATTCTCTTATTCCTTATAACTTTTTTCAAGGTAGTCGGTAAAGTTGCTATGGATGAGGTAGACATAGATAGGAAAATAGTCTTAGGTGGAGCATTGGTTTCTAGAGGAGGTAGATAGGTTGTGTCGTCTGGATAGAAAAGGAAACATAAGGGTAAATAGTTTACATTGGGACCAGTTTCATGGACTTCCTTGGGGTAGTAGAAGGTTTTTTTATATTAGTATAAATATTTGGGTATACCAATCCTAACTATATAGAATATACTAGGAAATTTCATCATTATGGAAAGTCTGGTCATCCAAGTCATTTTTATGGAATGATGTTGCAAGGAAGTAGAGCTAGATCTACACACACCAAAGACTCTTTGGTTTTCTATGATGAAAAAATGGTGTTGGATCTCATTCTAATGCTAAGGGGGATAATTAAGATGTAATGAAATCTTCTGGAGGGGATAAGGTTAGATGTCTTTATACAATCTAGTGTGTTCCATAGGAATTTTAAGTAAGTCTAGCTACCATTAGAGGTACATTGTTCAATTCATCCACTATGGTACTATAATTTTTTTATAGAAGTGATACTCATTATTTTATATAATAAACATTAATTGACATGTTATAATTACATTTAGAACAAATTATGTTCATCTTGGATGTTTCCAAACCTTTTGAAAAGTTGTTCGAATAAGGTTTTAATGTTTCCAAATGTTGGTGGCAATATATGACTTTGAAATAGTTTGGGATTTCTGGGTCCTTGATCCTGAAATCGTTGACATTATAATTGGAATGGATTGGATGATATGTATTGAGTGCTATATCAACTGTTATAGACATAGGATTTAGTTTTTATCTCTCGATGGGGTCTCTCATTTCTCATAGGTTGAGTAGGATTCTAGATTAGGGAGGGCATAGAAATTTTGTTTCTTATGATGGAATGATCTCATGTCAGTTGTTGAAGATATTCGTTTATGTCCTTGATTCTCTATTGATCATCCCACTTCCTGTAGATGTGATTGTGTACCCCAGGGTCTAATTTGATGATTTCCCAATGTTACCACCACATGGATATGTTATTTTCACTATCTAACAACTCCCTATTATGATTCCCATTCCACCTTATAGCATGGAACTTATTGAGTTAAAGGAAATTAATGTTCGTTTTAAAAATCATGAGGCCAAAATATTTTTTCATCCTAGCATGTCACCATGAGCTTCAACTGTTCTATTTTCCATGATGGAATACAAATACATCAAACTTTAAATTAATTATAGAAATATAAATCATGTGAATATTTATTAAAATTATCCCTTAATAATAATTTATTATCTCATTAATTAAGTCTTATAGTCTTGTTAGATTTCTAAAATTTACATACTATTAGGGTACCATCATTTGAGAGTATGATGAGAGGATATATACAAAAGAGTATTTAGGTGCTAGTATGAGAATTATTAGATCATAGTTATTCAATTTGATCACAGTAATTCTCTTATGGTATTTATGGTGTTGATGAACCATATATTTCATCAGTTCTTTTACTCATTCATTGTTGTTTTTGTGGATGATATTTTGGTTTTATCTAAGTCATATGAGAAACACATGGATCTTTTGGATATCATCCATATAATAATGAATGAATATTACTTGTATGATAATATTTGTAAAAGTGTATTTTTTATCCATGAAGTTAAAATACTTGGGAACATTATATCTGAGAGGGAAATCGTAGTGTTTACGGAAAGGATTTGGGTGGTAATGTCTTCGGAGCGGCCTAAAAATGTTTTTGTGATTTATATCTTCTTGAATGTATCTTATTATTACAGTTTTTTTAATACTTCTTCAATATTCTATATATGATGATAGACTTAACCTGTATGGGTGTGATGTTTGAGAGGAAAAACAATGTTTGAGGTATTTTTCGGAACTAAAGAAGATGTTGATTTTAGCTCTAATTCTAATTCTTCCAAAACCAAGTTCAGATTATAATGTTTTATATGATGCCTTAGTTATTGGATTGTAATGTATCCTGAAGTAGGGAAATTGGGTAATGTAATATGGTTCTCTCCAATTATGTACTCATGATATGATCTACCCTACACATGACCTTGAATTAGTATCAATTATGCACACTCTCAAAACATTGTGCAACTAACTCTTTGGAGAGAAGTTTATAGAATATTATGATCATATGAGCCTGAATTATATTTTTACTTGGAAGGATATGAATATGTGATAGAGAATATGGGTTGAGTATCTTAAAACTTTTGATATTTTTTATTTCTTATACTCCAAAGAAAGGAAATGTGGTTGTTGATGTTTTAGGCAGGAAAGCACCAACTCTAGCCCTAAAGGAATCAATAGATGAATGATATATGATGAGTTTTTTCATTAGAATGGGCATGGGGGTGGAAGAGTCTAGTGGTTACATTTTCGTAACATTTGTGAAGGAATCATTTTCATTTTACTAGTGGGTTTATCTCGAGTAGGTGTTAGACACTCATTTCTATCATTTTAGTAAAATACTAAATGTCAGGGAGGCCTCAAGTTATTGGTCTCAGTCTCCCATTAACAATTTATGTTTACAAGGCTAGTAGATTATTCATATATATAGAAGGAAGGAATTGACGGACAGTGGAAACTAGTCTTGTTAGTCAATAACCATAAAACTAACATGATGTATCGTGATCTGTGATATTAGTGTTACTGTTTAGGGATTAGGTGGTAAATTATAGGATTCATGTCATGGTGCCTTAATTTTCAGAGTATTAAGATAGATCACCATAAACTTGTTGGTTTTTTGAATCCGTTTCAAATTTTATTATTAAAGTTGGATGATATTTCTATGAAATTTATCATTGGGTTACCCAAAACTCCATGTAAGAAGGATTCATGTTGGTTGATCATTGGTAGACTTATGAAATTTTATCATTTTTTCCCTATCAAGGAGTGGAATAAGGTAGAGAATCTCAATATCATATATGTCCAATAGGTTTTAAGGCTCCGTGGACTTAACTTTTCAATTGTTTCTGATAGGGACTTATAGTTTACATATAGATTTTGGAAATGTTTTCAAGATATTATGAGTTAAATCTTCAAATTAATAATGGTATATCAACCATAGATGTATGGTAAGACTAAGCGAGTTATTCAGATCCATGAGGGTATTCTTCAATCTTGCATTATTTATATTAGTGGTTCATGGGAAAATCATCTACCTTGGGTAGAATTTACCTATAACAATATTCATCAATATTTGATTAAAATTTAACCCTTATAAGGGTTTTATGGGAGTACATGTAGGCATCCATTATAATGGTTCGAGTTAAGAAATCAATCCTTGATTGGAATGATACTTATTAAAGAGATGGTGGAGAAAGTTCATATGATCTGTAAGAGGTTAGTGACTACTCAAAATCACCACAAAAACTATGTGGACCATCAGAAAAACTCATTATAATTTTATGTTTCTGATAAGTTATTTCTAAAAGTTTTACCTCTCTTAGGAAACCATCTATTTGGTAAGTAGGGTAAGTTGGCATTGATGTATGTTGACCATTTTGTGAACACTAAATGACTAAAAATGGTGGCTTACCAATTTGACTTTTTGTCACACTTGATGTCAATTCATGATGTGTTTCATGTTTCCTAACATAGGAGGTATCAAACAGACTCATCCCATGTGATTTAAAAGAAAGACAATGATTTTAATCCTTACACCATTGTGGTTGAATAGCCAGTTCAAGTTATACAACGCAAAGATAAGGTACTACATAGTAAAAAAATTCCCTTGGTACATGTACTATGTTAGTGAAGATGGGATTTCAATAATACATGGGAGTGGTAATTTATTACGAGGTAGTAGTGTCCTTCACTTTTTATAATTTTAGAATCTTGGGCACTTTCTAAAGATAGAAACCTTTTATAGTTGGGACAATTGTGATTCCACTAAGGTCATAGGTATTATTTAGTTTAATCATGGTTTATTCTTAGGTAATCTATATAGTTTTTTTTTGATTCATATCTCTAAAACAAGAATTTTTTATGAAAATTGGACAGGCTCATGGTTTAGGAACACTGTCAGTACTAATCATGTGTTAATCGTGCGGTATGGCACTATGAGGCTCTAGTGGTGTTTTTCATGGTTTGAAAATATTAATGAAACTATGCAGGTCAACATAAGAAACTATGAAGTTGTATTGTTGATTTTATAGATGTGCCACATGTATTGATCATGATTTTCCCAAAACATGCAACTCTATATAGTTAGTTGTGTGACTCCATTTTTAAAAGGATATAGGCCTCACACAGTTGGTGCATGGTTTGGTAAACCATGTGGCATAATTGTTCTCTTGGATCTAAATATTTAAAAATTTGGAATTTCATTCATTTACCTTGATCATTTTTATATATAATCACCATTTAATGTATATTAGTCTTAAACTAAACATCCCCGATTACTCTAGAGGTTTATCCCCTTTCATCCTTAGTGATCTCCATTAATTCTTGGAGGATCTATTCATGGTATGTACTATTTTTTATCTAGTTTTCTCTATTATTCTTGTATACATTCTTGATATCTTCTACCCTTCTCTCATTATAACTAAATTTTAGTATGGTTACATTATTTAAGGGGTTTGAAATATAATTTTTAATTATTCATGTGGATTATGGTTTGTGAGGACCAAATCTCCAAATTTATAACCTTTGTTCCCGAAGGCGACTAGTTTCCTCTATTCATAAGGTAAATGTTTCTATACAATGGTGATAACCGCGGAATTCCATAATGTTCCATTATTATTCCTTTGTTTTTATATTATAAATTGATAGATTGAATATATCAATAACTGAAAAAATGTTTTTCTTTAAAAATATATTATGAATTTTAAGGTATGATAAAATTAATCAATGGTGTATTTGACTATAAAATGGATTTTCAATCATGGAATTAGTGTTGATTCATTGATAAAATGTAATACAAAACATTTTCATAGTTTAATCAAAAAAAATTTAAAACATAACACATGAGAAACCTTGGGTGCATCGAGAAATGGAAATATGCAACCTCAGTTTGTGTGATTCCATAGATGTTACATTGGTGATATCAATAGACTATAGAAAGACATGATAACAATAGGATTCATATTATTCCTATCTAGTGTAATTTCATGTGTCCTTTTATGTATTCCCATAGGATATATCCCACATTTTCTTATTTTTATATAGATGGTATTTATTCATGTTTGATTACTCGCATAATTATATTATGGTATCACCATGGAAAATTTTTCTTATGCCTTCATAATGAATTCCATGTATTTTCCATATTCTAGGTATATGAGAAGATAAAGTCCTTATAAAGGAACAAAATGAAATTTTTATAAGAATGTATTTCATTTTAAATTTCTTTGTGAACTAGTTTTTTTAATATAAAAATAATAGTATATGGTATTAGGCTTTATATTGATTCTATAGTGGTATCCTAGTGGGATTTGTTCTCACACCCTAATTTTTACTTTTTTTATTTTTAGATGTATTTTTTTAAGACTCATAGAACGGGAAGGGCCTCATGTAGTTCATTGTCTTCTATTTGTTTTCAGTTTCTTATTATAATTGTCGATTGGTGGAGAGATATGGTCACATGGAGACTTGGATTTTATCTTATCATGTTTTATTTTTATCTTTTTTTCATTTATATTGGCATTGAATATCTCATGGATGTTTAATCATATTCTACACTATACTCTATTGGATTATCTCCTGTTGGTTATTCATGAGACTTGTGTGGTTATTTGTTTGATATTTACCTTATGGTGTTCCATCTCAGGTGATGTTTCAGGTTGAACTGGGTTGATTTGTTAAACTTATATACTTAGAAATTATCATAGAATCAACAATAACAAACTTTGTTGAAATATTTAATCTTAGAGCTCCTTCATTAACACTAAAGGCATGTTATGACATCAACTTTAGATCATTATAGTCTATTTGAAAACTTGAATTAGTATAACCCCTGATTACTAGTTCTTCATCTCCTCTACAAACCAGGAAAATATTTGTAGTTCTTCTTAGATACTCAAGGATATCCTTAATATTAAAATATTTAAGTTCACTAGATCATCTTGATAACTTTCTTCCATGATCAAGGCATTAAAAACATCAATCATAGTTCATAACATGGAATATATGATTGATCTTATCAAAGAACCATTTGAGATCCTAATCATTCTCTTATTCATCTCTTATGTCCAAGGACACATTTTCTTGGAAGGATATATACCAGGTAACTATATAACCAATAATCTATTATATTGTTCTAATTTAATTATCTTTAGTATATAGTCAACTTATGTAACTTGACTTAGTTCTAGAATCCTCCTAGATATATCATGATTGATCTTTATCCATAGAATGTATGTTGTTTCACCTAATTCTTTCATGGAGAAACACTTATTTAACCAATCCTTAACTGAATATAAGACTGGGATATCATTTACATTAATTAATTTCATAAACATATACTACAAGGACAATGATCACAATCCCTATAAACTGCTTGAAAATACATGGATCGTAGTCATTCTTAATGAAACCAAATTATTTTATAGCTTCATCAAAAATAATATTCCATGTACTGGATACATACTTCAATCCATAAATATATATTTGTAAGTTATAATCCTTTTTTATTTAGATGGAGTCAAAAAACACTTCATTTTTCAATTTAGAAAAAATTATAAAATTTCCTATTAGGTAAATCTATTTTGATATCCATATACCAAATTTCATAGCCTTATAAAGATTTTATATCAAGTATAATTAAGATAAATTTAAACATCGAAACTATAGAAAAGGTTTCATCATATTCAATTCCTTGATGTGTTTAAACCCTTTATTCACTATCATTGCTTTATAGGGTCATTATTTACCTTTCATGTCCATTTTTCTCTTGAATACCCATTTTAAACCAATAATATTTACATCAACTAGAAATCCAAAAGAACTCAAACATGGTTTTGATACTTGGAATCAATATTTTTATTCATTACTTCATTCCATTTTTAGATTATGATCTCCCAATTAACACTTTTTATGATTGAGGTTCATTATTTTCAACCAATAATGAGTCACCATCTTTGGTGACTAGAAAACCATATATTTCTGGTTCTCTAACCTCTATGGTGTTCCTATACAGTGCTTGTATTTTAGGAATAACTTCGTTCTTGGGGACTTATGGAATTTTTTCCTATACTAACACTTATTTATCTTGATAATCAACTTCATCAAAGTATATCTTGTTCCAAATATCCTTCTTGATGATTTTTACCCTCTCAATAAAATGGATTGTCCCATGATAATCTCATTATTAATTGACGATTTATATAGACAATATCATTTTTTCCTTGGGATATGCTGTAAATAAAGATGTTTTCACTCTCGAGCTAGTTTGTTACCAAATATGGCCTTAAAAATGTCTTGTATCCCCATACATGTGTATGTGATAGAATAGTTCTCCTTCCACTCCATAACATGAATATAATTATGTTTTCCACTTTAGTTGGTACTATATTTAGTTTGTATGAATCAATTTGTAATGAATATCCCCAAAAAGATAATGTAAGACCAGAATGACTCATCATCAACCTTTCCATATGTCACAAACCATTCCAGATATGCTAGTATTCTGACACCCAAGTTGTTATTGACATGGCCTAAAGGGAATTCCTGACTCCCATGGGTTGGTGACAAGCACCTTGAATCTTACTAGATTAAAGAGGGAATGGATTTTCCATAATAACAATGAAATAAATAATATTATAAGTAATTATGATAAACACTCTAAAATGGATAAGTAACAGAAACAATAGGTAAAACAAAAACCCAAAGTTTCACATCATCAAAGTACTCAGTATTTAACAAAACAAAAACTTTAATAACCCATGAAACAAGTGGATATAATATCCACTGATCACTGCCATCATCACTCCATGGTACAAATGATCAAGAACCTCAACCACCACCAAGTGGTTCTTTTCCTTTTATTGTACTTTTCATAATAAAATCTAAAAATTAACAAAGTCAAAGGTAGGGTGAAAGCTATAATTCCTAGTAAGGTCTCACCAAGTTTTCCATAATCAACACTATAAAAATTTTCCATTTATAGTATCAATTTTAATAAAACATTGGAATTTAATCTTTTAAATTTTAAAACAAAACATGCTTTCATTGAAAAATATGGAATATAAATTAAAATAACATTCAAACTGGATTAAATGAACATTTTATATAAAATAATTTATATAAATTAGTTGGAATTTATAAAGTAGTTAAAAAAATCAATGACATGTATATCAAATAAAAAGCTCATAAAAAATCAGAACACCATGTAAAAAATACCCATGGGAAGTTAGTTTATCATGTTATAGGATCCTCACACATATCATAGTGATCAGAGCTATTCATGTATGCACAAACAAATACAACCCAAAAAGGGGAATCCATTTTGGGAATTCTATACCCCAATAGGGGAATCCATTATGGGAAGTCATACAAAAGTTATTTTGGTAATAGTTTTCAACATTAATCCATTTCTAGGGCTTAAAAGTCCTAGCGTTATTATCCCAGTTACAACAAACTACTCAGGTAAACATGTGCTTCAAACAATTAACCAATCAATTAGGAAATTAATAATTTTAAAACATTTTAAAATAAAATTTTCCAATTTAAGTTTCTAATATTCATTTCCCTCTCAAAATCAAATCATTTGTTTTCATCATTTCATGCCATTTCAAATCACTTTTCAATTTAATCCATTTTTATCAAGACCAATCATCAAGTAATTTCATGCAAACAATTTCCAAGTCAAATAATAATTTTTCGTAAATCCACCCCATAATTTCTATTCCGATGAAATTGGTGTTTTTCTCAATTTACATAACCATTTCAAATGAAAAGATCAAATCAACATGATTTCCATGTTTTTAAAACAATGAAAACTCATTTCATTTTAATCATGTTATTCTAGGATTCAATTGTAGGGAAAAGAATTATAGAACCCCTACCATTAAATCAAATATCCAACACCCACAATGAAGAAAGAAGGTTTGAATGAACTAGGAACACAAAATAGAATACAGATCCAAAAATGGGGGGTTCAAATCCATCCATGACATGATGATCCATCAAATTCTAAGGATTAGAAAAAGAGTTATCGACATAAACTACACAATAGAGTATCCGCTTATTCTGAAAGATGAACCACAACAATAAAGATGACAAATCATCAAATAAACTATCTATAAAGATTATAGATCTCCAAAATCATTTATATAATTCTATAGGTTGAGAGAGGATTGTTGCATGATGGAATGAAGTGAAAAGCACTCATACAGAACCCTAAAAACCACAACCTATGACAATTAAATGTTGTGTAATCCCATTACATGTTGTGTAATCCATGCAGGTTGAAAACCCAAACAATTATGTTACATTTTCAATAGAATTTAATTTTTTCTACTGCATGTCGTGAATTCCAAGTACATTGTGTGTAACTTTTCACACCCTTTTAATCTTCACATCATGTTCTTGGTGAAAAATTCATGTCATGTAAACCAAATACAAGGCATTTAATCACCCATAGGATAGTATAAAACTAAAATTTTAGTAGAAATGAACCAAATAACCCTGTATATTCTCCAAACATGGGGATAATTTCCCAAATAAGGACAAAAAACAAAACATGAACAAAGGAGTACTTGAAAATAACAATATAATGCTACACCATGTCTAGAAATTTTTGGTTCCTCATTTCACTAAAACTATTCAACTACATTGTATAAGGAAGTGTATGTTAAAATATAATCCCAAAATCCTATAATTTTTTTATAAAATATTGGTTATGATATTCACCACCTCAATCATATTGAATCTTCTTTATCTTCTTACTATGTTGATTCATATACTTCATTCTTGAATTACTTTAATTTTTTAAAGGTATTGGACTTATACCTCATCATGTAGAAATATCTATATATAATCAATTAATTAGTAAATGTTATGAATTAAGAATATCCACCTCTATCTTTTTCTATAAAAGGTACACACATATTAGTATGTACCAATTTTAAAATCTTCATGACCCTTTCACCTTGTCCATTTAATGTTGTTTTATTCATTTTTCATTATGAACAATCATGACATATTTCAAGTGATCTTATCTCAACGGTGTCTAAATAATCATATTTATAGATCATTGTCATAATATTCTTGTTTACATGACTAAGATAGTGATACCACAATCAGGTGACTTATGAGACATGACAACATGATTATTTATCTCTTACTAATAATCAGTTTTCATAATTTAATATATAGTGATCATTATTTAGTTATACCACACAATAACATAAAAATTATAATGGAAGCATCCTTTATTTCTAAATTTGAAAATAAATCCATCCATGTTAAGGTAATAAGTAGATATTTTTTCTTTATTAAAAATTTCCACAAAATAACAATTCTTTAAGGAAAAAATAAATCCATTAGGAAATGGATGGTCGTAGTCTTCTATATCCATGGTAGATATTCATGCTCTTTTGGATGATCAACGATACACCTATCCTCTAGCAGTCTTCCATAATCAACTTCGTTACTATATTTGGATGTATATGTGAGAACAATAAGCTAGATTTAATACCCAATGTGTATATATTGAAATATTAAACTCAATATTGAATGTTCCTTTAGCTACCCCTTTCTTATAGGTGTAATTCCTCTTCTAAAGTGCCAGCTTTCACATGTAAAGCATGCTTCTTCCTTTTCTTTCACTTCCCTTTGGATCCTCTTCTTGGAATGATGATGCTCAGTATCATTAGAATTTGAGTGAGTCATGGGCCCCTTTTCCTTACTCTTTATTTTATTATTCACCATAAGAAAAATGGGGTTTTTGTGCACTATGTCCTATCAAATTGGGGAATGAGAGTAAGAAGTTATAAAAGATTCTTATTAACACTACATAGGATTTAATTTACAATGGGACTAGAGAAAGATTTTATTATTGAGTAAAGGATAAAATCAATGGGTATATCATATGGGAATTTAATACCCAAAATGTCTATTTTCTATATATAGTCAATCATATTGACTACATAAGGCCTAACTAGGACTGACTCTCTAATCATTCACCAGAATAGTGCATTGTAGATTTCATATATATCTTTCTTTCCTTCCCTTGATTGATGTCATAAAGGTGGGACATCATGTTATACACATTCATATCCTCATAATTATTTATAATATCATTTTAGATGAAATATATCATAAAACATTGTACATATGTAGAATCATCTAAATGTTTTTCGTAGAGAGATAATTCTTCTTCCTATACTCTTGACCGTGTACTTCAGAAATGTGGTTTTCAAGAAAATATAATTTCCTTTCATGGTGTAGAATAACACATAAGTTCATTTTTCATTCATGGAAATTAGTTATTGGGAGAATGTTATTCTACTCAAGTATGGATTATAGTGATATAGTTGAATTCATGTTAATTGTTATTTATTCAATTAGGATGAAAAAAAATTAGTACTTGATATAATAAAAGTAGATAATAAACATTAAATTTATTAATATCCCACTATTTTAAAAACCCCAATACCCCACTATATAGGATTTGGAACATCTATTTACTTAAATATTCTAGTTGAAAAGACCCATATTCACCTTCTCATAACCTAGACATTATCCTGGAAAGTTATTTGAAGGGTTTTACGTAGGAATAAAATTTACCACTGTATTAACTCTATGTTCATTGATCTGTTGAGTGAACTCCCCATTCCTAACCTCCTTGATTTGGATTTCATTAACCCTAACACCTCAGTTAGACCAAGTCCTACTTTGGAAGTCAACCCTTGATGTAAGCTAAGTTAAGTCAACCCAAAATTAAAGTTAAAATTCACCAATAATTGTAAGCACCCCAACATTGGTCAGTGAAGCAATTTAAACTATGGTTTGATTTTAACTGAAGTAGTGGATGTATATAATGACTAAATTTATATAATTCATTGATTTTTATCATTATTCTCAAATTTCAATTTTTATCTTTATTACATGATTTTTAATATTAAGTGGATTTTATTTGGTGATTAGAAATTTCATAGATAAGTTTATACATAATCCAATTTATTTTATTTATATATCACATGATTATTAATTCATTAATTAATATAATCACTAAAAAACATCAATAATTAAATTAACTATGAAACGTGGCAGAAATAAAATAATAAGAGTGGTATGGTCATAATATTTTAATAATGTATAGTTTATCTAGTAGATGATAAACTAACCATCGACTTCGGAGAGAAACACCTTAAACTATGACTTGGTTTATGATGTAACTTCCCACCTATCCACCCTTGTATCTCCTTGATTGGTTTCACCTCAACTTAAAAGTTGAACCATATCCACTTTTCAGGGTGTTCCATCAATTACATATTTTTTTACTCACATACAGGTGATGGGAACCAAAGTATTGGTTAAAGGGGTTTACATAAAATTAAACTATGGCATGCAAGCCCATACATAATAATAGAAGGTATGATGCACAGATCAAAAATTTAATTTAATAATAAATTAAAATGAAAGCAATCAAATACAAAGGTCTGGTATATGCTCATGATCTTCTATATACTTGATATGAATTATTAATTTAGTAAAATAACATTCAATCCAAATAGTTATTATGTAAGATAAACATCACTATAATCAATTAATTGTATTCTTTTATTAATCAATTCTTTTATCTTAATTATCATCTAAAAATTATCGAGTTTCCCATCAATAATAATTTGAAAAAATATATATATAATTGACTATGTAAAAAAATATAAATTGGATGCAACACAATGAGTACGAGTCCAAACTACATGGTGTGTATTAAATTTTTATATTGTTTACTCTTGTAGCATTTAGCATTCACATCTTATCATGTGATTTCATGGAATGAATGATTCAACTGAATGAAACACAAAACACATGTTAGTTACATTTCATGTTATGTTTTTATTGGTGAATTGTAATTTTTTTGTTATAACATTTACATGATATGTATTTCAGAATATTACAAAAAAATTAATTTGAAATTATATATATATATATAACACATCACATGAAATGTATGAGTATAATTAATGAAACGTGAAACACATGTTGAAAAGGTCTAAACAATATAATAAATTAAATTTAAATTTTGCGTAAATAGGTAATATACATGGTGTGTACTAACCATCTCTACATCATGTATAATTCTTCACCATATGTCTATAAAAATTCCTTGGGATTGGAAATGTTATATTTCCATAGAAATTAATGGATTAAACTCTTATACATGGGATATATGTTTTTTATTATATGAGATACACAGTCACCAGTCAAGTAGGTCAGGTAAGAAAACACACATACCATATTTGACCAATGGACTACATGTTGTGTATGAAAGTTGCATGTTATTTAGTCTGGCTAACTGTGTGCCAGGATAACCTAGTCAATACATGGTGTCTTAAATACACACTATGTATAATAAATACACACACTCAAAATGAATTCAATATTTTTCTTGGTGCATTAGACATGGGTGCACGATGTTTACCAACATGATACATGGCATGTACTCTTATTCCCTATGGTGAATATCCTTAGCACCTTTATATGAGTTATTTGAATGCTCTTCATTCATAATTAATCCATTTTTGGTTATATTTGAAATAATTAAGATGCAGAGTAGAATATCGTCTGATTTGGATTAAATAATGAATAGATAATAATTGAAAAACTAATAATAAATTTATAAGTAAAACAATTATCTTTAAATAATGATAAATAATTATGAAACCCATTTTATACCACTTGAAGGTTTCGGTTGTAGCGGATGAACCATATAGGGAATTCCAAACTCATTTTCTTCATAATCAATTATTAATCTAATATTTACATCGATGATGACCATTATGACCTACGGAATTAAACCAAAGATTTATTGACCTGAGAATGTTGTAACCAAATGAAAGATCATCACATATTAATTTATAATTTATTTTAGAAATTAAATAATTACATTGTGATGAATTATTTCATTCTTAATAAATATGAAAATTCCTCTATGTTGAATCATCATCATGTTGTAGGAATGGATTGTAGATTCCTACTGGGGGTGATCCAAATGTTCTCCATAAACCTCTAAATGTCACCATAGGAATCTCTAGGTGCTAGCATAGAATGCCCTAACTTGTGCGTCACAAATCATTGATCACCACAAGAATCACTTTAAAGAAGGATTCTCTTTAATCTATAAATAATTGATTGAGTTTTTAGAGGATTATTTCTCTCTGATCTTGAGAGATTTTTTTGGAAAGGGGTTCTATAGGGACTGACCAAAATCTTCAGATGTCATTGTGAACAACCAAAAAATGGAAACCATGAGTGTTGGAAAAGATATAATTGTGTTTAAATATTGTGAAGGTTATAAAATAATTATGATACATGTGACCTTATTTTTTCCAAAATCCCCACAAAACCCCATATCTATAATAATAATAATAATAATAATAATATGATTTATTGACATGAAAAAACCCAGAAAATTAATTAAAAATTATTTCCTGAATAAATTGTTTAAAATGTATACAAATAACAAGTAATATATATATTTCTCACCAAACTATGAGCATAGCTCATCATTACCCCACAATATTTATTGGGCCTCAAATAATGAATATTTTTTTAATAACTGAATATTACCACATTATTCCCAAATAAATAAATAAATAATATATTCAATAATATTAAATAAATATTTATTTAATATTCTACTCGCAAAATATTATCTCGAATAAATAGTGATTGAATATATGTGATCAAGATAACATAAATAATTATTAAACCACATATGGTATTAAGATGTATTCAAAATGTTAAATAATAAATATTATAATTTAACTAAATTTCTATATACACATAGTGTGTGACCCTGTAGGCATCTTTAATAGTGGAATTTGGTGGTTTCACCCAAAGTCCAAGCACTACTGGAATGTGGGGTTTTCCCCAAACTTCCATACCAACGGTTTCATGAAACCATTGGTAAAGGATGGTTTAGGGAAGCATTTAACAACGGTTCCATAGAACCGTTGGTATTGGTGTGTTTGTGGGATCTATTACAAACAGTTCTAATGAAGCATTGGTATAGATATAGTTTATGGTAGTTTTACCAATGGTTTAATGACAACTGTTGGTATAGTTATGGTTCGGAGATGATTTGACCAATGGTTATAAGGAACCGTTGGTATAGGTTTGGCCTGAAGGTATATACCAACGGTATATAAAAACCATTGGTAAAACAGTCCCCCAAATTACTAGTGGCCCGTCCTCTCCCCCATTCGCAATACATGACCCTAAACAGGAGCAGAATGCGATCATGGAGCTCCTTCGGAGGGAGAATTTTGGCGATCTTGGACCTCCTTCAGCTTCCTCTTCCTCCATCCCATCCATGGTTTTGAATCTCCTTCCGAATCTTATCAAAACCATCCTAAATTAGATATTTTCTTAACTTGTACCTTATTTTTATTGAAATTTATCTAATATTTCAGTTTTTAGTTTTGATTTTGATGTGTATATGTTTTTGTTTATGTTTTTATTTAACCTATATGGGATGATATTTTATCATCATTAAGATGTGTACAATGGTTCTTTGATCATTGTTTTGTGGAGAATGAATGGTTTAGGACCATCATTAGAAGTAGCTTCCAATGAGACCATTTTAGTATAAGGGGAAACAAGATTATGATCTACAAGGGGGTGATTGAGTTGGTAGAGACCAAACATAGTTTGTTCCTTGTGTTCAAGAACCATAAATTGAGTGTTCTAATTAGGTAGTCATCAATAAAGACGTAGGTAATATTTCTAGGTTTTGGTTCATGAAGTTGAATATGTGGCGCTATAGTGGTTTTGGATTGTTTGAGGTACTCTTAGTGTATTATAAACCCTCATTTGTTCCATATTCATTTAAATTGACTTAATATCATTTTTTCACACACATCATTACATCCTCTCAAAATATATGTACAGTGTATTTTTATTCTTATGGTGTTAAATATTTTTAGTAAGTGTCCATACTATCATCTTTTAAATGTTCTAGGGGTTTAGACTGATGAGAGGGCTACATGATTATTGTGGGGGTATTATTTTCATATAAATATACCTATTCTATGTCATCAAATGAATCAACTAGTTATATTCCATACATATTTAATTCAAATGATTCTGAAGGAGGGTTGTGTAATCATATGGGGATATAAAAACTATAGTTTTTGTTATGGAGTGGGAATTTTAGGTGGGATGTTGATATGTGGACTACCAAGTTTATGTGATTGTTCCTACTTTTATAGAATAGATTAAAGCTATTATGTTGGAGGATACCAAGGTTTTAGGGTTTTTGTTATTGTTTTTTTAGGAGGTGGTTGTGATGATACTCCCTTGACATGATGTTGAGATTGAGATAGACCAAAATCATAGTGCTTCTCTAATTTCAATAGCTCTTAGTTTGTTGTATCCAATATTGACACACAAAATAATTTTTATAAATCAAATTTTATTGACTTTTAATCATTAATATGTCACAACGTCAATCATTAAAAAATAATTTCATAAACTATATTGTCATTTCATCTATAAATATGACGATTAAAGAGAAATTATATGGATGGAAAATCATATTCATGAGATTTATGAAGAAAATTATAGTGTTTATCGACACAAAAGTTAAGGAAAAAATAATTAAAACTATATATACTCTTAAACTCAATCTTGAGAATGATTCTTTATATTACCCACTACTAATGGTATTTTTAAGGATATTAATCCATAGAAAGCAAAAAAATGTCCCTCTAACAGATACATTTTTCCTAATATTTGTTATAGAGAACTTCTTTATCTCTATTAAATAATTAAGATTCATTGACAGCCCACCCACCTCACCCCCGAACACCCCGCCCCACCACCCCCCGGACACCCCCTTCCCCCCAGACGCCCCCATCACCTGGAAAGGCCCCCCACCCACTTGACACCCTCGACCCCACAGAACAGTGCCGCCACCCCCGTGGACAACCCGACCACCCCCCGTGGACAGCCCGCCCACCCCCCCTGGACAGCCAACCCACCCCCCCCCCAGACACTCTATTACCCCCTGGACAGCCCCTCCACCCCCATGGGTTATCCCGCCCACCCCCCTGGACACCCCGTACCCCCCGGATAGCCACACCAACCCCCTGGACACCCCGCTCACCTCCTTGGACATCCCACCCACCCCCCATGGACTCCCCCTTACCAATTAGACAGCCTGACCACCCCCGTAGACAGCCCGCCCACCTGAACATCCCAACCCCCTAGACAGCCCCCGACCCCCTGGACACCTCCGACCCCCCAGACGGCCCCACCACCCCCTAGACCACCATGCACACCGCCTAGACACCTTGCACCCCCCTTAGATAGCCCTGCCACTCCCCTGATGCTCATCCTACTCCTCATCCTGATCTACTTGAAGAAGTTAATGTATAAAACTCATGTACTCCCAACAAGATCCTTAATGATTATGTATTATTTGATCAAATTCCAATATCTTACTGGGCAATCCTTGAATATAGGCATTAGAAATTCTGTATCTTTATTTTCTTATATACACTATATTTTTTTTGTATTTCTTAATATGATTCTCATATAGAGTAATGTGTCAGTTATGCATTTATAAAAAGTAAACAGTTGTCATTTACCTAAATATTTTTTTTGATTAAACTTCAATATTATTGAATTTCATTGAAATGACTTATTGGCAATTTTTTTACAGAATGGATAGAATTTGGATGTACGAAAATGATCAAATTTAAACCGATTTTTAAAAGAATTAGAACAGCTGTCCATATTTTTCATTTGAAAAGGCTTCATATAGTGGTCGCATACACTGCCCATGTTTTTAATTGTGTTGGAAGACCTTGGTTTATTAGTGAATAAGTTAGCTATCATATAACAAAATATGGTTCTAAACATACTATTATGTGTGGTATCACAATGGAGAGAAAATGGAATCTCAAAATGTTGATGATCCAAATGATATGACTGAATTGGAGGAGTTTGATATATGATCAGTTTTGATTTATTCATCATCATTAGAAGGAAAGTATGTCCAACCAACAATATTTTTATACAAGAACACATGATGCATCCAATGAAAATGATGATGTTGATAGGGATAAAAAATTTAATGATGCTGTGATGACTCCAGTATATCAGCAATGTGGTAAAATGAAAATGTTGGGAATTTTTAATCAGATTGTTTTATGAGAAAACTATGTATGGGT